>JAIOJX010000023.1:23481111-25981111 GCA_022376925.1 Tragulus kanchil | reverse complement strand
CTGTTACCTTGAACAACCCTCTCCTAGAATCTGAGCCCCAGTTATCTGAGCTCAAAAATAGGAATAGAAAGATCTGCCTCATGAAGGGTGGTGTGGAAATTAGATCAAACGTGTGACATGCTGACGATGAAGACAACAGAAAAAGGCGGTTTTTGTTGTTGTTATGAGTAGTGAGTATTTGTTGGAAGAATGACCGGGAATCTTTTGAGACGTTTTGAAATGTGACGACTCCTGGATTTTCTTTGGCTTGCTGTGTGGAAATTGCAAGACCCGGGGACCTTCTGCCTGGAGCAGCATAGAAGGGTGGGCACTGGGGCAGGATTTGGAGTTGGGGAGGGGTCCTGCTCCTGTGACCAAAGGTTCTCTCTGAACCTCGTCTGTGTACTGGAATAATAGCACCAATATCATCAGGGTGTTCTAAATACCAGTTGAGATACTATTGTACAAAATGCTTAGAACCTAGCATATTGGTAAGTATTGTAAATACTTGTCATTGTTTTACTTAATTTTCTGAAGGGCTTGCCTGGTGGCTCAGATGGTAAAGAATCTGCCTGCAATACAAGAGACTGGGGTTCAATCCCTGGGGTGAGAAGATCCCCTGGAGAAGGGAATGGCAACCCACTCCAGTCTTCTTGCCTGAGAAATCCCATGGACAGAGGAGCCTGGTGCTCACAAATAGTCAGACACCTCTGCAACTGTCACTTTCTTTTTTATTTGATTTTCTGAAGATGCTTAGAAATACCTCCAACATTATTTTTAAAAGTTCTATATTTATTTAGTATTTTTTAGTGGTTTTCTTTCCTGTTTAGCTATTTAATCTGGCATTTATTTTTGTGTATTTTTCAAGGTGTCCCACTCTTACCTATGTCTAAATTTTATTTGTTTTTGCTGCATCTGATTTTATTGAAGAAATTTGACAGAGTTGAGACCCCCTTTTCCAGAGTCAGTCCACTCCCTCTCTAGCCATCTTCAATTTGGTGTTTATGACTCCTAGACATGTTTATAATAATGCTGAATATGGATGAAACCACAACTATCCCAAGAGATTCTTGCAACTTACATTTTTCTCCTTCAAAACTTCTTTTTCCCTAATTTCAGGCTTAGAAAAGTTTATGACTAGCACAGAGAATTTCTGTATCACAGTCTCTCCCAGTTCCCCCCAAATGAACATTCCCATGTTTGCTTTCCCACCCCCCACTTTCATCCCCCACTTCACCAACTCTCTATTAAATCCTTTTTCTAAACCATTTGAGACAAAATTGCAGGCAAGATACCACTTTACCCTTAAATGCTTCAGGATGTATTTCTTAAAAACAAGACATTTGCTTATATATCCACAGTTCAGTGATCAAAATCAGGACATTAACACTGGTGGAATACTATTAGCAAGTCTACAAACCTTATTCCTGTTTAACCATCTGTTTCAGTAATGTCCTCAATAGTGGCGGCCCCCAACCATTTGGCACTAGGATCTGGTTTCCTGGAAGACAGTTTTCCCACAGACTGGAGAGGGTGAGGAATGATTTTGGGATGATTCTCATGGACAGCAGGAAACTTAGATCCTGTGGATATGCATTTCACAGTAGGGTTCGAGCTCCTATGAAAATCTAATGCTGCCTCTGATCTGATAGGAGGCGGAGCTCAGGCCATAATACGAGTGTTGGGGAGTGATTATAAATATAAATGAAGTCTCTTGCTCACTCACTTATTGCTCACCTTCTGCTGCGCAGCTGGGTTCCTAACACAGTACCAGTCCGTGGCCCAGGGGTTGGGGACCCCTGCTCTATAGGAAAAGAGAACCTTGGGTCACAAGCGGAGTCCCATTGGCCAGTCTCTTTACATCTGGATTGACCACGTCTTCAGTCTTCCTTTGGTCGCTTTTGACTGTTTTCTTTCCTGTTTAGCTATTTAATCTGGCATTTATTTTTGTGTATTTTTCAAGGTGTCCCACTCTTACCTATGTCTAAATTTTATTTGTTTTTGCTGCATCTGATTTTATTGAAGAAATTTGACAGAGTTGAGACCCCCTTTTCCAGAGTCAGTCCACTCCCTCTCTAGCCATCTTCAATTTGGTGTTTATGACTCCTAGACATGTTTATAATAATGCTGAATATGGATGAAACCACAACTATCCCAAGAGATTCTTGCAACTTACATTTTTCTCCTTCAAAACTTCTTTTTCCCTAATTTCAGGCTTAGAAAAGTTTATGACTAGCACAGAGAATTTCTGTATCACAGTCTCTCCCAGTTCCCCCCAAATGAACATTCCCATGTTTGCTTTCCCACCCCCCACTTTCATCCCCCACTTCACCAACTCTCTATTAAATCCTTTTTCTAAACCATTTGAGACAAAATTGCAGGCAAGATACCACTTTACCCTTAAATGCTTCAGGATGTATTTCTTAAAAACAAGACATTTGCTTATATATCCACAGTTCAGTGATCAAAATCAGGACATTAACACTGGTGGAATACTATTAGCAAGTCTACAAACCTTATTCCTGTTTAACCATCTGTTTCAGTAATGTCCTCAATAGTGGCGGCCCCCAACCATTTGGCACTAGGATCTGGTTTCCTGGAAGACAGTTTTCCCACAGACTGGAGAGGGTGAGGAATGATTTTGGGATGATTCTCATGGACAGCAGGAAACTTAGATCCTGTGGATATGCATTTCACAGTAGGGTTCGAGCTCCTATGAAAATCTAATGCTGCCTCTGATCTGATAGGAGGCGGAGCTCAGGCCATAATACGAGTGTTGGGGAGTGATTATAAATATAAATGAAGTCTCTTGCTCACTCACTTATTGCTCACCTTCTGCTGCGCAGCTGGGTTCCTAACACAGTACCAGTCCGTGGCCCAGGGGTTGGGGACCCCTGCTCTATAGGAAAAGAGAACCTTGGGTCACAAGCGGAGTCCCATTGGCCAGTCTCTTTACATCTGGATTGACCACGTCTTCAGTCTTCCTTTGGTCGCTTTTGACTGTTTTTATTTTGTAGACTATCCCTCCATTTGCTTGTGTCTGGTGTTTCCTTGTAATGAGATTCAGGTAAAGCAGTTTTTGCAGAAATACCTGGAAGTGAAGGTGAGACCTTCTCAGTGCTGGTATCAGGAGGCATCATTATTGTTAGCGAGCAGTCTGTCTTTTTCCCACTGATCTGAAATGACACGTTTACAACTGTCTAAATTCTTCCATATATATGAGTCTGCCTCTGGACTTGTTACTCTTCTGAATTGATCAGTTTATCTAATTCTGTGCCATTTTCCTCCAGCTGTTTTATAGTCATTGTTGTCATTCAGTTGCTCAGTCATGTCCTGTTCTTTGTGACCTCATGGACTGTAGCACACCAGGCTTCCCTGTCCTTCTCCACCTTTAGGAGCTTACTCAAACTCATGTCGCTTGAGTCAGTGCTGCCCTCCAACCGTCTCAGCCTCTGCTGTCCTCTTCTCCTCTTGCCCTTAATCTTTCCCAGCATCAATGCTCTTTACATCAGGTGGCCAACGTATTGGAGCTTCAGCTTCAGCAACAGTCCTTTCAATGAATGTTTAGGGTTGATTTGCCTTGGGATTGACTGGTTGGATCTCCTTGCTGTCCAAGGGACTCTCAAGTGTCTTCTCTAGCACCACAGTTCTTTGGGGCTCAGCCTTCTTTCTTAATGGTCCAGTTCTCACATGCATATATGACTAGAGGAAACTATAGACTTTGAACTTTCAAAGTGTTCTTTTCTCTAGCAAGTGGAATATGAGATCCATGGAGCGGAACTATGGGCATTTCACAGTAGGGTTCGAGCTCCTATGAAAATCTAATGCTGCCTCTGATCTGATAGGAGGCGGAGCTCAGGCCATAATACGAGTGTTGGGGAGTGATTATAAATATAAATGAAGTCTCTTGCTCACTCACTTATTGCTCACCTTCTGCTGCGCAGCTGGGTTCCTAACACAGTACCAGTCCGTGGCCCAGGGGTTGGGGACCCCTGCTCTATAGGAAAAGAGAACCTTGGGTCACAAGCGGAGTCCCATTGGCCAGTCTCTTTACATCTGGATTGACCACGTCTTCAGTCTTCCTTTGGTCGCTTTTGACTGTTTTTATTTTGTAGACTATCCCTCCATTTGCTTGTGTCTGGTGTTTCCTTGTAATGAGATTCAGGTAAAGCAGTTTTTGCAGAAATACCTGGAAGTGAAGGTGAGACCTTCTCAGTGCTGGTATCAGGAGGCATCATTATTGTTAGCGAGCAGTCTGTCTTTTTCCCACTGATCTGAAATGACACGTTTACAACTGTCTAAATTCTTCCATATATATGAGTCTGCCTCTGGACTTGTTACTCTTCTGAATTGATCAGTTTATCTAATTCTGTGCCATTTTCCTCCAGCTGTTTTATAGTCATTGTTGTCATTCAGTTGCTCAGTCATGTCCTGTTCTTTGTGACCTCATGGACTGTAGCACACCAGGCTTCCCTGTCCTTCTCCACCTTTAGGAGCTTACTCAAACTCATGTCGCTTGAGTCAGTGCTGCCCTCCAACCGTCTCAGCCTCTGCTGTCCTCTTCTCCTCTTGCCCTTAATCTTTCCCAGCATCAATGCTCTTTACATCAGGTGGCCAACGTATTGGAGCTTCAGCTTCAGCAACAGTCCTTTCAATGAATGTTTAGGGTTGATTTGCCTTGGGATTGACTGGTTGGATCTCCTTGCTGTCCAAGGGACTCTCAAGTGTCTTCTCTAGCACCACAGTTCTTTGGGGCTCAGCCTTCTTTCTTAATGGTCCAGTTCTCACATGCATATATGACTAGAGGAAAAACTATAACTTTGACTATGTGAACCTTTGTCAGCAAAATGATGTCTCTGCTTTTTAATGTGCTGTCTAGCTTGGTCATAGCTTTTCTTCCAGTGAACAGACATCTTTTAATTTCATGCAGTCACTGTCCACAGTGATTTTGGAGCCCAAGAAAATAAAGTCTGTCACTGTGTGATACCTTCAAACTGTACTAGGTTGCTCCTGGTTGTTTTATAACTTATATTACTCATGGGAAGGGGATTCCTCTTCCCATTAAATTTTCTAATAGATTATTGTTGATATGTAGGAAAGCCACTGACTTGTGAATATCTATCCTGGATCTTGCTAGTTTGCCGAATTCTCTTTTATTCTAACAGGTTTTCAGTTGATTCTCTTGTTTTTTTTTTTGTTGTTGTTGTTATTTTTTAATATGGAGAGGTATATCTGAAAATCACGGCAGGTTTGCCTCTTCATTTTCTATACTTTTCTTTTCTTTTTTCTAGCCTTTTTACATTGACTAGGATCTCCAGAATAATTTTGAATAATGTAGTGATATTGGGTATTCTTAGTTATTCCTGATTTTATTATTATTATTATTTGGCCACTTCTATTGGTCTTTCATTTATTTATCATCCATCTTTGTTCTTTTTGGCCTGTGTGGGCCTCCCATCGCAGTGGCCTCTCTCGCTGCAGAGCACCGGCTCTGGGCGCATGTGCTCTAGAGCACTGGCTCGGTAGTTGGACACATCTGTCCAGCCACTCTGTGGCACTTGGGATCTTCCCAGGCCAGGGATCAAACCAGCACCCCTTGCACTGCAAGGTGGTGTCCTTACCCACTGGACCACCAGGGAAACCCCTATTCCTGATTTTAATTGATACATTATATTTTACATGTTTGAGGAAAATTTTGGATAGATACCCTTTATCGGCGGGGTTAAAAAAATTCCTAGTGAATTATGCTGATCTTAAAGAAAAAAAAAAAACAAAACTCAAAATCCAGAAGACCTAGGTCTATGCTTATTTTTAGAGTTGTATAGCCTTTGATCTCCTTGCTGTCCAAGGGACTCTCAAGTGTCTTCTCTAGCACCACAGTTCTTTGGGGCTCAGCCTTCTTTCTTAATGGTCCAGTTCTCACATGCATATATGACTAGAGGAAAAACTATAACTTTGACTATGTGAACCTTTGTCAGCAAAATGATGTCTCTGCTTTTTAATGTGCTGTCTAGCTTGGTCATAGCTTTTCTTCCAGTGAACAGACATCTTTTAATTTCATGCAGTCACTGTCCACAGTGATTTTGGAGCCCAAGAAAATAAAGTCTGTCACTGTGTGATACCTTCAAACTGTACTAGGTTGCTCCTGGTTGTTTTATAACTTATATTACTCATGGGAAGGGGATTCCTCTTCCCATTAAATTTTCTAATAGATTATTGTTGATATGTAGGAAAGCCACTGACTTGTGAATATCTATCCTGGATCTTGCTAGTTTGCCGAATTCTCTTTTATTCTAACAGGTTTTCAGTTGATTCTCTTGTTTTTTTTTTTGTTGTTGTTGTTATTTTTTAATATGGAGAGGTATATCTGAAAATCACGGCAGGTTTGCCTCTTCATTTTCTATACTTTTCTTTTCTTTTTTCTAGCCTTTTTACATTGACTAGGATCTCCAGAATAATTTTGAATAATGTAGTGATATTGGGTATTCTTAGTTATTCCTGATTTTATTATTATTATTATTTGGCCACTTCTATTGGTCTTTCATTTATTTATCATCCATCTTTGTTCTTTTTGGCCTGTGTGGGCCTCCCATCGCAGTGGCCTCTCTCGCTGCAGAGCACCGGCTCTGGGCGCATGTGCTCTAGAGCACTGGCTCGGTAGTTGGACACATCTGTCCAGCCACTCTGTGGCACTTGGGATCTTCCCAGGCCAGGGATCAAACCAGCACCCCTTGCACTGCAAGGTGGTGTCCTTACCCACTGGACCACCAGGGAAACCCCTATTCCTGATTTTAATTGATACATTATATTTTACATGTTTGAGGAAAATTTTGGATAGATACCCTTTATCGGCGGGGTTAAAAAAATTCCTAGTGAATTATGCTGATCTTAAAGAAAAAAAAAAAACAAAACTCAAAATCCAGAAGACCTAGGTCTATGCTTATTTTTAGAGTTGTATAGCTTCTGTACTTTAGTGCCATTTCTTATTTGCTAAGGCTTCCCTGATGCTCAGTGGGTAAAAAATCCACCACCAATGCAGGAGACACAGATTCGATCTCTGATCTGGAAAGATCATGTGAAGAAGGAAATGACAACCCACTCCAGTATTCTTGCTTGGAAATCCCCATGGACTGAGGAGCCTGGCGGGCTGCAGTCCAAGGGGTAAGTCAGACACACCGTAGTGACTAAACAACACCAACAACAATTTAGAAAGTATAAACGGAATCTGTTTATTGAAGATTTGGTTGAATGTGCCCGTAAAATTATTTAAACATACCCAATAATTTTATAATTCTAATTTCTTCCTCTAATTCTTGGTCTATTCACCTTTTATATTTAGAAACAGATATGTTTGTATGTACTTATAAATGTTTATTCATAAAAAGTCTTCCCTTCTCCCCTCTTTCTATCCATCTTTTTGATTCTATAGTTATAGCTACCTTCTCATTTCTTAGTATTTTAAATTTTTTTTTGATTTACTTGGCGAGACACATTGAGGGAGCAGGCAGGGTTAGCTATTTAGTTTGTAATTTCAAAGCATTTGCCCTTGCTTTTGTTGTCAAGTCTTTGTTTTCTGTTTCTTTAACTTCTCATTAGTTTTATTCATTTTTGACTTTAGGCCTATTTCCATTTTTCTCTTCTTCACTTGTTTTTTGAGCGATTCACTTGTTTTTTGAGTGACTGTTCAGAAGTATCCCATGGGTTTTGCTATATAGTACTCTCATTGTTCATTTTTAAACAGGCTGTGGTTTATTTTAATTTCTCTTTAAAAAAATATTCCTCTAAATAACCTTTGGGTTACATTTCCAAGTGGTTAAATTTTTTGTGGCTCTCTTTTTGTTTAATTTTTACTTTTATTGCTTCGTGGTCAGAGAATATGGCCTGTGTAATTTCTGACTTAAAAAAAATTACTGAGGTTTTCTTTGTGGCCCATCACGTGATCAGTTTGTAATTGTTCCATGGACTTTTGAAATGATGTGCATTATTTTTTTGTATAAATATGTACAAAAATATATTGAACTATTTGTATTTCGAGTCCTTTACTACCCACCATTGCTTTTTAAATCCTCCTGATTTGTCCATTTCTGGGAAGTACACCACAGGCTCCTATTATGAATAATTTTTTTTACATTTCTCCTTGTGTTTTAAGTAATTTTTGCTTTGTATACTTAATGAATATAATCATATCCTTTTACCAGTTGAATTTCGTATCCATTAAAAATTATTTTTGCCCTTTGTAATTCTTTTTGTTTTTTTTTTTTACCTTTAAGTCTGTTACCATTTCTGGTTTTTATTGTGATATGTCTGGTGACCTTTTGTCAATTCCTTTGTTGTTGTTGTTGTTGTTGTTGTTGTTTTGGTCTCTTTTATTGGTCCTTCATTTGTTTATTTTCATCCATCTTAATTCTTCGGCCTATGTGGGCCTCCCATCTTGGTGGCCTCTCCTGCTGCAGAGCACTGGTTCTGGGCACATGTGCTCTAGAGTGCCAGCCTGTAATTGGACACATGGGTCCAGCCGCTCCGTGGCATATGGGATCTTCCTGTGCCAGGAACTGAACTGGTTCCCCTTGCACTGCAAGGCAAACTCTTCACCCACTGGACCACTGGGGAAGTCCTGTCAATTCCTTTTTAAAAGAATTTTTTTTGTTTGTTTTAAAATGACTTAAGACTTCATGAAGAGTTGCAGTTAGAATGCGCGTAGTCTCCATGTCCCCTTCACCCAGCTTTCCTCGTTGACCATATGTCGCGTCATCATAATCCTTTATGACCCCCCAAATCAAAATTTCAGAAGTATCCCATGGGTTTTGCTTAATAGTACTCTCATTGTACATTTTTAAGCAGGCAGTGGTTTAGATTAATTTCTCTTTAAAAAAATATTCCTCTAAATAACCTTTGGGTTACATTTCCAAGTGGTTAAATTTTTTGTGGCTCTCTTTTTGTTTAATTTTTACTTTTATTGCTTCGTGGTCAGAGAATATGGCCTGTGTAATTTCTGACTTAAAAAAAATTACTGAGGTTTTCTTTGTGGCCCATCACGTGATCAGTTTGTAATTGTTCCATGGACTTTTGAAATGATGTGCATTATTTTTTTGTATAAATATGTACAAAAATATATTGAACTATTTGTATTTCGAGTCCTTTACTACCCACCATTGCTTTTTAAATCCTCCTGATTTGTCCATTTCTGGGAAGTACACCACAGGCTCCTATTATGAATAATTTTTTTTACATTTCTCCTTGTGTTTTAAGTAATTTTTGCTTTGTATACTTAATGAATATAATCATATCCTTTTACCAGTTGAATTTCGTATCCATTAAAAATTATTTTTGCCCTTTGTAATTCTTTTTGTTTTTTTTTTTTACCTTTAAGTCTGTTACCATTTCTGGTTTTATTGTGATATGTCTGGTGACCTTTTGTCAATTCCTTTGTTGTTGTTGTTGTTGTTGTTGTTGTTTTGGTCTCTTTTATTGGTCCTTCATTTGTTTATTTTCATCCATCTTAATTCTTCGGCCTATGTGGGCCTCCCATCTTGGTGGCCTCTCCTGCTGCAGAGCACTGGTTCTGGGCACATGTGCTCTAGAGTGCCAGCCTGTAATTGGACACATGGGTCCAGCCGCTCCGTGGCATATGGGATCTTCCTGTGCCAGGAACTGAACTGGTTCCCCTTGCACTGCAAGGCAAACTCTTCACCCACTGGACCACTGGGGAAGTCCTGTCAATTCCTTTTTAAAAGAATTTTTTTTGTTTGTTTTAAAATGACTTAAGACTTCATGAAGAGTTGCAGTTAGAATGCGCGTAGTCTCCATGTCCCCTTCACCCAGCTTTCCTCGTTGACCATATGTCGCGTCATCATAATCCTTTATGCTTTAACCTTTCTGGGTCTTTTTGTTTTGACTGCTGGCCTGCCCTGCATTGCCTCATCTGTGATACCCTGTTTCTTAATGGGGGAATTTGTATGTAGATACAGAGAGTGTGTTAGTCGCTCAGTTGTGTCCAACTCTGTGACCCTATGTACTATATAGCCCATCAGGCTTCTCTGTCCATGGAACTCTCCAGTCAAGAATACTGGAGTGGGTAGCCATTCTCTTCTTTAAAGGATCTTCCCAACCCAGAGATCGAACCCAGGTCTCCTGCATTGCAGGTGGATTCTTCACCATTGAGCCATCCCTGTGTATTATGTTTGCTTGTGTAAGTTTCAACTTCTTTCTGCCACCTTAATTTGTTCTTGGCTTTCCATGATGTTTTTCTCCTGCTTATTGTTGGGTTGCCAGAGTTTTCTTTAGTCTCAGTTTTTCCCTCCATCCATTTTTTTTTCCTTTCTGCTCCTGATGCTTAAACTCCACCCCACGCCCATTCTCACTCATTTGAAAGTCATAATCTTATTTCTCTTTTTTACATATGCTCCAGGTTTTAACAAATATATTTAAACTTGGGCAAGAATAAATTGTTATCTCTACCCTCAAGGATTCCCCACCCCCACACAAATATTTGACCTTTAAATGTACCATGCTTTCCTTATTCTCTCTCTATAATCTGTTCTTGGTTAATATGATATGGAATTTTATTTCCAGCTTAAAAAAATTTGGCATTGTGGTTTGGGGAATTATGTAAGAGCTGCTTTGAGGTCCTCTCCTGCTGCAGAGCACTGGTTCTGGGCACATGTGCTCTAGAGTGCCAGCCTGTAATTGGACACATGGGTCCAGCCGCTCCGTGGCATATGGGATCTTCCTGTGCCAGGAACTGAACTGGTTCCCCTTGCACTGCAAGGCAAACTCTTCACCCACTGGACCACTGGGGAAGTCCTGTCAATTCCTTTTTAAAAGAATTTTTTTTGTTTGTTTTAAAATGACTTAAGACTTCATGAAGAGTTGCAGTTAGAATGCGCGTAGTCTCCATGTCCCCTTCACCCAGCTTTCCTCGTTGACCATATGTCGCGTCATCATAATCCTTTATGCTTTAACCTTTCTGGGTCTTTTTGTTTTGACTGCTGGCCTGCCCTGCATTGCCTCATCTGTGATACCCTGTTTCTTAATGGGGGAATTTGTATGTAGATACAGAGAGTGTGTTAGTCGCTCAGTTGTGTCCAACTCTGTGACCCTATGTACTATATAGCCCATCAGGCTTCTCTGTCCATGGAACTCTCCAGTCAAGAATACTGGAGTGGGTAGCCATTCTCTTCTTTAAAGGATCTTCCCAACCCAGAGATCGAACCCAGGTCTCCTGCATTGCAGGTGGATTCTTCACCATTGAGCCATCCCTGTGTATTATGTTTGCTTGTGTAAGTTTCAACTTCTTTCTGCCACCTTAATTTGTTCTTGGCTTTCCATGATGTTTTTCTCCTGCTTATTGTTGGGTTGCCAGAGTTTTCTTTAGTCTCAGTTTTTCCCTCCATCCATTTTTTTTTCCTTTCTGCTCCTGATGCTTAAACTCCACCCCACGCCCATTCTCACTCATTTGAAAGTCATAATCTTATTTCTCTTTTTTACATATGCTCCAGGTTTTAACAAATATATTTAAACTTGGGCAAGAATAAATTGTTATCTCTACCCTCAAGGATTCCCCACCCCCACACAAATATTTGACCTTTAAATGTACCATGCTTTCCTTATTCTCTCTCTATAATCTGTTCTTGGTTAATATGATATGGAATTTTATTTCCAGCTTAAAAAAATTTGGCATTGTGGTTTGGGGAATTATGTAAGAGCTGCTTTGAGCATCACAGCTGCATTTTCAGTCACTCTTTGTAGACTGTTGTTGAGTTTCTCTTCTTTCTAAAATGGTGTGGTGTCTTCTTTCTTGTACTCAGTTTCCTTAATGTTTTTCAGAAAGGGTGTGGGGATGGTTCCAGAGTCTTTGTATATCTGAAAGAGGTCATTATTTTTCCCTTTTCTTGAGTGATGAGTTGGTTTGCAACTGAGTTCTAGGTTTAAAGTCCTTTCTCTTGGAATGTTGTCACCCTGCCCTCTTTATCAGTCTTCTGCCCTTAATCTTGCAGATGAGAAGTCTGATGATGCTAGACTGAGTCCTGTTTTTCCTGGGTTTTTTCCCCATCTCTGGAAGCATGTAAAGGTTCCTCTTTGTTCTTGGAGTTGGAAACGTTCATCAGGGTGTGTCTGAGTGTCTTGTTTCACCATTAGTCCTCAGCACGTGACTCTTGTGCTCTGGAAACTCCAGCTTTTGTTTTTATTTTGTTCTTCACTCTGAAGAAATAAGTGAATATTGAGTCAAGGCTGGGTCTCCAGGGTAAAGAGACAGTGAAGCCCTGGCAGTCAGATGGCTTGAGATGCAATGCAACTGGACGGTCGACCTCGACAATCCGCCCATTACTCGTCTGTAGAAGGCAGTGAGAACAGCTCTTGTCAGCTGGGTGGCTGGGAGATGAAATAGGACAGAGCTAGAAAAGCATTTGGGAGTGATGGCACGGAATAAGGAGCCCATAAAGCCCATTTAGGGAGGTGCTTATTGTTGGGTTGCCAGAGTTTTCTTTAGTCTCAGTTTTTCCCTCCATCCATTTTTTTTTCCTTTCTGCTCCTGATGCTTAAACTCCACCCCACGCCCATTCTCACTCATTTGAAAGTCATAATCTTATTTCTCTTTTTTACATATGCTCCAGGTTTTAACAAATATATTTAAACTTGGGCAAGAATAAATTGTTATCTCTACCCTCAAGGATTCCCCACCCCCACACAAATATTTGACCTTTAAATGTACCATGCTTTCCTTATTCTCTCTCTATAATCTGTTCTTGGTTAATATGATATGGAATTTTATTTCCAGCTTAAAAAAATTTGGCATTGTGGTTTGGGGAATTATGTAAGAGCTGCTTTGAGCATCACAGCTGCATTTTCAGTCACTCTTTGTAGACTGTTGTTGAGTTTCTCTTCTTTCTAAAATGGTGTGGTGTCTTCTTTCTTGTACTCAGTTTCCTTAATGTTTTTCAGAAAGGGTGTGGGGATGGTTCCAGAGTCTTTGTATATCTGAAAGAGGTCATTATTTTTCCCTTTTCTTGAGTGATGAGTTGGTTTGCAACTGAGTTCTAGGTTTAAAGTCCTTTCTCTTGGAATGTTGTCACCCTGCCCTCTTTATCAGTCTTCTGCCCTTAATCTTGCAGATGAGAAGTCTGATGATGCTAGACTGAGTCCTGTTTTTCCTGGGTTTTTTCTCCCCCCCCCCCCCCATCTCTGGAAGCATGTAAAGGTTCCTCTTTGTTCTTGGAGTTGGAAACGTTCATCAGGGTGTGTCTGAGTGTCTTGTTTCACCATTAGTCCTCAGCACGTGACTCTTGTGCTCTGGAAACTCCAGCTTTTGTTTTTATTTTGTTCTTCACTCTGAAGAAATAAGTGAATATTGAGTCAAGGCTGGGTCTCCAGGGTAAAGAGACAGTGAAGCCCTGGCAGTCAGATGGCTTGAGATGCAAGTGCAACTGGACGGTCGACCCTCGACAATCCGCCCATTACTCGTCTGTAGAAGGCAGTGAGAACAGCTCTTGTCAGCTGGGTGGCTGGGAGATGAAATAGGACAGAGCTAGAAAAGCATTTGGGAGTGATGGCACGGAATAAGGAGCCCATAGTGGGAACTGCTCTCTCTAATCCCCTGAAAGCAGCAGAGATGGAAGAAGGAGTGTGTCCATTGTGTTGGGTTGGCCAAAAGTTTGTTCCTTTTATTTTCCCGTAAGACTATAAGGACAGACCTGAATGTACTTTTTGGCCAACTCAGCACTTGGTCTTTCTGGTTAACGTGACCTCCTTGAAGGCAGAATCCAGGGGTTCAAAGAACTGTTAATTGGCTGAAGAGTAAGGACTGCAAACCTGCCTACCAGAGCCAGTCTTAATGGAGTGAAAGAAAAGTTGGATGTCTTCTCTCATGATCTGCATCTGACATGCCCTCTGATGTCTCCTCATTATCTGTTGCCACTCTCCTGGGCTGCAAACTGACCAGCACTTCCCCAGGTCTTGCATACAGTGGGTACTCTGGAAATGTTTATAGAGCAGGTGCTGAATCATTGCTCCTCTTTTCCTGTGTGGAGAAATGATTGTTTCTCCCTTCATTGAGCATGTGCCCTTGCTTTTGGTGTTTTATAAAAGACTTTATTTGTGATCAGATGACAGACAGTTCTTTGAGAAACGGGAAGAACTGGTTTTGGACCATTGTGAAACTCCAACTTAATAGCAAGAAGACAGGGCTCTGGCAACTTCAAAAAGTGCAATCAAGAAATTCTTGTTTGCTCAACAGAAAGAACTATTTAGGGTGGTTACGTGGGTTCAGAGTCACTTCAAACTCCATATAATTTTCAACTTCTAATGGCTTCTTTTGGCCTCTAAGCTAATTGGTGAACATTTATTTATTAGAGTGTTCTAGGTTGGTTTCTCCAGGTCGCTGACTGTCCCAGGCACATATGGAAACAACACAGGAGAAATTTAGCTGGGGAGGAGACACGGGTCGAGTATGGCTGCCAATGTGTTTTCTTTGCCCTTGGCATGGATCACAGAGCAAATATTTTTGAGCGTCTTTTCTGCCTGGCATTGATGAGACAGGAGGGAGAAGCAGGATGGGACTGAATTATTGCAGTAGAATTCAGTCATTGTAAACTCAGCACTAGACAGACTCAGGACATCTGGAGGGGTGAGGGCAGTGTTGAATAAGGAGGGATTAACTAAGGAAATCAACCCTGAATAGTTATTGGAAGGACTGATGCTGAACCTGAAGCAAGCTCCAATACTTCGGCCACCTGATATGAAGAGACGACTCATTGGAAGAGACCCCGATGCTAGGGAAAATAGCAGGCGGAAGGAGAAGGGGATGACAGAGGACGAGGTGGTTGGATGGCATCACTGAGTCAATGGACATGAGTTTGAGCAAGCTCCAGGAGATGGTGAGGAACAGGGAAGCCTGGCGTGCTGCAGTCCATGGGGTTGAAAGAGTTGGACACGACTGAGTAACTGAACTGAAGCCATGGATGAGAAAGGGAAGGGCATTTGGGGCAGTGGTCACTGCACACACAGAGCTTCCCAGGCAAGTAAAGTGAGAGGGCCCGTGTGTGTGCGCAGGGCACAGACCCACTTACAGTACAGCTGGGAGCCCCTCTGTCTAAGGGGAGCCGTGGCCACTCAGCTACGGCTGCCTGCGGCCCTTTCAGAGTATAGGCCCATGGTGGCCAGAGCTTCTGATTTATTTTTTAAAGAGAAGCTTGCCTGTGGCCCTTTCAGGACATAGGCTCAGGGTGGCCAGAACTTCTGATTTTTTTTTTAAAGAGAAGCTCTAAATCTAGAATTTTATGTAAAATTTCCTAAATTTCTAATTCATTGAAATTTATTGAAAATAAATAAAACTCATTGAAAATAATGTAAAATCTCCAAAAGCCATTCCAGGCCACTAGCAGGTTAAACCTGGCGAGGGAGGCAGAGAGACACAAGGATGAAGACCGACTCTCCCCACCCTGATCTGTGTCCCGTCCATTGCCAATGTTAGGAAAGAGAGCTTGGCCTTGAATTTTGAACCAGGGACCAAGTGACTGGAGAAACTCGATCTTCCCTTGACCTTTTTTTACTTCGACTCAGGAAGTGGGAGTCAAAGATTTTGGGGTTTTCTCTTCATCACTTTTTTTCCCTTTGCTAAAACTAGATGGGATGGGATGGTGATAGGTGGGCTGGGTTGCCTTGTAGGACTTCTGACCTCCCCTTGTCCCCCTGCACAGTTCTGATCCCGTTTGGAATTCCCCCCTTCCCACCCTCCCCTTCTGTTTAGTGGGAACGGTGGACAGAGGGCTGGATAGATACACTCTTGAGCCTAAACTAGCCGCAGTGGCCATGCATGCTTGTCTTCCCCCTAAAGAAGATGGTGAATATTTTATTGAAAATTTTTCTTCTTAAATTCATAATACAGAGGTGTCCCAGGGAAATATAATATAAGCCACATTGTAACTTTAAATTTTCTAGTAACTACCATAGAGAGAGAAAAAAGACAGTGGGAATTAATGTAAGTAATATCATTTATTTAGCCCTGTATCTGCAAAATGTTGTCGCTTCAACATGTCACTAATATAAAAATTCTTTTAAGCTATTCCTTTTTGAATTTTGTACAGAGTCCTTGATGTACAGCTTCTCACTTTGGATTTGTCACATTTCAAATGCACAGTCTCACACGTGGCTAGTGGCCATCGTGTTGGACAGGGTGGCTGTAACAGGTGCCCATAAGAAGGTGATGTTCCACAGACACAAAGGAATATACAAACCAAGGGCTTCCTTGGCGGGCCAGTGGTTAAGACTTAGCCTTCCAAGTCTTAAGGCAGGAGGTGCAGGTTTGATCCCTGGTGGGAAGAGCTAAAATTCCACATGCCTGGTGGCCAAAAAAACCCAAAACATAAAACAAGTAATATTGTAACAAATTCAATAAAGATTTTTAAAACGGCCCATATCAAAAACATGTTTTTTACAAAAGAATATATAGACCAACTATGAAACAACTTCCCTGGTGGTCCAGTGGTTAAGAATCCACCTACTGATGCAGGGAACGTGGGTTCAGTTCCTGGTCCAGGAAGATGTCACATGCCACGGCGCAGCTAAGCCCATGAACCACAACTACTGAAGCCCGTGCTCTGGAGCCCATGAGCTGCAGCTCGAGAAAGCCCACACACAGCCGTAAAGACCCAGCACAGCCATGAATAAATAAGTAAACAAATAAGAGAAAAGGACACGTATGACCATTCTTCTCCCTTCCTTGAGTCTTGGGCAGCTCTCCCTTCTCCTCAGAATGGAATCCTACACGCTCAATTCTCCCTTCCACCCCGTCTCTCCCCTTCCCTCCCTTTCTCCCACTAGACGGGCCTTCTCTTTCTCCTCACCATGCCAAGTGCCTTCCAGCCTCTGAGCCCTTGCCCAGGCTGTTCCTGGATTGTGCCTCCCAACCTCCCACCCCCTCCCTGGGCCTCACGGCCGTCTAACCACTTTCCGAGTTAAATGTCCATTTTCAGGGAGGTCTTTCCTTGATCCTCCCCACCTCCAACTCCAGGCTCAATGATGTTTCCCTGTTTCAATGCTGTTCCGAGGGGAGGGAGAGGTCTCTTTCTTCTCAGCCCCCAGCCCCATCACAATTGTCTAGTGATCAGGGAGCTCATCATTGAACATCTACACCCTTAGGTCGTGTGCCCCAAGAATGCAAGGACAATGCGTGCGTCGTCTGCTTGTTTGATGCACAGCAGGTCCTGTGGTGGCTGCGGAACACAGATTACGAGAAGATATGAGATGAGTGATACAGGGCTGAGATTCAGTCTTGTAGAGGAACCAGGGCCCTGGACCCCCAGGAGGGCCCAGACCCCTAGCCACGAGGCCTGTGTGAGTTTCCTGCTTTCTCACTGACGGAATCCGTCACTCCCTGACTGACTTTCAGTTGCCTGTAAATTATATTTTTTGGGGGCTGTTAATAAAAATATAGGGCTGGGGAAAAAAAAAGAGAGAGACTTCTCCTAATAGAATTTTATTAAATGGCACTAGTTTAAAAATGTCTCGTAAAAAGTTAATTAATTTGGGATTTGGGGATGAAAGGCGTGATATAAATGTCAGTTATTATTATTACAATTTCAGCCTCACGCTCATGCTCTTGATCCAGCCCCTGATCTGGAGTTTCTCCTACACCCGGGGACTGGCAACTCTGCTGAAATGCCAGAGGCAAATTTGAGCTTTGGGGTTCCTTCAGGGACAGAGGGACTTAGCCAAGTGAGGTCGTCCTGCCTTTTCATCGAGGATAATGCCAGGCCTTGAGAGCTGGCGCCACCAAGTCAGGGCCAGGAGGCGGTTGAGAGCAGAATGGTCTCAGTGCTCCGGGGACTCCCGGCCGTCGAAGCAGCCAGGAATGTCAAGGTCCCAGGCTTGGCCCGAGCCTGGTCACAGCATCCTGTTTAGCTGTCGGGGCTCTGAGCGACTAGAGCTCACTCTCATTTTACAGAAGGGGAAACTGAGTTTAAAGAGGAGTGGCGGCTTGCCTACTTAGCAAAAAGAAGGGCCTCCCACCCTCCCTGGGCCTCACGGCCGTCTAACCACTTTCCGAGTTAAATGTCCATTTTCAGGGAGGTCTTTCCTTGATCCTCCCCACCTCCAACTCCAGGCTCAATGATGTTTCCCTGTTTCAATGCTGTTCCGAGGGGAGGGAGAGGTCTCTTTCTTCTCAGCCCCCAGCCCCATCACAATTGTCTAGTGATCAGGGAGCTCATCATTGAACATCTACACCCTTAGGTCGTGTGCCCCAAGAATGCAAGGACAATGCGTGCGTCGTCTGCTTGTTTGATGCACAGCAGGTCCTGTGGTGGCTGCGGAACACAGATTACGAGAAGATATGAGATGAGTGATACAGGGCTGAGATTCAGTCTTGTAGAGGAACCAGGGCCCTGGACCCCCAGGAGGGCCCAGACCCCTAGCCACGAGGCCTGTGTGAGTTTCCTGCTTTCTCACTGACGGAATCCGTCACTCCCTGACTGACTTTCAGTTGCCTGTAAATTATATTTTTGGTGGCTGTTAATAAAAATATAGGGCTGGGGAAAAAAAAAGAGAGAGACTTCTCCTAATAGAATTTTATTAAATGGCACTAGTTTAAAAATGTCTCGTAAAAAGTTAATTAATTTGGGATTTGGGGATGAAAGGCGTGATATAAATGTCAGTTATTATTATTACAATTTCAGCCTCACGCTCATGCTCTTGATCCAGCCCCTGATCTGGAGTTTCTCCTACACCCGGGGACTGGCAACTCTGCTGAAATGCCAGAGGCAAATTTGAGCTTTGGGGTTCCTTCAGGGACAGAGGGACTTAGCCAAGTGAGGTCGTCCTGCCTTTTCATCGAGGATAATGCCAGGCCTTGAGAGCTGGCGCCACCAAGTCAGGGCCAGGAGCGGTTGAGAGCAGAATGGTCTCAGTGCTCCGGGGACTCCCGGCCGTCGAAGCAGCCAGGAATGTCAAGGTCCCAGGCTTGGCCCGAGCCTGGTCACAGCATCCTGTTTAGCTGTCGGGGCTCTGAGCGACTAGAGCTCACTCTCATTTTACAGAAGGGGAAACTGAGTTTAAAGAGGAGTGGCGGCTTGCCTAACCCACGGTCACATAGCAGGTTAATTAAATTTGTAGAGAAAAAGGCAAGTGAAAGCAATTAGTGAAGTGGAGAAAACCTTCCAAAAAAATAAAAAAGGATTCAGGCAATGTAGAGGTGACAGGTTTGGAAACTGTTTTCCAAGGAAACAAGGAGTCCTGGGACTTCGTGTGAGTTCAGAGAGACAAGGCAGCCTTTCGCTCTTTCAAGGCAGAACCCCCATATCATTCCCCTGACTGCAGACACCATACCTAGAGGGAAGGACTCAGACCTGACCCCATGTGTAATTACTTCCACGAGGTGGGGGGCAAGCTGAAATGTTAATCACTGTCCCAGACCCTTACATTTCTCTACTGATTACGGGCCAAGCCGTGAGGATCTGTGTGCTTCTGTCTCCTCGTCTCTGTGGCAGGGTAGGAAAAACACCCCTTGCAGGCATGAGGACCAGGTGGGCGGGAGAGAGTGCGCTCATGTGTTATGTAAGTGGCAGCTCGCAAGCCAGGGGGTCTCGTGCTCTTAGATGTGTCTGGACTCAGAGAACTGAAGGGGAGACACCAGAGGCCAGTGAGTTATCCAAGGGAACCTTCCCAGATGCCTGGACCCAGCCAGGTGGTCCTCTAATTGCCCGGGATGGACTTCACCCGATACTTCCCTGCGGGCCTTTCTTTCTGTTTTGCATGACTCTGGGAAGGCCTGCCTCCTCCTGTCCATACTTCTCCAATCCTTGATCTGTTTTGAGGATTCATCTCCTCTCTGCTTCTAAGGAGACCGACTGTTATTCAGCTCTGCCCTTCAGTCACTCAAACCGTAAGTAGACGGTCTGACTAAGAACAGGGGCTAAGAGAAGGTGTAGAGAATGAAGGAAGGGTGCCAGCTCATGGCCATGCGGGTCTCTTGACAATCTGTCTTGAGGCTCTTTACTGGATCCCTGACTCCTTATCCACCGGTGGATTGGGATCATACGGGGTTGTGGGGTACAGCTTGATTTGAACCTGAGCTCTTTCATGTGAACAAGACACTTAGCAGTTCTCCGTTTCTTAATCTGGATGGTTGAGATGTGGAATACCTACCCTACAGCATGACTGTAAGGTTTAAAAGAGGAGATGTGTACATGCACAGTGAGCTCTGTGGTACCAGGGATCACCCTACGCTCACAGTACGAATGTGAGAGTTGGATTTACAGGAGTTCTTTGACTGAGTGCCGAAGAATTGATACTTTCAGAATGTGGTGCTGGAGAGGACTCTTGAGAGTCCCTTGGACTGCAAGAAGATCAAACCAGTCCACCCTAAAGGAAATCAACCCTGAATATTCAATGGAAGGACTGATGTGGAAGCTGAAGGGTCAGTACCTTGGGCACCTGATAAGAAAAGCTGACTCAATGGGAAAGACCCTGATGCTGGGGAAGACTGAGGGCAGGAGGAGAAGGGGATGACAGAGGATGAGACGGTTGGATAGATCACCGACTCAGTGGACAAGAGTTTGAGCAAACTCTAGGAGATAGTGAAGGAGAGGGAAGCCTCGTGTGCTGCAGTCCATGAGATCACAAAGAGCTGGACACAACTTAGCAATTGAACAACAGCGTAACACTGATACAACTTCTAGGAGACCCCATCTTGGCCGTCCTCCATAGCAAGTTCCTTTGTGGTCCATCAAGTCTAGCACAGGACTAGAGATATAGACTTCTAGAACCTTCCCACTCCCGTGGCCACATGCCTCTTCTGATTATTAAGTAACTGTTCAATGGAACAGAACTGAATGGAGAGTTCTGTGTTACGTCACTCAGGGTCGTGTCTCTGGTTTGGGACTGGGCCTGCCGAGTCTCCCTGACTGCTCTCTGCACCTGAAACCAGCCCTGATGTCGGTGCTTTTGAGCAGCTACAAGGTTTCTTGGCCTTTTACAAGGTGAAAACAGCCTATGGTTGTCTCCACTAGAAAGACAAGTGCCATGGCACTGTTTTCATTGTATAAATGAAACTTATACTCCTTCTTCTGACCCCTGCCCCTCCAAAAAAGAAATCCACAGCTGCCTCAGACATTTGAAGGCTTTAAAATTGGAACCCTGGGGCTTCCCTGGTGGTCCAGTGGGTAAAGAGTCCGCCTTGCAGTGCAAGGGGCACCGGTTCAATCCCTGGCCCAGGAAGATCCCATGTGCCGTGGAGCAGCAGGACTGGTGTGTCCAATTATAAGCCAGTGCTCTGGAGCTCATGTGCCCAGAGCCAGTGCTCTGCAATGGAAGAGGCCACTGCAACGGGAGGCCCACACAGGCCAAAAGAATAAAGATGGATGAAAATGGATAAATAAAAAACCAATAAAAGAGGCCAAAATTAAAAAAAAAAAATTAGAGCCCTGGAGCAATGGGGGGCACAGAGTGAGTCTAGGACAGCCCCCTGGCCGCCATCGTGTTCTCCTTGACAAAGAACAAGACAAAACAAACAGCCATTTGTCTTCCAACTGGTCAGTGGCTGAAGCCAGCAGGCTGCGTGGAAGGAGGTGCTGTTGGCCTCTCCAGGCAGAGCAGCCTTCCGCGCCTCTCATCTTTATTGGATTTCAGTGAGTCGTTCTGCTCTAGGTCATATGTGCAGTGCAGCCTCACTGTAGGGCAATTGAACAACTGGGGGGCCGTGCTGCAGTCCATGAGATCACAAAGAGCTGGACACAACTTAGCAATTGAACAACAGCGTAACACTGATACAACTTCTAGGAGACCCCATCTTGGCCGTCCTCCATAGCAAGTTCCTTTGTGGTCCATCAAGTCTAGCACAGGACTAGAGATATAGACTTCTAGAACCTTCCCACTCCCGTGGCCACATGCCTCTTCTGATTATTAAGTAACTGTTCAATGGAACAGAACTGAATGGAGAGTTCTGTGTTACGTCACTCAGGGTCGTGTCTCTGGTTTGGGACTGGGCCTGCCGAGTCTCCCTGACTGCTCTCTGCACCTGAAACCAGCCCTGATGTCGGTGCTTTTGAGCAGCTACAAGGTTTCTTGGCCTTTTACAAGGTGAAAACAGCCTATGGTTGTCTCCACTAGAAAGACAAGTGCCATGGCACTGTTTTCATTGTATAAATGAAACTTATACTCCTTCTTCTGACCCCTGCCCCTCCAAAAAAGAAATCCACAGCTGCCTCAGACATTTGAAGGCTTTAAAATTGGAACCCTGGGGCTTCCCTGGTGGTCCAGTGGGTAAAGAGTCCGCCTTGCAGTGCAAGGGGCACCGGTTCAATCCCTGGCCCAGGAAGATCCCATGTGCCGTGGAGCAGCAGGACTGGTGTGTCCAATTATAAGCCAGTGCTCTGGAGCTCATGTGCCCAGAGCCAGTGCTCTGCAATGGAAGAGGCCACTGCAACGGGAGGCCCACACAGGCCAAAAGAATAAAGATGGATGAAAATGGATAAATAAAAAACCAATAAAAGAGGCCAAAATTAAAAAAAAAAAATTAGAGCCCTGGAGCAATGGGGGGCACAGAGTGAGTCTAGGACAGCCCCCTGGCCGCCATCGTGTTCTCCTTGACAAAGAACAAGACAAAACAAACAGCCATTTGTCTTCCAACTGGTCAGTGGCTGAAGCCAGCAGGCTGCGTGGAAGGAGGTGCTGTTGGCCTCTCCAGGCAGAGCAGCCTTCCGCGCCTCTCATCTTTATTGGATTTCAGTGAGTCGTTCTGCTCTAGGTCATATGTGCAGTGCAGCCTCATAAACGGCACAGTGGAATTTCTGCTCCCTTTGTATGGAGGGCCTCAAGCACACTCCAGCCCCGTTGTCAACCTGAATGTGGAAAATGCAGAAAATTCAGCAGAACTCACTTCTCTCCAGCAGCCCTGAGGTTTAGAATACAACCATTCTTGTCTTGTAGGCACAAGCTATTCAGAAGATGGGGCGGGGGAGGACGGCGGACACGGTCTTTCCCACCTACGTAGCATTGGAGTGGCAGGGCCTGCAGAGCCAAAGCCTCACACTTTCGTGGAATGTTTCAGGGCTTTAAAGAGGTTGCCTGAGGTCGCCCGAACCTCACAGCTTTATGCTTGTCAGAGGAGGGATCTGAGAAGGCATGTGGCCTTGGGAATTGGAGAGTTCTAGAAGGAATTTAAGCCCTCTCCTCTGAATGTGAAGCTGTTTTCAGACAAAAACTTACTTGATTTAAAGGACTGCCATTTCGTCAGCTGTGGTTGGTGCTTAAGAGCCGTTGGTCCATCCACCTGCTTTCGAGTGCCTGCTCTGTGCCAGGTGTTGTGCTGGAGCCAGTGTGCTGAGGGGAGCAGGTGGGAGCCCCTGGCCTGTGGCAGTAACAGGTGCAATGATGCAGAAGGCAGTGCCCTCCATGGATGAGGTGTGCAGAGTCAGACCGTGTGATGGCCTTATCTCTGGACTTACTGGCTTGGGTTGGGAAGTGTGCCGCTTTCCTGCGTCTTGGCATGGGGGAGGCGTGCTGTGAGATGATCCATTTTCCCTTCCTCCCCAGGATGGGAAACTGTAGGACATGGGGCAATTGCTCTCTGCCATTTTTTCTCAACCTCAGAGTGGCCAGGTCAGGCTTGAATGCCAGCTCTCTGGTTCCCAGTCCAGACACTGTACTTGGGTTAGGCGGGATGATGGAGCAGAGGCCCTGGGACAACACGAGGGTGAGGCCCTGAAGTGGCCATGATTGCACACAGGGTGCCTCACTCTTGAGTCTGCATTGGAGCGTCACATTTACACATGGAAACAGGCTCTGGTTGCTCCAATTGCTGCCTATATTTGGGGCAGAAAATAGAGGAGTGTTCCATTGCCAGCCAGATGTGAAGGCTGGGTCGTCACAGTGAAGTTCCACAGCTCAGAAAGTCAGTGGTGATGGCAGGATGGGTCCTGCGATGTGAAGAGAACCTTTCTCTCCCTTACTGGCCCTGAAGACCTCTTTCCTCTGTTGTGGTCTCGAGATAGGAGTGATGGAAACTGAACTGAACTATGTGTGTTAGTTGCGTATTTAACTCTTTGTGACCCCATGGACTGTAGCCCACCAGGCTCCTCTGTCCATGGAATTTTCCAGCTAAGAATACTGGAGTGGGTTGCCATTTTCAACTCCAGGGCGTCTTCCTTGACCCAGGGTACAATCCGCATTTCCTGTGTCTCCTGCATTGGCAGGCGGATTCTTTACCACTGCGTCACCTGGGGAGCCCATGGAGTGGTTTGTACCTTCCATCAAAGGCATTTGGTTCTTCCTCTCCTCTGAATGTGAAGCTGTTTTCAGACAAAAACTCTGGACTGCCATTTCGTCAGCTGTGGTTGGTGCTTAAGAGCCGTTGGTCCATCCACCTGCTTTCGAGTGCCTGCTCTGTGCCAGGTGTTGTGCTGGAGCCAGTGTGCTGAGGGGAGCAGGTGGGAGCCCCTGGCCTGTGGCAGTAACAGGTGCAATGATGCAGAAGGCAGTGCCCTCCATGGATGAGGTGTGCAGAGTCAGACCGTGTGATGGCCTTATCTCTGGACTTACTGGCTTGGGTTGGGAAGTGTGCCGCTTTCCTGCGTCTTGGCATGGGGGAGGCGTGCTGTGAGATGATCCATTTTCCCTTCCTCCCCAGGATGGGAAACTGTAGGACATGGGGCAATTGCTCTCTGCCATTTTTTCTCAACCTCAGAGTGGCCAGGTCAGGCTTGAATGCCAGCTCTCTGGTTCCCAGTCCAGACACTGTACTTGGGTTAGGCGGGATGATGGAGCAGAGGCCCTGGGACAACACGAGGGTGAGGCCCTGAAGTGGCCATGATTGCACACAGGGTGCCTCACTCTTGAGTCTGCATTGGAGCGTCACATTTACACATGGAAACAGGCTCTGGTTGCTCCAATTGCTGCCTATATTTGGGGCAGAAAATAGAGGAGTGTTCCATTGCCAGCCAGATGTGAAGGCTGGGTCGTCACAGTGAAGTTCCACAGCTCAGAAAGTCAGTGGTGATGGCAGGATGGGTCCTGCGATGTGAAGAGAACCTTTCTCTCCCTTACTGGCCCTGAAGACCTCTTTCCTCTGTTGTGGTCTCGAGATAGGAGTGATGGAAACTGAACTGAACTATGTGTGTTAGTTGCGTATTTAACTCTTTGTGACCCCATGGACTGTAGCCCACCAGGCTCCTCTGTCCATGGAATTTTCCAGCTAAGAATACTGGAGTGGGTTGCCATTTTCAACTCCAGGGCGTCTTCCTTGACCCAGGGTACAATCCGCATTTCCTGTGTCTCCTGCATTGGCAGGCGGATTCTTTACCACTGCGTCACCTGGGGAGCCCATGGAGTGGTTTGTACCTTCCATCAAAGGCATTTGGTTCTTCCTCCCAGTTGATTGCTCTGCACGCTCACCACAGGGTCATCCAACTTGAATGCCTCTGTCGTCAGGGTAGTCCCTAGCTCTTGGCTGTCCTCTTTCCCTGGAGGAGAATGTTCATCCTGAACTCAGGGATGTCTGACTTCTGTCCCCGGGACCACAGAACCGTGCATGGTCCCTGCACGGGACCCCTCTCTCGTAGTGCAGGCTGGTCTCGGGCACACACGGCCCTGCTCAGTCAGCTGCCACCAGCCTGGCTCACACTGGGGAAAGTACTGCTCGCCGATGTGTAAGTGTGTCACCGCCAGTAGTAGTGCAAAGGCTCCAGATCGAGGGCCTTTCTAGGATTGTGTCCCGATTAATTAGGTCAGCGTCTCCAAAATCAATTTCCAGTGATGTCGCGCCGCCTGGTAGCGCCGTTCCCCGCCCAGCCGGGTGAGGGAGTTGGCGCAGGAGGCAATTCCCCGGCCTCCGGTGCGGTTCTGGCCTTGTCTCTACCTGGGAAGAAAGTCACATTGCACGTCTCTTCTGTGATTATCCTGACTTTTTATTGTATCTGCCCTCCCCCTCACATCTTCCATTAAACCCCCGTAGATCCTGCTTCAAACAGGCAATTAGACTAACAATGTAATTATATCCCTCAATGCTAATTGTAACTGGTTTAGGGGGAAAACAAAGAGAAAGAGGCTTCAAAATCTCTGGAAACTGAACGTGGCTGTTATTTCCAGGTATATCGTGTCCCCGTGTGTTTCTCTGGGAGCCCTGGCTGCTGGCGGGCGGGAGTCCACGTCTGGCCTGGCCACTCTGCCTTCGGTCCCCGCCCCCCTGAGGACACATTGCGGCCTGTCGCCACTCTCCTGTGCACATGCTCGTGACGTCTCTTCCTGCCCTCCTGTGCTTTCCTGTCTCTCTCTGCTCCGCTGGCCCTCATTTCTTCGACTCTCTATCTCAATCTTTTGTGTCCATTTAGAGCCACTGAGAATAGAACAAACAGGCGAGGAGGTGGATGCTTGAGGGGAAATGACATCTCTCCCCACTCTTGCCAACCCTCCATCGTCCCCAAGACCTGGAGGCTGCTGGCCCGTGTGAGCTCCGTTGGGGAGGTGGGACGGAGCTGGACCTGGTTCAGAGTTTGAGCCTGTTGTGGGACAAGAATCCTGTAGAGACACCTCCTGCCGCCTCCCCGTGCTCCGCATTTTCTGGGTCTCTTCTCTGGACGCGATCCTGTGGGTGCTCGGGGGTGAACATGCATTGGTCTGTGCCTGGGGACCACCCAGGGCCTGGGGAAGGAGGCAGGCAGATAGGTAGCTGAACAGTGGGGTACTTGGCTAAAGTGGACAACCGAGGGATCCAGCCATGCGTGGGGTGACGGCGGGGAGATGGGAGGTGGAGGAGGGCAGGCTGGGGAGGTTGAGAAGTTTCTGGATGGAGGTGAGGTCTAGGGCGAGACTTGAAGGCCGAGGAGAAGAGTTAGCCAGGCAGTGAGGGTGGGGAGCAGGTGTGGGAGCCTGGCGAGGCTGGGGCGCTCGGTGGGAGGGCTGCGGGGGTGGAGCAGGGAAGGAGCGAGCGCAGCGTTGGCCTTGCGGGAGAAGGGGCCTTTGAAGGGTTTAAGTGGAAATGGTCATATGTATATTTTACAAAGAGCATGTAGGTGACAGGAGGGCTGTTGGACTGGAGGGTCTTGAACAGAGGCTGGAGGTCCATTAGAGGCTTTGGGAGAAAGGCTGGATGACTTTTCTTGGGTGCTGATTGCCCAAGTCTCTGCCTGCCTTGATGTCGATGAACTAACTGTTTTAAAATTAAAAATTTTCCCTCAATGCTAATTGTACAAAGAGAAAGAGGCTTCAAAATCTCTGGAAACTGAACGTGGCTGTTATTTCCAGGTATATCGTGTCCCCGTGTGTTTCTCTGGGAGCCCTGGCTGCTGGCGGGCGGGAGTCCACGTCTGGCCTGGCCACTCTGCCTTCGGTCCCCGCCCCCCTGAGGACACATTGCGGCCTGTCGCCACTCTCCTGTGCACATGCTCGTGACGTCTCTTCCTGCCCTCCTGTGCTTTCCTGTCTCTCTCTGCTCCGCTGGCCCTCATTTCTTCGACTCTCTATCTCAATCTTTTGTGTCCATTTAGAGCCACTGAGAATAGAACAAACAGGCGAGGAGGTGGATGCTTGAGGGGAAATGACATCTCTCCCCACTCTTGCCAACCCTCCATCGTCCCCAAGACCTGGAGGCTGCTGGCCCGTGTGAGCTCCGTTGGGGAGGTGGGACGGAGCTGGACCTGGTTCAGAGTTTGAGCCTGTTGTGGGACAAGAATCCTGTAGAGACACCTCCTGCCGCCCTCCCCGTGCTCCGCATTTTCTGGGTCTCTTCTCTGGACGCGATCCTGTGGGTGCTCGGGGGTGAACATGCATTGGTCTGTGCCTGGGGACCACCCAGGGCCTGGGGAAGGAGGCAGGCAGATAGGTAGCTGAACAGTGGGGTCCTTGGCTACAGTGTACATCAGAGGGGATCCAGCCCTGCGTGGGGTGACGGCGGGGAGATGGGAGGTGGAGGAGGGCAGGCTGGGGAGGTTGAGAAGTTTCTGGATGGAGGTGAGGTCTAGGGCGAGACTTGAAGGCCGAGGAGAAGAGTTAGCCAGGCAGTGAGGGTGGGGAGCAGGTGTGGGGAGCCTGGCGAGGCTGGGGCGCTCGGTGGGAGGGCTGCGGGGGTGGAGCAGGGAAGGAGCGAGCGCAGCGTTGGCCTTGCGGGAGAAGGGGCCTTTGAAGGGTTTAAGTGGAAATGGTCATATGTATATTTTACAAAGAGCATGTAGGTGACAGGAGGGCTGTTGGACTGGAGGGTCTTGAACAGAGGCTGGAGGTCCATTAGAGGCTTTGGGAGAAAGGCTGGATGACTTTTCTTGGGTGCTGATTGCCCAAGTCTCTGCCTGCCTTGATGTCGATGAACTAACTGTGCTGTGTAGCTTTGAGATGGTCACTTATCTTCTCTGAACCTTCCTCTCCTTGCCAGATTAAAATGAGGCTCATTGTGTTTATCTTTCCATGTTGTAGGGGGTCTATATGAGAAATGAAGTCTATAAAGGTTCTGGCTTGGCTAGACATAGAATAAACATTGAAGTTGTTCTTTTGAAACAGCATAGCCTGGGACATTTTTCCAAAATACAGGTACCTCTGTCCCATCCACTTGCATTTCCAGATGGGGGGAGCTTAGACTATTGATGGTGACAGACTTCTGAGGACCCCAGCAGAACATGCTGGCTTCTCGGTTATCCCGACTTTTCCTGATTCTGAAATTGAGTCCCAAAGCTTGGCCTTTTGCCTCAGAACAGATTCCTGGTCCTCCACCATTCTCCTTTTCTCAGAAATAGAGTCTCCGAGTTTGATAATGGAATGTACTGATGATGTTTTCCTCAGGGTAGATGGGTCGCATGGTGCCACTTGGAATTCTGGAGTGGAGATTTGGTAATCTTTCAGATATCAATGATCTTGGAACCCCGCTTTCCATAAATGTTTTCAAGCTTTCATGACAGCTGGTTTGGGCCATGACAACCCAGATATTTCAGCCCTCGGTTTGCCATCAGTTAGTTATGCAGACAGGGTGTTTTCATTAAAATTTCCATTAACTGCTCTTTTTCATTTTTTTAAGTCAGTGAACAATTTATAGATTCATTAACTTTTTACTACACTTGTGAAGTCAGGAAGAGGGGAAAAAAGGAAATGAAGTATTTGGTAGTCCTTAAATATGCAGGACAGAAAAGCTGGATGATTAGAGCTGGTCTGAAGGATGGTAAGAGATCTGCCTGCAGTGCAGGAGACCTTGGTTCCATCCCTGGGTTGGGAAGATCCCCTTGAGAAGGGAATGACTTCCCACTGCAGTATTCTTGCCTGGAGAATTCCATGGACCGAGGAGCCTGGGAAGCTACAGCATCCATGGGGTCGCAAAGAGTTGGACACGACTGAGCGACTTTCACAGGAGGGAGTGTTAGGAAGGCCTGAGGTCTTCCAGAAGAATCCATAACTGGAATATCCTGGCAAGGAACACCACCCCTCTCACTCTCCTCTTCGACTTCCCACCCCCCGCCATGCATTCCCTCTTTAGTTTGTAACATTGATTATTTTTTGACCAGATGGTATCTTTTCTCTGGTAACTCTATTTTCTCAGATGAACTTCTGGGCAAACTCTGTGGCTCTAAACATTATTTCCTTTGTTTGTTTTGGGCCACATTCTGTGGTATGCTCCAGGCCAGAAACTGAACACACAGCCTCTGCAATGGAAGCGCAGACTTAACCGCTGGACCCCTATTTCTTTCTGTTGTGTTGCAGTCTGACTCCACATAGAGCTCTTATTTCGTATGTTTTTTTGGTGGGAGAGTTAGTTATGGCCCTGTAGTTGAGTATATGGGCTTTGGGGCCAGACAGGTTGGGATACAAATTTACTTACTAGCTGTGTGATTCAGGGCAAGTAACTTTACCTCTCTAAACCTCACTTTCTTTATTTATTAATATAAAATCGCAGTAATACTAGGGACTCTGGGAAGCCCCAGGAAAGTGGCAACAACATTCTTCACTGTTCACAAGTGGTCAGGATAAAATGAGTTGGTTTATTTACTAAAGGAGCTGACTTCTTTTCACACTCCAGACAGTGCCGTGCTCTGGGCTGATCACTGGTGGACATTCCCACTGGGATCCGCTTGCCTACACAGCAGGTCACTTTGCCTCTCAGGACCTCAGTTTCTCCGGTGCTAAAGTGGATGAATAATCTCTAGATAATGAGGATGTTGGATGATTTTTCACCTATTTAATGAGCCTTTAGAGTCCCTGGCACAGCATAGCATCTCAATACACACTAGCCGTCATGTAGTTTTTTTGGCTGCAGTTACATGCAAATTAGAAACCTCCCTCTCAGGATCTACTATATTAAAAAGGCAATAGTCTAAACACTACTCCCCCAAGAGCCTCTTAAGAGAAAAGCTCGGTTCTTAAAGGTGCTCCCAGGTCATCTTGGCTTGCTCCTAGGTGGAGCTCGAAGGCTCAGAGTGCTCCCAGTGGATGAGCATGCACCTGGGTTCAGCCTCCACGCTGCTCAATGCCTGCATCCTCAGAGGACACAGTAGGGCTTCGAGGGTCACAGGTCTTCACTCTGGGGAAGCGTAGCCTCCCAGGAATTTTTGTTTGAAGTTTTCCAGATGGTAGCTTTTCTCTGGTAACTCTATTTTCTCAGATGAACTTCTGGGCAAACTCTGTGGCTCTAAACATTATTTCCTTTGTTTGTTTTGGGCCACATTCTGTGGTATGCTCCAGGCCAGAAACTGAACACACAGCCTCTGCAATGGAAGCGCAGACTTAACCGCTGGACCCCTATTTCTTTCTGTTGTGTTGCAGTCTGACTCCACATAGAGCTCTTATTTCGTATGTTTTTTTGGTGGGAGAGTTAGTTATGGCCCTGTAGTTGAGTATATGGGCTTTGGGGCCAGACAGGTTGGGATACAAATTTACTTACTAGCTGTGTGATTCAGGGCAAGTAACTTTACCTCTCTAAACCTCACTTTCTTTATTTATTAATATAAAATCGCAGTAATACTAGGGACTCTGGGAAGCCCCAGGAAAGTGGCAACAACATTCTTCACTGTTCACAAGTGGTCAGGATAAAATGAGTTGGTTTATTTACTAAAGGAGCTGACTTCTTTTCACACTCCAGACAGTGCCGTGCTCTGGGCTGATCACTGGTGGACATTCCCACTGGGATCCGCTTGCCTACACAGCAGGTCACTTTGCCTCTCAGGACCTCAGTTTCTCCGGTGCTAAAGTGGATGAATAATCTCTAGATAATGAGGATGTTGGATGATTTTTCACCTATTTAATGAGCCTTTAGAGTCCCTGGCACAGCATAGCATCTCAATACACACTAGCCGTCATGTAGTTTTTCTGGCTGCAGTTACATGCAAATTAGAAACCTCCCTCTCAGGATCTACTATATTAAAAAGGCAATAGTCTAAACACTACTCCCCCAAGAGCCTCTTAAGAGAAAAGCTCGGTTCTTAAAGGTGCTCCCAGGTCATCTTGGCTTGCTCCTAGGTGGAGCTCGAAGGCTCAGAGTGCTCCCAGTGGATGAGCATGCACCTGGGTTCAGCCTCCACGTCTGCTCAATGCCTGCATCCTCAGAGGACACAGTAGGGCTTCGTAGGGTCACAGGTCTTCACTCTGGGGAAGCGTAGCCTCCCAGGAATTTCCTTGTCCAGATTCCTGCCTTTCTAGATGTGCGGCATGGGTCTTTAAATTATGGAGAGTTTTTCCTCAAAAGTAGTAGTGAGAGAAGGCTAATTAGCAATTGGGGGGAAATATCATGTATTTTTGAGTCAGCCAGGGCTGGTGATTTTTGGTATATTGTGTGTGTGCATGCAGTGTGTAGATAATGTTGTATATGCATTTTTAATTCTGTTCTTGTCATTTCACTTTAGTACTTGAGCGTTTTTGACATAGCTCTCCACCATTCATAAGTATTCATTCTAATGGCTCTGTAAGTAGATATATATAATGCAGGAGATGTAAGAGATGTGGGTTCGATTCCTGGGTTGGGAAGATCCCCTGGAGGAGGAAATGGCAACCCACTCCAGTATTCTTGCCTGGAGAATCCCATGGACAGAGAAGCCTGGTGGGTTGCAAACCATGGGATCGCAAAGAACTGGACACAATGGAAGCGACTTCTCACACACACACATATAGGTCACAACAATGTGTTCTGTTTTAGTACGCACAGGACATTATTTATAATAGTGTCCACTATTTTAAATAACATAGTGGGCATCCTGGTGCATGAAACTTTTTCTTTCTTTGGTGCAGTATTGATAGGATTTATTCCCCAACATGGTAAAGAATATGAGAGTTGGTAAGCTGACTGTGGCAGTGCTTAACATTAGAGAAAGGCGTCGTGGACGTGACGGCTGAGGCACACAGCTGCCTCGGAGGTTCTTTAGAAGAATCCCATTTGGACACATTGACTTGGCAGAATGCTGCCTTCTCATCCTCTGTCTTAGCTGGGGTCAGTAACCCAAACAAATTGTTTTATTTGCCCAGAGTGTGGATCAAGCCACGAACTGGTGGCTGGAACACTGAATTTTTTATGTGCTTCACTTAAAACATATATGTGGAAAAACAAACATTGAGAACAGACTTATGGGCATTGTAGGGAATGAACAGGGGTTGGGAGGCGTAGAGGGAGTAACATGGAAACCTATACGATCATATGTGAAAAAGATACCTATGGGCATTGCGCTGTGGGAATAGGGGATCCTGCAGGGGCACTGTGAGATGGCCTGGAGAGATGGCCGGCGGGAGGGGGACAGGGGAGGGGATGGAGGAGGAATGGGAGCCAGGGATATACATATGACTAATCTGGGATTATACATATCTGTAAATGACAAAACACTATAAAAGTAAAAAGTAAAATAAAAATTAAAAAAAAAAACCCAACAACATATATGCCCATGACTGCAGAGTCCCAGGCTGAGCTTAGCAAAACACTACACCTGATGAAGCTAACATCTGTCAAAGGGAGTTGCCGATTGCATTAAAATACATGTGACACATTTTACTTCCTCTCTGAGCCTTTATTTTTCCCTCTAAATAACTGACCCCTGGCTCTAAAGACTACATGGACGAGAAAGGGCTGTATTGTGTTCACTGAAAGTGTTCCCCAATGAAGTCAAGCAGGAAAAATTGAAGCCTAGTTTTGTGTAAAGTGTTGGTGGTTGCCACCCCAGGGGAGGTCAGTGCTTTGTGTGGACTTCTGAGAATCATCCAGTGTCTTCAGATGCCTCCTCTTAATGGTGAAGTCACTGAAACTTCTATGGTTTTCCAGTGTTAATTAAATGTAGACATTGTCCATATTCTACTGCTTTGGCTGTCAAGTTTGCTGACTATAGATATTGGGATGAGTTGGGTTTTGAAACAAGTTTATCGATGGGGAGATAATGGGGGGTAACAGCAAAGACAGTGGTAGCTGTTACTTACATAGCACTTAGCCTTTGTCAGGCACTTTTCTAAGTGCCTTACATTTATTAGCTTTTATCACTTATGACTTCATTAAATCAGTTCATTTCATGAAAGAGAAGCAAGATAGGAGATCTTGGAAAGGAAGACTGGAGCCAGAAGACAGAAGGAGCTTGATGTTTGTCCTGGAAGAAGACTTGGGTGTGAATCTGAATCCGCCTGCAGTGAGGGAGATGTGGATTGGGAAGATCCCCTGGCGAAGGGAGAATTCCATGGACAGAGGAACCTGGTGGACTACAGTCCATGGGGTTGTAGAGTCAGACGTGACTGAGCGACTTTCACTCGGGCAGAGTTCCTTAAACTCCACTCGCCTTTCTGAAGTGGAAATCGTGGCTCCTACCTTGTAAGGACTTAAATGAAGCAATAGATGTAGAAATCCCATCAATCACAAAACAGATATGAGGCACTGATAGACAGTGTTATTCGTGCCTCCTGCCAGACTCAGGGCTTGGGGAAGCTGGGTCATTTTCCCCTTTAAGGTATTGTGTAGACACTGCCTGTCTTTGGGGCTGTGTGGTAGGCTCTGGGGAATCCAGAAGCCTGGCCCCTGTCTGAGGAAGATGTATGGTCCAGCTGTGAAGACAGGTCATAAAAAGATGACTGAGTGTACCAGCTGGCTGATCAATACTATTTGAATAGCTCAGGCAATGAGTGTTTAAAGAAAACAGGGGAGCGAGGTCGGCCTAGGGAATGGAGCGGTCAATGAAGGGAAAGGGCCTTTTCTTTCTTTGCAGAATGTGGTGTAGAAATACCCCTTCAGCAACCGCCAGGAGGAAGAGGGACTCAGGATTGAGTTTGTACTCCATGGGATGGGAACGCTCTTGTCTTTTATGATACGGTTTGGAAACCATCTCCACGAGGTTTCAGCGTGGGTCTGGAGTGGCCTTTGAAGGTGGGCGGTTCTGGAGCCCTCACAGCCTGCCCCGCTGGCATCAGATTTGCTACCTCAGAGCCTCCAGTCCTGATCCTTGTGAACACAGTGTTCTAGAGCTGGTCAGGAGATGCTTCTAGAGTGTCCACTGGGTGAGCGTGGGTCTTCCGAATAACACTGGGGACAACTAGCCTTCCTTGTGGCTCTAGGGGTAAAGAACCTGCCTGCCAGTGCAGGAGACGTGAAAAAGATGGGTTTAAAGCTTGGATTGGGAAGATCCCCTGGCAGAGGGCACAGCAACCTGTGACTCCAGTATGGAGCCTGGAGGACTACAGTCCATGGGTTTACAAAGAGCTGGACACGACTGAAGTGGCTTAGCACGCATGCTCACAGCCTTCCACATTGAGTTTTCTGTCAATAGCAGATTCTCAGCAAAGGCCAGAAGCAAAGATATGTGGATGGCCGTTCAAGCTCCCCATGTGTTGGGGCACTGGGACTGGAGAGCTGGGCTGCTGTGACTCCTGGGTATTGTGGAAGACAGTGCAGGTCAAGAGAAGACAGTCATTGCCTGCGAGGAAGGTACAGTCTCCACAGGGCAGTGGGACCCAAGTGGACCCTGTGGTGGGCTCTGAGGACACTGCCACCAGGTGGTTTCAGCCCTCCAAGAGTTTTCCCGTCTGCATGGATCAGCTGTTGGGTTGTCTCCAGCTCCATCCCTTTTATTCCCCTGTGTGCCATGAATTGTAAGAAACCACATTTCTTAGATGTCCTTGCTTTCTGGTCTTCAAATGGTTTAGCCAGAAGGATGCACAGCAGGGCTATTGGAAGGTGGGAAGAAGGCAGAAGCTCAGGGTGTTTCTCCCCACTCATTCGCTGCCTATTGGAGTGTTTTCTGTGTAGCTCCCACCCCTCCCTCTCTGAGCCACTCCCATTGGGCAGTGCCTGCTGAACTGTCCCAACTCTGGTAAAGGAAAAACTCTCGTGTGTTCCTTTGGGTAACAACAACTGCTCATGTGCTAAATTCCTGGTTGCCTTTCTGCCCCTCATATGTCTTCTCTACCCAGAGTTGAAGTAGCTTGCGTTGAGTCATGTCCAACTCGTTGCGACTCTTTGGGCTGTAGCCCCCCAGGTCCATGGAATTTTCTAGCCCAGGATACTGGAGTAGGTTACCATTTCCTACTCCAGGGGATCTTACTGATCCAGGGATCGAACCTGCCTCTCCTGTGTCTCCTGCTTTGCAGGTGGATTCTTTATCCACTGAGCCATCAGGGAAGAAATAGCTTACTTTACTTAGGTCCCCATATTAAACTGCCTCCACTTTAAAGACCTAGAGTGGCTTCTCTTCTTCTGATTCAGACCCTGAAAAGTGTACCACCCAGATCAGGCCCCATGGAGCCTTTGGCTCTTCCCATCATGAATAATCCCATGGGAGATAATGGATGCCCTAATTAATTGGGGCTTCTTTAGTAACTTGAATGATAAAAAATTTGCCTTCCATGCAGGAGACCCAGGTTCAAACCCTGGGTCGAGAAGATCCCCTGGAGAAGGGTGTGTTAACCCACTCCAGTATTCATGCCTGGAAAATTCCATGGACAGAGGAGCCTGGTGGGCTACAGTCCATGGGGTCCCAGAGTTGGACATGACTGAGTGGCTATCGCTTCACTTCACTTAATGAATTCAGGGTACCAGATTTTGTTTTCCCCTACAAAGAAAACAGAATTGTAGAATAATTTCAAAATAGTCTGACTGTCTAGATTTCTCAGCAGGCTGCCCATGGGGATGTGTAGAATTACAATCTTTCTTTTCTTCACGGGCCTCTCATTTTGAGGATAATGGGTGACTCCTTCCTCTCCAACTGTGAGAAGAACTATTTTGATTTTTTAAAAAGTTCATGTGGTCATTCTCCCCTCCCCCTCTTTGCCTGGGCTGTTGATCAGGCAGGAAGGTGGGAAGAAGGCAGAAGCTCAGGGTGTTTCTCCCCACTCATTCGCTGCCTATTGGAGTGTTTTCTGTGTAGCTCCCACCCCTCCCTCTCTGAGCCACTCCCATTGGGCAGTGCCTGCTGAACTGTCCCAACTCTGGTAAAGGAAAAACTCTCGTGTGTTCCTTTGGGTAACAACAACTGCTCATGTGCTAAATTCCTGGTTGCCTTTCTGCCCCTCATATGTCTTCTCTACCCAGAGTTGAAGTAGCTTGCGTTGAGTCATGTCCAACTCGTTGCGACTCTTTGGGCTGTAGCCCCCCAGGTCCATGGAATTTTCTAGCCCAGGATACTGGAGTAGGTTACCATTTCCTACTCCAGGGGATCTTACTGATCCAGGGATCGAACCTGCCTCTCCTGTGTCTCCTGCTTTGCAGGTGGATTCTTTATCCACTGAGCCATCAGGGAAGAAATAGCTTACTTTACTTAGGTCCCCATATTAAACTGCCTCCACTTTAAAGACCTAGAGTGGCTTCTCTTCTTCTGATTCAGACCCTGAAAAGTGTACCACCCAGATCAGGCCCCATGGAGCCTTTGGCTCTTCCCATCATGAATAATCCCATGGGAGATAATGGATGCCCTAATTAATTGGGGCTTCTTTAGTAACTTGAATGATAAAAAATTTGCCTTCCATGCAGGAGACCCAGGTTCAAACCCTGGGTCGAGAAGATCCCCTGGAGAAGGGTGTGTTAACCCACTCCAGTATTCATGCCTGGAAAATTCCATGGACAGAGGAGCCTGGTGGGCTACAGTCCATGGGGTCCCAGAGTTGGACATGACTGAGTGGCTATCGCTTCACTTCACTTAATGAATTCAGGGTACCAGATTTTGTTTTCCCCTACAAAGAAAACAGAATTGTAGAATAATTTCAAAATAGTCTGACTGTCTAGATTTCTCAGCAGGCTGCCCATGGGGATGTGTAGAATTACAATCTTTCTTTTCTTCACGGGCCTCTCATTTTGAGGATAATGGGTGACTCCTTCCTCTCCAACTGTGAGAAGAACTATTTTGATTTTTTAAAAAGTTCATGTGGTCATTCTCCCCTCCCCCTCTTTGCCTGGGCTGTTGATCTTGTGATATATTTAGAGAGATGGTGGTTGACTGACCAGGAGTTATTTTGCAAGAGGAATTTGTAAGATTTCTACTTTGAGCTTGTGTTCCAGACTCTTCTTTCTTTAAAAAGAATTTAAAAAATTCTTTCCTAGAGCATCTACTTTGCCCTTCTGTATTTATTTCTCTTTCACAACCAAAGTAAGTCTTATGTTTTGCACATTTTTTTTGTAACGTGTATTTCTTTTGTCTCTGGTCTTCTCTTTGGTGTCTCTTTTTATTATTATTATTTTTTAATTTTTTGGTGGGGGTAGGGTGGGGAGGGAAGAGAGCAGGAGAGCCACTTCTATTGGTCTTTCATTTGTCTATTTTCATCCATCTTTGTTCTTTGGCCCGTGTAGGCCTCCCATCGTGGTGGCCTCTGTTGTCACAGAGCACCGGCTCTGGGGGCATGCGCTCCAGAGCTCCGGCTCGGTAATTGGACACATTGGTCCAGCCTCGTGGGATGTTCCCAGGCAAGGGATCAAACCGGCGCCCCTTGCCCTACAAGGCGGTGTCCTTACCCACTGGACCACCAGGGAAGCCCTGGTGTCTCTTTTTAACTCCAGACTTTAAAAGGCCGTGGCTCTTTCTTCACGTAGGAATGTTTTTGCAAATGGGAATGTGGTGACTGGAGAAACGATGCTGTAGGAACTGGGAAACCTCCCTTTCTCTATCTGTGAAAGAGGAATCTTGGGCTAGATTCATGGGGGCAAGCATGCTACTCTCCCCAACTTTGCCCCACTCACCACAGACATCAATAATCAATCTCTTCCTAGATGAGCTCTGAGATGGCCCCATAGGCCTTCTGAACGTATTGCCCCAGGCAGCCATGACAAATTGTTTACAATTGGCACTAAAAACCAAAAAGGCCTGTTTACCATTCTTGGACTAGATGAGCCCCTAGACCCCATTCACCATGATGGTTCTTTTAAGTATGGGCAGTACAATTCCTTTATTCTTTTTTTTTTTTTGGTATTATTTTTTAAATTTTGTCTTCTTTTTTTAAAAATTTGTATTTATTTATTTTCATCCATCTTTATTCTTTGGCCTGTATGGGCTTCCCATGGCAGTGGCCTCTCTCGTGGCCTCTGGGCGCACGCGCTCCAGAGTGCTGGCTCGTAATTGGACACACCGGTCCAGCCACTCCATGGTACGTGGGATCTTCCTGGGCCAGGGATTGAACTGATGCCCCTTGCACTTCAAGGTGGACTCTTTACCCACTGGACCACCAGGGAAGCCTCTCCTTTTGTTCTTTAAATCAGTTGAAAGTGAAAGTGATAGTCATTCAGGTGTCTTGTTTTTGACCCCATGGACTGTAGCCTTCCAGGCTCCTCTCTTCATGGAATTGTCCAAGCCAGGATACTGGGAGTGGGTAGCCTTTCCCTCCTCCAGAGGATCTTCCTGACCCAGTGATCGAACCCAGATTGCAGGCAGATTCTTTACCACCTGAGCCACCAGGGAAACCCCTTAAATGAGTGGACGGGCCTTGCTTACACTCCTTCTGGGTGGTACACAGCCCGGGATGCTGTGGAGCCACAGACGAGGTCTAGAAAGCCAGCCACCCTCACGGAGCTTGCAGTCTGGTTGGGAGCAAGGCTGTGGAGAGGGGTGATATTCCCAGGGAGGCTCAGGTGCACCGTTGATGCTGCAGAAGATTGTCTCTGTGGTCAGAGAAGCCTCCTTGGAGCAGCATCAGGGGCCCAGAGGGTCTTTCCACTCTGACCCTGGTCTAGGCAGTGGAACATCTTGAGGAAAAACACCACTAGTAAGTTTCAGAACGAGGAGGGTCCTCAGAGCTCATCTGGTCTGAACTCTCTAGTTTATAACTTGGAAAACTAATGCTCAGAGGAAGAAAGGGACTTGCTTGAATTTTAATAAGTGATAATTATTTGGCTAAGGTTTAATAAATGATAAATCATTTTAATAAATGATAATCATTTTTATAGTTCATACTTACGGCAGTATGTGTCAGGCATATTCACTTATTTTTGGTTGCCTTGGGTCTTCGTTGCTGCGAAAGGCTTTCTGTAGTTACAGGGGGGGGCTTTTCAGTACATACATTCTTTTTTTTTTTTAATCTTTTTGGTATTATTTTTTAAATTTTGTCTTCTTTTTTTAAAAATTTGTATTTATTTATTTTCATCCATCTTTATTCTTTGGCCTGTATGGGCTTCCCATGGCAGTGGCCTCTCTCGTGGCCTCTGGGCGCACGCGCTCCAGAGTGCTGGCTCGTAATTGGACACACCGGTCCAGCCACTCCATGGTACGTGGGATCTTCCTGGGCCAGGGATTGAACTGATGCCCCTTGCACTTCAAGGTGGACTCTTTACCCACTGGACCACCAGGGAAGCCTCTCCTTTTGTTCTTTAAATCAGTTGAAAGTGAAAGTGATAGTCATTCAGGTGTCTTGTTTTTGACCCCATGGACTGTAGCCTTCCAGGCTCCTCTCTTCATGGAATTGTCCAAGCCAGGATACTGGGAGTGGGTAGCCTTTCCCTCCTCCAGAGGATCTTCCTGACCCAGTGATCGAACCCAGATTGCAGGCAGATTCTTTACCACCTGAGCCACCAGGGAAACCCCTTAAATGAGTGGACGGGCCTTGCTTACACTCCTTCTGGGTGGTACACAGCCCGGGATGCTGTGGAGCCACAGACGAGGTCTAGAAAGCCAGCCACCCTCACGGAGCTTGCAGTCTGGTTGGGAGCAAGGCTGTGGAGAGGGGTGATATTCCCAGGGAGGCTCAGGTGCACCGTTGATGCTGCAGAAGATTGTCTCTGTGGTCAGAGAAGCCTCCTTGGAGCAGCATCAGGGGCCCAGAGGGTCTTTCCACTCTGACCCTGGTCTAGGCAGTGGAACATCTTGAGGAAAAACACCACTAGTAAGTTTCAGAACGAGGAGGGTCCTCAGAGCTCATCTGGTCTGAACTCTCTAGTTTATAACTTGGAAAACTAATGCTCAGAGGAAGAAAGGGACTTGCTTGAATTTTAATAAGTGATAATTATTTGGCTAAGGTTTAATAAATGATAAATCATTTTAATAAATGATAATCATTTTTATAGTTCATACTTGTACGGCAGTATGTGTCAGGCATATTCACTTATTTTTGGTTGCCTTGGGTCTTCGTTGCTGCCGAAAGGCTTTCTGTAGTTACAGTGTTTGGGGGCTGTTCTTTGTTGCCATGCATGGACTTCTCATTGAGGTGGCTTCTCTTGTGGTAGAACACAGAGAACGGGCTTTAGTTGTTACAGCACACGGGCTCAGGAGTGGGGGCTCACAAGCTTTAGTTGTTCCATGGCACGTGGAATCTTCCAAAACCAAAAATTGAATATCCCATGTCCTCTGCATTGGCAGAAGAATTCTCATCCACTGTACCACTGGGCAAGTCCTGTTGAGCATTGTTTTGAGAGCTTTAATATTTTAACTGATTTAGTCCTAAGTAACCTTGCGCGGTGACTCCTATTATTTTTCCTATATGGACAGATATGAACACTGAGTCTCAGAGGGTTAAGTGATTTACCCATGTCACTTGGCTGGTACGTGGTGGAGTCAGGACTTCAACCTAGGCCATTGGCTCCAGATCCTCTGCTGGGAACTTCTGAGCCGAGAAAAGCATGCTGGGGTCATCAAAATATGTTGTTCCTGGTGTTTTGCTGTATTAATCTTCCCACTGCCAGTGCACTCATCATGACATCATCCAGATCTCTGCTCATGCAATACTGTTAGCATTAGCTGAGAATGTTACAGACGGAGTATGTTTTTATCTAGCCAGCAGCTGTGGTTGGTAGGGACATTTTTTTTCTTTTGCGTAGGAAGAAACTGAGGCTGAGAGGTGACATGACGGGAGGCAGCTCACAGGGCTATGTAGTGTTCCAGGCAGAATTGAAGTCGGATCTCCCAGACTCCAGATGTCAGAGTTGGAGGGTTTCTGAGAGGTCCCGAGTCCAGCAGCCTCATTGGACGGGTGGGCAGATGGAGGTCAGACATTGCCTCTGCCAGCAGTTGGGGGGTGGTCTCCTGGCACGAGGGGCTGCTGCTCTTTCCCGAGGGTTGTCCGGGCACGCCGGTATCACCGCACCCTTTACTCAGTCCTCTTGAAGACCTTTGAGGTCTCTGTACTTTGTTGTTATTCTGTCACTACGGTCTGTCCGACTCTTCGTGACCCCATGGACTGTAGCACTTGCTGCCTTGTTTAAAAATACCTAAGGGTGAAAGAATAATAAAATAAAAATGAAAAAAAAACAACAAAAAAAAATAAAAAGAAAAAAATACCTAAGGGTGGTGGTCGTTTAGTGGGGTTGACTTTTAAAAGATTCCGTTCCCCCAATTCCTCAATTCTGGGTTCACTATGAAGCTTGCAATCTTCTGTATTCATAACAGATTTTTTTTCCCCATGAAGCAAAAAAGTTTTTCTTTTTTTTTACTCACCTCCCCAACTTCCTGCTGATCCGAAGTGAATATTTATCACGTATTTAATGAGTAATCTGAGTCTTGGCTTGGTGAGGCTGTACCAGGACATGGTTTATGGCTGATCTGGTTTTAACTCGCTCCAGGCGGTTTTCCCTGGAGTTTCTGTAAAATCATAAACCTGGAGAGAGAATTTTTGTGGAATTCAGTCACATGACCCGCCCTTTTGTAAATTGAGAGATTAACTGTGTGACGATAAAGAACGGAGATGCATTTCTTCTTTCAAAAGAAAACAAGCAGAGCAGCGTTTATGCACCCAGAGGAGCCTGGCCTCTCCTCAAGGCGGGGATGTCACTCACCAAGGTCACCCCGCTGGTCCTTGGAGCAGCGTGGCTCTGGGTTTGAGAATATGAACGTGAAATCGGAGTATCTGGACTGGACGCTGGGCTGAGCTGCTTCCCCACCGTCCCAGCATCCTGCAAGCCCTGAGTTCTCGCCTGGCCTGTGGGGCTGGGTGCTGGACTGTGAGAGGTGACATGACGGGAGGCAGCTCACAGGGCTATGTAGTGTTCCAGGCAGAATTGAAGTCGGATCTCCCAGACTCCAGATGTCAGAGTTGGAGGGTTTCTGAGAGGTCCCGAGTCCAGCAGCCTCATTGGACGGGTGGGCAGATGGAGGTCAGACATTGCCTCTGCCAGCAGTTGGGGGGTGGTCTCCTGGCACGAGGGGCTGCTGCTCTTTCCCGAGGGTTGTCCGGGCACGCCGGTATCACCGCACCCTTTACTCAGTCCTCTTGAAGACCTTTGAGGTCTCTGTACTTTGTTGTTATTCTGTCACTACGGTCTGTCCGACTCTTCGTGACCCCATGGACTGTAGCACTTGCTGCCTTGTTTAAAAATACCTAAGGGTGAAAGAATAATAAAATAAAAATGAAAAAAAAACAACAAAAAAAAATAAAAAGAAAAAAATACCTAAGGGTGGTGGTCGTTTAGTGGGGTTGACTTTTAAAAGATTCCGTTCCCCCAATTCCTCAATTCTGGGTTCACTATGAAGCTTGCAATCTTCTGTATTCATAACAGATTTTTTTTCCCCATGAAGCAAAAAAGTTTTTCTTTTTTTTTACTCACCTCCCCAACTTCCTGCTGATCCGAAGTGAATATTTATCACGTATTTAATGAGTAATCTGAGTCTTGGCTTGGTGAGGCTGTACCAGGACATGGTTTATGGCTGATCTGGTTTTAACTCGCTCCAGGCGGTTTTCCCTGGAGTTTCTGTAAAATCATAAACCTGGAGAGAGAATTTTTGTGGAATTCAGTCACATGACCCGCCCTTTTGTAAATTGAGAGATTAACTGTGTGACGATAAAGAACGGAGATGCATTTCTTCTTTCAAAAGAAAACAAGCAGAGCAGCGTTTATGCACCCAGAGGAGCCTGGCCTCTCCTCAAGGCGGGGATGTCACTCACCAAGGTCACCCCGCTGGTCCTTGGAGCAGCGTGGCTCTGGGTTTGAGAATATGAACGTGAAATCGGAGTATCTGGACTGGACGCTGGGCTGAGCTGCTTCCCCACCGTCCCAGCATCCTGCAAGCCCTGAGTTCTCGCCTGGCCTGTGGGGCTGGGTGCGGTCAGGAGATTCACTGAGATGGTGCACCTGATGCCCGAGCCGCAGGCTGGCGTACAGGAGGTGCTCAGGAGATGCTAAACACTAGGGACTACTGGGGGTGTCCCCTTGAGGCCTTTACGTTGGACTAATAATACAGGCTGACGCTGTGTGGGTACACCAAGTGCGAGACTAGTGAGCTCACAGTGGGCACCCATTTTACAGAGAAGGGCACTGAGGTACTGAGAAGTCAGACCACTTGGCCAAGGTCCAGCTAGCAAATGGCAGGGCTGGTGTACTGCCTGACTCCCAGGGACCATGACCCCTGCTGCTGGGGTCCTTCTTTGTGGTTCTCTTAGAACCCGAGGCTTTTTTTCTTTTTTTCGGTCGCTTCTGTTGGTCCTTCATTTATTTATTTTCATCCGTCTTTGTTCCCTGGCCTGGGAGGGCGTCCCATCACAGTGGCTCCTCTCGCCGCAGGGCACCAGCTCTGGGCGCACACACTCCAGAGCTCTGGCTCGGTAGTTGGACACATCGGTCCAGCCACTCCATGGCACGCGGGATCCTCCCAGGCCAAGGCCTGGGATCGAATCGGCGCCCCCTGCACTGCAAGGCGGTGTCTTCACCCACTGGGCCACCACGGAAGCCCCCTGAGGGCTTTTTGACTGCTGGACCTTGGGGAGGAAAATCAGGCTTCACCTTGCCTAAGCTTATGCCTCCTCTTTCCCTCCCTGGGTGCTGGCATCAGCCCCTGAGCTGGTCTTAATGCCTCTGTATTGTCCCCTCCAACAGCCCTTTTGTGACAGAATCCGTTTAGTCTCTCTGCATCTGTCTTATAAACAAATGTAAAAATATTTCAGTTTAAAAATTCAAAAAAAAAAACAAAGCAAAGCAAAAACTAATACTCTTGCCAGGCCTACGAGATGCATTTCTTCTTTCAAAAGAAAACAAGCAGAGCAGCGTTTATGCACCCAGAGGAGCCTGGCCTCTCCTCAAGGCGGGGATGTCACTCACCAAGGTCACCCCGCTGGTCCTTGGAGCAGCGTGGCTCTGGGTTTGAGAATATGAACGTGAAATCGGAGTATCTGGACTGGACGCTGGGCTGAGCTGCTTCCCCACCGTCCCAGCATCCTGCAAGCCCTGAGTTCTCGCCTGGCCTGTGGGGCTGGGTGCGGTCAGGAGATTCACTGAGATGGTGCACCTGATGCCCGAGCCGCAGGCTGGCGTACAGGAGGTGCTCAGGAGATGCTAAACACTAGGGACTACTGGGGGTGTCCCCTTGAGGCCTTTACGTTGGACTAATAATACAGGCTGACGCTGTGTGGGTACACCAAGTGCGAGACTAGTGAGCTCACAGTGGGCACCCATTTTACAGAGAAGGGCACTGAGGTACTGAGAAGTCAGACCACTTGGCCAAGGTCCAGCTAGCAAATGGCAGGGCTGGTGTACTGCCTGACTCCCAGGGACCATGACCCCTGCTGCTGGGGTCCTTCTTTGTGGTTCTCTTAGAACCCGAGGCTTTTTTTCTTTTTTTCGGTCGCTTCTGTTGGTCCTTCATTTATTTATTTTCATCCGTCTTTGTTCCCTGGCCTGGGAGGGCGTCCCATCACAGTGGCTCCTCTCGCCGCAGGGCACCAGCTCTGGGCGCACACACTCCAGAGCTCTGGCTCGGTAGTTGGACACATCGGTCCAGCCACTCCATGGCACGCGGGATCCTCCCAGGCCAAGGCCTGGGATCGAATCGGCGCCCCCTGCACTGCAAGGCGGTGTCTTCACCCACTGGGCCACCACGGAAGCCCCCTGAGGGCTTTTTGACTGCTGGACCTTGGGGAGGAAAATCAGGCTTCACCTTGCCTAAGCTTATGCCTCCTCTTTCCCTCCCTGGGTGCTGGCATCAGCCCCTGAGCTGGTCTTAATGCCTCTGTATTGTCCCCTCCAACAGCCCTTTTGTGACAGAATCCGTTTAGTCTCTCTGCATCTGTCTTATAAACAAATGTAAAAATATTTCAGTATAAAAAGTTAAACAAAACAAAGCAAAGCAAAAACTAATACTCTTGCCAGGCCTGACCCCAGGAACAGCCTCATGCTAAGCACTCTGCGATCCAGCTGACCAAATAGAATTTACACTCATGAAGCAACCAGGCACGACTCTAGACCCTTTAGGTCCGTGTAGGGACTGTGGGCTCCCGTTGGGGTGGCATCCGTCACCCTGGGATGAGAAGCAGGCTTGTGGCTGGGGGTGAGTCCCACGTGGCAGGTCAGGGGTTGGCCCTCCTCTCTGAGCCAGGACTCCCCCCTTCCGAGGCCCATGCGTCAGGCCTCAGGGCTGGAAGTGGATACGCGTCCAGCTGTCTGCACACAGTCCAAGACTGAAACGTTTTTTCAGCAACTGTAGTGGTGCATTTATTTTCAAACCTGTTGTTTATTGAGCAGCAACTGCGTGCCAGCTCCACCCTGGGCGCTATCTGAACGCTGTCTTGGGAGATGTTCATCACTCCCAACAACTCTGGGTCTGAGAACATTCTCCCCTTCAACATGGTTCCCCAAGCATCATCATCTCTTCTCTGGGAGATGACAGTGACCTCTGTGTAGGGCTCCCTGCCTCAGGACTGCAGCCAGTCGTTGCTTTCAGAGGTGCACATGCCTCCTGAGCAGCCTACGAGCCTTCAAATTAAGCCCAAACTCCTCAGCCTGCTGTAAAGGTTCTCAGTAGTTACCAGCTGCTGCTGGCGATGGCAAAGTCAATGATGACGATGATGGTGATGATGGTGATGCTGCTGCTGATGGTGATGATGATGTCAGTAAAAAGATCCTGCCTGCCAGAGAGGAGGAGAAACTTGAATGAAACAGAGATGGTCTGTGCTGGTCCCATTCCCAGGAAGCCTGATTTATTCTTGACACATGTCTTCAAATAGCAGGGCCTTGGGGAAAAACAGAAAGACGTGGTAACCCAGAGGAATAAAGACATTGGTCATTTTCTACGCATTTCTCTTGTTGTGAGACACCGGGCCAGTCAATGAGGCACCTCCCTCAGCCTCTAGGCTTTGGCCCGAGGTCTGGTCGGAAGCTCCCGGTGTGAGCCTGGCCGTGTCGGGGAGCTAGTCCTTCCTCCAGAGGTGGAGCCCTCAGAGAAGGCTGCAGCCCCACAGGTTCAGAGACCCACGCTCCCCAGCTGGGCCAGGGGGCACCCTTCTGCTTGCTCCCTGGCACCCTGCTTGTGGTAAGCTCCATTTGTGTTAGATTTTGCATTCCCACTGTGGAACTGGAGCGCTGTGTGCTCTGTTCCAACCTCCCTTTCTCGGGAAAGCTCTTCTGGACTCCGTAGTCTCCATGGATCCTGTTGTCCAAGATGCTCAGAGAACTCAGGCCTTTCTCTGCAGTGCGAGTCTCCTAGTTGACCACTAGAAACGGATAGCACGAGGGGAGTAATCACAGGCTGTCTCCCCCACTGTTCTTGTCGCTGCTGTGTCCCCAGCACCTCTCCTGGTGCCCAGCACATGCCGCTGCTGCACAGTCACTTCAGGCATGTCCAACTCTGTGTGACGCCATGGACTGCAGCCCACCAGGCTCCTCTGTCCATGGGATTCGCCAGGCCAGAATCCTGGCGTGCGTTGCCATGCCCTCCTTAAGGAGAATCTTCCCAACCCAGGGATGGAGCCCGGGTGTCCTGCATTGCAGGCAGATTGCTCACCACGGAGCTACCAGGGAAGCTATCTATCTATCTCTCTGTCTGTCTGTCTATCTAAATTTGAGACTTCATGGACTGTAGTTCACCACGCTTCTCTGCCTGTGGGATGTCCCAGGCAAGAATACTGGAGTGGGCTGTGATTTCCTTCTCCAAAGCCCAGCACATAGTAGACACTTAATGGGTAGTATTTGGGTGAATAAATACAGAGCCATATCTGATTCATCCTAATATCAGTTCCCCAAGGCCTTGCTCAGAATCACACATCTAGTCTGAACTCTATGAATGTCTATTGAAGAAGGGTATCAGCCCCCTGGGTTCCAGTTCTTTTGATTTTGCAAGAAGGGTATCTGTTTGACACATGTCTTCTAGGCCGGGAAACAAACTGGTCGGGAGCATGAGCATTTCTCTTGTTGTGAGACACCGGGCCAGTCAATGAGGCACCTCCCTCAGCCTCTAGGCTTTGGCCCGAGGTCTGGTCGGAAGCTCCGGTGTGAGCCTGGCCGTGTCGGGGAGCTAGTCCTTCCTCCAGAGGTGGAGCCCTCAGAGAAGGCTGCAGCCCCACAGGTTCAGAGACCCACGCTCCCCAGCTGGGCCAGGGGGCACCCTTCTGCTTGCTCCCTGGCACCCTGCTTGTGGTAAGCTCCATTTGTGTTAGATTTTGCATTCCCACTGTGGAACTGGAGCGCTGTGTGCTCTGTTCCAACCTCCCTTTCTCGGGAAAGCTCTTCTGGACTCCGTAGTCTCCATGGATCCTGTTGTCCAAGATGCTCAGAGAACTCAGGCCTTTCTCTGCAGTGCGAGTCTCCTAGTTGACCACTAGAACCGGATAGCACGGGGGGAGTAATCACAGGCTGTCTCCCCCACTGTTCTTGTCGCTGCTGTGTCCCCAGCACCTCTCCTGGTGCCCAGCACATGCCGCTGCTGCACAGTCACTTCAGGCATGTCCAACTCTGTGTGACGCCATGGACTGCAGCCCACCAGGCTCCTCTGTCCATGGGATTCGCCAGGCCAGAATCCTGGCGTGCGTTGCCATGCCCTCCTTAAGGAGAATCTTCCCAACCCAGGGATGGACCCCGGGTGTCCTGCATTGCAGGCAGATTGCTCACCACGGAGCTACCAGGGAAGCTATCTATCTATCTCTCTGTCTGTCTGTCTATCTAAATTTGAGACTTCATGGACTGTAGTTCACCACGCTTCTCTGCCTGTGGGATGTCCCAGGCAAGAATACTGGAGTGGGCTGTGATTTCCTTCTCCAAAGCCCAGCACATAGTAGACACTTAATGGGTAGTATTTGGGTGAATAAATACAGAGCCATATCTGATTCATCCTAATATCAGTTCCCCAAGGCCTTGCTCAGAATCACACATCTAGTCTGAACTCTATGAATGTCTATTGAAGAAGGGTATCAGCCCCCTGGGTTCCAGTTCTTTTAGCCCAGGGTCTTCTCTGGCAGCCTCCACTCTGTCCCTCAAGTTTAGAACCCTGAACACTCAGTGGCTTTAAGTAACCATGCTCAGTTGGGAAAATAAATACAAAATAAAACCACATACCGCATGCTAGAAGCATATCACTGAATGTGATCTAAGAAGCAAGGTCTAATTAAGGAATTTTAGCATATTTAGTTCCCTGGGAATGGAATCCTCTTTTAACCTGCAGAGCTATTATTCAGTATTGGTACAGTCACCTGTAACAGGTGTTTTTCTGGGACACCTGGTGAGTAAACGTGGAGACTACTTGTGTTTGAGTCGGGGCTCAGTGGATGGATAGGAAGATAATTCATCTACAGTGTTTAGGGCCGGGGTTGATTTATCATTTCTACAGATGAAAGGCCAAGGATGCAGAGGAAGTGGCCATGGACTTGGGTAAGAGACTTGTGTGAGCCCAGCCCAGACCATGGGCCAGCTCTGTGACCTTGGGTGAGTCACTTGGCCCCTCTGGGTGCTTGGTGAATTCTTGGTCAAAAGGGACATAAACTGCAGTGTCTTCTTGGAGGCTTTAGTGCAGTGTGACGATCTATAAAGTACTGTGCTTATGATTGATATTCCCAGGCACCAGAGAGATGCAATTCCACTTTTCTTGGGCCAAAATTTTTAAAATCTTTCCTGATTATTTCCTTTTATTTTTCATGTTCCATAATCCACTTTATCAGCAAGTCCTGTTGGTTCTGCCTTCTCCTATCTTCAAACCCCGTGCTTCCTCAGTTTCCTCACTCCCATGACCCTACGTCCAGACACCTTCATCTTTTACCTGGGTCGTTACAGTAATCTTCCCGCCTGCCTCCATCCTTGCCCCACAGTCTGTTCTCAACTCAGCAGCCAGAATGATTTTTTTTAATGAAAGTCAAATTATATGACTCTGCCAAAACCATCCAATAGCTCTGCAGAGTAAAACCAAAGCCCTTCAGTGGCTGTGAGGCTCTGCACAGCTGTCCTCCTCTCGTCCTCGCTCGGTCTGCCCCCCCCGGACACAGTGGCATCCTGTCTGGATATGGAGCACACCATGCCCACACCTGCCCTTGGGTCTTCCCACTGGCCTTTTCCCCACTCAGTCACCGCATGGCCAACTCGTCAGTTTCCGCTGTCTGCCCTACTCTGATCACCTTGTTTAAAGTTGCAGTTCACGGCTCTTCCTTGGTCCAGTATTTGGATTCCCCCTTGCCCTTGAGTGTAATTATACTCGTTTATACTTTCGAGTATGGGTTTTTCCAGGTGGCGTTAGTGGCAAAGAATCCACGGCCGGAGTGCAGGAGACACAAGAAATGCAGGCTCAGTCCCTGGGTTGGGAAGATGCCTTGGAGTAGGAGGTGACAACCCACTCCAGTATTCTTGCCTGGAAAATCCCATGGACAGAGCAGCCTGGAGGGCTCCAGTCCATGGGGCGGCAAAGAGTCAGACACGACTGAGTGACTGGCCCACACATATTTGAGTCTAATCACTAGGAGGACAGAGATATATGCCAAGCAGTCTAGAAGCGTATCTGGTGTGTAGAAGGGCCAGCTCTGTGACCTTGGTGAGTCACTTGGCCCCTCTGGGTGCTTGGTGAATTCTTGGTCAAAGGGACATAAACTGCAGTGTCTTCTTGGAGGCTTTAGTGCAGTGTGACGATCTATAAAGTACTGTGCTTATGATTGATATTCCCAGGCACCAGAGAGATGCAATTCCACTTTTCTTGGGCCAAAATTTTTAAAATCTTTCCTGATTATTTCCTTTTATTTTTCATGTTCCATAATCCACTTTATCAGCAAGTCCTGTTGGTTCTGCCTTCTCCTATCTTCAAACCCCGTGCTTCCTCAGTTTCCTCACTCCCATGACCCTACGTCCAGACACCTTCATCTTTTACCTGGGTCGTTACAGTAATCTTCCCGCCTGCCTCCATCCTTGCCCCACAGTCTGTTCTCAACTCAGCAGCCAGAATGATTTTTTTTAATGAAAGTCAAATTATATGACTCTGCCAAAACCATCCAATAGCTCTGCAGAGTAAAACCAAAGCCCTTCAGTGGCTGTGAGGCTCTGCACAGCTGTCCTCCTCTCGTCCTCGCTCGGTCTGCCCCCCCCGGACACAGTGGCATCCTGTCTGGATATGGAGCACACCATGCCCACACCTGCCCTTGGGTCTTCCCACTGGCCTTTTCCCCACTCAGTCACCGCATGGCCAACTCGTCAGTTTCCGCTGTCTGCCCTACTCTGATCACCTTGTTTAAAGTTGCAGTTCACGGCTCTTCCCTTGGTCCAGTATTTGGATTCCCCCTTGCCCTTGAGTGTAATTATACTCGTTTATACTTTCGAGTATGGGTTTTTCCAGGTGGCGTTAGTGGCAAAGAATCCACGGCCGGAGTGCAGGAGACACAAGAAATGCAGGCTCAGTCCCTGGGTTGGGAAGATGCCTTGGAGTAGGAGGTGACAACCCACTCCAGTATTCTTGCCTGGAAAATCCCATGGACAGAGCAGCCTGGAGGGCTCCAGTCCATGGGGCGGCAAAGAGTCAGACACGACTGAGTGACTGGCCCACACATATTTGAGTCTAATCACTAGGAGGACAGAGATATATGCCAGCAGTCTAGAAGCGTATCTGGTGTGTAGAAGGAGCTCAGATGAGTGAGCGAATGACTTTCTCCTGACTTGAGTCATGTGTCTCAGTGGGATCAGAGTTCAAGTTATATTTGAGGGATCCACAGGAAGGGAAAGAGACAGGAAAATGAGGCTTGAGTAGTTTCAGACCCAGTTGTCCTCCTGTCCTCAGAAAAGAGTAGGGGACATAAAGTCATCCTCTGATAAGGTCCTGGGGCTCTGTTAGGTTCTTCTCAAAGGTTCAGTGCCTCCTCCAGGTCTCCAAGTGCACTTGATTTTATTCACCGTTAAGGCCGAGCACCTTCCTGCAAGGGTCAATTGTATCGGTTGGTAGTTTAAAACAATTACTATGTGCAAACTAACCAACATACATATGTACGAGGTACACAGACATATTTTGGACGAATATGCATTTGGTACTTGTGACTGTAAGTCACATGACTTAGTTAGAAAGAAAATGAGACTTCAAAACCATCTGAACAATTAGAGAATGTCCCTTCCTCTCCCAGGTTCATGTTCCCTCTTCCCCTCCAAGGGCGAAAGGAAGCCAAGAAGCAGAGAGCACTGGGGGTTTGGAATTGTCCACCAGTGGATTTGATGGGCTTGTCCATCCAAAGCTGAGCATATGTGACACACAGTAGACTTTCAAGAAATACCTGTTAAATGAATAAATAAGTGATTGATTGTTTAAGATCAGTTGTCATAGCTTATCCAAGTATAATCGCCTGTTGCTGTTTATCATTGATCTAGGCAACCTCAGTATCAGTATTACCTGAGAAATAATAATTAATAGATTCAGCCCTATTTGCTGAATATTTGCCTTGTGTCAAACCCTTCGCGGGGTGCTGGAGACACAGCCACCGGTGGAATGTGGTTTCTACCCAGGAGGAGCGCCCAGTCGTGAGGGACACAGGCTCTCCAGAAACTGGCCCCGGTCCCATAGAGCTGTAAAGGCGCTGGCGGTGACGTGTCAGCCATGTTGGGAGTACAATGAACAGGGACTAATCAGATCTGCTTGGGGGCGGGGGAATCATTGACGTCTCCAGAGAGGAAGCAATTTTTGAGTTGCCGTGGGGGAGGGAAAAAGCAAGATCCTAATTATACGACCACGGCAATGTGCTGTCTCAGGTCCGGCCTAGGCTTGGCTGCTAATGCGCCATCTTGGAGATGCCGGCTCCGTCTTCTCGGCTCCAGGGCCACGAGCCCCCACCTTTCCAGTGGCCCCTTGGCCTCTCCGAGCCTCTGACTCTGCTCCCTTATCGCAGAAAGGCATTTCATTCTTCGAAATCAGGCAGCCAGGACCCGAGGAGATGTTTTCCTCCATTGTGCAAGCATGACAAATCATTAATTTTTGATTGATTTGCTTAGAATTATGGGCGCCCCAGCATTCTTTCCGCCGCTGAACAGCTGTATAACAAATGAATATATCAGTGTGCACAAAAGATCGGCGATCTAAGAGAAGCAATTACATTGGCCGCCCTCCCCCACTCTCACCCCTTCCCGGGCAATGAAGGGAGGAAATTTTTACCAGAAATTCCTCGAGTGACTTTAAAAAAAAAAAAAATGCCTTTTTATAATTGAATTAAATCTTTATCTCTTCATCTTCTGCAGCAGATTTCTAAACACACACCAGTTCCCCACGTGCTTTCTGGGGATCCATCCATCCAGGAAGAATCTTTAATAATGAAAGTTTAATTCATGAATTAAAAAAAAAAAACTTGTCCATGTAGCATATGTGACACACAGTAGACTTTCAAGAAATACCTGTTAAATGAATAAATAAGTGATTGATTGTTTAAGATCAGTTGTCATAGCTTATCCAAGTATAATCGCCTGTTGCTGTTTATCATTGATCTAGGCAACCTCAGTATCAGTATTACCTGAGAAATAATAATTAATAGATTCAGCCCTATTTGCTGAATATTTGCCTTGTGTCAAACCCTTCGCGGGGTGCTGGAGACACAGCCACCGGTGGAATGTGGTTTCTACCCAGGAGGAGCGCCCAGTCGTGAGGGACACAGGCTCTCCAGAAACTGGCCCCGGTCCCATAGAGCTGTAAAGGCGCTGGCGGTGACGTGTCAGCCATGTTGGGAGTACAATGAACAGGGACTAATCAGATCTGTTTGGGGGGCGGGGGAATCATTGACGTCTCCAGAGAGGAAGCAATTTTTGAGTTGCCGTGGGGGAGGGAAAAAGCAAGATCCTAATTATACGACCACGGCAATGTGCTGTCTCAGGTCCGGCCTAGGCTTGGCTGCTAATGCGCCATCTTGGAGATGCCGGCTCCGTCTTCTCGGCTCCAGGGCCACGAGCCCCCACCTTTCCAGTGGCCCCTTGGCCTCTCCGAGCCTCTGACTCTGCTCCCTTATCGCAGAAAGGCATTTCATTCTTCGAAATCAGGCAGCCAGGACCCGAGGAGATGTTTTCCTCCATTGTGCAAGCATGACAAATCATTAATTTTTGATTGATTTGCTTAGAATTATGGGCGCCCCAGCATTCTTTCCGCCGCTGAACAGCTGTATAACAAATGAATATATCAGTGTGCACAAAAGATCGGCGATCTAAGAGAAGCAATTACATTGGCCGCCCTCCCCCACTCTCACCCCTTCCCGGGCAATGAAGGGAGGAAATTTTTACCAGAAATTCCTCGAGTGACTTTAAAAAAAAAAAAAATGCCTTTTTATAATTGAATTAAATCTTTATCTCTTCATCTTCTGCAGCAGATTTCTAAACACACACCAGTTCCCCACGTGCTTTCTGGGGATCCATCCATCCAGGAAGAATCTTTAATAATGAAATTTCAACTCATGAATTAAAACCAAAATGAAAAAAGGGAAAAAAAAAAAAGGGAGCAAATTCTACCCCTCCTTTTTGCTTTTTTTTTTTGGTCGCTGCTATTCCTTTAAGATTTTGGAACCGTACCAGTGCACTAAATGTGACCTCCATAACTTTTAAATTAAGAATTTATGCTGGCTTGAAATTTATGAAATATTTCAGCATGAAAGAAAGCCTTTTTCCCTCAGGAAAATTGAGCAATAAATCACAGCACTGTGGATTTACTGCCCTGGAGCCAGCGAGAGATAGGATTTTTTTTTTTTTTTTTTTGCTTCATTCTGAAAAAAAAAAAAATGTAATCATATAAGACAGCTTAGCTGCTATCCTCCCACTCTCTAGAATTTTTAATTTCAGCTGTTTCTGCTTGGATTTATTTCCAATATTCCTGCTCGGCTTTTCAATTTCCTCAGTTATTAAATTTTAATTCAGTGCATTAGCATTTAAATTAAAAAAGGGTTTATTTTATCGAAATCGTTGGCCAGCCCCCATCCCGTAGCACACGAATTGCCTGTTTCTGCCATTTGCACAAAATGTGAAATGCAGCTAATGTCTTACAACTTACATTTGCACAAATTTAGAAATAAAATTTCTGGGTTTGGAATAATATTTTCTTTCCAAGAAAATCCTTAATAAGAGAATGGAAAAGAACAACGTAATGTTCATTTGGGAGGGAAGAAGAAGGTCGAATGAAGCCAAAAATAGCTTTGCCCAGGTCCTGAGAAGAAGCCGGTGTGGTAAGGAATGGGTGGGGCTCTGTGCCCTTGTGGAGAGCAGAGGCTGGAGGTCTGGGCTGGGGTGCCTTTACCCCCACCTGTGTGTGAGTGAGGAGGAAGGTCTCCCATGAGTCCACTCCCCCTGCCGTAGTTCATTTACCCTTGAGGGGATTGGTTAAGGTTGGGTCAACGCCACAGAGAGCATCAGAGATGAAGAGAAAGTGAGATGATCTGATTGAACTCTCGTGCCTCCTGGCCCTGTTGTTTCCTATGAGAACCTCAGGTCCAGGGACAGGAAAAAGCTTGCCCAAGGTTGGAAGTGAGACCCAAACAGAGCCAGGCAGAAGCTGCATCTTTAGGCACACGTGGTCCAGGGACATTGGCGGTTGAGTTTCCATTACTTTAGTGGTTTCTACACCTACCTGACCTGTGCTGAGTGCTTCATCTGCACTGCTGTATTCAGTGTCGTTCTGACCAGCCCTTTGGAGAAAGCCTCGGGGCTGTGTGGTCTGGTAGATGCTCATGACCTTCTGTCTTGCAGCCCAGGGTTCAGATCAGGCCCCAGGACAGACTGGGAAGGTCAGTCTAGATCCAAGCCTGACTCTGCTTCTTGCTCATCTCCTGTGTAATCTTGCACAGACCAGTCCAGTTTTCAGTGCCTCAGTTTCTTGGGCCCAATAAATGGTACCCTTTATAGCTCTATCTAGGGTTGTTAACAATTATTATTATTATTGCTGGGCTCACATGAAGTACTTTTACATGTAGAACTTATCTGTCGTGTTTAAGTCTTCCTCCAGTCCCTTGAGATAGGTCCTTGTGTTGGCATGTAGCTATTTTGCAGATGAAGAAATAAGGCCTTGAGAGTGTAGCTGAGTTGCCAAGGATGAAACAGCTCAAAAATGGCAGACCCAGGACTTGAACTCAGACCACTTGACTCTGAGCCCTGTGCTCTTGAACTTAGAGTCACATCAGATTATAATGGGTAAAAATGAGTTTGTGGTTTGGGTCAAATTGAATGAAATTGCTGGTAGTAAACCATTTGGGCCTTGGAAAACAGCAAAAGTCAACTTAATTCAAACAGTAGGGCTGGCTTTAAGATTTTTGTGAGGACGCAGACAAAGCCGGCCTGGCGGCTTCAGTCTCTCTACAGCTGAGAATTGGTGTCCTCAGCCCTGTGACTGGGCACGGGGGCCCCGAGAAGCTGTCCCTTGTCTTTATGGTGGGTCTGGACTCAAGCCCAAAGGCTGAGATGGATAAGCTCCGTGATGGTGACGCGCGCTCCCTTGGGTGTCTCTTTGCTTGTTCCCAAGGTCCGTCTGTACCCTCTTCTTGAATCCGCTGTTCACGTCCGCCAATAAAGGGACCTTTCCTAGCCTGGAGAGATGTGCTCTTGCCTCTAGCCATCCTGTTCCCCAGTCAGCACCATCTAGGCCTCTACAGAAGGATGTGTGGACGGCTCTTTGAACATTTTTAGCATTTTTGTCTTTGATAAAAAATGGGTGGAAAGTAAAAACGTATGTAACTACCAATAATAAGAAGCTAAAATATCATAAACACAATAGACAGGAGACGGGGAAGACAGGTGGAGATGGTCAGGTGTGCCAAAAAGAGAGGCTCTCTTCCCTCCTCAGTCCCATGTTCAGGGCACTGGAACTGGTCACCTTTGTGTGAAATTATGAAGGAAAAGGATCACAAAACATAATTTGGGGGTGGGCTGAGGAGGGAGGAGGGGCGGGTGGGCCACTTCTATTGGTCTTTCATTTGTCTATTCTTCATCCATCTTTGTTCTTTGGCCCGTGTGGGCCTCCCATCGCAATGGCCTCTGTCGTTGCAGAGCGCCGGCTCTGGGCGCATGTGCTCCAGAGCTCCGGCTCAGTAATTGGACACATTGGTCCAGCCGCTCCGCGGCACGTGGGATCTTCCCAGGCCAGGGCTCGAACCGGCGCCCCTCGCACTGCAAGGCGGTGTCCTTACCCACTGGACCACCAGGGGAGCCCACAAAACATAATATTAAAGATAGGTAAAAAATTCTAGAAATACCGAGTAGAGTTGAGTCTGAAAGGTGAGAGATCGTTGGGAGTTTTACAGTTTTTTACGCTCTCTGGGACAGAATTTCCACCCTTAACCACTTGTGCATCTTCTGATGAGAGCTTTGGAACAACTCTTCGCGTTCACTTTCTGTACAAGTTTGAGGAATGCAAAATGTCGGCAAGAGGCTATAATTGATCTTCTGCTCCCAGTGAAATGATTTGCAAACCATTTTCTGCTTTCTTGTTCCTTCCATGGAAGTAATGCACTAGCTTCCCATTGACGGCTCCCTCCCAGGCCTTGTGCATCTGCCTCCCTATTTGTCCTTCATCTTTCTTTTTCGTTCCTGTGGGCAGTGGGGGCTGTGTGCATTCACCCCATTTCCCACTTGGCTGTCTTGAGTGTTAGAGGTAAAATATTCCAGAGCTGAGGAAGGTGGGCGTGGGATTGATCCACCCCGGAGCTTGGAGCTGTGAGATGTTGGATTGAAATCCTTAGTCCCTCAGGGCCTCACCTGTAAAATGGGGAGACTGTGTGTGTGTTGGGAAACTTCTCCAGAGGATTAAATGAGAGACGTGAGGTGCCCACACATTGGTGCTGGATTGGATGTTTAGCTGGGGGAGCGAGTCTGGGTACCCAAGGAGCCAGCCTGGAAAGTGGGCAAGCCGGGGAGGTGAGCTCTGCAGCAAAGCAGGTGCGGGTCACGTGCTGGCTGACGGGTCACGTGGGGCTGTGTGTTGCTTTCAGAAGCTGAAATCTGGCTTTGGGGGGATGGAATCCCTTTATTTTTACATGTTGACTATTTAAATCGAAGTCCACCATCTGGTGTTGCCAGTTTGCCGCTTCTTGTAGGTACTCATTAAAAGGTAGCTGCTGCTGTTTTTAAGTCCTCAGTCCTTCATCTGCAATCTTGAATTTCGAAAAGCTTGAACGCGGAAAGATGTCTTATAACTGGAGAGGCGACAGAACTTGACCTGAAGGGAGAAGAGCCTAGGTGCTGGCTTCCTGTAGCCCGTGGATCGCTGACTGCAGACATTTCCCTATAGAAATATCAACTGTGCTTGAGTTCTGGGGGCTCCCCAGACCCTGCCGGGGTTGTTGCAAAATATGGAACACATGCGCCACATGAGCTTTCTAAAATTGGAAAGACTCTGAATTTGGAAACACATATGCTCTTGAAGTTTGAACCTGCCTTATTCTGTGATCCTAGTCGTGTAAATGTTTCTACAAAGCTGGGGAACGCATCCCCAGCCAAGGGTGGTGGAGAGCCCAGGCATTTTTCCCGGGTCCATGGCCTCCGTGTTGAGGTCCCTCCAGCACTGGCCTTGGAGTCAGGATCCTTCACTCCATTCTCATGAGCCTTTAGGCAGCTCCCTTCTCTCCCATGGCCTCAGTTTCTCCACCTGAACCAGAATTTTATGACTTCTGCAAATTTCATTTGGTCAGTTTATCGTCCCATCCCCCACCCCCAAATAAAAGAGATTACAAAGCAGCGTTCTCTTGCCTGTCCCTGCTCGCGGGGTGGGGGACTGCCTATTTTAACATAATAGGATTTCCCCCCTCCAGTTGGTAGGAATAAATCTGCAGCTACTGTTTTATTGGAAATCCCAGCTGAAAATAAAAATGGTGCAATTCAATCTCAGATTTAGCTGGTTACTTACTTTTCACCGAGTCCCCAGGGCTCTGTGGTTGCTGGGTTTATGTTGGCAGTGGGTGCTCAGCTGGATTTAAAGGGCCAAGAAGATGGGGGGCGGATGGCCGCCGAGACCCCCTTCTTACCACTGGGGGCAGAGTTTTCCAGCCTGGAGGAACAGAGCAGGGGGTGGTGGCCAGCATTTGAGTGGGAACTTGGTAGGGTACAGGGGGTAGAATCTGTGTCTCACTCTTGACTGATGTAGGTGTTTTGGGTTTCCTTTGCAGGCTGACGGAGCCAGTGCAGCAGGAAGGAAAAGCACGGCCAGCAGGTATGCTCCATCCCCTGACCCCCGCCACGCCCACCTTGCCTTCTCCCTGGTCTCATGACACGAATGGCCACCTCTGGTCGTCACCTTCCGCCCGAAAGGATGGATGGTCCAGGACGGCTCCCTTTGCTAAGAAGTGTTCATACGTCCCTGCAGAACATGAGATTGAGAGTAGCTCTTCCCGGCCCTCCTGGTGCCCTTGGTGGGCACCAGCATCTAAGGATTGACTCGGTGCTGAACTGGCCTTGGCTGCTCAAGTTAGGGGAGGCTTGAGGGGTGACGTACAAGACTGGGTAGGAAGACTTGGGGTTGAATCCTGTCTTGGCTGCCTCATTGTGAACTCCAGGGGTGCTCAACCTAGTCTGGAATTCATTGACCCGACGTGAGTCCTGTGCTCCCCGCCGGAGCCCATCGCTTGCTCTAGAGACCCTTTTAAGGAGGTGGAGAGCCCAGGCATTTTCCCGGGTCCATGGCCTCCGTGTTGAGGTCCCTCCAGCACTGGCCTTGGAGTCAGGATCCTTCACTCCATTCTCATGAGCCTTTAGGCAGCTCCCTTCTCTCCCATGGCCTCAGTTTCTCCACCTGAACCAGAATTTTATGACTTCTGCAAATTTCATTTGGTCAGTTTATCGTCCCATCCCCCACCCCCAAATAAAAGAGATTACAAAGCAGCGTTCTCTTGCCTGTCCCTGCTCGCGGGGTGGGGGACTGCCTATTTTAACATAATAGGATTTCCCCCCTCCAGTTGGTAGGAATAAATCTGCAGCTACTGTTTTATTGGAAATCCCAGCTGAAAATAAAAATGGTGCAATTCAATCTCAGATTTAGCTGGTTACTTACTTTTCACCGAGTCCCCAGGGCTCTGTGGTTGCTGGGTTTATGTTGGCAGTGGGTGCTCAGCTGGATTTAAAGGGCCAAGAAGATGGGGGGCGGATGGCCGCCGAGACCCCCTTCTTACCACTGGGGGCAGAGTTTTCCAGCCTGGAGGAACAGAGCAGGGGGTGGTGGCCAGCATTTGAGTGGGAACTTGGTAGGGTACAGGGGGTAGAATCTGTGTCTCACTCTTGACTGATGTAGGTGTTTTGGGTTTCCTTTGCAGGCTGACGGAGCCAGTGCAGCAGGAAGGAAAAGCACGGCCAGCAGGTATGCTCCATCCCCTGACCCCCGCCACGCCCACCTTGCCTTCTCCCTGGTCTCATGACACGAATGGCCACCTCTGGTCGTCACCTTCCGCCCGAAAGGATGGATGGTCCAGGACGGCTCCCTTTGCTAAGAAGTGTTCATACGTCCCTGCAGAACATGAGATTGAGAGTAGCTCTTCCCGGCCCTCCTGGTGCCCTTGGTGGGCACCAGCATCTAAGGATTGACTCGGTGCTGAACTGGCCTTGGCTGCTCAAGTTAGGGGAGGCTTGAGGGGTGACGTACAAGACTGGGTAGGAAGACTTGGGGTTGAATCCTGTCTTGGCTGCCTCATTGTGAACTCCAGGGGTGCTCAACCTAGTCTGGAATTCATTGACCCGACGTGAGTCCTGTGCTCCCCGCCGGAGCCCATCGCTCTAAAGTAGAAGGATGGAATATTCTGCTTAGCCAGACCTCACTCTTGGAGCTGGCAGGGGACAGTGGAGGGGTGGTCCCCAAAGCAGAGTGGGGATGTCATGGCCAAAGATGGGTGAAAGCGATGCTGGACAGGCCCATGGAGTGGACGTCCACCACCAGGGGCACAGGCGGGAAATCACTTGGTAAACGTTAGTGCTGCTGCTGCTGTTCCATTAGATAGAGCAGCTGGAGTGGCCAGATGGCCTTCGTTTGGGTCATTGAAGGCAAGAAGGCATGGGACAGCCTAGCGAGGAGGCTTCCCAGGCCACACCCACAAAATCTAGAACAGGCTCTAGGATGATCTAGTGGACCTGGGTGTGCCAAGCACAGGAGAATGCCTTTCAGCTCATGCAACACTAATATGAATGTGAATAGATTTTGATGGGAAAAAAATGGGGGTTCTTTGGCCAAATAAATTGGAAGAATGACGAGTTCAAGTCAGTAGAATTTCTTGGCTGTGGAATTTTTCTAAGCATTTCATGTGCTAGGGTGCCTGCTTGAGAGCATCCTAGAGAGGAGAATGACATGTTTCTCAAACTTACTTAACCGTGGAATGCTTTTACGGAAGTTTATCCCACAGAGCCAGGATTCTTTGGAATGTGCTTTGGGAGCAGAAGTGTGAGGTGCTCAACTCTGTGTTTCAGGGAGGTCACACTTGCCCCCATTGGCAGGGCAGATTGGAGACGGGTAGAATGGAAGCCTCAACACCAGGCTGGAGGTCCATGTAACCCACCCAAGCCAGAGTGGCCTGGCTTCCGCCCACTTCCCCTGTCTTCTCGTATGTCTACTCTTTGCCCAGTCTGTTTTAGCAACCCTGACTCTCTAACTCTGTCAATCAGGGATCATCTGCCTTTACCTATCAAGGCTCAGATAGTATTTCACACTCCACAGGCATAGGTCTTGGTGGCAGATGGCCAGTGTAATTCAGAAGCAGCCATAGATAATACATAAATGCACAAATGGCCATAGTTTGCCAGTTCCTGGCTCAGGAGCGTTTGCACCTGCTGTTCCTTTGCCTGAGATCTTCTCTTCCCTGATCTTTCCATCTTTCATCCTGTAGGTCTCAATTCCATCCTCGCCTCTGAGAAGTCTTCTCTGAACCCCTCCGACTCCACCTGTGACCTGTGGCCCTCGAGGCCTGATTATGCTCTTCACTTACTCCTCGTATTTGTGTACTTTTCTCTGCCTCTCAGATGCCAGCTCCAGAGGCAGAGGCCATGTCTGTCTTGTTCAGGGCTCTGGGCTGGCCTCCAGCCTGCACTTGGGTATTTATGAGATGGGTACTCTGAGTGAGGAGGGAGAAGATGAGATGGTGTAGGGACCAGGAGCGCGAGCTAGAATGAAGGGCTGAACGGTCAAGCTTGAGCTTGGGAATCCGGACGATGACTTGCGTAGCCAGCAGCTGCCCAGTGCCCTTGTATTTCTCTCTCAGGCCCCTGATAGTGGAATCTTGTGTAAGAACCATGTATGAGGCTGTAGCCTGTGCGGCAGTGGGAGTCCCTAGACTTCCAGTGCCTGGAAGTGCTTCTTACATCCATAGGTCAGGACAGAAGGGCCTTGGGCTTTGTCTAGTCACTCTCTTCACAGAGCACATTGGGAGGGAGGGTCCTGCTCGGGGTCATGTGCTGAGCGAATGGCAGTGTCAGGTCTTGACCCCGCCTAAGCTGGTGCTCTGTGCACTTACTGATGCTGTTCTCAGGTGAGGGTCTAGCCAGCCTCCCTCACCACCCTCTCGTGTTCATTGAGCATCTGCCAGGTTAGGCCCAGTGCCCTGTGCTATGGACTCAGATGAATTAGATGCCAGTCCATTCATCTAGCAGACATTTGAGCGCCTGCTACCTGGCAGACACTGTTCAGAATGTTAGGTCTGTAGTGAATGGAGACAAACTTCCCTTCTTTCCTTACTTGTATGTGGATGTGGGTCTTGCCCTCACTCCTTAATGCACGAATCTCTCCCATGCCAGGATATCTGCCTGGTGATCAGAGGACAGCAGGTGGGTTTCCCCACAGTGTGAATAGCTGCCTGAAGCCCTGTGTTGTGTCTTATCATCCCAAGGCTGTGGTGCGAGGAGAAGAGTGCCGAGATCGATTGGAGATGCCTGGCCCGGTCAGGTTAGGTGGGAGGTGGCATGTATGCCATCCGTTTGCTCTCCCCGATTAACCTATGTTTGCATATACTGGATGATGTTACTACTGCAGTGCCAGAATATACACCAGAAAGGTCGGCCCAGACCTTAGTATATGACTTGAGATGAAAAGAAAACATTTCTAATAATAATAACTGTTTGATCCCTGGGTTGGGAAGATCTCCTCGAGAAGGAGATGGCAATCCATTCCAGCATGCTTGCCTGGGAAGTCCCACGGACAGAAGAGCCTGGTGGGCTGCAGTCCGTGGGGTCGCAAAGAGTCCGACATGACTGAGTGACAAACACTTTCATTTCACCATTTAGTCAGGATTTGAGCTAAGTGATTTATGCTTAGTCGTTGATGTAATGTTTACCACAGCTCTGTGGAGGATGTTCTTAGTATTCCCACTTTCTTGCCAAGGCCTCTGAGGCCCAGAGAGGTAAATGGTTGGAAGTGAGCATCACTTCCTGTGGTAACCAGGGTGCCTACCCAGGTCTGACTCTCTGGGTGCAGGTGCCTCACCACTGTGCCCCCCTGCTTTTCTGTAGGACGTGATCATTTACAGAGCTTAGAGGAGCCTGTGAGGGGACCAGGGCTGGGCCATCGGCTGGGGTCTTGTCCAGAAAGCAGAGCCTCCGAAGGAGCTCACAAGTGAGTTTCTATTGATTCTGTCATTAAAGCTAACAGAGCATCTTTGGAGGACCAGGGTAACATTATTGCCGAGTGACCCAGCATTCAGTGTGAGAAGTGAGTTCTGCCTTAAATGTCCAAAGGACATTAACATCGTCCTTAGCAGACGCCGCTGGTGCATTTGACCCTTGGACAGAGGAGCTTGGCAGGCTACAGTCTATGGGGTCACAAAGAGTTGGACACAACTGCACATGGAGCATGGATATTGGGTTAGATTGGCCAGGTGGGGTTTAGAGTCGTGGGTGCTTTGTGGAGCGTTAGACTCATGCAGTCCTGTGCCAGGTGGAGAGACTGATGCGCGAGGCTCCCGGAAGTCACAGTGAGGCTGGATGGTCCTGGCTGGACCTGCCCTGGGAGGACCTGTGACCCTCTGCCCTCCGCTCCCAGCTGCGCCACGCTCGCTGTGCTGTCACCCCAGGGTCCGCTTTTGTCCCAGCGGCTTCCTTTTGGCCCAGATCACCTAATGTTGTTCTTTCTCCAGAAGGCCTCTGGCTGAACCCCAAAACCAACAGCCTGGGCTGCTAAGGAATCAGTGTTAAATCGAGGCGGACAAGGAGAGGTGGTGTTTCTGAGCCTAGGAAACGACCAACGGTGGTTTGGTCTACTTCCCTGTAACCCAACCGGGGTCGGTTTTACAAGACCAGTGATCTCAGCACTTGAGGTTAACAGTAACTTGGCCTGCAGGTTACAGGTCACGTAGCACTGTGCAGCCAGACCTCACGTATTCTAAGAGGCATGAAGGGCTGCGGGGCCTTACCTATAGAAAATTCTAGCATTCTAAATGCAGTTTTACTAATCAAGGTAATGTAGCTGCAGGCTTGCTGTAATAAAGAATGATGCCTTTTTTTTTTTGGTCAGTTGAAGGTTTTCAGAGCTGGAAGGGCTCTGTAGATAATCTGGTCCAACCTTTTCATCTGGAGATAAGGCAGGATGGGGACAGAGGCGACTGAGGGACTCCTTTGTTCGCCCTGTGTACACGTTGCCTAACAAGTAAACAGGACCTTACAGAGAGATTGGAGTGGAGGAGAAGGTGATAAGACCAAGTCACATTCAGTCATTCCACAAACACTTACGACGTGCCTACCAACTGCTAGGGTCTGACCCTGGTGCTGTAGATGCAGTGGTGAACAGCACAGAAATCCCTCGTCTTGTGGAGCTCACGTTCTCATGGGAATGGAAGAGACCTGATAAATACTGAACATACATTGCAGCTCATATGGTAAGAAGTGCTTTGCGGGGAGAGCAGAGAGGGGGATTGGGAAAGTCAGAAGGAGTATTGCATCAGCAGAAAGGTGACATTTGAACAGGAGTCTGAAGGAAATGAGGGCCTGAGCCAAGCCATCGTTTGGCTAAGTATATTTCAAGCAGAGAGGAGTAGGCACAAAGGCTCTGGGGCAGGAACACACACAGTGTGTTGGAGCAACCTCAGGGAGGCTGATACGGCTGCACAGGGCCTTGGAGACTTCTGTCTGGACTTTGGCATTTGCCCTGTGTGAGACAGGGAGCCGTAGTTTTGAGCAGAGGAGTGACATGATATGATTTGGGGTTTGTTGGTTTGTTTTTTTTAAATTTTGGCCTCTTTTATTGGTTTTTTATTTATTTATTTTCATCATCTTGATTCTTTGGCTTGTATGGGCCTCCCATTACAGTGGCCTCTCTCGTTGCAGAGCACCGGCTCTGGGCACATACACTCCAGAACGCTGGCTCATACTTGGACACACTGGTCCAGCTGCTCCACGGTACATGCGTTACTCCTGGGCCAGGGATCGAATTGGTGCCCCATGCACTGCAAGGCAGACTCCTTACCCACTGGGCCACCAGGGAAGCCCCTGATTTGGTTTTAAAGGGATCGTTCTGGCTGCCAGGAGGAGAATAAAGTGCAGGGGGCCAGATGTTAAAGATGTATCGCCAAGGGTTCAGGGCAGGCAGGACCTGAGATGGTAGGCCATGAAAGGCCATGTTTTTCGGGCCTAAGGAATTTATTTCTGGAGATAAGGCAGGATGGGGACAGAGGCGACTGAGGACTCCTTTGTTCGCCCTGTGTACACGTTGCCTAACAAGTAAACAGGACCTTACAGAGAGATTGGAGTGGAGGAGAAGGTGATAAGACCAAGTCACATTCAGTCATTCCACAAACACTTACGACGTGCCTACCAACTGCTAGGGTCTGACCCTGGTGCTGTAGATGCAGTGGTGAACAGCACAGAAATCCCTCGTCTTGTGGAGCTCACGTTCTCATGGGAATGGAAGAGACCTGATAAATACTGAACATACATTGCAGCTCATATGGTAAGAAGTGCTTTGCGGGGAGAGCAGAGAGGGGGATTGGGAAAGTCAGAAGGAGTATTGCATCAGCAGAAAGGTGACATTTGAACAGGAGTCTGAAGGAAATGAGGGCCTGAGCCAAGCCATCGTTTGGCTAAGTATATTTCAAGCAGAGAGGAGTAGGCACAAAGGCTCTGGGGCAGGAACACACACAGTGTGTTGGAGCAACCTCAGGGAGGCTGATACGGCTGCACAGGGCCTTGGAGACTTCTGTCTGGACTTTGGCATTTGCCCTGTGTGAGACAGGGAGCCGTAGTTTTGAGCAGAGGAGTGACATGATATGATTTGGGGTTTGTTGGTTTGTTTTTTTACCTTTTTAAAATTTTGGCCTCTTTTATTGGTTTTTTATTTATTTATTTTCATCATCTTGATTCTTTGGCTTGTATGGGCCTCCCATTACAGTGGCCTCTCTCGTTGCAGAGCACCGGCTCTGGGCACATACACTCCAGAACGCTGGCTCATACTTGGACACACTGGTCCAGCTGCTCCACGGTACATGCGTTACTCCTGGGCCAGGGATCGAATTGGTGCCCCATGCACTGCAAGGCAGACTCCTTACCCACTGGGCCACCAGGGAAGCCCCTGATTTGGTTTTAAAGGGATCGTTCTGGCTGCCAGGAGGAGAATAAAGTGCAGGGGGCCAGATGTTAAAGATGTATCGCCAAGGGTTCAGGGCAGGCAGGACCTGAGATGGTAGGCCATGAAAGGCCATGTTTTTCGGGCCTAAGGAATTTATTTCTGGAAAGCATTTTGTGACTCCTGCATCCAAAATGCACAGCCTCCCACTTGGTCCTGGGAGATGCCCAGAGTGGAGCAGCCTGGTGCCCGTGCCTCCCACTCTCCATGCCTGGTCAGTGGGGCATCTCACTGTCTGTCTGAGCCCAGACTGCCTGGGTTCAGATCCTGGCACCACCTACTGCCTGGTTTATGGTGTTAGGCTAGTTACATGACCTCAGTTTCTCCATCTGTGAAATGCATATTGTATTTATACTTCTCGGATTAAGTGCATAAGGATAGGTAGGGACTTTCACAGTAATCCAGTGGCTAAGACTCCGCATTATCGATGCAAAGGGCCTAGGTTGGATGCCTGGTCTTGGAAATAGATCCCACATGTTGCAACTAAAAGATCCTGCACATCACAGCTATATATTGGAAAAAAAAAAAAGATCCTGTCTGGTGCAGCAAAGACCTGACACAGCCAAGCAAATAAATATTTTTGGGGGACAAAAAAAAAGCTATTATACCCTTAGCACAGTGCCTGGTCTAGAGTAGATGTTCAGTAAATGCTTGTGTTTATTGCCACCGTCACTGCAATGCTGGATTCCATTCCTACGAGGAGGGAACAGTGGGTGGCAGTTGACTTCTCGTAGAGCCTAGACTCTGGAGAGAGCCCGCAGGCAGGGATGCCTGTTGGGGCAGAGCTCATGTTTGTCGATGGTCCGACCTGATCCATTTCCTGTGCCCTGCAGTTTGCCTGCAATCCTCAAGTGATCCTCCCAGGGTCCCTCCGAGGCAGTGGTTGCCACCCCTCTTCTCACAGGGACAGAGAGGTAGGCTCGTCCATGGTCACCCAGATACTCAGGTGGCATTGGACCTTGCCAGGTCTTGTCCCCTAAGCCACGGTTTTCCCCCGGTGGACAATTAGACCTCATAACCACATGTGTACAGCTGCAGAATTATTTCTTAAATAATAGCTTCTTCTTGTTTAGCATTTTGGTTTTCAGCAGGAACATTAAAGTAGTCCTAAACCAATTAACCTTATTTGCACAAAATGCAATAGTACCAGTAGGCCTGGTGCTTCTCAGTGACCAGTGTTGGTATGCGCTGAATAAATGATGAGAGAACCAGCTCTGGGTATATTTTAGGCAGGCTGCGTCTTTATCGTGACTGTAGGTGTGTGTTGCTGTGATTGGAGTTCATTTGATTTCCAGAAAGGTGTATTCTCACCCTTCCAAACTGGGACAGAGTTTGGCTACAAATATCACAAATTGCAGGCTGACTTGGAGGGTTCTATACTTATTCCAGAGGGGCTCCCTTGTTTTCTGGTGGGCAGAGTTCACTCTGTGCTTAATCAGTTACTGTTTACTGCACGAAGAAGGCAGTTGCTGGAAAATTCAAACATCCTTGGGACTGTCCTCCGGACATGGCCACAGAAATACAAACTAAAAGTCATCTGGAGCAAAAGCAGTGAATCCTCTTTCCAAATGGCACTGTGGCTCTCAGGCGTGGGGTGGTCCAGTAAAGGGAAGTGATTGGGGTCTCTAGAGAACATGGACTTCACCCAGCCACCCAGCTCGAGTTTCCCATCTGTGCATCTTGAGCAACTTAAGGAACCACTTCTTGCGAAGCTGTAGTTACCGCTTTAGAGCATCCGGAAGTCTTACCGTGTCCTGAAGAAGCTCCATCTTGAGGATGGAGCTGGGATGATCTGACCTGGTTGCTTCTTCAACACCACCCCTCCTCTCCCACTCTGTTTTATCTTGTATTTGATTGTGCCAGGTCATAGGTGTGGCATGTAAGATCTAATTCCCTGACCAGGGATCAAACCCAAGCCCCCTGCATTGGGAATGCAGACTCTGGGCCACTCGATCACCAGGGAAGTCCCTTGAACTCTTTAATGACAAAGGCCTTCAGTCTGAGAAAACAAGCCTGAAAACATCCACAGGCTCAGTGTCTATATCGCTCTGCAAAAAGAAGAGAAAAACCCTCATCCTTTGCTTCTGCGTTTTCTAGCCTTCACTCAAACCACGGTGGTGAAGAGCGTGGGCACGTCACCCCCACCACGCCGCCTTCCCAACCTCCGGTGAACCTGCCAGCGTGTGTCCCCACCTCTCCCTCCTCTTCATCGCCGCTGCGTGCAGGGTCTCTGCCCTCCATGCCTTTTGTCTGCACAGGGGCTAAGCATTCCTTCCCTGCCTTCACTTATGAGTCCTCCACCTGTAGCCTGAGAGCGCCTCCTTTTCATAGTTGGACCACACTCGTCACGTTTTGCCTGACTAGTGCTTGGTAAGGACAGGAAAGAACTAGCAGTCGTTGAGCTCCACTGTGTGTGGTGCTGTGCTAAGTGCTTTGTGAACATCTCTCTACTTCAGTCTTCTAAATAACCCTTCACAGTTAGTGCTCACATGTCAGGAAAGAGAGGCATGGGCAGGTTAGAAAGGTTGGCGACAGTCCACGCACAGAGTTTATCATCTTCAGACTCCTTGGGGAGACTTTTAGAGCTTTTGGGAAATTGGGGGCAGAGGGGGCTCACATTTGGGGGGGGCATGGAACCAGGGTCATGTGCTGATCTGGTGGGTGGAGAGCAGAGGTGGAGGCCAGACATCGTGGGGTGGGCCGGTAAAGGGAAGTGATTGGGGTCTCTAGAGAACATGGACTTCACCCAGCCACCCAGCTCGAGTTTCCCATCTGTGCATCTTGAGCAACTTAAGGAACCACTTCTTGCGAAGCTGTAGTTACCGCTTTAGAGCATCCGGAAGTCTTACCGTGTCCTGAAGAAGCTCCATCTTGAGGATGGAGCTGGGATGATCTGACCTGGTTGCTTCTTCAACACCACCCCTCCTCTCCCACTCTGTTTTATCTTGTATTTGATTGTGCCAGGTCATAGGTGTGGCATGTAAGATCTAATTCCCTGACCAGGGATCAAACCCAAGCCCCCTGCATTGGGAATGCAGACTCTGGGCCACTCGATCACCAGGGAAGTCCCTTGAACTCTTTAATGACAAAGGCCTTCAGTCTGAGAAAACAAGCCTGAAAACATCCACAGGCTCAGTGTCTATATCGCTCTGCAAAAAGAAGAGAAAAACCCTCATCCTTTGCTTCTGCGTTTTCTAGCCTTCACTCAAACCACGGTGGTGAAGAGCGTGGGCACGTCACCCCCACCACGCCGCCTTCCCAACCTCCGGTGAACCTGCCAGCGTGTGTCCCCACCTCTCCCTCCTCTTCATCGCCGCTGCGTGCAGGGTCTCTGCCCTCCATGCCTTTTGTCTGCACAGGGGCTAAGCATTCCTTCCCTGCCTTCACTTATGAGTCCTCCACCTGTAGCCTGAGAGCGCCTCCTTTTCATAGTTGGACCACACTCGTCACGTTTTGCCTGACTAGTGCTTGGTAAGGACAGGAAAGAACTAGCAGTCGTTGAGCTCCACTGTGTGTGGTGCTGTGCTAAGTGCTTTGTGAACATCTCTCTACTTCAGTCTTCTAAATAACCCTTCACAGTTAGTGCTCACATGTCAGGAAAGAGAGGCATGGGCAGGTTAGAAAGGTTGGCGACAGTCCACGCACAGAGTTTATCATCTTCAGACTCCTTGGGGAGACTGAGCTGTGTATTGAGGAGTCTCATTTGTGGGTCCAGGGGCCACACACCTCTGGAAAGTGAGGGAGCAGACCTGGGTGCTCACAGTAGGGTGTGAGGACGGAGCTGGCTCTGCATTCCGGAACCCAGACGGTCATGTGCTGATCTGGTGGGTGGAGAGCAGAGGGGTGGAGGCCAGACATCGTGCCAGCCTGGGACGAGCCCATTGCAGGGACGGCAGAGGATTTCTAAGCAACTGGGCAGCTCCCGGCATCAGTTTGTCAGGGTGGGCAGGCGAGAAGGGGTGCAGTCCTGTCGGGAAGCCTCTTTCTATTTCATTCCAAGGAGAATGGCCGGGGGGCTTGGGCATCCATGATCGGGGGGAAGTCACAGTCTAGATGGCTGTGCTGTGCTTAATCACTCAGTCGTGTCCGACTCTTTGAGACCCCATGGACTGTAGCCCACCGGGCTCCTCTGTCTATGGGGCTTCTCCGGGCGAGAATACTGGAGTGGGTTGCCCTGCCCTCCTCCAGGGGATCTTCCCCACCCAGGGATCGAACCCAGGTCTCCCGCATTGCAGGGGGATTCTTTACCACCTGAGCCGTGGCAGAAGGGGTGTGTTCCCTGTTTATACAGCCAACGTGAGAGCTTAGGTACAACCTCACTCTTCATGGTTGAGTTACCTGCCCTCTGGGGTCTGCATAGGACACCTTGGGTGCCTTGGAAGGTGCAGGAGGGTGGACATAGGCTCTTGTGGCCTCCCCCCGTTTCCTGCCTGGCTGTCAAGGGCATTCTAAGGCATGGGTGAGAATTCCTGAGTCTACAGGGCCCCAAACGTTGCTTAGGGAGATCTTCTGCGAGCATGGTGAATCTTCTGAGAGCCGTGCACGTTGCTAGCTGATGCCCATCATACCATGGCCAGACCCATTGGAAAGCACAGGCAGTGCTTCTGTGTAAGGTGCTGTGAACAGTAATTCTTATTACTGAACTGGGCCAACCTTCCCCATGCCACGACTCCCTTGAAAGAAGCTTCCACCTTTCCCTGGAGGGCCCCACCTGCTGAGTGTCAGAGTTGGTGACTGGACAGCGTTGCTCAAGACTCCTGCTCTTCTCGATTTTAGGTTTAAATTAATCAGAGAATTAATGCTTAATATTTAAGTCTTCCTGCTGTCTCTCCGAGCTGCAGTATTACCCAGCGTTGTGGCTGACTGACACCATACATTGAAGAAAATTAAGTGCCTAAAAATTAATTCAGACTAATGATATATTTATGCATTGTAGGTTATTTTGAATTTCTAGAATGTTAAGAGTTGTTTAATAGGTTAATAGTTTTAATCTATTAATCTCATCTTTCCTACTTGACTATTTATGCAACGGGGCTCCGGCTTTTGCAGGGTGGGCAGGCGAGAAGGTGCAGTCCTGTCGGGAAGCCTCATTTCATTCCAAGGAGAATGGCCGGGGCTTGGGCATCCATGATCGGGAAGCCACAGTCTAGATGGCTGTGCTGTGCTTAATCACTCAGTCGTGTCCTACTCTTTGAGACCCCATGGACTGTAGCCCACCGGGCTCCTCTGTCTATGGGGCTTCTCCGGGCGAGAATACTGGAGTGGGTTGCCCTGCCCTCCTCCAGGGGATCTTCCCCACCCAGGGATCGAACCCAGGTCTCCCGCATTGCAGGGGGATTCTTTACCACCTGAGCCGTGGCAGAAGGGGTGTGTTCCCTGTTTATACAGCCAACGTGAGAGCTTAGGTACAACCTCACTCTTCATGGTTGAGTTACCTGCCCTCTGGGGTCTGCATAGGACACCTTGGGTGCCTTGGAAGGTGCAGGAGGGTGGACATAGGCTCTTGTGGCCTCCCCCCGTTTCCTGCCTGGCTGTCAAGGGCATTCTAAGGCATGGGTGAGAATTCCTGAGTCTACAGGGCCCCAAACGTTGCTTAGGGAGATCTTCTGCGAGCATGGTGAATCTTCTGAGAGCCGTGCACGTTGCTAGCTGATGCCCATCATACCATGGCCAGACCCATTGGAAAGCACAGGCAGTGCTTCTGTGTAAGGTGCTGTGAACAGTAATTCTTATTACTGAACTGGGCCAACCTTCCCCATGCCACGACTCCCTTGAAAGAAGCTTCCACCTTTCCCTGGAGGGCCCCACCTGCTGAGTGTCAGAGTTGGTGACTGGACAGCGTTGCTCAAGACTCCTGCTCTTCTCGATTTTAGGTTTAAATTAATCAGAGAATTAATGCTTAATATTTAAGTCTTCCTGCTGTCTCTCCGAGCTGCAGTATTACCCAGCGTTGTGGCTGACTGACACCATACATTGAAGAAAATTAAGTGCCTAAAAATTAATTCAGACTAATGATATATTTATGCATTGTAGGTTATTTTGAATTTCTAGAATGTTAAGAGTTGTTTAATAGGTTAATAGTTTTAATCTATTAATCTCATCTTTCCTACTTGACTATTTATTAAAATATTTCAGTGAGACATGACAGAAGTGGATAATTCTGAGGGTTGTTCAGGCATGGGTGATGTCGTGAAGATTTGAATCCTGGGTGGGATAGTAAATACAGCTGCCTCGATCCTGGGGTTTGCAAAACCTGGGGCTTCGCCGTCGGTTCTCTTAGGGCCCTTCCAGGCTAGTGGTCGAGCTGTGACCTTTACCTTTGTGATCTCTGTCCTCATGGCTAATAACAGGAGACTCTTTACCTCCAGAGGACACGCATGAACACAGAAGCCCTTCCAGGGCACATCAGGGAGGGCTGAAGGTCAGCACTGAACACACAGGCTGAACACCTTTCTCTGCGGCAGAGACCAGGGAGCCCTCCATCGTCTTGTTTGCTTGCCTTTCCGTGTCCCTGGCTTTAGCATCCAGCGTGCGCCTGTCCGGGCAAGATGCTAAGGATACAGTGCAAGACAAGGGAATGCACCTGCTCCCCATCTCTTGGAACTTCCAGTCATTCCGTCATTTATTTGTTCGTTCATTCAACAAGTGTTTTGATTATTTCCTCTTCCCTTGAGTTAAAAACAGATATCATCCAAATGATGTTTAAAAAGCCCAGAGGCTGAAGTCAGGCAAATCTGGTGAATCTGGCTCTTGTCACTTAAAAGCTGTGTGGGTACGAGAAAGTCACTCTGTTTCTCTGATCCTCGGTTTTCCGATCTGTGGAGCAGCACAACCTGCCATGGCAGGCATTGTGTGGAGCAGGGAGATGGTGCACGCAGCCTGAAGCAGCGCCGTCCCGGCCCCTCCTGGCCGCACAGTGTGTCACAGCTGCTCTGGCCTCACTCACCTGTGATTGGTATCGTTGCCATCGCGTTTCCTCCACCTGGCATGCTGGCATTTTTACACGCGGCCGCTTTCTGCTTGTACCGTTGCTGACATCCACCAGGGTCCAGGTCCAGGGATACAGAAAGCTGTGGGGTAGAGCCACATGGAATTGGCAGTGAGACTCAGAGCAGGGACCTGTCAGATGCAAAGGGGAGTGTTCCCAGAGCCACTCGTCTGAGGCTGCAGGCTCCTTGTGGGTGTCAGCCTGAGACCTCAGCCCCCCGCCCCTGCCCAAGGGCCTGAGTCTGCCAACGGAAGATGCAATGGTGCCGCTGCATCTTCACATGTTGGTGTTGTCTGGTAAGATCAGATCATCACTTTGTCCACCTTGAACTTACCGGCTGTATATCAACATTATTTCAGTAACGCTGGAGAGAAAAACACATAATGGTGTCCAGAGCCTTGCCAAGGCTGCCCTGATGGCATTTCAGAGCGTGTTGCCTTCACGAAAGATTTCCATCGGAAAAGATGAAGACGAGGCTGAGACTTCAGGAAGAAGCTTCACTGGTTCTGAACACTGGCTCCTGTGAAGCATGTCCAGCTCATGTCATACCGAGGGCCAGATGCGCAGAACCTTGCTGCCTTCAGTTCCGGGGGTCAGCTGAAGCAGTTCAGCCATTGGCGGTTCTTTTGAAGGGTGGGGAGAAGGAGACACCTTGAAGACCGCGCTGGCTCTGACCTTTGCAAGGTTTGTTCTTGGCTGGTGAACAGGTGCTTAGTTGATCACCTCGCCCACCAGGCCAGGCCATGCTGCGGATGACAGCTGACTGAGGAGGCAGCGTCCCTGTCCTCTTGTCGCTCTCGTTCTAGTTGGGGAGACAGTGACGAGGACGAGTGGTAACATGCGGGCTAACTACTGAGCAGAGCACGTAGAGCCACGAAGGAATGTGGGTGTTCGAGTGAAGACCTGGAAGAGGGGACCACTGGCCATTGGGCATCTGGGAATGGGCGAGAGGATTTAGGCAAAGCGAAGAGCAGATGCAGAGGCTTGAGGCAGGAGCTTGCCCACCTGCTCAGGGGACATCGAGGAGGCTGCTGGGGAACAAGAGGGACGGGGTGAGCAGGTGAGGTCAGGGAGCACGTCACAGAGCCCTGGGGGGAGGCCTCCGGCTGCTACTCTGGGTGAGACTCAGAACTGTGAGTGAGTTTTGAACCGAGGAGTGATGTGAGCTGGCTTCTTTGAGTAGGATCGCTCTGGCTGCTGTGTTCAGTGTCAGTTCTGGGGACGCTGGGCCAGGATAGGAACAGAGAAATAGGCTGTGAGATTAGAGCAAGACAAGAGAGAGGGAGGCGGCTTGGATGAGAGTGATGGTCTTGGGTTGGTAAGCAGCGGTTAGATTCTGGACATATTTTAAAGGCGGGGTTGATCGGATTTGCTGGTAGACTGATTCGTAAGGAGTGAAAGGGAAGAATTGGTGCCTTTGAACTGTGGTGTTGGAGAAGACTCTTGAGCATCCCTTGGACTGCAAGGAGACCAAACCCCTCCACCCTAAAGGAAATCAACCTTGACTGCTCATTGGAAGAACTGATGCTGAAACTGAAGCTCCAGTACTTTGACCACCTGATGCGAAGAGTCAACTAATTAGAAAAGACGCTGACGCTGGGGGAAATAGAAGGCAGCAGGAGAAGAGGACAACAGAGGATGAGATGGCTGGTTGGCATTACCGACTCAATGGACCTGAGTCTGAGCAGCTCCGGGAGATGGTGAAGGACAGGGCAGCCTGGCGTGCTGCAGTCCACGGGGTTGAAAAAGTCAGTCAGGACTGAGCGACTGAACTGAGCTGCGTGCTTCTGGGCCAGCCCCCTGGAGCCCCCAGGCCTTCAAGGGGCACACTTTGAGAACCATTGCCTGAGTGAAAGGCCAGGGCTCTTAGGAAATTCCTTGGGCCGGGACTCGCATGGTCTGGCTCCTCTCCCAGCATTCTGGCTTGAGTAGTAACCAGTGACCACAGACAGTATGTACTTACTGAGAAATATCCTTTTAGTGCCTGACTTTAGATTTTATGTTGAAGTGTGACTCGGGTTAAATATAAAATTCATAGCATATCTTGAGCAACTATTTTGTAGTTATCTATATATAAATCTGTTTTACAGCGACACAAATAGAATAGATTATGGAATGTCAGCATGTAGATAGATTCCAAGGGCTTTTTCACTAATATACCTAATGATTCGTGCTGAGAATATCCAAGGGCTCCACTGTACATTTAAATGGATATAATTAAAATAATGAGCTCTATTTTAAAAAATGATATATGAAAAAAAAATTTTTTTAAAGAAGTTAGAAGGAGCTGCACCACTAATTCAGAGTGATATAAGTACTTCTGCAATTCCATTGTTATTAGGACACCTAATTAAATGTAAAGGCTCCGAGAAAGCAACCCTGGGGCTTGTAAATCTAAATTGTGAAGCCGGGTGTGGGAGAGAAGTCCCCCATGTTCTCAGTGCCGCGTGGGCTTGGGGGTGTCACCTTTCAGAGAGGGGGTGATGGTGTGCTGTTGTGCCCATGGGTGAGGAGAGGGCTCACGTAGCTCCTGGTGTCAGAGTCATCTGTGCGAGGTAGATGAGGGATTGGTGCCTTCAGAGATGGGGTCCAACTCCATCGTGAGCAATCAGGGAAGTCTTCATGGAGGCAGGGACGTGATCCTGGCTCAGTGACATTATAATGGCAACTGCCATCCATGCAAATCCATTCTGTGCAGGTCTCTTGCTCCCCTCCTGTCCCACATTGCTGAGGTTCATCGTGGTCCCCCTTTAGCAGACAAGGGGGTTGTGGGGTTGTGAATGCCCCCAACCTGCCAGAATCCAACAGCCCCTCCCTCCCACCAGGATGGCAGATGCTAATCAGGTCCTTGAGAGCAAGAAGGAACACTGAGTCTGTTTAGACAGGATGGTCCTGCACCCTCAGGCCCCAGGGAGTTCTGGAGAGGGGACTTCCCTCCTGTCGTGTGACAGCAGCTTCAGGGAGCCCTGACCGGTGGGACGCCTCTGCTCTGATGGCCTCCTCGCAGGCCCTGGGAGGCCCATCTGCCCTGAGCTTGGGGCTGAGCCCCTTGTGCAGCCAGGCTCAGGGCCAGCCAGGGCCAAGCCAGGGAGACTCCTCAAGCTGCCTGCCTGCCCAGCAGCCCTGGGACCCGTGTCTTGTTGCCAGGTTGGCACAGAGGGCCCGACAGGGTCCCTGAGTCCCGCCTCTGTGCCCTGCGAGGCTCAGGGAGGGCAGGACTGACCAGCAGTAGCTCCCACAGGGTCTCAGCACGGGAACAGGGGTTTCAGCAACTTCCATCAGCAGCTCCCGTGAGCACGGGCGTCTCCGCTCTGTGAGCCACTCTTGACGGTGTCCTGCTTCTACATTGCTTGCAGCTGAGCCTCACGAGGGCTTTTTGAGCAGAGCCTTCCTGATATATGAAAAAAATTTTTTAAAGAAGTTAGAAGGAGCTGCACCACTAATTCGGGTGAAAGCCGGGTTTGTGGGAGAAGCAACCCTGGGGCTTGTAAATCTAAATTGTGAAGCCGGGTGTGGGAGAGAAGTCCCCATGTTCTCAGTGCCGCGTGGGCTTGGGGGTGTCACCTTTCAGAGAGGGGGTGATGGTGTGCTGTTGTGCCCATGGGTGAGGAGAGGGCTCACGTAGCTCCTGGTGTCAGAGTCATCTGTGCGAGGTAGATGAGGGATTGGTGCCTTCAGAGATGGGGTCCAACTCCATCGTGAGCAATCAGGGAAGTCTTCATGGAGGCAGGGACGTGATCCTGGCTCAGTGACATTATAATGGCAACTGCCATCCATGCAAATCCATTCTGTGCAGGTCTCTTGCTCCCTCCTGTCCCACATTGCTGAGGTTCATCGTGGTCCCCCTTTAGCAGACAAGGGGTTGTGGGGTTGTGAATCCCCCCAACCTGCCAGAATCCAACAGCCCCTCCCTCCCACCAGGATGGCAGATGCTAATCAGGTCCTTGAGAGCAAGAAGGAACACTGAGTCTGTTTAGACAGGATGGTCCTGCACCCTCAGGCCCCAGGGAGTTCTGGAGAGGGGACTTCCCTCCTGTCGTGTGACAGCAGCTTCAGGGAGCCCTGACCGGTGGGACGCCTCTGCTCTGATGGCCTCCTCGCAGGCCCTGGGAGGCCCATCTGCCCTGAGCTTGGGGCTGAGCCCCTTGTGCAGCCAGGCTCAGGGCCAGCCAGGGCCAAGCCAGGGAGACTCCTCAAGCTGCCTGCCTGCCCAGCAGCCCTGGGACCCGTGTCTTGTTGCCAGGTTGGCACAGAGGGCCCGACAGGGTCCCTGAGTCCCGCCTCTGTGCCCTGCGAGGCTCAGGGAGGGCAGGACTGACCAGCAGTAGCTCCCACAGGGTCTCAGCACGGGAACAGGGGTTTCAGCAACTTCCATCAGCAGCTCCCGTGAGCACGGGCGTCTCCGCTCTGTGAGCCACTCTTGACGGTGTCCTGCTTCTACATTGCTTGCAGCTGAGCCTCACGAGGCTTTTTGAGCAGGTGTGGAGCTCCTTGCCTCCCTGGTGCAGAAACAGGCTCAGAGAGAGTCAGGGCCCGCTCAGGGTTCCCAGCTGGGATGACTGTGCTGGGTTTAAACCCCACTGGTTTGCTTCCACGGCCCCTGCACAGCCCTGTGCTGTGTAAGACCCTTCCCCAGTGTCCTCTGCACACTTCCCTCCCCTCCCTGTCACGTAGCCCGTACGTACCCTTAGAACATCTCCACTGGGGCCACTCCTCTAGGTCTCTTGGTGCCTTCTGCCTCCCAGCTCTGTCGAGTAGGTGCCATGTTTATCCCCACTGTATGGATGTGAAGACGGAGGCTCAAGGGGGTGAAGTCGCTTTTGCAGGAACCCCCAACCTGAGAGTGGCAGTTGTGGCATTTGCTCCAGATTCAGTTCTTTGCGTCCCATTCCTGCCAGGCGTTCAGGCCACCTCTGCTCGCTCTTGGCTGGCAGACAGCCTCCTCTCTGTCCTCACGTGGTGGGGAAGGAGTGGGAAAGAGACGGTCTTCTTTGAAGGCCACAGTCCTATCAGATAAGGGCCCACCGTTCTGATCTTATTTTACCTTAATTACCTGGTAAAGACCTTATCTTCAAATACAGTCTCGTTAGGGATTAGGAGTCCACCACGTGGAGTGAGGATGGGGGACGCAGTGCCGTCCACAGCAGCTTCCCCCAGTGGCCTTTCTCTGTCCCCCTCCTCGTCAGCTGGGGCCTTCCTTCTGTCTCTCTGCTCAGTTCCCCAACCTGGGAGAAAGTCGAAAGCGGGAGGGACAATGGACGTGATCCACAGTCCGTGCTCTCGTTGTGAATGGAGCTGGAAGCCCAGAGAGAGGAAAGGTCTTGTCTGGAGTCACGCAGCAAGCCCACCGCCCATCTAGGATGAGATCCCGGGTCCTGCCTCCTGGCCCGGGCCCCTCCACTAGGCTCTAGTTTTCACGCTCGCCGGCCCTGCCTGAGCCTGCCTGCATCTAGGCCTGGACGTTCACGGCCCAGCTAGTTCTCTGGAGCAGCGGAGAGTGCTGGACTTGGCCAGGGCAGCGTCGCAGGCCTGAAACGTGACCTGACCCCCAGCTGGTGTGCACTTTGGCTTCTCCACCACTGTCTGAAGAATGAGGGGCCCTTGTGGCAATATACAGGGTCTGCTTAAAAGGAGAGCAGGTCCAGTGGGTGGCGAGGGACCTGACTTCGTGCCGCAGCCTGCCACTGTGTGTACAGCCCTGGGCAGCTCCTCGCTCTGCTCCAGGCCTCAGTGCCCCTCTCAGTACTGAGTGTATTAACTTGAGGATGGCTTCTCTTATTTGAAGAGCCACCTAGAGGCCCGAGTGTGGGGGCCCAGTACTGGCTCCATGGCCTTCCTGCCAGGTGAGCCTTCTGGCTTCTATGTTCCCGGCTATAAAGCAGGAGGGACTCTTCCACCTGGGAGGAACGGGAGGTGCAGCCCCACTCTGCACACATCAGTCGCTGAGACCCCTTCTGCTCCACTGCAGCCCCTGCCTCCCCTGGACGCTTGTTAGAAATACAGACTCTCAGGCCAGAGCCCAGACCTGCTGAACAAAAATCTGCGCCTTACAAAGTCTCAGCTGACTTATGGGCCCATCGAAGCTTGAGAAGAACTGATTGCAAACAGCTAGGACTTTCCTTGCAGGTAGCTCTAGTTACAAGAGTTGCGTGTCACATTTCGACCTCAGCTTTGCCATCAGCAAAATGGGTGGAATTGGAGCCATCTGAGCCCAGAGAGTTTCAGACTGTGTTTCTAAGAGCCCCAGGGTTCCCTGGACGGCCCTCAGAGGCAGCCGGGTGACCTGCACTTTAAGACGAGGCTTACGTGCCATGTGGGTCTGTCGCTGGACAATTTGCAGCCCCCTGGGCTGGGGGGCTTCCAGCTAGGTCTCGGGTGGTTTGGGGTTCACTCTGAGCAGACTCTCTTCCTTGCCAGGGAGCGCTTGAAGCGCAGCCAGAAGAGCGCCAAGGTGGAGGGGCCGGAGCCCGCGCCGGCCGAGGCCTCGCTCAGCGCCGAGCAGGGCACCATGACCGAGGTGAAGGTCAAGACGGAGCTGCCAGACGACTACATCCAGGAGGTGATCTGGCAGGGCGAGGCCAAGGAGGAGAAGAAGGTGGTCAGCAAGGACGGAGCCACCGGCGACGTGCCCGCCGAGATCTGCGTGGTGATCGGCGGCGTCCGCAACCAGCAGACCCTGGGTGAGCGCCCGTCTGCAGGGTCGGGCCGGGGCCGGGGCAGGCGCATGGGGCCGAGTGCTGGGGGGACACAGGCCGGGGATCCCCGCCCCGCCCCCGCAGAGAGGGCTGTCTGTGGCTCCCTGTGGCCTCAGGGAAGGGCCTCGGCTCCTGACGCTCGCCCGTTGCCTGCTTAGCTCAGGTCTTCACACCTGACATGGCGAGAAACCTACCTGTCCTGTGAGACTTTGCTCAAGTCAGACATGCCTGGAACTTTCTGCAGGCCCGGTGAATCCCTCACACCATGGGGCTCCAGCCCAGCGTGCATCACTCAGTGTCCTGCCGGCGTTTCCTCCTTCTGGGCTCCCCCAGGGGCAGCTTTCAGCGTGAGTCCTGTTCAAATTTGTTGTCCGATCAGGATCAGATGGTTGGCAGTCCGGCACCTCTTGTGGTCTGGGCCGGGCTCAGAGGACCTCAGAGCAACGAGCTTCTGAGAAACCATCTCTCCCTTCAGAAGAGCGTGAGCCAAGGGGGCACCCCTCCAGGGCTGCCTGCATGCCTGCCAGGTTTGCAAATGCAGATGCCCACAAGGCCCAACAGATACGTTTACTTAGCACAGTGGAGATGAGCCAGACGGGCAGGTGGTGGGGCCAGGGGCCAGCTGGACAGCCCACGCCTCCTGCTCGATAACTAGGTGGGAAGACGGGCTCAGTGTGGCCAGAGCTCTGGACCCAACGTGTGGCAGAAATGAAAATGTTCATGTAAATTCTTTTGGCTTTAAACCTTGGTGACGAATTGGACTTTTAAAATCTGCCAAAGGAAACATATCTGTGGTCAGAGTCGTTCCCCGGGCCACCAGTGTGCAGCCCCGGCTTGTGAAATACAGTCCACGTGCCCCAGCCTCGCCCGGCGGCCCTGCCTGGTCTGCTCCTCCATGTCCATCCCTGCCCTCCTCCACCTTCACGTGCTCAGGAGGTCCCCTTGCTCCCCTCTGCCTGTCCCTCCTGGGCCAGCTCTGCCCACCTCCTCCTGACTTCCCAGCTCCTGTCCCGTGTGGGGCAGGCAGGGCCTGGTGGAGAGGCTCCCTGGCTCTGGTTCCCCAAGTCTAGACTCAAGTCCTGTTGCCTTTTTCCCCAACTGCCAGGGATCAAGTTTCCTTTCGCAGCCGTTCCTCAGCTGGTGCTGGTCTCCATCCCCCCACCCAGGTCACTCCAGTGTCCCACTCACAGCCTGCCTCTGTGTTTCTCTGCCCTCACTTGCCCCCTGCTCTGGCTGCCAAGGGCCTCAACCAGCACGAAACAAGGACCATGTCAATCCCTGCCGTGTCTAGGATCAAGGCCACACACAGAGAGCATCAGGGGCCTCCATACCGTGAGCACCATAGACGCCTTTCTTATGTATAGCTTCCCTTTCATTCCAGCACAGTCTGCTTTTCTGCAGCCTTTTGCTCGCGCTGTTGCCTCTCCCTGGAACAGTTTTGCCAAAAATCTAACCCAGACGTGGAGGCCATCTCTGGTGCCCCCTCCTCCCAGAAGCCTTCCTTGATCTCTTCTGGTCAGAAGTGGACTGTTTCTGTCCTCTGCCTCCGGCATCACCCACGTGAGATCAGACGGGCCCTGTCCGCCCCTGTCTCGGCTATAAGACGGGCAGCTCCTGGGGATGAGTTCCAGGACCTGTCTGATCTATGTCTGTGCTCCCTACTCCCGACCCACAGCACCTCGGGAGGTGCTGATTGAGGAAGCAGTGCTGTTGTTGGTGTCATGGCTGTCAGGATGGGCAACGAGTGAGATCTTGGTAGCGCGGAACCGCAGAGGTTTATTTCTTTCTTAGTTCCTGTACATGTCCACTGGGGCCATTTGGGGGCTCTGCTCTGTCCTGGACCCAGGCTTAAGGCAATGCTGCCAGCCAGGTGACGCAGGGAAAGCCAGCTCTGGAGGGACTCGTGTGCCAGCCGCTGTTCAGAGGGGAGATGAGTTCATTCCCTGCACACTTGTTGCCCAGGTTCGTCAGGTGACCACAGCCATCCTCAGGCGGGCTGGGAAGTGCCATCCTCCCCTGAGGCAGAAGGGGGACGAACCAGAATGAGTGACCTAGCCGAGTGCCGAGTGGAGGAAGTGACTTCTCCAGGGCTTGTGTGTGACCTCCGTCCATCCGTGTTCACGCCCCACGACCAAGGGCTGTGCTGGCCTGTAAGGGATGTGTTAGTCAGCTGAGGGGAGGGCCGGCCCTTGCTCGCTCGAGAGGCTGGGGCTGTGTTTTAAGACTCACTGGACCCAGGAGCCTTCGCAGCCGTTCCTCAGCTGGTGCTGGTCTCCATCCCCCCACCCAGGTCACTCCAGTGTCCCACTCACAGCCTGCCTCTGTGTTTCTCTGCCCTCACTTGCCCCCTGCTCTGGCTGCCAAGGGCCTCAACCAGCACGAAACAAGGACCATGTCAATCCCTGCCGTGTCTAGGATCAAGGCCACACACAGAGAGCATCAGGGGCCTCCATACCGTGAGCACCATAGACGCCTTTCTTATGTATAGCTTCCCTTTCATTCCAGCACAGTCTGCTTTTCTGCAGCCTTTTGCTCGCGCTGTTGCCTCTCCCTGGAACCGTTTTGCCAACAATCTAACCCAGACGTGGAGGCCATCTCTGGTGCCCCCTCCTCCCAGAAGCCTTCCTTGATCTCTTCTGGTCAGAAGTGGACTGTTTCTGTCCTCTGCCTCCGGCATCACCCACGTGAGATCAGACGGGCCCTGTCCGCCCCTGTCTCGGCTATAAGACGGGCAGCTCCTGGGGATGAGTTCCAGGACCTGTCTGATCTATGTCTGTGCTCCCTACTCCCGACCCACAGCACCTCGGGAGGTGCTGATTGAGGAAGCAGTGCTGTTGTTGGTGTCATGGCTGTCAGGATGGGCAACGAGTGAGATCTTGGTAGCGCGGAACCGCAGAGGTTTATTTCTTTCTTAGTTCCTGTACATGTCCACTGGGGCCATTTGGGGGCTCTGCTCTGTCCTGGACCCAGGCTTAAGGCAATGCTGCCAGCCAGGTGACGCAGGGAAAGCCAGCTCTGGAGGGACTCGTGTGCCAGCCGCTGTTCAGAGGGGAGATGAGTTCATTCCCTGCACACTTGTTGCCCAGGTTCGTCAGGTGACCACAGCCATCCTCAGGCGGGCTGGGAAGTGCCATCCTCCCCTGAGGCAGAAGGGGGACGAACCAGAATGAGTGACCTAGCCGAGTGCCGAGTGGAGGAAGTGACTTCTCCAGGGCTTGTGTGTGACCTCCGTCCATCCGTGTTCACGCCCCACGACCAAGGGCTGTGCTGGCCTGTAAGGGATGTGTTAGTCAGCTGAGGGGAGGGCCGGCCCTTGCTCGCTCGAGAGGCTGGGGCTGTGTTTTAAGACTCACTGGACCCAGGAGCTATGTATGCCCTTCACAAGGAGATGCCCAGTGAAGGGTAGTTGAATCTGAATCTTGAGGTGGGGCCAGTAGTCAGCCTTCGGCAGGGGAAAGCCTGGAACAGCCATGCCAAGTAAATGCTGGGGCCTCCCTGGGCCAGCTGCCTGCCCAGTGAGAGCCCCCGAGGCCTCACGCCAGCCGTGGATGCTGGTTTCCAGCTCAGTTGCTACTCAGCAGCAGGGTCCTTGAAGGCCTTGCTGTGTCTTACTCCCTTCTTCTGGTAAAGGAGGCATGCTCCCTGTGCTGGCCACCCCATGGAGGTAGGAACTGAAAGGGGCCATGGACAGGGACAGCATTATGCAGGGAGAATGAGCTCGGCTCCTCAGCCTGGGAGTGAATCTAGGCTCCCTGGTTTGGTGGCTGTTGCACCTGGGGCAAATGGCTTGACCTCTCTGTGCCTCAGTTCTCACAATGGCTGTATGAGGATTCACTAGGGTAATGTGTATGGAGTACTCAATGTCATACTTAGAAAATGTTTGTCTGTTATTAGCAGTGATACTCGTATTGATAGTATAAAGTATCTCTTCAAGAGGGAAGAGTAGTCATAGTTTCTGCTTTTCTCCCCAAGTCTGAGAAACAGGCCAGCGGGCTCTAGAGAAGAAAGAGGAAGGGGAAGAAAGTTGGCATTGGATGAGGAGTCGACATGGCTTCTGGTCAGTTCTTGGTTTTCTCACCAGAGCTCCTTCTAGTAACTGAACCCTCGCCCCGAATTCAGGGACTTTCAGGATGTTGTGAAATTCCTGAGTATCCTGCTTTTGAAGATTCTTGAGGAAAAGGTTTAAAACCCACCACTGGAAGTGAAGCCGCCACTGGGGAGCTGGCCCCAGAGCTGGACCCGGGCGCTCCCTGCTGGTCGTGACCGCCAGTCGCACATCCATCATGGCTGACCTTCTGCCTTGAGGGTGTAGTTTCTGCCAAGGGTCGGGCTCAGAGGAATCTGGCTTGGCCTTTTAGCAGCAGAAAAGAAAGGCAATTAAAAAAAAATCAATGTTAGAACTGAACCTCGTGAACCCATCTCTTTTCCAAATGGCAAGTAGATAGATATCTTATGGGGCAAGTGCAAACAATCACTGCTGGTTGTTAGGAGTTCTGTGTTGAAGGTTCTGAAGGGTGGCATGATTGATTAGTGATGTCTGCCATGGTTGTGGAAGTGGGCAGTGGAGCCCCATGGGCTATAGATGGGGCAGTCGACCCCTCATCTTATAGAGAGGCCAGCAAAACCCTGGGAGATGGAAGAGGTTTGGCAACTCCACTTCATAGCACCCCCTCCTGCCAGCTCCTGGAAGTGAAACAAGGCAGAAGGCTGGTCAGGGCCACTCTTAAAATGAGCTTGAGGCACAGTGTGCTTCTGTGCCTGGTGGCCGGGCTGTGGGGTTGACATGCTCCCAAGGCACTTGGCAGGCGCTGGGGCTGGCCAGCGCTGCTGAATAGAATAGCTGGGGCAAATGGCTTGACCTCTCTGTGCCTCAGTTCTCACAATGGCTGTATGAGGATTCACTAGGGTAATGTGTATGGAGTACTCAATGTCATACTTAGAAAATGTTTGTCTGTTATTAGCAGTGATACTCGTATTGATAGTATAAAGTATCTCTTCAAGAGGGAAGAGTAGTCATAGTTTCTGCTTTTCTCCCCAAGTCTGAGAAACAGGCCAGCGGGCTCTAGAGAAGAAAGAGGAAGGGGAAGAAAGTTGGCATTGGATGAGGAGTCGACATGGCTTCTGGTCAGTTCTTGGTTTTCTCACCAGAGCTCCTTCTAGTAACTGAACCCTCGCCCCGAATTCAGGGACTTTCAGGATGTTGTGAAATTCCTGAGTATCCTGCTTTTGAAGATTCTTGAGGAAAAGGTTTAAAACCCACCACTGGAAGTGAAGCCGCCACTGGGGAGCTGGCCCCAGAGCTGGACCCGGGCGCTCCCTGCTGGTCGTGACCGCCAGTCGCACATCCATCATGGCTGACCTTCTGCCTTGAGGGTGTAGTTTCTGCCAAGGGTCGGGCTCAGAGGAATCTGGCTTGGCCTTTTAGCAGCAGAAAAGAAAGGCAATTAAAAAAAAAAAATCAATGTTAGAACTGAACCTCGTGAACCCATCTCTTTTCCAAATGGCAAGTAGATAGATATCTTATGGGGCAAGTGCAAACAATCACTGCTGGTTGTTAGGAGTTCTGTGTTGAAGGTTCTGAAGGGTGGCATGATTGATTAGTGATGTCTGCCATGGTTGTGGAAGTGGGCAGTGGAGCCCCATGGGCTATAGATGGGGCAGTCGACCCCTCATCTTATAGAGAGGCCAGCAAAACCCTGGGAGATGGAAGAGGTTTGGCAACTCCACTTCATAGCACCCCCTCCTGCCAGCTCCTGGAAGTGAAACAAGGCAGAAGGCTGGTCAGGGCCACTCTTAAAATGAGCTTGAGGCACAGTGTGCTTCTGTGCCTGGTGGCCGGGCGCTGTGGGGTTGACATGCTCCCAAGGCACTTGGCAGGGGCGCTCGGGGCTCTGGCCAGCGCTGCTGCTGAATAGAATAGCGTTCCTGTCCAGTCTCCCAGTGCTGTCTCATGAGGGACTCCCCCGTTTGCCTCCCCTCTGAGCACCATCCAGCTTGTCCCCACCCCCCGTCCTCACTGGCCCTTTAACAGCCATCAGATAAACAGTGTTCCCAGTGACACAAACATTATCCGAGGCACTTCCCGTGGAGGAGTCTGGGTCGTGGACTCATGGATGGCACTTGGCAGCTCCTCAGCCTGGGAGCGTCGGGAGGGGCATCAGTGCCTGGGAGGCTGGCTGCCAGGCTCGCAGTGGTTCAGTTCCATTCAGTCACTCAGTCGTGACTCTTTGTGACCCCACGGACTGCAGCACGCCAGGCTTCCCTGTCCTTCACCATCTCCCGGAGCCCGCTCAAGCTCCTGTCCATTGAGCCAGTGATGCCATCCGACCCTCTCGTCCTCTGTCTGCCCCTTCTCCTTCTGCCTTCTATTTTTCCCAGCATCAGGCTGTTTTCCAATGAGTCGTCTCTTCGCATCGGGTGGCCAGAATGTTGGAGCTTTAGCTTCAGCGTCAGTCCTTCCAATGACTATTCAGGGTTGATTTCCTTTCGGATGGACTAGTTTGATCTCTTTTCAGTCCAAGGGACTCTCAAGAACCTTCTCCAGCGCTATAGTTTGAAGGCCTCAGTTCTTCCATGCTCAGCCTTCTTTATGGTCTGGCTCTCACATCCATTCATGACTACTGGGAAAACCATAGTTTTGACCATATGGACTTTTGTCAGCAAAACGACGTCTCTGCTTTTTAATATTGTCTAGCAGCAGATGCTGCCTAGAAATTCCTTGTAGAAAAGGGACCTCTTACTCTTGAAAGGGTGTCAACTGCCATTGGAACCAGTGTGGGGCTGGGGTGCCTTTAAAAAAAATTCCTTTTGGGTAAACCAGCTGAAAGGCATATTATAGATCTGCCGGGGGCTCCTGGAAGTGAAACAAGCAGAAGGCTGGTCAGGGCCACTCTTAAAATGAGCTTGAGGCACAGTGTGCTTCTGTGCCTGGTGGCCGGGCTGTGGGGTTGACATGCTCCCAAGGCACTTGGCAGGGCGCTCGGGGCTCTGGCCAGCGCTGCTGCTGAATAGAATAGCGTTCCTGTCCAGTCTCCCAGTGCTGTCTCATGAGGGACTCCCCGTTTGCCTCCCCTCTGAGCACCATCCAGCTTGTCCCCACCCCGTCCTCACTGGCCCGTTGACAGCCGTCAGATAAACAGTGTTCCCAGTGACACAAACATTATCCGAGGCACTTCCCGTGGAGGAGTCTGGGTCGTGGACTCATGGATGGCACTTGGCAGCTCCTCAGCCTGGGAGCGTCGGGAGGGGCATCAGTGCCTGGGAGGCTGGCTGCCAGGCTCGCAGTGGTTCAGTTCCATTCAGTCACTCAGTCGTGACTCTTTGTGACCCCACGGACTGCAGCACGCCAGGCTTCCCTGTCCTTCACCATCTCCCGGAGCCCGCTCAAGCTCCTGTCCATTGAGCCAGTGATGCCATCCGACCCTCTCGTCCTCTGTCTGCCCCTTCTCCTTCTGCCTTCTATTTTTCCCAGCATCAGGCTGTTTTCCAATGAGTCGTCTCTTCGCATCGGGTGGCCAGAATGTTGGAGCTTTAGCTTCAGCGTCAGTCCTTCCAATGACTATTCAGGGTTGATTTCCTTTCGGATGGACTAGTTTGATCTCTTTTCAGTCCAAGGGACTCTCAAGAACCTTCTCCAGCGCTATAGTTTGAAGGCCTCAGTTCTTCCATGCTCAGCCTTCTTTATGGTCTGGCTCTCACATCCATTCATGACTACTGGGAAAACCATAGTTTTGACCATATGGACTTTTGTCAGCAAAACGACGTCTCTGCTTTTTAATATTGTCTAGCAGCAGATGCTGCCTAGAAATTCCTTGTACCGAAAAGGGACCTCTTACTCTTGAAAGGGTGTCAACTGCCATTGGAACCAGTGTGGGGCTTGGGAGCAAGATGCCGAGTTTCTTTTTCAGCAAGAAGAGCAGAGATAATACGGACCGTGACAGCTTTGTTGGATAAACCAGACGTGAAAGGTGTCCCTCACTGTTCACTCCACACGCCCCGACGGTGGACCTCAGAAACCTTCTCAGCACGCTAATAGGTCACGGCCAGTCAGCTAGCGTTGAGAAAATCTCAAGCGGAAGCCTGCTTGCCATCCTTGTCCTAGAGGATGAAGGCCGGGCAAGCTGGGATTACAGCACGAAGCACGCAGTCCACAGAGCACTTGCTGGAGGGAGAGTGCAGAAGAGAGGATGGAATCTGTGTTCATAACGTCGAACATGTTGGCGGGAGGGGCCGAGCAGACACCGTCCAAGTAACACCTAACCCCAGTGCAGGAAAGTCACCAGGAGCGGATTGCAGCTCAGCAAAAGGGAGGAGTCTGTGATTACAGGTCCTGTTTGATAACTGAATACAAACCTGGGAGGGAGGGAGTTCCTGTTCAGGAGATGGGTGCACAGAAGGGGGTCCTTGGCCTGATACACGAGGGAGAATCAGTCAGCTGGGAGCCTGGAGCGAGGATGTTTCTAGAGAGTGCGCTTTGGACACTGGGGCTGAGGGTGTTTCCACACACACAGGGCTGCTCGGGCAGGGCAGGTGGGGAAAGAGGAGGCGGAGGCGTGGCCACAGCTCTGGAAGGAGCAGTCGAAGAGCCGACAGCCGTGCAGACACAGCCACGTGGCTTGTGGTCTGTGATAAACCCCGCAGCGAAGGTGCTAGACCCTGCTTCATGGTGCCAGCTGAGAGCGAGTTTCCTGTTTTGGTCGGGGTTGGCAGTGCTTTGGGCCTGAGGCTGCCAGAACCGACACTCAGCTCTTTGCAGCAGCCACTCAGAAAGCAGGGGTCTGACCTCCCTCCCAGGCTTATCTTATTCCTGCTGCGGACTCTTCATCGGGTGCTCCAAGGTGGGATGGGGATCCCAATTGGGGGGTCTCCATGGCAAAGGGCCCTGGGGTCTGCCCCCTGTGGGGCTCTGCCTGGGCCCCTTAACCTCTCTGAGCCATCCTGTCTTCATTCATCAGTCGGTCTAATAAAATCTGCCTTTTCCCACTAGGATTGTCGGGGTCAGAGTGAAGTAATAGGTAGGAAAGTGTTTTTAAGGGGGAATAAAAATGCAAATTGGGGCTTCCCAGGTGGCGCCAGGGGTAAAGAACCCACCTGTCAATGCAGGTAGATGTTAGAGACGTGGGTTTGATCTCTGAATCGGGAAGATCCCCTGGAGGAGAGCATAGCAACCCACTCCAGGATTCTGGAGACAGAGGAGCCTGGCGGGCTACGGTCCACAGGCTCACAAAGAGTTGGACATAACTGAAGCGACTTGGCACGGAAAAAACGCACACAGAGGCCAGTGGTATTAGCCAAAGCCTTGGACGTTGACATATTCAGGGTTACCTCTGGCAGCAGAAAGGCTGATGGCTTCAGACTTCCTTTCTTCAATATCTCCTAAAAGAATTTTGAGGGACCGTATATTCTCTTTCACAAGTTTGAGTTGACATCAACTGGGAGGGAGTTCCTGTTCAGGAGATGGGTGCACAGAAGGGGGTCCTTGGCCTGATACACGAGGGAGAATCAGTCAGCTGGGAGCCTGGAGCGAGGATGTTTCTAGAGAGTGCGCTTTGGACACTGGGGCTGAGGGTGTTTCCACACACACAGGGCTGCTCGGGCAGGGCAGGTGGGGAAAGAGGAGGCGGAGGCGTGGCCACAGCTCTGGAAGGAGCAGTCGAAGAGCCGACAGCCGTGCAGACACAGCCACGTGGCTTGTGGTCTGTGATAAACCCCGCAGCGAAGGTGCTAGACCCTGCTTCATGGTGCCAGCTGAGAGCGAGTTTCCTGTTTTGGTCGGGGTTGGCAGTGCTTTGGGCCTGAGGCTGCCAGAACCGACACTCAGCTCTTTGCAGCAGCCACTCAGAAAGCAGGGGTCTGACCTCCCTCCCAGGCTTATCTTATTCCTGCTGCGGACTCTTCATCGGGTGCTCCAAGGTGGGATGGGGATCCCAATTGGGGGGTCTCCATGGCAAAGGGCCCTGGGGTCTGCCCCCTGTGGGGCTCTGCCTGGGCCCCTTAACCTCTCTGAGCCATCCTGTCTTCATTCATCAGTCGGTCTAATAAAATCTGCCTTTTCCCACTAGGATTGTCGGGGTCAGAGTGAAGTAATAGGTAGGAAAGTGTTTTTAAGGGGGAATAAAAATGCAAATTGGGGCTTCCCAGGTGGCGCCAGGGGTAAAGAACCCACCTGTCAATGCAGGTAGATGTTAGAGACGTGGGTTTGATCTCTGAATCGGGAAGATCCCCTGGAGGAGAGCATAGCAACCCACTCCAGGATTCTGGAGACAGAGGAGCCTGGCGGGCTACGGTCCACAGGCTCACAAAGAGTTGGACATAACTGAAGCGACTTGGCACGGAAAAAACGCACACAGAGGCCAGTGGTATTAGCCAAAGCCTTGGACGTTGACATATTCAGGGTTACCTCTGGCAGCAGAAAGGCTGATGGCTTCAGACTTCCTTTCTTCAATATCTCCTAAAAGAATTTTGAGGGACCGTATATTCTCTTTCACAAGTTTGAGTTGACATCTAACATTTTTATCCAACGTTTGCATAATTGCAAAGGATAGAATTCCTGGAGCATTGTGTTTTTAAAATTGGCATTTTGGAAGTAAAACCATGAACCACTCCTTTATCCAGGGGAATCCAAACCTCACCACTTCTGATATCTGCCATCATCCATTTAAAAATCATATGAACAGGCTCCTCATTAGCAGTCAGAAATTTTACATCTTTTCCTTTTCTCCTTGAACTCGTATTTCCAGTCCGCTTCCCTCGCAGGATTTTCTCCTACTGTCATATATTTTTTATGCTTGAGAGTCTTTTATTGATCACTGTTTCACACTCATCTCCCACAACAAGATGTACGTAAATTGAAATCGAAATTTCTTTAAAAAAAGGGGGGGGGTCATAAAGCTCTATGTTTTAAAACACTCTTTCCCCTGATTAGAGTTGTTATTTTGTATAAAGCAAAATTTAGATAAATAACAAATGGAAAAGCAAAAAATTATTGAAAATGCACTTTTTAATGAAAGGGATGGGGCTTTATGTCTCCTTCCATTGGCTCATGTTTCTGTGAATGAATAGTTCTTATTGTTGAGTGAGACAAGATGCAGCATTAATTGAATTTCCTTTTTTTTTTCTGTTTTCTTAAGTGTCAGTGCTTAGAAGGCTCAATCACATAAACAGGGAGCTGGGAACGAGAGGGTGTCTGATTTCAGGAGTGTCACTCCGTTTGTTGAACGGCTTCCAAGTTGTGTGCCAGAACTCACACAGGGGTCTATCATCAGACGTTATTTTTAATAGTCTCTTTGCTGACAACTCCATTAGATCCTTCTTCAGTTTCATGGAAAGCAAAGACTTAGAAATCTTACCTGATTTACAGAAGGAGTTGTTCCCAGTCGTTACACGCACCCATACTCAGAGTCCAACACGGTATCTTGGAGCTCAGAGATGTCCGTCTCCCACGGAGGCTACCATGGGGGCATTTGGGGTGAGTGAAGGAGCCATCGTGCTGGCTGTGTGGAAATGGGTGTCGGTGAGGAGAACCCGCTGAGCAGACCTCCCTGCCTGCTACCTTCTCTGACCCGTTAGTTTTAGGAAGAAACACATTGGGACATTTTAAATTGGGAATTGGTCCTCTTAAAATTTCCTGTGCTCTAGCACTCCCAGGGAATTTGTACTCTACGTGGACGACCCTGACCTGGGGACATGCGTTCCAAGTTCATACACCAGAGGGCCTCAGGAAACCTACCTGTCCATGACTTAGCTCTCCAGGGTCCCTGTCCCCCTGCAAGGCATGGGCCCAATTCCACTCTGCCTTAGAACCAAGAGGGCAGGGTGCTCCTGAGCACGTGAGCTCCTGAGACGCTTTGAGCTAAACACAGGACTGCCTTTTGTGAGGAGCTGTCTCCGTCTCCGCCTTGGGTTTTTCTTCTCTCCTTCAGCCGTGCTGGGTTTCTGCTTTGTTGCATCTTGTGTGTCCTGAAAGGTGTCGGAGCTGGTCGGGAACTGGATGGGTGCAGAGCTGAGGGTTGTTGCCACATCCCTCCTCTACCTCAGTCCTCCTGTCTCCCTTCCATGGCCTTGGGCGCTAGACCCACCTGCTCTCACCTGCCCTTCCCTGGTCTGTCCAGTGCTCTCAGAAGGGAGCACGAGCCAGGCTCTCTGCTTGGTGGTTACAGAAAGTGCTGGATAGATGCTCGTTATTGGTGCCTATGGATTCTTGTGTCCCTAGTGACCGTTGGGGAGAGGACAAGGCTCGCATGTGTGTGCTGGCGTGTCCTGCCAGCCATCCCTGGCCACCGTTGCCAAGGCTCCTGATGGGGTGCTCTGGGGGTTCTGTGGTAGGAGGTTCTGCTGCCCAGCGTTGGGGGAGCTTCATGTCCAGCCGGGGTTCACAGCTCCCTCAGCATCCAGAGGTGACCTGGCCTGGGGACAGTAGGATGAATTTGGGTCTCTGAGGGCAAGCTGTGAGCCCAGTTCCTCTCTAGCCACTAGCAGAGTGGCCCCGACCCTGGGCTGCAACTTTCACATTCATGGTTGAAGTGAGTTTTGAGTTGTCCCAACATGCAAGGACTTCTGGGAAGACGGAGGGTGGAAAAGAAACTTGGGTGGACTCGGTGAATGGTAGCCTTTAGCAGGCATCCTCTCTTGTTGGCGTGCTCCCGGGGGCTGACCGTCTGGTGGGCACGCAACGGGCTCCAGACACATCTGGTCACGTCTGGCCCGATGTGTTACCCCTTGTCTGAAAAATGGGGATGATAATCATCTTCCTGTGCTGGGCATGTGCGGATGAACAGAGTGGGCGAGAAGGCCCCGAGTCCACACCCTGCTCCCACCAGCTGGCTGGCAGGTGGGCGCATGGCTGCCTCTGCATGCGTACCGTGAGGCGTGGTGGGGTCAGAGACCGGCCCTGCAGAGATGCTGGAGGGACACGGGGGAGTGACGTGCAGTGCCCGCCCTTGGTGGACAGGGAGAGACAGACAGAGGCTGGGGGAGTCGTCAGGAAGAGCAGCAGAGTGAGGAAGCGTGCAGGGCAGGGAGTCAGGCCACAGGGACAGGGACCATCAGCACGGAGGGCCCTCCAGCACCCCACTGCACCTGCCTGGGGTCCCGGAGGGTCATTTTACTGGAAGGATTACGGGGAGAAATGTTGGGTTATAACCACACGATGGATTGTATGTTTTATCCGTATTATGAATCAGGAGAGAGAAAACACAAAACTTCGGGGCCCTTTGGTCCCGTGGCTGCTGCCTTCTGCCACCTTGGGGACGTGTGACTGCCCCTTAGCCAGCACAGGCTCTTTAGTGCAAAAGCAGACAGCATGACCTTGTCCATCCATGTCCTGTACAGATGGGGAAACGGAGGTGCTGCGAGCTCAGGGGACTGGCCAGCCCTAGACATGGAGTCCTCCTTACCTGGCCCCTCCCAGGCCACCCCATCTTGAAGGGCTCTTTTTGATTTTTCACATAATTCAAGTCGAAAAGTGCCGAATGGCAGCCCCTACAGTGGATCTGTGCGAAGCCGGTGTTCAGGGGCCTGGATTTTTGACCAGGCGTTGAGATGTGCGTCTGGTACGTGATGGTTGAGGGCAGGAGGACGTGATGGGGCCCCCATGAAGGCAGGGACACCGGACGTCGGCTGCAGACCCCTGAATACGCCCGGCCTGTTGGTATCTGCAGAGACTAATCCTGACCTCCTCGTCTCTGTGACTGCCACCAGTCAGCCAGCCTGAGTCTGCCCAGGACCCTAGAAACCAACTGCTGGAGGCTGGTAGAGTGTGTGGGAATCTGGGCATCGGGGGCTGTGGGACCCATTGGGCCGCACTTGCTATGGACTGCATCTCTGAAATAAGCTACAGCGAGAAAGGAGTTCCATAGCCAAAATTTTGGGGGAAACCTGGGCTTAGCAATGGGCTGGATTCCTTTCCTGCAGGCCCTCTTCCAGCTGGCATAGCCCCTGAGCATCGTGCCTCCCTGGATGGCCCGTGCTCCTGACTTGCTTGCTCGTGGGTCCCTCTCCCCTGGACACGTTCAGGGTGTTGAGTCCCAGAGCACGTTGGGGAAAGCTCATGGTAGCAGGAGCTCTCCTTTACCCAGTGACTTTTTTGTACTGGGTACTGTGCTGAGTGGCTGCAGTATTGTTGCTCATGTTGTTTGTGCACTGGGTACTGTGTTTGTGTTGTTTTTGTACTGGGTACTGTGCTGAGTGGCTGCAGTATTATCGCTCATGTTTTTGTACTGGGTACTGTGCTGAGTGGCTGCAGTATTGTTGCTCATGTTGTTTGTGTACTGGGTACTATGCTTATGTTGTTTGTGTACTGGGTACTGTGCTGAGTGACTGCAGTATTGTTGCTCATGTTATTGCTGCCTCCTCCTCTTCAACAAGGTGGGCAGTATTCTACTGTGTCCATTTTACAGAGAGGAAGAGTGCCGTGTGTGTTTTCCCCCACCTTGTCCAGGGCCCCTGGCTGGTACATGGTGAGCCGGGATTTGATCCCAGGCTCACCGACACAGCCGCCCTGTGGGACTGCCACTCTGCTGCGCTCTCCCCGTGCCCTAGCCTCCACATCTCTGCCCGTGCAGCCCCTTCTGCAGACAGGGCACCTGCAGGCGTGGGGTCCTAGGGTGAGCGGGGGACAGACAAGGCCTCGAACCTGGATTTTTGACCAGGCGTTGAGATGTGCGTCTGGTACGTGATGGTTGAGGGCAGGAGGACGTGATGGGGCCCCCATGAAGGCAGGGACACCGGACGTCGGCTGCAGACCCTGAATCGCCCGGCCTGTTGGTATCTGCAGAGACTAATCCTGACCTCCTCGTCTCTGTGACTGCCACCAGTCAGCCAGCCTGAGTCTGCCCAGGACCCTAGAAACCAACTGCTGGAGGCTGGTAGAGTGTGTGGGAATCTGGGCATCGGGGGCTGTGGGACCCATTGGGCCGCACTTGCTATGGACTGCATCTCTGAAATAAGCTACAGCGAGAAAGGAGTTCCATAGCCAAAATTTTGGGGGAAACCTGGGCTTAGCAATGGGCTGGATTCCTTTCCTGCAGGCCCTCTTCCAGCTGGCATAGCCCCTGAGCATCGTGCCTCCCTGGATGGCCCGTGCTCCTGACTTGCTTGCTCGTGGGTCCCTCTCCCCTGGACACGTTCAGGGTGTTGAGTCCCAGAGCACGTTGGGGAAAGCTCATGGTAGCAGGAGCTCTCCTTTACCCAGTGACTTTTTTGTACTGGGTACTGTGCTGAGTGGCTGCAGTATTGTTGCTCATGTTGTTTGTGCACTGGGTACTGTGTTTGTGTTGTTTTTGTACTGGGTACTGTGCTGAGTGGCTGCAGTATTATCGCTCATGTTTTTGTACTGGGTACTGTGCTGAGTGGCTGCAGTATTGTTGCTCATGTTGTTTGTGTACTGGGTACTATGCTTATGTTGTTTGTGTACTGGGTACTGTGCTGAGTGACTGCAGTATTGTTGCTCATGTTATTGCTGCCTCCTCCTCTTCAACAAGGTGGGCAGTATTCTACTGTGTCCATTTTACAGAGAGGAAGAGTGCCGTGTGTGTTTTCCCCCACCTTGTCCAGGGCCCCTGGCTGGTACATGGTGAGCCGGGATTTGATCCCAGGCTCACCGACACAGCCGCCCTGTGGGACTGCCACTCTGCTGCGCTCTCCCCGTGCCCTAGCCTCCACATCTCTGCCCGTGCAGCCCCTTCTGCAGACAGGGCACCTGCAGGCGTGGGGTCCTAGGGTGAGCGGGGGACAGACAAGGCCTCGAACTCAGGTGTTGCTCCTGCCAACACAGTGCTCAGTCCTGAGACTCAGCGCCAGGCCAGAGGTCTGCTCTGCCCTGGGGCCAGGAGAGGACCCAGGGCCGGCAAACTGTGCCCCGTGGCTCTGAATGGAGGGAGGCCCGTGGGCAAGGCTTAAGATGCCCTTGGCTCTCTGTGGGTCGAGGGAGAAGCCAGTGGGAATGGCCTGCTTTTATAACAGTGTCAACTGCGTGGATGGGTTGGGCAGACTTCATCCACATGCCTACACTCCCTGTACAGTCTGAGGAAAGACCTTAGGTCACTGAGGGCAGTTCGAGAAACTGAGGCCCAGGTCTTGTGGCAGAGACCTCATCCGAAAGTGGATTTGTGACCTTAGTCCTTTGGTAAGAGCCCCGCAGGTCCATGGGGCTCCCTCCCCTCTGCCTCGCCCCTGCCTTGCCCCTGCCTTGCCCTTCTGCAGCCTGCTCACGCCCCCTGACTGGCCCCTTGCTGCGGCTGTGTCGGGTCCCGCCCTGTGGCCACCAGGTCCTGCACTTGGCCGCTGCAGCACCGTCGCCCCGCCTGTCCCCTCGTCTGGTCACCTACCTGCTACTTCCCGTCAGAGGGAGGGTAGGGGTCACGTCTTGCGCATGGTTGGGGCCTCCATGCCAGGCACGTTTAAGATGCTTAGTAAATTCCCTGTTGGTGGAAAGGGTATTAGCAGAAACTGTTGGGGAGCGGGTGGAGGCACAGGAAGGGAGTCCGGGACTTTATGACTTGGTGACAGATGAGCAGCCCAGCAGGACCCCATGAATGTACAGAGCCCCCGCTATGTGCCAGTCACAGGGCTAAAGACAGGGAAATATACACTCTGGTCTTTGCTCTCCATGTATGTATATTTTTCCCAGCGAGACAAGGGTAACACATAAAACCGCCATTTTACGAGGAAGAGTGCGCCCTGCGGGCCTCTACCCGGGATTTGATCCCAGGCTCACCGCACAGCCCTGTGGGACTGCCACTCTGCTGCGCTCTCCCCGTGCCCTAGCCTCCACATCTCTGCCCGTGCAGCCCCTTCTGCAGACAGGGCACCTGCAGGCGTGGGGTCCTAGGGTGAGCGGGGGACAGACAAGGCCTCGAACTCAGGTGTTGCTCCTGCCAACACAGTGCTCAGTCCTGAGACTCAGCGCCAGGCCAGAGGTCTGCTCTGCCCTGGGGCCAGGAGAGGACCCAGGGCCGGCAAACTGTGCCCCGTGGCTCTGAATGGAGGGAGGCCCGTGGGCAAGGCTTAAGATGCCCTTGGCTCTCTGTGGGTCGAGGGAGAAGCCAGTGGGAATGGCCTGCTTTTATAACAGTGTCAACTGCGTGGATGGGTTGGGCAGACTTCATCCACATGCCTACACTCCCTGTACAGTCTGAGGAAAGACCTTAGGTCACTGAGGGCAGTTCGAGAAACTGAGGCCCAGGTCTTGTGGCAGAGACCTCATCCGAAAGTGGATTTGTGACCTTAGTCCTTTGGTAAGAGCCCGCAGGTCCATGGGGCTCCCTCCCCTCTGCCTCGCCCCTGCCTTGCCCCTGCCTTGCCCTTCTGCAGCCTGCTCACGCCCCCTGACTGGCCCCTTGCTGCGGCTGTGTCGGGTCCCGCCCTGTGGCCACCAGGTCCTGCACTTGGCCGCTGCAGCACCGTCGCCCCGCCTGTCCCCTCGTCTGGTCACCTACCTGCTACTTCCCGTCAGAGGGAGGGTAGGGGTCACGTCTTGCGCATGGTTGGGGCCTCCATGCCAGGCACGTTTAAGATGCTTAGTAAATTCCCTGTTGGTGGAAAGGGTATTAGCAGAAACTGTTGGGGAGCGGGTGGAGGCACAGGAAGGGAGTCCGGGACTTTATGACTTGGTGACAGATGAGCAGCCCAGCAGGACCCCATGAATGTACAGAGCCCCCGCTATGTGCCAGTCACAGGGCTAAAGACAGGGAAATATACACTCTGGTCTTTGCTCTCCATGTATGTATATTTTTCCCAGCGAGACAAGGGTAACACATAAAACCGCCGAATAACAGGCTACTGAATCCCACACTGGATTGGAGGACAGCGTTCCCTGAAGTGACCCACGGTGACAAAGTGGGGCTGCTGCTGGAGGGCCCGCGGACGCATGGGTTGTAGTCATTCATCCTGACCTTGGTCCTGAGACGTAGGTACCCTCGGTCCTGTTTCACGGGTGAGGAAGCCGAGGCTCCAACTGGAAAAGGAGCCTGCCTGCGCTCCAACAGCTAGGGGTGGCCGAGCCGGGCTCAGCGTCCGGCTCCAGGCCCAGAGGTCTGCATTAACCCGATGCCTGGAGCTGACACCCATTGGTGGCCCAGACAGTAAAGAGTGTGCCGGCAGAGCAGGAGACGTGGGTTCTGCCCCAGGGTGGGGGAGATGCCATGGAGGAGAGAATAGCAGCCCATTCCAGTATTCTTGCCTGGAGGATCCCATGGACAGAGCAGCCTGGCAGGGTCATTCAGAGTCAGACACGACTGAATGACTAGTGCCTGCAGGTGGGCCCCTGGCCCCGGGGGAGACCGCAAGCAGGGGAGTTGGTGGGGCCTCAGCGCACAGACGGTCCGGGCTTGCGGTCGGAGCCGTACTCCTGCTTCCTTCAGTCTGCCCGCAGAGGCTGCGACGTGAGCCACATCTTCCTGACAAGGAGACGGAGGCCTGGCCAGTGAATGCTTGAGGTGAGGCCCCGTCCCAGAGCTGCTGGACTTGAGACCAGCGGTTCCCACACTTAGTTGCAGAGCATCCAGATCCTCTGTGGATATTTGGGGAAAAGGAAGGTTCCTAGGCCCCCGGCCCCAGCCATTCAGGTACCCTGAGCCTGGAGTGGGGCCAGGACTCTGTGTGTGTGCGGGCTCCTAGGTTGTTGTGTTCGGAAGGATGGCCCTGGGTGTGTGAGGGATGGGCCGGGCCTCCAACTCATGGGGTGCCTGCCAGGCTGGGTCTGGCGGGCTCTGCTTGCCTCCGTGCTGCGGGCCTTTGTCCTGCTCTGCGTGGTTTGGCTCAGCCTCTGACCTGTCTGTGATGCCCTCTGGGAGCTCAGCCCTTTCCGTCTACCTGCCTCTGGGAGAGGGCTTTCCTGTGTGACTCAGGTGTAAATAGTCTCCCTGCAATGCAGGAGCCCCCGGTTGGATCGATCCCCTGCAGAAAGGTATGGCAACCCATTCCAGAAGGGCCTGGAAGAGGGCTGGAGTCAGGCGTTTATATCAGATTGATGACTGCACATCTGGGGGAATAAGACAACACCTCAGCAGGCGAGAGGGGTCCTCTCCTTGCAGACACATTTGTAGCAGGGCTGGTCACTTCCTGGGGGGATGTGGAGCCACTCCTGTGAGGTAGTACTTTTGGCCCCATTTTACAGTTGGGCAAACTGAGACTTTGTGTATTCAAGGAAATTGCCAAGGTCATGCTCCTAGTAGACGGCAGAATGGGGGCAGGGCCACAGGTGTGTCTGGTTCAGAGCCTGCCCTCTTCCTCTGTCCATCCTGGCAGGGAGGAGTGGTCGCTGGACATGATTCTGTTGCATGTAAGTGATGGCTTCTGTACATGGAGGCAGTTTATTCCTTACCCTGAAATTCTTTTACATTCGTCTCCCTTTCAAGCGGTCACTGTGAGTTACCTAAGAAGTTACCCTCTCTGTCTTCTAGATTTGGAAGCTGAGGCCCGGAGGTGGGAAGTGACTTCTGAAGGTCACTCAGAGCGTTGAGACAAAGACCTGACCGACCCAGAGCTGCTGGACTTGAGACCGGCGGTTCCCACACTTAGTTGCAGAGCATCCAGATCCTCTGTGGATATTTGGGGAAAAGGAAGGTTCCTAGGCCCCCGGCCCCAGCCATTCAGGTACCCTGAGCCTGGAGTGGGGCCAGGACTCTGTGTGTGTGCGGGCTCCTAGGTTGTTGTGTTCGGAAGGATGGCCCTGGGTGTGTGAGGGATGGGCCGGGCCTCCAACTCATGGGGTGCCTGCCAGGCTGGGTCTGGCGGGCTCTGCTTGCCTCCGTGCTGCGGGCCTTTGTCCTGCTCTGCGTGGTTTGGCTCAGCCTCTGACCTGTCTGTGATGCCCTCTGGGAGCTCAGCCCTTTCCGTCTACCTGCCTCTGGGAGAGGGCTTTCCTGTGTGACTCAGGTGTAAATAGTCTCCCTGCAATGCAGGAGCCCCCGGTTGGATCGATCCCCTGCAGAAAGGTATGGCAACCCATTCCAGAAGGGCCTGGAAGAGGGCTGGAGTCAGGCGTTTATATCAGATTGATGACTGCACATCTGGGGGAATAAGACAACACCTCAGCAGGCGAGAGGGGTCCTCTCCTTGCAGACACATTTGTAGCAGGGCTGGTCACTTCCTGGGGGGATGTGGAGCCACTCCTGTGAGGTAGTACTTTTGGCCCCATTTTACAGTTGGGCAAACTGAGACTTTGTGTATTCAAGGAAATTGCCAAGGTCATGCTCCTAGTAGACGGCAGAATGGGGGCAGGGCCACAGGTGTGTCTGGTTCAGAGCCTGCCCTCTTCCTCTGTCCATCCTGGCAGGGAGGAGTGGTCGCTGGACATGATTCTGTTGCATGTAAGTGATGGCTTCTGTACATGGAGGCAGTTTATTCCTTACCCTGAAATTCTTTTACATTCGTCTCCCTTTCAAGCAGTCACTGTGAGTTACCTAAGAAGTTACCCTCTCTGTCTTCTAGATTTGGAAGCTGAGGCCCGGAGGTGGGAAGTGACTTCTGAAGGTCACTCAGAGCGTTGAGACAAAGACCTGGACTCGACCCAGCCTCTTGGCCTCAGTACTGACTTAGCTGGTCCTTGCTGCCTTCTTGCTTGTGGGGCCAAGATAGCATATTGCCACAGAGTTAGTGTTACCTGGGGTTTCCCAGGTGGCACAGTGGTAAAGAACTCGCCTGCCAATGCAGGAGACGCAAGAGACACAGGTTTGATCCCTGGGTTGGGAAGATCCCCTGGTGAAGAAAACCACAACTTGCTCCAGTATGCTTGCCTGGAAAATTCCATGGACAGAGGAACCTGGCGGGCTGCAGTTCATGCAGCCTCAAAGAGTCAGACGTGACTGAGCGTGGGCACGCACACCGAGTGTCATCTGAGGTCATCCCTGAGGGTCCTGAGGCCTTGTGATTGTGTACATGGGAAGCTGGCTGACCCGCCCCTTCCTTTCCTATTTTCCAGGCTCCTATGAGTGTGGCATCTGTGGCAAGAAGTACAAATATTACAACTGTTTCCAGACCCACGTCCGGGCGCACCGAGGTGAGTGGCATGTATCTGGGGCTGAGCCAGAGGACCTCACGTCCCCATCCTCTGCCTGCTTCTCCACCTGGACCCCAGGGGTCCTCAGGGTTCTTTTTGTAGCAGAAGTGAGACCCGAAGAGGAGAGGAGAAGCCTCCTTCAATGGGGAAGCACCCTGCAGTGGGGTGGGGTGGGGCGGGGCGGGATGCAGCAGGACCTGCCGTCTGGCTTCTGCCCACCTGTGCACCCGCTCTCCTGCTCGGGCCCAGTTCCTCCCAAGGTGCTTTGGTGCCGCTCGGTGGCAAACTGACTTTGTGTATTCAAGGAAATTGCCAAGGTCATGCTCCTAGTAGACGGCAGAATGGGCCCACAGGTGTGTCTGGTTCAGAGCCTGCCCTCTTCCTCTGTCCATCCTGGCAGGGAGGAGAGGTCGCTGGACATGATTCTGTTGCATGTAAGTGATGGCTTCTGTACATGGAGGCAGTTTATTCCTTACCCTGGAATTCTTTTACATTCGTCTCCCTTTCAAGCAGTCACTGTGAGTTACCTAAGAAGTTCCCCTCTCTGTCTTCTAGATTTGGAAGCTGAGGCCCGGAGGTGGGAAGTGACTTCTGAAGGTCACTCAGAGCGTTGAGACAAAGACCTGGACTCGACCCAGCCTCTTGGCCTCAGTACTGACTTAGCTGGTCCTTGCTGCCTTCTTGCTTGTGGGGCCAAGATAGCATATTGCCACAGAGTTAGTGTTACCTGGGGTTTCCCAGGTGGCACAGTGGTAAAGAACTCGCCTGCCAATGCAGGAGACGCAAGAGACACAGGTTTGATCCCTGGGTTGGGAAGATCCCCTGGTGAAGAAAACCACAACTTGCTCCAGTATGCTTGCCTGGAAAATTCCATGGACAGAGGAACCTGGCGGGCTGCAGTTCATGCAGCCTCAAAGAGTCAGACGTGACTGAGCGTGGGCACGCACACCGAGTGTCATCTGAGGTCATCCCTGAGGGTCCTGAGGCCTTGTGATTGTGTACATGGGAAGCTGGCTGACCCGCCCCTTCCTTTCCTATTTTCCAGGCTCCTATGAGTGTGGCATCTGTGGCAAGAAGTACAAATATTACAACTGTTTCCAGACCCACGTCCGGGCGCACCGAGGTGAGTGGCATGTATCTGGGGCTGAGCCAGAGGACCTCACGTCCCCATCCTCTGCCTGCTTCTCCACCTGGACCCCAGGGGTCCTCAGGGTTCTTTTTGTAGCAGAAGTGAGACCCGAAGAGGAGAGGAGAAGCCTCCTTCAATGGGGAAGCACCCTGCAGTGGGGTGGGGTGGGGCGGGGCGGGATGCAGCAGGACCTGCCGTCTGGCTTCTGCCCACCTGTGCACCCGTCTCTCCTGCTCGGGCCCAGTTCCTCCCAAGGTGCTTTGGTGCCGCTCGGTGTCGCCTCGTGTGCTGCTCACGGCAGCCTGGGCATGAGGTGGGGCCCTGTGCCCATGCTGAAGATGATGCTGAGGCCACGGGGATGGGAGGGGTGGGATCTGCCCCGCGCTGAGCCTGACCCGGGCAGGCGGGGATGAAGGGCGCCAGATCAGGGCCTGCCGGACAACAGCGGGCGCCAGGAAGACTCTGTGCCTGCATCTTGAGTGAAACCAGGGCATCCCCAGCGGTATCAGCGTCTCCGCGCCTCCACCTGCTCCTCCTCTCTCCCTCTGGCACCAGCCCTTCCGGGTCCCGTCCACTCACCGGCTGTTCTCTCTGTTACAGACACGGAAGCTGCCTCGGGGGAGGGAGCCTCCCAAGGCAGTGAGTATTCTCCCCCGCTGTGGCCGAGGGGGCTGAGAGGGCCGGGGTGGGAGGGGAGGGAGAGCTAGGGCAGGGGTGAAGCTCTCAACCCTGTACCCCAGGATGGCCTGGGAGGCTTCTGGGACGCACCTGAGAGCCGCCTGGCCCCACGTGTGCTCCGTGGCCTAGTCTTCTGGGGAGGTTAGCAGGCGATAAAGGGTTCTCCAGCCAGATGACCTGGGGACGCCTTGAGTTCTGCTCAGATGACCATGTCTCTTTGCTCTAGACTTCCCAGGGCCCTTCACTGGCCAAAATGTGTGTAGGCACCCCAAGAGAGGCCCCACGTGTGCATGCTGTGCATTGGACGCCTGCTCATGCGTCGGGGGCCCCAGAGCTGATGTTTGGCAGCGTTGTCTCAGGAGCACGCACAGGCACGAATCCTGGGGAGCAGTGTCCCAGCGTGAGGGCGCACAGGGCCTCAGTGTCTGGGCACGGCGTTCTGCCTGCGGGCCCTGCCTCCCTTCCCTCCAGATCTGAGCCCACAGGGCTGGTCGACAGCCCGCCAGTGGGTGAAGGCGGGGTGAAACCTCTCCCCACACAACAAACTGGAGCTCTGGAGCCCAGCAGTTCCCCTTCTTAGTGCGTGTGTGCACATGTCCACCCAGGGGTGGACATGAAGGCATTCTTAGCAGGGACTTCCCGGGGGTCCAGCAGTTAAGACTTTGCCTTCCTAGGAAGGGGATGCACGTTCCGTTTCTGGTTCTACATGCCTCAAGAAAACCAAAACGTAAAACAGAAGTGGGAGTGTAACAAATTCAGTAAAGACTTTCAGAAAGGTCCACATCAAAAAACCAAACAACAGAACTTAAAAGATGCTCTTGGCAGCATGGTTTGTCACAGCTTCAAGCCAGAAGCCACCCAGTGCTAGCTGAATAGGTGAGTAACTCACAGTGTGTCCTCGTGGAGGGCTGCAGGGCCATAGTGACAGGGAAAGAGGACACTACACACAGCCGTGAGCTACCCACCGACCGAACGTTCGAGAAGGACCCCAGCACAGAGAGTTCCTCCTCTTGAAGATCTGTGTACAGAAAGGATGGAGACAGAGGAACCTAACTTGTGATGGAAGCAGTCAGAGCCGTAGTCACCCTTGGGAAGGGGCTCCTGGGTTCTGTGAGGGGAGCTGGGCCCTGGTTACACAGGTGTGTGCAGTTGCCAGCAGTGGGACGAGCTGATCATTTAGGATTTGTACATTTTTCTCTATCAGAGGTGAGCATAGTTTTGGTAGGGGGCCAAAGAGTAAATATTTTAGACTTCCCCATCTGGTCGTCTCCATCACAACTGTTCAGCTCTGCCATGGAGCAAGAAGGCAGCCAGAGACCATATGGAAATGAATTCCTTACCAAAACAGATGGTGAGCAGGCCAGAGTTTGGCCACCTCTGTTCTGCTTGGTTGGTATGCCACCAGGAAATGTTTCTAAAAATAATAAATAGACATGACTGTCACCCCGCCCTCCTTGAAAGTCCAAAACAGAGTAGTTCAAGAGGGCAGGACCTCAGTTGCACTGGGTCCTAACAGTGTTTCTTCTGAAGCACATTCTCATCCACTCTTTTTTGGATTCTTGTTGTTCAGTCACTAAGTCCTGTTTGACTATCTGCAACCCCATGGACTGCAGCATGTCAGTCTTCCCTGTCCTTCGCTATCTCCCGTAGTTTGCTCAAACTCATGTCTTTTTAATCAGTGATGCTATCTAACCATCTCATCTTCTGTCGCCCCGTTCTCCTCCTGCCCTCAATCTTTCCCAGTATCAAGGTCTTTTCCGATGAGTCATCTCTTCACATTATGTGGCCAAAGTATTGATTCTTACACTAGATGTAGGGCTGGCCGGGCTGAAGCTATCCCTCGCTCTCTGGAGAATCTGAGCATGAGATTGGCCAGGCACCTGCCCCCAGGCCCACAGCAGGAGAAGGTGAACCCTCTGCCTGCTCTCTGAGCCCCGCCCTGCCCTTGCCTGGCCCCCGGCTCCGTCTCCCTCAGTAGCTCCCTTCTCTTCGACTCCCATCGCCTGCCTGTGGTCAGCCTCATAGTTAAAGAACTTTCCTATGAATCTTTCCTTCTCTGGCTCTTCTGGGCCCCCGCCTCCCCGGCAGCCCCTCAATGATCTGCTGTGCTCCAGCTGGCTTCCGTTGTTCCCAGAGGCTCACTGGTTGTGGAGGACTTCGTGACTGGGGTATTGCTGGTCCTTCCATCCCTTTTCCCCTCCTCTCTTTGGTATTCTGACACCGTGGCCAGTGTGCCCAAGTCGACTCTCAGTCCTGCGCCCCTGCGCTGACCCCTGGCCAGCAGCGCCTGCTCAGAAAGCCTGGTATCCTTTTTCCCCAGCCTCAGGACAGGAGCCTGGTTGTGGAGTCCTGTGGAGAAGGTCAAGTCCAGCCTTGTTGTTTTTGCAAATGAGGATACCGAGTCCCAGATAGAAGTCATACAGCTTGTTCGGGGTGGAAGTGGACAGAGAAACCAAGTCTCACCCCTTCTTCCCTGGTAACTCAGCTAGTAAAGAGTTTGCCTGGAACGTAGGAGACTCCGGTTCAATTCCTGGGTTGGGAAGATCCCCTAGAGAAGGGATAGGCTACCCATTCCGCTATTCTTGGGTTTTCCTGGTGGCTCAGATGGTAAAGAATTCTCAGCAATGTGGGAGACCTGGGTTCGATCCCTAGTTTGGGAAAATCCTCAAGAAAAGGGAATGGCTACCCATTCTAATATTCCTTTTTTTTTTGAATATTTATTTTTGGGGGGGGAGGGTGCGGGTTGCGGGGGAGAGAGGCAGGCGGGCCACTTCTATTGGTCTTTCATTTATCTATTCTCATCCATCTTTGTTCATTGGCCCGTGTGGGCCTCCCATCGTGGTGGTTTCTGTTGTCGCAGAGCGCCGGCACTGGGCCCATGTGCTCCAGAGCTCCGACTCAGTAATTGGACACGCCCGGTCCAGCCGCTTCACGGCACGTGGGATCTTCCCAGGCCAGGGATCGAACCAGTGCCCCCTTTCCCACTGGACCACCAGGAAGCCCCACTCTAATATTCTTGCCTGTAGATCTCCATGGCGCATCCTCGGGGTCGCTAAGAGTTGGACATGACTGAGCCTCTTTCACTTCCACGTCACCCTTCTAGAGTGAGTCCAGGGGTCTCTCATGTATTTGCTAGAAAACTAGCACAGTCCTACCTAGAGGCTTACACCCAGCTGCCCATCTCTCAACTAAGAACAATGAAGACGAGCCCCACGTTCCACTTTCGCTCTGCTCTCACATTGATATTCTTTGTTTAACAATGATATTAGGTAACATTTATCGAGTATTGCATGTTAGGTGTTGTGCTCATTTATTCTTTACTCCAATTCTGGACGATGAAGGGACCATCATTTCTGTTTTGCAGATGAGAAAATAGAGGCGGGGAGAGTTTAGGGCACCAGTCCACCATTCATGGCGCCTGCAGGAGTTTGAACTCGGGCAGCCTGACTGTGGGCCTGCCTCCCAAGGCAGACTGGCAGCGGCATTCCTGGAGACACTGAGCTCTCCTGGGTTCTGAAGATACGGTTTCATTGACAAGAGAACTATTCTTCCCTGGTAACTCAGCTAGTAAAGAGTTTGCCTGGAACGTAGGAGACTCCGGTTCAATTCCTGGGTTGGGAAGATCCCCTAGAGAAGGGATAGGCTACCCATTCCGCTATTCTTGGGTTTTCCTGGTGGCTCAGATGGTAAAGAATTCTCAGCAATGTGGGAGACCTGGGTTCGATCCCTAGTTTGGGAAAATCCTCAAGAAAAGGGAATGGCTACCCATTCTAATATTCCTTTTTTTTTTTTTTTTAGAATATTTATTTTTGGGGGGGGAGGGTGCGGGTTGCGGGGGAGAGAGGCAGGCGGGCCACTTCTATTGGTCTTTCATTTATCTATTCTCATCCATCTTTGTTCATTGGCCCGTGTGGGCCTCCCATCGTGGTGGTTTCTGTTGTCGCAGAGCGCCGGCACTGGGCCCATGTGCTCCAGAGCTCCGACTCAGTAATTGGACACGCCGGTCCAGCCGCTTCACGGCACGTGGGATCTTCCCAGGCCAGGGATCGAACCAGTGCCCCTTACCCACTGGACCACCAGGGAAGCCCCACTCTAATATTCTTGCCTGGAGAATTCCATGGCTCATCCATGGGGTCGCTAAGAGTTGGACATGACTGAGCCTCTTTCACTTCCACGTCACCCCTTCTAGAGTGAGTCCAGGGGTCTCTCATGTATTTGCTAGAAAACTAGCACAGTCCTACCTAGAGGCTTACACCCAGCTGCCCATCTCTCAACTAAGAACAATGAAGACGAGCCCCACGTTCCACTTTCGCTCTGCTCTCACATTGATATTCTTTGTTTAACAATGATATTAGGTAACATTTATCGAGTATTGCATGTTAGGTGTTGTGCTCATTTATTCTTTACTCCAATTCTGGACGATGAAGGGACCATCATTTCTGTTTTGCAGATGAGAAAATAGAGGCGGGGAGAGTTTAGGGCACCAGTCCACCATTCATGGCGCCTGCAGGAGTTTGAACTCGGGCAGCCTGACTGTGGGCCTGCCTCCCAAGGCAGACTGGCAGCGGCATTCCTGGAGACACTGAGCTCTCCTGGGGGTTCTGAAGATACGGTTTCATTGACAAGAGAACTATTTTGCCTTTCTTTCTTTGGAGATAACTCTCTTGTCCTAATTCCCTCCAACCTTTGGCAGGCCTGGGAATGTGGCCCCATCCACACAGTGGTGTGGGATGTGACAGAGCAGGGTAGGGGCACTTCTTAGCAATAGAAAGCTGGGGTTTGCGTTTTATGGGAGTGGCAGACAGACGTACGTGACCCACTGGGTAGGAGAGGCCGTGTGGGCAGAGAGGAGACATGTGGGGCAGGCAGCTGCAGGTTGACCGGCGGTGGCCAGTACGGGGAGAGAGGCGTTACAGGGGCTGGACCCCACATAGAACCAGCAGACCCAGGTGGGCTTGACGTCTCTATCTCTGTTCCCTGGATGTCCAGCTCCGAGAAGGCCCGTGGTCCAGGTGGCACCTGACGGGAGAGGTGGTCTGTGCTGGATTGCTGGCCATGGGCAAGGTCTTGCGCCAGGCTTGGACTTCTGGAGCCGCCAGCATGAGACAGGCCCTGGGAGTCAGCTTGTCTCCCACCCTCCCAAATGACAGGGGAGACGGGACGTCGGATCCCAAGGCGGGGTTGGTCCTTGCTGGCAGCCTCGTGAGGCAGGCTGGGACCAAGACTCCCCTCCCCAAGCCCACCGGCTCTCCCCGCAGCACCCCGTGGCTGGCTGGGGCAGGGAGAGGGGAGGGCCTGGTAGGAAGATGGGTGCCCGACCCTGCCTGGTCCCCGTGAAGAGCCGCCCACAGACCTGCCTGGCTGTGCGGCTTGCGGCAGGTCCCTTCTGATCCTCCATGACCTCAAGTGTTCAATGGGTTGTTACCTCCTTGCTCAGTTCCAGGGACAGATGCGAGGAGGCAATGCCAAGGCTGCTCCCGGCCTGGCTCCTAGCACGGCAGCACCCGGGAAGCCCCGGCTTTTATGGTGGTTCTCGTGAACCTTCACAGAGGGGAGCCAGTTATGAGCCAGGTCCTTAGGAGCTCAGCCCTCACGGGGTGGAATAGGGAGCGCCTGTGAACGTCACTCCATGGTTCCCCGGTCTCCTTGTGGAGAAGACTCCTGCCGCCCCAGGGGCTCCTCTCCACCCATCACCAGTTGAACCCATGTGGCCCGCACCACCTCTCCCAGCGCCAAGGGCCCGAAGCCCGGGTAACGCCAGGTCTTTCCGTCCCCCGCAGACAACTTCAGGTACACGTGTGACATCTGCGGGAAGAAGTACAAATACTACAGCTGCTTCCAGGAGCACCGAGACCTGCACGCCGTGGACGGTGAGTCAGGCCCCTCACACTGCGGGAGCGGAGGCGCCATAGCGGGCCTCCCTCCGGGGCCGCTTTCCAGCCCCCGCCCCGCCACGGCGCCCCCCACAGCGCCCCCGGCCAGGGCAAGGCCGCAGGCAGGCCACCGGCGAGCAGAGTGACCAACTTCCGAGGATGCTGGGCGAGGGACGGTCCCCACCATGCTCCATGTGTACTTCTGATGAGGGTAGCCCGAGTGAAATTGCCGTTTTTGTAGGCCAGAATCAGTTGAATCTCAGCAATTTTATATCAGTTCATTTTATGATTTCATGTTGAGTATTCACATGCTCTGGTGAAATTAAACCAATTTTTTAAAATGAATGATGATATTTTAGCATCTTAGATTATAGAGTTGGAAATTAGAGCGATAAATTTAGGTAATTTATTTTTGGAATCTTAAGATCCTAGAAATAGGGTCCTCGCTGGGAAAGGATCCGGAGGGTTCCCTTTCCAGCCCCACGGCCAAGCCGCGGCATCCAGGCCCCTCCACTCTGGCCGCCGGCCTATGCCTCCTCTCCCCTCCTCTCTCTCCCCACCCCTCGTCTCCTCCTCTTCTCCTGCTGCCCTGGACCCTCCAGCGGGTGGTGGAGACCTAAAAACAGGCCTGCCAGAAAGCATCTTCCTGCCCCAGGCTGGGTCCCAGCCCGTGGAGAGGATGAAGAATGGCGGGATGCGCCCTCTGGGGACCCTGGTTTTCTGGGGTGTCCATAAGGGCCAAGGAAGGCTCGTGGGACAGAGGCTGGGGTCCTCAGGCAGAGGCGGCTGTGGGCAGGGACTAACGGGGCTCCTGTTTGCTTCTTTTCCTCTTGGCTGCCGCCTCCTGCCCGGGCACAGTGTTTAGTGTGGAAGGGGCCCCTGAGAATCGGGCAGGTAAGTCCTCGGTGGCGGCTTGCCTTCCTGTCCCCAGCTGGGCTCCGAGATCTGGTTACAAGGGTGCTAAGGGCCGTGTGTTCTCCCACAGACCCCTTCGACCAAGGTGTGGTGGCCACTGACGAGGTGAAGGAGGAGCCCCCGGAACCGTTCCAGAAGATCGGGCCAAGTATGCAGGCCTCTCTCTGGGGCCGGGGCTGGCTGGGAGGTGGCTGCGGGCAGCAGGGCGGGCCTCACTGCCGGAAGGGGGTGGTGTTGCTAATCCTGCAGCAACGGCTCTGGCCAGCGAGCCACGGGCCTCCTTGGACCTCACTTTGCCCACCTGTCAAATGGGTCAGTCACTCTTAGGACTTTAGCTTTTGAGGACCCGCGGGATAGCACCAGGGGCCAGGCCAGGGCAGTGAAGGTAGCACAGGCTTGGTGCCCGGTCTCTTAGCCATCCTGAGCCTCGGCTGCTCACCCGTGGAGCAGGGGTGACGCTTCCCCTGCAGGTTTGTTGGGGGATTAAATGAGATCATGGCTGTCAATCATCTGTTCATTAGCACAGTGCCTGGTACATAGTAGGTGCTCGGAAAATACTGTCGTTCTTGTCGTTGGAGGGAGTTTATCGGCAAATGAGGATGTCCAGGGAAGCTGCGTGCACGTGCTCTGTCCTCATCCCAGGAAACCCCTGGGAACAGGAGCCGCACGTGTGACTGGCTTGTTTGCAACACCTGTGCTGAGTGTCATGGGGACACAGCAGTGGGCAGGACAGGCATGGCCCTGCGTGAATAGTTCACACAGGGAGGGGCCATCAGACCGCGGTTGTCACAACATAAAAACACGGGGCGCAGCGAGGCCAGGAGGCACCTGACCAGCCTTGGGAACCCGGGAGGCTTCTGTGTGGGGATGAGTGGGGCCAAGCCCCTGCTGCCCATGTGAAGGCCGGAGAGCTGCACTTGTACCGAGGACTGAAAGGCGCATCGGTTCTGAGTTCAGGTCTCGGAAACCAGAAGGCAGTTAGACTTCCTCCTGAGAGGACTGAGTTCACCCAGTGGAGAAGGGACTTGATCAGACTGGCATTTTAGAAAGACGTTTGGCCCCTGCAGAAAGTATGGATTGGGGGTGGCGACGCTGGGGTCCTCACAAGTGAGAGGAGCCCAGTCCACTTGCACACCTGCACTTCAAACTCTGTTCCCATGCCTCTGTTACTGTGCAGCAGCAGGAGACCTTCCCGGGCTCTGCCTGTTGCAACGAGGATTAAGGCCGCTTGTGAAAACACACACGCACACAGATAGAATCGATGAGGAAGTTTGGCGAAGGAGAGTCAAGCAAGCTGGAGCAGCGAGGACAGAGACGAGTGTCAGCGTGTCAGGGGGTGGGGTGTGGTTCTAGCCCTCGGAAGGCACTGGATGGAGCTTTGAGTGTTCTTCCTCCTACCTCTCCTTTTCTTTTACCAATTAAAGCGCTCAGGGAGCTGGGGACATGAAAACGTCTGTTAAGTAGTTACACAGTGCTTGTCATGTGCATGGTATACATCTGATAAACAGGGACATTAGAATAACCTTCAAGTGAAGAAAATGATGACATCCTTCACACTGGAACTGCTGGAGGTTAGACTGTGGGAAAGCCCAGACGTAAATGAGACCTGGTCCATGACAGACATTCTTAGACAAATACAGGACAGGGATACTGGATCTCCTTCTCCCACTTCGAAGCTCACTGACCCAGCATAGCAGGGAAGACCCCGCTTCCATCTGTAGCATCGTCAGTAGGAAAACAGAGTATAGACTACATCAGCGATAGGCTCAGACAAGCCCAGGTTTGAATGCTGACATCCCTGATTTACTGGCTGTTTACCCCCTCTGGCAACCCCCTCCAGTATTCTTGCCTGGAGAATTCCATGGACAGAGAAGCCTGGTGAGCTATGGTCCGTGGGGTCACAAAGAGTCAGAAACGATTGCGCGACTAACACACACACACACACACACCCCCGAGTGTCCGTTGACTCGTGTGTAAGGTGGAAACAAGAATCTCTCTCTCCGAACTTCCCTGACGGTCCAGTGGGTAAGACTTCACTCCCCGTGAAGAGGGAGCCGCTGGTTCAGTGTCTGATTGGGGAGCTAGGTGCCCACATGCCTCAGAACCAAACCAGTAAGCAGAAACAATGTCACAACGACTTTAAGAAAAAAAGAAAGAATGTCTATTTTTTTCTTCAGGTCTATTGGAGGAGACCCAGGTCAGGTGTCTAGCCCAGCACCTGGCTTGTGTTCCGGGCTTAACAAATGAGCGGTGTTACAGAGAGCTAGGCGAGCATTCAGAGCCCTCCCAGGGATGAGCCCCAGCTCTGTACTTAATGCCTGCATGACGTGCTTCAAGTTTTATAATCTCTCTCATCAAAGTGATGACAGTAAAACTCACCTCTCGGGATTGTGGTGGAGATTAGATGAGATTATATTTGTAAAGGAATTAGCATAGTGCTTGACATTGACGTGGAAAGCGTTCACTACGTGGTACCTGTTAATTACCCAGGAATCTGCAGAGCAAGATGAAACTTGTTCTTTGTATCAGAAACTACACCTGACAGACAGCCAGTGTGCGGACCTGGGAGGAATTATCACAAAGTACAGGAAATAGCATTGCATGGAGGAAACCGGACGGGGCTTGGCTCCCAGCTTGATGCCATACGACTGAGATGTCTATGTGAGAGTGTTACCACTCAGGGGCTGCCTTGTGAGATAAGAACCCTGCTTCTTGGGCTTCTGCCACTTTTTGTAAACTGGCCCATGCCACAGAACCGTGATGCTGATGAGGCATAGAATAAGGAGAGCTGGTGGAGGTACACTGCACTGTGGTAAGACGGTCCCTACAGGTAGAGCTCTGTAGGTCAGGGGAAGAGGAAGAGACAGCAGCAGCAGCAGTGCATGCTGGGAAGTCTGCCTTCCACCTCCACGTCAGCTGAGCAAATGGGAGAATTAGGTGCTCCGAGAGGAGAAAGCCAGAGCCAGGACAGAGCGTAGGAGTCCGGCCAGGAGAAGAAGTTGTGTTTGGAGGCCCCGTGTGTCAGCTTGTTCTTCGGCTGCAGATCTGAGAATTACTCCCGTGGTGACGGTCTGTCATGATAATGGGACCATTGAGGACAATTCATTCAAGTCTTCTGAAACAGAATAAATCTGGATTTATAGGTTACTCTGTGTTTATACCCAGATAAGGAGGAGTGACTTGAGAAGTTAAAAAGAAAGAAAAGAAAACTTGGGAATTATGAAAATTCTGCATGACAAGAAAAGGAATTTCAGAGACTTGGAGGAGGACCTTGCCTCTGAAAATGGTCTACCATTTCCAGAGGAAAATCCTATGTGACGACCGCAGTCGAATATGAGAAAACACGATGTTAGTTCACTTGGGCTGCCATAACAAAGCACCACAGACTGGCTTAAATAACAGGAGTTTATTTTTCATAGTTCTGGAGGCTAAAGTCTGAAAGCAGTGGGGGACAGGTTGGTTGGGTTCTGGTCCAAGGACCCTCTTTCTGACTGTACTCTCACATGGTGAGAAAGCAAGCGCTCTGGTGCCTCTTGTTAAAGGGGCACTCATTCAGGCTTCCCTGGTGGTCCAGTGGGTAAAGAGCCCGCCTTGCAGTGCAAGGGCTACTGGTTTGATCCCCGGCCTGGGAAGATCCCATGTGCTGTGGAGCAGCTGGACTGGTGTGTCTAATTATGAGCCAGCGCTCTGGGGCGCATGCGCCTCGGAGCCAGTGTTCTGCAACGAGAGAGGCCACTGCAGTGGGAGGCCCACACAGGCCAAAGAATAAAGACGGATGAAAATAAATAAAAGACCAATAAAAGAAGCCAAAATTTTAAAGGCGGGGTGCTAATTCTACCACAAAGGACCCCTGCCACCCATCTCCATCCTGACGACTTCATCTAAACCCAATTACTTCCCAAAGGCCCCATCTCCAAATAGCATCGCATTGGGAGACAGGACATCAACATATGGTTTGGAGACAGGGCAGTCGATATCTACATATGAGGGGTGGCAGGGACAGTTCAGTCCATAGCATGAGCTCTGTGAAAAAGGATGCTGCCCAGTGGAAAAGCCACAAGACGAAAAGGCAGAGAGAGGAGCAAGATGAGAAGACCGGGAGAGAAACAGGAAATACAAGAACAGAATTGGTCTGAAATTAAAACCTTCATTGTAGCTAGTAAAGAGTAGAATTAGTCTGCAGAAATGGAATTAATGATGAGAAGGACGAACTTGAACAAATGAGCATAGTAAGAGGAAAACATGGTAAACACGGAGACTAGGGAACCTGTTCCAGATAATCACTGTAGCTTTACCAGTGGGACAGAAGCGATGCTCCAGAGATACAAGAGAAGAAAAATTTGCTCAACTGAAAGAAGGCCTGTGGATGCAGATTTAAGGGTTTGTCATATGTCAGGTAGTCAATATAAATAAACCCATAACTAAACAGGTATTAGTGGCTCTTTAAACTATAAGGAGGCAAACCATACAGGCACCTGAAAATTAAAAAGCAAGTTATTTTCAAGTGACTTGAAAGTAGACTTGTCGCAGATTTCCCTGCAATGGTAAATGCCAAGAGATCATGGCATATGTCCTGAAGGGAAAAGGTTGTGATGTAAGAATTTTATATGGAGACAAATTTTGATTCATGTGTAAAGAAAAAAGGGCTCAAAACAGGCTATTTCTCCTATGTACTCATCTTCAAAAAAAATTACTTGAAGATGCACTCCAGTGAGCTGACGGGCTGAACAGATTTAAGGACTCAATTACGAGGCATTAATTCATAGTACAAGAGGGCTCGTGAATACTGAAGCCAGGTAAACTAGAAGTAAGTTTAAAGTGTTGCAAATCTGATTATAAAATTAAATGCAAAAGACAGATTATTCTAAAATATTAAAAACAACCTTTAAAAACCAAGAAAGAAGGAATAGGTGAGGGATTCAATACAGTAAGGGAGGCCAATCCTGTTCATAGTACGTCCCCAGACCAGCAGCATCAGTGTGTCCTGGAGGTGTGCTAGAAATGCTAACTCTCAGGGCCCCACATCAGACCTCCGGAATCAGAATCTCCAGCACGGGGCTCAGAAGTCCGTTGTCACCGTTTTTCTAGATGATTCTTATTCAGGCCAACGTTTAAGAGGTGCTGAGTTAAACTGCCTTTTGGATATAAAAATATCACTTCTTGCCTGGCTATAAAAATGAGAGAAATGAATCTTTTAGACCATCTGAAAACAGTGGAGAATATTGGAAAATGATGGTATACTGGAGGATAATGTAAAGGCAAAGAAAAAGAGTTCATATGTTGAAGAGCCAAAAGCTAAGGGAATAGACCAGAAAGAGTACAGCATTGAAAAAAAAAAAAAAAAGAATCATAAAACCAAGTCAATAATAGCAATAAAATGGCATAATTGCCTTTATTAGAAGGTAGAGATTCAAAATAGTGCACGGAAGTCCAATGTTTAGGATTTAGTGCTTTTACTGCCAGGGCCTGGATTCAATCCCTGGTCAGAGATCTAAGCCACATGATACAACCAAAAAAAAAAAAAAAAAATCCAAATAATACTGTTTGTTTTTTTTTTTTTTAAATTAGAGACATACCTAGTTAATTCCTTATTTTTTACCCTTCTCTTTCCTTGGGAGCTCTTTCCTGCTCCCTTAACTAAACTGAATTCCCAGCTAGGATTTTCATACCACTGTTAACATCTCCTTAAAAGAAGCCGTTGTGGTTGCAAGATTAAATTTGTTTCATTATTTGATTTTTCGTTTCTCCATTTCCAGACTGTACGCTTTTAAAAGTCAGGAACTATGACGGTTTTTGCCCAACATTTTGTGCCGGCATTTAGCAGAGTATCTGTTTGATAAGTCAAAGTACAAGAAAATTTAGGGTAATGGCTTTAGGCACCTGTGAACAAGTAGAGGAAGGATCTAACAAAGTAATTATCAAGAATTAATAATACGAATACCAGGCGAACTAATAAAGCAGTGTAATTAATAGTTAGGGCAGTAGTTCTGGACTTTCCCTCACATTAAGCAATAGTTCTTAATTTTCTGCAGGACCTGTTAAAACAGTTTGCTGGATCCTACCCCTAGGATTTTTCTTTCAGAAAATCTTGAATAAGTCCTGAGAATTCGCCTTTCTAACAGATTCCCAGGTGATGCTGATGAGGCACCACACTTTGAGAAGTGCTGTGTTAGACAATAGGCCTTCTGGGTGGCTCAGTGGTGAAGAATTCACCTGCCAAGCAGGAGACTCGAGTTCAATCCCTGGGTCAGAAAGATCCCCTGGAGAAGAAAATGGCAACCCACTCCAGTATTCTTGCCTGGAGAATTCCATGGACAGAGGAGCCTAATGGGCTAGAAACCATTGGATCACTAAAGAGTCGGACATGATTCAGTGTAAGAAAATATTTTGTGTAGTATTAATAAAGGATCCAGTTCACAGTGGAGGTTTTGATCTCATGAGCCTGTCTGCATCAAATTATATTATATCTAAATATGCAGAATAAATTCAGAATCACAATGAAGTGGAAGGATTGATCACAACACTTAGTCTTTGACAGAGTGAGAAGAGAAGGAAACAAGATTATAGAGTCTGAATAAGAATTAATAACAGTTGATCTAACAGCTTAAAAGCCTACAAAGAGCAAATAATATATCTTTACCAGTGTTCGGAAATCAGTTACAAAAATTATTTAGCTACAAAAATTTTTAAAGCCTCTATATTCCAAGAAAAAATGTAAACAGACTAAGAAACCAATTGAGAAAAAATACATGTAATTTATAGAATAGAACATTGATATCCTTAATCTATAGCATTCTTAGCAAAACATGGTAAATGTGCCTATAGATACATTGTAAACACATAGGAAAGTCACGGAAGAAAAACTGTAGTTCATTCATCCTGAAAAAGTAGCTTCCTTAGAACTCAGAGAAATGGAAATTAAAACCAGCAGTGCAATACATTTCTCCCTCTCAGGCACAGTAAGAAGATGAGGGTACTTAAAGCTGGCTATAGTCATTTTCATATTTTTCTTATTGGGATGAAAATCGACCCAACCTTTCAATACGTAGTTGGTGTTTTGGTGATCAAAAGCCTTAAGAACGCACACCCTTAATTTATCCTGAAGAAATAATGTGCACCGATTATGAGCCATAATCTTTATTTTGCAGTGATGTGCAAAAATAATGAGCAGATGTGCAAAAATTTCTATGAGATGTAGATCGCAGCATTTTTTTTTATAAAGGGAGAGTTTTGAAACAATCTCAGTGTCCTCTGGTTTAGGAGACTGGCTCAGCAGATTCCCAAGTCCAGGGGGACCCAGGCGGCCAATAAATGCAGTGGAGATCAATGCTTATTGATTGGAGCCAGATGCCCACAAAATATGGTCGATGGAATGCACCAGGTTCCTAAGAACATATAGATCAGGGCCAGTTCATTCAAGGCACGTGGAAGACAGACGGCTGACCTCAGTGAGAGAGGAGATGGGAGTGAGGGGCGGGGCCTGGGACAAGTGGCAGGCAGATGCTGCACCCCGTGGGGTACCTGCTGCTCTTTGTTTGGGGGTTAGAGATGACTGAAGTTTCTTTTATATTTAAAATTTTGTATTTATATTTATCAGTATTTTATAATTTTCCCCCAGTGAACAATATTACATCAGAAATTTTTAAGAAGAAAGAAGTTAGGCAGTGCCAAAAGAGAGGTAAAGATGAAGTCCGGTGGGACCCGAGAGGAAGAGGTGACCCCTTCTGCCAGGGGGTGGGAGGTGTTTGGGGGCAGGGAAGGACCTGGAGGCAGAGGGGACCCAGGTGTGGCTATTGCAGAGGGCAGGGCTTGAAAAGGGGCTGATTAAAGAGGTCGACACTAGAGGTCAGTCAGGTCACCACACGTATTCCTGAGCCCGGGGCCTGGGGGTGGAGTGATGGAGGAGGACTGCGTGTGCCAGGTACTGTTCTAAGCACGTGACATACCAATTTAATCCTCACAGCAACCCTATCAGGCGGCCCTATCATTATCCCCATTGTACAGACAGGGAAACTGAGGCACGGAGCAGTTAAGAGATTTGCCTAAAGTCACACAGCTTGAAATAGAGGCGCGGGGATTTGAACCCAGGCAGTCTGACTCGAAAGGGCTTGCTGATTCTAGCTGGTGGTCCCGGAATGCAGAGGTGTGGGGGGGGCGGGAATACAGCTGCTTCTGGATGGCAACCTGGTGCCCACTCCCGCACTTTTCTCTCCTTGGACAGAAACCGGCAATTACACCTGTGAATTCTGCGGAAAGCAGTACAAGTACTACACGCCCTACCAAGAACACGTTGCCTTACACGCCCCCATCAGTGAGTATCTTCTCTGGTTGGGAAGGGTGAGCCCGCCGCAGGCCGGGGCTCTGGAGATTTCCAGGGGGAGGGCGGAAGCAAAGGTGGTTCAGAGCCCGTCTTTAGGTGTCCAGGTCTGACTCCGGTCACCACCTGACTGCAGGAACTGGGAAAGGCCCACCCTGAAGCCAGGAAACCCTGAGACCTCCCCTGGTGGCCTCAGATGCCTGGGGCCCCCCGGATTTGGGGTTAGGAAGAGTGGGTAACACTTGCCCGAGTTCCTCCGGGGCCTTGTCCTCACCTCAACTCTTGTTGAGTCGCTAAGTCGGGTCTGACCCTTTGCAACTCCTTGAACTGCAGCGCCCGGCTTCCCTGTTCCCCTGAACTTACTCAAACGCACGTCCATTGAGTCAGTGAGGCCATCCTCTAAGCGCCTCCAAACCATGTGGTTCCTCAGTCCCCACCCCTAAAGCCAGCACCATGTAATGCTCCTTCAGTCTGAACCAGCGTGGGCCTCACCCAGGCTCGACGAGGGTCAGCTAGACGAGACAGCTTTACACCTGGAGGTAGAAAGGGTGAGAACTCAGAAGGAGCACCAGGCTAGCCCTCAGCAGCTCGAGGTGTCCGTGGAGTCACGGGCTCATGTGTGGCCTTGGGCAGGCCCATCCTGCCCCCGCAGCCCAATCTCTCCCTCATGCCCTGGCCTGGGAGAGGAAGGGTTCTAAGAAACCCTACCTCAGGGACATCCTGGCTTTCCATTCTGATTTGCAGTCTTCCCTTTTGGGTGTCAAAGGGGCTGTATCCTTTGATCCTCAAGTCTATGAGACCTTGGTCCTCAACCAAAGTTCTGACTGTTCTGGCTTAACGAGATGTGCAGGCAGTAGGGCGGGATGGTTTTGAGGTATTTGGGAGTATGCTTACCTTTGTCCCGGCTGTACTGTGGGGACCTCACTCTGCAGTTTGTGGATGGGAGGATCTAGGTGCCCACTCCGCACTTTTCTCTCCTTGGACAGAAACCGGCAATTACACCTGTGAATTCTGCGAAAGCAGTACAAGTACTACACGCCCTACCAAGAACACGTTGCCTTACACGCCCCCATCAGTGAGTATCTTCTCTGGTTGGGAAGGGTGAGCCCGCCGCAGGCCGGGGCTCTGGAGATTTCCAGGGGGAGGGCGGAAGCAAAGGTGGTTCAGAGCCCGTCTTTAGGTGTCCAGGTCTGACTCCGGTCACCACCTGACTGCAGGAACTGGGAAAGGCCCACCCTGAAGCCAGGAAACCCTGAGACCTCCCCTGGTGGCCTCAGATGCCTGGGGCCCCCCGGATTTGGGGTTAGGAAGAGTGGGTAACACTTGCCCGAGTTCCTCCGGGGCCTTGTCCTCACCTCAACTCTTGTTGAGTCGCTAAGTCGGGTCTGACCCTTTGCAACTCCTTGAACTGCAGCGCCCGGCTTCCCTGTTCCCCTGAACTTACTCAAACGCACGTCCATTGAGTCAGTGAGGCCATCCTCTAAGCGCCTCCAAACCATGTGGTTCCTCAGTCCCCACCCCTAAAGCCAGCACCATGTAATGCTCCTTCAGTCTGAACCAGCGTGGGCCTCACCCAGGCTCGACGAGGGTCAGCTAGACGAGACAGCTTTACACCTGGAGGTAGAAAGGGTGAGAACTCAGAAGGAGCACCAGGCTAGCCCTCAGCAGCTCGAGGTGTCCGTGGAGTCACGGGCTCATGTGTGGCCTTGGGCAGGCCCATCCTGCCCCCGCAGCCCAATCTCTCCCTCATGCCCTGGCCTGGGAGAGGAAGGGTTCTAAGAAACCCTACCTCAGGGACATCCTGGCTTTCCATTCTGATTTGCAGTCTTCCCTTTTGGGTGTCAAAGGGGCTGTATCCTTTGATCCTCAAGTCTATGAGACCTTGGTCCTCAACCAAAGTTCTGACTGTTCTGGCTTAACGAGATGTGCAGGCAGTAGGGCGGGATGGTTTTGAGGTATTTGGGAGTATGCTTACCTTTGTCCCGGCTGTACTGTGGGGACCTCACTCTGCAGTTTGTGGATGGGAGGATCTAGGTTCAGGAAGGTGGAGGGATTATGCAAAGCTCATCAGGGCGCAAGGCACCTGCAGTGTGGGTGGCCCTACCCTCCTTTAGCCTAGACCATGGCCGCACAGAAACATGACCCCCTGAGGGCTTTCAGGTGGGCAGGGAGAGGTGTTCAGAGCTCTCGGAAGGTGGCAGAGGCAGCTTCCCTAAGATTCTTGTCCTGCTCGGCCCCTGCTGCATGACCTTGAGCCTGTCACTTCACTTCTCTGGGCTCCTGTTTCCCTCCTTTGGGAGTTCTCAAAGTCTTTTCAGCCTGAGGATCTGGATTCAAGCCATCTCTAATTTAAAGAGACCCTCAGACAAGCACCTGCAGTGGCCCAACCAGAGGCGATCGTGTCCCACCACCCATGCAAAGGGTGTGTGGGTTACCTGGCCAGGTCCTGCCGATGGGGCAGAGAGGACACAGCTTCCGCTTGGTGGGCACTGACCCATGCATTTGGCCCATTTACGTTGCTGGTGCAGAGGCATGAGGCCTGTGGCTTGAGCTCCATCTCTCAGACCCCTCTGGGGGCCCTGCTTTCCATGGGCAGGGACAGAGGCAACTGTGCGTGGACACCTGCTTTCCTGTGCTCTCCGGGGTGAGCTTAGTTACTCACCCAGAGTGCAGTTAGAGTCAGGTGGCAGTTACAAAGCCAGCCTGCAACTTGGGGTGCAGCCTTTGGAGGAAACTTTCAGTGCTGTTACTGCTCTGCCCGCAAATGACTCTTGGAACAAGGTTTATAGGGTTGACCCGAGTCACGGGCTCATGTGGCCAGGCCCATCCTGCCCCAGCCCAATCTCTCCCTCATGCCCTGGCCTGGGAGAGGAAGGGTTCTAAGAAACCCTACCTCAGGGACATCCTGGCTTTCCATTCTGATTTGCAGTCTTCCCTTTTGGGTGTCAAAGGGGCTGTATCCTTTGATCCTCAAGTCTATGAGACCTTGGTCCTCAACCAAAGTTCTGACTGTTCTGGCTTAACGAGATGTGCAGGCAGTAGGGCGGGATGGTTTTGAGGTATTTGGGAGTATGCTTACCTTTGTCCCGGCTGTACTGTGGGGACCTCACTCTGCAGTTTGTGGATGGGAGGATCTAGGTTCAGGAAGGTGGAGGGATTATGCAAAGCTCATCAGGGCGCAAGGCACCTGCAGTGTGGGTGGCCCTACCCTCCTTTAGCCTAGACCATGGCCGCACAGAAACATGACCCCCTGAGGGCTTTCAGGTGGGCAGGGAGAGGTGTTCAGAGCTCTCGGAAGGTGGCAGAGGCAGCTTCCCTAAGATTCTTGTCCTGCTCGGCCCCTGCTGCATGACCTTGAGCCTGTCACTTCACTTCTCTGGGCTCCTGTTTCCCTCCTTTGGGAGTTCTCAAAGTCTTTTCAGCCTGAGGATCTGGATTCAAGCCATCTCTAATTTAAAGAGACCCTCAGACAAGCACCTGCAGTGGCCCAACCAGAGGCGCATGCGTGTCCCACCACCCATGCAAAGGGTGTGTGGGTTACCTGGCCAGGTCCTGCCGATGGGGCAGAGAGGACACAGCTTCCGCTTGGTGGGCACTGACCCATGCATTTGGCCCATTTACGTTGCTGGTGCAGAGGCATGAGGCCTGTGGCTTGAGCTCCATCTCTCAGACCCCTCTGGGGGCCCTGCTTTCCATGGGCAGGGACAGAGGCAACTGTGCGTGGACACCTGCTTTCCTGTGCTCTCCGGGGTGAGCTTAGTTACTCACCCAGAGTGCAGTTAGAGTCAGGTGGCAGTTACAAAGCCAGCCTGCAACTTGGGGTGCAGCCTTTGGAGGAAACTTTCAGTGCTGTTACTGCTCTGCCCGCAAATGACTCTTGGAACAAGTCAAATAAGGTCATGGAGGGGCTTTGAACCCTGACAGGCAATCTCCGGCCCATTCTCGTAACTATGAAGTCCTCCATCGCACGTCAGGTGGTCCACGAGGAAGGGGTACTTCATTTGTACCCATATTTTTGTCCTGATATCCAGGTACTTCTCTCCTGAAGAACTGTCCACTCTTTCTGTGTTCCTCCTTTTGTTCTCTCTCTTGTGGACTGTCTCTCTCTTTCTGCATCTGTGTGCTGAATGCGTCTTCTCTTTACTGCTGAGGTCTAGGGACTCCATGATCATCTGTGTTTAAAATACAGAGTGAGAGATTTAGGCTAAATAAAACAGAGGACTGTTTCTCAAAACTGACCAAGAAATAGCCCCTCCAGTGGCCTTTGGAGCTATAGGACTGAATGTCTGTAGGTTCTATGTGGAGTTGGGGGCTGGACTTGATGACTTTATCCAGTGGTACCAGGCCTTGAGAGACCCTGGGTCTGGTGAGAGCATCCAGAGGGATGTAGGCTGACTGTGGGTGGAAGCAGAAATAGAGTATGTACTCTCTCAGCTCTGACTGCTTTTGTAAGCTTAGCAAGATGTTTTTAAGATTCATACATGGTGTTGAATGTATCAGTTCATATTTTTTTTAAGTACTGAGCAATATTCTGTTGTATGAAAATACCACAGCTTGTTTAGCCATTTGCTTGTTCATTTGAGTTGTTTCCAGTTTTAGACTATTATGAATAAAGCTGCTATGAAAATGCTCGTACCAGGCTTTCTGGGGACATATGTGTTCATTTCTCTTGGATACATTCCAAGGAGTAGAATTGATAGGTTATAGGGGAGAGTATGTTTACCTTTTTAAGATCTGACAAACCATCTCCCAAGATGGCTATTACACCCTATACTCCCACCAGCCGTGGATGGGAGTTCCCCTTGCTCCGAATTCTTGTCAGCATTTGGTGGTAGGAAGCTGTTTAATTCGAGCTCTTCTGGTGAGTGCGTAGTGGTATTTCGCTGTGGTGTTAATTTGTGTTTTCCTGATGACTAATGATGTTGAGCACTTTTTCATTTGCTTCTTGGCCATTTGTATATTATACTTTAGAAACTGTGTAAGTCTTTTGACCATTTTCTTCGATCGGATTGTTTGTCCTTTTATTGTTAAATGGTAGGAGTTCCTTTTGCAGGGCCATGCCCTGCAGCATGTGGGGTCTTAGTTCCCTGAGCCAGGGATTGAGCCTGCACCTGATGCATTGGAAGCACAGAGTCTTAACGACTGGATCACCAGGGAGGCCCCTAGGAGTTCTTTACATATTCTAGATCCAGGTTCTTTATTGTGTATACATACGTGTGTGTGTGTGCGTATATATACACACATATATTTATATAAAATGAATAGTTTGTCAATCTTTGGTGCGACTTGATTTTCATACAGTATCTTTGAATGAGCAGCTGTTTTTCATTCTAATGAAGGCTAATTTATCCATTCTTTATAACTAGTATTTTCTCAGGGATGGTGAGACGCTCTTATTATCTTTTAAAAGCTTTATACTTTTCAGCTTTTGTATTTTAGTCTCTGATCTATTTCAAGTTAATTTTTGTGAATGGTGAGAGGTGTGATTGGAGATTCACTTTGTACCATATGGATATCTGGTTGTTCTGACACCATTTGTTGAAAAGATTGTCCTTTTGCACATTGATTGCATTGGGACCTTTGTTGAAAACCAGTTGAATGCATGTATTAAGTGTGAATTTATTTCTGTCTGATTGAGCTATTTGCCCATGTTTATGGTTTGATTTATTATAAGTCTTAATTCAGGTGCTCTCAGTTTTTCATCCTTTGTATTTATTTTTAAGTGTATTTGTCTTAAAAAACTTTGCTTTGCAATATAAATATTAGTCTTCTTGCCAATTGCTACCAAAAAGTCCATCTTGGATTTTGTTTAGGATTACACTGATTCTATACACCAGTCTGCAGAGAGTAGACATCATAATATTTGATCTCCCAATTCATGAACATGGTATGTCTGTTTATTGGTTTGGGTCTGGATAAATTTCTCTTAGCAGTACTTTATATCTTCAGAGTAGAAGTCTTCCACATATCTCATTAAATTACATCTAAGTATTTTATGGGTTTTTTGATGCTACTCTGATTTTTTTTATTTTATAGTTTTATTGCTATTACATAATTTGAAATTTTTAAATTTTGTTTAAAAGAATTTAAAATTTTTATAGATTGAATTTGTATCCCGAAATTTTGTTAACTTCACCTATTAGTTCTATTACTTTTTTTGTAAATTTTTTGGAATTTTTCTTGTGCCTACTGATGTCTTCTTTTTTTTCTAATCTGTATTTCTATTATGCTCATTAGTACCCTCCAGTTAGGTGTTGAGTAAACGAAATGAGTGGCTTTCTCTGCCTAGTTCCTAATGATAGGGCTCAGTTTTTCATCATTAAATATGGTCATTTTCATCATTAGGCACTGTATTAGCTGAAATAGGTTTTCATAGATACCTCTTTATCAGTTGAGGAATTTCCCTTTTATTTCTAGTTTATCAAAAGTTTTTTATTTTTTTCATAGATTGATGTTACATGTTTTTTCTATATCTATTGAGCTGATCCTAGGATTCTTATATTTATTCTGATATTGTGGTGAATTACATGGATTGATTTTTTTTAAAAAAAAAAAAGTCACCATGCCTGTTCTTTATTAAAATACATTAAGATGATCAGAAAACCATGAAATGAACTAGGAGACATTACAGAGTTGGAATTTTTCTTCTTCTCCAGAATGGCTTCTTTCTTTGAGCTTCTTGTTTTTTCTTAGAAAGGCATCTAAATTACTTTGAGACCTAGGGTAGCTTGTAGGATTAACTTGTTGTCAAGCATGTGCTTTCTAATTACTTCTATCTAAAATTCCCTAGGACTTTACCCGGTTTTTAATATCATTCCTCAAACTGACCCTTCAATGGCAGGAAACTACTGTCCTAGAATTAGGAGATGACCCCAAATGCAGTCAGTGGTCTGTTCATCATGGTTATAATCAAGAAAATAAATATTTCTGGTGTCTTTAAGACACCAGAAGTATTAATATATCATCATTCAATAAAGCACCTCATTTAAGGTAAACAATTTGTCCTGTGCGTGCACCCATGAAACCATCGCCACAGTTAAGTTGATGAACTTACCCATCGGCCCCAGCAGTGCCCTTGTGGGCTTTCACAGTCCCTCACTCTCCACTTCCCTATTCCCCGGCCAGCAGTGCTCTGCTTCCTATTACTGTGGATTAGTTTACATTTTCTAGAATCTTCCAAATATGGAATCTTATCTACTGGGTGTGGTGGGGTCTGGCTTCTTTTGTTTGAAGATTTGTCCATGTGTCAGTGTATCAGTGGTTCATTCCTTTTGATGGATGAGTAGTAGTGCTCCATTATCTAAATACAGATACCAGAGGTTCCTGCGTCTGTGTACTTATGGGTTGACATTTAGGTTGCTTCCAGTTTGGAGCTAATATAAATAAAGCTGCTGTGAGCGTGTCCTGCTGTGGACAAGTGCTTTCATTTCTCTTGGATAAATACCTAGTCTAGATCATGTGATAGGTGTATGTTTACCTTTTAAGAAAAAGTCAGACTATTATGCCATTTTACATTTCAGTCAGCAGTGTATTTTACTTTTCTTGTAATGTCCTTGTCTCAGTTGGGTATTACAGTAATGCTGGCGTCACAGAGTGAGTTGGGAAGAGTGTTCCCAGAGTATAGTGCTGATTTGGTGAAGCTGGTATATGTCTCTATATTTTTCACAGCCTTTTTTAAAAAATTGGCTTGTTCTATTAAGTGGAGAGAGCATTAAAATCTGCAAATATAATTATGGAGGTTGCTGTTTCTTTAGTTCTGCCCATTTTTGATTTCTGTATTTTGAAACTTTTTTAGGTGCATACACTGAGGATAATTATGTCTTTATGAATTGACCGTTTTAAAAATTGCATAATGCCCCTTTTAATCTCTGATTACACCTGTTGTCCTCCTTTATTTGATATCAACATAGCCACTACATGTTTCTTAGGATTAGTATCTGTATGGTAAATCTTTTTCATCCTATTAATCTGTGTCTTTATATGTAAAATATATATATATATATAGTTGGTTCTTCTCCTTTATACTTTATTTCTTCTCCTTCTCCTTTATTTGGGAAATCCCTGCCTTTTAATTGAAGTGTTTATAATTTACTGACATAATTGGTTTTAAATGTACCATCTTGTTATACATCTACATAAGTTATAAACCCAATAATTTCTTTTTTGTGGGGGGAGTAGGGAGGGAGGAGGGTGGGCAGGCCACTTCTATTGGTCTTTCATTTATCTATTTTTTTCATCCATCTTCGTTCTTTGGCCCGTGTGGACCTCCCGTCGCGGTGGCCTCTGTTGTCGCAGAGCATGGGCTCTGGGCGCATGCGCTCCAGAGCTCCGGCTCGGTAATTGGACACGTCAGTCCAGCCGCTCCGCGGCACGTGGAATCTTCCCAGGCCAGGGATGGAACTGGCGCTTTTTGCACTGCAAGGCGGTATCCTTACCCACAGGACCACCAGGGAAGCCCTAAACCCAATAATTTCTATTTTGGCTTTGTATAAGTTGTTGTTTAAGAAGTAAGAAAATGCCTTTTATATTTACCCACAGATTAAAAGGTCCATACTTTTCTTTCCTTTTTATAAATCTGAATTCTATTATTTCCCTTTATTCCCTGAACAGCTTCCTTTAACATTTCTTATGCTGTAGATCTGTCGATGAAAGATTCTTTTAATTGAAGGTATTTTTATTTCACCTCCTCTCTTGAAGGATACTTTCTTTGGATATGAAATGCTATGTTGAGAAATTTTTCTTTCAGCACTTTAAAAATATCATTCCTTTTATCTGTGGCTTGTGTTGCTTCTGAGGAGACTTCGGAGATCATTCTGATTGTTATTTTATATTCCATGGGTCTTTTTTCTCTGAACGCTTTTAATATTTCTCTGTACTACTAATTTTTAGCAATTTGATTATGATATATCGTTTTTCTTGTATTTGTCCTGTTTGGGGTTCACTGAGCTTCTTGGATCAGTGGGTTCACATTTTTTCATCAAATTTGAAAAAAATTCAGCCAGTATTTCTACCAATATTTTGCTTCCCCAGTGTCTTTCCTCTCCTGTTGAGATTTAGTTTCATATATATTAGATTGTTTTATCGTGTTTACAGCTAAGGGGAAGCCCTGTTGAGTTTGTCAGTGTTGTTTTCTCACTGTGTTTTGATTTGGTTACTCTCAAGTGTCCTGTCTTCACATTGACTGATCTTTTCTTCTACAGTATCTAATTCGTTTCTGTAGAAACACTGATCGAGTGAATTTTACATTTCAGCCATCAAATTTTTCATCTCTGCCATTTCCACTTGGTTCTTCTTCATTATTTTTGTGTTATCCTTTTTATAATAGCTGTGTTAAGGTTCTTATCTGCTAATCCCTCTGTCCCTGTTATTTCTTTGTGTCCCTATTGCTTTTTTTCCTCTTGATTATTACTCACATTTACCTGCTTCACCTAACCATTTTTGATTCTGCGCTGTACACTGTGGATGCTATATTGTTGAGGGTCTGAATTTTACTGTCTTTTTAAAAGTATGGAATTTTGTTCTGGGAGGTGGTTAATTTATTTCCAGATCAACTTGAAACTTCAAAGTTGTTTTAAAACTGTGTTAAGACAAATCTCGAACCATCTTTATTAGGGTTAGAGTAATTCTTCTGAGGCATGGCTTTTCTGAGTCTCGACTGAATGCCTGAGGCATCCAGCAAGATCGCCCCTTTGGCAGGTAGAATTCAAAGGTCTCCTCATATTTTGCAGCCTCTGAATCCTCACTCAGCTCCTCCCCACCAGTGGCTATTGGCTGCCAGTCTTTGCAGCGGCTCCCTCTGCACAGTACAATTTGATATTCATCCAGAGACTTCAAGCGCCCCCTCTGTGTATGTCTAGAGTTCTTTCTTTGCACATTTTCCTCCACTTTGTTATTGTGCCCTGCACATTCCAGCCGCCTCAGAGGCCCTGAAACTCTGAGTTCTTCTGAATATTTGTTAACCGGGTTTTTGGCTTTTAATATTTCTCTGTACTACTAATTTTAGCAATTTGATTATGATATATCGTTTTCTTGTATTTGTCCTGTTTGGGGTTCACTGAGCTTCTTGGATCAGTGGGTTCACATTTTTTCATCAAATTTGAAAAAAATTCAGCCAGTATTTCTACCAATATTTTGCTTCCCCAGTGTCTTTCCTCTCCTGTTGAGATTTAGTTTCATATATATTAGATTGTTTTATCGTGTTTACAGCTAAGGGGAAGCCCTGTTGAGTTTGTCAGTGTTGTTTTCTCACTGTGTTTTGATTTGGTTACTCTCAAGTGTCCTGTCTTCACATTGACTGATCTTTTCTTCTACAGTATCTAATTCGTTTCTGTAGAAACACTGATCGAGTGAATTTTACATTTCAGCCATCAAATTTTTCATCTCTGCCATTTCCACTTGGTTCTTCTTCATTATTTTTGTGTTATCCTTTTTATAATAGCTGTGTTAAGGTTCTTATCTGCTAAGCCCTCTGTCCCTGTTATTTCTTTGTGTCCCTATTGCTTTTTTTCCTCTTGATTATTACTCACATTTACCTGCTTCACCTAACCATTTTTGATTCTGCGCTGTACACTGTGGATGCTATATTGTTGAGGGTCTGAATTTTACTGTCTTTTTAAAAGTATGGAATTTTGTTCTGGGAGGTGGTTAATTTATTTCCAGATCAACTTGAAACTTCAAAGTTGTTTTAAAACTGTGTTAAGACAAATCTCGAACCATCTTTATTAGGGTTAGAGTAATTCTTCTGAGGCATGGCTTTTCTGAGTCTCGACTGAATGCCTGAGGCATCCAGCAAGATCGCCCCTTTGGCAGGTAGAATTCAAAGGTCTCCTCATATTTTGCAGCCTCTGAATCCTCACTCAGCTCCTCCCCACCAGTGGCTATTGGCTGCCAGTCTTTGCAGCGGCTCCCTCTGCACAGTACAATTTGATATTCATCCAGAGACTTCAAGCGCCCCCTCTGTGTATGTCTAGAGTTCTTTCTTTGCACATTTTCCTCCACTTTGTTATTGTGCCCTGCACATTCCAGCCGCCTCAGAGGCCCTGAAACTCTGACCGCTGTCTCTTCTCTGAGATTGCAGTGCATCCTTCAGGCTCCACCTCTGTGCCCTGGTCCAGAAGGTCTGTCCCGGCAGAGAGCGGAGGCTCACAGCAGGTCTTCTTCCATGAGTCACCAGTCCTGCACCATCTGCCGTTCGGGATCTGAACATTTGTGTTTCATGTGTTTTGTCAGCCTTATGGTTTTACAGCTGAACTTGGAGGAGGAGGAGTCCTGTACCAGGTGTCCCGTCATGGCCACAAGTGCAAGGTCTCCGGTTGTCTTTCTAAGAGTGAGACCTGTGAGCAGGGAGGGGTTCCCAAACTAGATTCCTCTTGCATCAGGTCCGCCTTCATTCTGCCCTCCAGCCTTTGAGTTTGCTGTTTACTTTTGCCTTTGATGCATTTCCATTCCCCTCTACCACATAAAGGTTTCAGGAAGACGGCCCGGTCTTTCCCCAGTCTCCACTGCATGGTTACCTTGCTTAATCCTTACAGTCTCTGAATTTTTTAGCACCAGGTAAATTTTAAGCTTTACAAGAAGAAGAAACCACATGCTGTCTTCTTTTTTAATACCTCTTATTTGCAAGCCTCTCATGCATTTTTCGCCAGGGCAGTTGGCCCGTCTGAAATGCTTTCTTCCCTTCTTGTGACGGCCAGGTAGACATATCCGCCTGGCCACATTCTGTGTGAGAAGGTCAGCAGATGGAGCAGACAGATGAGTGAGATGACTTCAGCCCCGACCTCCTCTGTGACCCTGAAGTGGTGGCTGTGCCGCTCTGAGCCTCTGTCTGCCTGTACCCTTGGGACCCGCGGGAGGATAACATGTGAGAGAGCGTCTTAGGCCTTCTCTTGGGCATCCCATCTTGGATGTGCTCGATTTAAGCAGTTCTGAGCCATTTACGCATCAATCCCTCCCTAGTTCAGTGGAATCTGAGGCACTTCCCGTGTGTCAGGGCATGTGCCCTGGCTGGGCCAAACTGGCAGAATAGACAGAATAATGGGGAAAGAGACATTAAAAGATCACACCATGTGTCTCTGTTGGCAGCGGTCAGATCTTGGAAGGCAAGAGGGGAGGGGCCTGAAAGTAAGTGACCACGTAGGGTATCAGGGAGGGCTTCCTGAGGAAGTGAGAAGTGATGTGTAGGTGAAGGTACATAGGACAGAGCAGTAGTGATCCAGACAGAAACCGCAGGGAAGAACGTTCTAGGCAGAGGGACTAGCATGAGCAAAGGCCAGGAGGCTTGGAGGAGAGAGGGCATTGTAGACTGAGAGGGCAGGAGGTGGGCAGGTCCCAGGCTGAACCAAGTAGGTGGTGCCCCAGAGTTTATCGTAGCAAGTGCTTTGGGGGGTCCTGAGTGCCCTGCCACAGGGAGGCAGGGGTCTCGCACATGAAGTGTCAGGCATCCGACAGCCCGATCCAAAACTGTGGGACCTGATCCAGAGAATGTGCTAGAAACCATTCTGCAGACCCCAGCCAGGCTCTGCGGCAAGGTGGTGCCCTTGAGATGTTCCCAATGCCTGTGGGTTCCATGAACCCCAGTCAGCCCCAGAAGGCCCCCTCACTCACTACGTGGTCACCCTCGGGGGAGAGAGCTGCACTGGAGCAAAGCCGCCCCCACCCCCCTCTTGGTTTGCAGGTGGCACTGTGGTCACATGCCGGGCCTCACCACCACTAGTAACCACCTCCACAGGCCGAGTGAAGAAGGCAGACGGCCGCCACCCCGACTGCCAGGGCTGGAGGCCACCTGAGGGTCAGGGCCTCCCACCCCTGTAACCTCAGCTTCTGCAAAGGGTGCAGGTGAGGGAGGCGGGGGTCTGGGAATTGGTGACAAAAGCTGCCCCTGACACCACCAGGGAGCTGCTGCACTTGCTTATTTAGCTTGTCAGCCATCGAGTTCAGCATGTCGCCTGAGAGCATCAGTCCCAAGCGGTGACCAGGAGACCATGAGCCCCTTCCAGGAAAACCATCAGGTGTTACTGGGCCCCACCGATAAGCTCCTTTGTCTGCCGTTACTTCCAAGCCAGCCTGGCTTGGAAGGAGAACAGGCTTAGGGACCTGCATTTTAGAAAATGCATTGAAACCTGAGTTGATTCATTCAGGTGCCCCAAGCATGGCCCCAGGCAGAGTTCTTAGGCACTCAGAGACTGGGCTGGTCAGTGGCCTCCGGGGACTGCTGAGTGGGAGCTGGTGATCAGGCTTTGCTCAGGGAGAAGCCCGAAAAGGTTCTAGACTCCCAGACTTTCTCAGGCTCCAGGCGGGAGCTGGAACCTTTGCTCTCTGTGGGCCAAGGAGTCTTGACCCTCAAGCGTAGGGATCTGTGGCCCAAGCGGCCACGTGCTCAGCCAGCGTGGAGGGACCTGGGCGACTGAGAGCCTGACCCTCTCAGGTACCGCCCCCGGGTGGGAGCCAGCGGACGATCCAGACACGGGCTCTGAGTGTTCGCATCCGGAGGTCTCCCCATCTCCACGCTTCGTGGCAGCGAAGACCCAGACGAACCAGTCGGGGAAAAAGGCTCCGGCCTCCGTGGTCCGATGCGCTACCCTCTTACATCGCACCCCTCCAGCCACCCAAACCCAGACGTTCCGCACTCCAAACTCGGGATCTCCGGCGAGCAAGGCCACCGCAGGTACCGGCCTCTGGGCCCCTCACACTTCCCCCACTCCCCGCCCCGTGCCGCCCCTGCCACAGCTGTGCCCGCGGTCGTTGTTTTCCCCTGCAGGAGCGAGAGTGGAGGGCCCCCAGCTCTCCAATTGGCCCTGTGACCCTGGCGAGCCACCTAGCCTCTCTGAGTTTGGGTTCGCTGACCCTGCATCAGGGGGTTGTACAAGATGCTTTGCAAACTAATTTTTTTAAGCAGAAGAGTGTTTTTTTATATGTTATGGTCTAAGGGTTTTTTTTTTTTTTTATTGATCGCTAACATTCGAACATGAGGTGGTCTATGAAACTTGATTTCGAGCTGACATTGAAAAGTCAGATCTGGCATTCCAGGGCCCACGCGCGTACAGGGCTGCAGCCGCCTTGGGTCTGAGTCACAGCTGTGTCCTCCAATAGAACCTGTTCTCTCCAGTTTTCCACAGGCCCCACCACTCCCTCCTGCCTCCCCAGCACGATGGCCACGTGGCAGGCACCACTGCTCATTGTGATCACGCTGTTGTCTGTTTCGCATCCGTTTACGTCAGTTCATCCATTTACATTGCCTGCCTGGACCCTCTTGGCATGAGCTTGCACCCCCACCCCCATCTTTCAGAAAACCCAGTCTAGAAACTCATTTCTAAAAAGAGCCGGTCTCCATGGACAAGAGCTGCTCTCTTGGACCAGAGGGGTTGATGGGATCTCTGTTCTCTTGGCTGCCCCTCTCCTGGGTCCTGTGGGGAACCCCCTCTACGGACCATAGCCCAGCAGGAAACCGTGGGTGCCTGCTCCAGTGTTGTCTATGTTGGAAGGCTCAGACTCCAGAAGGGTGAACAGGCAAGGTACACAGCAGCCACTTCTCACCAGTCGTCAGGGAAAACTGCTGACGCACACCGTGTGCTGAGAACTAGCTCATCAGGAATCCCAATTCATACCTTGAGGTGTGGAGCCTTGGAGCTCCTGCCTAAATACGTGGGATGTAGGCTGGAGTGACAACGAGGTCCTTCTGGGACTAGGAGCCTTTCAGGTGCCTTCAGGAGGCCCAACGTCATCCATTAAAGTAAATGGAAAACTCACTGACAAGAACCGGGAGGCTGGACCAGAAACAGCCAAGAAGTGAGCCGTGCTGCCTTTATTCTGGCTCCGAAGGCTCGTCAGGAGCGAGGATGCGGTTCTTAAAAATGTACACCTCGGGCTTCCCTGGTGGTCCAGTGGGTAGTGAGTCTGCCTTGCAGTGCAAAGGGCACCGGTTCGATCCCTGGCCTGGGAAGATCCCATGTGCCGTGGAGCGGCTGGACGAGTGTGTCCAATCATGAGCCAGCGCGCTGGAGCACATGCGCCCAGAGCCGGTGCTCTGCAGCGAGAGAGGCCACCGCAATGGGAGGCCCACACAGGCCAAAAAAGAATAAAGATGGATGAAAATAAACAAATAAAAAGACAATAAAAGGGCCAAAATTTTTAAAAATTATATTCTTATTTTTTTAAAAAAATGTACATCTCCACATCGACAGGTGGGTTCTGTAGCACTAGCGCCACCTGGGGAGCCCCCCCAAAATGTCTGAAGCTGTGTATATTGTGCTTTAGTCTCTCAGCCACGTCCGACTCTTTGTGACTCCATGGACTGTAGCCCGCCAGGCTCCTCTGGGATTCTCCAGGCAAAAATGCGGGAGTGGGTAGCCATTCCCTTCTCCAGGGGTATTTGCCCACCCCAGGGATCAATCCCAGGTCTTCTGCACTGCAGGCAGATTCTTTACCAGCTGAGCTACCAGGGAACCCCAAGTGCAGTGGCTCAGATGGTAAAGGATCTGCCTGCAGAGCAGGAGATCTGGGTTCTATCCCTGGGTCTGGAAGATCCTCTGGAGAAGGAAGTGGCAACCCACTGCAATATTCTTGCCTGGAGAATCCCTTGGACAGAGGAGCCTGATGTTCTATAATCTATAGGGTCACAAAGAGCCACAACTGAGCTACTAACACATGCTTATTGTGCTTATCTTTCCTGAAAGGAGAGTAGGTAGTTAGTTTGAAGGTACTGGTTTACAGGTACTTGGTAGAAAAGAGCTAGGTTTGGGGAACAGTAGTCATAAATTAAAATCTGGTCATCAGAGGCTTATTAGTGGTAGATACAGGCTCATCTAAGGACCCCGGCTTTCAGGATCTTGCTTTTACTCTTGACCTTGTGGCTGGGAGTTTTTGCACCTGCAGTTTCTGCAGAGAACGTGTGAGTCTGTGGCCACTCTCAGAACCCAGTGTCACCAAGGACGCTGCCCGCAAGTGATGGGGCTTGCCTCTGGCTGCCTTTGGGCAACTTGGAAGACGTGCGGTGGGCATCACTCCTGGGTTGCCAGCGGCGCAGGGCCACGGACGCCAGGCTGTGAGCCAGAGCCTGCGTGTGGGCGTCATCTCTGCACCTCTCACGCGTGTGTGCACCTGCGAGAGGGTGTCCCCTGCAAAGCCACCTACTGGTTTTCCGGCAGAGGGGCCCGTAACAAGGCTAGTGGATCAAAGCCTGCGTTATCAGCTGAGCTTTTAGTTTTATCAGCTTTTACTCTTTTATAATTAATGAGATGAACTGTTAGACTTTGTCACCTCAGTGGTCCTAAATTCTACCCGTGTATTGGACAGACGGCAGTGAAGTCCTCCACGGATGGGTAACCATCCTCCTGCGTGCGTGAGGCTTAAAGTGGAGAGAGGAATCACTTTCCTGCCCAGTCCTTTTTAGAGAAGAACCATCTGTCCCAGGAATGAAATCTCCTTATTCTGCCGTCTTTGAGGCTTAGGAACGTAGCCCCAGGACATCGACAGCCTCACTTTCTCTGGGTGTTCACCTGTGAAAGGGGAATGACAACATGGACCTCCCAGAGCTCGTGGAGGGCTAAAGGAGACCGTGGACGTGAAGCCTCTGGACCAGGGCCTGGCCGCAGCAGTTGCTTCATAGATAAAAGTCTCCTCGCCTTTTCCCCAGAAGAACTGAGGAGGGGCTTTCTGTGCCAGTTTACAGATGGCATCTTGAAGCGGGCAGGTGTGTAGCTCTCAGTCCAGGCATTTTATAGACACGTTTACAAGAGAGGGTCTTGCCTGCGATGTTCTCGACGACCTCTGCAAAAAGGAGGCTACGTCAGGAGACCTGGATGGAGCTGGGGTTGGGGGCAGGGCCTATAGAAGCCACCTCTGGCTTTCTTTCCCATCACCCCAGTGATTGTCTCAAACACTGGCCCCCCACAGTCTGAGCACTTGCCTTCCTGCCATAGGATGATCTGGGAACAGTGGCATTTCACCAAGTGGGTTCCCAGGATTACCATTCTTGAGAGATATTAAGGAATCTCATATTTTTATTTATTTATTCATTTTGTTGGGCTGCATATGAGATCTTAGTTCCCTGACCAGGGATCGAGGCTAAGCTCCCTTCATTGGAAGCGAGGAGTCTTAACCAGTGGACGACCAGGGAAGTTCCTTCATAGTTTTAAAATGGACTTCAGTGGCCAATCATATTTGAGAAGGTTGGGTTAAATGGAGTTAGATGGGTCTCTCTCTGGTCGAACTTCTCAGAGTCTTTGCGGTGTTCACGTGAGTTGTTTCTTCTTGAGAGAGAGGCTGCTTATCCCGAACTGACTTGTTCCCAGAAGCCCTTATCTCCTGGGGCCTCCAGCATCCCCCATGAGCACCTTGAAAAAGCTGTAACCGGCTCAGATACTTTGTCTCTGTGCTGCAGCTGGGGGTGGGGACCACACTGGTGTTTCCCAGCTGGGCCCTGTCTGACTCCAGCGATTACAGGGAGTTACGGGAGAAGGCAAGCCACTCAGGAAGGCACCGTCTGCCCACGGGGACACCCCGGAAATCGCTCAGGGAGCCAGTCCCTTTCCCTGGTGAACTCTGACCCAACCTCACCTGGTTGCTGGCCTCCTAGGGTCTGGAGCTGCCCTGGCTCTGCCTGTCCCAGCTCTGCCACCAGGGGCCCCGTCTGCCATCTGGCCCTCCTGCCCTGCTGGAGCCAACACCAGAAGGCAGTCTGTCGTCCCCCCTGCTCCCTGGTGGGACCTGGCAGAGCGAGTAGAGAGTGGCCGGTCCACATCACTGAGTGTCCTCTGGGGCTCCCCAGGGACCTGGGAGACCCAGGCCCGGCTACCATCTGCTGAGTCAGCTCAACCTCATGTGCATGCCACATTCCACACGCATCCTACGGTGCCTGCGCCTCCACCCACCCTGGGGTCCTGACAGGCATCAGGCAATCTGGGGAGCTGCAAGTACATGGTTTGGGGTTCTGGATTCCCTCACTGTGCTGGTTTCCTAGCATAAAGTCTCAGGCCCTCATCCAGCCCAGGGTCCGCGGCAAGTCCCAGGCCCCTGGGCTTTAAGCCCCCTCTGGCATGCCCTGTCTTTTGACCAGTCACGATGGTTTTTTCTTGCTCCCTCCTCTCCTCACCCAGCAGAAAGCGCTTTCAGTCGGCGGGTAGAAGGCAAAGCACAAAACCACTTTGAAGAGACGAATAGCAGTTCCCAAAACTCCAGCGGTGAGTGTGCCCCGCGGCCTCTGTCCTGTGCCCTGGAGTCTGTGTGTCAGTGCTTTGTGGTGGTGGCTGGGGAAGGACCGATGATGGGAACGGGGTGTTGGGGAGAGGCTGGAGGCAGAGAAGGAGAAGGTGGCCAGGGCCAGGCAGAAGCAGCGGGTCCCTTTCTTCCAGGGACACCCCTCTAGGTCCCAGAGCCTCTCGGGAACCGTGGCTCCTCTGTCTCTTCCCCATGGAGAGAACTCCTCCATCCCCATAGCCTGGATATGTTGATGCTATGCTATGGGCATAGCATAGCCTAGAGCTATGCCCATAGAAGCTATCCCCATAGCCTGGATATGTTGACTCCATTGCTATGTTTATAGGGTGGAACCACTTTCTCCCCCAAGTGAAGCAAAGTGGGTACAGGAGAGGAAGCCGCGGCCTTCTGGACCTGGGACCATCCAAAGGTTCCCCTTTGAGCCCCTACCAGCCCAAGTAGGTTTTGCTGGAGTTTCCCAGTGTTTGGGCGCCCCCTGGTGGCTGCCTTCTGGCAAAGCCTTCGAGAGCTCCTTAGAACAGACCCCCCCGAAGGCCTCTGTCCCCAGACAGACGTGGGGCCAGCCTGGCAGAGCCATGAGCGATCACAACCAGCTTCTGTCCAAGAAAGGCACAGCAGGTTGGTCTGCACACTGCCAGCCAAGGCAGAGTGTGAAAAGGATTCTATGCTGGTACTTCCACTCAGGTAAGGCTCGCTCACTTTCTTGCTCAAAGTTAAACTCACCAGATGTGCTCAGCACGGTCTGGGCACTGGCTGGGTGTGGACCAGTGACGGACGTGCCTTGACCACGAGTCAGGAGCTTTATGAACCAGCCAGGAGCCCAGGCTTGCGGAGTCATGCTACTGGGCCCCGCCCCCTCATCCAGCCCAGGGTCCGGCAAGTCCCAGGCCCCTGGGCTTTAAGCCCCCTCTGGCATGCCCTGTCTTTTGACCAGTCACGATGGTTTTTTCTTGCTCCCTCCTCTCCTCACCCAGCAGAAAGCGCTTTCAGTCGGCGGGTAGAAGGCAAAGCACAAAACCACTTTGAAGAGACGAATAGCAGTTCCCAAAACTCCAGCGGTGAGTGTGCCCCGCGGCCTCTGTCCTGTGCCCTGGAGTCTGTGTGTCAGTGCTTTGTGGTGGTGGCTGGGGAAGGACCGATGATGGGAACGGGGTGTTGGGGAGAGGCTGGAGGCAGAGAAGGAGAAGGTGGCCAGGGCCAGGCAGAAGCAGCGGGTCCCTTTCTTCCAGGGACACCCCTCTAGGTCCCAGAGCCTCTCGGGAACCGTGGCTCCTCTGTCTCTTCCCCATGGAGAGAACTCCTCCATCCCCATAGCCTGGATATGTTGATGCTATGCTATGGGCATAGCATAGCCTAGAGCTATGCCCATAGAAGCTATCCCCATAGCCTGGATATGTTGACTCCATTGCTATGTTTATAGGGTGGAACCACTTTCTCCCCCAAGTGAAGCAAAGTGGGTACAGGAGAGGAAGCCGCGGCCTTCTGGACCTGGGACCATCCAAAGGTTCCCCTTTGAGCCCCTACCAGCCCAAGTAGGTTTTGCTGGAGTTTCCCAGTGTTTGGGCGCCCCCTGGTGGCTGCCTTCTGGCAAAGCCTTCGAGAGCTCCTTAGAACAGACCCCCCCGAAGGCCTCTGTCCCCAGACAGACGTGGGGCCAGCCTGGCAGAGCCATGAGCGATCACAACCAGCTTCTGTCCAAGAAAGGCACAGCAGGTTGGTCTGCACACTGCCAGCCAAGGCAGAGTGTGAAAAGGATTCTATGCTGGTACTTCCACTCAGGTAAGGCTCGCTCACTTTCTTGCTCAAAGTTAAACTCACCAGATGTGCTCAGCACGGTCTGGGCACTGGCTGGGTGTGGACCAGTGACGGACGTGCCTTGACCACGAGTCAGGAGCTTTATGAACCAGCCAGGAGCCCAGGCTTGCGCACGGAGTCATCATGGTGATCTGAGCTCCCACTGAGGCGCGACGCCAGCCCCACCATCGACACGCTGTTGGCTTGTGCTCGCCTCCGTTTCTCCTCTGCTGTCGGAGGGGAATGGCACACGCGTCCCTGGGGCAGGGAGCATCCAGCGGGCGCCCCGCAGAGAGGACACGCCCACCTGGTAGACTGTCTGGGGAGGAGTGGTTTTATTTTTAATAAACTGAGCAATTTTCACTAGTCACTGCCTGTGGCAGGGAGTGAGGTGTGCCGTACGAGAGTGTTCCCATGGCCCTTTAAACTAGAGCATCTGTCAGCTTCTCCATGTTGCTTCATCCTTTTGAAAACTGTCACCTGCTCAGCCTCTCCACAAGGTGGGCCTTAAAGAGATGGCAGGACTGGCCCAGGGCCATGCAGGAATAAGCCGCAGAACCGGGACGGAAACCCCGGTCTCCGGGGAGCCTTTGCGGTTAGCTCGCCAGGCTGCAGCCCCTGCCTCTCTGTCCACCAGAGCCGACGTGCACCACTGAGAACGGACGGTGCAAAGCGCCCTTCCTGCTGGCAGCCTCTACTGACCAGGCGCTTTCTGTGTGCCTGGCACATGGTCAGAGCTGTTTGTGTTTCACCTGTTTCACCCTTTACACACGGCCAGCGAGGGTCAGCAGCACTGTTAGCCCACTTTTCAGATGAGGAAATCGAGGCTCGGGAGAGGTTGATGGTCGTCCAGGTCCCCGGGCTTGTAGGCGGTGGAACCAGGATTCCCTGTGTGATCCACCTGCCCCGTTCTGCTGTCCCCTGCCTGCACACGGCGCGGGGAGATGCCGGCAAACAAGCCCCAAAGTGCAGCCCTCCCTCGGCTGCCCTGGTGTTTGGTACGAAACGTGGCCACCCCGGAGCCAAGACCCGCGAGCTGTCCCCTCTCCCAGTTCTGAGGCCAGCCGCCGCATGTGGGCATTTTCTAGAGCTCTGTGGCCTCACTCGGCGAGACTGGGGGTGTCCTGGAGGGATGCCCCTGGCTGACCTCGCCCTGCCCACAGCCCAGCCTCACCCTAGCACGCTCTCCCTTCTCCGAGAGCCCATCTGGCTCACTACTGCCTAAGAGCAGAAATCAGGACCGTCAGCCCTGAGCGCCAGAACCAGAAGAGACATAGCTAAACTGTTTTTCTTTTGAAGAAACTGCGAGTGCCCTGATTGCCAGTCCTTTTCCTCTGCTCCAGAGTGAGTGGAGGTCCTTTCAGGAGGCTGGAGAGGGCGAGGCAGAGCCGGGAGTGAACTCAGCCACCCCTCCCAGGCACACCCGGCAGCAGGTGGAGGCACAGGAAGGGCCAGCCCAGGCGGGTGGAGAAGTCTGGACATGGACCGGCAGAGCTACGGCCTTGGCCGCCTGTCTCTGGCGCCCACAGCCCTGCAGGAGCCAGACCTCGCCGTCCCACCTGCAGGGCCAACCCCACGGCGCCTCTCCTGAGCCCCATCCCCACCACCACCCTGCTCTTCTCCCTTCCTCATCCTTGCTCTCTTCTCTTCCTTCTTCCTGCTGCATCCCGGTGCGGCACAGAGCTGCAAAGAGAACAGGCCCGGCACGAGGGCTCCTGTTTTTAGAGGCTCTCCTGCCTCTCTGTCCACCAGAGCCGACGTGCACCACTGAGAACGGACGGTGCAAAGCGCCCTTCCTGCTGGCAGCCTCTACTGACCAGGCGCTTTCTGTGTGCCTGGCACATGGTCAGAGCTGTTTGTGTTTCACCTGTTTCACCCTTTACACACGGCCAGCGAGGGTCAGCAGCACTGTTAGCCCACTTTTCAGATGAGGAAATCGAGGCTCGGGAGAGGTTGATGGTCGTCCAGGTCCCCGGGCTTGTAGGCGGTGGAACCAGGATTCCCTGTGTGATCCACCTGCCCCGTTCTGCTGTCCCCTGCCTGCACACGGCGCGGGGAGATGCCGGCAAACAAGCCCCAAAGTGCAGCCCTCCCTCGGCTGCCCTGGTGTTTGGTACGAAACGTGGCCACCCCGGAGCCAAGACCCGCGAGCTGTCCCCTCTCCCAGTTCTGAGGCCAGCCGCCGCATGTGGGCATTTTCTAGAGCTCTGTGGCCTCACTCGGCGAGACTGGGGGTGTCCTGGAGGGATGCCCCTGGCTGACCTCGCCCTGCCCACAGCCCAGCCTCACCCTAGCACGCTCTCCCTTCTCCGAGAGCCCATCTGGCTCACTACTGCCTAAGAGCAGAAATCAGGACCGTCAGCCCTGAGCGCCAGAACCAGAAGAGACATAGCTAAACTGTTTTTCTTTTGAAGAAACTGCGAGTGCCCTGATTGCCAGTCCTTTTCCTCTGCTCCAGAGTGAGTGGAGGTCCTTTCAGGAGGCTGGAGAGGGCGAGGCAGAGCCGGGAGTGAACTCAGCCACCCCTCCCAGGCACACCCGGCAGCAGGTGGAGGCACAGGAAGGGCCAGCCCAGGCGGGTGGAGAAGTCTGGACATGGACCGGCAGAGCTACGGCCTTGGCCGCCTGTCTCTGGCGCCCACAGCCCTGCAGGAGCCAGACCTCGCCGTCCCACCTGCAGGGCCAACCCCACGGCGCCTCTCCTGAGCCCCATCCCCACCACCACCCTGCTCTTCTCCCTTCCTCATCCTTGCTCTCTTCTCTTCCTTCTTCCTGCTGCATCCCGGTGCCAGGCACAGAGCTGCAAAGAGAACAGGCCCGGCACGAGGGCTCCTGTTTTTAGAGGCTCTCCTTCTTCCCTCCTGCCCACCCGCCCTCCCTCTCCTCTTCCCATTCTGTCTGATCTCTGCGTCTCTGGCTCTTCTGTTTCACTTTTCACCTTTTCACTCGCCCCTGCTCTCCTCCTCTTCCTGCCCTCCACGTCCTTCGTGTTGCCTTTGGTTCATTCATACCTTCCTTTGTTTGTTCAGTCGGCGCCGTCTGTGTGTGTCCGCCAGCCGAGAGGGCGCTGGGCTGCAGGACCGGTGCCGTGTGGTCTCTGCCCTGAGAGGGCTCTCGGTCCGTGTCGTCCCCAGCGCCCAGACCAGTGGCGCCCTCGATACGTGCCGCTTGACGGTCTTTCCCTGCTGTCTCCCTCCCCCCGTGGCTCCTTGCTCCTAGCGAATGACAGGGAGCCCCGAGGGCACAGCCCCCGGTGGGTCTGGGGGCCCGGCTCCAGGGCTGCCTGCCGCCCAGCAGACCGGCGTCCAGGTGCGAGCGGCCCCGCTCACGGCCGCTCCGCTTCTCCCCGCAGAGCCCTACACGTGTGGCGCCTGCGGGATCCAGTTCCAGTTCTACAACAACCTGCTGGAGCACATGCAGTCTCATGCGGGTAAGGACCCCGGGGGGGTGACCGCAGCGCCCCCTTCCTCCCTCGCTCCGATCCTGCAGGAGGCAGGGCCCGCCGGTGGCTGCTCTCCCCAGAGCCCGGCACGGGACCTGGGGGCCCCTGTCCTGTGTAACCCAGGGAGGTTGTGGAGCGGCAGAAGCTTCCAGAAGTTGGGGCTTCTGCCTGGAGCCTCGAGGCTAGATAGGAGCTGCGCAGCACAGAGACGTGGAGGTGCGAGATAGGAGGGCCAGGGCAGCGAGCAGAGGCGGGGAGGGTGGCGGAGAGGCTCAGCCCACAGCAGCCTGGGGGAACCCGCTCGCTTTCAGGGTAAAACCCTGTCCCCCGACGCAGCCGCCGCCAAGCCTGAGGGTGCGTCCGTCCCAAGAAGGGCTAATGAAAGGACACGCTTCTAAGCTCCTTGCCAAAAATCAGACTCGTGGGTCTGGTGTGGGGCCCAGACTTGCACTTCTCACAGGTCCTCACGCCGCCCCCGTCCCCCAGCTGGTCCAGGGGCGGCACTTTGAGAACCGCTGTGAGGAAGGCCCAGCTCGGGGTCTGCCGTCTGGACAGACTTTTTATCCACTGTTTCTCCATCTGTCCAGCAAGTGTCCGCTGCCTCGCTTGACCGCCCAGCCTCTGGTTTCAGGTGTGGGTCATAGCAGCACCTAGATGTCTGATCTAGGCAGGGAGACGCTGGTCGCTGTAACAGGTGAACCCCGTGCTCGGCGGTTTGACGTGAGCCCGTCCTCCTCAGCCACAGCCCAGCCTGATGCAGGTGACCCTTTACGTGGAGGCTCAGGGACCCAGAGCCTTCTTCCTTCCTGTGTCTCCATCCTTCCCAGGGTGACAGAGCCCTGTCTCAGCGAGAGGGGCACACCTCCTTCTTTACCATTTAGACAAGTGACACACAGGTGCTGCAGCGCTGGGAAGCCTGTCAAGAGCCCCGCCCAGGGGCAGCCCGCCGCCCCGCCAGGGGAAGCAGGAATGTGAGGAGGCCCTGCTGGCCCCGCCCCTCCTTCAGGGTCGCCCCTGGAGGCGTTGGGGGTGGTGTGGGAGAAGCACCAGACGCCTGGGGCCTGGGCCGGTTCAGAACAAGCCAGACAGGAGCTGGCGGGAAGGAGCCACGAGGTGGAGATGGGAGTGTTTGCTCAGCCGCTGTCATTTCTGCTATTACGGATACTGTCTGTTGCTTTCTTTCTCGTAGGGCTTCCCAGGCAGCGCTAGTGGTAAAGAACCCGCCTGCCGATGCAGGAGACCTAAAAGATGCGGGTTCAATCCCTGGGTCGGGAAGATCCTCTGGAGAAGGGCGTGGGAACCCACTCCAGTCCTCTCGCCTCAAGCCCGTGGACAGGGGAGCCGTGTGGGCTGCAGTCCGCAGGGTCTCAAAGAGTCGGACACGGCTGAAGTGACTTAGCACCCCCACGTGTCTCTCTTAGGTTTATAGATCATTCATACAGTCTTCTAGGCTGGGCATGACTAGCCCAGTGTCGCAGGGCCGGGCATTCTTTAGGCAGGTACTGTCCTGCTGGCGTGACCTCTTCATTCATTCACGTACCCAGCATTTATCCGTTGGGTACCGGCTGTACACGAGGCACCAGTTAGGTGGTGAGGGGAGATGATTTATTCCTCATGTACTCGTTACATCAGCGCAGGGCTGGATTGGCTGCCGCGACATGTGAGTTCCAGTCCTCCATGTAGCTCCATACCACCCATCGGACGGGAAGCCTTGTCCCCCTCTCTGAGTCCCCATCTCTAAAACAAGGACCTGCGGTCTCAGCTGCCCTCCTCCCACCACGGTTTCCTCTCCATGTGTTTCTCGCCTCCTGCTTGCCTCTGCCATCCGCCACCCTACGCCAGGGAAAGCCTAGAACATGCTGAGAGTGTTTAGACATGGCCCTGTGGGGAACCGGTGGCCTAAGTTGGCAGGCTGCTGGGGACACTGCCTGAGCACAGCACTTGGGCCCCTTGGGCCTGAGAACCCCACGGCCCAGCCCCTGCTCATTCGGAAGCCCTCTGCCCCGCTGCTGCCTCTGAAATGTCACTTCTGCCTCTGAAATGTGTTCAATCTTATCTGACTCTAAGTGATCACTCGGATTATAACCCGTCTCCCTTGTCCATGAATGGATTGCCATTACCTCCTCCGAGAGATCATCCCGAAGCAGGGATTGAACCCGCGTCTCCTGCATCTCTCGCATTGCAGGCGGATGCTTTACTGCTGAGCCACCGGGGAAGCCTGCCACCTCTGGAGGCGGAGCTCTTATTAGGGAAGAGTCTGGCCACCGGTGCTTCTTCAACCCTCAGGCACTTGGGTGAAGGCCAGTAACACACAAGTCAAGGATGTGCCAGTGGGGGGCCCCCCCTCCCCAAGCATCCCAGCTTGTTTCCCCGAGAAGAGTTTGGGGCTGCTTTGTTCTGGTTCAGTGCTGGCAGAGAATGCCTCGCCAACAATCCAGTGCAAAGCCCGGCCAGGCTGAGTCAGGATTAAAGGATTGACTCCATAGAGAGAAATTAAGCGTCATGATCTGTGCAGTTCACAGCGCTGCTGATAAGGGGGATCAGCCTCGAATAACACCAATCTCATTAAGAGGCTGCTGAATGGCACTGGGTAATTCCCACTAATAAACTTCCTTTCTGCGCTGTAGAAGAACGTGCCGGGACCCTGGTGACAGTTTAGGAGCAGGTTTTGGCAGCAATGATACTGAAGATAGCAAACTCTGAGTGAGCAATGACTGTGTGCCAGTTGTTTTCATCCCCATTATACAGATAAAATGAGGCTTAGAGAACATAATCGCTGGCCCCAAGTTGCATGACTCATAAAAGAAATCTAGCGTCCGTTTGAGTTTCTTACTATCCATTCCTCCTGTAGCTCCCCATCGGACGGGAAGCCTTGTCCCTCTCTGAGTCCCCATCTCTAAAACAAGGACCTGCGGTCTCAGCTGCCCTCCTCCCACCACGGTTTCCTCTCCATGTGTTTCTCGCCTCCTGCTTGCCTCTGCCATCCGCCACCCTACGCCAGGGAAAGCCTAGAACATGCTGAGAGTGTTTAGACATGGCCCTGTGGGGAACCGGTGGCCTAAGTTGGCAGGCTGCTGGGGACACTGCCTGAGCACAGCACTTGGGCCCCTTGGGCCTGAGAACCCCACGGCCCAGCCCCTGCTCATTCGGAAGCCCTCTGCCCCGCTGCTGCCTCTGAAATGTCACTTCTGCCTCTGAAATGTGTTCAATCTTATCTGACTCTAAGTGATCACTCGGATTATAACCCGTCTCCCTTGTCCATGAATGGATTGCCATTACCTCCTCCGAGAGATCATCCCGAAGCAGGGATTGAACCCGCGTCTCCTGCATCTCTCGCATTGCAGGCGGATGCTTTACTGCTGAGCCACCGGGGAAGCCTGCCACCTCTGGAGGCGGAGCTCTTATTAGGGAAGAGTCTGGCCACCGGTGCTTCTTCAACCCTCAGGCACTTGGGTGAAGGCCAGTAACACACAAGTCAAGGATGTGCCAGTGGGGGCCCCGCCTCCCCCAAGCATCCCAGCTTGTTTCCCCGAGAAGAGTTTGGGGCTGCTTTGTTCTGGTTCAGTGCTGGCAGAGAATGCCTCGCCAACAATCCAGTGCAAAGCCCGGCCAGGCTGAGTCAGGATTAAAGGATTGACTCCATAGAGAGAAATTAAGCGTCATGATCTGTGCAGTTCACAGCGCTGCTGATAAGGGGGATCAGCCTCGAATAACACCAATCTCATTAAGAGGCTGCTGAATGGCACTGGGTAATTCCCACTAATAAACTTCCTTTCTGCGCTGTAGAAGAACGTGCCGGGACCCTGGTGACAGTTTAGGAGCAGGTTTTGGCAGCAATGATACTGAAGATAGCAAACTCTGAGTGAGCAATGACTGTGTGCCAGTTGTTTTCATCCCCATTATACAGATAAGGAAACTGAGGCTTAGAGAACATAATCGCTGGCCCCAAGTTGCATGACTCATAAAAGAAATCCCTAGCGTCCGTTTGAGTTTTCTTACATATTAGCTCATTTGACCCTCAGAACATCCCTCTCAGTTAAGCATTAGAATTAGCTCTCCTGTATAGATAAGGACACTGAAGTTAAATGGCTAAGTATAGAAAATGGAAGCACTTAGAACGGGCAGAAAAATATCAGCCAAAAAGTGTTTATCAGGGACTTACCTAGTGGCGCACTGGGTAAGAATCCGTACATCCACTGCGGGAGACGCAGGTTTGATCCCTGGTTGGGGGACTAAGATCCCCACGCTGCTCAGCAGTGAAAAAGAAAAAAAAAGAACAAACCTAACTTGTCACTAAGAAAAGTATTAGTGCTGTGCAACAGTTAATGATTGAAAAGGTGGTCACAATATTTAATAAACATAAACTATTCCCATCATGTTTTGCCTCCAGAATGCAATAGGTCATTCGCACAGCTGTTATCAGTAAGGGAGGTGCTGTGGTTTGTAAAAATTTTTCCAAGTTATAGTGCTGCATTGCTAGTTTGTGTTTAGAAGTCTGCATTTGCAATTCATTTTAGTATGCTATTTCTATGTTGTTTATGTTCTTTTCATAAAACATATCAACTATAAAATAAAATAAATACAATGGGTAAGTAACTTGCCCGAGGCTCTGCAGCCTCTCTATCAGACCAGGATTGTGACCCTCGGGTGCACTCAGCAGCCAGGCACCCTCTTCAGCAGGGTGGTTGGGGTGGAGGATTAGGGATGGGGGAAGCCTCTCAAGAGCTCATCCCTGCTGCCCTCTTGCCAGCTAAGTGAGGCCTGCGGACTCTGCTAGGAGGCAAACACATTGGCAACTCCGAGTGCTCGGATGTGGGGACGGCCACATTGAATTTCTAATGCCTTTGAGGGATTACTGCCTTACCTCTCTGGGTATCAGTCTTGTCATCTCTAAAGTGGGTTCATCTCCAGTCTCCTCAGCTTGGGTGAGGGTTCTGGAGATGATGCCTATAAAGTATTGAGGGCTGTGGCATAATCTAAAATAAGACCAGATAATGCAAGGTTCTCCTTTTCCATCCCTTGGTGGAAACAGCCGCTTTCTCCTTCCTGCAGCTGGACCCTTGACCAGGGAGCAAACCCTGGCCCCTTCATTGGGAGTGTGGAATCTTAGCCACTGGACCACCAGGGAAGTCCTTGAAGTTTCTTTTCTTGTAATTTTTCCTTTAATTTTGGATCAGGGCAATGACAGCCTTTTAAAATGAATTGAGAAATGATCTTTCCTCTCCTAATTCTTGGGAGAATTTGTTTGGAATTTACATTATTCCTCCTTAACTATTTGGTCAGATTTACTAGTGAACTCATATGGAAATTTTCTTTGTGGGAAATTATGTAAACTGTGACCTGAATTTCTTAATAGTTACAGAACTTGAGAGATTTAAGGTTGCTTATTTCTTCTGAAGTAAACTTTGATACCTTATTTTTTAGGGTATTTTTTTGCCTCACTTAAATGGTTGAATTTATTGGCGTAGAGTTGTTCATAAGGCATCACCGATGTGATGGACATGAATTTGGGCAAACTCTGGGAGATGCTGAGAGACAGGGAGGCCTGGCGTGCTGCAGTCTGTGGAGTCCCAAAGAGTCAGATACAACTGGGCGGCTGAACAGCAAACAGACACAATACTTTTTAAAAATACTTATCTATTTGGCTGCATCAGGCCTTAGTTGCAGCCCATGGGCTGTTTAGTTGTATGCAGGCTTCAGAGGACTCTAGGGCTCAGTAGCTACAGCATGTAGGGCCTCTCTAGGGGTAGCACTGGGGCTTAGTTGCCCCATGGCATGTGAGATCCTATTTCTCCAACCAGGGAATGAACCCAGGTCCCCTGCCTTCAAAGCTGGATTCTTAACTGGACCACCAGGGAAGTCTTTTAATCCCCTTAATTTGTGTAGAATCTGTAGTGATGTCCCCTTCTTTTATTCCTGCTACTAATAATTTGAATCCTCTTTTATTTTATAATCTTTCTTGTTAGAGGTTTGTCAATTATACTGATTTCTACAAAGAATTAGCTTTTAGTTTGATTGATTTCTCTTTTCTGTTTCACTTATTTCTCCTTTCATCTCTATTCATTCCTTTCATATGTTTATGTTAGACTCAACTTACTCTTTAAACATACTCTTTATATCTCTTACCATAGAAGCTTTATAACACTGCTTTTAAACCTTTGTTCTTTTCTAATATTTTTTAATGTTATAAATAATGCTCATTTAGGTGTATCCCACAAATTTTGAAATGGTGTTAAAATGTTTTAAGATCAGGGCAATGACAGCCTTTTAAAATGAATTGAGAAATGATCTTTCCTCTCCTAATTCTTGGGAGAATTTGTTTGGAATTTACATTATTCCTCCTTAACTATTTGGTCAGATTTACTAGTGAACTCATATGGAAATTTTCTTTGTGGGAAATTATGTAAACTGTGACCTGAATTTCTTAATAGTTACAGAACTTGAGAGATTTAAGGTTGCTTATTTCTTCTGAAGTAAACTTTGATACCTTATTTTTTAGGGTATTTTTTTGCCTCACTTAAATGGTTGAATTTATTGGCGTAGAGTTGTTCATAAGGCATCACCGATGTGATGGACATGAATTTGGGCAAACTCTGGGAGATGCTGAGAGACAGGGAGGCCTGGCGTGCTGCAGTCTGTGGAGTCCCAAAGAGTCAGATACAACTGGGCGGCTGAACAGCAAACAGACACAATACTTTTTAAAAATACTTATCTATTTGGCTGCATCAGGCCTTAGTTGCAGCCCATGGGCTGTTTAGTTGTATGCAGGCTTCAGAGGACTCTAGGGCTCAGTAGCTACAGCATGTAGGGCCTCTCTAGGGGTAGCACTGGGGCTTAGTTGCCCCATGGCATGTGAGATCCTATTTCTCCAACCAGGGAATGAACCCAGGTCCCCTGCCTTCAAAGCTGGATTCTTAACTGGACCACCAGGGAAGTCTTTTAATCCCCTTAATTTGTGTAGAATCTGTAGTGATGTCCCCTTCTTTTATTCCTGCTACTAATAATTTGAATCCTCTTTTATTTTATAATCTTTCTTGTTAGAGGTTTGTCAATTATACTGATTTCTACAAAGAATTAGCTTTTAGTTTGATTGATTTCTCTTTTCTGTTTCACTTATTTCTCCTTTCATCTCTATTCATTCCTTTCATATGTTTATGTTAGACTCAACTTACTCTTTAAACATACTCTTTATATCTCTTACCATAGAAGCTTTATAACACTGCTTTTAAACCTTTGTTCTTTTCTAATATTTTTTAATGTTATAAATAATGCTCATTTAGGTGTATCCCACAAATTTTGAAATGTTATGTTTCAATGGTTAGTTCAAAATGTTTTCTGATCTCCCTTATATTTCTTTGACCTATGAGTTACTTACAAGTATGATGTTTAATATTCAAATAGTTGAAATATTTCCAATATCTTTTCATTATTGATTTCTAACTTAATTCAGTTATGGTCAGAGACTGTACTTTATATGATTTCAGTATTTTTCTTTTTTTTAAAGATTTATTTATTTATTTATTTTGGTGGGGGTGGGGTGGGGAGGGAGGGGAGCAGGCGGGCCACTTCTATTGGTCTTTCGTTTGTCCATTTTTATCCATGTTTGTTCTTTGGCCTGTGTGGGCCTCCCATCGCGGTGGCCTCTGTTGTCGCAGAGCACCGGCTGTGGGTGCATGCGCTCCAGAGCTCTGGCTCAGTAATTGGACACACCAGCCCAGCCACTCCGCGGCACGTGGGATCTTCCCAGCCCAGGGATCGAACCGGCGCCCCTTGCACTGCAAGGTGGTGTCCTTACCCACTGGACCACCAGGGAAGCCCTGATTTCAGTATTTTTCTATTCCACCTCCTTTTTCTGGGAATCCAGTTGTATGTACATTGAACTGCTTGATGTTGTCCACCCTCTTTTCATTTATATTCAGTCTTTTTCTTTTTTCATGAGAGTAACATTACTGAGAGAAGGCAGTTGAAATGTCCCGTTGTAGGTTTCTCTGTTTCTATTCAGTTTTCTCAGCTTTTGCTTCACATGTTTTGATGCTGTGCTATCACTTGCTCACAAGGTAGGATCATTATGTATCCTTGGTGATTTGACTTCTTTATCAGTATGCAAGGTCTCTCATTACCCCGGTCATATTTTTTGTTCTGAGGTCTGTTTTTTCTGTAATGCTATCACATCCATCTCCAGCCTTCTCTTCACTAGTGTTTGTAGAAATGAAATGAAATGTTAATTGCTCAGTTGGGTCCAACTCTTTGGGATCTCATGGACTATTGCCCGCCAGGCTTCTCTGTCTGTGGGATTCTGCAGGCAAGAATACTGGAGTGGGTTGCCATTCCATTTTCCAGGGGATCTTCCCAACCCAGGGATCAAACCAGGGTCCCCAGCATTGCAGGCCGATTCTTTACTGTCTGAGCCACCAGGGAAGATTCTGTTTGTAGGGTATACCTGTATTTACTCTCTTACTTTTCACTTATTCATGTCTTCATATTTAAATAGATTTCTTATGGATAGCATATAGTGGGTTCTTGCTTTTTTTCAAGTATGACATTCTCTAACTTTTATTTGGAATGTGGAGACCATTTACGTTTAATGCGATTTCAGTATTACTGGGTTTAAATCTACCATTTTCCTCTTTGTTTACTGATTGTTTCATTCGTTCGTTCTTTGGTTTTCTCTAGTTTTTCTTTTTGCTTTATTTTGGACCAAGAACTTTTTATGATTCCATTTTTATCTCTACAATGGATTTATTAGCTGTACATCTTTGGGTGTTTTTAATGGTTCATTTGGATTTTAAACTACACACTTACTAACCGCCAGCCAGAGCTCTGGCTCAGTAATTGGACACACCAGCCCAGCCACTCCGCGGCACGTGGGATCTTCCCAGCCCAGGGATCGAACCGGCGCCCCTTGCACTGCAAGGTGGTGTCCTTACCCACTGGACCACCAGGGAAGCCCTGATTTCAGTATTTTTCTATTCCACCTCCTTTTTCTGGGAATCCAGTTGTATGTACATTGAACTGCTTGATGTTGTCCACCCTCTTTTCATTTATATTCAGTCTTTTTCTTTTTTCATGAGAGTAACATTACTGAGAGAAGGCAGTTGAAATGTCCCGTTGTAGGTTTCTCTGTTTCTATTCAGTTTTCTCAGCTTTTGCTTCACATGTTTTGATGCTGTGCTATCACTTGCTCACAAGGTAGGATCATTATGTATCCTTGGTGATTTGACTTCTTTATCAGTATGCAAGGTCTCTCATTACCCCGGTCATATTTTTTGTTCTGAGGTCTGTTTTTTCTGTAATGCTATCACATCCATCTCCAGCCTTCTCTTCACTAGTGTTTGTAGAAATGAAATGAAATGTTAATTGCTCAGTTGGGTCCAACTCTTTGGGATCTCATGGACTATTGCCCGCCAGGCTTCTCTGTCTGTGGGATTCTGCAGGCAAGAATACTGGAGTGGGTTGCCATTCCATTTTCCAGGGGATCTTCCCAACCCAGGGATCAAACCAGGGTCCCCAGCATTGCAGGCCGATTCTTTACTGTCTGAGCCACCAGGGAAGATTCTGTTTGTAGGGTATACCTGTATTTACTCTCTTACTTTTCACTTATTCATGTCTTCATATTTAAATAGATTTCTTATGGATAGCATATAGTGGGTTCTTGCTTTTTTTCAAGTATGACATTCTCTAACTTTTATTTGGAATGTGGAGACCATTTACGTTTAATGCGATTTCAGTATTACTGGGTTTAAATCTACCATTTTCCTCTTTGTTTACTGATTGTTTCATTCGTTCGTTCTTTGGTTTTCTCTAGTTTTTCTTTTTGCTTTATTTTGGACCAAGAACTTTTTATGATTCCATTTTTATCTCTACAATGGATTTATTAGCTGTACATCTTTGGGTGTTTTTAATGGTTCATTTGGATTTTAAACTACACACTTACTAAGTCTACCTTCAAAGGGTGTTAGCCCACTTTGCATATTGTGTGAAGAACTTTGAACAAAATCTTCTGAATCATCTTCCTAATCTATTATTGTTTTATATAGTTTATTACTACATGCAATTACCACGATTTATTGTTACGGTTTTCCAGTGAGCAGTCAATTATCTTGTTAAAGAGATTAAAAATGACAGAAAATATTTTTTATATTCATAAGTATACAGTTAAGTACTCTGCATTTCTTTCTGTAGATCCAAATTCTTACTTGATAGTTTTTATACCTAAAGAACATCCATTAACATGTCTTATAGTTGCAAGTCTGATTTTTTCCCTTATTTACCTCCATTTGTGAAAAATAGTCTCACTGGATATAGAGTTTTATTATTGTTTAAACATCTTTGTGATTTTTAAATTGAATTATAGTTGATTTATAACATTGCATTAGTTTCAGGTGCACAGCAGAGTGATTCAGGTGTACATACATACATATCTATGTTTTTCAGATTCTTTTCTCTTATAGATTATTATAAAATACTGAGCATAAGCACCTATGTTACTCAATGGGTTCTTGTTGTTTATCTACTTTACATTTATTAGTGTATATATGTTCATCTCAAATTCATAATTTGTCCCTCCTTCCCTTTTGCATTAACACATTAAATGCATTAAAATTATTTCATTTTTTATTATTTATTTATTTGGCTGTCCAGGGTCTTAGCTGAGGCATGTGGGATCTAGTTCCTTACCATGGATTAAACTTGGTCCCCTGCATTGGGAGCACAGAGTGTCAGCCACTGGCCTACCAGGGAAGGCCCTCATTCTTTTTTATCACTGAGTAATATCCCACTGTAAGGGAACGGTAACCTGCTCCAGTATTCTTGCCTGAAAAATCCCACTGACAGAGGAACCTCATGGGCTATAGTCCACAGAGTTGCAAAGAGTCGGACACAACTGAGTGACTAACACTTTCACTTTATACTATAAAGTGAAAATATATTATATATTATTTGTTATTATAATATACTTTCATATTATAATATCTTCTTTATCCACTCATCCAGGGCAGGCCTTAGAATATTAGCATGACGTTCTCTTTTAGTACTTTGTTCTGTTGCTGCTCTTATTTTTGTTCACCAGTACTTATTTTTCCCCTTGTCTGGATGCTTTTAAGAGTTGCTCTTTCATTGTTTTTCAACAGGTTTTTTTTTCTCAACAGTTTTGATTATGATCCTATGCCTTGGTGATGTTTTATTGGACTTACTTGAGCTTTTAAAATTTGGTTTTATGGTTTTCATCTAACTGGGAAAAATTCTGGCCATTTCTTCAAATACTTTTTCTGCTTCACCCCATTTTTCTGGGACTCCAATTATATGTGTGTTAAACTGCTTAATACTGTCCATGCTCCATTTATTTATTTATAACCTTTACCCTCTCTGGTTTTCATTGGATACGTTTTGTTCTGTCTCCAGCTTCAGTAATTTTTTTTTCTTCTGTGGCATCTGATTAGTTTCTATCCCATACACTGTCTTTTTCCTATACCACTTATTTTTATATTTAGAAGTTCTACTTGAGTGGCTAGTTTTAGTTTGGGCTGCCTTTTTTTTTTTTTGCACCCTCCATTTCTCTCCTTGTCATATTCATGTTGCCCTTCATATCCTTGAACATATTTATGATATTTACAACAGCTCTTGTAAGCTACTTATTGGCTAAATATATCATTTCTGTCCTTTCTAGGTCTATGTCTATTGATTCATTTTTTCCCTGGTTATAGGTCATATGTGTCTGTTTTAAATATCTGGTACTGATGAGTTGATTGGCATTGAGAATTTCATATTGTTAGGTGCTAGATTTTGTATTTTTAAAAAGAGTATTAAACTTGGCTTACAGTTTGTTACCTGGAATCGCTTTGCCACATTGGAGGCTTGCTCTTAAAATGTAGCAAGGCAGGTCTAGGGCAGCCCTTTATGGCTAATTGAGCTGCATAGTAAGGGAACGATCCAGCACTTCCGAGGTGGCTCTGTTGGTAAAGAACTCGCCTGCCAGTGCAGGATGCATAAGACACAGGTTCAATTCCTGGGTTGAGAAGATCCCCTGAAGGAGGGAATGCCTACCCACTCCAGCAGTTCTTGCTTAGAGAATCCCATGGACAGAGGAGCCTGGTGGGCGACAGTCTGTGGGGTCATAAAGAGTCACGTATGATTAAGTGACTGAGCACACACATGCAGCCCAGAAACTCAGGACTTAGAGTTTACTTTACAATTTGTAGAGTAGTGTACGGTAAAAGATTATGTGGCCATTTGTGATGACAAATATGTAACTGAGACCATTTCTACTCAGAAACAATTCTACAAGAATGTCAAGGCATGAACCGTGCATAGAGGCGTATGGTGTGAGCCCGTTGCTTAAAACTGAATACCTGTGCATACGCGTGTGTTAGCAAAAATTCGGGAAATTCGTGAAGGATGTATCTAGGTACCAAAAGCCCTGGGCTGTCTGTCCCAGCTCAGCTGCTGGTTTTCTGGCGATCCTGAGCAAATCCTTTCCTGTGTGTGCTCTTCAGTTTCCACTTTCTACATGTAGTGAGGATTGAGAATTGCCTACTTTATGTTACATAGGATATAGGGCTTTGGTTATGTTGTGTTCCTCTAAGTTTCTAGTAAATATAATAAAAAGACAAACAGGTGCATTTTACAGAAGCGAGTGTGAGATGCCTTCTGCCTCTTGGGGTATAATGGGCACCCCCTTCCCAGTCTCAGAGTTAAAACTTTATGCTTATGAGCATTGAGGGTGTTGCCCAGCAGGACTTGGAACACAGTGCTTCCCATTCCCTGAGTCCTTGCTCCGTGCCAGGCACTGTGTCCATGGCTCTTTCCTTGCATGGACTCTTGTTAGTCCTTCCAGCAGTTGTGTGATTCTCTTTCTTCTCCCAGGGGGTGAAATGGATGCTTTGCAGGCCTCAGACAGTTGTCCACGGAGCCAGGATTTGAACCCAGGCCCGAGTCCCAGGGACTAGAGACCCAGAGTCTCGCCTCCCCCTGCATGCTCTACTTCTCACTGTGTTAGCCGACCGGGCTCTGGCACGTCAGGGAAACCCACTGTGCCCTTTGTCCCCACAGCAGACAACGAGAACAACATCGCCTCCAACCCGTCCCGATCGCCCCCTGCCGTTGTGGAGGAAAAGTGGAAGCCCCAGGCCCAGAGGAACAGTGCCAACAACAGTAGGTCTTGCTCGAGCGGACCCCGGGGCTGGTGGACGTCGGCTACACCCGCCTCCAGCCCCGCCCCACCCCTCTCCCCACCCCTGTACCTTCCCCACCCCTGTACCTTCCATGGTGATTTCAGATCCACCTACAATGATCTCCTAAGCACTTTCACACCCGAGACCTCGGTGGTGTGAATTCTGACTTCATGGGATGAACAGAGGCAGCTCTGGGAGACGTGATTTGTTTGTGGTCAGAGAACACAAAATCTTGACATAATCAGAATTAGCATCCACTCTCCACTGTTTCTCTGGTCCGCTTTTTCCTGACACTGGGGCTTGTGTATCTCATTCACCGACGCCTCCTGTATTAGAGGCTGTTCCTATTTTGAGGCAGAGGTTAGACTCGTTGGCTTCCCAGGTCATGGTGAATGACTCGTGCAGCAAAGATTTGCACGCGACCCTCTACACTCTTCCCCTGCCCACGGCAGGCATTACTAGTCCATCGCATAACTCTATTCCTGCAAGACTGCCACGTGTTAAAGACTGCCAGGATCGTCCATTTGCGTGCAAGATGAAATCGCTTCATAATTCCTAATACTAGCTGCTTGAGTGTGAGGCTGCTGCCAGACCGAGGAGCCTTGAATGCCAGGGTTAATCACGCCTCTCTTTGTGTCCCCTGCCAGCCACAACCAGTGGTTTGAGCTCCAACAGCATGATCCCTGAGAAGGAGCGGCAGAACATCGCAGAGCGACTGCTGCGGGTCATGTGCGCCGACCTGGGCGCGCTGAGCGTGGTGAGCGGGAAGGAGTTCCTGAAGCTGGCCCAGACGCTGGTGGACAGCGGCGCCCGCTACGGGGCCTTCTCGGTCACCGAAATCCTGGGCAACTTCAACACGCTGGCGCTGAAGCACCTGCCCCGCATGTACAACCAGGTGAAGGTGAAGGTGACGTGTGCCTTGGGCAGCAACGCCTGCCTGGGCATCGGCGTCACCTGCCACTCGCAGAGCGTCGGCCCTGACTCCTGTTACATCCTCACGGCCTACCAGGCCGAGGGCAACCACATCAAGAGCTACGTGCTGGGCGTGAAGGGCGCGGACCTTCGTGACAGCGGTGACCTGGTCCATCACTGGGTGCAGAATGTGCTGTCGGAGTTCGTGATGTCGGAGATCCGGACGGTGTACGTGACGGACTGCCGGGTGAGCACGTCCGCCTTCTCCAAGGCCGGCATGTGCCTGCGCTGCTCAGCCTGTGCCTTGAACTCGGTGGTGCAGAGCGTGCTGAGCAAGCGGACGCTGCAGGCCCGCAGCATGCACGAGGTCATCGAGCTGCTCAACGTGTGCGAGGACCTGGCGGGCTCCACCGGCCTCGCCAAGGAGACCTTCGGCTCGCTGGAGGAGACCTCGCCGCCCCCCTGCTGGAACTCGGTCACGGACTCGCTGCTGTTGGTCCACGGCGCACGAGCAGATCTGCGAGTTCTACAGCCGGGCCAAGAAGATGAACCTCATTCAGAGCCTCAACAAGCACCTGCTCAGCAACCTGGCGCCATCCGACTCGTGCAGCAAAGATTTGCACGACCCCTACACTCTTCCCCTGCCCACGGCAGGCATTACTAGTCCATCGCATAACTCTATTCCTGCAAGACTGCCACGTGTTAAAGACTGCCAGGATCGTCCATTTGCGTGCAAGATGAAATCGCTTCATAATTCCTAATACTAGCTGCTTGAGTGTGAGGCTGCTGCCAGACCGAGGAGCCTTGAATGCCAGGGTTAATCACGCCTCTCTTTGTGTCCCCTGCCAGCCACAACCAGTGGTTTGAGCTCCAACAGCATGATCCCTGAGAAGGAGCGGCAGAACATCGCAGAGCGACTGCTGCGGGTCATGTGCGCCGACCTGGGCGCGCTGAGCGTGGTGAGCGGGAAGGAGTTCCTGAAGCTGGCCCAGACGCTGGTGGACAGCGGCGCCCGCTACGGGGCCTTCTCGGTCACCGAAATCCTGGGCAACTTCAACACGCTGGCGCTGAAGCACCTGCCCCGCATGTACAACCAGGTGAAGGTGAAGGTGACGTGTGCCTTGGGCAGCAACGCCTGCCTGGGCATCGGCGTCACCTGCCACTCGCAGAGCGTCGGCCCTGACTCCTGTTACATCCTCACGGCCTACCAGGCCGAGGGCAACCACATCAAGAGCTACGTGCTGGGCGTGAAGGGCGCGGACCTTCGTGACAGCGGTGACCTGGTCCATCACTGGGTGCAGAATGTGCTGTCGGAGTTCGTGATGTCGGAGATCCGGACGGTGTACGTGACGGACTGCCGGGTGAGCACGTCCGCCTTCTCCAAGGCCGGCATGTGCCTGCGCTGCTCAGCCTGTGCCTTGAACTCGGTGGTGCAGAGCGTGCTGAGCAAGCGGACGCTGCAGGCCCGCAGCATGCACGAGGTCATCGAGCTGCTCAACGTGTGCGAGGACCTGGCGGGCTCCACCGGCCTCGCCAAGGAGACCTTCGGCTCGCTGGAGGAGACCTCGCCGCCCCCCTGCTGGAACTCGGTCACGGACTCGCTGCTGTTGGTCCACGAGCGCTACGAGCAGATCTGCGAGTTCTACAGCCGGGCCAAGAAGATGAACCTCATTCAGAGCCTCAACAAGCACCTGCTCAGCAACCTGGCCGCCATCCTGACCCCCGTGAAGCAGGCGGTCATCGAGCTGAGCAACGAGAGCCAGCCCACCTTGCAGCTGGTGCTCCCCACCTACGTCAGGCTGGAGAAGCTCTTCACGGCCAAGGCCAACGACGCGGGCACTGTCAGCAAGCTGTGCCACCTCTTCTTGGAGGCGCTCAAGGAGAACTTCAAGGTGCACCCGGCGCACAAGGTGGCCATGATCCTGGACCCGCAGCAGAAGCTGCGGCCCGTCCCGCCCTACCAGCACGAGGAGATCATCGGCAAGGTGTGCGAGCTCATCAACGAGGTCAAGGAGTCCTGGGCCGAGGAGGCCGACTTTGAGCCCGCGGCCAAGAAGCCCCGCTCCGTCCCCGGAGAAACCCCGGCCAGCCAGGAGGACGACCGGTTGGGAAAAAATGAGGTATACGATTACCTACAGGAGCCTCTCTTCCAGGCCACCCCCGACCTCTTCCAATACTGGTCCTGCGTGACCCAAAAGCACACGAAACTCGCCAAGCTCGCCTTCTGGCTCCTCGCGGTGCCTGCCGTGGGGGCCCGGAGCGGGTGTGTAAATATGTGTGAACAGGCACTTCTCATCAAACGGAGGCGACTGCTCAGTCCCGAAGATATGAACAAACTCATGTTTCTGAAATCCAACATGCTTTAAGACTTCTGGAGGAAAAGAAAAAGAAAGAAAGAGGAATAAAGAGAAGAGAACATTTGAAGGAGAAAAGATACCACACAACACTGTCGCAAACAAAGCAAAGGAATTTAAGTTCTAAACACTGTGGACCTCATTATAAATGCCCCCTGGAAACTTAAGTGCTTTTTTCCCAGCGTGTGTGTGCCTGTGTGTGCACGGGTGGCCCTGTGCTCATCTGCGTGGCCGCCGAAGCGTTGCACACACAGGCACACACATGCTCCCCTGGTGCATGCCGCACGCCTGCTCACAGGTGCGTGTGCATTAAACTGGGCGTGTCAGGAAAGCTGAGTGTTTGGGAAAGAGGGAAGACACTTCACCTCCTTTTCTCATTAAGGGGGCTTTAAAAGACTCCATTTTCAGGTGTGCAGATTGTACAAACTGATGTTGTGAAATGTTCAGGCAGCTGAGATCTGAAGTGACTTGACGCTCTGTGTCCTTCACCTGTGGTCCCCGATCCCGACCTCCACCCCGCTCCCCCAGCCTTCCTGACCCTCCTGCGCCCTCCCCCCCCCCCGCCCGGCTGCCCTGCCATGGATTCTCCAGACTTCATCAGATGAACAGCTTCTGCACTGGACTTTCTCCTCGTTCACCTTCAGGGCATTGAGCTGCTGCCTTTGTGGCACCCTTGGGTGTCAGGGGGCAGCCGCCTTAGAAACACACCTATCTATCTCCCCAGATCAGGAAAGGAGACTTTAAGAATATAAAGATGACCTTTTGCTTTTTAATATAAGAGAGAAAAAAAAAGAGACATTTTTCAAAGACGTATAAGATACTGTCTCCACTCCTTAATAATTTTTTCCTAACATTTTAGCAATTTTTACCTTTTTTTTCAGATTTGATTTCAACTCTGCTGGAGGCACTGAATGTCTATAACTTATATTTTGGAGTTTTTGTGTGGGTTTTTTGACGGCCCTTCTTGTTCCTCAAGTCACACTGTAAACTAGCTCATCTCAGTGGTGTTTTCAGTATCCGAACTGCAGTCCAGCTTCCCTGTGTTCGAACGGCCAAGACCGTGACCTTGGCTGTGCTGTTTGGAGCCCAGGAGTGGGGTTGGGGTCACAGGTCTCCCAGACACAGGGTTCGCGGAAGCCGTGGAGACGCGTGTGGCTTAGCAGTCCTGCCTGTCAGTGGGAGCCCACCCTCTGGCTCGCTGTGCCTGATACCGCGCTTGTCTGGTTTCTGTACCCGGAGGGTGTTGCGTGACTGGTGGCGTCCCGGACCCTTCCGGCCTAGCAGGGAACCCTGAGTTGATCCGCGTTCACATCCATCACAGCTCCGACCCACGACCTCCTCTCCCTCCCCAAGACCCCGGGGATTCCAGGGATCCCACCGCCCGTGGCCCTGGGGGGTCCCCCACGTGAGCCTCAGCCCTCTCGCCAGGACGGTCGTCGAGCACGGTGCCTTGCGGGCCAAACGACGGATGTGTTGAGGGTGGAGTGGCGTGAGGCCACGTTCACCTTGATGCTGTGAAAGACGTCTCCAGGCTCTGGTTCTCTGTGGGCGGTCTGAGTGCCGCACGCCCAGCCTGGATGCCAGCAGGCGGCCCTTTGCCCTTGCACGAGGTGGCTCTGTCAGGACCCGTGCTCAGCCCTCCCTCCCCACCTCTCAGTGAACACGGTGGTCTCCTATCCCCCGGTGCCCACAGCCAAGCGGGGGAGATGCCAGACGGAGGGTGCCCGCCGTCGTGGGGGAGCGATTTGCAAAGGCACATTCTGCCATCCTGGGGGTGGGGGTGGGGTTTGACCCAGTCCGGCACATCCCTCCCTAGTAATAAAACATTGTTCAACTGCAAGATACCTCGACTTCAGAAAGCACTGTACAATGGCCCTCTCCCCCACCGTCCCCCAGTCCATGGTGGTAACGTGAGGGAAGTTACTTTAAGGATCATGGACCAGAACATGTCTGACCCAGGTGCCAAGCCCGCTCACGTTGCCTCATGAGAAGACCCCTCAAAGCACCCTCCGAGTCTCAGACACACTGAAACGCATCCACGTGGGCCATTTCCACGCTGACTGCAACCAGCTGTGGTCTCAGGAACCATCACGCCGCGTCCTCTCCCGAGGAGTTCTGGGTTTTTGCTCCACAACGTTCTGAAGGGACGTCACACCCTCCAAAGAGCCTCTGTCCACACTGGACTGTCACCTCGTGTCGCTTCCTGGCGGGTACTGGAGCGCTGGCAGGCTTTCGGGGAGACCTTGGGGGCATTCCAGAAGGCGGCTGCGGGCTGGCTGACGGGTGACAGACGCCTCCAGCAGAAAGCCTGCAACTCTGCCGGTGGGGAGGCCCAGCGCCCCGACCCACACGAGGGAGCTGCCCGGGTGGTGAGGTTGGTGGGAATCAACCTCGGAGCCCATCCTCCCTCTCCTCCAAGCCGCTCTTGCCTCGTTACGGGGCCGCTCTGCGTGTCGGTGTTTCACCATCTTGCAAGGCCATCGGGACCAAGCCCAGGTATCTGCGTTCTCTCTGGAGCTCCAGGAAGGCTGCTCTCTGGCATGAAATTTCAAGGAAGTCTTATAAATTCCAGGTGTCGAGTTACCTCCTGTCAGCCCCTCCTTTCCACCTCCGTTCGATCCTTAGGGCTTGGCTTGCTCTGCAGGGTGATGTGAGGACCACCAGGCCTCTGAACGCTGCCTCCTGGGGCTGCCTTATCCAGATGGGGACCAGGGGGCAGGCCGTCGTTTCTCTCTTGCAGCCTCTTGTTCTTCAGAAACCGTCATTGTCAGCAGGAAAGGCTGTCCCAAGGTGCCCCGTCCGTCTGCTTTCTCACGCAGGCCGTTCCCGTTCTGCAGATCTGCTTGCAGGAAACAGCTTAATACAACCCAAAGATCCCACAGGCCCAGCAATATCCAGCCTATCCCAACTCTAGGTCAGCCAGAGGACTGAGGTCAGCTCTTCCAGCTCATCTCCTAGACCCGAGCCTGGCACGGACCTTCGGAAAGTTTCTGTCTTCTGCCTTCCAGTTCCGTGACCCCTCTGGGACCCTGCGGCTCAAGGCGCTGCCAGCCGACTTGGCCACAACTTGCCTGAACCGTGTGGTTCCCGGGACAGGAAGGGCTTTGGTGTGGATCTGCGTGGACCCCAGTGGATAGGTGGAGAAAACACATCTCCGCTCTGCAGGGTTTCCCCCTTCTCCGAGGTCAGTTGGCTTCACCACCAAAGCCCAAGTCAAGGGCCACAGCCTTGTGAGTGGTCCTGCAGACGTGGAGTGACCAAGAGGTCTTGGCTCCACCGAGAGCAGCTGTGCCATCCCTGTCGTCGTGAGTGGATGCCCAGACCCGGGCCAACACAGTTCTTCATTCTTGCACCCAGGGCCACCGGCCAGGCCTCCCTCTGGATGGTAGTTAGAAACCAGGAAGCAAAACAGAGAGGCCATTCGGTGAAGCTCCGTGTGGGCTGCTCTTCATGTCAGGGTTCATGGCCTAGAAACCCACTTGCTGAGTCCATGAGCGAGGACAGCCATCACCCTATGTGACAGCCTCAGGCTGGGCCTCTGGGCTTTGGCTCTTGGCTGGGAAAAGGACCGAGGTTTCCTGGTGAGGAGAGGACACAGTTGAGAAGTTCTGCGTCTCCAGGTTTCTGGAAGGACTCGGACATCGGCCCTGTGGGTTGGCGAGCATCCACTTCTCCAGTTTGCTCCTTTCTCTCCTGCACTTTCAAGAAACACCGGAGAAAAACTCTGCAAGACGTGTTTTCCACTGTGAAGCTGACCCTCTGCCTTTGGGGGGCCCCCAGGCTTGCACTTGAACTTGGGCTACACTCCGTGGAAAGTGGGCACCTGAAGAGCTGTCATGGAGGCAGCAGGCACTCTTGGGGGCCACAGGTTCACAGGAAAGGTCTGGAACCAGCAGCCAATATCCAGCCTTTTTCCCCCACGCAGGCCGTTCCCGTTCTGCAGATCTGCTTGCAGGAAACAGCTTAATACAACCCAAAGATCCCACAGGCCCAGCAATATCCAGCCTATCCCAACTCTAGGTCAGCCAGAGGACTGAGGTCAGCTCTTCCAGCTCATCTCCTAGACCCGAGCCTGGCACGGACCTTCGGAAAGTTTCTGTCTTCTGCCTTCCAGTTCCGTGACCCCTCTGGGACCCTGCGGCTCAAGGCGCTGCCAGCCGACTTGGCCACAACTTGCCTGAACCGTGTGGTTCCCGGGACAGGAAGGGCTTTGGTGTGGATCTGCGTGGACCCCAGTGGATAGGTGGAGAAAACACATCTCCGCTCTGCAGGGTTTCCCCCTTCTCCGAGGTCAGTTGGCTTCACCACCAAAGCCCAAGTCAAGGGCCACAGCCTTGTGAGTGGTCCTGCAGACGTGGAGTGACCAAGAGGTCTTGGCTCCACCGAGAGCAGCTGTGCCATCCCTGTCGTCGTGAGTGGATGCCCAGACCCGGGCCAACACAGTTCTTCATTCTTGCACCCAGGGCCACCGGCCAGGCCTCCCTCTGGATGGTAGTTAGAAACCAGGAAGCAAAACAGAGAGGCCATTCGGTGAAGCTCCGTGTGGGCTGCTCTTCATGTCAGGGTTCATGGCCTAGAAACCCACTTGCTGAGTCCATGAGCGAGGACAGCCATCACCCTATGTGACAGCCTCAGGCTGGGCCTCTGGGCTTTGGCTCTTGGCTGGGAAAAGGACCGAGGTTTCCTGGTGAGGAGAGGACACAGTTGAGAAGTTCTGCGTCTCCAGGTTTCTGGAAGGACTCGGACATCGGCCCTGTGGGTTGGCGAGCATCCACTTCTCCAGTTTGCTCCTTTCTCTCCTGCACTTTCAAGAAACACCGGAGAAAAACTCTGCAAGACGTGTTTTCCACTGTGAAGCTGACCCTCTGCCTTTGGGGGGCCCCCAGGCTTGCACTTGAACTTGGGCTACACTCCGTGGAAAGTGGGCACCTGAAGAGCTGTCATGGAGGCAGCAGGCACTCTTGGGGGCCACAGGTTCACAGGAAAGGTCTGGAATGAACCTGGGATGCGGAGGGAGGAGGGAGGTCCCGTGAGAAATGACCCAGAAGGGGACGGGACCTGAATATTGCCGTGACAACAGGTGTGCTGGCAGAGATGAGGGGACAGCCCAGGGGACAGCCGGCAGCCTCTTCCTGCCCCGCTGAGCCAGGGCAAGTTCACAGCTCTGCCTTGCCTGCACCTCTGTCCTTGGGATGTCCCTGGGGGAGGGCTTCTAGAAAGGCTGCTGGTTTAGACCAAACCAAGAGGCTAAGGAAGACTCAGGCTGTCCCCTGGAGACAGTAGGCTGGGGGCTCCTGTCTGGGCCCTGCCAGCCCCGCCTGGGCCCCCTGTATCCGGCCAGGCTGGTGGGAGGACTGGGAAGGGCCTGCCCCTCCGCAACACTGTGGCTAATGTTTGCTAGGCCAGTTATGGCGAACCAATGATACAGTGTTTTCCCTCTTATGTTTCCCTCCCAGTTTTCCCTTTGCAGGGTTTTCTGGAGGACTCTGTTGTTGTTTTCCTTCCTCTCACACTTGGGTTTGAGGACTGCTGTCAGGAGAGCTCCCCATTCCCCGGAGGGTCCCTGGGGTTTCTGTGGGAAGGGGCACCTGCTCCCACGTCGATGAGGGTGGTGCGGCTCGGGCTGCTGTTCATGCGCGTGGCCCCGTCACCGCCACCGCCACCACCGTGGACGGGTGTTGCTTTAAAGATTCAACTGCTGACAGAGAAGGACGTGCTAGGTTTGCAGTGAGTGTCCGTCTCCGGACCCTCCAGGGTCCCCCCGACCCAGGCGTCCCCCCAGGCACCTTGACTCTTTGAACCAAAGTTCCTTATAGGGGCACAGCCCAGCCTTGTCCACAGCCTCAGGGGCCTGGGATCCCCGTGCGCTTCCTGAAGTCCAGGTTGGCAGGGAGCGTGGCATCGGAGGCCAACTGGAAGGGGGCTCCTCCCCCTACCCGGGTGCCAGCTGGTCCCCACCCGGGACCCTGCCCTCCCACCCAGAACGGGTCGCGCGTTTGCACTGTGAAGCTGCCCCCTTTGGGGCCCCCAGGCTTGCACTTGAACTTGGGCTACACTCCGTGGAAAGTGGGCACCTGAAGAGCTGTCATGGAGGCAGCAGGCACTCTTGGGGGCCACAGGTTCACAGGAAAGGTCTGGAATGAACCTGGGATGCGGAGGGAGGAGGGAGGTCCCGTGAGAAATGACCCAGAAGGGGACGGGACCTGAATATTGCCGTGACAACAGGTGTGCTGGCAGAGATGAGGGGACAGCCCAGGGGACAGCCGGCAGCCTCTTCCTGCCCCGCTGAGCCAGGGCAAGTTCACAGCTCTGCCTTGCCTGCACCTCTGTCCTTGGGATGTCCCTGGGGGAGGGCTTCTAGAAAGGCTGCTGGTTTAGACCAAACCAAGAGGCTAAGGAAGACTCAGGCTGTCCCCTGGAGACAGTAGGCTGGGGGCTCCTGTCTGGGCCCTGCCAGCCCCGCCTGGGCCCCCTGTATCCGGCCAGGCTGGTGGGAGGACTGGGAAGGGCCTGCCCCTCCGCAACACTGTGGCTAATGTTTGCTAGGCCAGTTATGGCGAACCAATGATACAGTGTTTTCCCTCTTATGTTTCCCTCCCAGTTTTCCCTTTGCAGGGTTTTCTGGAGGACTCTGTTGTTGTTTTCCTTCCTCTCACACTTGGGTTTGAGGACTGCTGTCAGGAGAGCTCCCCATTCCCCGGAGGGTCCCTGGGGTTTCTGTGGGAAGGGGCACCTGCTCCCACGTCGATGAGGGTGGTGCGGCTCGGGCTGCTGTTCATGCGCGTGGCCCCGTCACCGCCACCGCCACCACCGTGGACGGGTGTTGCTTTAAAGATTCAACTGCTGACAGAGAAGGACGTGCTAGGTTTGCAGTGAGTGTCCGTCTCCGGACCCTCCAGGGTCCCCCCGACCCAGGCGTCCCCCCAGGCACCTTGACTCTTTGAACCAAAGTTCCTTATAGGGGCACAGCCCAGCCTTGTCCACAGCCTCAGGGGCCTGGGATCCCCGTGCGCTTCCTGAAGTCCAGGTTGGCAGGGAGCGTGGCATCGGAGGCCAACTGGAAGGGGGCTCCTCCCCCTACCCGGGTGCCAGCTGGTCCCCACCCGGGACCCTGCCCTCCCACCCAGAACGGGGTCGCCGCGTTTGAAAGCGGTGAGCAAGCTCGTGGACTGGCATGGGGCTGGGAACTCGCCCACCAGGCGACAGAGGGACCTGCGGGGCCGGAGGCTCCCAGACCCGCTGGGCCGCGTGTCCAGGCCTGTTGAGATCCCAAGCATCAGGAAATCATTTTGTACAACCACCTGCAGCAGAGATATTTTTTTCGAGAGCACACATTATGTTCAGTTGTTTAAGGACGATCCTACCTTTGGCGTTTCCCCCTGTGAACCTCACGTCGGTGGTCCCTTCGCATCAGGTCAAATCTTCCAAACGCCGCGGTGCCCCTCCCTCCCAGGCCCCACCCCACGACCACGTGTGCGCAGCACCCCATCCTCTCTCAGTAGTGAAGATGTTCTAGGCAATACCATAGGCACATCTGACTGTGTCTCTCTCTTCGAGTGCAAGAAACTCAAGTCATCTTAAAAAAATAACAAAAAAAATTTACAAAAAAAAAGCAAACACAAAAAAATATCTTTTTTAGGCCAGAGTTTTCTACAGGTATTAATGAATATTTTTCTTAATCCTTATAAGTTTTATGTGTTTAATATTTCTTAATACCGGTAGCATTAATTTATACTTTTGTAGCAACACAATATTTTTATAAACAGCCAGTGCTTGGCTCAAGTCTCCACAAGGGGTTTGTGCAGGGTTATCTTGGGACCCTGTGTACCATGTACTGTATTTAAAAAAAAAAAAAAGTTACCTAGTGTCACCCTTGCTGTGTTACTTCACAAAAGACGTTGTGTGCGGTCTCCGGTGTCGTTGGTGTGGATCCAACAACTCTCCAAGGAGTCATGTTGCATGGGGGTTGAGTTGGCGGTTCTTGTGATTGTTGTAAACCCCCGAGACCGAACTTGAGGGTTTATTTAGGGTTTTCTGTTTGTCCTTTGGGTTTTCTGGTTTCCTTTTGTTTGGGGACACTTTCTCCATTTACAGCCAAATCCGTTTTGTGGTGTTTAAAACTTTTACTGATGTCAAATGGAGAAAAGGAACAAGAAAAAAAAAGATTTTTACAAAGTAATAAAATTGAAAACTGAGCTGTTTCCATGTTGCTGTTTTTACCCGTCTGTTGTCCAAAACGTGGGACATCCCCAGGGAGAAGAGGGAGGTTCCATTTGGTTCCTTAAATCGCCAAAAGCCCCAGCCCAGAATTCTGCATTCCCTGCTCCCCTCCCCCCGAATTCTTACAACATTATTTCCCGGTTGGTGGATGCCAAGGCAAAAAGACATCCTTTTAACGGTTAGAGAGGATCAGTTGCTTAAATGATTTCATGTCAGTATTGTATTTATGGTTTTACAATAAAACAACCTTTAGGAAAACAGCGATGCGTAGTGGTGTTTCTTGGGGCTGGGGCGGGGCCGTGTCGTCCAGCAAGGAGCAGAGCACTGGTGAGCAAGGATGGTCAGAGACAGGTACGCCACCCCGGGGGTGTCCGAGCTGGAGGCCATCCCGAGGTGACGCCAGGTGAGGTCGGGGTTGTCCGCTCCTCAGAACTCCCTGCTGATCTTGAGCGCCAGCGCCAGGGCAGTGGTGTCTGACAGGTGAGGCCCAAGAAAATGGGGCCACTTGGGCCCTGCTGTGGAGCACTGTCCCAGGGGAGGAAGGCTGGCCCAGGGCCCCGGGAGCACCTCCATGTCCGCCTGTGTTGTGTGTGAGTCATTCAGTCACGTCCGACTCTTTGCAAGCCCGTGACTCTAGCCTGCCAGATTCCTCTGTCCGTGGGATTCTCCAGGCAAGAAGACCGGAGCAGGATACCCATTCCTTCTCTGGGGGCTCTTCCCAACCCAGGGATCAAACCCGGGTCCCCCACATTGTGGGCAGATTCGTCACCATCAGAGCCATCAAAGAAGCCAGAGTTCACCTGGCCCTGTGGGCATGTGCGGGCCTCACGCTCCTTCGCCCCGTGGCATTGGCCTCCCAGACCATGTGTGTGAAGTTTGAAGTATCTGCGGAAGAACCTGTGACCCTGCCAAGTGTCTGAGGGCATCCGCGACTCTCACCAGGTCAAGCATCAGTGCCCTCACCGTGAGCTGCGGGGCCCAGCGGGTGGGCTCGCCCTCTGCCAACCTCACCCTGAGCCTCATGCAACAGACATGCTCATTCCTGTTTGTTTTCCCCGTTTTTTTTTGATTGGAAAAGAACAAAAAGATTTTACAAAGTAATAAAATTGAAAACTGAGCTGTTTCCATGTTGCTGTTTACCGTCTGTTGTCCAAAACGTGGGACATCCCCAGGGAGAAGAGGGAGGTTCCATTTGGTTCCTTAAATCGCCAAAAGCCCCAGCCCAGAATTCTGCATTCCCTGCTCCCCTCCCCCCGAATTCTTACAACATTAGTTCCCGGTTGGTGGATGCCAAGGCAAAAAGACATCCTTTTAACGGTTAGAGAGGATCAGTTGCTTAAATGATTTCATGTCAGTATTGTATTTATGGTTTTACAATAAAACAACCTTTAGGAAAACAGCGATGCGTAGTGGTGTTTCTTGGGGCTGGGGCGGGGCCGTGTCGTCCAGCAAGGAGCAGAGCACTGGTGAGCAAGGATGGTCAGAGACAGGTACGCCACCCCGGGGGTGTCCGAGCTGGAGGCCATCCCGAGGTGACGCCAGGTGAGGTCGGGGTTGTCCGCTCCTCAGAACTCCCTGCTGATCTTGAGCGCCAGCGCCAGGGCAGTGGTGTCTGACAGGTGAGGCCCAAGAAAATGGGGCCACTTGGGCCCTGCTGTGGAGCACTGTCCCAGGGGAGGAAGGCTGGCCCAGGGCCCCGGGAGCACCTCCATGTCCGCCTGTGTTGTGTGTGAGTCATTCAGTCACGTCCGACTCTTTGCAAGCCCGTGACTCTAGCCTGCCAGATTCCTCTGTCCGTGGGATTCTCCAGGCAAGAAGACCGGAGCAGGATACCCATTCCTTCTCTGGGGGCTCTTCCCAACCCAGGGATCAAACCCGGGTCCCCCACATTGTGGGCAGATTCGTCACCATCAGAGCCATCAAAGAAGCCAGAGTTCACCTGGCCCTGTGGGCATGTGCGGGCCTCACGCTCCTTCGCCCCGTGGCATTGGCCTCCCAGACCATGTGTGTGAAGTTTGAAGTATCTGCGGAAGAACCTGTGACCCTGCCAAGTGTCTGAGGGCATCCGCGACTCTCACCAGGTCAAGCATCAGTGCCCTCACCGTGAGCTGCGGGGGCCCAGCGGGGTGGGCTCGCCCCTCTGCCAACCTCACCCTGAGCCTCATGCAACAGACATGCTCATGGACGCTAGGCTTGCACGGTCGGACTGAGGGCAAGTCCAGGACCATGGACACCACCAGAAGATCAGCCAGTGGCCTGAGCAGGGAGGGGGAAGGAGGGGTGACCACTCCTGACGCAGGCCCAGGGCCCCCGTGTTCAGCCTCGTCCTCATCCTCAACCCGATAGAGCGCTGTCCCCAAAGAGGGGGCGCTGCCAGATCAGCCAGACAACTTCCGTCACATCTCAGGGGTGACTGAATGAGCGGGCTGAGCATCTGGGCCAGCACCCCAGGGCCGTCAGCCCTCTCCCAGAGCCCCCTTTGGGGGAGTTCCCTGCAGCAGTGTACCGTGTGGATATTCCTGAGCCGGCACCTGAAGTTCAATCAAGGCGCTCCTATTGGCTGTAAAAAGTCAGGAGTCCTGCTGGGGTGAGAAGACTCCTCCCCTACCTTGGAGCATCACCGTCCAGTAAGGCCAAGGCGTGGCCCGAGCCTCAGTGTGGCTGAGGGGCCAGCCTCTGGATTTTAAACTTTTAAACAACAGGGCTTCCCTGGTGGTCCAGTGGGTAAAGAGTCTGCCTTGTAGTGCAAGGGCCACTGGTTTGATGCCTGGCCTGGAAAGGTCCCACATGCCGCAGAGCAGCTGGACCGGTGTGTCCAATTGCAAGCCAGTGCTCTGGAGCGCATGTGCCCAGAGCTGGTGCTCAGCAAGGAGAGAGGCCACTGCAATAAGAGGCCCATACAGGCCAAAGAATAAAGATGGATGAAAATAAATAAATGAAAAACCAATAAAAGAGGCCAAAATTTAAATATATATATATATGTATATGTTTTTTCTTTTTTAAGGAGGCTTAATCTATTTTATAACAGAGATGAGCATGGCCTGTATCTTTAAGAGAACATTTGAGATGAGACTTGTTTAAGAATCAAATGGATCAGGCATCCCTGGTGGCTCAGTGGTTAAAGAATCCACTTGCCAACGCAGAAGACACAGGTTTCCCTGATCTGGGAAGAGCCCACATGCCTCGGAGGACCTAAAGCCCGTGGGCCACAGCTACTGATCCTGTGCTCTAGAGCCCAAGGGCCACACCTCTGGAGCGCGTGTGTCGCAGCTGCTGAAACTCAGCACCCTCGAGCCCACGCTCCCATCAAGAGAAGCCACGGCAGTGCGAATCCCATGCACGGCAACTCGAGAGTAGCCTCCGCTCGCTGCCACTAGAAAAAGCCTGTGCAGCAACGAAGACCCAGCACAGCCACAAAGAAGTTTTTTTAAAAATTGAATAGGTCATCACAGCATGTGCCTGGGAATGACTTTGGTGCCTTCTGAGATGAGGGGATTCACAGCTGGAGGAGTCCCCTGAAGGGGAGGAGAAGAGCCAAGGGGATCGTTCGCAGTGGGAGTTCCAGCCGCATCCCGGAGTTGAGTGTGGCCAGAACCAGGCAGGGTGGCGGGAGGGGCTGGGGACCCACAGGGAGGCTCCCCAGAGGGGCCATGCCAGCTTAGCTCGTGCACCTGGGCATGCAGGCTGCAGGCCCAGAGCCTCCAGAACCTACTTCTCAAGAGAAATGAGAAATCCAGCTTTTTATATGGCGTTCCTTTTGTGGAGAGGCATGCTACATGGTAGTTGGGATCTTAGTTTCCCAACCTGGTATCGAACCCATGTCTCCTGCAGTGGAAGTGCAGAGTCTTAACCACCGGACCACCAGGCGAGTCCCCGAGAGGTCCATTTTTTTTTTTTTTTTGAGAGGTCCATTTTTAAATGGTGAATTCAGAACAGCAAAAGATATCATGAGCCCAGAACTCCCGTCCATCAGCTGAGCTGAGGGTGGCTGGCCCAACTGTGGCTTGCACCCTGTGCTTTAGGCATCATTGGTTCTTTGGGTCACTTCAAAATATGTCCCTGCAGAATGGCACCTTCCACGTGCCATGGGTGGTGGCCCCAGTGTATGAAGCATGCGTGGAGGGGGCAGGCCTAGATAGATGCAGGATGCTGGAGCTGAAAATCTGCAAAGATAGGACAAGGTCAGCCCTGTTGCTATACTTCTTTGGAGTCTGGAATGTTGGAGCTGACAATCTGCAAAGAGCTGAGTCAGCGCGCAGCCCCGCCCGCCCCCCAGTCTCTTCCCACCACGACCTCTGGGGACACAAAGCTTTCCTACCTGCGGACTCACGTCAGGCGCCAGTCCTTCCCCTGGCCACTTCCCTGGCCACACCCAGATACTTAACCCCCACTCTCGGCTGCAGTGTCCCTTTTAGCCCGCTGACCTCTGGGCCCGCCTGGCCCCTCTCTCTCCCATCTCTCTCTGGACCCTTCTTCCTGAATCTCCCTCTTGGATCCCCTCGCCCTGACCCTCCTCACTCTCCCCCTGCTCGCCTCTCTTTCCCGGTCCTGCCTGTGTAGCCAGATCCCTCGTGGCGGCTCCTACCTAAGCCTCTATATGAATAAACCTGATCCTCCTCCCCTATTCCCTTGTCTTCTCTTTCTTTACACTTTACTTCCACAGGACATGATGGCATTTATGAGTTTCAGCCTAGAGAACCTGTCACTTCTTCCTGTCCCCATCCTGGACCCCACCCAGTTCTGCCTCCAGAGTCGGTTGTGCCCACAAATGCGTCCCATGCAGGCTGCAGGCCCAGAGCCTCAGAACCTACTTCTCAAGAGAAATGAGAAATCCAGCTTTTATATGGCGTTCCTTTTGTGGAGAGGCATGCTACATGGTAGTTGGGATCTTAGTTTCCCAACCTGGTATCGAACCCATGTCTCCTGCAGTGGAAGTGCAGAGTCTTAACCACCGGACCACCAGGCGAGTCCCCGAGAGGTCCATTTTTTTTTTTTTTTTGAGAGGTCCATTTTTAAATGGTGAATTCAGAACAGCAAAAGATATCATGAGCCCAGAACTCCCGTCCATCAGCTGAGCTGAGGGTGGCTGGCCCAACTGTGGCTTGCACCCTGTGCTTTAGGCATCATTGGTTCTTTGGGTCACTTCAAAATATGTCCCTGCAGAATGGCACCTTCCACGTGCCATGGGTGGTGGCCCCAGTGTATGAAGCATGCGTGGAGGGGGCAGGCCTAGATAGATGCAGGATGCTGGAGCTGAAAATCTGCAAAGATAGGACAAGGTCAGCCCTGTTGCTATACTTCTTTGGAGTCTGGAATGTTGGAGCTGACAATCTGCAAAGAGCTGAGTCAGCGCGCAGCCCCGCCCGCCCCCCAGTCTCTTCCCACCACGACCTCTGGGGACACAAAGCTTTCCTACCTGCGGACTCACGTCAGGCGCCAGTCCTTCCCCTGGCCACTTCCCTGGCCACACCCAGATACTTAACCCCCACTCTCGGCTGCAGTGTCCCTTTTAGCCCGCTGACCTCTGGGCCCGCCTGGCCCCTCTCTCTCCCATCTCTCTCTGGACCCTTCTTCCTGAATCTCCCTCTTGGATCCCCTCGCCCTGACCCTCCTCACTCTCCCCCTGCTCGCCTCTCTTTCCCGGTCCTGCCTGTGTAGCCAGATCCCTCGTGGCGGCTCCTACCTAAGCCTCTATATGAATAAACCTGATCCTCCTCCCCTATTCCCTTGTCTTCTCTTTCTTTTACACTTTACTTCCACAGGACATGATGGCATTTATGAGTTTCAGCCTAGAGAACCTGTCACTTCTTCCTGTCCCCATCCTGGACCCCACCCAGTTCTGCCTCCAGAGTCCCGGTTGTGCCCACAAATGCCGTCCCTCAGCAGAGAGGACAGTCCTCTCTGCTGGAACCCGGAAGCCCCAAGCTCAGTGCTTTGGGGAAAAAGGAGGAGGGGTCTCTGTGTGTTCTGGCAAGGGGGCTGCAAAGCTGTCTCCACGGAAATCTTTGCCTCTGGGTTTGTCCCCTCAACGAGCCATATGCAGTGTCCACCTTTCTCCCTTCTTGAGGGTCTGTTAAGCAAACGGGCTAATGGCCTGAAAGGGACCCTTGACCGAGTGAGCTGCCAACACTGGTCACCCGTGGAGAAGAGGCGCTGTCCCGGCCTGGGTTTCTGCCGCCAGGGTCAGCGTTCTACTTCAGAACACAACGCTGGGATTTTTCACCCTCTCAGCAGCAGCAGCCTTCAGGGCCCTGAGCGGATGGATCTAGCAAGAGGTATTTATAAGTCTGATATTTGTAAATCCAGTGTGTGAGCTGGAGTCCTGCGCTTGGGCCAAGTTGGTGCCGGAGCAGCGCTGGACAGCCTACCTGCTCTCTTCCTCCAGGGAGGAGAAGGAGAAGCCGGGCCTGACCCAGAACTTCCTGCTGTGGTCTAGGGCCAGCTGGTTGTCCTGGACACAGTGCAAAGAGCGGAGAATATGCTCCTACAAAGGGCCAGAGTGAGGCTCGCAGGAGATGAGATCTCAAGGGCCTTTATGGAGAAACAGCCCGAGGCTTTCCATTGGCTAGTGGCGTGGCTGTGAACTTTGAAAGGCTGGAGGGCGTTGGGTTCCGGGCAGTCAGGGACATGGGGAATTCTTCCAGAAGCTTGTAGGGCATTTACCCGAGCCTCCGGGGCCCACACCAGGCATGGTGATTTCTTCTGATCCTGGGTCGCTGGCAACCACTGTCAAACCTCGTCGGGAAGCAGGTGTCCAGAGTTGTTCCCTCTTCTCTCCTAGCTTTATTAAAACAAAACAAACTGTGTAGATCCTCGTGGCGGCTCCTACCTAAGCCTCTATATGAATAAACCTGATCCTCCTCCCCTATTCCCTTGTCTTCTCTTTCTTTTACACTTTACTTCCACAGGACATGATGGCATTTATGAGTTTCAGCCTAGAGAACCTGTCACTTCTTCCTGTCCCCATCCTGGACCCCACCCAGTTCTGCCTCCAGAGTCCCGGTTGTGCCCACAAATGCCGTCCCTCAGCAGAGAGGACAGTCCTCTCTGCTGGAACCCGGAAGCCCCAAGCTCAGTGCTTTGGGGAAAAAGGAGGAGGGGTCTCTGTGTGTTCTGGCAAGGGGGCTGCAAAGCTGTCTCCACGGAAATCTTTGCCTCTGGGTTTGTCCCCTCAACGAGCCATATGCAGTGTCCACCTTTCTCCCTTCTTGAGGGTCTGTTAAGCAAACGGGCTAATGGCCTGAAAGGGACCCTTGACCGAGTGAGCTGCCAACACTGGTCACCCGTGGAGAAGAGGCGCTGTCCCGGCCTGGGTTTCTGCCGCCAGGGTCAGCGTTCTACTTCAGAACACAACGCTGGGATTTTTCACCCTCTCAGCAGCAGCAGCCTTCAGGGCCCTGAGCGGATGGATCTAGCAAGAGGTATTTATAAGTCTGATATTTGTAAATCCAGTGTGTGAGCTGGAGTCCTGCGCTTGGGCCAAGTTGGTGCCGGAGCAGCGCTGGACAGCCTACCTGCTCTCTTCCTCCAGGGAGGAGAAGGAGAAGCCGGGCCTGACCCAGAACTTCCTGCTGTGGTCTAGGGCCAGCTGGTTGTCCTGGACACAGTGCAAAGAGCGGAGAATATGCTCCTACAAAGGGCCAGAGTGAGGCTCGCAGGAGATGAGATCTCAAGGGCCTTTATGGAGAAACAGCCCGAGGCTTTCCATTGGCTAGTGGCGTGGCTGTGAACTTTGAAAGGCTGGAGGGCGTTGGGTTCCGGGCAGTCAGGGACATGGGGAATTCTTCCAGAAGCTTGTAGGGCATTTACCCGAGCCTCCGGGGCCCACACCAGGCATGGTGATTTCTTCTGATCCTGGGTCGCTGGCAACCACTGTCAAACCTCGTCGGGAAGCAGGTGTCCAGAGTTGTTCCCTCTTCTCTCCTAGCTTTATTAAAACAAAACAAACTAATCCCATTGTATACAGCACGGTGATTTATGTTTCATCATTTGCATAGCCAATTTCAGGTCCTGAAGATGGTTCTATTACTTTCCCAGCGCAGACATTTTTCACGTCTGGGGAAAGCTCGCGCCCTCTCCCCAGCGGGCCTCTCCCCCCCGCCCCCCAGTTCATTACACTTTGTGATGAACAGCCAGTACACGGAATTTCAAGAGTCTATAAGTCGGCTTTTATTGGAACCTGTGGCAGGGCTCTGGGGCAGACCCTGGCCCTCCCGCGTCCGGCTGTCCTGTGGACCTCCGGCTTCCTGCCGGTCAGTTGGAGATGCGCAGCAACTCCTCGTCCCCTGTGGACAGAGAGAAACTTGGGAAGTAGGAGTGGGTCGCCCGAGGCTCTGTAGTGGGGGCTGGTCAGGGCATGGGGATGCCTCGTGGGGGAGGGGAGGCTGCTTGGGCTGAGTCTGAGCCCGAGCCGGGGTCCAGAAACTTCTCTTGGCAGAGTGACTCGGTCTCTCCAAAGGACATTGCACAGGATGATCTGATGGTTGGCCTCTCAATCTACTTTAGGTACCATTTTTCCAGTGGGGAGATAAGACACAGAAATCTTTAATGACTGCTGCTTCTTGGAATGGAAGAAGGAAATGGCAAGCCGCTGCAGTATTCTTGCCTGGAGAGTTCCATGGACAGAGGCGCCTGAAGGGCTGCCATCCATGGGGTCACAGAGTTGGACACGACTGGAGTGACTAAGCAGCAGCAGCAGCTTCTTGGAATGCTATTCTTGTTACCACCGTTACTAGGCACAGCTGCTGCTAGGTGGGTGAGAAGCCTGCGAGGCGCTGTGACGTCTGGGAAGTTGGTACTCTGTCCCACTTTACAAAAGAGAAAACTGAGACTTAAATTGACACAGTCCATGGGGTCACAAAGCATCAAACACGACTGAACATGCAAGCGTTATAACAGGGACAGACGCCGGTTGGGAAGATCCAGAGGGCTGAGCCTTCACGAAGCCGGGGCTGGCAGCATTTGAATCATTTGAAGAGCAATGCGGCCAGTCCAAATGCGGCCATGAATGCCGGAACTGGAGCCCCGTTCTGCCCCACTCAGCCTGGCTCCCTCTGCCTGGGCCTGGCCAGCACCTCCCACAGGTGCCCCGTCCCAGCTGGGGTAAGGCCTTGGGCGTGGTCCCATTTTACAGGACGGAAGCTTGGCGAGCAGATGGGGTGGTCACCAGGACAGAGCCCAGAACTCAGCTCTCCAGACCCCCACCGCCCACCAGGGCCCCCCCACCTGGACTCCAGTGCCGCCTCCACCCAGCCTGGCGTGGCAGGGCCTCCTACCTTCTCCAGGAATGCCGCAGTACTCCTTGCACTCCTTCTCGGAGTAGAACTGGTTGCCGTTGCCCTTGCAGCCCCCGTAGAAGAAGGGGACACACTTCCCCTTGACAGCATCAAACGCCCAGAGCCGGATGGTGCCTCGGCAGGGGCCAGGGACTATGGGGAGATTGCAGGCCTCTGTGGAGTGGGCGAGAGGTGCACGGCGTTAGAAATCCTTATGATTGCTGACCTGAGAGGTCACCTGGCAGAGGGCCTACACCAGCAGGGACCCTTCTCCTCTGGAACACCTACACCTCTTTCGGTGGACTGAGAAACCGACCTCCAAGAATACATGTGCTGAGAGTCAACCACATCCAAGTGGGCCATTCCTATGCCTTCAGGAAACTGGCCCCGGAATCCTACGACTGGAGCAGCCTCCCTGAGGTACCCGTGGGCAGGTGTCAGTCGGGAGGACGGGGCTGCGGGGCGCTGGGGGAGGTGGCGACGGGGCCACGCTCACCCACGGTCCGGCAGGTCTGTAGGCACTCCTTCTCCGAGGCGAAGTTGTTGCCGTTGCCCATACAGCCGCCATAGTAGAAGGTCTCGCAGGCCATAGACGAGCCGTTATAGAAATACCTCTGGAACATCCCCAGGCAAGGGCCTTGGGAGTAGCCCAGCTGGCAGGAATCTGGGGAGGGGCAGAGAGCAGCGCTCCTGAGGGCTGACGTGCACCTGTCACCAGGCTGGACGCTTCACCAGGGATCCTCTCATTGAGTTTTCACCTCTGCATTTGGAGGACCCATTCTCAGCTCCTTTTAAAGGTAAGGAAATGGACTCCCTAAGAGGTAAAGAGATGTCCTCAGGGTTTCATAGAGCTGAGGCTCAAAGTCGTATTTGTTGGACTCCAAAACCCCGCGCTCATTCCATTCCGTAATATGGGGCATTACCAGAGGCCCAGTATCCCCTGGGCTGGCCTTGTCTGCCCGAAGGTTCTGTAGGGGCAGTGGTTGATGATACAGACACCAGCGCCCATGCTGGCAGCCTGACCTCCGCCTGAGGTCCCAGCCCTGTGCCTTTGCTCTCGTTGCTCCTGCACCTCAAATGCTAGAATGCCTTCCTCCATAAACTGCACCTGGACATAGCATGAACTCCCCTTCATCCAGGAAGCCCTCCTTGATCACGTCACCCCTCCCTTTTCTGAGCTCTCCCAACTCTGTAATTGACCCTCCCTTTTCAAATCCCTTGTCGTCTTCCTTGACTGCCTTCTCTACTAGACCAGAAGGTGTGTTTGTCTCCGTGGCCCCGGCGCTCAGCAGAGGGTCTGGGGCAAAGCAAGGTCAGGGCTCAGTGTTTGCTGAGAGAGCTGAAGAGTGACCGTTCCATCAACTACACCAAGCATTCTCACATACTTGTCCATGTGCTCCCACAAGAGATCTTCAGATCGGCCCTAGTGGCAGACTATTACCCTATTATACAGAAACTGGCCCGGAATCTCGACGGACAGCCTCCAGGGGCCTGGAGGTTCAGGCGGGAGGACGGTGTCAGTCGGGAGGACGGGCTGGGGCGCTGGGGAGGTGGCGGACGGGCCACGCTCACCCACGGTCCGGCAGGTCTGTAGGCACTCCTTCTCCGAGGCGGTTGTTGCCGTTGCCCATACAGCCGCCATAGTAGAAGGTCTCGCAGGCCATGGGCGAGCCGTTATAGAAATACCTCTGGAACATCCCCAGGCAAGGGCCTTGGGAGTAGCCCAGCTGGCAGGAATCTGGGGAGGGGCAGAGAGCAGCGCTCCTGAGGGCTGACGTGCACCTGTCACCAGGCTGGACGCTTCACCAGGGATCCTCTCATTGAGTTTTCACCTCTGCATTTGGAGGACCCATTCTCAGCTCCTTTTAAAGGTAAGGAAATGGACTCCCTAAGAGGTAAAGAGATGTCCTCAGGGTTTCATAGAGCTGAGGCTCAAAGTCGTATTTGTTGGACTCCAAAACCCCGCGCTCATTCCATTCCGTAATATGGGGCATTACCAGAGGCCCAGTATCCCCTGGGCTGGCCTTGTCTGCCCGAAGGTTCTGTAGGGGCAGTGGTTGATGATACAGACACCAGCGCCCATGCTGGCAGCCTGACCTCCGCCTGAGGTCCCAGCCCTGTGCCTTTGCTCTCGTTGCTCCTGCACCTCAAATGCTAGAATGCCTTCCTCCATAAACTGCACCTGGACATAGCATGAACTCCCCTTCATCCAGGAAGCCCTCCTTGATCACGTCACCCCTCCCTTTTCTGAGCTCTCCCAACTCTGTAATTGACCCTCCCTTTTCAAATCCCTTGTCGTCTTCCTTGACTGCCTTCTCTACTAGACCAGAAGGTGTGTTTGTCTCCGTGGCCCCGGCGCTCAGCAGAGGGTCTGGGGCAAAGCAAGGTCAGGGCTCAGTGTTTGCTGAGAGAGCTGAAGAGTGACCGTTCCATCAACTACACCAAGCATTCTCACATACTTGTCCATGTGCTCCCACAAGAGATCTTCAGATCGGCCCTAGTGGCAGACTATTACCCTATTATACAGATGAGCCAGTGGAGGCCAGGAGGCCACTCGGAGAAACAGACAGGCCAAGAACTCATTTTTCGTCGTGGAGCTGAGCGTTTCGACGCTCAGGGACCATGTCTTGTGCCCCTTCTCTCCCAGCCACCTCTGGCACAGGGCAGAGGATTGGATTTGCCTTTTCTAGGCTCAGTCTTTGATTCTAACAGAAAAATAAGAAAGACTTCAGGATGATGAGGGAAGCCGGGGTGAATCAATGGTGGGCTCTTCCCCTCTGGAGTGGGCAGACGGGGTTAACCAAAAGGAGGAGCGATCATCACCTTCTTTCTTGCCGCCGTCAGTTACTAGCTGTCCATCCCCCGAGCCTTCCACCTCTAGGAGCAACACAGCCCGCCGAGCCCTCTGGGGGAAGAAACGGGAAGAGGCTGTTCCAGGGACCTAGCCACTGGGGCTCCCCGGGACCTTTGGAATATATAAACCATTTATTTGGGGGATCAAGGTGTAGACAGAAACATAGCTACTAGACTGATGAATGGTCCGTTTTCCCAAAATCATCAACCTGAATTCTAGAGTAAGTATCACCAGATAGATTTCTGGTCTGAAATGAAAAATCAGAATGATACCTACGTAACCCAACCGTCCAGTTGAAATGCCCAGAGGAATATAACACCACAAAAGAAATCTATCCCAGCGTTGGGGACCAGGGACGTGGACTGCATTCCCCTCCTAGGAACTAAAAGGTGTTTCTACACAAAGGCATGTGAGTGTGATTGGTTTCCAGGCAGGGCTGACCAGACCACTGTTAGCTGCTTGCAAAGGAAGCCCTCCTTGATCACGTCACCCCTCCCTTTTCTGAGCTCTCCCAACTCTGTAATTGACCCTCCCTTTTCAAATCCCTTGTCGTCTTCCTTGACTGCCTTCTCTACTAGACCAGAAGGTGTGTTTGTCTCCGTGGCCCCGGCGCTCAGCAGAGGGTCTGGGGCAAAGCAAGGTCAGGGCTCAGTGTTTGCTGAGAGAGCTGAAGAGTGACCGTTCCATCAACTACACCAAGCATTCTCACATACTTGTCCATGTGCTCCCACAAGAGATCTTCAGATCGGCCCTAGTGGCAGACTATTACCCTATTATACAGATGAGCCAGTGGAGGCCAGGAGGCCACTCGGAGAAACAGACAGGCCAAGAACTCATTTTTCGTCGTGGAGCTGAGCGTTTCGACGCTCAGGGACCATGTCTTGTGCCCCTTCTCTCCCAGCCACCTCTGGCACAGGGCAGAGGATTGGATTTGCCTTTTCTAGGCTCAGTCTTTGATTCTAACAGAAAAATAAGAAAGACTTCAGGATGATGAGGGAAGCCGGGGTGAATCAATGGTGGGCTCTTCCCCTCTGGAGTGGGCAGACGGGGTTAACCAAAAGGAGGAGCGATCATCACCTTCTTTCTTGCCGCCGTCAGTTACTAGCTGTCCATCCCCCGAGCCTTCCACCTCTAGGAGCAACACAGCCCGCCGAGCCCTCTGGGGGAAGAAACGGGAAGAGGCTGTTCCAGGGACCTAGCCACTGGGGCTCCCCGGGACCTTTGGAATATATAAACCATTTATTTGGGGGATCAAGGTGTAGACAGAAACATAGCTACTAGACTGATGAATGGTCCGTTTTCCCAAAATCATCAACCTGAATTCTAGAGTAAGTATCACCAGATAGATTTCTGGTCTGAAATGAAAAATCAGAATGATACCTACGTAACCCAACCGTCCAGTTGAAATGCCCAGAGGAATATAACACCACAAAAGAAATCTATCCCAGCGTTGGGGACCAGGGACGTGGACTGCATTCCCCTCCTAGGAACTAAAAGGTGTTTCTACACAAAGGCATGTGAGTGTGATTGGTTTCCAGGCAGGGCTGACCAGACCACTGTTAGCTGCTTGCAAAGGAAAAGTCCCTTAGAGAGTAAGAAGGAACCCCACGCTCGACCCTAAGACCCCTGGCTGTGGCGGTGGGGTGGGGGGGAGGGCAGAGCAGGCCAGACTGCCAGAGCCGTCGAAAGGCTCTCTGGGAGTGCGGTCCACTGAGGCGGCGTGCCAGGACATTTAGAGAAGGAGGCACAGGGGCACTGCTGGCCATCAGGCAGTCTTCCTGAAGGGCCGAGGAGTAACTGGAACCTTCACCCCACCATATCAGAGCAGACAGGAAGTCCAGCTAAAATGGGGGCTTCCCAGATGGCTCATGGGTAAAGAATCTGACTGCAACGGAGGAGATACGCATTCAAATAGAACAGAAGGAAGCCCCCCAAATCAAAAGACAGCATAGGCGAGGCATCGGTTGAGACACTGCTCTGGGATTTGCTGTTTTCCAGGGAGATGGATTGACTTTATTTTCATGTATTGAGTATCGAGTATCATGATCTCATGACTGAGGATGTCACTGCTTTTAGGCACTTTTTAACACGTGTCTGGATTCCAGCACCTGGAAGGTAAAGGTAATTAATTACTCCAGTCCACAGACGAGGAAAGTGAGGCCAGGTGGGCCAGCAGCTAGCCCGATGGTGGAGCCAAGATTGCGGTGGGGATTGACTTCAGAACCCATGCCCATCACCGCCTTCTCTCAGCAACCCCAGCCACCAGCACAGTGAGGGTCAGAGGGCCAAGCCGGCCAGGTGCGGGTGGGGTGGGGGCAGAGGTACTCACCGAGAGTGGACTGGGCACTGGCTCCTCCTCTCCGGGGACACACTCACCTGGGTCAGAGGACAGGAGAGAGAGGGAAGAAGATGCGGACACCCTAGAAGGTTTTGCTTCTTCCCCAGAACTCATGGCCATGTGTCAGGTGTCACTAGGACCTGTCCCTGTGCATTAGCCCACTTCCCGAGCAGCTCCACACCATGGCTTGCTGAAGGTCACTCTCTGGGAGAGCTACAGACTGGACACTGCACTGTCTCCCCCCACCCCACCAGCCTCATTTCCTCAGTTCGTGGCTGACATCTACTGAGCACGGACTAGATACCACGCTACTGTATCTAATGGCTTTATCTCATTGACTCCTCACGCAGCTTCTAAGGCGGGGCACATTATTATCCCCATTTTACAGATGAGGGAATGAGGCTCTGGAAGGGTGACCAGCCAGAAGCCCCCCAGCTCAGTTTGAACCTCAGTGCTCTAACTCCAGGGCCCAACCTCTAACCCCTACCCTCTATGGCCTCCCAAGAGGTGGCCGTAGATTCCGGCTGTAACCACACACATGGAAGCAGAAGGATGCTGGATTGGCTCTGGTCCCAGTTCTGCCAGGTTCACACGGTGAGACCTGGGGCAAGTCCAGGGCCCACGGTGCCTTTTCTATAAAGGGGGTGGGGGGCTATAGCCCAGTTTGACTCAAAGGGTCGTGGGAGAGACCCAGGGGCTGGGAGGATGTCCTCTGGGGGCCACAAAGGACGAGGAGGGGACATAAATGTGAGGTGGGGTGGGGGTGCCGTTACCTCTGTCGGGCATTGTGAAGATGGCTTCCTCGGGGATGCCCACACCCAGAGCAAACTCCCTGAATTCCTCCAGCAGGCTTTCCCGAAGCTGTGGCTCGCGCCCTGCAGACGGGGGCAGAGGAGATGCCTAGAACGGCAGGTGCCTGGGCCATCAGGGCTTGGGGTTATTTTGCCCAGGGATTTTCATGCAGGGAACGTTTGAAAATTATTGGCTCAACTCGGTCTCTTTGATACCCGTAGGGAAAGCTCAGCTCCAGAAGAGGGGAAGCAGTCCCTCCCAGGTGCCCCATCCAGGTCGCTCAGCTCCCCACACAGGGCTGTTTCCACTGGCTCTTAAAGAACCCAGAGGACTTTTGCGATCAAAAGAGGCTTCTCCCTCAAATGGGAGACTGAGCTCCACCTCTTCCAGGGAGAGTCAATGTTTCCACCATTGCCTTGAGTCTTGTCAGAAAGATGAAGCAAAACTCCCTGCTCTTCCCCATTGCATTTCCCTAAAACGTGGGTCACCTCCCACCCCCAGCTCCAAGGAGCACATCCAGATCCAGGCCTTTACCATAGAGCTTGGCCGTAAGGGTGGGGCCGTGGCGACGGCTGAATTTCTTGGTCAGAAGAATGGCGTACTCATCGTAGTTGGTGTGGACCACGTAGGATTCCATGGTCATGTTCCATTCTGCATGAAAGGTGCAGGAGGATGAAGAGATCAGTGGTCAGATGGCTTCTGGCTTGAGATTGTGCACCTAGTCACTTGCCATTGCCCATAGGCTCTGGAAGGGTGACCAGCCAGAAGCCCCCCAGCTCAGTTTGAACCTCAGTGCTCTAACTCCAGGGCCCAACCTCTAACCCCTACCCTCTATGGCCTCCCAAGAGGTGGCCGTAGATTCCGGCTGTAACCACACACATGGAAGCAGAAGGATGCTGGATTGGCTCTGGTCCCAGTTCTGCCAGGTTCACACGGTGAGACCTGGGGCAAGTCCAGGGCCCACGGTGCCTTTTCTATAAAGGGGGTGGGGGGCTATAGCCCAGTTTGACTCAAAGGGTCGTGGGAGAGACCCAGGGGCTGGGAGGATGTCCTCTGGGGGCCACAAAGGACGAGGAGGGGACATAAATGTGAGGTGGGGTGGGGGTGCCGTTACCTCTGTCGGGCATTGTGAAGATGGCTTCCTCGGGGATGCCCACACCCAGAGCAAACTCCCTGAATTCCTCCAGCAGGCTTTCCCGAAGCTGTGGCTCGCGCCCTGCAGACGGGGGCAGAGGAGATGCCTAGAACGGCAGGTGCCTGGGCCATCAGGGCTTGGGGTTATTTTGCCCAGGGATTTTCATGCAGGGAACGTTTGAAAATTATTGGCTCAACTCGGTCTCTTTGATACCCGTAGGGAAAGCTCAGCTCCAGAAGAGGGGAAGCAGTCCCTCCCAGGTGCCCCATCCAGGTCGCTCAGCTCCCCACACAGGGCTGTTTCCACTGGCTCTTAAAGAACCCAGAGGACTTTTGCGATCAAAAGAGGCTTCTCCCTCAAATGGGAGACTGAGCTCCACCTCTTCCAGGGAGAGTCAATGTTTCCACCATTGCCTTGAGTCTTGTCAGAAAGATGAAGCAAAACTCCCTGCTCTTCCCCATTGCATTTCCCTAAAACGTGGGTCACCTCCCACCCCCAGCTCCAAGGAGCACATCCAGATCCAGGCCTTTACCATAGAGCTTGGCCGTAAGGGTGGGGCCGTGGCGACGGCTGAATTTCTTGGTCAGAAGAATGGCGTACTCATCGTAGTTGGTGTGGACCACGTAGGATTCCATGGTCATGTTCCATTCTGCATGAAAGGTGCAGGAGGATGAAGAGATCAGTGGTCAGATGGCTTCTGGCTTGAGATTGTGCACCTAGTCACTTGCCTACCATCTATTCCTCCATCCTGCCATCCGCTCATCTTTGCCCTGTGTTCGTTCATCTATTCACCTGTCTCCATCCATCCATCTCCTCCCTATTTTCATCGTTAATTCACCCACCACCATTCCATCCATCCATCCATCCACTCCATCAAGCAGTCCGTCCATTCATTCATTTTGCTTTCTTCTTTCCTCCATCTGTTTATTTATTTAAGATGGATGGATTATCCCACTAATCCACCATTATACACATATTCCTTTACCACTTTTTAATTCTCTCACTCATATTTATCCAACCATTCATCTACCCAAACAGGCAAGTCCTGACATGATTATTGGATGCATAAAGCAAATTCAATAAACATTTTCTGAATTAATGAACACATTCAGGTCCAAGTCTGTCTGTCACTTAGCACCGTGCACACTGTACATGGTAGACGCTGAGTTAATTTTTATCTGCTGATTACAGAGACCTAACATGAAGATGGATGAAATCTTGATGTTATCCTCAGCGTTCAGAACCGTCACTCGAATTCAGGGTGAGCATGTGCATGGCAGAGTGAGAGCCTGAGGGTGGGGGCTAGAGAGAGAGAAACAGACGAGAGAGAAGGAGGAGAAGGGGGAAATGTGGAGGGAGGCTATATGGCATCGCAGAAAAATGAGAGGAACGGTTGTAGGGGCAGAGAGGAAAGAGAGCTCACGACATCAGATATCTTTCAGCCAAGGAGAGACCTGAGGGTGTCTCCTTTGTCTCAACTTACTGGTTTTGTGATACAGGAACTTTCCATTGGTGCTGGTTTTCTCATAAGCACCGGTGATTGATTCACAGACCCCTCTCCTGGAAAGGAACAAACCAAGAGAAAGGCCACTTCCTCAGAGACCACGGTCCCGACACCCTACTCTCCTGCTGCATCCTTCCAAATACCTTTTTTTTTTTCATTTGGGAAGTAACATTTCCAATTATCTGGTTTAATTCTCATACCCAGCCCTGGGAGCTTCCCATTTCACATAAGAGAACGGAGAGACTGAGGGAAAAGAAAGGAACCAATGGATGCCATCCTCTTGGCAAACCCAGCACTAAAAAGCAGCTTCCTTAATCTGATCTGCGCATGCCGGGAAATCAGAATGATAAATTAACACATTCGTTTCTTACTTTTGCTCATGCCCCATTTTCCTCATCTGAGAAATGGAGATAATGATAGTTTCTATCATTATGGTGGCTAAGAGCATCGGATGAGATGTTTTATGCAGAAAACTTAGAGGAAGCACTATGCACATATTAGCTATTACTGTTTTAATGACTGTTATTGACCTCATTAGTATTTGATGAGCACCATCTATGTGCCAAGCACTGTGCTCTATGCTGGGGATACACAAGAGGGCAGGGGGACCCTGGCCCTCACAGAGCTTACAAGCCAATCAGGTTGGTGGGCAGGCCAGAGGCAGGTGCAGCCGGTGTGATTGCTGTCAGGTGAGGGCAACCCCGAGCCGCTCAGAGAACACAAAAGAAGGCATGTGACCTGAACCCGGATGGGTGGAAGGAGTCAGAGAGAACTTTCTGGAGGAAGTGAGAAAAAAACCTAACTCCTGAAGGATCCATAGCAAGGAGGTAGGGAGAGGTTTTCCAGGTAGAAGAAACATTTGTTACAAAGAGGATGGAGGGTGCCAGAAACAGAAAGAAGGTCCACTTTGGTGGGTCAGAGAGTATGTAGGTGCGTGGGTCATGAAACAGTGAGTATTGGGGGTCCCAGCAGGCTGGAGGGCTTTGTTGAAGGAGTTGAATTTTAATCCCCAAGGGCAGTGGGAAGCTCTGGAAAGGTTTAAGCAGATTTGGCGGGGAGGTTGTTTGTTTAATTTTGGCCTCTTTTATTGGTTTATTTATTTATTTATTTTCATCCGTCTTTATTCTTTGGCCTGCACAGGCCTCCCACCGCAGCGGCCCCTCTCACTGCAGAGCACTGGCTTGGGTGCATGCACTCCAAAGCGCCAGCTCGCAACTGGACACACCGGTCCAGCTACTCCGCGGCACATGGGATCCTCCCAGGCCAGGGATCGAACCAGTGCCCCCTACACCTCAAGGCAGACTCTTCACCCACTGGATCACTGAGGAAGCCCAGATCTGAGTTTCTGAAAGGCCTTTCCGGTGGCTGGGTGATGAATGGATTGGATGGAAAGACGGAGTTTAGAGGTGGGGAGACACAGAGAGGCTGTCGTGCATAACGAGGAAACAGAGGGAGGTGACTGGGCCCAGAGCAGTGGCAGTGAAGAGGAGAAACGTCAACAGACCGCAGGGACCTAGGAAGAACAGGGACAGGGCTGGGTGATGGACCGAATGGCCGTGGTGGAGGAAGGAAGAGTTAGGACATCCCCCTCCCACCCAGCTTTGCAGGCTGGGTGGTAGAAGTGCCCTCCGGAGCTCAGGGAAGCCCAAGGAGCAAGAGTAGGTGGGAAGGCAGGCGCAGGTTGAGGGCGTGGCTCTTGAGGCGTAGGTGGGAGCGTTAGAACGCGGCGCCCCGGTGGTGGGCAGCAGAGAAGCCTGGCACTCAGAAGCGAGTGCTGGCTGGAAGTAGAGACCTGCCACTTCCCAGCACAAAGTGGTGATGGAAGCCAGGGCAGGGGCGGGTGGGTCCCAGTCCTCCTCCCACCCGTCCCCGCTCACCGCCAGTGCGTATTGGTGAAGCCGATCTCCTTGTTCGTCGAGCCCTCTTTCAGCACCAGTGTGCTCACGGTCATCTTGTCCTTGAACCTCTTCAGCCATGGGCAGGTGGAGCCCACAGCCACGTTGAACCATTTCCCGTAGATCTAGGAGGCAGCCACAGGCCCTGAGGAGCTGGGCCTCGAGGAAGACTTGGAGGGCAGCGTTCCCCCTCCCTCCTCTCGGGGACTTCTCCTCCTAAGAGACTGTGTCTTATAGGTAATTGGAGGCTACAAGGCTTCCGGGAGGATGGAGCCCTAATTCATGGTGGAGCGCCAGGCATCATGGCTGGCTTAGGAGGGAGATACACAGGTGGACCCCACCGTGCCTGCTGGCCGAGGCCCTGACTCTACTGAGATGCAGGATCTGGGCTGCACACTTGGACAGAGTCCAAATCCCCATGGCCTAAGGTCACCATCAACCATCAGGAGTCCTATCTCTTACTCCTCCAGCAATGGGGTGCTCACCACCTTGCATGCAGCCCATACCCTTGTGGTAGAAAGTATCTCCTCTCCCTAAGCTGAGCCTGACCCAGGGTGAGCCTGCCGCCTCTTGGAAGCGCTCTCAGATCCGTGTAGACCCTTTGCCATCTTAGACCACCAGAGACCTGCACCTCCTACCCCACCCCTCTCCCCTCTTCTTCATCCCTAAACATAAACAAAATCCCCAGGACGCCATGGCTACAGGGGTCAGAAGGAATGTGGGGTGGTGGTGGAGCAGTAGATCTTGTTCAAGGTCACCCAGTGGTTCCAGCAGAGCTGGGGCTGGAGGGCAGACCCCCCGCACACACATGTGGCGCCTGCCCAGTCTCTTTTTTTTGGTGGGGGGGAGGAGGAGGACGGGCCACTTCTATTGGTCTTTCATTTATCTATTTTCATCCATCTTTGTTCTTTGGCCTGTGTGGACCTCCCATCACAGTGGCCTCTGTTGTCACAGAGCGCTGGCTCTGGGTGCATGCGCTCCAGAGCTCCGGCTCAGTAGTTGGACACACTGGTCCAGCCGCTCCACAGCACGTGGGATCTTCCCAGGCCAGGGATCGAACCGGCTCCCCTTGTACTGCAAGGCGGTGTCCTTACCCACTGGACCACCAGGGAAGCCCCCTGCCCAGCCTCTTAATCCCTCCAGCCTGATCTCTGTCCTGCTCTTCTCCCCATCATCCCACACGTAGAGTGGGGGACCCAGGATGGGCTAACAGAGATGTTACAAAGGGGCGAAAAGGTAAAGGCTGTGGGGCGGGGCACGTACAGAAGAGTCAGACAAAGCTGGCCCCGGGGAAGGGGAGGGACCGCAGGGGCAGCAGGCAGCCCCAAGCCTTCTCTGGAGGGTTCTATGTGGCACCTAATTCCCCCGGGAGCCCAAGAGGCCAGGTTCAGACACGAGGGCCTTGACTTCCGATGTCAGCCTAGAGGCCCACAGAACAGTGAGGGCCGCATTGCAGTTTCAGTGGCTTCCTGACAGCCTGAGCAGCAGGAAGGGCCCTCAGGCACCCACCTGTGGAGCTCCAGAGGAGGAGACTGAGGCCCCGGGGCAGGTGGGACTTGCCCCTCCCCGCCGGCAAGGCCCAGCCGCTCGGACGCCCTGCCACCCCCACCGGAGAGGCCAGCCTTACCCTAGACAAATCGAAGTTCTCCTGCACTTGGATGTCGTCGGCCGACGTGGGCACGGGGCTGGCGTTGGCCGCCAGGCAGGCGGTCAGCAGTAGCAGGGCCCTGAGACTCCGCATGGCTCGGGCTCCTCTGTCTAAGGCGTCCCTCTCGGGCTCGGCTGGTCTGAGGATGCGAGAGGAACTCGCTCCCTGCCCTAGGCCGCTGTGGACTGGGGCTGGGGAAGGGGTTGGGGGGCAGGTGACCTTGCTGTTTGCCCTGCACGGCCAAGACCAATCAGGGGCCCAAGGCCAGGGCCGATCAATGCCTTTTAGTATCCTGGCCTTGGGGTCACCGTCCCCAGGGCAAGGACAGCTGTTTCAAAGGCAACCTGGCCTGGGTACATGCGCCCAGAGCTCCGGCTCAGTAGTTGGACACACTGGTCCAGCCGCTCCACAGCACGTGGGATCTTCCCAGGCCAGGGATCGAACCGGCTCCCCTTGTACTGCAAGGCGGTGTCCTTACCCACTGGACCACCAGGGAAGCCCCCTGCCCAGCCTCTTAATCCCTCCAGCCTGATCTCTGTCCTGCTCTTCTCCCCATCATCCCACACGTAGAGTGGGGGACCCAGGATGGGCTAACAGAGATGTTACAAAGGGGCGAAAAGGTAAAGGCTGTGGGGCGGGCACGTACAGAAGAGTCAGACAAAGCTGGCCCCGGGGAAGGGGAGGGACCGCAGGGGCAGCAGGCAGCCCCAAGCCTTCTCTGGAGGGTTCTATGTGGCACCTAATTCCCCCGGGAGCCCAAGAGGCCAGGTTCAGACACGAGGGCCTTGACTTCCGATGTCAGCCTAGAGGCCCACAGAACAGTGAGGGCCGCATTGCAGTTTCAGTGGCTTCCTGACAGCCTGAGCAGCAGGAAGGGCCCTCAGGCACCCACCTGTGGAGCTCCAGAGGAGGAGACTGAGGCCCCGGGGCAGGTGGGACTTGCCCCTCCCCGCCGGCAAGGCCCAGCCGCTCGGACGCCCTGCCACCCCCACCGGAGAGGCCAGCCTTACCCTAGACAAATCGAAGTTCTCCTGCACTTGGATGTCGTCGGCCGACGTGGGCACGGGGCTGGCGTTGGCCGCCAGGCAGGCGGTCAGCAGTAGCAGGGCCCTGAGACTCCGCATGGCTCGGGCTCCTCTGTCTAAGGCGTCCCTCTCGGGCTCGGCTGGTCTGAGGATGCGAGAGGAACTCGCTCCCTGCCCTAGGCCGCTGTGGACTGGGGCTGGGGAAGGGGTTGGCGGCGGCAGGTGACCTTGCTGTTTGCCCTGCACGGCCAAGACCAATCAGGGGCCCAAGGCCAGGGCCGATCAATGCCTTTTAGTATCCTGGCCTTGGGGTCACCGTCCCCAGGGGCAAGGACAGCTGTTTCAAAGGCAACCTGGCCTGGGTACAGCTGGGTGCTGGGTTCAGGCCTCGTAAAGGCTTCCCCGAAACTCCTTGCCTGTCCCAGGGAGGATGGGAGAGACAGGTCGCCCTGGCCCTTTCCTCCAGGTTGTTTCCTCTCTGAGCCAGGAGCACAAGCCTGACTGCGTTGTTTCTCAAAGCGGGAGCTGGGAAGACCAAGGGACAGTTCTCCCCTAGAACCTCCAGGAAGAATGCAGCGCTCCTGGGTGACGGAGTCAGGATGTCTGTCTTTGGAGAAACCAGACCTGATATAAAAATGAAAAAATAACAATACATCACGAATAGGACCAGAGCCATCCTACGAAGGCGGCCTACGGGGAACCACGATGGCTCCTCTGATCTTCACAGAGGGTCTGCAGGGTTAGGACTGTCCCATTGCCCCCAAAGGAAGCCTGAGGCCCCCACGGGTGTTCAAGAATCCTGGCTTCCTTTGGGCAGAACGGTTCAACCAGCCGCACAGCCCCTGCTGGGGGAGGGCAGAGGCCCGGAAGACGGGCCCAGGATGTTGACCTCTTCTTCCACTTCCAGGCATGTTTGCTCTCCTGAGATGATTAACCAGAGACAACAGGGAGAGCAAACTCGGCCAAAGCCCACCTGGACTTTGAGCTGCTTTTTAAAAATTAACCCCAAGCCACAAGGTTGCAAGGCCGGCAGAGATCAGGAGGACTGACCCTCTTCCCACTCTGGCCACTGGGGTGGAAGGAGAGAGGCTCTGGGGCCCCTGTCCTCCTAAGGGACCCAGGTCCAAGGGTGCCCTGGAGTTGGCCAGGTCCTGGAACCCTTTCAAGGGGAGGGGGAGGGTCCGCCCATGCCAGAGGCCTCTGAGCCTCAGAGGTGCCCAGCACAGGACAGAACACAGAGGCCTGTTTCCGATGAACCCTCTGGGGCTCAGAGAAGGAACAGAACTTGTTCAGGGTCTCCCGGCGTGGGGGTGAGCGGAGGTCAGCAGGGCTTAACTCCAGAGCCCAGGCTTTCCGCCATCGCTTATTCATTCGTCCACTCCTTCCTTCACTAGACACGCATTCATTCACCAGACATGCATTCATACACTAGACATGCATTCCAAGCGTGGTGCTGAGGACAGGATGGAGAGACGGCAGACTCCCCAGAGCTCCGTCCCCGGGATGGGGGGCAGGGGAGTGAGAAGAAAATAATAAGACAGGATGGGCCCACAGTGACGGGGAAGTAGAGGCCGGGGGAGAGAGTCCGGCATGAGGAGGAGGAGGCAGCCAGTCAAAAGGGCAGGTGTGGGTTGGGAGGAGGAGAGGGTATTCCAGGCGAGGGACCAGCCACGGTGAAGGTTTAGAGGCGCCCAACAGAGAGAGAGATGCAGCTGGAATGCAGAAACAAACCAACAAGCCAAACTGGAGGCCTGGGGCGTGGGCGACAGAGAGACCTGGGGAGAGCCAGGCATCGGAGGCGGTGAGGTCCTGCAGGGTGGGCTCTGACGCCGGCCCTGGGGTCTTGCTGGTTGTCTGCAGTGTCTGGAGAGCCCTGGCCAGTTTTCAGAAATGTCTTCACATTTAGAATCGGAACGATGCGCGAGGAAGCAGTGCAAGTGGAAGCCAGGAAAGCAACTCTCTGGGACGTTCTTTCCAGGAAGAAGGAAGGCGCCGGGCCCTGGGGCCTGGCAGCTGGACCCGCAGGGACGTCCAGAGCCTGCAGGTGGACGCGGCCAGAGCTGGGACCGTCCTCTGCTAGTGGTAGGGAGGGCGGCAGGGAGACCCCGCCTGCCCACCGCGAGGCTTCCCAGGGCCTCCCCTGCCCCGTGCCCTCAGACTCACAGCCACAGCCCGTCCCTCCGCGGGGAGGCTGGGGCGGCAGCACCCAGGACTCCATGACAGTGGCAGGGGAGGGCTTGTTCCCACGGCCCAGCGCCGTTTGGGTGTTGCTCCCCACCTCTGTCGCCGAGAGCCAGGCCACCCGCAGACTTGACTTTCCCATCCTTGTGACTTGCTGGCTGACTGTGGGGCAGTCCTCTCCTTGCCCTTACCCGCCTCATCTGGACTTCCTGGTGAAGGTATAATCTCTCGTGACAGAACTGAAAGAAGGAGCCTTTGTGAAAGGACTCCCCAGGGTACACGGAGTAGGGACGGGCGTCGTCATAGATTCTTAGCGTTTCGTGTGGTACAAGGGAAGGGCTCCCTGGGCAGCAGAGGCCACATGCAAGAAGGTGTGAGCACCTTACGTCCACGAGAGGGCAGCAGAGGACGTCAGAAAGAACACGGGTTTGTTCACAGATTTCTCTGTACAGACCAGGAGACCTCGAGTGGAGGCCCAGAGAAATGGTAGAACCAGGGCTGGAATCCAGCTTTCCTTGACCCACGCCTGCTTACACTGTCCTGGTAAGTGTAAAACACTCAGCTTCTGCCTTGCCTATCCCTACACCGGTCACAGAGCTGGATGCTTAAATGAAACCCTTTTGAAACGAGTTCCCTACCCAGTGAACTCACTTCTGGTCAACCAGAACTGAGTATCACTGCTATTGGCCCCAAGGGCTGTGATGGCCTGAATAAGCGCTTAGGTTCATGCTGTGGGCCAGGTTCCATCCTGAGGACTCAACAAGCATGTCTTACTGAATTTTCACGCTAAGGTTCCCTCACAGCTACAATGGTAGCCCCCTTTCACAGATAGGAAAACTGAGGCCAAAAGATCAGGTGACTTGGTGTCAAGGGTCACCTAGCCAGTGAGTAGTGATCCAAACCCAGATCTGTCTCCCTGACACCCGAGTCACTCTGCTGACCTCCCAGGTCCTTGTCCCCTGATACCCAGTGGGCCCTTCTCTGTGTTCTTTCAGACACCTGGAGCAGAGGGGTATCTCCCTTCTGGACCCTGCACAGCATGAGTGAGCCTGATTCTCCCTTCCCTGGCCAAGAACACACTTAGTCTCTGCCACAGCAAGCCTCGACCCTTCTCTTCTTCCTCGGAGTCCTGCTCAGTGTTGACCACTTAACAGGGGCTCAGCGACCACCTGCTAATTGGCTGACTTAAAACTGGGAGCAGAAATGTAGTTCAGTGCTTTCCTGGTGGTCCAGTGGGTAAGGACACTGCCTTGCAGTGCAAGGGGCACCGGTTCGATCCCTGGTCTGGGAAGATTCCATGTGCCGCGGAGTGGCTGGACCGATATGTCCAATTACCGGACTGGAGCTCTGGAGCGCATGTGCCCAGAGCCAGTGCTCTGTGACAGCAGAGGCCACTGCGATGGGAGGCCCACACGGGTCAAAGAACAAAGATGGATGAAAATAGATCAATGAAAGACCAACAGAAGTGGCCAAAAAACAAAAATGTAGTTAGGACCCACTTAACAGGGGCTCAGTGGCCACCTGCTAATCAACGGACTTAGAACTGTGAGCAAAAATGCAGTTCAGACCCCAGAAAGGATCACCAAACTAGAAGACAGCTGAAAAAGACAGAGATTGAAATCACCATGGAGAACTCTTTGAATCATGACCCACAGATGAATGAGCAAATGAATGAGGGACTGGGCTGCTCCCTGGCACGAGATGAAAAGCAAAGATCCCTTGATTCCCCGATTTTGAATTATTCCATGTATCATGGCTGGGAGGATCCCCGAGTCTTCGTCCAGCAGAGAGATGACAGAGTGGCTGAACTTTATACCCAGACTATCCTGGGTTTCCATCATGGTTGTGATCCTCATCCTGCCCATTAGATCTTAACTGACTTCCACTTTCTCAACTTGAGTCTTCTCCTCTGTTAAATGAGGTTCATAAGAGCTAATAAGTGCATAGAAGAATAGATGAGAAGCATGTTCACTTTCTTGCTCCTTTGAGAGAGTTTTGCAAAAATAAATGTTAGCCCTGGGTGGACGGTCCCCTTGCAAGTGGGTGCACTCAGTCGTGTCCGACTCTTTGAGACCCCGTGAGCTGTGGCCTTTCAGGCTCCTCCATCCATGGGATTTCCCAGGCAAGAAAACTAGAGTGGGTTATCATTTCCTTCTCAGGGAATCTTCCGAACCCAGGGATCGAACCTGAGTCTCTTGCATCTCCTGCATTGCAGGCAGGTCCTTTACCATTGGGCCACCTGGGAAGCCAGAGGATCCCCTTAGATGTTGCCAGCTGAGCCTCCTGATTGTGGGAGCAGGTGGTTTAGCCTGCAGAAGCAGCCCAGAAAGAGAAACACTTTGGAGTTGGGTGTCCTGGAGACCCAGTTGCCCCAAGCACAGAGCTGAGGCCTGGGGCCTGGCTTGCTTTGTACCCCCGGGAAAAAAGAGCTCCTAAAGGGCTAAGCTCCCAAAGCCCTGTCTGCATTCAGGAAGAGGACACAGGCGTTTTCCTGCTCTTTGCACGCTGCTCTTATCTGTCCTTTATTAAAGCAGGACCTCAGCGGGCCTGCCCAACTCCTGACTGACTGAGGTGACGTCTCCCAATATCCTTGGAGGGACGAAAATAGCTCTTTCCTGAAATCACGAGACAAGCCAGACTCCTTGGAAAGTCCCACTGGCCTTTCTTGAATGAAGACAAATGAATCTCTCACAATCAGCCTCCTGGAAGGGCAGTGGGAACTCTTCCCTGACGTTTCCATTGGGTGACAGAGTCCCAGATGGCCACTCTCTTTGGAACAATTTGTATTAGAAAGCTCACCTTGGAGGAAGGAGCCAGCAGAGTGGATCCCAGTCTTCGTCCAGCAGAGAGATGACAGAGTGGCTGAACTTTATACCCAGACTATCCTGGGTTTCCATCATGGTTGTGATCCTCATCCTGCCCATTAGATCTTAACTGACTTCCACTTTCTCAACTTGAGTCTTCTCCTCTGTTAAATGAGGTTCATAAGAGCTAATAAGTGCATAGAAGAATAGATGAGAAGCATGTTCACTTTCTTGCTCCTTTGAGAGAGTTTTGCAAAAATAAATGTTAGCCCTGGGTGGACGGTCCCCTTGCAAGTGGGTGCACTCAGTCGTGTCCGACTCTTTGAGACCCCGTGAGCTGTGGCCTTTCAGGCTCCTCCATCCATGGGATTTCCCAGGCAAGAAAACTAGAGTGGGTTATCATTTCCTTCTCAGGGAATCTTCCGAACCCAGGGATCGAACCTGAGTCTCTTGCATCTCCTGCATTGCAGGCAGGTCCTTTACCATTGGGCCACCTGGGAAGCCAGAGGATCCCCTTAGATGTTGCCAGCTGAGCCTCCTGATTGTGGGAGCAGGTGGTTTAGCCTGCAGAAGCAGCCCAGAAAGAGAAACACTTTGGAGTTGGGTGTCCTGGAGACCCAGTTGCCCCAAGCACAGAGCTGAGGCCTGGGGCCTGGCTTGCTTTGTACCCCGGAAGAAAGAGCTCCTAAAGGGCTAAGCTCCCAAAGCCCTGTCTGCATTCAGGAAGAGGACACAGGCGTTTTCCTGCTCTTTGCACGCTGCTCTTATCTGTCCTTTATTAAAGCAGGACCTCAGCGGGCCTGCCCAACTCCTGACTGACTGAGGTGACGTCTCCCAATATCCTTGGAGGGACGAAAATAGCTCTTTCCTGAAATCACGAGACAAGCCAGACTCCTTGGAAAGTCCCACTGGCCTTTCTTGAATGAAGACAAATGAATCTCTCACAATCAGCCTCCTGGAAGGGCAGTGGGAACTCTTCCCTGACGTTTCCATTGGGTGACAGAGTCCCAGATGGCCACTCTCTTTGGAACAATTTGTATTAGAAAGCTCACCTTGGAGGAAGGAGCCAGCAGAGCTGGATGTCAAGTTCATGAGTCTGACTAACCAAAGTCCAGATATTGATGCAAATCCTGTCCTGGAAAACGGGACTGGTAGAATGTTTGTGCTGAAAGCATCCATTAGTAATAAAAATAGTAATAACAACCAGCGTGGTTTTAACACTAACCACACACCAGGCTCTGTCCTCAACAGTTTGCATGGATTCCTTCGTCTCAACCTCGTATCACCCTCTAGGAGCACAGTAACTTCTCGTAGCATAAACCAGTGTGATCCCTACTTCCGGAGGAGGACGTAGATTCTGACGGGTAGACTACCTTTCCCAGGCTCCCACAGCCGTGTACTGGGTGGGCTGGCTGAGAGAGGGAGAGAGTTTGCCAAGGTCCTGTAGCCTAGAGACCACCTGAGCTCCACGCAGAGCCCTGCCTACCACACTGAAGGCGGGACTTCCGGGATCCGTTTCTAATTCTCTTGGTTCTGGCTAGGCTGCACAGAATCCCCCTTCCCTGGGTAAGTCTATCAATAATTACTTCACCTCTGGAGGCAATGAGGTTTCCTCTGTTGGTTAAAGGAACTTGGGACATCCATTCCTCCACCTCGTAAAGCCTTCTGTATAGTCTGGCTTTGGTGGGTCATGTTGGGATTTGATGCAAACTAACTTCTCCAAGGAGGCTGCTCCTTCTCAGTGGTGCCTACTATCCCCTCCTTTGTGGCTGTACTGTCTAGCACCTGGCCTGGTTGGTCGATCCCAAATCCCACTTCTGCCACCTCCTAGCTGTGTGACCTTGGGAAAATTCCCAAGCCTATTCTTGTCTCTTTTTCCTCACTGCGAGATGCGAATTGTAACAGAACCCACTTCAGAGCTGTTGTGGGAAATGAATGCATGAACACATGGCCAGGGCTAGGAAAGAGGCTTGGCACTAAAGAAACTTGCAAATCAATATTAGTTACTCCATTGCATAACAGCGGTCACTTGGGCTGTTCTTTTCCCTCTCTTGACTGGAAGCTTTCTGAGAGAAGAGCAGTGGCTCGAGGTCAGGCCAGTGTCCTCATGCCTGGTAGACCAGCCCTGGCCTTCACGTAAGGACTCTGGCTCAGTGGTAAAAAATTCAGCTGCAATGCAGGAGATATGGGTTTGATCCCTGGGTTGGGAAGATCCCCTGGAGAAGGAAATGGCTACCCATTCTGAAAGTGTTCTACCTCAGATTGAGACTTAAACTCAGGGCCCCGACCTGATCAAACCCTGTTTGGGACTTGAAGCCACGTGGCTGGAGCTGGAATCCCAGCCAAAACCCTGTTTGGGACTTGAGCCCATGCGACTGTGCCTTAACCCCAGCCAAAACCCTGTCTGGAACTCGAACTCACATGGCTGGGGCTTGAACCTAGCCAAAACCCTGTCTGGGACTTGAACCCACATGGCCAGGACTTAATTCAGCACTCACCCAATGTCTGGACTCACTGAAGCTCAGGTTCTTTGTGCCTCAACAGAGAAGGAATTCAGCGAGAGGCAGAGCGATAGGTAAGAAGAGGATTTATTAGGAGTGAGGTGCAAGTGGGGCAGGAATCTCTGCTCATCATATTACTTCACCTGCTGGAGGCTGAAATCCCCTTCCCTGGGTAAGTCTATCAATAATTACTTCACCTCTGGAGGCAATGAGGTTTCCTCTGTTGGTTAAAGGAACTTGGGACATCCATTCCTCCACCTCGTAAAGCCTTCTGTATAGTCTGGCTTTGGTGGGTCATGTTGGGATTTGATGCAAACTAACTTCTCCAAGGAGGCTGCTCCTTCTCAGTGGTGCCTACTATCCCCTCCTTTGTGGCTGTACTGTCTAGCACCTGGCCTGGTTGGTCGATCCCAAATCCCACTTCTGCCACCTCCTAGCTGTGTGACCTTGGGAAAATTCCCAAGCCTATTCTTGTCTCTTTTTCCTCACTGCGAGATGCGAATTGTAACAGAACCCACTTCAGAGCTGTTGTGGGAAATGAATGCATGAACACATGGCCAGGGCTAGGAAAGAGGCTTGGCACTAAAGAAACTTGCAAATCAATATTAGTTACTCCATTGCATAACAGCGGTCACTTGGGCTGTTCTTTTCCTCTCTTGACTGGAAGCTTTCTGAGAGAAGAGCAGTGGCTCGAGGTCAGGCCAGTGTCCTCATGCCTGGTAGACCAGCCCTGGCCTTCACGTAAGGACTCTGGCTCAGTGGTAAAAAATTCAGCTGCAATGCAGGAGATATGGGTTTGATCCCTGGGTTGGGAAGATCCCCTGGAGAAGGAAATGGCTACCCATTCTGAAAGTGTTCTACCTCAGATTGAGACTTAAACTCAGGGCCCCGACCTGATCAAACCCTGTTTGGGACTTGAAGCCACGTGGCTGGAGCTGGAATCCCAGCCAAAACCCTGTTTGGGACTTGAGCCCATGCGACTGTGCCTTAACCCCAGCCAAAACCCTGTCTGGAACTCGAACTCACATGGCTGGGGCTTGAACCTAGCCAAAACCCTGTCTGGGACTTGAACCCACATGGCCAGGACTTAATTCAGCACTCACCCAATGTCTGGACTCACTGAAGCTCAGGTTCTTTGTGCCTCAACAGAGAAGGAATTCAGCGAGAGGCAGAGTGATAGGTAAGAAGAGGATTTATTAGGATAGGGCACATGTAAGAGGTGCAAGTGGGCAGGCAGGAATCTCTGCTCCATTTCTTTGGGTGGGCAGCAACATATATATAGGAGGGTAGAAGACCGCCTTCCTCAAGTAGACGCAGATGCAGACACAAGGCATACATTATTAGCTCCTCCTTCCCCAGCTCCCCCTGCTTTATTGAACAAGGAGCAGGCTTCTTGAGTTATCCTTAAGTTATCAGCCTCCCAACTTTTTCCAGGTTTTACCTTTCCACCTACAGTCCCCTACTAGGACTTTACAACTACCTAACTATTCTATTTTGTCCTTATCAACTTCAGTATGCTTGCCTGGGAAATCCCATGGGCAGAGGAGCCTGACAGGACAGTCCATGGGGTTGCATAAGAATTGGCTATGACTTAGCAACTAAACAACAACAACAAAATGTATGATGCAGGGATTCCCTGGTGTCTCAGTGGTAAAGAGTTCACCCGCCAATGCAGGAGACATGGGTTCACACCCTGATCCGGGAAGATGCCACACATTGCAGAGCAACTAAGCCCATGAACCACAACTATGGAGCCTGTGCTCTAGAGCCTCCGAGTTGCAATTCCTGAAGCCCACGTGCCCTAGAGCCTGAGTTCCACAACAAGAGAAGCCACCGCAACAAGAAGCCTGCTCACCTCAACTAGAGAGTAGCCCCCACTCCCTGCAACTAGAGAAGAGCCTGTGGCAGCAGTGAAAACCCAGAATAACCAAAAGTAAATAAAATGCATTTCTAAAAAAATTTTTTTCTGATGCATGAGAGACAGTGTCATCAGAGCCAGGGGCTGAGAGAAGGTTCTCGGGGAAGGTACTTACCGCCAGTTTATTTTTTTTTTTTTTTGGCTGTGCTGGGCTGCTGTTGGGATGCGGGCTTAACTGCCTCGTGGCACTCAGGGTCTTAGTTCCCCAACCAGGGACGGAACCTGAGTCCCTGCAATGGAAGGCAGATTCTTAACCACTGGACTACCAGGGAAGCCCCAAATGCGACGTTAGACAAAGGGAAGAAAGGCCCCGAGTGGGAGAAAGCAGGAGGTGAAAGGACGCTGAAGCAGGTAAGAGGGATGAGGGTAAGAAATTCCTGGGCCCTGGGTCTTCATAGACTTATGTTCTCTCTGCCTCTTCGGGTCCACCTTCGGGGGTGGTCACCGAGACAGAATCTTCTAGCCCTTTCAGCACTCCAGGAGTGTTTTTCCTGAAGCTTCTCTTGTCCTGCTGCCCATTCTGCACTGGCTGAGAGCAGGAGCCCCCAAGGATCTGGAGAACTTGATCAGGGTTCCAGAACTCAATCTAGGTTGATCTCTAGATTCGCCAGCATTCTAGAAACTCAGGGATGGCCTTCGGAGAACTGGGACACAACCCCACGCCTAGCCGAAGATTCCGGAGAACCCCCTCCCAGCTTCTACACAAAGTTTTACAGTTCCTGAGAGCTTTTCTAGGGATTTGGCATTCTGGGAAATTCCTACTGTGCTTCAGGATTTCTAACAGCTGCCCCACTTTGAATGTATCACAGACCTTCTCGGTTTGACCTTTCTGGAGAACTGCTATCCTGTGTCATGGGGCCAGAGAACATTTCCATTTCCAGCATTGCAGAGCAACTAAGCCCATGAACCACAACTATGGAGCCTGTGCTCTAGAGCCTCCGAGTTGCAATTCCTGAAGCCCACGTGCCCTAGAGCCTGAGTTCCACAACAAGAGAAGCCACCGCAACAAGAAGCCTGCTCACCTCAACTAGAGAGTAGCCCCCACTCCCTGCAACTAGAGAAGAGCCTGTGGCAGCAGTGAAAACCCAGAATAACCAAAAGTAAATAAAATGCATTTCTAAAAAAATTTTTTTCTGATGCATGAGAGACAGTGTCATCAGAGCCAGGGGCTGAGAGAAGGTTCTCGGGGAAGGTACTTACCGCCAGTTTATTTTTTTTTTTTTTTGGCTGTGCTGGGCTGCTGTTGGGATGCGGGCTTAACTGCCTCGTGGCACTCAGGGTCTTAGTTCCCCAACCAGGGACGGAACCTGAGTCCCTGCAATGGAAGGCAGATTCTTAACCACTGGACTACCAGGGAAGCCCCAAATGCGACGTTAGACAAAGGGAAGAAAGGCCCCGAGTGGGAGAAAGCAGGAGGTGAAAGGACGCTGAAGCAGGTAAGAGGGATGAGGGTAAGAAATTCCTGGGCCCTGGGTCTTCATAGACTTATGTTCTCTCTGCCTCTTCGGGTCCACCTTCGGGGGTGGTCACCGAGACAGAATCTTCTAGCCCTTTCAGCACTCCAGGAGTGTTTTTCCTGAAGCTTCTCTTGTCCTGCTGCCCATTCTGCACTGGCTGAGAGCAGGAGCCCCCAAGGATCTGGAGAACTTGATCAGGGTTCCAGAACTCAATCTAGGTTGATCTCTAGATTCGCCAGCATTCTAGAAACTCAGGGATGGCCTTCGGAGAACTGGGACACAACCCCACGCCTAGCCGAAGATTCCGGAGAACCCCCTCCCAGCTTCTACACAAAGTTTTACAGTTCCTGAGAGCTTTTCTAGGGATTTGGCATTCTGGGAAATTCCTACTGTGCTTCAGGATTTCTAACAGCTGCCCCACTTTGAATGTATCACAGACCTTCTCGGTTTGACCTTTCTGGAGAACTGCTATCCTGTGTCATGGGGCCAGAGAACATTTCCCCCATTTCCAGCATTCTGGGGAAAGCCAGAAGCGTCCTGTGGGGTCTGCAGTTCCAAGTAATGATTACATGACTGGGCTTCTTGTGGAATTCCTCCAGGGCGAGGGATTCCGGACAAGCTGCAGCTCTTGAGTAAGGACGCCAAGAGGGAGGTGGACGCACCGTTTATGACAGTGAGGGTAGTGAGCACTTATCGCCTTGAGTCCTGTATCTATCTCCGGGAAAGCAAGGAGGGATTTTGCTAAGCTCGGACCAGGAAACTGGAACATCGCGGCGGGCTCCAGCGGGAGAAGGAATTGTCCAAACAAGAACAAACCGGCCACAGCCAGGGTCCCGCTGGGTGGTCCCTGTCCATTCTTCCCAAGGCGGCCAAGGAACGCTCAGCCCTAGTGGCCTCCTCTGCCTCCGGCTAGAGACCTCCCAGCAAGCAAGGGCTCATGGAGCAAGTGAGATAAGGACTCTGGGGAGTGGAAGAGCCCAGGCTCAGACCTGCTGAGCCACAGGAGCTGCTGCAGCATCAGAATTATCTACATTAGAAAAAAGCGGCATTACAGCCATCTCCAGGCTCACCCTTCTTCCACGGTTCACGTCTCTACAAGAACATCACCTGCGTGAGACCTTTCCTCACCCCCCCATCCAGAGCTGCACCCACCCTTACACGTGGACCTCCCTGCTCTGTTTTGCTTCATAGTTGTTGCTTTTTTTTTTTTTTACCACTATCTGACTTTCTATGTATTTACCCATTTTGCTGTTTCCTGTCTGTGTTGAGAGTAAGGCTCCTCATGCTTTTTGCTCCGTCCTGGCCCAAAATGGGTTCTCAGTTTGTTAAGCAAAATGTTCTGGAACCCCAACTGTCAATTCCATCAGATGGTCCCATGGACGGAAAGTTGCTTTGGGCCGTATGACTCACAACAGGCAAAGCCCCGGGCTGCGGTCTTTCCACGTGTCAGCGGACTTCATCCCCACGACTGATCTGTGAGGGGCTGCTGTGCTTGTGTCTGTTCTGCAGATGGGGGGACTCGGGCTCAGAGCCGTGAAGGCACCCCCCCCAGGATCACGTGCGGTGAGTGACAGCGCTGAGATTTCTACTTGTGTTGCTCCATCTCTGGACTGACCTCCGCCGACCCTGCCTGGCCCGGTGCCTAGGGCGTATGGCCATCACCCGGCCTCCCTGGTTCTGCCTCTGTGGACGCGCTCAGCCGTAGGTCTTGCCTTTCTGTATCTGGCCACTGGGGGCTCCAGCCTGGGCTGACCCTGCCAGGTCCAGTTTCAGGGACCAGCTCTGCAGAGAGTCTCAGGAGTTCGAGGCCCTGCCCTCGCGAAGGCGCAGAGAGGCCCCATAGCCAGTCCCAAGTCACACGGCACGTGCAAAGGAGGCACCTTGCTTTTACCTTTGGATTCACACTTCCCCGGGGAAAAGAGGGCATAGTTAGCAAATGTTTTCTGGGTGAATTACCACAGTGGTGGGCACAAGAGTGTTGGGTTTTCACTTGGTCTTGTGCTGAGGAGCAGAGTGGGAGCAATCGGACTTGGTTTTCTTGATTTTCTCGGGCCAGACCTGTGGGCATGTCTGAGCAGGGCTGCCGAGGACGGCTGTGACCCCTCCTCTGGGGAGTCGCCAGGCCCTGATTCTCTCCAATGGCTCCCCAGGGTGTCCTCTGGCCTCGGCCTGCCCCTCCCCCGGTGCTCCCCAGGCCATGGCTGAGGCTGGCGTGCCTGGATTCTTGCCTGAGCCCAGCACCCAGGTCTCAGGGAATTCCCAGCCCAAGGCAGGCTCGGGTACAGCTAGCTGAAGCCTCTCTCCTCTCCCTGCACGGGTCATTTCATGGGTCTCCCACCTCCAGCTCACCTTTACCGGTCAGCCCACCTGCCAGAGTGGCCAGCATGATTTAAATGCAGATCCAAGCTGTTGGCTCCTCAAGGCCCTACCATGGTTCCCCTTTGCCCTTGGGACAAATCCCAACTCCCAAAGTGGCTGAGGCCATGAGCAACCTTTAGCATTCTGAGGCTTTGCCTCTGTGTCCCCCCACTCCTGGGCCAACTGCCATTCACCCTTAATCGTGACTTTGTTTGACAAACCTTGCCTGATGATTTCTGATGGGACTGGGCTCAGAGCCGTGAAGGCACCCCCCCCAGGATCACGTGCGGTGAGTGACAGCGCTGAGATTTCTACTTGTGTTGCTCCATCTCTGGACTGACCTCCGCCGACCCTGCCTGGCCCGGTGCCTAGGGCGTATGGCCATCACCCGGCCTCCCTGGTTCTGCCTCTGTGGACGCGCTCAGCCGTAGGTCTTGCCTTTCTGTATCTGGCCACTGGGGGCTCCAGCCTGGGCTGACCCTGCCAGGTCCAGTTTCAGGGACCAGCTCTGCAGAGAGTCTCAGGAGTTCGAGGCCCTGCCCTCGCGAAGGCGCAGAGAGGCCCCATAGCCAGTCCCAAGTCACACGGCACGTGCAAAGGAGGCACCTTGCTTTTACCTTTGGATTCACACTTCCCCGGGGAAAAGAGGGCATAGTTAGCAAATGTTTTCTGGGTGAATTACCACAGTGGTGGGCACAAGAGTGTTGGGTTTTCACTTGGTCTTGTGCTGAGGAGCAGAGTGGGAGCAATCGGACTTGGTTTTCTTGATTTTCTCGGGCCAGACCTGTGGGCATGTCTGAGCAGGGCTGCCGAGGACGGCTGTGGCCCCTCCTCTGGGGAGTCGCCAGGCCCTGATTCTCTCCAATGGCTCCCCAGGGTGTCCTCTGGCCTCGGCCTGCCCCTCCCCCGGTGCTCCCCAGGCCATGGCTGAGGCTGGCGTGCCTGGATTCTTGCCTGAGCCCAGCACCCAGGTCTCAGGGAATTCCCAGCCCAAGGCAGGCTCGGGTACAGCTAGCTGAAGCCTCTCTCCTCTCCCTGCACGGGTCATTTCATGGGTCTCCCACCTCCAGCTCACCTTTACCGGTCAGCCCACCTGCCAGAGTGGCCAGCATGATTTAAATGCAGATCCAAGCTGTTGGCTCCTCAAGGCCCTACCATGGTTCCCCTTTGCCCTTGGGACAAATCCCAACTCCCAAAGTGGCTGAGGCCATGAGCAACCTTTAGCATTCTGAGGCTTTGCCTCTGTGTCCCACCCCTAGCCTGTCCTGGGCCAACTGCCATTCACCCTTAATCGTGACTTTGTTTGACAAACCTTGCCTGATGATTTCTGATGGGTGACTTCGTGACTCCAGCGCTCTGGGCTTCTCCCATCAGACAGCACTGATGTGAGGTTATAAATGTCTGTCTCCACCAGATGGTGAGCTTCCTGGACAGAGCCAGCTGGTCCCCTGTCAGGCTTCTTTGCCACCATGATTTACGGTTGATGCCCGTGGTGTTTACTGCGTGAGGGAGTGACTGTATGAACAAAGGCATGAGCCACGTGGGTCTCAGTTTCCCTAACTCTAAAATGGGAGAGTTAGGTTAGCCTCGTGGCTCTTTCCGTATTGGGGTCCTCCCACTCGCGCCCCCAATTTCACGTGTCACAGCTGGACTTACCTCTCACTGTAGACCCACCGTATCCTACTGGGCACGTCCAGGGAATTGTGATAGTCCTAGTCTCCTCGACTCTCCCTAGAGATCCCTAGGACAGAGAGCCATGTCCAAATGAGAGAAAACCAGGAAGTGGTCCAGGGAGGCGCAGGGCATGCCCAGGGTCTCAGAGCAGATCTGCATCATCTGAAGTCCTCACGGTCCAGCCCAAGGACACATGCAGGCGGCACAGAGAGTGTGAGCCTCCTGGTCCACCGCCTGCCCCAGCTCGAGGCCAAAGCTCGCCATCTACTCAGAGGCTCACAGTTCACTCTCCCTGCATCTGCCGGGTGGCACCCAGTACTTGCTCAATTAAAATGTATGTAACACAGAAACGGAAATGAGAACCTGATATACTTCTGATCAGGAGGGGAAGGGGACAGTCACCTCTGCCAGGACTCCTAGCCTCCTCTTCCTCAGGATCCTTCCCCTCCAGAGCCCCTCCTCTCCAGGATTCCCCCAGAGGCCAGTGCCTGATGAGTCAGGGGACAAGACCAACCAGACTTGGAATTAATGCCTCTCTTTTTTTTCTTTTTGGCCACTTCTATTGATCTTTCATCTATTTATCTTTGTTCTTTGCCCTGTGTGGGCCTCCCATCACAGTGGCCCCTCTCACTGCAGAGCACCAGCACTGGGTGCATGTGCTCCAGAGCTCCGGCTCCATAGTTGGACACATCGGTCCAGCCGCTCCGCGGCACATGGGATCTTCCCAGGCCAGGGATCGAACCGGCGCCCCTTGCACTGCAAGGTGGTGTCCTTACCCACTGGACCACCCGGGAAGCCCGATGCCTCTATCTTTTTAAACATTTTTAGAATTTATTTTTATTTTATTCCATACAAATTTTATTGATCATTATCATTGTGTTTACAGGATTTTGTTGCCTACTGCCGCCCATCGGCCCAAATCCCCCACAGGTATACACACAGACTTCACCACCCGCTGCCTGGTTTCTCCTGAATCCAGTCTGGTTTCTCTGAATCTGGGGTGGCATCCTCCCTTTGCTTCCCCAGTTTGCCCCGTCAGCCCTCCCCCTGCTCAGGCCTCAGGCATGGCCTCTGCCCAGCCCAGCGGCAAATGGGAGCAGCTGCTGCCCCCCATTTAACAGATGGAAAAACGGAAGCCCAGGAGGGCAGAGCCCAGCCCAAGGTCATGTGGCGGTCTCCTGGGTTCCCACGCGGCCCTCGGCAGGAAGGAAGGCGCCAGCTAAGGCCCTGTAGGCCCTCCAGCGGGTGGATGGCTCCGGCCACGCCGCAGGGAGCTGCCGATCTGGTCTCTGAGGGCCTCCAGTCTCCGGGCCAGGTTTGGAACTGCAGCTCCACCTATAGGGCACAAGGAGAGACTTGGGGCCAGCACTCCCTTGGGCGCTCCCGTCCAGGCCCATCAGGGTCCCAGCATCCTCTGGGAAAGTCTCAGACAGGCCCCCCACCCACCCCGTCCACCACATCCACCACGGGCTCCGCGCACACCCAGGAGTGCAGGCGGCCTCAAGAGGAGCACTCCAAGCTCAAGACATAGAAAGATGTTAGAATTCTCGTAGTATGCCCCCTGTTTCAGAAATGAGAATACCAAGGTTTGGAGAAGGTGCGTCCTGGCCCAAGAGCACAGAACACACGAGCAGTCCTTCCCCCGCTCCCTTCTCTACCTCTCAGCACTGGCGATGTGTTCGGGGGCCCCTCGGGCAGGGGAGGGGCAGAGGGCACCACTTCCTCCTGGTTCAGCATCTCGGCCAGAGCCTGGGTCTGAGTCCAGTCGCTGTAGCTCCTGGGCCAGGGGGAGTCGGGCAGGGAGGAGTGAGCCTTCAGTTTCCCAGGCCTCTCCCCTCCCCGCCAGCCCCCAGTGCTCCAGGGCTGCACCCACCTCTCTCTCGAGCACGTGGCAGAGCCAGGGCAGCATGGGGGTGCCCACGGCGGGGGCCGGGTGGACAGGGGCACGTCACCTGGGGCCTTGGAGCCAAACACCTGCAGGAAACACCAGAGCCCACAGGGCGGGGTGGCCTCCGCCCTGCCTCTGCGCCCTACGTTCCTGGTGCCAATCACGACACCCCCGTCCCTGCTACACCTGCCCCACGGGGCACCAAGCAATGTCAGGTGAGCATAGAGGGGTGGTGGCCCCTTTTCCTGTGGGCAGTGGGTGGCCCTCGTGAAGGCCTCTCTGGAGGCTAGGCATAGTCGGTGAGTCCTCGACGCCCAGAACAGGGTCTGCCACAGAGCAAGGAGTTTCGGGGAGAGTTACGAAAGAAGGGAATTCTCAATCATTCAGTAAATACAGCCATTGACTCATTCATTCAGTGCATAAGTGAGTAACATGTAAGTCAATGAATGAATAAGCCAACAGCAGAGTAAGTTCCCAAAAGCTGGTAGTCTGGGGAGGAGAGGAAAGCGAGGTTAACACTGTTTGAACCCTGGGCAGAGAAGCCAAAGCCAGCTACTCCCCGGCCACGACTCAGCCCAGGACGCTGGCGTCCCCAGAGTCCCAGAGTCCTCCAGACTACAGCCCCGAGATCCCCAGCCCAGTCCACCACATCCACCACGGGCTCCGCGCACACCCAGGAGTGCAGGCGGCCTCAAGAGGAGCACTCCAAGCTCAAGACATAGAAAGATGTTAGAATTCTCGTAGTATGCCCCCTGTTTCAGAAATGAGAATACCAAGGTTTGGAGAAGGTGCGTCCTGGCCCAAGAGCACAGAACACACGAGCAGTCCTTCCCCCGCTCCCTTCTCTACCTCTCAGCACTGGCGATGTGTTCGGGGGCCCCTCGGGCAGGGGAGGGGCAGAGGGCACCACTTCCTCCTGGTTCAGCATCTCGGCCAGAGCCTGGGTCTGAGTCCAGTCGCTGTAGCTCCTGGGCCAGGGGGAGTCGGGCAGGGAGGAGTGAGCCTTCAGTTTCCCAGGCCTCTCCCCTCCCCGCCAGCCCCCAGTGCTCCAGGGCTGCACCCACCTCTCTCTCGAGCACGTGGCAGAGCCAGGGCAGCATGGGGGTGCCCACGGCGGGGGCCGGGTGGACAGGGGCACGTCACCTGGGGCCTTGGAGCCAAACACCTGCAGGAAACACCAGAGCCCACAGGGCGGGGTGGCCTCCGCCCTGCCTCTGCGCCCTACGTTCCTGGTGCCAATCACGACACCCCCGTCCCTGCTACACCTGCCCCACGGGGCACCAAGCAATGTCAGGTGAGCATAGAGGGGTGGTGGCCCCTTTTCCTGTGGGCAGTGGGTGGCCCTCGTGAAGGCCTCTCTGGAGGCTAGGCATAGTCGGTGAGTCCTCGACGCCCAGAACAGGGTCTGCCACAGAGCAAGGAGTTTCGGGGAGAGTTACGAAAGAAGGGAATTCTCAATCATTCAGTAAATACAGCCATTGACTCATTCATTCAGTGCATAAGTGAGTAACATGTAAGTCAATGAATGAATAAGCCAACAGCAGAGTAAGTTCCCAAAAGCTGGTAGTCTGGGGAGGAGAGGAAAGCGAGGTTAACATCTGTTTCGAACCCTGGGCAGAGGGAAGCCAAAGCCAGCTACTCCCCCGGCCACGACTCAGCCCAGGACGCTGGCGTCCCCAGAGTCCCAGAGTCCTCCAGACTACAGCCCCCGAGATGCTGGTCTCCAGTGCCCCCAGTCTTCCCGCCCACCCCCGCGGCCTTTCCTACCTGGGGCAGGTGGAGCTCCCTCCGCGGGCAGGCCCAGGGCGCCAGGGGCGCGCGGCACAGCGGGCAGAGCTGGCAGCAGGGGCAGAGGGGTGCCGGGGCCTGCAAGAGGGCGCGTCAGGGGCTCCATGACGTCCCTGCCCCTCCCTTCTCCGGGCTGAGCAGAGACTCACGTGGCACAGGGGAGGTGGCACTGTCACACAGGGACATGGAGGGGTGGGGCCGTGCCCCGGCTGCTGAAGATAACAGGCAGAGGAGAGATGCCTGGAAAGAAGAGTGGGGTCTGTCTGCCTGGAGTCCTCAAGGCGGCCACCAGGCTGGCACCCACGTCCTGCTACCAACAAACACTCGTGGAGCACTGTTCTCAAAGCTTTCCATATGAATGCACTCCCTCCGACCTCTGAAACAACCCTGGAAGGCAGCCACTGTCTCATCCCCGTGTTAGAGACGAGGACACCCGGGCAGTGAGAGGGTAAGTGACTCGCCCGAGGTCACACAGCTGGGGGCAGGGCTGGGGCCTGAGCCCCAGGGGTCTGGATCCAGAGGGAGATCTAACCGTTCCGCTGAGCCTCCCTCTTCCCACCGGCCCTCCGTCCGCAGGCTGTTCTCCGGCCGGCAGCCGCGCTCACCTCTCCAGCTCCCAGACCTGCTGGGCCAGGGCGCGCTGCTCATCGCGGGCCAGGTCCCGGCTGTTCTGCAGCTGCCTCTTTTCTTTCCTGGGAAGGGCAGGCCCCGGGAAGGTGACAGGGTGATGGGAGGAAGGGCTGGCAGGGCTGGCAATCAGTCGCCCCCCACTGCAGCACAGCAGGACGCCCAGGAGGCGGGAGGGGAGCCAGGGGCCCGGGAGGGGAGGCAGCTTGGCAGCGGGCGGCCTGCAGTGAAGGGCGGGCCACGGAGTCTCGGCGGAAGGGGGCTCCTACCTGAGCCTCTCATTCTCCAGCATGAACTCTTGCAGCATTCCGTAGAGGTTCCGCTGAGCCCAGGCCCCCCGGGCCCCACCGAGTCCCAAGGCTGACAGGAAGAGGGAGGCAGCTGGAGCCCCGGGACCCCCAGACCCTCTCCTCATCTCGCCCCCACCCCAGGGAGTTCATACCCTTGGGGTCCATTTGGCCCAGCTGGGTCCGCAGGTGACGGTTCTCCTCCTGGAGCTGCAATAGCTCCGTCTCCAAACGTTGCAGCGGCTTTGCCCCGGGGGACTGCAGAGAGAGGGGCCCGGGGCTGCTGGGTACGGTTGCACAGGTTTCCCACTGCACAAGGGGTCCGGGCCTGGGAATCAGTGGAGCCTACCATCCAGCCATGCTCCACTCACCGCCTTGAATCCTGGGCCAGGCTATACCACCCGGAGGGGGCACCTTGTCACGTGTCACGTGGCCTCAGCTGCCTGCTGGGAGGGCCTGCTCTGACCTGGACCCTGCGCCCTGTCCAACCCCAAACGCTGTTTTGTCCAAACCTTGGTCCAGGTTCTGACCCCAAAGAAGAGCCCACGTCAGACTCCAATGTAACTCAGACTCAGTCATGATGCCCGGCTGGGATGTGGGCTAGACCCTGAATCATATCCTGAATCAGACTCAAATCTGAGACCAACCGTAACCCCGACGGCGACCCCACCCTGGCCAACCACGACCCCACCGTGGAGATCCCAGCCCGAGTCCCTACTTCGACTCAGCCCCTCCCCCCGCTCCGCCCACGGCGCTCTCCCCTCACCTTGGGGGCCTGTGGCCGCGTGGTGACCCGCTGAGCGCGGCTGGCGTACCGCAGGGTGCTGAGGGTCTCGGGGAGGCACTGGGCTGACGGGGATACACAGGCCACCTGGGGAGGACGGCCCCTGAGTGCTCCTCTCTGGGACCCCTCCCTCAGGACCCTGCCCTCCCTGCCGGCCCCGCTAGGGTACCATGAGGGTGACCCCGCGCCCCCCTAGCGAGTCCGCCAGCAGCCTGGTGAGTTTGCTGTCCCGGAAAGGGATGTGGCTCTGCTTCCGCTGTGGGTCCAGCAGCAGCGAGATGCAGTGACCTGCGTGGGAGAGCAAGGTTACGCTCCACGTGCAAGGCCACCCAGCCGGTACACCGCAGAGCTAGGGTCTCCCCCCCAGACTTATATGTCTCTAGGGTGCCTCTTCCTACATGATCTTGCTACCATTCAGACAGGCCTCTGCCACCAGACTGGAGCGCCAACCTTGGTCCCCCGTGCCCACCAAATGGCCTGGCACTTGGCAGGGGCTCAGGAAATGTCTGACAAATGGACTGAATGAAGAGGTGTCAATCCCTACGCATCTCCCTGAGCATGCAGAGAGGAGGGCCGAGGTAAGTCCCAGCTATTAAAGATCTCAAGACCTGGGGAGTGGGGAGGTGGGAAGACAGGTTAGTGCCCTTCTCCTCACCAGCCTCAATCTTCCCCAATGCAACAAGCGGCGGGGCTCATACTCTGCACTGAGTGAAAGTGGCAAAGCAGAGACACCAGCAAGCTGGGGCCAGAGGGAGGCCTGCGGCTTCTGGATCACAGCTCTTTACCTCTCCTCCAAGCCCAACAGCGCCTCTGGTTCCCCCTACTATGGACAGCAACGGGTAAGGCCCAGAGGAGGGACTCAGGCAGTCGGCCCAGCTGGCCCCAGATCTCACCCAGGGCCAGCAGGCTGCGGTTGATGCTGTTGGCCTCGAGCATCAGCTCCCCACGGGATCCTGTGGCGGCCACCTTCTCACTGCCGGCCAGGTCTACGAAGCACAGCTTCCCTCCGGCAGGGGATTGCCCGAGATCCACAGGAGGCATCTGCTGGGGCTGGGGGATCAGGGCTCCAGTGGGGACTTGGGAGGGGCTGTCCTCATCAAAGTCACAGGGCCGAGGGTTTCCACCATCCCCTCCGGCGAGCACCCACGTTGATGTCCGCAGCCAGAGGCAGACCCTCGCCGGGTGGCCCGGGGCCAGCTCCTTGCAAAGCTGGGGCACTCACAGTGGGGTGGCCGAGGTAGAGAGTGAGCAGGGCGTGGCTTCGGCTGGAGGCCTGGTTCAGGGTGTGAGCAGAGCTCCTTCGGCGGCTCAGACCTAGAGGGGAACAACAGACAGAGCTGGACGTGGTAGGAAGAACAATGGGTCACCAATGAAGAAAAAGGAACAAAAGCATCCCGAGAGAGGACCAGCTGAGGCACAGGCTCAGAGGAAGGAGTGGAGGGGCGCGTGCTGGGGCAGATTCTGGCCTCAACAGGTGAAAGAGGACTGGAAAGAACCAAGTGCAGGAACTGCGTCTGGTTCACAGTTTATTACTATCAACATCTCTCCCTCTGCCGTCTGAACAGAGAAAACCTCGACCAGAGAGATCATCTGGGTGGCATGGCACAACTCTTGGTCAGAACCCCAGTGCTGGCCACAACAGGTGTTCCATAAATAGCTGTGAATGGATGAATGAGACCAAAACAGAAGAGCCTTTAGTCTAGGGCTTCCCAGGTGACTCAGCGGTAAAGAACCTGCCTGCCAACGCAGGAGACGTGGGTTCAATCCCAGAGTGGCAAATATTCCCTGGAGAAGGAAAATGGCAACCACTCCAGCATGCTGGCCTGGAGAATCCCAAGGACAGAGAAGTCTGCTGGGCTATGGCCCTCCGGGTTGCAAAGAGTCGGGCATGACTGAGCCATTAACCCCTAAGCAATAGGACCTTTACTCTCAGGGCACTGGAAAGGTTCAGACCAAGAGGAACGTGGTTTGCTGTTTGATAGAGAAGCGTGGGCTAAAAGGGGGAGATCCCTCCAGAGGTAAAACAGGCCTGACCGAGGCAGAAGCCCAGGGCTGGAGAGGAGGGTGGGGAAAGAGCCTGGAAGGTGAAATCAGCAGGCCTGAGGGGTGGGGTGGGGCGCAGCCTTGGGGTATGTCCCAACTGCTGGTTTGCTGGCCCTTCCCTGCCACAGCGGTCCTCTCTGGACCCACAGCTCCAGCCGGGGCTCCAAGGGCACTCAGTGAAGAGGCAAAATGTGGGTGTCTCTCCCGTCCCGCAGCAGCTTGGAGCAGCACGCACCCATTTGCAGAAGTTCCATGAGGGCCCCCAGACTCCCAAACTCCACCACCCGCAGCTGCTCCACATAGAAGCCCGGGTCTTGTTCCAGCGAACAGGAGGGGCGGGCCCCAGGCTCAGCAAGTCTCGAACCTGAGAGAGAAGGGGACAGTGGAAAAAAACAAAAGCATCCCGAGAGAGGACCAGCTGAGGCACAGGCTCAGAGGAAGGAGTGGAGGGGCGCGTGCTGGGGCAGATTCTGGCCTCAACAGGTGAAAGAGGACTGGAAAGAACCAAGTGCAGGAACTGCGTCTGGTTCACAGTTTATTACTATCAACATCTCTCCCTCTGCCGTCTGAACAGAGAAAACCTCGACCAGAGAGATCATCTGGGTGGCATGGCACAACTCTTGGTCAGAACCCCAGTGCTGGCCACAACAGGTGTTCCATAAATAGCTGTGAATGGATGAATGAGACCAAAACAGAAGAGCCTTTAGTCTAGGGCTTCCCAGGTGACTCAGCGGTAAAGAACCTGCCTGCCAACGCAGGAGACGTGGGTTCAATCCCAGAGTGGCAAATATTCCCTGGAGAAGGAAAATGGCAACCACTCCAGCATGCTGGCCTGGAGAATCCCAAGGACAGAGAAGTCTGCTGGGCTATGGCCCTCCGGGTTGCAAAGAGTCGGGCATGACTGAGCCATTAACCCCTAAGCAATAGGACCTTTACTCTCAGGGCACTGGAAAGGTTCAGACCAAGAGGAACGTGGTTTGCTGTTTGATAGAGAAGCGTGGGCTAAAAGGGGGAGATCCCTCCAGAGGTAAAACAGGCCTGACCGAGGCAGAAGCCCAGGGCTGGAGAGGAGGGTGGGGAAAGAGCCTGGAAGGTGAAATCAGCAGGCCTGAGGGGTGGGGTGGGGCGCAGCCTTGGGGTATGTCCCAACTGCTGGTTTGCTGGCCCTTCCCTGCCACAGCGGTCCTCTCTGGACCCACAGCTCCAGCCGGGGCTCCAAGGGCACTCAGTGAAGAGGCAAAATGTGGGTGTCTCTCCCGTCCCGCAGCAGCTTGGAGCAGCACGCACCCATTTGCAGAAGTTCCATGAGGGCCCCCAGACTCCCAAACTCCACCACCCGCAGCTGCTCCACATAGAAGCCCCGGGTCTTGTTCCAGCGAACAGGGAGGGGCCGGGGGGCCCCCAGGCTCAGCAAGTCTCGAACCTGAGAGAGAAGGGCGGACAGTGAGGGAGGGGCCCCGGTCCTGTCTCATCCACCCCCAGACCTAAGGGCTGGCAGCGCCCCCCTTCACCTATCCTGTCCCTTGACCCTGTTTCCTCCGTTTCTTTATGGGCTGTCTCTCCAGCCATCTCAGCCCCCACCTGCTCATTGTAGATCTCCAGATAAGAAGCACGCAGGGTGACAGGGGCCTCCAGGTGCTGGACGCGGTCTAACAGCCAGGCGAAGGTCCTCTGCACGATACCTGCCAGACTAGGGGGTACAGGCGCCCCCTCGCCCTGTGGGTAGAGACAGTTGAGCCCGGGGCTGGGTGACCACCATCAACATCACCACCACCACCACCGTTCCAACGACCCTTGGTGCGCTCGGTGCCAAGTCCCCATAGCAGATCTCACTGAATTCTGAGACAGTGCTTTAGCGTCCATTTTACAGATGGAGAAACTGAGAGCTAGTAAGTAAAGGGGACACCTGAACCCAGGTGCTCTAGATGGGCTGAGTCCCTTCCCCTACCTGATTTTCCGTTTCCTTGCCTGCAAATAAATGCAGCCGAGCTGCATGGTCGAAGCCCTTTCCCTTATCGCCCACCGACCCCTGACCCGCGGGGTCTCTCGCTGGGGCACCTTGGGTGGCGGTCCGGTCAGGGTGTAGGTCTTCCCGGATCCCGTCTGGCCGAAGGTGAAGACGGTGCAGGAGAAGCTGCGGGCCGTAGGGTGTGGCTGTATCCAGGCTGGTGCGTGAGCAGTGGGAGGCAGGGGAGACTGGGGCGGGCGTCCCCGGAGCTTGCCTCACCCGCGCAGCGCCAGCTCGCCCAGGCGCCGCACGCCGCAGGCCCGGAACACGTCCTCCTGTGTGCGCGCCCCGTCCAGCACCGCGCCGAAGCGGAACGCCACGTCGGGGGCCCCGCCCGGGGGGCTCACCTGGGGAACGCGGCGTAGGGAAGGGGGCGGGGCACCCTGGGGAGGGCAGGGCTCACCTGGGGAGGGCGGGGCCTGGGGGAAACTGGCCTGGAGGGACTTGGCTGCTCCCTGCAGGTGTTTGGGGGGCCGGGGCCCCAGGCTCAGCAAGTCTCGAACCTGAGAGAGAAGGGCGGACAGTGAGGGAGGGGCCCCGGTCCTGTCTCATCCACCCCCAGACCTAAGGGCTGGCAGCGCCCCCCTTCACCTATCCTGTCCCTTGACCCTGTTTCCTCCGTTTCTTTATGGGCTGTCTCTCCAGCCATCTCAGCCCCACCTGCTCATTGTAGATCTCCAGATAAGAAGCACGCAGGGTGACAGGGGCCTCCAGGTGCTGGACGCGGTCTAACAGCCAGGCGAAGGTCCTCTGCACGATACCTGCCAGACTAGGGGTACAGGCGCCCGCCCTGTGGGTAGAGACAGTTGAGCCCGGGGCTGGGTGACCACCATCAACATCACCACCACCACCACCGTTCCAACGACCCTTGGTGCGCTCGGTGCCAAGTCCCCATAGCAGATCTCACTGAATTCTGAGACAGTGCTTTAGCGTCCATTTTACAGATGGAGAAACTGAGAGCTAGTAAGTAAAGGGGACACCTGAACCCAGGTGCTCTAGATGGGCTGAGTCCCTTCCCCTACCTGATTTTCCGTTTCCTTGCCTGCAAATAAATGCAGCCGAGCTGCATGGTCGAAGCCCTTTCCCTTATCGCCCACCGACCCCTGACCCGCGGGGTCTCTCGCTGGGGCACCTTGGGTGGCGGTCCGGTCAGGGTGTAGGTCTTCCCGGATCCCGTCTGGCCGAAGGTGAAGACGGTGCAGGAGAAGCTGCGGGCCGTAGGGTGTGGCTGTATCCAGGCTGGTGCGTGAGCAGTGGGAGGCAGGGGAGACTGGGGCGGGCGTCCCCGGAGCTTGCCTCACCCGCGCAGCGCCAGCTCGCCCAGGCGCCGCACGCCGCAGGCCCGGAACACGTCCTCCTGTGTGCGCGCCCCGTCCAGCACCGCGCCGAAGCGGAACGCCACGTCGGGGGCCCCGCCCGGGGGGCTCACCTGGGGAACGCGGCGTAGGGAAGGGGGCGGGGCACCCTGGGGAGGGCAGGGCTCACCTGGGGAGGGCGGGGCCTGGGGGAAACTGGCCTGGAGGGACTTGGCTGCTCCCTGCAGGTGTTTGGGGGGGTTGGGGGAGTGGAGAGGACCTCACCTGCAGCGTCCGGGTCCCTGAGCAGTGCAGCACGCTCTGCTCCCCTCGACGCAGCTCGGCAGCGCTCATGGGACGCACCCTGTGGTCGGAAGCGGCGGGGAGGGGGCGGATGGTCCATCCAGAAATCTCCATCAGTCCCTTCCTCGCCGTTCCCCTCCTAGCTACGACCTACACCTACCTGAGCACCACCTGGATCGGCGTTTCCGGCCCCTCTGGCCCCTGTTCTGGGTTCCGCGCGGGGTCCCTGTGGCAGCAACTCGAGTGAACCTCCCCTGCTCCAATGGCTCCTTGAAGCTCTCTCAATCTGTACTTACCCGTCGGGGGAACTGCGTTCCTCCATGTCCTGCTTTGCACACGGAGTAGCTCCGCCGGGGTCTGGCTCTTTCCCTCCGCAGTGCCCTCCCCCTGTACCACAATGGGACCGGCTACACGGCCCCCTCCCCCTTCCCTCCTTCCAGGCAACCATCCATCCGGAAAGGCTCGGCCTGCCCAGGGCTAGCTAGTTAAAGATTTACCCAACCTCCCACCTGTGTGGCGGAAAAGTCTGCAGCTAGAGGTTTCTGGGAGTCTGAGGATCCCTCGGCCTTGGCCAGTCCCATCAGGAGGGACCATCAGACCGACCTCCTCAGCCCAGGCCACACAGCCAGTCTGGGCAGAGCTCGCACCAGCCTCTTCCTCCTCTCTCCTCATGCTCCTCCTTCCATTCGGGGATCCTCCTCCCCAACTCACCCTGCAACAGCAGTTCCAGCTGCTTCTAGCTCAGAGCCCAGGGAGGGGAGAGGGGTCTGGAGGGGTGGGAGGGGCCCAGGTCTCAGTTCCAGGAAGATGTGGCTGGATGGAATTCCTGAGCTGAGCGGACAAAAGGCCCCAACGCGTCTGGTTAAACTTTGGGTCACCTACCTCTCCAAGGCCAGGGCTGATCCAAGCTAGGGCGGTTGTTTAACCCTCTCCTGGTCGAACTGATGAGAGCAGCAGAGATGTCTATGAATGTGTTGAGGAGGGCCAGTCCCCCAGTCAGTGCCAGTCTCCATTCAGGGCACCAGGGAAGGGGAATCACACCCCTTCCGAGCTCATAGTCTTGCTAGGGAGGCTGCTACGTGGGCTTCCCTGGCGGCTCAGATGGTAAAGAATCTGGGAGACCTGGGTTCGACCCCTGAGTTGGGAAGATCCCCTGGAGAAAGGAATGGCAACCCACTCCAGTATTCTTGCCTGCAATGCGGGAGACCTGGGTTCAATGCCTGGACTGTGAAGGTCCCTTGAAGATGGGAATAGCAACCCACTCCAGGGCTCTTGCCTGGAGAATCCCATGGAGAGAGGAGCCTGATGGGCTACAGGGTCACAGAGAGTCAGACACTCTGAGTGACTCCTGTGCTTACCCTAATGAGGAGGGCTTGTGGGGAGGGGTGGGTTCAGGGCCTGTAGGTGCAGGCAGGGGGGGGGGTGGGTGGGGGTGTTCCCGATGGAAGGAGCATTGTGCAGGAAGGGTGGACGGGGTGGGGAGATGTGGGTGGCATTGAGAGATGGTCTGAGGCTGGACCCAGCTCATGCAAGGCACATCCAAGAATCTGGACGCTTTCCTCAGCGACTCAGAAAGCCCGTGAAGGGTTACCCACAGGACAGCATCCATAGGTCTCGATAGAATTATTGCCATTCTGGCTGTCTCTGCATGTTTCCTGAATATTTCTGTAAATTCCACTTTTCTCAAATGAACATTAGAGCGGAAGCTCTACTAATCACCGCCTCTCCATGTAACACGTTCTGGACCACCACAAATGGCAGCCAACTATCAGACCAACCCAGATAGCAACTGTTTATCTGGGGGTGGCCGTGAGTTCCCCGTGCACTGGAGGCATGCAGGCGAGAGTCAGTGGACTTTGGGGTTTATAGGGCTCCCAGCTAGGTCTGCAGGGAGAATTAGGTAGAGTGAAAAACCACCGCCTTCAGCTCTGCCACTAACAAGCCTCAGAGCCCTGGGCAAGTTATTTCTTCCTTTAATCTGTTTCCTGCCTATAGAAAGAGATTACAATTCCGTGAGTTCCGTGACACAATGGAACGGCAAGTGATTCATATATTGTAAAGCATTACTTAAAAGCCAAAATAAAAATCCCTAGTCATCTCCAAGATTCTTTTCTGTTCAGAAGTTCCTTACTCTACGCTATATTTTCTGAATCCTTGAGGTGGACGGGGCTTCCCCGTGGCCCCTGCAGTACAGAAGACCTGGGTTCAATCCCTGGGCTGAGAAGATGCCCTGGAGAAGGAACGGCACTCACTGCAGTATTCTTGACTGGAAAATTCCATGGACACAGGAGCCTGGTTGGCTATAGTCTGTGGGGTTGCAAAGAGTCAGACACAACTGAGTGACTAACCCTGAGGTGGGTAGGACCAGAATTACCATTTTTGTTTTTCAAAAAAATTTAAAAATCCAGGAAATAGAGGTAGGGGAGGTTGTCCAAGGAGAAAGCCGCTGTAAGCAGCTGAACTGAGAGAGTTTAACCCAGCGCGAGGAGCTGTAAGCCCTGAGCTGTCTGCTCCAGAAGGCCCTAGACCCAGTAAGTGAAGAAGTTGCACCTTCAAATGCTTTTAAAGGGGAGGAGGACTCAGTCACTCCATCTTCCTGTGCGTTGGTTTGATCAGACGGCTGTTCCTCCGCCAACCAGAGTGAGGGGAGCCACGCTGAAGGGGTCTGGAGAAATGTGCCGGGGTGACAGGCCTGGGCACACTGGGGCGGGATGAGCTGCCTGGTAGGGACGTTTGCACCAGGCTTCCCGCCTGGACCCAGACGTGGCCGTTACTGAACGTCCTCGAGCAGGAGCCGAGCTCTGGCTCTGGCCTCTCGTGGCGAAAGCGGCTATCTGCCTCTCTTACGCTGAGCATTCCTTCAGCCAGTTTTTATGAAGCCTTCTCTGTGCGCCAGGCTTCCAGGCATTTGCGACACGTTTGTGAGCAAAAGGGATGACACGCAGTGTTCGTGGAGATGTGGAGCACTGGGAGCTTGCACGTTACAGGTAAAAGTGTGAGCACCACCATGTTTTTGGAAAGCTAAGGCAACCTCTACTAAAGCGAAGCCCAAGCCTGTCCTGTGACCCAGCCCTGCCACCCCTAGGTCTGTGCCCAGTGGAAATGGGGGCACGTTCCCACCTAAAGAGGTACATAAGAACGTTCTTAGAATGTTTATAGTCATGGTATCCACCGCCTCCAGCGCTGCGATCGGTATTTCTACTTCCGCCTTGTTAGCATCACCGTCACCCTATCACCAGCAGCTGCATAACCAGTGAAGCCATCCCACCATCTCGTTCTCTGTCCTCCCCTTCTCGGGCCTTCCATTTTTTCGCAGCTTCGGAGTCTTTTCCAATGCGTCGGCTCTTCGCCTCAGGTGGCGGAAGGATTAGAGCTTCAGCTGCAGCGCCACTCCTTCCAGTGAATATTCCGTAGTGCCCATAATTATTTGTCGCCGTGACTGCCATCTCCGCCATCATTGCTGCTGTTCCCGTTGTATGTGGTCTGTGTTTATTCCCTTGAGAAAATTCAAGACACAGTTCCTGGGCCCCCAAGCCCTTCCTGGACCCTAGTGCTGCCTGTCCCTGCAGCTGGCACTGAGTCCCTCTGGGTCCTCCTCCCCTCGTCGCCCTGGTTTGAGCTTGTCCTCTGCATCCTCACTGCACCCTTTCACCGGAAGCAGTGAGACTCCCGTGTTGGAGGGAGGGACAGAGAGAGAAGGCGTGCTGAGCAGCCTGGAGCCTCTAGAAGCTGGCTGGACCCTGCAGGGGTGCACCTCCAGGGCTCGCTAGAGGGCAGCAGAGCACCGCGCCCACACGGCCCCGGGGCTCATCACAAAGGAGGCTTTGTGGAGTGGGCAGGCTCCTTCTATACATTTTCTCCTGAGCTCGTGCACGGGGCAGGGGCCGGCCAGCCAGGTCCTCTGCAAGGGGATGAGCAGGGCCTCAAGAAATGCTCCTCAAGGGGATGAATAAAAGCAGCACTGAGCAATCCTGGGGCCTGCCCCCTCACACCCCGCTTGTGGTTCCAGACCCTTCCATCCACTCCTCGGCTCCGGCCATCCCCCCTGAGAAAATCCAACGCGGACTCCCTGGGGCTGCAGGGTAAAGTTCGATGTCACCTCCCTAGGACTCCCGGGCCATTCATACTCAAGGCCACTCGGGCTCTGTTTCCTGCTGCCCCCTCAGGCTGTCCCTCTCCAGTGCCCACCACCCTCAGCCCCTGCAGCCTGTGCTCTGGCCCAAAGCTTTCCCAGGCTCTTCTTTGACTCCTTGAGACCTATGCTCCTGCTGTTCCCTCCGCCAGGGGTGCTCACTTCTGCCTGGTAGCTGTGTCCCGCAAGCCCTCCCGTCCATAGCCTTGCCCCGTGCCCTTGACCTACAAGATCGGGTTGGAACCACCTCTGTGTCCCCAAGCCTCCCTCCTGTTAACAGCTTCGATCACACTGGAGTGCTCCTCCTGTCTGTCGGGGAGCAAGGACTGTGGCGCTTCTTTCCTGGGCCTCTGAGCCAGAGCACGGTAAGAGTGCTGAACTGACGGGAAGAAGGGCAGGAGCCAGCAAGGAGGAAAGGAGCCTGGCGAGAGGGCTGCTGGCTGGATCCGTCCCTGGCTTCCATCTCTCCTCCCTCCCTTCCTCTCAAGGCTAACCGCAAACGCTCAGCTTCATGAGCTAAGGACTCATTTAGGGACCCATTTATCACAGAGATCATCAACGCCTGCCACAAAGCTGCTCTCAACTGTGCCCAGAAGCTGAGTGATACGCTCTCCCAGCCCCGGCCAAGCTAGCCTCTTGGACCCAACTACGAGCTGCAGATTTAGAGTTCCCATAGGGTAGAAGGACAGGCTCCCGGTGGCAACGCCCTCCGCTCCTCTTGACGTATGACACAGCAGGGCCTGTCCCCGCTTGTGCAGTGTCCTGAGGCCCTGTGGGAAGGGGTCGAGGCCAGCTCGAGGCCCGTCCTGCCAAAGAGTCTTGCATTGGACTGAGATGGAAGAAAGACGAGAAAGATCAGCGAGGAGGACGGGCTGTCCGTATCACGTGACACTCATCTGTCCTTGCTCCACTTGTCTCCCCCATGGAGGAAAAACCAGATGGGTCCAAGGCCTGTTGTGAAATTTTCCGAACAGAGCTTGCTGTAATCTTTAATTAAAACATCAGCGTGAGCCACAAGACTCATCTCACAGAATTCTCCAAAGCAGGGACTGAAGGGATCACTGAATGAACGTCTCTCTGGCCCCCTAGCCCATGTCACAGATGGAGACACGGAAGGGGGCCAGCATGGGCGGGAACAGCTGCGTCTGTGACTGAGAGTAGTGTTTTTAGCATCAGATGGTGAGAGTAACCCACTGGGACCCCGGGACCACGCCTGTGTCCCCTTAAATGCCTGGCTCCTCTCCTCTGAAGCCTCACCCGCGTTCTCTGCTGTGTATGGTGGGCACCGGGCTTCCCAGGTGGCATTAGCCTCCCTGCCTGTTAACCACCTCTGTGTCCCCAAGCCTCCCTCCTGTTAACAGCTTGGATCACACTGGAGTGCTCCTCCTGTCTGTCGGGGAGCAAGGACTGTGGCGCTTCTTTCCTGGGCCTCTGAGCCAGAGCACGGTAAGAGTGCTGAACTGACGGGAAGAAGGGCAGGAGCCAGCAAGGAGGAAAGGAGCCTGGCGAGAGGGCTGCTGGCTGGATCCGTCCCTGGCTTCCATCTCTCCTCCCTCCCTTCCTCTCAAGGCTAACCGCAAACGCTCAGCTTCATGAGCTAAGGACTCATTTAGGGACCCATTTATCACAGAGATCATCAACGCCTGCCACAAAGCTGCTCTCAACTGTGCCCAGAAGCTGAGTGATACGCTCTCCCAGCCCCGGCCAAGCTAGCCTCTTGGACCCAACTACGAGCTGCAGATTTAGAGTTCCCATAGGGTAGAAGGACAGGCTCCCGGTGGCAACGCCCTCCGCTCCTCTTGACGTATGACACAGCAGGGCCTGTCCCCGCTTGTGCAGTGTCCTGAGGCCCTGTGGGAAGGGGTCGAGGCCAGCTCGAGGCCCGTCCTGCCAAAGAGTCTTGCATTGGACTGAGATGGAAGAAAGACGAGAAAGATCAGCGAGGAGGACGGGCTGTCCGTATCACGTGACACTCATCTGTCCTTGCTCCACTTGTCTCCCCCATGGAGGAAAAACCAGATGGGTCCAAGGCCTGTTGTGAAATTTTCCGAACAGAGCTTGCTGTAATCTTTAATTAAAACATCAGCGTGAGCCACAAGACTCATCTCACAGAATTCTCCAAAGCAGGGACTGAAGGGATCACTGAATGAACGTCTCTCTGGCCCCCTAGCCCATGTCACAGATGGAGACACGGAAGGGGGCCAGCATGGGCGGGAACAGCTGCGTCTGTGACTGAGAGTAGTGTTTTTAGCATCAGATGGTGAGAGTAACCCACTGGGACCCCGGGACCACGCCTGTGTCCCCTTAAATGCCTGGCTCCTCTCCTCTGAAGCCTCACCCGCGTTCTCTGCTGTGTATGGTGGGCACCGGGCTTCCCAGGTGGCATTAGTGGTCAATAACCTGCCTGACAATGCAGCAGGCATTGGAGACATGGGTTCGATCCCTGGGTCTGGAAGATCCCCTTGGCAGGGCAGCCTGGAGGACTACAGTCCCTGGGGTTGCGAAGAGCCAGACACGACAGAAGTGACGTAGCACGCACATGGCGGGTACTGGCAGCCATGCCAGGCTTCCCATTAGACAGAGAGCTCCATGAGGCTAAAAATCCCATCCCCAGGCTCAGCCCAGGGTCTGGCACAGAGGCACACTCCCTGTCTGTCTGTCTGAGGAAGGCATGAAGGTCCAACAAGAGACTATGATACTGCCCGAAGCCAAACTTCATCTTCTGGTGAAGATGAGCTTCCCTAGGGTGGTTGTGGAATCGAACGACCCAGAGTTGTTGTTTCCAGGATCTCGGCTCTTCTCCCTAGAAACAGAAACCACTTTCCCCTGACTCAGTCCACCCACTGCTCACCCAGGAATAACTTACCTATGAGCTGGATATTTTCCTCTAAAAGCAATAATGTTCATATGTAAGAATGTTCAGGGACCTTAAGGACCATCTCTTGCGCAATAACGCCTCATGGGTCTGGAACCTTCAGGACAGAGGGCTGGGAGTTCATATGTATTGAACACTGGACAGTTTTGTTACTTTAATTTTCAAAGCTGCCCTCTGGGGTTGGCACTACAGTTGTCTCCATTACACATATGAAGAAACTGAGGCTCAGAGATAGTTGGCAACATGTCCAGGGTCAGGCACCCACTAAATGGCGCAGGGAGGATCTGTCATCGGAATTGGTATTCTGTCCTCTCCTGTCTGCAGCCTCTTCCTATGAGCTATTCTGCAAAGCTGAACTTAGATAACCAGAGTTGACCTTTGACATACATACTTTGCCTTGGCTTGACCATCTCCCTTGCATCATGCTCCCCTATCGGCTTTCACACTTCCCTGCCTTCCTCCCTGGGGAAAGCTGAGTGATCCTTGAAGGCAGTGGAGCTCCACCCTGGCGTCAGAATTACCTGGGGACTCCAGTCCCCCCCCCCCACCCCCCCGCGGATTCTGATTAATCGGCTTGCGGGTGGGGACCAGGCCATCTGTGTTTCCAAAGCATTCCAGATGGTTTTAATGAGCACCCAGGATGGACAACTTCGGCTTTCGATTTTTCTTGGTAACTGAGTCATCCCCTGCAGTGTGTGTCTTGGACGGCGTCCTGGGAGAGTGATTTCTCTGACCCTGATGGACATTTTGAGGTCTTGCATCTACTTTATCTATTAATAGAACATCTGGGACTTCCCTGGTGGGGCGGTGGATAAGAGTCTGAGGACAGGGGTTCGATCGCTGTTCCGGGAAGATTCCACACGCGGTGGACTGACTAAGCCCTCTAGAACCCACACGTCTCAGCAACTGAACCCACGTACTGCACCTACGGAAGCCCACACCCCCAGAGCCTGTGATCCACAACAAGAGAAGCCCCACAACTAGGGAGCAGCCCCCGTCCACCATGACTAGAGAAAAGCCTCCACAGCCTTGAGGACCCAGTGCCACCAAAATTACAATAAACACATGAAAATGATTTTGAACGTCTGCCTTTCTCTTGGGACCAGATTTCCAGAAAAGCCATCTCCTTGTGGCCGGAGCTTCCTTCCTCTTGAGATTAGAATCCACCGAGTACTCAGAGATTGAAAAGAACAGGACTGCTGCAGGGACCGTGGATCCATTAAGAATTTTCCAGATTTTTCTCCCTTTCTGGATGTCCCCCACATGGGTGACAGGAAGCTGTCCAAGGTATAAGGTGAAGTTACACCATCAAGTTGAATGTGAATTAAACACATTCAAAGCACCCACTATGAGCTAGGTTACAAACTAGGTGCCAGTGATCCCCCGCGGAGTTTGTGCTGTTTGGTTGGGACTAGAGAAGCTTCATCCTCTCCCAGGAAGCCCTCCTGGATTAGGAGCCTTCTTCTGAGGACCCACACCCTTCCATACCTACCAGCCCCATCTGGTGAAATGGGGATGGGGTAATAAAATCTGTCTGGCTGGAAGAACTCTAAGCTCTCAGAGGACAGGGATTGCGTGGTGGATTAGCACTTGTCTGTTAAACGGAATGATTCACAGTGGTTAGAACCGAATGCCATAGGAGCACGGGCAAAGAAGCTGAATCCTGATCAGAGACCAAGGGCGGGGAATCTGGGAAGGCTTCCTAGAGGAGGTGACATTGGGACAGGCAGAAGGGAGAAGAAGGGCATTTCAGGCAAAGGAAAACGCATGAGCAGTGGCCCAGAGGTGGAACAAGTTCAAGAGCAAACTGTGGCTTAGTGAGATCAAAAGCCAAGGAGTTTGGTGGATCCTACTCCAAACTGCCAGAACATACGGACTTCCATGGAAGTCCGGGGAATGGTTCTGGCTAGGAACTGGTCTTCCCTCCTCCAGATGAGCCCGAGCCTGGAGATGCCCTAGCGCCCCTCCTTGTGACTATTCAGGCTCTCCCCCGTTGGCCCCACCCACCTTATCAGCTGGGGCACTGAGTTCCTGCCGGCGTGGGGGCGCCTCGCCCCTCTGGCAGCCGAGGCACTGGAACGCGCAGCTGCGGCTTTCTCCCAAAGCCCCGCTGCCAAGCGCTCAGAGCTGGCCCCGCTGGGGCTGCGGGCAGCACGTCTCCCGAGGCCACGAAGTCATCCGTTCCCTGTTGTGTGACCAGGGGAGGCACACACACACACACCCTCGGGGGGTGAGGACGGTGGACCAGAGGCATCCATGCCTTCTCCGGGGTTTGGGGATTTCTGGGAGCAAACACTGTCCCTGCCTCCCTGGGGAGGCCAAGTAGGAGACGCAGCCACCTCCCCCACAACGCCAGGACTCTGTCCCTGAAACGGGACCCTGTTCCCTCACCGAGCCTGGGAGGCATTGATTCGCACCCGTTTCAAGGGCTCTGCACCCTTTCATTTCTTGCCGACCTCATCTCTCTGGACCCTTCTTCTTTCCCATTTCCATAGCCTAGAGCCGGTCGTGTCTCCGCAGAATGAGAAGGGGCTGACTTCTCTCAGCTTACCGCTCTCCTCTGGCCCTGCTGCTAACTATTATCATACGAGGACACCCGCAACCACGTCCGCCGCTATGGCTGCCACGCTTCACTAGTACAGCCAGTCCCTCCATTACGACCACCAGTCCGTCTTTCTACTACTGCTATGACTAGTACTAGTCCTTTTTTTTTTTTTTGACCACACTATGAGTCGTACAGGATCTTAGTACCTTGATCAGGGAGCAGATCCTTACCCGCTGCAGTGGAAGCACAAAGTCTTAACTCCTGGGCCACCAGGGAAGTGTCAGTCCTTCTTAGGTACTTAAATAGTACTTACTGGTAGTAGTACTGGTAGTCTTACTACCAGTACTTCAGCTACTATTACTCTTTTTTTTAAAAGATTTATTTATTTATTTTTATTTTGGGCTGGGGTCGGGTTAGGGAGGGAGGGGAGTGGGCGGGCCACTTCTATTGGTCTTTCATTTATCTATTTTCATCCACCTTTGTTCTTTGGCCCGTGAGGGCCTCCCATCACAGTGGCCTCTGTCGTCGCAGAGCACCGGCTCTGAGTGCATGAGCTCCAGAGCTCCAGTTTGGTAATTAGACACATTGGTCCAACCGCTCCGCGGTGGATCTTCCCAGGCCAGGGATTGAACCGGTGCCCCTTGCACTGCAAGGCGGTGTTCTTACCCACTGGACCACCAGGGAAGCCCCTGCTACTGTTTTACTCCTGTTGCTACTGCAGCAGTGATTTCTACTTACCGCTGACTTCTAATAGCAACGAACATGATGAATGAAGCACCATGGGCCAAGAACAGAGTGCAGCCCTATCAACTGATGTAATGTAATCACAGCCACAGCTGCTGTGGTATGCGTATTCTCCCCACTTTATGGATCGGGAAACTGAGGCTTGCAGAAGCTAAGCAACCCGTCCGAAGTCACAGGGACAGCCAGAGAACAAGGCTGGGTCGTGACCAGCAGCCTGACTCTGGGGGCCACATTTGAGACCCAGAAGCTTTCTTCAGCCCTGTCCTTGGTCTAACTTCCTGAGCACATCCCTGGGTTGAAGAAGGAAAGGGGCCTCACCCTTTGCAGCATGTCTAGAAGGCCATGAGCAAGGTACATAGTAGGTACTCAGGGCATGCATTGTTTGAATTAACTGGATTCTCGTAACAACCCTTTAGGTGAGGACGGGGTGTGGATGTGACTGGTGGGGGATCTGAGCCTCTCATAAGTGCTGTGATGTAGCCAGAGGTTAGAGCTGGGACTCTACGCCAGAAATGAAACAGAGGAAGCGCCTACGGACCTTGTCCTCCATGCCTTCTGCCTGCCTTTTGTCTGGGAAAAACTTTAGCCAAAGACTACGTTTAATTAGAGAAGTGAGAACATGCAGAAACAAAGGAAAATAGTTCAAGGAGCATGTGCGTGCTAAGTCGGTTAGTCTGACTCTTGGCGCTGTGGACTGTAGCCCACCAGGCTCCTCTGTCCATGGGACTCTCTAGGCCAGAGCACCGGAGTGGACGGCCATGGCCTCCTCCAGGGGATTCCCCTGACGCAGGGTTCAAACCTGCGTCTCTTACACCTCCTGCATGGGCAGGTGGATTCTTACCACCAGCGCTACTCAGGAAGTCCCAGTCAGAGGAGACCAAATATCAGTAGTTCAATCTGAAGCCTAGTCAGGGACCTTCAGTTCCTTCTCAAGAGCTATAGATAATGCTCTGAGCCACATCCTATGATCTGTCTTATAAATACTAAAACCCGCCAGGCGGGAGACGTAAACTACATAATGACCAGAGTGTAGCCATGACAGAAAAGCTGCTACAATTCCAAGAACTGGCCTCAAGAAAATGGGAACAAACCACCCCAGGGTGGGATGGGGGGAACTGGGAAGGGGTGGAGAAAAAAAAAAAACAAACAGCCCTGGAACTGAAGATTAACTGCACCTGAAACAATCAAGATGGCTGCTGGTCAGACCCTGGCGCTCAGTTTCCACTTTATGGATCGGGACAGCTCAGAGAACAACCCGTCCGAAGTCACAGGGACAGCCAGAGAACAAGGCTGGGTCGTGACCAGCAGCCTGACTCTGGGGGCCACATTTGAGACCCAGAAGCTTTCTTCAGCCCTGTCCTTGGTCTAACTTCCTGAGCACATCCCTGGGTTGAAGAAGGAAAGGGGCCTCACCCTTTGCAGCATGTCTAGAAGGCCATGAGCAAGGTACATAGTAGGTACTCAGGGCATGCATTGTTTGAATTAACTGGATTCTCGTAACAACCCTTTAGGTGAGGACGGGGTGTGGATGTGACTGGTGGGGGATCTGAGCCTCTCATAAGTGCTGTGATGTAGCCAGAGGTTAGAGCTGGGACTCTACGCCAGAAATGAAACAGAGGAAGCGCCTACGGACCTTGTCCTCCATGCCTTCTGCCTGCCTTTTGTCTGGGAAAAACTTTAGCCAAAGACTACGTTTAATTAGAGAAGTGAGAACATGCAGAAACAAAGGAAAATAGTTCAAGGAGCATGTGCGTGCTAAGTCGGTTAGTCTGACTCTTCGGCGCTGTGGACTGTAGCCCACCAGGCTCCTCTGTCCATGGGACTCTCTAGGCCAGAGCACCGGAGTGGACGGCCATGGCCTCCTCCAGGGGATTCCCCTGACGCAGGGTTCAAACCTGCGTCTCTTACACCTCCTGCATGGGCAGGTGGATTCTTACCACCAGCGCTACTCAGGAAGTCCCAGTCAGAGGAGACCAAATATCAGTAGTTCAATCTGAAGCCTAGTCAGGGACCTTCAGTTCCTTCTCAAGAGCTATAGATAATGCTCTGAGCCACATCCTATGATCTGTCTTATAAATACTAAAACCCCGCCAGGCGGGAGACGTAAACTACATAATGACCAGAGTGTAGCCATGACAGAAAAGCTGCTACAATTCCAAGAACTGGCCTCAAGAAAATGGGAACAAACCACCCCAGGGTGGGATGGGGGGAACTGGGAAGGGGTGGAGAAAAAAAAAGAAAAAAAAAAACAAACAGCCCTGGAACTGAAGATTAACTGCACCTGAAACAATCAAGATGGCTGCTGGTCAGACCCCTGGCGCTCAGTTTCCAGGTGACTGTCAGAGCTGAGGGTGCTGTTTCTCCTTGGAGCCCCCCTCAGCCTATAAAAGCTCTTGCCCTCCGATTATCTGCGGAAGGAGTTGACCGTTGGACAGACATCTGCCCCCCTTGCCCCACCCTTGGTTACTGACATCCAAAATAAAACAAGCTTTCCTTTCCAACATCCTGGCCTCTTTTATTGGCTTTTCGAGCCGCGAGCAGCCCGGACCTCCCTTTCAACTACAGAACGCTTTTCATGTTCTCAGCTGTGAGGTGACGCTTTCACCCTTGCCATGAACTCATCCATGTGCATTGCCCTTCACAGTTTATAAAGCTCGCATATCTATGACATTAATATTAGTTCTCACTAGGACCCTTGGAGGGAATGATCAGCTCCATTTCATGGATAAGAAAACGGAGGCTTGGATAGCTAAGGCAGATGCTGCCGCACTCCTGCGGAGTCAGGGGCCAATCCATGATGTGAACCAGCCTCCGCCCCCCGAATCCCCCTCCACCCCCAGAGCCTGAGTGTAGGGGCCTCCGAGAGGCCTCTCTTGGGACAGCCCTCCTGCTTTACTCTGTCCAACCCCCCCAGCCCCTGTGGTGGGCGAGCCCACAGCCCCACGGGTGGAGAAGACTGGTTATTTCCAGCCTGGTACTTAAGGGCTGGCCAGGAGTGGGGTGTGGGCTGGCTAGAGGGCTCTGGGTTCCCAAGAGGGTCCGGCCTTTGGCTGCAGGTGGATTCTTACCACCAGCGCTACTCAGGAAGTCCCAGTCAGAGGAGACCAAATATCAGTAGTTCAATCTGAAGCCTAGTCAGGGACCTTCAGTTCCTTCTCAAGAGCTATAGATAATGCTCTGAGCCACATCCTATGATCTGTCTTATAAATACTAAAACCCGCCAGGCGGAGACGTAAACTACATAATGACCAGAGTGTAGCCATGACAGAAAAGCTGCTACAATTCCAAGAACTGGCCTCAAGAAAATGGGAACAAACCACCCCAGGGTGGGATGGGGGGAACTGGGAAGGGGTGGAGAAAAAAAAAGAAAAAAAAAAACAAACAGCCCTGGAACTGAAGATTAACTGCACCTGAAACAATCAAGATGGCTGCTGGTCAGACCCCTGGCGCTCAGTTTCCAGGTGACTGTCAGAGCTGAGGGTGCTGTTTCTCCTTGGAGCCCCCCTCAGCCTATAAAAGCTCTTGCCCTCCGATTATCTGCGGAAGGAGTTGACCGTTGGACAGACATCTGCCCCCCTTGCCCCACCCTTGGTTACTGACATCCAAAATAAAACAAGCTTTCCTTTCCAACATCCTGGCCTCTTTTATTGGCTTTTCGAGCCGCGAGCAGCCGGACCTCCCTTTCAACTACAGAACGCTTTTCATGTTCTCAGCTGTGAGGTGACGCTTTCACCCTTGCCATGAACTCATCCATGTGCATTGCCCTTCACAGTTTATAAAGCTCGCATATCTATGACATTAATATTAGTTCTCACTAGGACCCTTGGAGGGAATGATCAGCTCCATTTCATGGATAAGAAAACGGAGGCTTGGATAGCTAAGGCAGATGCTGCCGCACTCCTGCGGAGTCAGGGGCCAATCCATGATGTGAACCAGCCTCCGCCCCCCGAATCCCCCTCCACCCCCAGAGCCTGAGTGTAGGGGCCTCCGAGAGGCCTCTCTTGGGACAGCCCTCCTGCTTTACTCTGTCCAACCCCCCCAGCCCCTGTGGTGGGCGAGCCCACAGCCCCACGGGGTGGAGAAGACTGGTTATTTCCAGCCTGGTACTTAAGGGCTGGCCAGGGAGTGGGGTGTGGGCTGGCTAGAGGGCTCTGGGTTCCCAAGAGGGTCCGGCCTTTGGCTGCTGAGAGCGAGGCAGGGGGTCAGGGATTTCTGCCCATAACCATCTAGACGGGCCAAAGCTGGGCGGGCCACCCCCTCCCCGAAAAGGTAAGACGTAGGTAGCCAAGACGCACACAGGCAGCCCATTCAACCCCCTCCAGCTCAGCTGACCCTGTCCTGGGCCATGGCCCAGGCTGGGCAGTGTTCTTGCTGCTCCTGAGAGATGGAAGGAGCAGGCGGCAGTCCTGATAGGAGCCCAAAGCAGCCACAGGGGCACGAGATCAGTTACAAGCAAGCACATGGGCTCTGAACACCTACTCTGTGCCATCCTCCCTTGTGGCTCCCAGGGGGTCTGGGAAATTACCACCCATCCCAGGTCCCTCTCCCGCTTGTATGAGAAATGCTAGTGCCACACTGACCATTTGCGAAGTGCCGAACATTCCCTGCCCCAGGGCCTTAGCACGTGCTGTTCCCTCTGCTGAGGGCACTCTTCCTTCATCTCTTCACATGGTTGGCTCCCATCTTCACGTTTAAATTTTAAAAGTTGCCTTTAAGTGTCGTCCTCCCTGACTCCCTTGGCTAAGAGTTCCCTCCCACCCTCCGGCCCTCCCCCTCTACAACTTGTCTATCCCCCTCCTCTGCTTCCTCCTCAGCATTTGAATTTAATTTCTAATCTCCTTATTGATGGTGTCTCTCCCCGACAAGAGCAAGGACAGCATCTGTTTGACCATCATGTCCCCAAGGTCCAGCAGTCGGCCAGACTCTTGGAATAAACATTTATCACGTGAACAAGTGGAAGGACATGAAACATTTGCCCACGTCCTCCCGGGGGCACTGTCGGTGAGGACATGGCTCCATCTCTCTCCAAGGCATCACCTTGCCCCCCTCAGCCCCAGAGGCACACCCTTGGCATGTGGGGCTCAGCGTCTTCTCTGACTTCCTTCACAGACCCTCCGGCCTCGGCTCGCATACCTCCGAAGGACAGGGAGCTCACCCCATCCACGGCAGTACTAGAGGCTCCCTTTCAGTGCTGCGTGACCTTCCGAAGGACGGAATGGGCTGTGCCTCTCAAGTTCTCAAATGCAAATAAGGAAGACGACCTGTCACTAGCACGAGGCTTTGGACTTGGCCAATGCCCTGTTCTGTTGGTTCATGTATTTCCTGAACTCCAACTGCGGGCCAGGCCTATGGTCACCAACTAGGGAACAAGTAGAGAGCTTCAGTGGCTTGATGATGTCTAAGGTTTCTGATAGCCTTTGAGCCGGACAGCAGCACTGGAGCGGGCGGAAGGGCACGCACTGTAGTTCTGATGCTTCCGTAGCCTCACTGTGCACGTGCAGCACTCGGGGGAGCTTAAAACGCAGGATCCGGTTTGGCCCCTTGGCCAGAGGTGCTGAACCAGAACCTCTCAAGCTCCGCTGATGCAGCTGGTGTATGGGCCATACTTTGAGGGACAAGATAAAGACCCAACTGACCAAGAAGCGCAGGGAGGCCCAGAGAGAGTAAGGGGCTTGCCTAGGGTCGCCCGGCCCGGCAGCAGGGGCCGAGCAGGGCTCTGGAATTCACGGGGCACGCGGAGCTCAGTGTGTCTTTGTGCGACGCAGCATACCTGGACGCACCCGGGCCGCCCGCCCCTGCCCGTGAACAGTGGGCCTCTTTCCTTCCTGCACCAGGCTGGCGGGCGCACGCCCACAGACGCCCCCTCCCCTGCATACACACTCACACACACTCACACACCCGGGCCGGCCCGGCTGCCCTCCCTGTTTGAGGAAAGTCAACAAGAGCATTTGAAAAGTCTTTCTGTGTGGAGAATCTGTTTGTATAGGGGGAGGAAACGGAGAGCCGGCCAATAGGTAGAAATATTAATGAAGCTTGTTATAAAGGGCCCATTCACGGCTCTCCGAGTAAATAGGGCTCTTGTCGGGCTGCCATGTTATCTGCCAAGTTCAAGAATGTGGTTTGAAAAAATAGAATTTAAAGGGGGTGAGGTGGAGCCTTAAATGGCCAGCCTGCTGAAGCTGGGACCAAGGACCCAAGGAGCCTCTGCTGAGGGGCCGAGGCAGTGGGGTGCCGGGTCTTGGGATGAGGGGTGAGGGGCTGCCCAGGAGAAGGGCAGGAAGGAGCCACTGGAGTCCAGAGCTCAGAGGACAGCCACTGCCCACCGTCCACCGTCCACCAGTGCAGAAGGCCAGCTGCTACCCCCACCTCCCCATAGTGTCTGACCCAAAGCTTGCCCTTTTTCTGCATGGTGACATGGCTCAGAAATGGAGCGTTTCAACCCCAGCTACCTTAGCGCGTCTGGGAATTTGGCACCTGGGGTTGCTGGTAATGGGGTCTCTGAGTGGCCAGAGGAGGTCTTTTTAGTAATTCTCAGGTGCACTGCGTCGCAACTCCACAAAGCCCAGCCAGCTTCTCCCACACATGAAAGTCTGCTTCGTAAACTGTTACCCAAACAGCATTAGAAAGAGCATGAAAAGACTCAAACTCTCCGTCCATGCAGCTTACACAGGGCCGATGCTGGGCTCAGAGAAGGAGAGCGATCCACTCAAGGTCATTCAGCAAGTCTTCAGCAGAACTGGACCAGGGCCCCAGGACTGCCAACAGTGACCGGCCCAGTGGCGGTGCCTCGTTGTTTCAAGTGCACAGTGTTTTTATTTTTAGCCCTCGACTCAAAGCAACATATAAACAAAAGTCCCGTCTTGTGCCCAATTTGCCTCTGGCCAGCTGTGTGGCTTTAGGCAGGTGACTTTGCCTTGCGGAGCCTTAGCTTCCCTTTCCATTGTAAAATGGCGTTATTGAAACCAACCCCTCCTGTTGAGGAGATTCAAAGAGAGGATGTTGGTGAGGTGCCCAGGGGTGTGCCAGGCCCTTGGTGGGTGGCCCAGGACAGTGGCCACGGTGTTTCTTTTTCTGTCCCAGCCCAAGGCACAAGAATAGAATTTTCCAGAAGGACTGTTCCCTGGCATCTAGGTTTCAGGGTGTGGTTTCTGCTTGGGTCCTAGAAGACTGCCCTGCGCTGAGGGTCACGGGAACCAGACAAGCTGGGAGTCGGGGGCTTCTGCCACGGGTGCCGTCAGGCGGCACAGCCACACCTGCGTGCGAACTATCGCGAGGGTCCGAGAGAAGGCCCTGCAGGTCGCCGCGGTGAGCAGCTGCCCCCGATAGCGGCTCAGAGGCCTCCTCTCTCAGACAAGGGTTGATCCGTGTGTTCGGAGGACATTTGCACTGGCTTTTCTTGACAAACGAAAGAGGGGAAATTCCTATAAAGCCAAAAGAAAATAATCAATGCAAAAACTAAATGGAAACACTTTTTTAAAGACGCCGCCAGGAGCTTGCTGTGTGACCTTGAGCAGTGGGGATTTAAGGACATTTGGAAGGCAGGAGGGCATCCGCATCCCTTTGGAAGGGAGGTGGTGGGGTGCCATCACAAGCACACGTTTGGGGGCTCGCAGCCCCCACTTCCAGCCTGGACTCTGCTCTTCACTGGCTGTGTGACCTTGTGCAAGCAGCACACCTCTCTGGGCTTCCATTTCTTTGATCTTAAACAAGCAAAGAGAAGATGGGGTTAAAGCCCGTGGAGCACTGGCACACCGTGGACGCTCATTAAATGTCCATTTCCTTTCCTTTCTGGGCCTCCTGGCAGACAGAGGGGAAGCGCCTGACAGGTCTCCCCAGCCAGACCTGAGAGAGCCCCGGTCTGCAGGCCCGGGCGCCTGCACAACCTGACGCTCACAAGGTCTGCACAGCCCTTTACGGTTTGCGAAGTACTTGTCTACTCGCCATTAGGGCCTCGCAAAAGGCCGGGGAGGTGAGTAGGGCACCGTTCACCATGCACTGCACCGAGGCTAGAAGGGAAGAGCCTTTGGGCCCCAGAGCTCGTGGGGCCCAGCTCTGTCTCCAGTCCCTCAGTGAGTCTCGGCTGGGGATTATGTGCCGGGCACATGCTGAGCTCGGGGGATGCAGAAGTGAGTGAATAGAGCCACAGAGGAATGGATGACCATTGGATGGGTGGATGATAGGTGAATAACGGATGGATGGTGTTTGGATGAAGGATGGATGGTGGATGAATGGTGGATGGATGGCGGGTGGATGAGCCAAGGAAGGAAGTCTGGCAAGTTCCTTGAAGGCAGTATTCTTGTCCCTTCTTCCCACCACCGCATCTCCAATACTGAGGACAATGCCTGACACAGGGGAGGCACTAAAACTTGAGACGTGGTATCTTATTTGGTGGAGTGAGCTCAAGAAACAGAGCTCTACACCTTTCTAGCTGTGGGACCAAGGGGAAGTTACTTAACCTCAGGGGGCCTCAGTGTCTTTAAAATGGGACTAACAATACTTTCCAGGTCCTAGTGAGGATTAAATGAGCTAACACATGTGCAAAGCTCTTAGAACAGGGCTATCTGGTGCACCGTGAGTACCACGTAAGCATTGGTCATTATTGTTTTTCCGGTTTCACTCCTGAATGCCCTTCTGTCTCCTTACTTAGTCCCTTTGGTCGTGTCCGACTCTCTGTGACCCTACAGACAGGAGCCTGCTGGATTCCTCTGTCCGTGCGGGTTCTCCAGGCAGGAATACTGGAGTGGGTTGCCATGCCCTCCTCCGAGGGATCATCTCCACCTAGGGATCGAACCTGTGAGTCTTATGTCTCCTGCACGGGCAGGCGGGTTCTGATGACAGGCTCTCTGAAGTCACAGCCCTGAGTGCCCTGTCCAGGATGTCTCCTAGTAGAAGCATCTAGTCATACTGTGGTTCAGAGAGAGATCTTGGGTCCAGATCAAGGTCAGAGAAGTCTAGGGTGCACACTCCCCTAGGGCTAAGGACAGAGCTGGTTCCCTGCTTGAAGGAGGCAGGGCAGCTAGATGGTCAGACTTCGGGCTGGGAGGTGAAAAGCCAGATCTCCACTCCAGCCCTGCCACGGCCCTTACCCTGGGTCTCCCAGCTAGACGTCCAGGGAGAGAGACTGCTGTGAATCAGTTGAGCTGCAGACTGAGGAAACACGAATCAAGCTATCTTCGGCTCTTCATCCTCAATTTTCCTTTCTTTGAACGGATTTTTCCGGATCGGAAAAACTGAGCCTTTGCTAGCCTTGGAACACACACGCACTCGCGCGGCCGAAATGCTGTGTCAGCGGCAGCCCGTGGTCAAGGATGGCACCAGAAGGAGGGCTCATGAACGCCCCCAGGTGGGGCCCAGGGTCCCCCCGGGTCAGCGCCCCAGCGCACACAGGCCGAGCTTTCTCTCTGAGGGCTACCGACAGTCCCACCTTGTCCCCACCCTGCGATTTATAGGAGCCAGTGGTCGACACAAGTTCCCGCTCGGCGTGGGCTCGTGGGCCCGTGGGCGCCACCGATGCCAACAGCCACAGCGCCTGCCCGCCTGCCCCTCACTCTGTCAGTGAGTCACTTTGGGGCACCCTGGGGTGGCTCCTTGTTGGAATAAGACCGTCACCTTGAACAGGAGGCAGTGCCAAAATTCTTTGGGTTTGGCACCGTGAGTACCACGTAAGCATTGGTCATTATTGTTTTCCGGTTTCACTCCTGAATGCCCTTCTGTCTCCTTACTTAGTCCCTTTGGTCGTGTCCGACTCTCTGTGACCCTACAGACAGGAGCCTGCTGGATTCCTCTGTCCGTGCGGGTTCTCCAGGCAGGAATACTGGAGTGGGTTGCCATGCCCTCCTCCGAGGGATCATCTCCACCTAGGGATCGAACCTGTGAGTCTTATGTCTCCTGCACGGGCAGGCGGGTTCTGATGACAGGCTCTCTGAAGTCACAGCCCTGAGTGCCCTGTCCAGGATGTCTCCTAGTAGAAGCATCTAGTCATACTGTGGTTCAGAGAGAGATCTTGGGTCCAGATCAAGGTCAGAGAAGTCTAGGGTGCACACTCCCCTAGGGCTAAGGACAGAGCTGGTTCCCTGCTTGAAGGAGGCAGGGCAGCTAGATGGTCAGACTTCGGGCTGGGAGGTGAAAAGCCAGATCTCCACTCCAGCCCTGCCACGGCCCTTACCCTGGGTCTCCCAGCTAGACGTCCAGGGAGAGAGACTGCTGTGAATCAGTTGAGCTGCAGACTGAGGAAACACGAATCAAGCTATCTTCGGCTCTTCATCCTCAATTTTCCTTTCTTTGAACGGATTTTTCCGGATCGGAAAAACTGAGCCTTTGCTAGCCTTGGAACACACACGCACTCGCGCGGCCGAAATGCTGTGTCAGCGGCAGCCCGTGGTCAAGGATGGCACCAGAAGGAGGGCTCATGAACGCCCCCAGGTGGGGCCCAGGGTCCCCCCGGGTCAGCGCCCCAGCGCACACAGGCCGAGCTTTCTCTCTGAGGGCTACCGACAGTCCCACCTTGTCCCCACCCTGCGATTTATAGGAGCCAGTGGTCGACACAAGTTCCCGCTCGGCGTGGGCTCGTGGGCCCGTGGGCGCCACCGATGCCAACAGCCACAGCGCCTGCCCGCCTGCCCCTCACTCTGTCAGTGAGTCACTGGGGTTTGGAGTGGGCCACCCTGGGGGTGGCTCCTTGTTGGAATAAGACCGTCACCTTCGAACAGAGCAGGCAAAGACGGCATGCCAAACCCTTAGCCTGGCAAAGCTTCTGCCCAGAGGGCACCGAGGCACCGCCTTCCAGCCAAGGAATGGCAGGCACTCGGGCTGGCATGGCCCGCTGGGAGCCGCGGGCCCAAGTCCTCCAGGTTGGGGGCGGGAGACAGAGGTTTGACCAGAGAGGGGAGTCGCGTGGCTGCAGCACACAGCGAGCCAATGGCAGGGCTGTTAATAGAACCCTGGGGACCCGCTTCCTGGGCATCTCCTGCTCCCCTATGGCTCTTCTTCTAAAGGAAAGGAGGCGGCCGAGGCCTACCCTGGCGGCTGATGCTGACCCCTGGGTGTTCTCCTGGGAGCCAGGGGGGTGCCTGGACCTCTGGTGTTAGGGTGGATTCCTGGGCCTCCCCAGCTTCCAGGGAAGCCGATTTGACGCCCCTTGGATATGCCAGGAAGAGAAAGGGAGGTGGTGTGGAGGAAAGCCCTGGGCTTTGCAGTTGGACACAGTGGACCCTGGCTCTGCCGGTTCCTAGCAGGATGAGCCCAGGCAGCTTACTTACCTCCTCTGAGCCTGAGCCTCCTCATCGACACAGCGTGGCCGCTTGTCACCTTCACGGTGGGCCGTGATGTCCAGTGAGTGGCCCACAGTAGGCACTTAACCACTGGCTGCTACGGAAGTCCCACGAGTTCTGCTCCAGCCGGCTCAGGCAGCCTGAGAGGAGGGCATGATCGGGACAGGACCTGGGCTTTTTAGACGATGGGGCACTAAGACGCCGAGCAGGTGTCCTCTCAGTCCAGGCAGGAGCACCCTGGGCGGAAAGCCTGCTTGGATCACCAGCTCGCAGGAGAGTCAGTGGGCGCGTCTCAGCACTCTCTTGGGCTCAGGCTCCCCCTGTGCATGGTGGGTGTTGGAACATTGGACTTAAGGGCGCTGCTTGCAACGTCCAGGCTGGCCCAGCTGGCCGAGTAAGGGCCACGCCCGCCCTGGGCCTGCTTCCTGCCCAAATGGGCATGGTCTCAGGGGGTAGAGATTCAACCCGGGGCCTCCAGGACCAGAGGTGGGGGAGAGGGCAGTAGGAACAAAGGGACAGGACAGGGGTGAGCCTGGCAGCGCAGGGCTCCCATCGCAGGTGCCCGGGCTGATCATCCAAAAGGCCATGGGTGCCCCGTCTTCTTGGGCTGGGCCCAGGCACTCAGGACCACAGGTTGCTGGCAGCAGTGAGGAGAGAGCCCCAGCTCCTACCTAGGACACTGAGCATCCTGGCTGGCAGTCACCCCGGCTTGGGGCTTGGACCCACTTCCCTGTGTTAGGTCCAAGCGGAGCCTCCAATAAACAGGGGACAGGGCTTCCCTGGTGGTCCAGTGGATAAGGACATCGCCTTGCAGTGCACGGGGCGCCGGTTCGATCCCTGGCCTGGGAAGATGCCACATGCCGTGGAGCAGCTGGACCGATGTGTCCCAACTACCGAGGCAGAACTCTAGAGCGCACGTGCCCAGAGCCGGTGCTCTGCGACAACAGAGGCCACTGCGATGGGAGGCCCACACGGGCCAAAGAACAAAGATGGACGAAAGTAAATAAATGGCCAAAGAAGTGGCCAAAAATAAAAGATGAAGCCTGGCTCTGCCGGTTCCTAGCAGGATGAGCCCAGGCAGCTTCACCTCCTCTGAGCCTGAGCCTCCTCATCGACACAGCGTGGCCGCTTGTCACCTTCACGGTGGGCCGTGATGTCCAGTGAGTGGCCCACAGTAGGCACTTAACCACTGGCTGCTACGGAAGTCCCACGAGTTCTGCTCCAGCCGGCTCAGGCAGCCTGAGAGGAGGGCATGATCGGGACAGGACCTGGGCTTTTTAGACGATGGGGCACTAAGACGCCGAGCAGGTGTCCTCTCAGTCCAGGCAGGAGCACCCTGGGCGGAAAGCCTGCTTGGATCACCAGCTCGCAGGAGAGTCAGTGGGCGTCTCAGCACTCTCTTGGGCTCAGGCTCCCCCTGTGCATGGTGGGTGTTGGAACATTGGACTTAAGGGCGCTGCTTGCAACGTCCAGGCTGGCCCAGCTGGCCGAGTAAGGGCCACGCCCGCCCTGGGCCTGCTTCCTGCCCAAATGGGCATGGTCTCAGGGGGTAGAGATTCAACCCGGGGCCTCCAGGACCAGAGGTGGGGGAGAGGGCAGTAGGAACAAAGGGACAGGACAGGGGTGAGCCTGGCAGCGCAGGGCTCCCATCGCAGGTGCCCGGGCTGATCATCCAAAAGGCCATGGGTGCCCCGTCTTCTTGGGCTGGGCCCAGGCACTCAGGACCACAGGTTGCTGGCAGCAGTGAGGAGAGAGCCCCAGCTCCTACCTAGGACACTGAGCATCCTGGCTGGCAGTCACCCCGGCTTGGGGCTTGGACCCACTTCCCTGTGTTAGGTCCAAGCGGAGCCTCCAATAAACAGGGGACAGGGCTTCCCTGGTGGTCCAGTGGATAAGGACATCGCCTTGCAGTGCACGGGGCGCCGGTTCGATCCCTGGCCTGGGAAGATGCCACATGCCGTGGAGCAGCTGGACCGATGTGTCCCAACTACCGAGGCAGAACTCTAGAGCGCACGTGCCCAGAGCCGGTGCTCTGCGACAACAGAGGCCACTGCGATGGGAGGCCCACACGGGCCAAAGAACAAAGATGGACGAAAGTAAATAAATGAAAGACCAATAGAAGTGGCCAAAAAATAAAAGAAACAGAGGACACTGCGGAAGGCCCTGGCCCTGGTGAGTCAGGCTGCCAGAGACCACCACCTCCGCCCAGCTGCAGAGCGAGGGCCACGCTGCAGCGAAGTCCCCTTCCTACGGGCAGCTCCACGTCTGCCATCTCTCCAGCTCAACCGCTCTCACTGGCTCCCCAGTCCGGAACCAGCGTTGCATCCTGGGGCCTCTGTGGCTCGTGGAAGAACGTCAGAGAGTCCCAGAAGCCTTGACCCACGTGCCAAATATCGGCCATGTGCCTTTGTCAGGGGAGAACGCCGGAGTTTCATCAGATCCACATAAAGAGCCACCGCCCCACGGGCTGAAGTCCAGGCCCTTGGTCCGCACTCGAGGCTCTCCCCACGCTGGCCCCAGGTCTCAGCATCTGCCCCTTCTTGTCCCTCTACTCCACTCTCTGCCCTCCCTTCCTCGTCTCTCCTCCTGGAAGTCTTCCCAGCTCCTGGCCCTTCTCCCAGGCCTCACAGCCTCGTCGAGGCCCCTTCCTTGGCAGTTTGGTCTCAGAACGCTCCTCTCCTCCACACGAAGGTTCCACGGGGCTTCGACCTTGCCCTTCCCCGCCCAGACCTCTGGTCCTCTGGTCCCCTTGCTCTGCTCTCTCGTCCTCCAGCCGGCCGGCCTGTCTGCCCAGTCACTCTGCTGCCCAGCCCCCAACCAGAACCGTTTCCTGTCCCAGGTGACCAGGGAGAGGAAGGGGAGGGAAGTCAGAGGTAAGAGAGAAACAGGGAGGGGGAGAGGAGGTCTTGGCTTGCAGAGAGAAAGCGGTCAGATTAAAACAGAGGCAGAAACTGGGGGAGACACGTGGGGAGAGCCTGACAAGAAAAGGGAGAGGGAGAAACAGGGAGACAGGATGTAGAGCCATGGGAGCTGTATCGTGAGGACCAGATGGAGTGAGGCAACGCAAGGCCGGCCGAGACACAGGCAGACACACAGACGGCAGTCAGAAAGGGCTGGAGCTGGAAGCCAGGCAGAAAGAAAGGGAGACTGAGGCTGGGGAGTCCTCGACCGATGCTGGAGAAATGGCTTTCCAGTGCCTTCTGGCCCGACCGATCCAAAAATAAAAGAAACAGAGGACACTGCGGAAGGCCCTGGCCCTGGTGAGTCAGGCTGCCAGAGACCACCACCTCCGCCCAGCTGCAGAGCGAGGGCCACGCTGCAGCGAAGTCCCCTTCCTACGGGCAGCTCCACGTCTGCCATCTCTCCAGCTCAACCGCTCTCACTGGCTCCCCAGTCCGGAACCAGCGTTGCATCCTGGGGCCTCTGTGGCTCGTGGAAGAACGTCAGAGAGTCCCAGAAGCCTTGACCCACGTGCCAAATATCGGCCATGTGCCTTTGTCAGGGGAGAACGCCGGAGTTTCATCAGATCCACATAAAGAGCCACCGCCCCACGGGCTGAAGTCCAGGCCCTTGGTCCGCACTCGAGGCTCTCCCCACGCTGGCCCCAGGTCTCAGCATCTGCCCCTTCTTGTCCCTCTACTCCACTCTCTGCCCTCCCTTCCTCGTCTCTCCTCCTGGAAGTCTTCCCAGCTCCTGGCCCTTCTCCCAGGCCTCACAGCCTCGTCGAGGCCCCTTCCTTGGCAGTTTGGTCTCAGAACGCTCCTCTCCTCCACACGAAGGTTCCACGGGGCTTCGACCTTGCCCTTCCCCGCCCAGACCTCTGGTCCTCTGGTCCCCTTGCTCTGCTCTCTCGTCCTCCAGCCGGCCGGCCTGTCTGCCCAGTCACTCTGCTGCCCAGCCCCCAACCAGAACCGTTTCCTGTCCCAGGTGACCAGGGAGAGGAAGGGGAGGGAAGTCAGAGGTAAGAGAGAAACAGGGAGGGGGAGAGGAGGTCTTGGCTTGCAGAGAGAAAGCGGTCAGATTAAAACAGAGGCAGAAACTGGGGGAGACACGTGGGGAGAGCCTGACAAGAAAAGGGAGAGGGAGAAACAGGGAGACAGGATGTAGAGCCATGGGAGCTGTATCGTGAGGACCAGATGGAGTGAGGCAACGCAAGGCCGGCCGAGACACAGGCAGACACACAGACGGCAGTCAGAAAGGGCTGGAGCTGGAAGCCAGGCAGAAAGAAAGGGAGACTGAGGCTGGGGGAGTCCTCGACCGATGCTGGAGAAATGGCTTTCCAGTGCCTTCTGGCCCAGATCCTGGCCCTCCTCCCCTTCTCCAAGCAACTGAGCCTCACTGGGGAGGCAAGAAGCAGGGCCTGGTACCTGATCCTGCTGGCTGATGGCTCCTCCCACCACTCTCCCTACGCAGGAGGCACTGGCCCGGCTCGCTGATCAAGGAAAGGTTCTCCTCTCTTTGTCCGCCATCCCTTAAGACGTGCCCCTGGGCTGGGCTGGGGAGCATCACAGGGTTTCAGAATTTAGGAACCTTCAGATTCAGAAAGTCCAACTGCTTGCCCGATAAGCTGTGTGACACCGGCCCAGGACCTGAACCCCTCTGGGCCTCTGGGGACGTCCAAGGGCAGATTCGATGCTCTGTGAGGGAGATGGAGAGTGTTTGTGTTACACTCTCCAAACGCACCTGCTCCCAACCCTGGTCCCTCTTGAGGCTGATCTTGTTTCACCGTATCAATGAGCACCGCTCTGGAAGGCAGGAGAAGAAAGAGCTGGGGCGAAAACCCTGGTCCTTTCGCTGGGGAGCATGCGGCCCAGGGCCAATCTCATGTTCCGGCCACTTTGGCCTCTGCCTCGGCATCTGAGATGGGAGTTAAGTTACCGTGGCCAGAAAGAGCCTGGTTAACTGTTCTTTTCCCAGGAGGATGGCTGTTCCTTGTAAAGCCAGGGCCCCCCTGGGAATCCTGGCAGGAGTAAGAAAGCCCCCCCCAAAAAAATAGCAATAGTAGCGATGGCCAGCCTCCACTGAGCCGTCCCCGCTTCCTTGCTCAGCACAGTGCACCCTGGCCTCAGACACAAGACCACGGGACACAGGCCCTCTGATTATTCCCATCCACGGCTAGGGAAACTGAGGCTTGGAGCCAATAGACAGAGGCGACTTTCAGCTGCAGACAGCCTGACTTCAGAGCCTCCGTTTAGAGGACGTGACAAGAGTGACAGCCTTGTTGGTGCCACACCCATCCAAGCCACGCCCCAGTGGGTCCAGTCCAGCATCCAGCAGCCCCGCCCTCGAGTGCTCACCACCCAGCCGGGAGAGGCTCAGACAGGCAAGAGTTGTCTGCAATGCAGAATACTGGGGCTGGATCCCTGCGTTAGGAAGATTCCCTGAAGAAGGGAATGGCTACCCACTCCAATACTCCTGCCTGGAGAATTCCACAGCCAGAGGAGCCTGGCGGGCTACTGTCCATGGGATCGCAAAGAATTGGACACAGCTGAGTGACCGACACTCACTTTTTTACCCAAGGGGAGAGAAGATCCAGCGGGCCGAGGCCTTGGCCCTTACTGAATTCCAACTACATGCCAGGCTCTGGGTAATGCTGCTCATACGGACTCGACACATTGCCTGGATTTGAATCTGTGACATACAGCTTTTAACTGGGTGGCCTTTGGCAAGTTACTTAACCACTCGGTGTCTCAGTGTTCTCATCTGTAGAATGTTTGCCTGAGTTGCTGCAAGGGTTAAATACACGGATTTCTAGAGGGTCTTGGAGCTGTGTCTAGGGCTTAGCCTGTCACCACCTTCTCCATCACATCAACGTCTTTATCAGCACTCTTTAAAGACCATCTTGTTTTGTCCTTCCAGTAACTTCGAATGATTCATTGGAATGATTTTCCCCATCTTACAGATGAGGAAACAGACCCAGCAACTTAAAATGACTTGCAGTAAATTAGCATTAGGCTGAACCAAGCAAGACACAGAAAGTTAAAACTTGCAGTAGATTCATATTAGGCTGAACTAAGATTTAAGCCCAAGACTGTCAAAACATGGCCTGTGATTTTATCCATCTTCATTGTGCATCCGAGAAAAAACTCTTACTTCCTTTTCTTTTCTTTTCCTTCCTCCTTCCCTCCCTTTTTCTTTTTCTCTCTGCTTCTCTCTCCTCTTTCTGTCTTTCTTTCCTTTATTCAGGGAATATTTATTGAGCATCTTCTACATGCCAAATACTATACTAGGACTGGAATTCTTTTGCTGGCCCTGGAGACCAGAGAAATGTTTTCTGCTCTGTCCTAAATGGCTATGACAGGGCAAAGAATAGGGGATACTAAAACCTTGTTGGTGCCACACCCATCCAAGCCACGCCCCAGTGGGTCCAGTCCAGCATCCAGCAGCCCCGCCCTCGAGTGCTCACCACCCAGCCGGGAGAGGCTCAGACAGGCAAGAGTTGTCTGCAATGCAGAATACTGGGGCTGGATCCCTGCGTAGGAAGATTCCCTGAAGAAGGGAATGGCTACCCACTCCAATACTCCTGCCTGGAGAATTCCACAGCCAGAGGAGCCTGGCGGGCTACTGTCCATGGGATCGCAAAGAATTGGACACAGCTGAGTGACCGACACTCACTTTTTTACCCAAGGGGAGAGAAGATCCAGCGGGCCGAGGCCTTGGCCCTTACTGAATTCCAACTACATGCCAGGCTCTGGGTAATGCTGCTCATACGGACTCGACACATTGCCTGGATTTGAATCTGTGACATACAGCTTTTAACTGGGTGGCCTTTGGCAAGTTACTTAACCACTCGGTGTCTCAGTGTTCTCATCTGTAGAATGTTTGCCTGAGTTGCTGCAAGGGTTAAATACACGGATTTCTAGAGGGTCTTGGAGCTGTGTCTAGGGCTTAGCCTGTCACCACCTTCTCCATCACATGAACGCCTCTATCAGCACTCTTTAAAGACCATCTTGTTTTGTCCTTCCAGTAACTTCGAATGATTCATTGGAATGATTTTCCCCATCTTACAGATGAGGAAACAGACCCAGCAACTTAAAATGACTTGCAGTAAATTAGCATTAGGCTGAACCAAGCAAGACACAGAAAGTTAAAACTTGCAGTAGATTCATATTAGGCTGAACTAAGATTTAAGCCCAAGACTGTCAAAACATGGCCTGTGATTTTATCCATCTTCATTGTGCATCCGAGAAAAAACTCTTACTTCCTTTTCTTTTCTTTTCCTTCCTCCTTCCCTCCCTTTTTCTTTTTCTCTCTGCTTCTCTCTCCTCTTTCTGTCTTTCTTTCCTTTATTCAGGGAATATTTATTGAGCATCTTCTACATGCCAAATACTATACTAGGACTGGAATTCTTTTGCTGGCCCTGGAGACCAGAGAAATGTTTTCTGCTCTGTCCTAAATGGCTATGACAGGGGCAGAATAGGATAGTTGTGTAGTTGTAAAGTCCTAGTAGGGCACTGCAGGTGGAAAGGTAAAACCTAGGAGAAGTTGGGAGGCCAGTAAGTTAACGAAAACTCAGGAATGTCTCTCCTTATTCAATAAAGCAGGCCTGACTACGTATAAATAGCTAATGAAGGAAGAGCTAGCGAAGGAGGAGCTAATGATGCTTGCCTTACGTCTGCATCTAAGTGTGTTTGAAGAAGGCGGTCTTCTACCCTCCCATATATATTGCTGCCCACCCAATCGAGAGGAGCAGAGCTTTCCCGCCTGCACCTCTTACAAGCGTCCTATCCTAATAAATCCACTTCTTGCCTATCACTCTGCCTCTCACTGAATTCCTTCGGTGTTGAGGCACAAAGAACCTCAAAAAGCCTCTGTGGGTCCAGATGTTGGGTGAGTGATTTTAATTCAAAGATTGCTCGAGACTAGGGTTTTGGCTGGATTAAGTCCTGGACACGTGGGTTCAAGTTCCAGACCAGGGTTTGGCTGGACTGAGTCCTAGCCACGTGGGTTTAAATCCCAGGCAGGGTTTTGGCTGGGTTTGAGTCCCAGCCATGTGGGTTCAAGTCCCAGACAGGACTTTGGCTGGATTGAGTCCTAGCCATGTGGGTTGAAGTCCCAAGTAGGGTTTGATCAGGTCTGAGACCCTGCCGTGTGGGTTCCAATCTCAAGCAGGGTTTTGGCTGAAGTTAAACCTCAGCCATGCGGGTTCAAGTCCCAGGCAGGGTTTTGGCTGGATTGAGTTCCAGCCGTGTGCGTTCAAGTCCCAGACAGGGCTTTGGCTGGATTGAGTCCTAGCCACGTGGGTTTAAGTCCCAAGCAGGGTTTGATCAGGTCTGGGCCCCAGGTTTAAGTCTCAATCCGAGGTAGAACACTTTCAGCTGGACCTGCGCCTCCTCCCACCCACCCTGGCTGAGCTGCAAAGGGAAGAAAGCTCTGATTGGGCCCCAGAAGGTGGGCAGGGGCAGACCTGGGAGGCATGGGGTTGGGAGATGGGCTCCCTAGGTGCACACTGCCTCTCCTAAATGGCTATGACAGGGCAGAATAGGATAGTTGTGTAGTTGTAAAGTCCTAGTAGGGCACTGCAGGTGGAAAGGTAAAACCTAGGAGAAGTTGGGAGGCCAGTAAGTTAACGAAAACTCAGGAATGTCTCTCCTTATTCAATAAAGCAGGCCTGACTACGTATAAATAGCTAATGAAGGAAGAGCTAGCGAAGGAGGAGCTAATGATGCTTGCCTTACGTCTGCATCTAAGTGTGTTTGAAGAAGGCGGTCTTCTACCCTCCCATATATATTGCTGCCCACCCAATCGAGAGGAGCAGAGCTTTCCCGCCTGCACCTCTTACAAGCGTCTATCCTAATAAATCCACTTCTTGCCTATCACTCTGCCTCTCACTGAATTCCTTCGGTGTTGAGGCACAAAGAACCTCAAAAAGCCTCTGTGGGTCCAGATGTTGGGTGAGTGATTTTAATTCAAAGATTGCTCGAGACTAGGGTTTTGGCTGGATTAAGTCCTGGACACGTGGGTTCAAGTTCCAGACCAGGGTTTGGCTGGACTGAGTCCTAGCCACGTGGGTTTAAATCCCAGGCAGGGTTTTGGCTGGGTTTGAGTCCCAGCCATGTGGGTTCAAGTCCCAGACAGGACTTTGGCTGGATTGAGTCCTAGCCATGTGGGTTGAAGTCCCAAGTAGGGTTTGATCAGGTCTGAGACCCTGCCGTGTGGGTTCCAATCTCAAGCAGGGTTTTGGCTGAAGTTAAACCTCAGCCATGCGGGTTCAAGTCCCAGGCAGGGTTTTGGCTGGATTGAGTTCCAGCCGTGTGCGTTCAAGTCCCAGACAGGGCTTTGGCTGGATTGAGTCCTAGCCACGTGGGTTTAAGTCCCAAGCAGGGTTTGATCAGGTCTGGGCCCCAGGTTTAAGTCTCAATCCGAGGTAGAACACTTTCAGCTGGACCTGCGCCTCCTCCCACCCACCCTGGCTGAGCTGCAAAGGGAAGAAAGCTCTGATTGGGCCCCAGAAGGTGGGCAGGGGCAGACCTGGGAGGCATGGGGTTGGGAGATGGGCTCCCTAGGTGCACACTGCCTCTCTCGGCAGTGCTGGTCTCTTTCCCCTCATGAGAAAGGGCACTTGTCCAGCCCTGGGTTCGTGAGGTAAGACCTCATCTGTGGAGCCTGCAAAAGGATGTCCAGAGGAAAGGGCAGCCCATGGGGGCACGAGAAGAGCTGCTTGGAGCTTCTTGCAGGAAGCAGATCCCTTTACCAAGGTCTGCTTGAGCCCATGGGCGTCCCAGGGCCCAGTGGGGCCAGAGAGAGAGGAGCTTGGGCCAGTCCTTGTTCTCCACGAGGTGGGGAGGGGCGTATACAAGAGGAGTTGCCAAGTCCTCCATCATGGGCCATCTCAGCTCCCACCATCAGCCCTCTCTGCTCACACCTCCCTTCCTTCTAGAACCTTCTCAGCCTGTTCCCAGGGCCCTGCCCTGGGTTCCACCTCCCCTGGAGCCTGCATTGATCGCTTGTCACACGGACCAGCACTGCCTGGGTACTTGCCTGTCACTTCCTCACCTCTGGGCTTTGGCACTAAGGTTTCCTCCTTGGAAACCTCTGCCAGGTTGGCTCACTCACATCATTCAGCCTCTCTTCAAATGTCACTTGCTCAGCGTGGCCTTCTCTGGCCACCGTATCTCATCTAGGCGCGCGGTGATTTTAAAATCAGGGCTGCGAAGTCTCCAACTCTTCCTGACAAGAGGTGGGCGCACTGTCCCTTCTCTTGGATTCTGGGTGGACTTGTATCTATTTGGACCCGTTGTGGGCAATGGAAGCGCTGCTAGGAGATGGCGAGGCTGGTTGTAGAAGGCCATGGAGCCTCTGCCTTTCTACTGGAACACTTGTTCTGAGCGCCCTGAGCCACCACGGAAAAGTCCAACTGCTATGCGGCCGCCAAGCTGTGAGGAAGACCAAGACACATGGAAAAGTCATGGCGGGAGCAGGGGGGTGAACCTGTTTTTAGTTTGCCTAAAGCAAAAGCGCAGGATACAGTGTATTAGCTTCCTATTGTGTTTTCAAATTACGCAAGCTCAGTGGCTTGAAATAATGCAACTTTGTTCTCTTAACACCTCTGGAGTCAAGTCCCAAATGAGTCTCACTGGGCTAAAATCAAGGTGCTGGCTGGGCTTCTTTCCTTCTGGAGGCTCTGGGGGAAATCCTTGCCTTTTCCAGCGCCTAGAAGCTGCCTGCCTTCCTCGGCGAACAGCTTAGCAGCTTCCCCCTGACCATGTCCCCTGCGTCTACGGACACATTCCTTTCTCTGACTTTCCGCTGGCTCCGTCCGAGCATTCAAGGTCACTCTCCCCACTTCAAAATCCTGACGTTAACCCACAGAGACTTCTTACCACCTCAGGGAACGCGTTCACTGATTTCAGGCATTAGGGTAAGAACGTCTTTGGTTGGGGGAGAGGTGCAGTGGTGCCTACCACACACATGAATGAAGATGTTCCCAGGTGAGCCCAGCCCCCACCTGTTCGAGCCCCCCCACAGCCATTTGAGTCTCCCCAGTGGAGCCCCCAGCCCTCAAGGAGCTGAGACAGCCCCTCCCTGCTGTTTGGAAACTGAGACGCCCCTGCATGCTTCCCCCTGCCTGGGTACTTGCCTGTCACTTCCTCACCTCTGGGCTTTGGCACTAAGGTTTCCTCCTTGGAAACCTCTGCCAGGTTGGCTCACTCACATCATTCAGCCTCTCTTCAAATGTCACTTGCTCAGCGTGGCCTTCTCTGGCCACCGTATCTCATCTAGGCGCGCGGTGATTTTAAAATCAGGGCTGCGAAGTCTCCAACTCTTCCTGACAAGAGGTGGGCGCACTGTCCCTTCTCTTGGATTCTGGGTGGACTTGTATCTATTTGGACCCGTTGTGGGCAATGGAAGCGCTGCTAGGAGATGGCGAGGCTGGTTGTAGAAGGCCATGGAGCCTCTGCCTTTCTACTGGAACACTTGTTCTGAGCGCCCTGAGCCACCACGGAAAAGTCCAACTGCTATGCGGCCGCCAAGCTGTGAGGAAGACCAAGACACATGGAAAAGTCATGGCGGGAGCAGGGGGGTGAACCTGTTTTTAGTTTGCCTAAAGCAAAAGCGCAGGATACAGTGTATTAGCTTCCTATTGTGTTTTCAAATTACGCAAGCTCAGTGGCTTGAAATAATGCAACTTTGTTCTCTTAACACCTCTGGAGTCAAGTCCCAAATGAGTCTCACTGGGCTAAAATCAAGGTGCTGGCTGGGCTTCTTTCCTTCTGGAGGCTCTGGGGGAAATCCTTGCCTTTTCCAGCGCCTAGAAGCTGCCTGCCTTCCTCGGCGAACAGCTTAGCAGCTTCCCCCTGACCATGTCCCCTGCGTCTACGGACACATTCCTTTCTCTGACTTTCCGCTGGCTCCGTCCGAGCATTCAAGGTCACTCTCCCCACTTCAAAATCCTGACGTTAACCCACAGAGACTTCTTACCACCTCAGGGAACGCGTTCACTGATTTCAGGCATTAGGGTAAGAACGTCTTTGGTTGGGGGAGAGGTGCAGTGGTGCCTACCACACACATGAATGAAGATGTTCCCAGGTGAGCCCAGCCCCCACCTGTTCGAGCCCCCCCACAGCCATTTGAGTCTCCCCAGTGGAGCCCCCAGACCTCAAGGAGCTGAGACAGGCCCTCCCTGCTGTTTGCCCCAAATTCCTGACCCACAGAATCTATGAGCCTAAACATGGTGGTTGTGTGAGCCACTCTGCTTGCAGTGGTTTTTCACACAGCAATTGATCACTCTAACAAGCCTCAAGATTCTCGTCGTTTTCCAACCACTTAGCCTTGCTTTTTTTTTTTTTCCGCAATACTTATAAAATTATACATTTGTGAACTTCCTTGTTACTTTCCTATCTTCCCTAACAAATACAAGGTCAGGGGAAATTAATGCTTGTTGCTAATATACTCAACACCCAATCATGCCTACTAGATCTTTGTTCAACAAATTCATGTCACCCCCACCAGACTCAGTTATCAGAGTAAGTTCTTGGAGGTTAAAAACCAGTCTGTCTCGGTAATGGCTGGTTTCCCAGAACCCCATCTGGGTCCCAGCACAGGGAAGGGGTTCAGTCAACGGGGGCTTGGAAGTCTCCTCTGAGTTCATTTATCCAGGACTCCCAAACTCATCTGCCTACAGGGGCCAGCTGGGAACATAGGTATACCAGGCCAGTTGAACCAGCAGGCAGTTGGGAGAGCTGAGGTCTGTGGCCAACTGGAAACTGGCCTACCACTCAAGGTTTTGTTTTTTTTTTTTAAAGATGGATGCAGGAACAACCAATCAAAACACGTCTTGTTATTCTCCTCCCCTTTTCTGGTCCCCCATCCACTCTCTGCCCCCCTTTCCCTGCCCTGCGCCCAGGAGGCTGACGTCTGTGGGCTGCACAGCCTCACCTTGGCTCCTTTGCCCCTAATGTCTGAGGAGGTCTGTGCGGGGACCTTCTGACAGCAGGCAGGAGGAGAGAGGCTGGGATATTTGTTTCCTGTCTGTCCCTGTCGCTGGCTCCCCAGATTCTCCCCACTTCAAAATCCTGACGTTAACCCACAGAGACTTCTTACCACCTCAGGGAACGCGTTCACTGATTTCAGGCATTAGGGTAAGAACGTCTTTGGTTGGGGGAGAGGTGCAGTGGTGCCTACCACACACATGAATGAAGATGTTCCCAGGTGAGCCCAGCCCCCACCTGTTCGAGCCCCCCCACAGCCATTTGAGTCTCCCCAGTGGAGCCCCCAGACCTCAAGGAGCTGAGACAGGCCCTCCCTGCTGTTTGCCCCAAATTCCTGACCCACAGAATCTATGAGCCTAAACATGGTGGTTGTGTGAGCCACTCTGCTTGCAGTGGTTTTTCACACAGCAATTGATCACTCTAACAAGCCTCAAGATTCTCGTCGTTTTCCAACCACTTAGCCTTGCTTTTTTTTTTTTTCCGCAATACTTATAAAATTATACATTTGTGAACTTCCTTGTTACTTTCCTATCTTCCCTAACAAATACAAGGTCAGGGGAAATTAATGCTTGTTGCTAATATACTCAACACCCAATCATGCCTACTAGATCTTTGTTCAACAAATTCATGTCACCCCCACCAGACTCAGTTATCAGAGTAAGTTCTTGGAGGTTAAAAACCAGTCTGTCTCGGTAATGGCTGGTTTCCCAGAACCCCATCTGGGTCCCAGCACAGGGAAGGGGTTCAGTCAACGGGGGCTTGGAAGTCTCCTCTGAGTTCATTTATCCAGGACTCCCAAACTCATCTGCCTACAGGGGCCAGCTGGGAACATAGGTATACCAGGCCAGTTGAACCAGCAGGCAGTTGGGAGAGCTGAGGTCTGTGGCCAACTGGAAACTGGCCTACCACTCAAGGTTTTGTTTTTTTTTTTTAAAGATGGATGCAGGAACAACCAATCAAAACACGTCTTGTTATTCTCCTCCCCTTTTCTGGTCCCCCATCCACTCTCTGCCCCTCTTGCCCTGCCCTGCGCCCCAGGAGGCTGACCTCTGTGGGCTGCACAGCCTCACCTTGGCTCCCTTTGCCCCTAATGTCTGAGGAGGTCTGTGCGGGGGACCTTCTGACAGCAGGCAGGAGGAGAGAGGCTGGGATATTTGTTTCCTGTCTGTCCCTGTCGCTGGAGATGTGCGATGCCTGCTTTCCTGCTGCAGTTCTTGCTGGCTCCTTCCCTCCCCCAGCCCCTTCAGACGGGGACAGCAAGAGCTTCTCAGGACCCTGAGCGCTTCGGCAGCCCTGGCTGGTTCCCACAACCTTGCCCAGTCCTCCGTGGATGCCTCGTTTGGAATATTTCCCCGGAGAAGTTCCATTCTGCTCTTGTCCTTTGTTGAATCCCTGTCGCGGGTAGTAGCATCGCTAGTTATCAGCCACTTGGTCTGTTTGCTGGAACATTAAACACTCTCTCAGTTGACCCTTGAGCAGCCCGCGCCGCCTCCTGCCAGGATCCCGAGTGTGACAACATCTGGAGACCTCATTTGGCCCTGGATTCGGATCCAAGCCCCTAAGCGGGCCAGAAGTTTCCCCTCAAGGCTCTGCCAAAGAGGCCTTGACTTCTGCCTGTGCTCCCCCACACCCAGCCCCACCCCTGCCAGGCCTGGCTGCTCACCACCCCACTATTTCATCCGTACTTTGTTTGAAACTCAAGTTCTTTTTCAGCGTGGGGTGACATCTCCCTCGGGAGCCTTTCCCGAAATCCCCAGACCATGTGGACGCGTGCAGGACGGTCCTTCCAGCAGCTGTTCCCGCACTAAGGTGACTCCGCTTCCCTTCAAAGTCCCCCGGTGCTTCTCCTGGGCCTCGGAGGATCTTCCAGGTCCCCCTGGCCCCAGTGTCCCATCTGTGCCCCAAACAAATACAGTATCAAAATTGGCTGCTTTTTTCCCCCCTGGGTGTTGGAGCCAAGAAGAGGAACAAGTATGTCCCTCCTTGGGCTGGATTGGTTTTTTGGTAAGAGTCACGGGTCACATTTCCGTTCACAGATGTAATGAGCTTTGGAGACTATTTTCTCATACCCTTGGCTTTCATCACGGGTGGCCCGTAAGTTCCTTGAAACAGGAGGGAAGGGTCCAGGACCCAACCTTTGAAGGAATGACAGAGCCCGAGGACACAAAGTAAATTGACTAGAGCCAAATGGGTCCAAGATGGCAAATGAGTCCATTTTCACTAGACCTTGAGCCTCAGTGCACGTTCCTTGTAACATCAGCAAGCTAAGGGAGACACTCCCAGGTGCCATGACAGTTCCCAGGCCAATCTTCAAAGACTAAAGAGTGGGTGGTTGCCCAATTCCTGGAAATCTCCGCCCCTTCTCCCAAATAGCTGGAATAATCCTCCCACTCATTAGCCTATGAAATTACACAGTCCATAAAAGCGAACCACACCACATTTCGAGGCTGCTCTTGCCTTGAGATAGCCCACACTCTGTCTGTGGAGTGTGCTTCTCTCTAAATAAGTCCACGTCTTACCTATCACTTTGTGTCTCACTGAATTCTTTCTGTGACAAGACATCAAGAACCAGAGCTTCATTAAGTCCTGAAACCAGCTATGTGATCTCAGTTGGCAGACCGAGGGTTTTGACCAGGCTCGAGTCCTGTCAGTGGGGTTCAAGTCCCAGTCTGTGATGAATGATCTCGTCCTGATCCTCTTCACATGGCCCCCCAAGACCAAGGGCAGGACTGCCAGGCTCTCACATTGTCCATCTGCCATGGTCCAGCTGAAGTTGGGGGAGTACAGCTCTGGACCCTGTTACCCTTTCTGGGGACCTAATAGTGTCTATCTCTCTTGGGGCTTTTTTTCTGTTCTTTTGAAAAACGAGGCATTTAGATTGGTTTGTTTGGAAAAAAAAGCTGAAGTCAGATATCTTCTGTATCTGGGCCTCTTTTTCGGCAGCACTTGATCCCTGTGGTAAGGGGCCCTTTCCTCTGTGTGATGATCTGACTGATGCCGTAGGCTGTGGGCTCCACCTGAGCAGAACCTTATGTGCTTCACCTGACAACCACAGAGCTGCCCTGGTGGCTCAGAGGGTAAACAATCTGCCTGCAGTGCAGGAGACCCGGGTTCAATCCCTGGGTTGGGAAGATCCCCTGGAGAAGGGAATGGCTACCCACTTCAGCATTCTTGCTTAGAGAATTCCATGGCTCATGCGTGGGAATCACAGAGTTGGACACGACTGAGAGACTTTCCCTTCACTGACAACCGTAGGTACTCAGTAAACCGGGCAAAATGGATGACTGCCTGGTTGACTTTTAAAAGATCATCTTCGATTCAGCCTGCGAACAGTCCAACTCAGCTCCATAGATCACCTGGGGACTCAGTGCTGGTTCCCAAAATGAGACACTAAAGAGTTTCCTTGAAAAGTTTTTTTTTTTTTTTTTTAAGGCTATTCTTTTTTCCTTGTGGCCCGCCTGGCTTCCGGGCCCCCTTAAATGCCCCAGGAATATTCCTCTGAGGCTGCCCTGGTGGCACAGCCCAGAGCTCAGTGAGGAGCTGCATTAGGCTGCCTTTTTTTTCCCCCGCTGCCTCCTAATATGAACCTGGCACTGGGCCCCCAGCCCCCATGCAATGATGGGAGGCCCTGGATGGAGCCAGAAAACAGATCCATCTGGAAATAGAAAAATAATCCCAACACTAGCGGTTTTGTCCGGCCTCCCAGTGGGGTGTGGAGTAGGCCCATGAAAGGGGCTTTGAGGGCCGGTGGGTGAGGGCTGTGGATGGGAAAGCCTGTTCCCATGGCGTCGGCTGGGTACCCAGGCCCCCAGGGCACAGTACTCGGCCTGCAGGGATCCAGGCGGTGCCACGGCTGACTCTGGGACCAGCCGGGACTCCATAGGCATCCAGCCCAACCTTCAGTCTGCATGACTTAGAGTGAGTGGCTTGGGCTTTCTAGGCTACCTTGCCCCTGTATTTCAAATGGAGATCGTAAGACCTATGCCTAGGAACTGAGCCCATGACCAGAGCACCCTGCATGGCGCCCAGGATAGAGAAAGGGCTGAACAAACAGCACCTCCAGCAGTCACTCTAATTTCTGACTTCAGGAGGTGTGGTTGACAAAGCCTCGCGCTGACTCACAGGGTGACCTTGGGCGAGTCCACTGGGCCTCTGTCTTCCCATCCAGGGAATGGGCCATGGGCCAGAGTCCTGTGGTACTGGGAGCCATTGGGGTGAGATTCCGTAGCATCTACCCTGGGATCGAAAGGGGCATCTCCCTCCCACAGGGAGCCCACCTGTGGGCACAGCGTCTGTGCAGAGGACTCAGAAGCGGCTGGAAACTCCCCACTGCCTGTTGCCAGCTTCCTAAGAGAGCCCGTGAGCATCCCCAGGCCTCTGCTGGTGCTCTCTCTCTTTCCGTGATTCGGGGGAGCTGGGCATTGACATGAAGCTGCTGCTACCAGAGACTCAAAGGGCCTGCGAGGGGGGCTGGCAGCGCCGCAGGCTGGCCCCCAGCGACTCCTGCTGCCTGCTTTGCTTGTAGGAGGCTGTGAGGGCAGGACCTCCGGGCGTGGGCTTGTTTTCGTCATGCGTGGTAGGTTCTTAGGCTGGTCATGTCTTTCCTTGTTGATGTGCCCCCTGCACTCACTCATTCATTCACACAGCAAACACGTATTGAGTATCGCTTCTAAACCAGGTTCTGGGTTTTTTTGCTTGTTTGTTTTGGCCACTTCTATTGGTCCTTCATCCATTCATTTTTCATCCATCTTTGTTTGGCACGCGTGGGCCTCCCATCGCAGTGGCCTCTGTTGTCGCAGAGCACCGGCTCCGGGTGCGTCGCCCCAGAGCTCCAGCTTGGTAATTGGACACATCGGTCCAGCCACTCCATGGCACACAGGATCCTCCCAGGCCAGGGATCGAACCAAAGCCCCTTGCACTGCAAGGCGGTGTCTTTACCCACTGGACCACCAGGGAAGCCCCAGGTTCTGTTCTTGTCATCAGAAATATCAATGAATGACGAAGTACCTATCCTCCTTCAGAGCAGGAGGTGGGAGGGGAGCCCTGAGGGGGAGTGAGTGGGTATGGGAGGTGACAGGTTCATTCTGGACCTCATGTGGAACTGCCATGAGAGCACCTCATGGCCCAGTAGAGAAAGGGCTGACCAAACAGCACCTCCAGCAGTCACTCTAATTTCTGACTTCAGGAGGTGTGGTTGACAAAGCCTCGCGCTGACTCACAGGGTGACCTTGGGCGAGTCCACTGGGCCTCTGTCTTCCCATCCAGGGAATGGGCCATGGGCCAGAGTCCTGTGGTACTGGGAGCCATTGGGGTGAGATTCCGTAGCATCTACCCTGGGATCGAAAGGGGCATCTCCCTCCCACAGGGAGCCCACCTGTGGGCACAGCGTCTGTGCAGAGGACTCAGAAGCGGCTGGAAACTCCCCACTGCCTGTTGCCAGCTTCCTAAGAGAGCCCGTGAGCATCCCCAGGCCTCTGCTGGTGCTCTCTCTTTCCGTGATTCGGGGGAGCTGGGCATTGACATGAAGCTGCTGCTACCAGAGACTCAAAGGGCCTGCGAGGGGGGCTGGCAGCGCCGCAGGCTGGCCCCCAGCGACTCCTGCTGCCTGCTTTGCTTGTAGGAGGCTGTGAGGGCAGGACCTCCGGGCGTGGGCTTGTTTTCGTCATGCGTGGTAGGTTCTTAGGCTGGTCATGTCTTTCCTTGTTGATGTGCCCCCTGCACTCACTCATTCATTCACACAGCAAACACGTATTGAGTATCGCTTCTAAACCAGGTTCTGGGTTTTTTTGCTTGTTTGTTTTGGCCACTTCTATTGGTCCTTCATCCATTCATTTTTCATCCATCTTTGTTTGGCACGCGTGGGCCTCCCATCGCAGTGGCCTCTGTTGTCGCAGAGCACCGGCTCCGGGTGCGTGCGCCCCAGAGCTCCAGCTTGGTAATTGGACACATCGGTCCAGCCACTCCATGGCACACAGGATCCTCCCAGGCCAGGGATCGAACCAAAGCCCCTTGCACTGCAAGGCGGTGTCTTTACCCACTGGACCACCAGGGAAGCCCCAGGTTCTGTTCTTGTCATCAGAAATATCAATGAATGACGAAGTACCTATCCTCCTTCAGAGCAGGAGGTGGGAGGGGAGCCCTGAGGGGGAGTGAGTGGGGTATGGGGAGGTGACAGGTTCATTCTGGACAGGTTGAGCCTGCAGCATCCATGAGGCAGCTGGGTGGACCTCCGGGGGGCTGGACAGATGATGATCCTGAAGCTCGTGGGAGCTACCGGTGCTAGAAACTGAGCCCTGGAGAGAGGAAGGAGCGGCCCCGCCTCAGTCTCCCCATTTCCCCGCACCTCTGGGCTGGACATGCTGGTGATGATGGTGGAGATAACAGCGGGCGTTTATCAAGAGCTCACTCAATGCCGGGGAGGCCTCATTTCAAGGGACTTGAGAACTGCCTTTGACTTCAGTTTCAGAGCAGCCCTGAGGAGTGAATCTGATTATCCCTGTTTTCAGAAAGAATCGACACTGAGCAGTGACTGTGTCTGGCCAGGTGCCCTAGGAACAAAGCCTGAGACAGAGAGACCAGATGTGTGGTTTGGGGATAAAACCTGGAAGGGAGCGCGGGCGGCCAGGAGAGCAGGGCAGGGAAGGAAGGAGTGAGACGGGAGGGTCGCACCGGCGGACTCGCATGCCTGAGTCTCAGACCTTGGCCTCTGGGCGAGACGGCCGACTCGTGTTCCTTCCGCTGCGCGCACCGGAGGCAGAGGGGGCCGCCCTGGAGGGACGGGACTCACCGGGCTGCAGCTCTGGGGGCGTCTAGGGGCCGTCGGGGGTCTGGCTGAGTGGCAGAGGGCCTCCTGGTTGGAGGCTCAGCCTGCGTCCTCCTCTCCCGCCTGTCCTTGGTGAGTGTGATGGCGTGTGCACACGTGTGTGTGACTCTGTGTGTGTCCCTGCATGCCTGTGTGTGCTCTCCTCTCTCTCCTCGCCCACGTCTCTCTACGCTTCTCCTCCAGACTCTCTGCCTGTCGCTCAGAGCCTCTGACCTTGCTCTTGCTCTCCTCCCATGATGTTTCTCTCATCCCTTGAAGGCATCTTTCTTCCACTGTCCTCTCTTCCCGGGACAGCCCTCTCTTGCTTCCTATCAGTCCAGCTCTCCGTGCTCTGTCTCTCTCTGTCTTCTCCTGCCTCCATCTCTCAGCGCCTCTGCCTCTTTCTACCTTCTCTCTCGTTGCTGCCCACAGCTGGGTCTGACCCCAGGGAGCCGGGGCCTGGGGGTGCTGGCCGGGTACCGTGATAGGGCCGTAAGAGTGACAGGCCGGACTGCAGGGGTCTTGCCGCCTGGGGACACAGAGATGCCTTGGGGATGGGTTCCTTCCAGACAGCACCCTCCTCCTGAGGGCAGACTGTGTGTGCACGGGGACATGAGTGCGTGTGTCAGGCGTGGTGGGAGTGTGCCAGACTGGCCTCGGCAGCCAGGAAGAGACAGGATCTGGGAGAGGCGGCCACTTCTTTTTTCACCTTTATTGACACATAATTGACCTATGATATTGTATAATTTTTAAATTTTATTATTTAGTTGTAAATATTGGCCTCTTCTATTGTTTATTTATTTATTTCGATCCATCTTTCTTCTTCGACCTGTGTGGGCCTCCCACTGCAGTGGTCTCTCTCGTTTTAGAGCACCAGCTCTGTGCGCATGTGCTCCAGAGTGCTGGCTCGTCATTGGACACTCCGGTCCAGCCGCTCCACGGCACGTGGGACCTTCCCGGGCCAGGGTTCGAACCAGTGCCCCTTGCACTGCAAGCCGGACTCGGCCCACTGGACCACAGGGGAGCCCCAACGTTGCATATTTTAAGTTATAGAAGATAATGATTTCACATACATGTATCTTGTAAAATGATTATCACGGTAAACTCAGTTAATGGCTCCGTCACGCCACACAATTAAGATTCTTTTTCTGTGTGTAAGATGAGAACGTTGAAGATTGACTCTTTTTGCAACTTCCAGATCATTCAGTCTCTATTTGACCTGCGTCTCTCTACTGTTCACCCCTTCTCCAGCATTTATTCATCTGACGACAGGAAGTCTGTGCCTTCTGACCACCCTCACCCACTTTCCACCCTCTGCCCCCACCTCTGGTAACCACCAACCTTTTCTTTATTTCTATGGGTTGAGTTTTTAAGAGTCCATAAACACGTGAGATCATACAGTCTTTATCTTTCTCTAACTTATTCACTTACCATAATGCTGAGGTTCATCCATCTTGTGGCAAATGGATTTCCTTCTTTTTTATGGCTGAAGAATATTCCATGGTACATACAGAGATGCTGCGCCTTCTGATTGGCTTCTGTCTGACCCCGTCTCCAGCCATCTTTCAGCTGTGATTCCAGACCATCACTTGTTAGGCAGCAGCCTTTGGCCAGCTTGGTTCAAGAGGGCGGGCGGTGGGATTCAATGGAGACCAAAGACGAGGATGACGCTAGGCCCCTCGTTGGAGACTGTGATTATCATCACCAGGGAATCAGGACCTGATCCTACAGACAGGACGCAGCTGGATGCTCACATTTTCACATGGAGAACCAATGCCTGGCGGAATGGGGTGGGGGCCTTTGAGGGTTCATGGAAAGATTTATCCAAGGCCTCACAGTGAGTCGTGGTGGTCCAGGGCCAGAAGTCAGGGCTCCAGCACTCCAAGCCCGATGCTTTCTGCCCGGCTGCCAGATTCCCCCTCCTAAGCCGTGGTTGTTCTCTTTCTCTAGCAGCTCCTAGGATTCTTCCTAGGATCGCAGGCAGGGCCAGGGGCACACAAGCCAATCAGGCCTCCCCCAGATATCCTTCCCCCTTTCAAATCGCACCTTCCCAGCATTACTACTCCCAGCATTAACTTCTCAGACCTCACTTCCTTGCCGACCCCACAAGCCATACCCAAGCTGTGCCCCATTTCTCTGGGTTCTGCTCTTGTCTTTGTTAGTAAAGAGCCAGTCAGCTGCTGCCGTGAATCTCCCAAGGTCATGTGCGTGTCAACGCGTGTGGGACGATGAGCTTGTGCGGTGCTGCTGGGCGTTATGATCTGTGTGCTTCTTCTTTCATCCCCAGTTCAGGCAGTGGCTCGGCCCTCGAGGCGTTTGGACGGCTGGAGTTTTGGAAGAATGGAGATCTGGGGCTGCTTGATAGTGCCTTGAGTGAGCTCAGAGAGGAGATGAGAGTCCCAGAGGTGGAGGGAAGAGACGAGGAGGAGGAAGTTGGTGTTGGTGGGTCCTCAGGTTAGTGGGAAACAGACAAAGCCTCAGAGGAGATGTTCCATGGGATCCTTGGGAAGGCTGGACATGACACATTGGAGTCCTAGCTTCCTATAGCCAAAGCATGCCACCAGGCCACTGGACATAAAGGGACCTCTGGCCCAGACACCTCAGTGGCCACAGAGGGAAGTAGAAAGACTAAGAGGTCTCCCAAAATATATTATTCTGCCTAATACCCCAGGACCTTTGCATGACCAGAACCAGGATGGGGGCTGTAAAGGAGCTTCGTGCGTGCATGCATGCCAAATCGCTTCAATCACATCCTACTCTTTGTGACCCTATGGACGGTAGCCCACCAGGCTCCTCTGTCCATGGGATCCTCCAGGCAAGAATACTGGAGTGGGTTGCCATGCCCTCCTCCAGGGGATCTTTCCAGCTCAGGAATCAAACCCTCATCTCTAATGTCTCCTGCACTGGTAGGTAGATTCTGGGAAGCCCATAAAGGAGCCTCAGTAATGACCAACACTGAATTTCCTGCCAGCATGTTGATGCGTGGACTCAGTGTTGGAATTTAGTTTATCCAAAGAAAATAAATATTTCTTGTGCCTTGTGTTGTGGACTGAGACTGAGCCTTTGTGCTTATTGAATGAAGGAGTGAGACAATGAAAGAAGAATGAACGATCTCTGTCTCCCCTCCAGCTAACATAGTCTATATACACAGAGACCTTCATCTAAAGGAGCACGGCCTACAGATGGCGTTTCCAATAAGGGTAATCCACAGGAGGACATATTTTGAGGCTGATGGAATCTCTAAACGGCTGAAATACAGCTGAAACAAGCTATGACTAGCTCCAGGGACTAACCCACCTTCTCTGGTATTTCCAGTTCTGAGTCCCTGAGGGGAACACACTGCCGGAGGAAACGTAGCTCCTGCTCCTCTCTCTGTGTCTTATAGGAATAGATGCTGATAGGGCGTCCAGGGCAGTGCCTAGTTCAGCAGCATCCTTGCACCCACCTGGTGACGTGGACTGGGTGGGATTAAGTAGGAACCCAGTGAGGAGATGGCTAGGAAAAGGTCAGAAGGCAGGCCAGGCTCTGGGAGCCCGGCCAGGAATGTTGCCCATCACTGTAGTCAAGCAGCGGCCACATGGGGCGCCTTTGAGCATAATCCCTGCTAGGAATGAATGCACCCTTGTGTGAGATCCTTGTCTACCCTGAAGTAGGTCACAGGGTTGAAGGATCACAGAAATCTCAGCCTCAAAAGCATGGAATCATAGAAGCTGAAAAGCAGTGCCAGGTAGGATTCCAGGATTTCAGAGCCTCAGAGCCCTGGAGTCAAAAGGCACGAGAAGTCAGACGCTTTGGGCATGAAATTTTATGGCTCGAGTGATCTAGTAACCACAGAATCTTGCACTTGGATGACCCTTGAAGGTGCTCGTGTCTAATATACTCTCCAGTGCCTAATATACTTTCTTCTAGAAAGTTCCAGAAGGTCGTCTTCTTCTTCAGACAGGCAAGGAGGTGGCAGCCAGGCAGGACAGGACCCAGGAGGTCTCTGTGTGGGGAGCTTTTAGACGTTCTGGGCTGGAATTCCTGACCCAGAATATCTCTGTCGGTGACTGTCACAGAATCTGAAATTGCATCACGAGCCATTCTGTCTCTGCATCTGGCAAGTCCGTTGGCTTCCAAGGATCCGTTTTGGAGTAAACCACTTCTTGAGTCAGAACCACTTCTCAGGACCTCCTCTACCCAGGCTCTGATGAGCAAGGCAACGCAAGATCCACAGGGCCCTCTCTCTTCTCCTGCCTTGGGACCCTCCCCCCATCCTGCACCATCTCTGGGTCTTCCTTTCCTTGGCATTGGCCACCCAGCTCCCGGCAGGAAACCAGCTGGCTGGGAGCAGCGATTCCAGAAGCCCTGGGGCTGGCCGCGGTGTACAGTGTGGTCCCGCCTCTAATCCCACCGCCTCCTGGGGGCAGGCGACGGGGGCAGCAGCCTGTAATTTGGGGGTGGGAGATGGGACGCCCAGGTCAGCTTTGACCACGGGGTCCCCAGAGGGAGGGAGTGGTCCAAGGGCTTGGAGAATCAAAGCCTTCCTCACAACTCCCTTGGTGACCGTGAAGATAAAAATATTTATGGACAATTTTCCCTCTCTCTGGGGAAGGCCAGGCACAGAAAAGGGCTGTTTTTTCCCTTGGCTGTGGCTGACCTCTCAGGCTGGAGGGAGGTGAGACAAACACAGGTTGTTTATGGGGTCTGCAGCAGCCCCAGAGAGACCCGCTGCACACAAGTTCCTATTTTCAAGGGGGACGTGAACTTCTGGAAAGTTGCCTGGAGAACAAGGGTGGGTTTCTGTCTTCTATTAGCTTAGTCCTTGGTGGGGCTGGAGGGATTTTTTTTCTTTCCCTGAGAGATGGGGCAAATGTGTTATGGTGAATAACATGTTTCCTATAATTTGCCTTTTGAAAACACAAGGAAATTTGCGTATGTGGCTGAAACAGCCTGGGCAGAGAGCCCTCTGGTCCTTCATTTCCCCACTGTGTCAGGCTGCTCGAACTCAATAAACACTTGTTGACTGAATGAATGGGTCATAGAAATGGCAAGCCAACGCTGGAAGGAAGGCCCCTTGGAGAGTCTCTGGGCCAAACTGCTCAGGTTTCAGGCAGGGGAAAATGAGGCCCAAAGAGGGGGAAGGGATGGAGGCTGCATACTGTTGGTAGATCTCACAGCTTACGATGAGAACAATGATAATGACAAGAATAAAATGTTTCTGAGCATTGGGTATCTTACAATTCACCAAAAGCTTTTCCACTGGCCAAATTCCCAGCAAGACAGTGGAGGAGGAAGGGAAAAGATTAGAACTCCCTTTATCGTGGACCAGAAAAAAAGAAGCTCAAAGATATCAAGCAACTTGCCCACTCAGCCAGAAAGAGGTGAGGTAGAGGGCAGCAACAATTTGGGGCCGTTTTTCCATTCAGGTGAGAAATCCACCCTCGACCCTGCCTTAACGAGCTGTAGAAACAGTTCCTTGCGCTCACCTAAGCCTAAGCCTTCCCTTAATAATATGTGGCTTCCACTCTTCCTATTTGCTACACTGACTTTCAGATAAATGCAAGAATGGCACTGGAGAAGGGACAGGCGCTGGCCTTGGAAACTGTCAAGCAAAAGGAGGTCCCGTTGCTAGAACTGTGACTGTGTCGGTGGATCCTTCCCTCCATCCACAGGAGACAGCATTCCGATTCCGGCTCTTGAGGTAAAAATAGCTTTAAGGGGAGGGGGGCAGCTCCCCAGGATATCTGGGCAGGATAAAAATAACCCTCAAGAACAGCTGGCTCCTTTTCTTCACTTTGGTATTCACCCGAAGTCTTCTGATCTCTTATTTGGTTTCCCAAGTCCACCTACCATCCCAGGCAAACAATTATCCTTGTTCAAAGTTGCCTGGAGAACAAGGGTGGGTTTCTGTCTTCTATTAGCTTAGTCCTTGGTGGGGCTGGAGGGATTTTTTTTCTTTCCCTGAGAGATGGGGCAAATGTGTTATGGTGAATAACATGTTTCCTATAATTTGCCTTTTGAAAACACAAGGAAATTTGCGTATGTGGCTGAAACAGCCTGGGCAGAGAGCCCTCTGGTCCTTCATTTCCCCACTGTGTCAGGCTGCTCGAACTCAATAAACACTTGTTGACTGAATGAATGGGTCATAGAAATGGCAAGCCAACGCTGGAAGGAAGGCCCCTTGGAGAGTCTCTGGGCCAAACTGCTCAGGTTTCAGGCAGGGAAACTGAGGCCCAAAGAGGGGGAAGGGATGGAGGCTGCATACTGTTGGTAGATCTCACAGCTTACGATGAGAACAATGATAATGACAAGAATAAAATGTTTCTGAGCATTGGGTATCTTACAATTCACCAAAAGCTTTTCCACTGGCCAAATTCCCAGCAAGACAGTGGAGGAGGAAGGGAAAAGATTAGAACTCCCTTTATCGTGGACCAGAAAAAAAGAAGCTCAAAGATATCAAGCAACTTGCCCACTCAGCCAGAAAGAGGTGAGGTAGAGGGCAGCAACAATTTGGGGCCGTTTTTCCATTCAGGTGAGAAATCCACCCTCGACCCTGCCTTAACGAGCTGTAGAAACAGTTCCTTGCGCTCACCTAAGCCTAAGCCTTCCCTTAATAATATGTGGCTTCCACTCTTCCTATTTGCTACACTGACTTTCAGATAAATGCAAGAATGGCACTGGAGAAGGGACAGGCGCTGGCCTTGGAAACTGTCAAGCAAAAAGGAGGTCCCGTTGCTAGAACTGTGACTGTGTCGGTGGATCCTTCCCTCCATCCACAGGAGACAGCATTCCGATTCCGGCTCTTGAGGTAAAAATAGCTTTAAGGGGAGGGGGGCAGCTCCCCAGGATATCTGGGCAGGATAAAAATAACCCTCAAGAACAGCTGGCTCCTTTTCTTCACTTTGGTATTCACCCGAAGTCTTCTGATCTCTTATTTGGTTTCCCAAGTCCACCTACCATCCCAGGCAAACAATTATCCTTGTTCTGGGGCCAGGAGGTGGCAAATATATTCCAGGCTCTGGGAGTAGAGGCTTTGGAAGCGAGAAGTATGGGTCCCATCCCAGTTCTGTTTACAACTCTCTGTGTGGTTCCAAGCAAGTCATTCTCAGTCCCCATTTTCCTCCATACAGGGCTGTCCAATAGAACTTGCTCCGAGAGTGGAAATATTCTTTGTGTGCACTGTCCAGGACGGTAGCCACCAGCTGCATTTAGCTTCTGAACACTTGCAGGGCTGTCAAATTCTCCCAGGGGGCTTCCCTGGTGGTCCAGTGGGTGAGGACACCGCCTTGCAGTGTAAGGGGCGCCGGTTCGATCCCTGGCCTGGGAAGATCCCACGTGCCCTGGAGCGGCTGGACTGATGTGTCCAATGACCAAGCCAGAGCTCTGGAGTGCATGTGCCCAGAGCTTGTGCTCTGCGACAACAGAGGCCACCGCGATGGGAGGCCCACACAGGCCAAAGAACAAAGACGGATGAAAATGGACAAATGAAAGACCAATAGAAGTAGTCTGCCTGCTCCCCTCCCTCCCCACCCCACCCCCACCAAAATAAATAAATAAATCTTTAAAAAAAAAAAAAAACTCTCCCTTTAGGTCCCTTAGCGCTTGTTTCATAGATTTTGTTGTTGTTTAGTTGTTCAGCTGTGTCTGACTCTTCTGTGATCCCAAGGACTGTAGCCTGCCCGGCGCCTCTGTCCATGGGACTTCCTAGGTTAAGAACACTGGAGTTGGGCTTCCCCTGGTGGTCCAGTGGGTAAGGACACTGCCTTGCAGTGCAAGGGGCGCCAGTTCGATCCCTGGCCTGGGAAGATCCCACGTGCCGCAGAGCGGCTGGACTGATGTGTCCAATCACCGAGCCGGAACTCTGGAGCGCATGCGCCCAGAGCCTGTGCTCTGCGACGACAGAGGCCACCGTGATAGGAGGCCCACAGGAGCCAAAGAACAAAGATGGATGAAAACAGAGAAATGAAAGACCAATGAAAGTGGCCCGCCCGTCCTCCTCCCTCCCCACCTCACCCCCCAAAAGATTAAAAAAAAAAAAACACTGGAGTGGGTGGCCATTTCCATCCCTAGGGGATCTTCTCAACCCAGGAATCAAACCTGCGTCTCCTGCACTGGCAGGAGGATCCTTTCCCACTGAGCCAGCTGGGAAGCTCCTTTAAATATTTAGGTGCATTATATTGTGTGTATACGTGCTAACAAGTATCATAGTCTTTTCTTATATTAATTGCTTTATCATTACAGAGTGTCCTTGGTTGTTTAGTCTCTAAGTGTGTCCGACTTTGTTTTAAAGTCTATTTTATCTGAGCTGAGTGCTGCTACCCCTACTTTCTTGTCATTTCCATGTGTAGGAACTGTCTTTTTCCCTCTCCTCACTTTCAATTCATGTGTGTCTTTTGCCCTAAAGTGAGTCTCCTGTACATAGTGTATTGTAGGTTCCTGGATTATTTTTATTCAATCTGCCACTCCGTCTTTTGATCGGAGCGTGTGCCTACTGAGCACTTGAAATGTGACTGAGAAACTCATGATATTTTATTGTTTCATTGTAAGGCATTCACATTTAAATAGCCACAAGTGGCTCATGATCACTGGCTGGGCAATGCAGGCCTTTAAGTGGAGACGGGAGAGCACGTCCTCCAGCCCCGCGGTGAGAGGGGTCGAATGCATGGAGGTGGTGCGGGGCATGGGACCACCTGTTCACTGCCTCCTTCTCCCTGCCCCATTCTGGTGTGGATTCACAAGTGCCTTTGAGCTGAGGACTTTTCTTTTGGAAACACACACCTCCTTTCTGAAGACTGGGAGAGAGGTACATGGAATGGTCAGGGGGAAAGGGGCTTCGTGATAGGTGGGCTGGGACAACAGGAAGCATATGCAAAGAAGAGGATGAGGCCAGCGCAGAATAAGGACAAAAATGGCTCCAGCTGTCCAGTGCCAGCTCCATTCTTTTGACTCGTGTGGGTACCAGGACTTCATAGAAGTCTACATTAGAAATTCCTTTTCTTGCCTAGATGTGGTTCCAGTTACGGTTCCTAGGTTTGAATTTCAGTTCTATTAGTTATCAGCTGTGCAACCTTGGGCCAGTTGCCAGCCTCTCTGTTGCCCATCTGTAAAATGAGTCAAATAATTCCTACCTCAGAGGGTTTTGTGAGCAATCAATGAGCTAACGCATGCAAAGCTCTTTGCAGTGGGCTCAGCACATCGCAAGTGCTTAAGAAGCAGAAGCCACGGCCAGTCGGATAGAATCAAAACCCTGTAACTTCCACCCCACCGAGTCCAGAGAAATACCTGAGAAGCCCACGGCGGGGCATCTCCAGGAGGAACTGAGGGGCTGGTTCATTCATCTATTCACCTACTCCCTTGTTAGAAAAGTTACTGAGCTCCTACCGTGTGCCAAGGAGCACAGAAATAAATTCTTGTTCCTTGGTTTATAATCTGGTAGGGAGACAGCTTTGATGACTGATGCTTTCAGACTGTGGTGTTGGAGAAGACTCTTGAGAGTCCCTTGGACTGCAAGGAGATCAGGCCAGTCCATCTAGAATATTCACTGCAAGGACTGAAGCTGACGTTCCAATACTTTGGCCACCTGATGTGAAGAGCTGGCTCACTGAAAAGACCCTGATGCTGGGAAAGACTGAGGGCAGAAGGAGAAGAGAGCGATAGAAGATGCGATGGTTGGATGGCACCACCGAATCAATGGACGTGAGTTTGAGCAAACTCTGAGAGATGGTGAAGGACAGGGGAGTTTGGCATGCTGCCGTCCATGGGGTCGCAAAGAGCTGGACATGACTGAGCGACTGAACAGCAAGGGAGACCGCGCTGTTGATGGTGATTATAATGGTGTGATGTGGGCTATTATGTCAGGGTTGAGATTAGGGTCAGGCAAGTAAAACAAAGTGTAAGGCAGTGTGAAAAACCTCAGAAAAAACCCTTTAAAACACTTTAATAGTTTTTAAAAATCAAAATGAATGCAAAAAAATGTCATGGGCAAAAGAGAAAACCTTTAAATGAAGACAGAATTGACTGGCTAATTTTTCTTGGAATTATGGGGTTGTTGGGGACAGAAAAGGCAGGCAGGTGATATGCTGGAGCGGATTCATAGCAATGTGCACGTCTCTTCCCAACTTTGCACTCAGAAACTGGCAGATGCTAAAACACAGGGCTTTCCTCTCCCTTTCTAGAGGGCCAGTTTTTAAATGCGTGCCAGCACCCCATGGTATCCAGCTTGCATTAGGGTGGGGAAGGGCTTTTAAGAAATTTTTTTCAGGAAAGGAGATGCCTTCCAAATTTTGCAGGATGAGAAAGAGCATTTCTCTAAAGAAGATACTCCATGTGCAAAGTGCCAGAGAACTTGGGGCGGGGAGTATGTATTTTTGTTTCGTAGGTGTCAATTTCATTTTAATTCCTTGGGTCACCAGAGAGTCAAAAGCAATCAACATTTTTAGATTTTCCATCCAGGAAAAACAACAGTCTGGGGCCTGTTTTGGCCTCAGTGTCTTATGTCTTCATCACTTTAAGAGATACTGTTTTATTCTGAAGAATTAGTACCTGAACGATCTGAGACTATTACAATAATAATAATAATAATAACAGCCTACATTTGCTCTAGTTTTACCATGTGCCAGACACTGTTCTAAGTGTTTTAAATGTGTTCATTCATTGAGTCCTCATGATAGGCACAAGATTGGTAATATTACTATACCAATCTAACAGATGAGGATGCTCCATAAGGATGAATGTGTTAGTTGCTCAATCATGTCCAATTCTTTGTGACCCCCATAGACTGTAGCCCACCAGGTTCCTCTGTCCATGAAATTCTCCATACAGGTATATTGGAGTGGGTTGCCATTTCCTTCTCCAGGGGATCTTCCTGATCCAGCGATCAAACCTGGGTCTCCTGAATCGCAGGCAGATTTTTTACCATCTGTGCCACCAGGGAAGCCCCCCAAAATGAAAGTGTTAGCTGCTCAATAAAAATAGAGAAACTTATAAGGAGTTTGGGATAAATAGATATACACTACTGTATATAAAATAAACAACAAGGTCCTTCTCTACAGCGTAGGGAACTATATTCAATATCTTCTAATAATCTGTAAAGGAAAAAATGTGAAAAAGAACATGTATAGGTATATGCATATATTCTTTTCTTGGCCAAGGAGCCAACATTTTATTTGGTGCTAAAGCACTTTGCTATACATCTGAAAATAACACAATGTTGTAAATCAACTATATTTCAATAAAAGATGAGACTGCTCTTGTTATGAGTATCACAATTCAAAAGATGGAGAGATGAACAGTGGTTACGAGGAGGTTAAGTAGCATGTCTGAGATCATGCAGCCAGGGATTTGAACTGATACATGCTGTTGGCCATCACCGACGGGTCCAGCGAGGGCAGGGAGGGGGCTGGAGCGCGCTCTGCAGCTCAGCGCAGCTAGCCGAGAGTCTGCTTGCTGGCGAGGAACATCCAGTCAAGACCGGCTGAATTTAACCAGCTGGCTCACCTCCCAGGAACTGGTAAAGCTGGGAGAAAGGGTCACCACGGAGGTGCCAGTGAAGTCCTTCAAGTTCACAGATGAGGAAACAGGCTCAGAGCGGAGTAAAGACAGCACCTGTGGTCCCACAATGCTGGCACAGAGTGGAACTGGGACATAAGCCCAAGGGTGCCCACTAGGCCACACCCTGCAGCCCGACCTCGGGGGCCTGGGGTTCATGTACAACTACAGCCATTCCCAGATAGCGAGATAGGTGAGATTCCAAATAAGAGTAAGTATGTGTTTGGAGAACTGTGGTTAATATGGAGAAAATACCCCTCCATGAATAAACTGCCCAACCTCAAGGGAGACGAATAGTAATCACCCGTCTCCAATTGTCTCCAGGTCCTTTTTAGCCTTGCAAATAGCTGTGCATGGATGTTGGTGCTTAGGGTCCTGCACTCGTGATCAAACCTGGGTCTCCTGAATCGCAGGCAGATTTTTACCATCTGTGCCACCAGGGAAGCCCCCCAAAATGAAAGTGTTAGCTGCTCAATAAAAATAGAGAAACTTATAAGGAGTTTGGGATAAATAGATATACACTACTGTATATAAAATAAACAACAAGGTCCTTCTCTACAGCGTAGGGAACTATATTCAATATCTTCTAATAATCTGTAAAGGAAAAAATGTGAAAAAGAACATGTATAGGTATATGCATATATTCTTTTCTTGGCCAAGGAGCCAACATTTTATTTGGTGCTAAAGCACTTTGCTATACATCTGAAAATAACACAATGTTGTAAATCAACTATATTTCAATAAAAGATGAGACTGCTCTTGTTATGAGTATCACAATTCAAAAGATGGAGAGATGAACAGTGGTTACGAGGAGGTTAAGTAGCATGTCTGAGATCATGCAGCCAGGGATTTGAACTGATACATGCTGTTGGCCATCACCGACGGGTCCAGCGAGGGCAGGGAGGGGGCTGGAGCGCGCTCTGCAGCTCAGCGCAGCTAGCCGAGAGTCTGCTTGCTGGCGAGGAACATCCAGTCAAGACCGGCTGAATTTAACCAGCTGGCTCACCTCCCAGGAACTGGTAAAGCTGGGAGAAAGGGTCACCACGGAGGTGCCAGTGAAGTCCTTCAAGTTCACAGATGAGGAAACAGGCTCAGAGCGGAGTAAAGACAGCACCTGTGGTCCCACAATGCTGGCACAGAGTGGAACTGGGACATAAGCCCAAGGGTGCCCACTAGGCCACACCCTGCAGCCCGACCTCGGGGGCCTGGGGTTCATGTACAACTACAGCCATTCCCAGATAGCGAGATAGGTGAGATTCCAAATAAGAGTAAGTATGTGTTTGGAGAACTGTGGTTAATATGGAGAAAATACCCCTCCATGAATAAACTGCCCAACCTCAAGGGAGACGAATAGTAATCACCCGTCTCCAATTGTCTCCAGGTCCTTTTTAGCCTTGCAAATAGCTGTGCATGGATGTTGGTGCTTAGGGTCCTGCACTCGTGACAGCAAGGGCTGATAAAGGCTCAGAGGGGTCAAAGTGACGAAACTTAGGTGGCTGGCATTCTTTGCAAGAAAACAGTTCAGTCAAGCGACTGCATGAGGTTGGCACTATTCTTCACGGTCAAAGGCTCCCTCACAGCCATGCCTCTGGTGAGCCAGGCACGACCCCCAGCTGTTCTCCCTCGGAAGGGCCACACCAGAGTGCACCTTTTCTCTCGGATCAGTGACCACTACCTTGTGTATGGAACACCCGCAAGCCAGAGGACCTCAAAGTAGAGTGTCAATTACAGCTTCTTATCCCCAACATGCTTCTTATCCCCAGCTTGTCATTAGGTATATTCTCACTAGCAAACCAGTCTAGTGGCAGAGCCTTTTGGGGTCTCACCAAGACTGGGTACCAATCGTGAGTCGCACTAACAATCAGTGGCATGGAAATGTGTAACACCTCTGACTCATGGGGACAAAGCAACACTACCAATCGCTCTGGTCATCAGCATGACCAGCGGTCGTAAGATCATGAAGCAAAGATGAGAGAAGCATATTTAACAAACAACCATTCATATAAGCTGAAGAGATGGGCCATGTTTAAAAAGGGCTCCACTCAGGAGGACAACACTTTACTGCCCCAGAGGAGGCACATGAGAAAGCATAGAGGTTATCCATGGTCGTCAGTTTAGGGTGAGTGTTGCGTGGTTACCGAGAAAGCGAATCTAGGTCAAAGCAACAGAAGTATAGGGTCTATATCACGGAGGTGATCACCCTGCTCAGCTCTCTGTGGGTCAGATGCTACCTGGACCTTTGAGCTTTGCTGGGGTCACTCAGCAAGCATGGTACAAGATGACGCTGGAAGACACAATGCTGCTGCTGGGTAAGCAGTGGTTAGAGTGAGGGAGAGCGCCTTAGGCACCGGGGCATTGCTTTCAGGGTGATTTCAGCCCCTGCATCCGGCTGTAGCTGATTTCAGAACAGCTGTTCTCAGTAGCCCTTGTAAAGGGACTCTGGCATGATCCTTGGAGGGGCGGCTGAAAGAGCTCTTTGCAGAACTGGTTTCTTGGTTGGAAAGGCAGAAGTGTGTGTGAGTGTGTGTGTCGGGGGGGGGGGGGCGGGAAGCTCCTCTGTCTTCACTTTATGACAAGGAGAAGCATCCAAAGGCATTTACATCGGCCAACTTGTCCTGGAACTACCCACAAGCAGGAATGTAGCACATCACACGGTCTGGGCCCGGGGTGACAACGTGGCCAGGATCCTGGAGGGCGGGTCTCAGCCGGTGGAGGAAGGGCGATGACTCCCTAGCATGGCTGTCTCTTCAGTATCTTTGACAGCAGGTCTGCCCCTTAGGAGTTTGCTGAGGACGTTGTGGAACCGTGGGCTGGATGCGTTTTCAACTCTTTGACATTCACTGGGGTGTCCTCACCCCAGCAGGCTCTAGCTGACCACTCCTTGGGCTTTGAAAACACCTTCCCCAAATCTCACTTTGCACACAGATCCTGGTACAATCTAATGGGCCCTTGGGTCAAAGTTCCAGCCCCATTTCTTGCTTGCTGCTGGGAGAACGTGGGAAAGACCCTGCCCTCTGGGGCTTTGGTTCTTCATCTCTAAACTGGAAATGCAGTCATCTGTGTTGTTTCCTGGGGGTTGTTGTGTGGAAACTTGGGATGCTGGCAGTGATGTTGCTTTGGACAGTCTAGGGGAGGGTTTCTTATTGTAGTTGCTGTCGTTGCAATCCTGGTAGGCATGGTATGGACCAAGTGCCTATTCCTCTTCTACCTCAGCTAGTATGTTTTCAGCTGGCAGTGAGAAAAGACCCTACTTAAAGCAGCTTCAATAGCGGGACACTATTGCTTTGAGAAAGTGCAGTCCGGGTGTGTGTCCCTGATTCAGACCCTCAGCAATGCCCTGAAGGACCTGGCTTCTTTCTGCCTTTCCTCTCTACCATCCTCAGTCTGTTGGCCATGGACCTAGGAGTTGTCACCACAGTGTGGCAAGAGGACTGCAGCCTCTCCAAGTAACAGCCTCACTCGACACTGTCCAAAGTGAAGAAAGGGGTATGTTGCTGGTCCGTGCCCATTTATAAAAGTGATGGAAACTTTCTTAGAACTTCTCTTACATCCCAGTGACTGATTCGTGACGTATGTCTATACCGAGGCCACTCAATGGTGAGTGAAGGAGAACACCATGGGGGTCTTAGTTTAAGCAGCAGTCAACCCTTGTGGCTTGAGAGGGACATAGTCTCCCTTGAAGAAGAAGGTTTCTGAGAAGAGGGCAGCTTAAGATGGAATTCTGTCAGCACTGATGAACCAACAGTGTCTGCCCCATCTCGAGAACGTCCTAGGATAATGGTCAGCCAGCCCCCAGCTCTCCCTCTGTTCCCTGCCTTACTCCCACCTTACCTCATCGCTCTCTCCCTCCCCGCCATTCACCCAGAGCTCACTAAGGGCTGATGGAGGGCTACCACTGAGTAGGGTGCTGGGGAGTCTATGCAGCTAAGATAAGGCATAGCCATGGTCTTGAGGAGGTCTCGCTGAGCAGGTGCATGAGATAAATATACACCCTGAGGTGAAATCCAAGGGAAGGTCCAGTGAAGGACATTCCAGCAGAAGTGATAGTGGCCTGAACAATCCCAGAGGTCATCAACTGCTTGGTCTTCATCTCTAAACTGGAAATGCAGTCATCTGTGTTGTTTCCTGGGGGTTGTTGTGTGGAAACTTGGGATGCTGGCAGTGATGTTGCTTTGGACAGTCTAGGGGAGGGTTTCTTATTGTAGTTGCTGTCGTTGCAATCCTGGTAGGCATGGTATGGACCAAGTGCCTATTCCTCTTCTACCTCAGCTAGTATGTTTTCAGCTGGCAGTGAGAAAAGACCCTACTTAAAGCAGCTTCAATAGCGGGACACTATTGCTTTGAGAAAGTGCAGTCCGGGTGTGTGTCCCTGATTCAGACCCTCAGCAATGCCCTGAAGGACCTGGCTTCTTTCTGCCTTTCCTCTCTACCATCCTCAGTCTGTTGGCCATGGACCTAGGAGTTGTCACCACAGTGTGGCAAGAGGACTGCAGCCTCTCCAAGTAACAGCCTCACTCGACACTGTCCAAAGTGAAGAAAGGGGTATGTTGCTGGTCCGTGCCCATTTATAAAAGTGATGGAAACTTTCTTAGAACTTCTCTTACATCCCAGTGACTGATTCGTGACGTATGTCTATACCGAGGCCACTCAATGGTGAGTGAAGGAGAACACCATGGGGGTCTTAGTTTAAGCAGCAGTCAACCCTTGTGGCTTGAGAGGGACATAGTCTCCCTTGAAGAAGAAGGTTTCTGAGAAGAGGGCAGCTTAAGATGGAATTCTGTCAGCACTGATGAACCAACAGTGTCTGCCCCATCTCGAGAACGTCCTAGGATAATGGTCAGCCAGCCCCCAGCTCTCCCTCTGTTCCCTGCCTTACTCCCACCTTACCTCATCGCTCTCTCCCTCCCCGCCATTCACCCAGAGCTCACTAAGGGCTGATGGAGGGCTACCACTGAGTAGGGTGCTGGGGAGTCTATGCAGCTAAGATAAGGCATAGCCATGGTCTTGAGGAGGTCTCGCTGAGCAGGTGCATGAGATAAATATACACCCTGAGGTGAAATCCAAGGGAAGGTCCAGTGAAGGACATTCCAGCAGAAGTGATAGTGGCCTGAACAATCCCAGAGGTCATCAACTGCTTGGTCTTCATCTTCACAGCAAAGACGACCCAGCACTCATCACACTCCCTGGGCTGTACAGCCAATGGTTCCAGACAGACCACAGAGAGTTCAGAAACCTTCACCTGCCACAGCTCTCCCATCTGGAAAATGGTTCTCAATTTTCTACCACTGACTGAAGGGATGGCCTTTCACAGTCTCACATCAAAGTCACTTCTCACTCCAGTCCCACTGTTGACTCTGTGTGACCTTGAGCATCACATACTCGGTCTCTGAGCCTCAGTTTCAAAATGAGGACATTGGATTCAGCCACACCAGGGGTTCTTCCAGTGCTGAACGTCTTCTGAGGGGCTCCAGACACTTGGGTCCACATCAACCCCTGTGAAACCATTTTTGGATGTCTCCCAACACCCTGCCACTTGACCCAGCCCTGAGGAAATAAAACCAGACTGAGGGGTGGGGAGCAGGCCGGGGGCGATGGTCTGGAATGCCCAGACAAGGGGACCATGTGCCCAGAGGATAGGCTGTTTCCTGGAGAGTGGCCCAGGCACTTCCCTGGCCTCAGAGCTCATTCCTCTTGGTGGAAGGATTGTTTCTGGGGTCTTGGCAGCCAACGGGCCAGAGTGCTGTGGTCGCCCAGGCAGAGCCCAAGCCCTGGGAGACAGGCGGGCAGTGATAGGAGCCAGAGCTAGCTCCAGCCTCCTCCTGGGGAGGAGAGCTAGACTGGAATTCTGTCAGCACTGATGAACCAACAGTGTCTGCCCCATCTCGAGAACGTCCTAGGATAATGGTCAGCCAGCCCCCAGCTCTCCCTCTGTTCCCTGCCTTACTCCCACCTTACCTCATCGCTCTCTCCCTCCCCGCCATTCACCCAGAGCTCACTAAGGGCTGATGGAGGGCTACCACTGAGTAGGGTGCTGGGGAGTCTATGCAGCTAAGATAAGGCATAGCCATGGTCTTGAGGAGGTCTCGCTGAGCAGGTGCATGAGATAAATATACACCCTGAGGTGAAATCCAAGGGAAGGTCCAGTGAAGGACATTCCAGCAGAAGTGATAGTGGCCTGAACAATCCCAGAGGTCATCAACTGCTTGGTCTTCATCTTCACAGCAAAGACGACCCAGCACTCATCACACTCCCTGGGCTGTACAGCCAATGGTTCCAGACAGACCACAGAGAGTTCAGAAACCTTCACCTGCCACAGCTCTCCCATCTGGAAAATGGTTCTCAATTTTCTACCACTGACTGAAGGGATGGCCTTTCACAGTCTCACATCAAAGTCACTTCTCACTCCAGTCCCACTGTTGACTCTGTGTGACCTTGAGCATCACATACTCGGTCTCTGAGCCTCAGTTTCAAAATGAGGACATTGGATTCAGCCACACCAGGGGTTCTTCCAGTGCTGAACGTCTTCTGAGGGGCTCCAGACACTTGGGTCCACATCAACCCCTGTGAAACCATTTTTGGATGTCTCCCAACACCCTGCCACTTGACCCAGCCCTGAGGAAATAAAACCAGACTGAGGGGTGGGGAGCAGGCCGGGGGCGATGGTCTGGAATGCCCAGACAAGGGGACCATGTGCCCAGAGGATAGGCTGTTTCCTGGAGAGTGGCCCAGGCACTTCCCTGGCCTCAGAGCTCATTCCTCTTGGTGGAAGGATTGTTTCTGGGGTCTTGGCAGCCAACGGGCCAGAGTGCTGTGGTCGCCCAGGCAGAGCCCAAGCCCTGGGAGACAGGCGGGCAGTGATAGGAGCCAGAGCTAGCTCCAGCCTCCTCCTGGGGGGAGGAGAGCTAGACTGGTGTTGCCTGGAGCCCTGCAGAGGGAGGGAGCCTGGTGGAGGCTGCCTCTTTCCCCAGCTTGGAGTTCAGTTCAGCCTACTTTATTGAAATGCCTTGAGAGTACAGCAGGGAGCAGGATGGAGGATGACTCATGTATGTGAAACCCCTGACACTGGGCCGCTGCATGGCATGTGCCCAACAGAGACATGAGATGGTTCTGCTCAGGGAGCAGGTGGGGCGGGGGGAGGAGCTGCCCTGGTCTAATCTGGCAAACTTTACTCGCATGCATGTATTTCCCTCCTTCTTTCCCCTCTCTCTCCATCTCTCCCTCCCTCCCTCCCTCGCTTTTTTCCTTCTTTCCTCCTTTCCTGGCTTCAACCATCCACTCGGCATTTGTGGTGCATTTCCTATGTGCCAGCCACTGTGCTCCGTGCTGGCGCCGGAAACTCAGCAGGGCAGCTGCTCACAGCAGGGACCACCACTTGTGTCTACCTGCGCCAGTGCCCAGCTCAGCGCCTGATACAGGCCACAGAGTGACCGGGGATCTGTGACTCTGTCATTAGACATGCATTGTGTGCACGTGTCTTCCGGGCCAGGCAACGTGAGCCGGGCATGAAAGAGAGGCCCATTACGGTGGGCCCAGCAGTGCCGGCATTGGAAGACTGGGGACTAGAACGTGGCATCCAGATTCTCCTCCCAGCTCTGTGGTACCAGTGCAACCAGTAGGAGTTGAGGCAGGACTTCCTGACCTGCACTGTCTGTCTGTCTGTCTGTCTCCTTGCACACCTTCCCTAGCAAACACTGGAGAGCAGGAAGCACACCTGGGGCCTGGTGGGGTCTAAGCCTGGTGGATGAATCAGCAGAGGTTGATAGCAGGGCGGTGTGCAACCCTAGATGAAGACAGGCTTCATCTAGTGATTTAGCGAAACATGTACTGAGCCCTGGCTAAATGTCCATCATTGAGCTGTTGAGATCGACAGTTTCTCTCAAGGCAGATGTGGCCCAGAGAGCAACAGGTTCGTGGATGCTCTGCTTGGGCAGGAAGGAAGCTCTGTGCCTCGACAAGTCCTCGCCAGGCTGGGAACTCCTATCCTTCTGTCTCGTTCTCCTGCCCGTCTCCTTGGGCCTGCAGGGAACGTCCACCCAATTCCCAGGTTCATCACCTTCTGGCCCACACAGACGTCCCCGTTTAGGCAGGCTGGGCGCACTTCATCCCTTTCACAGGGTGGGTAGCGGCTCAGTGTCTACAGGATCCAGCTTTCATCAGGACTGTGGGTGCCCAGTCACTGGGCACTGTGCCGAGAACCTACTTGGCAGAAGGACTGGGTATGAAGAGGCAGTGGAGGCAGGAAACAAGGTCCTCCCTGTCAAGCTCTAATCAGTACCCACATGTGCTCCTCGTAGCTGACCACGGGCGCCTGCAAGGCCATGAGCTTCACCTTCCTTCCAAACCAGGGACCCCTCGATAATCATTTACTGCATGGGACTCACTGTTAAACAGCAGTCTCCCTCTCCCAAGCTCAAAGGCCCACACTGAGAATCACGTTCAATGCACCTATTTTACACCTGAGGCCAGTGAGGCTCAAAGAGGACACCATCAATCTCTATGGGCTTTGGAGGAGGTTTCCTAAGAGCCTTTGGGGCCCCCCTCAGGAAAGCAAGACTCCCTGAGGCTCACCATTGCATACTCAGATTTGGGAGTGAGATTTGGAAAGACCTTGGAACTCAGCCACTGACCTGCTGTCTGACCTTTGAGGAAATACACACTTTTGCCTGGAAATGTCTTTGTGCCCAGTGAGAGGCCACATCATCCCCCTCATGGTGCCATGGGGAGAATTAGATAGTTTCTCCACAGGGCTTCCCTCACTCCTTCAAAATCTGCTCCCACCCTCCTGGCCTTTTGGTGACTCTTCCACTTGAGCGGTCACCTGCCATGGCTTCATGTTTATCCAACACACACTTTGGCAGTCAAAGGCCACCACATCCTGGGAGTCTTCCTTGGTTTCTCTCTGTCCCTCAGTCAGCTTGACTTCTCTGTATCTCTCTGATGCGATCTATCAAATTCTTCTTGTGTTATGTGTATGTGATTGCAGGGGATTCTCTATGATATGGCAGTCGCTGATGTCTCCCACACAGGCTCCTTTCCCTGCCCCACGTGGCTGACCATATTACAAATGGGTGTGTGCACCCAGGAAGCAGGACCAGGTGCACATTTCTTTGTCTCTACTCCGTAGTGGCAGACCCTCTTCCCCCTACTTTGGCCAGGGGCTTGCACCTTGTAGGAGTTAGTTAAAGAAATTCACTGAAATTATTAATGACTTGAGCATCTATGGTATCGCAGGCTTTATGCTGGATATGGGAATACAGTTAAATGGGACAATGACAATACCATGTGACGTGTGATACAATATGGGAGCAGAGCGGCGGTCGGGGCTTCCCTGGTGGCTCAGTGGTAAAGAATCCACCTGCCAGTGCCGGAGACACGAGTTTGATCCCTGATCCAGGAAGATTCCAGGTGCCACAGAGCAACTAAGCCCATGTGCCACAACTATTGCATCTGTGCTCTAGAGCTGGGGAGCCACAATGACTGAAGTCCATGCACCGCAGAGACTGTGCTCTGCAATGAGGGAAGCCACCACAAAGAGAAGCCTGCGCTCCCCAACTCGAGAGTAGCCTCTGCTCGCTGCAGCCAGAGGAAAAGCCTGTGCAGCAATGAAGACTGAGCACAGCCAAAAATAAATCCATAAAGAAATAAATGCAATGTTGAAAATGTGGGTGCAGAGCTTCAAGCATCTTCTAAAAGGACAGAGAGTGTGTGAACTTGCATAAAGGGTGTTTGGGGGAGAGAAGAACCTGGGAAGAGACCGCATGGATAAGACGTTGAAACAGGCCAGCTTGTTCAGAGACTGGGTCCGGGCACCAGAAGGCGTGTGGAGCTCACCAGGCAGCATGTGAAGCTGGAGAGGCTGGCGAAAAATCTGCTCAGAGCCCTGTAGATGCTAAGATGTGAATCATCGTGCTCAGCTACGAAGACAGGAATCAGGTCACCCAGGTTTGGATCCCACCTCCACCACTGAACAGCTTAGTGATCTTCGGAAAGTTATTTAACCTTTCAGAATCTCGGTTTTCTCCTCTAAAAATAGAGATAACACTCCCCTGCCCCGCACCACACCCGCCGTAAGTGGTGTCATTTAAAACAGTGCTGCCCTGGCTCACGGGGGTCACATGAGCTGCAAAACACTAGAGGAAAGAGCATCCACCAAGGAGGGCTTATATGTAAACAGACAGCTGATTCGCTGCTGTACCACAGACACAAATGCAGCTTTGCAAAGCAACTATACTGCAATAAAAAACTAATACTAAAAGAAGATACTAGGGGACCCCCAAATCCTTAACAATGAAGTTTTATATCTAAGGGGAAGGGGTGCCAAAAACCCCTAAGCAATCAAGATACATAACATTTTAATGCAATATTTTGAAAATGTCCAAGTACATGCCAAAAAATCCACGATGACCAAAATACCAGAAAATGTAAATAAAGACTAGCGCAAACGATGCAGCTCAGAATACATCAGCGATGACTGGACTGGGAGTTCTCAGCCTGTAACAGGGGCGGACTTCTGGAAAACTAAGAACAGGTGGCCCCTCTCCCCCAGAAGCATGCACAAACAGGTACACTTTGTGCAGATTTGGGGTGTGTGTGTGTGTCGGGGGGGAGGGGGTCCCTGCACTCCTGGGACTCGGCCAGGTGGAGGTTACGAGCTCAAGTTCAACGTGGACGTGCGAGGGCTGTCCCATGTGCCATCCAGCCGCCTGCGGGTTCCGCAGTTCCAAGTCGAGCCTCGCTCCCGGCAGCCACGGGTGCTCTGCCCCCTGCAGGAAGCAGCGCACAGCCATGTAGCTTCTTTTTCTGGCGTGCCTGGCTCGCCCGCCGCTCCGTCCCCCTTCCCCTCCACCCCTTCGGCTTGGGACTTTTCCTAAAGTTGCTGAAACCAGACACCTTGCTCGGCCGAGTCCGCGTGCAGCCACGGTTTAAAAGGCTGCCTTCAGCGCCCCCTCCCCGCCCCCAGCGGAGACTTCAAAAGGCCCGGCGGGCGCCGCGGCCCCTGCACCTATGAACCGCCCCCCGCGCCCAGAGCCCGTGCTGGAGTCCGAGGACGCAGAGCGGCCAGAGTCCGAGCGCAGGCGGACCCGGCGGGTGGCGCAGCCCAGCGCGCCCATGCCCCTCCCGGTGCCGCTGCGCTCCGAGCGCCCGCGCCGGGTTTAGGGAAGGGGACCCGCACCCCCGCCCCCGCGCCCGCGCCCGGGGCTGCGGGGACCCATGAATACAAATGCCGTTAGGCGCCCGAGGAAGGACCGACCGTCCAGTCTCGCACTTAGGGATCCAGTAAGTGCCCCGGGGTTCCTGGAGCGCTGGAGATACTGGGGTGTGTGCGCGCGCGTAAAGATGCGTGTGGGGGGCGGGAGGAAGGGTACACGCGCGAGGAGTGAGTGTGTTTGTGCTCACCCGTGCAATGGCACTAGCAGAAAACTGTGTGCAGGTGGGGGAAGGGCGCGTGAGTGTGTGTACTCGGTCTGTAACGTGGGGTATGTGCGCACGTGAAGGTATGTGTGAGAAGTATGCACGCGAGTGTGTACGTTGGTAGGATCTGATTAGGCCAGGCTAGTGTGCATTTATGCGCGTATAAGCACTCATGTGCATGCATCTGCGTGTGTAGAGTCTGGGTGTGCGCCAGCGTCCAGACACCCCAGGGTGTGTTTGTGTGAGCCCAAGAGAGATGCATGGCTTGCAAGTGTGAGTGTGTGTCTGACTTTGGAGCAAGTGTCGATGTGTATGGGAAGGCTTGCATGCACCAGCGAACAAGCTGTGCAAAAGACGGAGGCGGTTCTAAGGCCGGGGCTTGTGAGCTGCGCGGAGCTGCCAGGTGTTTGGGGCAGCATCAAGGTGTGTAGTTCTGCGCTCCCGGAGTCGGAGGGAGCCTCCGGTCTCTCCTGAGGTGGGGAGGTAGGTTAAACAGATGTCAGCTGACTTTTCCATCTGGCGTGCCTGGCTCGCCCGCCGCCCGTCCCCTTCCCCTCCACCCCTTCGGCTTGGGACTTTTCCTAAAGTTGCTGAAACCAGACACCTTGCTCGGCCGAGTCCGCGTGCAGCCACGGTTTAAAAGGCTGCCTTCAGCGCCCCCTCCCCGCCCCCAGCGGAGACTTCAAAAGGCCCGGCGGGCGCCGCGGCCCCTGCACCTATGAACCGCCCCCCGCGCCCAGAGCCCGTGCTGGAGTCCGAGGACGCAGAGCGGCCAGAGTCCGAGCGCAGGCGGACCCGGCGGGTGGCGCAGCCCAGCGCGCCCATGCCCCTCCCGGTGCCGCTGCGCTCCGAGCGCCCGCGCCGGGTTTAGGGAAGGGGACCCGCACCCCCGCCCCCGCGCCCGCGCCCGGGGCTGCGGGGACCCATGAATACAAATGCCGTTAGGCGCCCGAGGAAGGACCGACCGTCCAGTCTCGCACTTAGGGATCCAGTAAGTGCCCCGGGGTTCCTGGAGCGCTGGAGATACTGGGGTGTGTGCGCGCGCGTAAAGATGCGTGTGGGGGGCGGGAGGAAGGGTACACGCGCGAGGAGTGAGTGTGTTTGTGCTCACCCGTGCAATGGCACTAGCAGAAAACTGTGTGCAGGTGGGGGAAGGGCGCGTGAGTGTGTGTACTCGGTCTGTAACGTGGGGTATGTGCGCACGTGAAGGTATGTGTGAGAAGTATGCACGCGAGTGTGTACGTTGGTAGGATCTGATTAGGCCAGGCTAGTGTGCATTTATGCGCGTATAAGCACTCATGTGCATGCATCTGCGTGTGTAGAGTCTGGGTGTGCGCCAGCGTCCAGACACCCCAGGGTGTGTTTGTGTGAGCCCAAGAGAGATGCATGGCTTGCAAGTGTGAGTGTGTGTCTGACTTTGGAGCAAGTGTCGATGTGTATGGGAAGGCTTGCATGCACCAGCGAACAAGCTGTGCAAAAGACGGAGGCGGTTCTAAGGCCGGGGCTTGTGAGCTGCGCGGAGCTGCCAGGTGTTTGGGGCAGCATCAAGGTGTGTAGTTCTGCGCTCCCGGAGTCGGAGGGAGCCTCCGGTCTCTCCTGAGGTGGGGAGGTAGGTTAAACTGCCACTTCTTACCACGTGGAGACAGCAGAGAGCGGTGACCAACATTTAGCAACCCCCTTTCCTACCTGCCCAGGAAAGTCGGTGCCCCAGGGTGCCCTGATTCTGGGAGGAAAATAGGGGTGTGTGTGGGGGCGGGGGGCGGGGGGACGGGACCCTGGTCGCTGATTTCATGCGAGTCTGGACACTGAGTCCTGGTCCCAGATCTGTCCCGAGTCTTGGTCTCAGATCTATCCCCAGAACTCCTTGGAACTCCGGGTTCCTTGCAGCAATAGTCTGTCCTCTGTCCCCCTCTATCTTTGCCCCCAACTCAGGAACTCCCAGTCTCACAAGCCGGAGGTCCCGAATCTCCGAACTGTGATCACCCTCCTGTACCGTCTTGACCAGCCCTTTTCTTGTGTGAATCTCAGTTTCCCCGCCTTTGCCGGGGGGCTGGGGGTGGGGGTGTCCCAGCGGGACAGTCGTGGGCCCGCGGAGGCTGTGTCCCCGGCCGTGGCCGGCAGGGGGCAGCAGCGGGCAGCAGAGGGCGGCCCGGCGCGGGGAGGAGAGAAGGTGGAGAGCCACCGCGGGCCGAGACTTTAAATCGCCTTCATTTCCCCCAAATCCTTCCTTTTCCTCTCCTCCCCCAGGCCGGCGGGGAGGCAGCTTCCACCGCCCTCCGCGCGCCCTCGCCCGGCCTTGCTCTGCCTCCGGGGACCGCCAACAGCCCGCCTCCAAAAGTTGGATCATCTTTTTTTTTCCGCCCCCCTTGCTTCTTCTTCCTTTTCGGTGGAAGCAGAAAAGAGCGAGGCAGGGGCAAGCGCGGCGCCGGGACTCCTGGGACCATGGGCCTGGCGCGGGCGCCCGCGGAGCCCCGGCCGCGCTGCCTGCCTGCTCGGGCGCCCCTGGGAGCCGGGCTGCGCTGGGGGCGCGGGGGCCGCGCGCTCTGAGCCGGCCTGGCGCGGCGGGACGGGGGGCTGGCGGCCCCATGGGGCGCGCCCACACTTGCCCCCCGGGCTCGGGAGTATGAAGTAGGGGCCCGCCATGGGAGCGGGATCGGCGCGGGGGGCCCGAGGCACAGCGGCGGCGGCGCACGGCGGGTGAGTACGGGCTCAGGGACGCCCCCTGCCCAGCTTCTCGCGGCTCCGACCTCGGGGCGGGCTGGGGTTCCCTGCGGCGCGGGACGCGTCCGGGGGAACGTCAGCGTCCTGCCGCTTCCTGCGCCCCGGCGAGGCGGGCCGCCAAGGGGTAACGCGGGCAGCGCCCCCCGGCCCGGCGAGGGTTGGCGAGCGCTGCCCGCCCTGCCCCGCCTGGCGCTGCAAGCCCGACCGCGTTGGGGCGGGGGCCGAGCTGGGGAGGGTCGGGGTGGGGGCGGGGGCGGCGCCTGGAGCGGCGGGCGGGAGAGGAGGGGGCTTTGGGGTTGCTCGCGGGAGGAGGGGTCTCCGCGTCTGGCTGTCTCGGCGCGTTCCAGTGTCGGTGTCCACAGGTCCCAAGCCTGGAAGTCTCGGTTTCTGTCTGTTCTTGGGAAACGGCAGATGCCTAGGGCTCCTGCTCGTGTCTCCGTGTCTGTGTGCCTTTGCACGTCCCTGATTCTGGAAATCGCCGCGTGTGTGTCACTCTTGTTTGGGTCTGTGCGTCTCAGCGCTTCCTTGCTCGGGGAGGGGGTGGGGGCGGGGGTGGTCCTCAGTTCCTGTCGCTTTCCCTTGTGTGCGTGAGAGAGAAAAAGTGAGAGGCAGCCGGTCAGGACCGAAAGGGCCCTGGGAGATGACGAATTCGAACCCCTCCTGGTACAGACGCAAGCCCCCCCACCCCGCCCCCCGGGGCCCCAGAGGGCCAGGGAATCTCTCCAAGGAAGGGCTGGGCTCCTGAGGCTCTGGTTCCCAGCCTGTGGAGTAGGAGTTGTGAAGAGTGAGCGTGTGCAGGCGTTACTGGCGTGGGCGTGTGGGGGAGTGAGCAAGCTGGAAGCAGCCGCTAGGGCCAGCCGGCTGTGGCTCACGCCCAGGACCCAGAGACGCAGAACTGACTCCCTGTCCATCCTGCCCCGAGGACCGAAGGAGTTTCCCAAGAGGCCGGTCTGGGCTGTAGCTCCGCCCTACCCCACCCGGTCCTGCCCCCTCTGCCCTGGAATGGGGTTGGGGGGTGATGCCTCCCCCTTTCTTTCCCATGTCTTGGAAAAAGCTGGCTGGCTGAGATTCCCCTGCCCTCCCCCACCCCACCGCAACACCCACACCCACACTCCCACCAGCCCCACCACCACCCGTAAGCACACGGCTGACTCATTTTCTCCAAAAGACCCTGTGCCAGAGCAGATGCCAGCGGTTGGGTAGAACAGTGGTGCCAGGCGAGCACCCCGGGGGGGCCCAAGCTTTCGGCAAGGGGGCTGGCATGCCGCGTCGAGGTCCAGCCTCTGGCTGCCGTCCCGACCCCTGCCCTCTGGCCCCGCCAGCGCCTCCTTGTTCTGGTGCTATCCCAGACCGGATTCCACCACACTGTTAGGGAGCATCCCTGGCTTTGCTTTTCTTCTCCGTCCTCCCTCAGCACACTCCCGCTCCCTCAAGCTTCCGGAAGCCTGCTTTGCACCCTCTCCCCACCCCAGGCTCAACCCTGGAGCCACTGGCACCCCTGGTACTGCACGGGAGGGAGCCCCCCGCCTTCACACGTAACCCACTGTCTGTCTGTCCCCGAGCACCCTCTGCTCCTTACTTTATTGGCATATGGTCCTCCTCCCTCTGTGTGTATCAGGGACCCTCTGGATACCCCCCAACCTACCCGGCACACAAAAGGCCATCTCCATGGATGGTGGAAACTGAAGCAAAACATCGACTCACCCCTGGGAGCCAAGAGGGCATGGCGGTTAGGCCTCGTGCATCCCCGCCTTTGTCCTGTGGGCTGGGGTGGGCACCTTGCCTCTCTGCTTCTCCTTTTTCTCATTCCCAAACAGGCCTGTTCATTGCCAGCGAGCAGAGTTTTGTGAGGAGGATCACTGTGCTTGTAAAAGGCTTTTAGAACGGGGCCTGGCATGTACTAAATGCTCAATGAACGGCAACTGCTATTTGTATTACTATTCACTTCCTCTTGAATGGATGTGTGAGTCAGCTGGAAAATTCTGGGCCGAATCCTGTGCAGACAGATGACCTATCTGCGGGCCCGTGGAAGAGGTGTAAGATGTGAAGAAAGCTCGGGCCTGGCTGTCTGGGCGCCTGGGGCCTGGCCAGTCCAGGGAGGCAGGTGGGACAGGCTCATCCTTCTTTTTCCTATGATCCTCTGACCAGCCTCCTCTCCAGATCACCCGCGGGAGCACAGCCATACCCAGAGACCACAGCTCTACTTCCCTTGTGTTTCTCAGCTCTGAGCGCTCAGTGGATGCGCGAACTGATATGGGTCCCTAAGCTCCCGTGTGTTCTCAGATAACAAGGATGGAGGGGAAAACCATACAAGCTGGATGCAGGATCTGGCAGCCTCATGGTCCAAGAGTAACCACATTGGGTGTGCTGGTAGAAGGCTTTTTGCAGGAGAAAGGAATACCTGGATTCCCTTCCGGGAGGGCTCTGCGGCCAGGCTCTGTCTCTAAGGTCAGGCTCCCTAACTCATGGCTTCCGTTTCAGCCACCTTCGGTCATTCCTGGCCCCTGTGTTCTGGTCTTCCCGACATCCTGGAGCCCTGGCTTCGCTGAGCCAAGGCCCATGAGTCGGCGGTGAGGACAGAAGTCTGGAAGAACAAAGCTCTGAGCCAGGGCAGGCACTGAACGTTATTAGCAGTAGCCTAAACAGGATTGGAACAGGAGCAAAAGAATCGGCAGGCCTCCCTCTGGGAGCCAACTTTCCAGGCCTGGAGCTTACTTTGGTGGCGGTTGGCTCCCCCGGCTGCATCTGTTCCTGTTGGTGAAGGCCGGGACTCTGGTCTCTGGCAAGTTGGGAGTCCCTGTAAGTCTGATTTTCTCTTCCATGGGAGACGAGTAAACCGAAAATTGTCTGCTACTTAGCAGTGGAGTCAGATGATGTGGGTCACTGACGTGCTGTGTGGCTTTGGGCAAGTTGCTTCCCCTCTCTGGGCCTCAATGACCCATCTTTATAAAGAGGGGGTGAGCCTAGAATCTGGCCTCAAAAGGATCTCAGCAGACCCTCTCTCGCTCTCTACTCCTGTGCTATGCTTTGGCATTTCCTGGATCAAGTGCACATAGAATCTAGGTCCGAGAGGGTCCGTTGCTTTTGTTGAGGTGAGTGAAAGGAAGACAAATATTTTTGTAACAGGCCTTTCAGGGCTGAAATGCCGAGTTAGAAACCATAGTGTCAGGAAGCTTCATTGAAGAGATGATTCTGATCCCAGCTCCCCTGGGAGTTTTCTCTTTTCTGAGATTACAAATATTGCCTCTGAATTTACCCTCCTATTCTCTACAGGGAAATAGTCACTTTGGCATAACCCCTGTGGGGGAGACCGGCTGAGAAGACACGCATGGCGCTTGTGCCTTCTCCTCTCCACCTGGCCTGTCTTTAATCGCTTGGGGAGCATCCTCCGAAAGGTGGATGGGATGACACGGGGAGCGACTCAAGGAGTGCGGGCCGGTACCTGGAAAGGGCTGAAAGAGAGGAGACCGAAAAGAAATGAAACAGGAACTGGCGAGACTGCAGAAGCTCTGTAGAGGCAGGGGTATTCTGAGGCGGCTTTCTCAGGAGAGATGACTTCCCTGGTCCCCCACTTTCAGGAACTGCTGACCAACAGAAAGAGAAGTCAATGGCTTTGTTGCAGGACTTCTCAGAGACTTTGCTATGCAGTTGTGCTTTGGAACAACCAAAGCTAGTCCGTGGGAGATGACTCTTTCCCAGTAGATCTGGCCAGTTTCCTGGAGTAGCTACCGGCTGGGTTTGGGAAATAGCATTGAAGAACTATATCCCCAGAGTCTGCCCGTGGTAACCTTGAGAAAGTGCCTGCCCTCCCTAAGCCTCCGTTTTTGTCAAATCAAAAAAAGTTGCCTCTTGCTGCTCGTCATGGCTGATGGGGCTACCATTTGCCTCCAAGCAGGCAGGCCTTGCCGGAAGGGTTGGCCTCTGCCCCTCTCCCCAGACAGCGCCAGGGCAGCTAGGTACTGACCTGTCGTTACTGCTGGTGGTCAGCTGGAGGCAAGGCCCGTGGAGGCGGGGAGGACGGGTCTCGTGTAAAAAGCATTCTCACCGCAATAGCAGCAGACAGGAGAGGAGAAGGCGCATCCTTGGAACAAGTCAGAGGTGGGGTGGGCCTCCTGGAGTTAAGGCTTTGGGAAGATCCTTTGTAAAGTCCAGAGTCCAGATAGCATTCATTCCTTTTGTAAAACTATACTGGACACTTGCTACATGCCTGCCAGTTGCTGGGAATCCAGGACAGACCACGGTCCCTGCCCTTTGGGGACTTGGGCTAGAAAGTGAGATAGAAAAGTAGTGACCACACATGGGATGGGCTTCCCTGGTGGCTCAGATGGCAAAGAATCTGCCTGCGATGCTGGAGACCTGGGTGCAATCCCTGGGTTGGGAAGCTGGCCTGGAGAAAGACAAGACTACCCACTCCAGTACTCTTGCCTGGAGAATCCCGTGGACAGGGGAGCCTGGTGGAGCCCACAGTCCACGGGGCCACAAGGAGTTGGACGCCACTGAGCGACGTTCACTCATACGTAGGATACCTGGGGAGGTACATGCCACGGACTGTGACAAATGACACCCAGGCTAGACTCTAACACACGAGTGAGAACTGACCAGGCAAAAGAGTGGCATCTAGAGCCCCTGAGATTGGCCCATGGTGAGGCCCACCCAGAAACTGAAGGCTTTCCAGGGACTGCCATCAACATCTGAGTACTGTTTCAACTAGTTTACCTTATGCTGTAGGTAATTCCCAAGCGAATATGGCTCACACAGGAAGGGAGTTATTGCCTCCCATATCAAGAGGTCCAAAGGAAAAGCCAGAGTTGGATTGACCAAGTCAGCGTCTCAAATGTGACCAAACACCCGCTGTTTTCCAGTCTGCCGCGGTCACATGCTCATGTGGCTTGTTACCTCATGTGCACAAAACGGCTGCGGCTGCAAGTCTTCACTTGGCCTCAGCGCTTTCTCAGAGGTCTGGACAGGCATTCCTGATATCTCACTGGCCACATTTGCATCACGTGTGCAGGCCTAAACCAGTCACTGGCTTGGCAAATCCCCCAGATGGACTTTAGACTCCTTCAGAGTCATCCAGATTCCTTTGAAGTCCCCGAACAAGCATGAAGAGGGGGAGGCTGCGGGTAGGTAACCACCAGTGTCTTCCACGCTGTCCAGCAGACAGGAGAGGAGAAGGCGCATCCTTGGAACAAGTCAGAGGTGGGGTGGGCCTCCTGGAGTTAAGGCTTTGGGAAGATCCTTTGTAAAGTCCAGAGTCCAGATAGCATTCATTCCTTTTGTAAAACTATACTGGACACTTGCTACATGCCTGCCAGTTGCTGGGAATCCAGGACAGACCACGGTCCCTGCCCTTTGGGGACTTGGGCTAGAAAGTGAGATAGAAAAGTAGTGACCACACATGGGATGGGCTTCCCTGGTGGCTCAGATGGCAAAGAATCTGCCTGCGATGCTGGAGACCTGGGTGCAATCCCTGGGTTGGGAAGCTGGCCTGGAGAAAGACAAGACTACCCACTCCAGTACTCTTGCCTGGAGAATCCCGTGGACAGGGGAGCCTGGTGGAGCCCACAGTCCACGGGGCCACAAGGAGTTGGACGCCACTGAGCGACGTTCACTCATACGTAGGATACCTGGGGAGGTACATGCCACGGACTGTGACAAATGACACCCAGGCTAGACTCTAACACACGAGTGAGAACTGACCAGGCAAAAGAGTGGCATCTAGAGCCCCTGAGATTGGCCCATGGTGAGGCCCACCCAGAAACTGAAGGCTTTCCAGGGACTGCCATCAACATCTGAGTACTGTTTCAACTAGTTTACCTTATGCTGTAGGTAATTCCCAAGCGAATATGGCTCACACAGGAAGGGAGTTATTGCCTCCCATATCAAGAGGTCCAAAGGAAAAGCCAGAGTTGGATTGACCAAGTCAGCGTCTCAAATGTGACCAAACACCCGCTGTTTTCCAGTCTGCCGCGGTCACATGCTCATGTGGCTTGTTACCTCATGTGCACAAAACGGCTGCGGCTGCAAGTCTTCACTTGGCCTCAGCGCTTTCTCAGAGGTCTGGACAGGCATTCCTGATATCTCACTGGCCACATTTGCATCACGTGTGCAGGCCTAAACCAGTCACTGGCTTGGCAAATCCCCCAGATGGACTTTAGACTCCTTCAGAGTCATCCAGATTCCTTTGAAGTCCCCGAACAAGCATGAAGAGGGGGAGGCTGCGGGTAGGTAACCACCAGTGTCTTCCACGCTGTCCAGGTCAGCATTGCCATTGATGCTCATCACAGTTAAACTGGAGTTAAATTCTTGCGCTCCCCTGGGGGCTCAGATGGTAGAGAATCCACCTGCCATGCACGAGACCTGGGTTCGATCCCTGAGTTGGAAAAATCCCTTGGAGAAGGGAAAGGCTACCTACTGGAGGACTCTTGCCTGGAGAATTCCAAGGCTCATCCATGGGGTCGCAAAGCGTCGGACACGACTGGGCGACTTCACTAAATTGAAGTACTTCTGTTCAATCGTAAAAGTGTGAGCCTGTTCTCCAAGGCCCCAAGGAGCTGGGAAGGACCCAGGGCTCCAGACAGCCACTCCAGCAGATGGGTTTCCTGGATTACACGATTCCCCAGAAGCACAGCGTCCCAGCCTTCCTCTTGGAAATGGATCCTGGGCCGGCGTGTCCCAGCCTTTGCCCTCACCACCCGCCTGGCGGGGCTCTTGCTGCCTGGCCTCCTGGCTGGCCGGCTCTGGCCACGTGCCGCCCTCCCCCTTGCCTGCCTGCGGATCAGATGCCCCAGTGGCTTCGGGTGTCACCAGTGGCTGCTCCCACAGGAAGGTGAAATCGGATCACTGCCTCTGCCCATCTTGGCAGGAGCCCCTGAGCAGAGCATTAACCCTTCTGGGCCCCAGCGCACAGGGCCAGCGGGTTGGTCTAAGAAGCCCTTTGGTGGCTGGCGGCAGTCCGAGCCCTTGACGTGCATGAGCTCATTGAATCCTCACGCCTGGCTTGCGAGATAGGGAATGTCAGCCGAGTTGCAGAGAAGGAGACAGGCTCGGGGAGGCCGAGGGACCCCTCCAGGGTCACACAGCTGGTACACAGCGGGGTCAGGTTTGCATCTGAGGGGGCCTGACTCCCCGTCTCTCCTTCCCTCTCCATTTTTCTGGGAGCGTGAAGCTAGTAGGCAGCTTCCTTACTGCGCGCTGATCCTGGCTGAGCTCTCTTCTCCCACTCCCCACCCCGAGTCTGGAGACTGAGTTCTTCTCTTTCTTGCCCTTTGAAGATACCTGTCATCTCAGCAGTCCCCACTGGTCTTTCTGCAGACCTTTCATCCCTGGCTCTGCTGCCTGTTGGGTCTCAAGATCCTGAGCCCATGCTGCAGAGAGAGACTGGGATCCAGAGACGGGGAGGGGCAGGAGCTGGTCCTGTGTGGCCCAGTGTGGCAGTGGCAGATTTTGATCTCGTCTCTGAGTTTCCTGATGTTCAAGGCAGGGCTTCCTGCCCGGGGACCTTGGTTTATTGATCTGTAAATAAGGAAGGTGTTTGTGCCATGTAAGCAGGTCCAGCCTGCAAAGGCTGTGCCTGGACCCCGGGAGCACGAACTGGTTCGATGGGGTCCTAGAGTCTGCGCCTCACCTCCTGCCTCCTGGGCAGGACACGGGGGACAGGACTGGGGCTGGGGGATCCCTTCCAACTCCTCAGCCGGATCTGGACGTGAAGGGTGGAAGCTGATGCCGCATCTGCTTGTGTCTCCTGGTCTCTAGGGGGTTTCTCTTCACCTGGATCTTAGTCTCGCTCGCCTGTCACCTGGCCGCCACCCACGGAGCTCCTGAAGGTAACTCTCTCTTCTCTTTGTCCAGGGAGAGACAAAGCAGGGTGGGAGGGATCGGGGCACGCGGGGGTAGGAGACGTCAATGCTCCTAATTGGAACTCAGAGTTTTGATGTTCTCATCAGTCGAGTGGAGCCCATCCTCAGCAGATTCTCTCTGGCCTTGAAAGAATCCCGTCCGATGGTTTGTGAGGGTAGGAAGGCTCAGGGCAGAAATGTGGAAGGGTGATGCTTTTGTTGGGGCAAAATGTGAGTAAATTATGGGTCAGTAAGCCTCAGTGGTCCCCCTTTGTCTGACAGGTACCCCGAGAAGTGCTGACAAGAGGCATGCGCCCCCGGCATCTTTGCCCGTGCCTGTGATCTGCCCTCCCCTTCCCGTGCAGGGTTGCTTTTCCTCCTCTCCCCCGAGGAGCTGTCCAGGGGGCCCTGCGGCCGGGGGCCTGGCTGCAGAGCTGCCCGTGGAAACCGAAACCTCTCCCACATCTGTTTGTCAAGCAGCCACGAGGCCTCTTAAAATAGCAGGCCCTCCCTGCTCCATGCCTGAGCCCGCGTGCTGGGGCAGGCAGCGGGGTGCTCCCAGAGCCCCTGTGGTCTGACCTGGCTGCTGGGCAGAGATTGGGCCCCTGGGAGGGGAGGGCTCTGCCCGGAAGAGACTCCTGCCGCCCAGCAACATTTTGTGCAAAAGTCATATTTTCCAAGCTTGCTGTTTCCCCCACCAAGTAGGTGAACAGCTGTCCAGAGTCCTGAGTCAGGCACTGGGGGTTGGGGAGAAGCTAGAACAGCGGGAAGCCAGGTTTATGTAATAAAGAGATCCTGCTGCGGCCAGCTGGCTGGGTCCCTCCATCTCAGTACTGGGTTGAATTCATTCCCCGGTCCCCCAGCTCCTCTCCTCGGATGGGAATCCTGGATGGGAATCCTGGATGCGTCTCCATCCTACCTTCCAAAGTGTCGAGGGGCTCCGGGGCGGGAAGGAAGGACCTGGGGGCCAAGCCGCCTGGGTTTCAAGCCCAGCTATGCCTTTTATTATAAACCGTGTGACCTTGGGCAAGTTATTGCATTGGCTAACACATTCATTCGTTATGGAAAACACCCAAATAAACCTTTGGCCAACCCAAGGCTAAACGTAGCTCAGCTTTCTGGCTCTCATCTGTAAAAGAGTGGAGATGACAGATAATACCTGCTTCATGGATGATTGAGAGAGAGCACTTCTAGAGCACTTGGTATGTAGTAAGTGCTCAATAAACATGAGTTGTTCTTATTGTTGGTTATATATTTACCGGAAAAGTTTGGGCAAGAGTGGCTTTTCTCTATCCTGTGGAGCCCACGGTGATCGGAGGCTCTTGGAGGCTCAGTAGTGACCAGCCCTGCCAGCTCCAGGTGGCCGAGCTGGGGACTTGGCCCCTCAGCTGCAGTGTGTCACGGAGGTCTGGAGACTGCCTGGTAGCAGCTTTAAAGCCCGCCTGGGGAGGATGACGAGGAAAGCCTCCTTGGTGCTGCCTAGCCGGCTGGGGGTCATCTTCACTGGATGAGCGCAAGGGGCTGTCAGTTTCAGGGAGAGAGGCTGCAGGCCTGGGAGCCTCTTGAGCACCGGCGAGGTGGGACACAGAGCCCGGAGAGCGGGCTTCCTGCCATCCCAAGGAGCTTGTCCCGTGTAAGTTGTTTTAGTCACAACTATTTTATGACAGTAAGCAGCTTTCCATGCTAAAGTGTATAAAATACGCTGCTACTTGGAGAAGCCTTAAACGATGGCTTGCTTCGGCTTAGGACCTGGGGACAGCCAGAAGTGGGCGAAAGGAGGCATTCGAAGAGAAGTGAAGGCCCTTGGGTCCTAGAGAGGAACACGAGCCTTCAAGCCACAGCCTGAAACAGCAGCCTGCTGTTCTTAGAACATTCTCAGTACTCTGTGGCTGCCTCCAGGTCTAGTTTCCCTTATCTTACGGGCAGGGAAAGAGGCTCCAGAGGCAGGAAGAAAGTTGGTGAGAGAAACCCAGTGCAGGGGTGGGTGAGGACCATGAGGAAAACCACCTTTTCAGCACCCAGGGCCCTGATGACGCTGGCATCCTTCTTCGCCTCACTTGCCGTCGGGGGATGGAGTCAGAGGTGGTCCATCCTCACGGGGGTGTCTCGTCGAGCTCTAAAGTCCAGCCTTCCGACTCCAGAGCTGCTAGGGAACCGTGATGCGGCCATGTCGCCAGCACCCAGGGTCTCACCGTCTCCCTGCCCTTTCCCCCGTCCACCCAGCGCATAGTGGTCAGCCTCGGGTCCACGAAGAGCCGGCTGCACTCAGCCCAGTGTGCACCGCTGACTAGGTGATGAGGAAGAGCGTGCCACATGCAGAGGTCGGGATGCTGAGCTCAGGGGAGGGGACATGAGGGCCTTTTCCCAGATGCCAGCTCCAGGGGCGGCCTGTCCTTTCCTGTGGAGAGGGGGCTCCCGAGCCAGCTCCCGCAAACGCTGCCGCTCGGCTGACGGAGGGCAGTCGAATGACCTGACGAGAGGCAAGGTCAGGAAGCCTCTCCGTAAACACCCTGGAAGGCCTCCTTTTGCTCTGGCAAGCTCCGCCGGTGTAATTACTAGGCGGATGTGACCTGGCCAGACCACGGTCCGATGGCCAAACACTTTGCCAGAGGACAGAGGTTAGCAGAATGCCTTGATGACTTTCCCCGCGCTCTCCGAAGCCACTCAGAGAGGAGGGGCTCGTTGGCAATGTCCTCTGCCTGCCGTGTGGGCAGCGGCTCCTCCAGTCGCTTCTCGCCTGAGAGAGACCCCAGGGGTCTCGTCGAGCTCTAAAGTCCAGCCTTTAGAAGGGGACTGGGCGGGTGCCTAAAGATGGTGAACCTGGGCAGGCCCCCTGAACAGCCTTACCAAGCTCTGGTGACATGAACATTCCTGTGGGTCCCTCCTTTGTGGAACTGCTTCCTGGAGGAGATGGCTTTTGAGGTGGAGAGAAGGGAAAACATACGCTGGGCAGCCTCGAAGACTCTTAGCGCTAGTGTTTGCGTATTATCCTTGTTTTTAATATTAACAGCTACCCTTCAAACAGGCTTATTTTGTGCCAGGCACTTTCTTCCCCCGGTGTATTAGCTCATCTCATCTTCACAATGTCCTTCTGAGTTTGGTATTACTATTATCCCATTTAAAAGATGGGACCCCCGAGGTACTGCCGTCACAACCCTAGTCAGTGGTGGAGGTGGGATTTGATCTCAGGAAGTCTGGCTTCAGAGTCTGTGTTTTTAGCCACTTATAGATGGTCCCTAACTTCCCGATTCCATTTATGATTTTCCGATTTGATGACGGTGCCGTAGTGAGGCTGTACTTCAAGTGCTTGATTTTGGTCGTTCCCCGGGCTGGCGAGAGGCCGCGTGATCATCTCTTGTGATGCTGGGCAGCCGCCGCCGCAGCTCCCCGTGAGCTCCAGATCAGAGGGGAATGACCCACCAATCAGACCATCCTGAGCCAGCCCCACCGCTCACCTTCTCCTCTTTATTGTGTCCCTCAGGCGTGTCCAGCTCTTTGCGACCCCGTGGACTGTCGCCCGCCAGGCCGCTCTGTCCACGGACTGCTCCAGGCAAGCATACTGGAGTGGAGAGCCATTTTCTTCTCCAGGGGATCTTCCCTGACCCAGGGATCGAACCCAAACCTCTTACTTGGCAAGCAGAGTCTTTGCCGCTGAGCCAGCGGGGAAGCCCTGATTTTAGTATAGTACTAAGTAAATTACATGAGGTATTCAGCCCTTTGTTGTAAAATAGGCTTTGTGTGAGATGATTCAGCCCGACTATCCGTGTTTTGAGTGAGCGTCCCCTGCGGCTCAGCAGTGAAGAATCCACCAGCAACGCAGGAAATACAGGAGATGCAGGTTCCATCCCTGGACCGGGAAGATCCCCTGGAGAAGGGCATGGCAGCCCACGCCAGTATTCTTGCCTGGAAAATCCCCAGAGGAGCTTGGCGGGCGACAGTGCGTGGGCAAAGAGTCGGACACGACTGAAGCGATTTAGCACAGACTAGACAGGGTAGACTAAGCTCAGCAGTGATGCTCACTAGGTTAGGTGTATTACGTGCATTTTTTACTTAGATGGTTTCAACTGACATTCGCTGTAGGGGCTATCACTGCGTTGTACCCGAAGGACGGTCTGTACATTCAGGATCGCGCAGCCCCTCAAGGGGCTGGTTCCGGCTCGGCGTGTCAGTCACAGCCCGGGGGCGGCGGCTTGCAGAGGGGATGCGGGCGGCTTCACAATGTCCTTCTGAGTTTGGTATTACTATTATCCCATTTAAAAGATGGGACCCCCGAGGTACTGCCGTCACAACCCTAGTCAGTGGTGGAGGTGGGATTTGATCTCAGGAAGTCTGGCTTCAGAGTCTGTGTTTTTAGCCACTTATAGATGGTCCCTAACTTCCCGATTCCATTTATGATTTTCCGATTTGATGACGGTGCCGTAGTGAGGCTGTACTTCAAGTGCTTGATTTTGGTCGTTCCCCGGGCTGGCGAGAGGCCGCGTGATCATCTCTTGTGATGCTGGGCAGCCGCCGCCGCAGCTCCCCGTGAGCTCCAGATCAGAGGGGAATGACCCACCAATCAGACCATCCTGAGCCAGCCCCACCGCTCACCTTCTCCTCTTTATTGTGTCCCTCAGGCGTGTCCAGCTCTTTGCGACCCCGTGGACTGTCGCCCGCCAGGCCGCTCTGTCCACGGACTGCTCCAGGCAAGCATACTGGAGTGGAGAGCCATTTTCTTCTCCAGGGGATCTTCCCTGACCCAGGGATCGAACCCAAACCTCTTACTTGGCAAGCAGAGTCTTTGCCGTCTGAGCCACCGGGGAAGCCCTGATTTTAGTATAGTACTAAGTAAATTACATGAGGTATTCAGCCCTTTGTTGTAAAATAGGCTTTGTGTGAGATGATTCAGCCCGACTATCCGTGTTTTGAGTGAGCGTCCCCTGCGGCTCAGCAGTGAAGAATCCACCAGCAACGCAGGAAATACAGGAGATGCAGGTTCCATCCCTGGACCGGGAAGATCCCCTGGAGAAGGGCATGGCAGCCCACGCCAGTATTCTTGCCTGGAAAATCCCCAGAGGAGCTTGGCGGGCGACAGTGCGTGGGCAAAGAGTCGGACACGACTGAAGCGATTTAGCACAGACTAGACAGGGTAGACTAAGCTCAGCAGTGATGCTCACTAGGTTAGGTGTATTACGTGCATTTTTTACTTAGATGGTTTCAACTGACATTCGCTGTAGGGGCTATCACTGCGTTGTACCCGAAGGACGGTCTGTACATTCAGGATCGCGCAGCCCCTCAAGGGGCTGGTTCCGGCTCGGCGTGTCAGTCACAGCCCGGGGGCGGCGGCTTGCAGAGATGGGCGGTCCTCCCCGTCTATGTGGCCGGAAGCAGGCCTGACCGCGCCCTCTCCTCTGCCCCCCTCCAGATGTGGACGTTCTCCAGCGGCTGGGCCTCAGCTGGACGGAGGCAGCGGGTGGCCGGAGCCCCCCGCCCCCGGGGGTCATTCCGTTCCAGTCGGGCTTCATCTTCACGCAGCGGGCCCGGCTCCAGGCCCCGACGGCTGCCGTCGTCCCTGCCGCGCTGGGCGCGGAGCTGGCGCTGGTGCTCAGCCTCTGCTCCCACCGGGTGAACCATGCCTTCCTCTTCGCCATCCGCAGCCGGAAGCGCAAGCTGCAGCTGGGCCTGCAGTTCCTCCCCGGCAAGACCGTCGTCCACCTGGGGCCCCGGCGCTCCGTGGCCTTCGACCTCGACGTGCACGACGGGCGCTGGCACCATCTGGCCCTGGAGCTCCGCGGCCGCACGGTCACCCTGGTGACGGCCTGCGGGCGGCGCCGGGTGCCTGTCCCGCTGCCTTTCCCCAGGGACCCGGCGCTCGACCCCGACGGCTTGTTCCTCTTCGGGAAGATGAGCCCACACGCAGTCCAGTTCGAAGGTGCCCTGTGCCAGTTCAGTATCTACCCCGTGGCGCAGGTCGCTCACAATTACTGTACCCACCTGAGAAAGCAGTGCGGACAGGCTGACACGTACCGGCCCCAGCTGGGACCCTTCCTTCCCCGAGACTCTCGCACACCCCTCACTTTCCAGACCAACCCTGCCCGGCTGGGCCTGGAGAACCTGACCACTGCCACGCCAGCCCTGGGGTCACGGCCGGCAGGCGGGGGGCCCAGGGTGACTGTGGTGCCCGCCGTGCCCGTCAAGCCCCTAAGGACGAACACTATAGGCCCACGCCAGCCCGTCACAGGTGGCGGTCCAGCCCGGACCCCGCTGCCACCTGCCAAGCCGTCAGCCAGGGAAGGGCCTCCTTCCATGTCCCCCGCCAGCTCCACCCGACCGGTCCAGCCACTGCAGAAGAACCCAGCTGCCCACATCCCCAAAGGTCACCCCACCACCCCTTCAGCCCTTTCTCCTTCAGGGGCCCCTGTCAGAAAGGCCCACCCCACCCAGAAGACAGCTCTGCCTTCCTTCACAAAGCCACCGCCACCCACCAAGAAGCCGGCGGTACTCGCTTCCCAGCCAGTTCCTGCCAAAATCTCCCGTCCCACAGTGAGGCTGATCCAGAGCGACCCTGTAACGCCCAGACCCCTGCCCCACAGCGCCCGGCCCCTACCTCCTGCTGCTAGTTCTTCTAAAAAGCCTATGCCCCCAGCAGTGCAGGCTGCTGCCAAGACGAGCAGTCCAGCCCGTGAGCTGGCTCCTTCCCGCCCCAGCACACCTAGGCCGCCCCCCTCCACGGTCCCGCCCGTTACCTGCCCTCAGTCCGGGCCCCAAGAGGACTCCTCAGCCTCCGGCCACAGCCGTGTCTTCTACCGTCGCTCCTGGTTCAGCCGCCACTGAAAGCAAGAAACCCACTGGATCAGAAGCCACTAAGAAAGCCAGACCCAAGAACGGCCGAAACCCGGTCACCCTGGTGACGGCCTGCGGGCGGCGCCGGGTGCCTGTCCCGCTGCCTTTCCCCAGGGACCCGGCGCCGACCCCGACGGCTTGTTCCTCTTCGGGAAGATGAGCCCACACGCAGTCCAGTTCGAAGGTGCCCTGTGCCAGTTCAGTATCTACCCCGTGGCGCAGGTCGCTCACAATTACTGTACCCACCTGAGAAAGCAGTGCGGACAGGCTGACACGTACCGGCCCCAGCTGGGACCCTTCCTTCCCCGAGACTCTCGCACACCCCTCACTTTCCAGACCAACCCTGCCCGGCTGGGCCTGGAGAACCTGACCACTGCCACGCCAGCCCTGGGGTCACGGCCGGCAGGCGGGGGGCCCAGGGTGACTGTGGTGCCCGCCGTGCCCGTCAAGCCCCTAAGGACGAACACTATAGGCCCACGCCAGCCCGTCACAGGTGGCGGTCCAGCCCGGACCCCGCTGCCACCTGCCAAGCCGTCAGCCAGGGAAGGGCCTCCTTCCATGTCCCCCGCCAGCTCCACCCGACCGGTCCAGCCACTGCAGAAGAACCCAGCTGCCCACATCCCCAAAGGTCACCCCACCACCCCTTCAGCCCTTTCTCCTTCAGGGGCCCCTGTCAGAAAGGCCCACCCCACCCAGAAGACAGCTCTGCCTTCCTTCACAAAGCCACCGCCACCCACCAAGAAGCCGGCGGTACTCGCTTCCCAGCCAGTTCCTGCCAAAATCTCCCGTCCCACAGTGAGGCTGATCCAGAGCGACCCTGTAACGCCCAGACCCCTGCCCCACAGCGCCCGGCCCCTACCTCCTGCTGCTAGTTCTTCTAAAAAGCCTATGCCCCCAGCAGTGCAGGCTGCTGCCAAGACGAGCAGTCCAGCCCGTGAGCTGGCTCCTTCCCGCCCCAGCACACCTAGGCCGCCCCCCTCCACGGTCCCGCCCCCGTTACCTGCCCTCAGTCCGGGCCCCAAGAGGACTCCTCAGCCTCCGGCCACAGCCGTGTCTTCTACCGTCGCTCCTGGTTCAGCCGCCACTGAAAGCAAGAAACCCACTGGATCAGAAGCCACTAAGAAAGCCAGACCCAAGAACGGCCCCCGGAAACCCGGCCCCCTCAGACCCAGGAAGCCAGCCCGGGATGTCCCGTTGAATGATCCGACAAGGGGGCCCGGCCCCAGGCAGCAGACCACCCTGGCCCCAGCGTTGGCCCCGGCACGACTCCTGTCCTCCAGCCCCCAGCCCACGAGTCCTGGCTATTCGTTCTTCCACCTGGTGGGACCCACACCTTTCTTCCTGCTGATGGGACCTCCGGGACCCAAGGGAGACTGCGGTTTACCGGTAAGACTGGGTGGGGTGTGCGTGCTGCTTGGAGCTCCCAGGGCGGTTAGGCAGTTGTTCTTGATCAGGGCAGATGAGGAGAAATAGCTCACGTTGAGGATATGGTTACGGGCAGAGCCTTGGCTTGAACCCAGGTCCCCTATGCCTCCATCTCTGCCCAGCCCATGACTGCACCTCCTGCCTCGAATTCGTAGTCCTTTGGGGTGAACTTGGGTCTGGCGGCCCCCTCTAGATGAGAGTACCCCTGGGTTTTGGTTGGCCCAAGCCCCAGGTCACTCTTGGCTAACCTGACTGTAAAGGTGGAATGGCTTAATCATGAACGGATTGGCCCCAGGTCACGTGGTCCCCGAAGGCCAGCCCTCCCACTCCTGGAACCGGCCTCTTCTAGCCCCCAGCTTGTCTGTGAGTTTCAGGTGAAGCTTGCACATGGGTTGTCCTGAATATGTTTTGTTTGGCACATTGTTTCAAAATATTTAATAAGTTATGAATGTGTTTTGAATGTGAGAGATTACTTATAAACGTCAGGGAGACCGGCTTTTCTTGGACGAGGGAGTGATGCCGTGGCCTGTGGGCTGCGGCTGGGGCACGGCGGCCTCCCTGGACCGGACGGGCCGGCTCCTGTGTGCGTCCACACATCTCCTGATGGGTCTTCCAACCCAGTGCTCTCATCCTGTGTCTGTTACCTGCCTGGCTCCTGTGGACGTTGATTTGTGGGCCCTGTGAGAGGCGTGTGGGGTGAGGACGAGTCAGGACGAGTGTGAGCGGTCAAGGAAGAAAGAGCATTCCACGTCCAGGAGCGGGCTGGGGGTCGACGCCTCCCGCGTGCCTGGGACCGTCTCCAGGGGCAACGACCTTTCTGCAGCTGGAGGCCAATTCCTCTGGGTGGGGAACGAGGAGACGGAGTTTCCAGAGAGCTGGGGCCTCTGCTGTGTTCCCCCGTCTCGGCGATGACCACCACGTGGGTTTCTCCTTCCTGGAGCTGGGTTGCCTGCCAGGCCCCAGCCTTGGGGTTAGGCTCCCCACAATGTGGAGGCACGGGCAGATGGTGGGAATTCCCAAGCCTTACAAACACACTTAATGAGTTTTAATAATCATTAGGAATAATATTTATTCAGCCTGTCTCCAAGGGGACCGAGAGCCCGTTTTTATTATAACCATATTGTAGAACTTATGGAAAGCGTATGCATTGCTTTGCAATTATGTCAGCATTCTGCTCAGGTCCTGCTTTCTGAAATTGGCAGAGCGTGGAGCGGGAAGCTGAGGAAAACAGGCTTCCCCCTTCTCCAGGCTGCCCAGTCCTGCTCAGGCGCCAGGTGCCCTTGGCCTGTGCCAGCTCAGCTTCGCAAGCTGTGGGGCTGCCGGCCTCCCTGGCTGTGAGGTCGAAAGGGGGTGACGTGCCCCCTCTGACAGAGGAGGGGGGACGTTTGGGGTCTCCACCCTGCCAAGTGGAGGGGGCTGACCCTGTCCCCCAGGGCTCTGTGTGATGTGGAGCGAGAGAGGCCATATCCAAGCCCACAGGACCAGAGCAGGAGCGGGTTCCAGCGTGCAGACGCTGCCGCTGAGCCTGTCGGGCCCCTGAGCGGCGTGCTTCCCTCCCAGGGTTTAGTGATGCGGGTCAGCAGGAGGTCAGGCCGCCTGCAAGATCTGGTCTTGAACTGCTCCCACCCTTGGTTAAGAAGGTGCTGGAGTTGACCTGTGCAGGGGTGATTCAGTTTACCCTGGCCATTGTGCAGGTGAGGAGCCTAGAGACTGGACCCAGAAGGGGCCGGGATTCACTCAGCAGCCACCCAGCACTTCCGAGGCAGACCTGAAGTGTGGGCCCTCGCTCCAGACCCCCACGACCAGCACCTCCCAATCCAGCCCTTCAGTGGCCACTCTGAGGCACTAAGACTCAAGGCCTAGAGGCTGGGGGCTTCAGAGATGGAGGTCCTGCCCTTGATTTCAAGGGAAGAGTTCACATCCAAGGCGTCTTCTGTTGCTATACCTAGCATGCTCACTAGTTATTTCCACACACGTAGCATCTCCCTTTAGGACCTTGTAGGAACTGGTCCAGAGGGAAGGGTGTGTGCACTGACCCCCAGTCTACAGATGGGAGGACCAGGGCTGGGGAGACAGAAAGAGCTGGCCAAGCGCACCCCGCATGCTCTTGCAGGAGGAGCTCGGATGCAAGGTCAGTGGGGACCAGGGCTCTCCCTGGTCCTGCAGCCTGGAACAGGAGAGGGCAAGAGGGGAGACATCAGTCTGCCTGGGTGCCATCCTGCCTCACATCCCATGCCATGCCCTCACCCCACCCTGTCCCCCAGCCTGGAATCTAATCTCACACCAGTCGGGACCAAGAAGCTTCTAGAAGCGTTGTCCAGTCTGCTGTGGTAAACTGGCCACTTCCTATTTTACCCAAGAGCAGAAATCATGAACTAAAGTGGCATTTTTGAGCAATAGGGTCAAGAACTGATTCTGACAAGTGTTCCTTCTCTTCTGTCTCATCCCCACCCGGAACCCTCATCTGCACTCAGGATGTAGCCCCGGCAGAGCGGCAGCGGCACTGCCCGGGGCACGGGGCTCATGCTTTCCAGCCTGGACACACGCAGGCCTGGGTGTAAATTCTGGTTCCACTCTTCACTAGTTCTGCGGCCCCGGCCCGCGCTACGCTTCGGTTTCTGCAGAATGGAAGAGGACAATAGCCCCCACCTCCCGTGAGGAAGCGAGCCGAGGGCTCTCCAGGGATGCCTCGGAGTTCTAGATGAGCTGGGTGACTCCAGGGAGCTCCTTTCCTCTCCCTGGGGCCGTCTGTCCTCTGTGACTGGCCTGGGGAGAATTTCCTTCTGAGAATTCACTGCAGGTCCTTTCAGAGCCTGAGAAGGTTTTCTTTCTTTCTTTTAATATTATTCATTTATTCATTTATGTTTGGCCATGCTGGGTCTTCAGTCCTGTGTGGGCTTTTCTCTAGTTGCGGCAAGTGGAGACGCTCGCTGCGATGCGTGGGCTTCTCATTGTGGTGGCCTCTCTCTTTGCAGAGCACGGACTCTCGGGCGCACGGGCTGTCGTCGTTGTGGCCCGTGGGCTCTGCAGTTTTGGCTCCTGGGCTCTAGGGCACAGGCTCAGGAGTCGTGGCCCCTGGGCTTCGTTGCTTCGCAGCCTGCGGGGTCTTCCTGCGCCAGGGGTCGAACCTGTGTCTTCTCCTTTGGCAGGCAGGACTCTTCACCACTGAGCCCCCAGGGACGCCCCTGAGAGGGTGTTGGAGGCTGTGTCTGACCTGTTCTGTGTGGTTCTCGAGGGGCTCGGGGCCGGCTGGCAGAGGCGGAGACGCAGCTCTGGGCCCAGGCCGGCCGGGAGCTGTAGCCGCTGCGCCAGGGAGCTCTGTGGAAGCCCCGGGAGCGGCGGGGGCTGCGGGGGGAGCATGGAAAAGCTGAGCTTGGCCCTGGGTGAGGAGGGCGGGGAGGCTGTGGTTCACAGAGGCTGCACAGAAGCTGCACAGGAGCCCCACGCCCGGGAGGAGGCGAGTCAAGGCCTTATTTATTCACGTTCGGGCCGCTGGCATTTGCACGCCCTTGCACTTTTTCCAAGCGTCACCTCAGGGAGACCCGGCTGAGTGCCTGGCCCGCAGCAGATACTCCATGACTATCTAGGAGATGAATGAGAGAATTTGATCCTTACGAAAACCAGGTTGTCCTGACAGGCAGGCCAGGCTCCTTGAGATTACACAGACCTCTGCTGCCAGTGGGGTAAGAAGGCACGTGAAGTCCAAAAGCACACAGACTCGGATTTGGAATGACCTGGGTTTGAACCATTTCCTTATCCAGCCATCTTTTCAATCTTTCAACAAATGTTGCATGAGTGCCTTCTAGGTGCTAGGTGCTGTGTGACCTTTGGCAAATCACGCAACCTCTCTGAATCTCAGTTTTTACCTTTGTAAAAAGAAGATCTGGTACCACCTACTTTTCCAGGGTTGTGTGGGTGGTCTGCCTCCAGCATTAGGATCTGGATTCTCGTGGCTGGTTGTTGATGTCCGGATGGGCGAGGCAGGAGCCTTGCTGAGCTAAGAGAACCAAGAGCGCCTTCATGCTGTTGGCGGTCAGGAATTAGGAGCTAGATCTTGAGCCGCTCACCCCTGATACTGGTATTGCCTAGAACACAGGAAAAGGGAGGGGTGTTGGCCCGTCTTTGAGGCATCATCTTTGACCTCCTGCAGCGTGCCAGGCGCTGTGCTGAGCAGTTTACGGACGGCATCCTGTGGCCCAGGCAGAGACCCGTGTCACCGAGGAGTTTAAGGCAGGGACTATGTACGGAGGTGCAGGCATCACGAGGGAGTCCGCAGAGGCTGGGGAAGCACGTGCGGTCCAACCCGAAGGTAGAAGGGGAGGGGAGCGTGTTGCCAGTAGCCCGTGAGAGTTAAAACACGAATGGAGGTCTCCAGCGAGAGTTGGAACCAAACTGGAACACGTCCAGGTGGGAGGAAGGAGAGAAATACCCCACCCACCCTCTCCTTCTACTCTTCAGTTTCTTGCTGGGGCCTCCTATGAACCCAACTCAGCCAGAAGCCTGAGGGTGCAGCCTGTAGATGGGGGCTTCCCAGGTCACCGAGTGGATCTGGGAGTGAACAGAGAATACCCAGGTTGCATACACGCTATCTTGGGGGAAAAAAAATAACAGTGGGTATTGTATTCCCATTTTACAGCTGGGCCAACGGAGGCCGGGAAGCACAGGGAAATGACGTAATTTGCTCAAGGCCACACTGAAAAGCCCTGTCCCCGTAGGGCCTTCCCTACGACAGAGACTGGGGAAAGCTCAGCGCCCTGTGGGCTCATCTTGGGAATAATCATGAGCTCAGATGGTTAGGGATGGAGGAGATTTTGAGATTCCCCTGCCTCCCCTCACCAAGCTACCGGCACTGAACAGAGATCTAGACAATGAAAGGTCGTGGCTCAGGGTCACCTGGCTGTGGACTGTACGGTCAGGACTGGACTCAGGTCTCCCAGGTCCCAGGCCTGTGAAACCTCTCTTGCTGGCTGCCAGGGGTCATGCCAGCCAGGGCTCACTTCCTTCTGCAAGGCTGGGCAGGCGGGCCCCTGCAGCTGGACACAAGGGTGGACTTGTTCCATGAGCCGGGGTTCCCCTCGGCCTGGCTGCTGGAGACCGGGACCCTTGGGGAAGCCCAGAATGACTGCTTGGTTGTTGCCATGGCTCTGTTGGCGTGCGCCCCGCACCCAGGCCTCGTCCGCCTCCCCCCGACAGGCCCGTGGCCCCCGCCCCCGCCCCCTCCGCTCCAGGCCCTCTCAGAGGCCCCGTTGTTTGCAGCGTGGAGTGGAAAAATCCCACCCCGGCCTCGTGAATCATCCCAGAGTCACCCGCTCAAGCTTCAGGCCCTGGAAAGAAATGGCAGCATTTTTCCACTGCATGGAGAACAGGCAGGGTCTCAGCTCGAGCGAGAAGGGCAGGGGGGCATCCAGCCCCGCTGCGTGTGGGAGCGTCAGACCTGGGGCCACAGCCGGGCGGCTGGGCTGCCGTGTCCGGGAGTCCGGCTGTGAACGCACATCACAGGCCCGGCCGTGGGTCCTGACTGGCCCTGAGAGCCTGCTCTGCAGATGTTGGGGATGAGCTCAGACGGCAGGCTGGATGTCCCCGTTTCTGGGGCAGGAGAAGTGCCAGGAGGGTGTATCCAGGCCTCTGCGGTGGCGGGCCTCCCAGCGTCCGCAGGGAGCTGCACTCTACAGAGGCGGTCCCTCCCTGGCCACCTTCTCTGGGAGATGGGCGTGATCTCTCCTTTTCTCTCCTGCTGGATAACTTCGAAAAAGGATGTTCATTTCATAGATGCCTGAAGACCAGAGGGGACTTACCAAGTCTGCACACCTAGTCACAACGCACCTGGCCGCACTGTCTGTGTGGAAGTTGCCCGGGAGACAACAAACCAAACTCAGGTTCTATTAGCTGTGTGGCCTAGAGTCAGTCCCTTCACCTCTCTGAGCCTCTCGGTGGTTCTCACCTGTGAAAAGGGCTCGGTCGTGAGACTGATACCTAAGGGATCCCCGCATTTCTGGATCCCTTGGAAGAGGAGGGTTGAGGAGGGCCTTCTCAGAAGGGAAATCTTCTGTTCTCCCCAAAAACAGATGCCGAGAAAGGTGGCTTAGCATTTTGAGCTGGGGAGTTTCCAGCCGCTTGCTTGACAGAAGCAATACTCACTTTCTGGACGGGCGCTGTGTGCCAGGCGCCGGGATTAGCACCTTTTATAGATTATCTGTCCGCGAGGTGCTGCTGCGAGCTCATCTTGCAGTGAAGGCGTGAAGGCTCGGCGACTGGAAAGGGCTTGGCCACAGCCGCCAGCCAGCAAGGAGGGTGCCCGTGTGGACCCAGGCCCCGTCTAATCGCGTATCCCACTGCTCCCCAGGGAGGAGCAGAGTATGCTGGCCCTGAATCTCAAAACCTACAGTGGTAGGTAGATGACTTGAAACTGTCCACGCAGCCCTGGACTCTGAGCGGAAGGAACACTGCCGGCTGCCAGTTTGGCCAGAGGGACCTGGAGGCCCGAGGTGCCCAGGACTTGCCTGAGGTCACGCAGCTGTGCCCCTCCCTCCCGCTGGGCCTCTTTCCAATGACCCCGGGGCCTTGGTACCCATGTCTGCCAGTCCGGGTTTCTCTTCTGATTTTTTTTTGTTGCTGTTCATGGGCCAGCGGGCACATGGCGTTCACAGACCAGACCTGTGAACCGAGGCTGCCCAGCGTGAGATCTGGATGAGTTACCAGCCAAATTGTACAGGGTTTTCAACACTGATTTTAACTTCGAAAAGGATGTTCATTTCAGCTGGGACTGCACTCTACAGAGGCGGTCCCTCCCTGGCCACCTTCTCTGGGAGATGGGCGTGATCTCTCCTTTTCTCTCCTGCTGGATAACTTCGAAAAAGGATGTTCATTTCATAGATGCCTGAAGACCAGAGGGGACTTACCAAGTCTGCACACCTAGTCACAACGCACCTGGCCGCACTGTCTGTGTGGAAGTTGCCCGGGAGACAACAAACCAAACTCAGGTTCTATTAGCTGTGTGGCCTAGAGTCAGTCCCTTCACCTCTCTGAGCCTCTCGGTGGTTCTCACCTGTGAAAAGGGCTCGGTCGTGAGACTGATACCTAAGGGATCCCCGCATTTCTGGATCCCTTGGAAGAGGAGGGTTGAGGAGGGCCTTCTCAGAAGGGAAATCTTCTGTTCTCCCCAAAAACAGATGCCGAGAAAGGTGGCTTAGCATTTTGAGCTGGGGAGTTTCCAGCCGCTTGCTTGACAGAAGCAATACTCACTTTCTGGACGGGCGCTGTGTGCCAGGCGCCGGGATTAGCACCTTTTATAGATTATCTGTCCGCGAGGTGCTGCTGCGAGCTCATCTTGCAGTGAAGGCGTGAAGGCTCGGCGACTGGAAAGGGCTTGGCCACAGCCGCCAGCCAGCAAGGAGGGTGCCCGTGTGGACCCAGGGCCCCGTCTAATCGCGTATCCCACTGCTCCCCAGGGAGGAGCAGAGTATGCTGGCCCTGAATCTCAAAACCTACAGTGGTAGGTAGATGACTTGAAACTGTCCACGCAGCCCTGGACTCTGAGCGGAAGGAACACTGCCGGCTGCCAGTTTGGCCAGAGGGACCTGGAGGCCCGAGGTGCCCAGGACTTGCCTGAGGTCACGCAGCTGTGCCCCTCCCTCCCGCTGGGCCTCTTTCCAATGACCCCGGGGCCTTGGTACCCATGTCTGCCAGTCCGGGTTTCTCTTCTGATTTTTTTTTGTTGCTGTTCATGGGCCAGCGGGCACATGGCGTTCACAGACCAGACCTGTGAACCGAGGCTGCCCAGCGTGAGATCTGGATGAGTTACCAGCCAAATTGTACAGGGTTTTCAACACTGATTTTAACTCTGGGCAGGAAACCTGGAATCTCATTGATGGTGATCTGAAACAAATGAGTTCCCCAGGCCTCCCACATCCTCGAAAACCTGGCTTCCTCTGAAAGCCCTGTGCTCACTTCTTGACATCAGGCACTTGGTTCATCCTCATTCACGCCTTTGATGGAGGCAGGACCGTAGCCGTGGGGAAGGGCAGCCACAGCGACGCAGGCCCAAGGCCTCGCGTCGAGTTTCCAGCTGTGACATGGTGAGACTGTCCTTTCAACAAAGGTCGTCCTCCAGTTCAGTAAGTCTGCTCTGCTGCCTTGCTTCCTGTGGGAAAGAAGAGAGGTGAGAACAGACAGGTCGCTCCCTGAATGCCGTGTTATGGGATTAGGCCCCTCTTACGTGGGAAATAGGGAGCTACTGAGTGTTGTTGAGCTGGGAGATGCCTTGGGAAGGTGAACGGGCTGTGTCGAGGAACACTGGAGAGGCGAGAGGGTGGAGGTGGGGAGACACGTGGGAGAGGGTCTTGAGGGTGACGATGAAGGCCGAAGCCAGCTGTGCCCCCTGGACTAGATGAGACATTCGAGTGACGATTGTACCATGGTGCATGTTTACCATCTCTTTTCATCATCCTCTGAGGAGGGTATATATTGCCCCATGTTATAGGCGCAGGCTGGTTAAGGAACCGGCCCCAGTCTAGCTGGTAGATAGCAACACTGGGGTCTGAACCCCTAAAGCCTTTCCTAACACCCTGTGAGCTACACTGACTCTCTGTGATGCAGAGGCGACCCTGGGCCAGTCTCTTCCCTGCTCAGGCCCTGCAGAGCCCTTGGCTGAAGTCTGAGGCCTCTTGCTGTTTAAGTTTATCAAACATTTGGCTGAGCCTCAGGGAGAGAGAGATGACTCATATCCCATTAATTCCTTTGAGGAGACCACGGTCTAGTGGGAGAGACGGGCTTCTAAGTAGACAGTTCCCAAGTACTCTACAGTGGCCTTCCAAGCCCAGGGCAAGAGGGGATTTGGCTCAGCATAGGGAAGGGATCAGAGAAGGCTTCCTGGAAGAGGGCTACCCTAAGTTAGCTGTGTCATAAAAGATGAGAGCTTCAGACACCCAGAAACAGTAGCTGTGAAGGCCTGAAAGCCCCAAAGAGCATGAGTTCCTCGGGCGGGACCTCTCGTCTCAGCCACGCCCAGAGCTCTGCACACGTCTGTTGAATGACGACCTGATCCCATTGTCTTCCGCCACTTGGCACTGATGCTCTCTCCTTGCTCTTTATTCAGGGTCCCCCTGGGCTGCCTGGGCTGCCTGGACCCCCTGGCACACGGGGTCCTCGGGTAAGTGATTACACGCTACGCTTTGAGTTCGGTTGTCTCTCTGTCCTGGACCCTCGTTGCCCCCGCAGTGCCAGCGTTGCTGTGTGTCCTCGTGCTGCCTAGCACCCATTTTCCCCTTTGTCCATTGGAGTGGGTGTGGAGCTTTTAGAGACCACTGTGTGGCTGGACGAGGCATGGGACCATGGGAGCCTCTTGCAGGGTCTCAGCTGTCTGCCGTGGGCAACCCCTTGGCAGCCTGGGGGAGAGAAGGGGTTTCGGGAAGATCACACCCCCCTCAGCTGACGGCCTTCGGGGTTTGGCTGGAAAAAAGCTGACTTGGGAGGGTGTGACCCTTGTGTCCATTGTCCCATCTCTTCCGGGCCACCCTGGGGTAGGGATGCTGACAGAGGCAACCGGTCAGGCCATGCCAGGGACAGCAGGAGCCCCCCATGCTGAGAGGTTCCACCAGAGCCTGGAGGACGGCTTGCCAGACTTCCGTGGCTGGTAGGAGCGAGCCCAGACCTCAGAGCAGAAACCATGCATAGCTCTGGTCTGTTATGCCTGGCATGCCACTCTTTGGTACCTTATCTCATCCCCTCTCCTTCGAAGACCCCCACGGGCCAGTATGATCATTCTCATTTGGGGATGTACTGAACAACTCAGAAATGGAAGGGCTGGGCCTGGAACTTAACGATACAACCCGGGGACTCTCGGGGGTCCTCTTGCTGAAAACTGTGTTTTCCCAGAGGCTCAGACCCATGGGGCCTGGCAGTTCCAGTACTCTACAGTGGCCTTCCAAGCCCAGGGCAAGAGGATTTGGCTCAGCATAGGGAAGGGATCAGAGAAGGCTTCCTGGAAGAGGGCTACCCTAAGTTAGCTGTGTCATAAAAGATGAGAGCTTCAGACACCCAGAAACAGTAGCTGTGAAGGCCTGAAAGCCCCAAAGAGCATGAGTTCCTCGGGCGGGACCTCTCGTCTCAGCCACGCCCAGAGCTCTGCACACGTCTGTTGAATGACGACCTGATCCCATTGTCTTCCGCCACTTGGCACTGATGCTCTCTCCTTGCTCTTTATTCAGGGTCCCCCTGGGCTGCCTGGGCTGCCTGGACCCCCTGGCACACGGGGTCCTCGGGTAAGTGATTACACGCTACGCTTTGAGTTCGGTTGTCTCTCTGTCCTGGACCCTCGTTGCCCCCGCAGTGCCAGCGTTGCTGTGTGTCCTCGTGCTGCCTAGCACCCATTTTCCCCTTTGTCCATTGGAGTGGGTGTGGAGCTTTTAGAGACCACTGTGTGGCTGGACGAGGCATGGGACCATGGGAGCCTCTTGCAGGGTCTCAGCTGTCTGCCGTGGGCAACCCCTTGGCAGCCTGGGGGAGAGAAGGGGTTTCGGAAGATCACACCCCCCTCAGCTGACGGCCTTCGGGGTTTGGCTGGAAAAAAGCTGACTTGGGAGGGTGTGACCCTTGTGTCCATTGTCCCATCTCTTCCGGGCCACCCTGGGGTAGGGATGCTGACAGAGGCAACCGGTCAGGCCATGCCAGGGACAGCAGGAGCCCCCCATGCTGAGAGGTTCCACCAGAGCCTGGAGGACGGCTTGCCAGACTTCCGTGGCTGGTAGGAGCGAGCCCAGACCTCAGAGCAGAAACCATGCATAGCTCTGGTCTGTTATGCCTGGCATGCCACTCTTTGGTACCTTATCTCATCCCCTCTCCTTCGAAGACCCCCACGGGCCAGTATGATCATTCTCATTTGGGGATGTACTGAACAACTCAGAAATGGAAGGGCTGGGCCTGGAACTTAACGATACAACCCGGGGACTCTCGGGGGTCCTCTTGCTGAAAAATCTGTGCTTTTCCCAGGAGGGCTCAGACCCATGGCGCCTGGCATCTGTGCCCAGGCTGAATCAGCCTTTCCCACGCTGGGTGCCTGGCGAGGCCCTGGCAGAGATAGCCGCCTGGGGCATATTTTTAGCTCTGAGCCCAGCGGATGGTTCTGGTTATGCAATTACTCGAGCCCTAGTTCCCTCCAGGCCTGGCCCGGTGCTCCCTGGGCCCAGGGCTCTGGAATCTGCTGTCTGAAGTGCCATTTTCTCCTGGTTTTGGAGTCTCCATGGAGCACTTGTCCAGAGCCGGGGACGACAGCAGTATCATGGACGCTGCTGGCCAAGGGACGCTGTGGCCTGGGACGAGGCCCTGGGACCTAGCGTTCCCGACCCCGGCAGTTGGCCTGGGCCTCTGAACTCCTCCTGAGCCCCTGGCTTCTGTGCCTCGGCTTGGACTGTCCTCTTGACCCAGCATGCCCTCCTTTGCAAACTCCTTCTCCATCGATGGCTCAGATCAAATGCCTCCTCCTTCTTGAAGCTCCGGTGACATGCACGGGTACCTTGGTAAAAGATATTGACCACTGAACTCCATCACCGGAGTGGCACGTGCAGGTTCTCATCCCAGCTTTCCAGCCTTCCTGATACATATGTTCCAATATTAGCCCCATTTTACAGGTGAGGAAACTGAGACTCAGAAAGGTTCCGTTACTTTGGATAAGGTCGAACAGAATAAATTCCAGAGCCCGGATTGAACCCGGAGCATCAGACTCCAGAGCCCATGACCTTAAACTACCTCTTGTGTTCGTTTTTCCATCTACTTGGCTAGCCCCTCTGGGCCAGAGACAGGTCTCATTGACTCTTCTTTCCTACTCGATGCCTAGCAGAGTGCCCTGTGTACAGAAGGTGCTGGGGAAATGGTTGCTGATGAACTCTAGTCTGGAAGTCAAGGACATTTCTCGAAGGAGGATGGACACATGTATATGTATGGCTGAGTTCCCTCAACGTTCCCTGGTGACTAGGGATTCTCCAGGCAAGATTATTGAAGTGGGTTGCCATGCCCTTCTCCAGGGGATCTTCCCAATCCAGGGACTGAACCCGAATCTTTTAGATCTCCTGCATTAACAGGCAGGTTCTTTACCATATATCCCAATACACACACACACACACACACACACACACAAGGATTTCCCCCAAGAAGTTGTGTGACCTTAGTCAAGTCCCTTCCCTATTCTGGGCCTCAATTTCAACTTTTATAAAACATGGGATCCTGGTCAGGCATTTCCAGCCAAGGTTCCTTCCAGCGCTGAAATTCCACGAGTGAGAGAAGGACTCTCCTGACAGCCCTCTCAGGCTCTTGGAAGACTCCCCCCTCCCTGGCGCCCATCACTCTGTTTCTAGACTGGAAATTCCATAGGTCGTAAAATTCCAAAGATAATGGAATGCTGGGGCTGAACAGTCCCAGTTCCTCCGTCCAGATGGTGGGTCTGGGGCTCGGGAGGGGCGGGCCTTACCTGAGGTCACCAGAGCTCTGTGGCTCGCCCCACTCCACCTCCTCGTGCTCCCCAGCCCAGCTGGGGATGCTGGGGAATCCCTCGGCCTCCCTCCACTCAGCTCTCTGGGCTGCAGCCTTTGTAGAATCGGTCTGCTTGGCTCCCAGTCAACTATGCGCTTTGTTTCTTTGCAAGGCCGTGGCTGGAAAGGGGTGGGAAGGCAGAAGCCCCCCACCTTCATGAGCCACAGATGGGGGAGTGCCCTAGCCCTCCATCTTTGGGCAGCTTGGAGGATGACTGGGGAGAGGCAGAGTCACTCCTGACTTTGTCTCACACACCCCGCCCTGGTTCTGGGGTGCTGGATGTGAGGGTCCCCTCCTCAAAACACCCCCGTCCGACCTTTTCCCAATTCAGCCAGAGCTCTGAGCTTAGGTCCCAAGAGCCCTGGCTGGGGGGAAGCTCGGAGGCCTTCCAGATTCCTTAGAGACCTTGAGTCCCCGTCACTCATGGAACTGCTGGGGAGACTGAGGCTGGGGAAGGGGGAGGCTTAGAGCTGGGACCAGGTTGCATCGGATCACCAGGAGACAGGGTGGGGGCGGAGGGTGGATTGTTTCGAGGTCACCGTGGCTTGTCCCTGGTGACTAGGGATTCTCCAGGCAAGATTATTGAAGTGGGTTGCCATCCCCCAGGGGATCTTCCCAATCCAGGGACTGAACCCGAATCTTTTAGATCTCCTGCATTAACAGGCAGGTTCTTTACCATATATCCCAATACACACACACACACACACACACACACACAAGGATTTCCCCCAAGAAGTTGTGTGACCTTAGTCAAGTCCCTTCCCTATTCTGGGCCTCAATTTCAACTTTTATAAAACATGGGATCCTGGTCAGGCATTTCCAGCCAAGGTTCCTTCCAGCGCTGAAATTCCACGAGTGAGAGAAGGACTCTCCTGACAGCCCTCTCAGGCTCTTGGAAGACTCCCCCCTCCCTGGCGCCCATCACTCTGTTTCTAGACTGGAAATTCCATAGGTCGTAAAATTCCAAAGATAATGGAATGCTGGGGCTGAACAGTCCCAGTTCCTCCGTCCAGATGGTGGGTCTGGGGCTCGGGAGGGGCGGGGCCTTACCTGAGGTCACCAGAGCTCTGTGGCTCGCCCCACTCCACCTCCTCGTGCTCCCCAGCCCAGCTGGGGATGCTGGGGAATCCCTCGGCCTCCCTCCACTCAGCTCTCTGGGCTGCAGCCTTTGTAGAATCGGTCTGCTTGGCTCCCAGTCAACTATGCGCTTTGTTTCTTTGCAAGGCCGTGGCTGGAAAGGGGTGGGAAGGCAGAAGCCCCCCACCTTCATGAGCCACAGATGGGGGAGTGCCCTAGCCCTCCATCTTTGGGCAGCTTGGAGGATGACTGGGGAGAGGCAGAGTCACTCCTGACTTTGTCTCACACACCCCGCCCTGGTTCTGGGGTGCTGGATGTGAGGGTCCCCTCCTCAAAACACCCCCGTCCGACCTTTTCCCAATTCAGCCAGAGCTCTGAGCTTAGGTCCCAAGAGCCCTGGCTGGGGGGAAGCTCGGAGGCCTTCCAGATTCCTTAGAGACCTTGAGTCCCCGTCACTCATGGAACTGCTGGGGAGACTGAGGCTGGGGAAGGGGGAGGCTTAGAGCTGGGACCAGGTTGCATCTGATCACCAGGAGACAGCATTTGGTGAAATATCAGGAAGGGGCCGGAGGGTGGATTGTTTCGGAGGTCACCCGTGACACTGTTATAAAACCCCTAGGCTGCGTGAGCTTCTCAGCTCGACATGGACGGAGAAGGGGAGGGTCCCAGCCCAGGCATGAAGGAAGAGGGAGGTGCCTGGGCAGAACGTGATGGGCTGCAGCTGGGAAGCTGGCCTTGACGAGAGAGGAAGGAAGCGAAGTCATGCACAGCCCGATGAGTCAAGAGGGGCCAAGGAGGAGGGCAGAGTGTCTGGAGGCTGTTGGGGGCACCCCTTGAGGTGCCTCTCCCCATCCCCAGTGCCTCAGATTATTCCTATTGAATAAAGACACTCAGAAAGTAGTCGATCTTTGGGACCCTGTTTATCTTACTGGGGTGCAAGATGCTAGCCTGAGAGTCTTTGAAGAGAGAGTGGACATAAGGCCCCAGCTGTTGTAAGGGAGATGTGTGTGGCCTGGGAAAATCCAGTGCCATGAATAAGCCTTGGACTTGAAGCCAAGAAACTGGGTTTCAGACCTCGCTTGGCCACCACTCTGCTGTGTGACCTTGGCCAAGACCCTTTTGAGTCTCTGGGTTCAGTCTTCCCAGCCGCTTCATGGTCCCCAAGGGGCCCTGGAAATGTAGAGCACGTGGGCATCGAAGGGAGACCACACGTGAGATGCACCCTTGTCCAGAGGCGGCCAAGTGCTCCCTTGATGGGCGTGCAGTTCTAGAGGTTCACGCAAAGTCCAGGTGGAGTCTGAAGGGTGGAGAGGTTCCCCCTTAAGCAGGAGGAATCCCGGAAGGTTCCCTGGAGGAGGCAGTATTAAAGCCAGGCCTTGCAGGGTGGGTTGGATTTCAGCCAGAGGGAATGGATGGGAAAGGCATGCGAGAGGATGGAACAGCATGGTTTAGGTGATATGGGGAAAAAGTGCCAGGCGCAGGGCAGGGCAGCCAATGGCTAAGCGTGCTCTGGGCCCAGGAAGCAAGTGCGGGAGGGGCCGATGGGGCCAGGGGAGAGATTATGGAAAAGGGGCCAGATTCAAGAGCTTGTGCTCTGAAGATGTACATCTGAGGTCGAAATCGAGCTTTGCCCTTTAGCAGCCGGGTGACCTGAGAAAGCTACAAACCTCTCAGAACAACAGCTTCTTCATCTTGAAAACAGGAATCGTGGTAGCACCTATATGGTGGGTTAATGAGATAAAATGAGGGAATGCACAGAAAGAGCTTAGCACAGAGCCAGGCGTGAGGGAGCCTTTCTGCCGTCAGCTGCCATGGCCAGCCTGCTGAGACTCAGCGAGCGGGGAGGATCCGGGTGGGCAAGCAGGAGTGCCAGGCCTTGCTTCAGTAAGTGGGGTGACCCTTGTGTTCCCCTCATCTCTCTTTTTCTTTTCCCTTTCAGGGTCCTCCTGGGCCTTACGGGAATCCAGGCCTCCCTGGGCCCCCTGGAGCCAAAGTGAGTACCTGCTGTGGGGTGTGGAGGTACAGCCCTGGGCTGAGGGCTGGGCTGTAACGGGAAGCTTCCTTTCTTAGGGGCTCCTAGAGGCAGGACCTCAGGGTCACCCTGGATGATCCACATCCAGACCACCAGCCCTTCCTGAAGGCCTCCCGGGTGCCAGGCCCTGGACCGGGCTGGAGGCACAGGGAGAAGTTAGGGGTTCAGCATCTGGTGGGGAGGGGCGGGGGGAGCAGGGCATCTGGAGCCTGCCACGGCCCTCGCAGCGGGCGGGAAGAAAGGTCACCTGGTGCTGAGCGGAAGAGGGCCCTGGAGGTCCAGCCTGAGTGTGTTCCTGGGTCCTGGGACACGCCCTGGGGAGGCACGTCAAGGTTTGAGCTGGGGAGGGATGTGGGAAGATCCTGTCTGAGAAAAATCCCTGAATGCCATGTGGACGGCGGGCTAGGGGTGGGGACCAGAGTAGAGGCAGGGAGACCTGGGTGACGCGGGCCAGCGTAAGGTGTGGGAGGAAGGGATGGGCGCCTTGGCAACGGGGAGGTGAGGTAGACGGCGATGGGCGAGAAGAGAGACAGGACCTCCCCGCTCTAGCCTCAGTGACCAAACTGAGGAAGAAGGAATGTTGCATTTGGTAATCTGATGGAGAGGATTCGTGCACTTTCTGAAACTCGGGGGCTCTGAGCTGGAGACAGAGCCCTGGGGGTGGCGGGTGGCCAGTACAGAGATACCACCTCTGGGCCTTCGACGAGACCAGAAACCCGCGTGACCAGTGCTCTGAGGAGTGTGGAGGGTTCCACGGAGGGGCGCCAGCAGAGGCCAGAGCCGTCCAGGCCTGTGCATGCAGAGAGAAGCACCGGGAGGAGTATGGGGCTAGCAATGTCAAGGTTACAGGGAGTAGCTTCAGAGATGGCTGGAGAAATAGGAGGAAGGGAAGGAAGGCATAGACTCATAGACTCAGCGTCTGTGCCCAAAGAGTGCGCGGCAGGCAGGAAGGGCAGGGGGTCCGCCCGACGGTCAGCGGTGGGGTAACCGGGTGAAGAGCACCCTTGGGCTTTGGTTGGCCCAGGCTCAGGGTCCTTCTCTGCTAACCTGTTACAAAGGTCCAGCAGCTTGCAGAAAACCATTAGCAACGGGCCTCGGCTCGTGCAGCAATGGATGGCTGAGCATCCTCCGTAGGTCAGTCCTGACCCCTGGAGTAGAGCTCCTCGGCCCACCTGTCTGGACATTTGGGACAAAGGTACACAGGTAGCCCTGGATGTGTGCCCGTAGGGCACCTGGGTGCCAGTGGAGAGCCCTCTCCCAGAGCCGCGGGAGCGCGTGCCTCCACCCCGTAGGTATGCGACTTTGGCCAGGGCTGGGCTGGGTGCTTCAGTGGAAAGTGAGCCCAGGGGCTTCCCGTTCTCAGGGGCCAGCAGCTGCCTGGAGGTGCTCTGCTTTCTTTTCTTAATTAAAAAAAAAAAATTTGGGGGTGTCTTTCATTGTTTTATTTATTTTCATCCATCTTTATTCTTTGGCCTGTGTGGGCCTCCCATTGCAGTGGCCTCTCTCGTTGCAGAGCTCCGGCTCTGGGCACATACGCTCCAGAGTGCTGGCTTGTAATTGGACGCACCCGTCCAGCCGCTCGGCGGCACGTGGGGTCTTCCTGGGCCAGGGATCTAACCGGTGCCCCTTGCAGTGCAAGGTGGACTCTTTACCCACTGGGCCACCAGGGAAGCCCTGCTCTGGGTTTTAACAAGGCAAGTACCGATGATGCTAAGCACTGTATATTGAACGGTAATCTGATGGAGAGGATTCGTGCACTTTCTGAAACTCGGGGGCTCTGAGCTGGAGACAGAGCCCTGGGGGTGGCGGGTGGCCAGTACAGAGATACCACCTCTGGGCCTTCGACGAGACCAGAAACCCGCGTGACCAGTGCTCTGAGGAGTGTGGAGGGTTCCACGGAGGGGCGCCAGCAGAGGCCAGAGCCGTCCAGGCCTGTGCATGCAGAGAGAAGCACCGGGAGGAGTATGGGGCTAGCAATGTCAAGGTTACAGGGAGTAGCTTCAGAGATGGCTGGAGAAATAGGAGGAAGGGAAGGAAGGCATAGACTCATAGACTCAGCGTCTGTGCCCAAAGAGTGCGCGGCAGGCAGGAAGGGCAGGGGGTCCGCCCGACGGTCAGCGGTGGGGTAACCGGGTGAAGAGCACCCTTGGGCTTTGGTTGGCCCAGGCTCAGGGTCCTTCTCTGCTAACCTGTTACAAAGGTCCAGCAGCTTGCAGAAAACCATTAGCAACGGGCCTCGGCTCGTGCAGCAATGGATGGCTGAGCATCCTCCGTAGGTCAGTCCTGACCCCTGGAGTAGAGCTCCTCGGCCCACCTGTCTGGACATTTGGGACAAAGGTACACAGGTAGCCCTGGATGTGTGCCCGTAGGGCACCTGGGTGCCAGTGGAGAGCCCTCTCCCAGAGCCGCGGGAGCGCGTGCCTCCACCCCGTAGGGTATGCGACTTTGGCCAGGGCTGGGCTGGGTGCTTCAGTGGAAAGTGAGCCCAGGGGCTTCCCGTTCTCAGGGGCCAGCAGCTGCCTGGAGGTGCTCTGCTTTCTTTTCTTAATTAAAAAAAAAAAATTTGGGGGTGTCTTTCATTGTTTTATTTATTTTCATCCATCTTTATTCTTTGGCCTGTGTGGGCCTCCCATTGCAGTGGCCTCTCTCGTTGCAGAGCTCCGGCTCTGGGCACATACGCTCCAGAGTGCTGGCTTGTAATTGGACGCACCCGTCCAGCCGCTCGGCGGCACGTGGGGTCTTCCTGGGCCAGGGATCTAACCGGTGCCCCTTGCAGTGCAAGGTGGACTCTTTACCCACTGGGCCACCAGGGAAGCCCTGCTCTGGGTTTTAACAAGGCAAGTACCGATGATGCTAAGCACTGTATATTGAACTTTTCCTCTGTGCTAGGCACTCTGCACGTGGCCTGTCTCGTTTGATCCCCGCAAAGACCAAATGACATGGTAGAGATACTGCGCCCATTTACAGATGGGGAAACTGAGGCTCAGGCAGAGTCAGACCTGTCTAGGAAATGCCAATGGGACCTGCGCTGTGAGTCAGGCAGAGAGTCTGTAGTCTTCTTGAGAAACTTCTGCTTTACAGAGGCTTCGGGTCTCCCAGGCCTGGGCATATCAAGATGCTGAGGATTAGCCACTGTTTTGTTTGCCAGACTTGCTCAAGAACACGCCTTGCTTGGCCTGCTCTGGGACTGTCTGGTTCTCTCGCCTCCCTCGCGCTCCCAGACTTGAGCCCCTGCTTCTGTGGCGGCAGATGCTCCACCAGCTTCTCCCTGGTCCTCGCTGGCCTCAGGCTGGCCTGTAGCCCACCCCCATCCTGCCAGCAGGCCCTCAGAGGCAGGAGGAGGACCCAGCTGCCACTCTTCCCGCCATTCTGAGAAGCAGCTCTGAGTAGTAAGGGAGGCTCAGACCTGGCAGATGAGCCCTCCCGTGGCTATATGAAGCTGGATCCCTGACGCAGGGCCTCACGAACAGGTTTCTAGCTTGCTTCAGTGTAAACAGTAAGGGAGCAGGGTCCAGAAAACACACTGGAATGGGAGTTTTCTCCCATTAGCACTTGCATAAAATGCCCAGGGGAACATCACGCCCTTTAGCTGGATACGTGACTGCGCACGTCTAAGAGGTGAGCCCAAGGGGATCCAGGACAGACTGGTTGGACGGGAGACCCCAGGCTGTTGGACTTTGGCTCTGGGCTGCTCTTGACGGGTGGTTTGGCCAGGATAGGGTTAAAGAGAGGCTCTTCCTGGACGAGATTCCTGAGATTGGAAGAGACTGTTGTGGATCTGCAGGAATCGGTGTGATTGGGAGAAGAGGGTCCTGTTTACCAGATCCTTTCTGGGTCTGGCTAGTGACCTGGTGGGATTCTAGGGCTGGCCCCCTCCTGGTCCCACGCTGGCGCCTCCTTTTCCGCCGTGTCAGCTCCTAGAGCTACTTCTTGGGGCTACCCTTCCATTCATCTTCCTTCAATCAACAGACACTTATCCAGCCCTTACTGTGTGTGATAGATGGAAAAAATCAGCCAAACAGGCAGGGCCTCTTTGGTGGCAGGGAGCCCGCCTTTCCTCCGGATTGGGTCACTGCATTCATTCCTGTACCGTATTTATGGAGCCCTTGGGAGCTCATGGCTTTTTGGGTTAAAGATCCCCCTGCCAGGCTAAGGAGGGGAGAGACTGGTGGACTGAGGAATCAAGAAGGGGAGGCAGAGCAAAGGTGAAGAGCTTCATCCCTTCATCCACATTCATGCCATGCCTGCTACCTATGTATGAGTAATACAAGATGTACCTATACATAAGTGCTATATAGTGTTTCCTGGTTATTAACAATTACCTTGTAGAAAGACTGAATCAATCCATGCCAGTGCTAGCATTAGAGGAGGATATTTGGAAAAGATAATTCATTATTGTTTTCAATTCACTCCACGATGTTGATCATCTATGAGAAAATAATTTTCTAAACATTTGCTTTCTATTTGCATTTCATCATTTATGAATTTGTTTACTTTAGGGGCTGGGATGTTGGCTTTTGTTACTGATTTGTAAATATTTGTGTTTATACATGAAGGCTTATTAAGGCTGTATTTATCTTACAAATATTTTTGAATTTATTGTTTGTCTATTAAGAGTATTTATGATGATTTTCACAGATGAGAGTGTCACCTATTTTTTTTTGAACTAACAATCATACCTGACACTTATTAGGAACTTATAATATGTCAGAATTTGAGCCACCAAAGAGAGCTAAGTTGGGGAGAGCTTTGCCATAGCTAGGGACTTCTCTAGCGACTCAGATGGTAAAGAATCTGTCTGCAATGCAGGAGACCTGAGTTCAGGGAGACCTGGGTTCAGTCCCTGGGCCAGGAAGATCCTCTGGAGAAGGGAATGGCTTCCCACTCCAGTACTCTTGCCTGGGAAATTCCATGCACAGAGGAGACTGAGGGGCCTACAGTCCATGCGGTCACAAAGAGTCAGCCACCACGGAGTGACTAACACCACCATATGTAAAATGTATGGTTCTCTGTTTTCGTATTTAGACATTTCTTTTCCATACTAAGACCAGAGCGATAGCCACTTATATTCCATTTTATAATATCATTTATACTCTTAAAATCTTAAACCATCTGGAGTTAATTTTTATGGGAGTAAGTGTGGATATGACTTTATTTTTCCCCCAGTAGTTGATCATTTATTAAATAACTTTTCCTCCTCTAGTATATGCCAGTCTATTTTAGGCCATTCATATGTGTTTCATCACTATGTTTGTCTATTTTTAGGCGAGAAAAATACTGTTTTATGACAGTTATTATCCTTATATTTTGTGTCTTCTTCATCCACTTAAAATTTTTTTTCTGGCTATTTAATCCTTCAGATGAACTTTATGCCCATCTTAATAATTTCTTTAAAAAACCTGTCTTGGGGTTTTTCTTGGAATTGTATTAAATGTATTTATTTGTGAGGAATTACCATCTTTAAAATATTAAATTTTCCTATCTAAAACCATGGGACATCTTCCCATTTGGTTGAGTTTTTAAAACATCTCTTAATAAACTTCTGTAGTTTTTATTGCATCAATCTGGCCCATTTCTTACTGAGTTTGTTCTAAGAAATTTTATATTTTTGTTGCTGTTATGAATGGAATATTTTCCCCATTATATTTTCTAGCTGGCTCTTGGCAATTGAAAAGAACTACGGAGTTTGTATATTTGTACTTTGGGTGTTTATTTTACAACCATGCCCTTTGCTGAATTATTTTATTAGTTCTAACAGTACTTCACTTAGTTCTCCTGAATTTCTAGACAGGCACTCATATTGTTTGCAAAAAACGGACATATTTTTGTCTCCTTTTCCTCAAAGGTTAGTAGTCTTATTTGTTTTTCCTGCCTTATTGCCGTGGCCAGAACTTATAAACACGTGGTGATGGTGTGAGACCTAGTGAATCTTCGGAGGACCTTTCGGGGTCGGGGCCAGATCTGACCCCATCCTAGCCCTAGCGCTGTCTCTTGAGACTCCATTGATTTATTTTTTCACTTAAGAAATATTTTTATGATGCCTCCTCTGGGCCAGGCCCTGTGCTACATCCTCGGGATCATGTATCTTGCAAAGGATGACTTGCACAGGGGACTTCTGGCCCAGAATTTTCCAGTTCTTCCTGGTTTGCTCCTTTGCCTCAAGCCCTCATGAGGCCTCATCTAACCGAAGCCTTCTGTTCTTTCTACCTCCCAACTTCACCTGCAGGAAAGGAGCACGTGGTTTCCATTCCCACTCTCTTTAGCATTTCTGGTTTAATATATACGTTCCTATCCCTCTTCTATCTCCTTAAGGCTCTGTTAACTAGAGTCTGCTGTTCCGTACAGAGGGAAAGGGGCTTGTCCGAGATCACACAGGCTCATTGGCTGGAGAACTGGGTCTGACCCCCAGGTTCGCAACCTCACTGAGGTGTAAATAATTGATTAGACCTTATTATTTCTTATATCTCTTACTGGAGAGTGTGCAGGAGTTTGGCTGGGAAGGTGGATGAACTTCCGCCTCCCAGAAGTCACACCTTCACCTGACCAAGGGAGCCCTAAGCATCTCTGGAGCCCACACTTCATCCGCCTCCCTCCTTGTCTGCCTCCGACCTTAGCCGGGCTGACGGACTCTCAGTCTGGATCAAGTTCTCCCAGCTTCCTGCTGCACTCCACGTATCACTGATCAGAGTTGTTCCTCTGTCGTGTATTGAAATGTAAAGATCTTGGGCTCAGGAAGCAGACTTCCTGAGAATGAACGGCCCTTGGACAAATCACTTACCCTCTCTGTGCCTCAGTTTCCTCATCTGTGAAACGGGGATAATGATCATGGCTCTTTTGTAGATTTATGGGTTGAGGGGCTTCGAAGAGCACTCAGGAGATGCCAGAGCAGATCCACATTACTGGTCTCTGGTTTCTCCCTTGAGACGTCCCCACAGGCATGAGCCATGTCTCGATTCCCACTAGGACATTCCTTGGGTGCACTGTAGGATGTGTAGATGTCCAGTAAATACCAGTGTTTGTTGATGTTGTTCTCGGGCAGGGATTAAGTCCCAAGCATGGCGCTGGCTGCTAAGAGTGCAGAGAGCAGTCCATAGAGACTCAAATGCCCGGGATATGGACTCTGGGCAAAGAAGCCAGTCTGACAACCCTCTTGGTCTCAGTTTCCCCTTCTGTAAGACGACAGAACGGGATGCACGAAGGCCCACCCGTGAGAGCATTTTAAGAGCAGCTCATCTATTGGGCACAGAGCGAGGTGGGCCAGGGCGGGGTGGGTAGAAGCTGCCGGCCTTTTTTGGCCGTTGGAATCCTGGGTGGCCCTGGGCCTGGCCCTGCACATGGACATAAAAGGCATTGCAGCTGGGCTTGTGAAGGCCGAGGCTGGGAGAGTGTCCGCAAGGGGCAGCTGCAGCATGAGGTAGTTGATCGCAGAGGCGGGGCCTGCAGCCGTGACCTGGGGGGACCCAGGTGGACAGAGAGGTGGGGTCCTAGCAAGGAGAGACGCGGCCTGCAGCCTGGGGCAGCCAGAGGGCATGTGGGAGAAGCGTGTGGCTTCCCATGTGTAAGTGAGAGCTCTGGAGTCTGACTGGCCGAGGCCCTGGTCAGACGTAGTGAGACTTGGCCTCTCACTGGCGTGCCACCCTGGGCAAGGTCTCAGCTCCCCTGAACCTGGGCTCGGTCCTGCCCTGCCACGCGTGGGTGGAAGAGGCTTGGCCAGGTGCTGCATTGAGCAGACCTGGCACAGTGCTGGGCACGTGGTAGGTGGGCCATGAAAGGCTGCCCTTCGTCTTTTACGGCTCGTTCCAGTTTGGAATGCAGTGCTTTCTCGTGGAGAGTGACTGAGTCAGTATTTGGAAGGTCTGGGTCCCGACAGAAAAGAAACAAATGGGAACTAATTAAAGTTGGCCCAGCCACCCTCCCCACGTGGCACGTCCATCATCTCACGGACTCCTTGCCAAGAAGCTGGACGCCAGCGGACATGTGTGCCTGTTGTACCCGTGTGTGTGTGTGTGTGTGTGTGTGTGTGTGCAGCCCACATTTTAAAGGTGAGGAAACAGAGGCTCAGAGACATGCAGTCACTTGCCTGAGATCCTACTGTGAGTTCGTAGTTCCTGTGGACTCAGGACTTTGGGCTCAGGACCCAGATTGGGGAGGGAGCTTGGCAGTGGGGGTAAGGGACAGAGAATAGGGGACTGACTTCCCAAAGGCCTGTCTCCTGAGTAGTGAGGTCACGCCACAGCCCAACCTCCCCAGCTGTAAGAGACACAGCTGGGAGGTCCTTCCCTGCGCATGTGCTCTGAAGAGCCAGGACCCCTGTGGTGGGGACGCTCCCGTGCACTGGCACCGAGAACACTTGCCCTGCTGCCTGTCGGTTTCTCCACTGTTCCCTGCCTGTTCGAACCTGTTGGGGCCCAGGTCTGTGTTCTGGGAATCACACAGTCAGGGCCCTCGTCGCAGCTCTGCCAGTGGCTCAGCTTGGGACCGTGAGCTGACCCTTTCCCTCCCCAGGCCTCAGTCTCCCTGAATGTGTCAGGGGGTAATGACACTTTCTTTGCCCACTTTATCAGGCTCTTCTGGGAGCCTGGTGAGGTGAAGGATATTAATAGCAAACTGTGAAGGGCTGTCCATAGGTTAAGCAGCTGTTAGCGCACTGGCTCCAGGTACGTGGAAGCGGGGCTCCCTGTAAGTGAGAGCTCTGGAGTCTGACTGGCCGAGGCCCTGGTCAGACGTAGTGAGACTTGGCCTCTCACTGGCGTGCCACCCTGGGCAAGGTCTCAGCTCCCCTGAACCTGGGCTCGGTCCTGCCCTGCCACGCGTGGGTGGAAGAGGCTTGGCCAGGTGCTGCATTGAGCAGACCTGGCACAGTGCTGGGCACGTGGTAGGTGGGCCATGAAAGGCTGCCCTTCGTCTTTTACGGCTCGTTCCAGTTTGGAATGCAGTGCTTTCTCGTGGAGAGTGACTGAGTCAGTATTTGGAAGGTCTGGGTCCCGACAGAAAAGAAACAAATGGGAACTAATTAAAGTTGGCCCAGCCACCCTCCCCACGTGGCACGTCCATCATCTCACGGACTCCTTGCCAAGAAGCTGGACGCCAGCGGACATGTGTGCCTGTTGTACCCGTGTGTGTGTGTGTGTGTGTGTGTGTGTGCAGCCCACATTTTAAAGGTGAGGAAACAGAGGCTCAGAGACATGCAGTCACTTGCCTGAGATCCTACTGTGAGTTCGTAGTTCCTGTGGACTCAGGACTTTGGGCTCAGGACCCAGATTGGGGAGGGAGCTTGGCAGTGGGGGTAAGGGACAGAGAATAGGGGACTGACTTCCCAAAGGCCTGTCTCCTGAGTAGTGAGGTCACGCCACAGCCCAACCTCCCCAGCTGTAAGAGACACAGCTGGGAGGTCCTTCCCTGCGCATGTGCTCTGAAGAGCCAGGACCCCTGTGGTGGGGACGCTCCCGTGCACTGGCACCGAGAACACTTGCCCTGCTGCCTGTCGGTTTCTCCACTGTTCCCTGCCTGTTCGAACCTGTTGGGGCCCAGGTCTGTGTTCTGGGAATCACACAGTCAGGGCCCTCGTCGCAGCTCTGCCAGTGGCTCAGCTTGGGACCGTGAGCTGACCCTTTCCCTCCCCAGGCCTCAGTCTCCCTGAATGTGTCAGGGGGTAATGACACTTTCTTTGCCCACTTTATCAGGCTCTTCTGGGAGCCTGGTGAGGTGAAGGATATTAATAGCAAACTGTGAAGGGCTGTCCATAGGTTAAGCAGCTGTTAGCGCACTGGCTCCAGGTAGTTCGAGATGGTGGGCTGAGCATTAGGGGATAGGAAAAGCAGAAAGAATCAAGCCTGCCTTGGGGACACGTCTCTCCGAAGGTCTCTGAGAGCCCCAGGGGAGCACCTCACATCACCGTGGGCCCGGGGACCCTCGGTGCTGGCTGGGGAGGAGGCAGTCAACATCTTGGGAATGTTTCTGGTTCGGCTAATGATGGTTATGAGGGCGGTGGATTTTCTAGTTGGGGGTGACGGGCTGAACAAGCAGGACCCAGGAGCGAGAGCATGGGAGGCCTGGCAGAGGAAGGACTGTGGTCTGGGGGGGTGGCCAGAGGGACCCCGTCTATGAGCTGGGCTGGTGGAAGGAGAGCACATTCCAAACAGAGCGACTGGGACCAGATGATGCAGGACCGGGGGTACCCAAGGGGACATTTGAACGTCATCAAAGCGTGGTGGGCACGCTTCATAGAGGGTGCCGGAGCAGGGGAGTGATGGGATTGGAGGGGACCCCCCGGAGGAATAGGGGTGGGGTGGACGGGGAGGGCACTGGAGCAGAGGGCAGGGGTTTGAAAGGAGTTGGCGGGGAGACACCCTCTGGAGATGACTTGGCGGCCAAAGCAGAATTGTTTTTGTTTCAGGGACAGAAAGGGGACCCCGGGCTCTCACCAGGAAAGGCCCACGACGGGGCAAAGGTAGGTTGCCAGGAGCCCCAGCGCTCAGGGAAGCGGGGCGTGGACGGTGGGGAAACCACTCTGTGCTGGCACGAACCCGCTCGACCGAGGCTGGAGGCGGGACTAGAAAAGGGCGTGGCTGGTTCTCCTTGATGCCCGGCAGCTTCCCTGTGCCAAACCCAAAGCCATCCCGCTGCCGTCTTCCCGTGTGCAGCCAATGAAACCGACAAAAATGTGGCCTGTGGACATCCCTTTGGTGACTTTGCTCGTCGCAGCTCTGCCAGTGGCTCAGCTTGGGACCGTGAGCTGACCTTTCCCTCCAGGGGTTAATGACACTTTCTTTGCCCACTTTATCAGGCTCTTCTGGGAGCCTGGTGAGGTGAAGGATATTAATAGCAAACTGTGAAGGGCTGTCCATAGGTTAAGCAGCTGTTAGCGCACTGGCTCCAGGTAGTTCGAGATGGTGGGCTGAGCATTAGGGGATAGGAAAAGCAGAAAGAATCAAGCCTGCCTTGGGGACACGTCTCTCCGAAGGTCTCTGAGAGCCCCAGGGGAGCACCTCACATCACCGTGGGCCCGGGGACCCTCGGTGCTGGCTGGGGAGGAGGCAGTCAACATCTTGGGAATGTTTCTGGTTCGGCTAATGATGGTTATGAGGGCGGTGGATTTTCTAGTTGGGGTGACGGGCTGAACAAGCAGGACCCAGGAGCGAGAGCATGGGAGGCCTGGCAGAGGAAGGACTGTGGTCTGGGGGGGTGGCCAGAGGGACCCCGTCTATGAGCTGGGCTGGTGGAAGGAGAGCACATTCCAAACAGAGCGACTGGGACCAGATGATGCAGGACCGGGGGTACCCAAGGGGACATTTGAACGTCATCAAAGCGTGGTGGGCACGCTTCATAGAGGGTGCCGGAGCAGGGGAGTGATGGGATTGGAGGGGACCCCCCGGAGGAATAGGGGTGGGGTGGACGGGGAGGGCACTGGAGCAGAGGGCAGGGGTTTGAAAGGAGTTGGCGGGGAGACACCCTCTGGAGATGACTTGGCGGCCAAAGCAGAATTGTTTTTGTTTCAGGGACAGAAAGGGGACCCCGGGCTCTCACCAGGAAAGGCCCACGACGGGGCAAAGGTAGGTTGCCAGGAGCCCCAGCGCTCAGGGAAGCGGGGCGTGGACGGTGGGGAAACCACTCTGTGCTGGCACGAACCCGCTCGACCGAGGCTGGAGGCGGGACTAGAAAAGGGCGTGGCTGGTTCTCCTTGATGCCCGGCAGCTTCCCCTGTGCCAAACCCAAAGCCATCCCCGCTGCCGTCTTCCCGTGTGCAGCCAATGAAACCGACAAAAAAATGTGGCCTGTGGACATCCCTTTGGTGACTGTCCTTCCGCCGGATGCTCTTGGTGGGTTTTCTGCAGGGCCTGCTCGGTGGCCCTCGACATCCAGAAGCTTTTTCGTAGCACGTGTCCGGCAGCTTCCAGTAGACATTCGAAAGCCCCCCTGAGGTGGTTAGTTCCAGCAGACGCGTCTGTGGATTTCCAGGACGTGGGAAGGGGATGGGTTGGAGACGCAGGGCTCTGGAACCCTGAAGGACTGAGACCAAGAGGTTCTCCCATGGAAGAGGGAACACTTGGGCCCAAGGACTTCATTATTCCTAAAGCGTCCACCCTGTAAATAAGCAAGGGGCTTGGAGCGAGTGCAGGACAGGCTGGAGCAGGAGAACCCAGAACTCCAAGTAAGGTCCTCCCATGTCCCAGATAGCCACGCCCTGGAAGGGAGCCTCAAATCTGCCTGGTTTCCTTCTGGACGCAACCCAGGAGCTCTCCTGACAGGCAGAACTGTGCTTCTCAGCCCAGCCTCCGGTGCGTGGGCCCATGGAGGTGGCGGCTCCCGTTGCTTTCTCTGAGACCCTCGGCCAATGCTAGCAGGGTATAAGCAGCATGCAGGTCCCTGGATCCTCATCAGACGCTTGTAAGCCAGGCAGCTGGGCCTAGCTTGCCCGGGAGAAAACAGAGGGCCCAGAGGCCGGGAGGCTGGAAGCCACGCAGCTGGTCAGGTGCAGACCAGGCTGTGTACCCGGGCCTGCCAGCGTCCCAGCGGCCCCGGCTTCTCTCTTGCTCCTGCGCTGTCTTCTCCAGCCCCCTGCTGGGTGGCTACCGTGCCCAGCCGGATCGGGAGGGAGGGCATCAGGAAAGCAGAGAGGGGCTGCTAATGGGAACAGGCTGCCTGTTCTCCAAGGCCATGGTTTTCAAACATGGTGCTAGCGGCGTAACCCCTTCTCCACGTGGTACCTTCTGCCAAAGTCCAGCATCTAAAGCAGAGCCAGTGGAGCGACTGAGTCGAGTGGGGAGGGACTGGGTCCCCTGTCTTCTCGGCTGCCCTCATCCCGTGCAGAGGACCTGGGTCTCCTCTGAGCCTCTAAGCAAACAGTTGCAAGTCCTCTTTGCAAACAACTGTCCACAGGAGGCCGCGCTTTCAGTTGAATGAGCGTCCGCTCCTGTTCCCCCGTCTCACCTGCTTGTCTGTGTTTTTCAGGGCGACATGGGCTTGGCTGGGCTCACTGGGAATCCAGGACCTCTTGGACGAAAGGTAGACCTTGGTGTTGATGATGCTTTGCCTTGCCCGGTGGGCTTCCTCGCAAGTGGGGTCTTCAGGCGGGAGTGCTGTGTGCTGCCCGCTTGCCCATCCGCCTCCCCCAGCCCTGGACCAGCTCCTCGGCAGTGGGGTGGAGGCCTGAGGGGAGAGAGGTTTCCACGGGTCTGGGCTTACCTGGGGGCGTGGAGGACCTTGGCTTGGAGCAGCCCCCCCACCATGGTTAGTATGATTTGACGAGAAGTGACCCTGGTTTGCTGTCCTTCTTCTTGGGGGCCAGCTGCTCCAGGGAGGCCCGGAGGGTGTTCTTCGGGGTGGAAGGAATATTGTCAGAGCCGGGAGCCCCCATAGGTTCAGCTCCACCTCCCATGAGCTGAGTGGCCTGGGGTCTGCAAACCTCTCTGAGTTTCAGCCTTCTACCTGGAGTCACCATGACCTGGCCCTGCCCCGTCCCTGAAATCCCCGGGGCTGTCAACCAGGGGCGAAGCCTGGAGCCTGGAAGCTGAGAGAGGGGGCAGTGGGGTCAGGGGCACCTGGACTCTCCTCCCGGCTTCACCGTTTCCTCACTGTGTGACCTGGGGCAAGTCAGTAACCTCTCTGGGTGTCCTGTCATTCCTCCGCTACACTGCAGGGAACGCTCCACAGAGGCAGTGAGTTCTCTGTGCATTCTGAACTGTTCTCATGTGCCCCCACGCATTCGCTACATCTCACAGGCCAGGGAGAGTTACCTCTCTAATCGCCTTTGGGGGAAGGTGTCCCGTTTTACAGTCTCTGGCTGGCTGTGCCCCGGAATTCCTCTCCGGCTTCGCAGGCAGGGCGTCCCATCCTTCAGACTCAGCTCTGAGTGGTGCCTCCTCCAGGGAGCCGTCATAGAACCCCAGCCTTCAGGTCAAGAGCCTCTACTCTACTCGAGGACCCATAGGCCGTCTCAGCCGAGTTCTGTTCAGCCCCAGGACCAGCTTCACCACCCAGGGTGTGCGAAAACGGTTGGTCCGTCTCCCTCCAGAGCCTAGCTCTGGGACTGTGCATCGTAGGTGCTCCAGCAATGGGGAGGACCGTGCAGGGCTGAGGTCCGTTGCTCTTTGCAGGGAAAGCCCCCATTGCCGCTGGGTTTTCAGTAGGTACACGGGCCCACAGCCGCGTCTTGAGGGTCCATGCTGACACCCAGCTGTGGGCATGGCTGCCTTCTCTCTCAGCCATCTGCTCCTCATCTGGGCACCTGTGGCATCTCCTGGCACCCTCCCGGCTGTGCTCTGAGGGTCCCTGTGGCCCAGGGGGACCTGGAGCGTCATTCGCCCCGCATCCCCTATCCTGCAGCCTCCCTGGCCAGAGCAGGTCACGCTGCAGATCTGAAGAAGCCAGACTCAGATGGGAGTGTGGGGCGGCCTTGGGAGCTGAGGAAATTGGCCTTCTCTGGTCCAGAGAACACAGAGGGACTCCCTCTCCCTGCTCACTTCCCCTCTGGGCTCAGGCACTTTCTGACGGATGAGGTGTGAGTGGAAAGTCTTCTTCCAGGCCTGGCTCGTAAAGCAGCCAATGGTGGTCTCGCTTGGCACGGGGGAAGGAATCCAGCAGAAAAGGCGGGAGATGGAAAAACAGACGGTACTGGCTCCTGCCTGCCTCCTGCTCTCAGCATATGTCCAGGAAGGCCCTGAACCCCCAGCCCAGGGCCTGGCTCATCTGAACAGGGAGAAACATTTTTTCCTTATTAAGGGAGAACCTCTGTGTGGTAGGAAAATGATTTGGTGAAGCGCCTTCCACCGCGTCCCTCTGGGCCCCGTCTAGGCCAACACCAGGCAGGCCAATGCCACCTGCTCACAGGGGGTGGGCGGACCATGGGGGCACTCAGGCCCCGAGGCTCGGACCCCTGACTAGTGAGGGGGGCGATCAGGAAGGCCAGCCCATGGGGTGGGAAACCACACCTGGAACCATCCCTCCCACAAAGGCTTCCCAGGTAGTGCTAGTGGTAAAGGCCCTTCCTGCCCACGCAAAAGACATAAGAGATGTGGGTTCGATCCCTGGGCCGGGAAGATCCCCTGGAGGAGGACCTGGCCGCCCACTGCAGTATTCTCGCCTGGTCAGGGGAGCTGGAGGGCTCTGGTCTACAGGATCACAAAGAGTCAGACAGGACTGAAGCGACGAGCAGGCACGCTCCTCCCACGAGCATCTTCGGTAACAACAGTAGCCACTTGGCCCTGATCCGGATCCTGTGCAGTGGTTTTCCTGCATCATCTCGTGTTGGGAGCCTTGAGTGAGAAAGAACATCCGTGCAGGAGAGGCGAGGTCAGCGTCCCCTTTGTGCGTCCGCACGCTGAGTTGTGGTATCACCTCAGAGTGACACCCGTAGCCCTCTTCACTCATTTATTCAACGGAGCGGATGGCTTGTCTCTTGTGTGTCAGGAAGGGTGCAAGCCTCTGAGCTCAATACATAGACAAAAATCCCCGATGCCCAGAGTCTGCAGTCCCGTGGGAGGAAGAAGGCAGCAAAACCACGAGATGTATTAGGTGCTGAAAAAGGCCCTGGAGAAAAGCAGGCAGAAGAAAGGGACTTTGGGTTGGGACTTTCCGCTTTTGACCAGTGTGACAGGAAGGCGCACGGTTCCTCATTGCACCGTTTCCTCGTAACCGCCTCCAGGAGGGAGGCAGCACTGTGCCCATTTTATAGCTGAGAAAACTGAGGTCCAAGTATGTGTCATTCGTTTACTCTTCCAGTCATTCTGCCAAGACGTACCCCTGTACCCTGTGCGGACACAGGTGTTAACTGCCCATGAGATCATTAGGGCCTTGAGGAGAATGAAGTCTACAGCCTGGGTTCCCAGCCCTGCTGTGCATGAGGACCAGCGGGGGTAGCTTGTCCCCAACTCCTGCAGGAGTTCCAGTTCAGCTGATCTGAGGGGGACCCAGACCCTAGATTTTCTCACGTGCAGCCAAGGCCGAGAGCTACTGGGTTAGTCAGCATAACTGCCAGGGTCATGCGATGGCAGAAGTGGAATTTGAACACAGATCTGCTGATCTTCAGGCCCTTTCCCTCTCTACAATGATTAAAACAGCATCTTAAATAAGAGCCTCCCCGCCCTCAAGAAGGCCCTTTCTCTGCATCTGCCTGTGATGCTCGCCGAGGGTCTTTGTTAAACTGATTTCCATGGGGGCAGGTCAGATATGCTGGATGGAATCCTACCTCTGTCCTTCTGCTCAGAGAGCTTGGGCAAACGGCCTCGGTTACTTTGTTCAGTGGTTGGGAGGGTTAAATAAGAGTGAATGAATGAATGAATGATAGTGAGGAACAAGAAGAAGCAGTGCTGAAGCAGGTCTTGGTCACCTGGTCCCATCTGTCCTCTTGCTTAGTTACCGGTTAACACCCTCCACTAGCCCGAAGGCTGCCAGGGCCTTGTCTGTACCTTGGGAGGGCAGAATCCTGTGCTGTCTCTGGTCTGACCCCCTGCCTTCTTGCCTATAGGTCAGCACTTCTCAACGGCCCCCCAGGAAACAGTTAACAATGCCTGGAGATATTTTTGGTCATTATCTGCTGGGAGCGGGTACTACTGGCTTTTTGTTGTTGTTGTTTAATTTATTTATTTGACTACGCTGGGTCTTAGTTGCAGCATGTGGGATCTAGTTCCCTGACCAGGGATCGAACCTGGGCCCCACTGCATTGGGAGCACACAGTCTTAACCACTGGGCCACCAGGGAAGTCCCCACTACTTTTAATGAGTAGAAACCAGAGACGCTGTTACAGATCTTGCAGTGAATGCATGGGACACACGCTCCACCCAGAGCAAAGACTTACTCAGCCCGCGGTGGGAGTGGTGCCGAGACCAGGAGACTCTGTGTATAGAAACCCTCAGAGCACCCAGTGCTGTGTGCCCGGGGCCCGCCTGCCTCCCTGTGTTTGCTTATGCTGGGCTCTCGCCTCCTTGAGAGGGCTTTGCCTCTCCTCCCTGCTCATGTGTATGCACCTGTCTCGATTCTACCCTCAAAAGCCATCGTCTCCAATAGCACCTTCAGGCTGGATGCGTTTTTCTCTTCTCACATCAGCCTATTTTCTCGACTTCTTTGGGTCTCTGCATTTTGTGGCTAGCGGGCAACTCACTGGTGTCGTTGGCCCAGTGGTCCCAGCCGACAATGATTAAAACAGCATCTTAAATAAGAGCCTCCCGCCATCAAGAAGGCCCTTTCTCTGCATCTGCCTGTGATGCTCACCGAGGGTCTTTGTTAAACTGATTTCCATGGGGGCAGGTCAGATATGCTGGATGGAATCCTACCTCTGTCCTTCTGCTCAGAGAGCTTGGGCAAACGGCCTCGGTTACTTTGTTCAGTGGTTGGGAGGGTTAAATAAGAGTGAATGAATGAATGAATGATAGTGAGGAACAAGAAGAAGCAGTGCTGAAGCAGGTCTTGGTCACCTGGTCCCATCTGTCCTCTTGCTTAGTTACCGGTTAACACCCTCCACTAGCCCGAAGGCTGCCAGGGCCTTGTCTGTACCTTGGGAGGGCAGAATCCTGTGCTGTCTCTGGTCTGACCCCCTGCCTTCTTGCCTATAGGTCAGCACTTCTCAACGGCCCCCCAGGAAACAGTTAACAATGCCTGGAGATATTTTTGGTCATTATCTGCTGGGAGCGGGTACTACTGGCTTTTTGTTGTTGTTGTTTAATTTATTTATTTGACTACGCTGGGTCTTAGTTGCAGCATGTGGGATCTAGTTCCCTGACCAGGGATCGAACCTGGGCCCCACTGCATTGGGAGCACACAGTCTTAACCACTGGGCCACCAGGGAAGTCCCCACTACTTTTAATGAGTAGAAACCAGAGACGCTGTTACAGATCTTGCAGTGAATGCATGGGACACACGCTCCACCCAGAGCAAAGACTTACTCAGCCCGCGGTGGGAGTGGTGCCGAGACCAGGAGACTCTGTGTATAGAAACCCTCAGAGCACCCAGTGCTGTGTGCCCGGGGCCCGCCTGCCTCCCTGTGTTTGCTTATGCTGGGCTCTCGCCTCCTTGAGAGGGCTTTGCTCTCTCCTCCCTGCTCATGTGTATGCACCTGTCTCTCGATTCTACCCTCAAAAGCCATCGTCTCCAAGAGCACCTCCAGGCAGGATGCGTATCTCTCTTCTCACATCAGCCCATTTTCTCGACCTCTTTGGGACTCTGCATTTTGTGGCTAGCGGGCAACTCACTGGTGTCGTTGGCCCAGTGGTCAGACTCGACCCAGGGCACAGAGGAGGATCTCTTCTTCTTTGTTTCCTCATGTGGGACCCAGCACAGACCTCTGCTCTGTCCCCCCACACCTCTCTGCCTCCCCTGCTTGGGACAGACATCACTAGTTGCTCTTTCTTGCCGAGCCTGATTCAGCCTCAGCGTCTTTCTTAACACATTGCCCCCCAGGCAGGTGTGACTAATGGAATGACGTTGATCCCCACGTTGAAACTTCCTCTGAGCTCCCTCCTGCCTCCCTCACCCTGTCCGTGAGCCCTCCTGATGCCCCCTGAGTTGCCCCCTCTGTGATACTCTGTACTAAATGGGCAGGCAAAGGGGGGTCATCTGAGATGGTCTCCTGCCTTTCTGCACAACCTCCAGCTCTACCTGGGCAGAGTGTCCCCAGTTCCAGTGAGTTCCTCCAGTGAGTTCTCTGGCTGCTGAGCGGCTCTGACCTTCCGGGGCCCATACCCACTCTGTTCCTTGTTTAAAAATATATATATTTATTTAAAAGAATGTTATTTATTTTAAATGGCTTACTGGCTCAGCTTGTTTCAGCATGTGGGATCTTTAGTTATGGCATGCAAACTCTTTGCTGAGGCATGCAGGACACCTCGTTCCCCGAACAAGGACTGAATCCAGGCCCCTGCGTTGGGGGCCCCGAGTCTTAGCCCCGGGACCACCAGGGAAGTCCCTCCGCCTCCATCTCTGAACTCCACTGGCCCTCTGCTCTCCAACGCAGCTCCTCTTTCAAGCCTCAGCTTGCAACGCCACCTCCTCTGCATGGCTGTCTGTCCTCTCCTAGCCGTCAGGACTTCTTTCTTCCGACGTGTATGTGTTTAATGGCCGTATCCTGTTCTAGAAGACAGAGAGGGCTTGCTTTGTTTACCAGTGGGTTCTTGGTGCTAATATAGAGTCTGCCTGCTTGGTGGGGCTCTGCAAGCCTTTGAATGAATGAACAACCAGGTGAACAAAGGATCCGTACAGAAACTCTGTCTTCTGATCTGTCTCAGGTACGCACTGAGCAGAATTTGGCATCAGATCCCTGACTGGACCGGGATGGACTATGCTTTTTGGACAAGCCACTCATCCTATTTCAGAATCCTACAGTTTGGGGGCCAACAGGATGCTCTGAAAGGTCAGCTAGGGTAACAGGTGCAGAAAGGAGCAGGGACTTTGCAAGTGTGATGTCGTTTGACTCCCTCTCCTGGACTGGGTCTCTTCCTCCTGACCCTTTCTGTGGATGGGGCGTTCAGTCCTCCCGACCGCCCGGGGTGGCCTGGGGGCTGCCAGGGTGGTGAGAGAAGTTTATCGGGGAAACCTCGTGGAATGCTGGGCGAGCCTGGCGAGCTCCATTCTGTAGTGAGCAAAGCTGGGGCCTCGTGCAGACTGAGGTGGAGAGGCACAAGACCCGCCTGCGAGAGGGGATCAGCGGAGGTCTAGGCTGGTCCTCAGGACCCCCATGCAAGGACAGGACCCCCACCCCCCCCCAAAGCCCAAATAGCATCTCGGCCGACAGGGAGGCTGTCTGCAGTAACAGTGAGGTGATGTCTGGGTTTTCCTTGTGCACTGTAAGCAATGATTAATCTGGCTCTCAAACCAAAATATAGCCTGAGTTCTATTATAAACACGGGTCCTGTGGAGGCCCGCCTGCCCGGCAGCCAGAGGCCCCTTGCAGATTCTGTGGTCCCTGGAACTCCCCCGAAGCCTCTGCTCTCCCCTCCTCCCAGCTAGGCAGCGATCACCCGTGGGGAAATCACTGCCCACGGGTCCACCTTGCGGTCACTGCCCGCCCCGTAATTGCTGGGGCCCTGGAGAAGGTAATGGTTTAGATTCTTCCGAGACCTGGGGCCCTGTCATTTGAAGCGATTTGACTGGCCCCAGCTTGGTAAACACCGTGAAGGTGTTTTTCCAGGGAGCATATCAATCCCCAGCCCCGTGTCTTGGCAGTGTTCAGTCTCAATCCCAGTCCACTAAGAAAAACACAGGTTCATGGCAGTGTTCAAGGCCCTTCAGGGTCCATGGTTTGGGAAAGACCTAGGAACTGTGACCTTCCATACAGAGCCCAGCTCAGTGGGTCCGGAGTCATGGCAACGGTCTGGGTTTGGTCATCACTTGCTCGGGAGCCTTGGGCGTGTCCTTTTGCCTTTCTAGCCTCAGATCCCTGACTGGACCGGGATGGACTATGCTTTTTGGACAAGCCACTCATCCTATTTCAGAATCCTACAGTTTGGGGGCCAACAGGATGCTCTGAAAGGTCAGCTAGGGTAACAGGTGCAGAAAGGAGCAGGGACTTTGCAAGTGTGATGTCGTTTGACTCCCTCTCCTGGACTGGGTCTCTTCCTCCTGACCCTTTCTGTGGATGGGGCGTTCAGTCCTCCCGACCGCCCGGGGTGGCCTGGGGGCTGCCAGGGTGGTGAGAGAAGTTTATCGGGGAAACCTCGTGGAATGCTGGGCGAGCCTGGCGAGCTCCATTCTGTAGTGAGCAAAGCTGGGGCCTCGTGCAGACTGAGGTGGAGAGGCACAAGACCCGCCTGCGAGAGGGGATCAGCGGAGGTCTAGGCTGGTCCTCAGGACCCCCATGCAAGGACAGGACCCCCACCCCCACCCAAAGCCCAAATAGCATCTCGGCCGACAGGGAGGCTGTCTGCAGTAACAGTGAGGTGATGTCTGGGTTTTCCTTGTGCACTGTAAGCAATGATTAATCTGGCTCTCAAACCAAAATATAGCCTGAGTTCTATTATAAACACGGGTCCTGTGGAGGCCCGCCTGCCCGGCAGCCAGAGGCCCCTTGCAGATTCTGTGGTCCCTGGAACTCCCCCGAAGCCTCTGCTCTCCCCTCCTCCCAGCTAGGCAGCGATCACCCGTGGGGAAATCACTGCCCACGGGTCCACCTTGCGGTCACTGCCCGCCCCGTAATTGCTGGGGCCCTGGAGAAGGTAATGGTTTAGATTCTTCCGAGACCTGGGGCCCTGTCATTTGAAGCGATTTGACTGGCCCCAGCTTGGTAAACACCGTGAAGGTGTTTTTCCAGGGAGCATATCAATCCCCAGCCCCGTGTCTTGGCAGTGTTCAGTCTCAATCCCAGTCCACTAAGAAAAACACAGGTTCATGGCAGTGTTCAAGGCCCTTCAGGGTCCATGGTTTGGGAAAGACCTAGGAACTGTGACCTTCCATACAGAGCCCAGCTCAGTGGGTCCGGAGTCATGGCAACGGTCTGGGTTTGGTCATCACTTGCTCGGGAGCCTTGGGCGTGTCCTTTTGCCTTTCTGAGCCTCAGTTCCTCGTTGTATGCAATGAGAAAAGAAGTTGTGAAATTGATGGTTCACGTCCCTTCCCACTCAAACAGGTGGGTTCATGATGCTAGAGTGATCTATAAGCTCAGACCTGGAGAGGTGAGTCTGTAAGAGGGTCTTTCGCTGGGGGTCCCGGTGGCCCTTCCAGGGGGGCCTCAACAATATGTCTCATCTGTGATTTGATGGTGAAGGACATAGGGCTTCACAGTCTGCTACACGGCACAGGGAAGTCTCTACCTCACTGAGCCTCCGTTCTTCATCCGGCAAGTGTGCATGGTAATTCCTGCTTCTCAGGGGTGATAGCAGGTTGTTGATGAGCTGATGTATTTAGGCTTTAGTACTGGACCAGGCATAGCGCAGGTCCCTGTCCGTTGGTTTCCAGTTTCTTTAGTGGCCGCAGAGGAAGCCAAAGGGGCCTGTGATGCTCAGCGTCCCTGGCCCCTCGCACACTCCTCTTGGGATTCATGCTCCATTATTGCATTGGCTCCATCATGGCACTGAGGCAGCAGAGGATGGCAGAGAGAGGCTCAGAGAGGGCCGTCACCTGGGCTGAGTCACACAGCTTAGAGCTCAAGGCTCCAGTCAGCTCCTTTGGGAAAAGGCTTTCCTTGTTCTTACTCATCGACAGGCTTCAAGTGGAGCAAGGAGGATGACGGTCGTGACATGCGTCTTGTCCATGACACGGCCCTGCTCGAAACCCTCCTGTGGTTTCCTGTCATCGTTCGGCCTGGCACGCTCTGCTTTCCTGCTTCGTCTCTGACCACCTCGTCCCCCTGCCCCTCACCCTCACCCAGTCTGCTCCGGTCACAAGGGTCTCATTCTCTCCAGAGCATCCTTGCCTCAGGACTTCTGCACCTGCTGTTCCCTCTGCTTGGAGCGCCTTTTCCCAGAGAGCCAGCCCGGCCTAGCTCCCAGCCTGCCCAGTCTCCTCCACAAGGCCAGGCTCTGTCCTCTAGCCCTGCTCACTTTTGTTCTTAGTAGGCCATACCCCGCAGCACACCCCCACCAGCCACGCCCCTACCAGCCACGCCCCTACCGGCCACACTCCGGCCACGCCCCTCTGGCCACGCCCAGCGGCCACGCCAACCAGCCGGTGACTTTTCTCCCAGTCACTGCCACCCATTAGCTCTTTTTAAATTTTATTTTCAGTGATGATAAGAAATACATCACATACATTTTACCATCTGAACCCCGTGGGTGCAGTCCAGTAGTGTTAAGTATAGCCACGTTTTGCACTATCGATCTCCAGAACTTTTTCAGCTCGCAAGACTGAAACTCCACATCCATGTAAGCAGACCCTTGAGACATCACCTGTTTATATTTATTTGTTTTTAATCTACTTGATTAGACTGTAAATTCCATTAGGGCCAAGGATCTTCTCTTCTAGGTCATACAATGCCTGGAATGGTGCAGCAGCCTCAAAGTTCAGTAAATGTTGGTTCAATGAACTGAATAAAATATGAAGATCATGGTGCTAACCGCCACTGATCTTTACCGGCCCTTAAATTCAATGCGGTGCTAAGGGCTGCCCACATTATATCAGACAGTCTATACGCCGACCCTAAGCACCCCACGTTGCAAGAAGACATCAAGGCCCAGAGGCGTGGGCGTCAGCGGCCCCAGGTCCTGTAGGCAGTATGAAAGCAGGATAGGGGCCCAGGCTGATCTGAAACAAGAGAGCTTAACCGCTCCACGTGCTGGCTGCTGGCTGTGGCCTGGGCTTCAGCCTGGCCACTGGGGAAGAAGGACATCCTAGAAGACTCCCACCCGGCCACGTTGTGTCAGCCTCAGGGGCCCCAGTTCTGAGAAGCAGTTGTAACCCTGAGCAGTCTCGAGGCGTGAGTAGGTGCAGAAGGAATGCTCGTAAACTCCCCAAACCTCTTGTATCAGGGTGACGCTGTTCATAATTAAGACTGCTGCTTTCTGGGGGCCTGCAGGGGTGCCAGATGTGTGTGCCTGGGGGCGTCTTCGGATGTGCACAAACCGTACGTGCCGGGGTGGCTGCGAGGCTCTCTGTGTGGCTCTCTGTGGGGGTCAGCAGGACCCGGCGGTGAGCTTGAGCCTCTGCTGCTTAGTAACGGGGTTCTAGACAAGGGGCTCCTGTCCTTCGAGACTCCGTTTTCTCTCCTGTAGGATGGAGATGCCATGAACAGCAGTGGGTAGAGGGGATTCACAGGTATCATGTGTGTGTGTGTGTGCAGTCTAGAGTCTCATTTACCATACCCCTGGGGGAGCCCCAGGGCTTCTGCCTGCAATGCAGGAGACCTGGGTTTGATCTCAGGGTCGGAAAGATTCCCTGGAGAAGGGAACGGCCACCCACTCCAGAACTCTTCAGCTCGCAAGACTGAAACTCCACATCCATGTAAGCAGACCCTTGAGACATCACCTGTTTATATTTATTTGTTTTTAATCTACTTGATTAGACTGTAAATTCCATTAGGGCCAAGGATCTTCTCTTCTAGGTCATACAATGCCTGGAATGGTGCAGCAGCCTCAAAGTTCAGTAAATGTTGGTTCAATGAACTGAATAAAATATGAAGATCATGGTGCTAACCGCCACTGATCTTTACCGGCCCTTAAATTCAATGCGGTGCTAAGGGCTGCCCACATTATATCAGACAGTCTATACGCCGACCCTAAGCACCCCACGTTGCAAGAAGACATCAAGGCCCAGAGGCGTGACGTCAGCGGCCCCAGGTCCTGTAGGCAGTATGAAAGCAGGATAGGGGCCCAGGCTGATCTGAAACAAGAGAGCTTAACCGCTCCACGTGCTGGCTGCTGGCTGTGGCCTGGGCTTCAGCCTGGCCACTGGGGAAGAAGGACATCCTAGAAGACTCCCACCCGGCCACGTTGTGTCAGCCTCAGGGGCCCCAGTTCTGAGAAGCAGTTGTAACCCTGAGCAGTCTCGAGGCGTGAGTAGGTGCAGAAGGAATGCTCGTAAACTCCCCAAACCTCTTGTATCAGGGTGACGCTGTTCATAATTAAGACTGCTGCTTTCTGGGGGCCTGCAGGGGTGCCAGATGTGTGTGCCTGGGGGCGTCTTCGGATGTGCACAAACCGTACGTGCCGGGGTGGCTGCGAGGCTCTCTGTGTGGCTCTCTGTGGGGGTCAGCAGGACCCGGCGGTGAGCTTGAGCCTCTGCTGCTTAGTAACGGGGTTCTAGACAAGGGGCTCCTGTCCTTCGAGACTCCGTTTTCTCTCCTGTAGGATGGAGATGCCATGAACAGCAGTGGGTAGAGGGGATTCACAGGTATCATGTGTGTGTGTGTGTGCAGTCTAGAGTCTCATTTACCATACCCCTGGGGGAGCCCCAGGGCTTCTGCCTGCAATGCAGGAGACCTGGGTTTGATCTCAGGGTCGGAAAGATTCCCTGGAGAAGGGAACGGCCACCCACTCCAGTATTCTCGCCTGGAGACTTCCATGAACAGAGGAGCCTGGCGGGCTGCAGTCCACGAGGTCGCAGAGTCAGGCACAACTGAGCAATTAACACACGGGGAAAGCCCTAGAACTCCTGAGTTCCAGAACACCAGAGCTGAAGAGGACGCTGAGTGCTAACTTCCTCATCTGACCTCCAGCGAAGGACAGGAACCTCTCCAGGGTGGCACGCTAGGTCAGAGATGCTCTGGACCCAGCGCAGGGCTCCTTGGGAGAGGGGTCCAATGGAGATCACCCCGTCTCCACCACTCCATCTAAGATGGAAGTCCCTGCTCCGCCTTGTTTCATAGCAGCCCTGAGCGGGTGGAAGTTGAAGTCCAGAGTGTCCCTGCAGAGTGCTCCTGACTCTCATGAGACGCTCCTGCTGACTGATTCCAGTGCTGCCCTCAGGCCCGCACTCCATTTGATTCTCCTGACCTAGGGACCTGGCCTTGCAGGGAATTAGACCATGGGGGCAGAATCCATGGCTTGTACTGCAATGTTGCCAGCGTCTTTCCGCGTCAATCTCATGGCCTCTTTCCCCCTGTAAGAGTGGCTGGGATCAGTGGGAAGAAGAGAGCATCTGTTTGGGCTCACACATTCAGTCAACAGGCGTAAGATCTTTGCGGGCAGGGGATTCATGAGAAGGTCCCACAAGAAAGACCCCAGCACCGTACTGTGAGTGAGCACCGCTGAGACCTTAAGGTCCGCGTCAGCCCCGCCCGTCTCAGAGACCTCCCTCCAGCCCGCTTTGGCCGATCTTACCTGCTTCTGGGCTTGCAAAGAAGGGTGGAGAGACAACGTCAGCCTCTCGCCATTGCTGTGTACCGATGAAGCTCACAAACGCTGCCCAGGGACTGATCAGCCCCTGCCGGCTTCTGGTCTGAGAGCCACTGGTGATGGAGAGGAGCCTATAGGCACCCTGAGGCGCCTGCCTCCACTCGGGGGGCTCTGTGTCAAGCCCTTGCTACCCCACGTCCCTGTGCGTGCGGGCGGGAGGCTGGGCCTCTGTGATCCACCGACTCAGACGTGTCTGCCCAGGCTGACGTCGTTTCTTCCCTCCGCAGGGATACAAGGGTTATCCTGGACCAGCGGGGCACCCCGGAGAACAGGTGAGGGGCTGCGGCCTTGGCCCTGCCCGGCTTGTCCTCCCTCCCCCCAGCCCCTGCCTGTCCTTGGCCTCCTCCCCACCTCCACCGGCTCCGTGTGCAAGCTGCAGAGCCAGGAGGCTCTGCCTCCCATCCCGCTGGGACCCCCACCCTACGCCACCCCACCCCGCCCCAGCCACATCTGCCTGAAAGGGCTGGAGGCCGTGCCGGCCGGGTGCTGGCTGGAGCCGCTCGACTCTGGTTAGAGCCATGAATAGCTGGCCTGTTCCGGGCGATGTTAGGGGATATTATACACGCCGCCACGGGGTTTGCAGGAATTTTGGCCGCCCTGGCCCAAGTCAAACAGCGCCCCTGCCAGCGTGGGAGCGCCAGCCAGGCCTCCTGAGTGCTTTATGCCTGGGCCGCCAGCACAGGCGGCTTTGTTCCTCCGAGCTGGTCTGACTGGTTTCTCAGAAGGGTGGGCTGGGGAGGGTGGTGGGCCAGCAGGTCAACGGCCTCCCCTTCCTCCCCTTCGTCTCACGTTCCTGCCCTTCTCTTTGTCCATTGTCAACTCCGGTCCCCCACCGGCCCCCAGACCTGGAGCTGGGCAGGGGCTCCCCTTTCCTTATGTGTCTCTCGTTCCTTTGCAGGGGCAGCCGGGACCCGAGGGCAGCCCAGGGGCCAAAGGTTACCCTGGCAGGCAGGTGCAGTATATGGCTTCTGAAGGAAGCTCTGCGGCCGTGGTGGTGTGGAGCTGGCCACGGGTGCCCCCAGGCAGAGGGAGGCGGTGGGCTGGGGGTCCAGGAGCTACGCCTGCCAGGTGGGCCTCTGAGAACAGGGCTGTTCGGGGGGCTGTGCTGAGGAGCCTCCTCTGGAGGCAGCAGGGCAAGGAAGCTCAGGAAGAAGCAGAAGAAAGGGGTCCTGGGGTTTGGGGGCGGGGCTCCAGAGGCTCCTCCCTGCCGCCTCCCTGGGGCCGTGGGGCCGCTGGGGGCTCAGTTTGAAGACCATGAGTGTGACCCCACTCCCATGATACAGCGAGGGCAGCGGAGGCCCAAGGCGACAAGACTCGCCCTGGGCTGTCGGCAGCAGGTAGACCGTCTCCATATGTCCTCGCCCTTCTGTCTTTTGTGTTTCAGGGGCTCCCTGGGCCTGTAGGAGACCCTGGGCCCAAAGGCAGCCGGGTAAGTGTGACCTGGCCAGTGCCACCTGGCAGGGGCCCCGGGTGGGCGTGGCCTGTCCTTGCGGTTGGTCTGGCGGGAGGTCAGGGTTGTACGGGCTCCACTCCGTGTCTGCCGGGGGAGGTGGGGCCTCGGTTTCCCGCCGAAGTGCTCCCCGGAGAGCAGAGGGGCAGCCGGATGGCCATGTGGTGGAGAACCCTGGAGCCAGCTCGGTCCCCACGACCAGGCCTCTGGGCAGCACGGGTCTGCCGGGAGCTCAGCCACAGTCCAGCTGCTACGATCATGCGTGTGCTTGCCGTGTCCCCAGTGCATCCAGTCGCTAGGGAGCCAAAGCTGGGGCCACTTTGTCTGTGCCTGGAATCCTCGGAGGCCTCTCTCCTGCAGCTGTCTGAGAGCTGGGGGACCACCCTTTTGGGAGGGCAGTGTTGCTCGATGGGTGAACATTGCCCAGGCCTGGGGGCGGATGGAACATCTCTTCCCCTCCAGCGCCCCTGGAATAAACCCGGAGCAGCCAGCGGCCTCAGTTTACCCATCTTTCCAATGGGAGAAAGGTCCACTCCTACCCCTGGCACAGTTAGGGGGATGTTAGGAACTTGGCTTCCAAATTCCTAGCTGCTGGGGGGTGGGGGGTCCCAGGTGGGTGGTGGGGCAGCCACCCCACCCCACCCACCCCAACTCCAGCTCTGGGTGAGCTGGAGTTGAGAAGTTTGGAAGTTTAGAGTTTGGAAGCTGGAGTTTAGAACTTCCAAATGGAGTCTAGAAGACTTAAGAAATGATTTGCTGGAATCCTCTCTTCTATCTACAAGGAACCTGGGCTCACGGTGGGGCCCCAGTTCCCACAGCATGCCTAAGGTGGGGCTGGGATTGAGGACGCAGATATTCGCAAGGCTGGGCTCTCTGCTTCTCAAAGAATGCGCAGCAAGTGGGTCACACAGTCCTCGGTCAGGCCAGGTCAGGTCAGGTATGATGTGTCCCCTGAGCCTGAGCCAGGGCTATTTATGGCTCCCGTCTCAGCCCCAGTCTCTGAACCTGACCGGCGGATGTTAGGAGAGCGACGGGGAGGTGGGAAAGTTCCCCGGGACGCGAGGGTGACGGGGGCGGGGCGGTGGTAGCCGGGGCCGGAGGAGGCTCCTGTCCCCGGAGCTGGGCCTCCCTCCTTCCCTTTATCCCACAGTGCCACAGGCTCTGGCCCCAGAGGGGCCTCCGAGCCGAGGGAGAAGGCCTTCCCAGTTCAGCCCTGGGTCTCTGGTCTGCCGGGAGGACAGGAGGAGTGAGGCAGGCCAGCGGCATCCGGGCCTGCCTGCCCCTTGCCGCGCTGTGGTGTCCCGAGGCCACACGTGGGGAAACGGCTGGGCTGACCCGGCACCCCCGTTTCCAGGGTCACAGCGCCCTGAGCCTCCTGGGTGAGCCGGGGCCACTCAGGCTGCCTTCCAATCCTGCCATCACCGGCCAGGTGTTTAGGAACTAGCCAGAGCGCAGGCCTGGGGGCAGGGCAGCTGGTTGTGAGCGGTGGTCTGCCACGAACCAGCCGGGGGAGCTGGGGCACCTCTCTGGACCTCTCCGAGCCCGTCCCTGCACATTTGGGCTAGAAACCCTGCTTGGAAGAGCCAGCCAACGCCCTTGTTAAGATGATGGGGCCCTGGGGCAGAAAGGGCCCCGAATCGGATGACCTGGAATAAACCCGGAGCAGCCAGCGGCCTCAGTTTACCCATCTTTCCAATGGGAGAAAGGTCCACTCCTACCCCTGGCACAGTTAGGGGATGTTAGGAACTTGGCTTCCAAATTCCTAGCTGCTGGGGGTGGGGGTCCCAGGTGGGTGGTGGGGCAGCCACCCCACCCCACCACCCAACTCCAGCTCTGGGTGAGCTGGAGTTGAGAAGTTTGGAAGTTTAGAGTTTGGAAGCTGGAGTTTAGAACTTCCAAATGGAGTCTAGAAGACTTAAGAAATGATTTGCTGGAATCCTCTCTTCTATCTACAAGGAACCTGGGCTCACGGTGGGGCCCCAGTTCCCACAGCATGCCTAAGGTGGGGCTGGGATTGAGGACGCAGATATTCGCAAGGCTGGGCTCTCTGCTTCTCAAAGAATGCGCAGCAAGTGGGTCACACAGTCCTCGGTCAGGCCAGGTCAGGTCAGGTATGATGTGTCCCCTGAGCCTGAGCCAGGGCTATTTATGGCTCCCGTCTCAGCCCCAGTCTCTGAACCTGACCGGCGGATGTTAGGAGAGCGACGGGGAGGTGGGAAAGTTCCCCGGGACGCGAGGGTGACGGGGGCGGGGCGGTGGTACCCTGGGGCCGGAGGAGGCTCCTGTCCCGGAGCTGGGGCTCCCTCCTTCCCTTTATCCGACAGTGCCGCAGGCCCGGGCCCCAGGGGGGCCTCCGAGCCGAGGGAGAAGGCCTTCCCAGTTCAGCCCTGGGTCTCTGGTCTGCCGGGAGGACAGGAGGAGTGAGGCAGGCCAGCGGCATCCGGGCCTGCCTGCCCCTTGCCGCGCTGTGGTGTCCCGAGGCCACACGTGGGGAAACGGCTGGGCTGACCCGGCACCCCCGTTTCCAGGGTCACAGCGCCCTGAGCCTCCTGGGTGAGCCGGGGCCACTCAGGCTGCCTTCCAATCCTGCCATCACCGGCCAGGTGTTTAGGAACTAGCCAGAGCGCAGGCCTGGGGGCAGGGCAGCTGGTTGTGAGCGGTGGTCTGCCACGAACCAGCCGGGGGAGCTGGGGCACCTCTCTGGACCTCTCCGAGCCCGTCCCTGCACATTTGGGCTAGAAACCCTGCTTGGAAGAGCCAGCCAACGTCCCTTGTTAAGATGATGCTGAGAAGGGGGCCCGGTAACCTCTCCTGGGGACAGAAGAGCCCGGACCCCAGAATCGGATGACCTGACTGCAGATACCAGCTGTGTGACCCTGGGCAAATCACTTCACCTCTGTGGGCCTCAACGTTCTTACCTCCACGGGAGGCTGACTAATCACTCCTACCTCGTGAGAGTATGGAGGGGGCAGAGGAGGTACTTTAAATGCCTGCAGGACGCTGAGAAGTGGGCCCGGCACATAGTTTGTGCTCAGTCAATGTTAGCTTATGCTGTAGTGGAGAGGAAGTCATTTCACGGACATCCAGAGGGTATGGAGAGCGATAGGAACCCTGGGCTAGGTCCCTGCTCTGGAGAAGTTCCCAGGCTCGTGAGGCCATGGAACGTGGGCACAGACCATAAAGATACAGAAGAGGAAGTGATAAATCTATCAAGTACAGAGCAAATAGGGGGTGGGGTGGAGGGAGGAGGTGGCTTCTGGTTGGGACGACTGATGAGGGATGCTTGCCAGAGGAGAGCATCTGAGAGCCAGGCCGGAAAGCCCTGCCTCGGCAGTCTTAGGGGTGAGAAGGGCAGGCCTGGCGGAGGGCGCGGCCTGGATAGGGGCTGGAGGGCAGAAGCTCTGGACTCCACCCTGACTAGCTGCACTGCCTTCTCCCCAGAGCCCGGGTCTCCTTTGCTCAGTGAGGAGGAGCCTGCCGGGTCCTCGGGAGGGCTGAATGCAGCGGCACACGCGCTTGGCCGGACGCCAGCAGGCTGGGGGCGGGCAGCGGCTGTCACCACCGGCCACGGTCAGGAGGCCCAGCGTGACGCGAGCCTGCGTCGGCAAGCGTGGAGGCCCAGAGGGAGGCATCACAGGGCACCCGCCAGCCTCCCTGGGCGGGGTGGGTAGGGCTGGGTGCTACCTGAGCGTCTCACCCAGCGGAGAGCTTCCTTCCCGCAGGTCGCGGAGCCCCGGCGCGGGGCGGGCCTCCCCTGCGAGCGCCCGCACCCTTCCCTGGCGTGAGGGTATGTGCCTTTGGACTACATCGTGGAAGCCAGCACCATGCAGTCCATGGGCATATACACTTGCCTCAAGGCCTGTGTCGTCGTGGAGCCGCCGCCACCGCCACCGCCGCCGCCACCGCTGCCAGCGAGGAAGAGGAGCCGGGCGCCGGAGGCCAGCCAGAGGGGGCCAGACCGGGCAAGCCGCGTCCCGCCAGCCAGCCCTTCCGACCTCCCCTCTGCTCTTTCCTAGGGCTACATTGGACTCCCGGGGCTCTTCGGCCTGCCAGGGTCCGACGGAGAGCGAGTGAGTGTGCCTTCTCTGTCTGTCTCTCACCCACCCTCCCCACTCGGTGCTGGGCTGGCCTGGCCGAGTCCTGGAATCCCTCCCGGAGGAGGGGCCCCGGAGGGGACAGGAGGCTTCCGATAGGAACCTGGGCTAGGTCCCTGCTCTGGAGAAGTTCCCAGGCTCGTGAGGCCATGGAACGTGGGCACAGACCATAAAGATACAGAAGAGGAAGTGATAAATCTATCAAGTACAGAGCAAATAGGGGGTGGGGTGGAGGGAGGAGGTGGCTTCTGGTTGGGACGACTGATGAGGGATGCTTGCCAGAGGAGAGCATCTGAGAGCCAGGCCGGAAAGCCCTGCCTCGGCAGTCTTAGGGGTGAGAAGGGCAGGCCTGGCGGAGGGCGCGGCCTGGATAGGGGCTGGAGGGCAGAAGCTCTGGACTCCACCCTGACTAGCTGCACTGCCTTCTCCCCAGAGCCCGGGTCTCCTTTGCTCAGTGAGGAGGAGCCTGCCGGGTCCTCGGGAGGGCTGAATGCAGCGGCACACGCGCTTGGCCGGACGCCAGCAGGCTGGGGGCGGGCAGCGGCTGTCACCACCGGCCACGGTCAGGAGGCCCAGCGTGACGCGAGCCTGCGTCGGCAAGCGTGGAGGCCCAGAGGGAGGCATCACAGGGCACCCGCCAGCCTCCCTGGGCGGGGTGGGTAGGGCTGGGTGCTACCTGAGCGTCTCACCCAGCGGAGAGCTTCCTTCCCGCAGGTCGCGGAGCCCCGGCGCGGGGCGGGCCTCCCCTGCGAGCGCCCGCACCCTTCCCTGGCGTGAGGGTATGTGCCTTTGGACTACATCGTGGAAGCCAGCACCATGCAGTCCATGGGCATATACACTTGCCTCAAGGCCTGTGTCGTCGTGGAGCCGCCGCCACCGCCACCGCCGCCGCCACCGCTGCCAGCGAGGAAGAGGAGCCGGGCGCCGGAGGCCAGCCAGAGGGGGCCAGACCGGGCAAGCCGCGTCCCGCCAGCCAGCCCTTCCGACCTCCCCTCTGCTCTTTCCTAGGGCTACATTGGACTCCCGGGGCTCTTCGGCCTGCCAGGGTCCGACGGAGAGCGAGTGAGTGTGCCTTCTCTGTCTGTCTCTCACCCACCCTCCCCACTCGGTGCTGGGCTGGCCTGGCCGAGTCCTGGAATCCCTCCCGGAGGAGGGGCCCCGGAGGGGGACAGGAGTCCTCTAAGGGGAGACGTCCAGGCAGGCACAGAGAGCGGCAGGTGTGGAGTCAGGGGCAGACGCTCCCTTGGCGAGTGGAGCAGCGGAGCCAGAGCCCTGAGGGCCAGGCGGGAGGGAGCGCGGCTGCACGGCCTTCAGGAGCCGGGGTCAGAGAGAGGGTGTTCTGAGAGCAAGAGGCACTCCTGGAGGGCTTTCCGTGCATGAGAAGTGGGCTCATTGCATCTGTCTGATCAAGTGGGTGCAGGCCGCGGCCCGGGGGCCACAGCCCACCAGGCGTGGGCTGTGTGAAGCTCCCTGGACACAGCACGCTCGTCTGTTCACGTGCGTCCGGGCTTGGCTGTGTTCTCAGGGCAGAGACGGTGTGCACACAGGCCCCCAGACCTTCTCTCTCCCCTCCTGACCCGAGCCCACCTTTGGGGACTCAGCTGTGCTCTCATCCACAAGCTGGGGAAAGAGAGTCGTCGGGAAACAGCAGGAGCCTCTCTCGAGTGTCTGCTGAATTCCCAGCACTGGGTACTTTCCTTCAGAGTCCCACCGGCTCGGGTCCTCGCAGGCCCCCACTCTGAGGACCTGCATCGAAGGATCGTCCCTCTGACGGGCACACGGCTGGCGCCGGTTGTCTGTGGACCAGATGCCAGGCCCTCTGCGGCCTCCTCTTAGGGGCGGACGGCGGGCTGGTTAGGAGCAATGCCGTTCGTCTGCTGCAGGAGTCCTGACCTCCTCCCTGTTTCCTTCCACAGGGTTTGCCTGGCGTTCCTGGCAAGAGGGGCAAGATGGGTAGGCCGGTAAAGATTTTCCGTGTCTATTACGCAGATTCTATGGGTGCACCTGACCTCCCGCTGGCCGCTTGGCCCTGTCCACCGCGGCCTGGGCGTCCGTCGCTTCTCTCTGCTCTGCCCTGCTCTGCTCTGAGTGTGGGGGCCAGCATGGGGTTTGGGTGTCGGGTGGGCCTCCTGTCCTCCCACCAGAACACTGGGTGGCTGCCGCCTGGCTGGGGCTGGGGGCTCCCGAGCACCCAGGGCCCCTCTGGATGGAGCCCCTCTGTGCGTCCGGCCATTGTCCTGCTATGCAGTTCTGTGTCTGGGGGGCTTCTGTCGTCTGGGTCATGAGTGTCCATGCTGGGGGACCTTGTCTGAACTGAATGTGCTCCCGTGTCTGAGAACGCTCAGTCTCCGTGTTGTCTGGTATCAACTTTTTACCCCTCCACATACAAGGCCAGAGGGCATCGGGGTACTGGGCAGGCCCACGGGAGACCTGACCACACAAAGGGCTCAGGAGGAACCCTGCCCACCAGCTCTGACCATGACTGTCTGTTATAAAAGGGCCGTGTTTCTCCCCTTGTTTGGGCATCTGCGGGGTGGGATGAAAAACCCAAGGACCCCTCCTCCCCTCATCCCCTATCCCTAGGGCCGTTTGTTAAAAAAGAATAATGAAAGGATTAAAAAAAAAAAAAAAAAAAGACCAAGGCCCAGAGAACTTAAGTAACTTGCCCAAGTTTCACAACGGAGCCAGGATTCTAACTCGTTTCTTTTCCAGGGCCTCTGATCTCAGTGTTGGCACCAGGTCACTAGTTGGCAATCATGCTGTGGAAGTGGATTCCTAGCATCTTCGCCTGGGGGATAGTCGTTCATTCCAATGATCTTATTTTTCACAAGGGAAACTGAGGCTTGAACGGGGCTGGGGGGGAAAAAAAAGGCATCTTTCTTTCACGGCTGGCGCCGGTTGTCTGTGGACCAGATGCCAGGCCCTCTGCGGCCTCCTCTTAGGGGCGGACGGGGCTGGTTAGGAGCAATGCCGTTCGTCTGCTGCAGGAGTCCTGACCTCCTCCCTGTTTCCTTCCACAGGGTTTGCCTGGCGTTCCTGGCAAGAGGGGCAAGATGGGTAGGCCGGTAAAGATTTTCCGTGTCTATTACGCAGATTCTATGGGTGCACCTGACCTCCCGCTGGCCGCTTGGCCCTGTCCACATGCGCCTGGGCGTCCGTCGCTTCTCTCTGCTCTGCCCTGCTCTGCTCTGAGTGTGGGGGCCAGCATGGGGTTTGGGTGTCGGGTGGGCCTCCTGTCCTCCCACCAGAACACTGGGTGGCTGCCGCCTGGCTGGGGCTGGGGGCTCCCGAGCACCCAGGGCCCCTCTGGATGGAGCCCCTCTGTGCGTCCGGCCATTGTCCTGCTATGCAGTTCTGTGTCTGGGGGGCTTCTGTCGTCTGGGTCATGAGTGTCCATGCTGGGGGACCTTGTCTGAACTGAATGTGCTCCCGTGTCTGAGAACGCTCAGTCTCCGTGTTGTCTGGTATCAACTTTTTACCCCTCCACATACAAGGCCAGAGGGCATCGGGGTACTGGGCAGGCCCACGGGAGACCTGACCACACAAAGGGCTCAGGAGGAACCCTGCCCACCAGCTCTGACCATGACTGTCTGTTATAAAAGGGCCGTGTTTCTCCCCTTGTTTGGGCATCTGCGGGGTGGGATGAAAAACCCAAGGACCCCTCCTCCCCTCATCCCCTATCCCTAGGGCCGTTTGTTAAAAAAGAATAATGAAAGGATTAAAAAAAAAAAAAAAAAAAGACCAAGGCCCAGAGAACTTAAGTAACTTGCCCAAGTTTCACAACGGAGCCAGGATTCTAACTCGTTTCTTTTCCAGGGCCTCTGATCTCAGTGTTGGCACCAGGTCACTAGTTGGCAATCATGCTGTGGAAGTGGATTCCTAGCATCTTCGCCTGGGGGATAGTCGTTCATTCCAATGATCTTATTTTTCACAAGGGGAAACTGAGGCTTCGGAAGGCAGGGTGATGCATCCAGGGTCCCATTGTCGGACAGAAGGAGACCCAGGATTGAAAGTGAGGCATCTTTCTTTCAACCCCGGCCCCTGCTGCTGGCCTAAGGTTCTCTGCTGTCGCCCCACAGGTTAACTTGTAGGCTTGGAACCACGCTCAGCTCTGGATCTGGGCCCCCCTTTGGTTGTGGTTGATGGAGACGGGATGGTGGGGCAGGTTAGAAAGTGAGAGGCAGCTGGGACGGAGCCAGGAGAACTCAAGGGCGGCCAGAAAGGGATGGGCATGGCAACCATGTGGCCATCTGGGGAAGAGTGTTCCAGGTTGAGGGAAGAGAAGCTGCAAGGGCCCTGGGGCAGGAGCACTACAGGGTCTGAATGCAGTTTTCCCATCTGAAAAATGGGAACAAGAGCTTCCAGCTTACAGGTCCATTGTGCTTGTCGCATAAGGAACACTCAGTAGATAGTGGCAGTCTCTGTTTCTATTTGTAGTGGTGACTGAGCCAGTGCCTTTACCTCTCTGAGTCTTATTTTCTCAACATTTCAGTCACAGAATGGGAGCCATTGACTTACTTAGAACGTCTTGGTGGGACCCTGTCCCGTCACCAGGCCCGCCTCCAGTGCTGCCCACGGGGGATTTGCTCAGACTCCAACCTGAGAGTCCCATAGAGGGCCACCATTGCCACTTGATGGAGGAGGAATTCAAGGCTCAGTGGGTGAATGACTTGGACAAGGCCTCGTGCTTCTGAGAGTCAGAGCTGGGTTAAAAGGCAGCAGCAGATCTCCTGCCCCAGAAGTCAGTGCTAAGAACAGCCCTAGCCAAAACAGACCTGCCAACAAAAGGCAGCCTTTACCGAGGCCCTCTGGGGAGTCCCAGGTAGCGCAGTGGTAAGGAAACCACCCGCCAAGGCAAGAGATGCAGGAGGTGCGGGTTCGATCCCTGGGTCGGGAGATTCCCCTGGAGTTGGAAATGGCAGCCCGCTCTGGTATTCTTGCCTGAAAAGTTCCGCGGACGGAGGAGCCTGGTGGGCTACAGTCCGTAGAGTCACTAAGAGCTGGACTCGACTAAGCGATTGAGCCTGTGCACCCTGAGGCATGCGCTTTTCTCTGCTCCTTTGACCTGCATGGCCCCGTGCGGGGGTTCTCATACTGAATCTTTGAAGTCAAATTGATTATTTTCCAGACCAGGAAACCGAGGCTGCAGAGCCGTGTACCCAGAGACCCTCCGGGGCCTTGCCGGATGTCAGCCCCTGTGCACAGACGGCTCGTTTCTGCCTCTTCACTCCGTGTCTTGTGCCTTTAGCTCTCTAAGCGCCCCCTGCCCTCCAGCAGGGTGTTCCCTGGCACCGGGGTGTCGGGCGTGGGTGTAGGTTACCACCCACATTCCGCCAAGCAGCCCTATGGCCACGCCATACCCCTGAGGGCTGTGAAAGTCTCCTTGACTCTGGTCCAGTTGCCTTGGCCAGCCAACGGGCAAGGTCTGCATCAGACATGATTTAATACATATGGAATAGTCTTCATATCACTGAGTCCCCTGGGCGTCATGGGTGCCTTCGCCTGACCTCCCAGTCCACTGTGCCCTCAGCCCACATACTCCTTGCATGGTCTTTAGGGCCATCCCCCTCTTGCATGCTCCTAAACCCCTGCTGTGCCTGGTGGGGCTGGGGGCTCCCTCTGTGCATGGGTTTTCCTCTGGTCAGAGCTTTGGGCCAAGCGATTTCTAGGCACTTATTACCAAGAGGAAATGTCAGAAGAATGAGCTGAATTCCTTCATGCCAGATCGCAGCTGGCCTCGTTTCTGGCAGGGCCGGTGATGATTTTGCGGTGGTTCATTTCTGTCCAGCCAGCAAAACCTCAGGCGCATGCACTCAGCCTGCTCAGCCTCAGGAGGCCATGTGGGAGCCCTCTGTGGACGAGAGCTGTGAAACCCAGCACAAGTCAGAGCACATTAAGGCTGCAGGAGCCTGGCCCCACCTGTGGGTCAGACAGATAAATAGATGTAGCTCAGAGAAGCCAGTACCTTGCCCAAGGTCACACAGCAAATTGGTGGCAGAATCAGGACTTGAACCCAGGACCCTTGCTTGCTCAGGCAGGGTGCTCTCCACATCACCCTCTCCTCCCTAGGTGCACATTTTCAGCCTCCAAAGAAAAGCTAAGTCCATCGCTCTCATCACACCTCACCCGCTAGAAAGAGAAAGGGGTTGTGGTTTCCTGAGGAAGCAGCCAGATATGAGATGGTGCACACGTGGCTGGAGTTGAAGGGGCTTCTCCTGAGCTACCCCGGCCTGTTCAGGGCTCGGTGCAGTGACACAGCCGGGGAGATAGCCCTGCCTGTCCGTCTCTCACGGGGCCAAGGAAGACGCCGCCGTGAGCCTCCTGTCCAGCTCTCCGTGGCTTCGCTATCAGGCCCGCTGGAGCGCTTGGCAAGGCCGGCCCCTGCTCGCAGCTCCTCTCGTGGCTCCTGGCCAGGCCTGCCAAGGCTGGTCTTGTGCAGTGAGTCAGGCGGGCAGAGCCTAAAGCTTAGAGCGGGAGAGGTCTGACCTTGGCTCCAGCTCCCTCTGTGTGTGGCTTAGGGACAGTTGGGACTCATCCAAGGCCGCATGCTTGTCTGGGGCAGGACAGAGCTTCTCACACGGTGCAGTTTGGGTTTCACGCTGTTTCCCTTTCTCCACCTGTGGGCAGCAGCGAGCAAAGTGGTTTCCAAATGGAGAAACTGAGGATAGAACAGCTAAAGGTTCTTAGCGGTGGTGATGCGGGGGGGTTTAGCCTGGGGGTGGGTGACTGGTCAGAGCTTTGGGCCAAGCGATTTCTAGGCACTTATTACCAAGAGGAAATGTCAGAAGAATGAGCTGAATTCCTTCATGCCAGATCGCAGCTGGCCTCGTTTCTGGCAGGGCCGGTGATGATTTTGCGGTGGTTCATTTCTGTCCAGCCAGCAAAACCTCAGGCGCATGCACTCAGCCTGCTCAGCCTCAGGAGGCCATGTGGGAGCCCTCTGTGGACGAGAGCTGTGAAACCCAGCACAAGTCAGAGCACATTAAGGCTGCAGGAGCCTGGCCCCACCTGTGGGTCAGACAGATAAATAGATGTAGCTCAGAGAAGCCAGTACCTTGCCCAAGGTCACACAGCAAATTGGTGGCAGAATCAGGACTTGAACCCAGGACCCTTGCTTGCTCAGGCAGGGTGCTCTCCACATCACCCTCTCCTCCCTAGGTGCACATTTTCAGCCTCCAAAGAAAAGCTAAGTCCATCGCTCTCATCACACCTCACCCGCTAGAAAGAGAAAGGGGTTGTGGTTTCCTGAGGAAGCAGCCAGATATGAGATGGTGCACACGTGGCTGGAGTTGAAGGGGCTTCTCCTGAGCTACCCCGGCCTGTTCAGGGCTCGGTGCAGTGACACAGCCGGGGAGATAGCCCTGCCTGTCCGTCTCTCACGGGGCCAAGGAAGACGCCGCCGTGAGCCTCCTGTCCAGCTCTCCGTGGCTTCGCTATCAGGCCCGCTGGAGCGCTTGGCAAGGCCGGCCCCTGCTCGCAGCTCCTCTCGTGGCTCCTGGCCAGGCCTGCCAAGGCTGGTCTTGTGCAGTGAGTCAGGCGGGCAGAGCCTAAAGCTTAGAGCGGGAGAGGTCTGACCTTGGCTCCAGCTCCCTCTGTGTGTGGCTTAGGGACAGTTGGGACTCATCCAAGGCCGCATGCTTGTCTGGGGCAGGACAGAGCTTCTCACACGGTGCAGTTTGGGTTTCACGCTGTTTCCCTTTCTCCACCTGTGGGCAGCAGCGAGCAAAGTGGTTTCCAAATGGAGAAACTGAGGATAGAACAGCTAAAGGTTCTTAGCGGTGGTGATGCGCTGAGCTGGGGGTGTGATGCCTAGGGTTAAGACCAGAGCTGGGACTGTCCCCAGGGCTGGTGGCGCCCCTGGAACCCTGCTGAGAACTCCCCCTGCCTCCCTCCTCCTTGCTCCCCGAGGTGACTCCTCGTGGATTCCCCGGTGGATACCAGAAGGCCGGGCAGAAACAGGCTCACCATCGTTATGAGCAAAGGATGCTGGGAACTCAGGGGATCGTTCCCTGTTGGCACACTCGAGGGCACGCGTCTTCTGGAAGAGAAGATAGGCAGTTGTCAAGTGCAGTAGGAAGGATTCAGGTCAAACCTGTGCAGGGGCATCTCAGCTTTGGAGCGTGCAAACCCTGTGACAGGGCTCTGAGGTCCCTCTGTAGGCTCTCCCTCATGGTTATTGTGGATTCCCTCTCTTAGTACCTCAGAGAAGGAAATGGCAACCCGTTCCAGTATCCTTGCTCGCAAAATTCCGTTGACGGAGAAGCCTGGCGAGCTACAGTCCACGGGGTCTCATATATCTGTATCTGTGTCTATATCTGTATCTCTATCTCTGTATCTATATCTTCCCTGATAGCTCAGTGCTGAGAAATCTGCCTGCAATGCAGGAGACTCGGGTTCCATCCCTCGGATGGGAAGATCCCCCTGGAGGAAGGCATGGCCACCCACTCCAGTATTCTTGCCTGGAGAATCCCATGGACAGAGGAGCCTGGCGGGCTGCAGTCCATAGGGTCACCCAGAGGTGGACACGACTGCAGAGACTAGGCAGAAGCACTCTTAGTACCTAACAGTGTGTGATGGCTTTTCAGAGTTTACCAGAGGTGATGGCCTGGTATTACCAGAGCCCGGATTGCAATCATCCCACCTGTTCCTTAGCCCGGGGGAAGCTGGGCAGGTGAGCCGTCAGGTGGGCTGGCAGGACTGACCGTCTCGCAGGCCAGGTTGCTGAGTCTTCACGACCCTGGCGACGGCACATCTCCCTGCCCTCAGTCTCAGCTCCTGGAGCTGGCCGTCAGGGCAGCCGCTGCCGGGAGGCCGGGGGCGGATGCCGATGACTCTTGGCGGCCTCCTTGGGCCCTGGGAACCGTGCCAGGGATGTGGTTCTGAGGACCGTCCCTGCTTTGGCATCTGCTCTTCAGAATTGCCGTAGCCGAGAGTGACTGTGGAGTCTCCCCCGGGATCCCGGTTCTATTTCCTCCCGAGCCTTGTTCTGCTCAAAGCACAAGGCATTCAGTTCCCTGGGGGGGACTGACCTGGGGACGTGGAGAAACCACGTGGCTGGGGCCCGGCAGGGCGCCGAGCTCATGCCTCGGGCCTCAGGCCTCGGGCCAGTGGAGGAAGGTCCCGCCGCCGGCTGGGCCAGGGTTGCACACTGCGGGGAGGAGGCGGGATGGGCGCAGCGGTGCACGTTCCGCTCCGTGGCTGTCTCTCTGGGATCCCGAGGAGCGAACATCGGGCCCCAGGCAAGTGTCGGAAGTGGGATGTGTGGCTCAGTGGTGGGGGGATGCTGCAGGCTGTTGGGGTGACGGGGCCTTGGGCAGGTTCTGGGCCTCAGTCTCCCCTCTGGTGAACGAGGTGCTGAGTGTCAAGAACAGCTAGCGTCTTTCCATTTTAGGCCATCTATGATTATTTCCAGTCACAGATCTGGCTTCTAATTCCAGCTCTTTCACAGCCCTATCTTTTTTCTGATTGTTCTGTTCTTAATGACCCTAGATCCCTAGGTCATCTGCTTGGCTCTGAAAGAAGGGAGACAAGGCGAACATGGGGCTGGGTACTCACTGAGCACAACAGATCAGCAGAGCCTATCCCGAGCCTCAGCAATGCCGTCCCCTCTGATGGCTTAGCCTGGGGCTCTCACGAGCCCTTGAGAGACCACAGGCTTGCTTTAGTCTATTCTGCGTATTCACTGTCCACGCGTAGCTGAGAGAGTGGGCTCCGGAGTCAGACTGCCTGGGTTCTGATCCCAGTTCTGCTCTTCATAGCTGTGTGACTTCAGACACGTCTGATAATATCCTTGGACCTCAGTTTCTTCATCTTGAAAATGGGGCCACGCAGGGGCCCTCTCTCATGGGCGGTTGTTTTTGCTGTGTCTGTCATGGCTGTCACCCCACCATTGTCACCCACTGGGTGTCCTCAGGCTGCATTTTGTCCGCCTAAGTGCCTCTCGGGCGTTTGAGCGTTGATTCTGACCGTCTCTCGCTTATGCCTCAGAGAGGCGCCTGCACATGGCTGCTGCCACCAGGTGCCGGCAGGGACTCACCCTGCGTCTAGCATCCTTTCCGTCCCCTGATTGTACAGCAGAGAAAACCGAGGAGGCTCGGAGAGGCCCGTGGGTGGCGGAGCCAGGACTGCCGTCGGGTGGCTTTGGTTGTAAAGCCTCATGGGGGAAGCTGTTCAGACAGCTGGGTGTGGACAGAGTCCCTGAGCGAGCCTGGGGAGGCTCTGACTACAGATCCATGGGTTCGCACCGGCTTGTTGGCTGCGGCATGGGCATGTATTAGGCCTTGGATCCAGGATCGGTGCCTAGGGAGTGCTCTCTCCGTCTTCCTGAGGTGGCGGGGTTTGGCGGCAGCGTGGGGACGCAATCCTGCACCTCTCTTCCAGGCTTTGTCTTAGGGTTGAGCCAAGCCTCACCAGTCTGTGGGGGTAGCGGATCCAAGTGAGGCTCTGCCCGTGGTCACACGGCCCACCTGGAGGTGAGCCCGGGAGAGCCTCCTGGCTGCCTCCAGACGCTGGACGTAGAGAGCAGAACACGGACTCCCCAGATCTGCCCCTTGTGGGGCACGTGAAGTCAGCCAGGCGCCTGGCCGGAGAGCATCCCTCTCTTGTCATCCGAGGGAATTGACCTTATGTCCTACCAAGTCGCCGCCCCGTCCTCCAGAGGCAGGGCAGGTGGCTCAGTGCCTTTGGAAGCCTCGCCGGCCCGCTGCTCACCCAGCCGATGTCTCCCGCCCCGGGAGGTGCGAGCCTCTCTGCCATACAGCATGCCCCGGAGGGGCTGGACTGAGATTTGCCAGTGGCGGGGAGCACCCTGAGGATGCGGGAAGAGGTCTCTCAGACAGGGTCAGATGTCGCGCGAGAGAAACTTGATCTGGAGGCGCGTGAGCACACACACACAGACACACGCGCGGGCACCTGCCTCTGCCCCTCTCTAGAGTCAGGCACGCGTCAGAGCAGCTTCCGCTTGCCAGGATGGGCCTGTGCGCAGCTCATACAGACATGACGGTCCAGAGAGGTGGGGCCCGGGCTCAGCTCTGCCACAGACGGGCTTTTTATCTTTGGTGAGGTGACACCTCTCTTTCTCTCTCTCTGAGCCTCCATTTCCCTGTCCGTTACATGGGACCAATGACCTTCCCCTCAAGGGCAACTGTTAAAGGCAAGTAAAGTTCTGCGCGCAACGTCACTGGCTTGTCCCAAATCTCTTTAATGTGGCCTTATTCCCTCCTTTGGGTGTCAGAATGAAGCCATGCCTCCAAGAGACTCCATATCAATGCCTGCCTTCCTGGTCCAGGAGGGCTTCCTGGCAGAGGCGGGATTCGAGGGGAGTAGTATTCTGGGCACATGTGCACGTGTGCTCAGTCATGTCTGACTCTCTGCGACTCTGTGGACTGAAGCCCGCCAGGCTCCTCTGTCCGTGGGATTCCCTAGGCAAGAATACTCGAATCGGTTGCCATTTCCTCCCGCAGGGGATCTTGCCGACCCAGGGACTGAACCCGTGTCTCCCGTGTCCCCTGCATTGGCAGGCGGGTTCTTCACCACTGCGTGCTCTAGGCAGGGCGAGACACGGGCCCGGATGCACCCGCACTCGAGGTCTCTTTGCTCAGCCACTGTAAACTCTGTGATTGGCTTGGGTTTTGTGTTTATCTTCGGTCTTTTTAGCTTAATCTACTTACTAGATTCCCCCAGTGGCTTCAGAAACCAGAAATAAATTCTCCTTCATGAAGAATCTTTACTGTTTGAACAGCTCAGGCATCCACTTGGTCAGAAAAACATGTGCTTCGTTTTTTTATGGAATGTTCCTGGAAAAACAGTGATTTGAATTCAAGGAGGGGAGAGCCGGTTTCCCTCAGTTCCAAGCTCTGGGACTCTCTTTCCCTTTTGAAGTCGAATGGAGTTGTCCCCCATTCTTGGCCCCCAGCAGCTTCCCCGCAGCTGGTGTTTTTCCAGCTGCCTGTCCCCCTAGAGAGCGTGGAGAGGGGTCAGGGCAAGGGCTAGGGGGCTAAACCCGCCTGGGCCGGGCTGCCTGCTGCCTCTCGGCTGCGGAAGCTCACCTGTGGCCGCGGGGCTCACTTTCCCTATCCGAGCGACTCTGAATAACCTCGACACTTACCCTTTCACAGCCTCCCTTTCTTTATCTGTAAAATGATTCCACAGGGTAGCTTTTAAAAGGATAGGTCACAGAAATCGCAGAAGGTCTGGGCTGGGAAGTGCTGCAGAAGCCTTTCCTGTTTGGACCTGTGGGGAAACCGAGGCCCACAGGGCAAGGCGTGACTCAAAGCTAAGTCAGTGACCGGTCGAGGCTTAGACCCAACTCCCTGACCTCCGACTCCGTCAGGAGCGAGGCTCAGCACGCGGGTGGTTTTGTCGCTACGTCTTATCTGACTCGTGCGACCCCATAGCCTGTCGCCTGCCAGGCTCCTCCGGAATTCTCCAGGCAAGAATCATGGAGTGGGTTGCCGTTTCCTTCTCTAGGGGATCTTTCCAACTCGAACGGGGGTCTCCTGCATTACAGACAAATTCTTTGCTGACTGAGTCACCAGGGAAGTCTCCGCTTGGGGGCTGGCCTTTCCTTTTTGTGAGACTCCGAAGACAGAAGAGTGGCCCTAGCTTCCAGTAGCCGGTCCTTGGGAAATTCTTGAAGTTTGCTGAGGGCCCGAGGTGACGCAGGCCTCCACAGCCTGCCTAGATCCCAGAACCAGCGAGTGAGGCTGCGTGGAGTGGCCTGTGTCCCTACGGGGTCTGGACCAGGCCACCTGTAGGTATGCACACTAATCTGCAGACGCCTGCTCTCTCTTACGCCCTCAGGGGTTTCCTGGAGACTTTGGGGAAAGAGGCCCTCCGGGACTGGATGGAAATCCCGTAAGTATCCCTTTGGGAACAGGGAAGTGATTCAGAACACACACACACACACACACAGGACAGGGTTTAGGAACCTCAGCTTCGAGGTCACACAGCTGGTCACTCATGAGCCGAGTGTTCCTGGACGAGCTGCGTGATTTTCCTGAATTCCTGCTTTCTGTCTCCTACGGATGGCCTTTGATCCGCCCTCCTCCCCTGCTCCAGGAGACCCTCCAGTCCGCCGAGTCCCAGCCCCAAAGCCATAAGCCGTCTTCCGTCCTCAAGGACTCAGGAAGGTTCACGGGTCACTCCCCACTGGGAAAGCCGGGGCTGCTGCCCTCTTACAACACACCAGAAATGTTTCTGGGACAGCCGCGGCCTGGGGGAGCAGATGGCCTGCAGGCCCTGTGTGGAGGGAAGAGCGGAGTTCTAAAGGCATCTCCAGCATAGGCATGTTTATAGAGTTTGTGAATAATCGAGGCCCCTGAAGGAGCCAGGTCAGCCTGCCCTGGGGAGCCGAGCCCGCCTCTCCCTTCCCGTCCCAGGCACCGGCGCCGGTGGTGGGAAGCATGTTTTCTGTCTGGGATGGCAGACCTTGTCCAGGGCCCTTTGGAACGTCGGCCCTGTGTCCCCATCTCTCCTGGGGCTTCCCGCCTGCAAGCTGTGCCCAGCCCTGCCCTCGGCAGAGGTGGCTGCTGGATCCATAGTCAGCACCCGATGATGCTGTACCCATTTCAATTCCGCAAAGGCTCCCTGGGCCTCGCCCAACATGGGGCTGACCCCAAGGCTGAAGCCCCGGCCTCAGAGCCCAATGGGTCTGGATTCGAATCCTGCTGCACCGCTGGCCGTGCATGGAAGCTTGGACAGATCCGTCCCCCCGCCTGGATCTTGGTTGCCTCATCTCTAAATCACGGGGATCCGATGCCAGTCTCAGGGGGCTATTGTGAGAATAAAGTGAGAGCAGGCAGGGAGATACTGGGCCTGTGACCACGTTCACTGGCCGGAGGGCTTGTAAAGAGGGGTGATGGTGGCGCTCCTGGCTGTCCCCCGTCCACTGCACGAGGCGAGGTGAGACGGGCGGGATCAGAGAGGCCCCAGGTGCTACAGAGGAGGAAGAAGCAGCAGGGAAGACTCCTGAGGAGGAGGGCGTAGGAGCTGGGACGAGGAAAGAGGCGGCGGCCCTCCGGGTGGAGGAAGAGTGTTGGCAAGGGCCAGAGGGGAGAAACCGAGTCTCCCCTTCAGGGTGTCTGTCGCTGGATTAATAATGCTAATACAATAGGTGACGTCATCCTGGAAGCCCCTTGGGGAGGGGCGGGGATGTCTTTGTACGGGTGGCCCAGAGGAGCATGAAGAGGACCTGGTGACAGGTCCCTGGGCTGGCACGCCGTCGAGGGACCTCGATCCAGCCCCGTCCCTTTCCTGAGCCTCCGATCCTCCACTCTGAAGCCAAGGCCACGTCTCACCTCCTCTTCCTCTTCGCGGTGACTATAGTATTGACCTCCCCTTCCATGGCACAGGTGGAGGAATTCAGCACTTCCTGAGGGATGTGGGTGACTCATTATCACCATTCTTAGAGCCTCCTATTTTTATTCCCATTTTTTACATTTTGAGCTTGATCCAGACCCTTCTACCTGTCCTTTCTTGGGCAAGCAATTGAAGGTCCATTTTTAGAGATATGGGAAGCAGAAACGTGCCTCCTGCCACCCGTCCCAGGCCGCCTGGGAGCATTTTGGGACCGTCGCCTTTGTGTCCCCATCTCTCCTGGGGCTCCCCTGCAAGCTGTGCCCAGCCCTGCCTCGGCAGAGGTGGCTGCTGGATCCATAGTCAGCACCCGATGATGCTGTACCCATTTCAATTCCGCAAAGGCTCCCTGGGCCTCGCCCAACATGGGGCTGACCCCAAGGCTGAAGCCCCGGCCTCAGAGCCCAATGGGTCTGGATTCGAATCCTGCTGCACCGCTGGCCGTGCATGGAAGCTTGGACAGATCCGTCCCCGCCTGGATCTTGGTTGCCTCATCTCTAAATCACGGGGATCCGATGCCAGTCTCAGGGGGCTATTGTGAGAATAAAGTGAGAGCAGGCAGGGAGATACTGGGCCTGTGACCACGTTCACTGGCCGGAGGGCTTGTAAAGAGGGGTGATGGTGGCGCTCCTGGCTGTCCCCCGTCCACTGCACGAGGCGAGGTGAGACGGGCGGGATCAGAGAGGCCCCAGGTGCTACAGAGGAGGAAGAAGCAGCAGGGAAGACTCCTGAGGAGGAGGGCGTAGGAGCTGGGACGAGGAAAGAGGCGGCGGCCCTCCGGGTGGAGGAAGAGTGTTGGCAAGGGCCAGAGGGGAGAAACCGAGTCTCCCCTTCAGGGTGTCTGTCGCTGGATTAATAATGCTAATACAATAGGTGACGTCATCCTGGAAGCCCCTTGGGGAGGGGCGGGGATGTCTTTGTACGGGTGGCCCAGAGGAGCATGAAGAGGACCTGGTGACAGGTCCCTGGGCTGGCACGCCGTCGAGGGACCTCGATCCAGCCCCGTCCCTTTCCTGAGCCTCCGATCCTCCACTCTGAAGCCAAGGCCACGTCTCACCTCCTCTTCCTCTTCGCGGTGACTATAGTATTGACCTCCCCTTCCATGGCACAGGTGGAGGAATTCAGCACTTCCTGAGGGATGTGGGTGACTCATTATCACCATTCTTAGAGCCTCCTATTTTTATTCCCATTTTTTACATTTTGAGCTTGATCCAGACCCTTCTACCTGTCCTTTCTTGGGCAAGCAATTGAAGGTCCATTTTTAGAGATATGGGAAGCAGAAACGTGCCTCCTGCCACCCGTGGCTGCGTCTCCTGACTCCTAGGCACAGATCCCCAGCCTCTCAGAGGCCCTGGGAGGCGGAAACCTGAGAGCCTTCTTCCGGTAGCGGGTTGAGGGGCTCCCCCGGGTCCCGAGCACCTTCCGGCTGAGGAAGGGAGGGAGGCCGCCTGGTAGGTCTCAGCTTGGTGCCCTCCCCTCCTGCTGTTTCCTTGACCTTGGGACAACTGCTTGACCTCTGGAGCCTCGGTTTGGCCATCTGCAAGGTGAGGGTGAAGTGAGACCTTCTTGGCGAGGCATCCTGCACGTCTCTGTTGCCACAGTCGGGATTCCACGTATGTGTTCTCTCACCTGCCCCTGGAAGGTGCTGAGTGGGAAATCCACCCTCCCCCTTTACAGATGGGGGAAGCTGGTGGCAGACGGGAACGTTCTCGTCCAAGCTCCAGGCCCGGCTCTGCAGAGTCAGGAACAAAGAATGGTCGGCTCTGCGGGTTTCCACCGGGGCCCGCGTGGAGGATGGCGCGGAGGGCGTGGCCCGGAGGGAGACAGAGCGTGTGACCACTTTGGTCTCTCTCTCTTCGCAGGGAGAACTGGGCCTGCCAGGCCCCCCAGGAGTTCCCGGCCTCATGGTAAGAATACAGATGCCTGGGGTGGGGGACGGCCAGGAGACAGGGTGAGAGGCGCTGAAGAGGCCCCTCTCTCATCAGACCCCCGGGGGAGCTGGGGGAGTAGAACGGGCCAACAGGGGCAGGGGGCTGAGGGAGGAGGAAGGCCCTGCTGTGTGGCTCCGGGTGGATCGCCTACCTTCTCTGAGCCCCTTGCTTCATGACTTAAATGGGGAGAGGGGCTTGGAGCAGGAGACTGCCGTGGGCTTCCACACCTGCTGCCTGTCCATTGCTCTGCAGCGAGGTCTAGGCAGGTGGTAGTGTGCCCATTTGACAGATGAGGTGCTTCAGGTCCAGACCGCGGAAGTGACTGGCAGAGAAGCTGAGGCTGTGGACCGCACTGGGCAATCTTCTCCGTCCTTTTCAGGACTCTGACTTTGGAGCCGGACCACTTGAGTTCAAGTCCCATTTCTGCCATAGCCTGGCGGTGTGACCTAGGTCAAGTCACTCCCCCTCTCAGAGCCTTGGCTCCTCATCTGTAAAATGGGTGTGATGCTAGAATCCTCTTGGGATGGCTGTGAGGGTTAAACGAGGCATTCTTGTGCCGTCTTTGGCACAAGGTCTAGCACTCAGTAAATAGGCCATTAGTAGAAAATATTATTTTTATTTTAAAATGTTGCCTATTGTTATTATCCCTTGGTGCGCCGGGGCTGAGAGGGGCTTGCACACAGGGAGAGGCAGTCTGACTTCTGGCTCTATCCAGGTTGGGGTAGCCTCGTGGAATGCCGCTATTAGCCAAAACCAGGGCTCTCCATCAGAGCGTCAGAGAGTTAGCCTTGACCTTGGGCCCAGGCCCAAGGACCCGTGACAGGCCCGAGCCTCAGAAATAAGTCTAGGAGCTTCCCTGAAGGTCTGATGGCCCTCTCCTCTGTCCTTTGGGTCATACCTGGTGGGGTTGGAGTCTCAGGGGCTCGCACAAGGAGACCGTTCCCTGGCTTGACAAATAGACAGTCCGCTTGGTTGCTCCAGCCACTGTGCGGGGAAATTCTCCCGAGGAGGAGGCTGGAGGGGCCCCGTCGTTCAGGGAAGACCAGGCCTGGGAAGGAGGCCCAGGGGCTGCCCTGCTCAGGTGGGTGAGAGCAGAACCAGGGCAGGGCAGGGCTGGAGGTCAAGTTAAGCCAGTGCCAGCCCTGGCCTCCCTTCCGCTGGGCTCTGTGGTCTTTGGTTCCAGGCTCCCTTCCCTGAGTCTGAGGGATCCACTCTGTGAGATGGGATCTTCGTGCCCACTCTTGTTAGGACCCCACATAGAGCCAGACCACTCTAGGACCAGATCGCCTGTGCTCAAATCCTAGCTCCGTCACTGATTTAATTGCAGTTCCGAGCACATTTTTTAACCCTTCTGTGCCTCCATGTCTTTATTTTTAAAAATGGGAATAGTATTAGTACCTAACTTGGGAGAATTTTGTGAGGATTTAGGGAAATGGATGCATGTAAACTGCCTGGTACTGATGCTGGGAAAGATTAAAGGCAGGTGGAGAAGGGGACAGCGGAGGATGAGATGGTTGGACAGTGTCTCGGACTCAGTGGCCATGAATCTGAGCAAACTCCGGGAGAGGGTGGAGGACAGGGAAACTTGGCGTGCTACGGTCCATGGGATTGCAGAGTTGGACACGACTTAGCAACTGAACAGCAATGAGAAGTACATACATAGTAAACACCCAAGAAGCACTTGTAGTAATAATAATAGTACATTTAGTAATAATCATAGAGTTTATTACTACTACTTATTAATACATAGCAAAGTAACTACCATTAATAAGGAGTGATTCAGTCACAGTAGTCATGTTTTACATACACTCCAGACATTTTACGCTTGGAGTGCTGCCTTGAGAAAGATTTCAGCCCCATTAGACATTATTGGGAGATAGTGCTGCTATTGATTGGTGATGTCTGCCTTGGCTTGGGAGGAGGACGTGTCAACACGTGAGTCATACGTTTGTCATCCCCGATGTCCTTTGCGGAGCACCTTCTCTGGCACCAGGCGCTGACCTGAATGCTTTGGAAAAAGACATTTCTGCAGTGAGTGTTAGGGAACCTGACTTTATGAGGATCTCGGAAGTCTCTGGTCTAACCCTCTCTCAGCTCAGCAGAACTTCCTCCTGGAGCATTTTGGTCATGCGGTCATTAAACTCCAACTCGAACACCCTGGTGTTGGACGCTCCCTCCTTGGAAGCCCATCCGCGGTCACAGAGCTCTCATTGTGCCGAGTTTTCCTGTGCTCGGAGCGCGGCTCACCTCCCTGCCCCGGGAGAGGCTGCTGAGCGTGGAGAGACGATAGTGTCTGGTCCTCCTAAGGCTCTTACTTCGGGCTATATGATCCCTGTCCCCAGAGCTCTTCTGCAGGGATGTTTACGTACCTTGGCTGTCGTCCTTGGCGCAAGATCCTATTTGTCATTGTTGGCGTCCACTGGGCTGGATCCTGAGAGGATCCAGCGAGAGTGTTGCTTGGCCGAACGCACGTGAATTCTAGACACAAGGCCATCACAGCCCTTGGTCTTCCTGACTCTTTAAACACTGTTTTCCGCCGAAGCTCCCCTTTGCGCTCCACAGTCAGGGCTGCCAGATAAAATAGAAGAGGCCCAGTGAAATTTGAATTTTAGATACGATACTTAAAACACGTTTACACTATACTGCCATTCTTTTGTTTGTTTATCTGACAGTCACATTTCAACTAGGCCTCCTGTATTTTTATTCAATCCGGCAACCCTGTGCTCAGTACCTCTTAGGAAACTCCCATTGGGCAGATGGGAAAAGTGAGGCCCCAGGTCAAGGTCACACACAAGGCAGGAGAAGACGGAGGCCTGATCGGAGGCCATGCCTCCCAACTCTTGGTTCAGGGCACTTCTCTTCCTGCCCTCGTCTGAGGGGCCTGAGCTGGGGGTAAACCTGGGAGACCCCTTCATTTCTCAGGCCCTGAGACCCTCATGCGGCTCCTTTCCAGAGAGCTGAGTCTCCCCCACCCACCTTGCTGCAGGTCTTTGTCTGGCCATTTTCAGTCCCACTGCCGCTGTTTTTGAATTCCCTTCCATGCCAGAGTGACATTCTTTTTCCCTTGTGCCTGGGGTGGGGCGGGGAGGGTCACAGGGCTAGACCTGTGCCCATCAAGTCTCCACCAGCATCCCAGCCAGTGTCCTGTCCCGCCCAGGGACCTGCTTCTGACCTGGATTTTTGGGGACAACGGCTTCTGTGTCTGGGGAAAAAACAGCCTCCCCAAAGAGTTGGAGAGGAAAGGAATTTTCTAACCAGGAGCTAGAGGGAAGAGGGATTGTGAGTCACCTCCAGTTTTCCAGAGGATGTGGGTTTCTAGCAGAGCAAATGGGAATTCCATGTACTGACAGTCATGTTAGTGGAGATCCACGCCGTGCCTTCCGTCTGCTCAGCTGGAGCGACTGCCTGCACACCGAAGCCGAAACTGCCCCCGTTCCCTGGGTCCTGGCAGGCAGGAGGAAGGGTGAGAGAGGACAGAAGAACGTCTGAGGAGCTCTATGTGTGCTTGACACGCGGTAGTCGGGGGACCTCGAGATGCACGAGGCAGGTGGCGATAGCCCGGTCACCCCAGTGGGGAGGCGTGGACCCGAGGTTAGCAGCTTGCAGCTCAGGACTCTGTGACCCTGATCTATAAGCCGCCGGTGACCCCTGCTCTCTCTGAGGTGAGTCAGCCTCGAAGCAGATCCCCTTTGAGTAACTGAAACCCTTTGGCTGGGCCTCAAGAAAAGTATGCTGGATTCCAGCGTCTGCTCCACAAAGAAGACTTCCGTCTTTTGTGTTCTGAGCGACACACACGGAACCTTGGCTCCTCCGTTTAACGAGACCTGAAGACGATGTGATCCGGCTGCATCCCAGCATGTGAGACAGAGTGGACAAGCCCACTGTGTTCTGTCGCTGAGCGGTCACCCGGCTGTGTTTCTTCATCTATAAAGCGAGGTCAGGAGCCCTGCTGGCCGACATCTCCCAAACCCTTGAGCCCCAGGATCTGTGCTGGGTGTTTCACTATCACGGCAGACCTCTGAATGGGAAGTGGAATGCCTCTTGTACGGTTAAGGAAGCTGAGGCTCAGAGAGGCCGACGCACCTGCCCAAGGTCACGCAGCCGTTCAGCTGGGGCTGCACCTGTGTCCACAGCGCATGCGCTTTGCCGCCGCGCCACCATCACTCCAGGTGATTTCTGGGATGAAAGGAGACACAGGTGTCCGAGAGTGTGGGCCAGGCGGCACCAGGGTGCGTCCTGGGTGAGAGATGGTGCCTCGGAAGACCACATAGGAGCCGGAACTGGTGACCTGGGTCCCCATCTCCAAGCTGCTGACCTCCTGTTGGCGTTTCAAGGCGGCCTTGGTGCCTTCCCGAGGCAGTTCCAGGGAAGACGTTTTTCCGTGGAGGGTTTGTAAATGCGAGTGGGTGGGCTTCTCTTTCGCCCACTGATTTAGCCCCTTTCAGTGAGCGCTTCCTCTGCGGCACCGGGCAGGCAGTAGCCACATGGGCATGTGGGTCAGTGGCCACTGATGTGCGGAGCAGGCCAGGAGCGAAAGCCTCGTCCCGGCTGAGACGCTGGCAGGTGCTGACCTGGCAGTGGGGTCGAAAGGGGTGCTGGTGCCACGGGTGGAGGAGCAGGGCCCGGGCTGCCCGGCTGCGGAGAGCAATGGGCAGAAGAAATCCCTGCGTGCGAGAGGAGGCAGGAGGTTCTGTCAGCACGCAGGGCGGGCACTAGGAGCCCTTCAGGTGTTCTCCCAGGGCTCCCGACCAGCCGCAGCCTGGACGCCTGCTGGCCCGGGGCAGGGAGTGGGACTCTCGCCCGTGTCCAAATCTCGAGCCTTGAGTAACTGAAACCCTTTGGCTGGGCCTCAAGAAAAGTATGCTGGATTCCAGCGTCTGCTCCACAAAAAAGACTTCCGTCTTTGTGTTCTGACACACACGGAACCTTGGCTCCTCCGTTTAACGAGACCTGAAGACGATGTGATCCGGCTGCATCCCAGCATGTGAGACAGAGTGGACAAGCCCACTGTGTTCTGTCGCTGAGCGGTCACCCGGCTGTGTTTCTTCATCTATAAAGCGAGGTCAGGAGCCCTGCTGGCCGACATCTCCCAAACCCTTGAGCCCCAGGATCTGTGCTGGGTGTTTCACTATCACGGCAGACCTCTGAATGGGAAGTGGAATGCCTCTTGTACGGTTAAGGAAGCTGAGGCTCAGAGAGGCCGACGCACCTGCCCAAGGTCACGCAGCTGTTCAGCTGGGGCTGCACCTGTGTCCACAGCGCATGCGCTTTGCCGCCGCGCCACCATCACTCCAGGTGATTTCTGGGATGAAAGGAGACACAGGTGTCCGAGAGTGTGGGCCAGGCGGCACCAGGGTGCGTCCTGGGTGAGAGATGGTGCCTCGGAAGACCACATAGGAGCCGGAACTGGTGACCTGGGTCCCCATCTCCAAGCTGCTGACCTCCTGTTGGCGTTTCAAGGCGGCCTTGGTGCCTTCCCGAGGCAGTTCCAGGGAAGACGTTTTTCCGTGGAGGGTTTGTAAATGCGAGTGGGTGGGCTTCTCTTTCGCCCACTGATTTAGCCCCTTTCAGTGAGCGCTTCCTCTGCGGCACCGGGCAGGCAGTAGCCACATGGGCATGTGGGTCAGTGGCCACTGATGTGCGGAGCAGGCCAGGAGCGAAAGCCTCGTCAGGCTGAGACGCGCTGGCAGGTGCTGACCTGGCAGTGGGGTCCGAAAGGGGTGCTGGTGCCACGGGTGGAGGAGCAGGGCCCGGGCTGCCCGGCTGCGGAGAGCAATGGGCAGAGGAAATCCCTGCGTGCGAGAGGGAGGCAGGAGGTTCTGTCAGCACCCGCAGGGCGGGCACTAGGAGCCCTTCAGGTGTTCTCCCAGGGGCTCCCGACCAGCCGCAGCCTGGACGCCTGCTGGCCCGCGGGGCAGGGGAGTGGGACTCTCGCCCGTGTCCAACTCTCGAGCCTGTTCTCACGTCGTGTCACGTATGAATGAGAGCCGCGGGGAAAGGCGCCCGTGGGTCTCTCAGTGAGGCAGGCGGAGTCAGTCAGTCCCAGGCTCCTGAGCATGGACAGTGGGCCCGTCGGACCCTCGGACCTTTTCTGGTCCTGCCTGGGTCCCCGGCTTGTGGCTTGGCCTTGGATAAGCTGCTTCCCCTCCCTCTGAGTCTTCTCATCTGTGACGCGGCCCTAACGATGGCGCTGACCTCACGGGGTAGCTGCGAGCAGCTGGTGAGCGTCTGAACAGATTGGACGAGACGGGGGACGGTCTGGTGGGGCGTCTGGGACTCGGGAGCTCTTTCGGGGGTCACAGGTGGTGTTGGTGGGTTGCATTCTTGGTGGGAGTCTGTCGATGAAGGGCCACGTGTGTGGAGCGTGGTCGGGGAGGTCCGGCAGACCCAGGAGCAGGGTCCAGATCGTGGGCATGACCCACTGTGCTTTCTCGGGGGACCCGATAGTGTGCGTCCCTTGGCCACGCTGCCCACAACCGTGCTGAGCGCAGAGCGGGCTGGAATCTGCGGACTATACTGGGGGGAATGTGGACTGAGGTTTTCTCTGTTCTCCTCTAAGTGCTTTTGTGGTCCAGCGTGGGGTCCTGCCCACATGAAGAACGCCTGTCCTCAGCAAGCAGCCGTCTTCTCCCTGTGTGCCCTGCAGCCTGGGCCTTTTCCCGTGGGTGCTGGGGTGGGAGCCCACGCTGGCCCTTGCCCCTCACCACACACAGACCCCTTTGGAGAGATTTACAGGGGCGGTGCGGGCTTGCTGGGTTCCGTGTGTCGGTCAGGCTTGTACTGAATTCAGCCTCTCCACGGCAAGCTGCCGTCAGGCCTGGAGCGGGGAAGAGGGAGCCTGTGTCCCCAGAGCGGCCGGCTGGTCCCCTCTGCCCAAGACTCCGGCCCCCAGGGCCTTGTCGGTTTGTGCACCGCCGTGGGAATTCTGGTCGGACCCCACCGGCTCCCTTCCTCCAGGAAACGCGAGGGAGCTGGGGAGCAGCCGCCAAAGCATGCCGCGGCAGTGCTCTTCCCTGAGGAGCCTCTCCCCGGCCAGCAATCCTGGCTTCTCCTCTCCCAAGGCCACTTCGGAATTGCTTGGAAACTCTGGGGGCAGACCACCCGGTGTGGATCCCAACTCTGCCGAGCTCTGTGGTTTGTTCAAACCCTCGCCTCTCTGGGCCTCAAGGTTCCTTCTCTGTAAAATGGGCGGATCAGGCAGATCTCGCCGGGCTCTTGTGCGGAGGGACGGAGTTTAGGCTTGTGAAGTGTGCGCCCGGCACCTCCGCCAGTGTCGTGTGTGTTGCTGGTACCACCCGTGAGGCCGAGAGCTCCCTTTCTCCCTAAGATTACTTGATGGGAACTGAAAGCAGAATTCCTTGGCAAAGGCTCACGAGACGGTTCGGCTTGACCCCGTCCGGTGGATTCGGGAGGGTCGGGGGTGCGACGCGGCATTGCCTCCGCCGGGCCAGCTGCCGTCTCTGCGCTCGGCCTGCTTCCCCCCATCTCTGCTCTGAGGGCGTGCTGCCGCACAGCCCTTCCTTCCCCGGGAGTCGGCAGGAATGTGGTGTTTCATTCTCTGCCAGCCTCCCACCCAGCCAGCTCCCGGCACCTCCCACAGGACCCGTTCCTGAGCCTGGCCCCCCGGGGCAGCTTCCTTCAGGGCCTGCGAGCGCTTGTCGGGGGCCTCCGTGGAGCCTGACTCAGAGAGTGGGAGACCGGGGCCCAGGGAGGGCAAGCCCGTTGCTGGGGCTCACACAGCAGGCAGAATGCAGAGGACGGAAATGGAAGAGAAGAGAGTATTTGGGGAGCTCCCTTTCCCTAGGCAAGGGCTTCCCGTGATGGCCGTGATGAGGGCAGCAGGGCAGAGCAGGATAAGAGGGGACTTCAGGAAAGAGGGTGGGCTTGTACAGAGACAATCCAGCCCCTCCGGCCCTCTAGACCAGGGTTTCTCCCCCCAACAGTATTGACCTTTGAGCCAGATCCTTATTATTTTTATTTATTTATTTATTTAAAGATTTATTTATTTATTTATTTTGCGGGGGGTGGGGAGGGAGGGGAGCAGGCGGGCCACTTCTATTGGTCTTTCATTTGTCTATTTTCACCCGTCTTTGTTTTTTGGCCCATGTGGGCCTCCCATCGCGGTGGCCTCTGTTGTCGCAGAGCACCGGCTCTGGGCGCATGCGCTCCAGAGCTCCGGCTCGGTGATTAGACACATCGGTCCAGCCGCTCCGCGGCACGTGGGATCTTCCCAGGCCAGGGATTGAACCGGCGCTCCTTGCACTGCAAGGCGGTGTCCTTACCCACTGGACCACCAGGGAAGCCCCTTATTATTTTTAATATTTATTTATTGTCTTGGCTGACTGGGCTTCGTTGGGGCCTGGGACCTCTTCATTGCAGCATGTGGGATCTGGTTCCCTGACCGGGGATCACACCTGGGCTTCCTGGGCTGGGAACACAGAGTCTTAGCCACCGGACCGCCAGGGAAGTCCCCCGAGCCAGATAACGCTCTGGGGGCCTCTGCCCACGAGATGCCTGGAGCACCTCTTGAGCTGTAAGCACCAGCCATACCTCCCGACAGTGCCAAGTCTTTATCCACGTACGTCGGTTACTTCTCCAGACTCTAGGAGGGACAGAGTCTCCGTCCCCGTGAGACAAGGAGACGGAGGCACGGAGAGATTTAGCTCGGAAGTCTCACAGTGAGCAGTGAGCCATGGAGGGGAGATGGGACTGAGTGGGCGGCCTTGCCGTACGCTGACGGCCCCCCGGCCTTTCCCGGCCCTTCGGAAAGGGGCCCCCTGAAGGGAACCTGACTCCCCAGGCTGGATGCAGTCCATCCACTGCTCCTGACGTAAACAGACTGATCTGATGGGATGCCGGGTCTCCAACCTGTGGCCCAGGACCTGCCGGCTGCTCTTTGTGGCCTACAGGCTCCACTTGCAACGTGGGTGTCTGGGATGGACAGCCCCCTCCTTCCTTGCTGCCGTCCTAAGGAGGCAGTCCAGCTTCTGGAAGCAGAAAGTTCCAGCCCCTCACTAAACGAGAGGTGTCGAAGCCTCTGTGTGTTCATATTTTGCCCTCTCGGAGGGGAGGGATCCAGCTTATTGATCAGGAGACTGAGGTCCTCAGAAGCCCAGTGAGCTGAATCCCTTAGCTCAGCGGTCCCTAACCTCTTTGGCACCAGAGACTGGGTTTCACGGAAGCCAGTTTTTCACAGACCAAGGAGGCGGGGTGGTTTCGGGATGATTCAAGCATATCACATTTACTGTGTGCTTTATCCCTACTATTCTTATATCAGCTCCACTTCGGGTCATCAGGCATTAGATCCCAGAGACTGGGGACCTCTACCTTAGCTAATATGGAATGCACAGAATCTAATATGAGGTGAAAAGAAATGGGAGGGGCACCGATCAAGAAATGAGCTTGCGAGAGAACCTCTGTGAAATTAATGCAGTCCTTTGGTGGAGGTGAACACACCTAATTACAAGATCAGCCCAGGAGTTGGGGGATCTCGTCCTCAGAATTCTTCATGGCCAGCCTCCTGTGAGTCCCTCTCATGGTGCGTTCTTCTCTTTCTCTTCCCAGGGCGACATGGGAGCATTGGGTCCAATTGGCTACCCAGGACCCAAGGGCTTGAAGGTAAACAAGAACCTTTCTTGAATATTGCTCTCATCCCAGCTGGGCACCCCTGGACCCATTTCAGCCTAGAAGAAAGGATACCCTGACAGTGTGGAGGGGCACTCAGAGGGGTGCTGGAGTGGACCACAGCAAATCAGGGGCTCAGCTCTTCTCAGTCCCCAGAGCCAAGCATCATCTGGAGGTCATTTATGCTAGACATCTTTATTGGCCAGCGCGTCCTCCAGCTGGGCGTGAGTCAGACGTGGTTCTGGGCCTCAGGGCACCGAAAGTCCAGTGCAGAATGCAAGCAGCGAGGCAGAGACTATTATGGCAAGCCAGTGAGCTCAGGACCTACCTGAGGAGGATGCGTGTGCAGGCAGAAGCAGGTCTTAATCTGCCAGGGCCACGTTCCAGGGACAATCCCACTTGGCCAACGAATGTGTGACTATGAAGGCCGTCTCCCCCATCAGCACCCTTCTCCCCTGGATGTGTCCACAGCACTGTGGTTCCCAAGCCACCCGCCCTTTCTCATGGTCCTTCGCGCCACACCAGCGCCCTTTGGGCTGGGGCTCATTGACCCCCTTCTGCAGATGAGAAGACTGAGCCCTGGGCTGGGGCATCCAGCATGGCGGCTTGCACCAAGCCCATGGGTTTACACCCCAGAGCTCCTGACGTCTGGGGCTTTAACCCTCCCTCCTCACTGACCTGGCCTCTGTCTTGCAGGGACTGATGGGAAACGTGGGGGAACCCGGACTGAAAGGTGATAAGGTGATCTGAATACTCCCTTATTGCACTGTGTTTTATCTGCATGCGAATTCCCTCCGCCTCGACGAGGCTGCTGATTTCTCGCCAGGTCCACTCCCCTGCACTCTTCCTGCCTCCTCTCCGCCCCCTCCCCCCACACCTGTGCTCCCAAGCTTCTTCCTTGTAACTCTGACTGGGGTTCCAGCACGTGGTTCTGGAGGCATGCGGCTCTGGCACCAGCACGTGAGGGGCTGTTGAAGCCTGGTGGCAGGTCAGGTAAGGCAGGTCTCTGAACGTGGGGAGCAAAGCTGAGGCTCGTGTCTGGGCCTTGAGGTCAAGGCCATAGAACACGGGGCGGGAGGGGAGAAGGGGAGGAGTGGAGCTGAGACGACGGCCCCAGGGCTGGGATCACGTGGGGTCCAGAGACCCCTCCCAGACTGAAGGAAGTAAGTCCACGGAAACCATTGGAATCGGGAGCTTCCCAGAGTCTGAAAATGCAGCGGAAAAGCCAGGACAGGCCTGAGCCCCTGAGCCACTTTCCTTCCAGCTGCGTGGGGCCAGGGGGCACCCTGGCCAGGTGTCCGGGACACTGCAGACCCCTCCCCAGCAGACCACTGTGGTCTGCTGCTGAGCGGACCCCGGGCCAAGCCAGCGCTGAAGCGGGTAGGTGGGATCCCAGGGCGGCACCCGGGTGAAGGGACCCGGAGGCGAGGGGAGCCGTGCTCCTGGGCTCTGCTCCGTGGCCCTCTTCCTGCCCTCTTGGCAAACTCAGCTTCTTGGCAAACCAGGCGCCCCGAGGGAGTGTGGGAGCGCTTTCGGGCAGCGTCCAAGTTTCTGTAAGTCTGAGCCGCTTGCCGGCTCGGGGGCCAGGCTCCCTGCACCTGTCTGTAGATGGGGACTCCTGACTCCGAGGCACAGAGACAGGTACCAGCGCTGGGCCCCCTCCGCGTGCTCTGCAGGGCTCAGCCCGCCCATCCTCCACCCTCTGTGAGACGGGAAGCTTGCTGAGCACACATACAGAGCTGGCATATGGTGTCAGGATTCCAACCCCGGCACCGGCCCGCTGAGACCTCCACCGAGAAGCCACACTGAGGTCAGAAGGGCAGAGCCAACGAGGTCCTCAGAGGTCCCCTTTCGTGCCTACATGTCCCAGCCGGGAAGGCAGACCCGAAGAGGGAAGACAGGCATCAGAGGAAACACGGTGGCCTCCTGGAGTCAGCCCGGACCCTGGCCTCCTGCAGAAGGAGAGCTGGGCGGAAACGGGCCTTCCAGAGTGCCCTACCCGCCCCCCGCCCAGGACCCCGCCGTGCGGGGCTCCCCCAGTCCTCCCTCCGTCTGGCTTGTCTCCACCTCTCCCGTCTCCTCCCTCACGCCAGGCCTCGAGCTACAGCTCTGCTCTGCCCTCTGGCTCTGCCCCGCGGGCTGCTGAGTGCTGAGCCCCCTCTTCCCTGGTCCGCCCCCCGGAGACGCAGGGGCTTTCTGTTGGAGGCGGGGTCTGCCCCACGGCTACCTGTTTACCCCGTGGTCTGAGTCATCAGCACTCTGGAAAGGCTGAAGTCATGGACGAGGGGAGAGAAAGTGGGGAAACAGGAGTGTGGGCAGGGAGCTTTTTATAGGCCCTTTGCAGAGCTGGCCTGCAGCTCACTGTTTCTTCAGGAACATGGAAATAAGTGTGTTACATAGGACTCAGCTGGCGCGCTGACTGGCGCTGTCTTGGACGTGGAGAGATGTAAAAGCACGGGGGGCGGTGGGGAGGGAAGCAAGGCAAGAAGAAAAGTAAAAGAAATCTTTTCTGCTTCCTTGCCTGGGATGAGGTCGTACTATTCCGGGTTCCAATCAGCTCCTCTTTACCCCACCTCCCCGCCTGGCCCTCCCCTGGGATGGCAGGGCCACCCCTTCGCGTTGCAGGGTCATCCTGCTTAGAATCTCAGATTGTCCAGGACCCAACCCGGCTTCGGTCCCCCTTCCAGCTCCCTGGCTCCCTCTTCCCGCGTGGAGGCGCGTTCCGGGACCCAGGCTCCCGCTCCAGGCCCAGCTTTCTCCAGATCCCTTGTCCTGATTTCTTAGGGGCCTTTGAAACGTTTTTTTTTAAAGTCATCTTACTCCTCCTTTGGACATTAAAAGAAAAAATGTTCCTTGGTTCCTAAAACTCTGGGATATTGTATAAGATTTTCCAAATTGGAAAAACCCAAAGTACGTTAAAAAAATTTTGTTCTTTAAAAAAATTCTGGCTTTCACGACCAAGGAAGTTCTGCTGGATCCTGGCCTCAGCTGCACAACATGAGTTTCTAAGATTCTCCATTCTTCTTGGGTTTTCTCCCCATCCGCCTGACGGCTGCCAGGACCCTGGCCTCCTGCAGAAGGAGAGCTGGGCGGAAACGGGCCTTCCAGAGTGCCCTACCCGCCCCCCGCCCAGGACCCCGCCGTGCGGGGCTCCCCCAGTCCTCCCTCCGTCTGGCTTGTCTCCACCTCTCCCGTCTCCTCCCTCACGCCAGGCCTCGAGCTACAGCTCTGCTCTGCCCTCTGGCTCTGCCCCGCGGGCTGCTGAGTGCTGAGCCCCCTCTTCCCTGGTCCGCCCCCCGGAGACGCAGGGGCTTTCTGTTGGAGGCGGGGTCTGCCCCACGGCTACCTGTTTACCCCGTGGTCTGAGTCATCAGCACTCTGGAAAGGCTGAAGTCATGGACGAGGGGAGAGAAAGTGGGGAAACAGGAGTGTGGGCAGGGAGCTTTTTATAGGCCCTTTGCAGAGCTGGCCTGCAGCTCACTGTTTCTTCAGGAACATGGAAATAAGTGTGTTACATAGGACTCAGCTGGCGCGCTGACTGGCGCTGTCTTGGACGTGGAGAGATGTAAAAGCACGGGGGGCGGTGGGGAGGGAAGCAAGGCAAGAAGAAAAGTAAAAGAAATCTTTTCTGCTTCCTTGCCTGGGATGAGGTCGTACTATTCCGGGTTCCAATCAGCTCCTCTTTACCCCACCTCCCCGCCTGGCCCTCCCCTGGGATGGCAGGGCCACCCCTTCGCGTTGCAGGGTCATCCTGCTTAGAATCTCAGATTGTCCAGGACCCAACCCGGCTTCGGTCCCCCTTCCAGCTCCCTGGCTCCCTCTTCCCGCGTGGAGGCGCGTTCCGGGACCCAGGCTCCCGCTCCAGGCCCAGCTTTCTCCAGATCCCTTGTCCTGATTTCTTAGGGGCCTTTGAAACGTTTTTTTTTTTAAAGTCATCTTACTCCTCCTTTGGACATTAAAAGAAAAAATGTTCCTTGGTTCCTAAAACTCTGGGATATTGTATAAGATTTTCCAAATTGGAAAAACCCAAAGTAAGTTAAAAAAATTTTGTTCTTTAAAAAAATTCTGGCTTTCGTCGACCAAGGAAGTTCTGCTGGATCCTGGCCTCAGCTGCACAACATGAGTTCTCTAAGATTCTCCATTCTTCTTGGGTTTTCTCTCCCCATCCGCCTGACGGCTGCCAGGGCTGTGAATGTGTTCTGAGTCCCGGGGCCAGTGTACCCACATGGAAAGCTGGAAAGGGCGAGGGCTGTGGGAGCCGGTTCCAGCTCCGAGGAGAAACCTCCCCATCTGGCTCTGCCATGGCCCATTTCCCAGGATGTGATTGAGTCCAGGGAGGGGCACAAGAGACCTCTGACAGCCAGAAGAGTGTCACCGAGCCCATGGAGTGTGTCATCCTAGAGAGGAAACACCTCGACTAACTCGAGACCCATTTACTCTGTTTACACGTAGTCTTAATGAGCCAGGCACTCTGGTTTCACATGCAATAGCTGCTTCAAGGCCGTTAATTGAAAGTAGACCGAAGCTGATTGCTGGCATAGGAACTCCTGCAGAAGGAAGAAGTGACAACTCACAGCCTGGCGGTGAAAACTAGCAACAACAGATACAAGGGCTCAGAGTGGTCCAAGCTGCATGCTCCTCTGTGTGACATCAGCTGAGGACGGAGAGGTTGAAGGATCAAGACGTGGTCCCCGTGGCCCACGAGCGTCCGCTCTCCCGACAAGGCCAGGCGACGGGGGGCAGTTTAGCGTCTGACCGTGGGACGGGCAGCCGCTCGAGCCCCCGCAGGCAGACCTGGGGCTAAGCTGGCCCTGTTCCCCCAGGGCCCGCCTTCCCCCCCAGGGCTCCCGAGGGGCTGGGGCTGCCCTTTCCTCTGATGAGGCTGTGGCTGGGCAGGTGGCTCTGGGCACGGCCTTGGCAAAGCTGCACCTTGCCGGGGGTTCTGGGCGTGGGGGCGGCTTCCGGCACTCACCGTGGTCTCCACTGTAACCTCCTTTGCTGGTGTGTATTTAGGGTGAGCAAGGGGTCCCTGGTGTGTCAGGAGATGCCGGATTCCAAGGAGACAAGGTAACTGTCGCAGACGCGCCCCCCGCCCCCTCCCTTCTCTTCCCTGGCTCTGGCTTCCTCCCCAGGGGCCCTCGTGGGCCAGGACCCCCTCCTCAGCAGGTGGCATCTTTTCACACCATCCTGTCTCCTCCATCCTCCATCCACCCTCTTGTTGTCTCTTCCCTGAACTTCACAACGGCCTCCGGACACAGTCCTAGGCCCCAGGCTCTTCCCTCCCAGCCTGGCGTCCTCGCCGCACAAAATCGGCCTGAGGGCTCAGCTCAGCTCTGTGCTCGTCCGCGGCTCCCGGAGGGGAGTCCTAGCTCCTGGCCCCTCGGCGCGCAGGCCCCTCTGACGCAGGCCTGCCCCTCACCGCCCCAGCCCCAGCTCCAGCCCCCCGGGCCTCCCTGCTGCACCTCCAGTTTGCACATTTGGCTCCCTCGCTGGGCACACCCTCTGCCCCGCCTGTGCGTGCCCCGCCCCGCCCCAGAGCCCCGTGTGGACGCCCTGGTCGCCACCTGCTCGGGAAGCAGCCGTCGGCCTCGCTGAGAGCCCCTCGCCGGCCGCAGCAGGCTTCTCCCCTGGCGGATGGGGCCCGCGACTCAGCCCCCCGCCAGACAGCAGGCTCCCCAGAACAGGGCCCCGTGCTGGCCCAGTGGCACTCGGTTCAGGGTCCTGCGCAGCACGGTGAGCATTTAAGACACGTCCGAGTGACAGCTGGCCCGAATGACTGAGGGTCCCAGGCAGCCCGCCGGGCCGGCTCCTCTGTGCCTGTGTCCGGCACCACGGGGCCACGTCTGGAGCTCACCCAGCCCGTCAACGAGGCCCAGATGTTGGCCAGCGCTCCCTCTTCCTCTCCCCGCCCTCCTGGCTGGCCTGTCCTGACCCGGGCTCGATGTCTCCGGGTCGCGAGCCACGCAGGCCCGGCTGCGTCGGCAGCTGGGCCCCCGTCTCCAGACGTCGCCAGGCCTTGCGGGCGCTGCAGGAATGGGTCCCGGGTTCCTGGGTGACCTGGGGAGGACAGGAGCGGCCATTTCACCCTGGCATCTCTGGGTCCCGGCCTACAGAGCTGCCAAGCTTGCAAGCTGGGTCATCCTCCCCCTGAAAGTGGGTGTTCTCTAGGCCACAGGCCGGCAGGGACGACCAAGCAGCTGTCCATTTGGCCCCTTCTGGGCATGACTAACCCCAGTCTGCTTTTCCTCTTTTTCAGGGGAGCCAGGGGTTGCCAGGGTTCCCGGGCGCACGGGGGAAGCCAGGACCTGTGGTGAGTACCTTCTGCGCCTCGATCCTCAAGCTCATGCTGTCCGAATGGTCATGGAATGTAGCCAGAGAGGCCTTCACACCCAGGACCTAATTTCCTCCCGCAGCAGCTCTGGGCGATGAGTCAGGCAGAGTAGAAACAGAGATTCACCCCTTTGACAGACGAGGAGACTGAGGCCCAGAGGGCAGAAGCACCCCCAGACATTAGTCATTGGCAGAGCTCTGGCGAGAGTCAGGGCTGCCAATGTCTTGTAGATAATAGGAATGTTATTGTGTAATAGCCGTGAATGTCGTTTATTTATCGAATGTTCCAGGCAGCGCTACTGGTAAAGAACCCACCTGCCAATGCAGGAGACGTAAGAGACGTGGGTCCCTGGGTCGGGAAGATCCCCCGGAGGAGAGCATGGCAGCCCACTCCAGAATTCTCGCCTGGAGAATTCCATGGACAGAGGAGCCTGGCGGGCCGTGGTCCATAGAGTCACAGAGCTGGGCATGAATGAAGTGACAGCACGCACCCACATGTGCATCAGATCCTTCCTGGGCTGTATCTCTTTGAAAGATTGTTAGAGAATTGTTACTGCTCCCATTTTTCAGACAGGGAAAGTGAGGTTCTAAGGTGAAGTGACTTGCCCAGGATCCCGTGGCTAGAAAGAGTAAGAGACGGGGTTTGAACAGTAGCTCCTTGTAGTTGTCTGGGCAAGTTTCACTCATATTCTCCTGAGTTTTCCATCCAACCCCAGCCAAGGGCCTCATACAAGGGATCCAGGAAAGGTGGACCCTCACTTACCCCTTCTCCCCTGCAATCTCTTCCACAGGGCAAGGCTGGAGACAAAGGATCCATTGGGTTTCCTGGGCCCCCGGGACCTGAGGTATATAATATCCTGTTTCTCTGTTTCTGACTGCGACTGGGATGGCGTGTTGTTCTTGGGAAACCAAGGCTCAGACACAGGGAGAGACTTGCCTGGGGTCACACAGCAAATGAAAGATGGGATGAGAAATTCCTAGAGCAGCCGTCTTTCCTCTTCTCCCTCCTCACCTCCCAGCTTCCCTGCAGGACTCGCAAAGGCAGGGCAGCAGCTGGCTTCAGACAGCCTCCCCTGCTCCATGGCCGCCTTTACCATTTCCAGAAAGAAACGTTAAGAAAACCCGCTAGACTCTAATGCCCGGACCCTTCACGGGAGCCCCCCACAGTCTCTCCGCTGAGGTCTGAGACGTCAAACCCCTCCGAGCCCTGCTGCTTTTCCAGCTGCTGACCGCCGCCCGGGAGAGGTGCGGGGCTCAGAGCTCACAGGTACCCATTAGTCATTGGCAGAGCTCTGGCGAGAGGCAGGGCTGCCAATGTCTGGTAGCTAATGGGAATGGTATGGTGTAATAGCCGTGAATGTCGTTTATTTATCGAATGTTCCAGGCAGCGCTACTGGTAAAGAACCCACCCGCCAACGCAGGAGACGTGAGACGTGGGTCCCTGGGTCGGAAGATCCCCGGAGGAGAGCATGGCAGCCCACTCCAGAATTCTCGCCTGGAGAATTCCATGGACAGAGGAGCCTGGCGGGCCGTGGTCCATAGAGTCACAGAGCTGGGCATGAATGAAGTGACAGCACGCACCCACATGTGCATCAGATCCTTCCTGGGCTGTATCTCTTTGAAAGATTGTTAGAGAATTGTTACTGCTCCCATTTTTCAGACAGGGAAAGTGAGGTTCTAAGGTGAAGTGACTTGCCCAGGATCCCGTGGCTAGAAAGAGTAAGAGACGGGGTTTGAACAGTAGCTCCTTGTAGTTGTCTGGGCAAGTTTCACTCATATTCTCCTGAGTTTTCCATCCAACCCCAGCCAAGGGCCTCATACAAGGGATCCAGGAAAGGTGGACCCTCACTTACCCCTTCTCCCCTGCAATCTCTTCCACAGGGCAAGGCTGGAGACAAAGGATCCATTGGGTTTCCTGGGCCCCCGGGACCTGAGGTATATAATATCCTGTTTCTCTGTTTCTGACTGCGACTGGGATGGCGTGTTGTTCTTGGGAAACCAAGGCTCAGACACAGGGAGAGACTTGCCTGGGGTCACACAGCAAATGAAAGATGGGATGAGAAATTCCTAGAGCAGCCGTCTTTCCTCTTCTCCCTCCTCACCTCCCAGCTTCCCTGCAGGACTCGCAAAGGCAGGGCAGCAGCTGGCTTCAGACAGCCTCCCCTGCTCCATGGCCGCCTTTACCATTTCCAGAAAGAAACGTTAAGAAAACCCGCTAGACTCTAATGCCCGGACCCTTCACGGGAGCCCCCCACAGTCTCTCCGCTGAGGTCTGAGACGTCAAACCCCTCCGAGCCCTGCTGCTTTTCCAGCTGCTGACCGCCGCCCGGGAGAGGTGCGGGGCTCAGAGCTCACAGGTACCCAGAGCAAGAAATAACTGTAGGATCCTGATGTTTGAATGGACAAGAAGTAATGAAGGCTAGATAAAGCAATTCATATGCTAACTCCAGTGAAGTCAGGAGAACCCGAGAGTTGCAGATATGCGTGATAGCAAGCACGGGTCTGTTAAACATTCACCACTGGAGTTTATGGGCAAAGGAGCGAGGCAAGTGACCAGACGCCCGCCCCGGGGGCTCAGACAGTGTAGAATCTCACTGCAAGGCGAGAGACCCGGGTTCCATCCCTGGGTTGGGAAGATCCCCTGGAGAAGGGCATGGCTACCCACTCCAGGACTCTTGCCTAGAGAGTTCCATGGACAGAGGAGCCTGGTGGGCTCCCGTCCGTGGGGTCGTGCAGAGTGGGACACGACTGAGCAGCTAACACTGGCCCTTTGCCCCAGCCTCAGTTCGGGGACCAGGCCAACAGTGCGAGGGCTTCTGTCTGTCTCTGGGGTCTAGGTCAGCCCTAACCGCCCCCACCCCGACATCACACCTCCCTGCCTGGGGCCGTGCACACCCCCAGGCCTCTGCGACAGAAGGCTGGCCCTCTCGGGTTCTCCAGATTCTTCCAAAGACCACTCCTGGTAGAGCGCGGATGGATGAGGGCGTGTTTCCTGAAAGCGGCAAGTTCTCCTTCCCTCTGTGTTGACTTTGGCCGTGACACAGTCCTATCTTTAGACAAATGGACTTGGCCTCTCTGCCGTGGCTCTGATGCCTCCCCCGGTCACTGTGGAAAAAGGCTTTGCCGAGAGGCCGGGTGTCCCAGCAGTCTGGCCAGTGCGGCGGAGGCCGGCTCCCTCGTTTTACGAGGCACCGCCTCGAGCCAGGGGGCTGCGCCGTGCCTTCGGGTGGAGAGCTGGCTGCACGGCCCCCGCGGCCAGCGAGGGGGCTGCCGCCTGCACCACTACCTGCAGATGAGGGAGCTCCGCCACTGAGCAGGAGGGGGACCGCCTCAGGGTCACTCTGCCACTTGGAGCAGAGAAGGTCTTCAGTTGCTCTGTGGCTCCCTCCGGGGTCCCTGGACGGAGCCGAGTCTGCCGCCCCCGTCTTCGGGTTCTGTTTGGACGGGTGGGCTCAGTGTCTGGAGGATGGTTCTGCTCAGCTGAAGACAGAAGCCGACCAGCCTGTCAGCGCCTTCTGGGATTTTTGTCTCCTTTCCGAGACCTAGGTTCAGCTTCAGCTCCCCACCCCCCGAGGAAATCAGCTCTTTGACTCATCAGTGAGTCCAGTCTGTGTGACACCAGGGTTTGACCAGTGTCCTGACCTTCAAGTTCTCCCTGGAAACAGGCCTGCCCCCAGGCAGGCTTGTTTTCCCAGGACGCAGGTCCCCAAACCCTTTGGAATGCAGATTTTTACTGAGGGCTTACCAGATGCCAAATATCGAAGTTAGCACTGTGCTCAGCCTTATTCTCTTTAAGCCTCAGAACAGCTCTCTTAGGTGATTTTTACCATTTTAGAGATGGGGAAGCCAGGGCCCAGAGAGGCTTAGAAACCTGCCTAGGGTCACACAGCAAGTCAGTGGCAGAACGGGACTTTGAGCCTGTTCATCTGAAGAAAAAGACATGGGCTTCCTGTGTTAGCTCTAAATTCAGGACCAGACTTGCCTTTCTTAGTGAGAAGGGTGAGAAGATGTTGGAGCTGGAACGTCATGGGAATTACCAAAAGTTCAAAACAGGAAGAAAAGGAAAAAAAAGCCACTTCCTAAGGTGAAGTCAGGGAGCATTCTGGTCTCAGGGACTCATTCAAAGACTTTGGTTTCTGGCTGGTGGGAAACTGAGGAAGCAGTGGGTCTGCCAGAAAGTAAAGGTGATTCTAGGCCAAATTAACAGAGATATTGTACCTAAAACAAGGGAGGAGATGTTCGTACAGCGGCCTGGGTGAGTCAGTTCACACCCAGATAAGCATGGGTATCCTCGTGATCACCAGCAGTGGAAGCTGGGCAGTGGGAGGCAGCCAGACTGAGGGCCGCAGGGCCCCTGACTAGAGGCGGAAGAAGAAACAGCGAAGGCCGGCATTTTCCATGAGGGAAGGGAAGATTCTGCTCCGTGTCAAGAAGAATCTTCCACTGCACAGTCACCCGTCAGAAAGAAGAGCCTAGGGGCCGTGCACTTTCAGTGGTGGTGGGAGCAGAGTCCAAGGATGATGTGGGGGTGTCCGCTTCCAATAGGAGCTGATATTTACTATATCTGTGTTTTTGTAGCCTTTCAAAGTCACAGCAAACCCAGCATACACAGGATCCTTGCCGTAATGGCTAGCACTTCTCCGTACAGAAGGCAGCAGGCTCTGAGGCCCTGGCTGCCCAGGCCTAGGGCTTGGAAAGGGCGGGGTGAGACGGCCTTGTCCGTGCTTGCTCCTCGGCTAACACCTTCCTGCACGGGCCGACTTCATTTTCTGAGCACCTCTCTGCAGCGGAGGGGCTGATTCTCTGTTGTCGCACCCTGATCACTGACCTGCCCAGGGTCACCGTCCCTGCAGGATGAGATGGAGACCGAGGTGGGTCCCCCCCAGGACCTGCGGTCTTCACGTGTTCCAGCATAGTCCCTCTGGTGACCCCAGCCCTCTGCTTCCCTTCAGGGATTCCCTGGAGACATTGGCCCCCCCGGGGACAACGGCCCTGAAGGCGTGAAGGTGAGTCCCGGCCCAGGGGAGCCCTCGCTGACAAGGTGACCCGCAGGCCAGGTTCCCAGCCAGCGGGAGTCTCGCCAGCCTGTGGTGGAGACGGAGGTGCTGCCTCTGAGCCCCCTTTGTGTTCCCTCTCACCAGGGTAAGCCTGGAGCTCGAGGCCTGCCGGGACCCCGTGGGCAGCTGGGGCCCGAGGTGAGACCGTCGGACCCTGCCTCCTGCCCGTCACCCTCCGCCTCCCGCCTGCTCTCCCCTCGGTCCTGGAGGCCCTCGCTGAAGGCCAGGGTCCCTCCGTCAGGAGACTCAGGGCCCAGGGCCACCTCAGGCTCGCCCTCCCACTCATCCATCATAGCCCTGCCCCAGACCCTCCCAGGCTTCTCGTCCGCCCCCTCCTGGCCGGCAGGTCACTCCCACCACGGCAGGCAGCCCCATCGCCCTGGGATTCCTCTCCTGGAGCCGCGGTCATTGTTTCCGCTCACAGCAGCAGTTTATTGGGGTGTTGATATAGGAGGGAAGGCATTGTCAGCTCAGGCGAGGGTCTGGAGTCTCAAGGGGGTAGGCGATGTCAGGTTCTCATGGTCAGTGGCAGGCAGCATCAGGACTCAAACCTGGGTCTGCTGCACCAAAGCCCATGGCGCGGACCCTCTGCTGTAACTTCTGGGCCCTGGAGGCTGCCGGGGGCCTCCAGGCAGAGTGCCCTGACTTGTGCAGCTAGTAAGTGGCAGAGGGAAGATTTGCTGTTGACTCTCCGTGATGAAGGGGACGGACCGTTTCTCTGGGCCTGTGGGAGCCCCAGCTGGGGGGCTGCTGGACACCCCAGGGGCCGGCCCCCGATTTTTCCCATGCATGAGACCCTCCCCCGCACACCTTGGCTCAGGCCCTCGCGCCCCCATGACGGCGCCCTGGACGAGGGGGCAGGAGGCCCAGACTCGCCGCAACCACAGGCGGGCATCTGGCCGACACGGCTCCCTTCTCAGGCTGGTTCTGGGTTCTGGCGGAGTCCCAGGGCTGGCCCTGCGAGCTGCCACACGGGGCTGCTTTCCTGGAAGCTGGGGGTGGGGCGTGGCTCCGGAGGGGGCCTCTTGGTTCGGCCTGGCGTGCCAGAGGGGCCCGTCTGGAGGCGGCCTGGGCCTGCGGTAGGGCCGAGGCATCTCCGTGGGTGGGAGGTGGGCAGGAGGGTGGGAGGGAAGCATGACCCCGGCCCGTGCGCCCATCGACACTCAGGTTACCCTGTTTCTACAGGAGCAAACCCTCCGTATGCCTGCCATTCCCATCACGGATCCACCTGTTCACGCTCCGTTCGAGCACCCTTGCACTTGTCCCCTCCTCAGGCCCGCCTTCCTGCCTTCCTGCGCCACATGCCCACCAGGGCCTGGGCACACCCGTCCTGAGTGGTGTTGGGGGTGTGGCTTCCAAAAAGAGCGGGAGCGTGGCTCTCCTCTGGGAGCTCAATTTAGGCTACTCATCAATTTTTTTTCTTTCTTTTTTTGGTTTTTTTTTTACATAATCACAATAGTAAAAGATGCTAATCAGTTTTCACAATCCACAGCCAGATAAAAAAATAAGATAATTACATTTGCAAGCCATAATGAGAGCACGATTAACCTAACAATCTAAAATAACTACATATCATTCGAGGGGTCAAGCAGAGTGATATCCACAGTGTTTAAGATGGCCCTCTCTGCCCTGCACCCATGTTACCTATGGGAAAGCTGAGGCACAGTGAGGCTGAGGTCTGCCCACGAGTAAATGGCACACTCAGGGGAGGGCCCGTATCTTCGAGCTGCAGTGTGGGCTCTGCTCAAATAACATATGATAGGGTTCGGCTTTCCTGTCCAGCACGAGTGCCAGCCCAGGCTGACCACATTCACATGGCACGGGGAGCCCCATTCACACAGAAGCCCGTGTGTGGTAGGCCTCTGCTCTGCGGGGGGTGGCCAGGCAGGGAGCCCAAGTTCTCCCTTTCTCAGTCTAGAAGGGCTCTCGCGTGCGCACCCCTTTCCCTCCTAACAGGTCAAGGACTCCCAGACTCCCACTGGATTAACATTCTCCTTTCTCTCCTCTCTCGTGTCTCCCGGCTCTAGGGAGACGAGGGGCCCATGGGGCCACCAGGGGTCCCTGGCTTGGAGGTGAGTGACCTGGGGGTGTGGGATTTGTTGGTGCTGAGCCCGTTGCCTGCAGGCGGGAGGCGTCTGGGTGGAGCACTGGAGAGAAGTCGTCTGTGAGGGCCACGGGCCGCCAGGGCGGGGCTTTAGGACAGAGCCCGGAGGAGAGAGACTAGAGGCTCTAAGAAACTGCCGTGCACCTACTGTGTGCCGGCGCTTTGCCTCTAGTTTCATTCATTTGATTCTCCCTGGAGAGAGGCAGTGCCCTTTGTAGTTTCATTCAAGGTTTTCAGGTTCAAAGAGCAAAGAACATAGCCCAGGGGTCTTACCTGGTGGTCCAGTGGTTAAGCATCCACCTCCTAGTGGAAGGGACGAGGGTTCGATCCCTGGTCACGGACTTGAGATCCCACACGCCGAGGGGTAACTGAGCGGGCACACCACAACTAAGACCACTGCAGCCATAAATTTTTTTTTAAAAAAAGCAAAAGCTTAGCCCAGAGTCTCACAGCCAGGAAGCCAGGATTACCCTCCCTGGACCCTGACTCTCTATCCTCTCTACTGCTCCAAGTGGCCTTCCAGAAAGGTGTGTGTCCAGCCCGCTTTCAGTCTCAATTGTATACATTGGCAGTTTGTAGATTTTTTCTTGGTCTTGGGACCTCTTGATCCTCATAGAAATGACTGAGGGTCCCAAACGCTTTTCTTTGTAGGGGTTATATCTATCGACGTGAGTCTTTAAAACCGAGAAACTTTACGTGTTTTTAACAATTCATTCAAAATTAATAACAAACCGATTTCATTTAACAAAAATCATAGTTTTACCCCCCAAATGCTGTATTTTCCAAAACAAAATCATCTAATGAGAAGAGTGTCATTGTTTTTCCACTTTTTGCAAAGCTCTTTAATGTCTGGTCTAATTGGAGTCAGCTGGATTCTGTGTTCCATCTGTGGATGAAACCACGTGTCATAGAGCCTCTGGAAAACTGCACTTGCATTCGTGAACATGAGTGACACAGGCAAATGACATCTTCATATTCTCGATAGTTGTAACCTCGCAAATCTCCTATAAAAGGGTCTCAGGGTCCCCCAGAGCTCCCTGCGGCCACAGTTGGAGAACCACTGGCCTGACCTCTCCGTCCCCGCGTCCTTTATCTTCTGCTCCAGGCCCTTCCTTTTCCTCACTCCCTGAAAGCTGTGTTCATCGCTCCCCATTAACAAACCAGACCAGCCTGGGAGGGACACACGGCTTGAAGACCCGCCCTGCGTCCCCAAGGACAGCTGGCAGCCTGGGGACATCGGGCCCTGCGTCCCTCCCCTCCTGGCTTCTCTCATCACCTCTCCCTGTTGCAGGGTCAACCCGGCAGAAAGGGATTTCCTGGAAGGCCTGGCCCAGACGGCTTGAAGGTGAGGGGACCAAAAGTGACGGGGCAGGAAGGCGGAGGAGGGAGCACCTGGGAAGCAGAGGGGGCAAGACGGGGAGCCAACTGATGCTGCCCTGGGATGCCCCCTGAGTCCCTGGCCTGCTGTGAAAAGGGGAGGAAGTGGTCCCCACTTAGCATGAGGTGTGTATGAGTAACAGGAAGATGTGGACCGAATCTCAGGGTCCACCACAGGGGTGCCATTCAAGTAACGGGTGCAGTGCAGTCACCAAAGACGGTGTGCTGGGGAATTTACAAGACAGGAAGATGCCTGTGAGTCGCAGGGATGACGGCTGGGGGTGCAGGACGCCGGTCATCCGGTGGCACGGTGCAGGATGCCCCGGTGGCAGGGCTGGCTGCACCGTGCTCCCAAAGGCTCAGAGCAGAGGCTAGAACGTGGATGGGGGTTCTCTCTGGGGAGTGGGATTATAGGAGATTTCCATTTTCCTCTCCAGGCCTCTATGTTTTCCCCATCATCTACCATAAATATGCATTTCATTTGTTAACAGCTTTTTTTTTTGAAGTTATCAAAGAAAAAAACTGGCCTCAAGAGGAGAGTAGGATCCTCCACGCACAGGCAGCTTAATGCCTTTCCAGGGACTGCCTTTGAAGGCTGGACCTCCCCTGCTGGTCCAGGCGGGGGTCGTAGGGCCGCGTTCACAGCTGGGCAGGCACACAGAGGGGTAGTGGGAGCTGTGGGGCCCGGGCCCTCCACGTCACCTCCTCTTGGGAGAAAGACCCCGTGTCTGGGTCTTTGGGGGCCAGGTCTGGGGGGGGGTCGGACACAGTTGGAGAACCACTGGCCTGACCTCTCCGTCCCCGCGTCCTTTATCTTCTGCTCCAGGCCCTTCCTTTTCCTCACTCCCTGAAAGCTGTGTTCATCGCTCCCCATTAACAAACCAGACCAGCCTGGGAGGGACACACGGCTTGAAGACCCGCCCTGCGTCCCCAAGGACAGCTGGCAGCCTGGGGACATCGGGCCCTGCGTCCCTCCCCTCCTGGCTTCTCTCATCACCTCTCCCTGTTGCAGGGTCAACCCGGCAGAAAGGGATTTCCTGGAAGGCCTGGCCCAGACGGCTTGAAGGTGAGGGGACCAAAAGTGACGGGGCAGGAAGGCGGAGGAGGGAGCACCTGGGAAGCAGAGGGGGCAAGACGGGGAGCCAACTGATGCTGCCCTGGGATGCCCCCTGAGTCCCTGGCCTGCTGTGAAAAGGGGAGGAAGTGGTCCCCACTTAGCATGAGGTGTGTATGAGTAACAGGAAGATGTGGACCGAATCTCAGGGTCCACCACAGGGGTGCCATTCAAGTAACGGGTGCAGTGCAGTCACCAAAGACGGTGTGCTGGGGAATTTACAAGACAGGAAGATGCCTGTGAGTCGCAGGGATGACGGCTGGGGGTGCAGGACGCCGGTCATCCGGTGGCACGGTGCAGGATGCGCCCGTGGCAGGGCTGGCTGCACCGTGCTCCCAAAGGCTCAGAGCAGAGGCTAGAACGTGGATGGGGGTTCTCTCTGGGGAGTGGGATTATAGGAGATTTCCATTTTCCTCTCCAGGCCTCTATGTTTTCCCCATCATCTACCATAAATATGCATTTCATTTGTTAACAGCTTTTTTTTTTGAAGTTATCAAAGAAAAAAACTGGCCTCAAGAGGAGAGTAGGATCCTCCACGCACAGGCAGCTTAATGCCTTTCCAGGGACTGCCTTTGAAGGCTGGACCTCCCCTGCTGGTCCAGGCGGGGGTCGTAGGGCCGCGTTCACAGCTGGGCAGGCACACAGAGGGGTAGTGGGAGCTGTGGGGCCCGGGCCCTCCACGTCACCTCCTCTTGGGAGAAAGACCCCCGTGTCTGGGTCTGTCCGGCTCCTCTGGGGCTCTTGAGCTTGAGGTCTTGGGGAGGAGATGGCGGGCAGGCTCCACTCAGGCCAGGATCACCGAGAACCACAGGCATCTGTGAGCCAAACCCCTGGCCAGACCGAGCCCACGTCCTGCCCCCTGAGGCCGCAGCCTTTCTCGCTCAGACACCAGCGAGGTTTCTGTGGTGGGAGCGGCGGCTCGGGGAGATGTCTCCCACGGGTCCGCTTGCCAGGGTGGCCTGTGGCTGCGGAAGGAGCCGGAGCCGCCCCAGCGTGGGGCAGAGCCGACCGACCAGGCCTCAGATGCCACCTAGCGCGAGGGCTCTGGGACTTCCCAGGTGGCGCGAATAGTAAAGAACGCACCTGCCCACCCAAGGCTGCAGTCTCTGGGCCAGAAAGGTTCCCCGGGGGAGGACACAGAGACCCCCTCCAGGATGCTTGGCTGAAGAGCCCCATGGACGAGGGACCTGGTGGGCTACTGTCCATAGGGTTGCAAACGGCCGGACACGACTGAAGCGACTCAGGACACAGCACGCATGAGGGCTCCGAGGCCAGCAAATTTGGTCTTCCTTATTTGTAACTGGGGATGCGGAGCCCAGAGCAGAGACGAGGCCCATCAGAGTCACTTAGGAGCTGGTGGCAGAGCTCTGGTGGGTTGGGTCCAACACCCGGGTGCCCTGAAACGCCAGCTCCTGGCTTTTCCTGGAGCGGTAGGAATGGGGATTTCCATCAGTCAGACCGAAGTTCCAGGTCTCGCCCTCCTTCCAGCTGGCAGTGTGAGCTCAGCAGGTCACTTCACCTCCCTGAGCTTCAAGCTCCTTCTCTGCCGAGTGCAATGGGTCGATAAGGGGCCCGAAGGAGATATGGGCCCCGTGCCAGGGGACCTACCCAGGGCCACTCCAAGGGAATGGTGACTGGGATCATCCCTGGGGCCAGAGGTTCTGTCCCGGTGTCCCTTGCCTCTGCCATTTGTTTGGAGTTTCCAAGGCCAGACTCTGCAGTTGCGTTTCTTGGTTCATCCCCACCAGAGGGGACTAAGGTCAGTCGACCTGCGGGCCCCCCGGGAGGCCTAGACGCCCGCGGCCCATCCCAGGTGACCCTCCTCTGTTTCTTGGCAGGGGGAGCCAGGCGATCCTGGACGGCCGGGGCCCATGGGCGAGCAGGTGAGTCACCCCCGTCTCGGACCCCGCATGGTTCCCTTTACCGAGCATTGAGCTGTGGGAAGTGTGCACACGGACCTCGTTCATCCCCAGCCCCAGCTGGAGCGGTCGGTTTGCTCATCTCCCACTTTTCACTGACACGGGCAGACTCCGGCTCTCAGAGAAGTGAGGTCACTGCATCAGAAAGCCACGGATCTCGGTCCCCACGGCCATTCCCCACAGCCTGTCTCTGCAGATGTTCTAGGGGCACTTGCCCAAAAGACGTGACGTGACTTTGCTCCCAGGATGTGCAGAGTGGAAGAGCCCCCTCGCAGCCGCCGCCCGTGCCGATGTCACCGGAAAGCCGGAAGACCGGAGAAACAGAGCCGCTGGCTGGGAGCTCTCGGTCCAGGCATCCCTACATTATAAAAGAAAATGAAATTCAGACCCGTGACCCTGGCTCACTGGGAAGTCAGTCCAGGGTCCGCAGAGGAGAGTAGGTGGCATGGGGTCATCAAAAAGGAGGCTGGCAAAGCATGGCCTTCAGTGGTGAGGTCCAGGGCCCCTGGCACTGGAGGCTGGTGGGTGGATGCCCAGCCTGCGTCCCTCCTCTGCAGCCGGGCGCCTCCGGAAAGCATAAGCTCCCGGCTCGTAGGTCAGGTCACGAGGTAGCCAGCTCCTCCACGCCTTTAAGGAAGGACACCAGCCTCTGAATGCAGCGAGGGGCCACCTCAGGCTGGAAGGGGAACGATGTTGGGGACCCAGGAGAATGTCTCTCCGCGGAGAAGCAGCATCAGTGGCGTGAGAGGCGCACACAGGAAAAGCTTCCTCACCAGCCCTGCAACATCTGTTGGGGGAAAGAAAGGAATGGAAGCAGGGGGAGGACTGGATTTTTGAAACCTTTCCAGTGTCATTCGAGCGCATTCTGTGGGAAGCCCGGGAGTTTGGAAGGGCTGCCGCAGCCTGGATGTATTTCCTGATTGGAAAAAAAAAGACAGTACGTTCAGCAAATTTAATTTCATAGTTACGCTCATGATAGGGCCCTCGGGGAATAGATCCTCAGAATTCTAGGACGGGAGAGCACAAAGGGTCCTTAGACACCACTCTCCCTCGGGGTCCTAACCTTTTTTGTGCCCTAGACCCCTTTGGCAGGCTGCTGAAGGTCACGGACCCCTTCTCAGAATTTGTTGCTGTTCAGTCACTAAGTTGTGTCTGGTTCTCGGTGACCACGTGGCCTGTGTCCTGCCGGGCTCCGCTGTCCTTCACTGCCTACCGGAGTTTGCTCAAATCCATGTCCCTTGAGTCAGCGATGCTCTCTAACCATCTCAGACCAGAGAACTTTTAAATGCATAAAATGCGAAACAAAGGAAATCCATTCTATGGAAATACAACTATGAGAATACGGTCAAATGTGATCTCCTCCAAGATAACGCTTCTTTATTCTTGCCTTAAATAACGAGATCTAATGGCAGGTCCCATAACGGCCTCAGGTTTGAAGTGGGGACTGGCCTTACGGATACATTTTGAGCTCTCTACAGCAATGACTGTAATGTGACTTGGGAAGCTCCATGACCGTTACAGGTGTTGTGGGCTCGTCGCCTACTCTCAGATTTAAGAGAGGTGCTCAATTTCAACTAGAGGTTGGTGAAAAGGAAAGTTGCCATTGTTCCCATTCAAGCTCATGGACCCCAGAAATGGATCCATGGAGGGACCGAGGCCGAGAACCCCTCGATGCAAGCTCATAGGGGCAAGTCTGGGATTTAGGGAAGAGAATGACTCAATGGGTAAAGAATCTGCCTGCAGGGCAGGAGATACAAGAGGCATGGGTTCGCTGCCTGGGTGGGGAAGATCCCCTGGAGGAGGAAATGGCCACCCACTCCAGTATTCTAGCCTGGAGAATCCCATGGACAGAAGAGCCCGCTGGGCTAGAGTCCGAAGAACCGCAAGCGATGCAGCAGACACATGGGCTTAGCTTAAGATGACCAAGTAAGCAAAGGAGGGGCCAGGAGGAGTGGGGACCTGGCCCGGGGTGGCCGTGGGTGCCCTTGCTCCATGGAGACCTCAGCGAGCTGCCCAGAGAGCTGAGCAGGAAAGAGAGAGACTCGTCTGAGTCATGAGGCCGGCTGGAGCCCAGGGGCGGCCCCTCGACACGCTGGGCTGCCGTGCCTGCTGTTCCCGCGGCCCCGTCCTGGTGTGGGAAGACGCAGGCATTTCCTGTTCGTGGCAGAATCAGGATCCCTGGGAAGCGTCGAAGGACCCCCTTGCAGCCACAGCATCCGCTGTGACTGTTTCCAGGCATCTGTGAGGGCCCAGGCTCCGTGCCAAACACTTCCCATACCGTCACCAGCAGTTCCTCTACCAACCCTGTGACAGGACGTCTTATCATCCCTGTTGTGCAGACGAGGAAAACAAGGCTCTAAGAAGTTAAGTCAGACCACAGTCTCCCAGGCAGTGACATAGCTCTCAGAGCCCAGGCCGACCCCTCAGGCCTGCTGGATTCCCAGGACCTGCCCAGTCGAGCCTAGTAAGCCCTTGATCCTCTGAGTCCTTGAGGTTTTTTCACAGAATGCAGCCAGCCTGCCAGCCCCTGTCCTAGGTGCTGGGCGCACAAGGGTATTTACAAAGCATGGGTCTTGCCCTTAAGAAGCTCTGTGCATGGGGGCTTCCCTGGTGGCCCAGTGGCTAAGACTCTGTCCCCCAGTGCAGGGGGCCTGGGTTCAATCCCTGGTCAGGGAACTAGATCCCACATGCCACAACTAACAGTTCACATGCTGCAACTATGACCCGATTCAGCGAAATATATAAATAAAACAAAAGATATTTAAAAAAAAAAAAAAGAAGAAGAAGAAGAAGCTCTGTGCAGGGGGCCATCACCTCTCAGCACCTAAGCCCGGGATGCCCCGTCCACCCGAGGACCCACAGCTGCCTGGTTCCCAGGGGCACCCTAGCACCCAGCAGGACATCATGAGAGCCGGGAGGAGGGAGAAAAACTCCCATGATCCACAGCAGGCCCTCATCTGTAGGCTGCGTGAGGATGGGCCAGCCTCTTCGCCTCCCCGGGGACTCAGATACTGCCCGTGCAGTGCCCGTTGTAAGTGACAGTGCCGCCTCCACCCCCACGTCCTCTTGCCAGCCGAGAGGAGCCGCTGTGCCCACAGCTGTCAGAGGTGCTTCTCCAGCGGCCCCGCCAGGTGGGAGCCCCGGGCCGCGGGGGCAAGCGTCCCTGGACCAGCCTCAGGTTCGTCCATGGGACAGGGTGCCAGGATGTTCCGGGACAGCACCCCCAGTGTCGGGGCAGAGGGTCCGGGAGTGGGGGCAGGGAACGGGGCCCTTGCTGTATGGCCCTTATTCATTAGGATTTTGTTTGGCTTCTTGTTTGAAGTTTATGACCTGCCAGCCTTCCAGGACCCAACAACTCATAAATTTAAAGTAGCTATGAAATTTCTGTTTCTCTGGGCCAGCCGGGCAGGGGCCTTTCAACAGAGCAGTTGTTATTCCCTTCACTCAGCGTCCTCTAAACGGCTGACTGCTCCCTTGCGGGGAGCTCAGGCCTCTGTCTTAACATAAATTAGAATAGGGTGGGAGGGAACCCATGTTTATAGAGTGTCTGCATGTGCTGTGCATTATCACCAGTGCTCAGAACAGCCCCGGGAGGTGCGGAGGGTCCTTTTCCCTAAGGTCCCCTCACTCTGCACCCACAAGACTCAGGCTCTGCCCTTGGCCCAGGGTCCACAAGCCTGGAGATTGAATGGTGATGACGTAGACGAAGTGTCAGGCCGCCCAGGGCTCGGCCCGTTGTAAGTGCCAACTGTGGTTGTTAATGTTGCTCTCACCTTGAACATGATCTAATTAATTTTAGAGTCCATTGCTGCAAAAGACAAATACTGGGTTCTTTTCTCTGACTGATTAGCGATAATCTCGTCCCTGGAGCCTCGCCCCTCTCACCTCATCCTTCAACCCTGAAGGATCTCTGAACCCAGGGGACCAGCCCCTACCCCACCCCCGGAGTATAGTGGTGGGGCTGGAGCACCAGGGAGGCCTGGGCCACGGCCACGTGCGACGGAGCGACAGGTGCACGGGCTTCGGGGCCACACGGACCAGCGTTGCCTCCTAGGCTGCAGCTGCACGAGGCCCGGAATCCCGGTCTCAGCTGATCCTTTCAGACGGCCTCTGAGCCCCACAGAGCTGACGTTTGGAATCCGGTGCCTTTTCTCCCCTCTCGTTGCCTGGCAGGCCGGTCAGCGTCACGGCCCGAGGGTACAGCTGCCCATCTGCTACTGATCAAGATCGAGGTCTCATTTCTTTCTGGATACGGTTTGGAAACAGGGAGCAGATTTCTTAGGACCGATCCACACACCCCTCAACCTTCCCTCCTCCCAGACACTCTTGGCTGCACACCTGGGGTCTTCCGAAGCCCCCGTGACACCCCTCGAGCCACACTAGACCCCCATCGGCTGGAAGTTTCCAGCGCAGAGAAGAGAGTAGGGTCTGGATGGAGAACGGCCTGCCCGCCAGTCGCTTCTCTAATTAAACCGTTCATCCTTGCCGAGCGTGCGCAAGGTGCCCGCTCAGGCCAGCGCGCGAGGCCGATCACCGCCTGGAAGAGCCCTGGAACACGGGGGCCAGTTATCACCCAATCGCGTTAAAAAGAGCCACAGGAACTACAGTGCATGTGCCCTTTCAGGAATGAGAGGAAGCCTTTCACAAGACCGTCAAAGGGCCTCCACTTCCCAGATTTCAATCGAGTCTTTTGGCAGCGGCTGTGAGGGTGTTTCTATCCCAACCAGCAGGTTTACTTCTCTCTCTTTGAAAGGGTCCCAGAGCTCCGAAAGATGGAGACAGATTTCTCACCGTCAGGCCTCTTCCCAGCCCTGCTTTAGGACCCTCTCCCTGCCATTCGCCCTGACTCCCCCATCCCACCCCCTCCCCAGGCGTGGCCGCCTCCCAGCTCCTGGCAAGGGAAGGTGTAGCACTACCCAGGCGGCTGGCGGCGGCCCCACCGCTTGGCTCCCAAATCAGAACCATCTGGCGGAGGGAAGGAAGTCGGGACAGTGCCCAGAGAGACGGCTCTCTGCTTGGTGGCAGCCCCACGCCAGCCGGATGACTGGGCACGGGGCAGGAGACACCGGGAGACAGCTCCCGCGGAAGAGAGAGGTGGGCAAGCTGCCTTTGAGACTCAGCACATCCCCGAATTCACGCTGCTTCCTTCTTTCTCTTGCTTTTCTACCCATTTCTTATAGGGACTTCTGGGATTCATTGGTCTGGTCGGGGAGCCAGGAATCACGGGAGAAAAGGTAAGTCATGTGGGTGGGAATATCTAACAACATCTAACCCAAGCAAACAGAGCTTGAGTTTTGAAATGTTGAGAAGGTGAAGGAGCCCATTGCCCTGGGGGTATGAGACCTCGCTCCCTGGCCTTCCAGACCCTCAAAGAACCATGGTCACTGGTCCCAGCAGCCCCTGGGGCTTCCAGCCTGCCCTCTGGCCAGCACCTCCCCGTGTACCTGGAGGTGTGTGTGACGGTCATGCATGTGGTCTGGGCCGCCCACGGCTGAATACTGACGGCACGGGGCAGGCAGCAGAGGGAGGTGGGGATTTCTTTTAGAAAAGGATCCCAGTTCCTTAAATTGCCTTGTTATTGCCGGAACACATGTTTTACAGACCAGATAGCTGAGACTGCAGCAGGGGAGGTGACGCGCTCCAGGTCACCAGACAGGAAGCGACAGAATCAGGCTTCACACCACATGCAGTGCCCACGGCACTTTGCTGGGCATCTTGGCTTCTGGCGCCCGAAATGCCCCCTCCCCTGTCACCAGCCTGGGTGGCGTGGCTAGAGATCTTGGACACGTCGTTGTCCCTCCCTAGTCCCCGGAGGGCCCTCTGCACCTGTCCCCACAGAGCCGCCCCACCGCTGAACTGCTGTCTCCATCACAGGGTGACCGGGGCATGATGGGACCTCCAGGCGCGCCTGGACCCAAGGGGTCGATGGTAAGGAGCCGTCTGCACCCGCTTGCCCTCTCCTGTCCCAGCCGCGGCGACAGCTCTGCTGTCCTCTGCCTGCTTCTGCGTACCCCAGGCCCTCACGTGACCCGCTCCGTCTCCCTCTGGGGGCCTGGCCGCTGCCCACGGCGGCCTGGGCTGGGGCTGAGCCCGCCGAGGCAGGACGGCAGGAGGACGAGGCACCGGGGCTGATTCCTCCCTGTCCTCTTTCTTGGCAGGGTCATCCCGGAACTCCAGGTGCAGTGGGAGGCCCCGGAGAGCCTGGACCTCCGGTAAGCAACGCGCTCGTGTTCCCTGAGCCCACACTTCACCGACGAGTCACAGTGGAGTCCGGGTCTCAGGGCCAGGCAGACCTGGTCAGATCCCAGCTCCCCACCTCCCCACGGTGTTGCCAGGGCAGATTTGCCCAAGCTTCTCAGCACCTGAGCTCTGCTCTGAAAAAGAGATAACATCATCATGATCACGATAGCGTGCGCACGGGGGTGACGTGAAAGCAGGCAGCTGATGTTCGTCACACAGGGGCGGTCATTGCCAGGGAGACTCATGGCCAGGAGCACCGCGGTCCCGGTTCCTCCACTCAGGAAATGCCGGGGCGCATGTCCGCTCCAGGGGGTGCCGTCCACGAGGCAGAAAGCCGTCCTTGCCCTTTAGATGCTCGTCTTCTGGTGGAGGGGAGAGAAGAGCCAGTCAGTGACCGCAGCTCTGGAGAGAGCAGGGGAGAAGATGGGAAATGCCGGAACAATGGGCAGAGGGTCCAAGGAGGCGGGGGTCCCGGGCTTCCCGTGCTGACTGAAGCAGCAGGGATGTACTTGAGGATCCCGAGGCAGGGGGGATGGGAGAGGCAGGGTGGGGAGAGGCAGGGTGAGGCACCAGGGAGGAGCACAGAGTGCCAGCCCAGACGCAGGAAGCCTGGACACACCCGCATCATCCAGAGATGGAGGTTCCAGGCAGCAGGTGGACTAGTCAATCCCCCATAATCTTTTCTTTTCTTTTTTTTAATTTGGCTGCACTAGGTCTTATTTATGAGCGCTTGAGCTGCAGGATGCAAACTTTTGTTTGCGGCATGTGGGATCTAGCTCCCTGGCCAGGGGTTGAACCTACACCCCCTGCACTGACAGCCCCTGGACCACCGAGTCCCCACAATCCTTTGGATGGGGGTGGGAAACTCACTGGGCAGAGCTGAGGTCCAAAGCCAGCACTCTGGGCGCTTGATGGCATGTTTCCCCCTGTTCACGAGGAGGAGGAAACGTTACCTCTGGCCTAGGGCTGGAGGGACTGGTTGGCAGATGGAGGCGCTCCTCTGAGGGTCCCAGCCCATCCTGCCCACAGGCTGCTGGCCCGCCTCCCTCCCCAGCGCTCACAGGGCCTGAGGGCCACGGCCCAGGAGTTGCTCCTGGTGAGGGAGTGCTTCACATGCAGCCGTGTGGGAAGCACTCAGGGCAGGGCCGAAGCCAGAGAACAAGGACGCTAGGTCAAATCCTAGCTGTGTCCCTGGACCTGGACCTCCCCGAGCCTCAGTCTGCCTGTCTGTCCAATGGGAGGAGGAAAGCCTGGAAAAAAATTGCTGGGACACAAAGGGCGGCCAGTAGGAGATGGGAACACAGTAGGGCCATCAGGCCAGTACCCAGAAGGAAGCGGCTGGCCTCCTCTGCGTCCCCACCTCCGGGGCTCGCTGGTTCCTCCCCATTCCAGGTCCTCAGGGCTTCCATCTGTTCAGTGGGTTGGCTCTGACTTAATAAGATCAGACAGTGGGCTGCTGCTTTCAGAGCCCAAGGCTGCCACAGACCCTTCTCTTTTAATTTACAATGTGGGCCAAACCCTTGGATCTCTGGACAGCCAACTGCCCCCGCCGTGCCCTTTGGGAAGCAGGATGGGGCAAGGAGGTCCAGAAAGCTTCAGGATCAGATACTTGCAGTAAGATCGTGGCTCCCTCTTTATTAGCCTTGTGATTGTGGACAACATGTATAGCATCTCTGAGCCTCAGCTTCCCCATCTGTGAGTCAGCATAACACCACCTTCGTGATGAGACTGTTGTGAGACATCAATGCTGCTATGCCTGATGCAATGCTTAGCAAAGTACTTGCACCTACCACGAGTTTGATGAATGAGAACAATAGTGATTGCTATCACTATTAGATATAACCATTTCCCTGATGATTAGTAGGACGATTGCGGTGAGACTGACATTTCTGATGATCCTATTCACATCTGATTGGCATTTTCCACTTTTCCAGTCACTGTAGCATCCATGTCCTCCTACAGTCCACCGAGGTCAGCCAGGGTTACTGTCTACACGATTTGGAGGGACCCTCAGGGTCTGACCTCTCTCCTCTTTGAGAGAGCGGACAGCAGCCCTTTCCTGAGTATCTCCAAGGCATTCCATCTTCCTAGCGACTGTAGGCAGCAAAGACTCTCCTTATATCCATTTTAGGAATGATGAAACTGAGGCCCAAAGAGTGTAAGCCACTTGCAGGAGGTCATGGAATTAGTTAAGTGGCAGAGCCGGGATTTGAACCTAGTTCTCTGGTGGAACAGTCTGCTCTTCTAAGCACTCGGCTGCCTCTGAGTTAAGACGTGGCTCTTGCCATTTCCCAGGGACCCCCTGCATGCCTTCTGCAGCCTGCAATCTCTTTGTAAAAGGGTCCTCACCCAGTCTCCATGTTCTCCGTCAGCTGCAAGTCCAGTCTGTCTGTTTATGGGGCCCAAGCCTGGGTCCACACCCTGCTTGCTCTGCTGACGAGGGGTCTGATGGGCATCCAGCCCCTCACGTTGGCTCATTAGCAGTTGGAGTGTCTGCACCCCTCGAGGTCCAGGAAAAGACTGAGCCAAAAGCAAAGTTTCTTCCTGAGGCTCCAGACTCAGCTGGGCCTCTCCCTGGTGTTCGGAGTGAGGATGAGGCCACCTCTGCGCGTGAAGGGAGCACGCCCTGTCTGAGAATCGCCGCTGGAGCTGGGAGGCTCTTGCAGCTGTTGGAGGGGTCCTTGGCCAACGTGGTTTGAAGACGCAGCCCGACAGCCTGACGTGTGTGGCTGGGGCTGGAACCTGGCGGGGCTGGGGACCCGGCAGCAGCGAGGCAGCCTGCTTTCTCTCTTCACCTTCCTGCCCTCCCTTCCTATCCCAGACTCCGATCCTTCCCGAAATGCCTGTCATCGGCCTGCTGTGGGCCAGGTGCTGAGACCTCCAAGAACAAAGCCAGCTCTGTGTTTCCTTTTCCTCCCTCCTTATCTCTCCTCATCACTCTTTCCTCAAACCCAGATAACCGGGCCTCTTCCCTGGGCCACGCCCGCTCCCTGCTTGATGCCTCCCCACCCCCATTTCTCTACTCGGCCTCTCCCCTCGCCCATCCCCACGCTGCCCCTCCCCACACCATGCCTGCTTCCCACTCGCCCTGCCACACGCAGGGCCCCGGGCTGGCTCTGCCCCGTCTTGCGCCCCGGCTCTTTCTGCCCTGTTCACAGCCTTCTGAATGCTTTCAGGTAAGAGCTGAGCTCAGGGCAGGGAACAGGACTCTTGACTGATGGAGAGAGAAAGCGGGTGTTGGAGGCGCTTTGGGTCAGGAATGTCTCCATCGCTTCTGGTTGTTGATTTCGCGATGAAGAAGGAGGGGGCTCATGCATCCAGGATACCTTCTCCCGACCACCGGATTCCCAGGCACGGACTCCTCCTGCTCAGGGCAGCAGTTCCTTGGCCGATTCTCCAGGGGTCAGGGGTTGGGGAGGGACAGACCTTCCTTCCCACTGGGCTGAGTGCCTCCTTCTGGAGCTGCTGGGCTCGGGAGGGGCCGCTCGCGAGCAGCCCCTGTCTGAGGTTGCAGGCCTGGCCTCCGGTGGTGTCCGTGCTCCCTGAAAAGGGGGCTTCTCCAGCCTCTTTGTCCCCCCGCAGGGTCCTCCAGGATCTCGAGGCCCACCAGGCATGAGGGGAGCAAAGGGACGCCGGGTAAGTGGGGCCCAGTCCCCAGGGGCAGTCACTGACGGGGCCACCTGCTGGAGACCCCCTCCTGGTTCTCGCCCCCTCGCCCCAGCCCTGCGATCTGTGACTTTCACAGCATCTTCCAGGGTTCCCGGTTCCTCCTGGGCGTGACTCTCAGCGCGGGACCCCCACTCATCTCTCCCAGCCCATTTCTGAGCCCCAGGCCTAGCCATCCGGTAGGCACAGAGGGGCTCTGTGGCACCAGCGTTCTGTCCGTCCATGTGTTTGTTCGTGCATATGCCTTTGCTTACAATGTATTAGGCACCTCCTCTGGGCTAACCACTGTCACTGGGCCTGTAGATACCATGAGACTAGGACGGGCAGGACCGCTGCCTGACTCCGTGGCTCCGTCAAGGTCACACAGACCTTACAAGGTCATTCATCCGTCCATGGCGGCCTGGAAGCCTGGAGGAGGCATCTCCCCTGGCCAGGGTCCCAGGGAGGGCTTCAAGGAGAGGCAGATGCTTGAACCGATGCCAGGTTCCGGGCAGAGAGGAGGCCCTCAGTGAGCAGGAGTGGCTTGTTTAGGTTGAACAGAGGAGCCGGGGAGAGGAACAAGACCAAGAACGAGCAGGCATCAAGCCAAGTGGGCCTCAAACGTTGGGCCAGTGGCCTGTGCTCCAAGAGTACCAGGGAGCCACAGAAGGTTTCACACAGGGCGGGCCTGAACCTGGTTGCCAGAGGTGACTGCTAGTACTTACTGTGTGCCCAACACTATCTATCACATACTTTGACTCAGTGAATCATGAGCACTACCCTATAGTATGCGTGTTATTCTTAATTCCCATCGTACAGAAAAAGGAAAGTAAGGCACGAGAGGCTGCGCCACCTGCCTTGGGTGGCACAGCTAGATCGTGACAGAATGGTGATTTGAACCCATCGGGATCGGACCCTATTGCGCACTGAAGGCAGAGAGGGCTGGTGGAGTGGTTTCCTTACCCAGTGGATGTTCAGGTGCCAGAGGAGCAGCTCGTGAAAAGGAAGCAGGAAGGCACAGATCGGAGCAGGCAGCCTGGGCCTGGTCTTCAGGGGCATACACAGGATCTGAGATGGTGCTGCTCTTCTGGGCTGAATTTCAAGTAGTTCAAACATTTCCCCTGAACCAGATGGTCTGAGCGCCTGGCCTGGTAGAGGTAAGATCTAGAGGCACACCTCCGACCCGACAGGGCCTCTTCCAGTGCTGTGTCCTGGTCTTTGCGTGTGCCCGAGGCCCACTCATCTCTCCCAGCCCATTTCTGAGCCCCAGGCCTAGCCATCCGGTAGGCACAGAGGGCTCTGTGGCACCAGCGTTCTGTCCGTCCATGTGTTTGTTCGTGCATATGCCTTTGCTTACAATGTATTAGGCACCTCCTCTGGGCTAACCACTGTCACTGGGCCTGTAGATACCATGAGACTAGGACGGGCAGGACCGCTGCCTGACTCCGTGGCTCCGTCAAGGTCACACAGACCTTACAAGGTCATTCATCCGTCCATGGCGGCCTGGAAGCCTGGAGGAGGCATCTCCCCTGGCCAGGGTCCCAGGGAGGGCTTCAAGGAGAGGCAGATGCTTGAACCGATGCCAGGTTCCGGGCAGAGAGGAGGCCCTCAGTGAGCAGGAGTGGCTTGTTTAGGTTGAACAGAGGAGCCGGGGAGAGGAACAAGACCAAGAACGAGCAGGCATCAAGCCAAGTGGGCCTCAAACGTTGGGCCAGTGGCCTGTGCTCCAAGAGTACCAGGGAGCCACAGAAGGTTTCACACAGGGCGGGCCTGAACCTGGTTGCCAGAGGTGACTGCTAGTACTTACTGTGTGCCCAACACTATCTATCACATACTTTGACTCAGTGAATCATGAGCACTACCCTATAGTATGCGTGTTATTCTTAATTCCCATCGTACAGAAAAAGGAAAGTAAGGCACAGAGAGGCTGCGCCACCTGCCTTGGGTGGCACAGCTAGATCGTGACAGAATGGTGATTTGAACCCATCGGGATCGGACCCTATTGCGCACTGAAGGCAGAGAGGGCTGGTGGAGTGGTTTCCTTACCCAGTGGATGTTCAGGTGCCAGAGGAGCAGCTCGTGAAAAGGAAGCAGGAAGGCACAGATCGGAGCAGGCAGCCTGGGCCTGGTCTTCAGGGGCATACACAGGATCTGAGATGGTGCTGCTCTTCTGGGCTGAATTTCAAGTAGTTCAAACATTTCCCCTGAACCAGATGGTCTGAGCGCCTGGCCTGGTAGAGGTAAGATCTAGAGGCACACCTCCGACCCGACAGGGCCTCTTCCAGTGCTGTGTCCTGGTCTTTGCGTGTGCCCGAGGCCCATGGACAGTCGGGTTTGACCTTGACCCTCTGGGATCACATCCTCTCCTGCCCTGGGATGCCAGGTGAGCAGGAGGGGGAGCTTTCCTGCCCCCCACGACAGGCCAGATGCACAGGTTCAGGCCCCCATCAGCTCCCTGAGTTCCCCATAGCTGTCTGACCGCCTTTCCAGTGGTGGCTTGAGAAATGTATCTCCTGCTTGAAACCGCCCAGGCTCCAGGGCTGGAAGTGGAGCTTTAGGAACAGGAGCCCCTCCCCCGGCTGGGTTTGGCGGGAATGCAAGCCCCGTGCCCTGGGTCTCCTGCCGACAGGCCACCTTTGGCCACTTCACAGATACGGGGTCCCGGAGGGCAGGAAGGGACTAGAGAGCCACCCGCTGGCCAGTGAAAGAGCTCAGATCTGGGCTGGCCCCCAGTGCAGCTCCTGGCTTGCCCTGTGATCCTAGCAAGGCCTCACTGCTCTCGGGGCCTCAGTTTACCCAAGTGTGCTCTGGAAAATGAGCTTGGAGGTCTGCAAGGCCCTTGCCTGTTTCTCTGCCCCTGTACAGGATAGACCATGCTGCCCCCCTGCCCTGGGAAGAATGAGCACTGAGAGGTCACGCCCAGGGCCAGGATGGGGCCTTGGACCCTCAGCCCCTGCCAGGACTGCTGATCAGGGCCTGGGGCCTTGGGGCACAAAGAGTGCGGGCTCTGGGGTCACACAAGCATAGGGGAAAATTTCTGGCTTTCCAGGGACCAGCTCTGGGACCTCATGTTAGTGGGTTTTTTGGTTTTTTTTTTTTTTTTTTTTCATTTATTTGACTATGCCGAGTCTTAGTTGTGGCACATGGGATCTTCACTCTTCTTTGCTGAATGCAGGATCTCTTTTTGAGACATGCAGGGTCTTTAGCTATGGCACGTGGGTTTTAGTTCCCCAACCAGGGATCAAACTTGGGCCCCCTGCATTGGAACCTCAGAGTCCCAGCCACTGGACGACCAGGGAAGTTCCTCATACCACTTTCTCTGTAAGGCTCAGTGGCTGACATTAGGTGGAAGTTGTAAGGAGCCAGAATTTGAACCCAAGTCAGCCTAATGTCCAGTCTTTTCCACCACTGCCTGTCTTCAGTGTGGGGATGAGCTCCCTGTCTCAGGGGGTATGCAGGTGAGAGCCTGGGGCAGGATGTGGGAGAAGACAATGTCTAAACATCCTCTTACCTCGGAGTCTCTGCTATCTACCTCCAAACCCACTTTGTCAGAGCCGTGAGAATCCTGTGATCCAAGAGCCTGCGCTGAGCTCTGCTCCTGTGAGTGGGGCTTAGAGTTCAGCAGACCTGGCCTTGAATCTCAGCTCCTCCCCTCTGGCTGTGGGCAACTCAGTTGCCCTCCCTGAAGCTCCAGTTTTTCCTCTATACAATGGATCAGCAGCAGAACCAACCTCTTTGGCTGGCTGTGGAGATAGACTCCCTTTGCCAGCAGCTCCCATGCTAAGCACCTGGAAGGGCAGCGGTGCGTAGCAAGTCCCGGGCTCATGTTCATGGCCTTTCCATCCCTCATTCACAGGGCCTGAGATTGGCCGGATTTTCTGTCCCCTGTGACTCCTCCCTACCAAGCTAGAAGCCCAGCCTGGCTGTGAGGCAGCCCCAGCCGCGACTTCAGACCTCTTCCCCTGGAGTGGCTACCAGGGAACAGACCTGTGGCTCTGAACCACTGAGCTGCCTCCAGCAGGGCAGGCTGGCCTGTGGTCAGTGTTCGTTTGGAGAGGACAGCAGCAGGACTGGGGCACCGCAGGGCATAGGATGAGCTGAAGAGAGGCCCAGAGCAAGGGTTAGACTCGCCTCTCCCTGTGGAGGGGAGCTAGGTGGCTAGGGCCCCTTTGCCTCCTCCTTCTTCCAGATAGGAAAGGTTGGTCCTGTTTCCCCCAGGGGACGATAACACCTGCCAGGGAAGAAGGATTTTGAGATAGTTTCCTGAGACACTGTGCTCTAACCCTGACTTGCACACCCCCTGTGATGGGGAACTCACTCCCTCACGGATGGCGACAGGTCATAACGGGAAGAAATGGGCCTCTGGCTGACTTAGATTCATATCCTGGCTCCTCTACCTACGAGCAGCACTGGCTATTTCCTTACATGTCAGATGAGGAAAATCACTTTCGCTGTGATTGCTGTTGATGCTGTTACTGTTGTTAAGATCTCTTATCCTTTCTCCCAAAGAGGCTGTGATTCCCAGGGCAAACAGGGTGCTGTGTGATTCAGGCCAGCCTGACCTCTCTGGGCCTCTGCTGTTTCCCAGAGCTGTCCCTTTCAAACCCCATCCTCTGTGGGAGAAGACAATGTCTAAACATCCTCTTACCTCGGAGTCTCTGCTATCTACCTCCAAACCCACTTTGTCAGAGCCGTGAGAATCCTGTGATCCAAGAGCCTGCGCTGAGCTCTGCTCCTGTGAGTGGGGCTTAGAGTTCAGCAGACCTGGCCTTGAATCTCAGCTCCTCCCCTCTGGCTGTGGGCAACTCAGTTGCCCTCCCTGAAGCTCCAGTTTTTCCTCTATACAATGGATCAGCAGCAGAACCAACCTCTTTGGCTGGCTGTGGAGATAGACTCCCTTTGCCAGCAGCTCCCATGCTAAGCACCTGGAAGGGCAGCGGTGCGTAGCAAGTCCCGGGCTCATGTTCATGGCCTTTCCATCCCTCATTCACAGGGCCTGAGATTGGCCGGATTTTCTGTCCCCTGTGACTCCTCCCTACCAAGCTAGAAGCCCAGCCTGGCTGTGAGGCAGCCCCAGCCGCGACTTCAGACCTCTTCCCCTGGAGTGGCTACCAGGGAACAGACCTGTGGCTCTGAACCACTGAGCTGCCTCCAGCAGGGCAGGCTGGCCTGTGGTCAGTGTTCGTTTGGAGAGGACAGCAGCAGGACTGGGGCACCGCAGGGCATAGGATGAGCTGAAGAGAGGCCCAGAGCAAGGGTTAGACTCGCCTCTCCCTGTGGAGGGGAGCTAGGTGGCTAGGGCCCCTTTGCCTCCTCCTTCTTCCAGATAGGAAAGGTTGGTCCTGTTTCCCCCAGGGGACGATAACACCTGCCAGGGAAGAAGGATTTTGAGATAGTTTCCTGAGACACTGTGCTCTAACCCTGACTTGCACACCCCCTGTGATGGGGAACTCACTCCCTCACGGATGGCGACAGGTCATAACGGGAAGAAATGGGCCTCTGGCTGACTTAGATTCATATCCTGGCTCCTCTACCTACGAGCAGCACTGGCTATTTCCTTACATGTCAGATGAGGAAAATCACTTTCGCTGTGATTGCTGTTGATGCTGTTACTGTTGTTAAGATCTCTTATCCTTTCTCCCAAAGAGGCTGTGATTCCCAGGGCAAACAGGGTGCTGTGTGATTCAGGCCAAGCCATCGACCTCTCTGGGCCTCTGCTGTTTCCCAGAGCTGTCCCTTTCCGGGAAGGCTTATGCTCAGGCAGAGACAGAGGCTCAGCAGCCGTCTCTCAGGAGGGCCCAGGGGCCCGCCATCAGCTCAGCCTCTGTCCCAGCTCTCACGGCCTGGGATGTCCCGCATCCCCATCTACGAACGAGGGGCTGTAAGCCCCACGTGTAGTCTGACCATACCCACCTGAGACGGAGGCCCAGAGAAAGGAAGGGCTTTCCTAAGCCAGGGGCACCAGGACTTGCACCCACACCCTCTCGTCAAGCCTCCTCTTGAACCCATGAAAATTCTCAGCCCGATATCAGCTGCCTATACAGAGGAAGGGACTGAATCCAGACTCGCCAGGCCAGCCGCTGCTCTGGGCCCCTGCCCCTGGGGCGCCTGCAGCCCCCCCGGCAGAGCCAGGTGTCCTGAGCACTCACTATATGCCAGGTACCGAACTGCCCGTGTGTATGACTTCCTGCCTTGAGGGCACAGTTCCGCATTCCCATTTCAGAGATGGTATAACTGAGGCTCCGTCAAGCGGTGTCACTTGTCCCTGTGACGCAGGCCTTGCCTGAGCAGCACTGTGCCTGGTGGGGACACCTGGTGGGTTCTGGGCCAGGGTCTGAGACACCGGGAACAAAGACTCCCAGCCTGTGGTCTCCTGGCCAAGGCTGATGTCATTAGTGAGGCACAATCTAAGGCTGCAACATGGTGTTGAAACGTGGGGCGCCCCAGGCCACTGACAGGAGAAATGATCGCTTTTCCTGGTTCCATTATTAATTGAAAATATCCTTTCCACTATTTAAATGATTTCTCAACGTTCATCCCCCTTCTGTGGCTGGCCCCACGTTCCCAGGCTGGGGTGGGCCATCATAACGGGAAGAAATGGGCCTCTGGCTGACTTACATTCCTATCCTGGCTCCTCTACCTACGAGCAGCACTGGCTATTTCCTTACATGTCAGATGAGGAAAATCACTTTCGCTGTGATTGCTGTTGATGCTGTTACTGTTGTTAAGATCTCTTATCCTTTCTCCCAAAGAGGCTGTGATTCCCAGGGCAAACAGGGTGCTGTGTGATTCAGGCCAAGCCATCGACCTCTCTGGGCCTCTGCTGTTTCCCAGAGCTGTCCCTTTCCGGGAAGGCTTATGCTCAGGCAGAGACAGAGGCTCAGCAGCCGTCTCTCAGGAGGGCCCAGGGGCCCGCCATCAGCTCAGCCTCTGTCCCAGCTCTCACGGCCTGGGATGTCCCGCATCCCCATCTACGAACGAGGGGCTGTAAGCCCCACGTGTAGTCTGACCATACCCACCTGAGACGGAGGCCCAGAGAAAGGAAGGGCTTTCCTAAGCCAGGGGCACCAGGACTTGCACCCACACCCTCTCGTCAAGCCTCCTCTTGAACCCATGAAAATTCTCAGCCCGATATCAGCTGCCTATACAGAGGAAGGGACTGAATCCAGACTCGCCAGGCCAGCCGCTGCTCTGGGCCCCTGCCCCTGGGGCGCCTGCAGCCCCCCCGGCAGAGCCAGGTGTCCTGAGCACTCACTATATGCCAGGTACCGAACTGCCCGTGTGTATGACTTCCTGCCTTGAGGGCACAGTTCCGCATTCCCATTTCAGAGATGGTATAACTGAGGCTCCGTCAAGCGGTGTCACTTGTCCCTGTGACGCAGGCCTTGCCTGAGCAGCACTGTGCCTGGTGGGGACACCTGGTGGGTTCTGGGCCAGGGTCTGAGACACCGGGAACAAAGACTCCCAGCCTGTGGTCTCCTGGCCAAGGCTGATGTCATTAGTGAGGCACAATCTAAGGCTGCAACATGGTGTTGAAACGTGGGGCGCCCCAGGCCACTGACAGGAGAAATGATCGCTTTTCCTGGTTCCATTATTAATTGAAAATATCCTTTCCACTATTTAAATGATTTCTCAACGTTCATCCCCCTTCTGTGGCTGGCCCCCACGTTCCCAGGCTGGGGTGGGCCAGCGTCCCTCACAGGATTCTCTCGTCTCCCCATCACAGCCTTTCTGGGCCCCTGTAGAACGAACACTATGCTGTTCTCCATGGGGATCCCCCGGGCACCCCCATCTGTGTTTCTATGGGAGGCCCGTGGAGGAGACACAGCGGGCAGTGAATAGAACCCTGGAGCGAATGCCAGCTGCTAAGGGGCAGTGAACAAATTCACTCCCTTGCAGGACCTCAATATCCTATCTGCGCAGTGGGGGCAAGGAGGGATTCTGCCTGCCCCAGGGACCTCCTAGTTCTCAACAGACCTGGCATCCCACCTCAGGGGTCAGACTTGAGCCCAAGGCTCCAGGAAACAGCTACTACCCTTTGCCCACTCCTCCTGTGAGCTGGGCCAGAGTAGCTGGCTGGAGAGGGGGCTGCCCCACATGTCCAGCCCCAGGCAGACCCTCCCCAGGGAGTCCTCTGGCAGTTTCCCCCAACAGCTGTGGTCCACGAGCTGCTTCAGCCCCAGGTGGGCTCTGAGAAGAGCGGGTGACAGCGGAATCTGAAGGCCTGGCGGTGGGGACGTAGCCACATGTCTCTGGGCTCTACCCTCGGCTTCCGAGTCTGTGAAATGGGTTGGCTGGCTGACCACTCCCCCCACCAGGGTTTCTTTGAATGCACCACCAGGCCCACTCCAGAACGGGAGGGCCTCTGACGGCATCCAGCCGTGCCGAGCCCTGCGCAGAGCCACGCCAGCAGGCACACTGCACTGGAGGGCCCACCTGAGGGTGGGAGGGAGCAGGAAGCAGGGAGGTGGAGGGAACCCGCTTGGGCAGGGAAAGCCCCAAGGCTCTGGGCAGCCCCGCCCTCCTGTTCCCAGCCCGAGGGAGACCCCTGCTGTCCACTCTGCTAGTCCCTCTTTCCTGTTGCAGGGACCCCGAGGACCAGACGGACCAGCCGGGGAGCAGGGGTCCAAGGGCCTGAAGGTACCGACCCCCCAGGCCAGTCCTTCCTCTCACCTCCCTCGCTGGGTCAGGAGCCCAGGCTGGCGGCCTCCTTTGTAACAGGCCCCTTGGGAACAGCAGGGCCCCCCTGAGAGGCTGCAGGACATGTTCCCGAGAGAGCCGCTGCCCCTGGGGCTGGCCAGCCCGCATCGTCAGGGCGGGGGAGGGAGAGACTGGGCTGCGAGGAAGCCCCTAAGAGAGAGAGGACGTGAGACAGAGCGGGCAGTGAATAGAACCCTGGCGAATGCCAGCTGCTAAGGGCAGTGAACAAATTCACTCCCTTGCAGGACCTCAATATCCTATCTGCGCAGTGGGGGCAAGGAGGGATTCTGCCTGCCCCAGGGACCTCCTAGTTCTCAACAGACCTGGCATCCCACCTCAGGGGTCAGACTTGAGCCCAAGGCTCCAGGAAACAGCTACTACCCTTTGCCCACTCCTCCTGTGAGCTGGGCCAGAGTAGCTGGCTGGAGAGGGGGCTGCCCCACATGTCCAGCCCCAGGCAGACCCTCCCCAGGGAGTCCTCTGGCAGTTTCCCCCAACAGCTGTGGTCCACGAGCTGCTTCAGCCCCAGGTGGGCTCTGAGAAGAGCGGGTGACAGCGGAATCTGAAGGCCTGGCGGTGGGGACGTAGCCACATGTCTCTGGGCTCTACCCTCGGCTTCCGAGTCTGTGAAATGGGTTGGCTGGCTGACCACTCCCCCCACCAGGGTTTCTTTGAATGCACCACCAGGCCCACTCCAGAACGGGAGGGCCTCTGACGGCATCCAGCCGTGCCGAGCCCTGCGCAGAGCCACGCCAGCAGGCACACTGCACTGGAGGGCCCACCTGAGGGTGGGAGGGAGCAGGAAGCAGGGAGGTGGAGGGAACCCCGCTTGGGCAGGGAAAGCCCCAAGGCTCTGGGCAGCCCCGCCCTCCTGTTCCCAGCCCGAGGGAGACCCCTGCTGTCCACTCTGCTAGTCCCTCTTTCCTGTTGCAGGGACCCCGAGGACCAGACGGACCAGCCGGGGAGCAGGGGTCCAAGGGCCTGAAGGTACCGACCCCCCAGGCCAGTCCTTCCTCTCACCTCCCTCGCTGGGTCAGGAGCCCAGGCTGGCGGCCTCCTTTGTAACAGGCCCCTTGGGAACAGCAGGGCCCCCCTGAGAGGCTGCAGGACATGTTCCCGAGAGAGCCGCTGCCCCTGGGGCTGGCCAGCCCGCATCGTCAGGGCGGGGGAGGGAGAGACTGGGCTGCGAGGAAGCCCCTAAGAGAGAGAGGACGTGAGACAGAGCGGAGCAGACTCAGGCCTGGCCTCTGATGACGCCAGGGGCTCCTTGTATCTCCCGTGGGGGCGGGAGTCGCTTCTCCGGGAAGCGTCCTCCCCAGCGCCCACTGCTGTCCTCATGCGTGGCTTCCTGCAGGGACCCCCAGGACCGCAGGGCAGACTGGGCCAGCCCGGGCCGCAGGTATGTGAGGCCAAAGCTGCCAGCCCCTCTCTCCGCCCCCTGCTTGGGGATCCGTGCTCCTAACAACCCCTGAATGTGCTTCCAGGGCGCGGCCGGCGAGCGAGGGCCCTCGGGCGCACGAGGCTTTCCTGTAAGTAGCACAGGCGTCTGTGGGCCTTGGCGGGGAAGCGTGGCCACGTCGGCCGTGTTCCCGTCCTGCTCTGGAGACCCCAGCCTGTCTGTTTCCCTCGGGGACCCCGTCTCCCATCGGCCTCGTGGCAGGACCCTCATGAGATACGACAGCGCGACTGAGACCCAGGGCGCAGGCAGGGTGGAGAAGGGTCAGGGAGGGACTAAGGCTGGCTTTCTTTGTCCCTGCAGGGCATCCCAGGCCCCTCTGGCCCCCCAGGTGCTAAGGGCCTCCCAGGAGAACCGGTGAGTGCCCAGTTCCTTGCTCTGCCCATCTGGTCCCAGCTGGGTCCCCACCTGCCAAGTGGGGAGGGCCCTGTGATGAGACAAGGGGAGGGGTTAGAGAGGGACAAAGCAGGGTGCTACCTCCCCAGGGGACAGGTCTCAGGTCAGGGAGAGAGCCCTGGCTGGGGAGGCATGGAGCTCTGGATTGAGGCTAAGCTCCTTTGCCTTCCAGCCTCAGTTTTCTTGCCAGTAAGATGGGAATAAGGGGAACCTTGCCCTCTTGGGGCGAGGGTGAAAGAAGAAAACACGTAGCGAGTGCTTAGCACAGTGGTAGTAAGTGCTTAGCACAGTGGTAGCGAGTGCTTAGCACAGTGCAGAGTGGAGGGAACAGAGTCCTTCAGCTCTGCAGAGGAGGGAGGGCAGCCTGAGGACAAACTGACGCGCTGAGAGGGCCCCACAGAGCCCAGCATGGCTGGAGCGGCGAGAGCTGGACCTTGGGGAAGGCAGGAAGAGATCACAGGGGCTGCTGACCCAAAAGCCAGGGACAGCACTTGTTCTTTGTCCCTAAGGCAACAGGAAGCTGTGGAGGGGCTTGAAACAGAGGGGCCTCTTCCCAAGATCTCCCTGGAAGGTCGGGTTTGAGGGATGTACTGGGTGTTGGGGAGCCCCATGAAAAGGCTGTGGCTGTGCGGCCGGTGATGGAGAGGCAAGGATCCAGGGGTCGGGGAAGGGCTGGAGGCCGCGCTGTGGCCCCACGTCTAGAAGCTCGGACAGATCCTTTGGAATGATGGACTGACCAGGGACGGGCGAAAGGGCCTTCAGGCAGAGGGCGCAGCGTGGGCAAGGCTCAGGAGCCAGTCGGGAAGCTTCTGAGCCGGGCAGGGCATCACTTAGGAGAGGGTGCGGGTGGACGGGCGGGGAGGCTGGAGGTGGGCCGGGAGGGAGCGCCTACAGCGGGATCCCCAGTGAAGCGGGGTTGGGGGCTGCAGAGTCCCGGGTTCCACGGGTCCGTCTCGCTCCCCTATCCCTCCAGACTGCCCTGCTGAGCCTCAGACCCCAGAGTGGGAGCAGGCTGGCTTCTCCCGACTGTCTGTGTGTCTGTCTTCCAGGGCCCTCAGGGACCCCAGGGGCCCATCGGCCCTCCAGGAGAGATGGGACCCAAGGTGAGTGCCGAGGGCCCTTGCTTGCCCTGGGGCCTTGCTGGGGAGGAACCAGCCTGGCCCAGCCCTCCTCCTCAGGGCTCCCCATCCTGTGACCTGCAGGCCCTAACGGGGTGTCCTGGTGGAGAGGGTAGGTCCACCTTGATGCCAGAGGGTGAGGGGGTGGATTCCCCATCCCAGGAGCGGCGGGTGGGATGCAGGGGTGCCAGGACCCTCATTGTGGGTTGGCACCCTGGAGAGCAGCAATGCCCTTTACCCCGACCCTGCTGGAACTTCACGCCTTCGCAAAGGTCTGACTGCAGAGCCAGTCCTAAGATCACGTAGCAAAGAGCTTGGAAGGGGCCGCAGGCACCCGTGCCTTCTCCAGGGGAGAAAACTGAGCCCCAGCATTTACACAGGGGCTGCAGCCTTGTTAACAGTGATAACTCAGGCTCTCTCCCGCCCTGGGCGTCCTGGCCCGGCTGCACAGAGCAGGGCTGGAATCTCTCAGCCCTGAGTGCCGCATCTTTGGCTTCCTCCCCTGTTGTTATGTGAATCATGAAATTTTCCTCTCCGCGCTTGCCAATGGGCTCCTACTGTGGTAAACCACACTCATGGGGAGGAGAGGGCTCCAGCGGCCTCTGGGTAGCCCCGAGCTTCAGTATTCTGGGCCCGACCACCCCTCCCCCGCCTAGTCCCCAGCTCGAAGCTCCCAAAGGCTGCAGCCTGCCCCCAGCTCTGTGTCTCTCAGGCTGTGTGACCTCGAGCACGTCCCTTGCCCTCTCTGAGCCTGCCTCAGTTATCTCCACCCTGGCAACCAGGGACCAGCCCTTGTTCTAGGAAGGACGCATGGCATTTTCTTGCAGGGGCCACCAGGTGCAGTGGGAGAACCGGGCCTTCCTGGCGAAGCTGGCATGAAGGTAAGGTGGGGGATGAAAGAAGAGAAAAATGGCTTGTTGAAACCAGCTCCCAGCTGGCGGCCACGTCCTCTCCATGGAGGAGAAACGGGCCTTTCTTGTGCCTGGGATAATGGGGCCTCTGTGCTCCCGCCTGGGGAGCAGGGGCTGGCCGTGGCCACAGCGGATGGCCTAGCCGGCTCGGAGCCCCCATCCCCGCTCTCCGTCTGGCGGTGTTTTCCCTGGCACCTGCCCCGCGTTGGGGCAGCTGGACCTCCTGGCCTCGGCGATACCATCTGCAGTTCAGCACCGGTCCCCCTCATTACCTGCGGGGGAACAGGAGCCCATTGATCCCTGGGCTCTGGGAGAGCCCCCTCCCTGCTCTGCTGCTGGAAAAGGACCTGCTTCTTATGCAGGACCTGGAGGCCTGGGACCGTCCGTCTTGACTTCGTTCCAGAATCCTTTGTTTGAATAATGCAGGAAACTACCCCATCTATAAAACAGAAATGGGATGTTTCTAGCTCGGGGCAGGGCTGGGGGTTCAGAGCTCTGCCTTCTCGTGCCCGCAGACACCAGCCCGGAGGGAGTATCGCTTGGAGGCCCCCAGATGAGAAAGACCCTTCCTGGGGTCTTTTGGAGGAGGTTTAGGGGCTCCCAGGGGGCTCACTGGTAAAGAATCCACTTGCCAGTGCAGGAGATGCGGTTGTGATGGCTGGGTTGGGAAGATCCCCTGGAGCAGGCAATGGCAGCCCCTCCAGTATGCTTGCCTGGGGAATCCATGAAGGGAAAGTGGCCCAGTCGTGCCTGGCTCTTTGCGCTCCCATGGACGGGCCATGGAATTCTCTAGGCAAGCATACTGGAGCGTGGAGTGCGCTGCTGTTTCTCCTGCTGGAGGCTCTTCCCCACCCAGGGGCTGATGCCAGGTCTCCGGCTTTGCCAGCGGATTCCTTACGGTCCCCGCCGCCAGGGAAGCCCTTCACTTCACCAGGATTCTTGCCTGGGGAGTCCCGTGGACAGAGGAGCCTGGCGGGCTGCAGTGCGTAGGGCCGCAGAGTCAGCACAACTGAGCACACACGCGTGCCCAGGGGACATTTACGCGCGTTCATTCAGGGCCTCTGCCTCCTTTGGGTTTCTCTCCCGGGCTCTCGGGGGGATTAAAGAAGGGGATCAGCCTCAGGGCTGCAGTCTCTGCATCACAGGCTCCCTGGAGCCACACTAACTGTTCGGGTTTGGATCCTGAATCTTCGCTTCGCTGTCTCCTGAACTCAGACTGGATACTTACCCAGAGTCCCTCCGTCTCCTCTTTCATAAGAGAAGGCGCCTTCCCTGGCGGGGTTGCTCTGAGAATGGGCTGCGTGAGATATAAAGGCATGGAGACAGCGCGACGTAAGCGTGCGCTGAGCCGTGATGGTGCTGTCGGGGGTGCTGGTCCTGACGTGCCCAGGGCTTCCTGGGAGCGGGGGCTCTGGCTGGCGTTTCACATTTCTCTCTGGTCCTGGGGGAGAAAGAACGTCCTTGGCCCTGCCCCCAGTTCCCCCCGCCTCAGAACCCGTGAGAACAAGAAGGTAGCGGAGGTGAGCACTGGGTCTAGTGCTGTCCCCATCCCTTCCGTGGACTGTGTCTGTCTTCTCCTAGGGTGATCTTGGGCCTCTGGGCGCGCCTGGAGAGCAGGGCCTCGTTGGGCAGCGGGTAAGTCAAAGCGAATTCTTTCTCCCTGGAAAGTCCCCCTCCCTCGCCTCCGGGTATTTGGTGGGCGGAAGGACTGTAGTCAGCTTCCCTGAGCCTCAGTTTCCTCAGCTGCACAGACCATGAACCTCTGCAGCCTTGTCCAGCCTGTCTCTTGGCGGGCCAGCTTTTCTGCAACGCAGAGATGCTCTGCAGAGAAAAGCATTCTGTGGTCAAAACGTTTGAGCCTCTGCATGCTTCGTGTGCCCTGTTACACATTAGCAGTAGCACTTTCAAGGCTCTGAGAAGGCCTGCAACCAAAAAACTGGGGTTTGGCGATCATTAATGCAGAATCTCCAAAGTTATTTGACCTCCAAGTGTTTTTACTGAAAACCACTTGTAACCCGAAGACTATTCCATGGAAAGTTTTCTGGAAGGTTATCTTTCCTTTCACCAAAAAATACCCCACAGAGCTTGGCTTCCTTTGAGGAGCTCTGGGACATCTCTGCGCCCACCTGTCTATGCTCCATGCTTGAATTGCAAAGTCCCTGCCTGAATGTGGATCCTGGGGTGCCATGAGGAGTACAGAGCAAGCATCCTCTATCCCTTATGGATGGGGAGGAGGGGTTCGGGTACGGAGCTCAGTTTGTGCAGGCCCCAGGCCCCAGTGCAATTTCTTCCTTGTCCCTTTATCCAATGCCTCATGCTACTTCCTGCCCCAAAGTTAGCAGAGGTCCCTCAAACTGAGTTAAGACACAGCACGAGAGGAGGAGGTCACAGGGCGCGAGAGATAAGTGTAGAACCTAAAGCCTTGAGATGGCGATCTGGTCTGGCAGTGAAAACCGAGCAGTATAGTTTCTTGGACTGCTGTGTGAAGCAGGATCCTCCATCTGGCTCACTTGGAAAGAGAATGACGTGCCCTCCCTCAGTGCCCACTGTGTACCAGGCACTTTTCAGCAGTGAGTGACGGAAGACCCTGGCCTCACGGAGCCACATTCCAGTAGATCGATTAGTGATGTCTGCCATGGACACAAGAGGGAGGGCCAGTAGATTGATTAGTGATGTCTGCCATGGACGCAACAGGGTGGAATCTACACCTGTCCTGTCAGTGCCGCCCCACATTTGATGCTTTCCGAGGCCCCTTCCAGCTCAGATGCTGAATAGCTGTGAACACGCAGAGGGACACACGCACTTAATCTGAGAGCCAGTTAGAGACCTGAGGCGTCCAGGGGCATCTCTAGAGCTGGAGAGGCAAGCAGGGAACCTGGCTGAAGGTCAGATGGGGATTTGGGGGCTTGGTATCATTCCCAAACTTTTTGGCAAGGAAATCTGAGAACTGGGCTCACTTTCCTCCTCTGAGAAATGGGATTCCACCACGGTGTTCCATGAGGGCTCACTCCACATTTCAGGAAGACTATATCTAGTGGGTACCTTCTGTGGGGTGCTCATACAGTGTCTCATAGGAACCCTCAAAGGAAGTGTATCAGCCCCATTTTCAGATGAGGAAACAGGCACTATGGGGGTTAAGGAGATTTCTTGTGGCCAGACTACCATGAATGGAAAGCCCAGTGGAGGCATCGAGGTCTGGCCTCAAAGCCTTTTCAACCAGTCGGCTGCGCTACCCACACCCCGTCCAGCCAGGCCACCTGATCTCAGAACCAGCACTTTCTGTCTTGGATCGCCCCTACCCCCTCCCACCCTGCACGCAGAGCAGGCTGTGGCTTGGGGGTCTGCTGCACCGTCTACTTGACCTGCCAGGCGTTCCAGGACCCTGCTCTCTGGAGATCAGGGCTTGGGATCTCGCCCCAGGGAGGGGAAGGAAATAAACCCTCCCCGCGGCCCCCTCTCCAGGAATGTCTCCTCATCTTTCTCCACGACCCTTCCCAGGGAGAACCAGGCCTCGAGGGTGACAGTGGCCCTGCAGGGCCGGACGGGCTCAAGGTAAGCGCCTTCTGGTGCAGAGTCGGGGGGACGGGGAATATTCGGGAACTGCCTTCTGCATCTGGCCCCACCATCCTCCCATCCAAGACCCGAGCCTTCCCCAGAGGCAGTGTGTTCGCCTAAGTGCTGGGATCAGCCCTCCAGCTTCCAGGGAGAGCAGGATGGGTGGAGGCAAGCCCTGCCCGGCGCCCGCCCTGCCCCACTCAGGCAGGACCTGGAGCTAGCCCCGAGCGTCTACTCCTCGCCGCTGCCTTTCTCCTTGAAGCCGCAGCTTCTCTCGGCTCACAGTGGTACCAGGCCAGCAGTGTTGATCTGTGTTATCTTCCAGACATCTTAAAAGATCAGGAGAAGAGTAATCACCACCCATGACCCATAACCACTATTCCCGGAGTAGTCACATAGTACCATGGACTGCACTAAGCCCTTTGTATGTATCCCCTCGATCCGCGCTGGCGGGTAAATCCTGTCTTAGGAAGAGGACACTGAGACTCAGAGAGGGTAAGCAATGTGTCCAAGGACACGCTGCTGGTAACGGGCACAAGATTACTTGGGCAAGACCCAAGACGCGGCCACCTCTCTGCACCACGCACCCATTCTGAAGAAACTGAGGCTCAGGCTGAGGGGTATTCTTCCAGAGTCCATGGCTACGAATGGAAAACCTAACATGCAAGCCCAGGGCTCGTGGTCGCCAAAGCCAATGGGCCCGTCTCAGCCTCACTGTGTTCCGTAGTGTCGTCGGTCAGCCACAGATGCTGAGACCGCAAGGAAGTCCCAGGACTTCCCCAAACTCCAGAGCAGGTGGGCATCACTTTCTGACTTTCCAGCCCCACCACCAGCCCTGCCTGGTCCCTGGCCCCCAGCCCTGACCTAGCCCTGGACTGTAATTATGTGGATTTGCCCAGGCCTGTCAGCCGCCCAGCCCAGGCTCGCAAGAGCCACATCTCAGGATCCCCCCTGTCACTCACTGACACTCCACGCGACCTTGTAAAAGCACCCTCTGCTCTGAGCTCCTGAGCCCTGTTCCCAGGACTTGCCCACCTCCCAGGATGCCCAGGCGACAGGCCCCTAGCTGGCTCCCCGTCTGCCTGCCTTTGGCTTGCAAGACCGAGAGCGCCCCCTGTCTGCCATCCGTCTCCCTCTTCTCACCTCCAACCCTGCTGCAGCCCCCGGTGTAAAGGAGTCAGGCTCCGGGGACCCAGAGCACCTGGTGGCCTCTCCACACTCCTCGACAAGTGCCTGCGTGAATCGCAGTGGTGCCGACGCACATTCTAGCTAAAATGCTTCGTATACTCACTATGCTTGCGTCCCCTGCCTTGAGAGCTTTAGGTGAATTGACTCATTGAACCCTCCCAGCAACCTGGGAGCTGGATTCATGGCCACACCCACTTGACCGACGAGGAAACCAGGGCGTGGGGCGGGGCCTCCGTCTCTTCTGGGCGGTCACTTTTCTCCTAGGAGTCTTGGCTGCGCTGGGGTGGGAGCGCCTCTTCCAGGCTTGGGCGTCGCGCACCGTCATCCCTCTTAGTGGTCGTGGCTCCTCGCCCTGCTGCTTCCTCTTCCACTCCCTCCAAAGCCAGTTCTACCTGGGGCCAGCGCCGTGCAGACGTACGGCGCCTGGGCTTCCCTGGTGGCACAGGTGGTGATGAGTCTGCCTGCAGCGCAGGAGACGTTGATTCAAGCCCCGGGTGAGGCAGATCCCCTGGAGGAGGGCATGGCCACATACTCTAGGATTCTTGCCTGGAGAATTCCATGGGGTCACAGAGAGTTGGACACAGCGGAAGTGACTAGCACGCACGCACGGCGTCTTCCTGGGTCCTCGCGTGAACCCTGGAGAGAATCCCTTTACTGCGTTTATCCAAGCATGACCTTCATGGTGAAAATATCCCGTGGGGCTTTGTCGTTTATGCTGATTTTCTCTTCTGAGTTTGCTGACAACCAGCTGATGGTGGCAACCCTGACCATGATTCCTAGTAATAACCCGTGTGATCCCGCGCTCGGGCAGTGGGCGTTCTGCTAAACTGTTTACGTGGACCATCTCCTTCACTCCCCTCAGGAAGCCTTTGGTGCTTATTTTGCAAATGAGGAAACTTGCCCAAGTCCCACAGCTACTGAGATACGAAGTGGGCAGCAGGGAGGAGGTACTGTCCCAGGACTTGCCCACCTCCCAGGATGCCCAGGCGACAGGCCCCTAGCTGGCTCCCCGTCTGCCTGCCTTTGGCTTGCAAGACCGAGAGCGCCCCCTGTCTGCCATCCGTCTCCCTCTTCTCACCTCCAACCCTGCTGCAGCCCCCGGTGTAAAGGAGTCAGGCTCCGGGGACCCAGAGCACCTGGTGGCCTCTCCACACTCCTCGACAAGTGCCTGCGTGAATCGCAGTGGTGCCGACGCACATTCTAGCTAAAATGCTTCGTATACTCACTATGCTTGCGTCCCCTGCCTTGAGAGCTTTAGGTGAATTGACTCATTGAACCCTCCCAGCAACCTGGGAGCTGGATTCATGGCCACACCCACTTGACCGACGAGGAAACCAGGGCGTGGGGCGGGGCCTCCGTCTCTTCTGGGCGGTCACTTTTCTCCTAGGAGTCTTGGCTGCGCTGGGGTGGGAGCGCCTCTTCCAGGCTTGGGCGTCGCGCACCGTCATCCCTCTTAGTGGTCGTGGCTCCTCGCCCTGCTGCTTCCTCTTCCACTCCCTCCAAAGCCAGTTCTACCTGGGGCCAGCGCCGTGCAGACGTACGGCGCCTGGGCTTCCCTGGTGGCACAGGTGGTGATGAGTCTGCCTGCAGCGCAGGAGACGTTGATTCAAGCCCCGGGTGAGGCAGATCCCCTGGAGGAGGGCATGGCCACATACTCTAGGATTCTTGCCTGGAGAATTCCATGGGGTCACAGAGAGTTGGACACAGCGGAAGTGACTAGCACGCACGCACGGCGTCTTCCTGGGTCCTCGCGTGAACCCTGGAGAATCCCTTTACTGCGTTTATCCAAGCATGACCTTCATGGTGAAAATATCCCGTGGGGCTTTGTCGTTTATGCTGATTTTCTCTTCTGAGTTTGCTGACAACCAGCTGATGGTGGCAACCCTGACCATGATTCCTAGTAATAACCCGTGTGATCCCGCGCTCGGGCAGTGGGCGTTCTGCTAAACTGTTTACGTGGACCATCTCCTTCACTCCCCTCAGGAAGCCTTTGGTGCTTATTTTGCAAATGAGGAAACTTGCCCAAGTCCCACAGCTACTGAGATACGAAGTGGGCAGCAGGGAGGGAGGTACTGTCCCCTGAGAAGAGAAGCTTGGGATGAGAAAGAACCAGACCCCGGGGTCTTACCTGTACTCTGCCACGAACTCACACATGGCATTGGGAAGTCTCTACCTCTTTCTGGGCCTCCGTTTCCCCATCTGTAAATCGCGAGGGTTGAACTGGGCAACTTGTAAAGTGCTCTTCTGCGCCCTAACAGATGTTCTGAGTTCTGGGTTCCTAGTCCTCCACCTCCAAAGCCCATTCTGCATGAGATCCCCCACCAGGTGTGTGGGAACCCAGGCTCTGGGAAGTCTAGGTAGTTGTTGGAGCCAGTGCCCCCCTGGGGCCTCAGCTGGGGGCCCTCCCAGAAAACCAGCCCAGCTACCTGGCACAGGCTGCCCGCCTCTGAGAGCAAGGAGAGCACGTGGCCAGGATGACAGGCCAGAAGGGGAATCCTGGAGCCAAGACAGGCTGCAGGAGGAGCGTCAGAGCCAACCCGGTCTCCACGCCAGGGTGGGCTCGGACTCTGAGCACCTCAGTGGGAAGAGACCTCAGAGAGCAACCTGCCCGGCCCTCTGCCGGTGCCCAGGTCTGCTCTGCACGCACTGGCCCGCGGCTCAGCTTGGCGCTCCCTCCCTCATGCATGTCTTCTCTGGACCCCTGCGGCGGGACGTCCTCTGGAGCCAGAGCGAGAAACTACCCCCAGAGCCCGGGGTTCCGGAGGGACTGGCCAGCAGGCTGCTCTCAGTGTTCTACTTCCCAGGCTCCGGCTGCGTGCCCTCTGCACCTCTCTCCCCTGGACGCCCACCAGTGGATCAGCATCCCTCGTAAAGTGTGGCGCCACAAAACAAAAAAACAAAAAAACTGGCAACGATGCTCTCGACCTTTCCAAGCCCGCTCCTCTGTCCACCCCTTCCTCCCACCCATGGCTGCGTACCCCGTCCTGGGGCCTCTCTCTCCAGCCACAGCTCAGCCACCTGCAGTCTGGCCACAGGCCCCTCCTCCCCTGCCCGAGCTGTACCCCTCGCACCTGCTCTGCGCGTGGCGGGCCGAAAGTGAGCCCGTGCCGGTCCTGGCAGAGCCCGGCCTGCCGGAACACGGCCCGGAGTGACGCGCGCTGTGCGAGCGCTTGCCCCCACCCACTCGACGGAGGGAACGTGCGCCAGGGAGGCGGAGGACCGCGCACAGCAGACGGCGAAGGGGGCGCGTGCCCGCAGTAAATGGAGCAAGACGTTCAAACAACAGAATAGATGGAAACTTGCAGTCCAGCTGGATCAAGCCTTTAAAGCTGAATGGACTAACTTCGTTGCTTTGGAACATGGTTTTGCGGCTCTGAGGCTGATATGTAGCAATTGAAACTGTTACCTTTTGTTATTGAAAATGGCTGTGTGTAAATAAGGATTGAAAACGGAACTCAGAAACATAGAAAGAGTTTCTTCCAAGACGATGAATCGGGCGAATGTCTTCCTTCATAAAAATGTCCTTAAGCTTCTTGAGGCGCTTGTCCTCCCAGTGGGTCTACAGGGCTGGAGAGAAAGCATCTCAGTCTTTCAGGCCGGCCCTCTCCCGCAGACCCCACTGGTGGGCGTGCCCGCGGTCCTCTCTTCCCTCTGATTGGCCCCCTCCTTGGCCTGGGTGGAGACACCGGGCCCTGTCGTGTGCTGCACGTGGACAAGGCCAGGCTGACCCTCTGGGCAGAGCCATCGGGGGAATCCAGGGGCTGGTCGGCTGGACATCCCAGTGGAGCCCTGAGGTTCGGCGCCTCTGGAGCATCTGGTGACTAATTTATTCTCTCTCCCTCTTCCTTCCTCGTGCTTCTCCACCCCAGGGAGACAGGGGCGACCCCGGGCCTGATGGCGAACGAGGCGAGAAGGGCCAGGAGGGTCTGAAGGGGGAGGACGGGCCCCCCGGCCCCCCAGGCATCACTGGCATCCGGGTGAGTGTGCACAGCGGTGTGCCGGTGACTGTGTCTCCTGGGTTGGAAGAGCACACTCGTGCCTTCAGGTGGTTGGGTGGGGGTCTTTGGACAGCAGCCACTGAAGGGTCTGGTGGCCTGATCCCTCCTCTGCTGGAGTGTGCTGCAGAGAGCAAACCTGACCGTGTCCCTCCCATGCCTCCCCAGTGCCCACAGGAATAGCTCTCCTTGGTTTGTCTGCCCTTCTCTACACAGACCTGGCCCCTGCTGACCTCATCATGCTCAACACACATTCAGCCACACTGAAATTAACCGAAGAGACACTGGCCAGTTCTCCATCAGCAACTTGCTGTGTGACCTTTCACTTGATCTGGCCCTCTCTGGGGCACCCATTTGGTATGATGAAGGATTTGGAGGAATGTGTGCTGAGACCCTTTTGAGTTCCAGTGTGCCAGGAGCTCTTTCGTACTGAACTGTTGAGCCTCATGACTGAGGCACGGGCAGCCGCATGTGGTAGTCAGCCCTGACCTGGAGTCCAAAGGCTGAGGTCTGGCTTGAGCACCCACTCTCAGTGTGACCTGGGGTGCCTCCCTGCCTCTCTCTGAGCCTCGGGTTTCTCCTCTAAAGCAAGGATGAAACTGGGTTAGGAATGCATTGTATCCAATGCACTGGAAATGTAAACACTCACCTTGATGAGTCTGGAGGAGGACGGGGCTGCAGCCGGTGGCGGGGATGATGTAGTGGAGAGGATGGCGTTCGTGTAGGGGGACGGCCAGGGGATGCTGGCCGTCTTGGTGGGAGTGGGGATGATGCGGGCGTCGGGGTGATGGGGGTGATGGTGGTGCTGGCGGTACTAGCGCCAGGGCCGGCCGTGGCGGGGGTGTGGCCGTGATGGGGGCGTGGCTGTTTGTGGAGGTGTGGCCGTGGTGGGCGTGGCCGTGGCAGGGGTGTGGCCGTGGTGGGACGTGGCCGTGGCTCGGGAGGCGGGGAGGAGGCGGGGAGGAGGCGGGGAGGAGGCGGGGAGGAGGCGGGGAGGAGGCGGGGAGGAGGCGGTTGGCGCCCTGGGATGGTCATGACAGCATACGTGGTGAAGGCGCGAGTGATGTCGATGGTGGCTGCGGTGTGATAGTTGTTGGGGGCGGCGGTGGCTAGGGTGCGGCCGTAGGGACGGCGAGGCTGGGTAGAGGGGTGCAGCAGTGTTGGTGTCTACATTTCTCAGGTCACTGCCCGTTCTCATGCCCTGGAACTGGAAAGAGATGCACGGGGGCCGGACCGAGGGCGAGTCGGGTGGCAGAGGTGATGAGAGGCTTGTAGCGGCGGCTTCTTGGCCTAAGGCCTGCCGAGCAAGGATCTCCCTCTCTGTGGCCTGGAACCAGCAGAGGATTTAAAAATAGAATTGTATGAGCCATCAGGGCCTTTCCAGAAATACAGCCATATGGAGGGGGGCCCCGCAAATGTCTTCATGCTGGAGGCCCTTCCCCAGGGTTTCCCACACCCCTGGGGGCGCCCCAGCTGGGGAGGGCCTGTCAGCACAAATGGCCAGCCGGCCGCCTGTTCTGGGGGAGGCTCCCGTCTCCCTGGCCCTGGACTGCATTCTGTGGCACTGACTCAGCGGGCTCCGCCATTGCCGTCACCCCAGCCCGCTCGCAGATGCCACCAGCTCCTGTAATCATGAATCACAATCGCCCGGACAGGGCCAGCTTAGGCCAAGGGATGTCCCAGAAAGTAAAAGCCCACATTTCCGTCCCCCTCGCTGGGTGATCTCAGTCCGCAGGGTTGTCATCTCCCTGAGAATGTTTCTCTGGCTCTCACGTGGAATAAACAATTCCTTTCTCCCAGCCCTGTGGTCAGAATGGCTCAAGAAATGATACGGAGTTCAGAGGTAGTGTCTGGACCATGGTCGAGGCCGTGCTGATCGTTGGTGGGTAATTACTGGAGAAGATAACCTTGAGATTGTCAGGTCCAGTGCTGTCTGGTAGAAACTGAAGAGGAACTACGTGTGTAATTTAGAATTTTCTAGTAACTACCTTTTTTAAAGGTAAAAAGAAACAGGTGGAATTAATGTTAATAGTATATTTAGCACCATATATCCAAATACTAACGTATCCACATGTAATTAATAGAAAAATCATTAATAAGATATTTTTGCGTATTTTGTGCCCAGTCTTTGATATCCAGTGTGTAATTTACACTCAGAGCCCCTCTCCATTCACATGCTAAATTTTCATAAAGTATACAGTGGAAAATTTATACCCCATCGTCGTTCAAAAACTTAAATTTAAAGCTTAATTCAGAAGCTTAAATTGAAGCTTTCCTGTCTCTGACTTAATTCTAAGTTTAGTCAGACTTAATTGATTAAAACCCCCGTTCCTCAGTCACAAGAGGTACATGTCAAGTGCTCAGCAGCTGTGTGTGGTTCAGGGCCACCATACTGGACCGTGCACGGTTCCTTCAAGACCCTCGTATTAGAGGTGGCACAAAAAGGAAAGGACTTGTCCAGCTCGTGTGAGGACTCAAGCACCAGGATGCAGGGCAGTCTGTGCGTGATCCTTCCAGGGCCGCTGCTCTTCCTGCCGCTTTATAGTCAGAACTTCCTCTTAGAGGGCAACACTTAGTCCAAGGAGAGATCATCACCTCCCTCATCCTACAGCATCTGCCTCTGTTAATTCAGCCAAAGAGATTACATCAAACCAGCTCTTTAGTGCTTACCAAGAACTTAAGATATTTTTCCCCACCTCCCTTGGAGCTTTGGGCCTTGAGGGAATTGTCCTCTGCGGTGAGTCTGGATGTCCTTTCCAGGCCAGAAACATGGCCTGCCCTACTCTCTCTATCCCAACCCAGTGACGCCCAGGGTTGGGACTCTCTTCCGCTCTTGCTCTCTCGGCTCTCGTGAACTCCCATAGTCACACAGTCACTCACCCCAGTGAACGGACTTTCTCTGACAACCGTGGAGATGATCATTGAGCCCCTGGGGGCGGGGCAGAGGAGGGCAGCCTTCTGGGAGGCCTTTGGGGCCTCCCAGAGGGAGTAGCCTGGGTGCCCCAGTGGGAGAGGAGGGCCGAGCGGTGGACCTGGCACAAAGGGCCACTTCCAGGAGCCCCTCCGCCTCAAGCGCTGCGGGAGGTGGCCCTGTCAGTAGACGCGGCCTCGGGGAAGCGACACACGTTGTCTTGGTGATGAGGGGAGACCCGGGAGACCCCTGCCTGCCATCAGGGGGCGCCCTGGACACGGAATCAGACAGACGCTGCCTGAATCAGAGCTCTGCCTCGGAGCCCCAGGGCCCTGGGCCAATCGTTTGGCCTTTGGGAACCTGGGCTGGCCGCACCCGTGGGAGGGGGCTGACTCGGCCCGAGGCTTGGGCTGGGAGCGGGGGACAGTGCCTGGCACAGGGGAGCGCTCGGTGCACAGAGCCACGCCCATGAGGACAGCCTGGACGCCGGCCATAACCAAGACAACAGTGGCTTCCTGAGCTGCCACAGACCAGGCACCTGACACGCATCTTCTGTACCAGGAGGCTGAGGCCTCCGCTCTGGGAGGCAATGCCACCCCTGCCCGCACTGGGCAGAGGCGTGGCTCACAGGAAGTGTGCTCATGCCCAAGGTCAGACCAGGCACCTGACACGCCTCGGATGCTTCTGTCCAGCTCTTAGAAGCCGGCAACGGGACCTTGGGGCCTGCTCTTCCTGCCTTTATAGTCAGAACTTCCTCTTAGAGGGCAACACTTAGTCCAAGGAGAGATCATCACCTCCCTCATCCTACAGCATCTGCCTCTGTTAATTCAGCCAAAGAGATTACATCAAACCAGCTCTTTAGTGCTTACCAAGAACTTAAGATATTTTTCCCCACCTCCCTTGGAGCTTTGGGCCTTGAGGGAATTGTCCTCTGCGGTGAGTCTGGATGTCCTTTCCAGGCCAGAAACATGGCCTGCCCTACTCTCTCTATCCCAACCCAGTGACGCCCAGGGTTGGGACTCTCTTCCGCTCTTGCTCTCTCGGCTCTCGTGAACTCCCATAGTCACACAGTCACTCACCCCAGTGAACGGACTTTCTCTGACAACCGTGGAGATGATCATTGAGCCCCTGGGGGCGGGGCAGAGGAGGGCAGCCTTCTGGGAGGCCTTTGGGGCCTCCCAGAGGGAGTAGCCTGGGTGCCCCAGTGGGAGAGGAGGGCCGAGCGGTGGACCTGGCACAAAGGGCCACTTCCAGGAGCCCCTCCGCCCTCAAGCGCTGCGGGAGGTGGCCCTGTCAGTAGACGCGGCCTCGGGGAAGCGACACACGTTGTCTTGGTGATGAGGGGAGACCCGGGAGACCCCTGCCTGCCATCAGGGGGCGCCCTGGACACGGAATCAGACAGACGCTGCCTGAATCAGAGCTCTGCCTCGGAGCCCCAGGGCCCTGGGCCAATCGTTTGGCCTTTGGGAACCTGGGCTGGCCGCACCCGTGGGAGGGGGCTGACTCGGCCCGAGGCTTGGGCTGGGAGCGGGGGACAGTGCCTGGCACAGGGGAGCGCTCGGTGCACAGAGCCACGCCCATGAGGACAGCCTGGACGCCGGCCATAACCAAGACAACAGTGGCTTCCTGAGCGCTTGCCACAGACCAGGCACCTGACACGCATCTTCTGTACCAGGAGGCTGAGGCCTCCGCTCTGGGAGGCAAATGCCACCCCTGCCCGCACTGGGCAGAGGCGTGGCTCACAGGAAGTGTGCTCATGCCCAAGGTCAGACGGGCACTGCGTGCAGAATCCATCTGAACCCAGGCCGTGTGCCTCAGGAGCTGGTGCTCCGAGCCTCTGTGGATCTGCTTCCGTTTTCTCCCATTGCTCACCTTTCTCTCTCTTCCCCTTTTCCTTCCAGGGTCCTGAAGGAAAACCAGGGAAGCAAGGCGAGAAGGGCCGGGCGGGAGCCAAGGTAGGACCTCCGCCTCTCCCCGCCCTCGTCCTTCCCTGCCACGTCCCTGCCCCCAGCGCCCACCCTCTCCGTACCCCTCCCGAGGCCTGGTGACAGCCGTCTCTCCTCCCCTGCAGGGTGCCAAGGGCTACCAAGGACAGCTGGGTGAGATGGGCGTCCCTGGAGAGCCCGGACCCCCTGGCACCCCAGGCCCTAAAGGGTCCCGGGGCAGCCTGGGACCAACGGTGAGAACTCTCGGGGTGTCTGGGGTGGGGGTCATGGGGCAGAAGGGGCCGAGGGCAGAGAGGGACGCACTGCCCACCTCAGCTCTCAGCTAAGCACTTTGTGTCCGCCGTCCTGGCCCGTTCTTTGGAATTATGGAGCCCTTTGGGGACCCACAGAATCTCTGGCTTCTCCCCCTGTAAAGCACACTGAGCACAGTATTTCTTGCCACTTGAAGAGGCTCTCTGGCTCTTCTGAAGCCCTTGGTAACCCCTGATTATCACGTCCTGCCCCCGAGGTGTCGAGAGAGGACCCGACCCTTGGGAGTGGTCTGATTGGACACGGAGTTTCCCCATTGGAAACAGAGTTACGAAGGGCAGGGCGGAGCCGCCGCAGATCCCCGGCGGCCGCTGAGCGGGGTCCGGCCCGTCGCTGGCCAGCCCCGAAGGAGACGCCCCTTAGGGGTTTGATCGCTGCAGCAGGAGCAAGACCCCGGGAGGAAGCAAGGGAGCGGGCAGACCAGGGCGAGGCAACCTCTCTGAGCTTGCAGAGAGTGACGATGGTAAACAGCTGGGCTGGTTCGGGGCACGCACGAGATTCCGTGGTGTAGATGCTCCCCGGGTAGCTGGTTTTCAGCCACCATGATGTCACGGAAGGCAGCCGGGAGGGGATATGAGAGAGCGCCGCTGGCTGGGGCGTCGGTCTGAGTCCCTGGGCTCCACTTCCACGGGGGGTCCTGGAACTGATCCCCTGCAGACAACGGATACCCAGGGATAACTGCATTTCCGCCACACAGAGTCAATCACCAGAAATATCCTCATGAGCATAGATAACAGCAAAACGCAGTAAAATAATTAGGAAGGGGTGCGTTTGGGATGTTTATCGTCTGTGTTTCTAATATAATTGATTTATCTGTAAATTCATATAATTTAGCTTTTCATCATGGTTTTGTTTAATAATTGGCTCACAAAGTTGGGGAAGATTTAGCAGCTGGCTGTCTGCACCGCTGGAGCTGGAAGAGGGAAGGGCTGGGGGAGGAGGAGAGCTCTGGACAGGCGGCGACCGGCTCCGCGTGCCCCGCGCCTCCGTCTCCCGGCTGGGTTCTGGGCAGCGTGGACGGGCCGGGCTGCTGGGCTGAACCGGGCGGGAGGCTGGGAGGAGAGAGGGCGTCCGTGTTGCCCCCGGGAGAGCCGCACTGTGTGCCAACGTGGTCTCCTCCTCTCGCAGGGTGCTCCAGGACGGATGGGGGCCCAAGGAGAGCCGGGACTGGCAGGCTACGACGTAAGGAAGTCTTCCCTCCCCACGTTCTGGAGCTCTGCCCCGCAGGCCTGGCCTCGGGCCGCCTGGGCACTGCCCCCACCTCCTCCCCGCGGAGGGCCGGCCCTCAGACCACTGCAGATCCACGGTCTCCCTCGCCCCTGGGAACACCGGGGTCCACAGACCACCGGGCCAGACGTGGGCAGGGTGAACAGACACACCCCGATCCCTGGCCTCCCCGAGTCTGTCCTTCCCACGATGGGTGCTGCACGCACCTCTTGTCTGAGCTTCAGAACCGCTCTGCGGAAGCGATGGGTCGGAGCCCATGTTTGCGTCCAGTTCAATAGTCCCCCCCTCTTAGAGGCGGCAGAGCCAGACCCGTGTTGAGCCTCTGGGAGACGAGCCTTTGGAGAGGCCCAGGGCTTGAAAGAGCTCAGAAAGGGTTAACTGAGGCTTGGGGAGGCCCGACAGCTTGTGAGGCTTGAAGGTGGGATCCAGCGTCTGAAAGAGACACAGCAGGCAGGGGAGGAGAGGCGGAGGGCCAAGGAGAGGGGAGCCGCAGAGTGGGTGCTGGGAGCCCACCATGGGGGTCTGCACGTGCAGTCTCAGCCCAGCCTGGGGAAGCCTGCCAAGCGAGGCATTTGCCTCCACCCCAGCCCGGAGGGCACCCCTAGGGGCGCTCCTGAGAGCAGGTCCCAGGTCTGCTCCAAGACGGTGTGAGCAGAGGCTTCAGCCATTCAGGCAAGCAGACGCCCCCTAGAAAGGAGTCTTTGGGACTGCCAAGGTGTGTTCGGGTGGCCAGCGCTCAGAGAGGCACAGAGTCCGCTCAGAGTCACACAGCAAGTTGGGACAGAGCCAGGACCTGGTCGCGCAGCCCAGAGGGTCTCCGTCCCTGAGTTCTTGGCCTCGTCTCCTCCCGACCCCTCGCTCCCCCGTGCTCTCACCTCCTGCCACCTTGTTTCTCGCAGGGCCACAAAGGCGTCATGGGACCCCTCGGACCTCCTGGACCCAAAGGCGAGAAGGTGGGTGTGTGGTCCTGGGCAGCAGCGCCCCTCGTGTCCGGGGCTGGTGGGAGTGCGTCCTGGCAGCCCGGTGGCTGGGTGGGCGTGGGCTCGTGGTAGGCTTGCCCTGCTCACAGGCGGCCAGCCCGGAAGCCAGCGTCATCCCAGCGGGCCAGCAGGCAGGAACCATGGTAAGGCCTTGCCCACTGCTCACAGACCACTGCAGATCCACGGTCTCCCTCGCCCCTGGGAACACCGGGGTCCACAGACCACCGGGCCAGACGTGGGCAGGGTGAACAGACACACCCGATCCCTGGCCTCCCCGAGTCTGTCCTTCCCACGATGGGTGCTGCACGCACCTCTTGTCTGAGCTTCAGAACCGCTCTGCGGAAGCGATGGGTCGGAGCCCATGTTTGCGTCCAGTTCAATAGTCCCCCCCTCTTAGAGGCGGCAGAGCCAGACCCGTGTTGAGCCTCTGGGAGACGAGCCTTTGGAGAGGCCCAGGGCTTGAAAGAGCTCAGAAAGGGTTAACTGAGGCTTGGGGAGGCCCGACAGCTTGTGAGGCTTGAAGGTGGGATCCAGCGTCTGAAAGAGACACAGCAGGCAGGGGAGGAGAGGCGGAGGGCCAAGGAGAGGGGAGCCGCAGAGTGGGTGCTGGGAGCCCACCATGGGGGTCTGCACGTGCAGTCTCAGCCCAGCCTGGGGAAGCCTGCCAAGCGAGGCATTTGCCTCCACCCCAGCCCGGAGGGCACCCCTAGGGGCGCTCCTGAGAGCAGGTCCCAGGTCTGCTCCAAGACGGTGTGAGCAGAGGCTTCAGCCATTCAGGCAAGCAGACGCCCCCTAGAAAGGAGTCTTTGGGACTGCCAAGGTGTGTTCGGGTGGCCAGCGCTCAGAGAGGCACAGAGTCCGCTCAGAGTCACACAGCAAGTTGGGACAGAGCCAGGACCTGGTCGCGCAGCCCAGAGGGTCTCCGTCCCTGAGTTCTTGGCCTCGTCTCCTCCCGACCCCTCGCTCCCCCGTGCTCTCACCTCCTGCCACCTTGTTTCTCGCAGGGCCACAAAGGCGTCATGGGACCCCTCGGACCTCCTGGACCCAAAGGCGAGAAGGTGGGTGTGTGGTCCTGGGCAGCAGCCGCTCTCTCGTGTCCGGGGCTGGTGGGAGTGCGTCCTGGCAGCCCCGGTGGCTGGGTGGGCGTGGGCTCGTGGCAGGCTTGCCCTGCTCACAGGCGGGCCAGCCCGGAAGCCAGCGTCATCCCAGCGGGGGCCAGCAGGCAGGAACCATGAGGCCTACATTCCACACAGGTGTCCCGGGGGTCTTCTCGGTGCCTGGCACTGGAACAAGAGTGGACACAGCTCCTGCCTTCCTGGAGCTTCTGGTTGAGCGGGGGCCTGGACCTCCATCATGGAATGAGGCCGTCTGGCGTCTGTGTGAACACGGGCAGCGAAGCCCCGCTTGTGAAGGAGATCGCCCAGCCAGAGCCAGGCGAGGGCTTCGGGGGGAGAGGGGGACGCAGGCAGGTCAAGGCCCAGGCGGAGGGACAGCGCGTCCAGGTCCCGCCCCTCGGCCGCGGAGCCCGAGGAAGGCAGGAACTGGTAGAGGGAACCTTGCGGACGGATCGCTGCGCCCCGCCCCGCAGGGCGGTGGGGATGTGGGGGCTGCGGGGCTGAAGGTCACATTCCGAGGCAGCCCTGGTCGGATGTCAGTAGCTCCGAGCCCCTCCTTCCTTTCCTCCCTCTTCCCCTGATGGCGCGGCTGGAAGGGGCTCCCAGCAGGCGCCTCCCCCACCCCGACCTGTGGTCTCCTTGTCCCCGGCTCCCCGAGCCTCCTTTCTCCTGCCGAGTCAGCTCCCCACTAACTACATCCGGCTGCTGAGTGACTCACCCTGCCGAGCTTGCATCCAGCGGGCCCCTTAGCTCTGCAGTCAGAGCGCGCCACAGATCGGTGCGGCAGGTCCCACGGGAGGCTGCTCAAAGCGTCCCTCAGGACCCCAAGGCCCTCCGCGGCCCCCCAGGGCTGGCGCAGGAAGGGTTAACACAGAGTCTGCAACAAGAGGGTGCCTCCCATCTGGGCCCTCCACTGCCCCAGAAGCTGTCCTTTTAGCTGCTGAGGACTGGACCCTGACCCCAAGCCTGCCCGAGGCTGCGGGGCCCTGGGAGGGGACCCCAGGATTCCCCGAGCCTTGATGGCCTCTTCTGGGAAGTAGGGGGGTCCCTCAGGCACATACAGCGACCCAGGACATCACATACACGTCCGCCAGGTGCACGTTCTGACTTACAAGGTGTTCTTTGGAGTTCAGTCGTTCATCCGCTAACCAAGTATTGATGGATTTATAATGATTTACTATTTACTGCGTTCTCAGCCCTGAGCTAGGGGCCGTGGAATGATGCCCTGTAGAGCTACTCAGCTCGTTGGACAGACCCTGGTGCTGGGAGGAATTGAGGGCAGGAGGAGAAGGGGATGACAGAGGGTGAGATGGTTGGATGGCCTCACCGACTCCACGGACATGAGTCTGAGCAGGTTCCGGAAGGTGGTGCTGAGGGACGGGGAAGCCGAGCGTGCTGCCGTCCACGGGGTCGCAGAGTTGGACTCGACTGATAGCAGCGCGTGAATGATGAGCCCCCAGCCACGGCCGGGTGGTGCTGGGAAGCGAGGAGGAGCAGGTTTCAAAGCAGAACTTCCGTGCCAGGATGGCTGCATGCCTCGGCACCATGGCCCTGGCGTGGAGGCGTCCGGGCCCCCCTTGATGGGAGGGAAACGGGGTCTCTGCGACACCCTAGGACCAGCTCAGGAGCAGCGCGAGGTGTGCTAGGACCAGGATTCAGACTGTCTGGTGCCAGGTTTTGCTTTTCTAGCCAGAAACAGTCGCTTAGAGGGGCCAAGATATTATTCAACGTGGGACTTTCCTATGGGGCGTGTATCTGTCTGCAAAGGCGGTGGCCAGAGGGACTCGGAGATGGGATAAGACTCTGGGAACAAGGAGAAAGGGGGAGATGGCAGAGGGCTCCACTAGCCTTTGGTGCTCAAATGCACCCCCAAACTTCAGCCACAGCGTGCAGGGGGAAAGGGGGAGAAGGAGATATCTATATAGCTGACTTTTGGCTCAGATACCCCCTTGATTCTTGGGTGGCCTTGGCTAAGACCCTTCTTTCCCTGGACCTCAGTTTCTCCATCTGTAAAATGGGACTGATGGTCACAGCAGCCGTATGGATTCTATGACGCGTATACCTAATGAAGTGCCTGGCACATAGAACACACTGGGTAAACATGGCTGCTCCCCCCAGATTCCCTCCGCCCAGCTGTCCCCCTTCCCAGGAGGACAGAGCCCTGGGACAAGGAGCCATAGAGAGTGGTCAGGGAGGAGAGGGAATCCCTGCTTCTTGGGCCAGCCACCCCGCCCCTTGCCTGGCTACGGCTGATTCTAGACCTCAGGCCGAGGCCCTTCTGCCTTTGGTTTCTGCCCACAGGAGCCAGAGACCCCAGGCCAAGGCGGACAGCAGCCAGCCCTCAGGACTGCCTCGCGCCAGGGCCAGGCTCCAGCCCCGGCACGGTCCCCTCTGCCCTGCGTCTCAGGCCTCCCCTTCAGCCCCTGCCAATAACCAGGGCGCTTCGAAGTGCACTGCCTCGAGCCGCCTGCCCGGGATGCCCCCAGGAGAGGTGGCGCTGATTGTCTGTGGCTGGAATATTCTGAGCCCTGAGGTTCTGCCATTCACTGTTGTACTTAGAGCTTCCTTGAAGCGGCACGTGGCTTCCAGCCACCTGTCCTACAGGTGGACCAGGGCTCCGGGTGACCCACCGTGGCCTGGGGACTTGGCTCTAAACCCAGTTCCTCCCTCAGTCTCTCTGGCCGCCTCTGCCATGCAGTCTCTCTGCTGTTATTATTATCAACAACAGCGATTTCTACTGAGGCTCTTCTCCGTGTGCTGAGAGCTCACCACGCCTCTGCTCCCTGGGCCATTAGAGCAGTGCGCCGAGGCACGATAGTCCCCTTTTGCAAGTGGGAAACTGTCTTAGGAATAAGACCTTCCAGTGGGTGGCTGCTAAGTGCCACCTCAGGAGGGTCAGGCCTTCTCTGGGGCTCCCATCAAGAGCAGGAGGTTGTTCTGGAAGCTGGTTCTCAGCCCACTTTCTCCCAGCAAGGGTTGGAGAAAGAGACTCTATTGTTGAGGGCTGAATGATTGAGCCGCTCACACTGTGCCTCAGTGTCTTCATCTGTAAAATGGGAAGAAGAATATTGCCTCCTCTGTAGGGCTGTTCGGAGATTCAGGCTTCCCAGGCAGCGCTTGTGGTAAAGAACTTGCCTGCCAGTGCAGGAGACGTAAGAGGCTGAAGTCAATCCCTGGGTGGGGAAGATCCCCTGGAGGAGGGCATGGCAACCCACTCCAGTATGCTTGCCTGGAGAATCCCATGGACAGAGGAGCCTGGCGGGCTACCGTCCACGGGGTCACCCAGAGTCAGACACGACGGAGGGTCTTTGCACACACACAGCACTGGGAGGATTCAGTGAGTGTCCATGTGCTGCTGAATTATTGTCGCTGCCTGCTGAGCGCCGTTCAGGGGCTTCTGCCTCATTCCATGGAGTCCCTCCCGTGGGCATCAGCCTTGTCCCCGTCACTGCCCCGTACCGCCCCCATTCCACAGCTGAGAGAAAGCCCTGAGACCAGAAGGGACCTGTCAAAGGCCTGGGCAGCAGGTCCCCTGCGAAGCTGGGTGTGGCCAAGTTTCTGCTCAGCTACCCCGGCCGAGAGTGTCCGTCTGGGGGTGTCCAGCCGAGGGAAGCTAAAGAGCTCTGTTCTCTGCTCAGCATTCCTGCTTCCACACCCGGGTCTGCCTTGGACCCCACGTCTTCCCCTGCCCTCTCTGGCCTCAGGCTTTCTGTCTATAAGCCTGCGAGACGGGACTTCATCTCTACTGAAGGCCCTTTCGGTCTCCGTGTGGAGTGTCTGGAATTCCCAGAATGCACCAGGGGCAGAAAGTTTGTCTTCACGCTGGTTTTGTGTCCACAGGGGGAGCAGGGCGAGGACGGCAAGGCCGAGGGGCCCCCCGGACCACCTGGAGATCGGGTAAGCCCCCTCCACCATCCATCCTCTGGACCACTGCCAGGGCGGAGACTGGAGCCCCCGCCATGGGGGGAGCAGGGGCGAGGCCCCTGTGAGCTCCCCAGAAGCTGTGGCCCAGGAGGCCCAGGTCTGGCATCCCCTGCAATCTTTTATTATTGCTCCTGTCATTTAGGGCCCTGTGGGTGATCGAGGAGACCGTGGGGAGCCAGGGGACCCTGGATACCCTGTAAGTATCAGAGCTCCTGCCTGCTGGCAGCACCTGTTTCAGGAAGCCGTTCCTCGGCCTTCGTTTCATGCCACCTGGAATTAGAACAGCCTTCGCCAGGCGACAGGCCTGTCCATCCACCACTGGCGCCCAGGCTTTTAGCATAGCATCGCCATCCCCAAGGGCTCGGGGCTCCATTCATCCTGAAAGGGGAAGGGCCGGGAGAGGAGCCTGGCGGGCTACCGTCCACGGGGTCACCCAGAGTCAGACACGACGGAGGGTCTTTGCACACACACAGCACTGGGAGGATTCAGTGAGTGTCCATGTGCTGCTGAATTATTGTCGCTGCCTGCTGAGCGCCGTTCAGGGGCTTCTGCCTCATTCCATGGAGTCCCTCCCGTGGGCATCAGCCTTGTCCCCGTCACTGCCCCGTACCGCCCCCATTCCACAGCTGAGAGAAAGCCCTGAGACCAGAAGGGACCTGTCAAAGGCCTGGGCAGCAGGTCCCCTGCGAAGCTGGGTGTGGCCAAGTTTCTGCTCAGCTACCCCGGCCGAGAGTGTCCGTCTGGGGGTGTCCAGCCGAGGGAAGCTAAAGAGCTCTGTTCTCTGCTCAGCATTCCTGCTTCCACACCCGGGTCTGCCTTGGACCCCACGTCTTCCCCTGCCCTCTCTGGCCTCAGGCTTTCTGTCTATAAGCCTGCGTAGACGGGACTTCATCTCTACTGAAGGCCCTTTCGGTCTCCGTGTGGAGTGTCTGGAATTCCCAGAATGCACCAGGGGCAGAAAGTTTGTCTTCACGCTGGTTTTGTGTCCACAGGGGGAGCAGGGCGAGGACGGCAAGGCCGAGGGGCCCCCCGGACCACCTGGAGATCGGGTAAGCCCCCTCCACCATCCATCCTCTGGACCACTGCCAGGGCGGAGACTGGAGCCCCCGCCATGGGGGGAGCAGGGGCGAGGCCCCTGTGAGCTCCCCAGAAGCTGTGGCCCAGGAGGCCCAGGTCTGGCATCCCCTGCAATCTTTTATTATTGCTCCTGTCATTTAGGGCCCTGTGGGTGATCGAGGAGACCGTGGGGAGCCAGGGGACCCTGGATACCCTGTAAGTATCAGAGCTCCTGCCTGCTGGCAGCACCTGTTTCAGGAAGCCGTTCCTCGGCCTTCGTTTCATGCCACCTGGAATTAGAACAGCCTTCGCCAGGCGACAGGCCTGTCCATCCACCACTGGCGCCCAGGCTTTTAGCATAGCATCGCCATCCCCAAGGGCTCGGGGCTCCATTCATCCTGAAAGGGGAAGGGCCCGAGATCTCTCCTAGGGGAGAGAGGGGAAGGGTGGGGGAGAGACCCCTCCCCTCCAGGAGCCTCAGGATCCTCCTCTGTGACCGAGAACAGCTCTCCCGGCCGAAGCAATGAGGACAAGCCACTGAGCAAGCGCCAGGCCCCCGTCCCCGCCCAGATTCTTCATCTCGTCCTTGGCGGCAGGGCCCTTTCCTTGACTCGCGCTCTGTTATGTCTGACTCTTTGTGACCCCCATGGACTGTGGCTCACAAGGCCCCTCCGTCCATGGGATGTTTAGCTAAGACGACTGGAGTGGGTTGCCGCTTCCTCCTCCGGGGGATCTTCCCCACTTAGAGATGGAACCTGAGTTTCTTCCGTCTCCTGCACTGGTGGGCGGATTCTTTCCCAGCTGTGCCACCACCCAGTTTTACAGATGCAGAAGCCGAGACCTGGGGACAATGACATGGCTGGGAGGGCCGAGGGCTTCCTTAGGGTCCTCCAGGCTGAAAGGGGTCCTGGCTCCCGCTCCCTCCCAGATGAGGCCCCTCACCTGTCTCTGCTTGATTTCTAGGGACAGGAGGGTGTCCAAGGCCTCCGTGGAAATCCGGGCCAGCAAGGCCAACCCGTGAGTGGTGCCTCCAGTCCCATCCCCTCCTGCCCTGAGACCCGGGGGGGGGGGGGGGGGCAGTGGGAGACTTAAAGGACTGGTCCCTTTAAGGCTTAAAGGGACCCGACCTATGGGAGGGCCTGGGGCAGCCCATGCTGGTTTCTCCTGCCCTGACCCTGGGGGCACCCCCAGAGCCTGCACCCCCAAACCCCTCCCCACCCCTCCCCCTCCAGGCGGAGACTGGCCACCCTCCCCAGGAGAGAATCCTGGGGCTGCCTTGCGTCATCTCACCTTGGTTTGCAGGGGCATCCGGGACCCCGGGGACGGCCGGGCCCCAAAGGATCGAAAGGGGAAGAGGTAAGAGGCCCGGCCGTTCACCAGAAAGGTAGACCCGGCCTAAGCACACAGTAGATAGGAGGCAGCACTGGGGTGCCGTGAGAAAGAGAGGCACCAGGGGCCCTACAGGGTGTGGTCTGGCCGCGATTCCTTCAGGCAGCCTGAGGGAGGGGCGATGGCCAGTCCCATTGATAGGGCCTCCGAGAGAGAGACCACCTGTTAGGTCAGCCAGCGGGGTTTGAACCCAGGGCAGTCAGTATCCAAAGCTGGCCTCCCGTTCCACCATACCACACTGCTGAAAGAGAAAACGGGTAGGAGTGAAGAGAAAGCATGTGGAGGAAGACCCTCATGGAAGTATTCAGAGGTGGTGGAGAGGGAGCTCCTGCCTTCACCCAGAGTCCCTCATCTGCGCCACTAGGCTGGGCCAGGGCTGTCTTAACACCCTCAGCTTCCCCCAGGGTGCGCCTCCGCCACACACACCTCCCTCCGCTCTGGGGTATCCACCCCAGTGAGGATCAAACGGACCTGCCAGCCATGGGGCTCAGCTCCCGCTTCCTCCTCCGGGGATCTTCCCCATAGAGATGGAACCTGAGTTTCTTCCGTCTCCTGCACTGGTGGGCGGATTCTTTCCCAGCTGTGCCACCACCCAGTTTTACAGATGCAGAAGCCGAGACCTGGGGACAATGACATGGCTGGGAGGGCCGAGGGCTTCCTTAGGGTCCTCCAGGCTGAAAGGGGTCCTGGCTCCCGCTCCCTCCCAGATGAGGCCCCTCACCTGTCTCTGCTTGATTTCTAGGGACAGGAGGGTGTCCAAGGCCTCCGTGGAAATCCGGGCCAGCAAGGCCAACCCGTGAGTGGTGCCTCCAGTCCCATCCCCTCCTGCCCTGAGACCCGGTGGGGAGGGGCAGTGGGAGACTTAAAGGACTGGTCCCTTTAAGGCTTAAAGGGACCCGACCTATGGGAGGGCCTGGGGCAGCCCATGCTGGTTTCTCCTGCCCTGACCCTGGGGGCACCCCCAGAGCCTGCACCCCCAAACCCCTCCCCACCCCTCCCCCTCCAGGCGGAGACTGGCCACCCTCCCCAGGAGAGAATCCTGGGGCTGCCTTGCGTCATCTCACCTTGGTTTGCAGGGGCATCCGGGACCCCGGGGACGGCCGGGCCCCAAAGGATCGAAAGGGGAAGAGGTAAGAGGCCCGGCCGTTCACCAGAAAGGTAGACCCGGCCTAAGCACACAGTAGATAGGAGGCAGCACTGGGGTGCCGTGAGAAAGAGAGGCACCGCGGGGCCCTACAGGGTGTGGTCTGGCCGCGATTCCTTCAGGCAGCCTGAGGGAGGGGCGATGGCCAGTCCCATTGATAGGGCCTCCGAGAGAGAGACCACCTGTTAGGTCAGCCAGCGGGATTTGAACCCAGGGCAGTCAGTATCCAAAGCTGGCCTCCCGTTCCACCATACCACACTGCTGAAAGAGAAAACGGGTAGGAGTGAAGAGAAAGCATGTGGAGGAAGACCCTCATGGAAGTATTCAGAGGTGGTGGAGAGGGAGCTCCTGCCTTCACCCAGAGTCCCTCATCTGCGTCCACTAGGCTGGGCCAGGGCTGTCTTAACACCCTCAGCTTCCCCCCAGGGTGCGCCCCTCCGCCCACACACACCTCCCTCCGCTCTGGGGTATCCACCCCAGTGAGGATCAAACGGACCTGCCAGCCATGGGGCTCAGCTCCCGCCAGGAAGCTGACAATGCCTGGGGCCTCCGCAGCAGGGCTGCCTGTGAGACCCCAGGGCCTGGGGCAGAGTCATGGGCCGCACCGGCAGCCGCAGGGCCAGCCTTGACCCCAGGCTTCCAGGTCAGGGTGCTCAGGCCCGTTTTGCAGGTTCAGACGCCAAGACCCAAGAGCTAGAGGGGCAGACCCTCGCCACAGAGGGTTCCCCCCTCCAGGAAGCCTCCATCGTCTGCCCCTCGCTTTTTCAGGGACCAAAGGGAAAGCAAGGCAAGGCTGGGGCACCAGGCCGAAGGGGGACCCAGGTGAGTGGCCCGCAGCGTCTCGCCTGCCCGCCCACGCCCCTGCCTCCCCAGAAGCCCTCACCTGCTTCTTGTTCACCCCCAGGGCCTGCAGGGACTGCCGGGGCCTCGGGGCGTGGTGGGGAGACAGGGCCCCGAGGGTGTCGCTGGGCCAGATGGGCTTCCCGGGCGCGATGGTGGAGCTGGACAGCAGGTGAGCAGGCCTGGGTTTAACCGGTGGTGTCTCCGCTGGAGATGAGGCGTGTGCGTGGTGGGGCGTGGGACGCTGTAGCCGCGGGCCTGGAGGAGCAGGTTTGGGAACTCGGACGGGCAGAACCAACGTATCCAGAAGCTTCCTGCGTGGGCAGCGGCCTCATGCCTTGGGGCCTGGAGGGCTTCCTGGGCCCCTGGGCAGGGAGCTTTTCAGATCTTTCTCTTCCCAGCCACAGAGCCTCCGAGAGAGACCACCTGTTAGGTCAGCCAGCGGATTTGAACCCAGGGCAGTCAGTATCCAAAGCTGGCCTCCCGTTCCACCATACCACACTGCTGAAAGAGAAAACGGGTAGGAGTGAAGAGAAAGCATGTGGAGGAAGACCCTCATGGAAGTATTCAGAGGTGGTGGAGAGGGAGCTCCTGCCTTCACCCAGAGTCCCTCATCTGCGTCCACTAGGCTGGGCCAGGGCTGTCTTAACACCCTCAGCTTCCCCCCAGGGTGCGCCCCTCCGCCCACACACACCTCCCTCCGCTCTGGGGTATCCACCCCAGTGAGGATCAAACGGACCTGCCAGCCATGGGGCTCAGCTCCCGCCAGGAAGCTGACAATGCCTGGGGCCTCCGCAGCAGGGCTGCCTGTGAGACCCCAGGGCCTGGGGCAGAGTCATGGGCCGCACCGGCAGCCGCAGGGCCAGCCTTGACCCCAGGCTTCCAGGTCAGGGTGCTCAGGCCCGTTTTGCAGGTTCAGACGCCAAGACCCAAGAGCTAGAGGGGCAGACCCTCGCCACAGAGGGTTCCCCCCTCCAGGAAGCCTCCATCGTCTGCCCCTCGCTTTTTCAGGGACCAAAGGGAAAGCAAGGCAAGGCTGGGGCACCAGGCCGAAGGGGGACCCAGGTGAGTGGCCCGCAGCGTCTCGCCTGCCCGCCCACGCCCCTGCCTCCCCAGAAGCCCTCACCTGCTTCTTGTTCACCCCCAGGGCCTGCAGGGACTGCCGGGGCCTCGGGGCGTGGTGGGGAGACAGGGCCCCGAGGGTGTCGCTGGGCCAGATGGGCTTCCCGGGCGCGATGGTGGAGCTGGACAGCAGGTGAGCAGGCCTGGGTTTAACCGGTGGTGTCTCCGCTGGAGATGAGGCGTGTGCGTGGTGGGGCGTGGGACGCTGTAGGCCGCGGGCCTGGAGGAGCAGGTTTGGGAACTCGGACGGGCAGAACCAACGTATCCAGAAGCTTCCTGCGTGGGCAGCGGCCTCATGCCTTGGGGCCTGGATGGTGGCCCGTCTCATTGTCTCTTCTCCACCCCAGCGCCCCAGAGGGACACCTCCTGTCCAGGGCAGGGAGCTTTTTCAGATCTTTCTCTTCCCCAGCCACAGAGCCTCAAGCCCTCTGTCCCGCTGGCCCAGGCACCCTCCCCCTCGGGCAGCACCACCTTGGTCCCCGAGCCTGACCTCCGGCTCCCCCAGGCTTCTCCCTCCCTGGGGGCTTTGGAAGTCGGCCTACCTTCTTGGCGGCCTGTTTTCTGAAACCTGACAAATCCTCCTTCGCCCTCTTTCTTCACAGGGGGAGCAAGGAGACGATGGGGACCCAGGGCCCGTGGGCCCCACTGGGAGGAGAGGAGATCCAGGGGTGGCTGGCTTGCCTGGAGCACAGGGGCCCCCAGGATTCAAGGTCAGACCCTTGTTAAGCCTTTTATCTGCCTTCCGCCCTTTCCGCCTTGGTGCTGACGACAAGGACATGGACGACAGTGCTGGCGTGTCACCCGTGTCCCAGGGCCCGTGTGAAAATAGAGTCCACATCCTCAGAGGTCCCTCTCCAAGCTTAAACCTGGCTTAGGGGATCGTTTATCGGCGAGCTGAACACTGCCCCCTACAGGCCCTCGATGCGGTCAGCTGTTTGTTGAGTTGTCCATGGGTGTCCTCTTGTGGGCCTTTGTGGAACAACGGGGTTTGCTCGCTGCTGGGGCCTTCCAAGGCATCTTTTTAGGAAGCCTCCTCGAGTGGTGGGGGAGGCAGGCATGAGGCGGTCTGAGCCCAGGGCTAGACGCCAAAGGAAATGTTGAGATAAATGAATGAGACAGGGCTCTCGCCCTCTCTGAGGCTTGAGGTTTAGTTCGAGAGAGGCTGGAACCCTCTGTAAAGACAGTGGGTAGAGAGGAGAGGCAGCCATAGCCCGAGAAGGATTTCAATGAGCCAGGAAGGGGAGGCGAGATTCTAGGCAAGAGGAACAGCATGAGTGGAGGTCCGGACCTGTGGGGAGGCAGCGGTGAGGAGCAGAGGTGTGTGAGAGAGTGGACAGGAAGTGGGGCCTTGGAGAAAGGTGACGTTCCTTTAAAGAGGCTGGAGTTTCAGGTGCCTGTCCCCCCAGCCCGGGCCTGCACCTGTTGCCCCAGCCTCCAGAGATGTTAACAGACTCACTGTTCTGTCTCTCAACTGCCTTTCCCGTCTCCAAGAGCCCTTTTCTCCCTCACTGGGTCATCTTTATGTCTTTAAAGGGCGAAAGCGGGTTACCTGGGCAGCTGGGTCCCCCTGGCAAACGAGGGACAGAAGGTGGAACGGGGCTTCCTGGGAGCCAGGGAGAGCCTGGATCCAAAGGCCAGCCGGTGAGTGAGCCCCAAGGGACACACATGTTCACACACACGTGCACAGACACACCGTCGCACAAGCCGCCTTCCTGCTCTGTAGAAAGCACAGAGCAGCACCTTGCGTGGACGTGAGATGCCGCTCTGCCTCCCCTGAGGAGGGGATGAGGGGATGGAAAAAAGCTGAAAAATGACGTATGAGTGGTCCCTTAAGAATGAAGAGAGGTGATCCCCACCAGAACCCTAACTCGCCTGAAACAGCCTTGTATCTGGGCTTCCCTGGTGCCGCGGGTGGTGAAGAGCCCACCTGTCCATGCAGGAGACTTAAGAGCCGTGGGCTGGAAAGATCCCCTGGAGAAGGGCATGGACATCCACTCCAGTATTCTTGCCCAGAGAATCCCATGGGCACAGGAACCTGGCAGGCTACAGTCCACGGGGCTGCAAAGAATCGGACCTGACGGCAGTGACCTAGCACACACGCAGCCTTGAGTCTCTTAGACGAAAAGCAGCTGCAGTTTAAAAGCTTCCCACAGAGGTTCAGGTGACTTCACTGGTGACATCTAGGAACTGTTTATGGAAGAAAAATACCAATTCTGCCTGACCTCTTCCAGAAAATCGAAGGAGGACTACTTTCCAACACCTTCTGTGAGGCTGGCATTACCCTGATGTCCATGCTAGACAATACAAGAAAACTACAGACCAATATCAGAAGTCTAGGTACAAAATTCTCTGTATCATTTTCAAGAGGAACAGCATGAGTGGAGGTCCGGACCTGTGGGGAGGCAGCGGTGAGGAGCAGAGGTGTGTGAGAGAGTGGACAGGAAGTGGGGCCTTGGAGAAAGGTGACGTTCCTTTAAAGAGGCTGGAGTTTCAGGTGCCTGTCCCCCCAGCCCGGGCCTGCACCTGTTGCCCCAGCCTCCAGAGATGTTAACAGACTCACTGTTCTGTCTCTCAACTGCCTTTCCCGTCTCCAAGAGCCCTTTTCTCCCTCACTGGGTCATCTTTATGTCTTTAAAGGGCGAAAGCGGGTTACCTGGGCAGCTGGGTCCCCCTGGCAAACGAGGGACAGAAGGTGGAACGGGGCTTCCTGGGAGCCAGGGAGAGCCTGGATCCAAAGGCCAGCCGGTGAGTGAGCCCCAAGGGACACACATGTTCACACACACGTGCACAGACACACCGTCGCACAAGCCGCCTTCCTGCTCTGTAGAAAGCACAGAGCAGCACCTTGCGTGGACGTGAGATGCCGCTCTGCCTCCCCTGAGGAGGGGATGAGGGGATGGAAAAAAGCTGAAAAATGACGTATGAGTGGTCCCTTAAGAATGAAGAGAGGTGATCCCCACCAGAACCCTAACTCGCCTGAAACAGCCTTGTATCTGGGCTTCCCTGGTGCCGCGGGTGGTGAAGAGCCCACCTGTCCATGCAGGAGACTTAAGAGCCGTGGGCTGGAAAGATCACCTGAAGAAGGGCATGGACATCCACTCCAGTATTCTTGCCCAGAGAATCCCATGGGCACAGGAACCTGGCAGGCTACAGTCCACGGGGCTGCAAAGAATCGGACCTGACGGCAGTGACCTAGCACACACGCAGCCTTGAGTCTCTTAGACGAAAAGCAGCTGCAGTTTAAAAGCTTCCCACAGAGGTTCAGGTGACTTCACTGGTGACATCTAGGAACTGTTTATGGAAGAAAAATACCAATTCTGCCTGACCTCTTCCAGAAAATCGAAGGGGAGGACTACTTTCCAACACCTTCTGTGAGGCTGGCATTACCCTGATGTCCATGCTAGACAATACAAGAAAACTACAGACCAATATCAGAAGTCTAGGTACAAAAATTCTCTGTATCATTTTAGAAAAAATCAATCTAAGAATACAGTAAAAGGAATATCACATCAAGATCAAGTCAGAATGGGTACTTTCCTGGTGGCCCAGTGGCTAAGACACCATGCTCCCAGTGCAGGGGCCCGGGATCAATCCCTGATCAGGGATCCGATGTGCCACCACCAAGGGTTTGCATGCCACAACTAAAGATCCTGCATTCCACAACTAAAAAAGATTCCGCATGCTGCAACAACAACAACAAAATCCTGCACACTACGGCTAAGACCCAACACAGCCAAATAAATAAATAAATTTTAAAAAGAGAATACCCAGTGAATTGGGGCGGGAGCAGGGAGATGAGGAATGCAAGGATAATATAACATTTGAAAATAAATCAATCTAATTCACCGTATTAACAACTAAAATTCGTTGGTGTTCAGCTGCTCAGTCGTGTCTGACTCTGTGACCCCATGGACCGCAGCACGCCAGGCTTCCCTGTCCTTCACCATCTCCGGGAGTTTGCTCAGACTCACGTCCATTGAGTCGATGGTGCCATCCCACCATCCAGCAGAGGGTGCCCTCTTCTCCTGCCCTCAATGCTTCCCAAACTAAAATAGAGGATCCAATGAATCCTTTCCATCCATGCAAGAAAAACAATTGATAAAATCCAACTCTTTTTTTTTTTTTTAAGATTTATGTATTTATTTATTATGGGCGGGGGTCTGGTTGGGGAGGGAGGGGAGTGGGCAGGCCACTTCTATTGGTCTTTCATTTCTCTATTTTCATCTGTCTTTGTTCTTTGGCTCCTGTGGGCCTCCCATCGCGGTGGCGTCTGTCGTTGCAGAGCGCTGGCTCTGGGCACATGCACTCCAGAGCTCCGGCTTGGTGATTGGACACATGGGTCCAGCCGCTCCGCAGCACATGGGATCCTCCCAGGCCAGGGCTCGAACCGGCGCCCCTTGGACTGCAAGGCAGTGTCCTTACCCACTGGACCACCAGGGGAAGCCCCCAACTCTATTTCTGATAAAAATTCTCAGTACATTTGGTATAGAAGAAAACCTCTCAACTTGATAAAGGGCATCCATGGAAAATCTACAGTTAACATTGCACTTAATCATGTGTGGTTGAATAGAGAACAGAAATAAATCAAAGATCTCTGTTCTCACCACTCCTGTTCAACGTTGCATTGGCATTTCTAGCCAGTGCACTAAGGCGTCTGCTTTGCCAAAAAGAAAAATTCACATCAAGATCAAGTCAGAATGGGTACTTTCCTGGTGGCCCAGTGGCTAAGACACCATGCTCCCAGTGCAGGGGCCGGGATCAATCCTGATCAGGGATCCGATGTGCCACCACCAAGGGTTTGCATGCCACAACTAAAGATCCTGCATTCCACAACTAAAAAAGATTCCGCATGCTGCAACAACAACAACAAAATCCTGCACACTACGGCTAAGACCCAACACAGCCAAATAAATAAATAAATTTTAAAAAGAGAATACCCAGTGAATTGGGGCGGGAGCAGGGAGATGAGGAATGCAAGGATAATATAACATTTGAAAATAAATCAATCTAATTCACCGTATTAACAACTAAAATTCGTTGGTGTTCAGCTGCTCAGTCGTGTCTGACTCTGTGACCCCATGGACCGCAGCACGCCAGGCTTCCCTGTCCTTCACCATCTCCGGGAGTTTGCTCAGACTCACGTCCATTGAGTCGATGGTGCCATCCCACCATCCAGCAGAGGGTGCCCTCTTCTCCTGCCCTCAATGCTTCCCAAACTAAAATAGAGGATCCAATGAATCCTTTCCATCCATGCAAGAAAAACAATTGATAAAATCCAACTCTTTTTTTTTTTTTTAAGATTTATGTATTTATTTATTATGGGCGGGGGTCTGGTTGGGGAGGGAGGGGAGTGGGCAGGCCACTTCTATTGGTCTTTCATTTCTCTATTTTCATCCGTCTTTGTTCTTTGGCTCCTGTGGGCCTCCCATCGCGGTGGCGTCTGTCGTTGCAGAGCGCTGGCTCTGGGCACATGCACTCCAGAGCTCCGGCTTGGTGATTGGACACATGGGTCCAGCCGCTCCGCAGCACATGGGATCCTCCCAGGCCAGGGCTCGAACCGGCGCCCCTTGGACTGCAAGGCAGTGTCCTTACCCACTGGACCACCAGGGGAAGCCCCCAACTCTATTTCTGATAAAAATTCTCAGTACATTTGGTATAGAAGAAAACCTCTCAACTTGATAAAGGGCATCCATGGAAAATCTACAGTTAACATTGCACTTAATCATGTGTGGTTGAATAGAGAACAGAAATAAATCAAAGATCTCTGTTCTCACCACTCCTGTTCAACGTTGCATTGGCATTTCTAGCCAGTGCACTAAGGCGTCTGCTTTGCCAGCTGTCCAGATTCACTGGGTCGCCTCAAAGTGGCGTGGCTGATAGGCCTTTGGAGGGGCAGGCCTAGGGGCCCTGCATGACGGGCCAGGCACCCTTGTCTTGGCCCGCTTGCCCCATCTCTCCCTGTTCTCTCTGTAGGGCGACTCTGGTGAGATGGGATTCCCCGGAGTGGCTGGCCTCTTCGGACCCAAGGTACACATTCCCCGTTCCACCTTATTCCTCTTGGGGTCCCGTCCATCCACCTGCTTATTCATGTATTTCACTCAATAAGTATTTCTTGGGCATTTGCAAAGGAACCCAGCCAGAATCTAGCATGAACACCCTTGCCTCCCACCCCTCACATTCCAGCACACCTGGATTCTAAGTGCAGCTCCGCCATTTACCTGCTTGCTGTGTGCCTCAGCGAGTGACTTGGTCTCTCCAAGCCTCACTTTTCTCATCTGTAAAATAGGCACAGTAACAGCAAAGGGGTGTTAGGATTAAGACAAGGCCCACAGCATTGAGTGCCAAGCCAGCTCACTGGCACCTGCTTAACCGTTGTGGGCATTTGTTATTCTGAAGCCTCTCAGGGCGGGCCTCTCCCGGACGGGAGGGTAGAGCAGACCCCAGGGGAGCGGAGCTGCGGGGCGGGCCTCATCCAGGGACCGTGCAGACATAGCAGCCCTCCCTCTGCCTCCTGCAGGGTCCTCAAGGAGACATCGGCTTCAAAGGCATCCAGGGCCCTCGGGGGCCGCCTGGCCTGATGGTGAGTCCTCTCCCCGTCTTCCCCAGCGGGGTCCGTCGTCCGAGGCTGGAGGCCGGCCGTCGGCGGGGTGGCGCCACCCTCCGGCTCCCCAGCCTCGAGCCCCAGCTGCCCGCTCTCTCCCCTTCTGCGCCTGTGCTCACGCCGTCCCTGCCAGCTGGCTGCTGCCCTTCCTCCTGACGCCTGATGCCCTCCCGCCCCGTGGCCCAGCCCAGGGCGCAGGCCGGGGCTCCGGAGCCGTGTGGCCTGGCCCCGCTTGAAGAGGTCTCCTTTCTGTCTTCTGGGGGCCTTCACCGTGCCCCTACCCCCCTGTCCCCGTGACTCAGTCCCCCAGGCGCTGGGACAGGGACACCCAAGGCTTTCTCTCTCCTCTAGGGAAAGGAAGGCATCATCGGGCCCCTAGGAATCCTGGGACCCTCCGGGCACCAGGTATGTGAAGAGGGCTGGCCAGAAAGACCCCTGAGGCCAGGCTGAGCCTCAGTTTCCCCATCTGGGTGGCGGGGCTGCCCCTCTGACCCTCTCTCACGAGGCCACGATTTGTCACAGGGTCCAAAGGGCGACAAAGGCAGCCGAGGGGACTTGGTGAGTGAGCGGGCTGGGGGCAGGGGGCGGGGCGGAGGGCGCGGGGCCCAGCCTGCTCCTCTAACGCTCTCTCCCCGCTTCTGCCCCCTCCAGGGACTGCAAGGTCCGAGGGTGAGTGGGCTGGGGTGTGAGGGCTGGAGGGACGGTGGAGCGTGGGAGGCGCGCCCTCTGGCTTCTCCCGCCTTTGACCAGTCGTGTCCTGGGGCCTCGTCTGCGCCCGGGCGACCACCATGCCCAGGTCTCAGGAGGACGCCTGGGCCAGGCAGGGGGCTGAGCGACCTTGGAGCAGGGCTTCACTGTTCTCCCCTTCCTCCAGGGTCCGCCCGGTCCCAGAGGGCAGCCTGGCCCGCCGGTGAGTTGTTGTGTGCTCCCCTTGAGCTGCAGGGCGGCAAGTGGGGCTCCTTTGAATGGGCCCCCAGGCTGTGCTGGCAGCCTTCAGGGGCCAGGCCAGGCCTCTGGGATGGTGCCGCACAGCCTGGGGGTGCCAGGCAGAGAGCTGTGAGCGTGGGGGGGGTTCTCATGCCACAAGAGCCCCTCCCATCTCCGGACAACCTCCGGGATGGCAGCACCCAGGCCCCATCAGACACAGACCCAGCCTCCTCTTTTCGCAGGGTCCTCCGGGGAGCCCTATCCACTTTGTAAGTTGGAGAACATTCTCTTTGGTCTGCTTGGGGTAAGGCCTAGGGTGTGGTGGGGCGGAGTGGCGACAGACCCCTCCCTGGCCCAGGGCTGCCCGGTCCTTTGTCACTCCGTACTGGACCCTGGACCCTGAAGCAGCAGACAGAGCCCTGCGCCGAGAGGCAGGAGACCAGGTGTTAGCCTGGCTGTGAATCCAGGAAGGCTCCAGGGTCCCGTGGGTCCACTCTGTCCAGTTCTGCGGACAGCTCTTTAAGGTTCTGGCACTGATGCCCACCGGCATGTGTCGGCAAGCGGGAGAGATTGCCAGATGTCCCCTAGGGGGCAGCATCACCCCGGCTGAGGGCCATTGGAACAGTAGACGGAGGGAGGGAGCAGGCAATGGGAGCAGCCAGTGCAAAGGCCCTGTGGCTAGACCAAGCATGGTACTTAGCAACTGAGAAGTACAGCATTGAGTCCGGTGCACGGAGTACCCCTACGAGCCAGAAGAGAGCAGGACCAGAGAACACAGTGTGCAGGCCATGTTGAGGATTTTGGCGTTCATCCCAGGGGTGACGGAGCCCTCTGGAAGTGCCTGGAGGAAATTAGTGGAAGGGTCTGCTTCCGAGGGGAGGCAGGGTCGAGTGCCCCAGCAGGCAGGCTGTGGGCCAGGCTCCTGCTGGGGAAGGTGGGGGGGGGAGGGCTCCTGCTCAGACCCCTGGGCTCCCGCTTGCTGGGGCCGGGAGACGCACCTGTCGTCTTCTCCCTGTGCAGCAGCAAGACGACCTTGGGGCAGCTTTCCAGACGTGGGTGGACACGACCGGAGCACTGAGAGCAGAGGTGCCAACCCGCCCGCCTGGGTCCCTCCTTGGGGGAGATGGGCATGACGGCCCCTGTGTGGTCAGTGGCCTCCACGCGGCCCACACGGAGCAATTCGTGGTCATCAAGGGACCCAGAAACAGGACCAAGCCCCTTCCACAGCCCTCTCCTCCTGAGTCAGGAAGCGATGCTCACCTGAGCCCAGAGCCCCTCCCATCTCCGGACAACCTCCGGGATGGCAGCACGCAGTCCCCATCAGACACAGACCCAGCCTCTTCTTTTGCAGGGTCCTCCGGGGAGCCCTATCCACTTTGTAAGTTGGAGAACATTCTCTTTGGTCTGCTTGGGGTAAGGCCTAGGGTGTGGTGGGGCGGAGTGGCGACAGACCCCTCCCTGGCCCAGGGCTGCCCGGTCCTTTGTCACTCCGTACTGGACCCTGGACCCTGAAGCAGCAGACAGAGCCCTGCGCCGAGAGGCAGGAGACCAGGTGTTAGCCTGGCTGTGAATCCAGGAAGGCTCCAGGGTCCCGTGGGTCCACTCTGTCCAGTTCTGCGGACAGCTCTTTAAGGTTCTGGCACTGATGCCCACCGGCATGTGTCGGCAAGCGGGAGAGATTGCCAGATGTCCCCTAGGGGGCAGCATCACCCCGGCTGAGGGCCATTGGAACAGTAGACGGAGGGAGGGAGCAGGCAATGGGAGCAGCCAGTGCAAAGGCCCTGTGGCTAGACCAAGCATGGTACTTAGCAACTGAGAAGTACAGCATTGAGTCCGGTGCACGGAGTACCCCTACGAGCCAGAAGAGAGCAGGACCAGAGAACACAGTGTGCAGGCCATGTTGAGGATTTTGGCGTTCATCCCAGGGGTGACGGAGCCCTCTGGAAGTGCCTGGAGGAAATTAGTGGAAGGGTCTGCTTCCGAGGGGAGGCAGGGTCGAGTGCCCCAGCAGGCAGGCTGTGGGCCAGGCTCCTGCTGGGGAAGGTGGGGGGGGGAGGGCTCCTGCTCAGACCCCTGGGCTCCCGCTTGCTGGGGGCCGGGAGACGCACCTGTCGTCTTCTCCCTGTGCAGCAGCAAGACGACCTTGGGGCAGCTTTCCAGACGTGGGTGGACACGACCGGAGCACTGAGAGCAGAGGTGCCAACCCGCCCGCCTGGGTCCCTCCTTGGGGGAGATGGGCATGACGGCCCCTGTGTGGTCAGTGGCCTCCACGCGGCCCACACGGAGCAATTCGTGGTCATCAAGGGACCCAGAAACAGGACCAAGCCCCTTCCACAGCCCTCTCCTCCTGAGTCAGGAAGCGATGCTCACCTGAGCCCAGAGCCCCCAGCAGCTCCCTTGGTTGAGTCCCAGAGTCTGCCGGGAATAGGAAGCTTGTGATCAGTCCACAGGCTCTGCGAAGACAGCGCAGCGCCATGATACCAGGCTAGAGCAGGGCCTCGGGTGTCCTCTAGTTGAGTCCTGTCCAGAGTGTCCTTTGTTGCTTTGCTTTCCTCCCATAATGGGGAACTCACTACCTTTCAGCGCAGACCACCAGGCTTTTCCGTTTGTGCCCCGAGTAGGATTCTAGGGCGAGGTGATGCTGAAATGGCTCTCTCAGGGCTCACAGGCTGTGGGAAGGGCAGATGGAAGAGCTTGTGATCGTCCTTTCATTCTGGAGGGGAGAGGGATGATCAGTGGAAAGTCCTTCCCCAGTCCTTTCCTGAGAGATTTGGGGCCACTCCCTTGTCTCTTGCTCTCAGGCCCCTTCTGTTCTGCACCAGGAAGCCAGGTTGACTGTCCACTCCTTCCAAACCCCTAGGCCCTCTGGGTAGATCTGCCCCCAGCTGTCCCTGGTCCCCATTTCCTTTATTAGGTGGAGGGAGGCCCAAGCATGCCCCCTGCAGGGAACTCAGATGTCTCCTCAGTAGCAAGGACTTGGGGCTGTGGGACCTCGGAACTCCAGCCGGGCCGGGACCTCAAGGGACCGACGGCCGCCATCTTTCCTCACGACAGGGTCACAGCCATCCAGACCGGCTGGTGCTGGACCAGGGAGGGGAGATCTTTAAAACCTTACACTACCTCAGCAACCTCATCCAGAGCATTAAGACGCCCCTGGGCACCAAAGAGAACCCCGCCCGGGTCTGCCGGGACCTCATGGACTGTGAGCGGAAGATGGTGGACGGTACGGGGGCTGCCTGGCCCCGGGGTGCTGCAGGGCGGGGCCGGGGGTCCTGGGAGTGGAGGGAGACGGCGCGTTAGAATCTCCGCTCCGCTGGGCCACGCGTCTGTCCTTCGGGAGATAGATCAGCATTTGAGGCCCCACAGGGTCCCAGGGCTTGCACCTGCTGGGGTGTGAGAAGATTGGTGAGAGACACAGAGGGCCGGTGCCACCCTTCCAGAGCAGAACCCACAGATCTGCCAGCTGGGGACAGCCGTTTCACTGCAATGGGACAGGAGCTTTGGCAGACAAAAGCCCCCAGGGCCCGGACCCCATCATAGCCTCCCTGAGAGCCCGGAGTCCCACTTCCTGTTTGCACCTCATCCGACTCTCTTCTCTGCGAAGACAGCGCAGTGCCATGATGCCAGGCTAGAGCAGGGCCCCCCTTTAGTTGAGTCCTGTCCAGAGTGTCCTTTGTTGCTTTGCTTTCCTCCCATAATGGGAACTCACTACCTTTCAGCGCAGACCACCAGGCTTTTCCGTTTGTGCCCCGAGTAGGATTCTAGGGCGAGGTGATGCTGAAATGGCTCTCTCAGGGCTCACAGGCTGTGGGAAGGGCAGATGGAAGAGCTTGTGATCGTCCTTTCATTCTGGAGGGGAGAGGGATGATCAGTGGAAAGTCCTTCCCCAGTCCTTTCCTGAGAGATTTGGGGCCACTCCCTTGTCTCTTGCTCTCAGGCCCCTTCTGTTCTGCACCAGGAAGCCAGGTTGACTGTCCACTCCTTCCAAACCCCTAGGCCCTCTGGGTAGATCTGCCCCCAGCTGTCCCTGGTCCCCATTTCCTTTATTAGGTGGAGGGAGGCCCAAGCATGCCCCCTGCAGGGAACTCAGATGTCTCCTCAGTAGCAAGGACTTGGGGCTGTGGGACCTCGGAACTCCAGCCGGGCCGGGACCTCAAGGGACCGACGGCCGCCATCTTTCCTCACGACAGGGTCACAGCCATCCAGACCGGCTGGTGCTGGACCAGGGAGGGGAGATCTTTAAAACCTTACACTACCTCAGCAACCTCATCCAGAGCATTAAGACGCCCCTGGGCACCAAAGAGAACCCCGCCCGGGTCTGCCGGGACCTCATGGACTGTGAGCGGAAGATGGTGGACGGTACGGGGGCTGCCTGGCCCCGGGGTGCTGCAGGGCGGGGCCGGGGGTCCTGGGAGTGGAGGGAGACGGCGCGTTAGAATCTCCGCTCCGCTGGGCCACGCGTCTGTCCTTCGGGAGATAGATCAGCATTTGAGGCCCCACAGGGTCCCAGGGCTTGCACCTGCTGGGGTGTGAGAAGATTGGTGAGAGACACAGAGGGCCGGTGCCACCCTTCCAGAGCAGAACCCACAGATCTGCCAGCTGGGGACAGCCGTTTCACTGCAATGGGACAGGAGCTTTGGCAGACAAAAGCCCCCAGGGCCCGGACCCCATCATAGCCTCCCTGGAGAGCCCGGAGTCCCACTTCCTGTTTGCACCTCATCCGACTCTCTTCTCTGTCTGTGAGCTGCGTGGTGCTGTGGAAGGACCGCAGTTTTGGAGGCAAACAAGACCTGAGTTCAAATGTCCGTCCTGCCTTTGACCTGCCCTGTGAGCTGGGCAAGCCACCCTTCTCTCCGCCGCAGAGAGGTGGACGCGTGGCTGGCTATCCTACTCTCTCAGCCCTGGGGCCTCTGGGGCCTTGGAAACCCAAAGGGGAGACCAGGGGCCAGCAGAGGCATCTGGTTGATGGGAGAGAAGCCCCGACTCCCAGCACGTTCTGGGAGGATCAGGAGCCTCGGCGCTGAAACCATTCAGACAGTCCCTAAATCCCTCCAGCTCAGCCTCTCGACCTCAGTTGTCCCTTCTGTGAAATGGATATTTCCCAGTGGCAACAGAGGAATGGGCTCCAGCATGTGGCCTCTCTGGAGACTCCACCAGCTGTGAGCTCTGCCCAGAGGGTTTCCTTCCGTCACTGCAGCTCACAGAGCCCCGTCTCTGCTCTCTCCCTCTGACTTCATGTCCAACTGAGACCGAGCAGGTCATGAGGGGTAGGACTCACCTAGAGAAGCAAGCCTGGGGCTCTTCCCCGCATACACACACCACCCCTCCCGCACTGCCTGCAGGTACCTACTGGGTGGACCCAAACCTTGGCTGCTCATCTGACACCATCGAAGTCTCCTGCAACTTCACGCATGGTGGACAGACGTGTCTCAAGCCCATCACGGCCTCCAAGGTACCCGCCTGCTCCCCAGCCCCACTGGCTCGTCCTCTCTACGCCCTCTGCCCTGTGCTCGGGACCACAGCCCACCCAGGTTTGCGACCGAGCCTCAACTGTCTTGCGACACGGCCTTGGGGAAGTCGTCTCCTCTTTCTGAACCCCGGTTCCTCATCTGTACATTTGGTTTCCAAACCCTTTCGTGCTGGGTGGTGCTAAGGGTTCTTTCTTCAACTAGAACTTTCTGCCTAATAGCTAAGACAGAGCAGTTGGGCCAGCTGTGCCGGCTTGCCTTGGACAACCATGCCCATCCACCCAAAATAAGTCAGTGTGATGCTCACCTGGGACGTGTATTCCAGAGTTGTGTGTGCAAATACATAACTCCTGTTTGGTGCCCGCTTAATAGTCAGTGGGCTGAGAATTTTAGGCGACTCCGGGAAATTCAGAAACAAACCGTAGTGTGCAACAGCGATGGAACATAACCACACCCTTGGCCAGGAAACGCCTCACTGCACGGTGGATCTGTAGGTGCAGCAGGACCTCCATATGGGACGGTTCATGCTGCAGTGAGGAGGGCCTCTGGGTCTGCAGAAGTGGGACTCCAGAGCTCCCTCCCCTCCCGTCCCACTGACCCCGGGGGCCGCCCCGGAAAGCACTTCGTGCTGCCCACATCACACCCAGAGTTTGAGCATCCATAGGCCAGCCAGCGGGGTAGCAGGTCTTGGCTGGGTCCCCACCAGGTGCCAGGCTCTGAGCCAGTGCCTGGGTTCCACAGGAAACAGGAGGGCCTCCTTGGGCGGAGCTCGCTGCCCAGCAAGCCCTTTCCCCTCCAACTCTGTGTTCGGGGCTGTGCGGCCACCCACCGGGCAGAGGGGGAGGCTGGCACCTGGGTTGTTGACCAGGCGACTGCCCATCTGAGTTACCATCCCCATCAGGAACAACAAGCCCCTGTTAGGTGCTGGTCGCAGCCTTTGGATAACCCGAGTTGTGGCTGGACCAGCCTGTGTGGGTTTTATTATGGTTGCAAGATGCCCTCCAACAATGACCATCAGGAAACGGGGGGAAAATGTAGACATGTAGGTATATGACTTACAGGACCTAGAAATTTCACAGCACAGTGAGGTAGGTCTCTGGGAGAGAGAGGGGCGGTGCATAGGCTGAGGGTCTGCTTTATTGGAGGAGGGGGTTAGGATTTCATAGGTTGTGTTGGTAAATTTAAAATGTAAGGGTGGGAATGTAAAGCATGAGAAGAGTGGTAGGTCTCCTTCTGAAGAGCAGTTGCGGCCAGTCTTGGTGACATTTGGTTTCCAAACCCTCGTGCTGGGTGGTGCTAAGGGTTCTTTCTTCAACTAGAACTTTCTGCCTAATAGCTAAGACAGAGCAGTTGGGCCAGCTGTGCCGGCTTGCCTTGGACAACCATGCCCATCCACCCAAAATAAGTCAGTGTGATGCTCACCTGGGACGTGTATTCCAGAGTTGTGTGTGCAAATACATAACTCCTGTTTGGTGCCCGCTTAATAGTCAGTGGGCTGAGAATTTTAGGCGACTCCGGGAAATTCAGAAACAAACCGTAGTGTGCAACAGCGATGGAACATAACCACACCCTTGGCCAGGAAACGCCTCACTGCACGGTGGATCTGTAGGTGCAGCAGGACCTCCATATGGGACGGTTCATGCTGCAGTGAGGAGGGCCTCTGGGTCTGCAGAAGTGGGACTCCAGAGCTCCCTCACCTCCCATCCCACTGACCCCGGGGGACGCTCCGGAAAGTACTTGGTGCTGCCCACATCAGACCCAGAGTTTGAGCATCCATAGGCCAGCCAGCGGGGTAGCAGGTCTTGGCTGGGTCCCCACCAGGTGCCAGGCTCTGAGCCAGTGCCTGGGTTCCACAGGAAACAGGAGGGCCTCCTTGGGCGGAGCTCGCTGCCCAGCAAGCCCTTTCCCCTCCAACTCTGTGTTCGGGGCTGTGCGGCCACCCACCGGGCAGAGGGGGAGGCTGGCACCTGGGTTGTTGACCAGGCGACTGCCCATCTGAGTTACCATCCCCATCAGGAACAACAAGCCCCTGTTAGGTGCTGGTCGCAGCCTTTGGATAACCCGAGTTGTGGCTGGACCAGCCTGTGTGGGTTTTATTATGGTTGCAAGATGCCCTCCAACAATGACCATCAGGAAACGGGGGGAAAATGTAGACATGTAGGTATATGACTTACAGGACCTAGAAATTTCACAGCACAGTGAGGTAGGTCTCTGGGAGAGAGAGGGGCGGTGCATAGGCTGAGGGTCTGCTTTATTGGAGGAGGGGGTTAGGATTTCATAGGTTGTGTTGGTAAATTTAAAATGTAAGGGTGGGAATGTAAAGCATGAGAAGAGAAAAAATAAGGGGTCCAAATCGTGACTGAAATCAACCAGAGCTCTGAAACAAAGGTGCCGCAGTGTTGGGAGGTGGCCGAGCTCTTCCAGGGTTAGTCGTGGGACTGACGGTGTGTTTATTGGAGATAACCTTTGAAGTGTATGCCTCGGCCGTCAAAGCTTAATTCAGGCACTTGTGTCACAAAAAAATGGAGAAAACCCAACTGTCCGGGCTTGTATTGCAATCCATCCTATAACGCCCTGTGATGTAAGGCATCAGAGTCAATGTTGAGAACCTTAACCTCCTGGGGTGAGATACCTTGTAACCAAGAAAAGACACACCTGAACAGGATCATCGTAGAAAATCCTGTCATTATCATAGAGGCAATGGTCTGACATTTAGTCAGGAGCTAGCCTCCCAAACTTGAAAGATTCCTCAATGAAACTAAGTCAGTGATCAGAGGAGCCCTAGAATCTGTTCAAAGATTAGTGTAACATTGTGAAACATTTTAACATCTTGGGCATCTTGTCCAAGCAGGTCAGTTTGAACCTATCCTGTGTAGGTAGATTGTTTTATATCTGATCTAAGTAGCCTCTTGGTCCTGAGAATAGGTCAATTCAGCAAAAGGGTCGCATCTCATTTCAGGAGGCAGGGATGCAGGACGAGTCCCCAAGGAAGGTATGAATGTTTAGAAGCTTCTTCAGGGCACGGAACCAAGAACTCACCTTCAGACTTCTCCTGGAGTACCTATAAATTTGAGTAAATTCCTCTCTTCTCAAAGTCCCCCAAATATCCTCTGATTCTTGTACCTGCCAGGAAGTGACCTTCCTTCCTCACCTGATAAGACTGCTGCAGTCCCCATAATCAAGGTCGCAGACTGATTTTTCTAAAGGGCGTCATAGGCTCCATAACATCAACCTCAGGTCCTTAAGTGATCTGGTCTATTTTTATCTCTCTCAAATATGATGATCTAGTCAAAACCTTGGTGATAACCAGTATTTCCAATTGTTTCCTGTTACAAGGATAGATTCTTATTGAGCTTATGCAAATAACTTTACTGCCTCAAGAATAAGAGAGCTTCCGAATTCTAGAAGGATCAGGTAGGGAGAAACAGCAGTTGTGCCATCTTTGCTCACAAAGGAGTATTTCACCAAATTGCTGCACGTCACTGCTCACTTAAGAAAAAATGTTTATCTAGGCATGGAAACAAAGATTCAGTTCAATTCAGTCTCTCAGTTGTGTCTCTCTTTGTGACCCCATGGGCGGTGGCACGCCAGGCTTCCTGTTCTTTACCTTCGCCCGGCAATTGCTCAGACTTAACATCCATTGAGTCAGTGACACCATCCAGTCATCTCGTCCTCTGTCGTCTCCTTCTCCTTCTGCTTTCTGTTTTTCCAAGCATCAGGGTCTTTTCCAATGAGTCATCTCTTCATATCCGGTGGCCACAGATTAAGAACTGCCAAACAAAAGTCATAAAACATTATAATCATTCTCATCAGTTCATTCAGTCCTTTGTAATTCATCATTGATCATCATCTTTTATTAGCAGTTTTATAAATCCAGTTTGTCCTTAGAGTTCTGTCAATTCTTACCCAATCAGTGGTATGCTTTTTATGCTTTAAAAGTTCTGCTAAGTTCAGCAACCTCAGCCCTAAAATCCCGTCTTACTGTTTGCTGTCAGGCCTGCCTTTTCCAGCGGCACTCACCCCAGCCCACCTGGAGCTTCCTCTGCCCTCTGAGAGCCTCTCAATCCTGGGTGAGATCCTCTTCTTCTAGGAGCCTCTGTAGCCCAGCTCAGCTGCAGAGGCAGGGAATTTGGACCCTTGCGACTCTGGCAGGAGTCAGACAGACCTGGGTTCTTTCCCTTCCTTTTACTCCTTGGCTGTGGGACTGACTCACACCCACCTCCATGTTTCTGTCTTTCGCGTGAGCCACACTTCAGGGACCATGGCTGGGAATTGCTTACCAGGAAGGGGCTTGAACCGGGACCTTCCAGAGCAAGGTTGAGAAATTCTGAGAGCTGTGGGCAGCCTGCCTGACGGCTGTCTCCCCTCCACAGGTGGACTTTGCCATCAGCCGGGTCCAGATGAATTTTCTGCACCTGCTCAGCTCTGAGGTGACACAGCAGATCACCATCCACTGCCTTAACATGACCGTGTGGCAGGAGGGCACCGGGCAGACCCCTGCTAAGCAAGCTGTACGCTTCCGGGCCTGGAACGGGCAGATCTTTGAAGCCGGGGGTCAGTTCAGTCCAGAAGTCTCCATGGATGGCTGCAAGGTAACTCTTCTTTTTTTTATTTTATTTTATTTTTTTGGCCACTTCTATTGATCTTTCATTTATTTATCTTTGTTCTTTGGCCCATGTGGGCCTCCCATCGCAGTGGCCTCTGTTGTCACAGAGCACTGGCTCTGGGCGCATGCGCTCCAGAGCTCCGGCTCGGTAGTTGAACGCATAGGTCCAGCTGCTCCGCAGCACGAGGGATCCTCCCAGGCCAGGGATCGAACCGGCGCCCCTTGCACTGCAAGGTGGTGTCCTTACCCACTAGACCACCAGGGAAGCCCCAAGGCAACTCTTGGGGCCCCTCCCAGGCCCCTCACCCACGGACAGGTGGAAAAATGTTTCTTATATAATAACAATTTCATAGTATACTATAATATATATTACTATAAACTATAGTATATATTAGTATGCATATAATCTTATCTTTGTGTAATAATTTTTATAGCAGTTTTATAAAATTGCTTTTATTCACTTTCCTCCCTGGGAAACTTCCAAGGGAAGATCTGGGCTGGTAGACTGGTACTTATTTGCAAGACTTTTTATAGAAGGCTGTGTTTCCGCTCTTCTCTCTGCTTTTGCACTCAGGTTAATTTCTTCTCTTAACCTGGTTGTTTTCCGAGGCCTAAAGACAGGGGGCGTTGTAGTTGACGAGGGAGACAGAAAGTTGTCCAAAGGAATGGCTTCACAAAATCAAACAAAACCAATCATACACAGTGTTACTGAGGATGTGGGGAAGCCAGCACTCTCACACAAAAGCTATTTGGAAAAATTAAGAATGAATTGGTAGAGGTTTTCAGGATAACAGCTACATATATATCTCTAGGATATAATCCAGAGCCTTGCAAATAGACCCATCCTCTGATCCAGAAATTTTATTGATACTTCTAGGATTTGTTCTAAGGAAACAATGTGCACAAAGGCTTAGCTACAGTGATATTCATGACAACTTTGTGTATAGGAATTGTCGACTAAAAAGAGATGAACAACGTGAGAGTTGTGGGTTGAGTTTTATTGGGGGCATAATTAGGACTGCAGCCCAGAAGACAGCACCTCAGATAGCTCTGAGGGACAGCTGCAAAGAGGCAGCAGGAGGAAGATCAATATATGAGGTTTTGAGGAAGGGGAAGCTTAATACCAATAACAAAAGGGTTTTGGTTAGTCACAAGAATCTGATGTCACCATGAAGGGATTTAGTGCTTTTCTAAATAGGAGGCGATATAAGGATTGAGATAATAAATCTGTTCCTAAAAGCATCCACCTTTCTAAAGACCTACCCCATCAGATTCCCTGGAGCACAGAGTGCCTCACTCCACCCTGAGTTGTGTCAGGAGGTGTTGAAGGTCAGCAGCTGTCAGTGCGGGGTCAGTCTCCCTAGCGGCAGATGGCAAATGTCTTTGTTCAGTCATTAGCAATGCAGTTGCTAAATGCCAATTGTAGTTGACAGAAATCAAAATAGTAGAAGCAATCTAAATGGACAAATACATGTCATTGTCACAGTGAAATGCCATGGGGACATTAAAAATTGTGAAGAAAAACGATCAAAGGGAGAACTTCCCTGGTGGTCCAGTGATTAAGAATCCTCCTGCCAATGCAGGGGACACAGGTTCAATCCCTGGTCTGGGAGGCTCCCACAAGGTCGCAGAGTAACTAAGCCCGTGCACCCGAGGCCCAGGCGCCCGAGAGCCCACGCTCTGCGACAAGAGAAGCCACGGCAACAAGAAGCCCGTTCACCTCTCGTTGCAACTAGAGAAAGCCCGCACACAGCAGTAAAGACCCAGTGCAGCCACGAATAAATATTTTTAGTGAGTCTTTTTTTTTTGGCCACTTCTATTGATCTTTCATTTATTTATCTTTGGTCTTTGGCCCGTGTGGGCCTCCCATCGCGCAGTGGCCTCTCTCACTGCAGACCACCGCCTCTGGGCGCATGCGCTCCAGAGCTCCGGCTCGGTAGTTGGACGCATCAGTCCAGCTGTTCCGCAGCACGAGGGATCTTCCCAGGCCAGGGATCAAACCGGCGCCCCTTGCACTGCAAGGCGATGTCCTTACCCACTGGACCACCAGGGAAGCCCAGTATTTTTAAAAAGAAGACGACGAGGCAAAACGCACGTGATATATGATGAGGACTGTGATGGATGTGTGTGTGTGTGTCCCTCTGTCCTCAGGTCCAGGATGGCCGCTGGCATCAGACGCTCTTCACCTTCCGGACCCAGGACCCCCAGCAGCTGCCCATTGTCGGTGTAGACAACCTCCCTCCTGCCTCATCAGGGAAGCAGTACCGCCTCGAAGTTGGACCTGCGTGCTTCCTCTAGCCTCTGACCTCCTGGCTCCTCTAGGCCTCGAGGAGGAGGGAAGAGGAGAAGGAGGCAAAGGGAGGATACCTGGGGGCAGGTGGGCCCGGGAAAGGCAGCTCACCTGCCCAAGGATCCTTGAGCAGACCTCAGCTGTTGTCTGCCCAGTAGAAGAGGCTGGGGGGTGGCAGGGCACACGGGTGTCCTTGGGAACACCTGATCCCAGCTCAGCCCCAAAGACCAACCAAAGAGCCAGCCAGAGCAAGCCGGGCCCGCCACCCACCTGAGCCCCGTGGCCTGTCTCCCAGCTCTGCGGCTGCCCCTTCCCTGCCCAGCTCCCTGCCCAAAGAGCCCCACGTCCCAGCCAGCTTGAGTGAAGGGGGCCTCTTGTCAGCAGGTCCCTGCCAGGGAGCTTTGATGTGCAATATTAGAGAGGAGACATGAAAAAAGGAGAAAAGGAAAGAAAGTATATATATATTATTTAAACAAACACAAAGAAGGTGCATTACATTTTTTATTTTTTCACCTGAGAAAGAGGTGAGAAGGTTAGAAAGCAGCCAGAGGGTGGGAAGTGGTGGATTCCGAGAGGGGGAGGCGAGGGTCTCGGGGCTGGGGGTCCGTGTCAAATATTTTAGTGAGTCTTTTTGGCCACTTCTATTGATCTTTAAGGTCTTTGGCCCGTGTGGGCCTCCCATCGCAGTGGCCTCTCTCACTGCAGACCACCGCCTCTGGGCGCATGCGCCAGAGCTCCGGCTCGGTAGTTGGACGCATCAGTCCAGCTGTTCCGCAGCACGAGGATCTTCCCAGGCCAGGATCAAACCGGCGCCTTGCACTGCAAGGCGATGTCCTTACCCACTGGACCACCAGGGAAGCCCAGTATTTTTAAAAGAAGACGACGAGGCAAACGCACGTGATATATGATGAGGACTGTGATGGATGTGTGTGTGTGTGTCCCTCTGTCCTCAGGTCCAGGATGGCCGCTGGCATCAGACGCTCTTCACCTTCCGGACCCAGGACCCCCAGCAGCTGCCCATTGTCGGTGTAGACAACCTCCCTCCTGCCTCATCAGGGAAGCAGTACCGCCTCGAAGTTGGACCTGCGTGCTTCCTCTAGCCTCTGACCTCCTGGCTCCTCTAGGCCTCGAGGAGGAGGGAAGAGGAGAAGGAGGCAAAGGGAGGATACCTGGGGGCAGGTGGGCCCGGGAAAGGCAGCTCACCTGCCCAAGGATCCTTGAGCAGACCTCAGCTGTTGTCTGCCCAGTAGAAGAGGCTGGGGGGTGGCAGGGCACACGGGGTGTCCTTGGGAACACCTGATCCCAGCTCAGCCCCAAAGACCAACCAAAGAGCCAGCCAGAGCAAGCCGGGCCCGCCACCCACCTGAGCCCCGTGGCCTGTCTCCCAGCTCTGCGGCTGCCCCTTCCCTGCCCAGCTCCCTGCCCAAAGAGCCCCACGTCCCAGCCAGCTTGAGTGAAGGGGGCCTCTTGTCAGCAGGTCCCTGCCAGGGAGCTTTGATGTGCAATATTAGAGAGGAGACATGAAAAAAGGAGAAAAGGAAAGAAAGTATATATATATTATTTAAACAAACACAAAGAAGGTGCATTACATTTTTTATTTTTTCACCTGAGAAAGAGGTGAGAAGGTTAGAAAGCAGCCAGAGGGTGGGAAGTGGTGGATTCCGAGAGGGGGAGGCGAGGGTCTCGGGGCTGGGGGGTCCGTGTCTGCTACCTCCCACTGTGAAATCGCTGGTGCTCACAATCGTCTCGTAGTGTATGTGATTTTTTTAAGGAAAAAAAAAAAAACCCTATTTAAGATTCTGAAGGTGCTACCATTTTTGCCACAGACTTTGGAGAAACATTTGGATGCAGCGTATCATCCATGTTTTTCTCTCTCCTCCAAATGACAATGTTTGGAGAATTTTTAAAGTATTCCTTGTGCTCATCGGGTCATCTGTTAAGGAGGGGAAAGAAGGTAATTTTTTTTTTTTTTTTGAAAAGCAAAGCAAAAAAACAAAACAAAAAAGAAACAAAAACAAACAAACAACCAGAAACAGAAGTAGGAAGGATTTACTTTTTAACTTATGGACTTTTAAATGCTTGTCCTCCGAAGGCAGGGGGACACCTGAGCATGAAGGATCTTAATTTGGCCTTTCTTGGTCCTGGAGGGAAGTTAGCTTATCTTGAATGGAAGGTGTGATCTAGACTGGAGAGGCCTGACCTTGAGCTTCGACCTTGAAAAGAACGGCACTGGGTGAGGACTGGCCTGAGAGGTGGAGTGCAAATATGGACCCATCTCCTGAAGCCACAGGCCCTCCCCTAAAGTCCTCCCTTCTGGAGCGTGTCCTTCCTAAGATGCGGTCATCACGCTTGCTCTTTCATTACCATTCAGTTCTGCAGAAACCCAGTGTCCTTAGCTCTGAGTGTAAGTGCGGGCTGAGGAGAAAGGCTTATTGTGGGGATCTCAGCATGGCACGGCTTTCCAGGGTCCACAGAATCGTCCTGTATCAGTGAACCAGTCAGCATCCAGGTTGGGTTTGGGAGGTCATTTTAACTATGGAATTATTTTTATAGAAGGGGAAATGTTATGTGAACGTCTATTTGTGTCTTTTGTTTTCTCTCTCTAAAGTTGTGTCTCTTTGGGAATTGGATTTGACTTTCATTGTTTAATACCTCACTCTGGCCCACCCTCCCCTCCCTCACTTCCTGTCTCCCGTCTCCGCCCACCTCCCTCCTGCTCCCGAAAGTGCGTTTTTGGTAGCATCTCGGGCCTGGTCTCCGCGCTCGGTCTCCAGTCCGCCCGCCTCCACCTGGCCTCTGTCCTGGCGTTCTGTCTTGTTCTTGGGTTTCTCTGCTGTCTTCATTCATGTGTCTGTTCACATGTCAGTGTGTTACAGCCCAAGCGGGTTTCGTGGCTCCTTTTCCCTTCCGGATGTTAAATAAATATTTAAAACTGAGGCAATGGAATGACACACCTGTGGCTGTGTGCTTCTTTGGAAAGCCTGAAGGGAGGAGGGGTGGAGGTGGTGTAGAGGGCTGGGGGTGGGGATGCCCTGGGTATGCGGCGCCCCAAAAAGGAGGGGGGACGGGGAGGGGTGTGACGCCATGGCATGAGAGGGCTGACACATGAGGGCGTCAGGTACCCTAGTGTCCCACGGATCTCTTAGGGCTGCTGTAAGGGCCGCAGAAACCTGGGAGCATAGGAGAGCAGAAAGGGGCTTCCCTGGGGTCCGGCGGTGAAGATTCCGCACGGCCAACGCAGGGGACACGGGCGCGCTGGATGGATCCCACATGCTGCGAGGTGCTGTTGTACGAAAGAGAGGGGCCACCTCCTGGGTCACGTCCGCATCCCTGAGATGGCTGCCAAGGACAAGCCCTTGACTTTCTGCAGAAAAGAGCTCCAGAGCCAGCCAGTAAAGTCAAAGAAAGTTCACTCAAGGAGGAACCGCACTCCCTAGACGGAGGGCGCCATATTGGAAGGAACAGTTTGGTGGTGTCCGCGTTTATAGGGAGGGGTGACGTCCTAGGCCCGTGAATGAGCGGAGTATTCCAGCTACTTGGGGGAAGGGGTGGGAATTTCTAGGAGTTGGAGGGGGGCATGGCAACCCACTCCAGTCTTCATGCCTGGAGAATCCCATGGACAAAGGAGCCTGGAGGGCTATAATTGATAGGGTCTCAAAGAGGGTTGGACCCTGGGTGGGAAAGATCCCTTGGAGGAGGTCATGGCAACCCACCCCAGTATTCTTGCCTGGAGAATCCCATGAACAGAGGAGCCTGGTGGACTACAGTCCATAGAGTCGCTGGGAGTCGGACACGACTGAAGTGACTTCGCACGCACTGATGCAAGTAATTCAAAGTGGTACCAGGGGTTGGGAGAAGCCTGGGGTGTTGGGCTAGGAACAGGACAAGCCACAGGTTTGCACAGGAGAGCGGGGTTTGCGTTGGCCAGGTGGAGCCTGTGCTGTGACCGAGCCCTGGAGTGGGGCTGTCCAGGGGCACCTGGCTGAGCTGAGAGGACAGGAATGAGGTCGGCAGCCCAGGCTGTGCTCCAGAGAGTCATCAGCCGCGAAGACGTGAAAGGTGAGAGAGTCGAGAAGAAGGGCGAGAGTGAGAAGGGAAGAGGGGTTATTTTCAAACCACAGTGCTCGGCGCTCTCAGCCAAGGCCCCGTCCCAGGAGGCCTCCGTGACCTGGCTGGGGAGGCCACTGAAGCGAGGCCAGCTCGTTCCCGCAAAGGCAGGCGGGGCGTGTCGGGGGCAGAAGACGGCTCTTCCCGACACAGCCCAGGTGGATGTCTCAGGGGAAAGCCCAGATCTGTGCTCGCTCTGTCCACAGCGAAGCGAGCCCCAGCCAAGCACAGGCCTGTTTCACAATGATCGGCAGCCCGGTGTTGGGAGTGAAAGAGCCACAGGAGAGAAGGGGAGAGGCTGGCAGGGGGACTCCAGTTTCAGCCCCCTGACTGTGACGTGGCACTGGGCGGCTCGTTCTCTCTCTCTGGGCCTGATTCTCCCCAGCAAAATGGGGGTGGCATGCCCTTCCCTGTTTGCCAACCACAGAACAGGCTATTCTATTAATATAATAGTGTCAACCGGGTGAAATTGAATGATAGTCAACGTTTTTTTGGGGGTGGGGGTGGGGCGGGGGAGGAACCTCTAAAATCCAAAGTGTTTGTGTGGGTCAACCCCTAAGAGCACCTTTCAAAATAACAGTGGCTATCATTTCTTGCACACTTTCCATGAGCCAGGACCCACATGGATTAGGACCTGTGTTCATCTCATACCCAGTCTTCGGAGAACCATGCTATTGCCCTGGCTCTTCTGATGGGGAAACTAAAGTTCAAAGAGATTACATAAACTGTACAAGATCACCAAACAGGATGTGAACCTAGGTACATATTTGGGGAGTATTTCCTCAGTCCAGACACGAAGTTCTTCATTCAGACTGTCTGCTCTACTGACGTATTCTTGTGGCCGTTGATGCAGAAGATCATATTAATTGTCAGACACAGGGCTCGGCCCTGGCTTGTATCAAATGGCTAGAACTATGTCTAAAGTGGCTTTCTCAGAAAGTGAATCATTTCAAAATGGTGTCTTTTCCTGATTACTGAAACCTCACATTTTTACCATGTTGCCTTACGCTTCAGGACCACTGGTTTTCTCATGTATCTAATGTGGGGTGGTGGGGGAGGTATCCTACTTTCCTGAGTCTACTATAGCCATATTTTGCAGTTTGGTGTCTTTAGAAGGGGGAGGTTATCCACTGAGGTCTTTATATAATGCAGGAGTCTGTCTTTCCTTCCTCACCACCCCGGCTTGTCGTTCCACCGATGGTGATGGTTATTCTAATAGAAGATGCCTTAGAAGCAAGTTTGTTTCATCTAATCTTTAGTTCATCTAAATGGGAACTGATTGAACGTGGGTAACCATCCAATGAAGTAGAGTTTATTATTATTATCCCCATTTCACAGGTAGGGAAGTTGAGACACTCTGAAGTTAGGTAACTTGCCTAAGGCTACACAGTGTTAGCAAGTGATAAAACCAGGGCAACGCCTTACCAGCATCCTACACTGCCCTGATTGTTCCTCTGTCTCTTTCCTGCCACAATTCTCTTGCCATTGTGCCAGGGACAGGTGGAGGGGCAGGCTGGGGCGATGGCTGCTCAGGACCTCCGTTCGTGGATGTCCTAAAGCATCTTGGGAGGAGAGTGAGACCCCGCACAAGGGACAGCCTGAGGCGGAGGGTGGTAAGGACAATCACGCCTTCCCAGGGAAGTGCTCTCTTACTCCCTGTAGGGAACTTTCATTTCTCTCGCCTCTGCTCACTCTACTCCTGGTCCCCTGGCGTGTGGCTTTCTCCCACACCAAGCGAGTCTCCGACTCTCACACACCAGCTGCACGTGTGCTCAGTCGTGTCCTACTCTTTGTGACCCCAGAGGCTGTAGCCCACCAGGCTCCTCTGTCCATGGGATTCTCCAGGCAAGAGTACTGGCGTGGGGTGCCATTGCCTTTTCCAGGGGATCACACCCGTGCCCCCTGAGTCTTCCACACTGGCAGGTGGATTCTTACCCGTGGCCGCCTACTTTTGTGGCGTTGACAATTTTTGGACACAGGGCTCGGCCCTGGCTTGTATCAAATGGCTAGAACTATGTCTAAAGTGGCTTTCTCAGAAAGTGAATCATTTCAAAATGGTGTCTTTTCCTGATTACTGAAACCTCACATTTTACCATGTTGCCTTACGCTTCAGGACCACTGGTTTTCTCATGTATCTAATGTGGGGTGGTGGGGGAGGTATCCTACTTTCCTGAGTCTACTATAGCCATATTTTGCAGTTTGGTGTCTTTAGAAGGGGGAGGTTATCCACTGAGGTCTTTATATAATGCAGGAGTCTGTCTTTCCTTCCTCACCACCCCGGCTTGTCGTTCCACCGATGGTGATGGTTATTCTAATAGAAGATGCCTTAGAAGCAAGTTTGTTTCATCTAATCTTTAGTTCATCTAAATGGGAACTGATTGAACGTGGGTAACCATCCAATGAAGTAGAGTTTATTATTATTATCCCCATTTCACAGGTAGGGAAGTTGAGACACTCTGAAGTTAGGTAACTTGCCTAAGGCTACACAGTGTTAGCAAGTGATAAAACCAGGGCAACGCCTTACCAGCATCCTACACTGCCCTGATTGTTCCTCTGTCTCTTTCCTGCCACAATTCTCTTGCCATTGTGCCAGGGACAGGTGGAGGGGCAGGCTGGGGCGATGGCTGCTCAGGACCTCCGTTCGTGGATGTCCTAAAGCATCTTGGGAGGAGAGTGAGACCCCGCACAAGGGACAGCCTGAGGCGGAGGGTGGTAAGGACAATCACGCCTTCCCAGGGAAGTGCTCTCTTACTCCCTGTAGGGAACTTTCATTTCTCTCGCCTCTGCTCACTCTACTCCTGGTCCCCTGGCGTGTGGCTTTCTCCCACACCAAGCGAGTCTCCGACTCTCACACACCAGCTGCACGTGTGCTCAGTCGTGTCCTACTCTTTGTGACCCCAGAGGCTGTAGCCCACCAGGCTCCTCTGTCCATGGGATTCTCCAGGCAAGAGTACTGGCGTGGGGTGCCATTGCCTTTTCCAGGGGATCACACCCGTGCCCCCTGAGTCTTCCACACTGGCAGGTGGATTCTTTACCACTGTACCACCTGAGAAGCCCAAGACACTGACTGGGTGTCCTATAATTCAGTTCTGACACTGTTATGGAACCAACCTTGACTCTTCTTGCCCTACACGCAGCAAAGCCCATCTACGGACCCTGGGTTGTGTTGAAGCACACGGGCACCAAGCAAGGAGCATGGGCAGCTCATGCTCCCCAGTGGCTTTCAGCCAAGGGTTTTAAAATAAAGGTTTGTAAAGACAAGAAGGGTGGAAAAGGAGAGGGTTGTAGGATGCGTGATCAGCTCGTGGACCTTCTTCTGATTGGCTGGTGGGGAGGTAACAGGGGGATGTTTTGGAAGTCTGGATCATCCAGCTTCTGGTGCCAACTTGGGGTCGACGTGCTCATAGTCAGGATGTAGTTCCTATCCTCAGCCTGGGTACGGATCGTTCGTTTCTGCAAAACAAAGATAAGCATCAACTTGCTATCTACATCCCTTCCGGAGGGAGTAGGAGTCCCGTGTTTATACTGTCCTAATCATTAACTGCTTGAGTCTACTCTTTGGAGCTCAGAGAAGGCGTGGGAGACAAACACCTTCTCTCCACACCTCCCCCCACCGTGTTCTTTCTATAAGCAAGAGATGGAGGGATGTTAATTTGACCTGAGGGGAGCCCACGGATTCTGCTGAGGCTTTGTTCCTCTAAGTCACTCTGCTCTCTCCTGGACCCTGAAGGGGTCTGTTCCCGCATCAGCCGTGGCGTCACCCACCAAGTCACGGACGTTTGAACAGAGCACCTGCTGTTTCAAGGACAGAGAACAAGAGGGAAGACGTGTTCCCTGGGGTCTGAACACGGTGGACGGTGAAGGACAATCACGCCTTCCCAGAAGTGCTCTTACTCCCTGTAGGGAACTTTCATTTCTCTCGCCTCTGCTCACTCTACTCCTGGTCCCCTGGCGTGTGGCTTTCTCCCACACCAAGCGAGTCTCCGACTCTCACACACCAGCTGCACGTGTGCTCAGTCGTGTCCTACTCTTTGTGACCCCAGAGGCTGTAGCCCACCAGGCTCCTCTGTCCATGGGATTCTCCAGGCAAGAGTACTGGCGTGGGGTGCCATTCCCTTTTTCCAGGGATCACACCCGTGCCCCCTGAGTCTTCCACACTGGCAGGTGGATTCTTTACCACTGTACCACCTGAGAAGCCCAAGACACTGACTGGGTGTCCTATAATTCAGTTCTGACACTGTTATGGAACCAACCTTGACTCTTCTTGCCCTACACGCAGCAAAGCCCATCTACGGACCCTGGGTTGTGTTGAAGCACACGGGCACCAAGCAAGGAGCATGGGCAGCTCATGCTCCCCAGTGGCTTTCAGCCAAGGGTTTTAAAATAAAGGTTTGTAAAGACAAGAAGGGTGGAAAAGGAGAGGGTTGTAGGATGCGTGATCAGCTCGTGGACCTTCTTCTGATTGGCTGGTGGGGAGGTAACAGGGGGATGTTTTGGAAGTCTGGATCATCCAGCTTCTGGTGCCAACTTGGGGTCGACGTGCTCATAGTCAGGATGTAGTTCCTATCCTCAGCCTGGGTACGGATCGTTCGTTTCTGCAAAACAAAGATAAGCATCAACTTGCTATCTACATCCCTTCCGGAGGGAGTAGGAGTCCCGTGTTTATACTGTCCTAATCATTAACTGCTTGAGTCTACTCTTTGGAGCTCAGAGAAGGCGTGGGAGACAAACACCTTCTCTCCACACCTCCCCCCACCGTGTTCTTTCTATAAGCAAGAGATGGAGGGATGTTAATTTGACCTGAGGGGAGCCCACGGGATTCTGCTGAGGCTTTGTTCCCTCTAAGTCACTCTGCTCTCTCCCTGGACCCTGAAGGGGGTCTGTTCCCCGCATCAGCCGTGGCGTCACCCACCAAGTCACGGGACGTTTGAACAGAGCACCTGCTGTTTCAAGGACAGAGAACAAGAGGGAAGACGTGTTCCCCTGGGGTCTGAACACGGTGGACGGTGACGAAAGATGTTTAAAGGGTGTGCATCACCCTGTGTCAGGACCCGGGCCCAGATTCCAAGTGACAGAGCTGCTTGGGGTGAACTTGCGGTGTGTGTGTGTGTCCTTGTGTGTGATCCGTGGGGAACTGCAAAACTCTGGGCCCTACGCACGAACACCACTGGCCCCGGTCTATCGGCAGGCAGCACTGTCCCCACATGAGGTTCAGCATCTCCTTAAACAGTGACTTGACACTGTGTCCACGTCCGTCGTCTCCCACCCGGACCACGGCCACTGCCCAGCCGCTCTGCCGAGTCTGTTCTCCGGCCCTTGGCCCCTCGTCTCCTGTTTGTCTCACCGCAGACAGAGGGGTTTTTCTAAAGGGCACACCTGATACCGCCCCTCCACACACACCTCCCTTAAAACCTTTCTGTTTCTCCCCAGTCCCCTCGGAGCACACTGCCAGCTCCTCAGCCGGGTTTCCGTGCTCTGCAGCTTGGGTTCCTGCCAACGCTTCCACTGCAGCAGAAGTCTCCATCCCTCTGAGCCCTGCACACGCTCCAGCCGCACAGGCCCTCTGGATCCTTCTCGTACCACAGTCTCCCTCGCCTGTGCTGTGCCCTCCTGAAGCGCTCCGGCAGCATGCCGGGCTTCCCTGTCTACCTCCCGGAGTTTGCTCAGACTCATGTCCAGTGAGTCAGCGATGCCATCCAACTATCTCATCCTCTGTCCACCCCTTCTCCTGCCTTCAGTCTTTCTGAGAATCAGGGTCTTTTCCCGTGAGTTGGCTCTTTGCATCGGGGGTCAAGGTATTGGAGCTTCAGCTTCAGTATCAGTCCTTCCAATGTTGGCTTCCCTTAGGATAGACTGGTTTGATCTCCTGGCTACCCAAGGGACTCTCAGGAATCTCCTCCAGCACTACAGTTTGAGAGCATCAATTCTTTGGCACTCAGCCTTCTCTATGGGCCAGCTGTCCTGTTCATACATGATTCCTGGAGAAACCAGAGCTTTGACTCAACCTACCTTTGTCATCAAGGTGATGTCTCTGCTTTTTCATGCACTGTCTAAGTTTGTCATAGCTTTTCTTCCAAGGAGCAAGCGTCTTTTAATTTCATGGTTGCAGTCACCATCCACAGTGATTTCGGAGCCCGAGAAAATAAAGTCTGTCACTGTTTCCATTTTCCCCCCATGTATTCGCCATGAGGTGATGGGACCAGATGCCATGATCTTTGTTTTTTGAATGTTGAGTTTTAGGCCAGCTTTTTCACTCTCCTCTTTCGCCTTCATCAAGAGGCTCTTTAGTTCTTCGCTTTCGGCCGTAAGGGTGGTGTCACCCTACGCACGAACACCACTGGCCCCGGTCTATCGGCAGGCAGCACTGTCCCCACATGAGGTTCAGCATCTCCTTAAACAGTGACTTGACACTGTGTCCACGTCCGTCGTCTCCCACCCGGACCACGGCCACTGCCCAGCCGCTCTGCCGAGTCTGTTCTCCGGCCCTTGGCCCCTCGTCTCCTGTTTGTCTCACCGCAGACAGAGGGGTTTTTCTAAAGGGCACACCTGATACCGCCCCTCCACACACACCTCCCTTAAAACCTTTCTGTTTCTCCCCAGTCCCCTCGGAGCACACTGCCAGCTCCTCAGCCGGGTTTCCGTGCTCTGCAGCTTGGGTTCCTGCCAACGCTTCCACTGCAGCAGAAGTCTCCATCCCTCTGAGCCCTGCACACGCTCCAGCCGCACAGGCCCTCTGGATCCTTCTCGTACCACAGTCTCCCTCGCCTGTGCTGTGCCCTCCTGAAGCGCTCCGGCAGCATGCCGGGCTTCCCTGTCTACCTCCCGGAGTTTGCTCAGACTCATGTCCAGTGAGTCAGCGATGCCATCCAACTATCTCATCCTCTGTCCACCCCTTCTCCTGCCTTCAGTCTTTCTGAGAATCAGGGTCTTTTCCCGTGAGTTGGCTCTTTGCATCGGGGGTCAAGGTATTGGAGCTTCAGCTTCAGTATCAGTCCTTCCAATGTTGGCTTCCCTTAGGATAGACTGGTTTGATCTCCTGGCTACCCAAGGGACTCTCAGGAATCTCCTCCAGCACTACAGTTTGAGAGCATCAATTCTTTGGCACTCAGCCTTCTCTATGGGCCAGCTGTCCTGTTCATACATGATTCCTGGAGAAACCAGAGCTTTGACTCAACCTACCTTTGTCATCAAGGTGATGTCTCTGCTTTTTCATGCACTGTCTAAGTTTGTCATAGCTTTTCTTCCAAGGAGCAAGCGTCTTTTAATTTCATGGTTGCAGTCACCATCCACAGTGATTTCGGAGCCCGAGAAAATAAAGTCTGTCACTGTTTCCATTTTCCCCCCATGTATTCGCCATGAGGTGATGGGACCAGATGCCATGATCTTTGTTTTTTGAATGTTGAGTTTTAGGCCAGCTTTTTCACTCTCCTCTTTCGCCTTCATCAAGAGGCTCTTTAGTTCTTCGCTTTCGGCCGTAAGGGTGGTGTCATCTGCATGCCTGAGGTTATTGATCTTTCCCCTGGTAATCTTGATTCCAGCTTGAACTTCATCCAGCCACACACTTTGCGTGATACTCTGCATATAAGTTACACAAGCACGCAACTTGACCATGTACAGCTTAGTTGCCCCTTGGCGTGAGGGATCATCTTGGACCAGAGACGGAGCCCATGTGCCCTGCGCTGGCCGGCAGATCCCCAACCACTGGACCATCAGGGAAACCCAAGTCTGGTTTCTTTTGTTCAGCATATTTTTGAAATTCATGTATGGTATGATATGTATCTGTAGTTCATGCTATCTTATGGCTAAGTAATATTCCATTGCATAAAAATACCACAATTTGTTTTTCCATTTTTCTATTGATGGATATCTAGCTTGTTTCTAGGCTATTTATTTAGTTACTGGGGGTACTTTTAAATACCCCTAAGGTCTTGTGTTGTTAAAGAAATATGTTATTCTTTCTTTTAAAAGAAATTTGGGCTCTCTCTGACTTGTCATTAGAGGAAAAAATTACGATCTAAAACGCTATAGACAACTGTATCTCAATAAAGCTGGAAAACATAAAATGCTACAGAGCAGAGGACATGGTTAGGGAAGTTAGAATCGAGCAAGTGACTGAAAGTTTTCTGTGTGAGCCTGTATCTATGCTCGGTCGTTTCTGTTGTATCCAACTGTTTGCTACCCTGTGGATTGTAGTCAGCCAGGCTCCTCTGTCCAGGCAAGAATACTGGAGAGGGTTGCCATTTCCTTCTCCTGGGGATCTTCCCAGCCCAGGGATCAAAATGGAGTCTCTTACATCTCCTGCATTGGCAAGCTGGTTCTTTTTTTTTTTAAGATTTTATTTATTTATTTACTTTGGGCAGGGGTTGGGTTTGGGAGGGAGGGGAGCGGGCGGGCCACTTCTATTGGTTTTTCATTTCTCTATTTTCATTCGTCTTTGTTCTTTGGCTCCTGTGGGCCTCCCATCGCGTTGGTGTCTGTCGTTGCACAGCACCGGCTCTGGGTGCATGTGCTCCAGAGCTCTGGCTCGGTAATTGGACACATCAGTCCAGCTTTTTCACTCTCAGCAGCTCCGCGGCACGTGGGATCTTCCCAGGCCAGGGCTTGAACCGGCGCCCCTTGCACTGCAAGGCGGTGTCCCCACCCACTGGACCACCAGGGGAAGCCCCTGCAAGCTGGTTCTTAACCATGAGCGCTACCTGGGAAGCCCAATGGAAGGTTATACATCCATTCAAATGACAACTCCCGACGACACCGACACGTGAGAAAGTCTCCAAACATACACAATGAGCCTGGTGGTTCAGTGGCAAATAATCTCCCTGTCATCCAGGGGACACGCAGGAGATGCAGGTCCCCTGGAGAGGACATGGCCGCCCTCTCCAGTAGTCTTACCTGGAGAATCCCATGGACAGAGCAGCCTGGTGGGCTCCAGTGCATGCGGCTGCAAGTGAGACCAGCATGAAGGAGCAAGTCAACAACAAATTGTAGCGATATTCTTGGAAACTATTCATTTATATTCATGAAGACTTGACTCCATCATATAGAAAGGCAAATGAGCAGTGGAATTATTTATTCCGTGGTATGTGCTGACTATCTGCTGCTCGTTGGACACTTCCAGGATGGAGAATAAACGGGTGAGAAGAGAGGCAGGTTCCCTGCTCATCCCAACAGGGAGAGAAGAAAACACAGAGATCCTCTTCTGGTTCAGATGCTGAGAGGCGGTTCGGGTACTATTGAAGTGGCCAAAAAGTTATTTTGTTTCCCCTCACTTCTTATGGAAAAGCTCTAGTGAACTTTTTGACCAAGCCGATACACTTCCTGAATATAGACATTCAATGTACAGGTCCCTTTCTTTGGGAAAGGTCCTGCCGCCAGGATTGAGGTGGGGCCCCTCTGGATTTCGGCTGTTTCCCATGTGTCCCCATACTCAGTGGGGACTGATCCCATGTTGGCCTACACCTCAACTGATCCCACCCCTAAACCCCTCCACAGCTCATTTCCCCATAGCTGCCCACCCGTCTGGGAACCCTAAGCTCCCTTCAGCACTTGATTGACGGCCGGTCCTTCAGGCCCTGGCACTCAGTAGGGTAGGCACTGAACGAAAACAGAAGCGTTAGTTTACAGGACCCACGATCAATATCTAAACATGTTAACTGGTACCACACCAGTGCACATTCACCCTGGCTTTGAAAAATCAAACCTTTGGACCCTGGTAACCCCTCCAGATGAGGAACCTAAATTTAGACCCAGGCTTGCCGGCTTTCCCTACAGCTAGCTTTGCAGGAAGGGTGGAAAGATTTGTGCAAATTATTTTGCAAGAGCTGACCAGATTGCATCACAACCAGGTCCGAGAGACCCACCCACAGGTCCTTTAAAAGTCACTGGCCCCTTCCAGCCACCAGCTTGCTGGACGGCTGGTACCTCCTGGCTTCAGCATGGCACTGCCCTGGGCCCTCGCTGTCCTGAGCCTCCTTCCTCTGCTGAATGCCCAGAGCCCAGAGTGCGCCAACCTGACGAAACCAGAGCCCATCACCAACGCCACCCTGGACCAGGTAAGCGACTGACTCCCTGAGCACCGGGGGCCGCGGCTTCCCTCTCCGGGCTGCTTTTTGTCCTCCCGATATTCTTTTCTCTCCTGGGTCCTGGGGTGAAATTCGGACCGGCCTCCGGAGGCATGTCTCTGCCTCCAAACTCAGACATCTCATTGCACATTTCCTCAGCAAGGAGCAATTCTGTCCTGGGCAAGGAGGGGCTGCCCAGGGCTGGGGCGGGGGCGGGAGATGCCTGGGCCTCTAAGTGAGCTCTGACGTGTCCACTTCTCACCCGGGGCCTCAGTTTTCTTGTTTGCTGAGTCTCATCCCGGCGAATTGTCCAGGATTCAGCTTCATCACAATTCTTGACTTCTCCCCAGCTCACTGGCAGGTGGGTATACATTGGCTCGGCTTACCGAAACCCCGAGTACAATGCATCGGCTAGAACAATCCAGGCGGCTTTCTTTTACTTTGAGCCGAGGCACGCTGAGGACAGGCTGCTCGTCAGAGAGTACCAGACCGTGTGAGACTCCACCCTCCCAGCCCGGCCTCCCCTCCTCCCTGTAGAAAAGCCTTGAGCGCCTCCAGCCTTCCTCCTGGCCTCAGCCTTCCCAGGAATGGATTAGGCGGGGCGGGGGCGGGGAGGGGGTGCTGACTTTAATTGTCCCCTGACTCTTGGCCCTCAGTGATTGTGATGGGGGATGGTCTTACTGGTTTTCTCCCCTTTTTTGTCTGGCTGCAGTGCGAACAAGTGCATGTACAACACCAGCTCGGTGAACATCTATCGTCAGAATGGGACCGTGTCTAAAATTGGTGAGGGCCAGCCTTCCGACGGAGGGCTGCTGTGTGGAGAGGGGAGACGGTGGACTGTCCAGCCTAGAGGAGGGGGCCTGGACTAAGGCCCTGGGAACTTTCAACACAGAGAGGAAGGGCCAGGCCCACCTCTTAACATCTCTGTGGTCTCAGCGCCTGCTCACAGCAAATAAGCAGTAATAACTGCCGATCTTTGTAAGCTCTTACGATGTGTCAGGCTCTGTTTGAAAGGCTTAACATGGGTTAATCCCCTTCATCCTCACAAACAACCCTCGGAGGACACTATGGGGATCCAATGAGGAAATGGAAAAACAGAGATGTCAAGTCGTTTCCTGAGATCCACATGGACCCTGCGGGTCCTGAGCACCGGGGCCGCGGCTTCCCTCTCCGGGCTGCTTTTTGTCCTCCCGATATTCTTTTCTCTCCTGGGTCCTGGGGTGAAATTCGGACCGGCCTCCGGAGGCATGTCTCTGCCTCCAAACTCAGACATCTCATTGCACATTTCCTCAGCAAGGAGCAATTCTGTCCTGGGCAAGGAGGGGCTGCCCAGGGCTGGGGCGGGCGGAGATGCCTGGGCCTCTAAGTGAGCTCTGACGTGTCCACTTCTCCCCCGGGGGCCTCAGTTTTCGTGTTTGATGAGACTCATCCCGTCGCATTGTCCAGGATTCAGCTTCATCACAATTCTTGACTTCTCCCCAGCTCACTGGCAGGTGGGTATACATTGGCTCGGCTTACCGAAACCCCGAGTACAATGCATCGGCTAGAACAATCCAGGCGGCTTTCTTTTACTTTGAGCCGAGGCACGCTGAGGACAGGCTGCTCGTCAGAGAGTACCAGACCGTGTGAGACTCCACCCTCCCAGCCCGGCCTCCCCTCCTCCCTGTAGAAAAGCCTTGAGCGCCTCCAGCCTTCCTCCTGGCCTCAGCCTTCCCAGGAATGGATTAGGCGGGGCGGGGGCGGGGAGGGGGTGCTGACTTTAATTGTCCCCTGACTCTTGGCCCTCAGTGATTGTGATGGGGGATGGTCTTACTGGTTTTCTCCCCTTTTTTGTCTGGCTGCAGTGCGAACAAGTGCATGTACAACACCAGCTCGGTGAACATCTATCGTCAGAATGGGACCGTGTCTAAAATTGGTGAGGGCCAGCCTTCCGACGGAGGGCTGCTGTGTGGAGAGGGGAGACGGTGGACTGTCCAGCCTAGAGGAGGGGGCCTGGACTAAGGCCCTGGGAACTTTCAACACAGAGAGGAAGGGCCAGGCCCACCTCTTAACATCTCTGTGGTCTCAGCGCCTGCTCACAGCAAATAAGCAGTAATAACTGCCGATCTTTGTAAGCTCTTACGATGTGTCAGGCTCTGTTTGAAAGGCTTAACATGGGTTAATCCCCTTCATCCTCACAAACAACCCTCGGAGGACACTATGGGGATCCAATGAGGAAATGGAAAAACAGAGATGTCAAGTCGTTTCCCTGAGATCACACAGCTTGTAATGAGAACTAGGATCTCAACCCCAGGCTGGTTCCCATCCTCCCTCTCGGTCAACTAGTCCTTATCTTCTGAGTGCTAATGCTGGGAGCTAGTGTGGGGCAGGCAGTGACTTCACCCACGTCCCCGCCATCGCGGTGAGAGGGCGCCCGGTAGGAGCCCGTGGAATTTAACAGGGGCCACTTGGCAGCTCCGCAGCTCTTGTCTGAGCCTGACTTCTTCGTCTGTGAAAGGGGGAGGTAAAGGCTCTGAAAACCAAGGTCCGTGCACGGCTCCAATGACTGTTCCCATGGAGAGCACAGGGCGTGGACCTAGTACACAGCAGGAGCAAGGAGCCAGTGGCCCACGGGACTCCTTGGCCTTCCCGGATTGGCTGCGAGGCCTTGGGCACAGCCGGGCTCCTCATCCGCGACAGGGGGGGCGTCGTGGAGCCCCGTGGTCTCACCTGAGGCTTTCTCCTTCAGAGGCGGACAGAGAGCACTTCGCTGACCTGCTGCTGACCCAGAACCCCAGGACCTTCATGCTTGCTGCCTCCTGGAATGGCGAAAAGAACGTGGGGGTGTCCTTCTACGGTAGACACCCCAAGCTCCCACCCCACCCAAGCCTCACCCCAGCACCACCATTCCCCGGGGCGGCACCCTCAGAACCCCAGCCCTCCCCAGCCTTCCACAGAGGCCCTCCGGCCTCCTCACCCAGCCCGCTTGTTCTGTCTTGTAGCGGACAAGCCGGAGGTGAGCCAGGAGCAGAAGAAAGACTTCTTAGATGTCATCAAGTGCATAGGCATCCGGGAGTCAGACATCACGTACGCTGACGAGAAGAAGGTGAGAGCAGGGAGGACGGGGCAGTGCTCACCTTGGGGGTCTTGCCCCAAGGGCAGCCTCAGAGGCCCAGAGAAGGTATCCAAGCGCCCGCTTCCCTGCATGGCCCTTGAGGGGTGGACGAGTGTCCGGAAGGGAAAAGACATTGGGAAAGCAGGGAGGACGCCCGAAGCACACGAGGCGATTAGGAAAGCTCAAAGGAGGGACGAGCATAGGCAAGGCGTGGGGAAGAGACCCGCACAGGGATGATGGTGCCCAGCTGCCTGCTGCACGCCAGGCTTCTAACGCCTGCGTGATGGGTAGACAGTCTTGTGGGTTTTGGTGTTAGCCAAACTGCGAGTCCAGGACCACCAGCCTGATTTTGCTCAAACTGAGGATTGTCTGTAGGATTTTAATGCTTTCCTTTAAAGTGTTAGTCACGCAGCCGTCTCTGACCACTTGCGACCCCATGGACTGTAATAGTCCACCAGTGTCCTCCGTCCGTGGAATTCCGTCAGGCAGGAATCCCAGAGTGGGCTGCCCTTCTCTTCTCCAGCAGATCTTCCCGACCCAGGGCTTGAACCCGGGTCTCCTGCACTGCAGGTGGACTCTTTGCCCTCTGGGCTATGAGGGAAGTTTTCCTTTAATCCTGTGTTAAATGAACAGCTTTACTTGGTCTTGTTCTGTGCGCTGTCTGAAGTCACAGAGCGGATGAGCTGGTTACTTGTTTTTTTTTTCCGGATAGATGTGAAATACTTTCGTAATTATCAAAATAAAAGTGTCTCCATCTACTGGCCACCAGAGTTCATTTCTCGTGTCTGCCAGTGGCACAAATTGTCCCTCGTGTGTGGGAATCCCAGAGAAGGGCTTATGAACACAGGCACTGGAGTTGGTCCCACGGCTAGGAGCCTGCCTTCCCCGTCTACAGGCTGGAGGACCTTGGACAGGCCACAGGCCGCCCTGAGCCTCACATCCATCATCTTCAAAACAGTGTGAGGAATCCAGGAGATCCACAGAAGGGCGTGGCAGGGCATGAGCGCTCAGACATGCCAGTTGTTAAGGGTTTGAGCCCCTCTTTCCGTGGGGAACAAGCTGAGACTCAAAGAGAGAAAGTGATTTGCCCCGAGCCACCCAGCTGGACCACAGTCCAGAGCTCGTTCCCCTCTTCCCTCGGAAGACCCCTGCCCTCCCCGCATCGTGCGCTGTTTTCTCCCACCAGGATCTGTGTGGGCCCCAGCAGGGATGGATGGTGCCCAAGAAACATTGGGAAAGCAGGGAGGACGCCCGAAGCACACGAGGCGATTAGGAAAGCTCAAAGGAGGGACGAGCATAGGCAAGGCGTGGGGAAGAGACCCGCACAGGGATGATGGTGCCCAGCTGCCTGCTGCACGCCAGGCTTCTAACGCCTGCGTGATGGGTAGACAGTCTTGTGGGTTTTGGTGTTAGCCAAACTGCGAGTCCAGGACCACCAGCCTGATTTTGCTCAAACTGAGGATTGTCTGTAGGATTTTAATGCTTTCCTTTAAAGTGTTAGTCACGCAGCCGTCTCTGACCACTTGCGACCCCATGGACTGTAATAGTCCACCAGTGTCCTCCGTCCGTGGAATTCCGTCAGGCAGGAATCCCAGAGTGGGCTGCCCTTCTCTTCTCCAGCAGATCTTCCCGACCCAGGGCTTGAACCCGGGTCTCCTGCACTGCAGGTGGACTCTTTGCCCTCTGGGCTATGAGGGAAGTTTTCCTTTAATCCTGTGTTAAATGAACAGCTTTACTTGGTCTTGTTCTGTGCGCTGTCTGAAGTCACAGAGCGGATGAGCTGGTTACTTGTTTTTTTTTTCCGGATAGATGTGAAATACTTTCGTAATTATCAAAATAAAAGTGTCTCCATCTACTGGCCACCAGAGTTCATTTCTCGTGTCTGCCAGTGGCACAAATTGTCCCTCGTGTGTGGGAATCCCAGAGAAGGGCTTATGAACACAGGCACTGGAGTTGGTCCCACGGCTAGGAGCCTGCCTTCCCCGTCTACAGGCTGGAGGACCTTGGACAGGCCACAGGCCGCCCTGAGCCTCACATCCATCATCTTCAAAACAGTGTGAGGAATCCAGGAGATCCACAGAAGGGCGTGGCAGGGCATGAGCGCTCAGACATGCCAGTTGTTAAGGGTTTGAGCCCCTCTTTCCGTGGGGAACAAGCTGAGACTCAAAGAGAGAAAGTGATTTGCCCCGAGCCACCCAGCTGGACCACAGTCCAGAGCTCGTTCCCCTCTTCCCTCGGAAGACCCCTGCCCTCCCCGCATCGTGCGCTGTTTTCTCCCACCAGGATCTGTGTGGGCCACTGGAGAAGCAGCACGAGGAGGAAAGGAAGGAGGAGGAAAAGAAAAAGCAGGAAACAAAAGAGTCTTAGTACTGGGTGAGGACCTTGGGGAGTATGAAGGCCCAGCCACTCTGTGGTTTCCCTCCGCTGCAGCAATAAAGCTTCTGGTTTGGTCAGGTTGTCATTGGCTCATTCATTCGATCGTGTTGCTCCTGCCTCGGTCAACGGAGGCCAGCCCTGGCGGACCACGGCCCCGAGTTGACCCCTGGTTGGACGGGCCCTGGCTGTCACCCCCAGCACATGTGCCAGGGTGCCCGTCTATGGCCTCTGGGAGTTCAGCACCGGGAAGGTGCCTTCTAGAGGCGAGGTCTGGGAAGGCTCATTGGAAGGGGCACCTGAACCACTCAAGAGAGATCGGAGCTTGGCCACCGGCTGTTTCTGCTGCGAGCCGAAGATCTGAACGTGGAGGCAGAGAACCCTGAGCAGGAGAGTGGGTAGGCAGAGGGTGGTGAGGACCCAGAAGCCTGGTGCCAAGCACAAAGGCCCTTCCTTCATTAGCAGATGCCACTCTGGCCGTCTGGGGAAGCGAGTCGGTCGGGGGCAAGACAGGGCAGGAAGACCCGCTCGGAGGCTTTTGGGAGCCTCCTGGAAGAGGTGGGCGCTGGGGCAGGATGGAGGAGACTCCGGAGGCCTCAGGACCAGGCCAGAAGGGCTGTGCGTCTCCATGAGGTGTCCCCAGAGTGCCCACCTGACACCCAGGGGGAAGATGGAACGTCTAGCGGTAGAGGGTCTCACCCTGGGGGGTCACGTCCGAGGCAGACCCACTTAGAAGGGTAAAGAGGACTGAGCAGTTGAAGCCAGGAATTCTGCAAGGAAGGCTGGCGTCTGGGACGTCCCTGCTGGCCCAGTGGTTAAGACACCGTGCTGCCAGTGCAGGGAGCCAGGGCTCAGCCCCTGGGCAGGACAATGACCGCACCTCCCACCACAAAGATCTGACATGTAGCGACGAAGATCCCGGGTGCAGTCAAATAAATGTTAAAAAGAAAAAAATTTAAAAGGTGCAGCTCTCCTCTCAGATCCAAGAGCTCTGCAATATATGGCCACATGAGAGAAACAGCACCATGCAGGTGCAGAGAAGCTGGGCTGAAGGGTCGCGTGTTCTGTGTGCAAGCATCCTAAGCCAGCTGGAGCGACAGAGCCCCAGCCCTGGCTCCTGACCCAGCCCGGCGGCCCACACACCTGCGTCCTCCAAAGAGGCACCGATCCGAGGCCCCGGCTGCAGGCGTGCTGGGCCCAGGGCGCTCAGGCTGGGGAGACGGCCTGGGGCCCCACCTCGGGCTCCCTTCCCAGCCACTTCCCACGAGGAGCGTGGACCTGGAGGCTCTGAACCTCCACGAAAGCCCTCATCTCAGTAAGGTGCCATGGTCAACTCTCCTGAGAGGGTCGGCTGAACAGAGAAAGAGAAATCATTCCTGGAGAGCAGGGAGATGCGAGCGAGGCGAGACATGGGGAAGACGGAGGAGAAGGCCAAGGGCGGAGGCAGCAGAGTCAAGGAGGAAACGCCATGGAGGCTTAGGAAGAATTAAACAGTAACGAAGAACATGGACTTTGGAGTCAGACCATCCTGAGTTCCGACAGATGGAACCTCAGCCTCCTCATCAATAAAATGGGGACACAGCGGGCCACTTAGCTCAAGGACTGGCGTCCAGGAGCACTGAGTGAACGTCAGCTGGTGTTTGTTGCCAAAAGGCGCCCTGGGGAGAGTCCAGGCTCGCGTTCGTCAGACGCCAGTTGGCTGTGTGTCTCATAAAAGAGGCTTGGCACAGGCCCCTCCAGTGCGAAGCCTCGCGGATCTGAGGGGGAGAGCTGGAGGAGACGGCACCGAAGGAGGCGGGCCGGCGCGGTCGGGAAATGGGCACCAAGCGGCCCTCCAGGGAAGGGCTCCACTCGGCACCGAATCTTCCGTCTCGCGGGCCTGACTTTGAAATCCACCCGTGGATGACACACACCACAGAGGTGGGCAGATTGGGAAGGTTTTGCGGGGTTCTTTGACCTCCATTTCTTAAGATCAGTATTCAGGGACTTCCGTGGAGATCCAGTGGTTAAGAGTTCCCTGCAGGGGGTGCAAGTTCAAGCCCTGGTCGGGGAGCTAGGATCCCAGATGCCCCGGGACATGGACAGAACATCAAAACAAACATTTTAAAAGATCAATATTCACTCTTCTTTATTTGCTCTCATAACGAAAATAGATTTTTTTTAATGCCCCAAATATACAAATATCATGGATGTACACATTCCAGAAAAAGCTGAGGTCTGAGCTGCTACAGGGTCGGAGAGCAGGGATGGCCTGGTCTCACGGTCCCAGACCAGGAGCTGGCAGGAAGCTGACCACTGGCCCAGTCCCACAGGGGTCTGAAGAGGGAGCCGGGGGTCTCGGCATGAGGTACTGACGGGGGGCTGCGGTGGATGGTTTTCTGGGCCCTCTGTGGGATGTCTTCATCCCAGCAGGCCCGAGGGAGAGGCCTCTGGACCTTGAGGAAGCTGGGTGGGTCTAAGACATTCCAGTGGCCTCAAAGGGCCCCCGGCCACCGGTCACCCAGAGGAAGGTCCCCAGCCACGTCCTTCCCAGAGAGGCTTACTCTGGAGTGGCTGGTCACAGGTGGCGGACACGTTTCGCCAGAGACCCTGGCCCTGTCTGCGGTTATCTGGCCTCCTAAGAGGGATCTAAGACCAGAAAAATGCCTCAGTTGAAGAAGGTAAAATCTGTCCATCATTGATAACACACATATTATGAGCTGGAGATAGACCGGTGCAGGCCAGGAGCCTCCCAGCGCCGGCGTCTGGGCAGAGGCAGGCTTCAGCCCCAGCACCTCCTTTAGGCCTAGGAAGCGACTTGTCTGCAGGACCCGCGGAATCCCTTCCATTTTGGAACGACGGCGGCTGGGCAGGCAGGGCCGGTGCAGAGGGAGCCCTCCTCGTGAGGCCTGGAGGGGGCTCCAGGAGTGGCTCGGCGCCCTCTGGCCTCGGGGAGCGGCGGGAGGCCACCTGTCCCCGGCCACCGTGCACCTCTGAGCCTCGACCGCCGTCAGAAGAGGCAGGAGCCCCGCAGCCCGCGGGCCTGGCGCAGCTCGGCCGACAGGGAGCGGCTCATGTGCTGGGTGGTGGAGCGGACGCTCTCGGCGGCCTCGGCTGCGCGGCTCAGGGCCTTGTTGAGCTCCTCCAGGTCCTCCAGGTCCAGCTGGATGGAGTGCCGGGGGCCCCGGGCCGGCCGGGAGGAGGCTGCGGCGGGCCCCTCGGCGGCGGCTCGGACCGAGGGGGCTGAGGTAGGTGCTGGCGGCGCGTAGTACCTGGGGAGAGAGGAGTGGGGGTTCACTGACCATGGAGAGGGCTGGGGGCTTCTCTGAAATGGGAACATTAAGCCCCCTGCCAAGGGATGTGTTGGAGATGAAGGAAGATAATGGGAGTGCCCGACCCAGAACAATGGTCAGCGCCCTATCTATCCGTCCATGGAGCACACTCTGACCTTACACTATCTTCCAGCCGTCACGGGAGATGAGAACATAGGCTCTGCCTGCTGCCTTCTTGGAGCTTCTTGAAAGCCTGGTCTCCGGGAGACCAGGACTACTCCAGGCACTGGTATGTGTCAGCTGTGAAGCGATGGAGGAGCATGACAATAATAAACAGGAGAGCAGGGGGTGGAAACGTGTCCGTCCCAGCCTGGTCCTGCAGGAATGCGGGGTGCTGTTTAGAAGTTCCAGGGAAAATGGGCAGAGAAGCCACGAGAGGATGCACGGATTTCTCCAAGATGTGACTCCTGCGTTCATCCAACGATGCCCAAGTTTAGGAGTCAAAGAAACCGGCACTGAGCAAGAAGAGAGGGGTGGCGCCTGTGTCGGGGAGCAAAGTGTGTAGGAAAGAGGGGACAGAGATGCATGTCACCTAAAGAGAGCAGGAGCCAGTGTGGACAGGCCTGGGGAGAGACAGTCGCTGGTGTTCTGCTTGGCAGACTTCCAACTCCGGTCTTATTCCCGATCCCTCACGTTCTAATTTCCATGATCGCACAGTGTGAGGAAAGGGCTATGCTAGGAGCTGAGCAGATGTCTCTCCAGACAAGACAGACAGATGGCCAAGAAGCACGTGAAAAGACGCTCAGCCTCATTAGCCATCAGGGAAATGCAGACCAGAACGACACGAGATGCCACTTCACGTACCCGCTGTGCGCTGGGACGGCGAGAAACAAAGACAGACAGCGGTGAGAGCTGATGAGGACGCGGGACCCCGGAGACCTCGCACACCGCAGGGGCACGAGAAATGGTGCCGCTCGTGTGGAGAGCCGTTTGACTGCTGTTCCGAGAGTTAAACCGAGCTTCTGGCTCGGGGGCTGGAATTTCCACCTTTAGTCCCCACGGGTCAGGCTCTGAGATACGTGCTTTCCTATCACCATCTCGCTTATTTAGTAGGCATTTTTATGCTTATGTTACAGATGAGCCAAGCGAAGCTCAGAGAAGCTAAGCGATGCTCGAGGCTCTCTGAAATCTCAGTCTTTCCACTTGGCCACCCACACAACCGTGAACGAGTCACTTCCCTTTCACAGGCTCCATGTCCCAGGGTAGATGCAACAGGACAACTCAGGTGGAAAGCTCCCTTTGCTCAGTGCTCTGTACTTATCGGCTCCCGGGGCCTCTTCCAGAATCAGAGGGCTGGGGCCGCATGGGCCAAAACCCACAGATGATTAGCTCCCAGCAGATGCTGAGACACATTGCCTGAACCGAATGAAGGAACGGGCTTCTTGGGCCCAGTTCCCTCCTTTAGGGACAGACTGGCTGGTGTAACTACTGGATTCCCACACACCCCTGCCTTCTAATAATTCAAGGATCAGACTGGCCTGAGAATTACCTCAAACTCCCGCTAGAGCAGATGCTACAGCACAGAACAAACCACCACCAAGAAATCCCGCCGAATCGAAAAACCTGCTGGTGGCTAGAAAGCCTGGCTAGAAACCCTCGGGTGCAGAGGTTATGTGGCAGCTGGCCAGCAGGTGGCAGCACGGTCCCATTCAGCTTTCTAAGGCTTTCCTGGCTGCAGCCACTGAGCATGCTCAGTCCTGCTAGATGGGCCAGTGGAGAAACAGGAGGATGTTATCAGCCCCAATTCCAGGAGCACCAGAAGCATGCGGTTCCTGGCCACCCTGACCCCCTTATTTCACCGGGAGGGAAACAGGCACAGAACTAGCTGACAACAGTCCAGAGGACACAGATCTCCTGATTCCACGGTCTAGACTTTTTCTCCTGCCCGATCCCGTCATGTTGAAGCCACCTATCATTTTTCCTTTTACCAGCAACAGTATTGAACAGGTAGCAGCATCTGCTGTGAACTAAGCTATGCTTATTGAGCAAAACGCACGGGCCAGCATCCACTACGAACCCCAGAACACCTCACGGGGCTCTCGCCGCCTGCCTCGTCTAATTTTGACCTCATTTAACAAGGCGGAGAGTGAGGCCCAGAGAAGAGGCAGTTTTAGCAAGGCCACAGGCTACCTAGCGGCAGACACAACTCCAGCACAGCTCTGCCTAAAGCCTGAACAGTCTCTGTCTCGACTGCTGTGTCTTTTGTCTTGACTGATGTGACAGTCGAACGTGACGTGTAGAACGTGACTGCCTATCTGGCCACGGGCCTGACCAGGATGCCTCGGAAGAGTCAAAGCCATCGGGAACAAGGAAAATCTAAGAAACCGTCTCAGCCAGGGGGAGCCTGGCAGACGTGCAATGACTCCATCCATGTGGTATCTTGGGTGGGGGGCGGATCCCGGAACAGAGAAAGGATTTCAGGTAAAAATGTAAGAAGCCTGAATAAACTATGTGAAATTGTTAGCTTCACAGTCATGTCTGACTCTTCGCGACTCCACGGACTGTAGCCCACCAAGCTCCTCTGTCCGAGGGATTCTCCAGGCAAGAAAACTGGAATGGGTTGCCATTCCCTTCTTCAGGGGATCTTCCCAACTCAGGGGTCAAAGTGGGGTCTCCTTCACTGCAGGCAGATTCCTCACCATCTGAGTCACCAGGGAGAGCCTAAATAAACTCTGGGCCAACCTATGGACTGTATTGAATCACAGTGTATAAATAAGGGCTCACGAACTGCGCACGGACCCCATCAGAGCGTGCGTGTGTGCTCAGTCATGTCCGGCTCTTGGTGACTCCGTCGACCGTAGCCCTGCCAGGCTCCTCTGTCCATGGCACTTTTCAGGCCGGACTACTGGGGTGGCTTGCCATTTCCTCCTCCAGGGGATCTTCCCTACCCAGGAATTCCACCTGAGTCTCTTGCATTCCCTGCACTGGCTACCGCTCCTGAGAAAGTGACCATATCAAGATGAGATGTCAGTAACAGAGGAAACTGTGTGTTTGGGGTGTATATGAAAACTCTCTGTGTTATCTATTCCATTTCTGTATACATCTAACACTGTTCTAAGAATAAAGTCTATTTTTTCCTAAGTGAGTGGGCATTGCTTGCTTGCTGAGAAGACCCACGAGGAAATGGAAGATGCTGAGGGTTCCAAGTCCCCGCGAGGCTGTCAAAGGGCCGGGCCCTCTGCCAGGCTCCTTCACGGTTGGGTCCCCAGGGCCGAGCAGTCTCCCTGGTACACAGGGAGCCCTTAGGGTTTGTTGAGTGACTATAGGAGCGTTTGGGGAGAAACACAGGAGCACTCAGTGCCAGGTCTGAGTGCTTAAGCGATTCGGGCAGAGAGGCTAGGAGGGCTGGAATGGAAGGTTCTTACACAGTGGCTGATGGGTAAGGCATGACGGGCACCGAGGAGACGTAGGCTAAGGCAGGAGGCGCCGGCGCAGCGGCCAGATACCACAGGCCGGGCGGCGGCCGGGATGGCGACCCTGCTTGCTTGCTCCTCGGCTTGGGGGTGGAGGCTGAAGGTGCATTTCTCCTGGTGGCAGCCTTTTCTGGTGCTGTCAGGGAGGGACACCAGAGAGACACAGTCTCACAACTTGAAAAGATGTGGCAGAGAACAGAGGGTCCCCCACCCCCACCGGCCCCATGAGAGCTGGACAGTGGGTTGGCCATGCGAGGAGGGCCTCGCTTTGGGATGGGAGGCCAACTCTCACCCAACTTGCTCCACCCCAGACGGGGTGAGATGCCAGGGCCCCAAACCCCAATCCAGGGGAGCCGGGGAAAGAGATGGAGCATCAGTCCTACCCGAGGTGGCTGAGTCTGGTCCGTCCCCCTCGGAGGGGGGCGCGGCTTGACCGCACTGAGGGCACCGCAGGGTCTCTCTGCGAGACGGTCCCGGGAGGTCCTTGGTGATGGCATTACCTGGAAGAGGAGGCAGCGAGGTCAGGAGAGGGCCGTGTCCAGGTCATCAGGCCCCACAGGCCTACACCGCGGAGCTCCCCGCAGGGACCACGGCGGGGGAGACAAGCTCCCTCTGCTGGCTGACCAGGGCAGTAGCCCAAGCCACTGGACTAGCTATTATCCTCCCTCCCCCAATTTACGGATGGAGAAACTGAGGCTCCGAGAGGTTGAAACATCTGCCAAATCTCAGAGCTGGGAAGCAGCGGTCCTCTGTCTGATCTCAAGCTCCCCTGACGGCAGCCCCTGTACGTATGGCCATTCTCCACAGGGACACAGGCACATTCTCCAGGAAGGACTCCACAGGCCCCTGGACGCCAGGCAGGCTGACAGGGCAAGGGGCCCTGCGGAAGATGCTGAGGGTTCCAAGTCCCGAGGCTGTCAAAGGGCCCTCTGCCAGGCTCCTTCACGGTTGGGTCCCCAGGGCCGAGCAGTCTCCCTGGTACACAGGGAGCCCTTAGGGTTTGTTGAGTGACTATAGGAGCGTTTGGGGAGAAACACAGGAGCACTCAGTGCCAGGTCTGAGTGCTTAAGCGATTCGGGCAGAGAGGCTAGGAGGGCTGGAATGGAAGGTTCTTACACAGTGGCTGATGGGTAAGGCATGACGGGCACCGAGGAGACGTAGGCTAAGGCAGGAGGCGCCGGCGCAGCGGCCAGATACCACAGGCCGGGCGGCGGCCGGGATGGCGACCCTGCTTGCTTGCTCCTCGGCTTGGGGGTGGAGGCTGAAGGTGCATTTCTCCTGGTGGCAGCCTTTTCTGGTGCTGTCAGGGAGGGACACCAGAGAGACACAGTCTCACAACTTGAAAAGATGTGGCAGAGAACAGAGGGTCCCCCACCCCCACCGGCCCCATGAGAGCTGGACAGTGGGTTGGCCATGCGAGGAGGGCCTCGCTTTGGGATGGGAGGCCAACTCTCACCCAACTTGCTCCACCCCAGACGGGGTGAGATGCCAGGGCCCCAAACCCCAATCCAGGGGAGCCGGGGAAAGAGATGGAGCATCAGTCCTACCCGAGGTGGCTGAGTCTGGTCCGTCCCCCTCGGAGGGGGGCGCGGCTTGACCGCACTGAGGGCACCGCAGGGTCTCTCTGCGAGACGGTCCCGGGAGGTCCTTGGTGATGGCATTACCTGGAAGAGGAGGCAGCGAGGTCAGGAGAGGGCCGTGTCCAGGTCATCAGGCCCCACAGGCCTACACCGCGGAGCTCCCCGCAGGGACCACGGCGGGGGAGACAAGCTCCCTCTGCTGGCTGACCAGGGCAGTAGCCCAAGCCACTGGACTAGCTATTATCCTCCCTCCCCCAATTTACGGATGGAGAAACTGAGGCTCCGAGAGGTTGAAACATCTGCCAAATCTCAGAGCTGGGAAGCAGCGGTCCTCTGTCTGATCTCAAGCTCCCCTGACGGCAGCCCCTGTACGTATGGCCATTCTCCACAGGGACACAGGCACATTCTCCAGGAAGGACTGGCCCACAGTGGCCCCTGGACGCCAGGCAGGTCAGTGGAGGTCTCAGTGGGCAGGAGGAGCGTTGGCGCCCTGGTTCTCTTCCCAAGCAAATCTTCAGCAGCGCATCTAGGAGACTCCAGGGTCCATCTGCCTCTCCTTCAGGCCTCAGCTCAGCATCCCTCCCTCTGGAACGTCTTCCCACTCACCGGGCTGAGTTACGGGCTCTCCAGCCCTGCCCTGTGCTCTCCCATCCCTTTGATCCCGTCTCTTTAGCTGAGAGTTTGTTAGGGACAAGGCCCAGAGGCCAGTATAAGAAGACGCTGAATACATGAATGAGTGGTAGGCCTGCTGGGACTCTAGCTAAGGCACAGCAATATAGTGGTTAAGAGCCAGGGCTTTAGAGTCACAAGACCTTGGGTTCAAATCCTGGCTCGACAACTTGAAAGCTGTGCATGCTTGGGCAAGTTACTTAACCTGTCTGAGCTTCAGTTTCTTCACTCGTGGACACAGTAATAAAACGGACAAAACCTATTTCATAGAGTTGCAAGGATAAACCTTGCAAAACCCTTAGCATGCTGCCCTGTATACAGTAAGGGCTTAATAAATGACAGCTCTATCCTTACCCACATTATTGCTTGAAAGGGCCTCAGAGACCACTTCCAAACCCTTCATTATAGCTGTGGCGTCCAAGGCTCAGAGAAGTTAAGGAACTTGTCTAATGTCACACAGCGTGTCAGTGGCATACTTGGGACTAGAACTTGGGGTCCATATTCTCAGGCCAATGCTCTTCCCACAACTGTTCCTCTAAACCCTTGGGGTTGGGGGAGAGGTGAGGGGAAGACAGAGGCAAGATAAGATAAGCATAACTGCCAGCTTGCCTATTGCCCGCGCCCCCCTGAATCGGGAACTTTGAAATCAAGTTCAAGGCTCCACGCGTCAAGGTGAAGGGCAGTGTCTTTAGGCAACGCGCCGGGAGACACTGCTGTGAGGGCAGGACGCCCGGGGAAGGCTGAGAAGCCCAGAAACATCCTGTTCTCTTGTCTGCACCTTGACCCACTGCTGAGCTCAGGGCAGCCCTGTCCTGGCCCCCAAGAGCAAGAAGCTACGGCCTTTTCACGGCCCTGGCCGCGTCCCCAGGCACCATACCCTACCTGGATCCTCTGTCCTCATGGGTCGGCAGTGGGGACAGGAGACGGGGCCACTGCCTCTTGGGACGGTCTTGGGGCTCAGAACATGGTACTCCTGGCCTGGGGAAGAAACCAAAACAGTCTCGGCTGTGCAGGGATGCAGGACTGGGGACGATGTAGAATAAGACTCTCTCTCCTCTTCCTGCAGATGGTTAATAATCTCCCTCTCCATCTTTCCCTCATGCACACACACACACACACATGTATAAATATGCCCACATGCCCCAGTATGCATGTACATGAACACATACACAGAAAACACATCTATTTGTCTGTATATTGTAAGGTCTGGGCAGACACCTGCTTCATTTCAGATCCTATTAGGAACCAACTGCCTAGTTCTTGACTGATGCTTGGGCAAGTTACTTAACCTGTCTGAGCTTCAGTTTCTTCACTCGTGGACACAGTAATAAAACGGACAAAACCTATTTCATAGAGTTGCAAGGATAAACCTTGCAAAACCCTTAGCATGCTGCCCTGTATACAGTAAGGGCTTAATAAATGACAGCTCTATCCTTACCCACATTATTGCTTGAAAGGGCCTCAGAGACCACTTCCAAACCCTTCATTATAGCTGTGGCGTCCAAGGCTCAGAGAAGTTAAGGAACTTGTCTAATGTCACACAGCGTGTCAGTGGCATACTTGGGACTAGAACTTGGGGTCCATATTCTCAGGCCAATGCTCTTCCCACAACTGTTCCTCTAAACCCTTGGGTTTGGGGGAGAGGTGAGGGGAAGACAGAGGCAAGATAAGATAATCATCACTGCCAGCTTGCCTATTGCCCGCGCCCCTCCCTGAATCGGGAACTTCTGAAATCAAGTTCAAGGCTCCACCGCGTCAAGGTGAAGGGCAGTGTCTTTAGGCAACGCGCCGGGAGACACTGCTGTGAGGGCAGGACGCCCGGGGAAGGCTGAGAAGCCCAGAAACATCCTGTTCTCTTGTCTGCACCTTGACCCACTGCTGAGCTCAGGGCAGCCCTGTCCTGGCCCCCAAGAGCAAGAAGCTACGGCCTTTTCACGGCCCTGGCCGCGTCCCCAGGCACCATACCCTACCTGGATCCTCTGTCCTCATGGGTCGGCAGTGGGGACAGGAGACGGGGCCACTGCCTCTTGGGACGGTCTTGGGGCTCAGAACATGGTACTCCTGGCCTGGGGAAGAAACCAAAACAGTCTCGGCTGTGCAGGGATGCAGGACTGGGGACGATGTAGAATAAGACTCTCTCTCCTCTTCCTGCAGATGGTTAATAATCTCCCTCTCCATCTTTCCCTCATGCACACACACACACACACATGTATAAATATGCCCACATGCCCCAGTATGCATGTACATGAACACATACACAGAAAACACATCTATTTGTCTGTATATTGTAAGGTCTGGGCAGACACCTGCTTCATTTCAGATCCTATTAGGAACCAACTGCCTAGTTCTTGACATTCGGACCAAAAATCAAACCCAGGCTCAGCCAGGATCGGAAAGCAGGCCAGGAAGGCATGATGAGCAATGACAAAGCGTAAGGCCACTCCGCAGACGCCGGCCGGCTGCCTGGGACTCGGATGGCTTGGGCACGCGGTCAGTGGTGCTTTCCCTGCGCTCCAAGCGGCTGGAAAATGGGGACAGCCGCACCGTGGGTTTCGCAGGCCTGTGGGGAGGGCTGAATGGGGCCGTGTCCGTGTATTCTGCCCTGCACTCCGCCGACCTCTGCTGCTCGAGGGTGTCAGAAAGTCGGGCAGCCTCTTGGGTCTCCACTCAGCCCCAGCGCCCCCTGCCTCATCTGTCCCCGAGTCCCAAACAAGACCTTCCGCATGACGCCTGATGAATCCTTTCTTCTTTCCTCTGCCAGGCAGGGTCTCCACTGAATACGCCACGAGTGTTGTGTTGGGGCCCCTGGACGCACTGCTGTCTTCCTATCTAACCCCCAGGGTCTACCTGCTCTGCTGGGAGACGTGTCTCTCATTTCCTGCCTTGCCTTCATCGCCCAGCCTTCTGGATCTGAGGCTCACCACGCCCGCCTCCCCAGTGAGCTGCGGGTGAGAGCCAAGTCTGTAATTGACCTACTACCATGTACACGCTTCCTAGAATGGCTTGTGACTGGCTTCTCTGCTGTGTAGTCAGATTCAAGGCAGGAGCCGTATCCCTATTTAATGGGAGAGACTTTGGATCCTCATGGGTCGGCAGTGGGGACAGGAGACGGGGCCACTGCCTCTTGGGACGGTCTTGGGGCTCAGAACATGGTACTCCTGGCCTGGGGAAGAAACCAAAACAGTCTCGGCTGTGCAGGGATGCAGGACTGGGGACGATGTAGAATAAGACTCTCTCTCCTCTTCCTGCAGATGGTTAATAATCTCCTCTCCATCTTTCCCTCATGCACACACACACACACACATGTATAAATATGCCCACATGCCCCAGTATGCATGTACATGAACACATACACAGAAAACACATCTATTTGTCTGTATATTGTAAGGTCTGGGCAGACACCTGCTTCATTTCAGATCCTATTAGGAACCAACTGCCTAGTTCTTGACATTCGGACCAAAAATCAAACCCAGGCTCAGCCAGGATCGGAAAGCAGGCCAGGAAGGCATGATGAGCAATGACAAAGCGTAAGGCCACTCCGCAGACGCCGGCCGGCTGCCTGGGACTCGGATGGCTTGGGCACGCGGTCAGTGGTGCTTTCCCTGCGCTCCAAGCGGCTGGAAAATGGGGACAGCCGCACCGTGGGTTTCGCAGGCCTGTGGGGAGGGCTGAATGGGGCCGTGTCCGTGTATTCTGCCCTGCACTCCGCCGACCTCTGCTGCTCGAGGGTGTCAGAAAGTCGGGCAGCCTCTTGGGTCTCCACTCAGCCCCAGCGCCCCCTGCCTCATCTGTCCCCGAGTCCCAAACAAGACCTTCCGCATGACGCCTGATGAATCCTTTCTTCTTTCCTCTGCCAGGCAGGGTCTCCACTGAATACGCCACGAGTGTTGTGTTGGGGCCCCTGGACGCACTGCTGTCTTCCTATCTAACCCCCAGGGTCTACCTGCTCTGCTGGGAGACGTGTCTCTCATTTCCTGCCTTGCCTTCATCGCCCAGCCTTCTGGATCTGAGGCTCACCACGCCCGCCTCCCCAGTGAGCTGCGGGTGAGAGCCAAGTCTGTAATTGACCTACTACCATGTACACGCTTCCTAGAATGGCTTGTGACTGGCTTCTCTGCTGTGTAGTCAGATTCAAGGCAGGAGCCGTATCCCTATTTAATGGGAGAGACTTTGAAATCCTACGACGTGCTCCCCACCCAACGCCGGGGGACCCCCTGGGGAATCAGACCCTTAAGGCAGGCCAGGAAGAAGTGACTGCGTCGTCACCCGGCCACTCAGGTCCTGCAAAACAGCCAGCTCTTCCAAGGCCACTTTAGGACGGGCCAGCTGAGCGGACTTTCCCAGAACCCAGCACAGGCCCTGGCAACGCGGAGGTCTCACAAGCTTGTTTCCTGAGTGAATGAATGGACACACACACCCAGACTCCCGGGTTCACAGCGCGCCCTGATGCTTCTGTCTCACGGAGCTCATAGAAAGCCACAGCATTCCGACAGCGGCTACATGGAAGAGGCTCTTCGGGAGGCAGACCGCCTGGGGCCAGCCTGTGCCGGCTCCAGCGCCCCCTCCTGGCTCACCTGTGTATTGGCCCCGGAAGGTGACCCTGTCCGGCCTGCCACGGCTTCCCGCTCCTCTCCTTCCATTCCGAGCGGCTTGCGGGCTGTCCTGGGGGGTCCTGCTCCTCTCAGAGGACAGCCTGGGGGAGGCCGGCTCAGATTCGGAACCTAAGAATGAAAGCGCCACATCAGAAGGCGCCGGCGGGGGTCGCAGAGCTCAGGGAGGGGGCGCATCACGCGCGCGTCCCCGCGCTGGGGTGCTCCGCCCCCTCCGGCCCGTCTAGTCACCCCCGACAGGCCATGGCCCCTGGCCGCGTGCTCCAAGTCCCCTACCCCAGCGGCCCCAGGGGCAGATGCGGCCCTGTCCGCTGTCCACCTGACTGCTCAGGGCACGTGAGCCACCTGGCCAAGGCCACGCAGCCGGGAAGACGCGAGCTGGGGCCACGGTTTCAAAGCCACGGTCCTCCAGGTGAGTCCCCTGCGCCTTCGGGCTTTGGTGTCCTGGCCTGCAGCGCGTGGGTGGTACGGCCCACTGCCCAGCGAAGGCGGAGCAAGAGGACACAAAGCCCTTCCAGATGCCGCGGTCCGGAGCGGGTCACAGCGTGCCCGGGCTGTCACTGGGAGCCCCTGGTGCCTCAGAGCACCGCGATTGCCTGACAAAGACTCCCAAGAAGGGTCCCCGAGCGGCCTAGGCATGCTGCCGTGGTCCCTGCTTGCCAAGCCCAGAGGCCCGGACCGCGGCCTCCAAACATCAGCCCCAGCCGGTGGCCACGTACTCAGGGACAGTCGAGGCACCTCCCGAGGCACCGAGGAAGACCTCGCTCGCCGCCTTCCCGCGGGGACAGCTGGGTCTGCACCCCCAGGCTCGCCAGACACTCTCTCCGAGGATTTGCTAGCCAAAGGGAGAGAGAGAGAAGGTCACCGCATGAGGTTTCATGCAGCCTTTAGAGATGTTTGATGAGAAGCCCAACCCAGAGAACCACATATCATACAAGGGAGAAGGAGGACATGACAGTCAGACCCAAAGACTCTGGAGTCAGACCCACAGAGAACGGCTCTGAGCCTCTCTGACCCTCAGTTTCCCCATCTGTCAAATGGGGGTAATAGGAGCAATGACTTCAAAGGGTGGCTGGATGAAGTGATGAGACAGTGTCCTGTGAAAGCCTTAACCTAGTGCCCTCCAACAGGAACACTCAGAAGATAGACGTTCAAGGCGATTTCATAAGTCATCATGAGTGAACAGCTGCAGAGTGAGTGGGTGACAGGGTGAACGTCCTGGAGATGCTTTAGCTCTTCATGTGGGTGGTGAGTTCGGTAATATTCACTGTATAGGCTTTACTAGTAACACATGTGTTTCATATATTCTTTTATGCATCACATAGCACTTGGTAAAAAGGAATCGAAGCGTGAATGAGTGAGTGAGTAAGCAAGAGAGGGGTGTGGCCGGGCCAGCGTCCGCTTGTCGGGGGACAGCCAGAGGCGGTCCAGCAGGCTAGCTCTGCCTTCTGCAGCTCCCACCAGAGCAAGAGGAGCCAGATGGGGGGCCACCTACCTGCCGTAGTGGGCGCCCCAAGTGACCGGGGAGCCCCCTGCCCGGTCCGGGGCCCGGGTGGGGCGGTCGACGTGGGACGCTGCGCGCGCGGGGCTGCGCGGGGGACGCTGGTGCAGGCTGTCCTCTAGCCGCAGCCGCAGCCGGGAGACCTCTTCCTGCAGCTCGCGGATGGCCTGGCTGGGGTGGGAGGGGAGACGGGGACAAAGAGCAGGTGCACAGTGGGCGGGGCTGCCCCGCGCCGGAGCACGGCCTGGCCGCTGGGCTGCCGTCCCTGCCCAGCAAGCACGGGCTAGCTCCGGTGTCAGTCGCCTCTCGAACGTCCTGTCTGCCTTTCTTGCTGCGTATCTTAACACCTCTCCGAGTTCACGTCCTCGCCCATTTGATGAGCAAAGCAGGACGCTGAGGTTTACCCAACCTAGCGCGCAGGGCCTCTGAGTAGCTATTCTGAAATGCCAGATTTTCAAGATAGAGACGAGCATGCAGAGTGGAGAAGGCGCTGGTTAAAGCTGCAGTCTAAATGTTCAATTCTGGGTCTTCCCTGGTGATCCAGTGCTTAAGATTCCGCACTTCCAATGCAGGGGACACGGGTTCGATCCCTGGTCGGGGACTGAAGATCCCCCGTGCCCCATGGTGCGGCCTAAACCAGACCAACGCCTTCAGTGCGGATCTGCCTCGGCCCCCGGGTCGCCCCCCCGTTTCTCCTCCTCTGCGGCAGAGACCCTGGCGACCTGTCCAGTCTGCTTCCTTCCCACCCTTGCTCAGCCCCTCCCTCCTGGGTCCCCCTAAACATTTCCTGTGTTGCTCAAACCCATCCCCCCAGTCCTGGCAGAAGACGCTCGTCTGTCTCCAGACCTGGCCGGCGAGCGCCTGACAGACGAGCAGCGGGCCTCTCCCTCTCGAAACCCCTGAGAGCCTCACACCCCGCAGAGGCTCAGGGAATGTCGCTGATCCGGCCTCCAGGCTGGCAGGCGCTGGGGCGCTGCCTGAAAGCCTGCTGTCACCCCCAGACACAGCCCAGCCTGTGACTGGCTGGGTACCTCACGAGCCGCCGGCATATCCAGAGTAAACCTTGTTAGGGCTTCTCCTTGCGCAGGCCCTGGATCTCTAGAGTCCTGCTCTGTGAGTGCTGCTGGCATTGTGGCCTCCAATTCCACCCAGACACCCCCGGCACACAACCCCCGACGTCGGAATCCGGGCTGGGCACGGTGGCCCTCCGGGCTGGTCCTCTATGTCTGGACCCACTTCTGGGGTGAGGGCTCCCCCCAGGTTCGCTCTTGCCTGGTGGTCCCTGGATTCGTGGGGGAGAGTCTCCCGGCATCGTCTGCTGCAGACATCGGCCCTCAGATGGGTGTGCCCGGAGGGAGCGAAGACTGCTCTCTGCCTATGCCCCAGTGTTCTGTGCGTCCAAGGGCAGTCGGTTCCCTTGGCAATTCCCAGGGCAACGCTTGTTGGGGTTACCAAGGCAAGCCACGAGGGTGGCGGCGGCAGGAGGCCAAGAACTCTGGCCACCGGCTAGCCCCCGACAGGGGGCTTTCACTTTTCAGTTCATATAATGAACACGGACGCTGCAGAAAACACGCCCATGGGAAGTGTCGTCCCGTCTCGGAAGGGAAACGTTGGGGGGCAGGGAGAGGGGTCCTAGCCCCAGCAAGGAGAACCTCGAGGTCACTTCCTACCGGCTCGAGGAGTGCCTCACAGCCGAGACCAAGGAGGACCCTCAGGATCAACTGGGAGGCAGGATGCCTGGGTCCCAGCACAGCCACCACTGGGTGGGACCCTGGAGGGCCCCTGCCTCCCGTGGGCATCACTCTCCTGTCTCTAGGACGCGCTGCAACCTGCAGCGCCCGAGTATCTGACTTACTCTCGCCCCGTCCTGGTGAGGAAGAAGCTGGAGGCGACCTCCGGGGGCCCTCGGGGTGGAGCGGCCACCGCGGGGGCGGGCGTGGGAGGTGGGCTGACCGGCGCGCTGCGGAGGAGCGGTGTAGAAGTCTGCTTTCGCCTCTTGAACTCTGAGCCGGGGACAGCTAGGGAGGCAGGAGAGCAAAGTGAGTCTACAGATAGCACCCTTGAAGTGTGAACATGTGTGGGTGTGAATACGGAGGGGGTGAAGAGATGGGGCCCGGCTGAGGTCACAGATGAAGCTCCTGTGGAGGCCAGTGACCCTCAAAACAGGAAGCAGAGGTGGTTTTGCTGGGAGCTCGGGGTGCAAAGCTGCAGAGCCCTGATGGCTAGGTCCCCCTTCCTAGCCACCGTGTCTGCATCAGATCCAAGGCTCCAGGGCCCTCCCCCTGCAAAGAGCTCCCGGCTTCTCCACGCCTGGGAGCCTGCACCTCCCTCTGAGATTAGTCACAGCTTTGCCCGTTTGCATGTGTATTGGGGGAACATTCAAAACTTTAGCCTCTCAGTGGGGTGGGAGACCAGAGGTCACAAACCACGTATCGGGCATGTGCATTGAAAGACTACTCCATAATATATAAAGGAACAAATGACTGATTTACGGAACAATCTACATGACTCTCCAGAAAAGTATTCTCAGTGCTAAAGAAGGTGTATTATCCAATTTCGTTTGTGTAACATTCTGAAATGACAGAACTACAGAGATGGAGAAGAGCTGGTGGCCAACCGGCGTTCGGCCGGGGTGGACGTGTCTCTAAGAGGACACCACGAGGGACCCCGAGCTGGAGGCGGTGCTCTGTGTTATGACCGAGCCCATGTCAGTATTCGGTGGTTACCCTGCTCTATGGTTTTGCAAGATGTTTATTTCATTGGAAAAACTAGGGGAAGGGCCCATAGGATAGCTGTGCATTATTTCCTACAGTAGCATAATTAAACTTTTTAGTTTTTAGTTTTACAACTAAAGTTTCGTTGTAAAAGATTAAATGGGAACCTTAAAAAGAGGCAAAACTAATCTGAGACCAGTGGTTACCTTTAAGAGGGGTGGGAATGACTTGGAGTGACCAGGAGGGGTTTGGGGAGGGGGCTGGGGTTACGATCATGTGGAGTTTCTTAGTCTATGGTTACCTGGGAAAAATTCATCCATTTAAGTTCTTTCCTGCATGTTTATTTCAATATAAAGTTCACAGGCATTCTGGGGGGGCCACTTCTATTGATCTATCATTTATTTATCTTTGTTCTTTGGCCCGTGTGGGCCTCCCATCGCAGTGGCCTCTGTTGTCACAGAGCACTGGCTCTGGGCGCATATGCCCCATAGCTCTGGCTCGGTAGTTGGACACATTAGTCCAGCCACTCCTCAGCACGTGGGATCCTCCCAGGCCAGGGATCGAACTGACGCCCCTTGCACTGCAAGGTGGTGTCCTTACCTACTGGACCACCAGAGAAACCCTAAAAGGTTCACAGGCATTTTTAAAAGTAAACAAAGAAATCACAGATTTTATAGACATGGAAAATGTTCAGGACACGGTGCTTAGTGAAAAAAAGGTTGTGGAACATTCATGTATAATATCCCATTTCTGGTTTAAGTATTTGTAAATAAACACACACACAATGGCATTGAAACTAGCGCATAGGTTCTCCACCAAAATATCATCAATGATGGTTTTCAGCTTCATAAAGGTTTTTGTCCCCTTTTCTCCACCTTATCTGCAATTGCAAATTTTTCTACAATGAACCTGTATGGTATTTTGGATCCTAAAATGTATGATGCACATTTCTTAACGGCTGGATCATTTTTAACCCGTGCGATCCAACCAGCCCCAGGTTCTGGCCAACCCAGGTGCCTCCGCTCACCTGTGTCCACCGCCAGGGCCCACTCCGGGAAGAAGCTGGGTGCCCTATGCTGGAGAGGACTGTCCTGGCCAGACGAGGGCCTCTGGCTTCGGCTCCTGGGCATGCAGGGCTCAGAGGTTCTTCCAGGTACCGCAGGACCCCTGGTCTGACGGTGAGGGACTGCATCTCGGGGCACAGATGGAGTGAAGGACGGGGCTGACGTTCCTGGGGTGCTGGGGGGGCAACGGAGAGAGAGATGTGTTGAGGTCACACAGAAAGAGGCCACTGCCTCCGAGCCCTCCACCCGCTAAACCACGTCACTGGCTAAACCATCCTGACCTTGGGACTTGGCACCCCGGGGAGCCCAGTGTTTCTGAGGACACACCTTCCTTACACATGCATTTTCTTTATAAACTGCAGAGCTGGACACTTGCCGACACATATACACAAAATCACAAAGCTCAACTTAGCTTTTAGATAATATGCAAAGAAATACAATTTGTAGCCTTTCCTTCCCACACAGCCCTGGGCAGACCCAGGGACGCAGTGGCCTCTGTTGTCACAGAGCACTGGCTCTGGGCATATGCCCCATAGCTCTGGCTCGGTAGTTGGACACATTAGTCCAGCCCCTCCACAGCATGTGGGATCCGCCCAGGCCAGGGATCGAACTGACGCCCCTTGCACTGCAAGGTGGTGTCCTTACCTACTGGACCACCAGAGAAACCCTAAAAGGTTCACAGGCATTTTTAAAAGTAAACAAAGAAATCACAGATTTTATAGACATGGAAAATGTTCAGGACACGGTGCTTAGTGAAAAAAAGGTTGTGGAACATTCATGTATAATATCCCATTTCTGGTTTAAGTATTTGTAAATAAACACACACACAATGGCATTGAAACTAGCGCATAGGTTCTCCACCAAAATATCATCAATGATGGTTTTCAGCTTCATAAAGGTTTTTGTCCCCTTTTCTCCACCTTATCTGCAATTGCAAATTTTTCTACAATGAACCTGTATGGTATTTTGGATCCTAAAATGTATGATGCACATTTCTTAACGGCTGGATCATTTTTAACCCGTGCGATCCAACCAGCCCCAGGTTCTGGCCAACCCAGGTGCCTCCGCTCACCTGTGTCCACCGCCAGGGCCCACTCCGGGAAGAAGCTGGGTGCCCTATGCTGGAGAGGACTGTCCTGGCCAGACGAGGGCCTCTGGCTTCGGCTCCTGGGCATGCAGGGCTCAGAGGTTCTTCCAGGTACCGCAGGACCCCTGGTCTGACGGTGAGGGACTGCATCTCGGGGCACAGATGGAGTGAAGGACGGGGCTGACGTTCCTGGGGTGCTGGGGGGGCAACGGAGAGAGAGATGTGTTGAGGTCACACAGAAAGAGGCCACTGCCTCCGAGCCCTCCACCCGCTAAACCACGTCACTGGCTAAACCATCCTGACCTTGGGACTTGGCACCCCGGGGAGCCCAGTGTTTCTGAGGACACACCTTCCTTACACATGCATTTTCTTTATAAACTGCAGAGCTGGACACTTGCCGACACATATACACAAAATCACAAAGCTCAACTTAGCTTTTAGATAATATGCAAAGAAATACAATTTGTAGCCTTTCCTTCCCACACAGCCCTGGGCAGACCCAGGGACCTTCCTCCGGCTTCAGGGGCTGGAACTCCACCCGCTGGCCCTGCCACGCCTCCCTCCCAGTCCATCTTATGCATTCACCATTTCATCATCCATTTGTTGAACAAATGTTTATTTTCTCGTCTGTCGATCTTTGGTGGAGTGACAAAGGGCAGGTCATTTTCCCTTGATCTATAACAGGCGGGCAGGGACCCATCCTTGGTGTGTGTAGAATGTCCGGACCCTGCCCTGAGCTCACGGGGTCTTTGATTCTCAGGCTGTCCCAGGTGGGTGTCACGGATGGGGTTCCCCTCATTACCTGGTCTGGGAGAGCCGGTGCTCTGGGGTCTGAGTGAGGGGCGACACTTGGCTGGCTTCCGAGCCCACAAAACCGCTGTCTGTCTCCGGGGAGGCCATCCAGGGCTCCTGAAAGAGATAATGTCCCTTTAAATCTGAGGAATGTGCGGGAGGAACACTGGGAAGCCCTTCCCCAGTCCCGGCCTGGGCCTCACATTCCAGAGGCTCACAGACAGGGAGGCTGGCCCAGCGCCCAACAGCCGGGCCCTGGGCGTGAGCGTCCTGAGACAGCACCGGGCCCACGGCAGGGACCCTACGCCCCCGGGAGGACCCCAAGCAAGCCCCACGTCCCTGAGGAGTGGGAGCCAGGGCGCTGGGGAGAGAGACGGTTGCAGATTTCCTGAGCTGAGAGACAGAAAGAGGAGGAGGAGAAACAATGTTGCTTCAGGAATGGAATTCTCGTGTCCACACATCTTCAGGTGCCTGCCTGGAACACCATGGTCCTGCCTGGTTGCAGAAATGCCCAGGCTGGGCTTCCCCTGGTGGTCCAGTGGGTAAGGACACCGCCTTGCAGTGCAAGGGACGCCAGTTCCATCCCTGGCCTGGGAAGATCCCACGTGCCGCGGAGCGGCTGGACCCATGTGTCCAATTACCGAGCCGGAGCTCTGGAGCGCATGCGCCCAGAGCCGGCGCTCTGCAACGACAGAGGCCACCGTGATGGGAGGCCCACAGGAGCCAAAGAACAAAGACGGATGAAAACAGACAAATGAAAGACCAATAGAAGTGGCCCGCCCGCTCCCCTCCCTCCCCAACCCGACCCCCGCCCAAAAATAAATAAATAAATAAATCTTTAAAAAAAAAAAAAAAAATGCCCAGGCCCCTTACACAGGGAAAACCAAATTGATGAAACAGACACACCTCCAACACACTGTGTCTAACACAAGGCACAAAGATCACCCACAGAGAGAGAGACTGGTGTCTGTCACTTTCGAGTCCATGGTCTGCTGTAAATTCCTTCCACTAGGACTACAGGAGTGTGTGTGTGTGTTCACACATGCACACATAGGTGTTGACTCTTTTTAGATGTGGACCATTTTTTTTTGGCCGCTTCTATTGATCTTTCATTCATTTATCTTTGTTTTTTGGCCCGTGTGGGCCTCCCATCGTGGTGGCCTCTGTTGTCACAGAGCACAGGCTCTGGGCACATGTGCCCCAGAGCTCCGGCTCGCTGATTGGACACATCAGTCCAGCCGCTCCGCGGCACATGGGATCTCCCAGGCCAGGGATGGAACCCGCCCCTTGCACTGCAAGGCGGTGTCCACCCGCTGGACCACCAGGGGAAACCCAGCTAATTCCCTAGTTTTCAACAGGCCCCCAGGGGAAGGCTGGCCCAGCGCCCAACAGCCGGGCCCTGGGCGTGAGCGTCCTGAGACAGCACCGGGCCCACGGCAGGGACCCTACGCCCCTGGAGGACCCAAGCAAGCCCCACGTCCCTGAGGAGTGGGAGCCAGGGCGCTGGGGAGAGAGACGGTTGCAGATTTCCTGAGCTGAGAGACAGAAAGAGGAGGAGGAGAAACAATGTTGCTTCAGGAATGGAATTCTCGTGTCCACACATCTTCAGGTGCCTGCCTGGAACACCATGGTCCTGCCTGGTTGCAGAAATGCCCAGGCTGGGCTTCCCCTGGTGGTCCAGTGGGTAAGGACACCGCCTTGCAGTGCAAGGGACGCCAGTTCCATCCCTGGCCTGGGAAGATCCCACGTGCCGCGGAGCGGCTGGACCCATGTGTCCAATTACCGAGCCGGAGCTCTGGAGCGCATGCGCCCAGAGCCGGCGCTCTGCAACGACAGAGGCCACCGTGATGGGAGGCCCACAGGAGCCAAAGAACAAAGACGGATGAAAACAGACAAATGAAAGACCAATAGAAGTGGCCCGCCCTCTCCCCTCCCCCCCCAACCCGACCCCCGCCCAAAAATAAATAAATAAATAAATCTTTAAAAAAAAAAAAAAAAATGCCCAGGCCCCTTACACAGGGAAAACCAAATTGATGAAACAGACACACCTCCAACACACTGTGTCTAACACAAGGCACAAAGATCACCCACAGAGAGAGAGACTGGTGTCTGTCACTTTCGAGTCCATGGTCTGCTGTAAATTCCTTCCACTAGGACTACAGGAGTGTGTGTGTGTGTTCACACATGCACACATAGGTGTTGACTCTTTTTAGATGTGGACCATTTTTTTTTGGCCGCTTCTATTGATCTTTCATTCATTTATCTTTGTTTTTTGGCCCGTGTGGGCCTCCCATCGTGGTGGCCTCTGTTGTCACAGAGCACAGGCTCTGGGCACATGTGCCCCAGAGCTCCGGCTCGCTGATTGGACACATCAGTCCAGCCGCTCCGCGGCACATGGGATCTCCCAGGCCAGGGATGGAACCCGCGCCCCTTGCACTGCAAGGCGGTGTCCTTACCCGCTGGACCACCAGGGAAGCCCAGCAGCAGGCATTTTGAGCAAAGGCCTGGAGGCAGGAGGTTCCAGAAGATGCCGGGAAAGGCCCTGAACCCACAGCCCACGTGGACACATACCTCCAGGGGCTTCCCGCCAGCCTGGTGCCGAGACTTCGGTGGGCGGAGCTCAGAAATGCCACTTCCCTCTAGGCTGGTCAGACTGCCCTGGTGGGAGGCTGTGGACTTGGTGCCCCGAGGGTGGGGAGGCTTCCCGGGGCCCGGAGGAGCATCCTCAGCTCTGCCAAGACCCTGTAGCTGTCCGTCCCTGGTCACGGATGCACGGACATCTGCTGGCTTCACCGACGCCATCTGCTCCACGGTCTCCCTGGCAGGGAAGGATAGGCGTGGCGCCTGAGTCCCGGCACAGGCTGGGCAGCCCTGTCCTGGGAGCCGTGCAGTCCAGGGCACGAGCTCTGGAACAGCACCCCTGGATGCCCACCTGTCGCTGCCACCCTCTTGCTGTGTGACCCCGGGCAAAGCACCTCCCTCTCTGAACCTCACTTTTCTCAACTGTAAAACGAGGATGCTGATAAAACCCACCCAGTACACGGTGGCAGAAACCGTGTGGAAATTGAGACGCTAGCGTGCCCTTTCCCAGGTTTCTGGAGTCTGCCCTCCCTCTTCACTGTTCCAGCTATTCCCATCAACTTCAATCTACTCAGAAAGACTATGCCACTATTATCAACAGAAGACCAGGAATTTGTGTTACAAACAGAAACTCACTTTGCAAATAAATACAAGGACCATGAAAACGCTGTTATCTTAGTCTAGATAGATCCCGTTGCCTAGTAGAGGCTCTGGGCCTGAGGCCTGCTTGTTTTTTCTCCTTCTCTCTTTTTAAGGAAGATCGAGAGAGGCACGGAAGAGTTTACAGCCCCAAACTTCCTCTTCGCTGCACATGGAACCTCTGAGACTGAGAAGGAGAGCTGATGCTATATAATCAACGCTGCATCCCATCGTGGTGGCCTCTGTTGTCACAGAGCACAGGCTCTGGGCAAGGGCCCCCTGGATTGGACACATCAGTCCAGCCGCTGCACATGGGATCTCCCAGGCCAGATGGAACCCGCGCCTTGCACTGCAAGGCGGTGTCCTACCCGCTGGACCACCAGGGAAGCCCAGCAGCAGGCATTTTGAGCAAAGGCCTGGAGGCAGGAGGTTCCAGAAGATGCCGGGAAAGGCCCTGAACCCACAGCCCACGTGGACACATACCTCCAGGGGCTTCCCGCCAGCCTGGTGCCGAGACTTCGGTGGGCGGAGCTCAGAAATGCCACTTCCCTCTAGGCTGGTCAGACTGCCCTGGTGGGAGGCTGTGGACTTGGTGCCCCGAGGGTGGGGAGGCTTCCCGGGGCCCGGAGGAGCATCCTCAGCTCTGCCAAGACCCTGTAGCTGTCCGTCCCTGGTCACGGATGCACGGACATCTGCTGGCTTCACCGACGCCATCTGCTCCACGGTCTCCCTGGCAGGGAAGGATAGGCGTGGCGCCTGAGTCCCGGCACAGGCTGGGCAGCCCTGTCCTGGGAGCCGTGCAGTCCAGGGCACGAGCTCTGGAACAGCACCCCTGGATGCCCACCTGTCGCTGCCACCCTCTTGCTGTGTGACCCCGGGCAAAGCACCTCCCTCTCTGAACCTCACTTTTCTCAACTGTAAAACGAGGATGCTGATAAAACCCACCCAGTACACGGTGGCAGAAACCGTGTGGAAATTGAGACGCTAGCGTGCCCTTTCCCAGGTTTCTGGAGTCTGCCCTCCCTCTTCACTGTTCCAGCTATTCCCATCAACTTCAATCTACTCAGAAAGACTATGCCACTATTATCAACAGAAGACCAGGAATTTGTGTTACAAACAGAAACTCACTTTGCAAATAAATACAAGGACCATGAAAACGCTGTTATCTTAGTCTAGATAGATCCCGTTGCCTAGTAGAGGCTCTGGGCCTGAGGCCTGCTTGTTTTTTCTCCTTCTCTCTTTTTAAGGAAGATCGAGAGAGGCACGGAAGAGTTTACAGCCCCAAACTTCCTCTTCGCTGCACATGGAACCTCTGAGACTGAGAAGGAGAGCTGATGCTATATAATCAACGCTGCATCTCTCCTGCTAGAGCATCCACGCCACACCTCCCAAACCATTTCCAGCGCCGTCGCGATGCACATTTCACCGCTGGAGAGACGCTGAACTGCAGGTCAGAAACCCGTTTCAAAACCATAAAGGGCTGTCTACTTCCCCAGGACAGTGGCCGCCACGGTGGTTTCCGAGCTGGTGTGAGTCAAGTGGGGGAGGCTGGTTGACCTACTCGAGGGGGCCCCCGTGACTCCTCTCAGCCCGCGCAGGCGGCTGCCCGGTGGGGAGCCTCGGGGCCGCTGCTTGGCCTCGAGCGGGAGCCGGTCTGTCCACTTCCAGGGTGTCCACTTCCTGGCCCTCTGCCTCCTCCTCCGTTCTCAGGGCTTCTGGGAGGGACTTCAAGCTGAGGCACCTGCAGAAGAACACAGAGGAGAGTGACTTCTGCCCAGCAAAGCCAGCCGGGTCCCGGCGCGGGGCCTCGGTCTTGACAGGTGCTCACCGCTCCAGGAGGCCGTGGAAATCCTTCTCCACCTGCAGCTCCTTGCGCCTGAGCGAGGCCAGGCGGCCCAGCCGTCCGTCCTCGGCCTCACTGCTGGGAGCACTCAGATCCAAGGTCGCGTACGATGGCTGGGCACCGATGCGGGCGACTTCGGGCTGGAACTGGAAGGGAGGAAGGGCAGAGAGGCAGCAGACACCTAAGACCACTTTTTAAGGACCTGCCTCATGCCAGGCTCGCGCTGGGTGCTGAAGAGCAAGAAACAGGTCGGATTCACTGGCCTCTCACCCTTTCCTGGGTGTAAAAGTGGGGACTGGATCGTGTGACCTTCAACCTGGCTGGCCCCGTACAGATACCCCTTGACAACAGTCCCACCTGGCTGTAGCCCATGGCACAGACAGGGAATCGAGGCTTAAACGGTTGGCTTACAGTCATACAGAAGCAAGGGGCAGTGGCCAGGATCTGAACCGAGATGTCCTTTCTGATATGGACATCACCGACTCAACGGACCTGAGTTTGAGTAAATTCCAGGAGATGGTGAAGGACAGGGAGGCATGGCCTGCTGCCGTCCACGGGTCAGAAAGAGTCGGACACGACTGAGCGACTGAACTGAACAGATGAACACCCGGCCCCTCAAAACGCCTTCACTGCGGGGACAGGGGAGTCCCTCACGACGATGCACAAGAGGTGACCATCTCCCACAGGGTTGTGACGGGGCTGGAGAGAGTTCCACAGAGCCCCTCCCGTGTCCGTCCGTGTCCAGTGCTGCGGCCTCTGTGAGCAGCCCCCACACCCAGCCGGGACTGCGATCTGGGAGCCCGGCGGCCCCCCTGCCCCTCCCCTCTCACCACCCCTCCATGTCCAGTCCAGCAAACCTTCTAGACCTCTCTCAAGTCCATGCATAGACATAGTCTCTCCGTCTGCCCCACCACCTCCCCAGCTCTGACCTACCTGCAAATCCCATGCTGAAAAGCTCAGCAGAGTTTAAAACCGTTTCCCTGACATGACTACATGTCTCCCTCCTGGGCCCCTGCCTGCCTCTCACATCTTAGACAACCACTGCCGTCACTGTCCATACTCTGACCACAGGGCCTTTGCACAGGCTGTTTTTCCTGCCAGATGCCTTTTTCTCTTTAGTACCTAGTAATTCCTACTCCTGACTCCTTAATAAACTCAGATAAGTTAGCTTGTTATCTACTTTTACGCATGTGTGCATGCTAAGTCACGTCTGCCATGTCTGACTCTGTGTGACCCCATGGACTGTAGCCGGCCAGGCTCCGCTGTCTGTGGGACTCTCCAGGCAAGAATGCTGGAGTGGGTAGCTATTCTCTTCCCCAAGGGATCCTCTTGACCTAGGGATCGAGCCCAGGTCCCAGCATTGCAGGTGAATTCTTTACCATCTGAGCCACCAGGGAAGCCTACGAGGGTAAAGCCCACCTATCACTTTGGTTGTCTTCCCCTGAATTTCCCGCATGCATCATGAGCCTTGGCATATGGCACAAACTTCTCAAATGTGTCACAAGGAAGTTAACTCGTAGAGAAAACAATGAATGAAGGAATAGTCCGGTATCGTTGGGCAAAGAGGTACCTCAGGGCCCAGGGTCTGCATGGCCGATGTGGGGCTTTGTTCCAAAGGAGAGGGTGAGTCTGTCGGCTGGTGGGGGGAGGGCGTGGCTGGGGGGCTGTCCAAAGCCAGGTCTGACCCGGCTTGCTCAGGTTCCTGCTGGTTCTGGTCCATGTGGTCCTTCAGCTCGTCCAGGCGAATTCCCAGCTGGAATATCTCTGCCTCCAGCTCCCTGGAACGAGGAAACATCAGCCGGTCTGGGAGGCTATGTTTTAGAACAGAAGCCCAGAAATGCCCATGGAGGGCCCATCTGACATCATCATTGAGATCATAAATAAATAAACAAAATCAAAGTAGACTCTACTGGGAATAAGAAGGCCTCAGCCCGCGTGCCCTTGTGCCACCAACGGGCTGTAGGACCTTAAGTAGATCCCTTCCCTTTCTGGCCTCGGTTTCCACATTCTCCAGTGAAGGGCTTCTTCCACTCTTATCTCCGAGGTCGCTTCTCATTGCAGGGAGTCGCAAAGCACACAGATCTCAGCCTTCCAGTATCCTCCATCTGGACGTGCGGCTAATTGGGACAGGATTTCTCCCTGCTCCCCAGTTGTGTGAATTTGAAGGCCGAAGCGCGCCCCTCTGGGTGGGAACCTGGATCTGGCCCATCTGTCCTCCCAGGCCTCCCTCCGTGGCGCGCACCTGTCAGGATCAAACCTCCGGGGCGTGCCCTTGGAGCCGGCGAGCGGCTGGGCCGGGCGCTGCTCCCTGCAGGCCCTCAGGTACTCCTCCTCCAGGGCCGCGTGGGCCGCCTTCAGCCGCTGGAAGACCTGAAACCAGACGGACCAGGAAGACGTGAGCGCCTAGGTGCCGTGGGCTCCGTCTCGCAAACGCAGCGGACGAGCCGCCCGTGGAGTGGGGGCCGTGGGACTCACCCTGGACTGTGGAGCCCCCTGGGCTCCTGAGTGTCTGGAAGGCTGGGGGTGGTACCCTCTGGAACCTTCCTACCCTGGCCGATCTCCCTGCCTTCAGGTTGGTAGGGCAGAGGCACAGCTGAGGACCTTGGCATCAGCCCCGGGGGGCACCAGCCGTCCCTCGGTAGCCCTGTAAGAGCCCTGATGTTCCGTGATGGTCACGGGATCCAGGTTGCTATCTCCGTGTCACCATAAGGACCTAGTATATAGGAGAGACCTTCGATCCTCATATTCGATTCTCACATCTGTGGATTTTGGAACATTAGTCACTCTTCTCCTGAACAGACGAACACAACAGGTGTATTATCATCGCCATCATGCTGCTGACAATGGTGAGTAACGTTAATGGAACACCAGGCTCTGTCTGAAGCACGCCGCCTTAGTCACTAGCTCTTCCACATAACCCTAAGGACGGGGGTAATGCATCGTCTTCTAAAGGGAGGAAACGGAGGCACAGAGAGGTGACTTAAGACAGTGAAGGTCACACAGTGAGAGTGCAAGGTGTAGTCAGGATCCCCCGAACCCAGGCCCCGCAGTCAACGGGACAGCAGTTAATGCCTGGCTAGAATGATGGGAGGGAGCGCCTTCTCCCGGCTTCTCATCGCCCTTTTCTGGCCTCGGTTTCCACATTCTCCAGGGAAGGGCTTCTTCCACTCTTATCTCCGAGGTCGCTTCTCATTGCAGGGAGTCGCAAAGCACACAGATCTCAGCCTTCCAGTATCCTCCATCTGGACGTGCGGCTAATTGGGACAGGATTTCTCCCTGCTCCCCAGTTGTGTGAATTTGAAGGCCGAAGCGCGCCCCTCTGGGTGGGAACCTGGATCTGGCCCATCTGTCCTCCCAGGCCTCCCTCCGTGGCGCGCACCTGTCAGGATCAAACCTCCGGGGCGTGCCCTTGGAGCCGGCGAGCGGCTGGGCCGGGCGCTGCTCCCTGCAGGCCCTCAGGTACTCCTCCTCCAGGGCCGCGTGGGCCGCCTTCAGCCGCTGGAAGACCTGAAACCAGACGGACCAGGAAGACGTGAGCGCCTAGGTGCCGTGGGCTCCGTCTCGCAAACGCAGCGGACGAGCCGCCCGTGGAGTGGGGGCCGTGGGACTCACCCTGGACTGTGGAGCCCCCTGGGCTCCTGAGTGTCTGGAAGGCTGGGGGTGGTACCCTCTGGAACCTTCCTACCCTGGCCGATCTCCCTGCCTTCAGGTTGGTAGGGCAGAGGCACAGCTGAGGACCTTGGCATCAGCCCCGGGGGGCACCAGCCGTCCCTCGGTAGCCCTGTAAGAGCCCTGATGTTCCGTGATGGTCACGGGATCCAGGTTGCTATCTCCGTGTCACCATAAGGACCTAGTATATAGGAGAGACCTTCGATCCTCATATTCGATTCTCACATCTGTGGATTTTGGAACATTAGTCACTCTTCTCCTGAACAGACGAACACAACAGGTGTATTATCATCGCCATCATGCTGCTGACAATGGTGAGTAACGTTAATGGAACACCAGGCTCTGTCTGAAGCACGCCGCCTTAGTCACTAGCTCTTCCACATAACCCTAAGGACGGGGGTAATGCATCGTCTTCTAAAGGGAGGAAACGGAGGCACAGAGAGGTGACTTAAGACAGTGAAGGTCACACAGTGAGAGTGCAAGGTGTAGTCAGGATCTGAACCCAGGCCCTCCAGCACCAGGGCTCGTGGTCCCACACGTTACACGCGGCCCCCGCAGTCAACGGGACAGCAGTTAATGCCTGGCTAGAATGATGGGAGGGAGCGCCTTCTCCCCGGCTTCTCATCGTCCTCATCTCGCTCATTCTATGCTGACAACGGACGGAGGCCAAGGACAACTCAGAGCCTCGTCCCCCGGCAAGCTTGATCTTCCAACTGCTCTCAGTTTCCCTGGAGACAGGGGCATGAGGAGCGGGGGAAGAAAAGAATGATTTTGATGTTCAAGGTCCCTGACCATCCACTCGATGAGCTAATACAATCCACGTGGCACATTCTGTAACTGGAGCATGGGTGTGACATCTATAGAACACGCAGGCCTGCTAAGTCCCTGAAGTCATGCATAACTCTTCGCAACCCTATGGATTGGAACCCCCCAGCCTCTTCTCTCCATGGGACCCTCTAGGCAACAACACCGGAATGGGTTGCCATGCCTCCCTCCAGGGGATCTTCTCCGCCCAGGGATGGAATTCTCGCCTCTTACGTCTCCTGCATTGGAAAGCGAGTTCTTTACCACTAACACCACCTGGGAAGCCCATAGTAAGTAGTAATATATATAGTAACAACGTAGTAACTAGTAGTATAATAATAACAGTACAAACTATCAAACCAAGTATGTTGTATTTGCCTCTCCCAGCCCTCTTTCAGCGGCTCTCCTCACCCTGCCCTGTGCCTGGAGCATCAGCCCGGCTCCCTACCCGCCGGCTTCTTCTGGGGTCTGTCTAGGAGAGGCATTTCCTAGAGGCCAGAGGGTGGGAGGAGAGAGACCTGGGAGGGAACAGCTTCAGGCAGGTGCTGGTCCCTGGGCTTCCGTGTCCCTTGTCGGGTCCCCTGAGGCTGGGGACCACACCCCTGCTAAGAGCCCTGACCCCTACCCCCGCAGCTTTGAGAGCTCCATCTGCTGCTTTCTGCAGAAATCTGAATTTAAAGATTTATTTATTTATTTACTTTGGGCGGGGGTCGGGCTAGGGAGGGAGGGGAGCGGGCGGGCCACTTCTATTGGCCTTTCATTTCTCTATTTTCATCCGTCTTTGTTCTTTGGCTCCTGCGGGCCTCCCATCCCGGTGGCGTCTGTCGTTGCAGAGCGCCGACACTGGGCGCATGTGCTCCAGAGCTCCGGCTCGGCGATTGGACACATCAGTCCAGCCGCTCCGCGGCACGTGGGATCTTCCCAGGCCAGGGATCGAACCGGTGCCCCTTGCACTGCAAGGCGGTCTCCTTATCCACTGGACCACCAGGGGAAGCCCAAATCTGAATTCTATATGTGACCACAGTTACCTAGAAATACTGTGGTCCAGAAGGGAATAAGCTAATAACAGATTGGGAGGTCTCTTTGCCTTACCCTCCTCCCCAGGTTTCAAGTGTTAAAAATTCCTTTTATAATAAAGAAAATTTAAAAAGATAAGGCCTTTTCCTGGCTGCTGACAGGATAATTGGTGGGAAGCTGAGGAGGGCAGTGGTTATGACCTTGGACTTGGCAATCAGACAGACCGGGGTCTGAGCTGTGCCGCCCACTGACTGTGGGCTTCAAGTTACCTCTCTGGGCTTCAGTTCATCCCAGTTACGTGAGTGATGACTGTAACTGCCTCGCCAGATTTTTAGATGATAAAATGAATTAACGTCCGTCAAGGGCTTACCACAGACCCTGGAACACCACCATCATCGCTTAATAAGTGGTGACTACCGGGTACAGCGATCATTATCATAGAAAGCTAAGCAGGGGCTGTTGGTTCTAAAGGGAGACACTTGTGTCTGGGAATCTCTGGTCTGTTTTGCAGGAAACAAGACTTTGCAGACTGTGCTACAGGAGGCAAGCGGTTGCCTGGCAGCTCCCAGGGCATCTTCTGAAGAGGGCGGTACCTCGAGCTGGTCCCGGGGCGTCAGTCGTCCTGCGTGTATCAGTTCTACAAAGGACTCCACCTGGGCATTGGAGGGGAAAGAAACACCCACCATTAATCCAGGCTCAGGCGAGTTCTGCCGACTCCCACACTTAGCCATAGTCATGCTGCCGCACAGGGAGCTGGGTCCCACCTTGGGATGTTGGTTTTCTGACAAGCCAGAAATAGGCTTCGGCACTAGCTTGGCCTTGGAAAAATCAAAGGGAAGCCTCCAGGATTTTACTGACACCAAAGCACACTCACTCATGTGCATGAAACCCATGAGGCAGGATATTACCTTTAGCTGGGGGCAACAGGAAACCGTCTGGGTGTCTATGTGTGGAATAGTATGCAGCCATGACAAAGAGGGAGGCACTTGTGTGTGTTCTTATGAATAAATGCCTTCAAGACCTACTTTTCATCATCAAATCAAGGTATAAGACAGTGTTTATGGTATGCTACCACCTGTATAAAATTCAGAGAGGATGAAGAAGGAAAAATACAAATACAGTTGCTTATACATTATAAACTATATCTAGAAGGAGGCGAGAAACTAAAATATTATTTCTGCAGAGGAGAACACAGGCAGAGGAAAAAGGTTTTCTACTATATATATTTGAACTTGGAACAAAGAGAGTTGATTGCCTATCTAGAAATAAATATTCAAATTTGGGATATTAAAAAAATCAAAATACAGCATAGTGTGCATACTTATGTGACCGTTTCTGTAAATGCATGTGTGTGCATTAAATATCTGGCCCAAAGCAGAAGAGGAAGATTAAAAAAAATTCACTGAATATATTCTTTGCCCTGGTGATGACTGTAACTCTATTTTTAGATGATAAAATGAATTAACGTCCGTCAAGGGCTTACCACAGACCCTAAATAAAGTGGTGACTACCGGGTACAGCGATCATTATCATAGAAAGCTAAGCAGGGGCTGTTGGTTCTAAAGGGAGACACTTGTGTCTGGGAATCTCTGGTCTGTTTTGCAGGAAACAAGACTTTGCAGACTGTGCTACAGGAGGCAAGCGGTTGCCTGGCAGCTCCCAGGGCATCTTCTGAAGAGGGCGGTACCTCGAGCTGGTCCCGGGGCGTCAGTCGTCCTGCGTGTATCAGTTCTACAAAGGACTCCACCTGGGCATTGGAGGGGAAAGAAACACCCACCATTAATCCAGGCTCAGGCGAGTTCTGCCGACTCCCACACTTAGCCATAGTCATGCTGCCGCACAGGGAGCTGGGTCCCACCTTGGGATGTTGGTTTTCTGACAAGCCAGAAATAGGCTTCGGCACTAGCTTGGCCTTGGAAAAATCAAAGGGAAGCCTCCAGGATTTTACTGACACCAAAGCACACTCACTCATGTGCATGAAACCCATGAGGCAGGATATTACCTTTAGCGGGGGGCAACAGGAAACCGTCTGGGTGTCTATGTGTGGAATAGTATGCAGCCATGACAAAGAGGGAGGCACTTGTGTGTGTTCTTATGAATAAATGCCTTCAAGACCTACTTTTCATCATCAAATCAAGGTATAAGACAGTGTTTATGGTATGCTACCACCTGTATAAAATTCAGAGAGGATGAAGAAGGAAAAATACAAATACAGTTGCTTATACATTATAAACTATATCTAGAAGGAGGCGAGAAACTAAAATATTATTTCTGCAGAGGAGAACACAGGCAGAGGAAAAAGGTTTTCTACTATATATATTTGAACTTGGAACAAAGAGAGTTGATTGCCTATCTAGAAATAAATATTCAAATTTGGGATATTAAAAAAATCAAAATACAGCATAGTGTGCATACTTATGTGACCGTTTCTGTAAATGCATGTGTGTGCATTAAATATCTGGCCCAAAGCAGAAGAGGAAGATTAAAAAAAAAAATTCACTGAATATATTCTTTGCCCTGGGTGATGGTCTTCACCATGGGTATCTATTACAGTTAGCAAGCTTTTTTAATTAGGGAAAAAAAGGCAAAGACAATTGGGAGATGTCTAGGACTTCTAGGGAAGTTCTAGATCAGTGCCAAAATATAAAAATTCATGTAATATAATTAAATTATACTATCTAATTTATATAACATACAGAACAGAAATGTAATGCAAGCTACATATATCATTTAAAGTGTTCCAGTAACCATACTAAAAATGTGAAGACATAGGTTAGTTAATTTTCATAAGATATTTTATATCTAAAATATGATTTTGACATGTAATCAATGTAAAAAAATTTTGACATTTAAAAAACTTTTTTTGTCACAGAAAGTCTTGAAATCCAGTACAGCATGTGTATTCACTTACAGAACACCTCAGTTTGGACTGGCTGCATGTCACGTACTCACTAGCCACGTGGCCAGCGGCCCCTGCCCAGGGCAGTGCAGCCCGGATCACGAGGGGTCGCTGGTGCTATGTGGTCAGGGGTCACGCTGATCCTGCTCAGTGTGGTGGCCTTGCCTTTGCTTTGCTTTACAGCACCCAGGACAAGGAGGAACGTGATAAACAGGAACAGAGCTCATGCTGCTCCAACATGGATGAGCCTCGAAAAGACTATGCCGAACGAAAGAAGCCGGACGCAAGAGGACAAATGGTACACGACTCCATTTACACGAAATGTCCCAAACAAGTAAACCCAAAGAGACAGAAGCGAAGCCCAGACAGCACCAGTGGTAAAGAACCCGCCTGCCAATGCAGGAGATGCTGGAGACGCGGGTTTGATCCCTGGGCCAGGAATATGCCCTGGGGGCGGGGGGGAGGGCCTGGCAGCCCACTCCACTGAGGGGGATGCTCAGTGGATATGGAGTGTCTTACTAGATGATGAAAATATTCTAAAATCAATTGTGTCGATGACTATACAACTATGAATATACTAAAAGCCACTGAAGCATTAACTTTAAATGACTGAATTGCATGTTATGTGAATTTTATCTCAGTAAAGTTGTTACCCAGAAAGCAAGAAAAAAGAATGGTAGTGTTTCTTCAAAAGGATTTGTTTATGGACATGGTGATGTAACTATTGCATTTCCCTTTTTGCATTGACTACCAGGAAGCTCAAGGCCAACCATGAATCTGATAAAGTGCTCAGGGTCCAGGGGAACATTTTGTTTATTCATTTTTCCCTAAGTTTGTTTTATTCTTTTCTCCTACCCTTACTTCCCCTTTGCCCCTGTTTCCTCACTTCCATTTTCAGAATGTGGTTATCATGCGTGTATTTTCTAAGCTGCAGTTCTGGAAAAAAAAAAACCCAAGCATATAGTTAGAAACAGATCTGCAATCAATGCAGTTATTTGGATGAAAACGAAAAGGCCTCCTGAGAAGTGACTGAGAATGGATTCTGTAAGGAAAGGAACTAGGGAAGCGGGGTGGTCCATCCTAACACGGGAAAGGGAGGGTGGAGGTTCATAATGCTTCCAGAATTCTGGAAAAGCTGAAGATCTCCCCCGGGAGTGAACCAGGAGGCACTTTCAAGCACAGTTAGCCTTTGATGAGACACAGTGCCAAAAAGGGCGTTAAGCCTTGCCCCGGGGGCGAGGAGCAGGCTGGGGCTGCCCGGCCCCTAAGACGAGCAGGGCGGCTCCGAGGCACACCCGCAGGGGAGCGCGGAGTGAGCCTGGCCCGCGACAGCCCCCACCTGGCTGGCAGAGGCTCTGCTTCTCCAGGTCGACTCTGTCCCCCTCGGGTTCCACTCACCTTGGCCAGGAACCGGCTGGCCTGAGAAGCCAGCTCCTGGGCCCGCTCCACCGAGGGCTGGTCCCAGGAGACACCCCTTGGGTCCTCTTGAAGCCTCCCGTGGGTGGGCCCGCTGGGGAGTGGGGCGGGGCTCCGGTCTCCTCCAGCGGCCGGCGACCCTGGAACACACAGGCAGCACAGCATTTGGCCAGGAGCCGGCCCTGGGGCTGGGAGGTGGGCGCTCGACCGCAAAACCACCACCTCCATCCCGAGGGACGGCCGGGCGAGCTTCTCCACGTCCTCACCTCTCGAAGCCTTGGTCTCCTTAACGGTCAGTGGGGTCACCCCGGTGGGGACCTCCCCAGGCTGATGGGGCTGCTAACTGGGGCCAGGCGTGGCAAGGCTGGGCGCAGGGCCTGGCCCTGATCCCTGGGCTCTCCTGGGATGCTCTCTGTCACACACATGGCCCAAGATCGCCCAGCAGCCCAGTGGCGGGGCTAGGGCTTCACCCATGCGGCTCTGGCTCAAAGCAGACCTATTCCACACCTCCACCCGACCTCCTGAGTCTCAGGGCCCAGAGAGGGGCCGCACCTCCCTCCCCCGCACCCCGCCGGAAGCCAGGGCCTCCCGGGGGTGGACCGTGCGTCCCCAGAGCCCAACCATCACAGAGGAGCCCCGAGACACCCCTGGTCTCCCAGGCTCACCCGAAGCCGCCGGGGCCTGTGGGCCCTCCTGGGGGTCCACGTGCCACTCCACGGAGCGGGGCTGGGGGATGGTGAAGGACCAGACCTTGGTCCCCTGGGGCATCGTCCCCGTGTGGATGCTGCGGCAGGGCCGGGGCGAGTCTGAGTACAGGTTTACCTGTGGGGGAGGGGAGACCCGGCAGAGCCCAGTTGGAGGTGGGGACCCCCCAAAAGGGGTCACCTTCACTCCTGCCGTCACGCGGATGCTCAACAAACATGCTTTTGGATAATAAATACAGCCTTTCAGGGGAACTCTTGGATGCAGACAGAGCACTGGGCCAAGGGCTTACACGTCCTTTCCCTCCCTTCATACCAAGATGGAGGGACCACGGGCCCGTTTTACAGAAGAGGGAACTGAGGCTCAGAGAGGTTGAGTTACGGGCTCAAAATCTCCAGCTGAAAAATCCTTGGGCTGGGATTAGAACCCTGCGTTGATCCCAAAGTCTATGGAAAACCATAGACTTTATGGAAAACCATGGACCATTACTAATTTTACTAATACTATTTGCTATAATGTATAATCTAATTATATTATAATCAGCACAGCATTTAACAGAGAACGAGTATAATCATATTATAATATCATCATAATACTTTTATTGATGAAAACATGTCTAAAAATGATCATTACATTGACAATAGTGGCCATTAATGACTATTTCAATGAATGCATAAACCAACACATGAAGAAAACCATTTGAGGATGGATTTCATATGGTAATAGTCCAGCCTGCGGGAGAGAGGTAGAGTCAGGCAGCTGGCCAGGAGGACCATCTGAAGTTAAAGACCCGAGGGCCCTACAGCGCCTGAAAGCAGGGGCTGGTGACCTACGGTCTGTCTCGGTGAAGAGAAGCACACTCACGTGCTTAAGTGAGTGCACAATACACAGCGGTCACCATGCTCACACTCGTCATCATTGAGAGGATAACTCTTTCCATCACCATCGTCACCATCGTCATCACCACTGTCATTCACGTGGCCCTCGTGGAGGCCGGTCCCTAAAAAAGGTCCTCTCGGGTCGTGCCTCCGTGCCCCCGGCCTCGTGACATCCCGCAGCCTACTGCCTGCTGCCCTAAGGTCAGGAGTGGGCAGTGCAGCGTGGCTCCCGGGCCCCCAGCCAGGCAGCCTCTCCCTGCTTAAGCTGCTCTCCACGTCCTGGCTGTGGCCGACATCGACTCCAAAGTGAGGGACAATGGCCCAGCCGTGGATTGGTCCCCACCCTCCCCTTCTTTCAGCCTCTGACGAGAACAAAGCTGGATTTTAATAATCTCCTTGGCCATCTGCTCAGGCTCGCCTGGGAGACGTGCCCACCAGCACCCCTCCTCCCAAGGTGACCCAAATTGAGGGAGGCCCGGCCCCTCGTGCTCCCCTGCCTCCCCTGCCCGTCCCTAGCCTCATTGGAGGGAGGCCCGGCCCTCTTTCGTGCCTCCCCGGGCCCGTTTACAGAAGAGGGAACTGAGGCTCAGAGAGGTTGAGTTACGGGCTCAAAATCTCCAGCTGAAAAATCCTTGGGCTGGGATTAGAACCCTGCGTTGATCCCAAAGTCTATGGAAAACCATAGACTTTATGGAAAACCATGGACCATTACTAATTTTACTAATACTATTTGCTATAATGTATAATCTAATTATATTATAATCAGCACAGCATTTAACAGAGAACGAGTATAATCATATTATAATATCATCATAATACTTTTATTGATGAAAACATGTCTAAAAATGATCATTACATTGACAATAGTGGCCATTAATGACTATTTCAATGAATGCATAAACCAACACATGAAGAAAACCATTTGAGGATGGATTTCATATGGTAATAGTCCAGCCTGCGGGAGAGAGGTAGAGTCAGGCAGCTGGCCAGGAGGACCATCTGAAGTTAAAGACCCGAGGGCCCTACAGCGCCTGAAAGCAGGGGCTGGTGACCTACGGTCTGTCTCGGTGAAGAGAAGCACACTCACGTGCTTAAGTGAGTGCACAATACACAGCGGTCACCATGCTCACACTCGTCATCATTGAGAGGATAACTCTTTCCATCACCATCGTCACCATCGTCATCACCACTGTCATTCACGTGGCCCTCGTGGAGGCCGGTCCCTAAAAAAGGTCCTCTCGGGTCGTGCCTCCGTGCCCCCGGCCTCGTGACATCCCGCAGCCTACTGCCTGCTGCCCTAAGGTCAGGAGTGGGCAGTGCAGCGTGGCTCCCGGGCCCCCAGCCAGGCAGCCTCTCCCTGCTTAAGCTGCTCTCCACGTCCTGGCTGTGGCCGACATCGACTCCAAAGTGAGGGACAATGGCCCAGCCGTGGATTGGTCCCCACTCCCTCCCCCTTCTTTCAGCCTCTGACGAGAACAAAGCTGGATTTTAATAATCTCCTTGGCCATCTGCTCAGGCTCGCCTGGGGAGACGTGCCCACCAGCACCCCCTCCTCCCAAGGTGACCCAAATTGGAGGGAGGCCCGGCCCCCTGCGTGCTCCCCCTGCCTCCCCCTGCCCGTCCCCTAGCCTCAGGTCTGGCCCCCCCAAAGGCCCAACCTGGGGGAGCAGCAGGCACAAGCTCTCAGCACCTCTGTTTCTGTCGAGAGCCCCAAGGCCTGCACAGAGGCCCTGGGAGCCGGGAGCTGGGGGGTGAGTCTGGGCCATCTCTGAGCTGCTCAGGCCTGTCCAGGGACACAGGCAGGACCTACCCCGGGTCCCTGTTTAAACCAGGGTGTCCCACGGTGCACCCAGAGGCGAGACTGGCTCCTTCAGGAGTGCTGAGCAGCGAAGGGTGGACCAGCAAGTGTGGGGAACATTGGGTTAAATAACTGACTGTTCTCAGCCACAGCTGGGTTTCTCACCGCCTTTAAAATGCTAATGGGCTTTATGAAAGGGGCGGGGAGTGGAGAGAAAAGGAAATGTTTCCCCTACCCCTCAGATCACACAAACCTCCTCCCCACTCCACCCGTCCCCCTCCCAAGGCCCGCCCCACCCCTGCGTCCCCACCCGCCTCCACCAGGTGGCCGCAGAACACACACGTTAGGAAGGGCAGCTCTGGGTCATCCTCCCTGAGTCTTTTGGGGTACCTCCAGCCCCTCCAGATCCTCCTGCGGCTGAAAGCTGCGACAGCAGCTGGAGGGAGGTGGCAACAGGGCAGCGAAGGCCCTGACTCTAAATTCTGACTCTAAGCTGGTCTCCGGGCGGCGACTTCTGACCAGCCCTGGCTCCCTGCCCCTACCCCAGGCGGGAGCAGTGGGCAGTGCAGCGTGGCTCCCGGGCCCCCAGCCAGGCAGCCTCTCCCTGCTTAAGCTGCTCTCCACGTCCTGGCTGTGGCCGACATCGACTCCAAAGTGAGGGACAATGGCCCAGCCGTGGATTGGTCCCCACTCCCTCCCCCTTCTTTCAGCCTCTGACGAGAACAAAGCTGGATTTTAATAATCTCCTTGGCCATCTGCTCAGGCTCGCCTGGGGAGACGTGCCCACCAGCACCCCCTCCTCCCAAGGTGACCCAAATTGGAGGGAGGCCCGGCCCCCTGCGTGCTCCCCCTGCCTCCCCCTGCCCGTCCCCTAGCCTCAGGTCTGGCCCCCCCAAAGGCCCAACCTGGGGGAGCAGCAGGCACAAGCTCTCAGCACCTCTGTTTCTGTCGAGAGCCCCAAGGCCTGCACAGAGGCCCTGGGAGCCGGGAGCTGGGGGGTGAGTCTGGGCCATCTCTGAGCTGCTCAGGCCTGTCCAGGGACACAGGCAGGACCTACCCCGGGTCCCTGTTTAAACCAGGGTGTCCCACGGTGCACCCAGAGGCGAGACTGGCTCCTTCAGGAGTGCTGAGCAGCGAAGGGTGGACCAGCAAGTGTGGGGAACATTGGGTTAAATAACTGACTGTTCTCAGCCACAGCTGGGTTTCTCACCGCCTTTAAAATGCTAATGGGCTTTATGAAAGGGGCGGGGAGTGGAGAGAAAAGGAAATGTTTCCCCTACCCCTCAGATCACACAAACCTCCTCCCCACTCCACCCGTCCCCCTCCCAAGGCCCGCCCCCACCCCTGCGTCCCCACCCGCCTCCACCAGGTGGCCCGCAGAACACACACGTTAGGAAGGGCAGCTCTGGGTCATCCTCCCTGAGTCTTTTGGGGTACCTCCAGCCCCTCCAGATCCTCCTGCGGCTGAAAGCTGGGACAGCAGCTGGAGGGAGGTGGCAACAGGGCAGCGAAGGCCCTGACTCTAAATTCTGACTCTAAGCTGGTCTCCGGGCGGCGACTTCTGACCAGCCCTGGCTCCCTGCCCCTACCCCAGGCGGGAGCAGTGGTGCTCCCAGGCCAGGCCGGGACTCCCTGGTCAGCTCTCCCAGCGGCAGAACCCAGGATCATCTAGTCTGGCTCTGTTAAATCTAAAAGTGAACAAATAAACAAATGGATAAACCTGAAAAAAAAAAAAGCCAGCTTAGAGTGGACTTAGCAGCCAGGCCACTGCATTCAAACTCCAGCTCTGGCACCTGTCTGTTGAGATCTTCGGCAAATGTCTTAACCTTTGTGCCTCGGTTTCCCCCAAGGTACATGACTTAAGACAGTGGTCAGCAGGCGTCACTTATTAGCATTGCTATGACACGGTGCCATCCTCACTCTGCCTCGTCCCCGTGCCTCTGCCGCATAGCCATGGCCAGGGCCTGAGCTGGGCTGGCCCGCGCCTGGGGAAAGCAGTGTGCGCTCTGAGATCAGGCAAATAGAGTTCAGTCCCCCACTTTCAATCCCTTACCAGCCGTGGAAAGGCTGAGCAAAACACTCCATCTGGCTGAGCCTCGGTTTCCTCTTGTGAAAAGGAGCCAACGAAGAGGACCTGGCGGTGGGCTTAGCCCGCAGCCTGGCATCTTTCCTGCTCAGCAAATGTCCGTCTCCTTCCCATGGTCCACACCTGTCGCTGCCACTCTACTGCCATGCCTGGCCTGGGTCTTCCGGGCCCCCAAGCTTTCCCCTGGGGGCTCTGAGCAGAGTGAGGGCCTCAGCGAGCCCCTCTCCCTGACACCGGGAGGTCACCCAGCCAGTTCAGCCTGCAAAAGCCGTAACGCTTCTTGCTCTGTGATCTGGCCTCCCTGGCAAGCGCTCTGAGCAGGAAGCTGTTCCGGGGGCCCCTGAGCCTGGACAGAGCCCTGGACACAGTGCGCGGCCCGGCTGGAAACGCAGCTCCTCGGGCTCCGTGGGACCCAGAGAGGCCTCTGCTCACACAGGCGCCACGTCCTCCTCAGCGCACTAGACCATGAGCTCCACCTGTACTGCTCCCAGCCTGGGCAAAGGGTCGTCCTGCTTCAGGAAGAGTCGAGCTGACCTGGGCTCATCCTTCTGTCAGGGAGAGCCCTCAGGCCTAGGAGTCACTTTTCTAGAAAGCAAAACCAGACGAGCTAGCGTTGGACCCTTCCTGGCCTCTCCAACCTTCCCTCTTCGGCCCCTCGCGCACGCAGGGGTCCGGGATGCCAGCCAGGCTGGTGTCCCCACAAGGCACATCCCCAAGGGTTGGGGAAAGGTCCAGAAGACACACATGGCTGTGACCCCATCCTGTCCCCCTGCCCGCGCCTGTTTGGTGCCTGGCACACATGGGCACCCAACGAACACCCAAGGAACACCCTCACTTTACTACTATTAATATTCTCTAATTCTTAGAGAAGTACGTTCCACACCCAGACTCATTCCCTTTAATGAGTAAAGGAGGAAGAAGGAGAGGAGGGAGGGAGAAGATATTCCCAGCTTCTGCCCTTGATATGGACCTTTGGCAACCTCTGCCCTTTGGGGCTCTGATTCTCCAGTCTAAAGTGGAAAGGCTGAGCAAAACACTCCATCTGGCTGAGCCTCGGTTTCCTCTTGTGAAAAGGAGCCAACGAAGAGGACCTGGCGGTGGGCTTAGCCCGCAGCCTGGCATCTTTCCTGCTCAGCAAATGTCCGTCTCCTTCCCATGGTCCACACCTGTCGCTGCCACTCTACTGCCATGCCTGGCCTGGGTCTTCCGGGCCCCCAAGCTTTCCCCTGGGGGCTCTGAGCAGAGTGAGGGCCTCAGCGAGCCCCTCTCCCTGACACCGGGAGGTCACCCAGCCAGTTCAGCCTGCAAAAGCCGTAACGCTTCTTGCTCTGTGATCTGGCCTCCCTGGCAAGCGCTCTGAGCAGGAAGCTGTTCCGGGGGCCCCTGAGCCTGGACAGAGCCCTGGACACAGTGCGCGGCCCGGCTGGAAACGCAGCTCCTCGGGCTCCGTGGGACCCAGAGAGGCCTCTGCTCACACAGGCGCCACGTCCTCCTCAGCGCACTAGACCATGAGCTCCACCTGTACTGCTCCCAGCCTGGGCAAAGGGTCGTCCTGCTTCAGGAAGAGTCGAGCTGACCTGGGCTCATCCTTCTGTCAGGGAGAGCCCTCAGGCCTAGGAGTCACTTTTCTAGAAAGCAAAACCAGACGAGCTAGCGTTGGACCCTTCCTGGCCTCTCCAACCTTCCCTCTTCGGCCCCTCGCGCACGCAGGGGTCCGGGATGCCAGCCAGGCTGGTGTCCCCACAAGGCACATCCCCAAGGGTTGGGGAAAGGTCCAGAAGACACACATGGCTGTGACCCCATCCTGTCCCCCTGCCCGCGCCTGTTTGGTGCCTGGCACACATGGGCACCCAACGAACACCCAAGGAACACCCTCACTTTACTACTATTAATATTCTCTAATTCTTAGAGAAGTACGTTCCACACCCAGACTCATTCCCTTTAATGAGTAAAGGAGGAAGAAGGAGAGGAGGGAGGGAGAAGATATTCCCAGCTTCTGCCCTTGATATGGACCTTTGGCAACCTCTGCCCCTTTTGGGGCTCTGATTCTCCAGTCTGGGAGGCAGGGGACCCGGTGACCAGCTCCTTTCTCCTCAGACCTTCTGGGGGCTGGCAGCCATGAGAAGATGGTTTCTCTGGAGAGGATGTCTCATCAAGCCCCCTCGACAGGTGCCCCTCCCTGAATCTGGCTCAGAGAGCTGAAAGGAGCCTAAGGACACGAGGCGCGGGGGCGCGGGGGAGGCAGCCCACCGGCTCCAGGACACGGGCCGTGGTGCAGTCGCTAAGGCGTGTCCGACCCTGCGACACTACGGGCGGCAGCACACCAGGAGCCGCTCTGTCCTTCACCACCTCCCAGGGTTTGCTCAGACTTGTGCCCCTGGAGTCAATGATGCTATCTAACCATCTCATCCTCCGCCGACCCCATCCCCTCCTGCCCTCAGGCTTCCTCAGCATCAGGGTCTTTCCTAATGAATCGACCCTTTGCAGCAGGTGGTCGGAGTGTTAGGGCTTCAGCTTCAGCATCCGTCCCTCCAACGAGCAGTCAGGGTTGATTTCCTTTAGGACTGACTGACCAGTTGGATCTCCTTAGAGTCCGAGGGGCTCTCAAGCGTCCCCTCCAGCACCACCGTTTGAAAGCATCGATTCTCGGGTGCTCAGCCTTTCTTAGCCTCTCACGTCTCTACCTGACTCCTGGGAAAACCACAGCTTTCACAATACGGACCTTTGTCTACAAAATGAATGTCTCTGCTTTTGAAGACGCCGTCTAGGTTTGTCATGGCTTTCCTTTCAAGGAGCAAAGCGTGATTGACCCCTTTCACAGTAGTGCCCGAGGAGGCCAGGAGGGAAAGGACCTGCCTGTCTTGGGAAGAAGTGGGGAGGCAGAAGTCACGCTCCTAGAGCAGGGCCCCTGCGTTTCCTCATTGCGGCTGCCTTGCTGACGCTTCACGGAACAGGTGCTGCTAGACGGTGGAAAGCGCTCCCTGGCAGGGGAGGGGTCTCAAAGCATGACGGGGGCAGCCCGGACAGGGCCCTGAGAGAGGCAGCAAGTGAGAGGGAGGGTCTGCCTCTGGCACCTCGGCTCCCACCCCTCCTCCGCGGCTGCCTGATGGGGCAAGAGGCCTCTAGGGGGAAGCAGGAAGCCACGAGAGACGGTGACAAGTCTCACTTCCTGCCTCACCCCAGAAAAGGGGAAGGTCCCAAGTGCAGCCTTCACAGCCTCCCCGAGATGGGGTGAGGCCCAGGCAGGACGACAGGGGTGGATTTCCCCCCACACTCCCTGTCCCACGCTAGCCATTCGGTAGGGGGAGAGGCTGTGGGTGAGAAGATGGGGGAGGAGAAAGCAGAGGTATGATCTGGGAAGGATCAGCCCCAGGGCATGAGCAGAAATTCTGTGCTACTCCTTTGGGGCTCAGAGAGCCCAAGTAACTTCCTTAAGGTCACACAGCTAGCCAGTAAAGAAACCAGAGTTGTGCTCAGGCGGTCTCACTCCAGAGCTTCTCTAGAAGGAGAGCTTCTGGTGAAATTCCTGGGCACCCCAGATTCTAGGATTCGAGGACTCAAAGCTCATCAACAGTCAAGGAGGCAGCCTGGAGAGGCAAAGTTGCTGCCCCAGGTCACAGAGCGACCCTGCAGTAGAACAAGGAAGGACTGGGTCCCGCTAGCCCCAGGGTCTCCGGAGGCAGGAGGCAGTGGCTATGGGCAAGTATCATCCTGGAGGGCTGGGGGTGGTCCCACCCCTCCGTACAACCCGGCCCAGTACCTTGGCCCCGAGGCGAAGTTGGTCGATGGTGTTTTCGGCCTCCGCATACTTGGTGAGGAGCCTGTGGTAGTCCTCCTGCCAGAAGGAAGAGGGGGCACCAAGGTCATTCACCAGGTTCCTGACTGTTAGACACCCCCTCCCCAAAGAACCCACTCTTCTGGGTGCCTCGGAGCGAAGGGCTCAATAGTGGCCGCTCAGCAACACAGACCCACACGGCCACACTCTGGAGGGTCGGACGTGGCAGGACCACCTATCCACCATCTGGTCTACATCCCCAGTGATGAGTCAGGGCTACGGGCCTCCGGGCTGGCTCACTGTGATGCACAGCCCCCGTCTGTCACAGAGAACCCTACCTACTGGCTAGGGGCAAGGAAGAGCCCCCTCTGAGAGGGAGGGTCTGCCTCTGGCACCTCGGCTCCCACCCCTCCTCCGCGGCTGCCTGATGGGGCAAGAGGCCTCTAGGGGGAAGCAGGAAGCCACGAGAGACGGTGACAAGTCTCACTTCCTGCCTCACCCCAGAAAAGGGGAAGGTCCCAAGTGCAGCCTTCACAGCCTCCCCGAGATGGGGTGAGGCCCAGGCAGGACGACAGGGGTGGATTTCCCCCCACACTCCCTGTCCCACGCTAGCCATTCGGTAGGGGGAGAGGCTGTGGGTGAGAAGATGGGGGAGGAGAAAGCAGAGGTATGATCTGGGAAGGATCAGCCCCAGGGCATGAGCAGAAATTCTGTGCTACTCCTTTGGGGCTCAGAGAGCCCAAGTAACTTCCTTAAGGTCACACAGCTAGCCAGTAAAGAAACCAGAGTTGTGCTCAGGCGGTCTCACTCCAGAGCTTCTCTAGAAGGAGAGCTTCTGGTGAAATTCCTGGGCACCCCAGATTCTAGGATTCGAGGACTCAAAGCTCATCAACAGTCAAGGAGGCAGCCTGGAGAGGGCAAAGTTGCTGCCCCAGGTCACAGAGCGACCCTGCAGTAGAACAAGGAAGGACTGGGTCCCGCTAGCCCCAGGGTCTCCGGAGGCAGGAGGCAGTGGCTATGGGCAAGTATCATCCTGGAGGGCTGGGGGTGGTCCCACCCCTCCGTACAACCCGGCCCAGTACCTTGGCCCCGAGGCGAAGTTGGTCGATGGTGTTTTCGGCCTCCGCATACTTGGTGAGGAGCCTGTGGTAGTCCTCCTGCCAGAAGGAAGAGGGGGCACCAAGGTCATTCACCAGGTTCCTGACTGTTAGACACCCCCTCCCCAAAGAACCCACTCTTCTGGGTGCCTCGGAGCGAAAGGGCTCAATAGTGGCCGCTCAGCAACACAGACCCACACGGCCACACTCTGGAGGGTCGGACGTGGCAGGACCACCTATCCACCATCTGGTCTACATCCCCAGTGATGAGTCAGGGCTACGGGCCTCCGGGCTGGCTCACTGTGATGCACAGCCCCCGTCTGTCACAGAGAACCCTACCTACTGGCCTATCCATCCAAATTCCCTGCCCAAATTCCCTGTCTGTCTTCCCCATTGCTCCATTCCCAGGAGGTAAGCAATATGTGCTTCATAAATTTTTTTAACAGTTGATGGAATGAACCATCCAAGGGTCCATTGGTAGGAACACAGAAGACTTGAAAATCACCGTGGTGTTTACTCAGAGTCACCAGTTGCTGTAAACAAATCTGAAGAGCGTCTTCAAACAAGTCCTTACAGAAGAAAAGCTAGAACAAGTGTCATTGGTTGCTTTTGAAGGAGGCCAGGGAGCGGACGCATGGTTCTGAAAACTCATCTTTAGAAGAACAGAATCAAGCATGGCTCCTGTCTTTCCCATGTGAGTGAGATCTTGATAACTAAATAGCTGATGGGGGATAGTTTTACTTTAGAGAAGATTAAACGCAAATAAAATGCAGATAACGAGAAAGCAGTTGATGCCTCGAGGCACTGCCTATGACAGGGCTCTTGGTAAACAAAATCATTCCTACCTGCACAGAGCTCACAATCGGCGCGAAGAAACAGACAACTACAACCCTCAAATACCTCTAGTTCTACCTTGGCAAAGCACAGGATAAAGCGAGGACAGGGGACACATGAAAAGACACCAGCGGGTGGTGTATGGGCACTGGTTAAACCCCAGCACGCGGGAGATTCTGCAGGACAGAGCTGGTTCCCTTAACAAATAAATTCCATAGAAGAAAGAGAGTTGGCCAAAAATGCAAGCAAGGGACTTCCCTGGCAGTCCAGGGGTGAAGACTTTGTCTTCAAATGCAGGGGGATGGGGTTCAATCCCTGGCCAGAAACCTAAGATCCCATGTCCCTCGCGGCCAAAAAAACACCAAAAAACAAACTCCACAACTCAGAAGCAGCAATGTCATAAATTCAACAAAGACTTTGAAAACAGTCCACATCAGGGCTTCCCCTGGTGGTCCAGTGGGTAAGGACACCGCCTTGCAGTGCAAGGGGCGCCGGTTCGATCCCTGGCCTGGGAAGATCCCATGTGCCGCGGAGTGGCTGGACTGATGTGTCCAATTACCGAGTCGGAGCTCTGGCGCGCATGCGCCCAGAGCCGGTGCTCTGTGACGACAGAGGTCACTGCGATGGGAGGCCCAGAGGAGCCAAAGAACAAAGACGGATGAAAATAGATGAATGGAAGACCAATAGAAGTGGCCCCCTCATCCCCCTCCCTCCCCACTCCACCCCCCAAAAAGGATAAATAAATAAAATAAATGTTTGAAAACAGTCCACATCAAACAAACAACAAACTAAATCTAAAAATTAAAAAAAGGCAGAGGGGCACAGAGGCAGTGGTGAGAGGCGGGAGAGGCCCAGCAACCACATACAATATCTGAGTCGTGCGTGGATCCTGATTTGAACAAACAAGCCATTTATGAGACAAAGAGGGAGATGTGAACACTGACTGGACACTGGTTAACATGAAGAAATTGGTGTTTTAGGTAGGCTGATGGTTATCTTTCAGAAAGATTCCTTCTCTTTAGACATACACACTAAAATATTGGGGTGTAAAACAAATTGATGCCTGAAATCTGTTTCAAAATACCCCGGTAGGGTGAAGGAGCAGGTGAGGCCATAGACGAGAAAGGCTGCCAGGGGCGGTATGATGGGTCTTTCCTCCTGTGTGTCTGCATTTTTCATAGCAGAAAATAAAAACAAACAACCACGACTGATTTTTGCAGCATCAGTGCAATCACTGCTTCCGCCCCACCCCCCGAAAAGATGCTCTTCAGATTTGTTTACAGCAAAGAGTATCTTCTTTGCTGGGGGTACACTCCCTGCACCAGTAGGGGGCTCCTAGCCGGGCCCCCAGACCCCTCACCCCAACCAGGCTCCCACCCGACCCACAGGGGCCTTGGGGTGGAAGCGAGTCGGGCTTACCTGGAGCTGATGGACCAGCTTGGTGGCTTGTTCGGGCGTCTGAAATTCTTGGGGCACCGTGGCGATGGGGTGGGCAGGAGGGGAGTCCTGTCCCGGGCCGCCGTCGCTGCTCAGCAGCACCTCCTGCACAATCTCGGCAGGCGACTTGAAGATCAGCGGCCTGGCAGGGCCCTCGGGCAGCCTGCCCTGGTGCCTGGCCTTGGGGGGCCGGTAGCTCTCATCTTTGGGGAACTTCACCCGGGGTCCCACCTTGGAGAAATCTGGGAGGGGGTAGTTCAGCCGGCCCCGGCCGTACTTGGGGGCGTCAGAAGATGAGCGGCCGGCCAGAGTGGCTCCCGGCCTGGGGGGCGGCCTGCCCGGCCAAGCTGGCTTGGGGGAGGGCTGCGGAGGGCTGACGGAGCCGGTGAATCGGGAAGGCAGGGGCTTAGGTGGTGTCCGTGCCGGCTTCCAGGACGGGTCCCCTGGCGCAGGGCGGGAGAGGCTGGTGGCGTCTCTCCTCCATGGATCTGCAGGGCACCGGAGGCTCTGGGCGGCTGGTGCTGAGGACTCCTGGAATTCCGTAGGCGTTGCCACAGCGATGCCCCCTCCAGTTCCGTCGCTTGGGTTTAGGAGGTGGTGGCCGGGGCTCTGGGCTGAAGCTTCGGCCAGGGCAGCGGGCTGGGGGACATCTGCCTCTCCTTCCCAGGTCGAATCGAGGCTGTCGCTGCGGTGGTTAAGGCTCACCGTCCCACTGCTCCAGGACCTGGATGAGCTGCCGTCAACAGCTGGGTTGACCTCAGAGTGTTCTGGAAGTCTGTCTCCGCTGGCTTGTTCATGGGAATCCACCCAGCCTGCGGGCTGAGCCCAGTCTGGAACGGTGGGGCTGGTGTTCCCATTGTCCCCCGAGCAGGGATCGGTCTCATACCCCAGCCTCGGGGAGCTCTCTCCAGCTTCCTGGACCTCAGGGCCTTGCAGAGCCTCACCGGGCTCCTCTTCAGCCACGTCCATTTGAGGCTCCTGCTTGGGGAGCCAGCTGAGAGGCACGCTGGAACTTTCTGGGCTGTCCACATCCTCCTCTTCAGACCCTGGAAAGACACCCGGCTTCGTATACCCCAGACCTGGACTTACGGCGTCACGTTACCTAGGTCATCTCACCTCTCCGGGCTTTCATTCTCTCATTGCGGGGTGACAGCAAGAAGCACAGTGACCCCTCCTTACGGGCAAATACTTACCTAACACCTCCTGTGATTGCCTCAAAGGTCCTCCGGTCTTAGTCCTCAAGCCTGGCTGTCCCCTGGGGTTCCCTCTCTCAACAGATGGACCCATCACCCTGTCCAACTGCGCAAGACAGAGACTTGCAGAGCATCTTTGCTGGTTTCCCCACCTTAAACTGCACGCTCCAATCCATCACCTGGTCCTGTCCCAATTACCTCCTAGGTGCTCTCAAATTCACCTATTGCCCTAAAGTCCAGATCATCAGCTTTGCCCAAGCCGATAGCCTTTCTTGCCTGGACCACTGCAGCGGCCACCTAATCATCTCATCTTTGCTCTTCTCCTACACCTGAAACTCACCAATGTCTTCCTGTTGTGCCCAGGACAGAGCTGAGCCTTTAACACAGGCCTGAGGTCTCTGTCTCCACCCACCGTTAGCTCTCGTGCTCCACCTCTTTCCCTGGTCCCACCTCAGTCTCTCTCTGCTCTTGCCAGACTCCATCCTCTGCTGCCACGGGGCCTCTGTGCATGCTAACCCCTCTGCCTAGTGAATGCCTATCTGTCCTTCACACCTTAGCTTGACCTTGACCTCGTCAAGACAGTCTTCTCTGTGTCCCTAACTTAGGTCCAAATCTCCCTTTGACAGGCTTTCATGTGACTGAATACCTCTACTTGGAAATACTTATTACAGTTGCAGCTTTCCATTTTTTTATGTGAGTGTTTCATTAATATTTTCTTCCCACACTATACCATAAGCTCCATGAGGGCAGGGACACCCTCTGTTTTTATTTCCTATTGTATTGACAGAGGAAGTATTCAACATGTGTTGACAGAATATAAAGAAGGAAAGAAGGAAGGGAAGGAAGGAGGAAAAGAAGGTAGGCAAAGCTCCCCAAAATGGAGAGTTGTTGGGATTAGTACATAGTAGACGCTCAAGAAAGTCCATTCATCCAGCTTACTCACCCACCTGCCACTCATCCATTGATCCAACCACCCATCCTTCCAATCCTCCATCCATCCACCTCTCTACTCACTCACCCATCTGGCATCCACTCACCTACATAACCATCCATTCCCCATCCATTACACAGTCACCCATCCATCTACCCACTCACCACCTATCCATCCATCCATTCACATATCCACTATCCACCCATCTGTCATCCACTCACCCAATCATCCACCCATCCATCGATTCACCCACCTATTTGCCTATCTACCTATCCATCCATCCATCCATCCATCTATGCATCATCCATGAAGCCAATGCTGACTGAGCACCTGCTCTGTCCTAGACCCCATGTCAGCCTCTGGCATAGATCCAAAGTTTCACGGATACGGTCTGGGTACCACCAAGCACAGACTCTCTGCTCTGGCCAGGTACACCTTTGTCATAATCCTGACACCACTCGTGGCTCCCCCATGCTCCTTCCCCTACCCGAGGCACCTCTGTGTTTTTCCAGTCCTTAGAATCTCCTTTAGGAAGGCTCTCTGGTTTACAGCAGCACACTTGAAGCCCAGAGAGGTTGAGCAACTTGCTAAAGATCATGCGGTGGCTTAGAGCGATTCTGGTCTTAGAAGCAACGTTCCAGCTATGAAAGCAAGCTACTCTCTGTGGATGGGGGACAGGCCGTGGGATGAAGAGGTCGGACTTTGGAATCGGACAGCCCGGCGTTCATTTCTGGCTCTTTGGGTCCCTCACGGGGCGCCATGCACAAGCGGCGACCTTTACCTTGAGGCTAGTATCTCCCACCAGCAGAAGGCGGTGAGGAAAGAAGGAGACCTGGTTTGCGCCCTGCCCAGCCCTGTGCAGGGGACATTGTACGGCCAAGGCAGCAGCTGTTATATCACAGCAGGGGGCAACCATGTGACCTCAGGAAGCGGTGCCCCTGGCCTTTCATCCCAGGGCATTCCAGTCACCAGTCCCCGAGGAGAGCTCAGAAACGGTGCCTGTAGGGGGAGCTGTGGGCAAATCCTACTTTAAACAGACCTGGCATGAGGACCTTGGGGTCACTGCATAATCTACTACCAGTCTGATGGCTTCTCTGACATCCAAAGTCCTAAGACAGGGGTGGTTCATTCATACTCAAATGCAATAGTCTCAGCGCAATCACGCTCAGTGGCATTATGACTCTCATTTCACAGATGAGGAAACCAAGACTCACAGAGAAGGGACTTGCTGAACCAAGCTAGGAACTTAGCCTCAGTTGTTCTGGATGCAAAGAAAAGTTATTTTAGGAAATGAGAGAAGCCATCATCTTGTTGCTAACTGGGATTTAAAAAACCATAAAAGTGGGCATAGCCACTGAGCCAGGCAGTGCAGATTACTGAGGTTACTATCAAATCCAGTGTGCAAGGGTACACAAATGACATATCTCTGCATTCCTTATGAAAGCAAAAAACTAGAAACTAAATGCTTCACAGTAAGAGAACTAGCTCAACAAATTGCAGAATATCCACAGCATGGAATTCCTAAGCAGACATTGGAAATGGCTTATGAAACGGTATTTGATAAGCTGGGAAAGCGTTCATGTCTATTAAGTTACAAAAAAGCAAGTTGCAATACACTTTGCAGAAAACTGTTCCATATTCATATTACACACATATATACACATACATGTGAAAAAAGAGCAGCTGTCTGAATAATGAGTAAATTTTAGTTCTTTCTCTTTTGGCTTATATGTTCTGATTTGCCTGCAATGGACAATATCGTTTATATAATTTAAATCTTTAAAAATTTTAAGTGATAGGCTTCATAAAACGGATAACCAACAAGGACCCACTGTACAGCACACGGGACTCTGTTCAATGGTGTGTGGCAGCCTGGATGAAGAGGTCGGACTTTGGAATCGGACAGCCCGGCGTTCATTTCTGGCTCTTTGGGTCCCTCACGGGGCGCCATGCACAAGCGGCGACCTTTACCTTGAGGCTAGTATCTCCCACCAGCAGAAGGCGGTGAGGAAAGAAGGAGACCTGGTTTGCGCCCTGCCCAGCCCTGTGCAGGGGACATTGTACGGCCAAGGCAGCAGCTGTTATATCACAGCAGGGGGCAACCATGTGACCTCAGGAAGCGGTGCCCCTGGCCTTTCATCCCAGGGCATTCCAGTCACCAGTCCCCGAGGAGAGCTCAGAAACGGTGCCTGTAGGGGGAGCTGTGGGCAAATCCTACTTTAAACAGACCTGGCATGAGGACCTTGGGGTCACTGCATAATCTACTACCAGTCTGATGGCTTCTCTGACATCCAAAGTCCTAAGACAGGGGTGGTTCATTCATACTCAAATGCAATAGTCTCAGCGCAATCACGCTCAGTGGCATTATGACTCTCATTTCACAGATGAGGAAACCAAGACTCACAGAGAAGGGACTTGCTGAACCAAGCTAGGAACTTAGCCTCAGTTGTTCTGGATGCAAAGAAAAGTTATTTTAGGAAATGAGAGAAGCCATCATCTTGTTGCTAACTGGGATTTAAAAAACCATAAAAGTGGGCATAGCCACTGAGCCAGGCAGTGCAGATTACTGAGGTTACTATCAAATCCAGTGTGCAAGGGTACACAAATGACATATCTCTGCATTCCTTATGAAAGCAAAAAACTAGAAACTAAATGCTTCACAGTAAGAGAACTAGCTCAACAAATTGCAGAATATCCACAGCATGGAATTCCTAAGCAGACATTGGAAATGGCTTATGAAACGGTATTTGATAAGCTGGGAAAGCGTTCATGTCTATTAAGTTACAAAAAAGCAAGTTGCAATACACTTTGCAGAAAACTGTTCCATATTCATATTACACACATATATACACATACATGTGAAAAAAGAGCAGCTGTCTGAATAATGAGTAAATTTTAGTTCTTTCTCTTTTGGCTTATATGTTCTGATTTGCCTGCAATGGACAATATCGTTTATATAATTTAAATCTTTAAAAATTTTAAGTGATAGGCTTCATAAAACGGATAACCAACAAGGACCCACTGTACAGCACACGGGACTCTGTTCAATGGTGTGTGGCAGCCTGGATGGAGGGGAGTCTGGGAGAGAATGGATACATGTGTACGTACGGCTGAGTTCCTTCGCTGACCCCCTGAAACTCCATAAACACTCTTAATCAGCTATACTCCAATGTAAAATTCAAAGTCTCAAAAAAAAATTAAATTACAGGCTTCACAAATTTTAATTTAAAAGACGTCTGAAACTCCACTCACTTCCCACCTCCCTCTCACCAGAAGGTGGGATGTTCGGGGCACCCCTGTGGGTTGTAGGGGAGTCGGGCTTACCCTCTTCCGCAGACTCTGCCGATTCGGGAACCTGGCGTCCATCGGGCTGTGAGTTCGGGCCCCACTCCAGTGGCTGCAGGCACTGCTGGGCCCAGCGGAAGTCGTCCAGGAGCTCAGGGCTGGTGGCGGTGGGGAGGGCCTCCTCCTCTGCCAAGCTGCGCGGGCCACTCCCATCGGCATCCTTTCCCTTTTCAGTCCAGGCCCAGCGCCTCCGCCGGGGCCCCGTCCCCAGGCCCGGCTCGACCCAGTGCACCTCTGTCCCGGAGCTGGCCATTGGGCCTGGCCTGGCTTTCACCTGGGCCCCTTCATCTTTGGGAGGTGGAGCTGCCCCTATGGGCACCCCGCTGGCTCGTCTCAGCACTGGCCATCCTGCCAGGGGCCTGTTGGGGACACAGTCAAAGGGAGACCATGAATCCTTGAGTCCCCTCCTTTCTTCGGAGCTTTGGAATCAAGAGCCCTGGTGCGGCTCCTGGCTCCAGCCCTCTGAAGCTGCATGACCTCACTGCAATCCTTCTACCTTGGATTTCTTCATCAGTAAAACTGGGGTAACATCCTGTAAAAGCAAGTTGCAATACACTTTGCAGAAAACTGTTCCATATTCATATTACACACATATATACACATACATGTGAAAAAAGAGCAGCTGTCTGAATAATGAGTAAATTTTAGTTCTTTCTCTTTTGGCTTATATGTTCTGATTTGCCTGCAATGGACAATATCGTTTATATAATTTAAATCTTTAAAAATTTTAAGTGATAGGCTTCATAAAACGGATAACCAACAAGGACCCACTGTACAGCACACGGGACTCTGTTCAATGGTGTGTGGCAGCCTGGATGGAGGGGAGTCTGGGAGAGAATGGATACATGTGTACGTACGGCTGAGTTCCTTCGCTGACCCCCTGAAACTCCATAAACACTCTTAATCAGCTATACTCCAATGTAAAATTCAAAGTCTCAAAAAATTAAATTACAGGCTTCACAAATTTTAATTTAAAAGACGTCCTGAAACTCCACTCACTTCCCACCTCCCTCTCACCAGAAGGTGGGATGTTCGGGGCACCCCTGTGGGTTGTAGGGGAGTCGGGCTTACCCTCTTCCGCAGACTCTGCCGATTCGGGAACCTGGCGTCCATCGGGCTGTGAGTTCGGGCCCCACTCCAGTGGCTGCAGGCACTGCTGGGCCCAGCGGAAGTCGTCCAGGAGCTCAGGGCTGGTGGCGGTGGGGAGGGCCTCCTCCTCTGCCAAGCTGCGCGGGCCACTCCCATCGGCATCCTTTCCCTTTTCAGTCCAGGCCCAGCGCCTCCGCCGGGGCCCCGTCCCCAGGCCCGGCTCGACCCAGTGCACCTCTGTCCCGGAGCTGGCCATTGGGCCTGGCCTGGCTTTCACCTGGGCCCCTTCATCTTTGGGAGGTGGAGCTGCCCCTATGGGCACCCCGCTGGCTCGTCTCAGCACTGGCCATCCTGCCAGGGGCCTGTTGGGGACACAGTCAAAGGGAGACCATGAATCCTTGAGTCCCCTCCTTTCTTCGGAGCTTTGGAATCAAGAGCCCTGGTGCGGCTCCTGGCTCCAGCCCTCTGAAGCTGCATGACCTCACTGCAATCCTTCTACCTTGGATTTCTTCATCAGTAAAACTGGGGTAATCATTCCTCTTTCCCTCAAGAGTTTTGCAAAATGACCTGAGATGCGGAATGAGCAGCCCTGTGGCCGGCACAGGACAGAGTCCTCTGTGCTGGTGCCCGTGACCATGTGCCAGGGTCCCTGCGTGGGCTCTGGGGCCCAGGCCCTGCTCAGAAGGTGAGACCCGAGGGCCCAGAGGTGGCAGACCAACAACCAGCAACTACAGATCAAAGTGAGAGCGATGCGAAAGCTCGGGGAGGGGGTCCCGGGGTGCAGTGCAGGTTCGGGACGTCAGGATAGGTCCCATGTAGAGGCCATGTTCTCCAGGCCACTTCCTGAGCCCCTCTCTCCCTGGGTGAGAACTCAGACCATGAGTGAGCAAACAGGAAAAACAGCATTTCAGTGCCCCGAAATAATTGAACACAGGTACTCAAATGAATACACATACACACACTTTCCTAGCAGCACTGTTCACAGCCGCCAAAAGGCGGAAACAACCCAGATGTCCATCCATGGACGAATGTGCAACCAAGCTGTGGTCCGTCCACACCGTGGAATATTGTCCAGTCACTAGAAGGAATGAGGCGCCACAAGGATGAATCCCCAGACAGGAGGCTCCGTGAAAGATGCCTGACACAAGGGTCACCTACTGTGCGCATCTGTCTATACAAATATTCACAGCAGGGGAGTCCCGGGAGAGAAAGCAGACGAGTGCTTCGAGCGGGGGCAGAGGGGGGTGACGGCTGAGTGGGCACACGGGTCCTCTGGGAGTGATGAGAATACGTTGGAACTAGACAGAAGTGGTTGCACAACTTTATACATATACTAAATGCTGCTGAATCATTCCCTTGAAAATGGTTACATTCATATTATGTGAAGTTCACCTCAATTGAACAAAAGAGCATCCCAGGCAGGGGGACCATCAAGTCACAAAGGCCGGGAGGCAGGAGGGGCCCCGTGGACGTGCTTCCTGGATAGCTGGGTCACTGCAGGCAGGGCTGGGGCTCTGAGAACACAGAGTGTGGGCGCGAGACGAGGTGACCAGGCCCAGGGGGACCTCTTGGGTCCGTCCTTCTTACCTTGGATTTCTTCATCAGTAAAACTGGGGTAATCATTCCTCTTCCCTCAAGAGTTTTGCAAAATGACCTGAGATGCGGAATGAGCAGCCCTGTGGCCGGCACAGGACAGAGTCCTCTGTGCTGGTGCCCGTGACCATGTGCCAGGGTCCCTGCGTGGGCTCTGGGGCCCAGGCCCTGCTCAGAAGGTGAGACCCGAGGGCCCAGAGGTGGCAGACCAACAACCAGCAACTACAGATCAAAGTGAGAGCGATGCGAAAGCTCGGGGAGGGGGTCCCGGGGTGCAGTGCAGGTTCGGGACGTCAGGATAGGTCCCATGTAGAGGCCATGTTCTCCAGGCCACTTCCTGAGCCCCTCTCTCCCTGGGTGAGAACTCAGACCATGAGTGAGCAAACAGGAAAAACAGCATTTCAGTGCCCCGAAATAATTGAACACAGGTACTCAAATGAATACACATACACACACTTTCCTAGCAGCACTGTTCACAGCCGCCAAAAGGCGGAAACAACCCAGATGTCCATCCATGGACGAATGTGCAACCAAGCTGTGGTCCGTCCACACCGTGGAATATTGTCCAGTCACTAGAAGGAATGAGGCGCCACAAGGATGAATCCCCAGACAGGAGGCTCCGTGAAAGATGCCTGACACAAGGGTCACCTACTGTGCGCATCTGTCTATACAAATATTCACAGCAGGGGAGTCCCGGGAGAGAAAGCAGACGAGTGCTTCGAGCGGGGGCAGAGGGGGGTGACGGCTGAGTGGGCACACGGGTCCTCTGGGAGTGATGAGAATACGTTGGAACTAGACAGAAGTGGTTGCACAACTTTATACATATACTAAATGCTGCTGAATCATTCCCTTGAAAATGGTTACATTCATATTATGTGAAGTTCACCTCAATTGAACAAAAGAGCATCCCAGGCAGGGGGACCATCAAGTCACAAAGGCCGGGAGGCAGGAGGGGCCCCGTGGACGTGCTTCCTGGATAGCTGGGTCACTGCAGGCAGGGCTGGGGCTCTGAGAACACAGAGTGTGGGCGCGAGACGAGGTGACCAGGCCCAGGGGGACCTCTTGGGTCCGTCCAGGGGTCTGCAGCACATCCCTGGCTTGGAAGAGCATGCAGAGGTGAGGTGAGAAGTTTCACTCTGGCCACTGGAGAATGGACCAGAGGGGAGAACCTGGCTACCCGGGTGCCAAGGGAAGAGTGGCTGGACAAGGGCCCCTCAGCACCTGCCTTCTATCCTCTCCTCCTTTCCTTCTTCCCACCTCCTCTCCCATCCTGCAACGGCCAGCACTCCCCCAAACACTCCCTCTGAGCCCTGGAAACAGAAAGCTACCAGAGCAGCGGCACGGTCCCACCCAGGGAGCTTGTGTACAGGACCCACTGTGCAGATGGGAAAAATGAAGCCCAGAGAGCGGAGGGGCCTTGCCAGAGGCCACGCACAGGTGAGGACAAGGCTGTCATGAAAGCTCACCTTGCAGCTCCAGTTCCGGCTCTTCCCTTCTGACCGTGGGGACCACGAGAATAACTCACGTCCTCTCAGGACGGACATACCTGTGTTTGTCTCTGTAACCCCACGAGCCACCGAGTCCTGGCCAGAGCCTTGGTTTGTACCACTGAGAAACGTCAGCAGGCAACTATTTCTAGACAGAGAGCCCCCCCAGGGATTGGTGCCGCCCGAGAAAGGGGGCCGCCCACTCGAGGGCTGGCCTGGGAATGGGAACCAGCGTTGTGCCTGCTCTAGTCTCAGCGGCCTCTTCCTCTTCCCCGTGACCCAATCTTCCTTCCTCCTCCCCGAAACCCCCGCAGCTCCCCCTGCAGGCCTCTGCGTGCTCCCCACCACGAAGCCTGGACCCTCGCTGTGCCCGCCTGGGCTAGAAGCTTTAGTGCCTGTGCTCAATCTGTTATCACCCCAAACGGATAAGTAGGTCAAAAGAAAACTATTTTTCAAAGGAGAAAACGAGAACTCAGCATGAAACAGTGATTTGGCCAAGATCACCCCGCTGGTTCGTGACATAAGATCTGCAGCTTTCCCTTGTGGACCCAGTAGGGGAGGAGAGGATGGGATGAGCCCCGAGGGTAGGACTGAAACATACACACCGCCTGGCCAGCGGGCAGTAGCTCTACAACTCAGAAGCTCTACCTGGTGCTCTGGGACCACCTAGAGGGGTGCGATGCGGTCGGGGGTGGGAGGAGGTTCAAGAAGGAGGGGCATATATAGACATACGGCTGATTCACATCGTTGTACAACAGAAACCAACACAAAATCTGGGAACATACATAGCTGTAAAGAACTAAACTCTGTAAAAGTTTAAGTTAAAAACAAACAAAAAAAAACTTAGCTGAGAAACTAAAAAAAACACTGTAAAGCAGTTATCCTTCAGTTAAAGTTTTTTCTTTTCTTAAAGGATTTATAACCATTTCCTTTGGCCCAGTAAGCGGAGCTCCATTTTTCTTTTTCAAAAAATCACATTATGAAAAATATATTTGCTCATATACTTTATATACATCTATATTTCTCATAACATTATCCACATGAATTCTCACACAAATGCCTGTTAGAAAAAAAATATATATCCAAAACAGATCTTTTTTAAGGGTTTTTTGGGCCTCTTTATTGCTTTTTAAAAATTAAAAACATTTTCATCCATCTTCATTCTTCTTTGGCCTGTGCGGCCTCCCATTGCTGTGGCCTCTCTCCTGCAGAGCACCGGCTCTGGGCACATGCGCCCAGAGCACTGGCTTGTAGTTGGACACACCACACCGGTCCGCAGCTTCACGGCATGTCAGGTGGGATCTTCCCAGGCCAAGGATCGAGGGCTGGCCTGGGACCCCGGGGCCCTCTTCCTCTTCCCCGTGACCCAATCTTCCTTCCTCCTCCCCGAAACCCCCGCAGCTCCCCCTGCAGGCCTCTGCGTGCTCCCCACCACGAAGCCTGGACCCTCGCTGTGCCCGCCTGGGCTAGAAGCTTTAGTGCCTGTGCTCAATCTGTTATCACCCCAAACGGATAAGTAGGTCAAAAGAAAACTATTTTTCAAAGGAGAAAACGAGAACTCAGCATGAAACAGTGATTTGGCCAAGATCACCCCGCTGGTTCGTGACATAAGATCTGCAGCTTTCCCTTGTGGACCCAGTAGGGGAGGAGAGGATGGGATGAGCCCCGAGGGTAGGACTGAAACATACACACCGCCTGGCCAGCGGGCAGTAGCTCTACAACTCAGAAGCTCTACCTGGTGCTCTGGGACCACCTAGAGGGGTGCGATGCGGTCGGGGGTGGGAGGAGGTTCAAGAAGGAGGGGCATATATAGACATACGGCTGATTCACATCGTTGTACAACAGAAACCAACACAAAATCTGGGAACATACATAGCTGTAAAGAACTAAACTCTGTAAAAGTTTAAGTTAAAAACAAACAAAAAAAAACTTAGCTGAGAAACTAAAAAAAACACTGTAAAGCAGTTATCCTTCAGTTAAAGTTTTTTCTTTTCTTAAAGGATTTATAACCATTTCCTTTGGCCCAGTAAGCGGAGCTCCATTTTTCTTTTTCAAAAAATCACATTATGAAAAATATATTTGCTCATATACTTTATATACATCTATATTTCTCATAACATTATCCACATGAATTCTCACACAAATGCCTGTTAGAAAAAAAATATATATCCAAAACAGATCTTTTTTAAGGGTTTTTTGGGCCTCTTTTATTGCTTTTTTTAAAAATTAAAAAACATTTTCATCCATCTTCATTCTTCTTTGGCCTGTGCGGGCCTCCCATTGCTGTGGCCTCTCTCCCTGCAGAGCACCGGCTCTGGGCACATGCGCTCCAGAGCACTGGCTTGTAGTTGGACACACCACACCGGTCCGGCAGCTTCACGGCATGTCAGGTGGGATCTTCCCAGGCCAAGGATCGAACCGGTGCCCCCTGCACTGCAAGGCAGACTGTCTACCCACTGGACCACCAGGGAAGCCCCCAAAATGGAATTTTTTAAACGATTCAAAAGAAAATAAATAGTTGAAAAGAAAAATTTAACCCGTGTTTCCTGTACCCTCTTGGGGGGCCCGTACTCCTCCTGGAAAGCCCTGGTAGCCTGAGTGCTCATGCACATGGCTGATTCACTTTGCTGTGGAGCAGAAACAAGCACAACATTACACAGCAAATATACTCCAATTTTAAAAAGGAAAAAAACCCAGAAAACAGTTTACTTGTTTTGCTGTTATAGTAATAAAAACTCAAGGGAAAAAAAAAGAATCCTCTAAAAATGCAGATTCCTAGGTCGACACAAAGAGAGCTGGACTCCAGGGCCTGGTACAGGGCCCAGGAATCTGCATTGAAACAGCATCCCAGCAAGGACCATCCTTTGCCCCTGACTGGGCCTTCCGGGTGCGCTGCTGCTCTGGCGGGTGTGGGAGGTGCTCAAAGGCGCTGCTCTTCTCTTTCTGAAACCTCTACTGAGAAAGGGGGTAGGGGAGGCATGTGGGTTTTTGACGTTTAAACCGGCTTTTTTTTCTAGCTGTGCCCTAGAGCAGCCCACCCAATCACAGAGGCCTCCGGCACACAAAGAGGAACATCCTGTCTCCTGGGATGACTCAGTCTTCACAGAAATCTTGCTGTGACCAGGAACAGCCGCTCAGCAGAGGCACCTGTGGTCAGAGGCTGAGGTTTGCACTTGTCCTCAGGCCCCCACGCCTGTGTGCCTTTTTTAGCAAAACCTCTGCCTTTGGTGCACAGCCACAGCCCTTGGGTGCCAGGGAGTCTGGGACTGGTCGCTCAGCCAGGCCCTCACCAGACACGCAGGTGTGCCACGCACACGTTGACGTCACGGCTGGAACAAGGACACCTGCTCAGTTTGCTAGGCGGCCGGAAAGAGAAGCAGGCAGGGCGGCCAGGGACGGGCTTCGGGGCTTGGTGCGGCTGCTGCACCGTGAAGGTGGGCGTAGGTTTTCTCAAGGTAAGGAAACACCACCTGCCCTTCTACGACAGGATGCAGTACTCTGAGCGGGTAGGCTGGGAGGGAGGGGACAGGGACAAGAGGACGTTGAGGTTGCTGGATGACTTGTTGGCTTCTGAAGCCCACAGACTTGGCACTCTTAACCCCTCCTCCTCCCTGAGGTCCCACTTCAAAGTAACAAAGCTGTTAATACTTATTTAGTGCCCAGTGGGTGCAAATGAACTTTCAAAAAAACCCCTGGGACTTCCCTGTGGGTCCAGTGACTGCGACGTAACGTGAGGGGTGTGTTTCCATCCCTGATTGGAGAGCTAAGATCCCGCAGGCCTCGCGGCCTGAAAACCAAAACATAAAACAGAGGCGACGTTGTAACAAATTCAATAAAGACTTTAAAAAGGATCTACATTTAAAAAAAAAAATCTTAAAAAAAAAGTTAAAGAAGAAAACAACCCTGTGATCTTCTACTATGCGCCAAGCCCTACACAAGACACAGGAATTACAGACAGGAGTAGAATTGTCCCAAAACTTCAGACGAGGGGTACAGAAGGGTCATTGTTGCAGGAAGCCTGAAGCTGGGCCTGAGAAACAAAGGCTCCGGAGGAAGAAGAGTGGTGAGGAAGGGCACTACAGGAAGAGGGAACTGCACAGGCAAAGGCACAGAGGTCTGGAACTATGAGCAGACGTTGGCCGAGGGCTAGGGCTGGGGCCCTCGACAGGCGGCCGAAGGCACGGTGGCTCTGGTCAGGCTTCTGAAGGGCGCGGGCTGCTTCTGAGGGGCAGCGGGGTGGGGAGGCTGAGCTCAGGAGAATCCCAGGAGCACCAAGTCCCCTCAAGCTCGGGGCTGTCCCTGGGGGGGCCGGTTTCTCCAGGGGCCACAGGAGCCCTGGGGAAAAAACACCCCAGAGGGAAGCTCCACCCACTGCCGACTTCTGCCACCTCTGCCCTGGACTCTCTCGAGGGTCTGCAAGACCTTGCGGGCTCTATCTACTTCCCTCGTGGTGCATCCCCTTCCCAGGGCTGCTCTGTACCCTCAGTCCACAACTGAAGCCCCTTCCCTTTATGGCTCCAGCCCCCAGGCTCCCCTCTGCCAGCTTCGGCCACACAGCCCACCTTCTCGCCACCTTCTGCCTCTGAAGCCCTGTACCGTCCAGCCAGAGCTCTCTGCAGCAGCCCCTGGGTCCCGCCCAGCCCCTGACATCTCCCCGATGGAGAAACTGAGCCGCAGAGCGGCGGCCGGCTTTCACAAGACCTCGCGGCCAGGAAGCGCAGCCAGGGATGGAAACCCAGGGCTTGCGACCCTGAAGCCAACTCCATCAAACTTGGTGGGGCGATGAGAGGAAGGCGAAGGAAGCCTCGCGACCTTGACCCAATGGCTGGGCTCCTGCAACAAGGCAGGGCTTTTGAGCTCACAGCCCGGTACTCAGTGGCCCTCCGTGGCTAACTGGCGGGGCGTAGACCTGCTGTCCTCAAGGGGGTCCCTCCAGCCATGCAGAAACGGGTCCCCCGAGGAAGCACCAGCCACTTTCCACGCTGGATGTGCCCCCCTGCCCCAGGGCTCTCTGGCAGCCGCAGGGGCAGTGTAGAACCAGGAAAGGTGCCCCCAGCTGCCGTGGACTCCTGTTTCGCCAGCCCGAGGGACTGGGTTGGGTCTGGGGGCCCCTCCCTGGCTTCTCTCCTTGTCCTTATGCGGCAGAAGGGACACTCTTTAGTGGGGACCCCCCTTCTGCCTCCCAGCTGCTCCTCACGCCAGTATCAAGTATGAGACCCGTTAGAAGCTCATGGGACGAGCTCGCCATGTGCCCACGAGGACACCCCAGGCACAGAGAGGGATCCGCGCTTGCCCAAGTTCACCGAGAATCAGAATCCGCGCTCAGGCTGGGCTCCAGCATTTCCGAGGCTGGAGGAAATCCCCCCAAAATCCACCCCTGCCCTGGGGGCCGGGCTCCCCGGCGTCTCAGAGAAGTCATACCGTTGCGACAGCTGCAACTTCCTGGCTGGGCTGGTCCAGCTGCCCGGCCTGTCCCAGCGAGCCTGTGACTGGCCCATCCACGGGGAAGGCGGCTCCCGACCCCCGCCCTCCTCTGCTCCCTCACCTCGCTCAGGCTCCACCACATGGGAGGTCTTTGTTCCAAACCTGGGGAGCCCCCTGCCTCCACAGCGCTCTGGCCCGCTTCCAGACAGCTCTGCCAGCCCCAGCTGCTGCTCACAGACAAGCATCGCTCCCCACCTCTCCCCGCCCCTGCTGTGGTTGAGGCCGCCTCGCCTCGGCAGGAAGCGCCCAGCCTGATTTCCTACAAGTGTTTCTCAGAAGGAGGGGGCTTGTCTGTGTGCGGAGTGAGAGGGAGCTTAACCCCTTGCAGGCCCTCTGCGGGGTGGCACCCCTCAGGAAAGGACTCAAAGGAACCTCCAAAGTCAGAGCTTGGGAGCATCTCCACCAAAGTACAGACTGGGGACTATAAAGCCCAGAGACGGTCAGAGACTTGGCCAAGGTCACACAGCAGGCGGAGCCTGGAAGGAGGCCTCCAGCAGCCTCAGCTGTCTAAGTGCTCTCTCCGTATCACCTACTCTCCCGAGCGTGATCTTGTCTGAAGCTCCCCTCTCCCTAGGGCACAGGGCCCATCTGGCCCATGGGAGCCCAGTGTGGAGGCCTGCTTGGCATCCTTCCAGCCCTCTGCAGCCCATGGGATGAACTCGCCATGTGCCAGTAAGGACACAGAGAGGGACCATCATCTGCCCTCATGCAGTGAGATCAGAATCACAGCTCAGGCTGGGATCCACCTAGCACACTCGGTCCCGTCTGCCCACACGCAACCCAACCCCTCAGGGAGGCTGCAGCGACTCCCGCCATCCCACCCGCTGTCCTCACCCCGGGCTGGGCCTGGAATTAAAGGGGGGCTTCCAGGCATCATGGAGGTGATGAACCGGCTGATGGCTGATCGAACTGAATTCCAACGGCAGGGCACGCGACAGGCCACGGCCTGGCTCCATGGGATACAAACAAGAAACTAACGGAGAGGGTGACACGAGATGGAGCCCTGTATCCCAGACTGCTTTCAGCAACATGGATGCGGACTTAACAGGCTCTCCTGGACTGAGAGAATCAGGCTCTGGGCATCAGTGACTTTAACGTGCCCCAGGTGACTGGGATGAGTGGCCCTGGTAGCCAATCACGGGTCAGAGGGTGATGGGTTAGAGGAAGAGTCTGGGGTGGCCATGAGGGTCTTCGTGAGCAGGTGCCATTCAAACAGGGGGCCAGAGGAAGAGACGGGCAGGAGCAAGCCACAAGAAGGCTGAAGGTGGCGACGTCTGGAAGGGCAAGGTGGGAACCAGCTGGGCCTCCCCTGGGAACAGCAGGTGTGTGTGCTCAGAGCCGAGCAAGCCCAGGGGAGAGGCAGGAGCAGGGTGGAGGGTGGCCTCGGTGTCCCGTCTTGATTCAGGAAACAAAGCCAGGAGACGTTTTTCAGAGACTTGTCTGTGTGCGGAGTGAGAGGAGCTTAACCCCTTGCAGCCCTCTGCGGTGGCACCCCTCAGGAAAGGACTCAAAGGAACCTCCAAAGTCAGAGCTTGGGAGCATCTCCACCAAAGTACAGACTGGGGACTATAAAGCCCAGAGACGGTCAGAGACTTGGCCAAGGTCACACAGCAGGCGGAGCCTGGAAGGAGGCCTCCAGCAGCCTCAGCTGTCTAAGTGCTCTCTCCGTATCACCTACTCTCCCGAGCGTGATCTTGTCTGAAGCTCCCCTCTCCCTAGGGCACAGGGCCCATCTGGCCCATGGGAGCCCAGTGTGGAGGCCTGCTTGGCATCCTTCCAGCCCTCTGCAGCCCATGGGATGAACTCGCCATGTGCCAGTAAGGACACAGAGAGGGACCATCATCTGCCCTCATGCAGTGAGATCAGAATCACAGCTCAGGCTGGGATCCACCTAGCACACTCGGTCCCGTCTGCCCACACGCAACCCAACCCCTCAGGGAGGCTGCAGCGACTCCCGCCATCCCACCCGCTGTCCTCACCCCGGGCTGGGCCTGGAATTAAAGGGGGGCTTCCAGGCATCATGGAGGTGATGAACCGGCTGATGGCTGATCGAACTGAATTCCAACGGCAGGGCACGCGACAGGCCACGGCCTGGCTCCATGGGATACAAACAAGAAACTAACGGAGAGGGTGACACGAGATGGAGCCCTGTATCCCAGACTGCTTTCAGCAACATGGATGCGGACTTAACAGGCTCTCCTGGACTGAGAGAATCAGGCTCTGGGCATCAGTGACTTTAACGTGCCCCAGGTGACTGGGATGAGTGGCCCTGGTAGCCAATCACGGGTCAGAGGGTGATGGGTTAGAGGAAGAGTCTGGGGTGGCCATGAGGGTCTTCGTGAGCAGGTGCCATTCAAACAGGGGGCCAGAGGAAGAGACGGGCAGGAGCAAGCCACAAGAAGGCTGAAGGTGGCGACGTCTGGAAGGGCAAGGTGGGAACCAGCTGGGCCTCCCCTGGGAACAGCAGGTGTGTGTGCTCAGAGCCGAGCAAGCCCAGGGGAGAGGCAGGAGCAGGGTGGAGGGGTGGCCTCGGTGTCCCGTCTTCGGATTCAGGAAACAAACCGAAACCACAGAGACAATCTGGCCTCGGTCTTGTCCAAAAAGCCCTCCGGGTAATGCTGGTGAGCAGCCAGGCTTGCGAACTACCCGTGTAGGACAGAGAAATGCATTTTACGGCCAGTTCAAACCTGGCTTCAAATCCCAGCCCCACCTCTTGAGAACCCTGCAACCTTGGAGGTGTCACCTGTCCAAGCCTCAGTTTCTTCATTTACAAAACAGGGATGAGAAGAGCCACTCCACAGGACGGCTGCCAAGAGCCAAGGAGGTTCACGCTTGCCAAGTGCAGAGCCTGGGGCCTGAGGGCACACACACCGAGAACGAATGAATGCATTCTCCCCAGGTCAGTGTGTGTCTGGCAAAGTTAGAATCCGGTGCCCTCACCCCAGCCATCACCCCCGCCTCCCCTCCCCTGCCTTTTCCTCACATCTGGGAGGGCGGGGTCTAGCCGCAGCCTCAGCCAAATGTGGAACAGAGCCAAAGCCTAATAAGGCCCCTCCCTGCCAGCTCTGGTGACCATGTGGGCCATTGTGTGAGGGGCGGGGTCCCCTGACACCCCGTGCCTCCCTCACTCCCCCTCCCTAGCCATTAACTCAGGCAGCACTGCCATCAAAATGCCAGGTGGCTGCCGCCGCCAGGCACGCCCCGCAGCCCCTGGGCAGCTCTGAACCCAACCTAGGAGCAGCCCCCTAAGCGCAAGGGAGACAGCCTCCTGCGCGCCCTGTTCCATCTCCCGGACACCCCAGTCTTAGCAACGCTTGTCCCTGACTCTGCTTGCGCGGTGCCCCCCATCGGCACACCATCTCCATCCGCGGGCCAAATTCTACTTAACCAAATCAAGCTCGTTCATGATAGGGCTGCCCTCGAACCCGCCCTGGGCTTCCTCGGTGGCTCAGATGGTAAAGGATGTGTCTGCAGTCCAGGAGACCTGGGTTCAGTCCCTGGGCCAGGAGGATTCCCCTGGAGAAGGGAACGGCAGCGGACGCTTTCACCAGCTGGAGCCACCCTTCGGTATACAGCGTGGCCCATCGTTCACTCAAGTGCACAGGCCAGAGCTGACCCTCATGGTGGACACTCCCCTCTCCTACACACCGTCACCAATCCAGCGTCAACTCCTAGCAATTTTATTCCCTAAGTCTCACTGGAATCCTCCCCATCTCTGCATCCCTACGCGGCCTCTTGCAACAGCCTCTCCAGGAGAGCCCACGGGCCTCTCCGGTCCCTTCTTAACACTGCCTCGAGAGCTCTTTCCAAAACGGACGTGTCCAGACAAGGCCCTTCTGTGCTTAAGACATTCTGCTAAGCTGCCCACTGCTCTGAGAAAGAAGACGAAGCTCCACAGTGAGGCTGTCCCTCCAGCCTCTTTGCATGTTTGGAGAACAGGGGGCTCCTTGGTGTCCCTGGGACAAATATACGGTCCTCCCCATCAGCACCCAGACCCGCTCCTCCCTGGCAACGTGCAGGCAGCCTGCAGATCGCCGGTATCTTGGAGATCTTGCCGTCTGGGATTAGATGTTGAGTCTGCCTGCTTCCCAGGTGGCGCTGAGGGTAAAAAATCCGCCTGCTAATGCAGGAGCCTCGAGAGACACGGAGTCGGGAAGATCCCCTGGAGTAGGAAATGGCAATCCACTCCATATTCTCGCCTGGGAAAATCCCAGGGGCAGAAGAGCCTGGCAGGCTGCAGTCCATGGGGTCGCAGAGTCGGACACGGCCGAGCACTGTTGGCCTGACCCCCGGCAGCTCTGGGAAGCACACCGTGACGTCCCACAGGCCCTGACACGCAGGGGGATCGCGGCGAGGACGGACCTGCTGGACGACCCACTGGATCTAGCCAGTGGCCCCAGCCTGGTTCGGGGCCCTCGCAGATACCCCGTGAGGCTGATATGACGCCCCCATTTTACAGGTAGGTAAGCAGAGGCCCCAGGAGCCACAGCAACTGGCCCACAGTCACAGAGCTGGTGAGTGCCGCTGGAGATTCAGACACACTTAACTACCAGGCTCGGTGCTCACACTGCGTAGACTGCGGAGATGAGTAATTGCCCGGGCACCAGAAAATCAGGAGTGGAGCTTATAAAACACAAATTGCAACTCACTAAGCCGAGGCTCTGACTTTACCAGGAGGCTCCGGTGCCTCACCGAGCCTTCCAGTTTTCTAAAGTGCTCTCTCGTCCTTCATAGCCAGAGATGCTTGAGAATCACCTTGAGCAATGGGCAGGACAGAGATCTGATTCCTTTGAATGGGTCAGGAACCAGAGGCCCAGAGATCATGCTGTGCGGCTGTTTCTCACCCACACTCCCTGCTCCCTCCCGCCACAGGCATTCTTTAGCCCGACCTAAGTGGGGTGCATTCACCAAGCCTTCGGATGCTGCCAGCCACGCGGAACACGGCCCAGGGGATGGGGACGGGCATTGCCGACTGATGCAATGAGCCCCGCGCAGTCACTCCTGCACACGATGTCCCGAGGCCCAGGAGGTACAGGGAATGACGAAGGTAGAGGGAACGACTAAGCGTCTCAGCTGTCCTGAAGGAAACCTCAGCCCCTCCTGGAACTCTCTGCGTCTCCCTTCCCTGAGCCCAGCCTCAGATCACCCATTCCTTCCTGCCCAGGTTGCTGAGTTTTGCCATTAAAATCCACAGGGTGAGGAGGCAGGAGGGAATTTCAGAACTGGACTCCGAAGAACTAGTGGAAGCACGGTTTGGGAGGTGGGGACCCAGTTTCAGCCCTAGTGATACTGGACAAAAGTTTTTCCCTCTCTTCGCTCTGAATCATCCCAGCCTTACCCACGCTTAACATTTTGGGACATGGTATGTGTTGTCTGATTGGAACTGCATAACCAGGCATTTAACAGATAAGAAAAGGCCCAGAGAGGTTATACAATGTGCCTGAAGTCACACAGCACATTAGGAACAGAATTGGATCTGTGCCCACAAGTAAAGTGTGACCCTCCAAGTGAATCTCTCATTTGGGGGCAGAGGGGCTGAAGCTTCCTGATCTCTGAGGTCCCTCCCGGTCCTTGGTCCTGGGCTGTGGTCCCAAGACACTAAGACTCACAGCCGGGCATCCAAGTCTGGCTTTGATCATTGGCCTCTCCCCCACAACAGGCTCAGCTCTGAGTGGAGGGTGGGAAGAAAGCAGGTGAGGCTCTAGGGGCTGCTGCAAGACCACCCCTGGGGGCAGGGAGTCTCTCTACTGCGGAGTTGGAGTTTGGCTGACCCTTGGCAAGGAAGATCAGACCAAGATGGGGCTACAGGTTGGGAAGGAGGAGGGACTGAGAAATTAAAAATGTGAGGATTAGGGTGCAGAGGGACTTGGGTCCAAATCTGGTGGTTCTGACCTTAGATATATCTCCAAATGTACATTCCAGAGCTTCATCTACAGACTGAGGGTGACACTCTCCTCGGGGACACGCTTGCAACGTAACAGGATAGCATTTGCCAGACGTAGCGCACACGCTCAGCAAACCGGGGGCCTTGTTAGCTTCCTCCTGGATCTGCTGAGGAGCCCGGGCCTCTTCCCAGCTGCCCTGCCCCAGCTCATCCTCCAATCCTTTCAGCACACGCTGCTGGAAAAATCTGCTTAGAGCATCATTCTGACCAAGGCTTTTCCTGCTTAAAGGCCATCCGTGGCTGCTGTCACTTTCAGGCTAGACATTTCGGCCTGGAATTCAGGCTCCTAACAACCTGCTCCCATGTCAGAGGGCTGCTGCGTTGCACAACGCACATCACAGACCAGGAGCCTCATCTCATAAACGCTTCTTTCCAAAGTTCTACACTTGAGGGGAGCTATGGTGGGGAGCAAGCCCTTTGGCATGGCTTCTCTCAGTCTGCCTGTACCCCAAGAACCCTCCAACTTCAGCTGTCATGCAGAGAAAGTCTAGTCTTCCATTACCCAATGCACTTCACATGCAGCTCTCTGATTTAAAAAAAAAGAAAAAAAAAAAAACAGGAGGAATCCTTGGTGGTCCAGTGACTAGGACACCATGCCTCTGCTGCAGGGGGCCTGGGTTTGATTCTTGGTCAAGGAACTAAGATCCTGCAAGCCCCAAGGCACAGTCAAGAAAGAAAGAAAGGAAAAGAAAAAGCCCAGAACTGTGGTATTTACTAATTTCCATAATATAAATACCCTTATTATGGTCAATTTCAAGCTACCAACAGGATACCATGGAATACAAGCACTGAGAAGAGACACACACGCCAGATCTCCGCGGAAGCTACACCCCTGCAACATCCTGAAGTAACAACCAACGAACCCCAATCAAGAGCTGTGTGACCTCAGGTGAGTGGCTTGACCCGTCTGAATCTCAAACTTTTTACTTTTAAAATGTCACACAATAGCACCCATCTTATGGCAACAGTGTGAACATTAGGTGATCAACAGCAATATACAGAGTACCTACCATGTGGTAAAACTATACTAGGCATGCAGAGGGTGACAGAACAAGATGCAGTAAAGCCCTTGGCCCAGCAGCCGGACCAGAGCATACCATAACCATTACCATTGTTGGGCCGTGCTAAGTCGCTCAGTCGTATCTGACTGTAGCCCGCCTGGCTTCCCTGTCCATAGGGAGGCTCCAGGCAAGAATACTGGCGTGGGTTGCCATGCCCTCCTCGAGGGAATCTTCCCAACCCAGGGATCGAACCCCGGTCTCCCACATGACAGGCGGATTCTTTCTAAGCCACCAAGGAAGCCCGACTGAGGATTCCACCCAAGGTCTTCTAACTCTCCGTCTCTAGATCTGTCCCACCTCCCGGACTGAGGAGACACAAAACGGAGCTGAAATTCAGCTGGTGACTCAGCCAGATGCTTAAAAAAAATTCTTTCTTCCCTACCTCATGGGGGTACACTGGGATGTCCTTGGCATGCGCCCGTTGCCAAGCACTCTCTCAGCGTGACTGCCACAGTGCCGGGATCATGCCCAGTCTCTCTGGAAAGCCTGGCACTGCCGGTGGACTCTGTGGACGATAGGAGCTGATGAAACCCCCTCGCAAGAAACAACCCAAATCACGTGTTTCAAATGCAAACCGCTAGACTTTGGGCCTTTGCCTAAAGGCCTCACAAGGGCATCTTCTCCCTCTTTCAGAAGACCTGAGACCATTGCTGGGAATAAACTCAAATAATCCTCCAAACACCACCGGGTCCACCCCCTATTGGCAAGTAAGTCAATACTTACTTAGCCCTCAAATGGATAGGTAACAATTCTGTTGACAAAACCAACAGCTCCCAGAATAAAACCCACCAGCTCCAAAGGAGGTGCCAGGAAATTTCTCTTTGGAAATCCCTATGTGTATCTAACCTCAGTCCTTCATGCTTCACTTTCAGTCATTTCTTGGGTTCTAGAGGATGGGAACAATGTCTCTTTTCACTATGCCCTATCTCAGCTTCTCTTCTCAGTTCCCAAACAGCCCAGTTTTGTTATCAGCAATTTTCCTTTCCAACTTTCTTACTTTGAAGCAGACACTTTCCAAATGTAGGTAATGATCCGTGCCAACCTGTCATTTCTTTCAACGAAAGCCAGGGAAAGGAGCAGGGGAGAGCCTTGTCCAAGGTGGCGCAGCAAGAAGGCTCTGGCTGTGCTTGTGCCAGATCCTTCACACAGGGGAGAAGCTGGCTGGGCGCCCGCCCCGCTGCACGCCCTCGGGCGACTCTCAGCTCCCCTTTGGGCCTCAGTCTCCCCATCTTCGTAACAAGAGAGGCGGGCTTGATGCCCGCAGTCCGTTCCAGATCCTACCACTGTCAGAGAGGCCCACCCTCATGCTGGCCCTTGCTCTACCGCCCTACCCCTGCCAAAAAGAGGAAAGGAAACTTGCGTTAGTTGTCCGGGGAGGGCGCGCGGCTCCGGTTGTCAGGCTGCGCAGGTTGTTGCCCCGGGAGCGAATATTACACAAATCCCCGGACAGAGAAGTCCCACCTCTCGGGTAACCACAGCTACCGGGGCCACACCTCCAACCCAAACACAGCCAGAAGCCCCGCCAAGGACCACCCCCGGATTCCCTGGGGACCCCTCTCCTCCCTGTGACCAGCCCGAGCTGAAAAGCGAGGGAGAGAAAAAGCCAACGCCCCCATTGAGAGGAGGTGGACACTGAGGCCAGAGGGCGGAGACTGCACAAACCCCGAGGCCGGCGCGGTTCGGACGCGAACCCTACAGCCCATCCAGAGCTCCCTCCCATTCCCGGAGGGCGATCGACCTCCTTCGCGTGCGCAGGGATTCCCACTGGGAGAGGCCGAAAGCTGTGCGGTCTCTGTGGATCGGAGCCTGCCCACGCCCTCCACTCGTCCTCCCCATTCCCCCGATGGAGAAACTGAGACCCGGCAAGGGGGCAGGACCCGCCCCAGACCCTCCGCGAGCCCCTCCTCACGTCTCACCTGCCGGCCGCCGCGGCGCGCGGGTGGTTTCCTGGAGTTGAGCGGCAAACAAAGGCCTCCAATCCGGGCGCGGGGCGGGGCGGCGATGTTTTGCATAATCTCGAGCCCGGCCTGTGACGGCCCGGACACGGCCCCGGGAGGCGGTGCCTTGGGAAGCTCCACCAATTGCAGAGAGGTGGCCGCCTATGTCCCGCCCCAAGAGTTCTGGACGGAGGCTCCAGGCTCCAGGACTGAAAATCTCAAATCTGGGAGATTGCGTGTGCTTCTGGAACCCGCCCAGTGGCAGATGGGAGACTGGAGTGAAGGCACTGGTGCAAGGTCTCAGAGCCACAGTGAAGAAGAATCCATAAACTCTGATGGTGGAAGCGAATGCTTTTTCTTTTTTTAATATTTATTTATTGATTTATTTGACTGCACTGGGTCTCAGCTGAGACATGCAAGCTTAGTCAGCTTGTGGTATGTGGAATCTTAGCTCCCTGACCAGGGATCGAACCTTCATCCCCTGGATTGAAAGGCGGATTCCTAACCACTGGACCACCAGGGAAGTCCCGCGAAGGCTTCTTGACAGTAGCAATAATAAACTTTTCTTGCGCAGTTATGCGTCAGGCTCTGTTGTAAACTCGTACTGTGTTCGACCCTCTCCTATAAGGTAAGTAGGTATTATCGCTACCCTTCAAGTGTATTCTACTCGAAACCCATTAGACAAGCGGGGAGACGCAGGCCTGGACAGAGATGGGAACTTGTCCAAGGTCCTGCAGGGAGAACCAGGCAGAAATAATACATTGTTCAAGTGCACCGGCAAGGGGTGCAGGTAAGTGTCAAACCGGCCAGGGTTCTCAGCCCAGTTCTGCCGCTCGCTGCCACCGAACCTCAAGTCAGCGGGATTCTTAACTCTCAGCCTCAGGGCTACTGAGGGCCGTAAATAGACATAGTACCAGGCCTATATGAAATAAATCAGTGAGACTAATTTGAAGGGCTCATCGACCAATCCTGTTTCACAGGGGGAAGGGCGGGTAATAGCCTCAGACACAGGAAGTAACCTGCCCAAGATCTGGCTTCCAGCTGTCGCAGCCAGTTCTCTCGCATTTGGGGGAAAGCTCCTCCCAGTCCCCCAGGTCGCTGGCGACCCCCCTACAGGCATACCTAATGGTAATTGTAGTTAACAGCTTCTCTGCACTGAAGCTTTATGCGGTGCCCGGAGCAATCATTTTCGCTACTGCCTGCTATAGCTCACAAGTTAGGTAAATATTATACTCCCTATTTAAAGATGAGAAAATTACAATACCAATTACATGTGGGATCTAAAAAAAAAGTGATATGAATAGCCTCATTTACAAAATAGGAATAGATTTATGGATACTGAAAACAAACTTCCCAAAGAAGAAAGATAAATTAGGAATTTGGGATTAACAGATTCACATGCATGTATGCTAAGTTGCTTCAGTTGTGTCTGACTCTTTGCGACTCTAGCCCGTCAGGCCCTTGCTTCTTTTAATATTTATTGGATTTATTGACTGCACTGGGTCTCAGCTGAGACATGCAAGCTTAGTCAGCTTGTGGTATGTGGAATCTTAGCTCCTGACCAGGGATCGAACCTTCATCCCCTGGATTGAAAGGATCCTGGGTCTCACTGGACCACCAGGAGTGGCCCCAAGGCTTCTTGGACCACCAGGGAAGTCCCGCGAAGGCTTCTTGACAGTAGCAATAATAAACTTTTCTTGCGCAGTTATGCGTCAGGCTCTGTTGTAAACTCGTACTGTGTTCGACCCTCTCCTATAAGGTAAGTAGGTATTATCGCTACCCTTCAAGTGTATTCTACTCGAAACCCATTAGACAAGCGGGGAGACGCAGGCCTGGACAGAGATGGGAACTTGTCCAAGGTCCTGCAGGGAGAACCAGGCAGAAATAATACATTGTTCAAGTGCACCGGCAAGGGGTGCAGGTAAGTGTCAAACCGGCCAGGGTTCTCAGCCCAGTTCTGCCGCTCGCTGCCACCGAACCTCAAGTCAGCGGGATTCTTAACTCTCAGCCTCAGGGCTACTGAGGGCCGTAAATAGACATAGTACCAGGCCTATATGAAATAAATCAGTGAGACTAATTTGAAGGGCTCATCGACCAATCCTGTTTCACAGGGGGAAGGGCGGGTAATAGCCTCAGACACAGGAAGTAACCTGCCCAAGATCTGGCTTCCAGCTGTCGCAGCCAGTTCTCTCGCATTTGGGGGAAAGCTCCTCCCAGTCCCCCAGGTCGCTGGCGACCCCCCTACAGGCATACCTAATGGTAATTGTAGTTAACAGCTTCTCTGCACTGAAGCTTTATGCGGTGCCCGGAGCAATCATTTTCGCTACTGCCTGCTATAGCTCACAAGTTAGGTAAATATTATACTCCCTATTTAAAGATGAGAAAATTACAATACCAATTACATGTGGGATCTAAAAAAAAAGTGATATGAATAGCCTCATTTACAAAATAGGAATAGATTTATGGATACTGAAAACAAACTTCCCAAAGAAGAAAGATAAATTAGGAATTTGGGATTAACAGATTCACATGCATGTATGCTAAGTTGCTTCAGTTGTGTCTGACTCTTTGCGACTCTAGCCCGTCAGGCCCCTCTGTCTGTGGGGTTCTCCGGGCAAGAATACTGCAGAGGGTTGCTGTGCCCTTCTCCAGGGCATCTTCCCAACTCAGGGATGGAACTCAGGTCTCTTAGGTCTGTCGCATTGCCAGGCAGGTTCTTTACCAATAGCACCACCTGGGAAGCCTAACAGATACACACTAGCGTATATGAAACAGATAAACAACAAGGACCACTGAACTATGTTCAATATCTTGTGATAACCTATAGTAGAAAGAATCTGGAAAAGTATGTATGTGTGTGTGTGTGCGCGCGTGCTTGTAGTTACCTAAGTGAAGCACTTTTCTGTACACCTGGAACTAACACAACACTGTAAGTCAACTACACTTCAATTTAAAAGTAAATATGGTGATGGGAGGGGGAAAATAGAAAAGAAAACGGAGGCTTAGAGAAGTGAAGTGACGTGCCCAAGATCACACAGCCAGGAAGGGTGGAAGTAGAATTTGAGTCTTCACGTCTGATTCTGAGGTGTGGACTGTTTGAGGTGCACCTGCTGCCGAGTCCAAGCTCGCTCTACTCGCCGCACCACAGGGCAACGAATCTGAGAGAAGAGGTGTTGAGACAAGGAAAACGACTTTATTCGGAAAGCAGCTGACCGAGAGCCTCGAAATAAACCATCTTATTGGAGTTTGGATGCCAGGTTATTTTACAGACCAGAGATGGGAGGAGGTGAGGAAGCAAAGGAAAAAGGCCATTTATCTTGCAAACATTTCCTAGAATGGCAAACCTCAGGCAGGGGAAGTGTTAACTTCTCTCTGCCTGCCATCCACAGGTAGCAGGATTCTTGAACAAAGGTATTTTACTGTAACGCTCAGGCAGAGGGGCAGGTTTCTCGAGGCAAGCCATTAAGTATAATTATAATCATAAAAGCAACCGAAACCAAGTCAAAGAAACGGTTTGCAACATGGAGCCAGAATTGGTTTTCTCCCTGCAACAAACCTTGTTCTCTGTCCTTATGATCCTCACCGGGGGCTTCTCCACCCCTCACCCTGCTTTCTCCCAAGCAGAGGGGGCTTCAAGTGACTTGAAGGCCAGCCTGGCACTTGCTAGGGCAGGCCCAGTCCACACTAAAAACTTGCCCTCTTTCTGCCTTCTCCTTCATCTAGCAGTGAGCCCTGAAATTGTCTAGCTGTACCTTCCGCCTACCCCCAGCTCGGGCATTATGAGTAAAGACCTTAGAGCCATATATGTATATACATATACATGACCAGGTGGACCTCCGGCGCTTCCCTCTCCCAGTACCCAAGCTGCCTTAGCCCATTGTTTGGGGTTCCCTCGAAGGCAGCAAGACACCTGCTTATTATCTTGAAGCTTCGTGTTGTGAACCTCAGGTAGCTGTGGGCCCAAATCCGTCCTCTGCCACTCATGAGCTATGCAACTTTGAGCAACGAACGTGTCCTTTCTAAGCCCACCTGCAAAGGAATGTTTTTAAGCTTAAAATTCCACTGGGAGAGGAACCTTCACAGCCAATGGCCTGAAGCCCCAGAGTTAGACCCAGGGATTTCAGAACCAGCAGTTTCAGAAACTCATTCTTGCCCTTTTTCCAGAGGACAAATTTGGGCCCATGCGCAGCAGTGGCCAGGGGCTCCCAGACCCCTGGGGTTGAACTGAGTGGGGAGATGTCTGGCTCAAGACACGGGAAGTCATGACCTGTCCTGGAGTTCATAAAACTGACCTGAAATTCATACGGCAAGTAGGTAACAAATGAAACCCTCTGGATTCAGAACAGATGCACAAGGACTAGGGCCTAGAAAAGATGTGATGTTTATGAGGTCGGAGGGCTCCTTCCTTCACCATCACTCCGACCACAATCGTCTCCCTGGGGCAGGATCCGAGCCTGGTCCTCTGGGCCCACACGCAGCATCCCGGCCTCCATTGGAAGCCAGCAGCCACATCCCCATTGTATTTATTGCCTGCGGCTGCTGTAACAAATTACCACCAGTTCCTGGTTTGAGACAACGCGGGTGCGTCCCTGGAGATCCAGTGGTTGAGATGCTGCACTCCCACTGCAGGGGGTGGGGGTCTGATCAGGGAAGTGAGACCCTGTATGCAGTGCAGATTGGCCAAAAAAGAAAAAATGAAAATGGCACTACTTTGTTCTTACAAAGAAATGTCGAGAAACCAACGCGGGTGGGGAGTCCCTGAGACGAAACAGGCCCGGGGTCCACACTAAAACTTGCCCTCTTTCTGCCTTCTCCTTCATCTAGCAGTGAGCCCTGAAATTGTCTAGCTGTACCTTCCGCCTACCCCCAGCTCGGGCATTATGAGTAAAGACCTTAGAGCCATATATGTATATACATATACATGACCAGGTGGACCTCCGGCGCTTCCCTCTCCCAGTACCCAAGCTGCCTTAGCCCATTGTTTGGGGTTCCCTCGAAGGCAGCAAGACACCTGCTTATTATCTTGAAGCTTCGTGTTGTGAACCTCAGGTAGCTGTGGGCCCAAATCCGTCCTCTGCCACTCATGAGCTATGCAACTTTGAGCAACGAACGTGTCCTTTCTAAGCCCACCTGCAAAGGAATGTTTTTAAGCTTAAAATTCCACTGGGAGAGGAACCTTCACAGCCAATGGCCTGAAGCCCCAGAGTTAGACCCAGGGATTTCAGAACCAGCAGTTTCAGAAACTCATTCTTGCCCTTTTCCAGAGGACAAATTTGGGCCCATGCGAGCAGTGGCCAGGGGCTCCCAGACCCCTGGGGTTGAACTGAGTGGGGAGATGTCTGGCTCAAGACACGGGAAGTCATGACCTGTCCTGGAGTTCATAAAACTGACCTGAAATTCATACGGCAAGTAGGTAACAAATGAAACCCTCTGGATTCAGAACAGATGCACAAGGACTAGGGCCTAGAAAAGATGTGATGTTTATGAGGTCGGAGGGCTCCTTCCTTCACCATCACTCCGACCACAATCGTCTCCCTGGGGCAGGATCCGAGCCTGGTCCTCTGGGCCCACACGCAGCATCCCGGCCTCCATTGGAAGCCAGCAGCCACATCCCCATTGTATTTATTGCCTGCGGCTGCTGTAACAAATTACCACCAGTTCCTGGTTTGAGACAACGCGGGTGCGTCCCTGGAGATCCAGTGGTTGAGATGCTGCACTCCCACTGCAGGGGGTGGGGGTCTGATCAGGGAAGTGAGACCCTGTATGCAGTGCAGATTGGCCAAAAAAGAAAAAATGAAAATGGCACTAATTTGTTCTTACAAAGAAATGTCAGAAGTCCAAAACAGTCTCAACTCGCTAAAGGCAAGGTGTCGGGAGGGCAGATTTCTTCTTCAGGCTCTCAGGGAGAATCTTTGAAATGGCCACCTGGATTCCTGGGCTCATGGTCCCTGCATCCCTCCCAGCTCCGCTTCCCTCATCACAACACCTTTCCCTCTCCTGTGTCCAAGTCTCGCTCTTACAAGGGCCCTTGTGATTACCTGGGACCCACCCAGATGATCCAGGATAACCTCCCCACCTACTGCTATAAACAATCCCCTCTCCCTTTGCTGTAGAAAGTATCATTCACACATAACAGGCATCTGGGTATCTCAGAGCCATTAGGCAGTCTGCCACACCCGTCTTCTAGACTGGGAACTTGGGTTCAGAAAGGTGAAATCACCTGCCCATGACCACACCGGATTTGGAGCATGACAAAGCCCTCTTGCAGTCAGGTGAAGGTTCCTCCGTGCAGGGGTACTAGGACTGGTCAGGGGCATAGAGAGTCCCATGGGAAGGACTGGGGGTTTGGGGGTAGCTGGCTCAGAGGTCGAGCGGAAGCCAGGGCTCTGGCCTCAGAGGGTCTCCCTGAGCTGGAGAAGGGCCACCAGCAGCTCAGAGCAAGAGCCGGTGCCAGTCTGTGGCATCAACGGCCCCCAACCCATATCTGGCGGATCCCTGAACACAGGGCAGGACAAAGCAGAGCTTCTCGACCTCGCCTTTCCCCAGAGAGAGCCTGGGGATGGAGAAAGGGGGCACTGGGGCTCACGGTGGGGCGCCGACCCTCCCTGCCCCCTTCATGTGCTTTTGCTTCGAACACCCACTGCCCTTGGCTCCTGAACTGGCTTGGGGTGCACAGGTGGGGTTCACTGCCTCTCCCCTCGACCTCGACTAAAGACGGACACCTCGAAGACCGTGTCCCCGTGCCCAGAGCGGGGACAACCCTAGGTGGAATTGCCACTCCAGCGTCCCCTGTGGACCAGGAGGCTGCTGTCCTCCCAGGACTCGTCTGAAGCCCCATCCCGCTGGCCTCCCCCACCTTCCCTGCCGATTCCCCCTCCCTGCACACGTCCTCGATGAATCACCCGCACACATCCTCCTCTCAGAGCCAGTTTCTGGGATCCACCCTGAGGCCACCTCTCTCTTTTTTAAAAATAACTTTATCAATTCATGTATATTTGGTTGCACGGGGTCTTCGTTGCTGAGTGGCCTCTCCTCTAGTTTCGGCGAGCAGCAGCTACTCTTGAAGCACGCAGGTCTCTTGTGGGATGGTTTCTTTTCTTGTGGAGCGTGGGCCCCAGGCTGCAAAAGCTCAGCAGTTGCCGTTCCTGGGGTCCAAGAGTTCAGACGCGATGGCCGCGGCGCACGGGCTTCGTTGCTCTCAGGCACGGGGGATCCTCCCAGGCCAGGGACGGATTTCTCTTGCATCGCAGAGCGGATTCTTTGCCCCTGACCCACCAGGGAAGGCCCCTCTCTGTGTTTAAAACATTCATGCACAAGGTGCTTCATAACATCCCTATGCATTTAAGAAATTCTTAGGGAAGCTTCAGGGGTACAGCATTATAGTTTCACAACTATACATACTTCGGCATTTCAATCTAAAAACGCTACCTATAAATAACCTTCGGGGACGGTGTTCCGAGGCGTCCCACTGACGTGGCTGCGGTGCCGCGGCACACCGGGCGTGTGAGCGGGGCGGAGTCGCGGGCGCCAGGGAAGGTGTGACCTGCCTCAGGCTACCTCCCGCCTTCCAGCTCCCCTCCCCGGGCACAACGGCCCAACCCATATCTGGCGGATCCCTGAACACAGGGCAGGACAAAGCAGAGCTTCGACCTCGCCTTTCCCCAGAGAGAGCCTGGGGATGGAGAAAGGGGCACTGGGGCTCACGGTGGGCGCCGACCCTCCTGCCCCTTCATGTGCTTTTGCTTGAACACCCACTGCCCTTGGCTCCTGAACTGGCTTGGGGTGCACAGGTGGGGTTCACTGCCTCTCCCTCGACCTCGACAAAAGGGACGGACACCTCGAGACCGTGTCCCCGTGCCCAGAGCGGGGACAACCCTAGGTGGAATTGCCACTCCAGCGTCCCCTGTGGACCAGGAGGCTGCTGTCCTCCCAGGACTCGTCTGAAGCCCCATCCCGCTGGCCTCCCCCACCTTCCCTGCCGATTCCCCCTCCCTGCACACGTCCTCGATGAATCACCCGCAAAATCCTCCTCTCAGAGCCAGTTTCTGGGATCCACCCTGAGGCCACCTCTCTCTTTTTTAAAAATAACTTTATCAATTCATGTATATTTGGTTGCACGGGGTCTTCGTTGCTGAGTGGCCTCTCCTCTAGTTTCGGCGAGCAGCAGCTACTCTTGAAGCACGCAGGTCTCTTGTGGGATGGTTTCTTTTCTTGTGGAGCGTGGGCCCCAGGCTGCAAAAGCTCAGCAGTTGCCGTTCCTGGGGTCCAAGAGTTCAGACGCGATGGCCGCGGCGCACGGGCTTCGTTGCTCTCAGGCACGGGGGATCCTCCCAGGCCAGGGACGGATTTCTCTTGCATCGCAGAGCGGATTCTTTGCCCCTGACCCACCAGGGAAGGCCCCTCTCTGTGTTTAAAACATTCATGCACAAGGTGCTTCATAACATCCCTATGCATTTAAGAAATTCTTAGGGAAGCTTCAGGGGTACAGCATTATAGTTTCACAACTATACATACTTCGGCATTTCAATCTAAAAACGCTACCTATAAATAACCTTCGGGGACGGTGTTCCGAGGCGTCCCACTGACGTGGCTCCGGTGCCCCTGCACACCTGCCGTGTGACCCGGGCGGAGTCGCGGGCGCCAGGGAAGGTGTGACGTTCCGGGTGCCTCCATCTGTGCTACCTCCCCGCCTTCCGCGTCAGGCCATCCAGACCCCATCCACGCAGGCCGGCCACAGAGTACGCTCGGTCCTAGCCTTGTTCAGATCTCTTTATTGAAAAATTAAAGTCAGAAGCTCTGTATATAAATACACGGACGTCGCTGGTCACCTGCAAGGCCTCTGGGATAGGCTGGGGTGCAGTGGGAAGCTGGGGTCTCGTGGTCCGCGGGGTGAGGGGTGGAAATAAATAATAAATACCGTGGGGGGTGAGGGGCTAGGAGGAGAGGGGGTGTGAAGGGGGTGCTTGATGCTTATTTGTGGCACTGAAGGTCCCGCGAGAGGCACCCCCTGGCTGGGGGCCGTGTCCACGAATTCCCATGTGACTTCATTCCAGACAAAGGCTGGGGCACCTGGGGATGGCCCAGGTCCTAGCTGGCCGGGCAGCACCAGGCCACCTCCCCCCAACCCAGAGTTACAGGCCTTGCTGGGAGGCTTCAGGGGAAGACACAGGCATTTGCCTTTCCCCCTTCTTTCTCCCCTTCCTGAGGTTTCACGCTTGTACTGAGCATGTGCACCTACTGTGTACCGGGCATCCCACCAGACTCCGACCTGACCGTCTGTTTGCCTTGCCCAGCTCGCTTCTCCCGGCTCTGGTCCAGCGGGCCAGTAAGGAGTGGAGGGATGTCTTCCTGCTACCCTGGCCCTGCACCCCCAGCCCCCGAAGGCGCCCTGTGGTGCCAGGAGGGAGGAGGGACCGAGGCCGGGGGCTGGACAGCGGAGGGAGGCCCTCCGGCCGCGGCCCCTAGAGCATCACATTGAACTCGGTGACCAGAAAGTCGACGTAGTCTCGCTCCTTGGTCTTGAAGGCCTCCGCGATGACGCGAGCGGCGTCCCGGTGCTCCTTGCCCCGGAGCGTCACCCCGTTCACTTCCAGGATCACGTGCCCCACCTTGAGCTGCCCGCAGTTGTGGGCGGAACCGCCTCTCTGCAGGCGTGAGACACGGGGCAGGGCACGGGGGCGCCTGGGGGCTAGGCCAGTCTGGCCTGGACCACCCACCGGGCCAGGCCCCCCTCCCCGACCAGGGAGCCACCGCCTGGGTGTCTGCCACTCTGATCAGGGAAACTGAGGCTCAGCAAGGTGCTCTGAGCCTGGGCCTGCCTGTGGGGGCTGGGTTGCCTCTGGGCATGGTAACCCCCTGGGGATGCTGAGGGAGGGACCTTCGGGGGTAGGGCGAGGCGGCCAAGCAGGTCCCTGGGGACGTACCTGAATCGTGACGATCCTCGGCAGGGGCTGGCGGGTGTTGGCACCGCCCTCGATGGCGATGCCCAGGGTGGCCGCACTCTTCTTCACGCGGATGAGGGTCGACGTGGGCTCCAGGAGTCCGGGCTGCAGGGGTGGCGAGGGAAAGGAGGCACAGGCCTTTTTGGTGGGCAGGCCTGGCCCGGGGGCTGGACTGGCCTTTGGGTCAGCAAGGTTCAGACTCTGGCCTCCTTCTGGAAGCCGGCCATCTGCCAGCACTGAGCACAGCTCTGGGTTCCCAGTGGCGATCCAGGGCTGGCGGGCAGCACCAGGCCACCTCCCCCCAACCCAGAGTTACAGGCCTTGCTGGGAGGCTTCAGGGGAAGACACAGGCCTTTGCCTTTCCCCTTCTTTCTCCCTTCCTGAGGTTTCACGCTTGTACTGAGCATGTGCACCTACTGTGTACCGGGCATCCCACCAGACTCCGACCTGACCGTCTGTTTGCCTTGCCCAGCTCGCTTCTCCCGGCTCTGGTCCAGCGGGCCAGTAAGGAGTGGAGGGATGTCTTCCTGCTACCCTGGCCCTGCACCCCCAGCCCCCGAAGGCGCCCTGTGGTGCCAGGAGGGAGGAGGGACCGAGGCCGGGGGCTGGACAGCGGAGGGAGGCCCTCCGGCCGCGGCCCCTAGAGCATCACATTGAACTCGGTGACCAGAAAGTCGACGTAGTCTCGCTCCTTGGTCTTGAAGGCCTCCGCGATGACGCGAGCGGCGTCCCGGTGCTCCTTGCCCCGGAGCGTCACCCCGTTCACTTCCAGGATCACGTGCCCCACCTTGAGCTGCCCGCAGTTGTGGGCGGAACCGCCTCTCTGCAGGCGTGAGACACGGGGCAGGGCACGGGGGCGCCTGGGGGCTAGGCCAGTCTGGCCTGGACCACCCACCGGGCCAGGCCCCCCTCCCCGACCAGGGAGCCACCGCCTGGGTGTCTGCCACTCTGATCAGGGAAACTGAGGCTCAGCAAGGTGCTCTGAGCCTGGGCCTGCCTGTGGGGGCTGGGTTGCCTCTGGGCATGGTAACCCCCTGGGGATGCTGAGGGAGGGACCTTCGGGGGTAGGGCGAGGCGGCCAAGCAGGTCCCTGGGGACGTACCTGAATCGTGACGATCCTCGGCAGGGGCTGGCGGGTGTTGGCACCGCCCTCGATGGCGATGCCCAGGGTGGCCGCACTCTTCTTCACGCGGATGAGGGTCGACGTGGGCTCCAGGAGTCCGGGCTGCAGGGGTGGCGAGGGAAAGGAGGCACAGGCCTTTTTGGTGGGCAGGCCTGGCCCGGGGGCTGGACTGGCCTTTGGGTCAGCAAGGTTCAGACTCTGGCCTCCTTCTGGAAGCCGGCCATCTGCCAGCACTGAGCACAGCGCTCTGGGTTCCCAGCTCCATGAGGCCGGAGGGTTAAGGGGCGGGCCCGAGGCGGCCTGGTGGCGGCTCCAGGACTCGAATCTAGCCCGACTGCCTCACGCCACGCGACGTCGGAAGTGAGCTTAAAGATCCTTGAGAACAACCTTCAGCCCTCGGCGTGTTTGTGTCAGTGGACAAAGGGACGGCCTTCGGACTCCGAACGCAGAGCTCTTTCCGGACACCCACATCCCTCCAGTGGTGGGGGCTCCCTACCTCCCCCGTGGTCACTAGTCAAGCTGAACCCTGATCGGGACTTCCTGCTCTTCACCCCGAGCCAGGCTTCCTCCCACCCGCACACCCCCTCTCACGCACGGGCTTGGTGGTGCCCTCGGCGGTCCGCTCGCTCCGAGGCGTCTCTTTGCTACTCCTGCTCTTGGTGGACGCCATCTGTCTGCCTCGGCCTGGGGCGCTGGCCTCTGCCTCGCCGGCGTCCACGCCACTGTCCTCGCTCAGGGTCTGCCCGCTGTCCGAGAGCTGGGAGAGCGTGGAGGCGGCTGGGGGTGGGACCAGAGGAGAGGGATGCGAACAGCTGGGGTCAGTAAGGACTTCCTGGAGCAGCTGCGCGGCAGGCCAGAAGGCTGGGTGAGGGTATTCCCTGAGCAGAGGCTCCCTGCCCGCCTCCCACCTACGGAGACCTGCCCTTTCAACTGGGCCTGGCCCCAGGCCACCACTTCCAGGATGTCTGCCTTGAATGCCTCTGCCAAAATGGTTAAAAATAAAAAGAGTCAGGAGGCAAACACAGCCCACAGACATGGGTTTGCTTTTGTTTTTTTTAACCTTGGTGTGGTCAATTTTAATGATAGACCAACACACGGAAATCAGGAGATTTCACATAAAAATTAAATTCTAAGCTTCTGGGGGAAGAAAAGGAGGGCCTGCCATGCCTGCTCTGTGCCCCTGCTGCCCTGCTTGGCCTGAGCTGAGAGGTGGGCACACGCCGTCTGGTGCCACAGTCAAAGCCAAGCCTCTTCCCTAGGGACTGAGACGCTCTGGAGTCTGGCAGGTGGAGTCTGGATTCCTTCTGACCAGCTGTGCAATCCTGGGCAACCTACACAGCCTCTCTGAGCCTCCGCGTTCTTGTTCTAACCCCGGGCCAACGAGGCCTATCCCACGTGTTTATTATAAACACTAACAGACACGATGCTGCACGAGGCAGCCGAGAGCACGGGCTTGTGCTAGACGGCCTGTCTCCACGATTACTTTCTGTGCCTCAGTTTCTTTCCTCTGTAAAATGGGGATAATAATATTACCAGCCCCTCCGAACTCTTGGGCGAGTTGGGTGAGTTCGGACACCCACATCCCTCCAGTGGTGGGGGCTCCCTACCTCCCCCGTGGTCACTAGTCAAGCTGAACCCTGATCGGGACTTCCTGCTCTTCACCCCGAGCCAGGCTTCCTCCCACCCGCACACCCCCTCTCACGCACGGGCTTGGTGGTGCCCTCGGCGGTCCGCTCGCTCCGAGGCGTCTCTTTGCTACTCCTGCTCTTGGTGGACGCCATCTGTCTGCCTCGGCCTGGGGCGCTGGCCTCTGCCTCGCCGGCGTCCACGCCACTGTCCTCGCTCAGGGTCTGCCCGCTGTCCGAGAGCTGGGAGAGCGTGGAGGCGGCTGGGGGTGGGACCAGAGGAGAGGGATGCGAACAGCTGGGGTCAGTAAGGACTTCCTGGAGCAGCTGCGCGGCAGGCCAGAAGGCTGGGTGAGGGTATTCCCTGAGCAGAGGCTCCCTGCCCGCCTCCCACCTACGGAGACCTGCCCTTTCAACTGGGCCTGGCCCCAGGCCACCACTTCCAGGATGTCTGCCTTGAATGCCTCTGCCAAAATGGTTAAAAATAAAAAGAGTCAGGAGGCAAACACAGCCCACAGACATGGGTTTGCTTTTGTTTTTTTTAACCTTGGTGTGGTCAATTTTAATGATAGACCAACACACGGAAATCAGGAGATTTCACATAAAAATTAAATTCTAAGCTTCTGGGGGAAGAAAAGGAGGGCCTGCCATGCCTGCTCTGTGCCCCTGCTGCCCTGCTTGGCCTGAGCTGAGAGGTGGGCACACGCCGTCTGGTGCCACAGTCAAAGCCAAGCCTCTTCCCTAGGGACTGAGACGCTCTGGAGTCTGGCAGGTGGAGTCTGGATTCCTTCTGACCAGCTGTGCAATCCTGGGCAACCTACACAGCCTCTCTGAGCCTCCGCGTTCTTGTTCTAACCCCGGGCCAACGAGGCCTATCCCACGTGTTTATTATAAACACTAACAGACACGATGCTGCACGAGGCAGCCGAGAGCACGGGCTTGTGCTAGACGGCCTGTCTCCACGATTACTTTCTGTGCCTCAGTTTCTTTCCTCTGTAAAATGGGGATAATAATAGTACCAGCCCCTCAGAACTCTTGGGCGAGTTGGGTGAGTTATGAATAGAGGTGAGGTCCGAGGACGGTGTTCTTGGCTCACGGAGAGTGCGGCACACCTGTCAGTGTTATTACCACATGGGTCTGGCTGGGCACCGGGCCGGAGCGATCCCTCCACAACAGCTCGAGTTTCTCTCACCACAGGCAGCCTGCTTGGCCCTTCCCACCTCCCTCAGTGAACGACTGGAGGCAGGGACCCGCCTTCTGCATCCTACTCTGCCTCTACTTGCATACTGCCTGCGCTCCGTAACCGCCCACTGACCTGGTTGGCCACCTTCCCTGGCCACACGTCACCTTAGCCACGAGATGGCAGCAGAATCCACCAAAATCCAGCTCACTAACTGCAGGGAGGGGACGCAGGGCCCCGCGGCGGGCTCAGGCTTAAGGGGTGGAAACCAGTTCTGCCCTTCCTCCACCGCCCCAGCTGGGCGTCCTCTCCAGACTCACGGGCTCCAGCCCCGAGCTGGCCTCCCAGAGGCCCGGAAGGTCGAGCCCACACTCTAACCCTGCAGCCCCGAGTCAGGACGCCTCCAGGGGTCCAGAGGCAGCAATTTCACTGCCCACCGGCCCTCGGCACCTGCTCTGGGGAAGGTCACAAAAGCCACTCCCGCCCCGAACAGTCTTCTTAGGGAGACGGGTAGGGGAATGCAGGGTGGCCAGGGCTGGGGGCCTGGAGGAAGAGTCCAACCCTCACAAGCACCTGGCAGGACTGTCACAGTGCCCGAGCAGGACAGCCCAGCGGCCTGTCCACAGTCACACAGCCAGGGACTCGCGTTCCAGTCTCTGCCCCCAAAGCCCCTCCCTGAGGCTCGGGACCCTGTTCCCCAGCCACCCTGACCCCAAGCGGGAGGACTGGGCTCAAGGTCCTCCCGGGTGAGCACCTGCTCCCACCTGGGCTGTGTCGATGGGCAGATCGGTCGCCCCCCGGTTCTTGTTCTAACCCCGGCCAACGAGGCCTATCCCACGTGTTTATTATAAACACTAACAAAATGCTGCACGAGGCAGCCGAGAGCACGGGCTTGTGCTGGGTGCCACGATTACTTTCTGTGCCTCAGTTTCTTTCCTCTGTAAAATGGGGATAATAATAGTACCAGCCCCTCAGAACTCTTGGGCGAGTTGGGTGAGTTATGAATAGAGGTGAGGTCCGAGGACGGTGTTCTTGGCTCACGGAGAGTGCGGCACACCTGTCAGTGTTATTACCACATGGGTCTGGCTGGGCACCGGGCCGGAGCGATCCCTCCACAACAGCTCGAGTTTCTCTCACCACAGGCAGCCTGCTTGGCCCTTCCCACCTCCCTCAGTGAACGACTGGAGGCAGGGACCCGCCTTCTGCATCCTACTCTGCCTCTACTTGCATACTGCCTGCGCTCCGTAACCGCCCACTGACCTGGTTGGCCACCTTCCCTGGCCACACGTCACCTTAGCCACGAGATGGCAGCAGAATCCACCAAAATCCAGCTCACTAACTGCAGGGAGGGGACGCAGGGCCCCGCGGCGGGCTCAGGCTTAAGGGGTGGAAACCAGTTCTGCCCTTCCTCCACCGCCCCAGCTGGGCGTCCTCTCCAGACTCACGGGCTCCAGCCCCGAGCTGGCCTCCCAGAGGCCCGGAAGGTCGAGCCCACACTCTAACCCTGCAGCCCCGAGTCAGGACGCCTCCAGGGGTCCAGAGGCAGCAATTTCACTGCCCACCGGCCCTCGGCACCTGCTCTGGGGAAGGTCACAAAAGCCACTCCCGCCCCGAACAGTCTTCTTAGGGAGACGGGTAGGGGAATGCAGGGTGGCCAGGGCTGGGGGCCTGGAGGAAGAGTCCAACCCTCACAAGCACCTGGCAGGACTGTCACAGTGCCCGAGCAGGACAGCCCAGCGGCCTGTCCACAGTCACACAGCCAGGGACTCGCGTTCCAGTCTCTGCCCCCAAAGCCCCTCCCTGAGGCTCGGGACCCTGTTCCCCAGCCACCCTGACCCCCAAGCGGGGAGGACTGGGCTCCAAGGTCCTCCCGGGGTGAGCACCTGCTCCCACCTGGGCTGTGTCGATGGGCAGATCGGTCGCCCATGGGGCACCCCGAGCCCACCACGCCGGGCTCTGCGGTACTCACTGCGTGTCTGCGGCAGCGCCCTCACTTCATTCACGTCTGGCTCGCTGTCCGGGCGGTGCACCTCCACCATGACAAAGTGCTGGGCCGTGCCCGTCGGGTCTGGGCGGCCGGAGGGGGAGCGTGGTGGAAGGCCACCTCCGGCCATCGTGGCCTCGGCAGGGGGACTCTTCAGGTGCGGGGGCGACTGGACCCGCGGGAAGGGGCCGATGGGGTGCTGGGTGACCAGGGCCAGGTGGGTGTCCAGCGGCCTCTTGGAGCCGGGGTTGGCCGGGGAGACGGAGGCGTAGATGGGGGAGGGGGGCGAGTCCTGTGCGGTGGAGGCCTCCGGGGCCGGAGTGATGCCCGCCGGCGGGCTGTGGTTCCGCGGAGCCGAGAAGACGATGCCCGAGTGGGACGATGCGGAGGAAGGCGGTGGGAGGTCCTCTCGGGCTGGCTTCCTGGACTGCAGGAGGAGGTGGTCGTGGCCTTGGGTCAGAGGTGGAGGGGGAGGCGGGGGCTTGTAGCTCGGCAGCCCCTTGGAGGTGGACTTGACATCATCCTGCCAAAAGACCCAACAGGAGTAGAAGGAGTCAGAGCCCATGGCGGCAGCTGGAGGGGCGACGGGAGCGCCCCAGTGCGCCGGGCCCAGCTGGAATTCCGCCGTCGCTCTCTCAGCCCCTAGCCACGCTGCTCTGAATAATGCAACACCCGAGTGGAAAAATTCTCCTAGCATCTCTGCGGCTGATAAGCATCGGGATCTTGGCGGGTGTCTCTGGGGATGGCATCGTTACCTTTGGGAACTGAAGTTCTTGGCAGCGGCTGGGGCTTGTCACAGGGAACGGGACTTAATGAGAGGTGGGAGGCAGAGATGAAAACATCAAAGGCCTTTCTTTGGTTTTTCTTTTTAGGGGATTATCATGGCTCCTGGAGACCAGAGGTGAGACAGGACTGATGGCAGAGAATGGGAGGGAGGTGGACGGGCGTGGGCCAGAGAGGCAGGGCACAGCCTTTCCCTGAGCGCACCTCGGGGCCGCGGGGAAAACTGGACCTACCCAGCAGAGCCGTGGGGAGGGGAGGAGCCGTGGCAGGGGGCCTGAGACCCAGCAGGTGCCTGGTGAGCGGCACATCCTCTCGTCTCTACGGCCCCTCCCTGTGCCCGCATCCAACCCTGGCAGGTCTCTGATGGCCATACAAGCACTGTTCCAAATGCTTTCCTTGGATGAACTGATGTTTCCTCTGCCACAAGCTTATGGGGTGGTACACTATTATTATACCCCATTTTACCGATGGGAAAACCGAAGCACAGAGAAGTGAAGAAACTTGTCCAAAGTCACACAGTCAGAGGCACAGGGTGGGATTTGCACCCAGGCAGTCTGGCTCCAGAGTCTGTGCCATGAGAAAGTCATCCAGGCCAGATCCCAGAGCTGCACCGCCCAGACAGCTGCTGAGCGCACGAGCAGGAGGGCGTGTTTTGCTCCCTTTCCCAAAGCAGTTACGGGGCCTCCTCAAGGAGCTCTCGTCGTCACACACTTCATGTTCAGTACTTGCTATGATTCCGTTCGGATAACATATCAAAACTAACACCACCTCTGCAAACAGTCAAACAGCCTGGAAGCGTGGCCTCAGATCCCCAGAACCAGCTGAGAGCTCAGGGCTGAGGGCCTCTGTCCCCTCCCCGTGGCCTCACCAGGGAGCCCGCCCCCCACCAGGCCTCAGGCAGACCCGGAGGGCAGAGCACAATGAAAGGGGCTTTCCAGAGAGGGTCTCACCAGGGAAATGTCTGAGAGGGTGTTCATATTGCCCTGCACGGCCTCCCCGGTCTCCTCCAGGTCCAGAGTGTTCTAGAACAGAGAAGAAAGAAACATGAACACATGGAGAGGAAAAAACCCCTTTGCTCTCTCGGACACCAAATTCTCTGTGCCCCAAGGCACCTTCGTGTGGCTTGGGTTTTTCCTGACTCACTCCTTGAGAACTCACACATTAAAAGGAATGTTGATTTTCCTGCCATTCATTTTGAAATGAAGTTCAAAAATTTCTACTTCTTGGAGACGTTCCAGACCTCTCCTGAACCGTGTGGGAATGCTGGGGGTGGGGCGGGGAGGTGGCGCTGGCCTTGACTGGCAATCCCTGAAGCTCAGGCCACGCTCAGCAGGCTCCGTTCCTCCAAAACTCAAGCATTCTCTCTGCACAGCTCCTGACAGACTCCCAGGGAGGTGTGAAAATGCCAAGATGTAAATGCGAGGTGGATGGGGAATGTCTCTCGCTTTTTCTTTAAAAAGCATTTTGGCTGCATTGGGTCTCGGCTGTGGCGGGCGGGACCTTTCATGGCTGTGCAAGGCTTCTCTCTAGCTGGGGCTCGAGGCTTGGTTGCTTGGGCAGCAGGTGAGATCTTAGTTCCCTGACCAGGGATTGAACCTGCATTTTACCATCCGATGGGAAAACCAAGCACAGAGAAGTGAAGAAACTTGTCCAAAGTCACACAGTCAGAGGCACAGGGTGGGATTTGCACCCAGGCAGTCTGGCTCCAGAGTCTGTGCCATGAGAAAGTCATCCAGGCCAGATCCCAGAGCTGCACCGCCCAGACAGCTGCTGAGCGCACGAGCAGGAGGGCGTGTTTTGCTCCCTTTCCCAAAGCAGTTACGGGGCCTCCTCAAGGAGCTCTCGTCGTCACACACTTCATGTTCAGTACTTGCTATGATTCCGTTCGGATAACATATCAAAACTAACACCACCTCTGCAAACAGTCAAACAGCCTGGAAGCGTGGCCTCAGATCCCCAGAACCAGCTGAGAGCTCAGGGCTGAGGGCCTCTGTCCCCTCCCCGTGGCCTCACCAGGGAGCCCGCCCCCCACCAGGCCTCAGGCAGACCCGGAGGGCAGAGCACAATGAAAGGGGCTTTCCAGAGAGGGTCTCACCAGGGAAATGTCTGAGAGGGTGTTCATATTGCCCTGCACGGCCTCCCCGGTCTCCTCCAGGTCCAGAGTGTTCTAGAACAGAGAAGAAAGAAACATGAACACATGGAGAGGAAAAAACCCCTTTGCTCTCTCGGACACCAAATTCTCTGTGCCCCAAGGCACCTTCGTGTGGCTTGGGTTTTTCCTGACTCACTCCTTGAGAACTCACACATTAAAAGGAATGTTGATTTTCCTGCCATTCATTTTGAAATGAAGTTCAAAAATTTCTACTTCTTGGAGACGTTCCAGACCTCTCCTGAACCGTGTGGGAATGCTGGGGGTGGGGCGGGGAGGTGGCGCTGGCCTTGACTGGCAATCCCTGAAGCTCAGGCCACGCTCAGCAGGCTCCGTTCCTCCAAAACTCAAGCATTCTCTCTGCACAGCTCCTGACAGACTCCCAGGGAGGTGTGAAAATGCCAAGATGTAAATGCGAGGTGGATGGGGAATGTCTCTCGCTTTTTCTTTAAAAAGCATTTTGGCTGCATTGGGTCTCGGCTGTGGCGGGCGGGACCTTTCATGGCTGTGCAAGGCTTCTCTCTAGCTGGGGCTCGCAGGCTTGGTTGCTTGGGCAGCAGGTGAGATCTTAGTTCCCTGACCAGGGATTGAACCTGCATCCCCTATCCTGGAGGGTGGAGTCCTTTTTTTTTTATTTTTTCAATTGATTCATTTAAAAATTTTTTTTTACAGTTTTGTTGTTTATTGCCACACGTCAACCTGAATCTGTGGAAGGTGGATTCTTAATCACGGGACCCCTGCTCTCTTGCTCTTTTCCTTTGAATGATATGGGGTGGGAGAGTGGGGGGAAAAGGGTTATAGTTTCAGTGGAGCTTATTTTGTAAAAATGCCCATTTCTTCCTTCCCTTCCTAACTTGCCAGAAGCCTAATGCTTCCTTAGGGACCCTGGCCGCCCTGAGGCCGGCGCTAGACACCCCACATCAGGAGGTCGAGCAGCGCTCTTCTCCACGGGGCTCCTGGGGGCTCAGAGAGCCACTTCTCTCCCCACCACAGGGCCCCGGATGGCAACCGGCTTCCCCGACCATCGCTCGGCTCGAGTCTCAAGGTCAGCAGTCAACACTGAGCAGCCTCCGTGCTCCAGATCGAGGGCCTGGGGACTCAGGGGACGTGAGACCTCCCCTGCCTTGAGCAGCTCAGACACTGTGTGCGTGTGCTCAGTTGCTCAGTCCCATACACCTCTGGGTGACCCACGGGCTGCAGCCCACCAGGCTTCTCTGCCCATGGAATTTTCCAGGCAGGACTACTGGAGTGGGCTGACGTTTCCTGCTCCAGGGGATCTTCCCAACCCAGGGATCAAACTTGAGTCTCTGGCATCTCCTGCACTGGAGAGGCAGACTCCTCACCACTGCATCACCTGGGAAGCCCTAGAGCCAGTGGGTCGACACAAATAAGCCGGGAGGTGGTTGCCCAGGGTGAGGAGACACAGGTACAGAATGCAGCTAGTGGAGAGCCATCCAGGAGGTCTTTCTGGAGGAGGAAGCACGGCTTAAAGCTGGGTGAGGAAGGAACGATGGGTGTTTCAGAGGGAGGGGTGTGCATAGAGCTGGGAGGATAGAGGGTGCTGGAGAAACGTCAGTGGTTCCACAGCAGCCAAGAGCTGCTTGGACCTGAACCCAAGGGCAGAGGGTTGCCATGGAGATGAGGTCCGTGTGCCTTCTAAGAAGATCCCCTTTGCTCACTTCCCTTCCAGCCACACTAGAGCGGGCCAGTGCTTTTGTTTCTTCTGTCTGGAACATTCTTCCCTGGGACTATGCACAGTGCGTGCTCCATCTGCTCACCTCCTTCAAGACCTTCCTCAAATATCCCCGCCTCAAAAAGGTCTGCTTTGACACCCCCGCCTAAAATCACAACCTTCCCCCCTGCCCTGCTTCAGTTTTCTCCTTTAAACTCATCACACACCCAGCAGCCAGGGCGTAATCTCAAAACACAAGTCAGAAACTGTCTCTCGCCAGCCCATAGCCCTCCAGGGTCTTCCCATCTTCAGTGGAGGAAATTCCAAAGGCCGCATTCCTCCCGGCCCTTTCTTGCCACTCTGCCCGGTGGAGATGGCTCCTGCCCCAGGGTCTTTGCACTCACTGCGGGGCCTGCACAACAGGCCTGGCTCACTCCTTCACTTTACTTCTGACCTAAGTGAGGCCTTCTCAGACCAGCCCTGGTGCAAACAGCACCCCTCCACCTCTGTCTAACCCTTGACCCCGCTTCATGTTCCTGTGTACGATTTATCACCACCTGATGAGATACTACGGATTTACTCATTGTGTGTTTTCCAACTAGGTTAACTGTGCAAAGGCAGGACTTGTGACTGCCTACCTGGCTCCTACTCTATCCTCAGCGTTCAGGAGAGTGGCCGCTTGATAGTTACTAAGCAAATTAATCAATCCATGAATGAACTGATGGGTGAATGAAGTGATTGATAACTCTGGCTGTCACAGGGAAGAGGCCTGAGCAGACAGAGAACTGAGCCAGGAAAGGCTCAGGGGGTCTTGGAAAGTAGTCACGATGGCCTGGATGAGGGTGGAGGCATGAGGGAGATGGGAGGGGCTCCCTGACTCGTGCCCCTAGAGCGGAGGCGGCCAGGTCACTCCCTGCTGATCCCGGTCTCAACTAAGCCTCCCAAAGCCTTGAGCATCCTGGGCCGGCACAGACATGGGACCCCACCAGCCAGCAAAGAAAGATGCGTTGTCCTCCCAGTCCTGAGCCTTTCTCACCCAGGGCAATTCCTCTGGTCCTGTGATGTCTCCGGGGCAACATCAGTTCAGGACAACTGCCTTCTGCCAGCAAAGCTGAGGCTTATATGCAACCCTCCTGCCCTGCTCTCTCCAACCTGATCCCCCTCCCACCGCCTCACAGGAGGATGCCTCCTCCACAGTGTGAGGAGAGGAGGGGGAGTCCGTGACGAGGGGAGGGCTGCTCTCTCCCGCCTTGATCTGAGGCACCAGTTCTGGCCTCTCTGAGATCACTCCCAGCCGCGTGACAGCGGACAGCCCACTGGACTCTCTGTGCCTCCGTGTCCTCATCTGTAAAATGGGGAAATTGCAACCTCTCCCTCATGGAGCTGATGCATTAACACCTGAAAAATGTTCAAACCGAGCCTGGCACAGTATTTGGAGAGAGGTGGCCATCAGACAAGAAACCTGGGGTCTCAGACACCTGCCCCAGGAGCGGAATGGCTGCACAGCGTGCCCTGGCCCAGGCAAGCACGTCGATGGGAACAACGGCGCTCCCATGCAGCCCTTCCCCGAACCATAACGAGGCCAGTGCTCCCAGCAGACAGCCCGCCAAGGGTGAAGGGGACTGGCAAGGCGGGGCACACGCCATGACTCCCCAAGGCTTGGCAACCACCTCCTTGGTCTTGGCAGGAGGCCCAACGGGGTCAGAGGCCTGGGGGGTGTCTACAGCAAAGACGAGAGGGGCCTCCGCCCTCTGACACGGTGCTAGCCATGGCCCCCCAAGACTTAGGCTCCCTGGGGGCTTCGATCATAGGTCAAGATTGGACCAAAGACATGGGATTCTGACCTGTTCTGGCATCAGGAGCTCTGCACACTCACTTCGTTGATCAACAAGCATTCATCAGCTTGACTTACGAGGAAAGCTCATGGGGATAAAAGATGAGCCAGTCACCGTGCCCCTAGCACCTACCAGCGGGCCACACACACAGCAGCTGCCCACAAACTCTTGTGGGGGATCACGGACGGAGCCGCTGTTAGCACAGCGCCAAAGGGAGGCGGCGAGGAAGGGTCCGGAGCCGGGTAACACAAGCAGGTGCTTGCTGAGCACCCCAGGGAGGGGTGACTTTCTCTTAGAAAGGAGGTGGGAGACCTCCAAACCGTAGGCGGCCTGCTGCTTCCTAGACCCGTGCTGGGTATTTGACTTATGCGATCTCGCTGACTCTCCCAAGGATCCTGCGAGCAGGCACTCCGATTGTGCCAGCTCACACCTTTCATACGTAAGCTCAGAGAGAGCAGTGACTTGTCTAAGGCCACTGTTCTACAGCAGATCCGGTTTCTAATCCATGTTGGGGTGACCCCCAAAACCCAAGCAACCTCACCCGGACCCCAGACCTGGATATGGTTCTGATGCTGTAGGAACCAAGGGGTTCCAGGAGGATCCGCTGAACGAGAGAGAAAACAGCCATTGCAACCTCTCCCTCATGGAGCTGATGCATTAACACCTGAAAAATGTTCAAACCGAGCCTGGCACAGTATTTGGAGAGAGGTGGCCATCAGACAAGAAACCTGGGGTCTCAGACACCTGCCCCAGGAGCGGAATGGCTGCACAGCGTGCCCTGGCCCAGGCAAGCACGTCGATGGGAACAACGGCGCTCCCATGCAGCCCTTCCCCGAACCATAACGAGGCCAGTGCTCCCAGCAGACAGCCCGCCAAGGGTGAAGGGGACTGGCAAGGCGGGGCACACGCCATGACTCCCCAAGGCTTGGCAACCACCTCCTTGGTCTTGGCAGGAGGCCCAACGGGGTCAGAGGCCTGGGGGGTGTCTACAGCAAAGACGAGAGGGGCCTCCGCCCTCTGACACGGTGCTAGCCATGGCCCCCCAAGACTTAGGCTCCCTGGGGGCTTCGATCATAGGTCAAGATTGGACCAAAGACATGGGATTCTGACCTGTTCTGGCATCAGGAGCTCTGCACACTCACTTCGTTGATCAACAAGCATTCATCAGCTTGACTTACGAGGAAAGCTCATGGGGATAAAAGATGAGCCAGTCACCGTGCCCCTAGCACCTACCAGCGGGCCACACACACAGCAGCTGCCCACAAACTCTTGTGGGGGATCACGGACGGAGCCGCTGTTAGCACAGCGCCAAAGGGAGGCGGCGAGGAAGGGTCCGGAGCCGGGTAACACAAGCAGGTGCTTGCTGAGCACCCCAGGGAGGGGTGACTTTCTCTTAGAAAGGAGGTGGGAGACCTCCAAACCGTAGGCGGCCTGCTGCTTCCTAGACCCGTGCTGGGTATTTGACTTATGCGATCTCGCTGACTCTCCCAAGGATCCTGCGAGCAGGCACTCCGATTGTGCCAGCTCACACCTTTCATACGTAAGCTCAGAGAGAGCAGTGACTTGTCTAAGGCCACTGTTCTACAGCAGATCCGGTTTCTAATCCATGTTGGGGTGACCCCCAAAACCCAAGCAACCTTACCCGGACCCCAGAACTGGATATGGTTCTGATGCTGTAGGAACCAAGGGGTTCCAGGAGGATCCGCTCGGAACGAGAGAGAGAAAACAGCCATCGCTGGCTCCCAGCCTCAGACCCTCCCTATTAATGGCAGCCTGGAGCCAAGATGGAAGGCAGAGACAGACGGGCGGGAGGGCGAGGGTGGAGCCGGACAGACGTCCGGCCCGGGGAGGAAGGTCTGAAGTGGAGCAAATGGCAGACGGGTTGGAGCCCAGCCCTGCCAGCCTCCATCTGCTGAATCCAGACGCTCAGGAGCCCCGCGTCCCCGAGCCATGTTCCGCGTGCCTCCGAAATAGCTGCGGACAGCAGGCTAAGAACCCAAGGGACGCGTCAGCAGAAACGCTTCCGGGACAGGCTTTGAGGAGAGGATCAAGGTCGGAGCTCCCACAGGAGCCAGCCTGAAGGTCTGGGCCTCCCCCCGCTCCCCCTCTGCCCCAGCGGCTTGGGCTCCTCCCCCTTCTGCACCCACGGAGGCCAGGGACCAGCGAAGGGTTTAGATCTGCAGCTCAATTAATCCTGCCGGGGGGACCCCTTGCCGATTCTACAGCAGAGGTGACCGCGGCTCAGAGACGGACCGCCACGTGCCCCAGGTCGTACAGCAAGGACGGGGGAGAAAGCTGAACCCTACTCAGGCTCTGCTATCCAGACAACTCCCCGCCAGAGCCAGGATGCCCTCGGGCTCTGCTGTGCTGCCTCCCGTGTCATCTGGGGCAGTTCAGAAAATCCCCTTCCTTTCAGAGAGAACGTTTTTCTCTTTTTCGGTCTGCGTTGGCCCTATCAGGGCTCTGGGTTGAGGGAACTCTGGGGCAAAAAATGAAGTGAAATCATGAGGGGCACTCACCCGTGCTGGCCTCGGCCAGATGGGCTCACGGGTCTGGAAATGGAGGCCCGTAAGGCCTTGCGGGGCCCCGGTGCCCCCTGGGCAGAAGTGGGCTCTCCCTCCCCGGCCCTCTCCCCGCCCCCTCAGACCAGTGCCCGCTCCTCCGGCTCCACCCCCTCGTTACAAGGGGAGGGCTCTTACATAAAAGGTGCTATTTTCGGCTCTTTGTTCTTCCGGCTTCTTTGGATGTCAGGACAACAGGCTCCCCCTACCTCTGCCCCCGACGCATCAGAGGCCCCAGGCTGGCAGTGCCCTCCTCTTTCCCGTCTATGGGAAACAAGGCACTGAGTCGCGGGGTTTCTGGAAGGTCACAGTGGGGGCACCGGGGAAGAGGACAGGGGGAGAAGGGGGCAAGAGAGGAAGAGGGGAGAGGAGGAGGGAGAACATACCAAGAAGAGAAGAGCAAAGGGAGGAAGAGAGAAAAGCCAGAGGTGGTGGCCCTGCCAGCGCTGGGGAAGAGGAGTCTGTCGCCCCATCAACACGGGGGTGGTGGGGTCAGGAGGGACCACGGCTGGTGCAGCCAGGAAGTCCGGGCGTTCTCAGGGGCAGCGGGCTGCCCAGAGTGAAGGGGACAGGTCTGGGGACTCATAAGGACTAAGGGGCGGACCCCAGCATGCGGGCCATGCTGGTGGAGACCCTGAGCACCGGCTGGGGCAGAAGTCTGGAGGGAAGAGCGGAGGAGAGGCGGGGGAGAGAGACGGACGCTCCCTGGCCAGGCTGAGGCCCTGGGGACGGGGTCTTTCAGCAGCTGGTCCATTCTTGTTACCGCGTTCATCCCCCAAAGCACAGCAGCAGAGAAGGCCCGTGGAAGCCAGGGCACAGAGTCCTCTCGAGACGAGGGTGCCCCTGTCCCAGCACAGCCGGTCCTTCGTTCTAGCCCTGTGCACCTCCCTCCCAGCTGTCTCAGGAGAAGGGTGCCATTCAGCAAACACAGGGCGTGACCCAGAATCTCCAGGTCAGGGCCGGAAGAACCCTCAGGACAGGCACTGGAAAGCAGGGCTCCAGGAGGGCGTCAGAGGCTGGTCAACCAGCTGGGGGAAAACCCCGCATCTTCGCTTCCCATTAGCCTCTAACCGAAACGCAGCATCTCCTTCCATTACGAATGGAGGCAGCGCAGCCCTGCAGAATCAGCAGCGCCTGGGACACTGTCACAGATCCTTGGCGTCACGCTGCAGACGCCGCGAGGGCCCATTTATGCTCGTCACGGCCTCACAACAGCAGCCGCTGCTGACCTGCCGTCAGACCTTGTTATGGGGCGTGCTAAGAAAGCAGCACACCTTTTAACATTTCTTCCCATCTTTGAAAATGGCATTTTATAACCTGTTTCCTTTGTGATGCTACGTGCTTTCTTTTTAAACATTCAAAGCTGTGATTCTGAGAAGAGGTCCCAGGGCTGTGCCAGCCTGCTGGAGGGGTCCACGGCACAGAACAGGTGAAGCCCCCTGCCCCCGACCAGCCCCGGGCCAGTGTCTGGTCCAGCTCTCCTAGGCGGTAGCTGGGAAAAGGCGGGCTCCGAGCGGAGCAGGGGCTACGTAGCAGGTCAGAGCGTAGCAGGCTCTGGCCACCGTGGACTTGGTTCTGTTTGCTGCAAACGGCTCCCAGCGCCCCACCCAGAGGGGAGGATGCTCCCCAAAGCACTGGCTCAGAGTAAGGGTCCTTATTTCAGACACGGACTGAGGCAAAGCTGCACCCACCCGGAGGGTCACTAGCATCTCTGGTCAACCTATGGTCCTGAGGATGCGGAGGACAGGGCTGAGGTTTCTCAGAAAGGAAAAGACCAGCTCCAGCTTCACCATGTCCCCATCTGGGCACTGGGCAGCTCCCTGGGGTGGGGGCTACAGACAGCATATCCGTGTGAATGAAAGCACTGCTGCCCTTGTTATCAGTGAGTAAAGGATGTGGCGAAGGATGCGGCAGCCATCAGCCATCACTTACAGCTGCCCAATGACCCTGAGCCCTGGGGGAGCTCCGGAGGAGCAAACACAGGATACTGGCCCCGGATAGCTGAGGTGCCTGTCAAAGGAATGACTGCAGACAGCCCAGACTCTTGCCTCTTCCCATATTCAGAAAAGCATGAAAATCCTTGAGATACCTGGGTTTCTCTAATGCACAGTACTCTTCTGATGTTCTGAACACCTGATTGATCTTTGTTGCAAAAACTCCTGTATATCCTGCTCCCCTGGCCCTGGCCTCTTCAGAGCAGTCTCTCAGTTTTCCGAGATGCCACGTCCTCAGTTCTGTCCACCCAATAAAACACTCAACCGATAAAGCTCTCAACTTTCAGGCTGTGAATAATTTTCAAGTTGATTTCGCATAAGTCAGAAGCAGCAGACTGACCGGGCCCCATAGATGGGCTCCCTCCTGCTCCCCGACCAGCGAAGGGCCTGCCCGGCAGAGGACCTAGCCCACCCAGCCTGGACCAGAGCCAGAGGCAGCAGGCGGGATGTGTCCCTCTCATCGTTTGCCCCCTGCTTCTGGAAAGGGGCGCCATGACAGTCAGGGGCCTCTGCAGCCTGAGGCATCGGGAACAGGCCTGAGCTTATCCACCCTCCTCCGGCCCCAGAGGAGCAGGAAGGCAAGGGGAGAGGCTGCAGCTTCCAAGAGCTGACAGCCATGCCCACACCCTCTCTGGGCCCTACTGCAGGGACGAAGGTAGTGGCCCCACCCCCAGCATCCTTCAGCAGGCGTGGGGAGCCCCTTTCTAGACACATAAGAGGCATGTGGAGCAAAACCTCTCAAATCCAAGAGGCGGTTAAGACCCTCCACAGGGCAAGATCCACTGCACCGCCACCTCAGCGGAACTCCTCCGTGGGTACAAGGCTGGCCTTGGCCTCTCTACGCCTTTTCTTCTGCAACCCACTGCAGTGCCCTTTGCCAGCCTTAGCCTCTTTCCTTTCGTTTGCTGAGCTGGGTCTGCGTGGAGGCACACAGGATCTTTCCTTGCGAACTGTTAGTTGCAGCTACATGGGATCTAATTCCCTGACTAGGGGTCAAACTCAGGCCTGCTGCATTGGGAGCTCGGAGTCTTAGCCCCTGGACCACCAGCAAAGTCCCTGCCGGCCTTTAGAGCAGCAACAGCATCGACTCCCAACGACCCCACACCTGTAAGCCCACCCTGGATCTCACTCGATCTCCACAACAACCCAGAGATGGCCAGTCTTATCAGTCCATTGTACAGATGCAGAGACTGTGGCTCCAAACGCTCAAGTCACCTGCCCAAGGTGACACGGCCACCAGTCGGGAGAGCCAGCCCTGGGGTGTGGGGTCCCAGGGCCTGTGCACGGAAGCTCCTCGGCCCCAGGCCTGCTTGCATTAGATAAGGAATTCAAGAAATGTCGGGCAGGCCTTTCTTGCTCACGTTTGCTGTGAATAATTTTCAAGTTGATTTCGCATACGGCAGAAGCAGCAGACTGACCGGGCCCCATAGATGGGCTCCCTCCTGCTCCCGACCAGCGAAGGGCCTGCCCGGCAGAGGACCTAGCCCACCCAGCCTGGACCAGAGCCAGAGGCAGCAGGCGGGATGTGTCCCTCTCATCGTTTGCCCCCTGCTTCTGGAAAGGGGCGCCATGACAGTCAGGGGCCTCTGCAGCCTGAGGCATCGGGAACAGGCCTGAGCTTATCCACCCTCCTCCGGCCCCAGAGGAGCAGGAAGGCAAGGGGAGAGGCTGCAGCTTCCAAGAGCTGACAGCCATGCCCACACCCTCTCTGGGCCCTACTGCAGGGACGAAGGTAGTGGCCCCACCCCCAGCATCCTTCAGCAGGCGTGGGGAGCCCCTTTCTAGACACATAAGAGGCATGTGGAGCAAAACCTCTCAAATCCAAGAGGCGGTTAAGACCCTCCACAGGGCAAGATCCACTGCACCGCCACCTCAGCGGAACTCCTCCGTGGGTACAAGGCTGGCCTTGGCCTCTCTACCCCTTTTCTTCTGCAACCCACTGCAGTGCCCTTTGCCAGCCTTAGCCTCTTTCCTTTCGTTTGCTGAGCTGGGTCTGCGTGGAGGCACACAGGATCTTTCCTTGCGAACTGTTAGTTGCAGCTACATGGGATCTAATTCCCTGACTAGGGGTCAAACTCAGGCCTGCTGCATTGGGAGCTCGGAGTCTTAGCCCCTGGACCACCAGCAAAGTCCCTGCCGGCCTTTAGAGCAGCAACAGCATCGACTCCCAACGACCCCACACCTGTAAGCCCACCCTGGATCTCACTCGATCTCCACAACAACCCAGAGATGGCCAGTCTTATCAGTCCATTGTACAGATGCAGAGACTGTGGCTCCAAACGCTCAAGTCACCTGCCCAAGGTGACACGGCCACCAGTCGGGAGAGCCAGCCCTGGGGTGTGGGGTCCCAGGGCCTGTGCACGGAAGCTCCTCGGCCCCAGGCCTGCTTGCATTAGATAAGGAATTCAAGAAATGTCGGGCAGGCCTTTCTTGCTCAGCGCGGCTCTCCTGGATGATGTCTTTATGGGACAAGGATAATACAGTCTGGAGGCAGTGGAAAACTCCTAGGGCTGACTCTCCATTACACAAATGGAAACTAAACACAATTTGTTGAAGCGGGAGGCTGCATCTGATTTCCTCTGATTGATTGTGTCTGGTTTGAGGCAAAGTGGCTGCAGAGGGAGCCACGCTGGACCTGGGGCTGACAACCCGTGCAGCACGACCCAGGGGCTCGGGGCTACGTGGGAACCGGCTGCAGCTGGGGCACCCGTCTGGGGCATCTGGGTCACGAGAGCCCGCCGCCCGCCACCCCGCCCGTCTGAGTGCCAGGGCAGAGGACAGTTTCCTGTGGCGGGGAGGTAACCCTTCAGGAGGCTGGAACGGGAGACGATGATCCTGAGTGACCAGGGAATGAGGTTTCACTTCAGTCTCTGCTTGACATTTCCCTGGTCTCCACTCTGCTCCAGGCCCTGGGCTGGCACTGGGGACACAGACTGGAGAACGATGAGGTCCCCACCGGCGGACCCCGCCAGCTCCCCCTGTGTGCTGAAGAAGACGCTCAGGAAGAGGTTAAAGCAACATGGCAGGGAGCCCAGGGGGCTGAAGGAGCCAGAGGCTAAACGTCACCCCCTTGAGAGGCGCAGGGAAGTCTGCTTGGAAGAGGAGGCATGGGAACAAAAGGCTGAAACACACACAAGAGCTAGCCAGGACACATGAAGCGGGAAGGAGAACATTCCAGACAGATTGTGTGGCATATGCTAAGGCCAAGAGGTCTTGCAATGGCTCCAAAGCATAGAATTATCATCCTCGTTTTATAAAATTTAGCTCAGAGAGGTGAAACCATTTCCTGAGGTCACACAGCAAGGAAATGGCAGAGCTGGGATTTGAACAGAGGGCATTCTCACTCCAAGTTCTGAAAAACCTGATGCCCTGGCAAACAGAAGAGACCGTAAGCACCAAGAAGAAACCTGGCTCCCCGTCAGGTTGGGTGCAGAGGTAAATGGGTGGGGGAAGGCCACAGCCCCCTGTTTTTCCCAGATAAGAGACTCCCACAGCCCCTCTCAGCAAGAAGGACAGTACCTCCATCAGGTCTATAAGCCACAGCAGCCGCTCCTGGGGAGGAAGGATGGGCAAAAGGCAAAAAGAAAAATACATCAAATAAACATTAGGGATGGAGTGGGCACGGCAAACCCCCTTCCCAAACACACACACACCCCTACAGGCAGCATAGAGGGATTCCCCAAGCCCCCTTGTCTCTTCACTTGGCTCACTGGGGGAAAGGAATAAAGGATGGATGAGGAAGACCACATGGTGACAGAATGGCTTCATTCTAACTGCTTCCTAGAAGGAAACCAAGAAAGGACACTTGTCCTTGAGAAGGGCCATCAGGAGATGGTCATGCCCTCGAAGGCAACCCTGAGAGTCTCCAGCAGTTAAAGCTAGGATTATTATTCCCACTTTGCAGATGGGAAAACTGAGGCTGAGTGAAGGGAAATGACTTGTCCAAGATCACACCTGCGGCTGAAAGGCAGAGTCTGAAGGAGGACCCCGTTTGGAAGCCTTCCATGAGAGAAGACCCAGATTCTAGCGAGGCCCGGGCTCCATGGTGGCAGAGAACCCCAGCGCCTGTGAACTGGAGCCCGAGGCTGTGCGTGTGGAGGCTGCGTGGGGGAAGATAAAGTTTGGAGATGGAGTGGCAGAGTCTCCGCTCAGTGCTTTCCAGAAGACACCAAGTGCCTGCAAGGCCCCGGACACAGGGGGGGCTACCCTGGCCTGGCGGGGGGATGTTGGGAAGATCAGAGGCTTCCTCTGTATGTGGGCAGCATGTCCGGGACTTGTCCTTTACTTCCCCGACTTTGCTGCCCCGATGCCAGGCAGGAGAGCCGGGCTCTGTGGAGGCGGTGCCCTTCCACACCGCCTCTGCTGCCTGCGGGTCGCTCTCTGAGCACCCACCTCCCGGAGCTCGCCCTGGTCTTGGTCAGTCCTGATCTGACATGCCCGCGCTCTCCAGTGGGTCTCAGACTCATAGCTACTCACATTTCAGAAGCTCAGAGACCCTTTCCGTCTGCCCCGACAAACTCCCTGCTCAAATTCACTCTGTGGCTTTTCTTAAGTTCTCCTTTCCCAGGGTGCTCCAAACTGGAGGGAGGGTCTCGTTGGCAGGGGGGGGGTCAATTGCCACAGGAGGGGCTCAGAGGGCTGAGGACAGGGCTTTCCCGGCACAGGAGAGACCCCTGTGCTGAGCCGGGGCTGGAACCCTGCCCCGAGCCTGGAACCCCTGTCCCGAGCCCCTCCCGGGGATACTCTTCCTAGATCTGCAGCCTGGCCCACTCTCGGGGTCTCGGGCTGCTGCGGCCGAAGTTGCCAAGAGCCTTGGTTCATTCTACCTTCAGGGAAACCAAGGCCCACGGAAGCTGGGCTTAAACCTACGCCTCCCATGCTAGGACACACCCCATCCCACACAGTGGCTCTCTCAGCCCCAATTCTAAAGGGGCATCCAGAATTAGAGTTTGCAACCCCCCAAGTTTTGGAGCAGTGATGCGTGGCTCCTGAAGCCGCACATGGACATACTTAAGCTAATCTCAGTGGAGCTGGACCCAGAGGGAAATAAACCCTCGGTCCAGAACTCTGCAGCCTGCAGCTAGCGCATCTCCCCTGGGCCACATCAGAGGCAAACGTAGCCCCAGGCGGGGGATGGCTTCCTCCCTCCCCGAGATGTGATCTGCAGCCACATCCAGAGCCTGGAGACATGGTAGCCGCTTCCTGGTCACCCCAGGAAGGACAAGGACTTGGGGGATGAAGGTGACTCAGGATGAGATGGATAGGAGGAAGGATATAGAAGTTTTCCCAAGAAGCTCAGATCTCCAGAGCTTTAAAAAAAAAAAATAAAGACGCACTGGAGGCTGAAGTCCACAGAGCAGGCGTGCTGCAGGGCTGTCTCTGGTGGCGTGAGCGCACCTGTGCCCGCTCCCCGCTGCGTCTGCAGGGGGCATCATGGCACCCGGAGGCCCCCTCCACTGCAACAGGACAATCGGCCCTGTCCAGCAGAGATTCCCCGACAAGAGCTCTCAGTTCAGTGCGGAGGAGTAACAGTGTCTAAGGAGCTCGACCTCCCCCTGCCTTTCTACAGGAGAGAGGGGCTGCATTTCCAGAAAGACAGGAAAGGAGACGACAGAGTCAAGCCGGCTCTCCTGACCGCCAGCTCCAGCTCTTCCCATCGCGCAGACGTCAGTGACTGGCCGTTTCCCGTGATGGATAATGAGGTGTGTCCTCTGCCCTTTCCTCCCGCAGGCCTCCCAGGGCCCCTCTGCCTCTGAGAGCCACACCCTGCGGTGGACCAGATGCCTTTCTGGGGCTGGAGCATCCGGGAGAAAGTCAAGCTGGGCTCTGGGGCTCCAGAGAACCAGGACGGGGTGTCTCAGGGACAGCCCCAGTCACCACGACCACGAATGAGACCACCTGTGTGGTGTCTCATGGGACCCTCACACTGCTTGTTTTTTTCGGTCTCACTGAACGTGTTAATTTGCTCAGTCGTGTTTGAACTCTTTATGACCCTATAGACTGGAGCCCGCCAGGCTCCTCTGTCCATGGCATTTCCCAGGCAGGAATACTGGAGTGGGTTGCCATTCCCTTCTCCAGGGGATCTTCCCCACCCAGGGACTGAATGCCGGTCTCCCTCACTGCAGGTGCATTCTTCACCATCTGAGCCACCAAGGAAGCCCGTTTGTCTCACTACCTGCACTTTTCACCTTTCTTCCCCAGCCTTCCTGGGAAGCCTGCATCCCACCCCGCAGATCGTAAGCCCCCGAGACAAGGCCAATCTGTCTCGTTCAGCTGTGTCCCGGAGCCCACGCCGGCCCACAGGAGGCACCCAGCGATTCAGAGGTTTTCACAGGTGAAGAAGCTGAGCCTCCGAAAGGCCAGGCCCCGCGCTGGCCAGAGGTTGACTCCCAGCACAGAACCCCCAGCGCGGGATGTGAACCCGGACGGGTCTTGCCTCCCCTGCTGGCCGCCACGCCGGGCACAGGGCAGGGGCGCTCACCCGGGCCGAGCTGACGGTGGTGGAGGTGCCATGGCTGCCCGAGGACGAGCCCGTGTCGCTGCAGGAGGCCGTGGAGCAGGCGTCCCCGGCCGCGGGGCCCGGGGGCTGCCGGGCCTTCATGGACGCGATCTCCCGCCGCAGCACCAGGTGGTCGAAGCGGTCCAGGTCTTGCGGGGAGATGGTGCCTCTCACCTCGGAGAGGAGCGAGAACTGGGGACAGGGCCGCGCTGGGCTCTCAGCAGGGAGCTCCAGCGGCTGGTGGGCCTGCCCGCTGCTGCCCCCGATGCACGCGCGCCAAGTCGCCTCAGTCCTATCTGACTCTGCGACACCATGGACTGCAGCCCCCCAGGCGCCTCTGCTCCCGCACGTCTCCAGGTACGAACACTGGAGCGGGCGGCCCTGCCCTCCTTCAGGGCTCTAAATGCACGCCCGGCACGAAAGCTGCTACGCTGGGACCCAACCACAGGGAGCGTGGAGCGGTGAGCGTCGGAGGGGTACCCCAGGGCAGGGGGGTGTCCTGGTCAGCAATCACTGACCCCGGGGCCAGTCTGGGCCTGACGCTGGGGGCTCTCAGTCAAGGAGGTGGGGCAGAGGCTAGGTGTCGCGGATGCAGAGAGGCCCTGCGAGCGCAAGCCGGGCCCCCCAGCCCCGCCCGCCCGGGGAGGCAGGGGTCACCTTGGCGTGGGTGTTGAGCAGCTCGAACAGGGCCATGACCAGGGCCTCCACGGACACAGTGCCGGCGCGGTACTCCTCCAGGTAGTAGGCCATGGTGGCGCGCTCCGGCTCGGTCAGCAGGTGCCGCGCCTGCGCTTCCAGCAGCGCCCGCGTCTGGTTCCCCAGGCTGCTCAGCGTCACCTGCGAGCCGGCCGGCCCCTTGTAAAACCCCAGCTGAAAGACAGCGAGACGGAGGCCCGGGGGCGCGGAGCTGCTCGGAGGGGAGGCCGGGCCGCGGCCACCCTGCGGAGGGGTGGCGTGGGTCCCTCTGCGGCCTCCGCCCACAGCTGAAGCTGCGGCTGTTCCCGGAGGTTCTCAGGGCGCCCGGCCTCGAGCAGCTGCAAAGGGCTTCTTTCCTGGCTCACGTCCACTTTTACCTATGCTGTCTCATCCGGGCCCGGTGACCCTTCGGGGTCAAGCAGTTACTACGGTTCCCATTTTAGTCCCTAGGTCGCCCTCTCTCTCTGGGTGCACTGGTGATGAAATTGAAAGTCGCTCAGTCATGTCTGACGACCCTGTGGACCGTAGCCCGCCAGGCTCCTCTGTCCACGGAATCCTCCAGGCAGGAATACTGGAGTGGGCTGCCGTTCCCTTCTCCAGGGGATCTTCGCGACCCAGGGATCACCTGCACTGCAGGCAGACTCTTTCGCACCTGAGCCGCCAGGGAAGCCCACTGGAGATGACGGTAATTTTGTCTCTGAAACACGGCTCAGATCTGCACGCGCACATACCCCGCCCCTCCCGGCCCTTCCTCTACCACCATCAGCCACGTCTAAGACGCCGTCCGATCTCCCTGCTTGTCCCCTCTGCCTCTTCCTGTCACTGACACAGAGCTGCCGAGGTGACTCGCGGAAACACAGATCTCGTCGTGCCCGCTGCTGAAGCGCTCCCGTGGCGTCCCATCCCGTCAGGTTAGCAGCCACACCTCTTAGACAGTCCACTAAGTCCCGCGAGACCTGGCGAGCCCACCCAGCTCTGTCCGGGCGCTCTGGCGCATGCTGTGCCCTCTGGCGGCATCCTCCCCTCTCGCCCCTGCCCACACTCTGACCTCGCTGACCTCACCTCACATTCAGCTCACAGCCTAGACAGCATGTCACCATCTCAGAGAGCCTCCGTCCTCTCCTCCAACTTACACATCTGTCCTCCTCTCTCTTAAGACCCAACACCTTTCTTGGAAGGCACCGAACATCTCTGCTGATGAGACATGTGTGCAGGTGTGTTCTATTTCTATGTGTCTCCTTCACCGAGGGTAACGTCCATCAGGGTGGGGACCTGATTTGTGCTGTTTGTGCCGTTAACCCTGGGGTCCAGGGCGGCGCCCAGAACCCGGAGGCACTCATGGACGTGTGTGGGAAGGAGGGTGGACGGCCAGTCGGTGGGCTCCCCACACAGACAGCAGTGAAGACGCCTGCAGACAGAGAGCAGCCTACCTTGTTGGTCCCTTCTGCGGTGAGATCCCCGGGAAACCTACGAAGAAAGACAAGAGGTCTGAGCGTCCACTTTTACCTATGCTGTCTCATCCGGGCCCGGTGACCCTTCGGGGTCAAGCAGTTACTACGGTTCCCATTTTAGTCCCTAGGTCGCCCTCTCTCTCTGGGTGCACTGGTGATGAAATTGAAAGTCGCTCAGTCATGTCTGACGACCCTGTGGACCGTAGCCCGCCAGGCTCCTCTGTCCACGGAATCCTCCAGGCAGGAATACTGGAGTGGGCTGCCGTTCCCTTCTCCAGGGGATCTTCGCGACCCAGGGATCACCTGCACTGCAGGCAGACTCTTTCGCACCTGAGCCGCCAGGGAAGCCCACTGGAGATGACGGTAATTTTGTCTCTGAAACACGGCTCAGATCTGCACGCGCACATACCCCGCCCCTCCCGGCCCTTCCTCTACCACCATCAGCCACGTCTAAGACGCCGTCCGATCTCCCTGCTTGTCCCCTCTGCCTCTTCCTGTCACTGACACAGAGCTGCCGAGGTGACTCGCGGAAACACAGATCTCGTCGTGCCCGCTGCTGAAGCGCTCCCGTGGCGTCCCATCCCGTCAGGTTAGCAGCCACACCTCTTAGACAGTCCACTAAGTCCCGCGAGACCTGGCGAGCCCACCCAGCTCTGTCCGGGCGCTCTGGCGCATGCTGTGCCCTCTGGCGGCATCCTCCCCTCTCGCCCCTGCCCACACTCTGACCTCGCTGACCTCACCTCACATTCAGCTCACAGCCTAGACAGCATGTCACCATCTCAGAGAGCCTCCGTCCTCTCCTCCAACTTACACATCTGTCCTCCTCTCTCTTAAGACCCAACACCTTTCTTGGAAGGCACCGAACATCTCTGCTGATGAGACATGTGTGCAGGTGTGTTCTATTTCTATGTGTCTCCTTCACCGAGGGTAACGTCCATCAGGGTGGGGACCTGATTTGTGCTGTTTGTGCCGTTAACCCTGGGGTCCAGGGCGGCGCCCAGAACCCGGAGGCACTCATGGACGTGTGTGGGAAGGAGGGTGGACGGCCAGTCGGTGGGCTCCCCACACAGACAGCAGTGAAGACGCCTGCAGACAGAGAGCAGCCTACCTTGTTGGTCCCTTCTGCGGTGAGATCCCCGGGAAACCTACGAAGAAAGACAAGAGGTCTGAGCAGTTTAAACAGGCACAGGGCAGGGAACGGCTGACTGCAGCAAGAGGAATGAAGCTTTGGGAGAACGACGGGCTGTGCTCGCTGGGGCCACTCAAGGGGCTGTTAAGCCCTGGGCAGATGGGCACTATCTGTCTTTCTGATGCTGCAGTTCAGCTTCCCAAGGAAAACTGGGGCCAGAAGAACAAAGGGGATGTGCCCGAGGTCACACCCTGCGAATGGAAGGGACCCTGGGGTTGGGACCTCAAGCTCTGTGAGCAGTGCCGTCTTCACAGATCAGGAGGGTGGGGAGGGCACAGTGCATGGCGGAGGGAGGGAGAGCCTGTTTCTGGCTTTCAGGAACGGCCCTGGGGTCCTGGGGCTCAGAGTGGGAGAGCAGTGTGGCCACACCCTGCTGAGCTGCCGGCAGTGTCCCCGATCCGGGAACTGGCGATCCACTTGGTCTCGTCCACAGTGGTGCGGGCATGGGGCAGCCTCCCGACGTCCTTCACGGTCAGGATGAGGTGCTGGGATGACTTGAGCAGCCTGACCGCCTCGTCGTGCAGGATGCTGAGAAAGCTCCGCCCGTTTACCTCCAGAATCTGGTCCCCAACCTGCCCAGAGCACAACATAACACGGTCACCAGGGCTGGTGGCTGCGGGCACCGACTCATGCCAGGGGCCTCAGAGCCCCGATCCCAATTTTCCTCCTGGCATCCTGGAAAGGAGGTCACCGAGGCTCAGAGAGGCTATGTGGATGCTTGAGGGTCACACAACCAGAGACTCAAAGAGGTTATGCAAATGCCCGAACGTCATATGGCAAATCAATGGTGGAACCAAGCACCCGACCCTCAGCCCATGATCCCGTCACTCGAAAGGGCCGCCTCCCTCAACAGAACACGGGCTTTGACGGGTGGGTCTGTGAAGTTCCCCACAGTGAAAAGTGGCTCAGGCATGTCTGGCTTTTTGCAAGCTATGGATGAGCCAAGGAATTCTCTCGGCAAGAATACTGGAGTGGGCAGCTGTTCCCTTCTCCAGGGGATCTTCCCAAGCCGGATATCCCGCTTTGGTGGATTCTTTACCAGCTGAGCCACCAGGGAAGCCCAAGAATACTGGAGTAGGTAGCCCATTCCTTCTCCTGAGGATCTCCCTGGTCCAGGGATTGAACCAGGGTCTCCTGCATTGCAGGCAGGTTCTTTACCAGCTGAGCTGCAAGGGAATCCCTGGATGCAGGTGGAACTAGGGGAAGGATGAGGTGGGAAGGCACTGTCCCATTATTTTCCTTTTACATTGTTAAATTTTTTTTATCTCGAGCAGGCATTCTTATATTACCTTAAAGTGTAAAAACATCATTTACTTTACTCAAGAAAAAACAATAAATGAGAAAGCGAGCCTCCTGATAAAGGGAAAACATATTGCTTGGATTTTTATGACAAGAAGGTGGTTTTATTTGGTAATGGAAGAACATATTTTTTAACGAAAGGATGAAAAAATTGAGGGAGAAGAAATCGATCCTTCCACTAAACATAAATATGAGACAAGACCAGACGAGGCTGTCCAGGAAGTGGCTGCAGTGTCGGTTGGGGTACCTTTAACTTCAGAGGGTTTGGTGCTCTTTCTGTATTTACCTTTACCGATGGGTGACCAGAGGGGGCTGCCACAGCACCCCGTGACCTTGAAGGGCAGCCCTATAAAAGTGATTATTCCTGCCCTCTCTTCCTTCCCCGCAGCCCAGACTGCTGACAGCACATGATCACCCCAGGGGCATTTTCCAGCATTTTTCCAAAGCAGAATTTGAAGCAGGTGAGCCAAAAAGGAATTTGGAAGAAAAAGAGGAAAAGAAGAAGACGTGGTCGTGAGGAGACTTGAGAACTGAAACGCTGGTCCCCAGTTTCCTGTCTTTTCTTTAACCCCTCACCTGCCACTGGGGAGTTTTCAGAACAGAACGCGGTTGCAAATTCAGCCTTTGTTTCCCCTCTGCGCCAGCGTTGATGTGCTCAGAGGAGGCCCCGGGCACCTTCGCCTCCACGGCCCTGTTCAGCACTGCCCGCACACCTACTGTGTGCCAGGCTCTGTGCTGGAACACCGAGCCCAGAAAGACCGGCCACCTCCTGCCCTTGGGCTGCTCCGTGGGCTCCGTCTTGTGCTCTGACTGGGTTTCCCACCAGCCTCTCCACCCTGGGTCTCCAGGGCCCAGCACACAGTGGGAATTCAACAAAAAACGTAATCCAGTGCCTGAAGGGTCAGACACCAGCACCCCCATTCTTGGCTCCAGGGTCACCTCTGCTGCAGCTCCGTGGGGCCCAACACATGACATCTGCCTGGAGCCCTAAATTTCAAGCTGCTTTGGACCCAATGCGGAGTACATGCCAAGCAGCTTGTTTGTTTAGTTACATAGCTTTCCTTGTTTACTATCCTCAGCATCCTGTCACGGAGGCATCATGTGCTCTGCATCTGACCGGAGAGAAGACAGAGGCTCGGAAAGGTGACGAGAAGAGTCCGTGGTGGAGAGCTAGTGGAGAGGACAGCAGGGGCGGAAACCCAGGGAATGGAAGAACATATTTTTTAACGAAAGGATGAAAAAATTGAGGGAGAAGAAATCGATCCTTCCACTAAACATAAATATGAGACAAGACCAGACGAGGCTGTCCAGGAAGTGGCTGCAGTGTCGGTTGGGGTACCTTTAACTTCAGAGGGTTTGGTGCTCTTTCTGTATTTACCTTTACCGATGGGTGACCAGAGGGGGCTGCCACAGCACCCCGTGACCTTGAAGGGCAGCCCTATAAAAGTGATTATTCCTGCCCTCTCTTCCTTCCCCGCAGCCCAGACTGCTGACAGCACATGATCACCCCAGGGGCATTTTCCAGCATTTTTCCAAAGCAGAATTTGAAGCAGGTGAGCCAAAAAGGAATTTGGAAGAAAAAGAGGAAAAGAAGAAGACGTGGTCGTGAGGAGACTTGAGAACTGAAACGCTGGTCCCCAGTTTCGTGTCTTTTCTTTAACCCCTCACCTGCCACTGGGGAGTTTTCAGAACAGAACGCGTTGCAAATTCAGCCTTTGTTTCCCCTCTGCGCCAGCGTTGATGTGCTCAGAGGAGGCCCCGGGCACCTTCGCCTCCACGGCCCTGTTCAGCACTGCCCGCACACCTACTGTGTGCCAGGCTCTGTGCTGGAACACCGAGCCCAGAAAGACCGGCCACCTCCTGCCCTTGGGCTGCTCCGTGGGCTCCGTCTTGTGCTCTGACTGGGTTTCCCACCAGCCTCTCCACCCTGGGTCTCCAGGGCCCAGCACACAGTGGGAATTCAACAAAAAACGTAATCCAGTGCCTGAAGGGTCAGACACCAGCACCCCCATTCTTGGCTCCAGGGTCACCTCTGCTGCAGCTCCGTGGGGCCCAACACATGACATCTGCCTGGAGCCCTAAATTTCAAGCTGCTTTGGACCCAATGCGGAGTACATGCCAAGCAGCTTGTTTGTTTAGTTACATAGCTTTCCTTGTTTACTATCCTCAGCATCCTGTCACGGAGGCATCATGTGCTCTGCATCTGACCGGAGAGAAGACAGAGGCTCGGAAAGGTGACGAGAAGAGTCCGTGGTGGAGAGCTAGTGGAGAGGACAGCAGGGGCGGAAACCCAGGGCAGGCGCCGAGGCCCTGAGCTTTCTGCTCCCGGGCTGCTGTCCGGCTTCGAATCCAGCAAAGCCACCTTCCAGCCGTTCCTCTCCAGCCCTGCCCGCAGCCTCCAGCTCTGAAAACCCACCCCATCATCAACTCTGCCTTTGTTTCCCCAGTGCTGGAGGCCCAGGTTCGGTCCCTGGGTTGGGAACATCCCCAGGCGAAGGGAATGGCAACCCCCTCCAGTATTCTTGCCTGGAGAATCCCATGGTCAGAGAAGCCTGGTGAGCTACAGTCCACGGGGTCACGGATCGTTGGACACGACGGAGCGCTTAACACACGCAAAGTCTCCAGGAAGTCTCACCTTCCTCTTCCCTCACTGGTTCCCTAACCGACATCCCCACGGGGTCTCTCCGGAAATCCTGGGCCGGCATTCTCCTCTGCGCGGTAGCTTCCACCCCAGACCTGGCACCAGGTTAACATTTCCTCAATACCCGCTGTAGCTTAAGACCTCAGCGGCCCCTAACAACCCAGGAGGTGACATGATGCTATGGCTAAGGGTTTCAGAGCCCATCAGACTCAGGTCCAAATCCTGGCTCTGCTACTCTCATGTCACAAAAGCAGATCCCCCTTGCCCTTTTTAAAAATCAATTAAAAGAGCACATTTGTTTCATGAAGGTATTCTTCTGTTACTTTAAGACAGAAAAATACCTTTCAGATAGAGGACTTGTTTCCAAATATATTGTTTTGGGTTTTATTGCAGTCTTCCAATCCCACGTCTCGGGAATAAGCCTACAGCAGAACCTCAGAAGATCCATGAACTCCCAAGAAGATAGAAAAAGCAGTGACACTCTCAGTCAGGTTTGAGAAGGGTTTGGGTTACACCAGCTTATTATGAGAGGCCTATGCAAATTTTTTTCAGGAAATTACTTTCCAAGTTACATGTGGGAACACATTTTCTGCTGTTATTAAGAACAGGGGCGGGCTTCCCCTGGTGGTCCAGTGGTAAGGACACCGCCTTGCAGTTCAAGGGGCGCCGGTTCGATCCCTGGCCTGGGAAGATCCCATGTGCCGCGGAGCGGCTGGACCCATGTGTCCAATCACCGAGCCGGAGCTCTGGAGCGCATGCGCCCAGAGCCGGTGCTCTGCAACGACAGACGCCACCGCGATGGGAGGCCCACGGGAGCCAAAGAACAAAGACGCATGAAAATAGAGAAATGAAAGACCACTAGAAGTGGCCTGCCCACTTCCCTCCCTCTCCAACCTGACCCCCGCCCAAAATAAATAAATAAATAAATCTTTAAAAAAAAAAAAAAAGAATAGGGGCCCCAAACCCATTAAGCTTTTGTGCCTCAGTTTTCTCGCGTGTAAAAAGGGAACCCTCGATCAGGATGGCCCTTTAAATTTCTTTTGTCATCAGCATCTGTTTACCAATGCCACCAGTACTGTCCACAATTTTCTCTCTCTCTTTCTGCATCTTTGAGCTCCCTAGTTGAGAAATCCCTGAGAACTTGTGGGTTCTGTCATTTCAGTATGACCCCATGTTAGCCCACAAGGCAACTCTGTCCACGGGATTCTCCAGGCAAGAATACTGGAGTGGGTTGCCATGTCCTTCTCCAGGGGATCTTCCTGACCCAGGGATCGAACCTGTGTCTTTTACATAGGTGGGCAGGTTTTTTCCCATCAGCACCACCTGGGAAGCTTAGGTAACCTTAGTTGGTCTCTTTGTAAAGAGAGAGACCAATTGGGATAGACCAATGCCTGATTTGAGGTCCGGCACACAGCAAGTGCTCACTAAGTGCTTACGCACAGAGGTATAGACTTCGCCCTTTTCCAATGTGCCTATCTTCCAGCCGCTGTTCCCCGACGCTGAGAAGCAAGATCATGTTGAAGGAGACCTAGGCAGGCAGGCAGGCAGGCAGGCACTAGGGCCCTACTGAGAGCGGAGTGCAAGGCCGGGCTCCTCCTCTCCGCCCTCCACGGTCCTCCCGGTTTCCCTGAGTGGCGGCTCCATCTCTCCCCTGGGCCCCCAGCTTCCCTCACCCCCCACGGCTCCGAGCTGGAGCCTCACGGCACTCTTCATCTGCTGAAGTGCTGTTTGCTTAAGTATCCCTCTCGATGGCTCTGGCTTTTGTTAAGCTAAGGGAATCAATTTTAATCTTTCCCACACACTTTATTTCATCTCAGCAGTTTAATTAAAGGAAGTAACATCTGAGAGACCAGATAAGTAAGAGCATTCTTAGCGAGCAAGCCCCTCCCCACACGTGTGTCCAGGCCGGGGAGGAAACAGCTCAATCCCACGAACACTTTCCTGGCCCCTCAAAGCGAGGCTGGGTAAGGGGCGCATGTCCCAAATATTGCATGAATGTCCCAAATGCTGTATGTATTCGTTCTTTAGCTGGAACTTGGATTCACTTGGCGGCCTGTGTTTTTATCCGCTAAATCTGGCAACGCTGGGCTGGGGGTGTCCGTTGCCTCTGGGGGCAATGGTTCTGGGGTGGGTGGTGAGCCGATTTAGTGCGAGGGTTTCCAGACCTCAGTTGCCTTCCCTTGCCCTGAGCCGGGCACCTGTTACCGGCGCGGGCCTGTGCATCGCGGGTGCCCACGGACGGCCGCTTCCTCGTAAACGTGACAATCCGTGACATTGAAGGTGTGCGGTGCTAATCATGTGCCTCTTGAGTAACTTCCTACCCGTTCTGTGCATCAGCATGGGGCTCCACCTCTGGGGAAAGGGGGTGAAGCTGGAGCCACTCTCTGGAAACCCTGACTTCACAGGGATACGGGAGCCTGCCGTGGGCGTCCCTGGTGGCTCAGCAGCAAAGAATCCGCCTGCGATGCAGGAGCCCCAGGAGACGTGGGTTCAATCCCCGGGTCGGAGGATCCCGTGGAGGAGGCATGGCGACCCCCTCCAGTGTTCTCCGGAATCCACGGGCAGAGGAGCCCGGCGGGCTACAGTCCGACAGAGGCGCCAAGAGTGGGACGCGACGGAGCGACTGAGCACACATGCACACACGCAGGCCTGTCCGCCCCTCTCTCTCCTCTCCTCGCCTGTCTGTCTTCTTCTTCAGGGCCGGCTCTAAAGCCGAGGCTCTAGACGGGGTTTTCTCCAGACAGCAGCATCTGAGTTGGGCTGAATGAGTCCCCTTTCTCTGTCCAGCTCTCCCCCATTCCCTCTCCTTGCTGGAAAGCTTCCCAAGGCCTGGGAGCTTCGTCAGGAGAGGTGTCTGCCTGTTCCCTCTCATTAACGTTCACCAGCCACTTTCAAATGAACGCAGCGCCTCCCTTCCCGTTCCCAGCGGCCCCAGGTCCGCAGGCCGTGCAGTCTTGTCCCTGGGCTGCAGCTGAAGGACGCTGGTCGTCCCGAAGCCAGGCAGCCCCGACACCGAGGCCGTGTGGCTCCGCGCGGCTCCCGGATGCTCCGAGCCTGTCTCCTGCTCTGTAAAACGCACACGACGGCCCACAGTCCCCAGGGAGCTGAGGAGCAAGTGGGACGTCGGCACAGGGTCTGGTACGCGAGAGGCTTTTAGGAGCGTTTCACTCGCTTCCCTTCCAAACGGCAGGGACAGGCTGGCCTGTCGACCTGCTCAAGGTCACGGTCACATGGGGACAATGAGCCAGCAGTTGCGCCCAACCTCTCCTGTATCCTCCTCCGGCCCCCAGGCACCTTTATCCCGGGCAGCGTCTGGCTGGCAGGAGATACTTGTGAAGAAGGGGTGGCAGAGACGCCCCCTTCCTACTCTCTTGGGCTTACTCCCACCCACTTCTCCTTTCCTTTGGTTAGTGCGATGTGAAATACAGGTGGAGTGTTTGAAGGTCTCCATCCAGCACCACGCCTCCTTGCCAAAAAATGAAAAACCCAGCTCCGAGTTCTATGTGTTTAGTCATTGAAATATGATTACTCTCTCCTTCCCACGGAAGCCAGCGCTGTTAGATAGCCAGACGTTAGGGTGGGGGTGATCATCAAGGCAAACGGAAAGACAGGCAGTGATGGTCAGGCCTTCCTGGTCCCCTACTGTCCAGGGGCCACCGCGCGAGGCCTCAGCAAAGCCCAGACCCTGAGGCTCATCACCCAGGCAAACAGCAGCCGCCCCGAGCGGCCGGGACACGACCCGCCGGCGGAGGCAGCGACAGGCGGCAGCGTGTGATCGAGTATCTAATATTGCTCAGCTTGCAGACAGGCGCCGAAGGGGAGGACGCGGAAGGATAAACGAATAAAGGCGGCTTGATTTTATTTGTCATCACGGGCGTCCTATCCATCACCGGTGATGGGGCGCGGAGGGCGGGCCGCGGGAGCGCCCTTCATTTTAAGGCAGAGCGAAGACTCCTTCATCATCCACAGCTCATCGAGTGACAGGCTCGGGTCTGGGACGCTCTGAGGAGAGCGAGGAGGGACTGTCACAAGGACAGGACACCGATTTCCCCTGGACTTGGCCAGCCCACCGCCAGGAAACGGGAATTCATTTCTCTTGGGTCGGAGGCTCTTAGAGCAGCGGAAGGTGCTCACATCAGTCTTGCGAGTGGGCTGGCCTTGGTAAATGGGTCTCTCGTGCTCCCCAGAGACCTGGGGAAAACAAGGTTACCGTGCCAAGCCTTTCTTCCCTCAAAACGGGAATAAGACCACCACCCACTAGAGAGTTCCATCAACCACAGGAGACGCCCTCTGCTGTGTGGTGACTGAACACAGACCCAGGAGTCTTGTCCTCGGGCTCTAATTCCAGGCTCTGCCACTTTCTAGCTGTGTGACCTGGGGCGACTTCCCTGCCCTCTCTGTGGTTCTTACGTTTGCTGGAAAACGGGGCAAGCACCAGCGCCTACCTCGTGCGTCTGAGGATTAAATGAGTTAATGTGCTCCCCACTGGAGCCCCGGCACCCGGCACATGAAGGCGCTCAATGGATGTTCACTGCATGAACACATACAAAGACAAAAAAAAAACCAACAAAAAAAACCAGTATCCAGGATACAGTAGGGGCTCAATAAATGTTACCTGTCTTTTAGAAAGCCCTGTTTACTCTTCGCTTGACCCTTTGGTTACTCACTGACCATACCTTGTGATTCTGCCTCCTCCTGGAGCCACACCAAGTGCCTTTCCACCTCTCTCTCACTGGGGCCCTGCCCTCCATTTCAGCACTCAAACACGTGGACCACACTCAGAAGGCACATACTTATAGTCCCATCTTACAGATGAAGAGACTGAGGTCAGAAAGCAAAGTGACAAGAGCCGGAATTTGGCCTACAGTCTGCCAGCCTCTGGGTCCTCCTGGAAGAAAAGCCAGCCTGGCCTCTCACCTCTGATGTGAACTCTCAGCCCCGGGCATCCTGCCACGCACACAGTCGGTGCTCTGTTCACCTGTAGTGAAGGGAACAAATGAGCCCAAGAACCCAGGGCAGGATGGCTTCTGCCTCAGAGGGCGTCGGGGGAAGAAATGTGCCAACAGCTTGACCCCCGTGCGGAGCCGGGCCAGGGCTCGAAAGGGAGCTGACTGCAGGCCGTCTTCACCATCTGCCCGAGGCTTCACTGCCTCGAAGTTTGTGGCTTCAAATGAGGCCTCTGCTGACCATAGCATTACTGCAACGTGCATTCAAATTCTACTGGAGACTTTTTTTTTTTCTACTGGAGACTTTTATTGCAATTATGAATCTTTAATGGTCTTCCATGTCAGGTATGAAACTTTAATGGGCTTGTTTTCTATTTTTTTTGGTACAAGTGAGCAATGCAGTTTCAATGAGACAACATTAGTTTTTTTCCAACAGTTCAGAAGTCAGTATACCTTGTCTGACTTCTACTTTGTCTGTTTTTTTTTTTTTTTTTTAACATTTTATTTATTTATCTTTTTTTTGGAGGGGAGGTCGGATTGGGGAGGGGGGGGCGGGCGGGCCACTTCTATTAGTCTTTCATTTATCTATTTTCATTCATCTTTGTTCTTTGGCTCCTGTGGGCCTCCCATCGCGGTGGCCTCTGTTGTTGCAGAGCTCCGCCTCTGGGCGCATGTGCTCCAGAGCTCCGGCTCGGTAATTGGACACATGGGTCCAGCCGCTCTGTGGCAGGTGGGATCTTCCCAGGCCAGGGATCGAACTGGCGCCCCTTGCACTGCAAGGCAGTGTCCTCACCTCTACACTTAACAAGCATCGCTGGAGGCATGAGTAGGTATAGCCTGCTCTAATCCAGGGTCGTGAGGCTCAGAGACTGGAAATCGCTTGCCCAAGGATACTCAGCAGGATTTGAACCCAGAGCAGGATGTGAATCCAGTCCAACTGATAGTCTGAGCCCCAGACTTATGTTCAAAACCAGCACCATCCAAAAGAACTTTCTGGAATAACAGCCCCCAGCTCTCCTCATGGTTTGAGACCATGCTGGGCTGCAAGCCCTCTGGGCCAGAGTACGGCATCCCCCTTGCCTTGTACATGGGAAGCACCCTTCTCATGCCTGACAGACTCAGTGAACTTGAGAATACACAATCAAATGAACGGCGGAGCAAATATACAAACAGGCAAGCAAGTCCCCTTGCCCCTCCGGCTTTTGCACACAGGCAGGAGGCATTTTCCATTTATGTAAAGGTCTAGTTTGACGAGGCCCGGGCGTGTAGGGAGGCTGGGTACCTGCAGCCCAGCTCTGTGCACAGCAGCGGGGAAAGAATGTCCAACTTTTTTCAATCACAAAGAAGGCAAAGAGGTCAAAACACAAGCCGCAATTTACTTTTGGCTGGAATTTCACTCTGGGAAATAGTGCATGTCTATTCAGCTCTTCATTTTGGAAGAGAGAAAACTGGGGTGATGGAGAGATGAAGGATGCTATGAGTCTGAGGCTTCCTGGTAAATCGGGGTGAAGCTGGCCGGGGCTAGCCTTCTCACTGCTCTGTGCTCCACAGATCTGTAGAATCAGGGAATTCTCAAGTGCAAACCCACAGCCTCCACATACACAGAGACCAGTGAGGAGATGAAACCCCACGTGTAATGGTGACAGAAGAGAGAAAATATTCAGGAAGAAACTTCACAGGAAATGTGCAACACACATGCGAAGAAAACTTAATACCCTAAAAATGACTCAATAAATAGGAAAAATAAAAAGATGCTGGAAAGGATTCAGCATCATTAAAATGTCAATTCCTTCTCATCTGAAAATTCAACACTATTGCCATGAAAGCACCAACAGCCTTTCGTTAGATACGGTGACACAAAAGTTCATGGGGAAAAAAGAAACTGCACATGCAGGAACCTAAACACATCGTGCTAAGTGGAGGAAGCCAATCTGAAAAGGCTGCGTATGGTGTGATTCCAGCTACACGCCATTCCAGAGAAGGCAAAATCAGTCAGGTTCCCAGAGCAGGATGTGAATCCAGTCCAACTGATAGTCTGAGCCCCAGACTTATGTTCAAAACCAGCACCATCCAAAAGAACTTTCTGGAATAACAGCCCCCAGCTCTCCTCATGGTTTGAGACCATGCTGGGCTGCAAGCCCTCTGGGCCAGAGTACGGCATCCCCCTTGCCTTGTACATGGGAAGCACCCTTCTCATGCCTGACAGACTCAGTGAACTTGAGAATACACAATCAAATGAACGGCGGAGCAAATATACAAACAGGCAAGCAAGTCCCCTTGCCCCTCCGGCTTTTGCACACAGGCAGGAGGCATTTTCCATTTATGTAAAGGTCTAGTTTGACGAGGCCCGGGCGTGTAGGGAGGCTGGGTACCTGCAGCCCAGCTCTGTGCACAGCAGCGGGGAAAGAATGTCCAACTTTTTTCAATCACAAAGAAGGCAAAGAGGTCAAAACACAAGCCGCAATTTACTTTTGGCTGGAATTTCACTCTGGGAAATAGTGCATGTCTATTCAGCTCTTCATTTTGGAAGAGAGAAAACTGGGGTGATGGAGAGATGAAGGATGCTATGAGTCTGAGGCTTCCTGGTAAATCGGGGTGAAGCTGGCCGGGCTAGCCTTCTCACTGCTCTGTGCTCCACAGATCTGTAGAATCAGGGAATTCTCAAGTGCAAACCCACAGCCTCCACATACACAGAGACCAGTGAGGAGATGAAACCCCACGTGTAATGGTGACAGAAGAGAGAAAATATTCAGGAAGAAACTTCACAGGAAATGTGCAACACACATGCGAAGAAAACTTAATACCCTAAAAATGACTCAATAAATAGGAAAAATAAAAAGATGCTGGAAAGGATTCAGCATCATTAAAATGTCAATTCCTTCTCATCTGAAAATTCAACACTATTGCCATGAAAGCACCAACAGCCTTTCGTTAGATACGGTGACACAAAAGTTCATGGGGAAAAAAGAAACTGCACATGCAGGAACCTAAACACATCGTGCTAAGTGGAGGAAGCCAATCTGAAAAGGCTGCGTATGGTGTGATTCCAGCTACACGCCATTCCAGAGAAGGCAAAACTATGGAGACAGTAAAAAGATCAGTGGTTGCCAGGGGTTCGGGGAGGGATGGACAAACAGGCAGAAGGCAGAGGCTCCTTAGGGCAGTGAAACTATTCCATATGATACAGGAACGGTAGGTACATTCCACTCTACGAGCTCAGAATGTACAAACCAAGGCGCAAGCCTAAGATAAACCTTGATTTTAGCTAATAATTATGTGGCTCGGGCTTCCCTGGTGGTCCAGTGGTTAAGGACACCGCCTTGAAGTGCAAGGGGCTCCAGTTCGATCCCTGGCCTGGAAAGATCCCACTTGCGGCAGAGCGGCTGGACCTATGTGTCCAATTACGAGCCAGCGCTCTAGAGCGCATGCACCCAGAGCTGGTGCTCTGTGATGAGACAGGTCACCAAGATGGGAGGCCCATACGGGCCAAAGAACAAAGAAAATAAATAAATGAGAGACCAATAGAAGTGGCCAAAAAAAAAAATTACGTGGCTCATCATTGCAATAAGTGTAATTTATGAACACTAATATTAGAAAGATAGTAATAACAACAGAGGAAGTTGTATGTGGACAGATGAAGGGAGAAGGGTTATACGATAACTCTGTATTTTCTGCTTGATTTTTTTTTATTAACCTAAAACCACTCAAAACATGAACCCATTAATTTTTTAATAATCGTTTTAAATTAAAAATCAAACTGCAAGAATAGTTATGAGAACCCTGAGATAGAACTGCTGCAGAGGAAGGTAGTAGATACTAGATCCTGTTCTAAAGCCTTTATATGAACGGTGGGAGACTGACCCATCAGAAAACAGATGGACATACAGGGAAACAGGCTAGAAATAAGTCCAAGGACACACAGAAATGCAGTATACAAGAGAGATGCCATCAGAAATCACTGTGGTAAAGATGGGCTTTTAAATACACAGTGCTAGGATAACTATGCAGTCAACTGGAAAGACATAAAATTGAATGCATATCTTATACCGTACACAAGAATAAATCAGATCTGGGGAAAGCTGCACATGCAGGAACCTAAACACATCGTGCTGGGAAACTAAAGGCTGCGTATGGTGTGATTCCAGCTAACGCCATTCCAGAGAAGGCAAAACTATGGAGACAGTAAAAAGATCAGTGGTTGCCAGGGGTTCGGGGAGGGATGGACAAACAGGCAGAAGGCAGAGGCTCCTTAGGGCAGTGAAACTATTCCATATGATACAGGAACGGTAGGTACATTCCACTCTACGAGCTCAGAATGTACAAACCAAGGCGCAAGCCTAAGATAAACCTTGATTTTAGCTAATAATTATGTGGCTCGGGCTTCCCTGGTGGTCCAGTGGTTAAGGACACCGCCTTGAAGTGCAAGGGGCTCCAGTTCGATCCCTGGCCTGGAAAGATCCCACTTGCGGCAGAGCGGCTGGACCTATGTGTCCAATTACGAGCCAGCGCTCTAGAGCGCATGCACCCAGAGCTGGTGCTCTGTGATGAGACAGGTCACCAAGATGGGAGGCCCATACGGGCCAAAGAACAAAGAAAATAAATAAATGAGAGACCAATAGAAGTGGCCAAAAAAAAAAATTACGTGGCTCATCATTGCAATAAGTGTAATTTATGAACACTAATATTAGAAAGATAGTAATAACAACAGAGGAAGTTGTATGTGGACAGATGAAGGGAGAAGGGTTATACGATAACTCTGTATTTTCTGCTTGATTTTTTTTTATTAACCTAAAACCACTCAAAACATGAACCCATTAATTTTTTAATAATCGTTTTAAATTAAAAATCAAACTGCAAGAATAGTTATGAGAACCCTGAGATAGAACTGCTGCAGAGGAAGGTAGTAGATACTAGATCCTGTTCTAAAGCCTTTATATGAACGGTGGGAGACTGACCCATCAGAAAACAGATGGACATACAGGGAAACAGGCTAGAAATAAGTCCAAGGACACACAGAAATGCAGTATACAAGAGAGATGCCATCAGAAATCACTGTGGTAAAGATGGGCTTTTAAATACACAGTGCTAGGATAACTATGCAGTCAACTGGAAAGACATAAAATTGAATGCATATCTTATACCGTACACAAGAATAAATCAGATCTGCATTGACTTCAGGGCCAGTGTTGATCAGAGATTTAAAAAGAAAAATATATTTACAAGTAATCAAAGAAAAAATAGATACACTGTTCTCTATTGAAAAAAATTTTTCCTAAGAGACCTCAGATTCAATAGAAGAAAGAATTGGTCATTGAAAATCAAAAACTTGTACATCGGGGGAAAAAACTCTGTAAGCAGTGTTGAAAGAAAATGACAATCAAGGAAAAAACATTTGTCATATTTATGACCAACAAAGGGCTAAAAGCTCTAATATAGAAAGAATTCTTAAATTTTAGGGGGAAAATCCAAAATCTTGACAAGAGAAGAGTAATAAAAGACACAACCACAAAACCACTTTTATGTTACAAAAAGACATAAAATGAGCCATAAACCTATTAAAAGATATTCAATTTCACTCCTAATAAGAAAACTGCAAATTACACTACATCAAGATGCTCAGCTTTCAGACTGGAAACAGAAACTCGGCAGCACCTGTCCGTCACGCTTAGACACGGCTGGCGGGAATTCAGAATGGTACAGCACTTACAGAGTGGGATGCTGCAATACTAAGCAAAGGATATATGTATCTACCTGTTGACACAGAAATCCCACTTCTAGAAACTTACCCTGAAGACACACTGTCAAACACGAGAAAATACACACGTGCACAGTTGCTCATTGCACAACTGCTTGTAACTATAAAATACTAAAGCAGTCTAAGTGCTCAGACAGAGGAGAGCAGCTGAATAAAGTCTGGCAAAGCCACACAGTGGAGTACTATGCAGCTGTATAAAAGATGACATGAACCCATTAATTTTTTAATAATCGTTTTAAATTAAAAATCAAACTGCAAGAATAGTTATGAGAACCCTGAGATAGAACTGCTGCAGAGGAAGGTAGTAGATACTAGATCCTGTTCTAAAGCCTTTATATGAACGGTGGGAGACTGACCCATCAGAAAACAGATGGACATACAGGGAAACAGGCTAGAAATAAGTCCAAGGACACACAGAAATGCAGTATACAAGAGAGATGCCATCAGAAATCACTGTGGTAAAGATGGGCTTTTAAATACACAGTGCTAGGATAACTATGCAGTCAACTGGAAAGACATAAAATTGAATGCATATCTTATACCGTACACAAGAATAAATCAGATCTGCATTGACTTCAGGGCCAGTGTTGATCAGAGATTTAAAAAGAAAAATATATTTACAAGTAATCAAAGAAAAAATAGATACACTGTTCTCTATTGAAAAAAATTTTTCCTAAGAGACCTCAGATTCAATAGAAGAAAGAATTGGTCATTGAAAATCAAAAACTTGTACATCGGGGGAAAAAACTCTGTAAGCAGTGTTGAAAGAAAATGACAATCAAGGAAAAAACATTTGTCATATTTATGACCAACAAAGGGCTAAAAAGCTCTAATATAGAAAGAATTCTTAAATTTTAGGGGGAAAATCCAAAATCTTGACAAGAGAAGAGTAATAAAAGACACAACCACAAAACCACTTTTATGTTACAAAAAGACATAAAATGAGCCATAAACCTATTAAAAGATATTCAATTTCACTCCTAATAAGAAAACTGCAAATTACACTACATCAAGATGCTCAGCTTTCAGACTGGAAACAGAAACTCGGCAGCACCTGTCCGTCACGCTTAGACACGGCTGGCGGGAATTCAGAATGGTACAGCACTTACAGAGTGGGATGCTGCAATACTAAGCAAAGGATATATGTATCTACCTGTTGACACAGAAATCCCACTTCTAGAAACTTACCCTGAAGACACACTGTCAAACACGAGAAAATACACACGTGCACAGTTGCTCATTGCACAACTGCTTGTAACTATAAAATACTAAAGCAGTCTAAGTGCTCAGACAGAGGAGAGCAGCTGAATAAAGTCTGGCAAAGCCACACAGTGGAGTACTATGCAGCTGTATAAAAGATGACAAGGATTTCTGCGCACTGACATGTGGTGATTTGCAGGACACTACATTTTTGAAAATTAAGTGAAATATCTATTGCACATGCTTAAGTGACTCAGTCATGTCTGTCTCTTTAAGGCAGCCCTTCTCCAGGGGATCTTCCCAACCCAGGGATGGTATCTGGGTTTCCTGCACTGCAGGCAGATTCTTTACCGTCTGAGCCACTTGCTCTATAAAGGATGGCAATCCTAACCTCTGAGTCATTTTCAATCCACAAGCACATACACATACAATTAACACTGACTAGGTAATCAATGCTATTGACAATTCAGAAAGACTCCTTTTCTAATTGAATTCTAAGAAAAGTGTCTTGAACTGAATTTATTTTTTAGTTGCTTTAGTTTTTTGGCCACTTCTATTGGCCTTCCATTTTTTAAATTTATTTATTTATTTTGGGTGGGGGTCGGGTTGGGGAGGGAGGGGAGCGGGCGGGCCACCTCCATTGGTCCTTCATTTCTCCATTTTCATCCGTCTTTGTTCTTTGGCTCCTCTGGGCCTCCCATCGCGGTGGCCTCTGTCGTCGCAGAGCGCCGGCTCTGGGCACATGCGCTCCAGAGCTCCGGCTCTGTGATTGGACACATGGGTCCAGCCACTCTGTGGCACGTGGGATCTTCCCAGGCCAGGGATCGAACCAGCGCCCCTTGCACTGCAAGATGGTGTCCTTACCCACTGGACCACCAGGGGAAGCCCTGGTCTTCCATTTATTTCCATCTTTGTTCTTTGGCCTGGACGCTCTCCCATCGCAGTGGCCTCTCCCATTTGCATAGCACCAGCTCTGGAAGCATGTGCTCCAAAGTCCGGCCGGAGGACCATGCTGCAATACTAAGCAAAGGATATATGTATCTACCTGTTGACACAGAAATCCCACTTCTAGAAACTTACCCTGAAGACACACTGTCAAACACGAGAAAATACACACGTGCACAGTTGCTCATTGCACAACTGCTTGTAACTATAAAATACTAAAGCAGTCTAAGTGCTCAGACAGAGGAGAGCAGCTGAATAAAGTCTGGCAAAGCCACACAGTGGAGTACTATGCAGCTGTATAAAAGATGACAAGGATTTCTGCGCACTGACATGTGGTGATTTGCAGGACACTACATTTTTGAAAATTAAGTGAAATATCTATTGCACATGCTTAAGTGACTCAGTCATGTCTGTCTCTTTAAGGCAGCCCTTCTCCAGGGGATCTTCCCAACCCAGGGATGGTATCTGGGTTTCCTGCACTGCAGGCAGATTCTTTACCGTCTGAGCCACTTGCTCTATAAAGGATGGCAATCCTAACCTCTGAGTCATTTTCAATCCACAAGCACATACACATACAATTAACACTGACTAGGTAATCAATGCTATTGACAATTCAGAAAGACTCCTTTTCTAATTGAATTCTAAGAAAAGTGTCTTGAACTGAATTTATTTTTTAGTTGCTTTAGTTTTTTGGCCACTTCTATTGGCCTTCCATTTTTTAAATTTATTTATTTATTTTGGGTGGGGGTCGGGTTGGGGAGGGAGGGGAGCGGGCGGGCCACCTCCATTGGTCCTTCATTTCTCCATTTTCATCCGTCTTTGTTCTTTGGCTCCTCTGGGCCTCCCATCGCGGTGGCCTCTGTCGTCGCAGAGCGCCGGCTCTGGGCACATGCGCTCCAGAGCTCCGGCTCTGTGATTGGACACATGGGTCCAGCCACTCTGTGGCACGTGGGATCTTCCCAGGCCAGGGATCGAACCAGCGCCCCTTGCACTGCAAGATGGTGTCCTTACCCACTGGACCACCAGGGGAAGCCCTGGTCTTCCATTTATTTCCATCTTTGTTCTTTGGCCTGGACGCGTCTCCCATCGCAGTGGCCTCTCCCATTTGCATAGCACCAGCTCTGGAAGCATGTGCTCCAAAGCTCCGGCTCGGTAGTTGGACACATCAGTCCAGCCACTCCACAGCATGTGGGATCTTCCCAGGCCAGGGATTGAACCGGCACCCCCTGCACTACAAGGTGGTGTCTTTACCCACTGGACCACCAGGGAAGCCCTCAAATTTAATTTTTTTTTAAAAAACTTCAGTCTTCAATATAGAAACTGCTAAGTCACTCTGTTTTTACATGAAGTAAAAACTAAATAATACAGTTGGGGGAAATTTTTTAAATGAAAAGCTAAATTTGAGGAAAACACCCTGTGACGAAATAGATTCAAGAAAAAAAAAATCTACACAGAGAAAATATTCCAATAGAAGCTAAAAGCTATAAGGCTTATCACAAAGAACAGCATTATTTGTAATAATAACAATTAAACACAACGCTATCTTCAATGACCAGACTGTAAAATACATTGGGAAGGGTCCAATTGATAAAATATTATACAGCACGAACGATAAGGAGAGAGCTATGTAACCTAACAGAGTCACAGCACTGGGGATCAGGATGTAGCCATCTTTGGAACTCATCTTCCTGCCTCCCACATGGGCGATGCTCAAATCCTGGCGGCCCTCACGGCAAGGAGCCCCAGGGAACCACAGCGGATCACCAGAGAGCATCACGCTCTGGAAGGACAGACACCACACCCGTCGCTCGAGTTCTCCCCTTCATGTAGGGTTTTCAACATTTTCTACAGAGGACATGCTTTACTTTCAAATTCAGGATTCCTTTTTTTTAATGTTATCTTAAAACTGTCCATCTCACATGGTCTTCAAGTGCATCTGAAAAGACTGGAAAGGCATATGCCAGAATGCTCACAGGAGCTGCCTCTGCGTGGCGAATTCCAGGCAATTTTAATTTCAAGCTCTTCATGAATTTTCTATGCTTTCCAGATTGCCTATGAAGACTATATTGTTGAGGGTTAAGAAAACATAGTCTAAAAAGAAATGGAAAATCGGCCGGGGGCACATGATATAACATGAACATCTCCCTCGACATCTGGAGGCTTGGGGACGAGCGGGCCTGGGCCCTTGGCAGACCTGCTGTGCTGCTTTGAAGAAGAATCTGTTTTTATGCCATCCGGTCCAATCCTTCTCTCTCAGTCATTCGGGATAAGCCTGTCTTGTCCCCCGCTGGGCTCAGCAGCTTGCTGGCACTGATAGGGTGAGGGGCGATTTGAGCTCTTCTGGGGAGATCCTCTGAGGTTTCTCTTATTTGATGCTCCTTTTAAAACATGATTTCAACTGGAAGCAACGAAACACCTGACTTCAAGGGAGTGGTTAGGTAAATTATAAGTCAGCCAGAAGATGGAGTATTGTCATACAGCTATTACAGATTGCACTTATGAGAAGTTTTTAGTTACATGGAAAGACAAGTGAACATGTGGGATGCAAAATAGGATATAGTGTATAATATCAACCGTGTAAAAGGGTATAGAAGAAGGAACAGAAAAGCTACCTCAAGGTGCTAACAGATGGAGCCACATGTCCATCAACTCACAAACAGACAAAGAAAACATGGTACAGCCGCACGACAGACTCCGTCGTCTCCCTCTCCTCCTATGGCTGGGTCATAAAAACACACTTCTACCTGCTTCTCTCTAGGATCTGTACCCTCAGAATTCCCTTCTAAGCCGTCGTGCTTAGAAGAAGCCTGAACTAGCTTTGTGAGAAGACGGCCCCAGCCAGCAGCCCAGGCCAACCTCCAGACGAGAGACCCGATGAGCCCCCCAGTGGCTGCCGCTGCAGCCTGGTGGCTCATGATGCCGAGACAAGCCACTCTGCTGCAGCCCATCCAATTCCTGGCCAATTCCACAGCAAGGCTGAGGAGAGCCCGTGGCTTGGTTCGGGGGCGGTGATGTAGCCATCATAACTGTATCAATAGCACTTGCTGAATCATAATCTGCACTTGACAAGGTCCCTGACAATCCGTTATGCACGGTCGAGGGCCTGAAGCACTGCCCAACACGGTTACTGACCTCTCTCAAAGTACGTGGGCCCCATCCCCCAGCAGGGGCGGAGGAAATGCTCACTGACCACTGTTTCCCTTATGAGAAGGGAGAACTGGTTGACCTTAGATCCAGCAAACCCTGCACATCCTCAATTGCTGTTCAGCCACTCAGTTGTGTCTGACTCTTTGTGACCCTGTGGACTGTAGCCCACCAGACTCCCCTCTCCATGAGATTTCCCAGTAAGAATACCGGAGCGGGTTGCCATTTCCTTCTCCAGGGGATCTTCCTGACCCGGGAGTGAGCCTGCGTCTCCATCTGAGACTCCTCACCATCCGAGCCACCAGGGAAGGCCGCGCACCCTCGATATGCAGGCACTGAATTTGGCATGGCCATGAGCGGAGCCAGAGGGCCACTGATGACCCTCCCCTGCAGGTCAGTGGCTGCCCAGCTCCCCGGGCTCTTCCCTTGACCACTTGGGAGCGAGGATGAGAAGAAAAGGAAGCCCCCGCCGACCGCCTCCCTCCTGCCGGCACCGTGTTCACGGGGTCGTGGGAGGCTGAACAAACGCTCTCACCTCTTCCTGTGACCAGGGCACACCACAGCTGGGATCCTGCTCCAGGTGGCCTCCCTGTAGAAATGAAGTGCTCCTCTTTGGGGCAGTAGCCTGCCTGGCAGCAATTACTACCTGGCAGGGGCCCCTTTAAAAGCCAGGAGGTAGGACCAAGCAACTTGAACTTCTGCAATTGAATCCATTCAAGGGCCAGTTCACAAATGCGGCTAAGAGAACACTCTATGGAAGGACTGAGCATGCCGCACAGCTGGCGGGGTGGGGTAAGCAGGGGTGGAGTGGGAGAGGCTTAAACCCCGCCAGCTTGCGCTGGGATTCTAAAACACCTTGTGGCCCCAGAAGACAAGCCACTCTGCTGCAGCCCATCCAATTCCTGGCCAATTCCACAGCAAGGCTGAGGAGAGCCCGTGGCTTGGTTCGGGGGCGGTGATGTAGCCATCATAACTGTATCAATAGCACTTGCTGAATCATAATCTGCACTTGACAAGGTCCCTGACAATCCGTTATGCACGGTCGAGGGCCTGAAGCACTGCCCAACACGGTTACTGACCTCTCTCAAAGTACGTGGGCCCCATCCCCCAGCAGGGGCGGAGGAAATGCTCACTGACCACTGTTTCCCTTATGAGAAGGGAGAACTGGTTGACCTTAGATCCAGCAAACCCTGCACATCCTCAATTGCTGTTCAGCCACTCAGTTGTGTCTGACTCTTTGTGACCCTGTGGACTGTAGCCCACCAGACTCCCCTCTCCATGAGATTTCCCAGTAAGAATACCGGAGCGGGTTGCCATTTCCTTCTCCAGGGGATCTTCCTGACCCGGGAGTGAGCCTGCGTCTCCATCTGAGACTCCTCACCATCCGAGCCACCAGGGAAGGCCGCGCACCCTCGATATGCAGGCACTGAATTTGGCATGGCCATGAGCGGAGCCAGAGGGCCACTGATGACCCTCCCCTGCAGGTCAGTGGCTGCCCAGCTCCCCGGGCTCTTCCCTTGACCACTTGGGAGCGAGGATGAGAAGAAAAGGAAGCCCCCGCCGACCGCCTCCCTCCTGCCGGCACCGTGTTCACGGGGTCGTGGGAGGCTGAACAAACGCTCTCACCTCTTCCTGTGACCAGGGCACACCACAGCTGGGATCCTGCTCCAGGTGGCCTCCCTGTAGAAATGAAGTGCTCCTCTTTGGGGCAGTAGCCTGCCTGGCAGCAATTACTACCCTGGCAGGGGCCCCTTTAAAAGCCAGGAGGTAGGACCAAGCAACTTGAACTTCTGCAATTGAATCCATTCAAGGGCCAGTTCACAAATGCGGCTAAGAGAACACTCTATGGAAGGACTGAGCATGCCGCACAGCTGGCGGGGGTGGGGGTAAGCAGGGGTGGAGTGGGGAGAGGCTTAAACCCCGCCCAGCTTGCGCTGGGATTCTCAGGAAAGAAACCACCTTGTGGCTCCTCAGAAAGGTGCTCATCATCAGGGCAGGTTCATCAGCTCCCGGCAAGGTTCAGCCCACCAGCCCACACACGTGCGTGGATAGTGACGATCACTCGCACAACCAGCGGAACTGCCTGGGGAGCGCTTCTCCTATGCCCGGCCCTGGGCTTCGCCGCAGGAGCTCACTGAGGTCTGACAACAGAGGGCCTGGGACACCAGTGATGGCACTGGTATCATTATTTGTATTATTTTCAGAGAATCTGGAATCCTCAGAAAGCACACCTCCTCCCTCCACGGTCCTTGGAAGGGAAGCAAGACGCCAATTTGGAGGTTCACAGATCATGGACCCCAGGGCAGGAGAGAGAGGTGGCCACTGCACCCCAGGGAGGGGCAGGTCCCAGGGACAGAGAAGGCCCAGCTCCTCGAGGGGCTTTGGAAAGGAGGCACAGCCAGTCTTCTAAGGTGGAGCGTGGCAGTGATGTCAAAGTGTCACCCACCTCTTGCTGAGAGAGCAGGGGGCTGCCAAGGGCCCCAGCTGCCAGGGGCTGCTCTGCCATGATTCCTCACAACCAGGCTGCAGGACACGTGGGGGCAAGCCGTGAAGAGGGCAGAACGAGATGCTGCCCCTGGACAGGGCAAGGCTGGGAGTGACCATGGGGCTCCTGGGCTGTCGCGCCCAGGGAGACCTCAGGAATCTCACTGGAACCACGCACACGGAGCCACAACCCAATGCCAAGAGGTCTTCACTCCTCCCGCACCCCCCGGCGGCAGTAAGCTCAAGCTGCCCAGCTGGTGTGAGAACCCTTTTGCAAGGGGGCGACCCCCTCAGTCCCGTAAGAACCACTGGCGCTGGCCAGATGGGAACTGGATTTCTGTGACAGAGCTCCAGAGTCCTCTGCGTTTCAACTCCAACTCTTCCACCCACCGGCTGTGTGGCCTTGGGCACACGACGTAACCTCTCTGGGCCTCCGTTGCCCATCTCTAAAATGAGGGCGCTTCGACTCCCTCCTCACAGGGTTGCTCCTGGGAGGCTGAAATGACTCAGGGCAGAAGCCATGCTCTCTGAGCTGCTGACACAGAAGCAGCACCCCCAGATGCTGGGGATTCCTATAAGAATCACTGTCAGTTAGAAATAGTAGAAGACACCTCTGCCCTCACATCTATTCTTATTTTTCCCTCTCACTGTTACGACAACCCTCACACGGCCAACCCTTCTGCCATTCCCACCACACTTTTACTTAAACATATTCCGAATGGCCAGGCAAATCCTCCGGGTTCCAAATCCAACAGCGGAGTGTGCAGAAACCCCAGGTAGGCGTCACGCCTGTCCTGCCGGTGGAGAAACCAAGCAGAAGCAGGGAGGACTGGGGGCCCGGCTGCCAGGGACCGTAGCCTGTGTTTTTTTCCATCACATGAGTTCAGGGTTACAGGGTTTCATGACGAACCAGAGCCAACCCCACCCTGTTTCACGTCCTTGCTGGGTGATCTTGAGCAAGTGCTGACCTCTCTGAGCCTCAGTGTGCTCATCCTCAATGAATGGTACAGTGCCTGTGTCAAGAGGTGTTTAGGGATTCATTAAGATGGAACACAAAAAGCACTCAGCAGGGTGCCAGCCCGGGCTAATCTCTCCGTGGATGCTGACGGTCAGCATTTCCATCACCGATTGCTCGGCCAGCACATCATGGCCTTCTGTCCCAGCCTCCCCGTCTAACACAAGCTCCGTGCAGAGCACACCGGGGACACAAATCCAGGGGCCGCTTCGCACACCCCACTCTGGTCCCCAGATCACCAGCACCCGATGCCCACCTGAATGCCCACAAAGCTCTAACCACAAGCAAGACCCCGTGAGGGCCACGGAGTGCCTGGGGAGGGACGTGGCTGCCCACGCCCCTGCCACTCAGCCAGCCGCGCTCCCCCTAAGCCCCGCTCAAGGTGAGAAAATGGACACACTCAGGAGACATTCTGTCATTTCTCCTTTGTTTTCTCTCTCTCTAGCTGACAGCAGGAGAACAGCAGAGCGGCTGAATTGCGGTAGTTAAAAAAAAAAAAGGATCATGATGGCTAAGACACATTGTTGCCACGTTTCTGTGCTTCAGCTTTCCAGAAGGGCCTTCTCTGACACTCTGGAGTGGCAACAGCTTAGCCCAAACCTTATAAATCAGAGAGGAAAGGGCGTGAAGTGAGAAAGGAGGCATTTTTCTAAAAAGCTGATGGATGGGTCATAAAAGGAACAGAGTGAACAAGGGGCCCCAAGTCACGCTGTGCACAACACGCCAAGGGGAAAAGGGCCTGGAAGGACAACGGCTGACAGCTGTCACGTACTGGGCTGGACGGGGGCAGGAGAGGAAGGACCGAACCTGAACACCCATGTCTGTCCGCGCATGGTCGGACTTCTCTACAACCAGCAAGTGCTGTGTTTGCAATTAGAAAACAGTTCAGATTTTGTCTTCACACTTATTCCCTTGGCTAACTTGGTACCCGCCAGGACCCGTGCAGAAGCAGGGAGGACTGGGGCCCGGCTGCCAGGGACCGTAGCCTGTGTTTTTCCATCACATGAGTTCAGGGTTACAGGGTTTCATGACGAACCAGAGCCAACCCCACCCTGTTTCACGTCCTTGCTGGGTGATCTTGAGCAAGTGCTGACCTCTCTGAGCCTCAGTGTGCTCATCCTCAATGAATGGTACAGTGCCTGTGTCAAGAGGTGTTTAGGGATTCATTAAGATGGAACACAAAAAGCACTCAGCAGGGTGCCAGCCCGGGCTAATCTCTCCGTGGATGCTGACGGTCAGCATTTCCATCACCGATTGCTCGGCCAGCACATCATGGCCTTCTGTCCCAGCCTCCCCGTCTAACACAAGCTCCGTGCAGAGCACACCGGGGACACAAATCCAGGGGCCGCTTCGCACACCCCACTCTGGTCCCCAGATCACCAGCACCCGATGCCCACCTGAATGCCCACAAAGCTCTAACCACAAGCAAGACCCCGTGAGGGCCACGGAGTGCCTGGGGAGGGACGTGGCTGCCCACGCTCCCTGCCACTCAGCCAGCCGAGCTCCCCCTAAGCCCCGCTCAAGGTGAGAAAATGGACACACTCAGGAGACATTCTGTCATTTCTCCTTTGTTTTCTCTCTCTCTAGCTGACAGCAGGAGAACAGCAGAGCGGCTGAATTGCGGTAGTTAAAAAAAAAAAAGGATCATGATGGCTAAGACACATTGTTGCCACGTTTCTGTGCTTCAGCTTTCCAGAAGGGCCTTCTCTGACACTCTGGAGTGGCAACAGCTTAGCCCAAACCTTATAAATCAGAGAGGAAAGGGCGTGAAGTGAGAAAGGAGGCATTTTTCTAAAAAGCTGATGGATGGGTCATAAAAGGAACAGAGTGAACAAGGGGCCCCAAGTCACGCTGTGCACAACACGCCAAGGGGAAAAGGGCCTGGAAGGACAACGGCTGACAGCTGTCACGTACTGGGCTGGACGGGGGCAGGAGAGGAAGGACCGAACCTGAACACCCATGTCTGTCCGCGCATGGTCGGACTTCTCTACAACCAGCAAGTGCTGTGTTTGCAATTAGAAAACAGTTCAGATTTTTGTCTTCACACTTATTCCCCTTGGCTAACTTGGTACCCGCCAGGACTGTCCACTGTAAACTCATGGGTTTTGCCTTTACGATCACAAACTATATAGCGAGAGGCCCTCGGAAACTATGCCAAACATTCTGTTTTTGCTTAAACTTCTGCCCGCTACTTAGCATCCATGTGGGTACACCTTGCCTACAGCAAGGTAAGGCAATGCTCTAATGGGATTGTTTCTTCCTTTATTCCTTCTTTTTTTTTTAAAACAGGAATTTTTCTTTACAGAAGCATTGTGGCTTCTCCCCCACTGATTCATTTATCCTGTTCTTTATGTCATTACATTAGTATGGATCCGCAGATCTTTACTTCTCCTTTGGCTATGAGTACTCTCTCAGGTTGACTCTGGATATATACGGTAGGCTGATTGGTTGCCCAATTTGGTAGCATATCTTTTATTTTCTGGCCCTAAAAGACACCCCAAGGTCCTCTGCCCCACACCTAGAATCAACAAATTCTACAAAGAGTCCTGATTCCTTTCATTTGTAGAACAGTATTTAGAAACTAAATCTGAGTGCTAGGTGTGCCCATTTTTATTGGGTACAGCCCCTCGTCAATGGAAAGAGTAAGGAATTCTATGTATATATACTAACTCATACATACATACACAGCCGTATTGATTTCTGCATCTATTTACCTACATACACATTTTGTTCTTTTTGGTAAATGAGTCCATATTGCTATTTCTGATGGGTCTAGCACCTCAGAATTTATTCTGTTCTCCCCTTTCCTTCCTTTGAGAGTAAGAACCTAACGTTCTCTATCGAAAATACATTTATTTTTTAAAACCGGTACAAATGAAGCAGTTCCAGAATTCCTAATTCATATTTCTCTGAGACAAAGACATTTGCCAACCGGAATGCAGGGTCTGAGTGCAGTTCCTCTTGTCTTTGCCTTATAGTATCACTCGAAACAATGTTTCTTAAAATCACCTAGATCAGTTTCTTCCTTCGCCACTCTTTTTCAGTGTGGTTACAGGAATCATTTGTAACACAGTTAGAGTCCTTTGTCTTCATTTGTCTCAGTCGGCACTCCATCTATCCCTCAACCACTAGATTGATTTCTTTTTATATTTTATATACAGCAACATTCACTCTATACAGTTCCACGGGTTTTGACAAGTACACAGACCCAGGCGTCCATCGTGGCATGCACCCAGCTCTCTATACAAGACCATTTCCCAGGTCTTCTGCCCATTTTGAGAGTTCTTTCTACATTCTCCATACAAGTCCTTTGTCAGAAATGTAATTAGAAAATACTGACTTCTCCAAGTCTGTGGGGTGTCTTTTCACTCTCTTAAAAGTGTGTCTTTTGCAGAGCAAGGTTTTTAATTTTCAAAAAGTCCATTTTGTCATGTTTTTTCTTTTATGGGACATGCCTCTGGTGCCACGTCTAAAAACGCTTTACCTAACGTGAGGTCACACAGATTTTCTCCTATGTATCCCTGAAGCAGCAGTCCAATGTTAACTTCTAGTTTTAGGGCTACGATGTATTTTCTTAGAAGGTGTGAGATGGAGGCTGAAGCTCATTTGTTGGCATGAAGATGCCCAACCACCACCATATTGGTTGCAGACGCCCAACCATGACCATATTTTGTTGAGGTCATGTCTCAACAAAAACACCAGCTCTGTGCTGTGGTCCGGCCAGTTTGCACACAAAACAGTGGTCAAGAGTGGAGCTTTGGAATTCCAAAGACCTGGCTTGGGGCCTGCCTCCGCTGTGGCCACTCACTCCTTCATTCAAGACCCTCACTGTGAGCCAGGTGCCACCCGGGCCGTGTGTGAAGAACACCCAGCCTCTGCACCAGGCTCTCGGGATCTCAGAGGAAAGACAGGCATTAATGCGCATGTGTGTTTAGTTGCTCAGTCATGTCTGAATCTTTGGATTCCATGGACTGCAGCCTGCCAGTTTCCTTTGTCCATGGAATTTTCCCAGCAAGAATACTAGAGTGGGTCACCCCTTCCTCCTCCAGGGGATCTTCTTGACCCAGGCAGTCTCTTGCATCTCACTGACGGGCGAATTCTTTACCAATGCACCAGAAAAGCTATGACAAATCTAGATAGCGTATTAAAAAGCAGAGACACCACTTTGCCAACAAAAGTCCATATAGTCAAATCTATGGTTTTTCCTAGTAATCATGTATGGATGTGAGAGTTGGGCCATAAAGAAGGCTGAGCGCCGAAGAATTGACGCTTTTGAACTGTGGTGCTAGAGAAGACTCTTGTGAGTCCCTTGGACTGCAAGGAAATCAAACCTGTCAATCCTAAAGGAAATCAACCCTGAATATTCATTGGAAGGACAGATGCTGAGGCTGAAGCTCCAGCCCTTTTGCCACCAGAGGGGAAGAGTCAACAAACTGGAAAAGACCCTGATGCAGATGGCGAGCAGAAGGAGAAGGGACGACAGAGGATGAGATGGTTGGACGGCATCATCAACTCAATGGACATGAGTCTGAGCAAACTCAGGGATTTAGCTGAAGTCCACGGGGTTGCAAAGAGTTGGACACGACTTAGAAACTGAAAAGCAGTAACATGATGGGATTACGAGTTCCTACTTCACAGAGCTAGGGAGAGGGTCAGAGCTGACCCATGGGGATCACCTGCTCCTGGGGAGTGCTCCATGGAGGATGCCATCCCAAGCCCAGGCCAGAGAGGACCAAGCAGGAGAACAGACCTGGCAAAAACCAGCCTGCAGAGGGGTCAGCCCAAACCAGTGAACTTCTCCCACTGAGCTGCCACACAGCACCCATGGCAGATCGGTAAGGTAGTGGTCATCCCCACGGTCGGTGAGACACCAAATCTTCAGCAGACACTCCGTGGCCAGTCCCAAGGCCACGAGCAGCACAGAGGTGATCCCGAGTGGGGCCTTCGTGGAGCAGAGTTCCTGCCCCAAAGAACCCCAACCAGGGTGGTGGCAGCCTGGTTCCTGTTGGCAGAAACCAAAGGAGGGTGGCCTCAAGCGTGATGGCTGTGGAAGCGGCAGGATCAGGGACAACCACCCTGGGCTTTAGAAGCTTAGTGACTTCTAAGAAGCTTAAATGGCCTTTGCAAGAATACTAGAGTGGGTCACCCTTCCTTCTCCAGGGGATCTTCTTGACCCAGGCAGTCTCTTGCATCTCACTGACGGGCGAATTCTTTACCAATGCACCAGAAAAGCTATGACAAATCTAGATAGCGTATTAAAAAGCAGAGACACCACTTTGCCAACAAAAGTCCATATAGTCAAATCTATGGTTTTTCCTAGTAATCATGTATGGATGTGAGAGTTGGGCCATAAAGAAGGCTGAGCGCCGAAGAATTGACGCTTTTGAACTGTGGTGCTAGAGAAGACTCTTGTGAGTCCCTTGGACTGCAAGGAAATCAAACCTGTCAATCCTAAAGGAAATCAACCCTGAATATTCATTGGAAGGACAGATGCTGAGGCTGAAGCTCCAGCCCTTTTGCCACCAGAGGGGAAGAGTCAACAAACTGGAAAAGACCCTGATGCAGATGGCGAGCAGAAGGAGAAGGGACGACAGAGGATGAGATGGTTGGACGGCATCATCAACTCAATGGACATGAGTCTGAGCAAACTCAGGGATTTAGCTGAAGTCCACGGGGTTGCAAAGAGTTGGACACGACTTAGAAACTGAAAAGCAGTAACATGATGGGATTACGAGTTCCTACTTCACAGAGCTAGGGAGAGGGTCAGAGCTGACCCATGGGGATCACCTGCTCCTGGGGAGTGCTCCATGGAGGATGCCATCCCAAGCCCAGGCCAGAGAGGACCAAGCAGGAGAACAGACCTGGCAAAAACCAGCCTGCAGAGGGGTCAGCCCAAACCAGTGAACTTCTCCCACTGAGCTGCCACACAGCACCCATGGCAGATCGGTAAGGTAGTGGTCATCCCCACGGTCGGTGAGACACCAAATCTTCAGCAGACACTCCGTGGCCAGTCCCAAGGCCACGAGCAGCACAGAGGTGATCCCGAGAGTGGGGCCTTCGTGGGAGCAGAGTTCCTGCCCCCAAAGAACCCCAACCAGGGTGGTGGCAGCCTGGTTCCTGTTGGCAGAAACCAAAGGAGGGTGGCCTCAAGCGTGATGGCTGTGGAAGCGGGCAGGATCAGGGACAACCACCCTGGGCTTTAGAAGCTTAGTGACTTCTAAGAAGCTTAAATGGCCTTTATTTCCTCTCTCTCTCTGCATTCTTTTGATAGTTTGCCAATATAGGGTTCTAGGCAGGTGATGAAGCAAAGACCATGGCCTTTAGAGGGCCTGAAGGGCTAGGGCCGGATCCCTGTGTGGTCCCAAGCAAAGTACTGTGCCTCTCTGAGCCTCAGTGACCCACCTATTAAATGCTTGCCTATTAAATGCCAGCTATTACTGCCCCCCATAGGACTACTGGGAGGATTAAATAAGCATGTATCTAAAGTGTTTAGCATAGTGCCTGATTCATAATAACTGGTTAACAAATAGCTACCGTTATTATTTGTCTTCAGTTCATTCTGGCTTTCCTTTAAGGAGCACACAAGGTTTCACGGTCCCGGGGTTTGCTGGGGGCAGGTGCAAAGGCATAAGAGAGGCCTAAAGCTAAATGCCAAAGTGGGAGTCAGCCCCCGAGGAGAGGGTGGGACCGTTCCAAGTTCAATGCGGCCACATCCCAGGTGACTGCTGGCAAGGGCAGGGCCTCCTTCTCTGAGCTCTCCTCCCAGCAGCGTGGCTGGACTCACAGGGCCCCTCAGGAGCCAAGGGAGCGGCTGGAAGCCAGGCGCAAGGAGTACTATCACCCCAGGTCAGCTCCGCACGGCAGCAGGAAGCCCTATTTACAAATAAAGCTTGTTCTTGGCTCCACCGCCCACACAGCCAAGCCCCTTTATTCCATTTCAATATGCCTAATTCCACGGAAAGTGCACTGGCAATACACAGCATTAATCAGTCCTGGACGCCTGAGAGAGTGTAGGCAGGCATCGGCTTATGCGAGGGGCCTGGAAGGGGAAAGCCAGCGAGTGGCAGGGACGACACCGATAAAACGCTTCACTGCAGAGGGGATGGACGATGGAAGGGACTTTAATGAAGGGGGGCATTCTATGAGCAAATAAAGCCTCCGATGGCCTGCAATGGAGAAGCCACCTCAACTGAACCGAAGAAGTTCTGGAATGCCTTCCGTTTTGTTTCAAAATAGAACTGCTAAGCGTGATGGCTGTGGAAGCGGGCAGGATCAGGGACAACCACCCTGGGCTTTAGAAGCTTAGTGACTTCTAAGAAGCTTAAATGGCCTTTATTTCCTCTCTCTCTCTGCATTCTTTTGATAGTTTGCCAATATAGGGTTCTAGGCAGGTGATGAAGCAAAGACCATGGCCTTTAGAGGGCCTGAAGGGCTAGGGCCGGATCCCTGTGTGGTCCCAAGCAAAGTACTGTGCCTCTCTGAGCCTCAGTGACCCACCTATTAAATGCTTGCCTATTAAATGCCAGCTATTACTGCCCCCCATAGGACTACTGGGAGGATTAAATAAGCATGTATCTAAAGTGTTTAGCATAGTGCCTGATTCATAATAACTGGTTAACAAATAGCTACCGTTATTATTTGTCTTCAGTTCATTCTGGCTTTCCTTTAAGGAGCACACAAGGTTTCACGGTCCCGGGGTTTGCTGGGGGCAGGTGCAAAGGCATAAGAGAGGCCTAAAGCTAAATGCCAAAGTGGGAGTCAGCCCCCGAGGAGAGGGTGGGACCGTTCCAAGTTCAATGCGGCCACATCCCAGGTGACTGCTGGCAAGGGCAGGGCCTCCTTCTCTGAGCTCTCCTCCCAGCAGCGTGGCTGGACTCACAGGGCCCCTCAGGAGCCAAGGGAGCGGCTGGAAGCCAGGCGCAAGGAGTACTATCACCCCAGGTCAGCTCCGCACGGCAGCAGGAAGCCCTATTTACAAATAAAGCTTGTTCTTGGCTCCACCGCCCACACAGCCAAGCCCCTTTATTCCATTTCAATATGCCTAATTCCACGGAAAGTGCACTGGCAATACACAGCATTAATCAGTCCTGGACGCCTGAGAGAGTGTAGGCAGGCATCGGCTTATGCGAGGGGCCTGGAAGGGGAAAGCCAGCGAGTGGCAGGGACGACACCGATAAAACGCTTCACTGCAGAGGGGATGGACGATGGAAGGGACTTTAATGAAGGGGGGCATTCTATGAGCAAATAAAGCCTCCGATGGCCTGCAATGGAGAAGCAAACTCAACTGAACCGAAGAAGTTCTGCGGAATGCCTTCCGTTTTGTTTCAAAATAGAAACTGCTTTAATGCTGCTTTAATGTTTCCATGATTATGAAAGTATCTTTGCCTCATTCAGACACTGTATTAAGGATGTAAAGAATAAAATGAAAATCGTCCATAACCTTACCACCTCGGGATAACCACCACTGACATCTTGCTGTGCGTCGCTGTGGACGGTTCTCTGGGCATACTTTTGCATCCAGAAACAATATGCATGAGATCCTGATAGAGACGTGGTTTTGCAGCCTGTCCTCCATCTAATAACACACCACGGACACCCTTCCATAGTCATCTCCGAAGAGCTCGAGCATCCTCTTTTTACGGCGGCACAGCCTCGCGTGCGTTACACGCCCCGTGGGATCTGGCTGTTCGCCTCTCCGGCACTGTCTGGCACCTTCTCCCCGCCTGACTTTCTGCATTCTGCCAACACTGGTCTTCCTCTGCATCCCGGAACACTCCTTTCCACGTAAGGGACTCAGCATGTGCTGTCCTTTCTGCCTGAAATTCTCCTTTTCTCTTTAAATGTTCTCCTTTTAAATTTCCACTGAAATGTGTCTCCAGGAAGTCTTCCTGGATATCTACCACCAGACTCTCAGAGTCCCACGTGCTTCGCCATCTTGGTATTTATCACAATTGCAACTAAAAGTTGTGAAACCGACTCCCCTCTTTGTCTTCCCTCTAGAATACCATGCGGCTGTCTCCTTTTGGACTCCCAACAAGGAATCCTCTTTACCTGCTGAGGGCCTAGCAACCCCAAGACCTAGGCATTTCAGAATCACCTAGCCTCGACCACACCGGTGGGGCACGGCAGCAGGAAGCCCTATTTACAAATAAAGCTTGTTCTTGGCTCCACCGCCCACACAGCCAAGCCCCTTTATTCCATTTCAATATGCCTAATTCCACGGAAAGTGCACTGGCAATACACAGCATTAATCAGTCCTGGACGCCTGAGAGAGTGTAGGCAGGCATCGGCTTATGCGAGGGGCCTGGAAGGGGAAAGCCAGCGAGTGGCAGGGACGACACCGATAAAACGCTTCACTGCAGAGGGGATGGACGATGGAAGGGACTTTAATGAAGGGGGGCATTCTATGAGCAAATAAAGCCTCCGATGGCCTGCAATGGAGAAGCAAACTCAACTGAACCGAAGAAGTTCTGCGGAATGCCTTCCGTTTTGTTTCAAAATAGAAACTGCTTTAATGCTGCTTTAATGTTTCCATGATTATGAAAGTATCTTTGCCTCATTCAGACACTGTATTAAGGATGTAAAGAATAAAATGAAAATCGTCCATAACCTTACCACCTCGGGATAACCACCACTGACATCTTGCTGTGCGTCGCTGTGGACGGTTCTCTGGGCATACTTTTGCATCCAGAAACAATATGCATGAGATCCTGATAGAGACGTGGTTTTGCAGCCTGTCCTCCATCTAATAACACACCACGGACACCCTTCCATAGTCATCTCCGAAGAGCTCGAGCATCCTCTTTTTACGGCGGCACAGCCTCGCGTGCGTTACACGCCCCGTGGGATCTGGCTGTTCGCCTCTCCGGCACTGTCTGGCACCTTCTCCCCGCCTGACTTTCTGCATTCTGCCAACACTGGTCTTCCTCTGCATCCCGGAACACTCCTTTCCACGTAAGGGACTCAGCATGTGCTGTCCTTTCTGCCTGAAATTCTCCTTTTCTCTTTAAATGTTCTCCTTTTAAATTTCCACTGAAATGTGTCTCCAGGAAGTCTTCCTGGATATCTACCACCAGACTCTCAGAGTCCCACGTGCTTCGCCATCTTGGTATTTATCACAATTGCAACTAAAAGTTGTGAAACCGACTCCCCTCTTTGTCTTCCCTCTAGAATACCATGCGGCTGTCTCCTTTTGGACTCCCAACAAGGAATCCTCTTTACCTGCTGAGGGCCTAGCAACCCCAAGACCTAGGCATTTCAGAATCACCTAGCCTCGACCACACCGGTGGGGCATCTACTACTCATCCCCCCACAAGCTGATCTGGTTACAAGAATCCTGATTCCTGGATGGGAATTCTGGCTTTGCCTCTTGCCAGCTGTGCAGCAGAGTCCCAGATACTGAGCCTATAAAACGGACTAACAGAAGAACAGTTTCCACAGTCTTTGAGGTTTCGGTGATGTTATGACATAAAGTGCTTGGGAAACAGCAGACCGTCTCAGTCCGTGTAGGCTGTGTCACAGAGCATGGCCTGGGCAGCTTACAAACAATAGACTTATTTCTTGCAGTTCTGGAGGCTGGATGTCTGAGACCAGGGTCCCAGTGTGCCTGGGTTCTGGGGAGGATCCTCTCTTGAGTTGCAGACTGCCAGTTTCTCATTACATCCTCCCAAGATGAAAGATAGCAAGGGATCTCGGGGGGGTCCTTTTCCGTCTCGTCTTTTTTTTTTTTTTTTTATCTTGCTCTATGCGGTTTCTTTTTAAAAAATTGGAGCACAGTTGCCTTACAACGCTGTGTCAGTTTCTGCCGTACGACAAGGTGCATCAGCCACATGCGTACATACATCACCTCCCTCTCGAGCCTTCCGACCACCTGCCCCTCCCAGCCCTCCAGGTTGTCACAGAGCACTGAGCCGAGCTCCTGGGCTGCATTTTCTAGCTGGCTACTTTACACATGCGAACTGATTGAAGACCTCTGGCACTTCTCCCGCCTGACCTGCATTGTGCCAACACTGGTCTTCCTCTGCATCCCGGAACACTCCTTTCCACGTAAGGGACTCAGCATGTGCTGTCCTTTCTGCCTGAAATTCTCCTTTTCTCTTTAAATGTTCTCCTTTTAAATTTCCACTGAAATGTGTCTCCAGGAAGTCTTCCTGGATATCTACCACCAGACTCTCAGAGTCCCACGTGCTTCGCCATCTTGGTATTTATCACAATTGCAACTAAAAGTTGTGAAACCGACTCCCCTCTTTGTCTTCCCTCTAGAATACCATGCGGCTGTCTCCTTTTGGACTCCCAACAAGGAATCCTCTTTACCTGCTGAGGGCCTAGCAACCCCAAGACCTAGGCATTTCAGAATCACCTAGCCTCGACCACACCGGTGGGGCATCTACTACTCATCCCCCCACAAGCTGATCTGGTTACAAGAATCCTGATTCCTGGATGGGAATTCTGGCTTTGCCTCTTGCCAGCTGTGCAGCAGAGTCCCAGATACTGAGCCTATAAAACGGACTAACAGAAGAACAGTTTCCACAGTCTTTGAGGTTTCGGTGATGTTATGACATAAAGTGCTTGGGAAACAGCAGACCGTCTCAGTCCGTGTAGGCTGTGTCACAGAGCATGGCCTGGGCAGCTTACAAACAATAGACTTATTTCTTGCAGTTCGGGAGGCTGGATGTCTGAGACCAGGGTCCCAGTGTGCCTGGGTTCTGGGGAGGATCCTCTCTTGAGTTGCAGACTGCCAGTTTCTCATTACATCCTCCCAAGATGAAAGATAGCAAGGGATCTCGGGGGGGTCCTTTTCCGTCTCGTCTTTTTTTTTTTTTTTTTATCTTGCTCTATGCGGTTTCTTTTTAAAAAATTGGAGCACAGTTGCCTTACAACGCTGTGTCAGTTTCTGCCGTACGACAAGGTGCATCAGCCACATGCGTACATACATCACCTCCCTCTCGAGCCTTCCGACCACCTGCCCCTCCCAGCCCTCCAGGTTGTCACAGAGCACTGAGCCGAGCTCCCTGGGCTCCACGGCAGCTTCCTACTAGCTGGCTACTTTACACACAGTAGCGTATGTACGCCAATGCTACTCTAATTCATCCGTGAGGCTCTGCCTTGAAGACCTAATCGTCTTCCAAAGACCTCACCTCCTACGACCATCATCTCGGGGGTTAGAATTTCAAGGTATACACTTGGGACGAACACATTCAGTCCACTGTTTAACTTTCATTGTTAATGACATTGTGAGTTTATTCCTAGTTTTCTTTTTTTTTTTTTCCGAGAGAGATACTGTATATTATTATTATCTAGGAAAGGGAAGGGAAACTCAGCGAGATGGACGGATTCTACAAGGTCACGTGGCTTTGCAAACAAAAGCAGCAAAGCTGGAATCTGGACCCCAGACCCAGAGCTCTTCTCGCCATGTTGAGTTTCCTAAGAGAGTGCCCTGAGCCACGTCACAGTGGAGGAAAGGGCGGGGGGTCTCTGGACCACCACTCTGATCCACCAGGACCGCTCTTCTCGTCCACACGGAGCGTCAGCTTGCTCCCGCCAGCAGAGCACTCAGGGCCCTCCTTCTGTTAGGAAGACACAACCTCATCTCATGCCTTCTCTCCTGGCCTTGCAGAAGAGCTGCCCATCCAGTCATGCCTGGTGAAACTACACGGCTCCTTCAACCCCACAGCCCCGCAGCCCGGCGCCCCGCCGCCTCCCTGGAATCTGGGGTCTCTCACCTTGAGCCCGCTGCTTTCTGCCTCCGAGCCTGGGTCCACGCCAGTGACGTAAATGCCCAGGCCGTACTCGGCTCCCCCGCGGATGGTGAGGCCCAGGGACCGGCCATCGCCCAGCACCAGGTTCACCTGCAGCGGGGAGAGAGATGGCTTTTGAGGGCCCAGAAGCACCAGGAACTTGGGGGGCCGCAGTCTAGAGTCCCCCCGTACTCTGAAGGGCATGCTTATTCAGGCCTGCAAGATGCCCTAGAATGTTTCAGTTTCTGCCCCAGCTCACTGGGTGACGTGGGGAAGTCCCTCTCCTTCCCTGGTCACAAGTGTAAGTGCAGCAAAGGGGAGGCACTGGGGGAATGACCGCTAGGGATCCCCGGTCTCGACACCCAGACACCCCGGGTTTTCTTGTGTCCCTCACACCATGGGGAGCTTCCTACTAGCTGGCTACTTTACACACAGTAGCGTATGTACGCCAATGCTACTCTAATTCATCCGTGAGGCTCTGCCTTGAAGACCTAATCGTCTTCCAAAGACCTCACCTCCTACGACCATCATCTCGGGGGTTAGAATTTCAAGGTATACACTTGGGACGAACACATTCAGTCCACTGTTTAACTTTCATTGTTAATGACATTGTGAGTTTATTCCTAGTTTTCTTTTTTTTTTTTTCCGAGAGAGATACTGTATATTATTATTATCTAGGAAAGGGAAGGGAAACTCAGCGAGATGGACGGATTCTACAAGGTCACGTGGCTTTGCAAACAAAAGCAGCAAAGCTGGAATCTGGACCCCAGACCCAGAGCTCTTCTCGCCATGTTGAGTTTCCTAAGAGAGTGCCCTGAGCCACGTCACAGTGGAGGAAAGGGCGGGGGGTCTCTGGACCACCACTCTGATCCACCAGGACCGCTCTTCTCGTCCACACGGAGCGTCAGCTTGCTCCCGCCAGCAGAGCACTCAGGGCCCTCCTTCTGTTAGGAAGACACAACCTCATCTCATGCCTTCTCTCCTGGCCTTGCAGAAGAGCTGCCCATCCAGTCATGCCTGGTGAAACTACACGGCTCCTTCAACCCCACAGCCCCGCAGCCCGGCGCCCCGCCGCCTCCCTGGAATCTGGGGTCTCTCACCTTGAGCCCGCTGCTTTCTGCCTCCGAGCCTGGGTCCACGCCAGTGACGTAAATGCCCAGGCCGTACTCGGCTCCCCCGCGGATGGTGAGGCCCAGGGACCGGCCATCGCCCAGCACCAGGTTCACCTGCAGCGGGGAGAGAGATGGCTTTTGAGGGCCCAGAAGCACCAGGAACTTGGGGGGCCGCAGTCTAGAGTCCCCCCGTACTCTGAAGGGCATGCTTATTCAGGCCTGCAAGATGCCCTAGAATGTTTCAGTTTCTGCCCCAGCTCACTGGGTGACGTGGGGAAGTCCCTCTCCTTCCCTGGTCACAAGTGTAAGTGCAGCAAAGGGGAGGCACTGGGGGAATGACCGCTAGGGATCCCCGGTCTCGACACCCAGACACTCCTAGTTTTCATGTGTCCCTCACACCATGGGGACCACGGACCCGTGCGGCCTCCACTGGCTGCCCTTGGCCTCACTCACATCCTTCAGCTAAGGAGTGCCTGGAAGACCGAGGGCCTCCACCAGCCCCTCACCCGCCATCGGCTGATCGCAGGGTCAAAGCTGAGCCCAGGCTCAGGGCCCCTCCACTGAGCACCCAGGAGTCCCCTGACTCCCAGGGGTCCAGTCTCCTGCCGGCCTGGGGGTCTTCTCCGAGGCCACGGCCATCTCCCATCAGCACCCCTTCATTTCACAAACACGGGGAGCGCCTGTTAAGTGGAGACCCAGTGCCAGACCAGGGACGCGGAGATGACCTGGACATGGGCCTGCTCCTATGGGCTCCAGGTCGCGAGGGGCAGAGAGGCCAGTAAACAAACCTCCACGGTGCTGCGTGATCAGAGGCAGAGGGGGTGACCTAGGGGCCATGAAGGTGCAGAGAAGGAGCAACGGCCCTGCCCAGAGGTACCGGGGAGTGATGGGTGGGGCCGGGCTTCCCAGAGAAGTGACCGGAGAAGGGAGGCACTGTGGCCAGAGTGGGGAGGCACCAGGGGTGCGGTGGGGGCTGGGGCTGATTCAGGAAGCCTCAGCACCCCTGAAGGAGCCTGCGGGAGCACGCAGGTTACATGAGCCTTGGGTCTGGAGGGGAATGTACAAAAACAAGCAGCTAGAACAGCTCAAAGTGGTAGTTTCTTTGTGACCCCATGGCCTGTACCCCGCCAGGCTCCTCTGTCCATGGGATTCTCCAGGCGAGAATACTGGAATGGGCTGCCGTTCCTTTCTCCAGGAGATCTTCCCGACCCAGAAATCGAATCTGGATCTCCTGCATCGCAGGCAGGCTCTACCATCCGAGCCACCAGGGAAGCAGAATGGTGAAAACCTACCCTCCAGAGGACAGAAAATACCCCCAAACAAGGTAAGACCCAGTGACGTGTAAGGGACCTAAAGAGAGCACAGTGGGCTTGCCCGTAGAGGAGGGAGGCCTCCTAGGGCAAGGGAAGAATTTGGAGGCCTGGGAATGACCGCTAGGGATCCCGGTCTCGACACCCAGACACTCCTAGTTTTCATGTGTCCCTCACACCATGGGGTCCCCGGACCCGCGCGGCCTCCACTGGCTGCCCTTGGCCTCACTCACATCCTTCAGCTAAGGAGTGCCTGGAAGACCGAGGGCCTCCACCAGCCCCTCACCCGCCATCGGCTGATCGCAGGGTCAAAGCTGAGCCCAGGCTCAGGGCCCCTCCACTGAGCACCCAGGAGTCCCCTGACTCCCAGGGGTCCAGTCTCCTGCCGGCCTGGGGGTCTTCTCCGAGGCCACGGCCATCTCCCATCAGCACCCCTTCATTTCACAAACACGGGGAGCGCCTGTTAAGTGGAGACCCAGTGCCAGACCAGGGACGCGGAGATGACCTGGACATGGGCCTGCTCCTATGGGCTCCAGGTCGCGAGGGGCAGAGAGGCCAGTAAACAAACCTCCACGGTGCTGCGTGATCAGAGGCAGAGGGGGTGACCTAGGGGCCATGAAGGTGCAGAGAAGGAGCAACGGCCCTGCCCAGAGGTACCGGGGAGTGATGGGTGGGGCCGGGCTTCCCAGAGAAGTGACCGGAGAAGGGAGGCACTGTGGCCAGAGTGGGGAGGCACCAGGGGTGCGGTGGGGGCTGGGGCTGATTCAGGAAGCCTCAGCACCCCTGAAGGAGCCTGCGGGAGCACGCAGGTTACATGAGCCTTGGGTCTGGAGGGGAATGTACAAAAACAAGCAGCTAGAACAGCTCAAAGTGGTAGTTTCTTTGTGACCCCATGGCCTGTACCCCGCCAGGCTCCTCTGTCCATGGGATTCTCCAGGCGAGAATACTGGAATGGGCTGCCGTTCCTTTCTCCAGGAGATCTTCCCGACCCAGAAATCGAATCTGGATCTCCTGCATCGCAGGCAGGCTCTACCATCCGAGCCACCAGGGAAGCAGAATGGTGAAAACCTACCCTCCAGAGGACAGAAAATACCCCCAAACAAGGTAAGACCCAGTGACGTGTAAGGGACCTAAAGAGAGCACAGTGGGCTTGCCCGTAAGAGAGGGAGGGAGGCCTCCCTGATGGGCATCAGGGAGGGCAAATGTCACCCAGTTAGTTAGGGAGGCCACACAACTAGCTGTCTCGTTCCGAAAAGCCTTTCTTCCGAGAGCCACCAGGGGCTCTGCGCCAGCCGCCGAAGTCCCTGCCGTTGTATCATCTCACTTCATTCTTCAGTCCCTCGCCTCTGGAGGTCATGGGGGAAGCCACCTGCCCAAGGTCACAGAGCCGGGCCCCGTACTGGTCGGGGGAGGTGCTGAAGGGGACCGACGCAAGTCCAGACTGACCACGGAGATTCTGGACGCAGAGAGCGAAGAGGAACCTGGGAGCTCACGGATGACTGTGCTCCTCCCTGGAACACTTTCCGGATGGACACAAGCCCCGCTGCCTGCCCGTCCCTCCGCCCCAGGAATCCTCTACATGGGAATAAAACGGAGTCTTCCTCCCAGGGCTGTAATAACAGCCGTGTCAGCAGCAGGTACCTGCTTCAGTCACCGGCTGGCAACTCCAGCAGCGCTTGGCAGGAAGCTAAACTCCTCTACAGGAAAGGGCACTGGGCTGTAAGGCAGCCTGGCACCGTGAAAACAAGATCATAGCCAATCATAAGAATATAGAATAATAACTCATTAAACCAGCTGGTTCCTAAATGCACTGCCTCTTTCCTCAGCACTTCACACGCCTTATCTCATGTCGTCCCCTTTCTTCTTCTATGGTTTCTCTTAGGATCCCCCTTTTCCAGATGAAGAAACTGAGGCGGGAGAGGTGAAGTGGTCTGGGCAAGGTCAACGAGCTGGCGGTGTCCAGGCATGTAACCAGCTCATCGCAAGGCCTCCCGCAGGACTGAGTCCACATCCGGGTTCTGCCCTGGATGCCTCAACGAGCTGGCGGTGTCCAGACATATAACCAGCTCACCGCACGGCCTCCCGCAGGACTGAGTCCACATCCAGGTTCTGCCCTGGATGCCTGGGCAGCCCTGGGGCAAGCCTGCTGCTTTTCTGATCTTCTGTTTCCCACACAGCGTCCTGGGGCAGGCACGGCCACTCTCCTTCCCACCTTCCCTTAGAAACCCGACGCTGTCCAGGAAGCAAGCTGAGCGGTCCCAGGAGATGACGTCCATAAATAGTTGGGGTAAAAGGGTATGAAAGGGACCTAGCGCCTGGGCAAAGATGGATACGTGATGGCTGTTGCTTCAGTGAATTTCTGGGTCCCAGGCATCAGCCTCTGTGCATATGATTTATAGATTCTTGAAACAACCCCCTGTGGCTGCTGTGAGCACCCCCAAATCACCGCTAGGGAACTGTAAGTGACGCACCCAAGGTCAAGTAACTGACTCAAGGGCACATGGTCAGGGAGTTCTGATACCAGGGGTGATACTGTGATCTCTACTAAGAAATATATATTTTTTGTCTTTGTCCTCATTCCTGGCACAAAGCTTCTGAAAATGTTTGCAGATTTCTAAGTGGTAAGACCAATAGGAGCCTCATTTGTTTTCACCTCAGACTGGGTGCCTGGTAGGCGGCTGGTCACCAGAAAGACCAAGCTGTGATTAGAAGCTTGGAATTGTCAACACCACCCCTCATCTGCTTCAGTTACCTGCTGGAAACTCCACTTTCCCTGTTCTCCAGAGATGGAAGAGGGGCTGGAAATGGAGTTTATAACTGATCATGCCTGTATGAGGCAGGTACCATAAAAATCCCAGTAGTACAGTCAGAGAGCTCCTGGGTCAGTGAACAGGGAGGTGTGGGAAGCGTGGTGCCTCCGGAGGGGGCGTGGAAGCTCTGAGCCCCTCCCACATACCCTGCCTACACATCCCTTCCATCTGGAGGGTCATCTGTAGCCTTTACCACATCCCTTATGCAGAACTGGTAAACGGTAAGCAAGGTTTATTCGCCAGGTCATGTCTGACTCTTGTGATCCCACAGACTGTAGCCCTCCAGGCTCCTCTGTCCATGAGATTCCCCAGGCAAGAAAACTGGAGTGGGTTGCCACCGCCTTCTCCAGGGGATCTTCCTGACCCGGGGACTGAACCTGTGACAACTGTGTCTTCTGCACTGGCCACTGATGCCACCTGGGAAGCGCTGTTGCCTCTACATTCCTATATGAGTTACCCAAGACTCTCACGGGTCCCCTTAATCCTCCCCGCCTTCCCACCCACTCAATTCCTGTGCAGGCTCCTTCTCTCTAAGCCTTGAAGATGCCATAATCACTCCCACCTCAGGGCCTTTGCATGTGCTGTCCTTGCTGCCTGACCTTTTTAGCGCTCAGGATGGTATGCGGTGGCTCTATCTTTCTCTCTCAGTCTCAGCTCGGAAGTCACCTCTGGCTGAGCCCCTCCCGCCCGCCTCAGCTGCCTCAGGGCTGTCCTCTCCACGCTCTCCACCCCCCTTCCGGATTCTGTTTCCTTCCCTCAGTCTTCACTGCCTTAATTGTCTTGTTCACTTATGCTCCTGTCTGGATTCTTGTCTCATTCCTCCCCCGACCTCCAAACTCACCGGAAGCTTCCCCAGAGCAGGGCTTCGTGTCTCTTGTCCATGTCTCCACTTCCGCCTCCCCTAAACAGCACCAGGTACACCGCAGGTGCTCACGAAGCATGGGATGACTCGCTCGCTGGATCCTGGTTGCCACAGGGCCCAGGTCTTGGATCTCGCATCTCTAAAATGTGTCTAAGGACGCCCACCCCCCAGAGCAGCCACGAGGATTCGGGAAGACGCTGTGTGCACACATCAGCACACGGCGGGCTCTTCCCTGACCATACCTACTATGCTAAGATCATGCCCTACGGTGGGAAGGGGCTGAGAAAAAAGATCAAACAAGTTCTCTGCCAGCCCTGGAAACTGGCCTTGAAAAGGATTCAATGCCACAAGCTGTGCCGCTTTCTCGAGATGGCCAGAGAGCAACAGCACCTGGCGGGGAGGCAGGGACGCGCAGCCCTGGCCTGCTCGAAGAAGCCCAGGCGGGCTCGGGCGGTGTGCACGCACCGGCTACCCTGCTGACTCTCTCCCGGCAGAAGGCCCCGCCATCTCTGCCAGATCCCGCATATTGACATTTGAGCAAAGAACACAACACACGCTAAATAAATGTTATGGTCTTATCGACAGGAAAGGAGAGCTGAGAAAGAGTCTCCAGAGGGAAGGCGCTTGGCTCAGAGCCCGGGGCTGTGTCAAGGTCTTCAAACACCAGAGGGCCGCTTACAGGAGGGCCTTCCGTGGTCCCGGGAGCAACCAAAGGGCGCAATGCAAACAGCACCCGGAGTGAACCCTGAAACACCAGGGGGACCATCATCCAGCTCTTTCTAAATTTTTAAAGAAACCGTCATGGTCTCGGGGAAGGACGGCTCTGCAGGGAGCACCTCTGGATGCCTCTGCCCTCTTCTTCAGGGAACCACATCCCGTGCTGCTCTGGGCTACAACCCCTCCGCCCCGGCCCCCGCATTGGTGCTTCTGTCCATCAAAGGCGCCTCCCTGCCAGCCAATCAGGGGCTCCCTCCCGGACACATGAATCTTGAGGGAAAGAAAGCAGAGAACAGAGACGGTGGGGAGGCCTTCTTCCTGGGGGGCTGCACCCTGAGGTCCTCAGCTTCACTTCTGGAGCGTCCCACACCCGTCCAGGAAATGCTGACTTTGTGGAAGGTGACTGGGACCGGTTTCCGTTTCTTACAACCCAAGACCCACACTGCAGCAGGGGCCCTGTGGAGGCTGGAGGCCTGACAGCTGACGCGGCCACGCACCTGGATCTGGACCACTGAGGAGTGACATCCTCTCTAGCGAGAAGCATCTGAGTTTCCCCTCTTCCTCTTTCTACTCTCGGGGCTATGCGGGGACCAGGCTTCAACCACAGGGGGCAGGATCATAGCGGAGGGTGGCTGGAGAGCCGAGCTGCCCCCCCGGCCTCCACGGTCCTCTCTACTCCGCTACGTGAGGGGCAGACACCTCGCTTCGTTAGATCACTGTATTTGGGGCCTTCTGTTTGTAACAGCTTAGTGTGAACTGTGGTATAAAATGTATACGTCAAAGAAAAAAGACAAGACAACCCTTCAGTAGGCAGCCGAGAGAGATGAAGACTAGAGTCCCGACAGAACCAAGGCCTTTCTTCCAGCCTCTAACTAAGAAGTTTCTCTGTTCTGAGTTTCTGGGAAGGAGAACTGGGTCTCCACGTGCACGTCCCCCAACACCCGGCCCCACCAGCCCTCCATCTCCGGAAGGCCCGGCAAGGCCACGGCCCCCAGGCTCACCTTCTTCTCGTCCCCGCCCTGCAGGAGGTGGAGGGTGCTCCTCCGTTCACCCTCGCGCGGCCGCAGGGCGCTGCCGTGGGGCTGGGGCGGGCCCGAGGGCGGGGAGATGCTGCGGCCCTGGGGGTCCACCCAGGTGTAGATGTGGTTGGTGACGTAGCCGCCGGGGATGCGTCCCGCCGAGTACACCGACAGCACCAGCTTCTTGGAGCCCTTGAGAGCCTAGAGACAGGGAGGCACACAGGTCAGCAGGAAGGCGGACAGTGTGGAATTATCCAGAACATCCTTCTTCTCAGGACTCTGCACGCAGAGGAGGCCGCCAGCCCCTACGTCCCTTCCCTTTACCAGCCCTCCGTTTTGTCCTATGGAAAGAGGACCCCTGTCCCGCCCCACCCCACCCCTCACCTTAGAGTGGTCCACAGCCAAGACACAGGACCGCTCAGGATCCCTACGAAGCAGAGGTACAGAGCCGGCCCACAAGGGGCTGGCCCCTGGGAACGTGGATTCCAAGGGTTCCCACCATTCCTCACCTGATGTGTGCGGCTCACCATGCCTGGACTATCTGTGCACACCTTGTGGGGTCTGGACGGCAGGTACGGGCAGAGGTGCCCAAGGGACCAGCCCACACATCAAAGCCCCCTGGAACTGAGTCTCTAAAGAGCTTCGCTGGAGGACAAGATTTCACAGGCACTGTTGCGACTCAGTGCTGGAGGCATCGAGCCCGTCCGCGTGACCGCACGGGGAGAGGGCTCGGCGGCTCGTGCCTGGTTTCCTGCAGTTTCTGCCCCATGGGCCGTTCTCCATGGTCACTGCACTGTGCACCCTTCTGCTGTAACGGATCTTAGCCATGAACACAGCGGTATGCGGAACCCGAGCCTACTGGAGTCTCGCAACCCCAACAGTCAAACGCCGAGAGAGATGAAGACTAGAGTCCCGACAGAACCAAGGCCTTTCTTCCAGCCTCTAACTAAGAAGTTTCTCTGTTCTGAGTTTCTGGGAAGGAGAACTGGGTCTCCACGTGCACGTCCCCCAACACCCGGCCCCACCAGCCCTCCATCTCCGGAAGGCCCGGCAAGGCCACGGCCCCCAGGCTCACCTTCTTCTCGTCCCCGCCCTGCAGGAGGTGGAGGGTGCTCCTCCGTTCACCCTCGCGGCCGCAGGGCGCTGCCGTGGGGCTGGGGCGGGCCCGAGGGCGGGGAGATGCTGCGGCCCTGGGGGTCCACCCAGGTGTAGATGTGGTTGGTGACGTAGCCGCCGGGGATGCGTCCCGCCGAGTACACCGACAGCACCAGCTTCTTGGAGCCCTTGAGAGCCTAGAGACAGGGAGGCACACAGGTCAGCAGGAAGGCGGACAGTGTGGAATTATCCAGAACATCCTTCTTCTCAGGACTCTGCACGCAGAGGAGGCCGCCAGCCCCTACGTCCCTTCCCTTTACCAGCCCTCCGTTTTGTCCTATGGAAAGAGGACCCCTGTCCCGCCCCACCCCACCCCTCACCTTAGAGTGGTCCACAGCCAAGACACAGGACCGCTCAGGATCCCTACGAAGCAGAGGTACAGAGCCGGCCCACAAGGGGCTGGCCCCTGGGAACGTGGATTCCAAGGGTTCCCACCATTCCTCACCTGATGTGTGCGGCTCACCATGCCTGGACTATCTGTGCACACCTTGTGGGGTCTGGACGGCAGGTACGGGCAGAGGTGCCCAAGGGACCAGCCCACACATCAAAGCCCCCTGGAACTGAGTCTCTAAAGAGCTTCGCTGGAGGACAAGATTTCACAGGCACTGTTGCGACTCAGTGCTGGAGGCATCGAGCCCGTCCGCGTGACCGCACGGGGAGAGGGCTCGGCGGCTCGTGCCTGGTTTCCTGCAGTTTCTGCCCCATGGGCCGTTCTCCATGGTCACTGCACTGTGCACCCTTCTGCTGTAACGGATCTTAGCCATGAACACAGCGGTATGCGGAACCCGCGAGCCCTCACTGGGGAAGGTCTCGGCAACCCCAACAGTCAAACGCTAAAATGGTCATCACTTTATGGCAAACAGATGCGGGAGGAATGGAAACAGTGGAAGATTTTATTTTCCTGGGCTCCAAAATCACTGCAGACAGTGATTGGACTTATGAAATTAAAAGACACTTGCTCCTTGGAAGAAAAGCTATGGCAAACCTAGGTGGCGTATTAAAAAGCAGAGACATCACTTTGCCGACAAGTCTGTAAAGTCAAAGCTATGGTTTTCCCAGTAGTCATGTGCGGATGTGAGAGCTGGACCATAAAGCTGAGTGCCGAAGAACTGATGCCCCTGAACGGTGGTGCTGGTGAAGATTTTCGAGTTCCCTGGACGGCAAGGAGATCAAACCAGCCCATCCTAAAGGACATCAACCCTGAGCACTCCTTGGATGCTGTAGCTGAAGTTCCAATCCTCTGGCCACCTGATACAAAGAGCCAATTCACTGGCAAAGATCCTGATGCTGGGGAAGATGGAAGGCAGGAGGCAAAGGGCGCTACAGAGGATGAGCTGGTTGGATGGCATCATCAACACAAGGGACATGACTTTGAGCAAACTCCAGGAGACTGGGACGGACAGGGAAGGCTGGCGTGCTGCAGTCCGTGGGGTCACAAAGAGTTGGACATGACTTAGAGACTAAACAATAACACTAATGGTAGCTTAACAATGATAATAGGCCTGCATGTATGAGACACTCTCCTCTGTACCTGACGTGCATTATCTCCTGAAATCCTCATGGAATCCAGTCTTGCTGAATAGGGATTCCATGACGTAGCTGAAAAAACGGAGGGAAATGTCCTGCCTGCACAACTAGTGAGGGGTTCCTCTCACACAGCAACTAATTTTGAGTGTTGACACTATTTTGAAATGGCACTTTTCAGTCTGGGGATGGAAGGATGACAGGGAGAGGTGCACCCAAACTTGGCTCCTTGGGACCGGCCACACTGCTTTCCCATGATGCACCTGTACCGACATGAAGCCCTTTATTCTGGGATATGATCACTCAGCCCTAGGCTTAACAACAAACACTGTTTAGTTTCTGGGCCTTTTCTATCACCTATACCTACGCCTGGGGAAAGTTCATGCTGCTGTTAAAAATCACATTTTACAATTATTACAAAGCATTGTTCATGTGATAGATTTTACAACCACTACAAAGCCTTTTAATATGATATATTTTCATGTTAAGTGGGGTCAAAGGATATAAATCCTGTTTCACAGTATGATCTCAGTTATGTTAAGAGAAAAATTACACAAGGGAAAAAATAAAACGGAGGAATCACGTGTCAAGATGCCAAAGTCCTCTCCGGGTGGTAGGATTATGGGTGATTACCATTTTGTTCTTCATGTTTCTCTTTATTTCCAAGTGTTCCAGAAGGAAGGTATAGTGTTCTCAATACCAGAAAATAGCAATGTGCATAAAACGGGAGGGCAGCCCTTAACCCCTTGAACCTGCTGAGCCCCGTGTTCTACCCTCCTGTTCTCTCCACAGACCAAAGGGTCAAGGGTGGCTTTCAAAAGACAAGTGACGAGGGGCTTCCCTGGTAGTGCAGTGGGTAAGGACACCGCCTTGCAGTGCAAGGGGCACCGGTTCAATCCCTGGCCCGGGAAGATCCCACATGCCACGGAGCGGCTGGACCGGTGTGTCCAATTACAAGCCAGCGCTCTGGAGCGCATGCGCCCAGAGCCAATGCTCTGCCACGAGATAGGCCACTGCAATGGGAGGCCCACAGAGGCCAAAGAATAAAAAGATGGATGAAAATAAATATAAATAAAAGAGGCATGATGGGGAAAAGAAACAATGTTTCAAAAAAAGACCAGCGGGGAACCCTGCCCGGGTGGGGTGTCTGGACGGGGCCACTGGGTCACAGGTCTGGTCACCCTGACACCTGAACCTCTTCCCGAGGAGGAAGGGTGGGCTGGGAGGACCCCTCCACCCCACAGCTAAAATGCCAGTCTCTGGACCACGGGACAATGAGTGGATGGCAATTCTCCAAAATGTGGCAAAAAGATTTCTGAGAAGATGAGCAAAGAAAGACAGACAGTGCTCTTTTCACATTCCCTGGGACTCCCCTGACCGACCAACTGGGAAAATGAAATCTCTGTGAAGTTTAAGACGCAGGATGGAGGAAGCAGAGACCGAGGGGGCTTCTGCTGGAGTTCAGGCCACAGGCAGCATCCACGGAAACCGGGGCGTCCTCTGAGGGGTCTTCGTGGCCCCGCTGCCCGACCCTGGCCCCTCCTCCATGAAGACTCTGATGCAGAACAGGCCTGCCTCTGCCCTGCTCCTTGGCCAGGACAGACGGTGAGTCTGATCCCTCGCTCAGTCCACACGGGCTGGCCAAGCGCCTGCTGTGTGCCGCCTCCGGAGAGAGCTACGTGGACGTAGCTCCAGGGCACCGTAGGCTAGAGAGAGACAAGGCTTCGCCAGGCCTGGAGTGCGCGTGTGCATGGTGAAGTCGCTTCAGTCCTGTCGGACTCTATGCAACCCATGGACTACGGCCCGCGAGGCGCCTCTGTCCATGGGGTCCTCCGGGCAAGAATACTGGAGTGGGCTGCCATGCCCTTCTCCAGGGATCTTCCTGACCCAGGGATGGAACTCACGTCTCCCGCGACGCCTGCCTTGCAGGTGAATTCTTTACCACTGAGCCACTGGGGAAGCGCAAGGCCCAGAGTAGGTCCTCAGGAAAACCCTGACTGGCTGAGAAAACAGATTCATGGCCTCTAGAGGAACTCAAACACGCACAGGCTTCATCCTGCAGCCTCCTTCCTCGTCTGATCAGAAAGGCTGTGCTGGAATAAGGAACGGGGAAGACAAGTAGAAAGAGTGGGACCTTGTGGATTTGGGCAGAACTGGATTTAAGGCGCTTCTGTCCCTTGTGGGTCTGGAGTCCTGAGGCGGGCGGGGCTGCTCTCCAAGCCACACACGTGGGAGGCAGACAATGCCCACCTCTCAGGGCGGTGTGAGTAAAAGGAACACTTTGGGGGTGAGCTTGTGCACACAGTTGGGGGGTCCGCACATGGGAACCCACACCTCTCTCCCAGCAGTGAACCTGCATTGAGAAGGAAAACCAGGCATAGAAAAGCATTATCCAAGGAATTAAAAAAAAATGGTGTCTGGGAGAATGAAAACCACGCACAGCTCATGATTTGTATTCTGTGTCGCTGGCAGTAGTGGCGTTCTCTCGGTCAGTTCTATAAATAGGCAAGCAGCAACCTTGAGAGTGGAGAGGAGGTTAATGCCTTTGATGAGAACACCGGGGAGAGCTGGCGCCGGAGAGCGCCCAGGAGGGCACCAAGTCTCCCACGCGCGGCCGGTTCCCAGTGTGGCACAGGAGGGACCCTGGCAACCCGAGAGGGGAAGGGACACAGAAGGTACAGCCCAGACCTACAAAACCAGCCCCGGACAAGCCATTTCCCCTGAGCACCATCCGTTTCCCCATCACACGCCCATGGGACCAGAAAATCTGATGGTCACTCAAGTCTAGACCATTCCAGAACCTCTGATATGAGCCCTTCTGGGGCAGGGGGGTAAACATGGGCTTTCACTGGGTCTTGGAGAGCTTGACTATCATCATCCACGCTGCCTTATCTTTCAGGCCACACGGAAGGAAAACAAGATTCCAGAGGCAGCACTTTCCACATTGAAGCAGGTTCTGGAGACGCAGTCTTGGTGCTGCGGTCATTTGGACGCAGCGAGAAGGGCTCCGTCCACTGCCCTCGACTAAACCCTGTGTGTCACGCAGGGAAGGGAAAGAGGAGGGGAGGGTTTAGGAATTCAGTTTCTCCTTTCTCACTGCCTTTTTGTCTCCATTTAAAAAAAAAAAAAAAACCAATCATTTGCTTATTTTTAAAAGGTGCCACTGAATGGAAGGATGCCTTCCTAAAGAGAGCTGGCTGAGGCTTCCTTGCCCCGATCGCCCTTCCACCTGCCCACCACCCTCGCTCCCCCCAGCCACCCTGACCCCGAGGCTCAGGCCATCTGGGGACGATGCGGCCCTGTTCCCGTGAGGCGCCGAGGTCATTCATTTCACAGAACTGGTGGCTCCTCTCACGGGCGAGCCTCGGGAGCAAGCAGCCGTATGCAGCGAGGCAAACGAGAGAGGACTCTGGTTGTGAAACAGACTCCCAGGCACGTCCACATTGTGCCACTGTCCTGCCGGCGGTCAGGAGCTCTGCCCTCTTGTTGCGGGGCCTCGGTTTTGCCGAACTGGCAATGAGCCGGTTCTGGGGCGGGGTGGGGTACACCTGCCAATGCAGGAGACCTGAGAGACGTCAGTTCCATCCCTGGGCGGAGAAGATCCCTGGAGGAGGCGTGGCAGTCCTCTCCAGGATTCCTGCCTGGAGAATCCCTTGAGCAGAGGAGGTTAATGCCTTTGATGAGAACACCGGGGAGTGGCGCGGAGAGCGCCCAGGAGGGCACCAAGTCTCCCACGCGCGGCCGGTTCCCAGTGTGGCACAGGAGGGACCCTGGCAACCCGAGAGGGGAAGGGACACAGAAGGTACAGCCCAGACCTACAAAACCAGCCCCGGACAAGCCATTTCCCCTGAGCACCATCCGTTTCCCCATCACACGCCCATGGGACCAGAAAATCTGATGGTCACTCAAGTCTAGACCATTCCAGAACCTCTGATATGAGCCCTTCTGGGGCAGGGGGGTAAACATGGGCTTTCACTGGGTCTTGGAGAGCTTGACTATCATCATCCACGCTGCCTTATCTTTCAGGCCACACGGAAGGAAAACAAGATTCCAGAGGCAGCACTTTCCACATTGAAGCAGGTTCTGGAGACGCAGTCTTGGTGCTGCGGTCATTTGGACGCAGCGAGAAGGGCTCCGTCCACTGCCCTCGACTAAACCCTGTGTGTCACGCAGGGAAGGGAAAGAGGAGGGGAGGGTTTAGGAATTCAGTTTCTCCTTTCTCACTGCCTTTTTGTCTCCATTTAAAAAAAAAAAAAAAACCAATCATTTGCTTATTTTTAAAAGGTGCCACTGAATGGAAGGATGCCTTCCTAAAGAGAGCTGGCTGAGGCTTCCTTGCCCCGATCGCCCTTCCACCTGCCCACCACCCTCGCTCCCCGCAGCCACCCTGACCCCGAGGCTCAGGCCATCTGGGGGACGATGCGGCCCTGTTCCCCGTGAGGCGCCCAGGTCATTCATTTCACAGAACTGGTGGCTCCTCTCACGGGCGAGCCTCGGGAGCAAGCAGCCGTATGCAGCGAGGCAAACGAGAGAGGACTCTGGTTGTGAAACAGACTCCCAGGCACGTCCACATTGTGCCACTGTCCTGCCGGCGGTCAGGAGCTCTGCCCTCTTGTTGCGGGGCCTCGGTTTTGCCGAACTGGCAATGAGCCGGTTCTGGGGCGGGGGGGGGGTGGGGTACACCTGCCAATGCAGGAGACCTGAGAGACGTCAGTTCCATCCCTGGGCGGAGAAGATCCCCTGGAGGAGGGCGTGGCAGTCCTCTCCAGGATTCCTGCCTGGAGAATCCCTTGAGCAGAGGAGCCTGCAGGCTACTGTCCATGGGATGAAGAGAGTCAGGCAGGACTGAAGTGACGGAGCAGCGGCAATCGGCAGGCTGCAATCCCCGATGGTTAAGGTCCCACCCCAAGTTCAGCTCGAATGTCCTCTGGCCCTGTGCTGTGTTTAGAGGAAAGGAAGTTGCTGCCGGGTTCCTGAGCTAGATCTTGGACCTGGGGGTTTTTGAGGCTCCCTATCAGGGGAGGGGGACCAAAAGGGCTAAAGAAAACACCAGAAGGGCAGACGGAGCGCTTCAGGTGTGGCAGGACGCACACCCCAACTCAGCCCTATCACCGGCAGCAGAGGGCCCTTCAAAGGGACCTGACGGCTGGGGGTCAGCCTCCAGTGGGGCTGTGGCCGTGAGCCGCTGCTCTCCGTGGGCAGCTAGCTGCCTCTGTGCGGCGGACCGCATTCAGCACCTGCCTTAAAGCAGCCAGAGCCTGCCGGGCACGGCCGAGCATGCGCCCCTCCAGCTGCGGCCCCGGGGAGGATTGGCCCGCCTCCCGAATCAAGCCCTCACACAAGCCGCCCAACCTGGCCGTCCATCTGCTGCTCTCCTGTGAAGCGAAGATCTCCTGTCTGCTCTCCGCAGGGACAGGAAGCCTCTTCGCACGGACAGGAAGCCTCTTCGCACAGGGCCTCGTACTTGAGAATTGAACGTGCGAAGGCTAAACAAATCCCGTGAGATCTACAGCAAGTCCCAGACACACAAGCGCCGTCCTTGGAGTCCTCGGATTCGGGGCTTGCTTGCGGGTGAATGTCACATGTTTGCAGGTGAAATGCGACCGAGGGGCTTGCCCGCATGCCACGACGTCGGGTCACAGAGGCATCCCGACCCGACCCGGCAGACGGCACGGCGGAGATCCTACCCGTCGCCAGATGACAACTCGGGCGGCATGCTAGCATTGTGGGAATGGAAATTATACCTGGAGGTCTGCAACCTTAATAACTGGCCAGGTGGATTCATGCTCTCAGGGGCGTATTTGCGTCACTCAGGTCTTCAGAACTGACTTGGAACACTCCAGAATTACAGACCACGCGGCGAAAGTCTCTGTTCATCAGAGGACTGCGAAAGAGAGACTGGAGCCCGTATGCAGGGCCTGGGGGTGGGGAGGAGCTGTGATAGACACGGCAGTGCACACAGGCGCTGGAGTCCAAAACACGCACCAAAGGGCAAGCCCTAGGTCGCGAGACCATTAGACTTCTGTCTGGAGGGCCAGGTATGAGAGAAGCGTTCTGGAAAAATCTCGAATGAGGACACATACGGGTGAGTCATCCAGATTATTCCAGGGCAAGGTCTTCTCTTCTGGGGAGCATCACTCAAACTCAGGGGGAAAGCTGGTCTCAGACCCAGGCTGGAGATGCAGACAGGAAGGGAGGCTGGCCAGGCAGTGGGCTCAGATTCCCGGGGCACCAATCCTGGCTCTGCGGTTGACTTGCTGTGTGACACAGAGCAAACGGCCTAACCACTCTGTGCCTGTCTCTGCATGTAAAGTGCCACGGTTTTAAGAATTATCGAGACAATAGAAACTACCTATAAAATACATGGCACAGAGGAGGTACTAAATGCATGTAAATTCTATTCCTGGGTTTGCCAGCTCCTTCTCCAAACAGAAGCTCTTGAAATCGTCTAAACCTCTCACCGACATGGACACAAATACTTGAACAACGCGAGCCCCTCCCTCCCTGCTTTCCTCCTCTTCAGAGACATCCTTCTCTCTCTTGATCCTCCCTTCCTCACGTCAGCCCTGCCTCTGACACTCAGCCCCTTTCCAACCACCTTCAGGAAGCCTTCCTGGAGCGTGGCTGAGTCTCCTTTTTTGCGAGCACGCAGCACTCCTGCATGTCTTTGCCCCCATCTCCGCTACGGCCTGGAGTGCCAGGCCTGGCGCAGGGCAGCCCACAAGGCTGCAAAGGGTCGGACGCGACTGGGCAACTGAACAACAGTACCACAGCCCCCGCAGCACCTGCCTCCATTCTATCTCTAAGACCACAGGAAAAGCCCTTTGTACATCCTCTCTGCTCCTTCTTCTCCACTCACTCATCCATTCATTCATTTGTTCATTCATTCAAGATACCCGCGGGGCTTTCAGGATGCTAGGCAGTCCCAGGAATGTGTTAAAAAGGCCCCAGAAAGAGCAGTGCATGAGCCTGGGGCTCGGGCGCCTCGGACCGCCATCCCGTGCTTGTCCACACTCATGTGAGCATACACGCCTCCGACACACGTGGAATTCTGAAAAGCGGAAGGCGGAGCGGTTCAGAGCCGCAGCTCTGAGGCTGGGCGGCAAGCTTTCTCCCTCCGGTTCTGCCGCCCACCAACGGCAACCCTGTGCGCGTTACTTAGCCAGCCGGTGTCCCAGTTTCCCAGGCATGAGACGGGATAATAGCAGTATTATCTCACGGGGGAGCCGTGAGGATTAAATTAGTTATTATGCATAAAATGTTTCGCGTCTGGACGTCTGGAAGATAGGTAAGAGGTACAGAGGGGTAGGTGTTTTTATCATAGAGAACCCAGAGGAGAAGCCCCAGCTCAACATCCATGGTAACCACGGCGACATTCTGGTGTCTGTCCTTCCCAGCTTGCTCTGGGCATTTTACAAACACACGGCTGTCCACGTACAAACCTATTGTGGTCTGAGATTTACGTAGGTTGACTCACGCTTAACATTTCATTGACATCCTTTTTTTTTTTCAGCTTAAAAAAAGTATTTTGAGAATCTTTCCTTCAAAAGATTATCTCTTAGGCTTCCTTGGTGGTCCAGTGGGTAGAGAGTCCGCCTTGCAGTGCAAGGGGCACCGGTTCGATCCCTGGCTTGGGAAGATCCCACGTGCCGCGGAGCGGCTGGACCAGTGTGTCCAATTATGAGCCAGCGCTCTGGAGCGCATGCGCCCAGAGGTGGAGCTCTGCAACGAGAGAGGCCACTGCTATGAGAGGCCCACACAGGCCAAAGAATAAAGATGGGTGAAAATAAATAAATAAAAAACCAATAAAAAAGGCCAAAATCAGAAAAAAAAAAAAAGAAAGAAAGATCATCTCCTCCCACACTACATTCCCTGCCGGAGATGCACCACCACTGAATTCCTGCGCCCCTTTTGCTGGACATTTATGTTACCAGCCTGAGCCACGCTGTGATAACACACGTGCACCTTGACGCACACGTGCGTCTAGTTTTCTACACCAGAGAAAAGTGGAATCCCAGAGACAGTAGGCTGTCTATTCATACACAGCCCTGTTCCTCTCTGTGTAGTTCCTAGAAACTCCTGCAGGGGGCAGCACAGTGACACCAGCGCCTATAAAAGGCCTGAATGCCCCCATCTCTGGGCACTGGATGGGCCTAGGTGAGGGCTTTCCCGTGATCTTTTCCGGAAGCAGAGCTCACTCTGGTGAGGGATCCATCCTCCTTCATGCGTTCTTCCACAGGACCAAGGAATCTCCTAGTTTAAGCAAATCTTGCGGACTATAATGCACCAAAATAAAAAGGTGGCTTGGGGCAGGGCCCCTCAAGAATCTTTTAAGTAATAGATATACTCACTAGAAAACCATTCCCAGACAAGGTGCCACGTCTTCCCAGCTAGGAGACGTCAGGGAAGTTCCTTAAGCCCTCCAGGCTGTACCATTCTTACCTGTTAAGTGGGGCTCATCAACGCCTACACTCATGAAGGTCAGGAGACAAACAAGGACAGATGAGGTAATGCACATAAAGCACCTTGCACTGGGCATGGCACACAGCAAGTGCCCCGCAGATGGTGGTTAGTGGTGCTGATCACAGCAAAACGGCAGTGATGACCAGGCACTTGATTCCTCCCACTGCACCTATGAAGAAAGGCTGTTTGCTGAAGTGTCTTACATAAGGGCACCGAGGGGATGAGAGGCAGGGCTCAGACTCGAATCTTGGATTCTCCAAACTCACGCATCTTTTACCAGTAGCTCAAGAAAATTCAGGTCGAGACTTCCCTGGTGGTCCAGTGGTTGACTCTATGGGCTCCAAAGCAAAGGGTCCAGGCTCGATCCCTGGTCAGGAAAGTAGATACCACATGCTGCAGCTAAAAGATCCCGCTTGCTGCCATTATGACCAAGCACTGCCAGATACATACATATATACATACATACACACACACACACACACACACACACACACATATATATATATGTATATATTTTTTTTTTAACAAAAGAAAGTTCAGATAACTCAAGGCCAACCCTATGTCATGGTCTCATCAGATGGACAAGGAGAGAGCCTGAAAAGGAGATATGAACTTACAGGCTATAAATAAATGAGACACCTTGGCCTCTTGAACCCTGAGCCAGTCTCAAGTGCAGCCAACAGACCCTGGAAAGATCCTCCCCCACTTTGGGAAATCCGGCCCCACTTTGGGGGAGGGCAGAAACTGGCATGTGGACTCCCTGCCTCACTGGCATATGTCAATGTCATGAGAAAGTAAAGCCCTAATTAACACTCTGTCTTCCGAGTTCCTTCCTCTGCACCATGTTTTTATCTGTTAATTATCACCTCTTACAGGGACCACGAACTGCAGCAGCTTCCCAGACTCTTCTCCCTGCCTCCAAAATTAGCCTCTGCCAGGCAATCTGGACATTCTTTTAAAATGAAGTGGCGGGCTTCCCCTGGTGGTCCAGTGGGTAGGGACACCGCCTTGCAGTTCAAGGGGCGCCGGTTCGATCCCTGGCCTGGGAAGATCCCACGTGCCGCGGAGCGGCTGAACTGATGTGTCCCATCACCAAGCCGGAGCTCTGGAGCGCATGCGCCCAGAGCCGGCGCTCTGCGGCAACAGACGCCACCGCGATGGGAGGCCCGCAGGAGCCAAAGAACAAAGACGGATGAAAATGGAGAAATGAAAGATCAATAGAAATGGCCCGCCCTCTCCTCTCCCTCCCCACCCCGACCCCCGCCCAAAATAAATAAATAAATAAATCTTTAAAAAATAAATAAGTAAATAAAATGAAGTGGCCCCTCTCTCCGCCCTGCCCCTAAACCCTCCAGCGCCTCTGCAGCCTGTGCGGCTGACCCCGCTGCCTGGCCAGTATCACCTCCTGCCTGCCCCCTGGCGCTTCACAGTATCAAGGGCTCCAAGCTACTGCCACGCGCTGCTCCTTGGAAGTTCGTATCTCAGCACACTTAACTTATATAAGTGATTATTTTATCAATGTCTTTCACAACAGAGAAGGCAGGAAATTCTTCTCATTTGGTCACGGATACATCAATAAACATGAAAGATAGGAACTTGTGGGTAAAATGAGAGACACTGAAAACTGCAATTGCTTTCTTTCTGAAATTGATCTTTCCTCTTGAAACTGCGTGCCAATGAAGAATTTTACCTCTGCTGAGGTACCAATGAGTTTTTTATAGACTCTAAAAAATGTACCGATTTCTCTTTTTGCCCTTGGTTCCTACGAAGCTCAGAATTCCATTTGAATATAAAATACCATTTGGATAAATGCACCACCTCTCAATGCCTATGCGTGCATGTACACACACACACACACACACACATACACTACACTTTTCAATATGGTTTCTGATCTCTCTGCCTCTTTCATGATATGATTTTTAGATCAGTTCACGCAATTATTTTTGAAATAGAAAGTAATATTAATTACAAGTATATTAACAAATAAGTAAATAGGCTATGTGGCTTCCCAGGTGGCTCAGTGGTAAGGAACTTGCCTGCCAATGCAGGAGATGCAAGTTCAATTCACGGGTCAGGAAGATCCCCTAGAGAAGGAAATGGCGACCCACTCCAGTAATCTTGCCTGGAGAATCCCACGTGCCGCGGAGCGCTGAACTGATGTGTCCCATCACCAAGCCGGAGCTCTGGGCGCATGCGCCCAGAGCCGCGCCTCGGCAACAGACGCCACCGCGATGGGAGGCCCGCAGGAGCCAAAGAACAAAGACGGATGAAAATGGAGAAATGAAAGATCAATAGAAATGGCCCGCCCTCTCCTCTCCCTCCCCACCCCGACCCCCGCCCAAAATAAATAAATAAATAAATCTTTAAAAAATAAATAAGTAAATAAAATGAAGTGGCCCCTCTCTCCGCCCTGCCCCTAAACCCTCCAGCGCCTCTGCAGCCTGTGCGGCTGACCCCGCTGCCTGGCCAGTATCACCTCCTGCCTGCCCCCTGGCGCTTCACAGTATCAAGGGCTCCAAGCTACTGCCACGCGCTGCTCCTTGGAAGTTCGTATCTCAGCACACTTAACTTATATAAGTGATTATTTTATCAATGTCTTTCACAACAGAGAAGGCAGGAAATTCTTCTCATTTGGTCACGGATACATCAATAAACATGAAAGATAGGAACTTGTGGGTAAAATGAGAGACACTGAAAACTGCAATTGCTTTCTTTCTGAAATTGATCTTTCCTCTTGAAACTGCGTGCCAATGAAGAATTTTACCTCTGCTGAGGTACCAATGAGTTTTTTATAGACTCTAAAAAATGTACCGATTTCTCTTTTTGCCCTTGGTTCCTACGAAGCTCAGAATTCCATTTGAATATAAAATACCATTTGGATAAATGCACCACCTCTCAATGCCTATGCGTGCATGTACACACACACACACACACACACACATACACTACACTTTTCAATATGGTTTCTGATCTCTCTGCCTCTTTCATGATATGATTTTTAGATCAGTTCACGCAATTATTTTTGAAATAGAAAGTAATATTAATTACAAGTATATTAACAAATAAGTAAATAGGCTATGTGGCTTCCCAGGTGGCTCAGTGGTAAGGAACTTGCCTGCCAATGCAGGAGATGCAAGTTCAATTCACGGGTCAGGAAGATCCCCTAGAGAAGGAAATGGCGACCCACTCCAGTAATCTTGCCTGGAGAATCCCATGGACAGAAGAGCCTGGGGGGGCTACAGTCCGTGGGGTTGCAAGAGTCGGACATAACTGAGCGCGCGCGCACACACACACACGGAATACAAAGAGTTAAAAGAGATGTTAACCATTTTTTTGGTTCACTTCTTGCATCCCCAACTGCACTCCTGGAAATGCATCTTCCATTAGTTTTTCACGAGGATAATACGTTGTCTCAATTTTAAAAAATAAAGAGGGAGCTTGGAGGAGAACGCCGCTGCTGCTGCTGTCTAGTCGCTCAGCCGTGTCCGACCCTTACTGACCTAGAGGCGGAAGCCCCCAGGCTCCTCCATACATGGGATTCTCCAGGCAAGAATATGGGAGTGGGTTGTCATTTCCTTCTCCACTGGAGGAAAACAGACATATGTGTATGTATGGCTGAGTCCCTTCGCTGTTCACCTAAAACTATTACAACATTGTTAACCAGCTACACCCCAATACAAAATATAAACTTACTAAATAAATACACAGGATGTTCATTCACACCCATCACATAGGAGGTGCTCAACAAAACAACTGCCAAGGGGATGAATGAATCCTACAGAACATCTCCAGGATTAGGTATCTTCCACACACAGCTAGAAGCAGAGATACTTTTCACAGACACTTGGGCAGTAACTGCTTTCTCCTCTTACCTCTCTCTCTCTCTCCACTTCTCAGAAATCCTTTGCTGCTGCTGGCTTTGGTCTGGAAGGCATGTCATTCCCAAACAAAAGCCCAAACATTGCCAATCTATATTCTTATGGAATGTTAACCTCAGCTGGTGGCAGTGTGGTAAGAATTCACTCTCTTTTCAAGGCCAGCTTCGTTGTCATGCACCTGCTGTCTGTATGCCCATCGGGGGCCAGATCGTGGCAATGACGAGCCATGACATGGCCCATCTGTTCTGGCTCTTTGAGGTCACTTCACCTCCTTGGGCTGCCACACCCAGGAAGATCAACTGAATAGCAGCTCTGCTGTTCCCAAACCCCTCCCGAGACGCAGCTCACGACGACATGAGGCAAAAAAAAACCCAGGAAGGATCCCTAGAGAAGGAAATGGCGACCCACTCCAGTAATCTTGCCTGGAGAATCCCATGGACAGAAGAGCCTGGGGGGGCTACAGTCCGTGGGGTTGCAAGAGTCGGACATAACTGAGCGCGCGCGCACACACACACACGGAATACAAAGAGTTAAAAGAGATGTTAACCATTTTTTTGGTTCACTTCTTGCATCCCCAACTGCACTCCTGGAAATGCATCTTCCATTAGTTTTTCACGAGGATAATACGTTGTCTCAATTTTAAAAAATAAAGAGGGAGCTTGGAGGAGAACGCCGCTGCTGCTGCTGTCTAGTCGCTCAGCCGTGTCCGACCCTTACTGACCTAGAGGCGGAAGCCCCCAGGCTCCTCCATACATGGGATTCTCCAGGCAAGAATATGGGAGTGGGTTGTCATTTCCTTCTCCACTGGAGGAAAACAGACATATGTGTATGTATGGCTGAGTCCCTTCGCTGTTCACCTAAAACTATTACAACATTGTTAACCAGCTACACCCCAATACAAAATATAAACTTACTAAATAAATACACAGGATGTTCATTCACACCCATCACATAGGAGGTGCTCAACAAAACAACTGCCAAGGGGATGAATGAATCCTACAGAACATCTCCAGGATTAGGTATCTTCCACACACAGCTAGAAGCAGAGATACTTTTCACAGACACTTGGGCAGTAACTGCTTTCTCCTCTTACCTCTCTCTCTCTCTCCACTTCTCAGAAATCCTTTGCTGCTGCTGGCTTTGGTCTGGAAGGCATGTCATTCCCAAACAAAAGCCCAAACATTGCCAATCTATATTCTTATGGAATGTTAACCTCAGCTGGTGGCAGTGTGGTAAGAATTCACTCTCTTTTCAAGGCCAGCTTCGTTGTCATGCACCTGCTGTCTGTATGCCCATCGGGGGCCAGATCGTGGCAATGACGAGCCATGACATGGCCCATCTGTTCTGGCTCTTTGAGGTCACTTCACCTCCTTGGGCTGCCACACCCAGGGAAGATCAACTGAATAGCAGCTCTGCTGTTCCCAAACCCCCTCCCCGAGACGCAGCTCACGACGACATGAGGCAAAAATCAAGGAGGAAGGTAATGAACCCACTGGGGAGATGGGAATGCACAGAACTAAAGGCCAGGGGAGGTGGCCGAGAAGCAACGATTAGCTGACGCGGGGGGAACAGCCACGTCTTCTTTTCCCCTTTTCGGTTTTCTTAATGATGTTTGGATTTGCCTTTAATTGGAACCTTCCTAAGTAGATTTTCAAAAAATCAACTGTGCGTCCCCCTCATTCTCTTTTCTTCATGAGTCTGACCTTCTCCAAAGGCTCCAGCATGAACACACAGAAGCAAAGCTTTGCTCCAGTGCTGGGAATGCCAGGATCCCAAAGGCTGGAACGGGGACCTGACATTTCAAAGCCCCTGCTCGCCAGCATCTCTGCTCCTAAATGTCTTACTGAGCGAAGCCTGTGCAAAAAAGGGAAAACTCCGAGGATCCCAGAGAGGGAAAAAAATTCTGTCCTTGGGGAGAAGGCCATGAGAAATTTACAAAATGGTGACAGAGTGACCCTCCCTTTGCAAAACAACTCACAATATGAGGACAGAGCCAATTCCAGAAAGATATTGATCCCTTTTTAATGCAATTCTTCAATTATCCACTAAGCCTGGCTTTTAGTCTCTTATAATTTAAGTGAATTGCTTTACAAATGTTCTCTTAAATTTTGCCTCTTTATTCTTTTCTTTTTCCCTTTAAGGAGGAACTAACAAGATTCTAGGAGCCATAGATATAATCACAAAGATGAGCCTTGATGGGTTTGCAATAGACTGTTCTGTTGTCCAGAATCAATGTCCACAGCACATTCATCCATCAGGAAAATCGGGTTATATCAATATCATTTTCTCAGTGCACAAGGAGACACATGGATGGCGGGGGCGGGGGGGGGCCTCCTTGCTGACTCTCCACATTCCCGTCCCTCATCACTCTCTGTGCATTCTCACTTAACACGTGGATGGGCTTCCAATTTAATTCCCCCTTAGACTCCCATCCCGGCCCAGGATCTAAACGACGACATGATCTGGCAGGTCACTTCACCTCCTTGGGCTGCCACACCCAGGAAGATCAACTGAATAGCAGCTCTGCTGTTCCCAAACCCCTCCCGAGACGCAGCTCACGACGACATGAGGCAAAAATCAAGGAGGAAGGTAATGAACCCACTGGGGAGATGGGAATGCACAGAACTAAAGGCCAGGAGGTGGCCGAGAAGCAACGATTAGCTGACGCGGGGGGAACAGCCACGTCTTCTTTTCCCCTTTTCGGTTTTCTTAATGATGTTTGGATTTGCCTTTAATTGGAACCTTCCTAAGTAGATTTTCAAAAAATCAACTGTGCGTCCCCCTCATTCTCTTTTCTTCATGAGTCTGACCTTCTCCAAAGGCTCCAGCATGAACACACAGAAGCAAAGCTTTGCTCCAGTGCTGGGAATGCCAGGATCCCAAAGGCTGGAACGGGGACCTGACATTTCAAAGCCCCTGCTCGCCAGCATCTCTGCTCCTAAATGTCTTACTGAGCGAAGCCTGTGCAAAAAAGGGAAAACTCCGAGGATCCCAGAGAGGGGAAAAAAAGTTCTGTCCTTGGGGAGAAGGCCATGAGAAATTTACAAAATGGTGACAGAGTGACCCTCCCTTTGCAAAACAACTCACAATATGAGGACAGAGCCAATTCCAGAAAGATATTGATCCCTTTTTAATGCAATTCTTCAATTATCCACTAAGCCTGGCTTTTAGTCTCTTATAATTTAAGTGAATTGCTTTACAAATGTTCTCTTAAATTTTGCCTCTTTATTCTTTTCTTTTTCCCTTTAAGGAGGAACTAACAAGATTCTAGGAGCCATAGATATAATCACAAAGATGAGCCTTGATGGGTTTGCAATAGACTGTTCTGTTGTCCAGAATCAATGTCCACAGCACATTCATCCATCAGGAAAATCGGGTTATATCAATATCATTTTCTCAGTGCACAAGGAGACACATGGATGGCGGGGGCGGGGGGGGGCCTCCTTGCTGACTCTCCACATTCCCGTCCCTCATCACTCTCTGTGCATTCTCACTTAACACGTGGATGGGCTTCCAATTTAATTCACCCTTAGACTCCAGAGTCTGAACTCAATGTGGATGAATCAAGCATCTCCTATCAGTCTACCCAGGAGATATAATAAAGAAAAAGGCTGACAGATTTGACGACAGGGAGATGCCAAATTCTTGTGATTCAATAGGTACAGAACATCAAAAAGTTATCTGCCAAAAATAAATGTTATATATATATAATATACATATTATCTACGTGGGCTTCTTTTGTGGTTCAGTAGCTAAGAATCCTCCTGCCAATACAGGAGACACAGGTTCGATCCCGAGGTCAGGAAGATTTCCTTGGAGAAGAAATGGCAACCTATTCCGGGATTCTTGCCTGGGAAACTCCACAGACAGAGGAACTCGGTGGGTCTGTGGTCCACGGGGTCACCAAGCGTTCGACACGACTTTGCAACTTAAGCAACAACCATTACCTATGTGTATATGTATTTAAGATATGATATATTCTATACTTCATATATATGTATATGTGCGTGTGTGTTGAGTTGCTCAGTCATCTCTGACTCTATATGACTCCATGGACTGCAGCCCTCCAGGCTCCTCTGTTGACAGAACTCCCCAGGCAAGAATACTGGAGTGGGCTGCCATTTCCTTCTCCAGGGGATCTTCCCAATCCAGGGGTCAAATCCGCATCTCCTGCATTGGCAGGTGGATTCTTTACCACTGCACCACTTGGGAAGCTTATGTGTGCATGTGTGTGTGTACACACACACACACACACACAATATATACTGTTTATATATGTATCCACTAAGCCTGGCTTTTAGTCTCTTATAATTTAAGTGAATTGCTTTACAAATGTTCTCTTAAATTTTGCCTCTTTATTCTTTTCTTTTTCCCTTTAAGGAGGAACTAACAAGATTCTAGGAGCCATAGATATAATCACAAAGATGAGCCTTGATGGGTTTGCAATAGACTGTTCTGTTGTCCAGAATCAATGTCCACAGCACATTCATCCATCAGGAAAATCGGGTTATATCAATATCATTTTCTCAGTGCACAAGGAGACACATGGATGGCGGGGGCGGGGGGGGGCCTCCTTGCTGACTCTCCACATTCCCGTCCCTCATCACTCTCTGTGCATTCTCACTTAACACGTGGATGGGCTTCCAATTTAATTCACCCTTAGACTCCAGAGTCTGAACTCAATGTGGATGAATCAAGCATCTCCTATCAGTCTACCCAGGAGATATAATAAAGAAAAAGGCTGACAGATTTGACGACAGGGAGATGCCAAATTCTTGTGATTCAATAGGTACAGAACATCAAAAAGTTATCTGCCAAAAATAAATGTTATATATATATAATATACATATTATCTACGTGTGCTTCTTTTGTGGTTCAGTAGCTAAGAATCCTCCTGCCAATACAGGAGACACAGGTTCGATCCCGAGGTCAGGAAGATTTCCTTGGAGAAGAAATGGCAACCTATTCCGGGATTCTTGCCTGGGAAACTCCACAGACAGAGGAACTCGGTGGGTCTGTGGTCCACGGGGTCACCAAGCGTTCGACACGACTTTGCAACTTAAGCAACAACCATTACCTATGTGTATATGTATTTAAGATATGATATATTCTATACTTCATATATATGTATATGTGCGTGTGTGTTGAGTTGCTCAGTCATCTCTGACTCTATATGACTCCATGGACTGCAGCCCTCCAGGCTCCTCTGTTGACAGAACTCCCCAGGCAAGAATACTGGAGTGGGCTGCCATTTCCTTCTCCAGGGGATCTTCCCAATCCAGGGGTCAAATCCGCATCTCCTGCATTGGCAGGTGGATTCTTTACCACTGCACCACTTGGGAAGCTTATGTGTGCATGTGTGTGTGTACACACACACACACACACACAATATATACTGTTTATATATATATATGTATAAACACTAAACCTGCAAAATTTAACTTCACTATTTAAATTATACAAATTAGAGTAGGATACATTTTGTCTATCAGATTGGCAAAAATGGAAAAGAAATCTGATATTCGGTGTTGGCATGGCTTGGGAAAAATGAGGCGTCTCATACACTGCTAATGTTTGAGGAGGGACTGTAAGAAAAAAAACCAAACTCTTTCCCAAGAGCACTTTGGCAACAGTTACCCGATTTTAAGTCTGCCTAGCCCCTGAGCCAATGCCACCTCTCAAAAGACGGTCCAAAGAATTATTAGAGATGTGCTTCAATATTAATGGGCAAGAATGTTTGAAGCAGAAATATGGAAGATGCTTTTTTTAAAAAAAGTCCAACAAGAAGAAATGAAGTCAAATAAATCATGTACCTCTTTGCTGTGATATATCGTGCAAGCATTAAAAATCATTTTCGAGACCCATTTATCAAGGTGGGAGAACAGTTGTGCTAACACTGTCTGGGGAAGGAGGCCAGGTTCATGACCGTGTGCAGAACGGCAGGTGCATGGGAGGCTCTCAGCGCAAAGTTACAGGCAGAGACACCCAGGAGACAGGACAGGCAGGAACCCACTGTCCACAGTGATTGTTTAAGGGTAGATTATCAAGATTTGGGGTTCCTTCCTTAGTGTTTTTCTGGGTTTCTAAGTTTTCTAAATTGGACTCATCTCTCTTAGGTCATCCACACACACACAGACACACACACACACACATACTGTACTTTAAAAGCCCAAACAGACTCCTCATATTTCCTATGAACCAAGCAAAATGGCCTGTGAGAGACAGGGCCGAACGCTAACCACCAGACCACCAGGGAGCGTTCAAATGGCCTTTGATGCGCTCAGTCGGGGATGCGGCGGACAGCCACCTGTTTCTCACACAAGGCCCAGGAGAGTCTGTCCTCCTGCCCAGACGGAAGACAGAAAGACAGACTCAAGCCCCCACCGTGCAGGGAGATGACTTCATAAGTTATGGGGTTTATCCTAGTGGGGGTTGAGTAGAGGTCACTGTTATCCATTTATGGAATTTCCAGAGACAATGCACAAACTAAAATCCTGACAAAGGCAAGCTTGGTAAGAGGGGACAAGGGGAAGACACAGAGGGCTGCGTGCCACCTCTGTACCTAACGTCTGGTCAATGACATGGATAGAGCTTCCCCGAGAAGGGGCAGGGCAGCCGTGGCCTGGGTTGTCTGGTTCCTCATGGCTTTTCTTGCAAGTGGAAAAAACGGGGGAAGAGATGTACACGTACTCACCCAGCTCCGACCAGCACCATGGCTTACACACCCCACTTCTCAGTTATGAATAGAAGCTGTCGAGGGCAGTAGTGGTGAGCAATGCTGTGGAGGCAGGAAGACCTGGGTTCAAATCCCGGTCCTGCCACCCCCCATCCGTAGGCGGCGGGCAGAGCACTTCCTCTTCCGGATGCCGAGCTTCCTGTCCCGGGGGCTGCGTGGAGCCAGTGTGTGATGCCCCAGCACAGCTTCCGGAGCCACACAGAAGACCCTCGATGTGGACTCACGTATTCGTGTGCTCACTACTGCAAGCTTGTAAGCATCTTGTGTGTTACGTATTTCATACCAAGTAGAACATCATCTGGTAGGAAAACACCCCAACACAGCCGTGTGAACATAGTGGGTAATCATTCACTGTCCATTGCTTCCATACATTATATATAAAGCCATTAATATCCTTATTTAAGAGATGAGAAAATTGAACAGAGAAGTGAAGTAACTTGGTTGCTTTTTGACTATTCTTCCCATTACTATTTAATTGAAGAGGAATCTGAGAATCAAAGAAGTTAAGAAGCTTGTTCGAGGCCCTACAGGTACAAAGCGGCAGAGCCGGGCTTAACCCAGAGTGTCCGGCTCCAGAGCCCAGGCTTAACCCGCAGAGTGTCCGGCCTTTCAACAAGAGTCCAAAAGGTGGTCCCTTGATGCGCTCAGTCGGGGATGCGGCGGACAGCCACCTGTTTCTCACACAAGGCCCAGGAGAGTCTGTCCTCCTGCCCAGACGGAAGACAGAAAGACAGACTCAAGCCCCCACCGTGCAGGGAGATGACTTCATAAGTTATGGGGTTTATCCTAGTGGGGGTTGAGTAGAGGTCACTGTTATCCATTTATGGAATTTCCAGAGACAATGCACAAACTAAAATCCTGACAAAGGCAAGCTTGGTAAGAGGGGACAAGGGGAAGACACAGAGGGCTGCGTGCCACCTCTGTACCTAACGCCTGGTCAATGACATGGATAGAGCTTCCCCGAGAAGGGGCAGGGCAGCCGTGGCCTGGGTTGTCTGGTTCCTCATGGCTTTTCTTGCAAGTGGAAAAAACGGGGGAAGAGATGTACACGTACTCACCCAGCTCCGACCAGCACCATGGCTTACACACCCCACTTCTCAGTTATGAATAGAAGCTGTCGAGGGCAGTAGTGGTGAGCAATGCTGTGGAGGCAGGAAGACCTGGGTTCAAATCCCGGTCCTGCCACCCCCCATCCGTAGGCGGCGGGCAGAGCACTTCCTCTTCCGGATGCCGAGCTTCCTGTCCCGGGGGCTGCGTGGAGCCAGTGTGTGATGCCCCAGCACAGCTTCCGGAGCCACACAGAAGACCCTCGATGTGGACTCACGTATTCGTGTGCTCACTACTGCAAGCTTGTAAGCATCTTGTGTGTTACGTATTTCATACCAAGTAGAACATCATCTGGTAGGAAAACACCCCAACACAGCCGTGTGAACATAGTGGGTAATCATTCACTGTCCATTGCTTCCATACATTATATATAAAGCCATTAATATCCTTATTTAAGAGATGAGAAAATTGAACAGAGAAGTGAAGTAACTTGGTTGCTTTTTGACTATTCTTCCCATTACTATTTAATTGAAGAGGAATCTGAGAATCAAAGAAGTTAAGAAGCTTGTTCGAGGCCCTACAGGTACAAAGCGGCAGAGCCGGGCTTCGAACCCAGAGTGTCCGGCTCCAGAGCCCAGGTTCAAGTACAGTAAGATGCAGCCTCTCTCCAGCATTGGGGTGATGGACACATTTCCTCAGTGTCAACAAAATCTGGGCTTAAATCCTGGCTTTGCCAGTTTCCATCTTTTCTGACAACAGGCAAATGACAAGGTCTTTGCAGTTTTGCAAAATGAAGCGATAAACGTGGTCCCTACCTGATAGGGTACACAGAGTCACTTATGTATCAGTGAATTTATATATATACAAAGGGGCTCCCCAGTGGCTCAGTGGTAAAGAATCTGCCTGCAACAAAGGAGACGCGGGTTTGATCCCCGGGTAGGGAAGATCCCCTGGAGGGAGGGCAATGGAATCCACAGGGCAGCAAAGAGTTGGACACAAAGAGTTGGACACTCTGAAGGAACTGAGCACACACACACACAAATATACAAAGATTATTACTGTCCACAGAGCAAAACAAGAAAACGCCAGGAAATATATACCCAGTATCGTGACAGAGAGGGGGAGGCGACCACCCAGAGGAAGCAGAGGGGAGACAGAGAAGGTTTCCGGCAGACGGAGCAGCTGGCTTCGGGGAACGTGTCAGTTCAAAGGAGGCACTGGGGCCATGGGTGCCAATGGGTGGAGAGAAACAAAGCCTTGCTTCAGAGGAGGCCTGTTGCTTGTCTGACCAAGTATGAACTGCACTTGGGAACAACTGGAGAAAAGGACCATCCACGGGTAAGAAAGGATCAGATCACGAGAGCCTAGTGTCAGGAGGAGAAGCTGGGCCTCTGCGCCACGGGCTCCTGGCTCCAGGATGAGGCACTAGGCAGAGCACGGAGGGATCCCACCTGAGTTTATAAAGTGCACCCTGTCTCCAGGATGCGGCATGGACTGGTGGGTAGATGAGCAAGATGGGAGACAGACAGACAGGCAAGGAGGCCTCAGCAGTCTGGCAGTGGCGATGGGGGTCTGGGGAGCAGTCTGAGACCGGCTGGAGAAAATTGAAGAGGAAGTCTTGGGAATCCCCAAGAAGTTAAGAAGCTTGTTCGAGGCCCTACAGGTACAAAGCGGCAGAGCCGGGCTTGAACCCAGAGTGTCCGGCTCCAGAGCCCAGGTTCAAGTACAGTAAGATGCAGCCTCTCTCCAGCATTGGGGTGATGGACACATTTCCTCAGTGTCAACAAAATCTGGGCTTAAATCCTGGCTTTGCCAGTTTCCATCTTTTCTGACAACAGGCAAATGACAAGGTCTTTGCAGTTTTGCAAAATGAAGCGATAAACGTGGTCCCTACCTGATAGGGTACACAGAGTCACTTATGTATCAGTGAATTTATATATATACAAAGGGGCTCCCCAGTGGCTCAGTGGTAAAGAATCTGCCTGCAACAAAGGAGACGCGGGTTTGACCCCCGGGTAGGGAAGATCCCCTGGAGGGAGGGCAATGGAATCCACAGGGCAGCAAAGAGTTGGACACAAAGAGTTGGACACTCTGAAGGAACTGAGCACACACACACACAAATATACAAAGATTATTACTGTCCACAGAGCAAAACAAGAAAACGCCAGGAAATATATACCCAGTATCGTGACAGAGAGGGGGAGGCGACCACCCAGAGGAAGCAGAGGGGAGACAGAGAAGGTTTCCGGCAGACGGAGCAGCTGGCTTCGGGGAACGTGTCAGTTCAAAGGAGGCACTGGGGCCATGGGTGCCAATGGGTGGAGAGAAACAAAGCCTTGCTTCAGAGGAGGCCTGTTGCTTGTCTGACCAAGTATGAACTGCACTTGGGAACAACTGGAGAAAAGGACCATCCACGGGTAAGAAAGGATCAGATCACGAGAGCCTAGTGTCAGGAGGAGAAGCTGGGCCTCTGCGCCACGGGCTCCTGGCTCCAGGATGAGGCACTAGGCAGAGCACGGAGGGATCCCACCTGAGTTTATAAAGTGCACCCTGTCTCCAGGATGCGGCATGGACTGGTGGGTAGATGAGCAAGATGGGAGACAGACAGACAGACGGCAAGGAGGCCTCAGCAGTCTGGCAGTGGCGATGGGGGTCTGGGGGAGCAGTCTGAGACCGGCTGGAGAGAGGTCAGGCCGGAAGAGTCTAACCGGCCAAGGGCTGGTGCAATCCCGGACGAGACTGTGGAGAAGCTTTTGAACTGTGGTGCTGGAGAAGACTCCTGAGAGTCCCTTTGCCTGCAAGGAGATCAAACCAGTCAATCCTAAAGGAAATGAACTCTGAATGTTTATTGGAAGGACGGGTGCTGAAGCTGAGCTCCAGGACTGTGGTCACCTGATGTGAACAGACGACTCACTGGAAAAGACCCTGATGCTGGGAAAGACTGAAGGCAGGAGAAGGGGGTGACAGAGGATGAGATGGTTGGATGGCATCGCTGACTCAGTGGACATGAATCTGAGCAAACTCCAGGAGGTGGTGGAGGGCAGGGAAGCCGGGCGTGCTGCAGTCCACGGGCCACACGAGTGAACCACAGAGAAGTGCCATCTGAGGGTCAGAGATGAGCCAGGACTCCTAGGACAAATAAAGGTTGTTCTTGATGCTACAGAAGAACTGAAAAAAAAAAAAAAAAAACTATACTAAAGGAAGGAACAGATTCTGTTCAGAGAAAACACAGGCAGAAGGTGGATGAAGAGACCAACGTTTGGGGGAAAGGGGGAGGAAATCTGTGGGTGATCTGAATATTTTGGCCGGCCCAGTCGACTTAAAAATCTCAGGATTTGGAAGGACACTGGGAAAGGGAGAGGGTTCAGGAGAGTTGGGGGGAAAATCTGGGAGGGAGTTGGGAAACCCAAGAGGAAAGAGGAAGCAGCAGAAGAGAGATCCGATAAGGATTAAGGTTATGCGGGGTCAGGACACACCAAAGGACCCTATGCCCTCTCTCTGGGGCCAGGAGGACAGGAATGGCAGAAGAAAACCCCCCTCTCCAGGGACTTCAGAGCAAGCCTTTGATAGCTGGACCACTTTTCTATTCTTTTCTTAATCAGAAACCTCTCAGCGAAGCCTAGAACACCATTTCAGAAGTGGTTCAAATAAATTGCAGGTTTTTTTTTTTTTTTTTTTTAAGTATAGATGCCCACGTTTTCAAATCACCGCTTTCTTCTGCATTAATTGCTTAAGGGGGTTCTGGACACAGCTATCTCCTCTGCCTCCTCATCAGGGCCCCAGGGGAGCCCGCTGGGAAGGACAATGGGGACCAAGGCTGGAGATGCAGCGGACCAGGGGACAAGGCTGTCACACCTATGTTTTTAAGGGAGGTACGAACACACAATTCCACTCAACCCCTGGACTTGATTAAATGTAAAATGAAAACGCAGATGCTGACATCCAGATAGGAGCAATTACCTTTTTAAAGAAAGTCTGTCTACATGGGAATATTGATTACATTTAGTAAATGACTCTGCAGTTCAAACAGCTATAATGGATCATGAGCCTCGAGCTCCAATAGTTTCTTCCAAATACATTTGTTTGTTTTTTTTTTTTAAACAATCACAGCAGAAAACTTTCAAAGCTGAGCAAATTCAGGCAATAACATTTTTCATTTCACTTCTCGCAATGGGACCTCCGTGGCCTTATTTCTCAAACTTTTGATGTGCAACAGCGCCAGCGACCTGTTTGTGAGGACAGAGAGCCGGGCTCACACCAGTGGGGAGTCTGAGGCACAGAGAGGCAAAGGGCGTTCGCTGCTCAGGGTCACAGCCAAGTACGGTGGCCGATGCACCCAGGTCCATCTCCAAAAGTGACCCCTGGGGTACAGACCTCCCTTCCCTTGATTTTCCAACACATCAGCGGACCTTGCACACCTGGAATTGGGCTCCACAACAGCTAAGGATGGGGACAGGGTGGATCCACATCTCTGATCAAATCTTTATCTGGATAAATGGGGGCAGGGTGGGGAGGTGGGATGGAGTCCAAAGGAGAGATGGGCTCCCTGAACGTGAGTGGTTAAGACTTGCCTAGGGGACTTGTTGGGCTTCCCTGGTGGCTCAGTGGTAAAGAATCTGCCTGCCATTGCAGATTCATCGTGGCTACGATCCCTGGTCCAGGGAAGATCCCCTGGAGAAGGAAGCTGGCAACTCACTCCAGCATTTTTGCTTGGAGAATCCCTAGACAGAGGAGCCCTGTGGGGGTCGCAAAGGAGTCAGACACGACTTAGCTACTGAACAGCAACAACAAGGGGACTTTTAATTTGTGAATCACCTCTGCTAAGACTGCGTCTCCTGGGTGAAGGGAAACACCCTTTGAGGTCCTTTTACGCCGTTCTTCCCTGTAGCCTGCATCTTTACAGTCCTGTAAGGAGGACATCTTGGGACTTTTTATGGAAGGCTAATGTGTTCCCTCTGCATTCAAAGCTGAGAGGATGCTGGTATGATGAAAACTCAGGTAGAAAGGAAAAATAACTATGAAACGAGCTGCCAGCTGAAGCAAAGCCAGAGTCAATTTAGCAGCAGGAACACAGATTCTCCAAGGGGGAAGGCGGCAACGGGGCTGGGACTGGAAAAGAAGAAAAGAGAACCACATACGCATCCTCAGATAAAGCAGCTCTGAAGCCCACGTGTGATGAGCAGAAACACGCCCTTCACCTGGCATGTTTAGGTGTCTTGAACCCTACCCGAACAATGTTTCTTTCTGTTTCCTCAACAAAAAGCCAGAAGATACGGAAGATATATCTCACCCGAAATTGGTTCATTGATTGCTTCAGAATGCATAAATGGTTCTATTTTGGAAGTTCAGACACCGTCAGGCTGTGGAAATAACCCGCTCCTGGGAATGTGATTTTAAAATTAAGAGCAAAGTGACAAATAACTGAAGGGGTCTCTTAGGGTAGATCTGGGCTGCAGCGGATAGAAAAAGCTGTTGCCCGCCAAGTCACAGACCAGAGGTTTTTAAAAGGCCTTTCACTAAAACAATATTATAGTAGAACGCTTCATATTTACCAGCATGTTTGCACCTGTTAAGTCCATTGATTCCCACACCCACCCTGGGAAGGAGGCAGGCGGGAAAGTGTTGTGGCATCACTAAGTCATGCCTGACTCTTGCAGTAGCCATGCCCGCTTCACAGGGCCAAAGCTGGGGTTCAGAGAGTCACGTGATCTGCCCACAGCCACACAACCGCTTGCTGGTTCAGCACACACAGTGCCAGTGGCTTTCCTTGATGTTTCTATCCAGCAGCCACGACACTGCAACCCACAGATTTTCTTACACTATCACACTCAGGACCCAAGGCCTCTTGAACTAAACTCACCAGCACGGCATTGGGAGCAGGAGCACTCCATTCATTCAGCAAGTATGTACGCATGTATTAAAACAACTACTGCCTGCCAGGCACCACGGGGGTCTGGGGTACGTGAGTGAGCCACGCAGACCAGATTTCAGGGCCCACAGAGCTACACGCAGAGGGGAAGGCAGACGATAAACAGGAACATGTCCTTCCAGCAGTGACACGTGCGCTGAGGGGAATCAAAGCTGGGAACGAGGAGGGAGGAGGTGGGGGAGTGGGCAGTGCCTGTGGAGAGGGGGGCCGGGAGGCGGAGGCAGGCCGATCTCACAGCTCTTAAAACCCCCGGTGCCCTGTGGCCACGGGGGGATCCAAGTCCCCCTGGCGACTCCCTGAGGACACAGGCTGTGGACTGTTCATCTCTGATTTCCAAGTGCCGGCCGCTGGCCCGGGTGCGGTACAGAGCACGTGTGGACAAACGGCTGTGACTGACGACCTCGACTGAAACAGGCTACTTTCTCTGGACGTGTGAGCACCAGACTCCCCAGTCAAATGAAGCCTTTAAGTCTTCCTGAATGTCAGGCACACACTGTGCCTTCTGCCTGCCTTCCAGCAGGAGGCTGGCACTGCCTTCTAGGAGGACGGCTGCTTAACCCTAGGGTTGGGTTCCGGGCAGGGAGGTAAGACAAAAGGGCCGCTATCCCTCATCTCACTGGGGACCCCGGGCCAGTCAATTTCACCTCCTGGAGCACCAGCCTCCTGACTTCCGTACCTCCCCTGGGAGGGAGAAAGCACCAGGCAGACGTAGGCACCACTAAGCCAGCCGCCTCTCTTTCCAAGAGAGATGCAAGGTTAAAACCCAAGTGCACCGGCCCCATGGGGCCTCCTCCTGCAGTGAGACCAGGAAGGCACGGGAAGGGGATGCAGAGTCTGATCCCTGCCCCTTGCATCCTTTCCACCTGCCCTGCTGGACACGTCAAATGGAAATGTCGCAGCACAGGAATCCTGAAAAGGCGGCCCCCACTCTGGGGCGCAATTGGAAATCTGGGTGGACTCTATGTGAACACCGGATTATTGCCTGGGGGGCTTTTAAAGAAACAGAAAGAAAAGGCATCGGTGTTGAAAGATGTGCACTAGTGCAGCCTCCAGCTCCCTCGAGCCGTGAAATGCCACCCTTCTCATCAGCGTCCCTGGTCCTTGCCGGGCACTAGGCTGGAGTCTCTAAGTAGCGGAGTCCAGACGCTGCCCTTCCAGGTCGTCAAAGCCCCTTGCTGGAAAGCCCGCTGGAGCCTAATCCCCATGGACGCCTGGTTCCGCGCAAAGCCCTCTGAAGGCCAGTGAAGGGGACGGATTATGACCCGGACAGAAGTGCATGAGGCGCGAGCACGAGCAGGCAAGCAGGGGAGGGGCTGTGCGCACTTGGCAGGTGCCTGCAGGCCGGGTGCCATGCGCCGGAGGCAGGCAGAGGCGCGAGGAGACGGCACGGACAAAATCCAACTGGTCGGGGGTTAAAGGATCCCACTTAGCTCTGCAGTTCCAAGTGCCGGGTGCGGTACAGAGCACGGGGACGACCTCGACTGAAACAGGCTACTTTCTCTGGACGTGTGAGCACCAGACTCCCAGTCAAATGAAGCCTTTAAGTCTTCCTGAATGTCAGGCACACACTGTGCCTTCTGCCTGCCTTCCAGCAGGAGGCTGGCACTGCCTTCTAGGAGGACGGCTGCTTAACCCTAGGGTTGGGTTCCGGGCAGGGAGGTAAGACAAAAGGGCCGCTATCCCTCATCTCACTGGGGACCCCGGGCCAGTCAATTTCACCTCCTGGAGCACCAGCCTCCTGACTTCCGTACCTCCCTGGGGGGGAGAAAGCACCAGGCAGACGTAGGCACCACTAAGCCAGCCGCCTCTCTTTCCAAGAGAGATGCAAGGTTAAAACCCAAGTGCACCGGCCCCATGGGGCCTCCTCCTGCAGTGAGACCAGGAAGGCACGGGAAGGGGATGCAGAGTCTGATCCCTGCCCCTTGCATCCTTTCCACCTGCCCTGCTGGACACGTCAAATGGAAATGTCGCAGCACAGGAATCCTGAAAAGGCGGCCCCCACTCTGGGGCGCAATTGGAAATCTGGGTGGACTCTATGTGAACACCGGATTATTGCCTGGGGGGCTTTTAAAGAAACAGAAAGAAAAGGCATCGGTGTTGAAAGATGTGCACTAGTGCAGCCTCCAGCTCCCTCGAGCCGTGAAATGCCACCCTTCTCATCAGCGTCCCTGGTCCTTGCCGGGCACTAGGCTGGAGTCTCTAAGTAGCGGAGTCCAGACGCTGCCCTTCCAGGTCGTCAAAGCCCCTTGCTGGAAAGCCCGCTGGAGCCTAATCCCCATGGACGCCTGGTTCCGCGCAAAGCCCTCTGAAGGCCAGTGAAGGGGACGGATTATGACCCGGACAGAAGTGCATGAGGCGCGAGCACGAGCAGGCAAGCAGGGGAGGGGCTGTGCGCACTTGGCAGGTGCCTGCAGGCCGGGTGCCATGCGCCGGAGGCAGGCAGAGGCGCGAGGAGACGGCACGGACAAAATCCAACTGGTCGGGGGTTAAAGGATCCCACTTAGCTCTGCAGTTCCAACCACATGATGACTCCATGGCAGGTAATCAACAATGCGGGGTTCGTCAGGAGGGGTGGGGCGACAGAAAACCAAGAGGCTAGCACTGGAGGGATGCCTATGTCTCTTTCTTGCCCAACTTAAAGTCGGGAGGCAGGAATCATCTTCTATAAAAATATCAATTCTGAAAAAAACATAAAGGTGTTCTCTTCCACTGCACAACATGCTGCTTTGGTTCTTGACAGTAAAGACGCAGTTGAAAGGCAGCATCATTTTCAAAAACCTTAAGGATCTACTTGAGTCAATAAACACACAAGGTTAAATGAATGAAATGGACTCTCTCAAGGTACTGCATCACACTCTGGATCCAGCAACCACACATCTACGCCATAAAGGTTTTATTAATAGTGAGCTTTCAACCTGTCATTGCTGGCAGGCCCCAAGAGAGAGTGCAGGGCCAGAGGAAAGTCCGGGTCCCCGCGAACGCGTGACCCAGGGTTTTCCAAACGGGAAGACAGGAATGAGACAGGGAAGGAGGAGCTGCATTAGAGACACCACGTTGGAAGCCGTAGTAATTTGTCATGGCTTCAGCTAACGGTGTACAATGACAAATGTGTCATTTAGAACGTGCCGGACCAAATACAGTAACTTCTACTAATATGGACAGATTCTCCCTGGGTTATCATACAAAGGAAGGGAGGGTGTGATCTCTCTAATGAAAGGGCCAGCCACTGTTTTAACCTTCTGGAACAGTTTACATTCTAATAGGCTCCTGGGAGGTCCCCAGCCGTGGGAAGGAGGTGGAGCTCAGGGACTGTGATGAACCTGTTTAATTTTTATCCAGAAAGCCCGCTGGAGCCTAATCCCCATGGACGCCTGGTTCCGCGCAAAGCCCTCTGAAGGCCAGTGAAGGGGACGGATTATGACCCGGACAGAAGTGCATGAGGCGCGAGCACGAGCAGGCAAGCAGGGGAGGGGCTGTGCGCACTTGGCAGGTGCCTGCAGGCCGGGTGCCATGCGCCGGAGGCAGGCAGAGGCGCGAGGAGACGGCACGGACAAAATCCAACTGGTCGGGGGTTAAAGGATCCCACTTAGCTCTGCAGTTCCAACCACATGATGACTCCATGGCAGGTAATCAACAATGCGGGGTTCGTCAGGAGGGGTGGGGCGACAGAAAACCAAGAGGCTAGCACTGGAGGGATGCCTATGTCTCTTTCTTGCCCAACTTAAAGTCGGGAGGCAGGAATCATCTTCTATAAAAATATCAATTCTGAAAAAAACATAAAGGTGTTCTCTTCCACTGCACAACATGCTGCTTTGGTTCTTGACAGTAAAGACGCAGTTGAAAGGCAGCATCATTTTCAAAAACCTTAAGGATCTACTTGAGTCAATAAACACACAAGGTTAAATGAATGAAATGGACTCTCTCAAGGTACTGCATCACACTCTGGATCCAGCAACCACACATCTACGCCATAAAGGTTTTATTAATAGTGAGCTTTCAACCTGTCATTGCTGGCAGGCCCCAAGAGAGAGTGCAGGGCCAGAGGAAAGTCCGGGTCCCCGCGAACGCGTGACCCAGGGTTTTCCAAACGGGAAGACAGGAATGAGACAGGGAAGGAGGAGCTGCATTAGAGACACCACGTTGGAAGCCGTAGTAATTTGTCATGGCTTCAGCTAACGGTGTACAATGACAAATGTGTCATTTAGAACGTGCCGGACCAAATACAGTAACTTCTACTAATATGGACAGATTCTCCCTGGGTTATCATACAAAGGAAGGGAGGGTGTGATCTCTCTAATGAAAGGGCCAGCCACTGTTTTAACCTTCTGGAACAGTTTACATTCTAATAGGCTCCTGGGAGGTCCCCAGCCGTGGGAAGGAGGTGGAGCTCAGGGACTGTGATGAACCTGTTTAATTTTTATCCAGATGAAACACGGGCCTCCACACACACATCCCAGTACACGCAGACACCCCTCCCCACTGCTGCCTGACGAGAAGGGCCGGGGACTCAGACAGCCAGCACGTGCGTGAACTTGATTCTGAGTGCTCCCAGGGCGGTGCTGTGTGGGCCACGATCCTGTTGTTTTCTCATTTACTCTGGAACAGCATAAGGGCTAGTGTTCCTGGGCTGAGGGAAGCAGTCAAGTCTCGTCAGTGTGCAGCCCACCAATGTTCTGTTTTCCTAGCAGGCTGCCCAAGAGTGCCAAGATTCTTGTCTCCCAATCCTTATCCAACTTTCCTTACTCTGCCTTAAATGAAAGCTATTCCAAAAGAACAAAAAACCCCACCAGATTAGATATTCTAAATGATTTCTGGGTGGTACATACTGAGCAAATCACAGATTGTCGGAGCTGGAAAGGGGCCTTGGGCAGTCCCTAGCTCGTCCACCCTAAGGCCCAGAGAGGGTTGGGGACTGACCCAAGGCCACACAGCAAATGGGCAGCAGTGTTCAAGGGAGCATCCCTGGTCCGTGGACTACTGGGCCAATTTATCAAGCAGTTTTGGCTGAAAATCATTGAAAGGTCTACTTTTTAAAAATTATTATTGGCTTGGCTCTTGTTCCTTCAAGACAGACTTCTCAAAAATCAAACGTTTCAACGTAATTGCAAATAGTAAATGGCTTGCCCTATCTGCGCCTGTCACTGCTGATTTAGCAAATAGGCTTCAAGAGAGGGTTGGGAGCCTCTGCAGACAGAGGATAAAACCTTCCCTCAACTTGCCGGAACGAGGGATCCTTGACTGGTCAGACAGACACGTGGGAGAGCCCCTGGACGGTCAATCTCCGTTCACCGAGAGGAGATGACCTGCTTTGATTCATGGACTCTTAAGTAATCTGATTCCTAAAATTTAATTTTCTTTTGAAATACACACACACACACACACACGCCCCATCTCTCCTGTGAGAAGCTCAGAGGATCTTTTCCCCCTTTCCACCTTCAGAAGAAAAATAAAGACGTTAAGATTGAAAACATACCTCCTCAATAGCCAAGGGTCTATTGACAAACGAATGAAGAAAGCAAATGTGGCATGTATGTATATAGGATGGAATATTATTCAGCCATTTAATATGATGTTATATTGTTACAATGTTATAATGGCGATATATATATATATATATATGTGATGGAATATTATTCAGCCATTTTAAAAGGAAATCTCGCCATCTGTGACAACACCGGTGAACCTGAAGAACACGGTATTAAGTAACGTAAGTCAGACACAGAGAACAAATACTGTATGATCTCAGTTTGACAGCTGAGAGAAAAGGGTGGTTACCAGGGTCTGGCGGGGGCAGGGTGGAAAAGGGGAGAAACTTCCAGGTATGAGTAATTCTGGGACTCTAATACACAGGAAGGTGACGACAGTTATTAATAATAATAGTAAACTGGATTCTTACAATTCGCTAAGTGTTTACATTGTCAGTGCTCTCATCACAAAAATAACTATGAGAAGTGAGGGGTATGTGAATTAGATTAACTGCAGTAATCATTTCACAGTATAAAGGTGATCAAATATCCCACGGTTTACCTTAAATACACACAATTTTTACTTGTCAGTGACACTTCAATCAAACTGGGGAAGCAAAAAATAAACAAAACTAAAGAAGAAAAAAGAACAGAGACGTCTCCTACTCGATGCCATGTGCTATTTCTGGAACAGAAAACGGCCAGAAGCAGAAACACTGGTGCCATTTGAATAAAACCTGAAGTGAAAAACCCTTGAGCCATAGCTTTCAAAGAGGGGCTGGCAGGGCAGAAATCCTGATTAAGGGCAGCATACATCTACCAGGGGAGCCAGAGCCCCTGAGGGCTTTCATTTAAGGGACTCAACACACTTAACTCTGTGGAAACAAACGGGTCTACAGCTGCAGGTGCTCTAACCTGTCCCGGAAACCCCCGCCCATCCTGCCCGCCCCAGGGCTCCTGAGGCCTCGCGGGGAGGTTCCGCCTCCACCCGGTTTAAATTCCACCCACGGAAAGTCCGGCCCCCTTTCCCTGGAGTTAAGGTGACACAAAGCTGCTCATTTGCCCGTGGCTTCTGAAGGGTCCAAGGGGCGTCTTCCAGCAGGTTATGTGTCTGGCATTGGCCGGGAGGAAGCGGGTCACCTGAGAGAGGCAGGTGCCCCCTCGATCTGTGCAGGAAAAGTGACAGTGACAAGGAGCCGCCTAGCTCCCACTGGCGGCCACCATCCAAGAGCTGTTCTGCTCTGATCAACCCCTCCCTCTGGCAAGGAGAGTTCTGGAGCTTCAAAAGCTCTGTCCAGTGAGCTCAGGTCTGACTCCGGAGGGCACAAGAGTAAACACACGAGTTAAGGCCTGGGGCAGTTCTGAGTCCTGGGCAGCAGCACCGTGGTGGTGCGGAGGGGCTTCGGGAGACGATGCAGAGCGCTCTCGCCACGGTGGGGAGGGCAGAACGGAAACGCCTGAAGGAGCAGCTCGGGCCTCCCAGGCGTGGCGGAGTCTGGGATGGGCACTGAAGGGGCACTCCGTGTTTTCCATGCCCAGGTTCCCTGAGGCCTTTCCCACGTCTATCACCTTGCGATGATTAAACTACCGAGTCCTCTTAAATTGCCACTAAAATTGAATCCCCAAATTGCAGATCAAATATCTTTCAAGGATAAATCTGTTATCTGGAACCTCCAGACCTTTTAGGATCAAAGGCTAATGGACCTTTGTCAATCAAACTGGGGAAGCAAAAAATAAACAAAACTAAAGAAGAAAAAAGAACAGAGACGTCTCCTACTCGATGCCATGTGCTATTTCTGGAACAGAAAACGGCCAGAAGCAGAAACACTGGTGCCATTTGAATAAAACCTGAAGTGAAAAACCCTTGAGCCATAGCTTTCAAAGAGGGGCTGGCAGGGCAGAAATCCTGATTAAGGGCAGCATACATCTACCAGGGGAGCCAGAGCCCCTGAGGGCTTTCATTTAAGGGACTCAACACACTTAACTCTGTGGAAACAAACGGGTCTACAGCTGCAGGTGCTCTAACCTGTCCCGGAAACCCCCGCCCATCCTGCCCGCCCCAGGGCTCCTGAGGCCTCGCGGGGAGGTTCCGCCTCCACCCGGTTTAAATTCCACCCACGGAAAGTCCGGCCCCCTTTCCCTGGAGTTAAGGTGACACAAAGCTGCTCATTTGCCCGTGGCTTCTGAAGGGTCCAAGGGGCGTCTTCCAGCAGGTTATGTGTCTGGCATTGGCCGGGAGGAAGCGGGTCACCTGAGAGAGGCAGGTGCCCCCTCGATCTGTGCAGGAAAAGTGACAGTGACAAGGAGCCGCCTAGCTCCCACTGGCGGCCACCATCCAAGAGCTGTTCTGCTCTGATCAACCCCTCCCTCTGGCAAGGAGAGTTCTGGAGCTTCAAAAGCTCTGTCCAGTGAGCTCAGGTCTGACTCCGGAGGGCACAAGAGTAAACACACGAGTTAAGGCCTGGGGCAGTTCTGAGTCCTGGGCAGCAGCACCGTGGTGGTGCGGAGGGGGCTTCGGGGAGACGATGCAGAGCGCTCTCGCCACGGTGGGGAGGGCAGAACGGAAACGCCTGAAGGAGCAGCTCGGGCCTCCCAGGCGTGGCGGAGTCTGGGATGGGCACTGAAGGGGCACTCCGTGTTTTCCATGCCCAGGTTCCCTGAGGCCTTTCCCACGTCTATCACCTTGCGATGATTAAACTACCCGAGTCCTCTTAAATTGCCACTAAAATTGAATCCACGTTTATAAAATGACTGTTCAGATCAAATATCTTTCAAGGATAAATCTGTTATCTGGAACCTCCAGACCTTTTAGGATCAAAGGCTAATGGACTATTTCTTTTTTTAAATACGTGGAATGTCAGATAATGGCAAGAGATGGACTGCTGGGGGTGGGGAAGAAGAGGGAAGGAGGCAGAGAGGAGGACGCAGACACCTAGAAGGGAAACCCAGAAGAAGCTCTGTCCTCTGCACCCATGAAGAGTATAAACTCCCCAGCCTTTTTTGGGGAGCAACAAAGAAGTTTCTAAAATCCTCAGGGGCCTCCCTGAGGGCAGACGGGTCAGGAAGCCAAGGTCAGAGGACGGCTGTGCATCCAGGAGGACAGTCACAGACAGAGGTCAAGATGCACCTGGCCACAGCTCATGACCACGCACGGGAAGCAGCCCAGCGACCTCTGCTCCCTAAGCATTTCCCAGCAGCCCGCGGCCCCTCCCCTGGAGTCCAAACACCTGCAGAGAGGGGACCCGAGGCAGGGGCGGGGCGGGGAGGGGCAGGTGGTGAGAAGCTGGGTCACAGGCTGGTCCCGTCCCCTGGGAAGCATTTTCCCTGTAGAAGCAGACTGTGTCGCTGTTCCTTCCCCCCAGACTCTTTGCTTCTTGCACACAAAGGTGGTGTGTGTCTGCCTACAAAGGATGCCTGAACCCACACATAAACCAATGACGGTCCCATCTCCTACTTCAACTGATGGTCAATTGCCCTGGGCAAGAGATTACCAAACACATGTATTCCTTTAAAGAGCATGATTAAATCCCTAATCGTTCGTTGTCCTGAGGTGATTTTTCTCAATTAACAGACACAAAAAGTACAACTACTCTCCAGGGGGTGGGGGATTTATTTTTAAACATTCAGGCAGATGCTTCCTTCCCATCAAGGCTGGGGACACTTAGAGTCCAAGTGGAGAAACAGGTTCTGAGGGATCTATCCTAGGATACACAGCCTGGTCCATAGGGAGCAAGGTGAGGCCAGAGCTCTGGGGGTCACCAGCACAGCCTCCCTGGACCACCCTGGAGCTAACAAAACTTTCTTCCAGGGGCGAAAACCTCGAGAATAATGAGAATAATATCAGCAGAAGGGGAGCTCACCCACTGATTACTAACCACATGCCAAACAGAGACCTTATCTCTTTTAATGTTCATAGGGATCCTTTTCCCACTTTGTGGGAATCGTACTTTTGCACGAGCATCTTTTTCCCCCTCACTAGACTATGCCTCATGAACGCAAGGTCCATGTCTGTTTTGCCCATCGTTGTGTCCCACGCGCCTGACATCTATCTGCTCAAGAAACTAGATATTCTTGTTTCAAAGAAATAGTGTTAAGAAAACCAGGGCCCAGAAAGGTCAAGCGATTTGTCTAAGGACACACAGCATGAAGTTACTACCCAAACGAGGAGCTTCACCACTCTGTCCCGAACTCAACTCCAAACCAGAGCCCTACCTTGACGGCCTCAGCGTGGGTCACCCGGGCCAGGGACTTGTCGTTGACACGCAGAATCTGGTCCCCGACTCGCAGCCCTTCCTTCTCGGCCAGAGAGCCCGGCTCCACCAGCGACACGTAGATGCCCACGCCATGCTCCGCGCCCCCGCGGATGCTGAAGCCCAAGCCCTCGTGGGCCTTGGCGCGCCGCAGGCTCACCAGGCGCACCTCCCCCGGCCCCGCGCCGTCGGGGCCGCCCCAGGCGGGCTGCCTGTAGGGGTTGGCGGCAGGCAGGTAGAGGCCCTCGGCCGTGTACTGATCGAAGAGCAGCTGGTCCGAGCGCGGGATGACCAGCCGCAGCATGGGCAGCAGGCGCCGCTTGACCGGGCTGTCCAGCAGCACGCGCAGGGTGCGCACCAGGTCGAAGACGTTGCGGCGCGCGTGGTAGGCGTTCAGGCAGTGCGTGAACTGCTCGCGCTCAGCCTCGCTCAGCAGCGCGGTCAGCGCCTGGTGGAGCTGGCGCACGTTCGCGGACAGCAGTCGCAGCCCCGCGCCCCCGCCGCCGCCCGCCCCGGCCGCCGAGCCCAGCGAGCCGGTGGAGGACGAGCCCAGCGACAGGCCGTCCAGCGGCGCGTTCATCTCCCCGCCGAGGCCCGCGCGGGATCGGGGCGCACGGCGCACTCGCCGGCACGGGCGCCACAGCCGGACCCCGGGGGCGCGGCGACCGCGGCTGGAGTCGGGGTCTGGGCGCCGGGGGACGCCGAGCCGAGGGCTGGATCCGGGAAGACGCGGAGAAGGCGACGTCGGTCTGGGTCTGGAGGGCACGGAAACGGCGCCTGAGTCCTGGGGCGATGGCAGAAACGGGAGCTAGACTCCCGGGCGCGCGAAGACGGAGCGAAACTGGAGTCCGTGGGGCGCAGAGACGGAGGCTGGAATCCAGAGGACGCGGAGGCAGCGGCTGGAGTCCGGGCGAGGCGGAGACGGCGGCGGGGTCCCCAGGGCCGAGGAGTTGGCGACTGGAGCCCGGAGGGCGCGGAGACTGCGGCTGGAGCCCGAGGGCGCGCGGGGACGCAGCTACATTCCGGAGGGCACAGAGACCACGAGCGGCCGGAGCCGGGTGATGCGGGGGCAGCAGAGCCGACCGCCCCGTCACACCATCGCCGGGGCTCCCCCAGCCGGGCCGCCCGTTCTCCTCGGGCTGGGGGTCCCCAAAGTCCCAAGTCGGGGTGGGGGGCGCTCTAGCCCCCGATCCCCCCGAATCGCAGCCGGCGGGGCCGCGCGGGCGTCCGGCAGGGGGTGCGCGGCATGTCCGAGGCAGCCCCGGGATGCAGCCGCCCCGAGACCCCCGCGTTCCTGCACCGCCCGCGCGCAGACGGAGCCGCGCGGCCGCGAGCCCGCACTTTGAGAATTGTCGAGCCGCCGGCGGCCGAGCTTCCAGCGAGTTCCGACGCCGTCGCGGTCGCCGTCGCCAACCGAGCCTTGGCCCCGCCCCTCGCCCCTCCCCCTGCCCCTGCCCCCCTCCGCGGGCTCTTCAGGAAATGACGTCCCGCCTCGCGCCTGGCGGTTGCCTGGAGACGGGGTGAAACAGTCCGGCCCCAGAGAAGAAAGGGGTGAAAGTGGGGGTAGGGGTGGGAGCCCCAGGGGTGATGAGTTACCCCCACTTCTCCAGCCGGGGGTCAGGGGGTGGACCTCAAAAACTGTGCTCTTACGTGGTCGAAGCATGTTCATCAGGATGGCTTTGGAGCAAGTAGCCAGCTAGCTAATTTACAATTGGAGAAAATAACCAACTTCTTGCCTCTAAAGTGCTAAATGCTTCAGGCTGTTTTCTACGTTGAAACCTTGCGATCCTCTCTTGCACGCACGAACATTCAAATGCGTGTGTTTATGTGGGCGATTGTTGAGCACCTACTGTGTGCACAGATCTGTCTGGGCCAGCACAGACTTGGTACCTGCGGGATCCAGCTCCGGTGCAGGGCTAGATCAGACTGGACCTCTGCCCTATATTCAGCACATAGCAAACACATGTTCACAGATATGAAGTGGACACAACACACATATGTGGATATAAAATAGAAAAAGATTTCAGAATAAGGGAGTGGGTTATATCAATGTCAAGATCAGGGTTGTGATCTCATCAACACTGAGGGAACCTGGGTGAAGGGTGTATGGAAAGTCTGTGTATTATTGCTTAAAACTGCATGTGAATCTATAATTATCTCAAAATAAACATTTTTAAAGATGTGTTTGAAGTGTGTTGAGGAAAAACTATTCTATCCCTTTCTCTCCCAAAACAAATGGGAAGATGCTCCAAGATACTCCCTCCCCTAAATACAATCTAAAGGAAGCCTGTGCTTTTATTCACAGGTGGCTTTCTAAGGAGGCCAGTAGTATGCACACACACAACACACACACACGCATGTCGGTTAGTCCCTAAGTCATGTCTGACTCTTTGCTGCCCCATAGACTGTAGCCCACCAGGCGCCTCTGTCCATGGGACCTCCCAGGCAGGAATACTGGAGTAAGTTATCATTTCCTTCCCTAGGGAATCTTCCCAACCCAGGGGTCGAACCCACATCTCCTGCTTGGCCAGCAGATTCTTTACCCCTGAGCCACCTGGGAAGCCGGCATACACACACACACACGTTGGGTATATGCGTGCAAAGTCGCTTCAGTCGTGTCTGACTCTTTGCAAACCGATGGACTGTAGTCCACCAGGCTTCTCTATCCACGGGATTCTCCAGGCAAGAATGCTGCCTTGCCCACCTCCACGGGATCGTCTCAGCCGAAGGCTCTCACTCAAGTCTCTTGTATCTCCTGCAATGGCAGGTGGGTTCTTTACTGCCAGTGCCGCCTGGGAAACCCAAGCTATCTTCTATAGAAAACTGTATTCCACCCCCCCCCCCCAAATGTTCTGGAATTGCCGTTCAAAAGCCATGTGTCTTCTGTCTGGGAGAGGGAGGGCTGGGGTGTGGCAGGCTGAAGGAGCAGGTTTGAGCTGATCTCTGAAGCATGAATCATTGACTCCTCTTCATTCACCATTTCCCAGGCACTTATTCTGTCCTGGATCTTATGCTGAGTGCTGAGGACTCCAGTTAAAAGGACAAAGTATTTTACCTTAAGGAGGTTATAGTCTAGCAGGGGAGGAAGTCCACATAAATAAATAGAGTTAAAAATCAGAATGATAAGTACTGCCACGGCTGAGAGAGCCCAGGTTTAGGGGAAGAGAAAATGGCCAGGACTTTATCCGTCCAAGAGCTGACACCTGAATGAAAAGAATGGATTTTCTTTTCTGGACCATGAGGAGTCTTTTCAGCCCTGTAGACATAGTGCACTCCCAAAGCCTAGGCTAGGAACTGAAGCTGTATTATCTCCCTCAAACTGCCCATGCTCCCCTTCATTTCCCTAAAACAGACCGCGATTAAATGAATGCTCAAGGAACATATCTGACAGGGTGGCTTTTTAGCAATACGTGTATGTATTTTATATTTGGCCCTGCTGGGTCCTTGTCGCTGTGTGCAGGCCTTCTTCGGTTACAGAGAGCGGGGCCGCTCTCTAGTTGCAGTGGGCAGACATCACGGTGGTTTCTCCCGTGGCAGAGCACAGGCTCTAGGCGTGGCAGGCTGCAGTCGTTTCGGCTCACGGACTCTAGAGTTGTGACTCCATAGCTGTGGCGCACGGGCTTAGTTGCTCTGAGGCACGTGGGATCTTCCTGGACCAGCAATGGAACCTGTGTCCCTCGCACGGGCACCCAGTCTTCACCACTGAGTCACCAGGGAAGCCCAAGGGGGTGTCTTAACCACCAGTTAAGCTACGTTGGTCATCCCTCTGACAGCCCTGTTAGAGAAGTTCATACTGTGCATCTTTCTTTCTCCTTCTGAACTGCCAGTGAAGCCTTTGATGCTACTCGCCAAAGGCACTTAAGAAAAAAATCAATCTCGCTCACCCCTGAAATATATTAACGGCACACCTCAAAATGCCACCAAGCAGGGCTTAATTATATGCAGTTCAGGTTTTCTGCAAGTGTATTTCATGGTAAGCTTTCGCTTCGTTTGTGTGCTAATTATAATTACTCTGATTGGCTTGATAAATGCATCCCAGGAGCTGAGATCCCCATTCCCAACATTTTATTTCTGTGCAGAGGGTATTTGCAAGAAGGTATTTTGCTGTAGGCAGCAGAAACTACTGTTGCACACACGTTTCAGTAGGAAAAAAGTCCCACTTTCTTCTGCAGACATCAGAAACCATCTGGGATGCTCTGCTATTGCTTAATGTCATAGAGGCCGATTTAGGGGGCAGACAAGTGCAAGGGCATGGGAAAAGAACTCTCTGGGGCATTGTCCATCCACCTTACAGAACCTCCTTCGTATCAGTTTGCACTGTGTACCTCCGCATGCCAGGTAGCGTGTAACTGGGCTCAAACCTCAAGAATCCTATTTCATGTCTGAAGATGTGTTTGTCGTTCAGAAATAAGCTCTTGGAAACCCAAGATGCCTGGGCTCCTGAGGGCTGCGCTGCCTCTGGCCTTCAAGATCTGGATGGAAATCCTGAGGTCTTGAGCAGTCCTGGCCTTGGTCGCATACTGCCCTCTTCAGAAGGAAAATAGAATTTTCTGGTATCAGTTGCAGGCTTCCTTTGGCTGTCTTCACCAAAGCTGCTTGTAATAGAGCCCACTGTCATTTCCCAGCTCTGGCAAATCAATGCCCTAATCCTGTGGATGTTTCTGGAAACGTGGACACACTGGTGCGGTTGAAAAGGCAAAGGGGAGAAGACTGAACTGTATTTGATTCTTTGTGTTCTTTGTGTGCAACTGGATTTGCAGTTGTTTATTTCTCATGTGTTTGTTTTAACCAAAAGACAACATATCAGATTGCACTCTGGGTATTGGGCAGAAAACCATTATTCCAACCTCAATATGTCCCGTTATTAGTTGAGTGACGCCTGGTAAACGGCATTTCATTCCAACCCCCCAAGCTATAAGCCTTTGATGCTACTCGCCAAAGGCACTTAAGAAAAAAATCAATCTCGCTCACCCCTGAAATATATTAACGGCACACCTCAAAATGCCACCAAGCAGGGCTTAATTATATGCAGTTCAGGTTTTCTGCAAGTGTATTTCATGGTAAGCTTTCGCTTCGTTTGTGTGCTAATTATAATTACTCTGATTGGCTTGATAAATGCATCCCAGGAGCTGAGATCCCCATTCCCAACATTTTATTTCTGTGCAGAGGGTATTTGCAAGAAGGTATTTTGCTGTAGGCAGCAGAAACTACTGTTGCACACACGTTTCAGTAGGAAAAAAGTCCCACTTTCTTCTGCAGACATCAGAAACCATCTGGGATGCTCTGCTATTGCTTAATGTCATAGAGGCCGATTTAGGGGGCAGACAAGTGCAAGGGCATGGGAAAAGAACTCTCTGGGGCATTGTCCATCCACCTTACAGAACCTCCTTCGTATCAGTTTGCACTGTGTACCTCCGCATGCCAGGTAGCGTGTAACTGGGCTCAAACCTCAAGAATCCTATTTCATGTCTGAAGATGTGTTTGTCGTTCAGAAATAAGCTCTTGGAAACCCAAGATGCCTGGGCTCCTGAGGGCTGCGCTGCCTCTGGCCTTCAAGATCTGGATGGAAATCCTGAGGTCTTGAGCAGTCCTGGCCTTGGTCGCATACTGCCCTCTTCAGAAGGAAAATAGAATTTTCTGGTATCAGTTGCAGGCTTCCTTTGGCTGTCTTCACCAAAGCTGCTTGTAATAGAGCCCACTGTCATTTCCCAGCTCTGGCAAATCAATGCCCTAATCCTGTGGATGTTTCTGGAAACGTGGACACACTGGTGCGGTTGAAAAGGCAAAGGGGAGAAGACTGAACTGTATTTGATTCTTTGTGTTCTTTGTGTGCAACTGGATTTGCAGTTGTTTATTTCTCATGTGTTTGTTTTAACCAAAAGACAACATATCAGATTGCACTCTGGGTATTGGGCAGAAAACCATTATTCCAACCTCAATATGTCCCGTTATTAGTTGAGTGACGCCTGGTAAACGGCATCTCTGCTCAATTGTAAAATGGAGCTTCTAAACCTTCGCTGTCTCCTCGGAGGGCAGCTATAAGTACCACGCCCTGTGCCATAAGTAAAAGCATGACACACGTGCATAGGGTGGCCTGATGTTGTCAGTTCCTCCTCTTTTCTATGGCAATTTTTGAAATTCTTTTTCTGTTTCATAGTCATTTGGAACTTTTCCCTTTCTCTCCTGGAATGTATACTCAGAAAGCAATAGAGATTAATTTCATTTGAGATGCATTTCCCATGGGACATATAGAAAAATACAGCAAATGTTTATAGAGTGCCAGAGACTGTTTTAAGCCCTTGTAAACATTTTAAGTCACTCCATCTCCCAATTATTCTGTAAAAAGAGATAACCACTACCACCACCATCATCCTTGTGAAATAGAAAATTGAGACCTAGGGACAGAACTATCCCCAAGGTTATAGAGGTAGCTTATGAAAGAGTTGGGGTTTGAACGCAGGCCATCTGACTCTAGGATTCTTACTCAATCACTGTGCTGTACAGTCTCTCAAACGTCTGGTTCAGGGCTTCCCTGGTGGTCCAGTGGGTAAGGACACCGCCTTGCAGTGCAAGGGGCGCCAGTTCGATCCCTGGCCTGGGAGGATCCCATGTGCTGTGGAGCGGCTGGCCCGATGTGTCCAACTACTGAGCCAAAGCTCTGGAGCGCATGCGCCTAGAGCTGGTGCTCTACAGCAAGAGAGGCCATTGTGATGGGAGGCCCGTACGGGCTAAAGAACAAAGATGGGTGAAAATAAATAAATGGAGGACCAATAGAAATGGCCAAAAAAAAAAAAAGTCTGGTTCAGAGATGCTGAAAGGCCCCCAATAGGAATGGCATGAAGACCACATTTTCTTGTAAGGGCTGGGAAATGTCAGAGGTTACAAAGAAGCCACATACCAACGATTCTTGGTTGGTAAGCTTATATTTTGTGGTAGAGAGGATAAGCAGGGGTTTAATAAAAAAAGCTATCCTTGTGAGGACTTCCTGGTGGCTCAGTGGATAAGAATCTGCCTACCAATCCAGGGAACACGGATTCTATCCCTGGTCTAGGAAGGTTTCATGTCTCAGAGCAATGAAGCCCACGTGCCACAACTCTAGAACCCTGCGCTCTAGAACCCATGAACCACAACTGCCACACTCGCGAGCTGCAGCTACTGAAGCCTGAGCACCTAGAGCTGGGGCTTTTCAACAAGAGAAACCACAAAATGAGAAGTCAGGGCACCACAGTGAAGAGTAACCCCACTCGCCAGCTGCGACAAGAGAAAGCCCGTGCAAAGCAATGAAGACCCAGCGCAGCCAAAAATAAATAGATACACATTAAAAAAAAAAAAATGATGTTATTAGAGAGATGGAGATGCAGAGTTTGGGGGGACCCCTGGGGCTCTCAGCCTGGACACAGGAGGAGGATGTTCAAAGCCCTTCAGTGGAAAGTGTCCTAGGAAGCCTCCCCCTGCCTCTGGGCTCCCTAAAGAGAGGAGGAGGCTAGCGACCAGAGTGATCACTTCTGCTCCAAGACCGCAGCCTGTCGCTTCCCTGCAGTGTCAGTGGGGACGGGAGCAGCAGAGAAAAGGGACACGTTCACCTCTGACGGGTAGACAGCACAGGCTGCATTGGTGGAAGTGCCAGAAGATAAGAGAGCGGCGAGAAAGAGAGAAAGAACAAAAACATCAGGCAAGGAAGAGAGATACAGGTATTTATCTTAGCCTTGTTTAATCTCCAAAGAGCCCGTCTCACGGTAACAGAGAATCATGTGATGTTTGTGCGGGAAAGGCCGTGGAGCACAGAGCTGATCTCCAGGCTCAGAGCCCCTCTCTGATATCTGTCACCTGTGTGGCCCTGGGCAAGTCATGGAGGGCATTGGCACCTGGATGCCCTTTCCTGTAAAATGGGGACAGTGACACTGCCGTCAGCGTCATACTGAATGTTGATTGAACTCAGGTATGCCACGGGGGATCGCCCTGCCCGGCACACGCTAGACACTCCCGCAAGAGCTGGCGTCTGTCTTGGTGACCGCCCTTGCGGCACAGGAGGCTCTCAAGATCAGCACCACAGCCTCTTACCTCTTTGTCCAGTCCTCAGCAGCAGAACAAGCACATAGTAGGTGCTCAGTGATGACTGTTGAATGTACCCTGAGTTCTCTCCCTCTCCCGCCCTTGGCGACCAGAGGAAGTCATTGTCTTGTCCACAGGCCCTGCGGCAGCTACAGCAGTCTGTCCCAGGCTTTCTCAACTGTCTCTGAAAAGAGCAGTCACTAAGGACTTCCAGAGAGCTAAACCCTTTACAGGCATTGCTTCTTTTAATCCTCATGATAGTTTCTGTGAAACGGGTAGTAGTATTGACCCCACTTAACAGATGAGGAAAACTGAGCATCTGGGCTACAAAGTGGTCTCCCCAAGGTCTGCACAGTTAGTCAAGATAGCACACAACCGGCTCTCACTGTACCTTGGATTAAGACAGATGCGATTGAGGCTCACCTGTCTCACACAGCTTTGGGGAAACAGTGAACTAGGCTGGCGGTGACAAAGGACCGGGAGCTGATCTGTGGGCTGGAAAGAGGCAGAGCCATCGAAGTGACCTCATCGAGAGTGCTGTGTGTAATCCAATTGCTGTGAGGTCTGGAAGAGCTCCTTTAATCAGAGGATTATATATTGGTGACACAGGGACACTCACGCCACACATCAGCTTGGTTCCGATTAGAAAAGCCCCAGAGAAAAAAGCCTTGCCACAGACACATCCCGTGTTAACTGGGGCATTCGTTCAAGCCTTCACGCTGTCTGTCAATTCATCATTCGGACGGTTCTCGGCTCCTCCTCCATTCTGCCAGTCGACCGTTCTGGGGATCCAGGAGGAGCAAGATCACCATGGTTCCCGCCTCCTGGGGCAGACAGTCGGGAGCGGTCGTGTTGTGTGCATCGGTACTATCTGTCACCTGTGTGGCCCTGGGCAAGTCATGGAGGGCATTGGCACCTGGATGCCCTTTCCTGTAAAATGGGGACAGTGACACTGCCGTCAGCGTCATACTGAATGTTGATTGAACTCAGGTATGCCACGGGGGATCGCCCTGCCCGGCACACGCTAGACACTCCCGCAAGAGCTGGCGTCTGTCTTGGTGACCGCCCTTGCGGCACAGGAGGCTCTCAAGATCAGCACCACAGCCTCTTACCTCTTTGTCCAGTCCTCAGCAGCAGAACAAGCACATAGTAGGTGCTCAGTGATGACTGTTGAATGTACCCTGAGTTCTCTCCCTCTCCCGCCCTTGGCGACCAGAGGAAGTCATTGTCTTGTCCACAGGCCCTGCGGCAGCTACAGCAGTCTGTCCCAGGCTTTCTCAACTGTCTCTGAAAAGAGCAGTCACTAAGGACTTCCAGAGAGCTAAACCCTTTACAGGCATTGCTTCTTTTAATCCTCATGATAGTTTCTGTGAAACGGGTAGTAGTATTGACCCCACTTAACAGATGAGGAAAACTGAGCATCTGGGCTACAAAGTGGTCTCCCCAAGGTCTGCACAGTTAGTCAAGATAGCACACAACCGGCTCTCACTGTACCTTGGATTAAGACAGATGCGATTGAGGCTCACCTGTCTCACACAGCTTTGGGGAAACAGTGAACTAGGCTGGCGGTGACAAAGGACCGGGAGCTGATCTGTGGGCTGGAAAGAGGCAGAGCCATCGAAGTGACCTCATCGAGAGTGCTGTGTGTAATCCAATTGCTGTGAGGTCTGGAAGAGCTCCTTTAATCAGAGGATTATATATTGGTGACACAGGGACACTCACGCCACACATCAGCTTGGTTCCGATTAGAAAAGCCCCAGAGAAAACAGCCTTGCCACAGACACATCCCGTGTTAACTGGGGCATTCGTTCATGCCTTCACGCTGTCTGTCCATTCATCATTCGGACGGTTCTCGGCTCCTCCTCCATTCTGCCAGACGACCGTTCTGGGGATCCAGGAGGAGCAAGATCACCATGGTTCCCGCCCTCCTGGGGCAGACAGTCGGGAGCGGTCGTGTTGTGTGCATCGGAATCACTGTGAGGTGGCAGGAGGGGGCGCGGGATGAGCCTGGTCGTGAGGGTCCCACACCAGGCTCCCCAGCTAGCAGCTCCTTCTCCGTGCCCTCTTTTGGCCTCACAGAGAAGAATCAGTACTACAGGCAGACTTAGCTAAATTTTCTGCTTATGTAACCCTGGAGAAATCGTGTTATCTCTCTGAGCCTCAGTTTCTTCATTTATTAAAAAAAAAAAGCTATGAAAAGGGCTATAAAAAAGGAATAGTTGGAAGGCTGGTGGAGACAATACATGTAAAGCAAGCAGTTTGTTGCTTGGTAGTTTTGGGCTGCTATAAAAACTGCTTTGAGAAAATAACTCCTTAATTTGCCTTATCTGTACTGATCTTGTAAAGCTTTTTGCTTTTTAGCAGCAAAATGCTTTGAATTTCTGGTTCATTTTCTCACTGCTCCTCAAGGAAACTTTTTGGTTCTTGTGTTTCTATTTTTAACTTCAGTCTTCTGGGAAATTATGAAAAAGAACACTGTTCTCAGGACCCTCTGTACATGGTTGGCCAAGTATTTTCGCTCTCAGCCTCAGTCTTTCCACCTGTACGGTGAGGGGCTTGGAGGCAGGGATCAGCAGACATTTCTAGCTCTAAGAATTAAGTTTTTGTTTCTAGGCAGAAGAGGAGAAGTAGAGGGGAGGACAAGGGCAAGGACCGGGAGCTGATCTGTGGGCTGGAAAGAGGCAGAGCCATCGAAGTGACCTCATCGAGAGTGCTGTGTGTAATCCAATTGCTGTGAGGTCTGGAAGAGCTCCTTTAATCAGAGGATTATATATTGGTGACACAGGGACACTCACGCCACACATCAGCTTGGTTCCGATTAGAAAAGCCCCAGAGAAAACAGCCTTGCCACAGACACATCCCGTGTTAACTGGGGCATTCGTTCATGCCTTCACGCTGTCTGTCCATTCATCATTCGGACGGTTCTCGGCTCCTCCTCCATTCTGCCAGACGACCGTTCTGGGGATCCAGGAGGAGCAAGATCACCATGGTTCCCGCCCTCCTGGGGCAGACAGTCGGGAGCGGTCGTGTTGTGTGCATCGGAATCACTGTGAGGTGGCAGGAGGGGGCGCGGGATGAGCCTGGTCGTGAGGGTCCCACACCAGGCTCCCCAGCTAGCAGCTCCTTCTCCGTGCCCTCTTTTGGCCTCACAGAGAAGAATCAGTACTACAGGCAGACTTAGCTAAATTTTCTGCTTATGTAACCCTGGAGAAATCGTGTTATCTCTCTGAGCCTCAGTTTCTTCATTTAATAAAAAAAAAAAAGCTATGGAAAGGGCTATAAAAAAGGAATAGTTGGAAGGCTGGTGGAGACAATACATGTAAAGCAAGCAGTTTGTTGCTTGGTAGTTTTGGGCTGCTATAAAAACTGCTTTGAGAAAATAACTCCTTAATTTGCCTTATCTGTACTGATCTTGTAAAGCTTTTTGCTTTTTAGCAGCAAAATGCTTTGAATTTCTGGTTCATTTTCTCACTGCTCCTCAAGGAAACTTTTTGGTTCTTGTGTTTCTATTTTTAACTTCAGTCTTCTGGGAAATTATGAAAAAGAACACTGTTCTCAGGACCCTCTGTACATGGTTGGCCAAGTATTTTCGCTCTCAGCCTCAGTCTTTCCACCTGTACGGTGAGGGGCTTGGAGGCAGGGATCAGCAGACATTTCTAGCTCTAAGAATTAAGTTTTTGTTTCTAGGCAGAAGAGGAGAAGTAGAGGGGAGGACAAGGGCAAGGAAGAGACTTGAAGAGTTTTCTGAAGGTTCTGAGCAGATGTAGATTTAGAATTCTGTCTCCATGACTGACTGATGACTTCCTCTGACTGATTGGAGGCTCATAATGTCTCTTTGCCTCCAGGTCTCAACCAGCAGCTGATGGTCCTAGCTGCCTTTCAGCAAGTTTTGTGATTTTTGCCTTTACCTTTGACCATCTTCAAAGACACTCGACAAACATCATTGTTACATTTACGGGGCCCAGTGTGCCCACGTGCTTCGCAAATTGTGTCAGAGAGTCTATAACTGTTACAGACGAGTGCTCACACTCGGCATTCTTCTTTATTCTTTGGAAATTTGATATTCTCATTGACCTTCTATGAAGGTTATACAGTACAAGGAGTTCCAACATCCCAGAATTCTAGCGATGTTTTTAAAACCACTGGAGCCTTAAAGTTTATATTCATTCAACAAGCATGCATCAGGTCCCTACTACGTGCCAGGCCCTGGGAGGGGCTGCAAGAGCTGAACCCTAGTCATTGTGTTCATTGGCTCTCATTGACTCAGGAATAATACATAAAGAATAATACTGGCCTGTGTTGCAATAGAGTGTATTAGCTATTTTCTATTGGTGTATAACAAAGGAGAACAAACTCGGGAGCTTACACAATACACCTTTATTATCTCATAGTTTCCATGGGTCAGGAGTCTGGGCATGGCTTAGCTCCTTCCTCTGTTCACTCTCCCAAATGAGTACCACCTAGGTGTTGGCAGGGCTCTATTCTCATTCGAAGGCTTGATGAAGGAAGGACTCACTTCCGCATTTCTTCAGTTGATGACAGAGTTTATCTTTTGTGACAGTGCAGCTGAAGGCCCCACCTGTTTTTTGCTGGCCGTTGGCTAGGGGCTGCACAATTTTTTGCCATGTGGCCTGTACAGGGCTGCTGACATAGTCAAAGCTAGCAAAGAAATCTCTCTCTCCCGTCCACTGAGACTACGATAGCATCTAGACCAAAACTGAGTCTTCTACAATGTACGGTAATCTTAGGACCACCATACCCTCGTCTTTGTCATGAAAGTTAACCTAATCAAGAGTGACACCCGAGCACTGTTGCTGTATGTTTTTGGTTAGAAGCAATGGACCAAGTGTGACAAGCGCCCAGGGGAGGAAGCCCTGATTCTTCTGGGTGAAGTCAGGAAGACTTCCTGAAAGAGGGGACATGTGAAGGGCGACACTGGAAGGATGAGTAAGGGGTCATCAGGTAGGCGTGCTGGGAAGGGCACTTGAAGAAGGAACAGCATGAATGAAGACACAGAGGCAGGAAGGAGCACAGACGGTTCAGAAGACTACAAGCAAGTTGGGTTCCGCAAGCATGTGGCCAGAGATTTGGACAGGGGGCATGAATGATAGACAACAGAGGCAAAAAAGGAAGACGAGTCCCCTCGGCATTCTTCTTTATTCTTTGGAAATTTGATATTCTCATTGACCTTCTATGAAGGTTATACAGTACAAGGAGTTCCAACATCCCAGAATTCTAGCGATGTTTTTAAAACCACTGGAGCCTTAAAGTTTATATTCATTCAACAAGCATGCATCAGGTCCCTACTACGTGCCAGGCCCTGGGAGGGGCTGCAAGAGCTGAACCCTAGTCATTGTGTTCATTGGCTCTCATTGACTCAGGAATAATACATAAAGAATAATACTGGCCTGTGTTGCAATAGAGTGTATTAGCTATTTTCTATTGGTGTATAACAAAGGAGAACAAACTCGGGAGCTTACACAATACACCTTTATTATCTCATAGTTTCCATGGGTCAGGAGTCTGGGCATGGCTTAGCTCCTTCCTCTGTTCACTCTCCCAAATGAGTACCACCTAGGTGTTGGCAGGGCTCTATTCTCATTCGAAGGCTTGATGAAGGAAGGACTCACTTCCGTACTTCTTCAGTTGATGACAGAGTTTATCTTTTGTGACAGTGCAGCTGAAGGCCCCACCTGTTTTTTGCTGGCCGTTGGCTAGGGGCTGCACAATTTTTTGCCATGTGGCCTGTACAGGGCTGCTGACATAGTCAAAGCTAGCAAAGAAATCTCTCTCTCCCGTCCACTGAGACTACGATAGCATCTAGACCAAAACTGAGTCTTCTACAATGTACGGTAATCTTAGGACCACCATACCCTCGTCTTTGTCATGAAAGTTAACCTAATCAAGAGTGACACCCGAGCACTGTTGCTGTATGTTTTTGGTTAGAAGCAATGGACCAAGTGTGACAAGCGCCCAGGGGAGGAAGCCCTGATTCTTCTGGGTGAAGTCAGGAAGACTTCCTGAAAGAGGGGACATGTGAAGGGCGACACTGGAAGGATGAGTAAGGGGTCATCAGGTAGGCGTGCTGGGAAGGGCACTTGAAGAAGGAACAGCATGAATGAAGACACAGAGGCAGGAAGGAGCACAGACGGTTCAGAAGACTACAAAAAAGTTGGGTTCCGCAAGCATGTGGCCAGAGATTTGGCTGGAGACAGGGTGGACAGAGGTGAATCATGATGGACGACAAATGCTGAGTTAGGCGATTTAGATAGTATCCTAACAGCAACGGCGAACCCTCCGTGTGAAGGTGTGGATTCCTATTCTTCCTAGAGGAGCATCCGGCACCTTCTCTAACAGCTCTCGAAGATGTATAACAGCTCTTGCATTTCATAAGGAATCCTCAGCGAAGATGGCACTCTTTCAAGAGCATGATAGACAGTGGAGCTTGCTAAAAATATGCATGCCCCTCCACGGGGCAGCAAACCATAGACTGTTTACCTTGGAAGGCAGCAAAGTCAGGCTGAGCTGGGTTCAAGTCCTAGTTCTACCACCACCCGCTTGTTGGTAAGACCTTGAGCAAGTGACAAATCCCTCTGGCCTGTTTCCTCATCCACGAAATGCAGACAGTAAAGAGTGCAATGAGGATGGAACATGATCGTATCTGCCAGGCACTCATCTGGGATACAGCACGTGTATTGTTCCCTGAGGCGACATAGGAGAGTGCCACACACCGAGTGGCTTATTTTCTTACCATTCCAGAGGTTGGAAGTCTGAAATGAAGGTATCCACAGGGTTCTGTCTTTTGTGGCCTCTCTCTGTGGCTTGTGGATGGCTATTTCCTCTCTGGGTCTTCACACCATCTTCCCTCTGTGGCTACTGGCACGGGTCTGTCCAAATTTCCTCTTGCTGTTGTTGTTGTTCAGTCACTAAGCCATGTCGGACTCTTTGTGACCCCATGGACTGCACGCCAGGTTTCCCTGTCCTTCACCATCACCTGGAGTTTGCTCAAATGCCCGTTCATTGAGTCAGTGATACTTTGTAACCTTTTCATCCTCTGCCGCTCCCTTCTCCTTTTGTCTTTCATCTTTCCCAGCATCAGGGTCTTTTCCAGTGAGTCAGCTCTTTGCATCAGGGGGCCAGTTATTGGAGGTTCAGTTTTAGCATCAGTCCTTCCAATAAATATTCAGGATTGATTCCACAAATCAGACTAGATTCAAGGTTATCCTAAAGCATTTCAGTCCATTACAGAGGCAGGAAGGAGCACAGACGGTTCAGAAGACTACAAGCAAGTTGGGTTCCGCAAGCATGTGGCCAGAGATTTGGCTGGAGACAGGGTGGACAGAGGTGAATCATGATGGACGACAAATGCTGAGTTAGGCGATTTAGATAGTATCCTAACAGCAACGGCGAACCCTCCGTGTGAAGGTGTGGATTCCTATTCTTCCTAGAGGAGCATCCGGCACCTTCTCTAACAGCTCTCGAAGATGTATAACAGCTCTTGCATTTCATAAGGAATCCTCAGCGAAGATGGCACTCTTTCAAGAGCATGATAGACAGTGGAGCTTGCTAAAAATATGCATGCCCCTCCACGGGGCAGCAAACCATAGACTGTTTACCTTGGAAGGCAGCAAAGTCAGGCTGAGCTGGGTTCAAGTCCTAGTTCTACCACCACCCGCTTGTTGGTAAGACCTTGAGCAAGTGACAAATCCCTCTGGCCTGTTTCCTCATCCACGAAATGCAGACAGTAAAGAGTGCAATGAGGATGGAACATGATCGTATCTGCCAGGCACTCATCTGGGATACAGCACGTGTATTGTTCCCTGAGGCGACATAGGAGAGTGCCACACACCGAGTGGCTTATTTTCTTACCATTCCAGAGGTTGGAAGTCTGAAATGAAGGTATCCACAGGGTTCTGTCTTTTGTGGCCTCTCTCTGTGGCTTGTGGATGGCTATTTCCTCTCTGGGTCTTCACACCATCTTCCCTCTGTGGCTACTGGCACGGGTCTGTCCAAATTTCCTCTTGCTGTTGTTGTTGTTCAGTCACTAAGCCATGTCGGACTCTTTGTGACCCCATGGACTGCACGCCAGGTTTCCCTGTCCTTCACCATCACCTGGAGTTTGCTCAAATGCCCGTTCATTGAGTCAGTGATACTTTGTAACCTTTTCATCCTCTGCCGCTCCCTTCTCCTTTTGTCTTTCATCTTTCCCAGCATCAGGGTCTTTTCCAGTGAGTCAGCTCTTTGCATCAGGGGGCCAGTTATTGGAGGTTCAGTTTTAGCATCAGTCCTTCCAATAAATATTCAGGATTGATTCCACAAATCAGACTAGATTCAAGGTTATCCTAAAGATTCCATTTTAACTTATTCACTTCTTTAACGACCTTGTCTCCAAATATAGCCATGTTCTAGAGTTATGCTTTGTCCTAGGGTTAGGATGTCAATGTAGGAATTTGGAGGTGGACACATTTCAGCCCACAAGAGTATACTCTCAAATAATGTTAGCCACTTCTTCCTCTACCTCTAATTGGGGAAAATCCTTATCTTCCACTTTCAGGCATGATTTCTCTGCCTCTCCTAACTATTCCATAAGAACAAACTTGTCTCATCAGCAACCTTTCAGAAGGATGTGTATTCACGGTTCACTTTGTAAGTAACAATAATAGCCAGGCAGTCTGTGAGGCTCTCCCACCACCTGACGAATCAGTTGAATAACCTTTCTTTAATTTAATTCAACGACAGTCATTTTCTGGAACACACCATTACAAGGGAGCAGTATGATCTCCAGGGCTTTGGGGTGCCTAATTAAAAGGCAGTGTAGCAAAAAAAGGATATTGCAGTTACATCTCAGAATCATATTGTCCTGATTTGGGAGCTGGAGGGAAGGAGGAGTTTTTTTTACTGAACTGTAAGTAGGTTGGGCAGGGTGACCCAGGGAGACTTGGGGGTGGCAGGGGGTGGCGGGGGCTGACGGGGGTGCCCCGAGAGTCACCGGGAGAAGGCTCTGTGCTATGGTGAAGTTTGCTTGCCAGAGTAAGCCAAAGTCATTCCTCATTCCTTACGGGTGATGGGCCTGGAAGGTCGGCTCATGGTCTGAGATGGTCATTGGCTGAAGAATTTCAAGAGCAGTTCATCCATTTTTAACACTAACTCATACAGCAGCACCTCCTTATGGAACACTCGTTAGGTCCTACTTACGGTGAACGTTAATAATAACGACAACTGCAAATCTCAGTTGTAGACCTGAGATGGGACCTGGGGTTCGATGCTTCTCACAGGCTCCAAGTGATTCCACTGCTGCGGTGCCTAGACTTTCACCGGGGTCCTCACCTGGATCCTTTGCAAAGATGCAGTGGTGGACGGGCGCCAGGCACTGAAGGGCTGGATTCAGGATTGCCATCCTGAGTCCTGGTTCCACCTCACTTCGCCATGTGACCAGGGCAAGGGACTAAATCCTTCGCTTTTTACAGTGGGAGTAAACTGAGGATGATCATTCCTACCTACCTCAGCTTAAATGAGGTGAGGGGATGGTGAAGGGTGAGCAACAGAAACCCATGGAAGGTTTTCAGGGACAGCTTTCCTTTCTTTGGATCTCAATGTAAGATTCATAGATTCAGTATGGCTCCGTGATTAAGAGCAAAACATAGGCTGTAGCGTCTGACTGACCTTGGATTAGACCCAAACTCAGGCACCTCTGAGAGCCTCAGTTTCTGTGTCTGTAAAATGGACGTAAACATCGTACCTGTCTTCCTTGTGTGGTCTCTTTGAGAATTCAGTCATAAAATGCATGTAACGTGCTAAGCACAGTGCCCCTCACACAGTTATTCCTCTTTAAATGCCATATAACGATAATGATTAATTTAGTTAATGTGTTGTAATTATTGTTAAGTCAAAATAAGATGATGAACTTGGAATCCCCTTTTTTTAAAAAAATAAAAAGATTTATTAATTTATTTATTTTGGGCGGGAGTCGGGATGGGGAGGGAGAGGAGCAGGCGGGCCACTTTTATTGGTCTTTCATTTGTCTATTTTCATCCATCTTTATTCTTTGGCTCCTGTGGGCCTCCCATCACGGTGGCGTCTGTCGTTACAGAGCGCCGGCTCTGGGCGCATGCGCCCCAGAGCTCCAGCTCGGTAAATGGTGAAGTTTGCCAGAGTAAGCCAAAGTCATTCCTCATTCCTTACGGTGATGGGCCTGGAAGGTCGGCTCATGGTCTGAGATGGTCATTGGCTGAAGAATTTCAAGAGCAGTTCATCCATTTTTAACACTAACTCATACAGCAGCACCTCCTTATGGAACACTCGTTAGGTCCTACTTACGGTGAACGTTAATAATAACGACAACTGCAAATCTCAGTTGTAGACCTGAGATGGGACCTGGGGTTCGATGCTTCTCACAGGCTCCAAGTGATTCCACTGCTGCGGTGCCTAGACTTTCACCGGGGTCCTCACCTGGATCCTTTGCAAAGATGCAGTGGTGGACGGGCGCCAGGCACTGAAGGGCTGGATTCAGGATTGCCATCCTGAGTCCTGGTTCCACCTCACTTCGCCATGTGACCAGGGGCAAGGGACTAAATCCCTTCGCTTTTCACAGTGGGAGTAAACTGAGGATGATCATTCCTACCTACCTCAGCTTAAATGAGGTGAGGGGATGGTGAAGGGTGAGCAACAGAAACCCATGGAAGGTTTTCAGGGACAGCTTTCCTTTCTTTGGATCTCAATGTAAGATTCATAGATTCAGTATGGCTCCGTGATTAAGAGCAAAACATAGGCTGTAGCGTCTGACTGACCTTGGATTAGACCCAAACTCAGGCACCTCTGAGAGCCTCAGTTTCTGTGTCTGTAAAATGGACGTAAACATCGTACCTGTCTTCCTTGTGTGGTCTCTTTGAGAATTCAGTCATAAAATGCATGTAACGTGCTAAGCACAGTGCCCCTCACACAGTTATTCCTCTTTAAATGCCATATAACGATAATGATTAATTTAGTTAATGTGTTGTAATTATTGTTAAGTCAAAATAAGATGATGAACTTGGAATCCCCTTTTTTTAAAAAAATAAAAAGATTTATTAATTTATTTATTTTGGGCGGGAGTCGGGATGGGGAGGGAGAGGAGCAGGCGGGCCACTTTTATTGGTCTTTCATTTGTCTATTTTCATCCATCTTTGTTCTTTGGCTCCTGTGGGCCTCCCATCACGGTGGCGTCTGTCGTTACAGAGCGCCGGCTCTGGGCGCATGCGCCCCAGAGCTCCAGCTCGGTAAATGGACACATGGGTCCAGCCGCTCCGCGGCACGTGGGATCTTCCCAGGCCAGGGATCGAACTGGCGCCCCTTGCACTGCAAGGCGGTGTCCTTACCCACTGGACCACCAGGGGAAGCCCGGAATCTCTTTATAAACCATCAAGACAACAAACAAAGGTGAGAATGTGATCTCAGGGTTCATGAGTTTCATTCAAATTTGCGCTTTGGACCCCTCCCTGGAAGAAGCTGTTCAGGACAGAGTGTGGCCAGGGGGCCCTGCTCTGAGCTGAGAAGGTAGGTCCTGGAAAGGACACACGGATTCCCTGTTTCCCTGACCTTTGCTGAAGAAGGGGGTTAGACAATGGCCCTGTAGTGAGGTGCTCAGAGAGAAGGAGGTGAACCTGGAACACATGGGACACCTAACCAACGCGGGGGCTAGAGGTCAGGAAAAGCTTCCTGGAGAGACAGAGCCTGAGCCAAATCTTAGGAGGAGAAGGCAGGGGAAGAGAGCTGACTGGAGCGGGTGCTCCAGAATTGAAGTCTAACTCCTCCATGTGTCGTAAGGAATGAGTGGGGGTCTGCCACATGGTGAAGATGGAGAAATGCAGAAATCCCCTTCAAGCAATAAATGTCAGAGATGTTCCACCTCATTCGTGAGCAGGGAATTACAGATTAAAACCACAACAGATGTTATTTCATACCTACCAGATTGGCAAAAATCAAAGTATCTGACATTACCAAATATTGGCAAGATTAGGGTACAAGAGGTACTGCCTACAGAGCTGGTGGGAGTGTAAATTGGCACAATGACTGTGGAAAACTACTTGGCGATCTCTCAGAGACTTGAAGACATGCCCAATCTCTACCGCTTGCTGAAATCTCCGGAGGAACTCTCAGACTTTTGTTCCCAGAAAGTGTCAGTTAGTTTCTGCTGCATAACAAGCCACTGTGAGACAACGATCGCTTACGTATCTCATACTTCTGCGGGTCAGAGGGGCAGTTCTTCCGGTCTGGCTCAGCCGATCTGGTCTCACTGGACTCTGTCATGAGCAGGATTGGCAGCTGCAAGAACGAGGCTGCACTCACATCCTGCAGGCTGTTGGCTGGGATAAAATCTGGGCCGCCTGTCTCTCGTCCTCCAGCTCTATGAGTGATGAGCACCCTTGCCTGCCACAGGGGTCTCCTGAAGAAATGAAAGCGGTTAGACACTTGCTTGTTGGCTAATAACCTAGTTTAGGGAAAGGCAACCTTAGTATTCTCTCTCTTTCTTTCCTTAGTCACAGCTTTATTGACGTATGATTGATGTACCATACAATTTACCCACTTAATTCAATGGTTTTGAATATATTCACAGAATTATGAGATCATCACCACCGTCAATTTTAAAGCCTATCCAATCACTCCCAAATGAAACTCCATACCGTTTGGCCTCCGGTCCCCCAATCTGCTATCTCCCTGAACCCTAGGCAACCAGCAATCTACTTTCTGTCTCTAGAGATGTGCTTATTCTAAGTATGTCATTTAAATAGCATCAAAAATTTGTGGCCCTTGAGGCCTGGCTTCTTTCACTTAGCCCAAAGTTTTCCGGGCTCCTTCATGTGATAGCCTACAGTAGTACTCCCTGCCTTTTTTCTAAATTTTTAAAAAGTTTTTAGTTCACAGTGGAGTATATAGCCCATTAACAATGTTGTGATCATTTCAGGTGGTCAGCAAAGTGCATACATATACAGGCTTCCATTCTCCCCCAAACTCCCCTCCCATCCGTGTACCACATAACATGGAGCAGAGCTCCCTGTGCTAGAGAGTAGGTCTTTGCTGGTTATTCACTTTATGTATTTATTCTTAATTACAGGATAATTGCTTTAAAATGTTGTGTGCGTGTCTGCCACGCAACAATGTGAATGAGCTGTAAGCATGCGCATAGCCACTGCCTCCTGCAGCTCCTTCCACCTCACAGCCCCCCCACCGCCCCCCTACTGCTCTAGGTCGTCACAGAGCACTGGGCAAGACCTCACCGTGTGGACAGACTATGTTTTGTTTACCCATGCACTCGTTGAGGTTGCATGGACGGTTGGATTGTTTTTACCTTTTGGCTATTACGGATGCTGCTGTGTGGAATATTTACACCATGAATATACATTTCTGGCTCAGCCGATCTGGTCTCACTGGACTCTGTCATGAGCAGGATTGGCAGCTGCAAGAACGAGGCTGCACTCACATCCTGCAGGCTGTTGGCTGGGATAAAATCTGGGCCGCCTGTCTCTCGTCCTCCAGCTCTATGAGTGATGAGCACCCTTGCCTGCCACAGGGGTCTCCTGAAGAAATGAAAGCGGTTAGACACTTGCTTGTTGGCTAATAACCTAGTTTAGGGAAAGGCAACCTTAGTATTCTCTCTCTTTCTTTCCTTAGTCACAGCTTTATTGACGTATGATTGATGTACCATACAATTTACCCACTTAATTCAATGGTTTTGAATATATTCACAGAATTATGAGATCATCACCACCGTCAATTTTAAAGCCTATCCAATCACTCCCAAATGAAACTCCATACCGTTTGGCCTCCGGTCCCCCAATCTGCTATCTCCCTGAACCCTAGGCAATCAGCAATCTACTTTCTGTCTCTAGAGACGTGCTTATTCTAAGTATGTCATTTAAATAGCATCAAAAATTTGTGGCCCTTGAGGCCTGGCTTCTTTCACTTAGCCCAAAGTTTTCCGGGCTCCTTCATGTGATAGCCTACAGTAGTACTCCCTGCCTTTTTTCTAAATTTTTAAAAAGTTTTTAGTTCACAGTGGAGTATATAGCCCATTAACAATGTTGTGATCATTTCAGGTGGTCAGCAAAGCGCATACATATACAGGCTTCCATTCTCCCCCAAACTCCCTCCCATCCGTGTACCAATAACATGGAGCAGAGCTCCCTGTGCTAGAGAGTAGGTCTTTGCTGGTTATTCACTTTATGTATTTATTCTTAATTACAGGATAATTGCTTTAAAATGTTGTGTGCGTGTCTGCCACGCAACAATGTGAATGAGCTGTAAGCATGCGCATAGCCACTGCCTCCTGCAGCTCCTTCCACCTCACAGCCCCCCCACCGCCCCCCTACTGCTCTAGGTCGTCACAGAGCACTGGGCAAGACCTCACCGTGTGGACAGACTATGTTTTGTTTACCCATGCACTCGTTGAGGTTGCATGGACGGTTGGATTGTTTTTACCTTTTGGCTATTACGGATGCTGCTGTGTGGAATATTCACATACAACCTTTTGTATGAATATACATTTCTTTATTTCTCTTAGGAGTAGAGCTTCTGGAACTCTGTGTTTAACCATTTGAAGAACCACTAGGTTGTTTTCCAGAGTGGCTGCACTTAGATTTCTAGCTCTTCAGCCTGAGAGAGATTTATAGCTCTCAAGAATCTGTCTTTTGGGGTCTTCTAAGATTGAGTTCTTTTTTGCTCTTCTTGTTTGTTTGGTTTCTTTGCTGGCTTTTTATAAGCCAGGATTCAGGTGTGACATGGTTCAGGCCTGGTGAAGCTGTGGGCAACTCTGACTGGGCCTCCTGCTGATCTCTGAGGCCCTGACAGGATTTACTACAGCCAGGGATTCCCCCAGCCGCATGCTTTCACGGAGTTCCTGGGGAACCTATCTGTTCCCAGTTCTGTCTCACTCTTGTTCCCTCTTCCACAGAGCCTTCCAAACCCCTGTCAGAAGGGCACGGAGGTCACTGAACCAACCTCCACTTCTTGGTGGGGACTGAGGTGGGATGAGGCGAAAGGGGACGTTATGGTAAATAAGTTAAAAGCAGAGTGGAAATAGAAAACCAAGGTTTTTCTTTCTTTCTTTCCTTAGGATAGATGTAACACGTGCTTACTGTATACAAATGAGAAAGTAGATACACTTCAAAAACAATAAAAAACATTTTATAAAAAGATCACCCATAGTTTTACCAACCTACAGAAAACTAATGAGAACATTTTAGTTTGTAACTTTCATTCCTTATTCATCAATTTGTTCAGTTAATGTTTATCAGATAGCTACTAATTGCCAAGTATTTTACCAAATCCTGGAGACACTTTTTCTTTGCATATGTGTATATGTGAATATACATCTTTCCCTCCAAAAAACCAGGATTGTCCTGTATATGTAATTTATCATTTGAATTTCTCTAGCATTCTTACAACATGTTATACATCCTTTTCTGGGGTAATATACTACAGTTCTTAATGAATACATAGAATATGGTGTGATTTATGTAAGCAATCTCCTATTTTGTACACACAGATTATTTTTTTAACTTCGTCTATTATCAATGCAGCTATAATCGCCTGTTCATTTTCCTAGTTCTCTGGACAAATCTGTAGACCTATAACTGTTGGGTCAAAAGGTATGTTGTTTTAAGGCTGTTAAGTCGATACACTTTACCAATTCATTCAACAAAAAAACTGAGCACAGTCTCCTATCAGCAGTGCATAAGAACGTTTATCACCATTACTTACCCCTTAGGAACATTGTAGTAACCTTGAGGGGATTTATTCTTTTTATTCTTTTCCCAGTGTGAAAAGCAAAAATGGTTTTGTTAGTTTCCTGGGGCTGTTCTTACCACAAAGCGTGTAACTGAAGATAAAGGGAACGTCCTGTCTCACGGTTCTGGAGGCTGAAGTCCAGAATCAAGGCGATGGCAGGACCGCGCTTCCTCTGAGAACTTCGGGGGAATCCTTCCTCCTTTGCCTAGCTCCTGGTGGTTTGCTGGTCACCTTTGCTGTTCCTCGGCCTGCATCGCCTCACTCCAGTCTCTGCCCTCATCCACATGTGGTTTTCTCCCTGTGTTTCTGGCTTCGCGCGGCCATCTGACCACAAGGGGACCAGTCATACCAGATGAGGGCCTGCTCTATTCCCGTGTCGTTTCATCTTAACTGCCTACAACAGCAGTGAGCTTAGGGTCAGTGTCAGTCGCTCAGTCGCATCTGACTCTTGCGACCCCGTGGACTGTGGCCCGCCAGGCTCCTCTGTCCATGGAATTCTCCAGGCAAGAACACTGGAGTGGGCAGTTGTTCCCTTCCCCAGGGGATCTTCCCGACCCAGGATTCGAACCTGGGTCTCCCACATCGAAGGAAGGTTCTTTACTGTCTGAGCCACCAGGGAAGCTCAAATAAGATCACTTTCTGAAGGATTAGGATTTTTTGGTTTTTCATTTTACATGCTACCTTTTTTTATTATTGAAGTATAGTTTATTTACAATGTTGCGTTAGTTTCAAGTGTACAGCAAGTTCATTCAGTTATACAGATACATACATACGTATATACTCATATCAGTGAATCTTTAATATGGGTTATTATAAGATATTGAGTATAGGTTCTTGGTCTATGCAATAGATCTATTTTACATATGGTAGTGTGTATATGTTACTCTCACACTCCTAATTTATCTCTTCCTCATCACAGACAAAATTATGTGTGGCCCCAACACATAATAATGCCAACATAATGTCATTTTTTAATTACTGATAAAACTGAGCATTGTTTCATATATACCTTAGGCTGTTTTTCTACAAAGATGTTTGTCGTTATTTATATTGTGTATACAATGAAAACTATTCCTACCTAAACCACAGTTTTTTCTTTTTACCCAGTTTCAAACACAGCAAGAGCTGTCCAGGCTTTGAAATGCTTGTAATGTTGCCAGAATATGTCTTGTGTACAGCGCCCTGCCCACCAGCATGGCAAGGCAGTCCTCTCCAGAATAATTCCAGCTGGAGGACAGTGAAATGTTATGGCGTCTGTATTAGTCTGGGTAAGTTAGATTGTGCCCCATCAAAAAAAAAAAATGACCTCAGGAATCTTGGTGGGTCACAGCACAAAGGTGTGTGTGTTTTCTTGCTCAGATCATGTGTCCACCGCTGAGCCCACGTGCCGCAGGAGCGGAGGCCTGTGTGCCATCTCCTGTCCTCCACAAGAAAGGTCACCGCAGCAGAAAGCCTGCACACTCCAGTGAAGAGTCGCCCCTGTTCACCGCAGTTAGAGAAAGTGCACAAAGCAATGGCGACAGCTCAGCCATAATTAACTACACAAATAATTTTTTAAAAAACAACTTATTTCCATGTCAAGACACATTCCAAGGGGCCAGGGAGACATGGATTTGGGGGGCTACTGTTTAACCCACGTGTGTGTCATGGCAGTGAATCTCTGAGACTTACTCCAAGCGCGAAGCTCTTTGGTGGCCTCCGTGACTTCTCTTCGGGATGCTTCAGAGCACCCTGGCCTCGCACCTGAGCTCTACAGCAAGGCCTCGAGATAACAAGAGACACATGTTTCTCCTGCAGCTGGGATTGTGCTAAACCTCAAATGCAAATATTGTAAGATAAGCTAATTAAGAACAAATCTCTTTGCCTTTACAGCATGCAAATCCACGGATGTCTGCAGCAATGGACTATACAAAGCCAATTATTTAAAAAGTGCTTCTGAGTTTCTATGTGTTGTCGATTCTCCTAGAAGGGGCAGCCTTGGCCAGCTTTGAGGAGCAAGGCAGCGGAGGCTGGCCACTTGAGCGCTTGGGGAGCTGCTCCACTGCCCAGACTACTCCCAGAGGGAGCGTGGTCGTTTGCAGATGGAGGGTGCAGAACCATGCAGTCCCGTCAGACTGAAGCTCTAAAAGGGCACAGGACATGTCTTGCTCCTTTCTGTGTCCACAGGACAGTTTCCAGCATGTCACACTTGCTCAGTTGACTGTGGTCAACCCATAAAGAGATCTTGGGATGAAGATTGGTGGGCACATGGTTAGTTCTGGAAGTACTGCCAGGGGAACCCCATAAAGGAGTAGGGAAGTGGGTAGGGACTAGGAGGAGGGCCAGCAGGCAGTGGGAACCAAGTGAGGTGCCCAGAGTGCAAAATGTCCCTATAAATTCTGCACCCCATTGCCTTATTTGCCTCATCCTAGTCCTGGCCCTCTGGAATAGATGCAATTTTAGACAAAATCCCATAGAGGGCAGCTTCAGCCTCATCCTTTGGGGTTCCCTGGAGTGTAAATTACACCTCAGTTTTCCCGGTAAGAGGCCAGAAATCTGGGACTTTCTGAGTCCCGCACTCCACCGCCATTGGTAAAGTCACCCTGGGGGTTTCTAGGATGTAAATTTCCCCAAAGAGCGACAGATGTTGGCTGTTGGAAGAGAAAGTAACGCTAAGGTACCGGCATAGGAACCTAAGAAGGGGTCTGGGCAGACCATTCATCATAAGGCTCTGCAGTGTTTGTTGAATGAATGAAAGAACATGTATGAGTGAATTCACACTTTAACAAGTGAATGAACACACTGAAAGTTGAGAATTCTCATAAAATCCTGTCCTTCAGCCACCTCTGGGCTCCCACCTGACTCAGCCTGTGGACTGCATGGCTCTAATGTTAATTTAAAGCTGGGTGGCAAGCCCGGGGGTGGACGTTCCCAACACTTCCCCTCCCTGATGGATGCACAGAATGCCCAGTGACATGATCCAAATGCTGGTGGACAGAATGCCCCCAAAGAGAGCAGGTTCTTCCCTTCCCTGGGAGACTCCCCTGAGGGAGAGGAAGGGCCTTGGACGCTGCCCTCTTGTTCTTCTAACTTCTCCAACCTGTTGCTTACTAAGCTCCCCCAAGTGGCCCAGCATATTGTATCCCTGTTTAAATCCCATCACATCCCTGCGGACTTTCATTCCTAAATATTTATTCAGCTGATGACTCAGAATAATTGCCTAAGTTCAGCCTCTGAGACTGCAAAGCAGCAGATAATTCCCATCTTTGCCTGGCTCTCCTGCTGCCAGGACAGTCGTGGTGGCACCAGCTGCCCCGCGTCAACGGGAGACCCTCCAGCCCTCTGCCCACCACAGCCCCTTCACTCCAGACCCCCTGTTCCTGTCCACACTCTCACTTTCTGTCAGGGGTGACCTCATGGCTCTAGTGACCCAGGCGTAAGACTAAGGTCATCTATCAATCCATTCAAACACGTATTCAATACCTACTTTGGACCAAGCCCTGATCTTGCCTTTTCGTTATACGGTAAGCGATCTATACACGAGTGTCTGTACAGTGTTGAGTGAGAAAAAGCCTTAAGTAAATACTAGTTAGATATAAAAAATGGACAGATGGACAGGTGCATGGAAGGGTTGAATGGCAGGATCCGTTTGCCATGTCTGTTCAGTATCTTGTACACATTCCTTGTGCTTAGATGGGGCTGAACTTGACCTCTCACACTGACCAACATAGCCGTGTGTCCCGGACCTAGCTACTCAGACTAGTCCAAGCTATAGAAGCTGGTTTTAGGCAAGCACATGTGACATGAACCACATCCGAGTTTTCCCTGAGATTTTTTTTGGTTGGGGCAAGCAGTAGATAATCTCTTCCCCAGATTGCTAAACTAGGATGTTTACGTAGGGATGCTGGAGGTTTTTACTTGCTAAAAAGGACCTGACTAAATGATGCCACAGGCTCCCACCTGATCAGCCGTCATGGCTCTAATGTTAATTTAAAGCTGGGTGGCAAGCCCGGGGGTGGACGTTCCCAACACTTCCCCTCCCTGATGGATGCACAGAATGCCCAGTGACATGATCCAAATGCTGGTGGACAGAATGCCCCCAAAGAGAGCAGGTTCTTCCCTTCCCTGGGAGACTCCCCTGAGGGAGAGGAAGGGCCTTGGACGCTGCCCTCTTGTTCTTCTAACTTCTCCAACCTGTTGCTTACTAAGCTCCCCCAAGTGGCCCAGCATATTGTATCCCTGTTTAAATCCCATCACATCCCTGCGGACTTTCATTCCTAAATATTTATTCAGCTGATGGCTCAGAATAATTGCCTGAGTTCAGCCTCTGAGACTGCAAAGCAGCAGATAATTCCCATCTTTGCCTGGCTCTCCTGCTGCCAGGACAGTCGTGGTGGCACCAGCTGCCCCGCGTCAACGGGAGACCCTCCAGCCCTCTGCCCACCACAGCCCCTTCATTCCAGACCCCCTGTTCCTGTCCACACTCTCACTTTCTGTCAGGGGTGACCTCATGGCTCTAGTGACCCAGGCGTAAGACTAAGGTCATCTATCAATCCATTCAAACACGTATTCAATACCTACTTTGGACCAAGCCCTGATCTTGCCTTTTCGTTATACGGTAAGCGATCTATACACGAGTGTCTGTACAGTGTTGAGTGAGAAAAAGCCTTAAGTAAATACTAGTTAGATATAAAAAATGGACAGATGGACAGGTGCATGGAAGGGTTGAATGTCAGGATCCGTTTGCCATGTCTGTTCAGTATCTTGTACACATTTCTTGTGCTTAGATGGGGCTGAACTTGACCTCTCACACTGACCAACATAGCCGTGTGTCCCGGACCTAGCTACTCAGACTAGTCCAAGCTATAGAAGCTGGTTTTAGGCAAGCACATGTGACATGAACCACATCCGAGTTTTCCCTGAGATTTTTTTTGGTTGGGGCAAGCAGTAGATAATCTCTTCCCCAGATTGCTAAACTAGGATGTTTACGTAGGGATGCTGGAGGTTTTTACTTGCTACAAGGAGAGGACCTGACTAAAGGGTGGGAAGATGAGAGGTGGGAGAGAAAGAGGAGGAAGAAGACAGACAGGTGGGAATGTAATTGAAGCCCTCAGTGTGGGAAAGCAGTTGAACTCCTGGACTTTCCAGGTACATGAGTCAATGAATTCCCTTTCTCTGGCTGAGGACAGCTTGAGCTGTGTTTCTTTTACCTGTAACCAAGAGAATCTTGCCAGTGCAGAGTGAGGAAGTGAATAAATGAATGAATGCTTGGTTGAATGAATGAAGGAGTTCCATAAGTATCCAACTGGACAATGTTATTTTCCTCTCTTGAGAGCTAGACCTGAAAATGTAGGAATTTAATTAAATGTACCTGGTCTCCACTGGGGCCTATCTGATTGCTTCTGTTATGCCCGGTGTTGATGCTCACTCTTGAAATGTAAATGAAAAGTGAAAAGGAGAAAACAGCTCACACAAATTAATGAAGTTCTGGGGCAGCCATTCAGCTCTGACTTCAGATTCCAGACTCTAGAAATTATTATTTTAAAAGGAGAAAAGTGGAAGTGCTAGTTTCTCAGCTGTGCCTGACTCTGCAAGCCTACGGACTATAGTCCGCTAAGCTCCTCTGTCCATGGAATTCTCTAGGCAGGAATACGAAAGTGGGTAGTCTCTCCCTTCTCCAGGGGATCTTCCCATCCCAGGGATCAAACCTGAGTCTCCTGAATTGGAGTTGGATTCTTTACCGCCTGAGCCACCAGGAAAGCTCATAAAAGGAAGACTGAAACTAAAACCAAAAAAATTACAAATTCCCCCCAAACCGTCTTCCCCATCCTCCTATCTTTGTTCAAACCAAAGAAATGGGAACAGGAGGGCAGGCAAAAATCTACCCACACTTATGTTTTGTTCTTCCTCCCTTCCCCCGTCTTCCAAAACTTAATCTCCATTCAGAATGTTTCAAGGACTCCTCAGCGACTGACAACAAACACAGCCTAAGGGTTCAGGGAAACCTTCCCTGGGGGAGGGAAGGCCTGAACTGCCTCTTGGGGGCAGGAAAGGATCCAGGTCCAGAAAGGTGGGAAGAGCTTCACAGACATGAAAACAGCACAAGTCAAGTCACAGAACGATGAGAACAAGTAGGTGGGAGTGGCCAGAGATGACCCTGGAGAAGCAGCAGAGGCTAGCTCACAAAATCCTCATAAATTCAGAAGGTGTGTGTTACTGCAATTGTCTGATTTCAATTTTCAGAATTTGATGTTTCTCTAATTGTCCTCTGTGGAAACTCTGTCATGGGAACTCCTGGGGTGCTTTGATACAATACGGGTCCCAAGGCCTCACAACAGATTTGATACTTAGGAGAGAGTCTGTTGGGGGTGAAGTCCCCCACTCTGAATTTGTGTCAAGCACCCCAGAGATGTGCATGCTCACTAAAGTTTACAAACTGCTCCTGTAGTTGACGAGAGAGTCTATCAGTTAAGACTGAATCTGACTTTGGTAACAGAAATCGAGATGCACTACTTAACCTAATAGAGATTTATTCTCCTGTGTAGGAAAGGAAGTCTGCAGCTTGATGGTCCTCGGTCACTGCGCCTGCTCCAGGAAGTCATCAAGAAAAAGGCCTTATGTAGCTTCCTGCTCCACCAGTCTTATTTATTTTATTTTATTTTATTTTGGCCACTTCTATTGATCTTTCATTTATTTCCATCTTTGTTCTTTGGCCCGTGTGGGCCTCCCATCGCAGTAGCCTCTGTTGTCGCAGAGCACCGGCTCTGGGCGCATGCGCTCCAGAGCTCCGGCTTGGTAGGTGGACCCATCGCTCCAGCTGCTCCGCGGCACGTGGGACCTTCCCAGGCCAGGGATCGAACCAGCGCCCCTTGCACTGCAAGGCGGTGTCCTTACTCACTGGATCACCAGGGAAGCCTCACCAGCCTTGTTTATAACATCCATCTTCCTGGTGTCTAGATGATTCCTGCTTCTCCTATTGTCCGTCTGTGTGACAGACAAAAAGAGGGACAGAGAAAGGCGTTGTGTGCCACGTGAAGCCATCCCTTTCTATCAGGAAAACCATGGCGTCCCTAGAAACCCCACTCCACAAACTTCTGCTCCCTCAAACCTGCACAGGAAGGGGGTCCCAGGAAAGGATCCAGGTTCAGAAAGGTGGGAAGAGCTTCATAGACATGGAAACAGCACAAGTCAAGTCACAGAACGATGAGAACAGGTAGGTGGGAGTGGCCAGAGATGACTCTGGAGAAGCAGCAGAGGCTAGCTCACAAAATCCTCATAAATTCAGAAGGTGTGTGTTACTGCAATTGTCTAATTTCAATTTTCAGAATTTGATGTTTCTCTAATTGTCCTCTGTGAAAACTCTGTCATGGGAACTCCTGGGGTGCTTTGATACAATACGGGTCCCAAGGCCTCACAACAGATTTGATACTTAGGAGAGAGTCTGTTGGGGGTGAAGTCCCCCACTCTGAGTTTGTGTCAAGCACCCCAGAGATGTGCATGCTCACTAAAGTTTACAAACTGCTCCTGTAGTTGACGAGAGAGTCTATCAGTTAAGACTGAATCTGACTTTGGTAACAGAAATTGAGATGCACTACTTAACCTAATAGAGATTTATTCTCCTGTGTAGGAAAGGAAGTCTGCAGCTTGATGGTCCTCGGTCACTGAGCCTGCTCCAGGAAGTCATCAAGAAAAAGGCCTTTTGTAGCTTCCTGCTCCACCAGTCTTATTTATTTTATTTTATTTTATTTTGGCCACTTCTATTGATCTTTCATTTATTTCCATCTTTGTTCTTTGGCCCGTGTGGGCCTCCCATCGCAGTGGCCTCTGTTGTCGCAGAGCACCGGCTCTGGGCGCATGCGCTCCAGAGCTCCGGCTTGGTAGGTGGACCCATCGCTCCAGCTGCTCCGCAGCACCTGGGACCCTCCCAGGCCAGGGATCGAACCAGCGCCCCTTGCACTGCAAGGCGGTGTCCTTACCCACTGGACCACCAGGGAAGCCTCACCAGTCTTGTTTATAACATCCATCTTCCTGGTGTCTAGATGATTCCTGCTTCTCCTATTGTCCGTCTGTGTGACAGACAAAAAGAGGGACAGAGAAAGGCGTTGTGTGCCACGTGAAGCCATCCCTTTCTATCAGGAAAACCATGGCGTCCCTAGAAACCCCACTCCGCAAACTTCTGCTTACATCTCTTGGACCAGAACCTGCCAGACCCTGGTTGTGGCTAGATGTTGGTCATCCTCCCTGAAGAGTAGAGAATGGGTTGACCATGGGAAAGGCAGAAGCAGGAGGCCCAGGATGGAGGGGTGCTGCTGCAGCCCATCAGATAGAAGATGACGACGATCTACCCTGGGTCACGACTGTAGGTGAATTCAGAAGACCCGTAGCAGATAAAATTGACAAGACTTGGCTGTATGGGATCAGAATAAAGGCACGGGCAGACTGGCACATGAGATAGGGCAAAAAGAAGGAGAAAAAGGAAACCTCAGAGCGCCAATAAGGGTTTTGGGTTTTTTAAAACCTTTTTTTTTTTTAATTTTTATCTTTTTTATTTTTTGGCCACTTCTCTTGATCTTTCATTTATTTATCTCTGTTCTTTGGCCTGTGTGGCCCTCCCATCGCAGTGGCCTCTCTCACGGCAGAGCACTGACTCTGGGCACATGCACTCCAGAGCTCCGGCTCGGCAGTTGGACACATCGGTCCAGTCGCTCTGCAGCATGTGGAATCTTCCCAGGCCAGGGATCGAACAGGTGCCCTTGCGCTGCAAGGCAGTGTCCTTACCCACTGGACCAGTAGGAAAGCCCTCAAGAAGGTTTTTGACTTCAATCCCTGACAGAATGATGCCATTTATAAATGAGTTTGCAGCCACAGAGAGAGGAATATTTACTCTGGAACAAACCGAATTGTTCAGAAATATGAAGTCTTAGTATCTTGGGAGTTGAAACTCCTGGCGTTTGTGTGATTGTCAAGGAACAGAAGGTAAGAAAAACAGAGGTGGACTTCCCTGAACAGTGGATAAGAACTTACCTGCCAAAGCAGGGGACATAGGCTTGATCCTTGGTCCAGGAAGATTCCACATGCCACAGAGCAACGAAGTCCGAGTACCTAGAGTCTTGTACTCTACAACCAAGAGAAGCCACCCCAGTGAGAAACCCGAGGACCAGAACAAAGAGTGGCCCCCTCACTTGCTGCAACGAGAGAAAGCCCACGCGCAACAATGAAGACCGGTGCACTCAAAAATAAAATAAATAAAATTATTTTAAAAGTAGTATTTAAAAAAGAAAAGCAGTGGACACAGAGCTTATATATCCCACACTGAAGCTGCTTAGGTCTCCAGACAGAAGTAGCGCCATTTTGATTTTTTTTTTTTTGGAAACCTTGGGCCGATAGGGAGCAGAAGTGAAATACTGAAGCTTCCACGCTTTCTGAGGTCTAGGGAGCCGCCAAGCAGCTGCCACTGCCTCTGGGGAACCATCTAAGATCCTTTCCTTTGGACTGAAAAGAAAAACAAAACCAATAATGAGTGATACTAGCTAATATTGAGTGCTGACTTAGCACAACGTACTAAGTACATTACTTCTCTCATCTTGCTTACATTCACACAGTTGCTCTCTCTCTCCATTGTACAAAACAGGAAACCAATGAGGAATAAAAGGGCTCAGGAAATCCGATGACTACCCCCTTAGGTGAACCCAAGTCTGATTCCAAAGTTGTACATCTTAACCACTATCTAATCTAACTTCTTAGCCCTAAGTATTTCCTAAAATAAGTCCTAATCATTGTTGTCCCTGTCTTATATTCTTGTGGAGCTACAGCCATCCTAGAAGAGGAGGTTGTCTTAAACCTTTTCTTTGTAACCGTTGAGTAGAAGGATTGAGGCAGGCTCCCAGTGATGGCCAAATTCCAGTGCAGACATGCTCCCTGAACATCATGGGTTCTTTTGTAGCCCATCAACCCTACAATGTTCTTCAGGATCAAACGTAGTCCTTCTTAGAGATATTTGTGAAAATCCTGTCTGTGATTATCCTACTTTCAGAGATGAAAATAGGGCAAATGAGTGTTTGTTAATGAACTGCAGGTACCATTATGCAAAACCCGTGTACCAGGGGTCATTGCTGATTTGAACATAAGAATTTTAGTTCTTAATGACAAAATGACTGTCCTTAAGCAGGAGAAGTTGGCTCCTGCTTCTTAAGAACATGCGTGGGCCATTATAAGCCCTTGAGGCACTAGTGCCTGCGTCACTAAGGCAGGACGGGACAGTGGGGAGCCGACCTTATTTCTGATGAATGAAGCAGATGGGAAGGGAGGGGTCTTCCAGGAAGATCAAAATGTAGGCTACGTCTGAGGCTGCCATAGAACACGTCCTACTTGTTCAGGTGACCTGTCTCAAAACTGGCTTTCCTCAGGCTCCAAAAGAATGCAGGCAGATGTCTGGTCCATCAAGAATTATAAACATTGCGTTTGATGGCATCCACATTAATACTGATGGAAGATGTCTGAAGGTCAGGATCTGGAAATAAAGGAGATCGAGGAGGTGGGCTACTATTTCCTTCATTTCAATGGCATATTCCAGATAGATTTTTCTCTGTCCCTTCTAAAAATCTCTTTGTTTAATTGCACTGGGTCACAGTCATGCCATGTGCGAGCTTTGTTTCAGCATGCAGGGTTTTTTTTTAAGTTAAAGCATGTGGGATCTTGTTCCCTGACCAGAGATTGAACCCAGGCCCCCCACATTGGGAATATAGAGTCTCAACCACTGGACCGCCAGGGACGTCCTTCTCTCCTTTTTTAAAGAGCCGAGTTCTCTATCGCATTTGCTCATACAGTTCGCCTGGGAAGGACTGGGATAGCTGTTTCTTTCCTGCCCTGAATTCCTCTTGCTAACTCAGAGGCTGACCTCCAGACTCAGATGAATTAAACTCTGGCTTGCTCTTCTGAATACCCGTGTTCCATTAATGTACGGGGCGTAATAAATCTGGAGTGAAATATGTTTGCTGCAAATGCTAATTTGCTCGATGAGAATATCAATTAGATCTCTGAGGCATAGAAATGATGGCTGTTAAAGATCTCAAAGGTCATTCTCAGCCTGCTCCCGTAGCTATCTGCTGCAGAGGTCTGGGTCGGAGCCATAAAGGTACAAATGTTTAATACCCAGGACATTTCAGGGACTGTGCTTGGAACTGAAAATTCAGGAGGTCTCCAGATCCCAGAAACCCATCCATAGATAATAATGATAGTAGTCACAACAACAATAACAATTACAACAGAAATACTAGCTTCCATTTATTGAGCAATTACCATGTGTTAGATCTAAGTATTAAAGCATTGAATCATTGCAACAGCTCTGTGACACCATCCTTGTTTTTATTTGCACTTTATGGGTAAGGAAATGGAGTCCTAGAGAGTTGAAATAACTTTCCTGGCTTCTGCTTCTGGCTAAACTGGAGAAATAGGGATCAGATATACTTTCCTTCTTGAATAACTGAAAAAGCAAACAACAGCTCTCGAGGTATTAGTTAACAACAAAGGGACCTAGATGTCCATCGATGAATGAATGGATACAGAAGCTCTGGTACATATATACAGTGGAATACCACTCAGCTGTTAAAAGAAATGCAGAAGACTCAGTCCTAATGAGGTGGCTGGCTCTAGAACCTATCATCAAAAGTGAAGTAAGTCAAAAAGAGAAAGACAAGTACAGTATACTAACACATATGTATGGAATCTAGTAGGTTGGTCTTGATAACACATGCAGTGAACTGATGGAAAAACAGACAGAGAATAGATATATGGTCATTGTGGGGAAGAAATAGGGAGGGGGAGGCATGGAGGGAGTAACATGGAAACCTATACTCTGATGTTGTGGAAAAGATAGCTATTGTCATTGTGCTAAGGGAATAGGAGTGCTCACAATGGCTTGGGGTGATGGTCTGGAGGGGTGGGATGGGGGGAACTGTGGGGGTGGGGACCAGGGATATGCATATGACTGACCTGGGAACATACAGTTCTGTGAACAACAAAACTCTGTAAAACCTTTAAGATAAAGAATAAACAAAACAAAACTAAACAACGACAACAACAAAGGGGCTTCCCTAGTGGCTCAGACGGTGAAGAATCCACCTGCATTATAGGAAACTCTGGTTTGATTCCTGGGTCGGGAAGATCCCCTGGAGAAGGGAATGAATATCCACTCCAGTGTTCTTGCCTGGAGAATTCCATGGGCAGAGGAGCCTGGTGGGCCACGTTTCGGGGGTCGCAGAGAGTCAGGCACGACTGAGGGACTGACACTTTCACTTTCAACAAAGGACAGTAGTCCCTGAGAGATGGGAAATGAATGAGGTATCTTACCCACGTGCCAGCTTTCTACCTGGAGGAAGTTTCTAGTCTACAGTGCTGAAAGGGGAATCCGGTCAAGCCCGGCAGGCTCCCTGGGAGTTCGCGAAAGCCAAGGCCGCTTGCATTTGCAGATCAGGCTCCCAGAGACAAGAGAGCTGAATAGAGAGAGGACTCTGGCTGTCAGCACAGGGTCTCTCACACATGTTCCATTTACTGACACATGCATGTGTTTGTGAAGAACCATCTGAAAGAATATTAGAGGGAATATTGCTGAGCGTTCACACAGCATTGGGAACGACCAGAGTGGAAAACTCCCATAATACATGGGGCATCAGTAAGAAGAGTGCTGCCTCATTAGTAAAGAAAATTAACACTAGACTAAATATTGCTCTGGTCGTGCTTAATAAAACAGAATAAAGCCATGAAAGGTTGAACCTGCTGCCAAGTAGCTGATCCCCATCTCAGAAAAACAGACAGAGAATAGATATATGGTCATTGTGGGGAAGAAATAGGGAGGGGGAGGCATGGAGGGAGTAACATGGAAACCTATACTCTGATGTTGTGGAAAAGATAGCTATTGTCATTGTGCTAAGGGAATAGGAGTGCTCACAATGGCTTGGGGTGATGGTCTGGAGGGGTGGGATGGGGGGAACTGTGGGGGTGGGGACCAGGGATATGCATATGACTGACCTGGGAACATACAGTTCTGTGAACAACAAAACTCTGTAAAACCTTTAAGATAAAGAATAAACAAAACAAAACTAAACAACGACAACAACAAAGGGGCTTCCCTAGTGGCTCAGACGGTGAAGAATCCACCTGCATTATAGGAAACTCTGGTTTGATTCCTGGGTCGGGAAGATCCCCTGGAGAAGGGAATGAATATCCACTCCAGTGTTCTTGCCTGGAGAATTCCATGGGCAGAGGAGCCTGGTGGGCCACGTTTCGGGGGTCGCAGAGAGTCAGGCACGACTGAGGGACTGACACTTTCACTTTCAACAAAGGACAGTAGTCCCTGAGAGATGGGAAATGAATGAGGTATCTTACCCACGTGCCAGCTTTCTACCTGGAGGAAGTTTCTAGTCTACAGTGCTGAAAGGGGAATCCGGTCAAGCCCGGCAGGCTCCCTGGGAGTTCGCGAAAGCCAAGGCCGCTTGCATTTGCAGATCAGGCTCCCAGAGACAAGAGAGCTGAATAGAGAGAGGACTCTGGCTGTCAGCACAGGGTCTCTCACACATGTTCCATTTACTGACACATGCATGTGTTTGTGAAGAACCATCTGAAAGAATATTAGAGGGAATATTGCTGAGCGTTCACACAGCATTGGGAACGACCAGAGTGGAAAACTCCCATAATACATGGGGCATCAGTAAGAAGAGTGCTGCCTCATTAGTAAAGAAAATTAACACTAGACTAAATATTGCTCTGGTCGTGCTTAATAAAACAGAATAAAGCCATGAAAGGTTGAACCTGCTGCCAAGTAGCTGAGCCCCATCTCAGAAAAACAGCTCAAAAGATATTTTAGAATTATATAGCTGTGACCTGGCCCGATAACATGTTAAGTGGATGGGCTAAATGTGTACAAAGTTTAAACATTATGCATCTTATCATTTCTGATTATAAGTGTACTGAATTAAAAGAGTCTCAACTCTAATTTGTTTGTTTAATACAACAGTGTCCAGTACACAACATGGTAACATTTACAATGTCTGGTATCCAATAAAAAAATGACTAGGTGGACTTCCCAGGTGGTACCAGTGGCAAAAAGATCCCGCTTGCCAGTGCAGGAGATGTAAGAGATGTGGGCTTGATCGCTGGGTCAGCAGGATCCCCTGGAGGAGGGCACGGCAACCCACTCCAGGATTCTTGCCTGGAGAATCCCATGGACAGAGGAGCCCGGCCAGCGGGCTACAGTCCATGGAGTCCCAAAGAGTCGGACACGACTGAGTGACTTAGCATGCACACATGCAAGACAGCAAAATAGGGAGAAAAATCAATTAAACCCGACCTAGAAACAATATAGATGACAGAATTAGTACTTAAAGAGATTGAAACCGTCATTATAACTTTATTCTGTATGTTTTAGAGCTAGAGGAAAGATTAGACATATTAAGTAGGGACAACAAGATACTTCAAAAGTAAAATACTGAACTTGGAGTTCTAGAAATAAGAACAACAATATGAGAGATAAAACATCAGAGGAGATGAATGGCATGTTACACGTTAGAAAAAGATCAGCGAACTTGATGACCTGGCAAGGGAAACTATCCAACACTAAATGAAGAAAATGCAAATCAATCCATTAGGACAGAAAGCAACTCAGAGGTTTTCTGGGAATTAGGGTGAGTGGGAGGGGTGGGTAGGGCAGGAGGACACTTCTGGAGGTGACGGTTGGGTTCATCATCTTGGCATTGGTTTCCCATGTGTTTACATGTGTCGAAATTTACAGAATTGCATACCTTGAACATATGTCGTTATTGTACGTTAATCATACCTCCATAAATCTCTTTTATAAAACAGCTTTACCAAGGCCATCCAGCTATAAAAGTACTGTTGGGGCCCTTAATAAAACAGAATAAAGCCATGAAAGGTTGAACCTGCTGCCAAGTAGCTGAGCCCCATCTCAGAAAAACAGCTCAAAAGATATTTTAGAATTATATAGCTGTGACCTGGCCCGATAACATGTTAAGTGGATGGGCTAAATGTGTACAAAGTTTAAACATTATGCATCTTATCATTTCTGATTATAAGTGTACTGAATTAAAAGAGTCTCAACTCTAATTTGTTTGTTTAATACAACAGTGTCCAGTACACAACATGGTAACATTTACAATGTCTGGTATCCAATAAAAAAATGACTAGGTGGACTTCCCAGGTGGTACCAGTGGCAAAAAGATCCCGCTTGCCAGTGCAGGAGATGTAAGAGATGTGGGCTTGATCGCTGGGTCAGCAGGATCCCCTGGAGGAGGGCACGGCAACCCACTCCAGGATTCTTGCCTGGAGAATCCCATGGACAGAGGAGCCCGGCCAGCGGGCTACAGTCCATGGAGTCCCAAAGAGTCGGACACGACTGAGTGACTTAGCATGCACACATGCAAGACAGCAAAATAGGGAGAAAAATCAATTAAACCCGACCTAGAAACAATATAGATGACAGAATTAGTACTTAAAGAGATTGAAACCGTCATTATAACTTTATTCTGTATGTTTTAGAGCTAGAGGAAAGATTAGACATATTAAGTAGGGACAACAAGATACTTCAAAAGTAAAATACTGAACTTGGAGTTCTAGAAATAAGAACAACAATATGAGAGATAAAACATCAGAGGAGATGAATGGCATGTTACACGTTAGAAAAAGATCAGCGAACTTGATGACCTGGCAAGGGAAACTATCCAACACTAAATGAAGAAAATGCAAATCAATCCATTAGGACAGAAAGCAACTCAGAGGTTTTCTGGGAATTAGGGTGAGTGGGAGGGGTGGGTAGGGCAGGAGGACACTTCTGGAGGTGACGGTTGGGTTCATCATCTTGGCATTGGTTTCCCATGTGTTTACATGTGTCGAAATTTACAGAATTGCATACCTTGAACATATGTCGTTTATTGTACGTTAATCATACCTCCATAAATCTCTTTTATAAAACAGCTTTACCAAGGCCATCCAGCTAGTAAATTGCAGTCTAGCTCCAGATGCTAAACATTTAAACACTACTTTATGCCTCAAGATAGATAGTAGTATTGCCATTTTATAGATGAAAGAGTAAACTCAGATGGTATGACATCTCCAGGGTGACACAGCTGGTCAGTGACAGAGTCAGAAGTTAGACCCATGTCTGTCTGAGTCCAAATCAAGGGCTCTTCCTGTCCCATTCTCCTCATTTTTGTTGAGACACCATGCACGCAGCCTCTGCTCTCCCCTGGCATTCTGGGTCACCTCCTCCTCGCTCCACACCTCTTCCTCTGGATACAATGCCACCCCACGGACTCCCGGTCCTCACCCATGGATCATTACTCAGCCCCTTACCTTCTCTACCTGGAAACATGGGAACAAGTCAGTTTGTAAATGCCTAGAAGAGAACAGACTCTGAGTAATTGCCAGTGCATCTTTGTGAAAGCAAGAGCGTGCTGGGCACTTGGAAAGCAGCTCCTGCCTGTTTTAAAGAAACAGGCGCTCTGAATGGAGACAAAGAGACCAGCATGCATGTGGCACTTAGCACCTCAAGACTCTTTTCTGCTCCTTCAGTAAGTTCTGTTTTCTCACTCCCCTCTTCTCCTTAAAAATGAGGCAACCAATGGTGAAATTGGCTATGAGGCCTGGCAAAACAGAAATAGCTAAGCTTGCACAGAAATTCATCCTTGTTGGTCAAGGGAGCTTGCTTTGAATTCTAGATCGTATTTAGGTCATGGCAGAGTGAACATCTGACCACTTTTTTCATTGTATGCATGAGATTTATACAGTCAGTATTAAACAAACAAACAAAGATTAAAAAAAAAAAAAAAACCACCAAAAAACCTCTCACCACCTGGTTCCTGGAGTGGATGGGGCTTTCTATTCCATGGAGGAGTTTCCAACAGATGGCTGCTATCAAGAATCCCACTAAGGAGACCATTGCACGGAGTGGGTCCATCCCTGACAACTTCTGAGGTCCCTTCTTATTCAGGTGGTCTCTGGATAACAAGGGGGTAGGCTCACAGTTAGAACACAGGTGCTCTTTATAAATGATTTTAGGGGTTGAAGAGGAATGTCTGCCTGTCACCTGCCCTCTCTTCTGTCCTGACTAATTCAGCATTTCTCAACCACCTGACTTTCTCTGCATGAGTAATGCAAAGCTTTAATCATTATGTTAAAAAAAGAGTAACAACTGAGAAACGATGCCATTGCATATTGTCTGTCGGATGGAATGCTGAGTGGTTACCAGAAGCAGGGCAGCGCAGGGCACGCTTCTCTCTGCACTCCAAGGATGCATTTCATGTACATCTGAACTTTATGAACTACAAATGTTTTAATGTAGAATGAGTTAATTAAGCTTTCATTCTGAGGGCAAAATTTGAAATAATGCCAATTCTCCTAAATTGGAAAAAAAAAAAATCACGATTTGGAATGATTTCCAAACTGGAAAGAGGTTGGGATGAATTATGGTCTTATGGAATTACGGGTTTATGCTGTTGATTCATGGCTGTACCTCTTTGGCAGGTAAAGATCCTGACCATTTCCCTTTATCAGGATCTGTCTTGAATCATGTGTCATCTTCAGGAACGATCTTCCTTGCATTGTCTTGTTTAAAGTAAGAGGCAACGTCCAGTCGGCTCTGATGAGGTGCTGTGTGTTCTCTAGAGCCAGAGAGCCACAACTGCTGAAGCCCTCGCACCTACAGACTGTGCTCCACAGCCAGGGAGGCCACGGCAGGGAGAAGTCCACAACCAGAGAAAAAGCCCATGCGCAACCCCAAAGGCTCAGGCAATCAAAAATACAGTAAATAAATAGAAATGTTTAAAATTCATAAATTGAAAAAAAAAAAGCTCTTGCCAGTTTTAATTAAAGAAAAATTGTACATGATTTACTTTTCACCAGTCTGTCTGGCATGCTTCTGATGATATCAGAATCACCTGGATCAATGATAGCCAGTGTGCATGCTCTGTAGTATTCGCCGCATGCTGTGCCCAATTCAATATTATTGGCACTGTAGTGATGGACGCCAGTTTTGGCCAACATGGCATAGTACTCTGTTTCAGATTTCCTCAAGGCTGGGCAGTTGTTGGCGAGGATGACCAGTTTCGCTTTGCCTTGTCTGATCATCTTCAGAGTCTGCTTGCACCCCAGCACGTACTTTGCAATTTTCATAACCAGTTGAAGCCTAGAGTTGATCAACTCCAGCGACTTTTCCATTTTCTTTGTGGCCACCATCTTCCTGCTTTAGGTGCGGGACACCTTCAACCAAGAGCAGCTGCCAAGATGACCAGGGAGCAAGAAAGGTAAAAAATTCATAAATTAAAAAAAATTTTTTTTTCATCCATCTTTATTCTTCGGCCTGTCCATGAATCTTTTTAAAAGTTTGAGAATTGACTCCATCTCCCTCAAACAACAACCATAAAACAAGAAAGACCTAGTGAGTTATTTCGAAGCAGTCTGATGTAGCTTGGGTCTTTGCTGTTTGCTGCCTGACCCGCCTCTTGGAGCCAGTGCAGGGCTGCTACCCCAGGGTCACTCCAAGGCACTAGACCTCAGCACCTGTGGCTTTGGGGGAGACACAGAGCCATCACCAAAATCACCCTTCTTTTCTTATGATGTGATGGAAATGCAACAAGGCTTATCCACTGATTTTATAGAATGTGCAAAAATAAAAAAGAATCGTTTCAGAGGCACTTCAGGCTGCCAGGACAGGGCAGTCTGTTCCCGGTCAATCATCCCAACCTGTCTGGGAACCCTGATTGAATACTCTCTGAAAGGAAATTGCCCTGAGTGAGAATCCATTCAGGAGCCCGTTCCACTCTGCCCTGCTCAGAATCAGATTATTTTCCTTCCAATTGAATGATAGGCTATTATTCTGTACCTGGGAAATGATTTGAGACTACTGAATGTAGGTGTCATACAATATTTCACTCAATGCAGTTTAATGAAGAACAACCAGAATAACTGCGTTTATCTTCTTTGCCTAAACAACAAATGGCATGTCTGAGGACCAAATTCTAAAGAACTAATCTACTATGCTCCAATGGAAAACCAATGGGCTCTCGAGTACGGCATACCTGGTACACATCCTCATTTTCCTGCTTATACTGTATCTTAGTTTTTTCATCAGAAAACTAGAGATAATGCTAGCTATCCATTGAGAGACAAAATGAGGTCATAGAAGTAACTTCCTGGCACAAAGAAGGTGCTCAATAAATGCTTTCCCCTTCCAGTGGTCAAGCCCAGAATTCCCCTCCCAAGCTGATCTTTCAAGTAATTGCTGTACATTTTCCAACAAGAACGGCAGGTGATGAATTTGTAGACCCCGTATAAATCATAATCAGTTTTATTACAGCCATTCGTTAAACGCTTCCCACTGACTGGTAGCCAGTAGTTAAACTACCTCCCAACTAGAGGATTTTTCTGCTCTTGTCCCTAAATTAGTGGTTAGATACTATCAGCTCCTACAACTGTAGTATTGATCTGTCCTTAGAGGTAGATCAATCAGAAAATAATGAGAAATTAATAGGAGCTGTATGTGAAGATGTTTGCATATTACTGTTCCATTCTTTGGAATAAAATTTCTGGAAGTGGAATAGTTGGTTAACAGAGCCTTCATGTTTGACAGACTAGAACTATAATGTCAAAATGAGCTCACTTTGATGGTGGGCCAGTGGTTAAGACTTCACCTCCCAATGTAGGGGTTATGGGTTTGATCCCTGATCAAGAAGCTAAGATCCCACATGCTTTGAGGCCAAAAAACCAAAACATAACACAGAAGCAAAATTGTAGCAAATTTAATAAAGGCTTTTTCAACCCACTTTAGTATTCTTGTCTGGAAAATTCCATGGACAGAAGACCCTGGCAGGCTACAGTTCATGGAGTCCCAGAGAGTTGGACACAACTGAGCACATGGTGTATTAAAACACACCCCACCACACAAATGAGCTCAGGAGTACTCCACTAGCAGTGGAGCAAAGTCCTCCTTTTCTTTAACCTCGTTAAAACCAAGTATTGCCATTTTTCACATTTACCAGCATGAAACATGAAATGGTATAGTGCTGAATGTATAGGGCTTTATTGGATTTTTTCCCATATGTTTATTGGCCATTTGTGTTTATTTTATGTTCATATATTTAGCCTCATGTTCTTTGGAGGTTAAGTTTTCCTTACTGGTTCATAAAAGATCTTTGTAATATAGATATATTAACTATGTGTCATATATATAACAACTGGTTTTTCCCCCAGTGTGTTATTTGACTTCTAAGATTTATTATTCTGCCTTTCAAAATTGTCTACAGAGTAATGAACAAGCCATTTATCCATCCAATAAACATTTGCTGTGCCATGCAATGGCATTAGAAGAGAAAAAAAATCTCTATCCTCTAAACTATCATAGTCTAGAGGGGAACAGACATTTTTAAGTGCCATCAACCCAGTGCAGTAGTTGCTGTGGCCCAGAGAAGCTCTGGGGTCCACGGGAGCAGAGTAAGGACATTCTAACCCAGCTGGGAGACAAGAAGGAGAATGAAGGAAGGCTTCATGGAGGTGGTGACATTAGAGCCTAGACTCAATTAGAACCTATATCCCCTGCACTGGCAGGTGAAGTCTTAACCACTGGCCCCCCACTGAAGTCCCTCCTGAGTTCATTTTGACAGTAAACAGGGCATTCCTGGGACCCCAGGCAAAGGTCCCAAGGTACTGATGAGGTTTGATCTTTTCAGAGATTCCAGATGATTCAGAGTGATTAAAGTAAGTGATTTCACGGGATAAGCGGATGCTCATTCAAGAAGACAGATTTGACAGCAACGAAGGTGTGCAAGAAGCAAATCGTGAAGTTTCTGGACTTCAGGATGAGGAGCTTGAGTGTCATCCCCAGAAACGCGGGTTGTCACTGAAGCGTTCTGTGCTGGGAAGGGGCCAGGTCAGAGCTAGGTATCAATGCTAAGACACAGATTAGAAGCAAAAATCCAGTTAGCTGGGGAAACAAACCAAGCCAAGACGGAAACATGGTTTCTATCGGCTTGGGCAACTCTTCAGTTTTCTCTGGGATAAGATGGTGTTGGTCTCCCTTTACATGCATAGCCTTTCCTAGAAAGATTAACTGCTTTTGCTGATAGTCTGTTGGGGTGACTCAGACAGTAAAGAATCTGCCTGCAATGCAGGAGACCTAAGTTCCTTTTTGGCCATTTGTGTTTATTTTATGTTCATATATTTAGCCTCATGTTCTTTGGAGGTTAAGTTTTCCTTACTGGTTCATAAAAGATCTTTGTAATATAGATATATTAACTATGTGTCATATATATAACAACTGGTTTTTCCCCCAGTGTGTTATTTGACTTCTAAGATTTATTATTCTGCCTTTCAAAATTGTCTACAGAGTAATGAACAAGCCATTTATCCATCCAATAAACATTTGCTGTGCCATGCAATGGCATTAGAAGAGAAAAAAAATCTCTATCCTCTAAACTATCATAGTCTAGAGGGGAACAGACATTTTTAAGTGCCATCAACCCAGTGCAGTAGTTGCTGTGGCCCAGAGAAGCTCTGGGGTCCACGGGAGCAGAGTAAGGACATTCTAACCCAGCTGGGAGACAAGAAGGAGAATGAAGGAAGGCTTCATGGAGGTGGTGACATTAGAGCCTAGACTCAATTAGAACCTATATCCCCTGCACTGGCAGGTGAAGTCTTAACCACTGGCCCCCCACTGAAGTCCCTCCTGAGTTCATTTTGACAGTAAACAGGGCATTCCTGGGACCCCAGGCAAAGGTCCCAAGGTACTGATGAGGTTTGATCTTTTCAGAGATTCCAGATGATTCAGAGTGATTAAAGTAAGTGATTTCACGGGATAAGCGGATGCTCATTCAAGAAGACAGATTTGACAGCAACGAAGGTGTGCAAGAAGCAAATCGTGAAGTTTCTGGACTTCAGGATGAGGAGCTTGAGTGTCATCCCCAGAAACGCGGGTTGTCACTGAAGCGTTCTGTGCTGGGAAGGGGCCAGGTCAGAGCTAGGTATCAATGCTAAGACACAGATTAGAAGCAAAAATCCAGTTAGCTGGGGAAACAAACCAAGCCAAGACGGAAACATGGTTTCTATCGGCTTGGGCAACTCTTCAGTTTTCTCTGGGATAAGATGGTGTTGGTCTCCCTTTACATGCATAGCCTTTCCTAGAAAGATTAACTGCTTTTGCTGATAGTCTGTTGGGGTGACTCAGACAGTAAAGAATCTGCCTGCAATGCAGGAGACCTAGGTTCAGGCCTTGGGTTGGGAAGCTCCCCTGGAGAAAGGCATGGCAACCCACTCCAGTACTCTCAGCTGCAGAATTCCATGGACAGAGGAATGTGGCGGGCTACAGTCCATGGGGTCGCCAAGAGTCGGACGTGACTGAGTGACTAACACTTGGAATCAGAATCAAGAGGCCCAGGAGGAAGACTCATAAGCCAGGGACAGTACAGCCCTGGTTCCTGGGATCACTCATACTGTAGAAGCAGGAAGGAGGGGGTTGAGGTTTAGATTTCTGTTGGCTTCCAATCACCAGGCTTTTACCAGGCATCCTCTGTATACAAAGCAATAGAGAGGAGTAAGTTTTGGTCGCTGCAGGCAGGAAGAGACATAGACGTAGAGAACAGACATGTGGACACAGGGTGGATGGGGGCGTGGGATGAGGTGGGAGCGTCGCGTTGACATATAGACACTGCTGCGTGTGAAATAGCTAGTGGGGAGCTGCTGTATAGCACGAGGAGCTCAGCTCAGTGCTCTGCAATGACCTTGAGGGGTGGGAAGGAGCTGGAGCGGGAGGGAGACTCAAGAGAGAGGGAGGATGTACAATACACACAACTGATTCACTTTGTCTATAACAGAAACTAACACAACATTGCAAAGCAATTATACCCCAATAGCAAAATTTTAAAAACTAAAGCTGTGGCCCCTGCTATATAGTGCAGGGATAAGAAAAGCACGAAGGATAAGATCAAGGTTGGTCAAGTTTCCCATCATGTAAAGAAACCAGACAATTAGAGTCTAAGAATTAGGAAAAGCATCCAGGGGCTTTTGGAGGCTGGCCCTAGGTGCCTTGGTTACATTTCATTGTAAGAGGGATGGGAGAGATAATGAAACATTTCAGACAGAGGATATGACTTTTCAGCTTGAAAGAAGTATTCCAAAGTCAGTCTGGGAAAAGAAGCAGAGCTGGGCTTCCCTGGTGGTCCAGTGGGTAAGGACACCACCTTGCAGTGCAAGGGGCGCCGGTTCGATCCCTGGCCTGGGAAGATCCCACGTGCCGCGGAGCTTCTGGACCGATGTGTCCAATTATCAAGCCGGAGCTCTGGAGTACATGTGCCCGGAGCCAGTGCTCTGCGATGAGAGGGGCCATTGTGATGGGAGGCCCACGAAGGCCGAAAGAACAAAGATGGATGGAAATCAATAAATGAAAGATCAATAGAAGTGGCAAAAAAAAAGAGAAAGAAACAGAGCCAATCCAGCAGTGGAAAGTCACCAACGATTTTGACAAGGGCGTTAGAGAGGTGGTTTAGGAGAGTGACTTTGGAAGCATATACAGATAGAATGGGAACCCAGAGACTAGCTAAGAGGCTGCTATGACCTTCAGGCTGCTCCACGCGGTGGTGGTGGGCACGGAGAATGGGAGAGACTGCAGGACCCTACAAAGGTCGAGGGACCTGAGGGATTCAGGTAGAGGTTACCTGATGCTCTCTTACAGAATCGGTTTAAGGAATTAGACAGTCGCTCCTGGAATCCAAGGCCAGATTGTTGAGCCTTTGAACCGGGACAGCTCTGAACTAGTAGAGCCCTTGGAGGGCATTGTGAGAGACCATGTGGCTGTACATTCTCTGACGTTCCTTCTGTTCTGAGGTGGGAACTATGTCTCCTCCTCTTGGATCTGAGTAGACTCTGACTGGTTGACCAGTTATAGCAGAGGGTGGAAGTCGCCTTGTGCCAGTTTTTAGATTTGGACCTTGAGACACTCACAGAGTCCGCTCCTCATCTGTCGGAATACCTACTCTTACACAGCTACCATACTGGACGGAAGCAGAGGCCAATCCATGCAAAAGTCTGTATGAAGAAGCACGCTGTGACCCCTGCTATATAGTGCAGGGATAAGAAAAGCACGAAGGATAAGATCAAGGTTGGTCAAGTTTCCCATCATGTAAAGAAACCAGACAATTAGAGTCTAAGAATTAGGAAAAGCATCCAGGGGCTTTTGGAGGCTGGCCCTAGGTGCCTTGGTTACATTTCATTGTAAGAGGGATGGGAGAGATAATGAAACATTTCAGACAGAGGATATGACTTTTCAGCTTGAAAGAAGTATTCCAAAGTCAGTCTGGGAAAAGAAGCAGAGCTGGGCTTCCCTGGTGGTCCAGTGGGTAAGGACACCACCTTGCAGTGCAAGGGGCGCCGGTTCGATCCCTGGCCTGGGAAGATCCCACGTGCCGCGGAGCTTCTGGACCGATGTGTCCAATTATCAAGCCGGAGCTCTGGAGTACATGTGCCCGGAGCCAGTGCTCTGCGATGAGAGGGGCCATTGTGATGGGAGGCCCACGAAGGCCGAAAGAACAAAGATGGATGGAAATCAATAAATGAAAGATCAATAGAAGTGGCAAAAAAAAAGAGAAAGAAACAGAGCCAATCCAGCAGTGGAAAGTCACCAACGATTTTGACAAGGGCGCGTTAGAGAGGTGGTTTAGGAGAGTGACTTTGGAAGCATATACAGATAGAATGGGAACCCAGAGACTAGCTAAGAGGCTGCTATGACCTTCAGGCTGCTCCACGCGGTGGTGGTGGGCACGGAGAATGGGAGAGACTGCAGGACCCTACAAAGGTCGAGGGACCTGAGGGATTCAGGTAGAGGTTACCTGATGCTCTCTTACAGAATCGGTTTAAGGAATTAGACAGTCGCTCCTGGAATCCAAGGCCAGATTGTTGAGCCTTTGAACCGGGACAGCTCTGAACTAGTAGAGCCCTTGGAGGGCATTGTGAGAGACCATGTGGCTGTACATTCTCTGACGTTCCTTCTGTTCTGAGGTGGGAACTATGTCTCCTCCTCTTGGATCTGAGTAGACTCTGACTGGTTGACCAGTTATAGCAGAGGGTGGAAGTCGCCTTGTGCCAGTTTTTAGATTTGGACCTTGAGACACTCACAGAGTCCGCTCCTCATCTGTCGGAATACCTACTCTTACACAGCTACCATACTGGACGGAAGCAGAGGCCAATCCATGCAAAAGTCTGTATGAAGAAGCATCGTTTTATCTTCATTAAAAAAATATCTGTAGGGGAGGATGGCTGTTAAAATAATTAAACTTATTGCAGTAATCATTTCATAATATCTCTGACGGTGTTGTTAAGTCTCTAAGCCATGTCCGAGTCTTTGTAACTCCATGGAGTGGCCCGCCAGGCTCCTCTGTTCATGGGATTTCCCAGGCAAGAATACTGGAGTGGGTTGCCATTTCCTTCTCCACATGCTATCTGCAGGCGAACCATGACGCTGCACACCTTAAATTTATACAGTGCTCTATGTCAATTATGTCTCAGTAAAACACGGGGAAAAAGACATCAAGCCCCTGGCTGGCAGCCCCAGATGGGTTCCCAGCTGATGGACACCAACTTGCCCACCACGTGGTGAACCGTCTGAAAACCGTCTAGATTATTCAGCCTCAGTTAAGCTTCCCCAGCGGATGCTGCCTGGAGCAGAGATAAGCCATACCTGACGAGTCTCCGGAATGGCAGATTCCCGGGCAAAATAACGGGGGTTTTAAGCTGTTACAGTTCTGAGTAACTCATCGCACAGCAACAGATAAAGGGTACAATCATCCGCTAGAAGAGTGGCGACCTTTGGCTACATAGCCGACTTGGGGCCATTGCCTGTTTTTTTTTTTTTAATTTATTTGTATTGTGGTAGAAGTCACATCATAGAAAACACGCTGTTTGAACCGTCATTGACTGCGCGGTTCAGAGGCACCGAGCACATTCGTGGCTGTACACGTCTCTCCATCCTTCGTCTCCCCGTAGCTCCCCAGCCCCGCTCTGCCGCCCTGCCGCCCTCCTCCCGCCCTCCCGCCGCTGCATCTACTAATGTACTTTCTTATTTATTTACTTATTTTTTTTTGGCCACTTCTGTTGGTCTTTCATTCATCCATTTTCATCCGTCTTTGTTCTTTGGCCCGTGTGGGCCTCCCATTGCAGTGGCCTCTCTCCTCGCAGAGCACCGGCTCTGGGCGCATGCGCTCCAGAGCCCCGGCTTGGTAGTTGGACACATCTGTCCAGCTGCTCCGCGGCACGTGGGATCTTCCCAGGCCAGGACTCAAACCAGCGCCCCCTGCACTGCAAGGCGATGTCCTTACCCACTGGACCACCAGGGAAGCCCTACTGATGTACTTTCTGACGCTATGATTTGGACTATTCTACCTACCTTGCAGCATTACTTGTTTTTGCAAATAAAATTTTTATTGAAGCACATCTAGGCCTGCTTGTTCCCAGATTATCTGTCTGCTCTCATGCTGCCGTGGCAAAGCTGAGCGACAGAGGCCTGTGGCTCACGAAGCCTAAAATATTTACTCTCTATCCTTCAACGGACAAAGGTGGCCGACGCCTCATCTAGTATATTAAAAAGAGGTGCAAGGAGAAAAAGGCATTGTTCAAAGTTAACATACAAGTTAGGGACAGAATTGAGGCTCAGACTCAGGATTCTCTGATCCCACTTCTGTGCTCACAACACCACTCCACTCAGATTTATGAAGCACCTACTATACAGTAGGCTTCAAGCTGCTAGTGTCCAGGTGACCAGGGTTCATTCCTTACCCTGTAAGCTGAGGATTCCCGGCAAAATAAGGGGGGTTTTAAGCTGTTACAGTTCTGAGTAACTCATCGCACAGCAACAGATAAAGGGTACAATCATCCGCTAGAAGAGTGGCGACCTTTGGCTACATAGCCGACTTGGGGCCATTGCCTGTTTTTTTTTTTTTAATTTATTTGTATTGTGGTAGAAGTCACATCATAGAAAACACGCTGTTTGAACCGTCATTGACTGCGCGGTTCAGAGGCACCGAGCACATTCGTGGCTGTACACGTCTCTCCATCCTTCGTCTCCCCGTAGCTCCCCAGCCCCGCTCTGCCGCCCTGCCGCCCTCCTCCCGCCCCCCCGCCGCTGCATCTACTAATGTACTTTCTTATTTATTTACTTATTTTTTTTTGGCCACTTCTGTTGGTCTTTCATTCATCCATTTTCATCCGTCTTTGTTCTTTGGCCCGTGTGGGCCTCCCATTGCAGTGGCCTCTCTCCTCGCAGAGCACCGGCTCTGGGCGCATGCGCTCCAGAGCCCCGGCTTGGTAGTTGGACACATCTGTCCAGCTGCTCCGCGGCACGTGGGATCTTCCCAGGCCAGGACTCAAACCAGCGCCCCCTGCACTGCAAGGCGATGTCCTTACCCACTGGACCACCAGGGAAGCCCTACTGATGTACTTTCTGACGCTATGATTTGGACTATTCTACCTACCTTGCAGCATTACTTGTTTTTGCAAATAAAATTTTTATTGAAGCACATCTAGGCCTGCTTGTTCCCAGATTATCTGTCTGCTCTCATGCTGCCGTGGCAAAGCTGAGCGACAGAGGCCTGTGGCTCACGAAGCCTAAAATATTTACTCTCTATCCTTCAACGGACAAAGGTGGCCGACGCCTCATCTAGTATATTAAAAAGAGGTGCAAGAAGAAAAAGGCATTGTTCAAAGTTAACATACAAGTTAGGGACAGAATTGAGGCTCAGACTCAGGATTCTCTGATCCCACTTCTGTGCTCACAACACCACTCCACTCAGATTTATGAAGCACCTACTATACAGTAGGCTTCAAGCTGCTAGTGTCCAGGTGACCAGGGTTACAGGTTTGCCTCCAAAGCTTATGACCAGCAGGTAAAGAAATAAGCATCTAGAAAAACCTGTGGTAGAAGTGAGTGCAGCACAGGCAGAGCAGGCAATTGTCATTCCTGCTGGGGTGACCAGAAGGAGCTCCTGGGTGCCGTCCCAGCATCTGGCTGCCCGTCTTCCAATAGCAGCATCCCGAGACCCCATTGCCATCCTGTCAGTTCACACGGCTCAAGGGGGACTGACCTTGCCTTTCGCCTCCAGGCCTGACCACGGTGCTCTGCTCTGAGAATCCAGATGACACCCCTGGCAATGAGATCCTACCCTCGGATGTTTGCTCGATCATTTGACAGAGAAGAATTCTTCCCCTGCAGTGGCTAAGTTGCTGGCCTGCAGCTACGGGGGCCCATCCCTGCCCCCACAGCGGGAGATGCTGTCAGGACTGAAGGCCCCAGAAACGAAAGCAGAACCAGAAAGGCTCCTTATGACACCGAATCAGCGATGACTCGGGGCTCTTCTGTAGATGATAAAAAATTTCCTTTTTTTAAAGAAAACCACGTAGAGTCTGGCATTGCAACTAAACAGTTCCAGCCAGTATTGGTTTTTTTCCCTAGACAACCAGCAACCGGCAGGCGTCTGGACTCTTCTGTCCCCACCCCATCTCGGCCGCTGGCTATCTGCTTCTTCCAGCTAGGAATGCAAATTTCAGAAACCGAAGGTGCCAAGGGCACGTCAGAGAGAATGGGGCCAAGTTTGATCATGAATTCCTGGGCACTCTGTGAGCCATTCGGTGGTTATTCAAAAACCCATTTGGTGTTTTACCTCCAGGGGTAATAAGAACACTCATCTTGGTATTGGGTCTGTCACCAGCTCAGTGATAGTGCATTTTCCACTCAGTATCTTCACAGACTTGTGGCTTTGGAAATGCTGCTTCTCAGAGGAGACTAGCAACCCAGAGAAATAGATGTGTGTGAGCGGAATGCCCCCGCCGAGCAGTTGGCTGCCGGAAATCTGGTCTAGACCCCATTGTTTCCGGAGATGCCTGGCTTCAGAAGGCTTTTTGTCTTTTCAAAATGGGGACTGCCTCCTGGAATTGGCATCTCCCATGTGAGCAGCAGAGCAGCTGGAAAAGAGGTAATTTGCAGTAAAATGGGGGACTACCCTGGTGGTCTAGTGGCTAAGACTCCATGATTCCATTGCAAGGGGCCCAGGTTCAATCCCTGGTCAGCAAACTAAGATCCCACATGCCACAACTAAGAGCTCACATGTTTCAACAAAGATGGATCTTCCACACTGGCTCAGCAAACTAAGATCCCACATGCCATCCTGTCAGTTCACACGGCTCAAGGGGGACTGACCTTGCCTTTCGCCTCCAGGCCTGACCACGGTGCTCTGCTCTGAGAATCCAGATGACACCCCTGGCAATGAGATCCTACCCTCGGATGTTTGCTCGATCATTTGACAGAGAAGAATTCTTCCCCTGCAGTGGCTAAGTTGCTGGCCTGCAGCTACGGGGGCCCATCCCTGCCCCCACAGCGGGAGATGCTGTCAGGACTGAAGGCCCCAGAAACGAAAGCAGAACCAGAAAGGCTCCTTATGACACCGAATCAGCGATGACTCGGGGCTCTTCTGTAGATGATAAAAAATTTCCTTTTTTTAAAGAAAACCACGTAGAGTCTGGCATTGCAACTAAACAGTTCCAGCCAGTATTGGTTTTTTTCCCTAGACAACCAGCAACCGGCAGGCGTCTGGACTCTTCTGTCCCCACCCCATCTCGGCCGCTGGCTATCTGCTTCTTCCAGCTAGGAATGCAAATTTCAGAAACCGAAGGTGCCAAGGGCACGTCAGAGAGAATGGGGCCAAGTTTGATCATGAATTCCTGGGCACTCTGTGAGCCATTCGGTGGTTATTCAAAAACCCATTTGGTGTTTTACCTCCAGGGGTAATAAGAACACTTATCTTGGTATTGGGTCTGTCACCAGCTCAGTGATAGTGCATTTTCCACTCAGTATCTTCACAGACTTGTGGCTTTGGAAATGCTGCTTCTCAGAGGAGACTAGCAACCCAGAGAAATAGATGTGTGTGAGCGGAATGCCCCCGCCGAGCAGTTGGCTGCCGGAAATCTGGTCTAGACCCCATTGTTTCCGGAGATGCCTGGCTTCAGAAGGCTTTTTGTCTTTTCAAAATGGGGACTGCCTCCTGGAATTGGCATCTCCCATGTGAGCAGCAGAGCAGCTGGAAAAGAGGTAATTTGCAGTAAAATGGGGGACTACCCTGGTGGTCTAGTGGCTAAGACTCCATGATTCCATTGCAAGGGGCCCAGGTTCAATCCCTGGTCAGCAAACTAAGATCCCACATGCCACAACTAAGAGCTCACATGTTTCAACAAAGATGGATCTTCCACATGCTGCGACTAAGACACGGTATAGTCAAACGAATAAAGAAATCCTGTATTTCTCGCCTGAAAAATCCCATGGACCAAGACCCTGGCTACAGTCCAAAGGGTGGGAAAGAGTTGGACACGACTGAGCGACTAAGCAACTAAGCACACACACACACACACACAGATACACAACACAATGCATTGGCTCAGACCTTGGATTCCCAACACTTGCTGCTTCAGGATTCCCTGGAGAGCTTTCTGAAAGTCCCCATTCCAGTCCCTATTTCCTGAAAGATTCTGTGTCAGTAGGTCTGGGAGTAATCTTGAGATCTACCAGGTGTCTGATTCTAATGGGAAGCCATGATGGAGAATCATAGATACGAAATGTCCAGAGGTCAGGGTTCCCCTGTTTCCTCTTTGGGAGCCTCTTCTCCAGATTTTAAGGCCCCTCATAGAAACCTTCCCAGAATAATGTTTGTGTGAGCAGATGCTGTTGGGAGCAATAGTAGAGACCAATGCTGTAGTGCAGCCTATAACTAACAACTGAGGACCAGAGAGGCCAAAAGTGTTTCCCAAGATAACACAGCAAAGCCAATGGGTTAACCAGGGTGCAAACCAGGGAGGCAAAACAGAGAAAGCACTACTGGACCTGCTTTTGAACACTGAATTATGGGTGGGGTGCCAGCCTCTGATGGGGCTTGCCAGGTGGCACAATGCTAAAAATCCATCCACCAATGCAGGAGATGCAGGAGACGTAGGTTTGATCCCTGGGTCTGGAAGATCACCTGGAGACCTTATGGACTGTGGTCAGTCAGGCGTTTGTGTCCATGGGATTTCCCAGGCAAGAATACTAGAGTGGGTTGCCATTTCTTTCTCCAGGGGATCTCCCTGACCCAGGGATCAAACCTGCGTCTCCCGTATGGGCAGAGAAATTCTTTAGCACTGAGCCATAAGATGCATGTGACGACCGTGATAAATAGGGCACCTTTCCTTGAGAAAGAACTGAAGTGAGCTTGTGGAAGTGGGAGAGGGAGCACAGTTTGTGTGGTGAGAGAGGGTTATCGGGAATCTGAGCGACAGTTGTGACACCAGATGGAGGTAGGTGTGCCTCGTAACACAGTGAGGCAGCTGAGGAGGTCTGAGATGCCTGCGTGTGTGCGGGCTGGCGTGTGCCTCGTGACAAGGCTGAATTTGGCTGGAGTCCTTTCATCCTGGACATCAGTGATGGCTAAAGAAATCACCTCACCTTTCTATGTTCCGGAAAACAGGAACCCCATTCTTCCCATGTAACTGAGATAAGACCCTGGATGACCCCCTTATTAACCTAAGACAAGGCCATACACAGACCTTCCAAATTCTTGGCCTTGTAAAGGAATAGTTGAATTGTTTTCTCTCAATCAAAACAAAGGGCTTCCCAGGTGGCGCTAGTGGTAAAGAATCTGCCTGCCAATTCAGGAAACATAAGAGGTGCAGGTTCAATTCCTAGGTTGGGAGGATCCCCTGGAAGAGGAAATGGCAGCCCACTCCAGTATTCTTGTCTGGAGAATCCTGTGTCCATGGGTTGCAAAGAGTCAGACATGATTGAGGGACTAACATAGAAGAAAACCTCTTGGCCTAAACCTCAAGAGGGCGCAGACCTTGTGGTGGATGTTTCTCCTTGGTTCCATCCAGTTTGTTTTTGATTTGTCACTATGAAGTTGGGTCAGAAGGGGAAAGTTTTCTACTTTCACCTAATGATTCTTGTGGATGGAATAACAATTTGCATGATGTTCAAGAGGCTCTCTGACATATCAGCTGTGTTGGAACAAATTCACATCTTCAAAACAAACGTTAAAGCAGAATTGACTGTAGATGTCTGACCCAGACATTCTGAATCTCAACCATGGGCACAGTTTATTCATATGGCAGGTTCCCAGTTATGTGATAGTCCTTTTAGATGCAGGAAAAGAGATGCTAGGTTTGCGTCTTCGTTGTCGTGGATTTTTTTTTTAACACTTTGGAGCCAGAGTGGAATCAAAAATCCATGCCATTTCAATCATCTTTCATCCTTATCTTTATCTCCAGGCAAGCCTTTCTTCTTAGGGTTTTCTCCTAGAGTTGACCTCACATTCTTAAAAATCATACAATGTCAACGTACAAAGGGATTTTTAAAATCGCTTTCTCCAACGCCTTCATCTCACAAAGAAGGAAAATGATGTTGCTGGCGGTGAGCTCCCCAGGCAGGAACTGGTCCAGAGTGCTATCTAGCAATGCTAGATATCTATCATGCTTTGCTCAAGACCTGGTATGATCAGGTCCCCAGGAGGAATGAAAATTAATTACAAACCCAAAAGAAAGAGGGAGCGAGAGTCAATGGAGCAAGGGGATCTTACTTGGTGGTCTCTCAAACTACATCAACTGACTGAAGGTTACTCTTGACCTTCCAAAGTCTTCCAAACCTGTTCTTAATCTTATCTTCTAGGTGTTCCTTAGGGTGCCCAAAATATAGTCACCTTAGGGCTCAGGAAAGAGTGAACCGAACATTTCTGATTTTTCCTGTTTGATTATTTTTGCCGTATCACAGTAGATGAGGTGGGTTATAAATGGTCAGCTCAGATACTCTAAAATGTGACTCCTCTGGGAGTTTTTAATCTATGCAAAATACAGATAAGCACAGCAGGGAAAAATGAAAATATTTCAGCTTCATTAGAGTAAATTTATGAGCTTGCCTAGGGTCACCATGGTGACTAGAAGACAGAACTGTTTGAGGAGGCCTGTAGATGGTTTCAGGTAAGGAATGCTGATCGATCATGAACTATGTCTCTAGTTGACTAACACAGATCCCTTTATTTCATCCTTAAAATTCCTAGGAGGTGGCTAGCCTTTTCCCATTTAGAAAGGAGGAAACTGAGGCTCAGAGGTGTCAAACTATACTTACTGAAGACCCCACAGACCTGAGATGGTTGGATGGCATCATCGATTCATTCGACACGAACTTGGGCAAACTCTGGGAGATGGTGAGGGACAGGGAAGCCTGGTGCACTGCTGTCCACGGGGTCGCAGAGTCTCACACAACTGGACGACTGAACAACAGCAACACAAATGCCATCTGAACTCATGTCTGTCTGCCCGGAAGCCTCTGTGAGCTGAACAAGACCTGCTTAGATTCACTCACGGGTGGACGTTGTTATACAACTGCACAGAAGGAGTCCTCTGGCAGCCTTGTGGTTAGAATCCCAAGCTTTCACTGCCTTGGCCTGGGGTTAAATCCCTGCTTTGGGGAGCTGAAAACCTGCTGGCCACTGTGATGAAAAAAAAAAAAAAAGGGCAAAACAAAAGAAACAAAACTGCACAGACAGACACATGCCTAAGGAAGCACATCCGTGGGGGTGCCAGCATCCAGCCCTGTTGGCTGTTTCCTTTTTCCTCCTGTAGTTTCTTGCTCCTCTGCTTCCTAAGAAAAAGCACTAGCTTGCTTGGTTTAATCACAATCATGCACAGAGCAGAGTTCTGGCCCACCATGGGTGGCTGTCTTGGATCAAGCTCCCTCCTTGTCTCATCAGTTGAACCTGGTGGTGACTGCGGATTCTCTGGGAAGCAGATCCTGAAGCAGCCACTTGAGGACACATGTTTATGTGGAAGGGGCAGGGCAGACTGGTAGGCGAGTGTGGAAGTAACCCAAGAAAGGGGAATTGTGTAATAACACAACAAGTGGAGTAGAGCCAGTAGAGAGCAAATTCCCTGGAAAAGACCCAGCCCCACATAGATGCCTCAGAATCTCCTCTCCCAAAGTCAAGGAAATGGAGCTATTTATACACCAGCCCTCCAGGGTCACAAGTTGAGGGCTGCTCCTTGGTGAGTGCCTCTGGTTGCTTTCAGCTGAATCTGTACCTGGGAGGAAAACCATGCCTCCATTCCTGGGGTGGGGAGAGGAAAGCCTTCAAGCTGACAGAAGCAGCTGGAAATGAGCTGGAGTGCCTTAGAAGGCCACAAGGGGACTTCCTTGGTGGCCCAGCAGTTAAGACTTCACCTTCCAATGCAAGGGGCGTGATTTTGATCCCTGGTCGGGGAACTGTGGTCCCACAGGCCATAGGGTGTGGCCAAAAATCTTTTTAAAAAAGGCCATAGCGGGGCTTCCCTGGTGGTCCAGTGGGTAAGGACACCGCCTTGCAGTGCAAGGGGCGCTGGTTCAATCCCTGGCCTGGGAGGATCCCATGTGCCGCGGAGCAGCTGGACTGATGTGTCCAATGACCGAACCGGGGCTCTGGAGCGCATGCGCCCACAGTCAGTGCTCTGTGACAACAGAGGCCACCGCGATGGGAGGCCCACAGGAGCCAAAGGACAAAAGATGGATGAAAAATAGATAAATGAAGGACCAGTAGAAGTGGCCCGCCTGCCCCCCTCCCTCCCTCCACCCCCCCAAAAAGCCATAGGGAATTGGGAGGAGTAACAACATACAGCAGGCCGGCGGGGTCACAGGAGCAAAAGCATGGGGACCTTTTTGTAAAGCTCTGCCTTTGGACACTTGGCTCAGAAGTGAACTAAGAGAGTGGCAGGCACTGATCGTAACTTAGACTCTTTTTGTAGAAAATGGCCTCCCACTCCTCTGAGAAGACCAAACTGTTTTTCCAATCTAGTCTATAATAATAACAGGTTCACATTTCGTGTATTAACTCACTAATTCCTCTCAAATCTCTGCAGGGTAGGTAGTCACTAGTATTTTCATTTTACAGAAGAGAAAACTAAGGCTGAGATAACAGAGACAATAATAACAAAAATAACAGAGACAAAAATAATTTTTTTAAATTGTGATTGATTTACAATGCTGTGCTAATCTCTACCATACAGCAAAGTGACTCATTTATGTACATCTATACATTCTCTTTTTACATTCTTTTGCATTGTGTTTTAATCACAAGATATTGAGTCTAGTCCCCTGTGGTATAGTGTGTTAGTCACTCAGTTGTGTTCAACTTTTTGCGACCGCATGGACTGTATCCCATCAGGCTTTTCTGTCAAAGGGAGTCTCCAGGCAAGAATACTGGTGTGGGGTGCCATTTCCTTCTCCAGGGAATCCTCTCGACCCAGGGATGGAACCTGAATCTCCCATATTGCAGGCAGATTCTTTATGGTCCAAGCCACCAGAGAAGCCCGTGCTATACAGTAGGACCTTGTTGTTTATCCATTCTGTGAATAATAGTTTACATCTGCCTACCAATGCAGGAGACACGGATTGGATCCCTTGTCAGGAAGATCACTTGGAGAAGGAAACAGTAACTCACTCCAGTATTCTTTTCTGGGAAATCCCATAGACAGAGGAGCCATGCTACAGTCCACAGGGTTGCAAAAGAGTTAGACATGGCTTAGTAACTAAACAACAGCAATAACCAGTCCCCAACTCCTGGTCCATCTGTTTCCTGCCCCCATCCATTGACAAGCACAAGTCTGTTCTCCCTGAGACAATGATATCTATATGGGCAAATTTTTTTCAAAAGATTGTTGTAAGGGCTCAATAAAAGTTGTGATGATGATAATTTACCCAGAAAGTAATAGTATGTTGCTCTTGTCAGGTTCATCCCACAGTCCAGAGTCTCCCAAAGTGCTTTGCATAATAGAAGATGCTCAATGAACGAGGCATTCAACTAACCTGAATCCATTCTTGCTACATGGCACATATAGAAAGTGTCAAGATCGTAGATTGCTCACCAAGAAGCTCAAGTTTGTGAATTTATTTGTCTGAAAGAGCTTGTCAAAGACAAAACGCACAGAGGAATTTGGGGAGTGATTTTGTTCAGCTTCTTGCAATAAGGAGAGGTATCGGATGTGAAGAACTAAGTGTCTTGACAGAGTGACTTTACCTTAGACTTTCATAGGAAGAAGCAGGTAAGTCGCAGGTGGGTGATTTGGAGTTGGATTGTTCTGCAATCAGAGGAAGTCTCAACCAGGGTGTCCCTGGTGGCTCAGTGGTAAAGAATCCGCCAGCAATGCAGGAGCCACAGGAGATGTGGGTTTGATCCCTGGGTAGGGAAGTTTCCCCGGAGGAGGAAATGGAAACTGACTCCAGTATTCTTGCCTGGAAAATTCCACGGACAGAGGAGTCTGGCAGGCTACAGTTTATTGAGTCACAAAGAGTCGGACACTACTGAAGCAACTCAGCACACAGCTTTGTGTTTGCTAGGTTCAGAGGAATAAACAATTCTAATCTCAATCACTCAGGAGACAAAGAAGGGACATCTTTGGTCTTGCCATAGGTAAACAAGGGAGTCTGATGGGAATGTGTGGAAATCGTGACAACAGGTGACAGGAAGTCTTTTCTAAATTATTTGGGAGAAGAGTGCCTCGTTTAGGGAAGTCATTTCCGGAAACACAAAAGTATGGGGGATTTTGGAAAACAGAAGTTAAGGGGATTTGTTGCTGTTACCCAGGAGCCACAGGACTAGTACAATTTATACTGTCAATCTCACTGATGAAATAAAATCCCTATTTTATGGCGTGACAAGAAATATTTAAACATACAATATTTCTCTGTTGGACTGCTTCCGTCTCCCTTAGTGTTTAATGTTGTGCATGTACGTTCACCAGACCTCCTGAGAGGATCATTTTCCTGGGCTTCCCTGGTGGCTCAGTGGTAAGGAACCTGCCTGCTGATGCAGGAGACACGGGCTTGATCCCTGATCCAGGAAGATCTCACCTGCCACGGGGCAACTAAGCCCAAGCACCATAACTATTGAGCCTGTGCTCTAGAGCCCAGGAGCCACAACTACTGGAGTCTGCACTCCCTAGAGCCCTTGCTCCACAAGAAGAAAAGTCACTGCAACGAGAAGCCTGCTGTGCACCACAACTAGGAAGTAGCCGGCACAGCAACGACGACCCTGCACAGCCATAAATCAATAAAATGATATTAAGGAAGAGTTCCTTCTTGATCTTATAAAGGGTCAGGGTGACTCACTACTCCATAACTTCTAAAGAAATATACTTCTTAATTTTGTAAAGGGTCACAATGACCCACTGTTCACTTTGTACGTGCAGATGTGGATTATATAAATGGTCAATATGTCATTTAATATATAATCCCTTTTCTTAAAAATGTATATAACTACGTTTTGACCTCTAATGGGTGGGATACTCCTCAGGGCTTTCTGAAGGACTGTCTCCCAGGTTATATTTCTCAGATTGACTTGAATAAAACTTTCAATTTCCTTCCAAGATTGGCTATTAATTCATTTCTCACTGACATCATGAGAAAAAAGGATAACAATATTACATTTGGTTACATATTAAGCTTCATTTAATTAAAAAATAAAGGCAAAAACTACTCTTACATAGACATACAGATGCAGCAAGAGTCATCTTTTCAAAAGACAAACACATCCCTTCAAAAGACAAACACATCCCTGTCTCTATCAGCTGGCTTCGCATTGCTCTTCAAATGAAAGTCAAAGTCCTCAGCAAGGCCTTCAAGCCCCACCCAGTCTGGCCTTACTTCAGACCCACTACCCCTTGCTCTGCATTCTCCAGCCTCACTGCTCTTTCTGGAATATTCCATGTTCTTTCTTGTTGCAGAGCTCTTCTTGCTCAAGTTGTGTTCACTGCCTCAGAAACTCTTCAATCCCAAGCCAGTATTGACAGCTCAAGCTTGACTGATTACCTCCTCCTTACCGGTCAGATCAGATTTCTTTGTTAAAAATCCTTGAGGAACCCTCAAACCACAAGAAGTTGAGCAGTTTAAAACTATTTATCTTTATTTGAATGTCTCCTAAAATGTATTATTGCTGTTTTTGGTTGCTAAGTCATGTCCAGCTCTTTGTGACCCCATGGGCTGCAACATGCCAGGCTTCCCTATCCTTCTGTATCTCCCAGAGTTTGCTCAAATTCATGTCCATTGAGTCGATGATGCCATCCGACCATCTCATCCTCTGTCACCCCCTTCTCCTCCTGCCCTCAATCTCTCCCAGCATCAGGGTCTTTTCCAGTGAGTTGGTTCTTCACATCAGGTGGCCAAAGTGGAGCTTCCGCTTCAGCATCAGTCCTTCCAATAAACATTCAGGGTTGATTTCCTTTAAGATTGACTGGGTTGATCTCCTTGCTGGCAAAGGGACTTTCAGGAGTCTTCTCCAGCACCACAGTTCGAAAGCAACAATTCTTCTGCACTCAGCCTTCCTCATGGCCCAACTGTCACATCTGCACGTTACTAGTGGAAAAACCATAGCTTTGACCATACGGACGTTTGTTGGCAAAATGATGTCTCTGCTTTTTAATATGCTGTTTTAGATTTGTCATAGTTTTTCTTCCAAGGAGCAAGCTATGCTAATTTCATGGCTGCAGTCACCATCTGTGGTGATTTTGGAGCCCAAGAAAATAAAATCTGTCTATTTGCCATGGAGATCAAAGCAGTCAATCCTAAAGGAAATCAACTCTGACTATTGATTGGAAGGAATGATGCTCAAGCTGAAACTTCAGTACTTTGGCCACCTGACGCAAAGAGACAACTCATTGGAAAAGAGCCTGATGTTGGGAAGGATGGAAGGCAAAAAGAAAAGGGGAGAACAAGATGGTTGGATGGCATCACTGAGTTAATGGACATGAGTTTGAGCAAGCTCTGGGAGATAGTGAAGGACAAGGAAGCCTGGCATGCTGTAGTCCATGGAGTCCAAAGAGTCAAACATGACTGAGAAACTGAACTGAAGAACTGAATTTGCCGTGGGACCAGATGCCATGATCTGTGTTTTTTGAATGTTGAGCTTTAAACCAGCTCTTTCTAGAATATGTAAAAAGTATTAAATAACTGTTTATCTTTATTTGAATGTCTCAAATTTTTCATGTCCAGCTCTTTGTGACCCCATGGGCTGCAACATGCCAGGCTTCCCTATCCTTCTGTATCTCCCAGAGTTTGCTCAAATTCATGTCCATTGAGTCGATGATGCCATCCGACCATCTCATCCTCTGTCACCCCCTTCTCCTCCTGCCCTCAATCTCTCCCAGCATCAGGGTCTTTTCCAGTGAGTTGGTTCTTCACATCAGGTGGCCAAAGTGGAGCTTCCGCTTCAGCATCAGTCCTTCCAATAAACATTCAGGGTTGATTTCCTTTAAGATTGACTGGGTTGATCTCCTTGCTGGCAAAGGGACTTTCAGGAGTCTTCTCCAGCACCACAGTTCGAAAGCAACAATTCTTCTGCACTCAGCCTTCCTCATGGCCCAACTGTCACATCTGCACGTTACTAGTGGAAAAACCATAGCTTTGACCATACGGACGTTTGTTGGCAAAATGATGTCTCTGCTTTTTAATATGCTGTTTTAGATTTGTCATAGTTTTTCTTCCAAGGAGCAAGCTATGTTAATTTCATGGCTGCAGTCACCATCTGTGGTGATTTTGGAGCCCAAGAAAATAAAATCTGTCTATTTGCCATGGAGATCAAAGCAGTCAATCCTAAAGGAAATCAACTCTGACTATTGATTGGAAGGAATGATGCTCAAGCTGAAACTTCAGTACTTTGGCCACCTGACGCGAAGAGACAACTCATTGGAAAAGAGCCTGATGTTGGGAAGGATGGAAGGCAAAAAGAAAAGGGGAGAACAAGATGGTTGGATGGCATCACTGAGTTAATGGACATGAGTTTGAGCAAGCTCTGGGAGATAGTGAAGGACAAGGAAGCCTGGCATGCTGTAGTCCATGGAGTCCAAAGAGTCAAACATGACTGAGAAACTGAACTGAAGAACTGAATTTGCCGTGGGACCAGATGCCATGATCTGTGTTTTTTGAATGTTGAGCTTTAAACCAGCTCTTTCTAGAATATGTAAAAAGTATTAAATAACTGTTTTTTTCCATGCTTCTATGTACAATGAGAACAGATAGCTATGTTTTTATGAGTAATGAGTACATTCTAAACTAATCACATGTATTAACTAATTGAATCCTCATTCCAACCCTATTATATTAATGTCATATGAACCAAATGAGGTTCACAGAAGTTAAGAATTTTACTGAAGGTCACTCAGCAAGTAAATGACAGAGCTAGGATTTGACCTTGGTCAGTTTCCTTAGCCCAAGCATTAAGAGATCTCACTTCCCTTAATTACTGTTGACCCAGGGTCTGGAAAGTTTAGTGTTGCCCCTTCACCTTGTTTTAGGCCCTCCTCAGAATGGGCACATTCTCTTTTTTTTAAGTTATGAAAATATAGTAACACATTTATAGGAGTATCTATTAAAATTGTTTAAGTAGATAAATTAAGATTTTCACTTCGAGTTTCAACATCAAACTCTCAGAAATTAATAGGATGAATGTACAGAGAAGTAGAAGAATATAGTAGATCTGAAAAGCATTATGAACCAACTCAACATAATTAAGATTTTTACAATTTTCACACAACAGTAGGATACAAATTCTATTCAGGTTCAGAATGAGCGCATGCTTTTCCTTGCTAACATATTGCCTCATCAGGGAAACAAGGCCTGGAGCCCACTCTTTACCCTTCAGAGGACTATTCTTTGGTCTGGCTTGCTGGCTCAAGACTTGAAGGCTCCCCTTGGAGGGCAAAAGCCTCAAACTCATTTCCTAGTTATTGAGGGCCATCTCCTCAGGGTACCCAAGTTCTGACAACAAATGCCCACTCAGATAAGCAGAAAAGCTGAAACCCAACTGAATACTGTAGAGGACAGATTGTCTGATGTTTTTCTTTGTACACAATAAACTTTTGAAAAGCTGCGAGGAAAAAAAAATTCTGGAATTTGTAGATATTTCGGTGGTTCAAGGAAGCTGGCTGTTAGAGAAACCCCCGATGTGAAGGCTTTTGTTAAGTGGAGGACGGGATTTGTAAATCAAACAATTACCCCCTAGGCAGCTAAAAACAACAGCTTTTGCTTCCTGGCACTTACTATAGACTAGAAACTGTGCAAATTTTCACATCCATCTCTCTTTTCATAACGGCTTTATTGTGACATACTTCACATGCATACTATTCGTCCTTAAAAATGTACAATTTGGTGTTTTAAGTTTATCCACAGGAGTGTGCAATCGTCACCCCTATCTAATTCTGGAACATCTCTGTCATCCCCAAAGAAACCCCATACCAGTCAGCAGTCACTCTTCATTTCTGGTTCTCCCAGCCCCATGGGTCACCGTAGGGAAACAAAACTTGCCACCCCAAAATGTCTCTTTAGCATGCAGAGTATTTTGAACTGAAAATAACTGAGGCCCAAAAGACTCAGGAAGGAATTTTGACCTTCCTCCGAACTGCCGGAAGAATCTAATTAGAGGGCCTAAAAATAATACGGGATAGATATTGGGGGAAATTCTTAACAGACCAGAGTCCACTCTGTCCCACTGATCCTGCAGGGTCCAGCGAACATTTATTCAGCCAACATTTGCTTTTCTGTCTCTGTGTCAATTGCTTTCCTCCTTCTTTGAAGTTCAAACCTCCATCCACAGCATCCTCTTTTGCTTCAGCTGAAGAGGGTATTTAAAGTGAACGTTTCAGCTATTTTGGTGAGCTACTCCATTTTCCCAGGCCTCCCCATACATACACGTTATTAAATATTGCTTGATCTTCTCCTGTTCATTTATCTCATGTCAATCGAATTCTTAGACCAGCCAGTAGAAGCTAGAAGGGGAGAGGACATTTTCTTCCTCCTTAACAGCTGGCAGTGAGGATGGGATGCAAGTTTATAAACTGGACACAATTCATCCCAAAGTTGCGGCAGTGACGAGATCCTGGGACAGCTGACAAAACCCGGCAGAAGGTGAGAATCCTTACTGTCTGTCAGGGTCATTGAAAAGTGTAAAGAGGTTTTCAAAATTAGATTAGCAGGAAGAAATGTTTGTAGGGCTCCTTGGAAGAATCTTAACGATTCTGGAGTTTGTAGATATTTCGGTGGTTCAAGGAAGCTGGCTGTTAGAGAAACCCCCGATGTGAAGGCTTTTGTTAAGTGGAGGACGGGATTTGTAAATCAAACAATTACCCCCTAGGCAGCTAAAAACAACAGCTTTTGCTTCCTGGCACTTACTATAGACTAGAAACTGTGCAAATTTTCACATCCATCTCTCTTTTCATAACGGCTTTATTGTGACATACTTCACATGCATACTATTCGTCCTTAAAAATGTACAATTTGGTGTTTTAAGTTTATCCACAGGAGTGTGCAATCGTCACCCCTATCTAATTCTGGAACATCTCTGTCATCCCCAAAGAAACCCCATACCAGTCAGCAGTCACTCTTCATTTCTGGTTCTCCCAGCCCCATGGGTCACCGTAGGGAAACAAAACTTGCCACCCCAAAATGTCTCTTTAGCATGCAGAGTATTTTGAACTGAAAATAACTGAGGCCCAAAAGACTCAGGAAGGAATTTTGACCTTCCTCCGAACTGCCGGAAGAATCTAATTAGAGGGCCTAAAAATAATACGGGATAGATATTGGGGGAAATTCTTAACAGACCAGAGTCCACTCTGTCCCACTGATCCTGCAGGGTCCAGCGAACATTTATTCAGCCAACATTTGCTTTTCTGTCTCTGTGTCAATTGCTTTCCTCCTTCTTTGAAGTTCAAACCTCCATCCACAGCATCCTCTTTTGCTTCAGCTGAAGAGGGTATTTAAAGTGAACGTTTCAGCTATTTTGGTGAGCTACTCCATTTTCCCAGGCCTCCCCATACATACACGTTATTAAATATTGCTTGATCTTCTCCTGTTCATTTATCTCATGTCAATCGAATTCTTAGACCAGCCAGTAGAAGCTAGAAGGGGAGAGGACATTTTCTTCCTCCTTAACAGCTGGCAGTGAGGATGGGATGCAAGTTTATAAACTGGACACAATTCATCCCAAAGTTGCGGCAGTGACGAGATCCTGGGACAGCTGACAAAACCCGGCAGAAGGTGAGAATCCTTACTGTCTGTCAGTCTCCTGGAGCTCTGCTTGTAGGATCCGTTGGAAACGAGAATAGTAAAGAGGTTTTCTCTTTTCTAAAATTAGATTAGCAGGAAGAAATGTTTGTAGGGCTCCTTGGACTCAGCAACTCTTGAAATTCGATTGAGTATGCTGGGTTTGTTTGTTCTTTTCTTCCCAAGGATGATTCCTGTTTCTCTTTGTTTCTGTCCTTAGCTATAGAAGGAGGAACACCATTGGTCTGATTAGGTTTTCCTTGTGTCCTGCTCTGTGTCTTGAGAGCTTGGCTTGTACACCACTTGGAATATTCTCTCTGGTCTCTGCCATCTGGAAGGTTCACACACTATTGTGCGCTTGGCAGCCAGCCAGATAGACTGGTTTTCCTGGCAGTCCCTTTGTCCAGAAGAGCCTTCTTTCAGGGAAGTTTACCCTAAGGGGTTGCAGTGCATAAGAGGCCTTTGTCATCTGAAACTTTATTGCTTTGTGAGTGATGCAATACAGGTTTTCACTTAAAGATTATTTTTGGACCCTTTTGGATCTTGTGAGGGCTCCATCCTTTGCATTCTCTTGTGTGGATGCCTTTTGCTATTTAGAAGTTTTGAGTTGCTGTTAAGATGCAACTCGCGGATGGCCAGAAGATGGATCCTTTAAAGTGAAAAACTGGTAAATTTTTTAGAAAGTTCTCACCATAAAGGGCTGTTTCACTGGTACCTGTGTAAAGATCAAATTAAAGGGTTGATGCAATATAATAGCTAACCTTAAGCATGCCAACAACGGTGGAAAGCCTTATGGAGGCTGATTGATACCTCAGCTTCCTCTCATGGGTCTTACAGATGCTAATAAAACACATTAAAGTTATTAACAAGAAGGCTTCCCTGGTGATACAGTGGGTAAGGACACCGCCTTGCAGTGCAAGGGGGGCCGGTTCAATCCCTGGCCTGGGAAGATCCCATGTGCGAATTACTGAGTCACAGCTCTGGAGCGCATGTGCCCAGAGCTGGTGCTCTGCAGCGAGAGAGGCCACTGTGATGGGAGGTCCATACAGGCCAAAGAACAAAGATGGATGAAAATGAATAAATGAAAGGCCAATAGAAGTGCCCCCCCCCCCACCAAAAAAAAAAGTTATTAACAAGAGAATTAAAAGCTGAAAGGAAAGTTGAGAGACATTGCCCATAAGCTGTCTGGCCATGTATGAGTCTAGGTAGGTCTCTCTTAAATATGACATTCCAGGCAAAGCCCTGGTAGTATGACCAATGTTTCAAATTGTGTCCTGTTCTAAGAACAGATTCTTAGAGAATTTATGCCAATAATAATATCACCTGAAAATAAGAATATTCCCTAAGAATTTCCAAGTTCTAGGGAATTAGGCAGGGAGAAAAACATTTCAGACAAAAAGTCATAAAATTATAATCATATCCATCAGTTCATATTTAGACCATCTTTGTGCTGGTTGCTGTGTAAGCCACTCAGAGTACACCCAAACAGCTGATGACATCATAAAGAGAGGTTTCAATCTCCAAAAGAAACTTCGACCCTGACATCTAGAAATCTTCTTGACTGGCATTTCTCAGGACTAAGACACTGTGTCTATAATTTGCTGTAGTCATTAGTTTTTGTTTTTCTTTTGTCTTCATAGAAATGTGCTTATTAAATATCTTATTGCTTACACTTTGTAAATCTCACTTGAGAACCCACTGCATCGCTGCCTCATGAAATGAATTTTACTGGACTGACCTAGTGACTGGACTAAAGAAACTGGTTTAATGAATTGGAACAGTCTGCCAACTGAGCTCTGGACTGTGAAACCTTTTCTTTTTTGGGGGATCTGAGCTCCCAGTTCGGGGATTGAATCTGTGCCCCCTGCAGTGTAAGTGCAGATTCTTAACTACTGGGCTACCAAGGAAGTCCAGAAGTCTTAATAGGAGTTTCAAGGATGGGCATGTAGGGGGCCAAAACTTGACACCCCCAAATGTCTCTTTAGTACGCAGACTATTTTGAACTGAAAATAATCAAGGCCCAAAGAAAGATTCAGGAAGAAAACTCTGACTTTCTGTAAGGGTTACTAGGGAAAGGGTCAGGGCACAATTTTCTGAGAGAATGACAACCCAAGGACACAGCATAAACCCATTAGAATCAAATGGGTCCAAGATGGCAGATCAGACCTTGATCCTCAGTCAGTAAGCTAAATGATATGCCCAGAGGCGCCAAGACAGTTCCGCTCCTTCCCTAAAGGAGCTGGAATAATCCTCCCACTCATTAGCATATGGAATTACCCAGCCCATAAAAGCTAAGAATGCCATGTTTTCGGGGCAGCTAGATTCGCTCTACAATGGTAGTATGACCAATGTTTCAAATTGTGTCCTGTTCTAAGAACAGATTCTTAGAGAATTTATGCCAATAATAATATCACCTGAAAATAAGAATATTCCCTAAGAATTTCCAAGTTCTAGGGAATTAGGCAGGGAGAAAAACATTTCAGACAAAAAGTCATAAAATTATAATCATATCCATCAGTTCATATTTAGACCATCTTTGTGCTGGTTGCTGTGTAAGCCACTCAGAGTACACCCAAACAGCTGATGACATCATAAAGAGAGGTTTCAATCTCCAAAAGAAACTTCGACCCTGACATCTAGAAATCTTCTTGACTGGCATTTCTCAGGACTAAGACACTGTGTCTATAATTTGCTGTAGTCATTAGTTTTTGTTTTTCTTTTGTCTTCATAGAAATGTGCTTATTAAATATCTTATTGCTTACACTTTGTAAATCTCACTTCGAGAACCCACTGCATCGCTGCCTCATGAAATGAATTTTACTGGACTGACCTAGTGACTGGACTAAAGAAACTGGTTTAATGAATTGGAACAGTCTGCCAACTGAGCTCTGGACTGTGAAACCTTTTCTTTTTTGGGGGATCTGAGCTCCCAGTTCGGGGATTGAATCTGTGCCCCCTGCAGTGTAAGTGCAGATTCTTAACTACTGGGCTACCAAGGAAGTCCAGAAGTCTTAATAGGAGTTTCAAGGATGGGCATGTAGGGGGCCAAAACTTGACACCCCCAAATGTCTCTTTAGTACGCAGACTATTTTGAACTGAAAATAATCAAGGCCCAAAGAAAGATTCAGGAAGAAAACTCTGACTTTCTGTAAGGGTTACTAGGGAAAGGGTCAGGGCACAATTTTCTGAGAGAATGACAACCCAAGGACACAGCATAAACCCATTAGAATCAAATGGGTCCAAGATGGCAGATCAGACCTTGATCCTCAGTCAGTAAGCTAAATGATATGCCCAGAGGCGCCAAGACAGTTCCGCTCCTTCCCTAAAGGAGCTGGAATAATCCTCCCACTCATTAGCATATGGAATTACCCAGCCCATAAAAGCTAAGAATGCCATGTTTTCGGGGCAGCTAGATTCGCTCTACAATGGTTCACACTCTGTCTGTGGAGTGTGCTTTCTCTGAATCCGAATAAATCTATTTCTTACTTATCACTTTGTCTCTCCCTGAATTCTTCTCTGCAAAGAGACGTGAAGAACCTGAGCCTCAGTGGGTCCAGACATTGGGTGAGTGATTTTAATTACCAGAGGTTTGGCTGGGTTCAAGTCCCAGCTGCGTGGGTTCAAGTCCCAAACAGGTTTGATTAAGTCTGGGCCCTGGGTTTAAGTCTCGAATCGAGGTTGCACATTTTCACTTCCCCTTGATTGCCTGACAAATTTAGACAGAAGGTCTGTTGCAGGAATAGAGTGATCCCCAGAGATGCCTGCAAAGGATTTGGATATGTGATGCCACTCTGTGTCCCACTGACTTTGGATGACCCAGGAAACATTTATTCACCAAACATTTGTTTTTCCTCATATTAATTGCCTTCCTTCCCTTGAAAGTCCCAAATCCATACCAGTAATACACCTCTCTTGTTTTCAGCTGAACATAGTGTTTAAGATGAAGATTTCAGACCCTTTGATGAGTTTCTGGTTTTTTGGGGGGGTGGGGGTGGGGCGAGTGTCTCTCTGGCGCTTTGTTTGATTTTTTCCTGTTAACCTGCCTTGTGTCCATTTAATTCTCAGACCAGTCTCAGATCAGTCAGAAGAACCTAGTAGGGGAGGGGAAAATTTTGCATTCCCAACACAACCTACTTTCTGTCTCTATAGGGTTGTCTAATTTGAACAGCTTACATACGTGGAACTGTACAATATGTGGTCTTTTGTGCCTGGATTCTTTCACTTAGCATGATGCCACTAAGGTCCAATCACCCTGCAGCATGTACCAGTACTTCATTCCTTTTTATGACTCAGTAATACTCACTGTAAAGATATGACCTATTGTGTTTAACCACTCATTGGATGGTGGGTATGGGAGTTGCTTCCACTTTAGGGCTACTATGTCTTATTTATTTTTTTGATTGAGATACAGCTCTCATAAAACATTAGAATCAAATGGGTCCAAGATGGCAGATCAGACCTTGATCCTCAGTCAGTAAGCTAAATGATATGCCCAGAGGCGCCAAGACAGTTCCGCTCCTTCCCTAAAGGAGCTGGAATAATCCTCCCACTCATTAGCATATGGAATTACCCAGCCCATAAAAGCTAAGAATGCCATGTTTTCGGGGCAGCTAGATTCGCTCTACAATGGTTCACACTCTGTCTGTGGAGTGTGCTTTCTCTGAATCCGAATAAATCTATTTCTTACTTATCACTTTGTCTCTCCCTGAATTCTTCTCTGCAAAGAGACGTGAAGAACCTGAGCCTCAGTGGGTCCAGACATTGGGTGAGTGATTTTAATTACCAGAGGTTTGGCTGGGTTCAAGTCCCAGCTGCGTGGGTTCAAGTCCCAAACAGGTTTGATTAAGTCTGGGCCCTGGGTTTAAGTCTCGAATCGAGGTTGCACATTTTCACTTCCCCTTGATTGCCTGACAAATTTAGACAGAAGGTCTGTTGCAGGAATAGAGTGATCCCCAGAGATGCCTGCAAAGGATTTGGATATGTGATGCCACTCTGTGTCCCACTGACTTTGGATGACCCAGGAAACATTTATTCACCAAACATTTGTTTTTCCTCATATTAATTGCCTTCCTTCCCTTGAAAGTCCCAAATCCATACCAGTAATACACCTCTCTTGTTTTCAGCTGAACATAGTGTTTAAGATGAAGATTTCAGACCCTTTGATGAGTTTCTGGTTTTTTGGGGGGGTGGGGGTGGGGCGAGTGTCTCTCTGGCGCTTTGTTTGATTTTTTCCTGTTAACCTGCCTTGTGTCCATTTAATTCTCAGACCAGTCTCAGATCAGTCAGAAGAACCTAGTAGGGGAGGGGAAAATTTTGCATTCCCAACACAACCTACTTTCTGTCTCTATAGGGTTGTCTAATTTGAACAGCTTACATACGTGGAACTGTACAATATGTGGTCTTTTGTGCCTGGATTCTTTCACTTAGCATGATGCCACTAAGGTCCAATCACCCTGCAGCATGTACCAGTACTTCATTCCTTTTTATGACTCAGTAATACTCACTGTAAAGATATGACCTATTGTGTTTAACCACTCATTGGATGGTGGGTATGGGAGTTGCTTCCACTTTAGGGCTACTATGTCTTATTTATTTTTTTGATTGAGATACAGCTCTCATAAAACATTACATAAGTTTCAGGTATACAACAGAGTGATTCAACAGTTTTCAGAGGCTATACTCGATTTACAGTTATTATAAAGTATTAGCTATATTTCCTCTGTTGTACAACATATCCTTATAATTGTTTATTTCATACACAGTAGTTTGTACCTCGTAAGTCCTTACCTTGCCCCTCCCTTTTCCTTTCTCCCTAATGGTAACCACGAGTTTCTCTATATCTGAGAGTCTTTTTCTTTCTTTTTTGTTTTATACACTAGTTTGCTGTAGTTTTCAGATTTCACATATAACTAATACCATATAGTATTTGTCTCTCTCCACCTGATTTCACTAAAGCATAATGCTCTCTACGGCCATCCATGTCCTTGCCAATGGCAAAATTTCATTCTTTTTTATGGCTGAGTAGCATTCCATTGTGTATATAAAAGACTTCTTTAACCATTCATCTGCTGATGGGTGTTTGGGTGGCTTTAGTATCTTGGCAATGGTAAATAATGCTACTTTATAAACATCAGGGTACATGAACCTTTCTGCATTATTGTCTGAAGACATACCTTGGCAGGTAGGTTCTTTAACACTAGCACATCTGGGACAACCCTCAAACACCTTACCTGACAGTTACTAGGGGTCTGACTTTGGGCAAGTTACATAACCTCTCTGAGCTGCAGTCTGGTCAGCTACAAAACAGAGTTAATATCACTACTTCTAACTCACCAAAAGGAGTTGTCAAATGTTCAGGACACTGCCCCATCATGCGTGAGCTCCATCATGGATCTTGTTTGTCTGGCTTCCTTCAGTAGCCTCAGTACGAACAGGGGTCTAGGGTTGCAGCACGTGTTCATCAAATATTTACGAGAAACCACTAATCCTTTCCTGAATTCAGGTTCAGAGAGGGAAAGCATCCTTTCTCAAATCACACAGAGCTCAGTGGCACGCTTGACCCCCACCACGTCTCCCTATCCCAATTCAGATTCCAACTCCAGACCCAGGTAATGACTTTAACCTGCCCCCTAATACATTCTGAGTGCCAAGAACAGTTCAGAAAGGGGAGGAAGTGCGGAATATTCAGCGTGCAAAATAGGAGAAGAAAGTGATTTGACTTGGCCCTTCTCTGGATCTGAACGTGAGCTTATTGTAATTGGAGCGATTACTTCAGAGCGGAGAAACCACAAAGATGGGACCCAGGGAGAGACAGGCCTCAAGCGGCGTTTAAGAAAGCGATAGCGGCGAAGGCGGATCCTGAAGCCGCTCCGCCCTCCCGCCTCCTCCCCGCCTCTTTCCCGCCGGGAGTCACAAGAGGCCCAGCGCAGTCAGCTGACGGGGCGGCGCATACGTCACTGGGCGGTGGGCGGGGCGTCACAGCGCGGTGGGTGGGGCGTCGCTGGGCGCAGGCGCAGATCCCGGGCGGTGGCACCAGCTGACCCCGGGAGGCGGTTGGGCTGCGGTGGGCCGCTGTCTGCTGCCTCGGAGTCGCCGTTGCTGCCGCCGCCATGGCCAGCCAGTCGCAGGGCATCCAGCAGCTGCTCCAGGCGGAGAAGCGGGCCGCCGAGAAGGTGTCCGAGGCCCGCAAGCGTGAGTTCGGGCTTGGGGCAGCCAGGCGAGGCGCGATTTAAGGATTGCCGCCAGGCCGCGAGGGGTGGTGGGTGGGTTAGGCCCGAAGAAACAGCGGCCCGGGCGGGGTAGGGGGTGGTTACGATCGGGGAAGCGCGTGTGACTCGCAGCTCTCTGGACCCGAGGCTCTGGAAGTCTTAAAGGTCGCCTGAGAGCTACGACGTGGGCTAGTAGATAGGGCTTGGAGACAATGATAGGTGGATGTCCTTAGGGCCTGGGAGGCGAGTAAAATGGGCTATCCAACCGGAAGCCGTTGTCTCCCCTTCCCCTCCCCACTTGTTTCTCCGGGGTCTTCCGTCTCCGTGAAAGGAGCCGCCGCCTGCAGTGTTGCTGAGCCTGGAAGCAGCCCTGTCTGCCATGTCTCAGACCCTCCCTCGTTCGCCATGTTTAGTCCATGCGGCTCATACCCTACTCCACCACGTCTCCCTATCCCAATTCAGATTCCAACTCCAGACCCAGGTAATGACTTTAACCTGCCCCCTAATACATTCTGAGTGCCAAGAACAGTTCAGAAAGGGGAGGAAGTGCGGAATATTCAGCGTGCAAAATAGGAGAAGAAAGTGATTTGACTTGGCCCTTCTCTGGATCTGAACGTGAGCTTATTGTAATTGGAGCGATTACTTCAGAGCGGAGAAACCACAAAGATGGGACCCAGGGAGAGACAGGCCTCAAGCGGCGTTTAAGAAAGCGATATCGGCGAAGGCGGATCCTGAAGCCGCTCCGCCCTCCCGCCTCCTCCCCGCCTCTTTCCCGCCGGGAGTCACAAGAGGCCCAGCGCAGTCAGCTGACGGGGCGGCGCATACGTCACTGGGCGGTGGGCGGGGCGTCACAGCGCGGTGGGTGGGGCGTCGCTGGGCGCAGGCGCAGATCCCGGGCGGTGGCACCAGCTGACCCCGGGAGGCGGTTGGGCTGCGGTGGGCCGCTGTCTGCTGCCTCGGAGTCGCCGTTGCTGCCGCCGCCATGGCCAGCCAGTCGCAGGGCATCCAGCAGCTGCTCCAGGCGGAGAAGCGGGCCGCCGAGAAGGTGTCCGAGGCCCGCAAGCGTGAGTTCGGGCTTGGGGCAGCCAGGCGAGGCGCGATTTAAGGATTGCCGCCAGGCCGCGAGGGGTGGTGGGTGGGTTAGGCCCGAAGAAACAGCGGCCCGGGCGGGGTAGGGGGTGGTTACGATCGGGGAAGCGCGTGTGACTCGCAGCTCTCTGGACCCGAGGCTCTGGAAGTCTTAAAGGTCGCCTGAGAGCTACGACGTGGGCTAGTAGATAGGGCGTGGAGACAATGATAGGTGGATGTCCTTAGGGCCTGGGAGGCGAGTAAAATGGGCTATCCAACCGGAAGCCGTTGTCTCCCCTTCCCCTCCCCACTTGTTTCTCCGGGGTCTTCCGTCTCCGTGAAAGGAGCCGCCGCCTGCAGTGTTGCTGAGCCTGGAAGCAGCCCTGTCTGCCATGTCTCAGACCCTCCCTCGTTCGCCATGTTTAGTCCATCGGCAAGGGCTTATTTGTTCACTTTCCCTTCTCCTACCGCTAGCGTCTTAGTCCAGGGCGCCACGTTTTCTGAGGCTCCCGTAGCAGCCTGATTCACTCATTCCTTAATAACGTGCCAGACGCAGTGCCCCGTTCATTTGTGGCCTCCATTGGGGCAGTCTTCAAAGCCCCAGTGGAGGAAGCTGCTCCTGGGTTAGGTGAATTGCCAGTCAGGGGAGGGCCAGCGTTGAGAAATGAGAGGTGACTAAAGAGCTTAACAGGTGCATCGACTCGAGATGGGTGAGTGGGAGACTTCCTCCTCTCCAGTTCATTCAGTTACCGCCGTGATTTCTTCACCACGCCTACAGGTCATCAGACCTTTCCCATCTGCAGAATAAAGCCCAGATTCCTTAAGAGGGTGTAGGAGGTGTTTTGGGATCAGGCGCTGGCTTGCTTCTCTAATCTCCTTTTAGGTCTTGCCTTCAGACACACTGATTCCTCAAAGAGGCCTTGGTTGATTTCACCTTCAAGCCTTTGCACGGCTGGTTCCTGATGGGAAGCGCCTTTTCCTAGTTTACTCTCTTTATACTCCAACACGTTCCTTCAGTTCTCAAAATTCAGGCAGTAGTTCTTCCAGGAAGCCTGCCCTGACTTCGCCTCCTCCCCTCGGACTAGGTTAGGCTTATTTCTGTCCTTATAGTGCAGTACCCTGTTTCTTTAGGTGACCGCGTTGAAGAAACCTGGACTGTAGCCTCTGCCACTAGAATAAACTGTTGGAGGACAGGGACTGTGGCTGATTAAACTTTATACACTCAGTTTCCCATCTGGCTAGATAGATGTTTCCATTACTATTTTACCAGTGGGAAATGGGGGCCCAGAGAAAAATAATATGACCGAACCCTGGGAAACAACATAGCTGGGGTAAAATACCAAAAAACTGGTAATCGCAGTATTTTCTTGGTGTTTTTTTCCCTAGAATAAGGTTTATATTCTTAAGCCACTTCCAAGTAGATTTCCAGCATGGCTCTTATATTTTGTCTGTTAGGGGTCGTTTGATACTTCGTATTTCATTGGAAAAGCTTTTTTGCGGAAGCTGGAGATAGGAAGAGATCTTCTGTTCTTGCCCTGGTGACTGGAATGTTCAGTGTTCCTCATGGAGTATTCTCATCTTGCCCTTGATGCAGTATTTCCAGAATGACCTTCCAGACTTTGTCTTGTGATGGTTCATCAGTAGCAGCAGGTGTACCTGCTGGGAGCATGTGAGACCATTTGTGGAAGGTGCAAGAACACATCTTAGCATATGGTTAAGAATGTGTCTGGGTGCTTTGGACGTTGGAGTCACGTTTTACCCCTTTTATCCTGTCAGGCCTGGTGCAGGGGCTTGTATATCTCAGGTAGCTGTTACATAGTGATGGAAAGAATTTGCTTTAAAGGAGTGAGTTTATGGTTAATACATATCTCAGGGTTTGCAGTAGTTAGGAACCGAATTATTAAGACCTGTAATTTGAAAAAGTTACTGCTTTTCTTGATCTATAATCATGGTTGACACACCCCACTAGGAACTGGGAAAAGGTGGTACATGGTACATGACTCAGTAAAATGGTCCAACCCAGTTTTTCATGAAATCGTTGTCTGTATCATTGAGTAAAACAGAACGCTGGCCTCTACAAATAGGGCCCTTCCAAAAAAAACAAGAAAACAAGATTTAGAAGAAATAATTTTCTGCTCAAATATCTTTTGGTTTTCAGAGGAGCCAATCAAGATTGAACTTTGAAGATGTTTGCTGACAGGCAGAGAAGATTTCTTTCTCTCATCTCTCTAGTTGCTCAGTTGTGTCCAACTCTGCTACCCCATGGACTGTAGCCCACCAGGCTTCTCTGTCCATGGAATTCTCTAGGCAAGAATACTGGAGTGGGTAACCATTCCTTTCTTCAGGGAATCTTTCCAACCCGGGGATCAAACTTGGGTCTCCTATATTGCAGGCCAGTTTTTTACTTGTCTGGGCCACCAGAGAATGGTTTACCTTCAGTAATTTGAGGAGCCATAGGAGTTGGGAGCGATGGATAGTGGTATCGTGACATACATGTGGCACTACTGCCTGAGGTGAAGGCCACGTTAAAATTTGTTGGTTTGGAAGAGAACCGTGGGCTTTATTGGTCTTGAATACCTAGCTGATGAGGAGAGGACAGTGTGTGGAGCACTGGGGAAGAGGTTGGCTGGAGCAGACCCTACACGGTGGACTCCAGGTAGTACAAGAGGGCATACATACCTGGAGAAATAGTCCCTGGCGGGGCTTAGGCACCTGCCGATTGTTTTAGACTAGATTCGTGGAGTGTTGATGGAGTGGGGTCATCACCAGTCCGAAATTCTGTTGTTAATCAGGAATTGTTTTTAAGTCATTTCTCACTTCTTGGACCTCATGGGCTGTAGCCTGCCAGGCTGCTCTGTCCATGGGATTTCTCAGGCAAGATCAGGAGGTGGAAAGTTAAATTCAGTTTCCTTCATCTACATGGGCCATGTGGGCTTGGGCAGTTGATACACAGTGAGAGCTTTCTTTATTTTCTGACTCTTTTAAAGATTTTAATTGGAAGATAATTGCTTTGCAGTGTTGTTGGTTTCTGCTGTAAAGCAGTGTGAATCAGCTATAATTTTACATTTATCCCCTCCCTCTTGAGCCTCGCTCCCAACAGCTTGCTTTTAGGTGCAGGATATCTTTTACTCTGAATTAAATAAAGCTCAGATTGATGGCCTAGGACCTGCCGCTCCACTCAGCCCCTCACCCAGTGGCCGACAACCGCCCCCAGTTTGGATGTCTGAGAAGTCTGGACCTAGAAACTTGTTGATCTTGTAGTCTGTTTTCATAAAGGCTCTGCTAGAATCTAGACAGTTTTTCCAGCTGTATGTTAAACTGTGCTTTTCTGGAGACCAGAGCCTCTGTGGTTCCTCTCTTCTTAGATGCTTGACTAGTCTTACGTCCAGTGCTCCCTACTCAGATTTCTTCTCAAAATCACTTTTGTTGCTTATTTCCTTCTGCGCAGGCGTGGTTTTATTTCCAATATTGCATCATCTGCTTCATTAGTTACAGTTCAGGTTGATGTCCCTTGGGAGGAGTGTATTAGCCTCCTTGCTAAGCTTCTAAGCCAAGCTCCGATTATAATCAGCAGCAGACTTGGGTGTTTTCTTCTCAGGGAGAGAGAGAATTCCCCAGATGGCCCATGACACCCATTGTCTGCTGATTCTCAGTAGTTGAGGTTGAGAAAATATTCTGACACATTCCAAAAATGTTTGTCTTATTTTTACAATCTGAAGGTACAGAAGGTAGTCCTTGTTTGCTAGGGAGTTCAGTCTAGGTAAGTTCAGGAGGCAGGAGCCTGTCCTTGTAGTTAGCTCTCAGTTCCCTCTCCACCAAGCGTGTCCCTTGAGACTGTGTATTTAAACTTTTGTCTTTGTTTATGGTTTGAATTTACCATCTCAGTCTCAACTTCCTCTTCTGCTTGTCTCTTAACTACTTCCTTTGAAAACAGGAAAGAACCGGAGGCTGAAGCAGGCCAAAGAAGAAGCCCAGGCTGAAATTGAACAGTACCGCCTGCAGAGGGAGAAGGAGTTCAAGGCCAAGGAAGCTGCGGTGGGCCCAGTTTTGTTTTCATTATTGCCTTATATTCCTGAGACTTCCTTCTCCCCCTTCCCCTTAGGTTCCCAAAATATCCAGCATAGCTCAGCAATTCTGATGCTGGTAGAAGTTTGAAAATTGGGTGTTGGATGCTTAGGCTGAATCTCTTAGGGTGATGAGTTTTTTAACATTTGAATTCTAGTTTTCACTCAGTGAAATTATTAATAGGTAAAGTTAGCTATTAAATTTAGATGCTATTTAATATATATATTGAACATAGACAATATTAAATGTCTTTTGAACAGGTAATGTGTGCCAAATACTAGGCGATCAGCTGTAAACAGAAATAGGATCCTTATGGAGCTTAGCTTACAGTCCTGGTGGTCAGTAATACAATGAGAGTCATGCAGATGGACAGCTGAAGAGGACAGTGATGATCATAAAAGTGAATTCCCATGGAGTCCTGATTTAGTACAGTACAGTCACTTAACAGAAGTAGAGGCTAGACCATGATGCACAGACGGATACAATAATAGTTCACAAACAGATCACAGGAAGTACAGAGGAAGCAGGGGAAATTCTGGAAAAGGTAGAGGATGGAGAAGGCTTTGTAAGAAAAGGAACCCCATCTGGGCTCTTGGGTACAGGTATCGGAAAACAAACTGGTTTAAGCAAAGTGGAATTGATTGACTTCCATGACTGGAAATCCAGGTAAGGGCCAAGTTTGTGCTGATCTAGTAGCTTCAGTTATGCTCTCAGGACTTTTTCCATCTCCTGGCTCTGCCTTTGCGGGCTTCATTCTCAAGTGTTATGTCGTGACCACCACCAGCTCCGGGTGCACACGTTCCCAGATCCAAGTCCAGAGACTGAAGGTGCGTGCCCCCCTCTTAGTCAGTAGCCAAGGTCTCATTCGTCTTTGACTGGGCAGTGACGTGGAGTTCAGACTTACTTGGGTCTGGATCTCTGCCTCCTGAATGGGGACAAGTTGGTGCTGTAAATTGTCAGACTGCCCACAAAACAGTGTAGAAACACTCCTGGTGAGGGCGGCCGTCTTGTCTCGTTTTGTAACAGTGCTACAGTTGCTGGTAAGAGACAGTCTATATATAACATTTATAAGCATGAGGTCTGAGTTTTTCTGGCAGTATTCCATTGTAACCTTCACTTTGGAGACAACTTCTGGGGCTTGCCATATAGTTTATATATTCATAGAATAGAGGTAGTAGACTTTGTTGTCACCCTACAGCCCTACTGAGTGGGCATTATGGACTTTTAAAATAAAAAAAAAATTGAAAGTTGGGTGTTGGATGCTTAGGCTGAATCTCTTAGGGTGATGAGTTTTTTAACATTTGAATTCTAGTTTTCACTCAGTGAAATTATTAATAGGTAAAGTTAGCTATTAAACTTAGATGCTATTTAATATATATATTGAACATAGACAATATTAAATGTCTTTTGAACAGGTAATGTGTGCCAAATACTAGGCGATCAGCTGTAAACAGAAATAGGATCCTTATGGAGCTTAGCTTACAGTCCTGGTGGTCAGTAATACAATGAGAGTCATGCAGATGGACAGCTGAAGAGGACAGTGATGATCATAAATGTGAATTCCCATGGAGTCCTGATTTAGTACAGTACAGTCACTTAACAGAAGTAGAGGCTAGACCATGATGCACAGACGGATACAATAATAGTTCACAAACAGATCACAGGAAGTACAGAGGAAGCAGGGGAAATTCTGGAAAAGGTAGAGGATGGAGAAGGCTTTGTAAGAAAAGGAACCCCATCTGGGCTCTTGGGTACAGGTATCGGAAAACAAACTGGTTTAAGCAAAGTGGAATTGATTGACTTCCATGACTGGAAATCCAGGTAAGGGCCAAGTTTGTGCTGATCTAGTAGCTTCAGTTATGCTCTCAGGACTTTTTCCATCTCCTGGCTCTGCCTTTGCGGGCTTCATTCTCAAGTGTTATGTCGTGACCACCACCAGCTCCGGGTGCACACGTTCCCAGATCCAAGTCCAGAGACTGAAGGTGCGTGCCCCCCTCTTAGTCAGTAGCCAAGGTCTCATTCGTCTTTGACTGGGCAGTGACGTGGAGTTCAGACTTACTTGGGTCTGGATCTCTGCCTCCTGAATGGGGACAAGTTGGTGCTGTAAATTGTCAGACTGCCCACAAAACAGTGTAGAAACACTCCTGGTGAGGGTGGCCGTCTTGTCTCGTTTTGTAACAGTGCTACAGTTGCTGGTAAGAGACAGTCTATATATAACATTTATAAGCATGAGGTCTGAGTTTTTCTGGCAGTATTCCATTGTAACCTTCACTTTGGAGACAACTTCTGGGGCTTGCCATATAGTTTATATATTCATAGAATAGAGGTAGTAGACTTTGTTGTCACCCTACAGCCCTACTGAGTGGGCATTATGGACTTTTAAAATAGGAGTGAGCAACTGAGCCAACCATTATGAAATGCTCCAAAGTATTCCTTAGTATAAACAGTGATAATATGAAGAGCCCTAGGTTTGAATCTTTGCCTGTTCACTTGAAGCTGTTTGGGCTCTGGTTTGCTCATCTGTGGAGTGGGGAGTGATAGCTTTCTCCTAGGTTGTGGAGGAACAGGTCACAGGTCACATGAGAGAATGCTGTGTAAACTAGTGTGTTCCACAAATAGGAAGGAATACTTGTCGTTAACGTATGTAATGAGGTGGCAGCAGGTTAGGTGATGGAAAGGGTCAGGCCAAAAAAGTGATGCCCTAAGAACCTGATAGATCACATTCTAATAAAGAAGGTGCAACATTTAACAGAAGACCATGGACCATACAGGAAAATTTATCGGGGTATGTTAAATTGTAAGTGGAATTGGAAGAGGATAAGACATCCATGCACTAAAATTTCAAGCAGTGAAACAGCAACAGTGAGAGGATGGTTTCCCCTTTCACCTAAACCCACAGTCGTCCTCAGAGATAAGCCTTTAACAGTTTCTGTGTATTCTTCTAGAACATGTATATTTGAAAGAACAGATGTTATCACATATTCATAAAACTGGGGAATCCACTACTGACCTGAAGTGCTGAAACATTAACTGGTCATGGTAAAACTATGTTCCTCCATTTCTTAAGAGCTTTTTTTTAAAAAAAAAAAAGAGAGAGGAAAAACACCGTATGTCTCTCCTTTCTAAAACTGCACCAGAAGATAATACTAACCACCAAGCCTCAGTTGTTGGGTCTTCAGGCTAATTCCAGTCTCTGGTTAAGGCTGCACATTAGACTCAAGAGAGAGGTGGTGGGCTTCCCTGGTGATCCAGTGGTAAGGACACCACCTTGCTGTTCAAGGGGTGCCGGTTCGATCTCTGGCCTGGGAAGATCCCACGTGCTGCAGAGCACCTGGACCGATGTGTCCAACTGCCGAGCCGGAGCTCTGGAGCGCATGTGCCCAGAGCAGGTGCTCTGCCACGAGAGGGGCCGCTGCAATGGGAGGCCCACACAGACCAAAGAATAAAAATGGATGAAAATAAATGGATAAAAAATCAATAAAAGAGGCCAAAATTTCAAAAAAAAAAAAAAAAAGGTGGTTGTGTCCCTCTCTGGGGTAGTTTCACAGGGGTGGAAATGCTATGCTGTTTGTTTATCTTTTGCTCGGTGTTGGAAGGTCAGCCATGCCACGTGACTGTATCAACTTCTCCTACCAACAGTGGGAACACCAGTGTCTCACATGATTTTTGGTCACAATGTTACATTTCCTGCTACTGATTATTTATATTCGTGATGAGACAAAGCTGCTTAGTAAGAGTTCATCCTGATGTTCCCTCTGCTGTCGCTTCCCGATTCTAGGCTCTGGGCTCCCATGGCAGTTGCAGCACCGAAGTGGAGAAGGAGACCCAGGAGAAGATGACCATCCTTCAGACCTACTTCCTGCAGAACAGGGATGAAGTCCTGGATAACCTTCTGGCCTTTGTCTGCGACATCCGACCGGAAATCCATGAGAACTACCGCATAAACGGATAGAGGTGGAAGAATGCCTGTTCTGTGGATTGGCATTTTCAAATGCCTTCATGGAACATGAGGCTTTGGCAAGGCTTGAGTTATATTCTTTTGAAAAGGCATTAAATTATTTCTGTATATTATATAATAGGTCCCCTCACTTTTTGCAGACTAGCAAATGTAGATTCTTTGTACACACTTAGAGATTTTCCAAAGATGGTATCTTTTTAGCTCATATTTCTTGGAAATTTGATGGATATATGTTGTCTGTTTTCCTATGCCTTTTCACTCAAGCAGTGTATTATCAACACTGACGTTTTCTTTCTTAGATAGTTTTTTAAAAACCCAATTTTCTTAAGAAAGAAAGGGGTTAAAGTATTTTTTTCCCCTAAATCTTTCTTGGAGGTCAGGGGCTTTATCTATGAAAAAGTAGTGAGTAGTTTGTACCGATGTGAAGTGGCAGCCAGCCTTAAGCTAGTCCTTTCTGGCCTAGAGTTAGAATAGTGGGCACTGGTATTGGGCTGCTCTTAGTGTCTTTTTCCCAATTACTAGCTGGTAGAATTCCAAGACTTTGTTACATGTTCCTACTTGGTGTACCCATACTGTATGGATAATCGTTTAAAAGTAAAGACTCATGCACTTCCCCTTCCTGCTCTATCCTCTTTGATGATGCAAAGTGCACTTTGACCCAGACGGTCTGCAAAATTTCAGAATTTCACCAAGGAAATTAATACACATATCACACACACATTCGTGTACATACTTGGAAAATATTCATGGTATGTGCCCTAGCAGGAAGGAAATTACTTGTGATTTCATCCAGTAGCTGTTTTGAAAAACAGCAAGCAACTGGTAAATCTCAAGTTTGCCTTTGCTCTAGAGCTTGCTCTCCAGGGCCAGTCTTGGGCAGGGTATCGAGTGTATTCCCTTCCTGGTGGGCTAATTGCCCGGTGCGGTACCTAGAGTAACTTCACACTAGCACTTACGCCCCCTGACCCCACTATGAGCTGAAAGTCTTTGGCTGCAAGATAATTTCTAGTGGGTAGAAACAGTTCAAAGAACATTGTTCTGAAACTACAGGCAAATTATATGACCTTTTAAAAAATCATATTTTTAAAATTTAACTAAGGATGGGTTCTCTCAGGCCACTTCTGTCCCCAGTTCCCTTTTATAGAATTCCTCCTAAAAATTTTCTATATGAGCTTTTCCTTTGTTTTTTTTTTTTTTGTCAGGGCCAGCAATGCTGACCAGATTGGGCTCCCATCTGCCCGCTTGAGCTTCATTATGGGGCAGGGTGGACTGTTCCTTCATGAGCCGTTTTCTCAGTCTCCATGGTGCAGCCTTGTGCTGCCCTCCTTCTCAGTTCCCTGCCTGGTTCCTCCCTTTTTCCTGAGGTCGTGTTCTTGAGTGTCTACATCCATTTCCTTGTGTTTTTTTTTTTTTTTTAAGGATTTATTTATTTATTTATTTTGGGCGGGGTCGGGTTGGGGAGGGAGGGGAGCAGGTGGGCCACTTCTATTGGTCTTTCGTTTCTCTGTATTCATCCGTCTTCGTTCTTTGGCTCCTGTGGGCCTCCCATCGCAGTGGCGTCTGTCATTGCAGAGCGCCGGCTCTGGGCGCATGCGCTCCAGAGCTCTGGCTCGGTAATTGGACACATCAGTCCAGCCGCTCCGCGGCACGTGGGACCTTCCCAGGCCAGGGATTGAACTGGCGCCCTTTGCACTGCAAGGCGGTGTCCTTACCCACTGGGCCACCAGGGGAAGCCCCCACCCATTTCCTTGTTGAGACTGTCTACATTTCGTGGCTTTATATCATCTATATAGAAGACCCAAATTTATATCTCTAACTTCTCCTGAACTCAGATTGCATATTTGATATTTCGATATAAATGTCTATAATAAGCATCTCTACCGTAATGGGTCCCAATCAGTACCTGGTTTTGCTAAGGCTTTACTCCTCATACCGCTAAGGGTAACAACTCCAAGCCTCTCCATAACTCCAGATACAGGTTTCCCAAACTGGAGGACCATCAAGGAGGAACATCTGTGTTCACTGGTTAACCCCCAGCATCTTCAACCTAGTATTTACCAGTATTGTTGTATATAGGGTTGTCTTTATTTTGACTGCTTCACTCTTAGCTTCCAGTTAACCTCCTGAATGTTGCTCACAACAAGCAAGAGGGAACTGTTACAAAAGGGGTGTAACCTAGGCTCAGCTGAGTGGGCAAGGTCAGATAGGAACAGAGCTTGGTGACCTGAGGGACAAGAACCTAAAGAGTATGAGGAGTGAACCTAATACAGAGTGAGCGGAGAGATACTTGGCTATAAAGAGGAGTGGGAAGAGGGGACCCCAAGGGCTGATGGAGGTGATTTGAGGGAGGTGACAACATGTTTAACTGCTGGTGGGGGAGGGGATGGAAGGAGGGAGACCAGAGAAAATGTACCTGATGGAGAGAGATCCCCAAAGAGCCAGAAGGGCAAGAGATCCAGGCACAGATAGGGGCAATGAGCTCTTGGTTGTCTACCTTGATTGTGCCCAGTGAAAATGGTGCTTGGGCCTCTCCCAGCCAGTGGAATCCGTCTCTGGGAGTGGGGCTGGGAGTAAGATCTCTAGAAGAAGGGCCCCTTCAGCTAAGGCCTGAGAATGTGTCAGTTAACCAGGCATGGAGGTGGGGACGAGGTTTAATGGTGTCTTCCAGATGGAAAAGAATGGCAACCACTGAGAAGTGGAAGTGAGAGCACACGGGGTTAGGAGGAACTGAGAGAGGGTCTGTGGGTTCTTGGACCTTAGGGTTTTCAGAGTTTGGAGGACTGGTGTGTAAAGATGAGCCCAGGGTAGGTTGGGAGTGGGGCCAGGCTTGGGTCGACCATGTAAGCCTTGTGAATCCATCTAGATACCTCTACTGAAGTCTGCTTTCCAGGGGACTTGACTAGATGTTAGTCACCTTTCATTGGTTTTGTTGGTTTTAGAGCTTCCCAGGTGGCATAGTGATGAAAAAGTCCACCTTCCAAGGCAGGAGACATGGGTTCGGTCCCTGAATTGGAAAGATCCCTTGGAGGAGGAAATGGTGACCCATTCCAGTATTGCCTGGAAAATCCTCTGGACAGAGGAGCCTTCTGGGCTGCAGTCTATGGGGTTGCAAAGAGTTCGACACGACTGAGCACACACATTGGATATCATTCATTTTTTTTCATTCTCCATGGAGCCCTGTTCCCTCACACCATGGTGTCAAGCCTTGCCATGTGCTGTAGTTTTGGAGATGCAAAACAATTGCTCAGAAATGCAGTTCACTTGTACTGAGCACTTCCTGCTAAGCACTTCCTCCTTTCACTTAAGTCTTTATTTTAGATAGAGAAACAGAGCTTGGTGACAGGAAAGAACCTAAAGAGTATGAGGAGTGAACCTAATACAGAGTGAGCGGAGAGATACTTGGCTATAAAGAGGAGTGGGAAGAGGGGACCCCAAGGGCTGATGGAGGTGATTTGAGGGAGGTGACAACATGTTTAACTGCTGGTGGGGGAGGGGATGGAAGGAGGGAGACCAGAGAAAATGTACCTGATGGAGAGAGATCCCCAAAGAGCCAGAAGGGCAAGAGATCCAGGCACAGATAGGGGCAATGAGCTCTTGGTTGTCTACCTTGATTGTGCCCAGTGAAAATGGGGCTTGGGCCTCCCCCAGCCAGTGGAATCCGTCTCTGGGAGTGGGGCTGGGAGTAAGATCTCTAGAAGAAGGGCCCCTTCAGCTAAGGCCTGAGAATGTGTCAGTTAACCAGGCATGGAGGTGGGGACGAGGTTTAATGGTATCTTCCAGATGGAAAAGAATGGCAACCACTGAGAAGTGGAAGTGAGAGCACACGGGGTTAGGAGGAACTGAGAGAGGGTCTGTGGGTTCTTGGACCTTAGGGTTTTCAGAGTTTGGAGGACTGGTGTGTAAAGATGAGCCCAGGGTAGGTTGGGAGTGGGGCCAGGCTTGGGTCGACCATGTAAGCCTTGTGAATCCATCTAGATACCTCTACTGAAGTCTGCTTTCCAGGGGACTTGACTAGATGTTAGTCACCTTTCATTGGTTTTGTTGGTTTTAGAGCTTCCCAGGTGGCATAGTGATGAAAAAGTCCACCTTCCAAGGCAGGAGACATGGGTTCGGTCCCTGAATTGGAAAGATCCCTTGGAGGAGGAAATGGTGACCCATTCCAGTATTGCCTGGAAAATCCTCTGGACAGAGGAGCCTTCTGGGCTGCAGTCTGTGGGGTTGCAAAGAGTTGGACACGACTGAGCACACACACATTGGATATCATTCATTTTTTTTCATTCTCCATGGAGCCCTGTTCCCTCACACCATGGTGTCAAGCCTTGCCATGTGCTGTAGTTTTGGAGATGCAAAACAATTGCTCAGAAATGCAGTTCACTTGTACTGAGCACTTCCTGCTAAGCACTTCATCCTTTCACTTAATTCTTAAAAGTCTATTTAGTGGATTTTTTTTTTTTTTAAAAATAAGTGAGGGCAGTAAGCTCAGAGATGGGACCTGGCCTGTTGTGCAAGTTCACACACCAGGGAGTGGTGGAGCCTGGTTAGCTAGTTCCAAGGGCCCATGTCCTCTGCCTCCTTGGCAAAGGAGACTTGATGTGTTAACATAAGTTCAAGCTGGAGCAACAAGCAGTGAGGATGCAGAGTGAAGGTCGCCTGAGAGAGGTCAGGGGTACAGAGTCTGGCTTCATGGAGGAGGCAGGTCTTGCTGGAGAGGCTGGAATTGGATGGGGACCAGGCCACACACCTGTCCACGGTTTCCTTTCACTATCCTGTCAGCCGCCAGGAAAACACCCCATGAATCTTGCTCTCATGCCCCTGAGTTGTGCTTTTAAAAATGAGTTAAAGTAAGTAAGGATCTTGTGTGTCTTACTCAGTGCTGCTCAGAAAAATGCAAACCACCCACAGGCACATGATGCTGGTCTATTGCTGAATAAATAAGCGAACCTCATTTTCAGTAGCCTGCTTCTTGGATCCTCCCCTGCCTGGTGAATGAGGGCAGCCCTGGCTGCTTGTTCCTCAGTCACTGCTCATGTGCCCACGTGCTTCCCTGCCTCTGGTAGAGCCCAAAGTCAGCCAGGTCCTGTGGTCTGACAGTTTGGTGGGATCTGTTGACATTAAAATTGCACCTATATTCTGACTCAGCAGGCCCACCTGTAGATTCGCAGGCATGTACACAGCATTGTGGCTGTGACCATCTGAGGCCTGTGAGCGGGAACCCCCTACATGTCCACCAGTAGTGGGGGTATGAAGAAAAAGGCTTCCTACAAAATATGGAGGTGTCTTATGTGCCCCCTTGGAAAGAAACCAGACAGGATAGAGTGTTCTGGAATGAGATGAATGCCAAGGAGCTTGGCTGAATAAAAAAATCAGGGCACCCAACAGAATAGAATAGGTTTCCTTTCGTATAAACTGCATAGTGTACCCATCCGTCCATAAGATCTCTGCAGAAAACTCGGAAGGGGGCACTTTCCAAGGTAGACCAGAAAGCCCCAGTGATGGTGGTGGGCGTGGCCGTCAACGTCAGAGCGGCTGTCTTTGTCCGCCAGTTGTGTTCACGCGCATAGATGGTCGCTTGGAAGCTTCACGCAATTCCATAAAACAGTGGAATCCAGTTTTGTTTTTAACATCAAACTAAGGCACAGGGAGGGAAAACACGATCCTGAAGAACATGTAAACATCGGAGACACTTGGCTTACAGTTTGGGTAGGCGGAGACCGATGCTCCTAACACAGTGTCCGTATCATTTTTCTTGAAAACATAAAACACAAGCCCCCGAGGCATTTCTGGTCCCCAATATTCATCCACCGGTGCCCAAGGCGGCCAGACATGGGCTGGAGGTCAGCGGCACGCCGCTGCTCTCAGGATCCGGGGACGAGGCTCTGAGCGGGGCGGGAGCTCACCTCGGCGGGGGATCCGGGCCCCCCGCGAGAGCCCCAGGAGCGACGCACGTGGTCGGTGAGCGCGGAGGCGTCCCGGGAGGGCGCCCGGCTGATGCAAGGCAGCTCCTGCTCGGCTCCGACGCGGACCGGGGAGCCGGCTTCCCCCTGGGCCCCGAGGCGAGCCCGGCGGGCGGCTCCTCCCGGTGGGGTGACCGCGCGGGGCCGGCGCGGCGCGGGGGCGGGACCCGGAGGGCGGCGCGCGGCGCGGGCGGGGCGCGGGCGGCGGGGCCCGGAGGCCGCGGCGCGGAGGGGCGGCGGCGCCCCCGACCTTCCGCGTCCCCGGGCGGCGGTGCCCACGGCGGCGGTGACGAGGCGCGGACGGGTGAGTGTGCGCGGGCCCGTGGCGCGCGCCCCCGTGTCTGCGCGCGGGCCCGGGGGCGGGTGGCCGCGAGCCCAGATTTGAGCCGCGCGGGCGCCGCGATGCCGGCTGGGCGCCCTGGTCCTGGCCGGGGGTGGGCGCCGTGGGCTGAGTTTGGGCCCCATTTCCCCCGGTTGTGCGCGGGAGCTGCTCTCGGGCGGCTCCTGGGAGCAGGGGGCCAGGGAGGCGGGCCGGGGGTCTGATTTCGGGGGGAGGGAGGCCCAGAGGCAGCAGACCCGGGACGGGAGGAGGGCAGAACCTGGAGCAAGACTCAGTGGGCCCAGGTCAAGGCCAGATGTGGCTGAACATCCCCTGCTCGAATGAACTCGGTTCCGCTGTGGCTTCGTACCCCCCCACCCCCCATCGCCACTTGCCACCGCCCCGCTCCTTGACCTTGGATGGCTCACTTTCGTTTCTGACTCTAAAGTTTCTCACGTGTAGAAGTGGAGAGCTTGGAGCCATTGTCCCTCAAGGCTTTTCCACCCCCAAACTTCAGTGACATACCCCCATGGTCCTTTGGTGGGACTTTCCAGTTCAAGGAAACAAAAGTGGCCTTGTGAAAACTGTGATTCCCCCTCCCTCACCCTCTCCCTGTCCCCCCAACACACACACATACCCTCCCTCAGTGAGGGACTCCTGGGGACGCTGGGCACTCAGCGTCTGCAGAAATGGAGATCTTTTCTCTTCGGGACTCTTGTTTTTCTTCTGCCATTTTTTAAAAATTTTGCTTGTTTTGCTTTTTCAGAGTTTTCCGCGGGACTTTTAAGATACCCTTTTTTGCAGAGGTTTACCACCCAGCTCAAAGAGATGGATAACTGGAAGGCCTGGTTACTTGGAATCAGCAAAGGGAGTCAAGGAAGCCGGGGAGTGGACGGCCAGTGGGTTTCAGGAGTCTCAGGGCTGGCCTCGCTCGCTGCTTCTGCCTCCGTCCTGGTGCCTGTCCCTCCTTCCCTTGTCCCCTTAGGGCTTGTGAAGAGTTGAGGGGGCGGGGCGTGGGGGGTGGCAGCTCAGGACACGCTAATGGGGGATGGGTCGGCACCTGCCCTTGGCCGGTCTTGCCAACACCGCTCCTGCGCTCTGCGGCCTCTAGGCTCCTGGGTGAAAGCGGAGGCTGCTGGGATCATCCCCATCCTGGCCTCTGGTGTGCACCTCTTCCTGCTTGGCAGTCCCTTCTCTCAGTCCCCCTTTGCCAAGCCAGAAGCCTCCTTTACTGCTCCAAGAAGGCTCCAGAAGAACTATTCCCTCATTCCAAGGTGCTGCTGGCTCCCTCTGAGTGCCTCCTTTGATCTGTTTCTTATTTCTCTTTCTCTTAGTTTGTCTTTCCTCCCAGATGGTGGTCCCCAGCAGAGAGGGCTGAACAGGGACTTAAGATTTTATTTCTGGTTTTAGAGTTTAGAAGGCAGTCGGCTTGACACTAGAAGATTCTTAGGGAATGTCTATGGAGTAAAAATAGCGATTGCCATGTTCCTTTTTGACCAGTGCTGCTTTCAAGTGATTTAAGGATGAATTCTTTAAGCCTCACAACAACCTTGTTGCATTATTCCCATTTGTATGTGAAAAAACTGAGGCGATACAAGTCACTTGCTCCAGGTTGTGCACGTGGGAAGTGGCCGGTCTGTGCAGGTTGCTTTTATCCATTACCCTCAGTAGCCTGCAGGTGCATGACTTCTGCTTGGGACTTTGTGGGAGGCTTATTGGGCCAAGCGGGGGATGGGACTTCTTCCCAAAGGCACTGTCTAGTTGTGGGATTCCAAATGGCAACCCACTCCAGTAGTCTTGCTTGGAGAATCCCATGGCAGAGGAGCCTGGCGGGCTACCGTCCATGGGGTTGCAAAGAGTTGGACACAACTGAAGCAACCTAGCACGTGTGCCGCATGCAGCTCAAGAACCTTCCCTGCTGTCTGGAAGGCTCTCTGGGCAGCTCTAGCTTGTGGGTGGTCTCTTCTGCCTGGAGAAGGGAGGGTGGGCTCCTGGGTCCACAGACGTTTCTGACACTCTGACACAGCCTATCTGGGCAGCAGGTCCCTCGCTGTGATATCCCTGAAGAATGGATCCAAGGATTCCATTTGTCTGTTAGGCCTAGGACGCCATCAGATGGAGCAGGGCCTCATTTATTGCCGAGTGCAGGGATACACATCCTTGGGCTGTTGTTGCTTTCGTGCCTCTTGGGGGTGCCAGGGAAGAGGAAGGAATTCGGGGGCGATGTGACTGACTGATACTCAGTCGTGTTTGGGAGTGCCTGGTGTGCGCAAGGCTTGTGGGAATGGTCCCCGACCTTCCTCAGCTTGGCAGCTCAGAGGCCAGCTAGAATGTGTGTGTTAGATCCCACCTGGGAATGCAGTCTCCCTCCACCCACTCTTTTTTATGGCGGTTTAAGAAAGAGGCTCAGCCCTAGCCCGACCTGGGTTCCGGGGTTTACAGTCGTGGCAATGATGGGCTTGCATTCTGGAGTGGGATGGCCTGGTTCATCTCCGGTCGCCACAGCTCCCAGCCAACCCACCTCGGGCGGGTCTGTCACAGCTTTGACCCTCAGTGTTCTCTCCTGTGAAACGGGAAAATCCTGGGATGAAATCCAGCCTACAGTGAAAAGGATATTGAATCGGCACACTTGTAGTTGCTTGTGTAAACCCACAGCAGCTGTGCCAGGTTGGCCTCCCTGTACCCATTTTACAGATGAGGTCCGCAAGGCTGGAGGAGCTAAGTGCCCTAACACCAGATGTCCCAGAGCACGGGAGGGCCGAGTGAAGGTTCATGTCTAGGTCCTTTGGTCCGGAAGTCCTTGCTCTTTCGTTTTTCTAACATTTTGCTGCTGTGTGTTAACAAGGCTCCCCCATGATGCATAGACCTATCCTATGCTCAGTCAGGAAGAGAAATCCCCGATGCCTGGGAGTGGGATCTGGTCAGCTCGTGAGTTCCCCGTGGTCTCTGGATGTGTCTGAGCTGGAGAAAATCCAAGACCAGAGGGCAGTTCTCAGCCCAAGCCTTGCGTTCTGAGAACCTCCCCTCTGAGGAAGTTCCTCAGCCTCATGACAGAGACCATAATTCAGGAAAACACTCTGCGTGGCTCTCCCTGGCCTGGTGATGGCTGTGGCCCTGAGAGCCCGAGGAGCCCGGCCGGCTAGGACCAGGCCTGAAGTTCCTGAAGTTCCTTCTCGTGATGTTGTTCTCTGAAGGCAAGTGAAGCTGAGCCGGCCGCTCCAGGATGAATCACAGCTCCGAGAAGGGGAAGTAGATGTCCCGCTGTTGCTGCAATGGCGTGTGAGCCGCAGATGGACCCTGGCGGGGCAGCTGGCCCCTTGCCCGCCTCCTCCCCCGGCTGGAACGCCCTGCCTGGTGGAAGCCGTCCTGCCTGGGGGCAAGGTAGGGTCCTGACCCTTAGTTCCTTCCTCCCCTGTCCCCGCCCCCAGGATGCTGAGCTGGACTCAAGGGGAGGGGAAGGGAGGGCCGCAGAAGGGCCTTCAGATAAGGTGGGCATTTGGGGATGTGTTTCCAGGCATTCTGATCATCGCTGCTTACTCTCTGTCCCCAAATTCTTTAGCTCGCTCTCTGCTAGGATGCTGTCGCTTCCTAGCACCTCGCCTCCTCGCCTCTTCCATTCTCTGCATGGTATCTTAGAGTTTTTAAAAATGCACAACTTTTCTGTTTCAGTTTCTGTTTCAGTGTGTCCCATCGGACATAGAATGAAGATCTATCATTTACCAGCTTGCAAGGCCTGCCTTAAAGGCTCTGCCATGCGGACCTGCCCCAGGGCCTTGGCACCTGCTGTGCCTCGTGTGTGTTATGCTCTTTCCCGGTCTCCTTTGCCCTGCTTTATTTCCTTTCATCCTTCAGAGCTCAGTTCAGATGTCCCCTCCGTGGGAAATCCTCTCTGATCCCAGCCTAAGCCAGACCCTCTGATATAGTCCTGCTACTCCCTAGGACACTGGTCAGTCTGTACTTAAATAATTCCTTGTGTAATAAAGTGTTGAGTGCCCAGCTTCCTCACTAGAATGGAAGCTCCATGAGGGCAGGGGCTCTCTGTTGCTTTGTTCATCCCTGTGACTATAGTACTTAGTACATGGTTTGGTCCATAGTAGATGCTCAATAAGTATTTTGAATGAACGGATGAATGAGTAGCCAGGCATAGGCAAGTGGAGATGGCATTTTGCATTGTGGCTGGTTTCTTAGATGTTTTCCAACTTAAAAACCAGGGTTCATTTTATGACTATGCTTATTAGGAAAGCATTTCACATGCACCCCCACACGCACATCAATAGAATGAAATGGAATAGAATAATTTGCCTTCAGCTCTTTGAAGACATTACTCTACTGGCTTTTGGCAAGCCACTTCTTGCCCCTTTATAGGAAATAGCTCTCTGTGCGCACACACACACGCATACATGCTCGTGTACACATGCACACATACGGGTACACACACTCATTTCTTTGTAGCTTTTCAGATCCTTTTTTTTTTTTTTCCAAAGCCTAAGTGTAAAAACAAGTATTTCTAAGTGGAGAGCTTACCGGATGCTGAGCTGGTCAGGGAAGGGAGCCAGAAGGGCCTTCAGATAAGGTGGGCATTTGGGGATGTGTTTCCAGGCATTCTGATCATCGCTGCTTACTCTCTGTCCCCAAATTCTTTAGCTCGCTCTCTGCTAGGATGCTGTCGCTTCCTAGCACCTCGCCTCCTCGCCTCTTCCATTCTCTGCATGGTATCTTAGAGTTTTTAAAAATGCACAACTTTTCTGTTTCAGTTTCTGTTTCAGTGTGTCCCATCGGACATAGAATGAAGATCTATCATTTACCAGCTTGCAAGGCCTGCCTTAAAGGCTCTGCCATGCGGACCTGCCCCAGGGCCTTGGCACCTGCTGTGCCTCGTGTGTGTTATGCTCTTTCCCGGTCTCCTTTGCCCTGCTTTATTTCCTTTCATCCTTCAGAGCTCAGTTCAGATGTCCCCTCCGTGGGAAATCCTCTCTGATCCCAGCCTAAGCCAGACCCTCTGATATAGTCCTGCTACTCCCTAGGACACTGGTCAGTCTGTACTTAAATAATTCCTTGTGTAATAAAGTGTTGAGTGCCCAGCTTCCTCACTAGAATGGAAGCTCCATGAGGGCAGGGGCTCTCTGTTGCTTTGTTCATCCCTGTGACTATAGTACTTAGTACATGGTTTGGTCCATAGTAGATGCTCAATAAGTATTTTGAATGAACGGATGAATGAGTAGCCAGGCATAGGCAAGTGGAGATGGCATTTTGCATTGTGGCTGGTTTCTTAGATGTTTTCCAACTTAAAAACCAGGGTTCATTTTATGACTATGCTTATTAGGAAAGCATTTCACATGCACCCCCACACGCACATCAATAGAATGAAATGGAATAGAATAATTTGCCTTCAGCTCTTTGAAGACATTACTCTACTGGCTTTTGGCAAGCCACTTCTTGCCCCTTTATAGGAAATAGCTCTCTGTGCGCACACACACACGCATACATGCTCGTGTACACATGCACACATACGGGTACACACACTCATTTCTTTGTAGCTTTTCAGATCCTTTTTTTTTTTTTTTCCAAAGCCTAAGTGTAAAAACAAGTATTTCTAAGTGGAGAGCTTACCGGTCTTACTTTAAGGAACAGATGAGAGAGGTTCTTGCCTAGAATCAAGGAATTCATGATTTGAAAGGGAAACAGACACCATGACAAGTCTTTGCATTGCTCAGGCAAATACTGTCCACAGAGTGCAAAGAGCCCGGTTAGGGGAGCGGTCCATCGCTTCCGAGCCTAGGGTCCAGGTGCGCCTGGGCTTTCCGCCCTGGGCTGTGCGGCGGAGGGCTCGTCTGAGGCTCCGGACAGCACGACTGCCTGCATTTTGTGTGCCCCCCTTTCTCTTCATGTCTTCTCTTTCTTGCTTTCATTTCCCCTGCTGCCTCCAGGCATGCTGGTTCTCCTCTCAGAGGCTCTGTTTTCTTTCCCATAGTAGTGGTTTTCCACCTTCTAGGGATCCTAGAGGATGAAATGGAATCACGACTGTGAGCCCAAGACTGTGCCGGGTGCATAGGAGGGGCTCGGTCCGTGCAAGCTCTTCTCATTTTCCTGTTCTATGTTTATTTCAGCCTTTCCCTTCTCTTTGTCTATTTTCCCTCCTTTGCTAGTTTTAACCTCTAATTTTATAATTTTGCCGTTTCATATTTTATTTTTATGAACTTCTTTCTGGAACAAGGCGTGGGAAGAGAAAAACCAATGCAACCAAAGAAGGTGTGGCTTTCTGATAGCCTAGGGGCTCTGGCAAGCTGGGCTTACATGATGCCAGCCAGGGGGCCGGCTCCTCAGCACCCATTTGCCACTAAATGCTTTCTTTTCATCATCTGAATTATTTGCAAAATCCTCTGTGGTGGGCACCATCATCCTCAAAGAGAACGGCCAGGGATCATATCGCTTCTTCACGATCTCCCTGTTAGTGAGAGACCGAGTTCCATTTTGAACTCCAAGCCATCTGGCTTGTGCTTTCCTTACCTCATGTATATATGAAGTATCTATCTAGTGCTTGCTGTGTACCTGGCACTGAACCCAGCTCAGGGGATTCAGTTATGTGTGTAACCCACGTGGGAGTGGATGGTCTGATGGAGAAAGGGACTCATCGAGTAGCCGTGTACACACGTGCACACATGTGCTCATGTATACTGAGCACAAAGGAGAAGGACAGTTAGTTGTGGGCAGGTTTATCAGGCTGATGTGATCTGCCAAGAGTTTAGTGTATCAGGAAAGACTCTCTGGGAAAGGGATTCATGAATTGGAACAGAAATGATGCCAGGGGTCTAATGGAATGAAGGGCTCCCCAGGTGGCGCTAGTGGTAAAGAACCCACATGCCAATGCAGGAGACGCAAGAGACACAGGTTCTGTCTCTGGGTTTGGAAGATGCCCTGGAGTGGGGCATGGCAACACACGCCAGTATGCATGCCTAGAGAATCCCATGGACAAAGGGGCCTGATGGGCTACAGTCCATAGGGTCGCAAAGAGTTCGGCACAAATGAAGCGACTTAGCACAACACAATAGAGTGATGCTAGGTGGATGTGTTCTAGGGAGAGAGAGGGGAGAGCACATGCAAAGGCCCTGGGGTTTGAGAGAACACTGCTTGTCCAAGGAACAAGGGCGGCAGTAGTGGCAAGACACAGAATGAGGGTGGGGCTTCAAGCTGAGTTTGGCAGGAGGCTAGGTCCAAGGGCAGGGAGAGTATGGTAAGGACGTTGGTTTTCCTCAGACCACAGAGAACCTATTGAAAATTATTTTTAAAAATTTATTTGTTTTTATTTTTGACTGTGCTTGGGTCTTTGTTGCTGCGTGCAGGCTTCCTCTAGTTGTGATGAGCCGGGGCTCCTCTCTAGTCGTGGTGTCTGGGCTTCTCATTGCAGTGGCCTCTCTTGTTGCAGAGCACGGGCTCCAGGGCACATGGGCTTAGTTGCTCCACAGCATGTGGGATCTTCCCAGACCAGGGGTCGAACCCGAGACTCTGCATTGGCAGGTGGATTCTTAACCACTGGACCATCAGGGAAGGGCCCTATTGAATAGTTTTGCTTAGAGGATTCATATCATTAGATTTGCACTCTGGCTGTGGTGTGCGTGCATTGTGAGAGAAGGCCAGATTGGAGAAGCCAGTTAGGAGACTGTAACAGGGTGCGGGGAGAGGTGAAGGGAGTCTAGCCGAGGGTTGTGCCAACGGGTGCGTGGAGCTAGAGGAGATTTTTTTGGCTCTCCGTAGTCAGGGCCCAGGGATAGACTGGGTGAGAAGGTGGACAAGTATTTGAGGGGGCCAGGCATTCCCACGAAGGTGTAAGGCTCCAGTATTGCCCAGAACTGGGCTCTGAGCCAGTGGATAACATGTTTAGAGTTTAATTCCTGCTTTCTTTCTGAGCCACAGCTACAGAAAGTGTGCTGAAATATTGAGCTCCCAGCCTCGCGCGGCTGAATGCTGGGATCCTAGAATCTCAGGGCTCAGCCGCCCCCAGCAGCTGCTCACTGGTGGCTCAGAGGTGATGGAAGATGTCGGTTCTGTTGGTTCAGAGTTTCTCTACTCCGAAGGGAAGTAGGTTTGGCTTCTTACGGCTGCCGTTCCTCCCTGGGCCTGGGGGACTTGCCTCCCTCAGGCTCCTGGCCTGGCTTCAGTGCAGCCCTGCAGGGCAAGTTTTGAAAACCGTTGTGATAAGCCTGAGTTGATGTGTGGTTTTTTGAGGTATGACTTTCCCTCAATTTATGCTTTTAAAATGTCGAACGAGGACCGATGTACTGGGGAGGGCTTGCCACTCAATTAGTGGATCAGTTTTCTGTGGTTATTGTACCAAATGACCACTGACAGCGGCTTCGAAATGCAGTTACCCTCTTTCAGTTCTGTAGGCTAGAAGTCTGACCCTGGCCTCCCTGAGCTCAGATCACGAGGTCAGCAGGGCTGCATTCCTTTAAGAAGCTCCAGGGAGAATCTGCTTTCTTCGTTGTTGTTCAGTCGCTCAGTCGTGTCTGATCCTTTGTGACCTCATGGACGGCAGCACGCCAGGCTCCCTTCGCCTTCAGCATTCCTTTCTTTCCCATCATCTAGAGGTGGCCCCATCCCTTGCTTCTGAAGCCTTCCGCCGTTTTAAAGCCAGCGGTGCCCATCTCTTTCTACCTCTCTTCTGGAGTCACAACTCTCCTGGCTTCTGCCACCTCCCTCTTCCACTTTTAAGGATCTTGGTGACTACCTTGAGCCCACCCAGGTCGTCTAGGAATCGCCCTATTTCAGGCCATCTGATTAGCATCTGGACGTTCATCAGGAGCCTTCATTCCGTCTGAGGATGGCAAGTCCCTCCTTGCCTTGAGAAGGTTCTCGGGGCTGGAGGAGGTGCTGCCATCAAGGTCTGGGCTCCCCCAAGTCCTTCTCGCTCAGCCAGACGAAGCTTCTGTCTGTTCCCAGAGCTCCACAACGGCCAGGTCCTCACGGTGCTCCGGATCGACAATACCTGCGCCCCCATCTCCTTTGACCTGGGAGCTGCCGAAGAGCAACTGCAGACCTGGGGCATTCAGGTGAGCGCTGATTCGATTGCATCTGTATTTATGACTTTCTCTCCCGTCCACCCATCCATCCGCTCATCTCTCTGTCTGTCTATTGGATCATCCAAGTATTCACATTTTTTTTTTTTTTTTACTGGTTCATTCATGCTTTAAAATTTTTTAAACTTATGTTTCTTTTGTAAACCTTTTTATTTTGTACCGGGGTATATACGATGAACAATGGTGTGATAGTTTCAGGTGACCAGCGAAGCGGCTCAGCCCTGCAGACGTGTGGATCCATCCTCCCCCGAACTCTCCTCCCATCCAGGCTGTTGCGTAACATTGAGCTGAGGTCCATGTGCAGTACAGTAGGTCCTTGGCAGTCATTCATTTTAAATATAATAGTGATTAGCAGCATATTTTTAAAACACCTACCCTGTGCTCAATATGCCGGGTAAGTCACTTAACAGATGTGTGTTTTGGGGCGTCACCCTGTGGGCACTTAGCTGGTCACCAAATATTACAGAGGGGACTCGGTCCCTGAGCCTGGAGTCACACTGGGGTTTTGTGCCGATGAGGAGACGCGGTGCTTGGGGAGCACTTGCACTGACTCTCACACGTAGTAAATGTTCAATACATCGTTGCTGTTACTCTTGACTTCCCACAGGCGTGGTTCTCACTCCTCTCAAATCCTCTTGAATGATGAAGCCTTTTCATTGTCGCTGCCCGGGGAGGATTAGTTGTGGATAAGGAAGCTACATTGCTGAGTTTACCCGGAAGACTCGAGAGTTTATTCTCTTAACACAGAACTGCATCATGGTTTAAAACTACATCTCATCACCATTAAAGGGAAACCTTCCAAGTCGACAGGACTCACCCCACATCAGCACGACAGCTGGTTTTCCTTCCCACGCTTCCTTTTGGCCTTTGTACAAAAGGGCATTTTTCTTAAACAGTTGTCTTCAGATGGGTGTTCTTCGCTGGTGAACAGTTTACATATTGTTCCACCATGTTCCTAAATATCATCTCTAATGATTGCATTCTGTGTTCTTAAGCAGTCCATCCTTGTAGGACCTTTATGCTCTAGGATGTTTCTGCTTGGGCAGGAAGATGTGAGCTTTCAGTCTCTTGGACTGTATTCATGGTTGTTGATGTAGTCTGTATCAAGTGTTCAGGGGCTTTCCTGGTGGTTCAGATGGTAAAGAATCTGCCTACAGTGCAGAAGACTGTTGATTCCTGGGGGTTGGAAGATCCCCTGGAGAAGGGAATGGAAACCCATGCCAGTACTCTATGTTTTTTTTAATTTTTTTTTTTTTTTTGGCCACTTCTATTGATCTTTCATTTATTTACCTTTGTTCTTTGGCCTGTATGGGCCTCCCATCAGAGTGGCCTCTCTCGTCACAGAGCACCGGCTCTGGGCACATGCGCCCCAGAGCTCTGGCTCGGTAATTGGACACATCGGTCCAGCTGCTCCGTGGCACGTGGGATCTTCCAGGCCAGGGATCGAACCGGCACCCCTTGCACTGCAAGGCAGTGTCCTTACCCACTGGACCACCAGGGAAGCCCCACTCCAGTATTCTTGCCTGGAGAATCCCATGGGCAGAGGAGCCTGGCGAGCTAACATGGGGGCAAAGAGTCAGACGTGACTGAGTAACGAACGCACATCAAGTGCTATGAAACTGGCCCTAGATTTGTATAAGCAAACACCTAGATACATGTGTCTATGTAAGTAAGAGATCAGAGGCCCCCAAAGATGTCCAGATAATCCTCTCTATATATTATACATATATTTACTTATAATATATAACATATATAAATATTATTGAATGATGAAGCCTTTTCATTGTCGCTGCCCGGGGAGGATTAGTTGTGGATAAGGAAGCTACATTGCTGAGTTTACCCGGAAGACTCGAGAGTTTATTCTCTTAACACAGAACTGCATCATGGTTTAAAACTACATCTCATCACCATTAAAGGGAAACCTTCCAAGTCGACAGGACTCACCCCACATCAGCACGACAGCTGGTTTTCCTTCCCACGCTTCCTTTTGGCCTTTGTACAAAAGGACATTTTTCTTAAACAGTTGTCTTCAGATGGGTGTTCTTCGCTGGTGAACAGTTTACATATTGTTCCACCATGTTCCTAAATATCATCTCTAATGATTGCATTCTGTGTTCTTAAGCAGTCCATCCTTGTAGGACCTTTATGCTCTAGGATGTTTCTGCTTGGGCAGGAAGATGTGAGCTTTCAGTCTCTTGGACTGTATTCATGGTTGTTGATGTAGTCTGTATCAAGTGTTCAGGGGCTTTCCTGGTGGTTCAGATGGTAAAGAATCTGCCTACAGTGCAGAAGACTGTTGATTCCTGGGGGTTGGAAGATCCCCTGGAGAAGGGAATGGAAACCCATGCCAGTACTCTATGTTTTTTTAAATTTTTTTTTTTTTTTTGGCCACTTCTATTGATCTTTCATTTATTTACCTTTGTTCTTTGGCCTGTATGGGCCTCCCATCAGAGTGGCCTCTCTCGTCACAGAGCACCGGCTCTGGGCACATGCGCCCCAGAGCTCTGGCTCGGTAATTGGACACATCGGTCCAGCTGCTCCGTGGCACGTGGGATCTTCCAGGCCAGGGATCGAACCGGCACCCCTTGCACTGCAAGGCAGTGTCCTTACCCACTGGACCACCAGGGAAGCCCCACTCCAGTATTCTTGCCTGGAGAATCCCATGGGCAGAGGAGCCTGGCGAGCTAACATGGGGGCAAAGAGTCAGACGTGACTGAGTAACGAACGCACATCAAGTGCTATGAAACTGGCCCTAGATTTGTATAAGCAAACACCTAGATACATGTGTCTATGTAAGTAAGAGATCAGAGGCCCCCAAAGATGTCCAGATAATCCCTCTCTATATATTATACATATATTTACTTATAATATATAACATATATAAATATTATTGTATGTACTACTTGTTTAATATGTACACCACCTCTGTAATGTGTATATTTATTATCCTCATTTTTCAGAGGAGGAAACTGAGGCTCAGAGAAGTGGGCCTACTTGCTCCAGGTCACACAGCACATGAGGGGCAGGGCCAAGGTTTGGACCCAGGGCTGGCCGACTCAAGGGCCCGCACCTTAACTCGAGGCTCTCCTGAGTCGGCTGGGAGGTGCTGAGCCTTGGGCTCTGGGGGTCCCTCGCCTGATGTCCTGCTGGATCTCACGCTGTCCGGGTACCCCAGTGGGACCCGTCCTCTGACCCTGTGGTGTCATCCCGTGCTCTGGGCTCCTTGTTCTGCTTCCTGGGACAGCCCAGAATGCACCCCATCCCCCTTGCACGATAGCCTCGTGATCTGGACGCAGCACGCTTGCTGGTGCAAAGTAGGTGGGTGTGGTTCTCTGTGGCTGACAGGTCTCTTTCTCTTGGGGGGCCAAGCAGGTACCAGCGGACCAGTACAGGAGCCTGGCCGAGAGCGCCCTCCTGGAGCCCCAAGTGAGAAGATACATCATCTACAACTCCAGGCCCGTGCGGCTGGCCTTCGCCGTGGTAAGGAAGGCAGGGCCCCGGAGACACTGCTGAATGCAGCGTTGTGCCCTGCAGCCTGCCAGTGCGGGTAGCGGGCTTGGGGGCTGGGGGCTGGGCTGCCTGCGAGAGAGCAGTACCCGTCGCCCTGGGTTTGGTGTAAAAGGAGATTCACGCGGGAGCGTTGGCACCAGCTCCCCATGTAAGGAATGGGAGGCAGGTTGGCAAAGGGCAAAGAACTGGGGGATTGGGAATCTGCACCCACCTCTGAGGCCCTGAACTCAGTGTCTGGCCTTGTCAAGACTTTTCTCCTTCCTGGGACTTGGTTATCTTGTGTTATTGACCCTTAAAACAACCCCATGAGGGTTTATTATCCCTGTTTTACAGAGGAGGAAACAGGCTCAGAGAGGCAGTATCGTATGTCGAAGTTCATCTAACTTTTTTTTTTTTTTTTAAATTTTGGCCTCTTTTATTGGTTTTATTTTTATTTTCATCCATCTTTATTCTTCAGCCTGTATGAGCCTCCCATCACAGTGGCCTCTGTCATCACAGAGCACCGGCTCTGGGCGCATGCGCTCCAGAGTGCTGGCTTGCAACTGGACCAACTGGTCTAGCCACTCCGCGGCACGCGGGATCTTCCTGGGCCAGGGATTGAACCGGTGCCCCTTGCACTGCAAGGCGGACTCTTCACCCACTGGACCTCCGGGAAAGCCCCATCTAGCTTTTAAAGGATCAACCTCCGGGAAAGCCCCATCTAGCTTTTAAAGGATCAACATAGGCTTCTGACCCAGATTCATCTCACTCCCAAGGCCTGCCCTTTTCTCTTTTATTTTAAAATCAGAGTAAGCAGGAATTTGGAATACCCACTCAAACCCCTTGCCTCTCCCTTGGCTTATAAACGAGGAGCAAGTGCTTATGCCCCCAGCCCCCGGCCCCTGTCCGTCTGTGACCGGCGCCGTGAGCTCTCTGAATCCAGGGAGGTGTCGGAAGTGGCCAGAGGGCGCCCCCGGGAATGGAGCGGCTTCTTCCGAGGAGCGGTGTCCCTGACGGTGCCCTTACTGTGGCTGCTCACAGGTGTTCTACGTGGTGGTGTGGGCCAACATCTACTCCACCAGCCAGATGTTCGCCTTGGGGAACCACTGGGTGGGTGTGCTGCTTGTGACCCTGGCCGCCATGAGCCTGACCCTGACTCTTGTCGTCATCTTCGAGAGACACCAGAGGAAGGTGAGCCATCCGGGGACCCCGGCCACGCTCCCTCCAGAAGGGCCGTGTGGCAGGAGAACCCCAAGTCAGACCCTTCTTTTGCCTGCTTCAAAGAATTTCCCTCGTTGTAAAAATTCACCCTGGCTCATGTGCCCAGTGACTAAAAGCAATCCAAGCACACGTGTGACTAGGTCCTTTCTCTGTTTCCTTCTGATCTCTGTGGTTTGGTTTTCTGGAAGCAGGCTGTCTTTTGAGCAAGTCTGGGAGTGAGAAGGATAGAGTTTTGAGGGGACGGAGCCCTTCCGTGCCCCTCCCCTGCCTGTGTGCTCATGACAGCTCTGCAGGCGAGGAGGGGGCTGCCTGGGGAGAGGTGGGTGGACTCTAAGCTGGTGCATCTCGTTCAGCCCCAGCGTTGACCTTGGGGACCGAGAGGGGCCGTCGGGGAGCTCAGCAGCTTGTGCCCATCCCACTCGGACTGGCAGAGTCGGGGCTCAAAGCTTGGACCGTCTGGTTCCCGGCCTCATGCACAAAGGAGGTTGATGCCTCCCGACCTCATGTGTGGTTTGCTAACCGTCTTGTTCTTCAGCATCTGTCTACTATTGATGTTGCACACTTCAGGCATAGTATATAGTGCTTTAAAGGCTTTATGTACATTAACTCATTGAACCCCTGGCCCAAGTAAATCTCATGGTAAAATCTTTTATGTTCATGTTATAGATGAGGTTTCTGAGGATCCAAATGGCCCCAGGAGTGGTCCAGGCTCATGCTGCTAATAAATGGCGGAGCTGGAGTTCAAGGCCAGGACCCTCCAATTCCAAGCCACGTTCTGTATCGGTACCCATTGGCACTGGTGTTCTGTGGCTATGACAGATGCCCATAAAGGTAGTGGTTTAAAAGAACAATGCATTGTTTTACAGTTCTGTATTTTAAAAGTTTGACAGGGTAGAGCTGTCTTCTTGCTAGAAACTCTAGGGAGAAATCTGTTTCCCTGTCTTTTCTCGCTCTAGAGCCCTCCTACATTCCTTGGCTCGTGGCCCCTTCCTCCCTCTTGTGAGCCAGCATTGCTGGGTTGAGTCCTGAGAACATTCTTGACTCTGAGTCTTCTCCCTCCGCCTTCCACTTTGAAAGACCCCTGTGATGCACGGAGCATGGGGTCTTCCTGGGGGTTCAGTCTGTGAAGAGTCTGTCTGCAAGGCAGGAGGCTCAGGTTTGGTCCCTGAGTCTTTATTCTATCTAGATAATCTGGGACAATCTTCCTATTTTAAGGCTCACTCAGTAGCAGCATGAATTCCACCTACAACGATGATTCCTCTGGATCTCTGTGGTTTGGTTTTCTGGAAGCAGGCTGTCTTTTGAGCAAGTCTGGGAGTGAGAAGGATAGAGTTTTGAGGGGACGGAGCCCTTCCGTGCCCCTCCCCTGCCTGTGTGCTCATGACAGCTCTGCAGGCGAGGAGGGGGCTGCCTGGGGAGAGGTGGGTGGACTCTAAGCTGGTGCATCTCGTTCAGCCCCAGCGTTGACCTTGGGGACCGAGAGGGGCCGTCGGGGAGCTCAGCAGCTTGTGCCCATCCCACTCGGACTGGCAGAGTCGGGGCTCAAAGCTTGGACCGTCTGGTTCCCGGCCTCATGCACAAAGGAGGTTGATGCCTCCCGACCTCATGTGTGGTTTGCTAACCGTCTTGTTCTTCAGCATCTGTCTACTATTGATGTTGCACACTTCAGGCATAGTATATAGTGCTTTAAAGGCTTTATGTACATTAACTCATTGAACCCCTGGCCCAAGTAAATCTCATGGTAAAATCTTTTATGTTCATGTTATAGATGAGGTTTCTGAGGATCCAAATGGCCCCAGGAGTGGTCCAGGCTCATGCTGCTAATAAATGGCGGAGCTGGAGTTCAAGGCCAGGACCCTCCAATTCCAAGCCACGTTCTGTATCGGTACCCATTGGCACTGGTGTTCTGTGGCTATGACAGATGCCCATAAAGGTAGTGGTTTAAAAGAACAATGCATTGTTTTACAGTTCTGTATTTTAAAAGTTTGACAGGGTAGAGCTGTCTTCTTGCTAGAAACTCTAGGGAGAAATCTGTTTCCCTGTCTTTTCTCGCTCTAGAGCCCTCCTACATTCTTGGCTCGTGGCCCCTTCCTCCCTCTTGTGAGCCAGCATTGCTGGGTTGAGTCCTGAGAACATTCTTGACTCTGAGTCTTCTCCCTCCGCCTTCCACTTTGAAAGACCCCTGTGATGCACGGAGCATGGGGTCTTCCTGGGGGTTCAGTCTGTGAAGAGTCTGTCTGCAAGGCAGGAGGCTCAGGTTTGGTCCCTGAGTCTTTATTCTATCTAGATAATCTGGGACAATCTTCCTATTTTAAGGCTCACTCAGTAGCAGCATGAATTCCACCTACAACGATGATTCCTCTGTGCCATGTGCCATAAATTCACAGGTTCTGGGCGGTAGGATCTAAACCACCTTGGGAGGTCATTGTTCTGCCTACCATACCTACACTGTCTTTTTTTTCCTTCTTCCTTTTTAAAAAAATGTTTGTTTATTCATGTTGGCTGTGCAGGGTCGTCATGGCTCCCCACGAGCTTTCTCTAGTTATGGTGCTCAGGTTTCTCACGGTGGGGGCTTCTCTTGTTGTGGAGCACGGGCTCTCTAGCGGAGACTCTGTAGCTGTGGCTCATGGGTTTAGTTGCCTCTCGACGTATGAGATCTTCCTGGAGCAGAGGTCAAATCTGTGGCCCCTGTGTTGGCAGGTGGATTCTGAGCCACCAGGGACGCCCCTGTACTGAGTTTCTAGCTGCGTTAGGAAGCTCGCCGAGCACCCAGCACAGAGCTGGACTCTCAGATCTTCAGCAAATGCTCTACTCTTGCCTGACTCGGGAGGAGGGGGTGGGACGTGAGGGAATGTGGTCAGGGTTTGGGGTATGAATTCCATTTAGCGCCAGTGCTCATGGGGACAAATAGAAACTTTATGGCTTAATCATTCTGAAAGGGTCTTTGTTGGGCTTTGCCATGCGGCTGACAAACTAAAGCTGCCCTTGGGCTCTGTTAATGCTTTCATGGTCTTGTGTTTGGCCTATAAAAAATAAATTGAGCTGGCTACTTCTGCAGCAGGAACCTTCTCTTGGGGAGGGGGAGAAACCAGAGGGTTCTGCTTTATCAGAAGCAAGCATCCTATCTGGCACCTGGCAGGTGCTTCAGGGATACAGTTCAGGGAAGGCCTGCTGTGGTTCTTTGCCTGCTTCCTCCCTTTCTTCCCAGTTCAGCTGGTGTTTATGGAGCCTCAGCAAGGGCCAGGGGATGTGGGAGGCACAGGGCACAGAGATGAACAAAACCCTGTGTCTTTACTCGCAGGTGCAGCAGGGAGACCCCAGGTGCATAATGGCCCTTCTGTCATGCTGTTCTTGATCCTCCAGGATCCTTTACTTTCTGATATGACCGTCATTTAAGGAGCACTTATTACGTGTTCTGGATTTGGGGCCTGATATCTGTGTCCAATAACCATCAGACAAGGAGGCAGGGTACCTCTGCCATTTGCTAACCCTACAGCCTGGAGTGATTTCTTACTTAACCTCTCATGGATTTAGTTTTCTCATCTGTAAAATGGGATAATAGTTGAAGCTCCTCTTAGGATTGCTGGGTGAACTAAATGACATAATGCATGCAATGTGCTTATAATCTTGTGTGTGTGTGTGTGTCAGTTGCTCACTTGTATCCAACTCTTTGTGACCTCATGGACGGTAGCTTGTCAGGCTCCTCTGTCCATGGGGTTTTCCAGGAAGAATACTGGAGTGGGGTTGCCATTCCCTTTTCCAGGGGATCGTCCCAACCCAGGGAAGGTTCACCTGGGTCTCCCGCATGGCAGGCAGATTACCATCTGACCTACTAGGGAAGCCCATAATCCTACCTGGTGTTACATAAAGTATTAATTGTTAGGCTTATTTACTCTTCACTCGTGGGGAAACCAAAGCTCAGAGACCTTAAGTAACAAGTCTGTGGTCACACAGCCTCTCCAGATCTTCCTTTGAGCCTCAGCTCAAAGACTTCTTTCTCTTTAAGTCCCTTGTCACTCAGGACCATGCAGATCCCACTTCTTGACCGTCATCACTCTTGCTGTCTGTGTTCAGCCTGCATCGCATAACATCCTTGAGAGCGTCAGTGTCTGTATGCACTGCCTGTTTTCCCCTTGCTTGGGAGAGGGCAGATGCTCTCCATCCGCCTCCTTCTGCAGACACGTGTGTGCTGGGCGCTGGGCGAAGTCCTTCACAGGCACCGTCTCCGTTTAATCTCGCCATGTTCCTCAGGGCTGGGGTACTGTTTATCCTTATTCAACAATTGAAACAAGCAAGGCTCAGAGAAGGGACACACTTGACCAGGACCACACTGCCCGGAAGTACCTGAGCGGGGCTTCACCCCAGCCTCGCTGACACTGTTGGTGAATATATTGTCCCAACCACCCCACGGCCCGTTGCACAGGGGAGACAGTGGATGTGTTCTGAAGACCAGGATTGTCCCATGGTGTCTCAGGCGGGGACAGTGCATGGCTATGACCCGGGCCCAGGGGCCTCCTGGCAGCATGGAGGTCAGGCCATGAGGCTGGCATTTGTCTTACAGGCCAACACCAACACGGACCTCAGGCTGGCCGCTGCCAACGGAGCCCTGCTGAGACACCGGGTGCTGCTGGGGGTGACGGACACGGTGGAAGGCTGCCAGAGTGTGATTCAGGTACCGTGCCTCTGGAGGACCCCTCCTGGGGGAGCTTCAGGGTGGGGCCTCTCCCAGTCTGCGCAGCATCTCCCCAAGGCTGCGAACAGCGACGGCGTCGGCAGCCCTTCCTTCCTCCTGGCTCCGGGGCTCCCTTCTGGCCACTCCTCTCTGGGTGGTCTCCGCAGCCTAGAACCTCCATAAGGCAGGGCTGGAAAGGAAGCTTGGAGGAAGCCGGGCCACACTCCTTATGCATGGCAGGCAGATTACCATCTGACCTATGGTCAGGTGTTACATAAAGTATTAATTGTTAGGCTTATTTACTCTTCACTCGTGGGGAAACCAAAGCTCAGAGACCTTAAGTAACAAGTCTGTGGTCACACAGCCTCTCCAGATCTTCCTTTGAGCCTCAGCTCAAAGACTTCTTTCTCTTTAAGTCCCTTGTCACTCAGGACCATGCAGATCCCACTTCTTGACCGTCATCACTCTTGCTGTCTGTGTTCAGCCTGCATCGCATAACATCCTTGAGAGCGTCAGTGTCTGTATGCACTGCCTGTTTTCCCCTTGCTTGGGAGAGGGCAGATGCTCTCCATCCGCCTCCTTCTGCAGACACGTGTGTGCTGGGCGCTGGGCGAAGTCCTTCACAGGCACCGTCTCCGTTTAATCTCGCCATGTTCCTCAGGGCTGGGGTACTGTTTATCCTTATTCAACAATTGAAACAAGCAAGGCTCAGAGAAGGGACACACTTGACCAGGACCACACTGCCCGGAAGTACCTGAGCGGGGCTTCACCCCAGCCTCGCTGACACTGTTGGTGAATATATTGTCCCAACCACCCCACGGCCCGTTGCACAGGGGAGACAGTGGATGTGTTCTGAAGACCAGGATTGTCCCATGGTGTCTCAGGCGGGGACAGTGCATGGCTATGACCCGGGCCCAGGGGCCTCCTGGCAGCATGGAGGTCAGGCCATGAGGCTGGCATTTGTCTTACAGGCCAACACCAACACGGACCTCAGGCTGGCCGCTGCCAACGGAGCCCTGCTGAGACACCGGGTGCTGCTGGGGGTGACGGACACGGTGGAAGGCTGCCAGAGTGTGATTCAGGTACCGTGCCTCTGGAGGACCCCTCCTGGGGGAGCTTCAGGGTGGGGCCTCTCCCAGTCTGCGCAGCATCTCCCCAAGGCTGCGAACAGCGACGGCGTCGGCAGCCCTTCCTTCCTCCTGGCTCCGGGGCTCCCTTCTGGCCACTCCTCTCTGGGTGGTCTCCGCAGCCTAGAACCTCCATAAGGCAGGGCTGGAAAGGAAGCTTGGAGGAAGCCGGGCCACACTCCTTATTCAAGATCAATTCAGCAGAGAGATGGGGCCTCCTCTGTGGAGAGCCCTCAGGGCCCTGACGAGGTCCCTGAAGTCCCCGTCCTCTTGGCTTGGTTGTTTACTTGGCCCCAGGGAGGCAGGAGATCCGAAGTGACCAGCAGGTCTGAGACACGGTGGGGCTGGACGAGGCCCCGGGCCCCTGACCCGGCTGGGCTCTGCGGAGGGATTAGTGCACGTCCGCAGCAGCGTGTCTGCACCTCACCCGGTGGGGGCCCGGGTGCAGGTGGGCTCCGAGAGGAAGCTCACTGGCACGTGACCCGTAGGTCCCACAGATGCTTGCCGAGAGCCCACTGTGGGTCAGGCCCTGTCTAGGTACTGAGGCTACAGCAGAGAGCAGACTCAGGCCGATCCCTGAGTGTACGGAGCACCCGAGATGGTGTAAGGGGACCTGGCTTGACACCAAGGTGAACTTGATCACCAGACTACGGATGGTGATCCAGTGTGATATTGTAGACCGGGAGCGTCTTGAGTCTGGGGGTCCTTTCTACCTCACTGTTATCTCTAAATCTGCTTTTATCATTTGGCACAGACTTGCTGAGTGGTGAGTTGAATGTGTGAAGAGATGAATGAATAATGAGCGGACACATCTTTTAAAATAACTGGTTTCTTTCCATTTCAGTGTAGCATCTTTTTTTCTTTTTTGATTTTTTTTTATATTTATGTATTTGGCTGTGCTGGGTCTTAGTTGTGGCATGTGGGATCTAGTTCCCTGACCAGGGATCGAACCCAAACCCCCTGCATTGGGAACACAGAGTCTTAACCACTGGACCACCAGGGAAGTCCCTCAGCGTAGCATCTTGAGATGGGGTGATACAGTATCTTGGAGTTTTGAGGGTGGGATGGGGCACCGAGGGGTTCAGGATGAGCGGCGGTGGGGGTAGGAAGGAAACGAGAGCAGCCCGAAGAGATGCCCACGGCGCCAGGGTAATGGGTGGCTGGAAGTTAGTGGCTTCGACGGCTCTTCTGTGCTTGGCTGGAAAATTTCATGATGAAAAGTAAAAAAGAAATCCATTTAAAAAGGGTTCCCTTGGGGATGAGACAGTGGGAGAGATGGGTTCGCAAGTGGGCTTTGACCCTGGGTCTCCCCAGGAGGAGAGAGCCTGGATCTGGAGGTGGGGGTCTGTGGACAGGGGTCGGAGACACAAGCCAGTGGTTTCTGGCAGCACTTGGGCTGTGATGTGTGGCAGGTGTGGACCTGACAAGATGTGATGGGGACTTCTGCCTGCCTGAGCTTAACCTGGCCTCTTGAGGACTGTGGGGGAGGGGAGGCGGAAGGGGAGGGGTTGGCGAGGGGGAGAGCACCCGAGTCGATGACCTCTGGCATGGCTGTGGACTGTCGGGGTGATGGCTGTGAAGGGTTTTGCTTGTTTTCATGTTGGGCTCCCCAGCCATGCGGATAGAGGGGGCAGACACATGTATTCATCCCAGGTGGATGCGTCAGGTCCAGAAAGGTCCTGAGTTTATCCGGATGTTCAGTGACTCGAGAGAGGTTAGGTCTTCAGCCATTTGGAACAAGGTGTGACATCTTCCAAATCTGGACACAAAGCCATTTGTCCACCAGGCATCCAAAGGAGACCCCGCCATGTGGGGGACTCCGAGAGCGCGTGGAATGGCACGCTCCCATCAGAGACCAGGGTCAATCTGGGCCCAGCAGGGTGAGCCGATTTTGATTTTTGTTTTTTATTGATTATGTATTTGACCCAATCTTTTAAAATAACTGGTTTCTTTCCATTTCAGTGTATCATCTTTTTTTCTTTTTTGATTTTTTTTTATATTTATGTATTTGGCTGTGCTGGGTCTTAGTTGTGGCATGTGGGATCTAGTTCCCTGACCAGGGATCGAACCCAAACCCCCTGCATTGGGAACACAGAGTCTTAACCACTGGACCACCAGGGAAGTCCCTCAGCGTAGCATCTTGAGATGGGGTGATACAGTATCTTGGAGTTTTGAGGGTGGGATGGGGCACCGAGGGGTTCAGGATGAGCGGTGGGGGTAGGAAGGAAACGAGAGCAGCCCGAAGAGATGCCCACGGCGCCAGGGTAATGGGTGGCTGGAAGTTAGTGGCTTCGACGGCTCTTCTGTGCTTGGCTGGAAAATTTCATGATGAAAAGTAAAAAAGAAATCCATTTAAAAAGGGTTCCCTTGGGGATGAGACAGTGGGAGAGATGGGTTCAAGTGGGCTTTGACCCTGGGTCTCCCCAGGAGGAGAGAGCCTGGATCTGGAGGTGGGGGTCTGTGGACAGGGGTCGGAGACACAAGCCAGTGGTTTCTGGCAGCACTTGGGCTGTGATGTGTGGCAGGTGTGGACCTGACAAGATGTGATGGGGACTTCTGCCTGCCTGAGCTTAACCTGGCCTCTTGAGGACTGTGGGGGAGGGGAGGCGGAAGGGGAGGGGTTGGCGAGGGGGAGAGCACCCGAGTCGATGACCTCTGGCATGGCTGTGGACTGTCGGGGTGATGGCTGTGAAGGGTTTTGCTTGTTTTCATGTTGGGCTCCCCAGCCATGCGGATAGAGGGGGCAGACACATGTATTCATCCCAGGCGGATGCGTCAGGTCCAGAAAGGTCCTGAGTTTATCCGGATGTTCAGTGACTCGAGAGAGGTTAGGTCTTCAGCCATTTGGAACAAGGTGTGACATCTTCCAAATCTGGACACAAAGCCATTTGTCCACCAGGCATCCAAAGGAGACCCCGCCATGTGGGGGACTCCGAGAGCGCGTGGAATGGCACGCTCCCATCAGAGACCAGGGTCAATCTGGGCGTCCCCAGCAGGGTGAGCCTGTGGGGCGGAGGCCGCGGGCGAGGCTCGCCTCGCGGATGGAGGGCTCGAGGCCCAGCGGGCTTCGTCCTCAGTGGTCGCGGCCGTTTCTCTCCCCAGCTCTGGTTTGTCTACTTCGACCTGGAGACCTGCGTGCAGTTTTTGTCCGATCACATCCGAGAAATGAAGATGAGCCAAGAGGTGAGATGCCTTCAGTGAAAAACCAAACAAGAAACTAAACCAGGAGGCTAACTGGTATAGATGGCGTTTACCTCAGTGCTGGGAAAATGTCTGAGGAAGGAGGAACACCTCTGGAGTCATGGCTGCCTTTGCCCTAGGGAATTAGGGCTGTGCTTTTTCTGCCCCCCCCCTTTTTTTTTTTGGCGACTTCTATTGATATTTCATTTGTTTATTTATTTTCATCCATCTTTGTTCTTTGGCCCATGTGGGTCTCCTATCACAGTGGTCTCTCTCGCTCCAGAGCTCCGGCTTGGTAGTCGGACACATGGGTCCAGCCGCTCCGCGGCACGTGGGATCTTCCCAGGCCAGGGATCGAACCGGCGCCCCTTGCACTGCAAGGCGGTGTCCTTACCCACTGGACCACCAGGGAAGCCCCTTTTTTCTTCCTTTTTAACTAGTGGCATTTGACACATTTCTTACTGCACACATTTATTTATAATAATAATAAAACATAACAGTGAGAAGAGACCTCATTTGTCACAACAAAGACAGTAAAGATTCCAGCAGAGGAAATTACGGTATATTTTGGTGACATTCCCTTGTTCAGAATCTTCAGTGTCTTGAGGAAGAACACGGAAATGTTGCTCCACATACACAAAGGCAGACGCTGAGGCTCTGCGAAGCCCCAGAGCCAGGTGGTCATGCCAGATTTGGAATCCAGCCCTCTGGTTCTCCAGCCCTGTGCTTCTTTCCTCGGGTCCACTTCCTGGGCTGTGAAAGTACTGTAGTTGGTCTTGAAATCAGGGTGTGGCTTAGCCCCGAACCGGCTAAGTTAGTCCCTGCGTAGCTTAGGGCAAAGCCTTTGAGCCCCGGTTTGCTGATCTGCAGATGTGAGTAAAGGTTCCCACGTCCTGGCACCTCCAAGGAGCAGATGAGAGCGTGGAAGAAAAAGTGCTTCCGACCATGCTTTGGCAGGAATTATCTGATCTCTCCAGCGTGGCTCAGCTCCAGGGGCTCCTGGGGTGGGCATCTGCGTCTGTAGGTGGTTCGCCGGTTCCCTCTGGGTCCGATGCTCAGGGAACCACCCAGCCTCCTACATCCGCCCCACCGAGGGCACCGCCGAGCTCCTCTCTGGTTCCTTTGCAGTCCTTGCTCAGAAGTAGACTGAGCCAGCTGTGCGTCGTCATGGAGACCGGGGCGAGCCCCGCGGCAGAGGAGGGGCCAGAGAACCTGCTGGAGGAGGCTCCGCTCCTGCCCGACAGTCCGCGGTCCACAGGGAAGCCGCTCGTGCAGACGGAGCTTTGCCAGCTTGTTCCTGAGGCTGAACCGGAGGTAACAGGCGCCGGGCCAGTCAGGGCTGCTTCCGTCTCCGGGTGTTTGCGTCGAGGTCTCCTGTAGATTCCTGGGCACGTGCCTGAGTTGCTGGGGACCACACCCCCTACATACCTACTAGTGTGAGGTCTTCCAGCCTACTAGGTTTTCGTATTTTTTCCTCATGCTAGCACTTTAAAAGATAGCTTAGAGGAATATAAATATACAATTCTAAATATAAAATATTTATTGGGTATTCTTTTGTGTAGTTCCATGGGATGTGTAGTTGTATGTTGATGGATGGTAAGCCTGCCTAAAACGTGAACATGTTGATCCATATTTGAGTCATTTTAAAATCTGTTTATCAACCAGTCTATCATTGATCTGTCTCCTTAAATTGCAGCTGAATATTGAAATCTTATATGCATCTCTGCTGAATTCCATTTCCTCCTGCTCCAAAGTTCTCTTGGGTCCTGCCGCCTAAGCTGTCTGTTGGGAATGGCTAAGAGCTGGTAAACCAGAAGTCTGGTAGTGTGGCGTGCCGCTTGTGGAGCCCCGTCTCCCCATGAGGACAGACGTCTGGGGGACATGCAGCGAGGGGTGATCTCTGGCAGGGCGTGACACAGGAGAACACTTGCATTTGCTTCTTTACCAATAGATTTGGAGATGAGAGGTTCAGCCCAGCCTAGACTTTCCCTTTAGCATGGGTGGGGCGTGGGGGACCTGTGAATAGGACATTATGAGGGAAAATGATAAATACATTAATCTCTTCAAAGAGCTGGAAAGCTAAGGTCACGTTCTTTCTTGTGCATGCATGTCTAGGTTTATGTGAAATAGCCTATTAACTATGATGGGTCTTTTAAATGATTTTTTCAAATTCATTCAAATCGGTAGTAACACAATTTCCTGTCATGAATATCAAGTCTCAGTGTGTATGCACAGGGTTTTAAAGTAGCTTCTTTTACTGTGTAGCGAGGGAAAATAAAGCCAATGCCTGAGTCCCTGCCTCGGTCAGACTGTCTATTTCGGGAGGAGCCCAGTGTGTGTGAAAGGTGGAGATACAGTTATAATGACCTCTTACATTTTTACAGATTTTTGTCATGTACAGAATTCTTTAGCATATCCTCTGAAGTATGGGTTAGTTCCCTTCTTTCCTGACGGGTGAAATAGGCTTCTAGGAGGTCAGCTGACTCGCCCAAGGCCACATAACAAGGGAGAATGTGACAAAGTGCAGGCAGAAACCAGCCCTATAATTTTCAAGAGGCAGATTTTCTTGTCGAGTTTCTTTGCTTCTTATGTTATCGATTTCAGAGTAAGTGGGTAGAAAGCTCAGTCTGAATTAGCAAACGGTAGGCTATTGGACGCTTTCAGCATTTTTCTAGCACAAAGGACAACTCTAAGGAAACAGTGATCCTGCAGAGCTAGGTTCTGCTTTTTGAATAATGATAATGATAGTGATATTGATGGCATTTATTGAACCGCATATTGGACTTTCTGTCCATAAATTCCTTTAATCCTCGCTCCAGCACAACCAGAAAAGCGCTTTGATTTTCTGTCTTTCGCTGCTGAGGAATGACTTAGCCAGGTGAAATGACTTGCTCCGGGCCTGTCCCAGGGCAGCTGAACTGACATTCCCACTCGGCCCTTTTGATTCGAAATTCTATTCTTGATCCCTAATTGTACCAACATACACAACCTGGGTGCAACCCACACCTTACTTTGTTACCTTCAGACTGGATGCAGGTGAGAAGCTGGAGTATCTTCTTGGAATCCCGACTGCCAGATGGGTGCATGGAACTTTGGAGAGCAAATGTGATAATAAGAGCATGCGTAAAATACACTTTTTCAAATTTTTTTCTTACTTAAATTTTTTTTCACTTCAATAAAATATGCCTAATACTAAATTTCCCACCTTCACTCTTTGTAAGTGTACGATTCAGGGGCATTTAAGAACGTTCGCACTGTGGTGTGACCATCACCGCATCCTCCTCCTCCACAGGGTCTTTTTCCTCTTCACTGTTCATCACTGAAACAGCACACCCGTTACATACGAGCTCCCTAACCTTCCCCAGGCCCTGGGAGCCATCTTTTGACTTTCCGTCTCTATGAATTGATTGCTCTGCATGCGTGCTCACTTAGTCATGTCCGGCTTTGGGACCGCGTGGACCGTAGCCCACCAGGCTCCTCTGTCCATGGGATTTTCTAGGCAAGAATACTGCAGTGGGTAGCCATTCCCTTCTCCAGGGGATCTTCCCGGCTCAGGGATTGAACCTGTATCTCCTGTGTCGGCCGGTGGATTTTTTACCATTGAGCCGCCTGGACGCCCTGAATTGATTGCTCTAGGTGCCTCTTATAAGTGGACTCACACTGTGTTTGTCTTTTTGTGATAAATCCAGTTTTGATAAGCACTTCTTTTAAAGCAGACTTTTAGGCTCAGCTTTTTTTGCCTCCAAATACCCAACTGAGTCAGGCCCTAAACCCCAATGTCCCTAGATCAGAGCCTCCTCTCTTTCCCCCAGGGGGTCACACAGCATAGAGGAGAGAGGCATGACCTGGCAGCCTTGAATAAGCCCTTTTAATATAGGAGCGCTCGTCTGGAGTAACCCAGCAGGTACTACTCTGGTGAATGGAAGAATCTGCCATCATAGGGGTATTCTCCCAAGCTGCCCCATTTACTGGTGATTTTCAAGTGCGTTTCCTTGACCTCATGTACTTTACAAAATCTCTTGAAATGGGAAAAGGAGAGAGGGGGCGGGTGAGAGAGAGAGTGCAGTTGACTGGTATAAACAAAACAAAGGCGCCCTAGCCTTTTCATGCATATTATCACCTATTAGCCATCAGGTTACTCACCTCGGAGATGAGGAAACGGAGGCTGCAGGAGACCCACACAGCTCGAGAGCTGGAGCTCTGGACCCGTCCCGGCCTCTTGCAAGAGCCCTGGTGGAGGGCTCTTCTGAGTGAGCGTCCCCGCTGGGCCAGGGCTGCGAGCACCACCTGGCTCTACCCTGACCCTTTAGATGCTTCTCGGGGGCCCTTACTCTGCTTCCTTTTCTCTCCCAGGAAATGGCCCAGCGGCTGCTGGCCGTGTTTGGCGGCTACTACATCCGGCTCCTGGTGACCTCTCAGCTCCCCCAGGCTCTGGGGACCCGACACACAGGCTCTCCAAGGATTCCGTGCCCCTGCCAGCTCATAGAAGCACACATCCTGGGCACAGGGTGCTGCCCATTCCTGACCAGGTGACCTAGGGATGATGGTACTCCCCTTGCTCCAGGACTGAAGGTGAGACGTCAAGGAGGCTTCAGGAGCCCCAGGGCGGCTGACGGTGAGCCCTCGGTCAGGAGAGCAGCGTCTGGGACGCCCTGAGACTGTCAGTCATGTCAGCCTTGGGGATGCTGTGCTCACTTCAGGACCCTGCACCAAGATGGCTTGTCCACAGCCCACGCTGACCCCTGGCCTTGCAGAACCCGACGGTCCCACTCTGAGCCACTTTCTGTGCTGATTAGAACTGTTGCTGTGAGTGGAAGGGGCCCCTTGCCCATCTCTTATATTGTCTGGTGAGCTCAGGAAATGTGAAGATGACCAGACAGGGCTGAACATGGGTCCAAAGCTGGGGCTCAGGCGATGCTCCGGTCCCCACCTGCGTCGTGTTGGATGGAGACTCAGGGAGGGCTCTGCTCTTTATGGCCTTGCCTTGAGCCCCTTACGTCATAAGACGCCCCTTCTCCATCTGAACCAAAGACATATATTCTCCACTTGTAAATTGTTCTTGCCCTACATTTTCTGAAAAACAATGGCACTTGGGTTCGTCAGCTAGCACCCAGGCCTTCAGGAAACGGAAGGAAGGAATGAACAGTAGGTAACTGCTGATGAGAAGATTAGGAAGAGCCTGATCCTGTCTGAGCAGAGGACTTGTTTTCTTCCAAGGCACACCTGCCTGTGGGTGTGGTTTCACACCGCAGACGGAGAACAACTGTCCTGTTCCCTAACACTAACGCTGTCCTTTTGTGGAGCGAAATCTGTCACTCATGGGATTCCACGAAGAGCTCAGAGGCGGCCACGTGCTCTGCTTCTGAACACATCTGAAACCGTTGTTCCTGGGCCCAAGTCTAGGAGGCCCAGCTTGGCACGTGAAGGCTCCCCGGCACCGGAGACCTGGCCTTCATCTCCAGTTTTGGGTTCATCACCCAGAAAGATCCTTCATAAGCTGTAACTCTTTGCTGGACTGACATACCTGATCTTTTGCATCTGTTGGACTCCTATGCATGCTTTTTAAAAACAGAGTTTTTAAAAATTGAGGTATAGTTGATGTAAGATGCTATGTAAATTTCAGATGTACAACAGTGATTTCACCATTTTTAAAGGTGATGCTCCATTCGTAGTTATTATGAAATATTGGCCTTATTCCCTGTGCTTTACTGCGTCTTTGTAGCTTATTTATTTATACATGGGCATTTATACCTCTTGGTGCCCTCCCCTGTCTTTCCCTTCCTCCTTGTTGTGTGCTTTAAAGCCCAGCTGTCCTTACCGCTCCTTCAGGAAGCCTTCCAACGTAGCCAGACCTGTCACTTTTATTTTTTAAAACGACCTCTTTAATCCATTCATCCGAAGCGTCTCACTTTTTTTTTTTTTTTGTCATACCACAGGACTTGTGGATCTCAGTTCCCCAACAAGGGATTGAACCTAGGCCCTCGGCGGTGTAAGTGCCAGGTCCTAACCACTGGACCATCAGGGAATTCTCAACTCTGCCTCCTCTCTCTCTCTTTTCAAAAAGTTCTTGTTATTTTGCATTTCGGTTGTGTCACATGGCATGCTGGACGGTCCCCTGGCTAGGGACAGAACCGGGGCCTCCTCAGTGAAAGGTCAGCCCTGTGGTCGCCTGGCAACTCCCTCCTTTCAATTCTTGATGTAGCTGCTGCCTTTACTGCTGTTTTATGTAATTGATCCTGTTTTCCTGGGTGCATGCCTGTTTTTCTAGCGAGACCATGAACTCCTCAAGGACAAAGACTGCACTTTATACTTTTAGTGCATGACCTAGACCTGCTAAGGAAAAAAATCCTGCCCTAACACTAACGCTGTCCTTTTGTGGAGCGAAATCTGTCACTCATGGGATTCCACGAAGAGCTCAGAGGCGGCCACGTGCTCTGCTTCTGAACACGTCTGAGACCGTTGTTCCTGGGCCCAAGTCTAGGAGGCCCAGCTTGGCACGTGAAGGCTCCCCGGCACCGGAGACCTGGCCTTCATCTCCAGTTTTGGGTTCATCACCCAGAAAGATCCTTCATAAGCTGTAACTCTTTGCTGGACTGACATACCTGATCTTTTGCATCTGTTGGACTCCTATGCATGCTTTTTAAAAACAGAGTTTTTAAAAATTGAGGTATAGTTGATGTAAGATGCTATGTAAATTTCAGATGTACAACAGTGATTTCACCATTTTTAAAGGTGATGCTCCATTCGTAGTTATTATGAAATATTGGCCGTATTCCCTGTGCTGTACTGTACGTCTTTGTAGCTTATTTATTTATACATGGGCATTTATACCTCTTGGTGCCCTCCCCTGTCTTTCCCTTCCTCCTTGTTGTGTGCTTTAAAGCCCAGCTGTCCTTACCGCTCCTTCAGGAAGCCTTCCAACGTAGCCAGACCTGTCACTTTTATTTTTTAAAACGACCTCTTTAATCCATTCATCCGAAGCGTCTCACTTTTTTTTTTTTTTTTTTGTCATACCACAGGACTTGTGGATCTCAGTTCCCCAACAAGGGATTGAACCTAGGCCCTCAGCGGTGTAAGTGCCAGGTCCTAACCACTGGACCATCAGGGAATTCTCAACTCTGCCTCCTCTCTCTCTCTTTTCAAAAAGTTCTTGTTATTTTGCATTTCGGTTGTGTCACATGGCATGCTGGACGGTCCCCTGGCTAGGGACAGAACCGGGGCCTCCTCAGTGAAAGGTCAGCCCTGTGGTCGCCTGGCAACTCCCTCCTTTCAATTCTTGATGTAGCTGCTGCCTTTACTGCTGTTTTATGTAATTGATCCTGTTTTCCTGGGTGCATGCCTGTTTTTCTAGCGAGACCATGAACTCCTCAAGGACAAAGACTGCACTTTATACTTTTAGTGCATGACCTAGACCTGCTAAGGAAAAAAAAATCCTGTGGATTGAGTGCTTTGCCATCTCAATAGTAGCTTTGGCAAGTTGCTCTCTGTACCCAGTTGAATGATGAAGTTGGCACAGAGTTGGGTTCTGGTCTTGAACTGCCACTTTTAGCTGTGTCACTTTGGGCTAGTCCTCAGTTTACATGTCTGTATAATGGGCAGATTGGATGGTTCTTAATGGCCCTTCCAAAGCCAAAGGTCTGAGGATTTCCATTCTAGCCCTTCCGCATTCTGTCTGTTATGTCTTTGTCTCCATGTAGAAAGTCTCTGTAGCCCCGCAGAGAGGAGGTGTCCCAGGTCTCATATTTCCTTGGATGAACACTAGTCTAGCCCGTGTTCCAGGAGACCCGGATTCTTATCCTAGATCTGCTCCTTCTTCATAGTGTGACCTTGGTGAGATTAACCTCTCTAAATGTCAGTTCACTCCATAAATGACTCTAGTCAACATGAAATACAATTATTTCATGTGACTTACCATGTGAGGGCTGAATCCGACTGTTCACTTTCTCTGGGCCAAAGAAGAGAGAGCATGTGCACGGACCAGCCCTCAGCAATGACTATTTTAGGCATTTCTCTTCAGCCAGTGCTGTGGCCTGCTTTGCTTACTGAGATTGATTCATGAAAGCCTTCACTGTCTTTTTCTACCTGCCACAGACGAAGGGTGGGCTGTGAATATGATCAAGAGAAGCCCATACATATCATCTAGCCACAGAGCCCGGGGAAGTATAATACCAGAGAATGAAAATGTGTGTATTTTGACAAAACAGCAGTTTCTCCTTCAAGGGCCCTTGATGTGTTCTTTCCTGCCTTTTCCTCCCTGGAGAGTTTCCGGTCGTCTCACCTGGTGGGTGGGCCATTCACATATGCCCACAAGACCCGTTTATTTGCATTCAAGCCACCGTTTCTTCTTTAAGAAAATTCTGTGATTCCTGTCTTGCCTACTTCACAGGGTTGCTGTGAGGATGAGGTTCCATAAAGGAACATGCGGGCTGTTTCCAGGCTCAGTGGTAATGATAGCATGGTGCCGGTGAAGAGGGTACCCTGTTGCGAAGTGGGCACAGAGGGCTCGAATTCCAGGGTCTGTCACCTAGGACAGGTTCCTTCCATCCTTGTGTCTCAGCCTTAGGTGTGGGAATGTGTGCCTACCTGACAAGTCATTGTGAAGATTACATGATGTGAAAATGTGAAGTGCTTACCACTGTGAGTTGCAAACTTGATTCAGAGCTCAATAAATGGTTGCTCTTATTATTATGTTTTATCTCTCACGAAGTTGGCACAGAGTTGGGTTCTGGTCTTGAACTGCATTTAGCTGTGTCACGTTGGGCTAGTCCTGAGTTTACATGTCTGTATAATGGGCAGATTGGATGGTTCTTAATGGCCCTTCCAAAGCCAAAGGTCTGAGGATTTCCATTCTAGCCCTTCCGCATTCTGTCTGTTATGTCTTTGTCTCCATGTAGAAAGTCTCTGTAGCCCCGCAGAGAGGAGGTGTCCCAGGTCTCATATTTCCTTGGATGAACACTAGTCTAGCCCGTGTTCCAGGAGACCCGGATTCTTATCCTAGATCTGCTCCTTCTTCATAGTGTGACCTTGGTGAGATTAACCTCTCTAAATGTCAGTTCACTCCATAAATGACTCTAGTCAACATGAAATACAATTATTTCATGTGACTTACCATGTGAGGGCTGAATCCGACTGTTCACTTTCTCTGGGCCAAAGAAGAGAGAGCATGTGCACGGACCAGCCCTCAGCAATGACTGTTTTAGGCATTTCTCTTCAGCCAGTGCTGTGGCCTGCTTTGCTTACTGAGATTGATTCATGAAAGCCTTCACTGTCTTTTTCTACCTGCCACAGACGAAGGGTGGGCTGTGAATATGATCAAGAGAAGCCCATACATATCATCTAGCCACAGAGCCCGGGGAAGTATAATACCAGAGAATGAAAATGTGTGTATTTTGACAAAACAGCAGTTTCTCCTTCAAGGGCCCTTGATGTGTTCTTTCCTGCCTTTTCCTCCCTGGAGAGTTTCCGGTCGTCTCACCTGGTGGGTGGGCCATTCACATATGCCCACAAGACCCGTTTATTTGCATTCAAGCCACCGTTTCTTCTTTAAGAAAATTCTGTGATTCCTGTCTTGCCTACTTCACAGGGTTGCTGTGAGGATGAGGTTCCATAAAGGAACATGCGGGCTGTTTCCAGGCTCAGTGGTAATGATAGCATGGTGCTGGTGAAGAGGGTACCCTGTTGCGAAGTGGGCACAGAGGGCTCGAATTCCAGGGTCTGTCACCTAGGACAGGTTCCTTCCATCCTTGTGTCTCAGCCTTAGGTGTGGGAATGTGTGCCTACCTGACAAGTCATTGTGAAGATTACATGATGTGAAAATGTGAAGTGCTTACCACTGTGAGTTGCAAACTTGATTCAGAGCTCAATAAATGGTTGCTCTTATTATTATGTTTTATCTCTCACTATGTCTTGTGTGCTATAGGTGCCTGACGTGTTTTTGTGGATGATGTGGTTCATTAACAGTTCATGTTTATTCACTCTGCATCAGACCTCTGTGACTCCAGCACCATGGGATGTACTTAGGTGAATGAAGATTCTCCTCTAGGGTTTCCCTGGTGGTCCAGTGGGTGGAGAGTCTGCCTTGCAGTGCAAGGGGAACTGGTTCAATCCCTGGCCTGGGAAGAGCCCACGTGCCAGTGTGTCCAGTTACAAGCTGGTGCTCTGGGGTGCATGTGCTCCGAGCTGGTGATCTGCAGGGAGAGAGGCCTACAAAGAATGAAGATGGATGAAAATAAAAAAATAAATAAAATAAAAGAGCTGCCCCCCCCCCCAAATTATATATATATAAAAAGATTCTACTCTAAACTCTCTGAAATTCAGTACTGGAAGACAGCCTAGTGGGAAGGTGAAGAACACGCTGGTTGGGGACTTGGGACCAGATGTCCACCCTCTGTTCCTCCTTGGCTCTTAAGGGGATGTGCAATTGCAGGGGGATGAATTGAGGTGATACATGTGAAGCACAAGGTCTGGTTTATAGTGTGGTCTACAGGAAGGGCTCCATCATCCAATGGTGCCTTTTCTTCAGCTACTAAGGCTGTTTTCCCTAACTCTTCTATTTTTGTAAGATTTTATTCACCTTATTCCTATCTATGTCTTTAACTGATTTGGGTTGGTTGGTTCCATCAGTGACTAAGAGAGGAAAACTTCCAACTAGGATTGTAGATTTTCTGTTTTTTCCTTTTCCTTTTGACCAGTTTTCTTTTTTAGTTGCACAGTTTAAAAAGTGGAGATGTAATTATTAAGAATACACCATAAAATTCACCATTCTGAAGTAGAAAATTCAGTAGTTTTTAGTATAGGCACAGGATTGCACGAATATCATCCCTGTGTAATTCTAGAACATTTTCACCACCCTCAAAAGCCCCCCATCCATTCAGTCACCCCCTTATGCCCTCTTCCCAGAACTTGGTAATCACTGCTCTATTTTTCAACTTTGGACGTTTCATATAAAGGTATAAAGGGAATCATACCGTTTTCAACTTTTTATGTCTTTTTTTTTCACATAACAATATTTTCATGATTCATCCACATTGTAGCGTGTATCAGTCTTTAGTGGCTGAATAGCATTCCATTTCCACATTTTGTGGTAGTACCACATTTTGGTCTTTTCATTCATCACTTGGGTTAACGAACCTATATTTTTGGCTATTAATGCTTCTATGAATGATTACATACAAGTTTTTGTGTGAACATATGTTTTAATTCACTTCTGACAAACTTTGCTCTGTTATTCCATGCATACAAATTTAGAATTATTAAAATTGCCTGATGGTCTGACCTGTTTATCTTTATGAAATGTCCCTCTTTATCTGTAATAGATTTTTGCCTTGAAAATCTACTTTGTCTGATACATTTGATAGGGACAGAGTAGAAGAGGTGGGTGGTTGTGGAGTCCTAGTAGGGGATGGTAGGTAGCAGGGAGACACCTGAGAAAGGTTGGGAGACCAGTGAGTTGATGATAACTCAGGAGAGCTGCTCCTTGTTCAGTAAAGCAGGCTTGACTGGGTATAAACAGCTGATGAAGGAGGAGCTGACGAAGAAGCAACCAATGATGTATGTCCTGCATCTGTGTCTACTTGAGGAGGGGCGGTCTTCTACCATCCTATATATATTGCTGCCCACTCAGTTGAAGGAGAGCAGAGCAGAGTTTTCTTGCCTGCCTGCTTGCACCTCTTACAAGTACCCTATCCTAATAAATCCTCTTCTTGCCTATCACTCTGCCTCTTGCTGAATTCTTTCTGCGTTGAGGCATGAAGAACCGGAGCCTTGGTGGGTCCAGACGTTGGGTGAGTGCTGGATTAAGTCCTGGCCGCGTGGGTTTGAGTCCCAGACAGGGTTTTGGCCGAGATTGAGTCCTGACTACGTGTATTCACGTCCCAAGCAGGGTTTTGGCTGGGGTTAAGCCTTAGCTGCGTGGGTTCGAGTCCCAAACCAGGTTTTGGCTAGGGTCAAGCCCCAGTCACGTGGGTTCAAGTCCCAAACAGGGTTTTGGCTGGAATTCAAGCTTCAGCCACGTGGGTTCAAATCCCAAGCAGGGTTTGATCAGGTCTGGGTCCTGGGTTGAAGTCTCAAATTCAGGTAAAATCCTTTCACATTCATCGTTTTGATTTGTGATTGTATAATATAGCTGTTCATAATTTTGCCTTCAGCTTATCTGTATCCTTATATTTAAGGTACCCTCCGTGTGAACGTATGGGATTAAAAAAAAAATCAGTCTTGGTTTTTTTAACTAGAGTATTGACTATGCTATGTCTAGTATGTCTCCTGATGTGTTAAATAGATTTGAGCTTAAATGTTCCATCTTACTGCTTACTTTCTATTGATTTTTCCTTTCTGTGTTCTTTTTGCTGTACTCTTTGGCCTTTATTTGCTGTAAGGCTTTATGATTTGTGTAATTTCTCTTCTGTTAGCTTGTGAGGTATGCATTCCTTTTATTCTTAGCAGTCATCCTAAATTACAAGCTACATCCTTGATTTATTCAAATCTATTATAAGAGAATTCTCTGACCACTTTCCGGACAATCCAAAGAGCTTCGAACTCTTTCACCTTTCTGCCTGTGGTGCTCCTGTGATAATAGATTTCAATTCTTGCTGTATTTTAAACCGCAACAGACTTCATGATTAATGCTTTATTTATTTATTTATTTATTTATTATAGATATATATATTTAAAGATTTATTTATTTATTTATTTTGGGCGGGGGTCGGGTTGGGGAGGGAGGGGAGCAGGTGGGCCACTTCTATTGGTCTTTCATTTCTCTATTTTCATCTGTCTTTGTTCTTTGGCTCCTGTGGGCCTCCCATTGCGGTGGCCTTTGTCGTCGCAGAGCGCCGGCTCTGGGCGCATGCTCTCCAGAGCTCTGGCTCGGTCATTGGACACATCGGTCCAGCTGCTCCGCGGCACGTGGGATCTTCCCAGGCCAGGGATTGAACCGGCGCCCCTTGCCCTGCAAGGCGGTGTCCTTACCCACTGGACCACCAGGGGAAGCCCGATTAATGCTTTATATAGTCAGTGTTCCTTAGGTTTATCCGTATGTTTACTTGTTATTATTTTTCATTTGTTCCTTTGTTATTACTCTTTGTCCCTTCTTGCATTTCCACACATTTATCTAGGATCATTGACCTTCTCCAGAAACTACCTTTGGAGTTTTTCTTTAGAATACAATTAACTATATGTAGAAGTAACTGTAGTGTTTTCCTTCCAGTACAGATCTTCTGGTGACAGACTGAATTTTTGCTTGCTGAGCGTATTTCATTTTTATTTTTGAAAGATGTTTTTGGTAAATCAGGAATTCCAGAGTGCTACCATTTTTTCTTCTGTTAAGATGTCATTGGCTTTCATTAGTTGGGAAGTCAGCTGTCAGTCCTGACCTGTTCTTAAAATTTTCTCTCTGCTTTGGGTTTCAGCAGTTGTATTTTGATGTGCCTAGATACAGCTTTCTTTATATTTATCCTGTTTGGGGTTCAGAGCACATCTTGAATCTGGGACACAGGATTTTTCATCAGTTCCCAGAGGAAGTGACTCTGAGGATGTGTGTGTTAAGGTCTTATCACTGTATCTCTAAGATTGTCAGTGTTGTCTGTTTTGTTGGTTCTTCAAGATTTAGTCTGAATATTTTTTACTGACTTATCTTTACTCCATTACTCTTGTTCTCAGTTTTCCTTGTGTGTTTTTGTTATTGTTTTCTTGGCCACATCATGCGACACGTGGGATCTTAGTTCCCAGACCAGGGATCGAACCTGCGACCCTGGGAATGAAGACTCTTAACCACTGGACCACCAGGGAAGTCCCCTACTTTGTTGGCAATCCTTTCAGCTGAGTTCCTAATTTCAGCTATTGTAATATTCAGTCCTATAATTTTAAATTGATTTTAAAAAATAGTTTATAGTTCTCAGATAGAATTATCTACCCTATCATCTATATTCTTCAATATTTAAAATTTTTTTTCTTTTATATTTTACAGTTCACATCTACTAATTACAGTATCTCGTTCTTCTGTAAATTTGGTTCCTTTTGTTTCGGGTCAGCTGGTCTTTGTTTCTTTGTTTCTTTTTATTATTTCCAGAGTTCTGCTGTTTTCTGCCACATATCGACCTGAATCTGCCAGAGCTGTACCTCTGTCTCCCCACCTGAACCTCCCCCCGTCGCCCTCCCCATCCCACCCCTCCAGGTCGCCACAGAGCCCCTGTTTAAGGTCCCCTAGTCCCACAGCATATTCCCCTCCCTTACCCCAATGGCCACAGGACTGTTCTCCATGTCCACCTCCCCATTGCTGCTCTGCATATGCATTTATCAGCACCATCCTTCTAGACTCCATACACATGTGTCAGTATACAGTATTTATCGTTCTTTCTCTGGCATACCTGACTCTGTATAATAGGTTCTGGATTCATCCACCTCATTAGAACTGACTCAAATGCATTTCTTTTTATGGCTGAGTCATATTCCATTGTATGTATGTACCACAGCTTCTTTATCCATTCCTCTCCCGGTGGACATCTAGGTTGCTTCCATGTTCTAGCTATTGTAAATAGTGCTGCAATGAACAGTGGGTGCATGTGTCTCTTTCAGTTTTGATTTCCTCAGGGTATATGCCTAGTAGTGGGATTGCTGGATCATATGGTGGTTCTAGTCCTAGTTTTCTGAGGAATCTCCATACTGTCTTCTGGGTCAACTGATCTTAATCTTCTAGTATTCCTGGTAATTTTTGATTGAGCTCTAGACTCTGTAAAAAAAAACCTGAAAGATTGAAGAGATATACAAAGCTCTGGGTATCCCTTCAGAAAGGATTTACGTTGGCTTCTGAGCCTATAGACCAGGAATCGAACCTGCGACCCTGGGAATGAAGACTCTTAACCACTGGACCACCAGGGAAGTCCCCTACTTTGTTGGCAATCCTTTCAGCTGAGTTCCTAATTTCAGCTATTGTAATATTCAGTCCTATAATTTTAAATTGATTTTAAAAAATAGTTTATAGTTCTCAGATAGAATTATCTACCCTATCATCTATATTCTTCAATATTTAAAATTTTTTTTCTTTTATATTTTACAGTTCACATCTACTAATTACAGTATCTCGTTCTTCTGTAAATTTGGTTCCTTTTGTTTCGGGTCAGCTGGTCTTTGTTTCTTTGTTTCTTTTTATTATTTCCAGAGTTCTGTTGTTTTCTGCCACATATCGACCTGAATCTGCCAGAGCTGTACCTCTGTCTCCCCACCTGAACCTCCCCCCGTCGCCCTCCCCATCCCACCCCTCCAGGTCGCCACAGAGCCCCTGTTTAAGGTCCCCTAGTCCCACAGCATATTCCCCTCCCTTACCCCAATGGCCACAGGACTGTTCTCCATGTCCACCTCCCCATTGCTGCTCTGCATATGCATTTATCAGCACCATCCTTCTAGACTCCATACACATGTGTCAGTATACAGTATTTATCGTTCTTTCTCTGGCATACCTGACTCTGTATAATAGGTTCTGGATTCATCCACCTCATTAGAACTGACTCAAATGCATTTCTTTTTATGGCTGAGTCATATTCCATTGTATGTATGTACCACAGCTTCTTTATCCATTCCTCTCCCGGTGGACATCTAGGTTGCTTCCATGTTCTAGCTATTGTAAATAGTGCTGCAATGAACAGTGGGTGCATGTGTCTCTTTCAGTTTTGATTTCCTCAGGGTATATGCCTAGTAGTGGGATTGCTGGATCATATGGTGGTTCTAGTCCTAGTTTTCTGAGGAATCTCCATACTGTCTTCTGGGTCAACTGATCTTAATCTTCTAGTATTCCTGGTAATTTTTGATTGAGCTCTAGACTCTGTAAAAAAAAACCTGAAAGATTGAAGAGATATACAAAGCTCTGGGTATCCCTTCAGAAAGGATTTACGTTGGCTTCTGAGAAAGGTAAAGTTGAAATAGTTTGACTCTGGGTTTCAGTCCTAGTTAGACAGGTTTTAGTCCTAGTTAGACCTAGTCTATCTATGATCAGAATTAATTTTCAGGTTCTAGCTCTTCAGGAATTTTAACTGAAAACCTATTTTATAAAAACTTCCCACAGTCCATCTTCTTCCTCCAGGGTGAGCCCCCAGCCTCTAAGCTGTGTGTCTACTGAAAACTCTGCCCAGTTTTTCCGTCTTTTAGACTCTTTTTAGGAATTGGCAAGTGTCCTCAGGAGGTCGGAAGACCTTGATGTCCAATTCATCTCTCTGCACTTCATTGCCGTCCCAGATCTGGGCCCCTCAAGTCCTCACTGTGTTGATAACTCTACGCTGCATCCAGACAGATTTAAGGAAAAGAAACCACAGCCTTTTAAGATGCTCCAAACGGGGGCTTGTCTGAAGTACCAGCTAGTCTGCCGTCGTCAGAGGTGAGGTCCAGCTGCGGCTTCCGTGATTATTTTTATCATTACTATTTGAAAATTCTTTAAAGCAAGATTTCATCCTGAGGCTAAGAGCCCTTTGGCAGGGCCTGTAAAGTGACTTCTGAGTGCAGGAGGTGATATCCAAGGAGTATCTCTGACGTGTGGATCACCTGCTGTGTCTGTCGTGGGAGATAGTTCCAAGACGTAAGGAACACAGGGTTTTCTGGAGGGTCCCTTCCAGCCATTGTTCTTTTAACTCCTCCTGCTAATATGTCCAGCCTTCTTCTGGGTGGGGCCTCCTCTAGCTTGGCATAGCCCAAGGTGAAATGCTCTCCTGGGTGTGGTCCCTTGGCCCCACTCCCACCCTTTTCTCAGTTGTATGCTTTGCCAAAGAAGTCCAGAACTGCACTGTGCAGAATCTTCTTCCCTATATAGTTCTGGTTAGAGTTGGCCAGCTTTACCTGAGATGCAGCCTGTGATTGGGATTCCCATTTCCATCTTAGGCCTGCGGATCTAGCTCATGCCTTTATCACTGTCCTGACTGCCTAGGCAGCCTCTTTTTGGATGTCTGTATCAGTCAGGAGCCAATTAAAAGACAGAAAACACACAGTCATTTGAATATAAATCACTTACTATAAAGAAATACTAACTTGAATGGGGATCAAAATAGTGGATGAATTAGTAAGAAGTACTCTCCTGTAAAGAATATAGAAATAGCAGATCTAAGGCTTAGCCACCACCATAGGGCTGAGATCGAGACCCCAGGGAAGACCTTCCCCTGTCTTGGCCCCATCCCCAGATGAGATACAGACCTTTGAGAGGGACACGGTTGTGGCCCCCTGGATTCAGAGACGTCCCTGAGATGCCGTGTTGACAGAATGTTCTAGCAGTCTGCCCTCTAGGGTGCTAGGGGAAGCTATCACAGAGAGATGGAGGTGCTACCCCCTCTGCTTGAGGAAGGCACTGGGAGAAGCTGCGGGCTGCAAACCACTACTGACCTCCACAGACTGCAGGATCTGGGTGCTGGAGACGCCGTGTGAATGGCCAGAGCCAGATACCCAAGAAGCTGCTGCAGGAGCTTGCAAAGAGGAGCTTCCCAGCACAGAGGGTCTCCCACTATCTCAGCAGCCCCTACTGACAAAGCACAGCATTGCACTAGCTGCCAGGGGAAGTGAATTTCAAGGGCCCAGACCCAGGTTTGAGGAGCAGGCAACAAAGAGTCAGTTGGGAGCCAAGAGCAATCACTGAAGGCCATTCTACCATGATTTTGAAGGTGAGCATAACTGGTGGGTTAGGAATATTGAATCTGGAATCGGGAGTCCTGGGTTCAAGTCTCAGCTCTGCTGCTTGCTGTTAGTGTAATCCTCAAAGACTTACTTAAGCTCTGGGTCTCAGTTTCCTGATTTACAAAACTGAAGTGCTAACAGCGCTACTATTGAGTTGTTATGCGGAGTGGATACTTATGAAGCACTTAGAAGAGTAAGCAATATTGCAGATTTTACGCTATTGCGACTGCTCACACTCGTTCAAATAGCAGCCAGGATGACTTTTCCATTGTAGGTATGAATTGAACTCACCATGTTCATATTGCAAAAACTAGAAATATGGCTGTGTAACTTCATTGCCTAAGCATTGCCTTTCTTGGCTCCCCGTGACCTTCCAGAGTCCAGCTTTCTTTCCCTGGATATAAGACTCTTAACGCTCTGTCTCCCCCACCACCCCCACACCCTGGCTCAAGTCTTCACTGTCTTTCCAAGCATCGAAGTTCACTGCCTGGTCCTCCTATCAGCTCGTATCTCTATTTTCCAAATTTGTTTATTTTATTCTCCCTTCTGGAATACCTTTTCCCCTTCTCTTTGCTTCACTAATTCTCTTTCAACTTGCAGAAAACTCAAGCCCCATCTCTTCCAGGGAGGCTTTCCCAAACGCCCAAGTTGGTGGCCAAATTTCCCAGTGTTGTGGTTTCCAAACCGTTGTCTGCTATGTGAAGTGATGTGCTTCTGTGCCTGGCTCCCTGGCGAACGTGGAAGCCACCTGAGGTCTCCTGCACATCACTCGTGTCTGCATGCCCGGTTTTAGGACAAACCGCTTTCTGCATCTGCGAGGGCTGTGCACTGCCTCGCTGTAGGGTTGCTGGCGGCAGCGCTGTGCAGACTTCCCCTGTTCACCGTGGCCCTGACGCAGCGAATCGAATCGCCTGTCAAGCGAGCCGTATTGTGCCCTCAAACTCCCATTTTCACAGCGTCTGTTTGTAGCTGCCCGATACGCTGACCAGCCTCTCCTAAGCCCTTCACTAGCTGGTAAGGAGTGACTGAAAGTGCTTTAGAACCAAACCTCATTTCTTTTTTTAGCTGTTGTTTTCTTTTACTTACACAGTTTCTTCTTCTTCTTCTTCTTCTTTTTTTTTTTTTGCTATACGATATATCCTTGATGGTTATCCATTTTAAATCTAGAAGTGTGTACATATCCATCCCAAACTCCCTAACTATCCCTTCTGCTTCTCCTTCCTCCACCCGGCAACCACAAACTCATTTTCTAAGATTGTGAGTCTGTTTTGTAAGTAAGTTCATTTGTATATTGCAGATTTTACGCTATTGCGACTGCTCACACTCGTTCAAATAGCAGCCAGGATGACTTTTCCATTGTAGGTATGAATTGAACTCACCATGTTCATATTGCAAAAACTAGAAATATGGCTGTGTAACTTCATTGCCTAAGCATTGCCTTTCTTGGCTCCCCGTGACCTTCCAGAGTCCAGCTTTCTTTCCCTGGATATAAGACTCTTAACGCTCTGTCTCCCCCGCCACCCCCACACCCTGGCTCAGGTCTTCACTGTCTTTCCAAGCATCGAAGTTCACTGCCTGGTCCTCCTATCAGCTCGTATCTCTATTTTCCAAATTTGTTTATTTTATTCTCCCTTCTGGAATACCTTTTCCCCTTCTCTTTGCTTCACTAATTCTCTTTCAACTTGCAGAAAACTCAAGCCCCATCTCTTCCAGGGAGGCTTTCCCAAACGCCCAAGTTGGTGGCCAAATTTCCCAGTGTTGTGGTTTCCAAACCGTTGTCTGCTATGTGAAGTGATGTGCTTCTGTGCCTGGCTCCCTGGCGAACGTGGAAGCCACCTGAGGTCTCCTGCACATCACTCGTGTCTGCATGCCCGGTTTTAGGACAAACCGCTTTCTGCATCTGCGAGGGCTGTGCACTGCCTCGCTGTAGGGTTGCTGGCGGCAGCGCTGTGCAGACTTCCCCTGTTCACCGTGGCCCTGACGCAGCGAATCGAATCGCCTGTCAAGCGAGCCGTATTGTGCCCTCAAACTCCCATTTTCACAGCGTCTGTTTGTAGCTGCCCGATACGCTGACCAGCCTCTCCTAAGCCCTTCACTAGCTGGTAAGGAGTGACTGAAAGTGCTTTAGAACCAAACCTCATTTCTTTTTGTAGCTGTTGTTTTCTTTTACTTACACAGTTTCTTCTTCTTCTTCTTCTTCTTTTTTTTTTTTTGCTATACGATATATCCTTGATGGTTATCCATTTTAAATCTAGAAGTGTGTACATATCCATCCCAAACTCCCTAACTATCCCTTCTGCTTCTCCTTCCTCCACCCCGGCAACCACAAACTCATTTTCTAAGATTGTGAGTCTGTTTTGTAAGTAAGTTCATTTGTATTCTTTCTTTTTGAGATTCCACATAGAAGGGATGTCACACAACCTTTCTCCTTCTCTGTCTGACTTACTTCACTCAGTACGACACTCTCTAGCTCCATCCATGTTGCTGCACATGGCCTTATTTCAGTCTTTTTAGTGGCTGAGGAATGTTCCATTGTATATATGGACCACATCTTCTTATCCATTCCTCTGTCGATGGACGTTTATCAAACCTCATTTCTTAATAAGAGCCACCAGATTCTAATTGTTCCGTATTCAAAGGGATCTCAGAAGTAGGGCTGAGGGAGGGGAAAGGAGGAAGTACACAGGCTTAGGATGCAACCATGGACTTTAATTGGAGGCAGCTCCTCCGCGGTGGCTTGGCCGGGAGCTGAAGCAGCGCTCGCTGGTGACACAGGAGTGGCTCAGACGTCTTCTCCTCTCTAGAAGTTTCCGAAGCAGTCTTCATGGCCCACGTTCACCGCCCTCTTCCTCCTGGAAACACTCCAGTGGCCGTGCAACATCAGAGACCTGCACGGGGCTGCCATCTATTCGCCTCAGGGTTTCCCAAGAATACATGCCTTCGACATAAAATTATTGGGGTGGCGGTGATGATGTGGGTGTTTCTTTGACATATTATTTCTGTAAGGATCTGCATTCAGATCTAAAAGAGTGAAGGAGAATGTTTACCTTCGGTAAAGGCTTTGAATTACACATGAACAAATGGTCTTAGTCATATCTGACTGGGGAGATGAGCATATTATTGGTGACTTTAAAAATTATTCTGCTTGCTTGAGCTACAAGTGACGTCAAACTGGGTTAAGGAATTGAGACCTTAGAGCTTCTTTGTCACCTCATCATAGCCTAGCGGGCCCTGACTGTGGCATATACACAGTTACCATCTATTGAGTGCTTAGGTGGGGCCATGAAGCGAAAGTCGCTCAGTAGTGTCCGAATTTTCGCGACCCCGTGGATAAGCCATGGAATTCTCCAGGCCAGAGTACTGGAGTGGGTAGCCGTTCTCTTCTCCAGGGAATCTTCCCAACCCAGGGATCAAACCCGCATTGCAGGTGGATTCTTTACCGTCTGGGCCACCAGGGAAGCCCTGGTGGGGCCATAGTCTAGACACGTATACACGTTGCCTCGTTTCAACCTCCTAACTACCTGAATAGTAGATAGTGTCTTGTCAGGATCCTTCTCAGAAGAGAAAATGCTGAAGCTCCAAAGAGGGTCAGAGACGCACACAGCAAGTAGCTGAGATGGAACTCAGACAGATACGTGGGGCTCGGCCAGTCATCGTTAATACCCAATAACTAACATAGTTTTTAGGCTGTGCTGTTACAGGTTTGAGTTAAAAAAAAAAATCCCCTTCCACACCCCAAAGAAGTCTGAAATGGCCCAGAACAGAAGCTGGGTGGGGAGTCAGAGGTCCTGAGAAATAATTCAGGTGTTTTTCCCAAGCCGCCCCGCACCTGGTGTGGAACTTACCGAAGGTCCGCGGATGGCGCTGCTGGCAGGCACTTGGACTGTAGTAACCGCTCTGGGTAGAAGACTCCTCATCACTGCAGCAGCAACAGAAGATCCTTGACGCCATGGTCTGGGGGTGGTGGAAAGAGGAAAGGGCCCTGGGGTGCCTGATCCTCTGACCTCTGTAACCTCAGTCCCAGAAGCCCATTGTTATTGAAGCAGTGGGTCATCCTGGGCCGGCTGCTCCCCGGGCACCACGCCCCTCTTCTCTCCCAAACCTCCTGTGGCGCTGGCCTATCCAGACCTCTTTGGTCCAAGATTCTCTTCACCATGGGACGTGCTCCTTCTGCTCTGCCAGTCGACCCCAGGGCCGTTACGGAATCTCTTCTTGTTTCCTGTTTTGCATTCAGGTCCCACACTTCACTCTGTGTGGCCAAGTGAGCGTCAAACTGGGTTAAGGAATTGAGACCTTAGAGCTTCTTTGTCACCTCATCATAGCCTAGCGGGCCCTGACTGTGGCATATACACAGTTACCATCTATTGAGTGCTTAGGTGGGGCCATGAAGCGAAAGTCGCTCAGTAGTGTCCGAATTTTCGCGACCCGTGGATAAGCCATGGAATTCTCCAGGCCAGAGTACTGGAGTGGGTAGCCGTTCTCTTCTCCAGGGAATCTTCCCAACCCAGGGATCAAACCCGCATTGCAGGTGGATTCTTTACCGTCTGGGCCACCAGGGAAGCCCTGGTGGGGCCATAGTCTAGACACGTATACACGTTGCCTCGTTTCAACCTCCTAACTACCTGAATAGTAGATAGTGTCTTGTCAGGATCCTTCTCAGAAGAGAAAATGCTGAAGCTCCAAAGAGGGTCAGAGACGCACACAGCAAGTAGCTGAGATGGAACTCAGACAGATACGTGGGGCTCGGCCAGTCATCGTTAATACCCAATAACTAACATAGTTTTTAGGCTGTGCTGTTACAGGTTTGAGTTAAAAAAAAAAATCCCCTTCCACACCCCAAAGAAGTCTGAAATGGCCCAGAACAGAAGCTGGGTGGGGAGTCAGAGGTCCTGAGAAATAATTCAGGTGTTTTTCCCAAGCCGCCCCGCACCTGGTGTGGAACTTACCGAAGGTCCGCGGATGGCGCTGCTGGCAGGCACTTGGACTGTAGTAACCGCTCTGGGTAGAAGACTCCTCATCACTGCAGCAGCAACAGAAGATCCTTGACGCCATGGTCTGGGGGTGGTGGAAAGAGGAAAGGGCCCTGGGGTGCCTGATCCTCTGACCTCTGTAACCTCAGTCCCAGAAGCCCATTGTTATTGAAGCAGTGGGTCATCCTGGGCCGGCTGCTCCCCGGGCACCACGCCCCTCTTCTCTCCCAAACCTCCTGTGGCGCTGGCCTATCCAGACCTCTTTGGTCCAAGATTCTCTTCACCATGGGACGTGCTGCTTCTGCTCTGCCAGTCGACCCCAGGGCCGCCTTACGGAATCTCTTCTTGTTTCCTGTTTTGCATTCAGGTCCCACACTTCACTCTGTGTCTGGAGCCCAAAAATGGGGACCCCCCTTCACCACCTGGCACGCCGCTTCCTTTCACATTCAACTGTTTTTCAAGGCATTTTGATTCTTGGATCAAGTATCTCTGTGACTTTTTAATGAAGGGTAATTTATTTATTGGCTGGGGGCTTGCGCTTCTCATTGAGGTGGCTTCTCTTGTTGCGGGCTTAGCTGCTCCGTAGCAGCAGGTGGGGGGGTCCTTCCCAGACCAGGGGTCAAACCCAAGTCTCCTGCTTGGAAGGTTGAATTCTTTACCCCTGAGCCACCAGCGAAGCCCTCTCTTGATTCAAATATCTTGGCTCAAACATCATAAATAACTCCTCCATCACCTGCCCCTTGCCCCCCACGCCCCTCACCACACCCCTCTCACCTGGACCGCCACCACCAGAAGGTCTGCTTCCAGGGCAAACCCTGCCAAGTCACTCCTCTGTCTCACGCCCCCAGTGGCTGCCCGTTCTGCCGCTCAGACCTGCTTTGTGCTCTGGCCCCGCCAACTCTGCCAGCCTTATCCAGCCCCGGGCGCCCTCAGGACTCCGGCTGGCGGAGCTGCTGGCGGTGTGCCTCAACGTGCTCACCCTCTGCCACCGCTGTGCCTTTGTACAAGCTGTTTTCTTGCACAGCTTTGTGTTCTCTCCTCACTCCTGCATGCACCAGCCTTGCAGACTCTCAGCCCAGACATCACTTCCTCCGGGAAGCTCTCTCTCTCATACACTTTTTACTTAGATGGGACACGGGGTTGAATTCTTGTTGTACCTTGCTGTGTACTTGAGAGTAATTTAACCTCCTTGAACTTCAGTTTTCCTATCTGTAAAATGGGGATGGTAAAAATCTACCCCAATGTTACTGTGAGTGACTGAAGAGGTAAGTGCTTCGCACAAGGTCTGTTGCACGGAAAGTGCCTCACCGTGCTGTGGTTGGTGGAGCAGAGACCTGGCTGGGGTCGGGCTGGGCGTGTTTCTTGCACTACCAGTGACGTCCTCTAGATGGAAGCAGGAGCTAATGAAAGGGCCCAAGGTTCGCCCCAGAGGGGTGTGACCTTCAGGTCTCCAGGGATCCCACAGCACTTCAGCCTGAACGGGAAAGACCGTTGAGGTCACACAGGAAGACTTCTAGAACTGGAGGAGCCTTGAGGGGGTCATCCAACACAGGTGGGGAGACTGGGACCCAGAGAGGGAGACAGGGGGGTCATGGTAAGAGGGATGGCACCTGCTTCCTAGAGCACTGTGGAAAGGCGCCCGGGAGTGATGGAGACATTGTCCCTTTAGGTACAGAAAAGTACCCCTCCTGCTCTCTGGTCCAACCCCAGCTGGCAGCACAGAGATGGGGCTGTCTGTGATGTCACAGAGCCTGGGAATCAGGGAATGTTGGGGACAGAGGGGTTTGACCAAACCACAAAGGTAAGGAAGGAGGAAGAGGTTTACTGACCTTCTCTCCCATGGTCCTTCCTTCTGTCCATGAGGCCATGCTGTCTGCTATGCTCATCAGGCTGGGTGGGGTGTTTCTGCCTCATGTATCTCTTTCCTTGGAATAGTCGATTCGCTGGGGCATGTTCTTCTCGGGTAGGGGTTCATCAAGCCCCACTGTGAACACAGATTCCTAAGCCTCTACTAGTGTCTCATCTACTAAGTTTCCATTGGTGAAAGCAAGTCATTTGAGGAAGTCCAAAGTCAAGGGGAAGAAGGGTCACTCACCCAGGATGACATGGCTAAGAAGGGGGCTGAAAGCACATGGCCTCAACGTGCCCCCTCTGCCACCGCTGCCTTTGTACAAGCTGTTTTCTTGCACAGCTTTGTGTTCTCTCCTCACTCCTGCATGCACCAGCCTTGCAGACTCTCAGCCCAGACATCACTTCCTCCGGGAAGCTCTCTCTCTCATACACTTTTTACTTAGATGGGACACGGGGTTGAATTCTTGTTGTACCTTGCTGTGTACTTGAGAGTAATTTAACCTCCTTGAACTTCAGTTTTCCTATCTGTAAAATGGGGATGGTAAAAATCTACCCCAATGTTACTGTGAGTGACTGAAGAGGTAAGTGCTTCGCACAAGGTCTGTTGCACGGAAAGTGCCTCACCGTGCTGTGGTTGGTGGAGCAGAGACCTGGCTGGGGTCGGGCTGGGCGTGTTTCTTGCACTACCAGTGACGTCCTCTAGATGGAAGCAGGAGCTAATGAAAGGGCCCAAGGTTCGCCCCAGAGGGGTGTGACCTTCAGGTCTCCAGGGATCCCACAGCACTTCAGCCTGAACGGGAAAGACCGTTGAGGTCACACAGGAAGACTTCTAGAACTGGAGGAGCCTTGAGGGGGTCATCCAACACAGGTGGGGAGACTGGGACCCAGAGAGGGAGACAGGGGGGTCATGGTAAGAGGGATGGCACCTGCTTCCTAGAGCACTGTGGAAAGGCGCCCGGGAGTGATGGAGACATTGTCCCTTTAGGTACAGAAAAGTACCCCTCCTGCTCTCTGGTCCAACCCCAGCTGGCAGCACAGAGATGGGGCTGTCTGTGATGTCACAGAGCCTGGGAATCAGGGAATGTTGGGGACAGAGGGGTTTGACCAAACCACAAAGGTAAGGAAGGAGGAAGAGGTTTACTGACCTTCTCTCCCATGGTCCTTCCTTCTGTCCATGAGGCCATGCTGTCTGCTATGCTCATCAGGCTGGGTGGGGTGTTTCTGCCTCATGTATCTCTTTCCTTGGAATAGTCGATTCGCTGGGGCATGTTCTTCTCGGGGTAGGGGTTCATCAAGCCCCACTGTGAACACAGATTCCTAAGCCTCTACTAGTGTCTCATCTACTAAGTTTCCATTGGTGAAAGCAAGTCATTTGAGGAAGTCCAAAGTCAAGGGGGAAGAAGGGTCACTCACCCAGGATGACATGGCTAAGAAGGGTGAAGAACTGGTCAATAGTTTGCTCTGTCACAGGTAGGTGCCACTGCTGTACCCATTTTACAGATGAAGAAACCGAGGCACAGAGTTTATTAGGCATCTTGGCTAAGGTGGCACAGCTAGTAATTGGGAAATGAAGTGGTCAGCAATGGGAACTTTCCAAAACTTTGAATTGCTTTACAAATGGGTTTTATCACTTTAGTTCCTTCTCTGTTGGGGTGGCAATGTTGATCTTTTCTGTCTCGGCCTCTGTGCTATGGTAGCAGAAACCAATTTCATAAGAAACTTGCAAAATTCATATGAAGAACATTTAAAAATGGCCTTGAAAGTAAAAAAAAGAGTAGGTTTGAACAAATGAAAAGCCATTTGTATGTGGATGGGAGCAATCAACAGGATAGAGGTGTTCTTCTTATGCTATTTATATTTTTTCCTAAGTTAATTATAAAATTTAGTACAGTCACAAAGAAGTATCAATCTTTTTCCCTTTTTTGGCTGCTCTACACAGCGTGCCAGGTCTTAGTTCCCTGACCAGGGATCGAACTTGTGTCTCCTGCTTGGGAAGCACAGTCCTAATCCCTGGACTGCCAGGAATTCCCCTCAAATATCAGTATTTTTGAATGGAGCTAGACAAACTGATACTAATAGTTATATTTTTAAAAAATGCTGGAAGAAGACAAGGTGATGCCAGACCAACTTACCAGTGGAACAAAACAGAAATTTTAGAAAGAAACCAAAATACATATGAAAGTTTCATACATGATGATAAAAGAGTGATCACAAATGACTGGTTCTTTCAAATAAATGTGCTGAAGTAGCTATGTAACTAGTTGGAAAAATGAGATGGATTCATGTCTAATATATATATATAATAATAAATGACAAACAGAACAGGGATCTAGATATAAAAAATAAAGCCATACAAGAATGTAAGATACGTGGAGGAGCTCCTCTAGAAACCGAATATCCTGGTCCTAAGCCTCTACTAGTGTCTCATCTACTAAGTTTCCATTGGTGAAAGCAAGTCATTTGAGGAAGTCCAAAGTCAAGGGGGAAGAAGGGTCACTCACCCAGGATGACATGGCTAAGAAGGGTGAAGAACTGGTCAATAGTTTGCTCTGTCACAGGTAGGTGCCACTGCTGTACCCATTTTACAGATGAAGAAACCGAGGCACAGAGTTTATTAGGCATCTTGGCTAAGGTGGCACAGCTAGTAATTGGGAAATGAAGTGGTCAGCAATGGGAACTTTCCAAAACTTTGAATTGCTTTACAAATGGGTTTTATCACTTTAGTTCCTTCTCTGTTGGGGTGGCAATGTTGATCTTTTCTGTCTCGGCCTCTGTGCTATGGTAGCAGAAACCAATTTCATAAGAAACTTGCAAAATTCATATGAAGAACATTTAAAAATGGCCTTGAAAGTAAAAAAAAGAGTAGGTTTGAACAAATGAAAAGCCATTTGTATGTGGATGGGAGCAATCAACAGGATAGAGGTGTTCTTCTTATGCTATTTATATTTTTTCCTAAGTTAATTATAAAATTTAGTACAGTCACAAAGAAGTATCAATCTTTTTCCCTTTTTTGGCTGCTCTACACAGCGTGCCAGGTCTTAGTTCCCTGACCAGGGATCGAACTTGTGTCTCCTGCTTGGGAAGCACAGTCCTAATCCCTGGACTGCCAGGAATTCCCCTCAAATATCAGTATTTTTGAATGGAGCTAGACAAACTGATACTAATAGTTATATTTTTAAAAAATGCTGGAAGAAGACAAGGTGATGCCAGACCAACTTACCAGTGGAACAAAACAGAAATTTTAGAAAGAAACCAAAATACATATGAAAGTTTCATACATGATGATAAAAGAGTGATCACAAATGACTGGTTCTTTCAAATAAATGTGCTGAAGTAGCTATGTAACTAGTTGGAAAAATGAGATGGATTCATGTCTAATATATATATATAATAATAAATGACAAACAGAACAGGGATCTAGATATAAAAAATAAAGCCATACAAGAATGTAAGATACGTGGAGGAGCTCCTCTAGAAACCGAATATCCTGGTCAGGGGAGAGGAAAGAGAGGGACACAGTCCTGTGATGTCACCCGAGCGTTTTAATTGGAGGCAGCTCCTCCGCCGTGGCTTTTTGGGGGTTAGAAGTAGCACTTGCTGGTCGCACAGGTAGGCTCAGACGTTTCCTCCTCCTTGGCAGGAGTTTCTGAATCAGTCTTCATGGGCCCGTGCAACGCCCTTCCTCCTGGAGATGCGTCGCAGCTGCGCAGCCTCAAAGGCCTGCGAGGGGGCTGCCGTTTAGAAGGATCAGGGCCTCCCAATGAGGCATGGCTGGTACGGCCAGTGATCCCGGGAGTAGCGGCTGAGGTTTCTCTTGTGGAACCCTCTTTTGGAAACGTGTGAATTCACATCTGAAAGGAGAAAAGCACACTGAGCAAAGTCTTTGTTCTGGGCCTGGCTGGGCGGTTCCGGTCACCTCCATCTCTGCACTGTATCAGATTCTGGAATAGTCTGTGAGCCACGTGACCCCCAGCCTGGGATGCGTTGGTACTCCCATCGGAGCATTCAGGGACAGCAGGGTGTCTCGTGAAAGGCAGTGGCCTAGAAAATGGAAGAATTGGGCCCATTCTGGTTATGACATGACCATCACTCTTCGCTGGGCTTTGGGAGAGCCCCTTCCCATTATAAGGGTTGAAGCCGCCTCTCTCTACAAATGAGAGAGGAGCCCCGGCTGGGAGGGAAGCTAGTGGGGTTCTCAGACACTCATGTCCAGTTCAAGGACAGCGGACCCCTTGACTTTTTATAGGAATTGGACTTTGAGAGTTTGGTTGCAAGGAGGATTTAGTTGTTATGAGAATTTTTTTTGTTATGAGAATTTTTTTTAAGAATGTGGAATCTTGTTATATACATTATAATAATTATATAATATATAACAAGATTATATTAATAATATACCATAGCATCAGTATGTATTATACTATTAATATATAATAGCATATTAATATCAATATATTTCATCAGTATATGAATATAACATGTTATATTAATATAAGAAGATAAATAAGATTATATATATAATTGGTTTCCTTTATAATTCTATTAAGTGCATATAAATACATTACTCTGAGAAGGGGCTGTTAGGGTTTTTGTTGTTTGGGCTGTGCTGCCTGGCCTGTGGGAGCTTAGTCCTCTGAGCAGGGATCCATCCTGTGCCCCGTGCATTGGAAGTGCAGAGTCTAAACCTCTAGACCGCCAGGGAAGTCCTTGTTGTGAGCCCTTCTGAAGTGACTGAGCTGGAGGCAGCCTGATGGCATGGTTGTGAGCTACGTGAGGTCACCTGGGTAGAGCGTCAGTGCCCATACATGGAGCTGCATTTCTTCTGCCTGGATACAGCTGCACTCCAGGGCTCAGAGGAGTCCTCCCTTACCTGGAGGTGCTCAATGCACAAGTACTTTCTGGAGTGTTACCTGCCATGTACCCAGGTGAGTTCAGAGAAGCAGCACTCATGTCGGCCCCGCCCTCCTAAAACTTGCCTCTGGATGCTGAAGCAGACTTTAAGTGATCACTCACATGCAAGACGCATATAAAACAGTGCCCCAGGGACTTAGAAGGAAAGTGGGACTCTTGTTCTTTCCTACCAGATCTCCTCATGGAGTTCCCAGTTCAGAAGATCATGTGGGCAGGTCTTAGACCCCTGGCCTCTGTCTAGTGCGTTCTAGAAGGTGACTGCCTCTTCCTGAAGGGAGTGGGCCTGCTGCGCCTGTCACCCGGAGCTCAACAAGTTGGGGTTTGGACATGGGGACAAGGCCCCCTCCCCTGGTCGGTGTCAGGACCCCCGTTTTCAACTCACCTTCATACTCACTGTCGTTGAAACTGGCGGGCTTGTCTAAGGGGAGCAAGGCTCTTCCCAACTTTGTGTAGGGCACTGCCTTACTGGGCTTGAGACTTTTTTCATCAAGCTCATCCTTGTGTGCACCTGGCAAGGCAATTCCATGGGGTCATGTGGGGGTGCCCAGAGGAGGTCATAGAGGTGAACGCGTTTTGCTGCCTCTGGAGCATCCACATGGACCAGCGGCAGTGGTGATGGGGTGGGGTGTATCTGAACCAGAATCCTCTAGTCTTCTAAGTTCTCCCCCTCATAAGCAGGCAATGGATTCAAAATGCATATCTCTTTAGAAGCATGAAGTTTACTTTTTGCTGTTTGTAAATATAGGACCTATACAATATAGAAAAGCCAGGAAAAATTGAAGAATATGAAGTAGGACAAAATGCCCCAAGCACCCCTCTCCTCAGGTATGATCACAGTACCAGGGTTTGCCTATGTGTATTTTTACAGAGTTGGACCATAGAGAGGGCGGAAGGCTGAAAAAAGGATGCTTTTGAATTGTGATGTTGGAGAAAACACTTAAAGAGTGCCTTAGACAGCAAAGAGATCAACCAGTCCATCCTAAAGGAAATCAGCCTTGAATATTCATTGGAAGGACTGATGCTGAAGCTGAAGCTCCAAGGCTTTGGGCAAAAGGTGTGAAGAGCCGACTCACTGGAAAACATCCTGATGCTGGGGAAGATTGAGGGCAGGAGGAGGAGGGGGCAAAAGAGGGTGAGATGGTTGGATGGCATCATCAACTCAATGGACATGAGTTTGAGGCAACTCCGGGAGATGGTGAAGGGCAGGGAAGCCTGGTGTGCTGCAGTCCTTGGGGTCGTGAAGACTTGGCCACAACTTAGTGACTGAACAACAACAAGCTCTTGTTCTTTCCTACCAGATCTCCTCATGGAGTTCCCAGTTCAGAAGATCATGTGGGCAGGTCTTAGACCCCTGGCCTCTGTCTAGTGCGTTCTAGAAGGTGACTGCCTCTTCCTGAAGGGAGTGGGCCTGCTGCGCCTGTCACCCGGAGCTCAACAAGTTGGGGTTTGGACATGGGGACAAGGCCCCCTCCCCTGGTCGGTGTCAGGACCCCCGTTTTCAACTCACCTTCATACTCACTGTCGTTGAAACTGGCGGGCTTGTCTAAGGGGAGCAAGGCTCTTCCCAACTTTGTGTAGGGCACTGCCTTACTGGGCTTGAGACTTTTTTCATCAAGCTCATCCTTGTGTGCACCTGGCAAGGCAATTCCATGGGGTCATGTGGGGGTGCCCAGAGGAGGTCATAGAGGTGAACGCGTTTTGCTGCCTCTGGAGCATCCACATGGACCAGCGGCAGTGGTGATGGGGTGGGGTGTATCTGAACCAGAATCCTCTAGTCTTCTAAGTTCTCCCCCTCATAAGCAGGCAATGGATTCAAAATGCATATCTCTTTAGAAGCATGAAGTTTACTTTTTGCTGTTTGTAAATATAGGACCTATACAATATAGAAAAGCCAGGAAAAATTGAAGAATATGAAGTAGGACAAAATGCCCCAAGCACCCCTCTCCTCAGGTATGATCACAGTACCAGGGTTTGCCTATGTGTATTTTTACAGAGTTGGACCATAGAGAGGGCGGAAGGCTGAAAAATGGATGCTTTTGAATTGTGATGTTGGAGAAAACACTTAAAGAGTGCCTTAGACAGCAAAGAGATCAACCAGTCCATCCTAAAGGAAATCAGCCTTGAATATTCATTGGAAGGACTGATGCTGAAGCTGAAGCTCCAAGGCTTTGGGCAAAAGGTGTGAAGAGCCGACTCACTGGAAAACATCCTGATGCTGGGGAAGATTGAGGGCAGGAGGAGGAGGGGGCAAAAGAGGGTGAGATGGTTGGATGGCATCATCAACTCAATGGACATGAGTTTGAGGCAACTCCGGGAGATGGTGAAGGGCAGGGAAGCCTGGTGTGCTGCAGTCCTTGGGGTCGTGAAGACTTGGCCACAACTTAGTGACTGAACAACAACAAGAATTTTTACATAGTCTATTCCATCCTATATATTATGCATCCATCTTATTTTGTACATTTCATAAGCATTTTTCTCATAAGGTTTTAAAAGTAATGGTTGCATAATATTCTATTTTATGGATAATTCAGGATTTATTGAACCAATGTTCTATTGTTGGATGTTTAGACTATTTTCAAATTTCAGTGAAATAAATATCAGTGCAATGAATATTGTTGTATATAAGGCTTTGTTTTGATATACTCCTAGATTCTTAAAAGTATAAGACACAATCATGCCAACAGACTAAGCTGTGTTCTGTAATAAAGAGCTCTTTTCTAGCTGCATACTTTGAACAAATTGCTTCACCTCTCTCTGCCTCTATTTTCAGATCTGCAAAATGACACATTCATTCTGGATAATCAGATCCACTTCTTAGAGTTAATATGGGGATTAAATAGGATCACTTTCTAGTGTGTAAGCTCTGAAACTGTAAGGGACTTACCTGATCACAGCGGGGTCTCTTGTGCCTAGACAGTGCCTTGCCTTTAATAGGGCTCAGTAATTATTATTATCATCATCTTGGAAAAAGGAACTGACATTTTTAAAGTTCTTGATTTTTATTGTGAAATTACTGGTTTAGCCCAAATCCAATGGAATAAAATCCATGGAAAACCTAGAATGAACGTTTTGGCCAATCCAAATCCCATATTTCCAGAGGAAATATTTTATTATTATTATTATTATTTTGTTTCTTTTTTGGGGGGGTGGGGTGGGGAGAGAGTGGGGCGGGCGGGCCACTTCTATTGGTCTTTCATTTATCTATTTTTTTCATCCATCTTTGTTCTTTGGCTCGTGAGGGCCTCCCATCGCGGTGGCCTCTGTTGTCGCAGAGCACCAGCTCTGGGTGCATGCTCTCCAGAGCTCTGGCTCGGTAATTGGACACATGGGTCCAGCCGCTCAACGGCACGTGGGATCTTCCCAGGCCAGAGATCGAACCGGCGCCCCTTGCAGTGCAAGGCGGTGTCCTTACCCACTGGATCACCAGGGAAGCCCCAGAGGAAGTATTTTAAATGCTTGTTGCTATGGATTTGTGGCAAAATGTGCCATGAAAAATTTTTTCCTGCTATCGAACTGTTCCATCTTCCAATGGAACTGTGCCACCTCTCACAGCTCAGCAATAATCCTATGGCTTGACAATAATGCTTATTTTTTTTGTCTGAAATTGCTGATCTTGACCTCCAGTTGTCTCCTCTTTGATCTTTTTTCCTGGATCGTCAAGAAGGATTTAATGACAAATTTCAGTGAAATAAAGATCAGTGCAATGAATATTGTTGTATATAAGGCTTTGTTTTGATATACTCCTAGATTCTTAAAAGTATAAGACACAATCATGCCAACAGACTAAGCTGTGTTCTGTAATAAAGAGCTCTTTTCTAGCTGCATACTTTGAACAAATTGCTTCACCTCTCTCTGCCTCTATTTTCAGATCTGCAAAATGACACATTCATTCTGGATAATCAGATCCACTTCTTAGAGTTAATATGGGGATTAAATAGGATCACTTTCTAGTGTGTAAGCTCTGAAACTGTAAGGGACTTACCTGATCACAGCGGGGTCTCTTGTGCCTAGACAGTGCCTTGCCTTTAATAGGGGCTCAGTAATTATTATTATCATCATCTTGGAAAAAGGAACTGACATTTTTAAAGTTCTTGATTTTTATTGTGAAATTACTGGTTTAGCCCAAATCCAATGGAATAAAATCCATGGAAAACCTAGAATGAACGTTTTGGCCAATCCAAATCCCATATTTCCAGAGGAAATATTTTATTATTATTATTATTATTTTGTTTCTTTTTTGGGGGGGTGGGGTGGGAGAGAGTGGGCGGGCGGGCCACTTCTATTGGTCTTTCATTTATCTATTTTTTTCATCCATCTTTGTTCTTTGGCTCGTGAGGGCCTCCCATCGCGGTGGCCTCTGTTGTCGCAGAGCACCAGCTCTGGGTGCATGCTCTCCAGAGCTCTGGCTCGGTAATTGGACACATGGGTCCAGCCGCTCAACGGCACGTGGGATCTTCCCAGGCCAGAGATCGAACCGGCGCCCCTTGCAGTGCAAGGCGGTGTCCTTACCCACTGGATCACCAGGGAAGCCCCAGAGGAAGTATTTTAAATGCTTGTTGCTATGGATTTGTGGCAAAATGTGCCATGAAAAATTTTTTCCTGCTATCGAACTGTTCCATCTTCCAATGGAACTGTGCCACCTCTCACAGCTCAGCAATAATCCTATGGCTTGACAATAATGCTTATTTTTTTTGTCTGAAATTGCTGATCTTGACCTCCAGTTGTCTCCTCTTTGATCTTTTGTCCTGGATCATCAAGAAGGATTTAATGACAAACTGAAGGCTAGGATGCCTTCTCTCTCTCTTCCTGCTTACATCTGGTAGTCTTGGAAACCATGTGTTTCAGATGCCTTGACTAAAGATGAAAAATAATGTGTAGTAGACTTTGTGTGAGCAAGAAGTACACTGTTGTTTTGTAAACCATTGAGAGTTAAAGGCAGAGCCTGTCTTATCCTGACCAGTACCTATACCCTATAGTCTCCATTTGTTGAATGCCTACTTTGTGCAAGCAGTGTGCTGGGTGCTTCTATATATTCCTTCTTATAATCCCCCCAGTGATCCTGAAAAGCAATAATACAGTATAGGTATCCGTGTTTTACACGTAAGGACACTGAAGCTCAGGACAGGGTAATGGAACCTCACCCAGTTCTATAGCAGAGTAGATTGAATTTATCTCCAGCCCCAAAGGCTGAGTTCTTAACCACGGTCTTTATAGTCTTCAGACAAGTGATTCTCAAACTATGATATACATTCAGCTCTCCCTGTGGGTTGTGTTAAAATATAGATTCCGACTTTGTAGATATGCAGTAGGGTCTGAAAGTTCAGTTGGAACAAACGCCCAGGGGATGCTGATATGGCTGGTCCAAGCATCCCACTTTATCAAGATTTTAAGCTCTACTGTTTATCCATTTGGCTACTTAGCCACTCAGTCTTCACCTCATTATTCCGAATAATTCATTTGGAATGATTCACTCAAAAGCGGAAAGAAATTGGAGCGTATCTCAGCAGGAGAGGGACAAGCAGTATGAGGTTTCCTGAGGCCAGGCAGGGTATTCTTGCCTGGTACCTACCTTGCTTTGACGGCTGAAGCTGTTGGGTTTGAGTGGGGATCTTGGAGTCATCAGTCACATCAGATGTCTCACAGCATTTACAGCACAAAGAGATCATCTTCTTGGCCAGATTTCAGTGAGCTGCTGTGTGAAGAAAAGGTTTGGGGGCGGCCCTTGGGTCCTAGGGCCTGAATTCCAGATGCCCCTCTGGAAATTCACTGTGATGTGGGGCATATGAGTCAGCTTCTCCCAAGGTATAACAACAGCCCTTTCCTTTCCCAAATCTTTTGTAGTTCCCCATAGCCAGCAGGCCCAAACCTTTCAGCCTAGGTTGCTCCCTCTTAGGGCCACTTTCCCTATTTTATACAAAATGTTCTTACCCATGGAAAGGAGTTGAAGCCTCTATTCGTCCAGCCTTACTTGCAGGAGTGCCTGATTGAACCAGGTGATCTTGAATTTGAGCCCACTTCCCTGGGCAGTGCTGTTTCCTAAATAAACATAAGGCTGTAGGTGAAAAGTGCAAATGTTTCACCTGTACTCATATTCCAGGTGAGAATCCACAACAACAAAATCCCAGACCATGCAGAAATGCACATACACGTGCCTGGAGGCCTGTGCTCTATTTCATTTCTAGATGCAGGCTCTGTAACTTTCTCTAGCTTCACTTTTATCCTGTGGAAAATGTGAACAGCAGTGTTTGCTTTGGAAATAGAAAGGTTTAAACACACACACAGTGACCGCTGTGGCGCTGAGCACTGAAAGTGCCCAGTCAGAGGTCATTCTGTTTCCTCTCCCTTCCCTTCATGTAGCTCATTGGCTACAAACTGTTCTGCTGGTCCAGGTTGCACGAGAGCAGGGTGATGCTTAGAGAGGTAGGTCCTGGTTCTGCCATCAGGCTGTGGGACTTTGAGGAAGGTCAGCTGTTAATAACTGACCTTCCTGCTTCTTTTGCGCTTGACTTCTTAGGAATACAAAAATCTTTAATTTTCTGCATAGCTGTTCAATACATTGAGAGCATACTTTATATACTGTGGCTAGATATCCTCAGCAGACTAAACAAGTATGAATGTCCCCACTGTGTGGGATCCTTGGACCAAGAGGCATACTTTCTAGACCCGTTTAGCCTCAACTCCCGTAGTCCTTTGGATCTGCTGCCAGGTGAGTTTTCCATCAAACTAGTATTTCACTGAGCCTTTTTGGCAGAAGCTGCTGTGTGAAGAAAAGGTGTCTCACAGCATTTACAGCACAAAGAGATCATCTTCTTGGCCAGATTTCAGTGAGCTGCTGTGTGAAGAAAGGTTTGGGGCGGCCCTTGGGTCCTAGGGCCTGAATTCCAGATGCCCCTCTGGAAATTCACTGTGATGTGGGGCATATGAGTCAGCTTCTCCCAAGGTATAACAACAGCCCTTTCCTTTCCCAAATCTTTTGTAGTTCCCCATAGCCAGCAGGCCCAAACCTTTCAGCCTAGGTTGCTCCCTCTTAGGGCCACTTTCCCTATTTTATACAAAATGTTCTTACCCATGGAAAGGAGTTGAAGCCTCTATTCGTCCAGCCTTACTTGCAGGAGTGCCTGATTGAACCAGGTGATCTTGAATTTGAGCCCACTTCCCTGGGCAGTGCTGTTTCCTAAATAAACATAAGGCTGTAGGTGAAAAGTGCAAATGTTTCACCTGTACTCATATTCCAGGTGAGAATCCACAACAACAAAATCCCAGACCATGCAGAAATGCACATACACGTGCCTGGAGGCCTGTGCTCTATTTCATTTCTAGATGCAGGCTCTGTAACTTTCTCTAGCTTCACTTTTATCCTGTGGAAAATGTGAACAGCAGTGTTTGCTTTGGAAATAGAAAGGTTTAAACACACACACAGTGACCGCTGTGGCGCTGAGCACTGAAAGTGCCCAGTCAGAGGTCATTCTGTTTCCTCTCCCTTCCCTTCATGTAGCTCATTGGCTACAAACTGTTCTGCTGGTCCAGGTTGCACGAGAGCAGGGTGATGCTTAGAGAGGTAGGTCCTGGTTCTGCCATCAGGCTGTGGGACTTTGAGGAAGGTCAGCTGTTAATAACTGACCTTCCTGCTTCTTTTGCGCTTGACTTCTTAGGAATACAAAAATCTTTAATTTTCTGCGCATAGCTGTTCAATACATTGAGAGCATACTTTATATACTGTGGCTAGATATCCTCAGCAGACTAAACAAGTATGAATGTCCCCACTGTGTGGGATCCTTGGACCAAGAGGCATACTTTCTAGACCCGTTTAGCCTCAACTCCCGTAGTCCTTTGGATCTGCTGCCAGGTGAGTTTTCCATCATAGTTTGAGCTGTAATGTATTTCACTGAGCTCTCTTTAGTGAATTTGTTTTATTTTCATAGGATTTATAAACGAATGGAAATTCATACAAGGCAATCAGATCTTGTGTTTTGGAGGCCCATCATTTAGCAAATACGCTCGCCATCAATACACAAATCCTTCTGTTGCTTGCTGTAGTTTGTCTTCTTCATCGCCTTATATGAACTCTTGCTTCGTGGGGTTTTGCTCTGTTCTTGATAACCTTATGCATGTTGAGTATAGAAGGCGGTACTTCATAGGAGGGAATGAAGGTCTAAATAGCCCCTACCCCTAGGCAACCCTGGGATCTAATGGTTGGAGGTTTATTAGATTGGTGGTCGGTTTGTATAAAGGAATAGATAAAAGTTTACCTTGGGTGTCTCCAAACCATCATGAGGACATGTCTATCTTGTTAAAACAATGGGTGGTCATTTCTCTCAGCCTATATTCTGAGTTAGTGATTTCCAGAGCATAGATTATATGAACTCTTTTAGGTTCTCCTTGGCCAAGAAATTCAAGACATCGTGCATAGGATAAGCTGCCTTTTTTCTTTTTAATTTTGGCCTCTTTTATTGGCCCGTTATTGATCCATTTTCATCCATCTTCATCCCCTGGCCCGTGTTGGCTTCCCATTGCAGCAGCCTCTCACTATTAAATTGTGAGCCCAGTCAGAGGTCATTCTGTTTCCTCTCCTTCCTTCATGTAGCTCATTGGCTACAAACTGTTCTGCTGGTCCAGGTTGCACGAGCAGGGTGATGCTTAGAGAGGTAGGTCCTGGTTCTGCCATCAGGCTGTGGGACTTTGAGGAAGGTCAGCTGTTAATAACTGACCTTCCTGCTTCTTTTGCGCTTGACTTCTTAGGAATACAAAAATCTTTAATTTTCTGCATAGCTGTTCAATACATTGAGAGCATACTTTATATACTGTGGCTAGATATCCTCAGCAGACTAAACAAGTATGAATGTCCCCACTGTGTGGGATCCTTGGACCAAGAGGCATACTTTCTAGACCCGTTTAGCCTCAACTCCCGTAGTCCTTTGGATCTGCTGCCAGGTGAGTTTTCCATCATAGTTTGAGCTGTAATGTATTTCACTGAGCTCTCTTTAGTGAATTTGTTTTATTTTCATAGGATTTATAAACGAATGGAAATTCATACAAGGCAATCAGATCTTGTGTTTTGGAGGCCCATCATTTAGCAAATACGCTCGCCATCAATACACAAATCCTTCTGTTGCTTGCTGTAGTTTGTCTTCTTCATCGCCTTATATGAACTCTTGCTTCGTGGGGTTTTGCTCTGTTCTTGATAACCTTATGCATGTTGAGTATAGAAGGCGGTACTTCATAGGAGGGAATGAAGGTCTAAATAGCCCCTACCCCTAGGCAACCCTGGGATCTAATGGTTGGAGGTTTATTAGATTGGTGGTCGGTTTGTATAAAGGGAATAGATAAAAGTTTACCTTGGGTGTCTCCAAACCATCATGAGGACATGTCTATCTTGTTAAAACAATGGGTGGTCATTTCTCTCAGCCTATATTCTGAGTTAGTGATTTCCAGAGCATAGATTATATGAACTCTTTTAGGTTCTCCTTGGCCAAGAAATTCAAGACATCGTGCATAGGATAAGCTGCCTTTTTTCTTTTTAATTTTGGCCTCTTTTATTGGCCCGTTATTGATCCATTTTCATCCATCTTCATCCCCTGGCCCGTGTTGGCTTCCCATTGCAGCAGCCCCTCTCACTGTAGCGCACTGGCTTGTAATGGGACAGCCACTCTGTGGCACTTGGGATTCTCCCGAGCCAGGGATCGAACCTGTGCCCCTTGCACTGCAAGGTGGACTCTTCACCCTCTGGACCATCAGGGAAGCCCAGGATAAACTTTTGACTTACTTAGTGTATCCTTTCTTGTATCTCAAGGTCTCATCTGCATTGAAGTTGCTGCCTCTTCCCAGAACAACTCTTGTGTTGTGTATATACTCTCACGCCATGTACTCTGATGTACTTATCTAAATGTCACAAGTTTTGCTAGATGACCTGAAATTACAACATTCTTCATGGCTAACTCTGTGTCAAAAATAATAGATTTAAGAGGCACAATAGAAAAGCGAGAAGACAAAACCTCAAAAACTCAACAGAAGGCTTCTTTGATTGATACGCTCTGACCCCAGAAATAAGAAACTAGAAGAGCTTACTCCTATCCAAACTTGAAACCTACTTCACTGCATTTCTCTCTCTCTCCCTCCACCTAGCTTTATCTTTGTGTGTGTGTGTGTGTGTGTGTGTGTGTGTTAGTCATTCAGTCATGCCAGACTCTGCAACCCCATGGCCTGTAGCCTACCATACTCCTCTGTCCATGGAATTCTCCAGCCAAGAATATAGATGTGGATTGCCATGTCCTCCTCCAGGGGATATTCCTGAGCCAGGGATCAAACCCAGGTCTTCTGAAGTTTGGGCAGATTCTTTACCATCTGAGCCATGAGGGAAGCCCAGATTTATCTTTATCACCCACTTAAACCTCTCTTGTTCCTTTCTCTAACTGCTTATTTGAACTTACTTCATGTGGTATTTCTATAGAAATGAATAATCATCATTGCAGAATATTCCTTTAAAACTCCTGTACATCAAGGTGGGTATGGAGAGGTTGAATTTAAAACCTGGGTGAGAGCTGAGTCGAGGAGAAATAGAATCATGCCCAATTTCAGAACAGCAGAAAGTTGCGTCTACCCTTGAATGTGGTTTTGAGGATTCAATAGTGATGAGAAGTACTTAGCAAAGCTGTCTGGCACATTGGGAAGACTCAATAAATGTAAAGAGCTTGAAGTGGACTTGATCTTTAATGAAAGTGCAGCAGCCCTCTCACTGTAGCGCACTGGCTTGTAATGGGACAGCCACTCTGTGGCACTTGGGATTCTCCCGAGCCAGGGATCGAACCTGTGCCCCTTGCACTGCAAGGTGGACTCTTCACCCTCTGGACCATCAGGGAAGCCCAGGATAAACTTTGACTTACTTAGTGTATCCTTTCTTGTATCTCAAGGTCTCATCTGCATTGAAGTTGCTGCCTCTTCCCAGAACAACTCTTGTGTTGTGTATATACTCTCACGCCATGTACTCTGATGTACTTATCTAAATGTCACAAGTTTTGCTAGATGACCTGAAATTACAACATTCTTCATGGCTAACTCTGTGTCAAAAATAATAGATTTAAGAGGCACAATAGAAAAGCGAGAAGACAAAACCTCAAAAACTCAACAGAAGGCTTCTTTGATTGATACGCTCTGACCCCAGAAATAAGAAACTAGAAGAGCTTACTCCTATCCAAACTTGAAACCTACTTCACTGCATTTCTCTCTCTCTCCCTCCACCTAGCTTTATCTTTGTGTGTGTGTGTGTGTGTGTGTGTGTGTGTTAGTCATTCAGTCATGCCAGACTCTGCAACCCCATGGCCTGTAGCCTACCATACTCCTCTGTCCATGGAATTCTCCAGCCAAGAATATAGATGTGGATTGCCATGTCCTCCTCCAGGGGATATTCCTGAGCCAGGGATCAAACCCAGGTCTTCTGAAGTTTGGGCAGATTCTTTACCATCTGAGCCATGAGGGAAGCCCAGATTTATCTTTATCACCCACTTAAACCTCTCTTGTTCCTTTCTCTAACTGCTTATTTGAACTTACTTCATGTGGTATTTCTATAGAAATGAATAATCATCATTGCAGAATATTCCTTTAAAACTCCTGTACATCAAGGTGGGTATGGAGAGGTTGAATTTAAAACCTGGGTGAGAGCTGAGTCGAGGAGAAATAGAATCATGCCCAATTTCAGAACAGCAGAAAGTTGCGTCTACCCTTGAATGTGGTTTTGAGGATTCAATAGTGATGAGAAGTACTTAGCAAAGCTGTCTGGCACATTGGGAAGACTCAATAAATGTAAAAGCCGATGCTGATGAACATGTGGACTTGATCTTGGTAATGAACCTGCCTGCCAGTGCAGGAGATTCAAGAGACACGGGTTCAGTCCCTGGGTCAGGAAGAGTTCCTGGTGGGGGGGATGGAAACTCACTCCATTATTCTTCCTTGGAGAATCCCATGGACAGAGGAGCCTGGTGGGCTGCAGTCCTTGGGGTCACAAAGAGTCGGACGTGACTGAAGAGACTTAGGGGATGTGGTGTTTTTTTGCACTGCAAGGGCCCTCCTCCAGATGGAAGCAGGAGCTAAAGGAAGAGGGTTACACCCGCATTCCCTCTCTAGTAGTGGGCTGTGAACCTCAGGTCTTCAGTGACCGTGAAGCACTTTGACCGGAACAAGAAAGATCAATGAGGTGACATAGGAAGACTTCTGGAGATGGAGGAGCCCTTAGAGGTCATTCAACACAGGTTGGGAAGCTGAGACCCGGTGGGAGAAGTAGTGGGAGCCTGATAAGAGAGATGGCCTCTGCTTCCTGCAGCGAAATGAGAAGGTGCCCAGGAGCGATGGAGACAGTGTCTCTTTAGGTACAAAAATAAAATAAAATAAAATAAAATAAAATACCCCTCCTGCTCTCAGATCTAACTGTTGAGCCTCACTCACCTGCAGCTGGCAGGGCCCAGAGGTGGCTGTCTGTGATGTCACAGAGCCTGGGAACCAGGGAATGTTGGGAGCAGAGGAATTTGGGCTGATGGTCAATGTGGGGAGGAGGAAGGGTGCCTGCTGGTCTCTCTAGTGGTCTGTTCCTCTGTCCACAATGTCGTGCTGTCCTTTGGGGCACTGGAACTGGCCTTTGTGTCTCTTGTGAAAGCTTCCTGAGGATGACTGGGCCGGAAGGGGGTAGTAGAGCCCTGGATGTGGAAGACCTGAGTCCATGTTCTGACTCTGTACTCAGCTGGGTGGTAGCCTTAGGTAAACAGCCTTTGCCAAAAATCATGTGGAGAAATAGAATCATGCCCAATTTCAGAACAGCAGAAAGTTGCGTCTACCCTTGAATGTGGTTTTGAGGATTCAATAGTGATGAGAAGTACTTAGCAAAGCTGTCTGGCACATTGGGAAGACTCAATAAATGTAAAAGCCGATGCTGATGAACATGTGGACTTGATCTTGGTAATGAACCTGCCTGCCAGTGCAGGAGATTCAAGAGACACGGGTTCAGTCCCTGGGTCAGGAAGAGTTCCTGGTGGGGGGGATGGAAACTCACTCCATTATTCTTCCTTGGAGAATCCCATGGACAGAGGAGCCTGGTGGGCTGCAGTCCTTGGGGTCACAAAGAGTCGGACGTGACTGAAGAGACTTAGGGGATGTGGTGTTTTTTTGCACTGCAAGGGCCCTCCTCCAGATGGAAGCAGGAGCTAAAGGAAGAGGGTTACACCCGCATTCCCTCTCTAGTAGTGGGCTGTGAACCTCAGGTCTTCAGTGACCGTGAAGCACTTTGACCGGAACAAGAAAGATCAATGAGGTGACATAGGAAGACTTCTGGAGATGGAGGAGCCCTTAGAGGTCATTCAACACAGGTTGGGAAGCTGAGACCCGGTGGGAGAAGTAGTGGGAGCCTGATAAGAGAGATGGCCTCTGCTTCCTGCAGCGAAATGAGAAGGTGCCCAGGAGCGATGGAGACAGTGTCTCTTTAGGTACAAAAATAAAATAAAATAAAATAAAATAAAATACCCCTCCTGCTCTCAGATCTAACTGTTGAGCCTCACTCACCTGCAGCTGGCAGGGCCCAGAGGTGGCTGTCTGTGATGTCACAGAGCCTGGGAACCAGGGAATGTTGGGAGCAGAGGAATTTGGGCTGATGGTCAATGTGGGGAGGAGGAAGGGTGCCTGCTGGTCTCTCTAGTGGTCTGTTCCTCTGTCCACAATGTCGTGCTGTCCTTTGGGGCACTGGAACTGGCCTTTGTGTCTCTTGTGAAAGCTTCCTGAGGATGACTGGGCCGGAAGGGGGTAGTAGAGCCCTGGATGTGGAAGACCTGAGTCCATGTTCTGACTCTGTACTCAGCTGGGTGGTAGCCTTAGGTAAACAGACTTTGCATCTTGGTTTTAAAATGGCAGTAATAATTATTATTTAATTCTAAATGATGGTTTTAGGATTAAATGAGATCGGGTAAGCATTTAACACATTGCCTAGGTATAGTAAACATTCAAGAAATGGGGCTGGTTCATGATATGTGCAAAAATAAAGTGTTATTCTCTTCCCAATCTATCTTCTATTTTATATTTGACTCCTAAGAAAAATCTCTCACCTTTGAGAAACTCTCAGTTGCTTTATTTGGGACAAGCAAGTTCTATTTGGGGAAGCTAAATTAGGTTAAAATGTTCTCAATTAGTGCTACCTTTTGATGCTTCTAGAAGTCATCTGAAACGAAAGGAACAGAAAAAGGATCGTTATTCAGCATGTCCTGGTGGAGAGGTGGGTAGGGGTTGATGTGGGAGGGGGAGCTACTCTCACCCACACTAAGTATGTGATGGTAGGTAAAACAGTCTTTTAGACCTCATTTGTAATGAATACTCCTAAATGATTATATCACAGATGGTCTCATTTCTGGCTGTGAGATTCATCTGAGATATTTTTTAAAATGTAGGAACACCCTGGGGCTTAATTCCAGAAAATTAGAATCCTTCCGGGGAGTGATGGCTAGACCCTTGGTATCAGTAATTTTTTAAAAAATATTTTATTTATATTTATTTGGCTGTATTGGGTCTCAGTTGTAGCCTGTGGGCTCTAGCTTCCTGATCAGGGATCAAACCCACGCCCCTTGCATTGGTAGCACAGAGTCTTAGCCACTGGACCACCAGGGAATTCCCTATCAGTAATTTTACAAAGCTTTCCAGGCGATTCTTTTACATAATCAAGACTGAGAACTACTAAATTACACTGCGGGGATTGCTCATTATACACATAAACAGTGATTCTTGCCAAGGCTGCGGAAGTTTTAAAAATGCCAGACTTGGGAATTCTCTAGTGGTCAGGTGGTTTAGACTCTGAGCTTCCATGGCAGGGGTGCAGGTTTAGTCTCTAGTGGGGGAACTAAGATCCCACACGCGGTGCAGAGAGGCCAAAAGAACAATGCCGTGCCCGGGGCCCACTTTATAGGCCAATAAAAATCACTATTTCTGGGCAATGGGAGTTTTGACAGATACCCAGGTGATTTCTCCCCACCAAAAAAAAAAACCTTAAAGCAATGTGATGGTTTTAGGATTAAATGAGATCGTAAGCATTTAACACATTGCCTAGGTATAGTAAACATTCAAGAAATGGGGCTGGTTCATGATATGTGCAAAAATAAAGTGTTATTCTCTTCCCAATCTATCTTCTATTTTATATTTGACTCCTAAGAAAAATCTCTCACCTTTGAGAAACTCTCAGTTGCTTTATTTGGGACAAGCAAGTTCTATTTGGGGAAGCTAAATTAGGTTAAAATGTTCTCAATTAGTGCTACCTTTTGATGCTTCTAGAAGTCATCTGAAACGAAAGGAACAGAAAAAGGATCGTTATTCAGCATGTCCTGGTGGAGAGGTGGGTAGGGGTTGATGTGGGAGGGGGAGCTACTCTCACCCACACTAAGTATGTGATGGTAGGTAAAACAGTCTTTTAGACCTCATTTGTAATGAATACTCCTAAATGATTATATCACAGATGGTCTCATTTCTGGCTGTGAGATTCATCTGAGATATTTTTTAAAATGTAGGAACACCCTGGGGCTTAATTCCAGAAAATTAGAATCCTTCCGGGGAGTGATGGCTAGACCCTTGGTATCAGTAATTTTTTAAAAAATATTTTATTTATATTTATTTGGCTGTATTGGGTCTCAGTTGTAGCCTGTGGGCTCTAGCTTCCTGATCAGGATCAAACCCACGCCCCTTGCATTGGTAGCACAGAGTCTTAGCCACTGGACCACCAGGGAATTCCCTATCAGTAATTTTACAAAGCTTTCCAGGCGATTCTTTTACATAATCAAGACTGAGAACTACTAAATTACACTGCGGGGATTGCTCATTATACACATAAACAGTGATTCTTGCCAAGGCTGCGGAAGTTTTAAAAATGCCAGACTTGGGAATTCTCTAGTGGTCAGGTGGTTTAGACTCTGAGCTTCCATGGCAGGGGTGCAGGTTTAGTCTCTAGTGGGGGAACTAAGATCCCACACGCGGTGCAGAGAGGCCAAAAGAACAATGCCGTGCCCGGGGCCCACTTTATAGGCCAATAAAAATCACTATTTCTGGGCAATGGGAGTTTTGACAGATACCCAGGTGATTTCTCCCCACCACCCTTAAAAAAATTTGAGAGATAATTGTCATGTAAGGTTGAGTAAGTTTGAGAGGTACAATAGTGTTGGTTTGAGAGACTTATATACCGCAATGTGATGACCTCAGCAATGTTAGCTAACACCTTTGTCACGTCACATAATTATTTTCTTTTCATGTTGAGAATGAGTATGATTTTTAAGTTGTAGCCAGCGTTTAAGTTGTAGCCACCTACAGAACAAATTTTAAAAACCTAACTTTTGTTGATACTTTTCTAAATGTATCTCTTAGGTTTTCAAGGAGAGTATTACAGATGGATTCAAAAGGACTATTTTTCAAATAACTTAGAAATGAAAATGAGGTATTCTGGAAGCCTCTTCCAGATGAAAATTGCAAAGACACTGATGTTAGAGATATGGGAGAAGCATTTGAATGAAATTGAATAGAAAAAAGGATAATGAGGATAGCAGTATTTCCAAGTTAATATATTTTATATTGTATAGCATTGTATACACACATCCTGTTTGTGTCCTTGTATTAGGTTGGGAAAAAGTTTCATTCGGGTTTTTCCACAAGATGTTGAATAAATGCTTGCTTATTTTACACATAGCACTGAACATGTACATATTCATGTTGCCCAAAATACTTGTCTTCAGTTTGGGAGGGCTTACCATTCAAGCGTGTGTGGTATGGTTGCGTGCTATTGGCTGTGGAGAGTGAAGGTTGAGTCTGGGCTGATGCCTTCACACCTGTGGATGTGAAATTAGAGAATTCAGGAAGAGTATATTTTGGATAAGGATAAATCCAGGTTTTAAAATCATTTTATTTTGAAATAATTACAAATTCACAGAAAGTTGCAAAGATATGTGCAGCAAGTTCCCATGGATCCTTTACTCAGACTCTCCAGATGTTAACATCTGGTATCACTGATGATATCAAAACTGGGAAATCAATGCTGGTGGGATCCACTAAGTTCACATGTAACTCAGTGTTGTATGTCCTCCTGCACGTGTGTGCGTGTGTGTGTATGCAACTTTATCACATGTGACTTCATGTCACTGCCACCACGACCAAGACTCTTAGCTACCATCGTCACCGAGTTCCTTTGTAGCCACAGCACCCCCTCTCCCCACCACCTCTACCTCCTGGAAACCACTAATCTGTTCCCCATGTATAGCATTATGTCATTTCATGAGTGTTCACCAATGGAAACACAGAGTGTGCATGTATCTGTTTTTAGTTTTTTTTTCACTCAGCATAATTTCCTTGAGATTCATCCAAGTTTTAGCATGTGTCAATCAATAGTTTATTTGTCTTTATTGCTGACTCATTCAGTTTGTTTAACCAGTCACCCAGCCACATGTTGAAAAATATTTGAATAGTTTCTAGTTTGGGGCCATTACAATTTGAAACTTGGGTCAGCATTCATGTATGAGTTTCTGGGTGAAGATAAGTTTTCACTTCTGTGGTATAAGTGCCCAAGAGTACAATTTCTGGATTGTATGGTAAACCCAAGTTTAGCTCTAGAAGAAAGTGTCAAATTGTTACCAACCCTCCCAAATTGGTTCTCTACAGAGGTCCTACTGCCCACAATATAATATGACTGACTTGGGTTCAGAAGCAAAGGAAATGTCCCCACACCCTGGGCCCCCCTCCCTGGCCCCACACCCCTCAAGCATGGCATGTGGGATCTTAGTTCCTTGACCAGGGATCAAGCTGGTGCTAGTACCTGCTAGAGTGGACCTCCTGCAGTGAAAACATGGCTTCTTAGCGACTGAACCACCAGGGAAGTCAAAGAAAGCTTTATCCTTGATCAATAAATGCAGAGGTGGGACTTCCCTGGTGGTCCAGCACTTAAGGTCATGAGCTTCCACTGTGGGGATGTGGGTTCCATCCCTGGTCGGGGAACTAAGATCCTGCATGCCACCGAGGCCAAAAAATAAATAGCAGCAGTAACAACAACAACAGAGAATGCAGCGATGTGAGCTCCTGCTCTAGAGTCCATGCTCTCTGCTCGCCTGCTCAGCCCAGGCCATCAGGACAAGGCTGCTTTGGAGGGAATCTCATCTGAGGGGGAGGGGGTGGAGGGTCCAGCACAGCTTTACTGTTCATGCTTCAGATTGCAGTGCCAGGTACAGGCTTTCTGCACACGGCCCGCTGCCGCCATCTTGAATAGCAGTGCCGTGAGCAGTGCTTCTGCACACAGACCCTGAGCTGCAGTATCGGGTGCAGCAGTCCTTTCTCTCTGAGAATTTTGCTCTGAAATTCCAGATGGAGGCTTCTGTGGGCGGTAGCCTATGAGAAAGCAAAGCTAGACGAAGCACAAAGGGAAAGGAAAAAAGATGAAATTTTATTTTATTACCCAGATTCTATTTTTATTTCTCGGGAATTGTGAATGGGCTTTGCTGGTGACCAGGTGATTTGCCAGAGAGACTGTCCCAGTTTAGAGTCCCATGAGTGATGGATGAATGACCCTATTTCTCTTCTCCAGGATTTTTTTCACCATTTTTAATTTAAGCCATTCTAATAGATGTGACCTGGTATCTCACTGTGATTTTAATATGCAAATAATAAGATGGCTTAAAGAGAAATATAAAGAAAGAACACTGACAATAACAGGCAGATCCAACAATGATATGTGAATACATGGAGTTTAGGGACCACTGAACTGACGTACAACATCGTATCTATAGCTTATACGATCAACATTAAGAGATGGATTTATGTTTCTCTTCTAAGCAGCTAGTGGAAGGGCGTCCTTTTAGATGTAAACTCATTTTCTTACCCATAACTATTTGAGCCCCAAATTGGGCTTCCTCTTTCAAAAATTTAGGCTTCTCAGTGTCCAGGAATCTTAACTCCTAGACTTCCTTCAAAGCCTCAAGGTGATGGTGACAAATAACACCCTTTTGTGGATCTTGCATACCTGTTACTTAAGAACCTTTTGGAAAAATCCTCCTCTGCAATCTCACATTCTAAAAATAGGCTTGACTTTTGGATTGCTTCTAAATAAAAACATATTTTTCGATTACACTGGGGACAAAGAAGAAAAATTTCCAGTATCAATTTGAGACTTGTGGGAAAACGGAGAGAATCTAAGTTTCAGTGTTCTTGGTGAAGGTTTTGGTATTGAAATCTTGCCTTGCTGGCTGACTTCTGAGTGTGGTGGGGGTGGGGAGGAAGGCAGGGTAAACACTGTCACCAGTCATTTAACATGTCCCTTATTACTCAGATCTGACACTAAGTGTGGCAGGAAGACGAGGCTAACATCCCTGCACTCGCGGTGGTCCAGGAGAACATCTCTGAAATGCTATGGTTTCTCTGAGTAATACCTGAATCATCTCTTTATTACACTGAAACTTCACGGCGACCCTCTCAGCTGTGGAGCCGAACCAAAGCACTTCATGTTGGAACTTCTTGGGCAATGACTGAAAGGGCTTGGTTTCCAAAGAGGCGATGAACGCTGCTTCACACGTCCTCCTCACCTGAGTGCAGCCCACAGGGCAAGGCTGCTGCGTAGGCCAGTTCTCAGGAACCACCTCTTGTTGCTGACTTCTGTTCTTCCTCCTTCCTCTTTTGAAACAGCAGATAGAAAAGAGGGAGCCGTAGGCAGCATAGGGTAGCGTGTAACCCAGAGTCAACTGGGGTTTTTCCTTGTTCGTTCTAGGATGTTTTCCCTTTGCACCAAGTCCTCTGCTAGCCCCACGGTTTAAAAGATGACTTACCCTTACGTGGATTCAGATTTCTGCCTGTTCCTCTCATGGCAACTCGTTGACCTCCTCTGAGTTTCATTTGCTCATCTCTGAAAGGGGACCCACAGTTCCCACCTAGCCAAAGGCAATAAGAATGAGCATCTGTAAAACTGCTTATTGATCTGCGCTGGGTGGTATATTTCGGAAGGACACTGTGCTTTCCCAAGGTCTCACCAGGCTGCCTTTACGTGGCCACCCACTTCTCTGTGGCCTCTTCCTAAGCTTTAGTGCTCCCAATACACCATTCCCGGACCCAGAAGGTGATGGAATAACTTGACTGAATGATAAAGTGGCAAAATTTTTTTTAAAAAAAACCTCCTCTGCAATTTCCCCACATTCTAAAAATAGGCTTGACTTTTGGATTGCTTCTAAATAAAAACATATTTTTCGATTACACTGGGGACAAAGAAGAAAAATTTCCAGTATCAATTTGAGACTTGTGGGAAAACGGAGAGAATCTAAGTTTCAGTGTTCTTGGTGAAGGTTTTGGTATTGAAATCTTGCCTTGCTGGCTGACTTCTGAGTGTGGTGGGGGTGGGGAGGAAGGCAGGGTAAACACTGTCACCAGTCATTTAACATGTCCCTTATTACTCAGATCTGACACTAAGTGTGGCAGGAAGACGAGGCTAACATCCCTGCACTCGCGGTGGTCCAGGAGAACATCTCTGAAATGCTATGGTTTCTCTGAGTAATACCTGAATCATCTCTTTATTACACTGAAACTTCACGGCGACCCTCTCAGCTGTGGAGCCGAACCAAAGCACTTCATGTTGGAACTTCTTGGGCAATGACTGAAAGGGCTTGGTTTCCAAAGAGGCGATGAACGCTGCTTCACACGTCCTCCTCACCTGAGTGCAGCCCACAGGGCAAGGCTGCTGCGTAGGCCAGTTCTCAGGAACCACCTCTTGTTGCTGACTTCTGTTCTTCCTCCTTCCTCTTTTGAAACAGCAGATAGAAAAGAGGGAGCCGTAGGCAGCATAGGGTAGCGTGTAACCCAGAGTCAACTGGGGTTTTTCCTTGTTCGTTCTAGGATGTTTTCCCTTTGCACCAAGTCCTCTGCTAGCCCCACGGTTTAAAAGATGACTTACCCTTACGTGGATTCAGATTTCTGCCTGTTCCTCTCATGGCAACTCGTTGACCTCCTCTGAGTTTCATTTGCTCATCTCTGAAAGGGGACCCACAGTTCCCACCTAGCCAAAGGCAATAAGAATGAGCATCTGTAAAACTGCTTATTGATCTGCGCTGGGTGGTATATTTCGGAAGGACACTGTGCTTTCCCCAAGGTCTCACCAGGCTGCCTTTACGTGGCCACCCACTTCTCTGTGGCCTCTTCCTAAGCTTTAGTGCTCCCAATACACCATTCCCGGACCCAGAAGGTGATGGAATAACTTGACTGAATGATAAAGGGGCAAGCTTGAGACCTCATCTTTTTTCTCCTCACCTCCGAACAGCAATATTGTTTATTATGTCTCCTTTTATTAGAAATCCCAGCAGAGTACTATTTATACATGGAGGATGATGCACAAACACTTTAACTGGATTTGAGTGAGAAATTAGAAGGGGCTTCCCAGGTGGCTCAGTGGTAAAGAATCTGCCTGTCAATGCAGGAGTTGCAAGAGACGTGGGTTGGATCCCTAGGTTAGTAAGATCTCCTGGAGGAGGAAATGACAACCCACTCCAGTATTCTCGCTTAGAGGATCCCGTGGATAGAAGAGCCTGGCAGGCTACAGTCCTTGGGGTCGTAGAGAGTCTGACACGACTGCATGGTTAACAGTTTCTCTTTCAACCCAATAGTAATTTGAGTGGAAACTCCGTGCCAGGCACAGTACCAAGTGCTTTGTTTGGAGCTACTGCCTAGGATGAAATGTGACCTTGGACGTGTTATGTGGTTTTTCTGAGCTTCTGTGGTCTCTCCTCCAAATGGGATCATAACACCTAACTCTCATAAAGTCTTTTTTTTTTTTTTTTATTTTTGGGCGGGGGTTGGGTTGGGGAGGGAGGGGAGCGGGCGGGCCACTTCTATTGGTCTTTCATTTCTCTATTTTCATCTGTCTTTGTTCTTTGGCTCCTGTGGGCCTCCCATCGCGGTGGCCTCTGTCGCCGCAGAGCGCCGGCTCTAGGCGCATGCGCTCCAGAGCTCCGGCTCGGTAATTGGACACATCAGTCCAGCCGCTCCGCGGCACGTGGGATCTTCCCAGGCCAGGGATCGAACCGGCCCCTTGCACTGCAAGGCGGTGTCCTTACCCACTGGACCACCAGGGGAAGCCCTCTCATAAAGTTTTAAGGATTTGTTGATACACCAAACTCAAAGTAATATGTCCTGCGGAAACATTCAATGCCCAGTGTTGCTGCTATCTTGTTCATACATTTCATACAAGATTCAGGCAGCCGTGAACTTTGTGGCAGATGGAGCATTCTACTGGCCCTGGGCTATTTTGAAAAAATTTTCCCCTAAGGGAGACATACTTGACTGAATGATAAAGGGCAAGCTTGAGACCTCATCTTTTTTCTCCTCACCTCCGAACAGCAATATTGTTTATTATGTCTCCTTTTATTAGAAATCCCAGCAGAGTACTATTTATACATGGAGGATGATGCACAAACACTTTAACTGGATTTGAGTGAGAAATTAGAAGGGGCTTCCCAGGTGGCTCAGTGGTAAAGAATCTGCCTGTCAATGCAGGAGTTGCAAGAGACGTGGGTTGGATCCCTAGGTTAGTAAGATCTCCTGGAGGAGGAAATGACAACCCACTCCAGTATTCTCGCTTAGAGGATCCCGTGGATAGAAGAGCCTGGCAGGCTACAGTCCTTGGGGTCGTAGAGAGTCTGACACGACTGCATGGTTAACAGTTTCTCTTTCAACCCAATAGTAATTTGAGTGGAAACTCCGTGCCAGGCACAGTACCAAGTGCTTTGTTTGGAGCTACTGCCTAGGATGAAATGTGACCTTGGACGTGTTATGTGGTTTTTCTGAGCTTCTGTGGTCTCTCCTCCAAATGGGATCATAACACCTAACTCTCATAAAGTCTTTTTTTTTTTTATTTTGGGCGGGGTTGGGTGGGGGAGGGAGGGGAGCGGGCGGGCCACTTCTATTGGTCTTTCATTTCTCTATTTTCATCTGTCTTTGTTCTTTGGCTCCTGTGGGCCTCCCATCGCGGTGGCCTCTGTCGCCGCAGAGCGCCGGCTCTAGGCGCATGCGCTCCAGAGCTCCGGCTCGGTAATTGGACACATCAGTCCAGCCGCTCCGCGGCACGTGGGATCTTCCCAGGCCAGGGATCGAACCGGCCCCTTGCACTGCAAGGCGGTGTCCTTACCCACTGGACCACCAGGGGAAGCCCTCTCATAAAGTTTTAAGGATTTGTTGATACACCAAACTCAAAGTAATATGTCCTGCGGAAACATTCAATGCCCAGTGTTGCTGCTATCTTGTTCATACATTTCATACAAGATTCAGGCAGCCGTGAACTTTGTGGCAGATGGAGCATTCTACTGGCCCTGGGCTATTTTGAAAAAATTTTCCCCTAAGGGAGACATACTTAAATTTTAAAGGAAGAGGATTTCTGGATTGTAAATTAAATGAGTCTGATTTATAAAAGTAGAATAATTTCGACAGAAAATCTAATAACAATGATTTCAAAGTAGACATAGACAAAACCATAAACCTAGGCTTATTTTGGAAGAAGAGGTTCTTAGGTCTTTCAGATGGAAGAGACTTTTACTCTAAGATTTGAAAGCTTTGTGATACTATCCTAACCCAGAAGAGGGTAGATAGTTTCTTTCATCATAGAATTGTAAGGTTTTATGAAACTTGAAGAAGACCTTAATTTGACTCTGAGCAAAGTTTACTACCTTGTTATATAGTGCGTATATGGGCTACATAATTTGATGGTGATAGATTAAAATGTTTGTTCTCTATTCCTGCTTTGAATAGGGTCACATAAATGTTGCCTGGCTGGATTTTGAATATCTGACTGCTCCTATCTCAAATCATTTTGGATAGCATGTTTTCCTTGTCCTGGATATGGGGCAGGAGTTGAGTGGGCATAAATTGATCTTTGTTCTCTGACCATTATTAGGTGCCTGAGGGTTATAGCTAAGGTCAGACTTAGAAGCTTCTAGGCTCCTGAGAAGGCTAGTTCTACGCAACTTGAAAAGCAGTAATGAGGGCTTCCCTGGTGGTCCAGTGGGTAAGGACACCGCCTTGCAGTGCAAGGGGCGCCGGTTTGAGCCCTGGCCTGGGAAGATCTCACGTGCCGCGGAGCAGCTGGACTGATGTGTCCAACTGCCGAGGTGGAGCTCTGGAGTGCATGCGCCCAGAGCCGGTGCTCTGTGACAGCAGAGGCTGCCGCGATGGGAGGCCCACACGGGCCAAAGAAAAAAGATGGATGAAAATGGACAAATGAAAGACCAATAGAAGTGGCCCTCCTGCTCCCCACCCTCCCCACCCCCACCCCCACCGAAATAAATAAATAAATAAATAAATACATCTTTAAAAAAAAAAAGTGTTAAAAAAAAAAAGAAAAGAAAAGCAGTAATGAGAGAGCTCAGGTAGATTCCCCTCTTTATCTAACATGAGATAATATTTGACATTTGTCCTTTTGTTTATTAAATGCTTTCAGACTATAGGGAGGATATCACCCAGGTTTACAAATAGATCCACCTCTGATGGAAGGTTAACCTGTTCAAAATCTTCATTCTATGATTCAGGAAAGGCTGGAACCAGAAGGAGATTAAGAGGCCATGCAGACCAACTCTCTCCCTTTGCCCCATTGTATAGATAGGAACACTGAGGTCTGAAGAAGGAAATAACTTTCCCAAGTTTATAAGTTGAGCTCCTCTTGGCTAAGCTATGATACGGATTTAGGATTGTTTGATCCAAAACCTGTTCGAACTTGCAGCAAAACTACTTTGTCTTCCAATTCTCGTCTTCTACTTTTCCTTTATTAATAGAACCTTTAGTTTGTGGCTGAGCATATAACTTTCCGGAATAAAGATTTATTTTCTAGTTTTTTGCAATAGGGGTAATCAAGAACTAAGTTCCAGCCAATACGTGGTAGTATCCTAACATTACTTTGTTCTTCTACCTTACTGGCTGTAATACGGAAGTGAGAGTTGGAGCTTGAGCAGCCATCTTGAATTATGAGGTGTAAGCCATGTGTCAAGGATGAGAGAACATCCAGATAGCAGAATCTTGGATACCTGACTTTACAGAACACTGTACCAGCCCTGAAAGGCCCATCCTTGTCTTTTTATGTGATTGAGTTATTTTTAAAAATTTCATTTGTATCTGAATCTAATCTTTGCTGATATTCTACTACCTCATTCTGCTTCCAGTAAGTTTTCTTGGTGATAAGAGGTTAGAAGTTAGGTCTTGGGAGTTCTGCTGGGAAATGGTGAAGCCAGATTGTCCCACACAAAGATAGAGACGTTTTGTATGTCTCTTTCCACAGATGGGATCTCTAGGAGCGAGGACCATGACTAAATTTTCTTTGTGGTTCAGAATTCAGCATAGGATGTAGAAAACGCTGGTGAATGCTGTTGGATCTTATATTGGTCATTCGTTGGCAAAATAATGCCAAGTAACCAATCACCACAGAACCTTGGTATCTTATGACAATGCTTATTTCTTGCTCATATGTCTGGGGTAGTTAGCTGGGCACCTCTACTGAACATGCATGGACCTGGCCACACACCTAGGGAACCGGCTGGCTACTGGATGATCTAGGGCAGTCATGACTGGAACGACGGGTATGACTTGGCTCTGCTTCACATGTCTGTGATATCCTACCTAGCTAGCCTGTGCCAATGAAGAGGCCACACATGGTGAGTAGAACATGCTGGTTAAGTTTTCTTGCACCTGCTTGTGTTACATCTACTAACACTCCATTGACCAAAGCAAGTCCTAGGGCTGGACCTAGAGGCAGAGTGGGAGGGCACTGAACTGTTACATGGCAAAGACCTTGGTACAGGGTGAGTGAGAACTGGAGCCTTCATGGATCCCGTCTATGACAGGTCGATGATTGAATGGATGGAGGGATAGCTGGGAAGAGGGAGGGGAAAAAAGGGCAGATTGGGTAGGAAGTTCTATCCACTGAGTCCAATACAAGGGCAAGGGAGGCCCTGGAGGGCAGTTTTGTAAGTCTCTGGTCAGCTGTTCTGGACTTGGGGATTGCCCACGCATGGAACATGGGGTCTGGACCTCCCGCACAGACCCACGCTGAGGGGTGTCTATAGTATGACTTTTATCTGCGCTGTGGAATCTTTGCTTCTGAGTGAGTGATTATGAAAGACTTCAGAAGCTTCACCCAGTGGTTGGGAAGAGTCTGTTTTGGAGACAAGACACCTTTTCAGAGAGAACTAATTCATAACATGAAGACTCTGGTGTGGTGGCCTGAGAACTGAACTGGGAAGTGGGGGGCCTTGTTTCAGTTCTGCCCCTGCCAAGCCAGGGAAGAAAAGAAACACAATAAATATGAGATTCTCTTGGGCAATTTCTCAGTACTATAGTACTTGTCAACAAGATAAAAGGCTAAAAAAAATAATGAAGCTTCACAGAACACATTTTCCCTCAGTCTTCAGGGTTGAACTCCTGAAAATAAAATTTTTTAAGGAAGATGAAAATTCTCTAGGCTAATAAGAAACTTTTCTAATGGTCATTCGTTGGCAAAATAATGCCAAGTAACCAATCACCACAGAACCTTGGTATCTTATGACAATGCTTATTTCTTGCTCATATGTCTGGGGTAGTTAGCTGGGCACCTCTACTGAACATGCATGGACCTGGCCACACACCTAGGGAACCGGCTGGCTACTGGATGATCTAGGGCAGTCATGACTGGAACGACGGGTATGACTTGGCTCTGCTTCACATGTCTGTGATATCCTACCTAGCTAGCCTGTGCCAATGAAGAGGCCACACATGGTGAGTAGAACATGCTGGTTAAGTTTTCTTGCACCTGCTTGTGTTACATCTACTAACACTCCATTGACCAAAGCAAGTCCTAGGGCTGGACCTAGAGGCAGAGTGGGAGGGCACTGAACTGTTACATGGCAAAGACCTTGGTACAGGGTGAGTGAGAACTGGAGCCTTCATGGATCCCGTCTATGACAGGTCGATGATTGAATGGATGGAGGGATAGCTGGGAAGAGGGAGGGGAAAAAAGGGCAGATTGGGTAGGAAGTTCTATCCACTGAGTCCAATACAAGGGCAAGGGAGGCCCTGGAGGGCAGTTTTGTAAGTCTCTGGTCAGCTGTTCTGGACTTGGGGATTGCCCACGCATGGAACATGGGGTCTGGACCTCCCGCACAGACCCACGCTGAGGGGTGTCTATAGTATGACTTTTATCTGCGCTGTGGAATCTTTGCTTCTGAGTGAGTGATTATGAAAGACTTCAGAAGCTTCACCCAGTGGTTGGGAAGAGTCTGTTTTGGAGACAAGACACCTTTTCAGAGAGAACTAATTCATAACATGAAGACTCTGGTGTGGTGGCCTGAGAACTGAACTGGGAAGTGGGGGGCCTTGTTTCAGTTCTGCCCCTGCCAAGCCAGGGAAGAAAAGAAACACAATAAATATGAGATTCTCTTGGGCAATTTCTCAGTACTATAGTACTTGTCAACAAGATAAAAGGCTAAAAAATAATGAAGCTTCACAGAACACATTTTCCCTCAGTCTTCAGGGTTGAACTCCTGAAAATAAAATTTTTTAAGGAAGATGAAAATTCTCTAGTGCTAATAAGTGTAGTAACTTAGTTTTCTGTTCTATATTGGGTTTGCCAAACATTCATTTGGGTTTTCCTGTAACATCTTATGGAAAAACCTGAACATACTTTGTGGCCAACCCATCTGTTGAAGGTCCTTTTCCATGTATTATTGCAAATGCTTTCAAAATAAATAGTGCTTAACTGTTTATCTGCCATAAAATAATGCCTAGGGTAAAAATTAAATCACACAGTGTTAGTATGTTAATGAAACATTATCAATGTGAAAATCAATAATTATTCTAAATTTCATCATAGTTGATGCAAGAGTAAAATGTGTCACCAAGTTTTCCTCAAAGATGGGGGGAGAAAAAAGAACTCAGTTGGATTTGAAGGTGTTAGGATGAACAGTTCACTTGGCTATTTTCCTTCTGCTATAGAAAGTGGTTCTAGAAGTTTTCCTGAATCTTCAACACAAGGTAAATGTTTTGTTTGCTTAGTCAGCTTTAAAACGAAAGGAGGGAACTTCCCTGGTGGTCCAGTGGCTAAGACTCCATGTTTCCAATGCCGGGGACCTGGGTTCAATCCCTGGTCAGGGAACTAGATCCCACAACTATGACCCAGCGTAGTGAAATAAATGAATAAACATTAAGAAGAAAAAGTTTAAACAAACAAAAGACCCTGCAAGGACAATTAGTTTCAACTCCTTGGCAATTGCAGATCCTGCTGGCTTTTCAGGGTCAATGTCAAGAGCACCAAAGAAGGCCACTTTCCAAGGGGCCGAATTCTGGAGGCCTGAGACAGAGCTTTCTGATCCTCTTTAAGAAAAAGATACACTGTTTTGGAGACAAGACACCTTTCAGAGAGAACTAATTCATAACATGAAGACTCTGGTGTGGTGGCCTGAGAACTGAACTGGGAAGTGGGGGGCCTTGTTTCAGTTCTGCCCCTGCCAAGCCAGGGAAGAAAAGAAACACAATAAATATGAGATTCTCTTGGGCAATTTCTCAGTACTATAGTACTTGTCAACAAGATAAAAGGCTAAAAAAAATAATGAAGCTTCACAGAACACATTTTCCCTCAGTCTTCAGGGTTGAACTCCTGAAAATAAAATTTTTTAAGGAAGATGAAAATTCTCTAGTGCTAATAAGTGTAGTAACTTAGTTTTCTGTTCTATATTGGGTTTGCCAAACATTCATTTGGGTTTTCCTGTAACATCTTATGGAAAAACCTGAACATACTTTGTGGCCAACCCATCTGTTGAAGGTCCTTTTCCATGTATTATTGCAAATGCTTTCAAAATAAATAGTGCTTAACTGTTTATCTGCCATAAAATAATGCCTAGGGTAAAAATTAAATCACACAGTGTTAGTATGTTAATGAAACATTATCAATGTGAAAATCAATAATTATTCTAAATTTCATCATAGTTGATGCAAGAGTAAAATGTGTCACCAAGTTTTCCTCAAAGATGGGGGGAGAAAAAAGAACTCAGTTGGATTTGAAGGTGTTAGGATGAACAGTTCACTTGGCTATTTTCCTTCTGCTATAGAAAGTGGTTCTAGAAGTTTTCCTGAATCTTCAACACAAGGTAAATGTTTTGTTTGCTTAGTCAGCTTTAAAACGAAAGGAGGGAACTTCCCTGGTGGTCCAGTGGCTAAGACTCCATGTTTCCAATGCCGGGGACCTGGGTTCAATCCCTGGTCAGGGAACTAGATCCCACAACTATGACCCAGCGTAGTGAAATAAATGAATAAACATTAAGAAGAAAAAGTTTAAACAAACAAAAGACCCTGCAAGGACAATTAGTTTCAACTCCTTGGCAATTGCAGATCCTGCTGGCTTTTCAGGGTCAATGTCAAGAGCACCAAAGAAGGCCACTTTCCAAGGGGCCGAATTCTGGAGGCCTGAGACAGAGCTTTCTGATCCTCTTTTTGATCTTTCCCCTACCTTGAAATTCCAGGGTATCATGAGGCCCAGGAGAGGCAAGAGATACTCGCCTCTGTGAGTCACAGAGGGCCACTGGGAGAGCTGGATCCTCACACTGGTTATCTGCACATCTCCTGAGATCATGTGTTTCCCTCCTACGTGGTTTGTGTCCCTTTAAATGCTGACGTGTGTTGGTTCCTGGAGGCACTAATTCAAAACGTATTTCTCTGCTTTCCAAAGAGAGCAAACAATGTTATATAATGTTGCTCCAGAGGCACTCAGAGCAAGAGCTATTTCATTTCCTCATTACTTGGGCACACTCCGTCTAAACCCCACGAGCTTGTTAAATGGATCTAGAGCCTGTCTCGCTCCGTCTCCATTCTTTTAATTCCCTCGCTCCTCAGCTTGCACTGAAATGCAGAAGAAATGCCTTCTTTATCCTGGTGCATGCTTTGTGATTTCACTTCGTCATGAATTCGGGCTAGGCAAGAGAGTAAAAGCATCAGCACCAGGCATGGACGGCTCTGAGAGGGAAGGGCTCCCGGTGGGGTCTCAAATCTCTCTCAGTGAGAGGCCCGAGAGATCTTAGAAGGGCTTCTGTTCCTGCTATTTTGATTCATGAGACACGGTGGTGCCGGTGTGCAGTGATGGCTGCCAAGACCCGAGAGGGTCTTGAGGTTGGTCTGCTGATCCCGTGAATCAAAACCTGGCAGCTAGAGTCTCACTTCTTTAGAGACACACAACGGTCCCACCTCCTTCTCGGACAGTGGCCAGGACTGGGCGTGTCTCGGGTATCAAGATTTATAACGACCTATTTATATGCTTTTTTCCACTTTTTTTTTTTTTAACAAGTATTTTATTTTTTTGCGTCTAGGTCATCATTTATTTTTCATCCATCCTTATTCTTTGGCATATGTGGTCCCCCATTGCCGTGGCCACTCCCATTGCAGAGCACTGGCTCTGCACGCATGCGTCCCAGAGCGCTGGCTCGTAATTGGACACATCGGCCCAGCCACTCCTCAGCATGTGGGACCTTCCTGGGCCAGGGATTGAACTGGTGCTCCTTGCACTGCAAGAAAGACTCTTTGCCCACTGGACCACCAGGGAAGCCCAACTTGTTTATATTTTGTGCTGTTCCAAACAGGATGAAAATGACCGCCTCTGTACTATTGGCCTGGAAGGTGCCCAGGGTTCTGGAGTTTGGAGTGAGTTTTGAGACACCCTACAATCCCAGGTCTTTCTCATTGGAGTCTGTAGAGTCATTTTCTCTTCTCTAATCTCAGTTTCCCTGCTGCCAAAATTGAGATCCGTGCAGAGACCACCCCTTTCAAGTATTTCTCTGCTTTCCAAAGAGAGAAACATGTTATATAATGTTGCTCCAGAGGCACTCAGAGCAAGAGCTATTTCATTTCCTCATTACTTGGGCACACTCCGTCTAAACCCCACGAGCTTGTTAAATGGATCTAGAGCCTGTCTCGCTCCGTCTCCATTCTTTTAATTCCCTCGCTCCTCAGCTTGCACTGAAATGCAGAAGAAATGCCTTCTTTATCCTGGTGCATGCTTTGTGATTTCACTTCGTCATGAATTCGGGCTAGGCAAGAGAGTAAAAGCATCAGCACCAGGCATGGACGGCTCTGAGAGGGAAGGGCTCCCGGTGGGGTCTCAAATCTCTCTCAGTGAGAGGCCCGAGAGATCTTAGAAGGGCTTCTGTTCCTGCTATTTTGATTCATGAGACACGGTGGTGCCGGTGTGCAGTGATGGCTGCCAAGACCCGAGAGGGTCTTGAGGTTGGTCTGCTGATCCCGTGAATCAAAACCTGGCAGCTAGAGTCTCACTTCTTTAGAGACACACAACGGTCCCACCTCCTTCTCGGACAGTGGCCAGGACTGGGCGTGTCTCGGGTATCAAGATTTATAACGACCTATTTATATGCTTTTTTCCACTTTTTTTTTTTTTAACAAGTATTTTATTTTTTTGCGTCTAGGTCATCATTTATTTTTCATCCATCCTTATTCTTTGGCATATGTGGTCCCCCATTGCCGTGGCCACTCCCATTGCAGAGCACTGGCTCTGCACGCATGCGTCCCAGAGCGCTGGCTCGTAATTGGACACATCGGCCCAGCCACTCCTCAGCATGTGGGACCTTCCTGGGCCAGGGATTGAACTGGTGCTCCTTGCACTGCAAGAAAGACTCTTTGCCCACTGGACCACCAGGGAAGCCCAACTTGTTTATATTTTGTGCTGTTCCAAACAGGATGAAAATGACCGCCTCTGTACTATTGGCCTGGAAGGTGCCCAGGGTTCTGGAGTTTGGAGTGAGTTTTGAGACACCCTACAATCCCAGGTCTTTCTCATTGGAGTCTGTAGAGTCATTTTCTCTTCTCTAATCTCAGTTTCCCTGCTGCCAAAATTGAGATCCGTGCAGAGACCACCCCAGGGGATGAAGGAAAAGCTGAGCCACATGGGCCCTGACCTCTTGCCTAGGCTTCAGAGAACCTCCATTCTTAAACAATTTCATAAACTGAATATACGTGTGAGATGGTGTTCAAATAAAGGGCTCTTCTATGGCAAAAGAAGCTTGACCTCTTCCTCACCTCTTTTACAAACGTGATCCCTGCTTAATATCTGAGAACTTCTGTCTTGAATACTCCTGGAGACATGTGGGGTTGCAGTAAGTAACATTATTCCTCAAACTCTTCAATGTCGATCACACCTCAACAATGAGCCGACCTTTGCAATACTTTTGTTTGTCCTCTTATATGTGAATACTTTCTTCCTATCTCTGGTCGCTAGCCCTGAACGGAACCTCTGAATCCTCTGGTCTAGTGATTAACCTTGGGGGTGGTTTCATCTTGTCCAAGTTCATAAGACACTGGTGTACAAACTGGACGGCACCCTCCCTGTCTACAACAAGTACAAATGAAAAAGCTGTCCATTTGCCTGTTATTATATGATATGAAAATACTGATTGAACTTAGAGGTTTTTGCTTTGGATGAAATAACCTAAGTAAGTTTCTGTGTCTGCATTCGTTATTATTATATATTTCCCTTGATAATGCTGTATAATAATTCCACCTACCACCCCCATGTCAGTGATTAAAGGTATCATGTATCTTTCTTACTCAGATTTGCTGGTCAGGTCATGTGTCTCTGCTGGCTTAGCATGGATCAGCAGAGCCTGGCTCTAGGAAGAGGGTCAGTTCAGGTCTACCTCACATGTCTGCACTTCAGGGCTTGAACTGAAGGGACAGAAACGACTTGGAGGAAATTTTTATTATGGCACTTAGCAGGAGTAGCAGAGAGGTGAACAGAAGCCTATGCAAGACCTCTTAAGTTCATTGTTAGAAGTGACACTCTGTCACTTCCACCCACGTCCCACTGGCTAAAACAAGCCTAATGTCTGAGTCCAAGGTTGATGGGCGTGGAAATTCACTTTCTTTCTTCTACTCAAAGGGAAGGTCAATTCACAAGACAAAAAGGAGATGTAGTCCTAATAATAATTGTAGGGCAGGGAAGAACTTGGAATAGTCATTCAGTCCACGACAATATTTTCATCTGGAAAATTCCATGTACAGAGGAGCCTGGAAGGTTATACCATCTGTGGGGTTGCAAAAAGTCATACATTCCTGACCGACTGAGTATAAACAGACGACTCCAGAAGATATGTTAAACTCACTTAGTGGGGGGCACTAGGGAGCTGTTCAAGATACAGTCATTCACCTTCCAGAGGAATTAAAATGGACTTAAAGTGAGAGCCCATGTTATTCTGCCCTTCAGAGTCTATCACGTTTCCAACATGAGCTCCACATTGAAAATCACAGTGATAAGCAGCTGGGTAAGTGTAGGTGTTGATTTTCAGGTGAGCTGTTTCCCACCACATGGCATCTCTATGCCCTGCTATACTCCTGGGCTGGTGGCACCAAGTCCCAGTGAAGTGCACACTCAAATGTACAAAGTTAGGCTTTTCCAAAAAAAAAAAAAAGAGTCTGAATTCTTGTAAGGATGGCAGCTCTCCTGAGAGCTATGTCCATTTGTCTTATTTTCATTCTCAGGGCTCTAGATTCGACTGTTTCTGTCACTTTCATATTCTGCCTACACAAGCTACTCAACATAGGAGAAAAGGCAGTGAAAACAGAATTGAGACAAAGATAGGAAATCGAAAGTGACCAGGCTACCTACAGCACTTGTACAGACACGGATAAACACACATCCTCTCTTTAGCTGAGCTCACGGGCACCCTCAGTCTTGTAACAAAGAGCTCCAAGCAGCCACTGCCTGCATATCTGCTGGGCCAGGCTGGAAAAGGACTTGCCATTTTTGCCTAGAAGGAAATGTCCGTGATGCCACAGACAGTGTCTGTCTTGAGAGATGGCCAGAGAGAGAGGCAGGAAGGCAGAACAAAAAGAACGTCGATCTACGAGGGACCCAGGTTCTAGCCCCAGCCTGCAGGTGACTTCCTGTGTGACCTTAGGCAAATGGTTTCCCCTCTTTTCACCTGAGTTTCCCAATTGCTCACTGATATCCATGATGCAAGTCGTGGGTTTTAGCCCTGACTCAGCTGCGTGGCCTAGCCAACTCATCTGGGCTTTCACAATCCCATTTTTCTCATCTGGTAAAAAAGGGTCAAAGGTTCTTTAATAACTGGAACAAGAAAGTTATCTGCCAACCCCGAAGTGTCAGAAGAATGTGAAGGGCTTTTATCCAAGGCGCTGCTTAATCTCTCCTGGAAGAGCCAGGATTCTCCTATCCGTGGCTTTTTCCATTGACCGGGTAGAAGCCAGGGGATGGGGTCCCAGAAGCTTTGAGAGTGTCTTCCTGCCTGACCTGGATGCTTCTGCAAAGTTTCCTCTCAGAGAAGGAGAAAGCCCCCGTTATATGTTGGTGAGTGTGCATGTTGGAAAACAAAACAAAACAAAACCCCACGATGTTCTAGCCTGGGGCCTCTTCAGAGCCTTTCTGCAGAGAGAAATCAGGGATGCCCCGAAATTGAGAATGTGACAGAGAAGGGAGACCAAATCGCTCACAGCAGGGTTATGTGACGGTTGCTCAGTCATATCAGGACCCAGGAGACGCGCAGAGCCCTGCCTTGCGGGCTGTCTGAAGGTCACAGCGGCTTTGCCTTGCTGGGAAACAAACTGAATGTGCCTGTTTGCGGGTTCTCTGTGCTTGGGGCACGGTTCGCTGGGGTTCTTCCTCCCCGATTCCTATGGCAGCCTGACTGTCTCTACCCTCTTCTGGTGAATTTTCAACTTAACTGTTTTTGAACTGTCCTCTTTTTTGGTGGGTTTTCCTCAAAGTTTGTTATAAAGGGGCCAACTTGGCACAGGAAATACGGCTGTGGCCTGAGATCATGCCAATCTAATTGAATCAGGGCCAGAAAGAAGTTCCTGTCTCATTGCGGGGAGAAACTTCAGTCTGAGTTTCATTGCAGCCCCCGGGGGGCGTGCAAGCAGAGTGACCTCTGTGACTGCCCTGAGGTCACAGGTTCACTCAGGACGGAGAAGGGAAACGATTTCTATGGAGCACTGGCTATGAGGCAGTTTTTCCTGTGCAAACCTCACGACCCACAGCACAGGGAGGGAGGTATTATTACTCCTGTTTGTAACTCAGGGAGGAAAAGAACCCCTCTACGGGTAAGTGAGTAGCCCCTGGGCACCTACTTTTTCAGCCTGTCTTAACAAGTGTGTGCCCTGGATGCTAAGGTGTTGTTCCATTCTGTTCTGTCTTTGGGTAAAGCCCCATTTCTCTCTAGCGTTCTGTGTCTGCTTCTGTGACATACGACCTTCCCGAGCTCAAGAATCCTTTATTCCATCTCCTCTTAGCACGTCCCTCAGAGCTCCTTAGCTCCAGAGCAGGCCGGATAGCTTTCTGGGATGTCGGCTTCCATTTCAAGGAGTGGTCCCACACACAGCTGTGGATCTAGTGGTTCAAGTGAGAGACGCACCTGCCTAGATGTTGTAGAGAAGATGGGGAATGCCTGGGAGGTGGCCTGAAAAGATTCCTGATGTCTTCAGTGGAAAACTAGGTGTTCTATGGGGCTGCTGTGCCTTTCATTGCCTTCAGCTACTTTAAAACTATGTAAATTGTAGATAATTGAGAGCAATGCAAATGGCTCATGTTCATAGATACCCAAACGATTTTTTTCCCAGTGGAAGTACAACTGGTTTAGCATACCCCTGAGGAGTAACTCGTGTGTGCATCCATTTGTAGTTTCAATACTTGTTGTTTGCGTGGATGTGACTCTCTGAACTGGTTGTGACATCTTACTGGTTCCCTTACTAATTAATGACCTAAAGAATATCCTTGATACACATTTATGTTATATTCCTATTAGGGTCATGATTGTACCCTTTAAGATAAACAGTCCTTTAATAATATGTAGTAACTGCAATACAAATCTGTTCAAAGGTGTAGGTATATAAATCTCTGAGTGTATTTCCAGGCTAAAGGCTGATTTTTTGGTCCAAACTATTTCCCACAAGACATTGGCCCCCTGACTTTTTCTTTTTGTATTTCCTGGAAAGCGACCCATTCTTCCTAACTCCTTACTTCAAAGCTATACTAGAGGGCTTCCATGGTGGTCCAGTGGGTAAGGACACTGCCTTGCAGTGCAAGGGACGCTGATTCAATCCCTGGCTTGGGAAGATCCTACGTGCCGCGGAGCAGCTGGATCCATGTGTCCAACTACCAAGCTGGAGCTCTGGAGCGCATACGCCCAGAGCCGGTGCTCTGCAATGACAGAGGCCACTGTGATGGGAGGCCCACAGGGGCCAAAGAACAAAGATGAATACCCTTTTCTCCGTTACGGGTAAGTGAGTAGCCCCTGGGCACCTACTTTCAGCCTGTCTTAACAAGTGTGTGCCCTGGATGCTAAGGTGTTGTTCCATTCTGTTCTGTCTTTGGGTAAAGCCCCATTTCTCTCTAGCGTTCTGTGTCTGCTTCTGTGACATACGACCTTCCCGAGCTCAAGAATCCTTTATTCCATCTCCTCTTAGCACGTCCCTCAGAGCTCCTTAGCTCCAGAGCAGGCCGGATAGCTTTCTGGGATGTCGGCTTCCATTTCAAGGAGTGGTCCCACACACAGCTGTGGATCTAGTGGTTCAAGTGAGAGACGCACCTGCCTAGATGTTGTAGAGAAGATGGGGAATGCCTGGGAGGTGGCCTGAAAAGATTCCTGATGTCTTCAGTGGAAAACTAGGTGTTCTATGGGGCTGCTGTGCCTTTCATTGCCTTCAGCTACTTTAAAACTATGTAAATTGTAGATAATTGAGAGCAATGCAAATGGCTCATGTTCATAGATACCCAAACGATTTTTTTCCCAGTGGAAGTACAACTGGTTTAGCATACCCCTGAGGAGTAACTCGTGTGTGCATCCATTTGTAGTTTCAATACTTGTTGTTTGCGTGGATGTGACTCTCTGAACTGGTTGTGACATCTTACTGGTTCCCTTACTAATTAATGACCTAAAGAATATCCTTGATACACATTTATGTTATATTCCTATTAGGGTCATGATTGTACCCTTTAAGATAAACAGTCCTTTAATAATATGTAGTAACTGCAATACAAATCTGTTCAAAGGTGTAGGTATATAAATCTCTGAGTGTATTTCCAGGCTAAAGGCTGATTTTTTGGTCCAAACTATTTCCCACAAGACATTGGCCCCCTGACTTTTTCTTTTTGTATTTCCTGGAAAGCGACCCATTCTTCCTAACTCCTTACTTCAAAGCTATACTAGAGGGCTTCCATGGTGGTCCAGTGGGTAAGGACACTGCCTTGCAGTGCAAGGGACGCTGATTCAATCCCTGGCTTGGGAAGATCCTACGTGCCGCGGAGCAGCTGGATCCATGTGTCCAACTACCAAGCTGGAGCTCTGGAGCGCATACGCCCAGAGCCGGTGCTCTGCAATGACAGAGGCCACTGTGATGGGAGGCCCACAGGGGCCAAAGAACAAAGATGAATAGATGAAAGACCAATAGAAGTGGCCAAAATAAAAAAAAACCTTAAAAAAAAAAAGGCTAAACTAGAAGCTTTGCTGACTTACTACCTACTTCTGTTTAGATTTGACCTATCATGACTGGGAGGATAGAAATACTGTCCTTGGGGCAGAGATGAGGACTAAGTTAGGCTGTCTGAGAGTACTGATCTGCAGTCATTTCAGGTACTAACCGCGATGGCCACTCAGGGGATCCATGCCTTATGCTTGTCCCAAGAGTGCTCATGAGAATTGGGCTCTCTCAGCTCCAGGTCACTACTCTCCCCGATCTGACCCTTGGCAAGGCTGGTGGAACTCTGGGTTTGAGGAGCCAACCGGGCCCAGATGTCAGGTGCTTCTGTTTCTCAGACCAGGTGACAGGACTTTCTGAGGCCTCCAGTCTTTCTAGGAATGATCTATTCCAAGATTTCCTCACCAGCACTTTCCTACTGACAGAATGTATTTCCATCTGTTCTGAGCCAAGCCCTAGAACAATGCCTTGAGCTAGGATGGAAGAGTTTTGTTATTCCCGACTTTATACATGTAAGACATGAACTTCAGACAGAGGAAGTGACTCTCTAAAGGTGAGCGTGGCAGGGAAAAAACCCAAGCCAGGACAGGGCAGTCCTCGGACCACTATTATTACACTTGATTTTGATCCTCGTCTGCCAGCTTCCCCTGCCTTGGCTTAGACCTTGTGTCTTTGGCCAAAGAGAAGTTCTGAGTGAGGGAGGGGAGAACTCTGTTCCACCCTTTCCTTCTGCTTGGGATATTCCTCTGTTCTGAGGTTAGCTGGCTTAATTGTTCTTCAGGATGCAAATAAAATGGTATTGATGGCTTGAATATTATCCCCTAGGCAGTGGGCACTGGGCACCCTGGGGCTCATCCAGTCTCTCTCCCTAGGACTATCAGTTAGAATGCATTTGGCCCCAGTTACCAGAAAACTCAATCTACAGTAATCTGAAATTAGGGATTTCTCTAGTGTTAAAGGGAGTTTGGAGATAGATGGCCCAACATCAGAGTCAGACATCCTGTGATTCTCTAGTTCTAGCTGTCCAATAAGATTGCCTCCAGCCACATGGGCCTATTTATATTTAGATTAATTAAAATTAAATAAAAGTTAGAAGGAATACAGTTCCTTAGTTATACTAGCAACATTGCAAGTGGTTGACGCCTACTGCCTCGAGCCAGATACAGAGCATTTCCATCCATGCAGAAAGTTCTATTGGACGGCACAGGATGTCCCCTACAGTCTAGGAGTGGAATACAAATGGTCAAAAAGAAGAGAAAGGTAGAACGTGATGGTGCTACCAGCTTTTTCCTTAATCTATCAAGAAGGAGATTTTTCCGGAATTCCTACATTCTGACAGTGTCTTACTGACGATATCCAGGGCCCTTCCCAGCTGCCAGGGGCATTTCTGACTGCAAGAAGAGGGAAGGATTTGGCCAGACTTATCTTTTCCTGGTCACATGCCTCTGAGATCCTCTCACCGCTCTGAGTGTTTTTCCCGACTCTCAAGGTCTAGAAGTCTGGGATCTGGGTAGGCTAGATGATTCAGAAAGTGTTACGTCCAAGACTTCATGGGGCTCCATTAATGAAAATTTCCGTCATCTCTGGGGTCTTTCCACTCCATAACAAAAAGGAAAATGGGAGGGGGCATGACTAATCAGGGGCTGGGGCTGGAAGCTACCCGAGGACGATTTACAGTAAAGCTGCTGACGCGGTCCGTGGAGAGAGATTTCCCGCAGCAGGTGAGCGGCAGGCGTGTGCGTCACATACTGGAAACTGTGGGGCAGAACCTTCTGGCTTTGCAGCCGCTTCCGGGCCTGCCCATCTGAGATAGGTGTCAGCAGCTCTGACTGCGGTCAGCTGGGCAGCTCTGGTACCCGGCTGTGCGTCTGCTGGAGGAGGGGTCACAGGTCCGGCAGTTGGGGTGGGGGAACTGAGTCACATTTGCTGCCCGCGGGGCCCTGAGGTCTTGAATTCCACTCTGGTCAGGACTTTGTACGGGGACTGCTAGCCTCAGCCCCTCCTCTCTGAGGTCTGGGAAACCAGAAAACTCAATCTACAGTAATCTGAAATTAGGGATTTCTCTAGTGTTAAAGGGAGTTTGGAGATAGATGGCCCAACATCAGAGTCAGACATCCTGTGATTCTCTAGTTCTAGCTGTCCAATAAGATTGCCTCCAGCCACATGGGCCTATTTATATTTAGATTAATTAAAATTAAATAAAAGTTAGAAGGAATACAGTTCCTTAGTTATACTAGCAACATTGCAAGTGGTTGACGCCTACTGCCTCGAGCCAGATACAGAGCATTTCCATCCATGCAGAAAGTTCTATTGGACGGCACAGGATGTCCCCTACAGTCTAGGAGTGGAATACAAATGGTCAAAAAGAAGAGAAAGGTAGAACGTGATGGTGCTACCAGCTTTTTCCTTAATCTATCAAGAAGGAGATTTTTCCGGAATTCCTACATTCTGACAGTGTCTTACTGACGATATCCAGGGCCCTTCCCAGCTGCCAGGGGCATTTCTGACTGCAAGAAGAGGGAAGGATTTGGCCAGACTTATCTTTTCCTGGTCACATGCCTCTGAGATCCTCTCACCGCTCTGAGTGTTTTTCCCGACTCTCAAGGTCTAGAAGTCTGGGATCTGGGTAGGCTAGATGATTCAGAAAGTGTTACGTCCAAGACTTCATGGGGCTCCATTAATGAAAATTTCCGTCATCTCTGGGGTCTTTCCACTCCATAACAAAAAGGAAAATGGGAGGGGGCATGACTAATCAGGGGCTGGGGCTGGAAGCTACCCGAGGACGATTTACAGTAAAGCTGCTGACGCGGTCCGTGGAGAGAGATTTCCCGCAGCAGGTGAGCGGCAGGCGTGTGCGTCACATACTGGAAACTGTGGGGCAGAACCTTCTGGCTTTGCAGCCGCTTCCGGGCCTGCCCATCTGAGATAGGTGTCAGCAGCTCTGACTGCGGTCAGCTGGGCAGCTCTGGTACCCGGCTGTGCGTCTGCTGGAGGAGGGGTCACAGGTCCGGCAGTTGGGGTGGGGGAACTGAGTCACATTTGCTGCCCGCGGGGCCCTGAGGTCTTGAATTCCACTCTGGTCAGGACTTTGTACGGGGACTGCTAGCCTCAGCCCCTCCCTCTCTGAGGTCTGGGAAACCAGTCCTTTAAGGCAGGGCTTTGAAGGAACCCAAGTCTTCAGTTCTTTTCCTCTCCAGGAAGACCACGTGCAAGTCCCTTCATTTTTCTGAGACTGAATTTTCTCACTAGAAAGATGATGCCAGTGAATCCTAATCTACGGAGCTTCTTGGGTTGTCGAGAGGGCAAAAGGAGACGTGACGTGGAAAATCAGTTACAAACAGAAAAGTACAGTAAGGTCCCAAAGGTTCAAGGGGAGCTTTTTTTTTTTTTTTTTTAAATACTGCTTGTTGAACATTATGTGCCAGGCACTTGGGTAAGTTCTTTACATAGTTTATCCATTTAACCCTCAAAACACCCCTCTGAGACGCATATTACTATTCCTGTGTATGGATAGGGCGACTCTGGGCCATGTGCCTTTTGCATCACAGCTCTGGGACCCAGTCCCATGTCTAGGTGAACAATTTTCTTGCTCTGAACCCTTCTTAAGATCTGTAAAGGCCATAGAGTCTGGAACTGGCACTTTCAAGCAGCTCTGAGGATTCCTCATTCTATTCGTGGGAATGGCTAAAACTGCTTTAGACTGGCCTATTCTTTTGTCTCACAGAATTTTATTTTGGCTCCTGACAAGCTATATGAATGATTGCCCTTATTAAAGCTCTCAATTGGGGTGTTTATAACTCTTTAGTAACTTCAGAGAAAAGAAGAAAGACTGCATCTAGGTCTCTGGGAATTGCATTCTCAGGAAACCAACACCCCCAAATCTCAGCCTCAAATAAGATTGTAATAACAATGAAAAACCAGCTACAATGACATTTCGATGTTTGTATGAATTTTGTGCCATTAGAGGTTTCAAAATATCTTTGATTTTTATCTTAACCTCTCCCATTGCTAATTCTCATCTTTTCTGCTTGCGTTCTATATAAGTATGAGATGGAAACATTTTAGAATTACAGATGTCCAGTCATATCTGAATAATTATTACCCTTTTATGGAGTCATGCTACCAAGGTTTCTAACCACTTTGATTTCGAATAAGCTAGTTGAATTCTACAGACGCCTTCTGAGTTCTGGAAAGCATGGTGTCTACTGTGCGTAAAAGGAAGCAGAGGTGCAGGGAGGTCGAGTGGCTTGCCTAGAATCACACGCCTACTGCACAGCAGAGGCAGGCTTCCTGAGACTCCCCACGGCTGCCCACCCCCTCCGGGAAAGGCAGTCCACTCTGATTCCACGGCTGATCCAATCACTGCTGATATTGACTAATGGCGCTTTACTTTTCCTCATTAAATTCACCACACTAATTGATTTAATGAATTTATTTATTATATTATTATACCATAATATTTTAGTATATTATTATACTATATAAATTATTGTATGCTATCTATAAAGTTTATGCTACCGTGTTATCACATATGATTATTATGACATATTTATAATAAATATTACTTATTAGTAAATCCATTACATTAATTTACTACATTCATCACATTATTATGCTGTAGTATATTATTATTGCTATATATGTCATGGTATTACAGTATTATAATAGTATTATAGTGTATATTATAGCATATTTGTATATTATATATCATAATATATAATTTTTATTTATTTTTAAATTTATGAAATTAATTTATTAAATTCATTACAGTAACTAATCTCCTCTTTAAATTAATTAATCAAGTATCTCATTAAATTCATCACATTGATTCAAGACAACCCTGCAAAACAGGTGTTTATGATCACTGGAGTTTTTCAGATGAAGAAACCAAGATTTAGATAGGTGGGTATTTGTTCCAGTTTACTCGGCCAAATAGAAGAAGAGGCAGAATTTGAACCCAGCTCTGCCTGACTCCAGAACTTTGCCACTTGTCTTCTCTGCCATCATCATGAAAAATTCATTTCGATGTTTGTATGAATTTTGTGCCATTAGAGGTTTCAAAATATCTTTGATTTTTATCTTAACCTCTCCCATTGCTAATTCTCATCTTTTCTGCTTGCGTTCTATATAAGTATGAGATGGAAACATTTTAGAATTACAGATGTCCAGTCATATCTGAATAATTATTACCCTTTTATGGAGTCATGCTACCAAGGTTTCTAACCACTTTGATTTCGAATAAGCTAGTTGAATTCTACAGACGCCTTCTGAGTTCTGGAAAGCATGGTGTCTACTGTGCGTAAAAGGAAGCAGAGGTGCAGGGAGGTCGAGTGGCTTGCCTAGAATCACACGCCTACTGCACAGCAGAGGCAGGCTTCCTGAGACTCCCCACGGCTGCCCACCCCCTCCGGGAAAGGCAGTCCACTCTGATTCCACGGCTGATCCAATCACTGCTGATATTGACTAATGGCGCTTTACTTTTCCTCATTAAATTCACCACACTAATTGATTTAATGAATTTATTTATTATATTATTATACCATAATATTTTAGTATATTATTATACTATATAAATTATTGTATGCTATCTATAAAGTTTATGCTACCGTGTTATCACATATGATTATTATGACATATTTATAATAAATATTACTTATTAGTAAATCCATTACATTAATTTACTACATTCATCACATTATTATGCTGTAGTATATTATTATTGCTATATATGTCATGGTATTACAGTATTATAATAGTATTATAGTGTATATTATAGCATATTTGTATATTATATATCATAATATATAATTTTTATTTATTTTTAAATTTATGAAATTAATTTATTAAATTCATTACAGTAACTAATCTCCTCTTTAAATTAATTAATCAAGTATCTCATTAAATTCATCACATTGATTCAAGACAACCCTGCAAAACAGGTGTTTATGATCACTGGAGTTTTTCAGATGAAGAAACCAAGATTTAGATAGGTGGGTATTTGTTCCAGTTTACTCGGCCAAATAGAAGAAGAGGCAGAATTTGAACCCAGCTCTGCCTGACTCCAGAACTAATCTCTTGCCACTTGTCTTCTCTGCCATCATCAGTACAGCCAGAGAAGGCTTAAAAGAGGCAGAAGGGAGGCTATAGGGTATCTTGGCTCCAAAGCCCACTGGGATTTTATCTGGCCCCTCGGAGAGCCAGTGAGTGCATCTGGTGAGTGATCTTAACCTAAGTGACCTTAGCCTAAGTTTGATGGTGAGGCCAGAAAGGTGTGAACCGGCTTCCCTGGAAGGGAGAAGGGTCTTTACAAAGGCAGCTAAGAGAATGGCCTAAAAGCCCAGCAATCTTAACTTGGGCACGTGACGTGTGTACCTGTCTGGATGTCTCCTGCCTCTCTCGTTTCTAGCTCAGGATTCAGGAGTGGATAATGCCTTTTGAGGCTCTCTTAGATACCTTGAATTCATTGCAAGCATGTATGATGCCCATTTTAAAGAGGGAGAAACAGAGACTGAGAGGTGTGCTATGACTCACCTGAGATCACACAGCTGGAAGGGCCACGCTGGGATTCACACCTCATCTCTGGTACTGAGACTCTCCACCTGCTGCTTTGTCTGTCTTTTCATGCCATCCTGGACTCCTTCTTTATCAAGTAGCACTCCCTGCTGTACTTTAAATCTCACTTGTCTTCAGGCTCGGCTTCTGAAGAAGCCCATGCTGGGTCTAGGCCAGAGAATGCAATTCCCAGAGACCTAGATGCTGCCTCTGTGTATGCGCTCTGCTGGTCAGCGAGCTCCTTCTTCCAGTCCTTGCTCCCTTACTAGCAACTTGCATATCTGGGCAGGCTGTCCCCAGGAGGATTCATGGCAGTAATAGTTCACAGGTGCCTAGCACTTGATGCTCACATTCATTCATTCCACATCTAAACTGGGAAAGATCAGCTACTTCATGAATGTCAGCCCCTTCCTGGGTTCCTGGGTCCTGCACTAAGCCTGGCCAACAATCTTTTTTTGTGACCCTGGCTCCAATGCCTTCACTTTTCTAGAAGTGAAGCCTTTTCCATCTGCGAATGAAAGAGATCCTTGGAAAGCTCCCTAGAGACAAATCCGAGCCCTCTGGCTTCTGTGTAAAATTGTCTCCTTTGTCTTTTAAATTTTGATCTGTGCTAAACAACTTTATTTCATCTTATAGAAATAACCAAAGAACAACTCTCTCAAACCATTTTTTTTTTTTTTGCTATTTTTATGGGAGATCATTTTTTCTTCTTGCAGGGTGACCTTTGCTCAAATATAATTGATTGGTCTTTTCTACTCCACCTCCAAGAAACAGGGAAATGGAATTTAGCTTTGAGGCGACTACTTCCAACTCAACACAAAGTCTTCTTGCCGTAGTCCAGGTCGCACGCTGGGCCCCTAGCAGCACCTCGGGATGATGACACATTTTCCTCCCAGGGGACCATATCTATTTCCGTCACCAACCTCATCCCTCTCCCTCTCACTGAGGACTCAATTCATAAACCATTGCACAAGCTCATTTTAAGGAAACACCCTGATTGCAGAGTTCGCTTTTTGAATCAGCTTTGGAAACTGCAGCCCAGAGCAAAAGATTGCTCCAGGGCACTGCTGAATTCATTGCAAGCATGTATGATGCCCATTTTAAAGAGGGAGAAACAGAGACTGAGAGGTGTGCTATGACTCACCTGAGATCACACAGCTGGAAGGGCCACGCTGGGATTCACACCTCATCTCTGGTACTGAGACTCTCCACCTGCTGCTTTGTCTGTCTTTTCATGCCATCCTGGACTCCTTCTTTATCAAGTAGCACTCCCTGCTGTACTTTAAATCTCACTTGTCTTCAGGCTCGGCTTCTGAAGAAGCCCATGCTGGGTCTAGGCCAGAGAATGCAATTCCCAGAGACCTAGATGCTGCCTCTGTGTATGCGCTCTGCTGGTCAGCGAGCTCCTTCTTCCAGTCCTTGCTCCCTTACTAGCAACTTGCATATCTGGGCAGGCTGTCCCCAGGAGGATTCATGGCAGTAATAGTTCACAGGTGCCTAGCACTTGATGCTCACATTCATTCATTCCACATCTAAACTGGGAAAGATCAGCTACTTCATGAATGTCAGCCCCTTCCTGGGTTCCTGGGTCCTGCACTAAGCCTGGCCAACAATCTTTTTTTGTGACCCTGGCTCCAATGCCTTCACTTTTCTAGAAGTGAAGCCTTTTCCATCTGCGAATGAAAGAGATCCTTGGAAAGCTCCCTAGAGACAAATCCGAGCCCTCTGGCTTCTGTGTAAAATTGTCTCCTTTGTCTTTTAAATTTTGATCTGTGCTAAACAACTTTATTTCATCTTATAGAAATAACCAAAGAACAACTCTCTCAAACCATTTTTTTTTTTGCTATTTTTATGGGAGATCATTTTTTCTTCTTGCAGGGTGACCTTTGCTCAAATATAATTGATTGGTCTTTTCTACTCCACCTCCAAGAAACAGGGAAATGGAATTTAGCTTTGAGGCGACTACTTCCAACTCAACACAAAGTCTTCTTGCCGTAGTCCAGGTCGCACGCTGGGCCCCTAGCAGCACCTCGGGATGATGACACATTTTCCTCCCAGGGGACCATATCTATTTCCGTCACCAACCTCATCCCTCTCCCTCTCACTGAGGACTCAATTCATAAACCATTGCACAAGCTCATTTTAAGGAAACACCCTGATTGCAGAGTTCGCTTTTTGAATCAGCTTTGGAAACTGCAGCCCAGAGCAAAAGATTGCTCCCTTTGCTTAGCCGAATGATTTTGCTTTTCCCTCTATAGTTACTTCATGAGTTTCCTTTTACCCATCTCTACCCCACCCTCGCCTCTGTGCTTGCTGGAAGCGTGATGTCCAGGATGGCAAACAGGACATGAGATCTGGAAGTTTCTTACCAGTCTGCCAGGAGAGCTGCAAGGGTAGGGGTCTCCGGTTCCATTTTCATCATTCTGTCCCTTGGGCCTGCCCAGCCTCGCCCGGCCAGGTTGGGGATGTTTTTCCTCATCACCTCTGAAGCATCACAAATCAGCTGGCCCTGCTCTGTGCTTAGCTGAGCTCTGGAGAGTGCAGTGAAGTCCGGAGGTCTACTTTTTGTTCTCAGGGGGTGAATTGTTGAGGCAAGTAGATTTGATTGGAAAAAGTTCAGAGGTGATTTAAGAACGGTCTGAGGCCGTACTGAAAGTACCAACTAGCCCGCCCCGCCCACGAGTTCTGTGGCTGCAGGCTCTTCCAGGTTTGTGCTAATCAGCTGGGGCTTTGCAAAGTAGCAAATTGAAGCTATTGGGTCATTGGAGGACACAAGATAGCCTGGTAAATACCACTTTCGTAGTGTCCCTGCTTTGCTCAAGGATACCGGTTGATTCCTCCTGATACTTTTCTACTTGTACATAACAAAATTACCCCCAAACCTAGCTGGTCAAAAATTTGGGAGCAGCTTAACCAGGTGATTCTGGCTTCAAGAGCGTGTGTCCCCATGTCTCAGCAGTTTCATTAACATGTATGAATGTTATGGTTTGCTACCAGCTTTTGTTTTTGATTTTTAAATTTTTTACAGAGTTTTGTTGTTTATTGCCGCACATCGACCCTGATCCTCCATAGTCGCTACCAGCTTTGAGTATAAGCATCGTCACAATAAATTATTAGGAAATGTGTTTTAGAAGCAAAGAGTCCTAAATGTTCTTGAAGGATGGGTATACTCAACCTATCCTAAGACAGACATTTCCAATCCTGTGGAAACTCCTGGGTATACCTTGCGTGTGCATGTTAAGTCACTTCAGTCATGTCCAACTCTTTGTGACCCCGTGGGGTATGGGCTGCCAAGTTTATGGGATTCTCCAGGCAAGAGTGCTGGAGCAGGTTGCCATTTCCTCCTCCAGGGGATCTTCCCGACGCAGGGATTGAACCTGTGTTTCTTACATCTCCTGCAGGTGGATTCTTTAGCACTAGTGCCACCTAGGTATACCTTTTCTGTTGTAGGTTTCCCATCATTTCTTCACTCAAGTGGTAACCAATTCCTTGAATGAAGTCTTCATCGGTCGCCATCAGTTCTCTTATGCTTTTACAGCACCAGCGTGCTATCTAAACAATGTGTCATATTGCTTTGCAGACTTTTAAATTATGTTGAATTATGTCACAGTACTTTTCTGCAATGTGCTTTCTTCACCCAATATCCTACACATGAATGCCCCTGTTTGTCTAGTTTTTGCCACTGAATAGGGTTACACTGTGTGGCTAGACTGTAATTCTTTTTATTCATCCTCTTGCTAACGGACATCTGGGTTATTTATAATTTCTTTCAAACTAATTGGTGAAGCTCTCCCTGTTTCAATGAACAGAATGCTTTCTATCACCCCCTCTTGAGATTCTATGATACCCTCCCAAATGGATAGGAATCTTGACTTTCTTAAGCATAAGGGATGAACTCTGCTCAAGAGCTGAATCTGACCACGGCTGCCCTTGTTTCTGATAGTTAGATGGGGTCACTGCTCAAAACGTGCTCCTCATTGTCCTTGGCGTCCTTCATCCTCGATACAGTAGCATCCCCAGGAGAAGAGCTGAGCGGGGGCATATGCACCGAAGAGCCCAGACCTAGCATGTGAGCCTGGGCCACTGCTCGTCCCATGCACGGACCTGGTCATCACCAAGACAGTTTCTGCAGAGCATGGAGACAAAGACTCTCACCAGCTCTGAGAACACTGATCCGATAAACTGATCCATATCCATGGCTACAGGTGCCCTGTGAAGTTGGAATTCTCTTGCTGACCCCTCTAGAACCACAGGCTCTGGTGGATTTGTGGATTCCAGGAGGCACACCCTCGGTTTTCAATATTAGTCTCTTAGCCTCTGGGTTTTAGTTCCTTATCTGTCAAGAGTGCATTATCCCATGTGATGCAGAGAATCACAGTCATTGATTACTTAGCTGGAAGCAACCACATCTAGTACTGGGCCCCAGCCCCGAAATGCCCTCCTCCTTCCCAAAGGCAGTAACTCTTTCCTGGACTTCCCTGTTAAGAGGCGACTTAACCTTGGCCTGGTCAGGACAATGGTGTAGGTCCCTCTCCATCCACATTCTAGCTGTGTGACCTTCTTAGTAACTCAACCTCTCTGAGCCTCAGCTTCCCCAAGTATAAACGCAGGGAAACTCACTTCTGTTGGCAGAGACCTACTGTAGGGGCAAAATGAGACCATAAACTTGAAAGGCTTGAGAGACTGGAATGGGAGGGGTGAGGGTGAGGGTGGGGGGGATCTCTTCTGCTTTGGAGTGGCACATTCTGTTGTTAAACAGTGTTGACTGCAAATGTTTGAGTCGGTCTGGCTTCCCTGCAGCAGGCTTGTGAATTCAAGGACTCCCTGCATGTTCCAACCATCCCTCCCCACAGAAATCTATGGGGCACCTTGGTTTATCCCTGCAGCCGATGTCAAGAACAAGAAATAAGAAGTTGTGTTCCCCCAAATTTATATGTTATAGTTCTAACCTCCAGAACTTCAGATTGAGACTGTATTTGATAGAGTCTTTAAAAAATATATAATGAAATTAAAATGGAGTCATTGGGTGGGCCTTAATCCTATAGGACTGGTGTGCTTAAGAGCTGAATCTGACCACGGCTGCCCTTGTTTCTGATAGTTAGATGGGGTCACTGCTCAAAACGTGCTCCTCATTGTCCTTGGCGTCCTTCATCCTCGATACAGTAGCATCCCCAGGAGAAGAGCTGAGCGGGGGCATATGCACCGAAGAGCCCAGACCTAGCATGTGAGCCTGGGCCACTGCTCGTCCCATGCACGGACCTGGTCATCACCAAGACAGTTTCTGCAGAGCATGGAGACAAAGACTCTCACCAGCTCTGAGAACACTGATCCGATAAACTGATCCATATCCATGGCTACAGGTGCCCTGTGAAGTTGGAATTCTCTTGCTGACCCCTCTAGAACCACAGGCTCTGGTGGATTTGTGGATTCCAGGAGGCACACCCTCGGTTTTCAATATTAGTCTCTTAGCCTCTGGGTTTTAGTTCCTTATCTGTCAAGAGTGCATTATCCCATGTGATGCAGAGAATCACAGTCATTGATTACTTAGCTGGAAGCAACCACATCTAGTACTGGGCCCCAGCCCCGAAATGCCCTCCTCCTTCCCAAAGGCAGTAACTCTTTCCTGGACTTCCCTGTTAAGAGGCGACTTAACCTTGGCCTGGTCAGGACAATGGTGTAGGTCCCTCTCCATCCACATTCTAGCTGTGTGACCTTCTTAGTAACTCAACCTCTCTGAGCCTCAGCTTCCCCAAGTATAAACGCAGGGAAACTCACTTCTGTTGGCAGAGACCTACTGTAGGGGCAAAATGAGACCATAAACTTGAAAGGCTTGAGAGACTGGAATGGGAGGGGTGAGGGTGAGGGTGGGGGGGATCTCTTCTGCTTTGGAGTGGCACATTCTGTTGTTAAACAGTGTTGACTGCAAATGTTTGAGTCGGTCTGGCTTCCCTGCAGCAGGCTTGTGAATTCAAGGACTCCCTGCATGTTCCAACCATCCCTCCCCACAGAAATCTATGGGGCACCTTGGTTTATCCCTGCAGCCGATGTCAAGAACAAGAAATAAGAAGTTGTGTTCCCCCAAATTTATATGTTATAGTTCTAACCTCCAGAACTTCAGATTGAGACTGTATTTGATAGAGTCTTTAAAAAATATATAATGAAATTAAAATGGAGTCATTGGGTGGGCCTTAATCCTATAGGACTGGTGTGCTTATGAGATGAGGAGATTGGTACACAGACATGTATGGAGGAAAGACGAGGCGAAGACAGGGAGCAGATGATCTACAAGCCGAGGAGCCAGCCCCGCCGATGCCTGATTTTGGACTTCCAGCCTCTAGAACTGTGAGAAAATACATTTCTGCTGTTTAAGCTATTCAGTCTGTGACACTTTTTTGTTATAGCTTCCCCAGCAAACTCATATAGAGGTGTGAAGATGGAAGGGAAAAGATAAAGCTATTAGTATTCACAAGTGCTATGATCATTGATGAAAAAAGCCAGCTGAATAAAACTAATAAGAAGATTCAGCAAGGTCGTCCGACATAAGACCAGCTGCTCTAGACCAGCAGCGTGTTCCCGCATGAGCAACCACCAACCCTAAAACACAGAAAAGAGAAGATGCTGCTGCTCACAGCAGCTACAGAAACTATACCTAGGAATTAGTTTATCAAGGAATAAACAAGTTCTCTATGGAAAAAAAAATTAAGTTCAATTCAAGGACATAAAAGGAAGTTTGAAATAAATGGAGAGATATTCCATGTTCACGATAAAATAACATTGTATACATGTCCATTATCTTCAAATTCATTCATAAATTTGATGCTGTTGCAATTAGAATTCCATGTATGTTGAGACAGTTAACAAACTTATTCTGAAATTAATAAAGGTCTGCAATTAGCTGAGGCAACTTTTAAAAAGAGGAGGAACATGCCTCCCAGATAGTAAACTATGTTACAAAGTCATAGTAGGATTTGTCTGGTGGTGCAGTAGATAAGAATCTGCCTGCCAGTGCAGGGGACGCAGGTGCATCCCTTGCCTGGGAAGATTCCACATGCCGGGGAGCAAGGAAGCCAGTGTCCCCAACCACTGAGCCCCTGGGCCTCAGCTACAGAAGCCCGTGGGCTTTAGAGCCCTAGATCCACAATGAGAGAGACCGCCATGGTGAGAAGCCCCGACTGCAACGACAGAGGAGGGAGGCTCCCCTTTCCTGCCTACGGCTCACTAAAGAAAGCCTGCTTGCAGCGTCAGAAGACCCAGCTTAGCCAAAGATAAATAAATACAAACATGCGTGCATCATGCTGTTGCATCGGTCATGTCTCTGTGGCCCTGTAGACTGAAGCCCGCCAGGCTCCTCTGTCCATAGCTGATCCTCCAGGCCAGAATACTGGAGTGGTTGCCATTTCCTCCTCTAGCAGATCTCACAGACGCAGGGATCGACCTTGAGTCTCGTATGTCTCCTGCATGAGCAGGTAGGCTCTGTACCACTGAGCCACCTGGAAAGCCCCAATATATACACACCTACGTAAATAAATATAGCAGTGTACATGCCAAAAAATAAAGAAAATGCAGCCTCTCTGAGAGTGTGTTTTTAAAGTCATAGTAATAGAGAATTGTGTGGTTCTCACAGAAGGACATGCCAATAGATTAATGGAAGAAGAGAGAGGGCTCAGAGACAGACCCCACGTCTATGGGAACTTGATATATGATCAATATGGCACCACAGACCCATGGGAAGAGGCTCACTGACTTGCAGATGCCTTTGGAAAACATTATATATATCAAATAGAGCTGATTCCTACTTTACCCAGAACACACAGGTAGCCTCCAGATATATTGAAGATTCATATGTCAATAAAACAATAAAACAGATTGAAGAAAATATAGGGCAACATTTGAACAAAAAATCTAGGCATAAGGAAGATCCCAAACAAGATTCCAAAATGCAAAGTCTAATATCAAAAGTTAATTTATTTTTAATTAAAATTATGGATTTTTAATCAATGGGATTACATAACCATAACCCCGTGGGAAGATGATCTGTAGACCTGTGGCTCTTCACTAGGGCTTGTTTGGCGCCCTCATCCCAGGACATTGGCAATATCTGGAAACATTTTTGATGTCGCAACAGGGCTGGAGGCACTGCTGGCATCCAGTGGGTAGAGGCCAGGGCTGCAACTCAGGGTGCTCCAAGGCCTAGGACAGCCCCTCCGTGAAGGACTCTCAGGACAGAAGATCAATGGTGCTGGGACTGAGAAGCCTCTCCAGATGTCAGATTTCATGCAACGACCAGAGAAAAGGGAGGCTCCCTCCTCTTCCTGCCTACGGCTCACTAAAGAAAGCCTGCTTGCAGCGTCAGAAGACCCAGCTTAGCCAAAGATAAATAAATACAAACATGCGTGCATCATGCTGTTGCATCGGTCATGTCTCTGTGGCCCTGTAGACTGAAGCCCGCCAGGCTCCTCTGTCCATAGCTGATCCTCCAGGCCAGAATACTGGAGTGGTTGCCATTTCCTCCTCTAGCAGATCTCACAGACGCAGGGATCGACCTTGAGTCTCGTATGTCTCCTGCATGAGCAGGTAGGCTCTGTACCACTGAGCCACCTGGAAAGCCCCAATATATACACACCTACGTAAATAAATATAGCAGTGTACATGCCAAAAAATAAAGAAAATGCAGCCTCTCTGAGAGTGTGTTTTTTTTAAAGTCATAGTAATAGAGAATTGTGTGGTTCTCACAGAAGGACATGCCAATAGATTAATGGAAGAAGAGAGAGGGCTCAGAGACAGACCCCACGTCTATGGGAACTTGATATATGATCAATATGGCACCACAGACCCATGGGAAGAGGCTCACTGACTTGCAGATGCCTTTGGAAAACATTATATATATCAAATAGAGCTGATTCCTACTTTACCCAGAACACACAGGTAGCCTCCAGATATATTGAAGATTCATATGTCAATAAAACAATAAAACAGATTGAAGAAAATATAGGGCAACATTTGAACAAAAAATCTAGGCATAAGGAAGATCCCAAACAAGATTCCAAAATGCAAAGTCTAATATCAAAAGTTAATTTATTTTTAATTAAAATTATGGATTTTTAATCAATGGGATTACATAACCATAACCCCGTGGGAAGATGATCTGTAGACCTGTGGCTCTTCACTAGGGCTTGTTTGGCGCCCTCATCCCAGGACATTGGCAATATCTGGAAACATTTTTGATGTCGCAACAGGGCTGGAGGCACTGCTGGCATCCAGTGGGTAGAGGCCAGGGCTGCAACTCAGGGTGCTCCAAGGCCTAGGACAGCCCCTCCGTGAAGGACTCTCAGGACAGAATATCAATGGTGCTGGGACTGAGAAGCTCTCCTATAGACGGATGTCACAGATGTCAGATTTAAAACCTGTGCATTAAACGAGGTTGACATATAAAATGGGTTAAATACATTAACCTTGTGTAGTAGATGTAATAGACAAGCCATTTTATACTTTTTAACAAATTTTGGCCACTTTTTTTTTTTTATTGGTCTTTCATTTATTTATTTTCATCCATCTTTCTTCTTTGGCCTGTGTGGGGCTCCCATTGCAGGGGCCTCTCCTGTAGCAGAGCACCGGCGCTGGGCGCATGCGCTCCAGAGCGCTGGCTCGTAATTGGACACACCCCAGCCGCTCCGCGGCACTTGGAATCTTCCCAGGCCAGGGATCCAACCGGCGCTCCTTGCACTGCGTGGTGGACCCTTTACTAACTGGACCAAGAGAAGCCCCATTTTATACATGTTTAAGGAGAAGATGCCAATGGAAAGCTAGGCAAAGTGTACAGGTAAGCAGTCCACAGCAAGAGAAACCCAATGGCTCGTGAGTATATGAAAACGTGTTCAAACTCATTCACAGCTGAAGATGTGAGTTAGCACAATGGAAAACTTTTTTGGGGGTGAGGTGGGGTGGGGTGGGGAGCGGGTTGGGGCGGGAAGGGGGCAGACGGGCCACTTCTATTGGTCTTTCATTTATCTAGTTTTCATCCGTCTTTGTTCTTTGGCCTGTGTGGGCCTCCCGTCGCGGCGGCCTCTGTTGTCGCAGAGCGCCAACTCTAGGCGCATGCGCGCCAGAGCTCCGACTCAGTAACTGGAGACATCGGTCCAGCCGCACCGCGGCACGTAGGATCTTCCCAGGCCAGGGATCGAACCGGCGCCCCTTGCACTGCAAGGCGGTGTCCTTACCCACTGGACCACCAGGGAAGCCCAATAGTAAACTTTAACGCGCACTTGATTGGCAGAAATGAGACAATTGGATATTGCCAAGCATTCACAGGGCTATGAGGAACTGGGGACCCTGGCGTACCAGTGGCGTGGGTGTGGACTGAGGCCGTGATCTTGGAGAGCCAGCAGGCAGAATTCAGCCAAGATAATGCATCCGCTCTGATGGACTCAGCGGTGTCACCGCCGAGCATCCCAGGTTTCCTGCACGGGCCCCTAAGGGAACACATTCAAACGTGTTCATTGCAGCACGGCTTTTGGCAGCAAGGTGATTAGGGGGTCCTTTGGGTACCCTGGGGGAGCAGAAAAGTAAAACACAGCGTAGGCAAGTGATAAAATCCTACGCATCAGTCAGAATCCACGGACTGCATGTATGTCGGGCAACAAGGGTAGATGTTAAACAACTGTAAGAATGAAATGAAATAAGGTAGATCCCTGTCTGGCACAAAGCTTTCCATCTTGTTTTCGCACGTGCCCGTGAGATGAAATGAAAACACAGGCGCGCAGGCTTGCCCAGAACTCCTGCGCCTGCCTTTTACATTCAGTTACATTCATTCTGCGCCTTGCTGGGTTCAACTCAGGACTATGGACAGTATGCCAGACACTTCCCTTTTAATGATTCTCCTCCTCACGCGCTGGTATGTTATTATTTAAGGACTTTGATATATATCGTGTGTGGATAATAAAAAGTAATAAAACTAGGGGAGAGGCGTTCTATTAACCTGCTTAGGCTACCTTAATAAAGCCTCCCCGATATGGTGGATGAAACAACAGAAGCTTATTTTCCCACAGGTCCCAAGATCAAGGTGTTGGCAGGTTAGTTTCCCCTGGGGGTTCTGTCCTCAGCTCACAGGTGCTCCCTTACGTGGCCTTTTCTTTTTACCACGCCTCCCCTGTGTCTCCCTTCTGCTTCTTCTTTTCTTTGGCTGCACCATGCAACCTGTGGGATCTTATTTCCTAGACCAGGTATAGAACCCGTGCCCCCTGCCTTGGAAGCTCAGAGTCTTAACCACTGGGCCACCAGAGAAGTCATCTCTATCTCTTCTTACAAAGACACATTTTATATAGCATTTAAAGAATTCTGTGGCCATATTTAAATGTGTCTTATATTTTATTTTATGGTATCATCCTTATCAGGTTTCAATATCAGGGTTATAGTAGCTTTATGAAGTGAGATTGGTATTTTTGCTCTTCATTCTGTTCTCTAAAGCAGCTTTTGTAACCTCAGTTCAGGTGTGCTGTGAAGACTTGTCGAAACTGAACTGTAAAATTCCACTGCCTCAACAAAAAGTAAATCAAAGGCGGAACAGAAGAGGGCAACTTGTCAAGGTGGAGGATGAATACTTGAGCATATTTTCTGCATCCGAGGTCCAGCTCCACTTCCTCAAAGCATCCAAAGGGAGCGCGATCCAAGTCACATTGTCACTCTCCTGCTTAGATTTCTCGCTGGCTCCCTGTTACCCTCAGGAAGGAGCCCACTCTTCAGCACAGCCTTCTAGAGTCTTCACGTTCTGGCGCTGTCGGCCAGTCCGGTTTTCTTCCTGAACCTGGGACAGGTTCAAAGGCATTTGCTTTGATCTCATTCCTAGGCTGTTTGCTTAGAAAGCCGCCTTCCCTCTTCCCCCATATCACCTGTAGAACTCCTCCAGTTCCCAGCTCAGAAATCACCTCCTCCAGGAAGCCTCCCAGACTTCTCCCTTGGCAACATCCAGGATCAATTAAATAACCCTCTTCTGTGCTTCTCCTGCCCTTCATCCTTCTCCCAGTTTCAGCTCTTCCTACCCTGTCTCTCCTCTTGCTGGGAGACCTTGCATGACCCGGGCCTATAGTTGTGGCCTCCAAGACAGACTGCTGGATGAATGACAATCTGAGACCCACAGAGTCACATCACGAAAGAGCCTTCCCACTTAAACATGCAAAGAAATGGGAATCAGCTTTTAAAAAGGATGATTCTCAAAATTAATCTGAAGTTAAATGCACTGAGTGCATGCTAAGGTGCTTCATCTGTGTCTGACTCTTTGCAAGCCAGTGAACTGTGGCCCACCAGGCTCCACGGTCCTTGGAATTCTCTAGGCAAGAATACGGGAGTGGGTTGCCATGCCTTCCTCCAGGGGATCTCACAGACCCAGGGATCAAACCTACATCTCTTATGTCTTCTGCATTGGCAGGCGGGTTCTTTACCACTGGCGCCTCCTGGGATTTCTGAAGTTAAATGTGTCTTATATTTTATTTTATGGTATCATCCTTATCAGGTTTCAATATCAGGGTTATAGTAGCTTTATGAAGTGAGATTGGTATTTTTGCTCTTCATTCTGTTCTCTAAAGCAGCTTTTGTAACCTCAGTTCAGGTGTGCTGTGAAGACTTGTCGAAACTGAACTGTAAAATTCCACTGCCTCAACAAAAAGTAAATCAAAGGCGGAACAGAAGAGGGCAACTTGTCAAGGTGGAGGATGAATACTTGAGCATATTTTCTGCATCCGAGGTCCAGCTCCACTTCCTCAAAGCATCCAAAGGGAGCGCGATCCAAGTCACATTGTCACTCTCCTGCTTAGATTTCTCGCTGGCTCCCTGTTACCCTCAGGAAGGAGCCCACTCTTCAGCACAGCCTTCTAGAGTCTTCACGTTCTGGCGCTGTCGGCCAGTCCGGTTTTCTTCCTGAACCTGGGACAGGTTCAAAGGCATTTGCTTTGATCTCATTCCTAGGCTGTTTGCTTAGAAAGCCGCCTTCCCTCTTCCCCCATATCACCTGTAGAACTCCTCCAGTTCCCAGCTCAGAAATCACCTCCTCCAGGAAGCCTCCCAGACTTCTCCCTTGGCAACATCCAGGATCAATTAAATAACCCTCTTCTGTGCTTCTCCTGCCCTTCATCCTTCTCCCAGTTTCAGCTCTTCCTACCCTGTCTCTCCTCTTGCTGGGAGACCTTGCATGACCCGGGCCTATAGTTGTGGCCTCCAAGACAGACTGCTGGATGAATGACAATCTGAGACCCACAGAGTCACATCACGAAAGAGCCTTCCCACTTAAACATGCAAAGAAATGGGAATCAGCTTTTAAAAAGGATGATTCTCAAAATTAATCTGAAGTTAAATGCACTGAGTGCATGCTAAGGTGCTTCATCTGTGTCTGACTCTTTGCAAGCCAGTGAACTGTGGCCCACCAGGCTCCACGGTCCTTGGAATTCTCTAGGCAAGAATACGGGAGTGGGTTGCCATGCCTTCCTCCAGGGGATCTCACAGACCCAGGGATCAAACCTACATCTCTTATGTCTTCTGCATTGGCAGGCGGGTTCTTTACCACTGGCGCCTCCTGGGATTTCTGAAGTTAAACACTACGCAGCTTCTTATTTTAGACTGAAAGGGAGTTGCAGGTGCGTAGGTGGGAGAATCACAGCCCCCTCCTTCTTTTCTTAAAGTACAATGCCTGCTGGAGGGAGCAACTTCATGTGCTGCTTCTGGGTAGGCTGACTGCGAGTCCCTGGCCCTTAACAGAAGGTCTCAAGCCTCTGACCTTTGTATTACCTTCTATCCTTTATTTTTACTTTGAATGGGCCTGTTTGAAAAACATCGAATTCTTCCTTGAGTCCCGGGGGCATTCACCCCTTGTATTGAGAGCCTGAGACGAGACTAGTATTCCCGCCTGCACTGTAGATCCAGGGGAAAATGAGACTAGACAAGGGAAGGGGCTTCTCCAGTCCACTTCCAGTGCGGCCCAGGCAGGTCTGCACACAGGGTTCTTTGCTACCAGGTGAAGACTCTTGCAGGGTGTTTTCTAGGCCCACTGCGATGCCCCCTGGCTGGGCTGCCTTCTTCCTTTTTCCATGTCTCCTCTGCTTTCTCACTATGGACTGAATGGTGTGTGCTAAGTTGCTTCAGTCGTGTCCAACTCTTTGCGACCTTATGGACTGTAGTCCACCAGGCTCCTCTGTCCATGGGAGTCTCCAAACAAGCATACGGGAGCAGGTTGCCATGCCTTCCTCCAGGGGATCTCACAGACCCAGGGATCAAACCTACATCTCTTATGTCTTCTGCATTGGCAGGCGGGTTCTTTACCACTGGCGCCTCCTGGGATTTCTGAAGTTAAACACTACGCAGCTTCTTATTTTAGACTGAAAGGGAGTTGCAGGTGCGTAGGTGGGAGAATCACAGCCCCCTCCTTCTTTTCTTAAAGTACAATGCCTGCTGGAGGGAGCAACTTCATGTGCTGCTTCTGGGTAGGCTGACTGCGAGTCCCTGGCCCTTAACAGAAGGTCTCAAGCCTCTGACCTTTGTATTACCTTCTATCCTTTATTTTTACTTTGAATGGGCCTGTTTGAAAAACATCGAATTCTTCCTTGAGTCCCGGGGGCATTCACCCCTTGTATTGAGAGCCTGAGACGAGACTAGTATTCCCGCCTGCACTGTAGATCCAGGGAAACTGAGACTAGACAAGGGAAGGGGCTTCTCCAGTCCACTTCCAGTGCGGCCCAGGCAGGTCTGCACACAGGGTTCTTTGCTACCAGGTGAAGACTCTTGCAGGGTGTTTTCTAGGCCCACTGCGATGCCCCCTGGCTGGGCTGCCTTCTTCCTTTTTCCATGTCTCCTCTGCTTTCTCACTATGGACTGAATGGTGTGTGCTAAGTTGCTTCAGTCGTGTCCAACTCTTTGCGACCTTATGGACTGTAGTCCACCAGGCTCCTCTGTCCATGGGAGTCTCCAAACAAGCATACGGGAGCAGGTTGCCATTTCCTCCTCTAGGGAATCTTCCTGATCCGTGGATCAAACCTGCGTGGTCGTATGTCTCCTGCATTGGCAGGTAGGTTCTTCACCACTAGTACCACCTGGAAAGTCCAGACTGAATGGCGTCCCCTCCTCAATTCGTAAGTTGAAGCCCTAACCCCAAATAGGACTGTGTTTGGAAATAGGACCTTTAAGGAAGTACTTAAGGTTAAATGAAGTCTTAAGGGTGGGGCCCTGATCCTATAGGTTTAGTGCCTTATAAGAAGAGATATTACAGAACTAACTCACTATCTCTGATAGCTACCAATCCTGCATGGATCTGCCCTTCCTTTCACCTCTGACAGCTTTATCTGTCTAATCCTGTAGCTCCTTTTTTCCCCCTAAGATCCTATTGGCATTCTCTGAGGCTTTGTCCTTTATTTCCTCTCCTTCCCCTCCTTTCCTCCTGTTCTTGTTTCTTTTTTCCCTCTCTCCTATCTGCAATTCTAGCCTTACTATAGGTAACATCTCCCTTTATTTCTTTCCTGACCCCATCCTAGTATCTCCTGCCATCTTCTGGACTTTTCTACTTGGATTTCCTGCTGTCAAGAGTGGACAGCCTTTCCTCTTTTACTGACCAGAGAACTCATGTCCCCTCCTGACTTCCTTATTTATCTCCTAGCACCCGCCTCTGGAAAGAATCTCACAGCCTTGGAATAAATTTCCAAGTCACGCTGGCCTTTCCCTCCCTCCGTCAGGACCAGAGAAGAACTGGGTGTGAGTTGCAGCCTTAGGGAGTGGTTAGCAAACAGGGTTGAATAGTCAAAAAGCACAGCTCCTCTAGCCACAGAATTTGAATACCCAGCAGGAGAGGCCCCTGTGAGTCATGAAGGCTGAAACCACACGGCCCCCATCTCTTGTGTTTTTCTTGGAATCGGGTGTGTGGGTGTGAGCACTGTCTCACGAAGACCTTTGAAGCTTTGTGTCTCTAAAGGGGGCTGGCAGCTCACCTGTACAGGCTGCTCTGCAGGTAACAAAGCACTTCGTACACCTTGATTCATTCCCACCTGATGCCAAAGTCCAGGTTGCCATTTCCTCCTCTAGGGAATCTTCCTGATCCGTGGATCAAACCTGCGTGGTCGTATGTCTCCTGCATTGGCAGGTGGTTCTTCACCACTAGTACCACCTGGAAAGTCCAGACTGAATGGCGTCCCCTCCTCAATTCGTAAGTTGAAGCCCTAACCCCAAATAGGACTGTGTTTGGAAATAGGACCTTTAAGGAAGTACTTAAGGTTAAATGAAGTCTTAAGGGTGGGGCCCTGATCCTATAGGTTTAGTGCCTTATAAGAAGAGATATTACAGAACTAACTCACTATCTCTGATAGCTACCAATCCTGCATGGATCTGCCCTTCCTTTCACCTCTGACAGCTTTATCTGTCTAATCCTGTAGCTCCTTTTTTCCCCCTAAGATCCTATTGGCATTCTCTGAGGCTTTGTCCTTTATTTCCTCTCCTTCCCCTCCTTTCCTCCTGTTCTTGTTTCTTTTTTCCCTCTCTCCTATCTGCAATTCTAGCCTTACTATAGGTAACATCTCCCTTTATTTCTTTCCTGACCCCATCCTAGTATCTCCTGCCATCTTCTGGACTTTTCTACTTGGATTTCCTGCTGTCAAGAGTGGACAGCCTTTCCTCTTTTACTGACCAGAGAACTCATGTCCCCTCCTGACTTCCTTATTTATCTCCTAGCACCCGCCTCTGGAAAGAATCTCACAGCCTTGGAATAAATTTCCAAGTCACGCTGGCCTTTCCCTCCCTCCGTCAGGACCAGAGAAGAACTGGGTGTGAGTTGCAGCCTTAGGGAGTGGTTAGCAAACAGGGTTGAATAGTCAAAAAGCACAGCTCCTCTAGCCACAGAATTTGAATACCCAGCAGGAGAGGCCCCTGTGAGTCATGAAGGCTGAAACCACACGGCCCCCATCTCTTGTGTTTTTCTTGGAATCGGGTGTGTGGGTGTGAGCACTGTCTCACGAAGACCTTTGAAGCTTTGTGTCTCTAAAGGGGGCTGGCAGCTCACCTGTACAGGCTGCTCTGCAGGTAACAAAGCACTTTCGTACACCTTGATTCATTCCCACCTGATGACAACCCATGAAGTTGGGACGGTCATTCGCAGGCAAGAGCTGAAGACTCTTGAGTCCCCGGGTGTGACTTGCCCAAGGTCATCCCTGGTAGGTGGCTCCAGTGCCACTCAGAACTAGTCTTCTTGCTCACCGATGGAGGAGAGAGCATGCACTGGGCATCTCTCACTGCCAGGCCTTTGGTAGTTGTTACCTTGTTGTGTGAGAGACGTTGAGGCTTGCCTAAGTGGCTTTGCTCAGAGTCTCCGGCTGGTGAGTGTTATCATAGGATCTGAACCCACGTGGCTCTGACTCCAAAGTCAAGGGATGTGCAGATACATCAGGTGCATCGCTTCCCAAACCCTGGTCTTCCCCCTCACTCAAAGGGACTTCCTAATGGGCATGGATGGCATGTCATCCTGTTGCAATAGTTCCCAGTCAGGAGAGCATCATCCTCTCCACCTTCACCCTCATCTTTGGTACCACTTGCTGAGTACTTCCTGTATGCTAAGTACGGCACCGGATGTCTTATAGAACTGATGCTCTGGGTTGAATTATATCCTCCTGCAATTCATGTGTGTAAGTTCTAAGTGCCGGTACCTCACATTATGACTATCTTTGAAGATGGAGTCTTTAAAGTGATAATGAATTTAAATGAGGCCATCAGGGTGGGCTCTAATTCAATATGACTGGTGGCTTTGTAACATGATACCATGATGACATAAACATACACAGAGGAAAGACCATGCGAAAACACAGGGAGGAGAAGAACCTCTGCAAGCCAGGGAGAGAGAGGCTCAGAAGAAGCCAACCTACCGAATCTTGATCTTGGACTTGTGTACTGGAGCTGCCAGGAAATACATTTCTGTTGTTGAAGCCAGTACCAGTCTGTGGTACTTTGTTAAGACAGTCCTGGCAAACACCCGGTCTAATGACATTCTAACAGGCATTATTTGAAATAGGAAGCCTGAAGGAGGCAGGAGTGAGATGGAAACAGATCTCATGGGGTTGTCTGAGAGACCAGCTGATCATCAGATGGGTGCCCACAAGGTCGGAATTATCCCAGTGATGTCCGCATAGTGAGGGCCAGTGGCCTGCCGCTCTGTGAGTTCAGAAAGCCTGGGTCAGTCCACCCACTAAGGACGAAAACCACCATGTTGCCCTTGATGGGGCTTGGCCTCCGTGCCGGGCACACACTCGATGCACACAAGCCTGCTGGCTTCTTCCCAAGAGCAGCTCCCTGGGGTAAGCGTGGCACCTCTTCACAAGTGGGGATGGGAGACTTACAAAGAAGGTTCCCTGACTTCCCCAGGAGAGTGCAGCTCGTAAGGACTAGAATGAATTGGGAATAAATTAGTTTTGTTCCACACCAGAACTCAGAGTGACACCAGCCAACTCAGGAAGAGCGATGCTCATATGTGTACCTGATCCCAAGGGGTCGTTCCCAATGAGGACGCAGCCCTGTGTGGTCTGGACTTCGCTGGGGGCCTGGAGGGGCTTTCCTTTCCCCGTGGTCATGCTTGTCAGAGGATTCCTGGTAATGGAGGAACTGAAGCGAGGAGGGGGAGGAAACAAGTCTGTGTTTTCTTTCTTCTCTTGAGCCAATAAGGCAGAGCAGAAAAACAGACACATTCCTGGGCCAGCCATACAGATTCAAATCTCAGGTCCATCTCTTGCCTGAGTGTGACCTAGGAGCAGGTGTGTAACCTCCTGGGGCCTTGGCCTCCTCCTTCAGGGAGCACGGAAGGTGGTGCTCACAGAGCCCCGTCCTGGGACTGTGGGGAGGAACAGTAGGTCCGTGTGTCTAAAGCCCCCATAGGCTTGCATTCCTGGTGGGGTGAGGAGGGGGCACACGTCTGAGCTCTGCCAACATTGGTCTTTTTTTTTCCAAGAAACTGACCGATAAAATCAGAAGAAGCCAACCTACCGAATCTTGATCTTGGACTTGTGTACTGGAGCTGCCAGGAAATACATTTCTGTTGTTGAAGCCAGTACCAGTCTGTGGTACTTTGTTAAGACAGTCCTGGCAAACACCCGGTCTAATGACATTCTAACAGGCATTATTTGAAATAGGAAGCCTGAAGGAGGCAGGAGTGAGATGGAAACAGATCTCATGGGGTTGTCTGAGAGACCAGCTGATCATCAGATGGGTGCCCACAAGGTCGGAATTATCCCAGTGATGTCCGCATAGTGAGGGCCAGTGGCCTGCCGCTCTGTGAGTTCAGAAAGCCTGGGTCAGTCCACCCACTAAGGACGAAAACCACCATGTTGCCCTTGATGGGGCTTGGCCTCCGTGCCGGGCACACACTCGATGCACACAAGCCTGCTGGCTTCTTCCCAAGAGCAGCTCCCTGGGGTAAGCGTGGCACCTCTTCACAAGTGGGGATGGGAGACTTACAAAGAAGGTTCCCTGACTTCCCCAGGAGAGTGCAGCTCGTAAGGACTAGAATGAATTGGGAATAAATTAGTTTTGTTCCACACCAGAACTCAGAGTGACACCAGCCAACTCAGGAAGAGCGATGCTCATATGTGTACCTGATCCCAAGGGGTCGTTCCCAATGAGGACGCAGCCCTGTGTGGTCTGGACTTCGCTGGGGGCCTGGAGGGGCTTTCCTTTCCCCGTGGTCATGCTTGTCAGAGGATTCCTGGTAATGGAGGAACTGAAGCGAGGAGGGGGAGGAAACAAGTCTGTGTTTTCTTTCTTCTCTTGAGCCAATAAGGCAGAGCAGAAAAACAGACACATTCCTGGGCCAGCCATACAGATTCAAATCTCAGGTCCATCTCTTGCCTGAGTGTGACCTAGGAGCAGGTGTGTAACCTCCTGGGGCCTTGGCCTCCTCCTTCAGGGAGCACGGAAGGTGGTGCTCACAGAGCCCCGTCCTGGGACTGTGGGGAGGAACAGTAGGTCCGTGTGTCTAAAGCCCCCATAGGCTTGCATTCCTGGTGGGGTGAGGAGGGGGCACACGTCTGAGCTCTGCCAACATGTCTCCCTGTCCTTCCCTTTGCTCAACACCATACTCGAATAATCTTGTTTTGTGTATGATTGTTGTTCAGTCACTAAGCCGTGTCCAGCTCTTTGCAACCCCACAGACCGTAACCCATCAGGCTCTTCTGTCCATGGGATTTCCCAGCCAAGAATACTGGCATGGTTTGCTATTTCCTTCTGCAGGGGATCTTTCCAACCCAGGGTTGGTCCCTGAATCTCTTGCGTTAGCAGGCCGATGCTTCACCACTGAGCCACCAGGGCAGACTGCTTTGTGTGTAATTGTCCCCCAAACAGAGCCCAGTCCACAGATTGTAGATCATCCTTGCTGGTGCTTTGGAAAGCAAGCTGTCCACACACACATTCTTCTTATCCACACAGGTGGCTCATCTCCTTCACGGGTGGATTTGGTGACTTGAATATTCTATCCTTCTCTCTTGCTTCTAGGCCTTTGTACATGCATCTAACCTTGTTATGAAACTTCTCCTCCGGCCTCTTTGTTGAATCAACTCCTATTCATCCTTCAAGTGTCAGCTTAAATGCCACCTGCTCAGACAAGCCCACCCTGATTTGATCTTGGTGCCTGGGCTCCCACAGATCCTACCCTAGAAATGGCCATAGCACTCCAATTGGGCCATCTACATAGGGGTTCTTCTCCATACCTTCCCCAAACCCACTGTACTGTGAGTTTACCAAGGGCAGGCATAGGCCCTCATATCCACTCCTGAATCCACAATAAGTATCTGACTCACAATCTGTGCATCACACGTTTCAACTGACTTAAAGCTGATACTATATGTGAGGACAAAAGTGATGGAGGTCACGCTGCGGGCCCTGGTTATCTCTTGTCTGTTTTGCAAGGAGCACCTATAGTTGGTGCTGCTCACTGGGGTGCGAGGAGGAGCAAGGCAGAATCCCCCAAAGGCCAGGCTGCTCTACTTGAGGGACTGGCAAAGGGATGGTTGACTCTCAAGTTCTAGGTTTTGAGCAAAATGAGAATGAGTGAGACGAGGGCCGGTGTGTTCCTTTAAAGCCCCATAGGCTTGCATTCCTGGTGGGGTGAGGAGGGGGCACACGTCTGAGCTCTGCCAACATGTCTCCCTGTCCTTCCCTTTGCTCAACACCATACTCGAATAATCTTGTTTTGTGTATGATTGTTGTTCAGTCACTAAGCCGTGTCCAGCTCTTTGCAACCCCACAGACCGTAACCCATCAGGCTCTTCTGTCCATGGGATTTCCCAGCCAAGAATACTGGCATGGTTTGCTATTTCCTTCTGCAGGGGATCTTTCCAACCCAGGGTTGGTCCCTGAATCTCTTGCGTTAGCAGGCCGATGCTTCACCACTGAGCCACCAGGGCAGACTGCTTTGTGTGTAATTGTCCCCCAAACAGAGCCCAGTCCACAGATTGTAGATCATCCTTGCTGGTGCTTTGGAAAGCAAGCTGTCCACACACACATTCTTCTTATCCACACAGGTGGCTCATCTCCTTCACGGGTGGATTTGGTGACTTGAATATTCTATCCTTCTCTCTTGCTTCTAGGCCTTTGTACATGCATCTAACCTTGTTATGAAACTTCTCCTCCGGCCTCTTTGTTGAATCAACTCCTATTCATCCTTCAAGTGTCAGCTTAAATGCCACCTGCTCAGACAAGCCCACCCTGATTTGATCTTGGTGCCTGGGCTCCCACAGATCCTACCCTAGAAATGGCCATAGCACTCCAATTGGGCCATCTACATAGGGGTTCTTCTCCATACCTTCCCCAAACCCACTGTACTGTGAGTTTACCAAGGGCAGGCATAGGCCCTCATATCCACTCCTGAATCCACAATAAGTATCTGACTCACAATCTGTGCATCACACGTTTCAACTGACTTAAAGCTGATACTATATGTGAGGACAAAAGTGATGGAGGTCACGCTGCGGGCCCTGGTTATCTCTTGTCTGTTTTGCAAGGAGCACCTATAGTTGGTGCTGCTCACTGGGGTGCGAGGAGGAGCAAGGCAGAATCCCCCAAAGGCCAGGCTGCTCTACTTGAGGGACTGGCAAAGGGATGAGCGTTGACTCTCAAGTTCTAGGTTTTGAGCAAAATGAGAATGAGTGAGAACGAGGGCCGAGATCTGAGCAGGTTTGCAAAGGCAAGAACTCTGCAGAAAGGAAGAATGTTGAAGGAGGAGTTTAAGGACGTTCTGTGTGTGGGAGGAGCTGTCGGACCCTCTCGACATCCTCAAAGGGCCTTCCGTAAAGTGAGGGCCCCAGAACAGAGCCAGCACGCCCATCACCCAGCAGTTGTCAAAAATGCAGATTCTCTGGCTCCGCCCGGGACCTGTTGTTTCAGAAACCGTGGGGGTGGACTCAGCCATCTGTGCTTTGGCGAGCCCTCCGGGGGGTTCTGACTCACATTAAAGTTTGGGAACCAACGGCAGTAAAACTCTACACCTCTTTCAGTTGCTCCGTAGAACTGCTCTTGTGCTCCGTCTGGGGAGAGCCCCCCTGTGAAGAGCTAGGCTTCGGGTCGAGCAGCCTGGCCAAGGGCCGGTCCCACTTACTTGCAAGCTCTTGGTGTGTATGTGCTTCCATCTAACCTCGGGGTACTGCCAACAGCCTCTGTTGGACAGAGAAACAGGCTCAGAGAGGTAAGGAGCTTGCTCAGCAGGCATCAGTGGAATGAATAAGTCAGGCTTTGGGGTTGAGATCCGGTTGCCAGCATGGTTTGTGCTTTGTAAATCTGTTGTCCCTCGGAGTCCAGGTATTTTGGCCTGTGAAATAGAAACATGGGTGCCTTGAGCCAGCAATGGGGTCACACATGCGGAAGGCAGATGTGAAGAGCCTCATACAGGAGATGCAGCAGAAGTGCATGGTCTTGGTGCTTACTAGGGACATGGTATCACTAATTTCATACTTGTACGAATTTGGGGATTGCTGACTCCAAGAGGTATTGTGCAAGACTTGGGGAGAGTTAGAGAGAGAGAGAGGATGCCTTTTTGCAAAGCCTTTTTGCTCAGTAAGGCATTTTGGAGGAAGCCTTTGTCTGTGTCTGATTCCTGTGTGTTTATTCAAGACTGGAAGAAAAGTCAACAATCTGTGTCTTGGATGATATTGCGGCAAACGTGTGGTTTGCAAACTTGGCTGCCAGTTAGAATCCCTGAGCCGTTTGAAAACAATGTCAGTGTCCTGGGTGCACTCCAGACCAGTGACTTTATAGAGTCTCTGTGTAGGGCCTGGGCTGCTGGCAAGGTTTCCAAGAAATTACTGCCAATGAGGATGACAAAGCATTAAAAGTAAAACTCAAAAAATTGTTCTAAAGAGACGGGGAGAGGGGAGATTCCATGTGTTGAGCATCTTTTCTTCCATGGTCACATCTTCTGATCTCAGTTGGGAAAGCTTCTTGGCTTTCCAGGGCCCATGTGATTAGACTGATAATACAGTTTAGTCCCAGACAGACCAGGATAATCTTCTTATCCCAAGGTTCTTCACTTAAGCACATGTGCACAGTCCCTTTTGACTTGTCAAATGATGTATTCACAGGTCCTGGGGGTGAAGGCCAGTATATTTGAGGGGCCATTATTCTGTATGGACTCCCTTGGTGGCTCAGATGGTAAAGAATCTGCCTGTAGTGGGGGAGACCTGGATTCGATCCGTGGGTTGGGAAGATCCTCTGGAGAAAGGAATGGCTACCCACTCCAGTATTCTTGACTGGAGAATTCCATGGCTCATCCATGGGTCACAAAGAGTTAAACACGACTCAGCGACTTTCACTTCACTTTTGTTCTGCATACCTCAAGTTCTGAGTTCAGTAGGGGCTTGGTGAAAGTTAGCTATGTTAATTTCATTCAGTTCTAGCAATGACTTGGAGAGGTAGAGGCTATTATCCTGCCTCATTTCTATCACATCCTTGATGTTTGGCCTTGGACTGGTGACTTCGCATCTCTGAACCTCAGTCCCCTGCTCTGTATAATAGGAGATAATAGCACCTATCTTATCGTGTCATCTTTGATGGTGAAGTGAATTATTTGGAAGCAAGTGCTTAGACCATTGGCTGGTATACAGTAGACTTCCAATAGGCATGATCTAAAATAATAGTAAAATAATGACAACATTATCATCTTCATCTTACGTGGCACAGAGAATTAGGTCATTCAAGGTTTCGAGGTCTGTTTTAGATACAAGTTGATGACTCCAAGTTCTAGGCTTTCTTTTGGAGAAGTGAAAGGTTCTCTGGGGTGGAGAATCGAGGGTGGGCTCCCCAAGAAGCAGATTTCAACTCAGCGAAAGATGTTTCTTTCGGGCAAGGTGTCTGGCAAAAGCATACTCCGTCCCTGAGGGCTGCAGAGAACTCCCACTATGGTCCCTTCTGGAGTCTGTGAGTCTGGCAGAGGAGCAGGCTTGGGGGCCCAGGGAAGGACAGAGAGTCCTCAGAGTGCACCTTGCTGGCTTTCTAGCGGCCTCTAGCAGAAACGGGGCTGGTAGGGGTTCGGAGAGCTTCTTGACAGGGTTCAAGGGCTTCTGTTTCTCTTTGCTCCTGTTCTCCCTTTCTCAGGCAACAGTGGCCTGCGAATAGGTGCTTGGCCGAGGCCGTGTGAGCACGTCAGCCAAGAAGCAGAATCACAGAGGTGGCTTGATCATGGGCCCCTCACCCCCGTTTTACAAATGAAGAAGCTGAGGTCCCTCATCGGTGATGTGGCATTGCTGTGGCGGGGAATGGACACAGGGGGTGGCTCCCAAACCTCCAACTCCTATGTCACTTATGTCATTACCATTCATGCACCGAGGCCAAGCCTGATTTGGGATAGAGAGAGGATAGGCAAAGTTCCACCTTCCTCCAAGGATGCACTGCGGGCCATGGGACAAGGAGTGGAAAAAGCTAATCTTCTACCAGAGAGGGCAGCCCATCATGGGAATTCAGACGATGGTGACCCCTCTCTGGACTGAGAGCCTTAGCTGTCTGGGGGGCATGTTCTGATATACGCCTTCAGCTTGCTCAGCCCGATCCTCTGCTCACAAGACAGAAGCCTCATTCTGGGAGATCTGGGGGGCTCTCAACTAAGACTAGATACAGTGAGTGGTCTCTACGAGTCTCTGGCTCTGCAGGTTGGGTTCGTAGACTGAAACCTTTGAAACTTCTTTCAGGAAGTGCTATTTACAGTCACTGGGAGCAGCCTGCATATTCAGCAAGAGGGTAGTAGCAAAGGGACCGTGGTTTGTCATGTGATGGCAGTTATAGCACCTTTAAAAGCAATGAGCCACAACTAAAATATTAAATTGGAAGACTAAAAAATAACGGTGCGTGAAAAAAGTAGATGCTCGATAATGCCAACAGAAACACATGTATAGTTCTGGAAACAGGTGGATTGTCAATATGTTAAAATAGAGTTATCATATACAGTTTCACTCCTAGGTGTCTGCCAAAAGAACTGAAAACAACTGTTCACACACAATAAGTTGCTTATGAATATTCACAGTAGCATTATTCTTAATAGTCAAAAAGTAGAAGCAATCAATGGATGAGTGGATAAACATTTATGGCATATCCACAACATAGAATATTATTTGGCCGTCAAAAGAATGAAGTCTTGATACATGGAACAACATGGGCGATCCTTGAAAACAAGCTAAGTCAGAGAAGCTAGACTCGAAAGACCAAAAGACCATTCACTGTATTATTCCATTTGTAGGAAATGTCCAGACTAGGCAGATCTGTAGAGGTATAAATAAGATTAGTGTTAGGGGCTGGGAGAGGAGGGAGTGATTGCTTAAAAGTCATGCACAGTGTTTCTTACAGGTGATGAAAGTGTTCTGAAATTGAGCCGTGGTGATGGCTGTACAGCACTGTGAGTATACTAAATGATACTGGATTTAACTCTTTACAATGATTAACATGGTCAGTTTTATTGTGAGTGTTTTATCACAATAAGGAAAAACATACAGAACAACATATATGTAGTCTGTATAAAAAAACCTATATGGAACTGTGTATACCAGTATCAGGACAGTGGTAACTCTGGAATGGTGGAAGGAGGGAGGAGAGAAAAGGCCTCTCAGTTGGGTCTGTAACATTTTATCTCCTTAAAATGTAGTGGAAGTGTATGTGGCAAAATGTCAGACTTGAGAAACGCTGGGTTAGTATGTGAGTATTTACTATGTGGTTTTATGCATTTTTCTGAATATTGGAAATATTATCATAACCAAAAGAGAAAAAGGCCCAGAGGCTGTAAGTATGAGTGTGTCTGCTGCTTCACTGCACTCTGAGAGCAGGTGATTTAGGGAACAGGGAACATTAGATTTCACTGTATTTTTGCCTGGCTGCATTCCATTGTTTTAGCTCCTATTGAAATTAATGATGCAGGGGCCTAATTTTTTCCATCTAGACCTGGAACTTTGACTCTGATCTATGAATTCCATCTTCCAGAGGCATACTGATGGGCTGAGGGTTTTCATCTCAGATAATTGCTTTTCTTCACTTTGTTTGGTGGAAGACACAATTTTCCTTTCACGCCTAAACCATTCATAGATAAGGCAGTAAGCTTGTTTTACCAGTTTGTGATGCTTCAAATGAGTTATTCCATCATCATTACAGGCAATTCTCCAATCTATGGAACCTCTCAGAGATGATGAAGTGGGAGAGGAAAGAAGAGAGGGTGCTAATTTTAGATGTTACCGATTATGTTGCTGAACAAACAAATTCAGAGTATCTCTGGGGATGAGGCAAGAGATGGTTGGGGGCTGTTTGGTTGTTTTTTTTCTCAAAAGATTTAATACCTCTCTGGGTCCTATCCTTTTTCTCTGTAAAATAAAGTGATCATTCTTGTTTCAGAAGCACCTAAGCAATAAAGTTAACTATAATTTAAACACAACCTAGCTAAACTCATATATCCAGCAACAAGCATCATGCCACTGAGGTTTCCATTAGTCAAACCTTTCCTGAGGTTCCGTTTAAGGTCATGTCGTCTGACAAACTCGTGATCAATGGGGGACAGTGGTAATTTCTGGAATTTGGTGGAAAAAGGAAAACATACAGAACAACATATATGTAGTCTGTATAAAAAAACCTATATGGAACTGTGTATACCAGTATCAGGACAGTGGTAACTCTGGAATGGTGGAAGGAGGGAGGAGAGAAAAGGCCTCTCAGTTGGGTCTGTAACATTTTATCTCCTTAAAATGTAGTGGAAGTGTATGTGGCAAAATGTCAGACTTGAGAAACGCTGGGTTAGTATGTGAGTATTTACTATGTGGTTTTATGCATTTTTCTGAATATTGGAAATATTATCATAACCAAAAGAGAAAAAGGCCCAGAGGCTGTAAGTATGAGTGTGTCTGCTGCTTCACTGCACTCTGAGAGCAGGTGATTTAGGGAACAGGGAACATTAGATTTCACTGTATTTTTGCCTGGCTGCATTCCATTGTTTTAGCTCCTATTGAAATTAATGATGCAGGGGCCTAATTTTTTCCATCTAGACCTGGAACTTTGACTCTGATCTATGAATTCCATCTTCCAGAGGCATACTGATGGGCTGAGGGTTTTCATCTCAGATAATTGCTTTTCTTCACTTTGTTTGGTGGAAGACACAATTTTCCTTTCACGCCTAAACCATTCATAGATAAGGCAGTAAGCTTGTTTTACCAGTTTGTGATGCTTCAAATGAGTTATTCCATCATCATTACAGGCAATTCTCCAATCTATGGAACCTCTCAGAGATGATGAAGTGGGAGAGGAAAGAAGAGAGGGTGCTAATTTTAGATGTTACCGATTATGTTGCTGAACAAACAAATTCAGAGTATCTCTGGGGATGAGGCAAGAGATGGTTGGGGGCTGTTTGGTTGTTTTTTTTCTCAAAAGATTTAATACCTCTCTGGGTCCTATCCTTTTTCTCTGTAAAATAAAGTGATCATTCTTGTTTCAGAAGCACCTAAGCAATAAAGTTAACTATAATTTAAACACAACCTAGCTAAACTCATATATCCAGCAACAAGCATCATGCCACTGAGGTTTCCATTAGTCAAACCTTTCCTGAGGTTCCGTTTAAGGTCATGTCGTCTGACAAACTCACTTTATAGATGAGGAAACCGAGGCCCAGTTTGGCAACAACTCTTTTCCAAGATCTCCACATCTGTTTTGCTATTTCAAGGTCAAATTTCTACCTCATTTGTCAATCTCGACTTCAACTATCTATTGTCTAAGTCTAAAAAACCTTTTCTTACAAAGGGCAAATGCTTTGTCTGTTCAGAGTCTTATTTGTTACCATATGAATTTTAGAATTGTATTCTCTTTTTCTGTGAAATATGCCATTGGGATTGTCCTGTTGATACAGTTGAATTTAAATAGATTGCTTTGGATGGAATAGGCAGAACCAATGCTGTCTTCTGATCCATGGAATATCATTTATTTATTTGTGACAAGACAGACAGATCAATGGAGCTAACTTATCTTTGACAAGAGTGTCAAGAATATATAATGGAGAAAAGATAGTCTCTTCCACAAATGTGGTTGGGAAAACTGAAGTCTGCATGCAAAAGATGCAAACTGGAGTTTTATTTTACACCATGCACAAAAGCAACCCAAAATGGATTAATGTCTTAAATGTAAGATCTGAAACTGTAAAATCATAAAAGAAAAAATAAGGGAAAAGCTTCTTGACCTTGGTCGTGGCAGTGATTTCTTTCACGGGACACTAAAAGCCCAGGCAACAAAAGAAAAAATAAGCAGTGGAATTAAAGCAAGCAAAACAGCCTCTGCGCTGATGTGTGGTAGTAAACAACAAAACTCTGAAAAACCCCCCCAAACAACAGAAAAATGGCCTCTGCAAAGGAAACAGTGAACAGAGTAAAAAAGCAACTTATGTAATGGGAGACTTTATTTGCAAACCCTATATCTGACAAAGGGTTAAAATCAAGAATATATAAGGGACTCTCATGACTCAATGGTAAAAACCCCAGAAATACATATAATTTAAAAATGGGCCAACGACGTGGATTGACATTGACATTTATACAATAGAGTAGAAGCAACATCTATCTTTTCTAAAACGGACATCTTTTATTTCCAAAATACACCAGGCTGTGAGGCTGTGGGTGAGGATGCAACAAGCATCATGCCACTGAGGTTTCCATTAGTCAAACCTTTCCTGAGGTTCCGTTTAAGGTCATGTCGTCTGACAAACTCACTTTATAGATGAGGAAACCGAGGCCCAGTTTGGCAACAACTCTTTTCCAAGATCTCCACATCTGTTTTGCTATTTCAAGGTCAAATTTCTACCTCATTTGTCAATCTCGACTTCAACTATCTATTGTCTAAGTCTAAAAAACCTTTTCTTACAAAGGGCAAATGCTTTGTCTGTTCAGAGTCTTATTTGTTACCATATGAATTTTAGAATTGTATTCTCTTTTTCTGTGAAATATGCCATTGGGATTGTCCTGTTGATACAGTTGAATTTAAATAGATTGCTTTGGATGGAATAGGCAGAACCAATGCTGTCTTCTGATCCATGGAATATCATTTATTTATTTGTGACAAGACAGACAGATCAATGGAGCTAACTTATCTTTGACAAGAGTGTCAAGAATATATAATGGAGAAAAGATAGTCTCTTCCACAAATGTGGTTGGGAAAACTGAAGTCTGCATGCAAAAGATGCAAACTGGAGTTTTATTTTACACCATGCACAAAAGCAACCCAAAATGGATTAATGTCTTAAATGTAAGATCTGAAACTGTAAAATCATAAAAGAAAAAATAAGGGAAAAGCTTCTTGACCTTGGTCGTGGCAGTGATTTCTTTCACGGGACACTAAAAGCCCAGGCAACAAAAGAAAAAATAAGCAGTGGAATTAAAGCAAGCAAAACAGCCTCTGCGCTGATGTGTGGTAGTAAACAACAAAACTCTGAAAAAACCCCCCAAACAACAGAAAAATGGCCTCTGCAAAGGAAACAGTGAACAGAGTAAAAAAGCAACTTATGTAATGGGAGACTTTATTTGCAAACCCTATATCTGACAAAGGGTTAAAATCAAGAATATATAAGGGACTCTCATGACTCAATGGTAAAAACCCCAGAAATACATATAATTTAAAAATGGGCCAACGACGTGGATTGACATTTCCTCGAAGAAGGCATTTATACAATAGAGTAGAAGCAACATCTATCTTTTCTAAAAACGGACATCTTTTATTTCCAAAATACACCAGGCTGTGAGGGCTGTGGGTGAGGGATTGTGCACCTGTGTAATGTACCATAGGGATGGCTTGGCTGTTTCCTTGCTGCTGTGGGTTTGAGAGGGTTTGAACGCCTCACTATCGCATATGGTGTCCTTCTTCAGCAAACCCTCCTCACTCTGGGATTATTGCCTTGGGAACACCCTCTGAGTGGAATTACTTGATGGGTAGGCAGGAGCATTTTTATAGTTCTTGAGCCAGGTGGGCCTGCTACACTCTTAGGTTCTTGACGTTTACCCACTCACAGTCACTCCCCTCTACACTCCAAGGAGGGGACTTTCATGAGATGCTGCCTTATTGGAATTGAGTCTGTGAAAGTGAGCAAGCAGTAGGTCTCCATATAAACAATGTTACCTTGTGAATGTCCTTTTGGATTTCCTGGGTTCAATATGGATGGTTTCCTCAATCCTATTGGCTCAACTTCTAGAGGGCAGAGATGAACAATCAGGTATGGAGGTCTTTGTTGCTTCCTGGAACTTCAAGCATGGCATGGGCCTTCTCTTAGGAAGACAAAGATTTGTCTGCCCATCCATTGTCCATCCTTCATGGGATATTTATTGAGGATCTTTCCTTTGTCTAGGAACTGGGGATAAATGCAGCAAGCAAGACAGACAGGATTCTTAGTCTTATGAAGCAGACAATATGGTGGGGGTGAGAGGGCAGGAAATGGGCAATAAACAAAGAATTCAATAAACAAGGTGATATAATATGAAGTGAAGTATCATGATAGAAATGAAACTGGGCAACAGAATTGAGGGGGCTGCTAATCTGGTCAGGGTAATCAAGGATGATGATGGTTGGTTTGAGGCCTGGTTGGCAAGACGGCCATTGTACACAAATCTTGGGGAACAAGCCTCCAGCAGAAGGAACAGCAAGTGTAAAGATCCTGAGATAAGAAGGAGCTGGCATTGTGCAGGATGACCTACGGGCTGCTAGTTACTGGTAAGGGGACATACAGTAAGTGTCTGGAACCAATGCTCTGAGGATACCAAAGAAGAATTTGAATGAAGAAAAGAAAGACTACCAGGTACATCTGCCACAAGGATTCTCCTACTTCTCTGGGACCCTGGACCAAATGTTCTTTTTCTCTGGGATGTAGATCTTTGAACAATGGGTGGGTTACCTGAATGATCTCTGAAGAGTCCTTCTAGTCTGATCCTCTGTTCTTTCCCAGACTGTCAGATGTATGCCTCACTTGTGCTCATGCGCAAGGTCTAATTCTGATGACGTCCAAAATGGCAGCTCTAGCCACACGTGACAAGGACAACTAAAATTAATGTTAATTCAAATGAACAAAATAGAATATTTAGTTCCTCAGTGACCCTCGCCACATTTCAAGTGCTCAGGAGTGAACTACACAGAGCTACTTTTCTGGAGAGCACAGAGAGAAAATATCTCCATTCTTATGCAAAGTTCTCTTGGACAACACTGACCTAATCTGAAATATAATGAAGCCCATCATCAGGAGGAGAAGCGGCAGAGGTTGAGATGGTTGGATGGCATGATCGACATGGGTTTAGAGCAGGAGGAGATTGTCACCTTGGGATATTTATTGAGGATTTCCTTTGTCTAGGAACTGGGGATAAATGCAGCAAGGCCCAAGACAGATTTGTCTGCCCATCCATTGTCCATCCTTCATGGGATATTTATTGAGGATCTTTCCTTTGTCTAGGAACTGGGGATAAATGCAGCAAGCAAGACAGACAGGATTCTTAGTCTTATGAAGCAGACAATATGGTGGGGGTGAGAGGGCAGGAAATGGGCAATAAACAAAGAATTCAATAAACAAGGTGATATAATATGAAGTGAAGTATCATGATAGAAATGAAACTGGGCAACAGAATTGAGGGGGCTGCTAATCTGGTCAGGGTAATCAAGGATGATGATGGTTGGTTTGAGGCCTGGTTGGAAAGGGCGGCCATTGTACACAAATCTTGGGGAACAAGCCTCCAGCAGAAGGAACAGCAAGTGTAAAGATCCTGAGATAAGAAGGAGCTGGCATTGTGCAGGATGACCTACGGGCTGCTAGTTACTGGTAAGGGGACATACAGTAAGTGTCTGGAACCAATGCTCTGAGGATACCAAAGAAGAATTTGAATGAAAAAAAGAAAGACTACCAGGTACATCTGCCACAAGGATTCTCCTACTTCTCTGGGACCCTGGACCAAATGTTCTTTTTCTCTGGGATGTAGATCTTTGAACAATGGGTGGGTTACCTGAATGATCTCTGAAGAGTCCTTCTAGTCTGATCCTCTGTTCTTTCCCAGACTGTCAGATGTATGCCTCACTTGTGCTCATGCGCAAGGTCTAATTCTGATGACGTCCAAAATGGCAGCTCTAGCCACACGTGACAAGGACAACTAAAATTAATGTTAATTCAAATGAACAAAATAGAATATTTAGTTCCTCAGTGACCCTCGCCACATTTCAAGTGCTCAGGAGTGAACTACACAGAGCTACTTTTCTGGAGAGCACAGAGAGAAAATATCTCCATTCTTATGCAAAGTTCTCTTGGACAACACTGACCTAATCTGAAATATAATGAAGCCCATCATCAGGAGGAGAAGCGAGCGGCAGAGGTTGAGATGGTTGGATGGCATGATCGACATGGGTTTGAGCAAGTTTCAGGAGAGAGTGATGGACAGGGAAGCCTGGCGGATTGCAGTCTCTGGGGTTGTAAAGAGTCAGACATGACTTAGTGACTGAGCAACAATCATTTTCCAAAGAAGCCCTGGTGATTGTTACGGGCTGAACTGTGTTCTCCCCAGCTTCACATATTGAGGTCCTAATTCTCACTACTTCAGAATGTCACTAGATTTCCATGTAGGTTTAATGGTGGCCTGGGCTTATGGCATGGGCAAGTGCACTAAATTCTTTGGGAATGCAATTCTGTCCAGTCGTGGCCAGTGGAAATAAACTAGTTTTGACAGCCCTGGGTGTTAACTCAAATTCTTTTGGTATTGATGTGTCAGCCCTGGTCTCCAGTACTTTTCCGTCCTCCATCCTCTGTCACTTGACCTTTGAGGGATGGGTACAGAATTGTCTTTGCAGATTACTTCCTTCCTGTAATTAAGTTTACTGCCTTCCTCTTAGATCCTTAGTGGACATCTTTTTAAAGAAGCAACTGAGCTGTACAGTCTACTCATGGAATAGACATCAGGAAAAAAATTCCTTAGACATCAACAATACAGGATCAGGAGCACAGGAATCAGATTCCTAATCCAACACTGAAGAACGTGGAGTTTAAAAGTGTTATTATATGACATCATTACATCTAATATTATATATACATATGTATCTATAGATATCGTTAGAGTATATTAAGAAAAATCATATTCAAATGGTTAGTGGACTAATCTAATGATTAATGGGCCCTACTACTCAGCAGGGAACTGTTCAAAACCATTGAATTGATCCATATGTTCCCCCCTAATTCTATTCCTTCACCTCTCTTTCAGTAGTAATCTTTACTATGAAATTAGAAAAAAAATAGGAATACTTAGAAAAGTAATGAAGACATTTTTTGGTTCTTTTCATTCCATATTATGCTTTGAGGATTCATCCATGTTGCTTCTAGATATGGTTTCATTTCTTCTTTTATATAGTATTTCATTGTATACATACTCCATCAATTTAATCATCCGTGGTTGGTAGACATTCGAATTCTTCACAGTTTCTGCTATAAACAATGCTATTCTGAACATTTTTGTACATGTCTCTTTTTATACATTGCAAGAATCTCTCAAGGCATGAATGTGTAATGCTTTTACAATTTAAAAAATTTAAAGAATGTAGAGATATAAAATATACTTTCAAATAATTCTACATTATTTGATTAAAATTAAAGTGAATTTTGTTTTGATTTGAAATAATCTAGATATCTTACCTGTAATACCTAAGTTTTAGGACATCCAGAGGGCCAATATTTTGTTGTATTATTAGTATTTCTTATAAATGTCTCATTTCTTAAAACAAGCACAAATAATTTAGAATATTTAGCTCAATAACTTACATCATTGAGGTACCTTTAAAATGTTTTATTTGCGATGCTCTAATCTTCCTTTTATTTTTATGTCTGTATCCTGGTTTCCTGAGTGGCTGGTAAGTACTATGAAGATGCATAATATCCAATGAGGATTTATTGCCTCTGGTGATGGGGAAGGAAGCTGAGACGCAGCAACATTAAGCCTAAAATAACAGCACTGGGAGTCAGGATCTTTAAAGAAGCAAGACTGTACAGTCTAATCAAGGAATAGACATCAGGAAAAAAATTCCTTAGACATCAACAATACAGGATCAGGAGCACAGGAATCAGATTCCTAATCCAACACTGAAGAACGTGGAGTTTAAAAGTGTTATTATATGACATCATTACATCTAATATTATATATACATATGTATCTATAGATATCGTTAGAGTATATTAAGAAAAATCATATTCAAATGGTTAGTGGACTAATCTAATGATTAATGGGCCCTACTACTCAGCAGGGAACTGTTCAAAACCATTGAATTGATCCATATGTTCCCCTAATTCTATTCCTTCACCTCTCTTTCAGTAGTAATCTTTACTATGAAATTAGAAAAAAAATAGGAATACTTAGAAAAGTAATGAAGACATTTTTTGGTTCTTTTCATTCCATATTATGCTTTGAGGATTCATCCATGTTGCTTCTAGATATGGTTTCATTTCTTCTTTTATATAGTATTTCATTGTATACATACTCCATCAATTTAATCATCCGTGGTTGGTAGACATTCGAATTCTTCACAGTTTCTGCTATAAACAATGCTATTCTGAACATTTTTGTACATGTCTATTTTTATACATTGCAAGAATCTCTCAAGGCATGAATGTGTAATGCTTTTACAATTTAAAAAATTTAAAGAATGTAGAGATATAAAATATACTTTCAAATAATTCTACATTATTTGATTAAAATTAAAGTGAATTTTGTTTTGATTTGAAATAATCTAGATATCTTACCTGTAATACCTAAGTTTTAGGACATCCAGAGGGCCAATATTTTGTTGTATTATTAGTATTTCTTATAAATGTCTCATTTCTTAAAACAAGCACAAATAATTTAGAATATTTAGCTCAATAACTTACATCATTGAGGTACCTTTAAAATGTTTTATTTGCGATGCTCTAATCTTCCTTTTATTTTTATGTCTGTATCCTGGTTTCCTGAGTGGCTGGTAAGTACTATGAAGATGCATAATATCCAATGAGGATTTATTGCCTCTGGTGATGGGGAAGGAAGCTGAGACTCAGCAAAATTAAGCCTAAAATAACAGCACTGGGAGTCAGTCTAAAGCCCAGGCACGTCTTGGCGTGTGATGCTGTGGGTCACTGGTGTGCATTGCCTCCTGTTCTGAGACCCACCATCACCTCTTTTGCTATTGGGGTTGGCATAGGAAGAAAACAAATCTTTGCATGGGGCTAGTCATGACATTAAAAGGCTCCTGCTCCTGGGAAGGAAAGCTATGACAAACCTAGACAGCATATTCAAAAGCAGAGACATCACTCTTCTGACATAGGTCTGTATCGTCAAAGTTATAGTTTTTCCAGTAGTCATGTACAATGTGAGAGGTGGATCGAAAAGAGGACTGAGTACTGAAGAATTGATGCTTCAGCATTGTGGTTCTGAGGAAGACTCCTGACAGTCCCTTGGATGGCAAGGAGATTGAACCAGTCAATCCAAAAGGAAATCAATTCTGAATCTTCATTAGAAAGATTGATGGTGAAGCTGAAGCCCCAATACTTTGGTTACCTGATGTAAAGAGCTGACTGATTGGAAAGACCCTAATGCTGGGGAAGACTGAGGGCAGGAGGAGAAGGGAGTGGCAGAGGATGAGATGTTTGGATAGCATCATCAACTCAATGTACCTGAGTTTGGAACAAACTTCAGGAGGACAGGGAAGCCTGGTATGTTGCAGTTCATGGGGTTGCTAAGAGTCAGGCACAACTTAGCAGCTGAACAACAACTGGGCAGCCTGATTGTCTGCTAATTGCTGCTATGTCTTCCATGCCTGCCAGATGCTACTAGGCACTCACTGTTGGGTTTGAACTAATTCTCATAACAGTATAATGTTGAGGGCCAATATGTTTTAGGACATCCAGAGGGCCAATATTTTGTTGTATTATTAGTATTTCTTATAAATGTCTCATTTCTTAAAACAAGCACAAATAATTTAGAATATTTAGCTCAATAACTTACATCATTGAGGTACCTTTAAAATGTTTTATTTGCGATGCTCTAATCTTCCTTTTATTTTTATGTCTGTATCCTGGTTTCCTGAGTGGCTGGTAAGTACTATGAAGATGCATAATATCCAATGAGGATTTATTGCCTCTGGTGATGGGGAAGGAAGCTGAGACTCAGCAAAATTAAGCCTAAAATAACAGCACTGGGAGTCAGTCTAAAGCCCAGGCACGTCTTGGCGTGTGATGCTGTGGGTCACTGGTGTGCATTGCCTCCTGTTCTGAGACCCACCATCACCTCTTTTGCTATTGGGGTTGGCATAGGAAGAAAACAAATCTTTGCATGGGGCTAGTCATGACATTAAAAGGCTCCTGCTCCTGGGAAGGAAAGCTATGACAAACCTAGACAGCATATTCAAAAGCAGAGACATCACTCTTCTGACATAGGTCTGTATCGTCAAAGTTATAGTTTTTCCAGTAGTCATGTACAATGTGAGAGGTGGATCGAAAAGAGGACTGAGTACTGAAGAATTGATGCTTCAGCATTGTGGTTCTGAGGAAGACTCCTGACAGTCCCTTGGATGGCAAGGAGATTGAACCAGTCAATCCAAAAGGAAATCAATTCTGAATCTTCATTAGAAAGATTGATGGTGAAGCTGAAGCCCCAATACTTTGGTTACCTGATGTAAAGAGCTGACTGATTGGAAAGACCCTAATGCTGGGGAAGACTGAGGGCAGGAGGAGAAGGGAGTGGCAGAGGATGAGATGTTTGGATAGCATCATCAACTCAATGTACCTGAGTTTGGAACAAACTTCAGGAGGACAGGGAAGCCTGGTATGTTGCAGTTCATGGGGTTGCTAAGAGTCAGGCACAACTTAGCAGCTGAACAACAACTGGGCAGCCTGATTGTCTGCTAATTGCTGCTATGTCTTCCATGCCTGCCAGATGCTACTAGGCACTCACTGTTGGGTTTGAACTAATTCTCATAACAGTATAATGTTGGTATTATCCCATTTTCCAAGACGAGAAGAATGAGACCCAGTGGGAATACAGTAGTCCCCCCCTTTCTCTGTGGTTTTATTTCATCAGTTTCAGTTACCCATGGCCAACCATGACCCAAACATCTTAAATGGAAAATTCCAGAAGTAAACAATTCATAAGTTTTAAACTGCAACGTAATAAAAACCTGACCTACCCAGGAGGTGACTCCACCCCAAAGGTGACTCGTCTCTGTCCAGCCATTCCCATTTCCACCTGTTAGTCACTTTGTGACCCTCTTGGTTATCAGATTGACTCATGGTATCACAGTGCTTATGTTCAAGGAACCCTTATTTTGCTTAATAATGGCCCCAAAGCACAAGAGGATGGAGGCCGGCCATTTGGATCTGCCACAGAGAAACAGTAAAGTGCTTCCTACAGGTTAAAAGGAGAAAGTTCCTGACTTAACAAGAAAAAAAGAATCATGTGCTGACATTGCTAAGATCTATGGCAAGACAGGATCTTCTATTTGTGAAATTGTGAGGAAGGAAAAAGGAATTTGTGCTAGTTTTGCTTTGGCACCTCAAACTGCAAAGGTTCCTGCCACAGTGTATGAGAAACACTTATTTAAGATGGAAACGGCATTAAATTTGTGGATGGAAGATATTAACAGAAAACAGGTTTCTATCTGTGGTTTCAGGCATCCCCAAGGATAAGGGGATTCCAAAAGGAGGATGAACGCCGAAAAGTGGTTCAAGCCCCAATACTTTGGTTACCTGATGTAAAGAGCTGACTGATTGGAAAGACCCTAATGCTGGGGAAGACTGAGGGCAGGAGGAGAAGGGAGTGGCAGAGGATGAGATGTTTGGATAGCATCATCAACTCAATGTACCTGAGTTTGGAACAAACTTCAGGAGGACAGGGAAGCCTGGTATGTTGCAGTTCATGGGGTTGCTAAGAGTCAGGCACAACTTAGCAGCTGAACAACAACTGGGCAGCCTGATTGTCTGCTAATTGCTGCTATGTCTTCCATGCCTGCCAGATGCTACTAGGCACTCACTGTTGGGTTTGAACTAATTCTCATAACAGTATAATGTTGGTATTATCCCATTTTCCAAGACGAGAAGAATGAGACCCAGTGGGAATACAGTAGTCCCCCACTTTCTCTGTGGTTTTATTTCATCAGTTTCAGTTACCCATGGCCAACCATGACCCAAACATCTTAAATGGAAAATTCCAGAAGTAAACAATTCATAAGTTTTAAACTGCAACGTAATAAAAACCTGACCTACCCAGGAGGTGACTCCACCCCAAAGGTGACTCGTCTCTGTCCAGCCATTCCCATTTCCACCTGTTAGTCACTTTGTGACCCTCTTGGTTATCAGATTGACTCATGGTATCACAGTGCTTATGTTCAAGGAACCCTTATTTTGCTTAATAATGGCCCCAAAGCACAAGAGGATGGAGGCCGGCCATTTGGATCTGCCACAGAGAAACAGTAAAGTGCTTCCTACAGGTTAAAAGGAGAAAGTTCCTGACTTAACAAGAAAAAAAGAATCATGTGCTGACATTGCTAAGATCTATGGCAAGACAGGATCTTCTATTTGTGAAATTGTGAGGAAGGAAAAAGGAATTTGTGCTAGTTTTGCTTTGGCACCTCAAACTGCAAAGGTTCCTGCCACAGTGTATGAGAAACACTTATTTAAGATGGAAACGGCATTAAATTTGTGGATGGAAGATATTAACAGAAAACAGGTTTCTATCTGTGGTTTCAGGCATCCCCAAGGATAAGGGGGATTCCTGGAAAGATCCAAGGACAAGCAGGTAGCAGAGATGGCAGCACTGGGTCTCAAATCCTGGTCTGTCTTACTCACAAACCATCATTCTTCCTAGAAACATCATACTGCCTTCAGAAGGAGAAAATGCTACATGTGCTCGCAACCTGGCGTCACTTTCTATCTGACTGTGATGACAGATACACACTTGTGCTGCTAGAAGGAAGCAGAGTAAGGCCGAAAGTGCTTAGAATGAGCTTGAAAATACACTTTAGAGGTACCTTTGGGTGGATGCTGGGCTCAAACTCAAACAGAACCTTTCATGATTCTGACCTTCAATTCTGAACGGAGGGCCACCTCCTATGATGATTTAGCTAAAAGATGATAAAGATGATCTTCTGAGTGGGGTTGGATTTAAGAAAATGGGCTATGAAATCAGATGAACTTGGCTTCAAATTCTGACTCTTTCAGTTACTAGCTGTTTGATCTCCGATGAGCTGACTGCTGTGAGCCCTGGTTTTTCTATCTCTAAAATGGGGATAATTTATTAGTAGTGTCTTCTGTATAGAGTTTTGGTGGGAGTTGGGTTAAACCATGCAAACCTCTTAGAATAGTGTTACTGTAAATACCCAATACCAGATATTGTAATTGCTGAGTGAAAACAGCCAATAGAGAACTGAATCAGGCTAAATTTCAGGACTCTGTCTAGGCATGGTAGGAACACTCAGACTATTCCATTGTGGGGGATTAAAATGTGTTATCTGGGATGAAGTCTGCTAGGTTCTCTCCTTAACCCTGCAAGGCTGGCAGGACCTGCTCGGCGGCCCCCTTGCGACCCATGAGAGAGCTGGGGGGTGAGTGGGTCCCTCAAGGACCCACCTGCTCTCTCTGTGGACAGACTCTGGAACTTATTTGAGCTCTGTCTTGAATGAAGCCTTCCTTGTGGTTTTTTCAGATCCCAAAGGTATTTAGAGGCTAAAAAAGAAGACTTCTAAGAATTGCTTTGAACAGGACATTTCTCCATGGCAAAGACCCAACATGACCAGCTTCTTTTTATCATTTATTAAGATGAGCACCATTACACCATCACAATACAGGATCTTATGTAAGTCAGACTCTGGTTGGCAGTTGTGTTGATGTGAAGGTAATTTCCGTTTAAGTTCTTTGGATCATTCTATCGTCGTAGACAACCACCTGTGGAAGAGATTGGTGTCTGAAAAAAAACAACAACAAAAAGATTTTCGTAGTTCCTGGAGGATTTTTGTCGTTCCTGGATAAGTCAGACATTCTATTGCTCTTTTCTCTTAGAATTACCTAGTCATGCTGAAGAATATTTTTTAAGTTTCTAAGAAGTTGCCATAGTTATAGCTTGGTTTGTTTGTATTGAAATCAAAACATTGACACGGTAGGTTTTAAAAAGAAGTAAGGCCTTTTTGACAGTAAAACTGGGTGGGGAAATTACCCAGTCTTGGGCAGAGTTCAGTTAGAGTGCTACTTGCTGACGGCATAGTTGAGCTGTGCCGAGTTCAAGGTCACGTGGACCCGGACCATTGCGAGTTTCTGAGTTCTGTGTCAAAATGATCTCTGCTCTGGATGGGTACGAGGGACTGGGGCCTGGCCCTGGCTCCAAGCTGTGCTCTTGGTGTGACCTCAGGAAAGTTAATTTTCCTCTTGGGATCTTATTATTGTCCTATTTTAAAACGAGACTGCTAAGCCTGTGTGGTCTCAAAGAACCCTTTTGCTTCTGTAATTCCAGGATACAGTGAGTTCTGTTTCTGTAGCTTTGTTGCCCATTTGAAAATCATACCCGTTCCATTTAAATCCACCAGAGGGCGATATGACCCATGCTTTGGTCCTGCCACGCCCCTTCTCACCACCGCCCCCCCACGCCCACCTCAGTCTGAGAGACCTGATCACCATGAGCTAGTTCCTGCCTTTCAGGAGAGACAGATGGAAAAAACACTATTTTAGATGTCCCTTAGGCCAGCAGTTGACAAGGGATCTTCCCATCTATGGTTCTTTGGATCTCACATCAGTTCCCTGTGTCAGATATTCTTCCCATTTCACAGACTGGAGAACCAAGGCTCACAATATGCAAAGGGTGTGTCTCAGGCTACATGGGTTTCCAGTGGTGGACTCAGGATCTTATCTCCTCACCCCCACTCATTCCTCTGGTCATTTTGCACTGGGCATCAACAGGCTGCCTCTGTTTCTAAGAATTTTCTGAGCTGAGAAGACAATATATACACAAATGGACTGGGGTAGAATATGAACCCATATTTGATAGAACCTAGGTTAGGAGCTGAGCTGCATGGATAGACTAGAGTTTCTTTTCAATAAAGCTCTCCTTTGGAGATTTAGACTAAATGATCTATAGAACACAGCGGCCGACAGGAGCTCTCGTGGTCTTGGTTCTAAATTGCCGATGGAAGAATCCACTCTGCCTCATTTAAGTAGCAAAGGGATTTTTGAAAGGGTTTTCGGAAATTCTCAGACTCTTCGGGAGGACCAGAGAGCAAGACTCTGAAATATCTGTAGCCAAAATCATGACCAATCTCAGGGTGGGGGCTTTTCCAGGAAAAAAACCGCTGCCCCCACTGCTTGGTACTTCTGGTGTTGGGGACTGGGTACCCGCACGGGAATCACCTTTAACGGAACCGCTTCTGTGTGCAGGGCATACACCTTAGCTCAGCTGGTCCTGCAGGCCTGGTATCATTCCCTCTCATTCACCCTCCTTGCCCAATGAAACCCAGGCTTCTCCATGTCTGGACTCCAACAGAGTGAGAGGTTGTAGGCATCAGGCTGGAGTTTGGGTCTGCTCCCAGTCCAGAGAGGATTTCAGGAGAAGAGGGATGTTCCTGATGCTACTTACTGCCATTGGTAATGCTTTTGTTTTCTACTACCATGGAAAAGGAACAAAGAAAAGAATGTAAATTCTGAGTTTCGATTTATTTGATCCCCTTGGGCCTCTGGGTCTTTCTGAAACATAAAAATAGCCTTGAAAGAAAGGAGTGTTTTCCACTTGACACTCTGTAGGCATTACTCGGATTTGAGTTTCTTTGAATAGAAAATATTTGGACTTGGAAAAGACCGTGATGTAGACTCATCTAATCCCATTAGTTTATTAAGCAGAAAACTGAGGCCCAGAGCAGGAAATTAAGTGCTCAGAGCCACAGAGTGAGACCGTGGCTTTCATCTATCCAGTGATTATTTAGTGAGCGCCAAGGATGTGCCAAGCACAGAACACAGGACAAAACAGAGAACTTCTCGGTTGCCATGGAGCTTTATATAAATGGATTCCCCAGAGGTAGCTTTGCCTCTAGCTCTCCAGTCTTAACTTAATCCGAAGCAAAAATACTTTGAACATTTTTTCTTAATTAAAAAGAACAATAATAAAAAAGGCCATTAGGAAATGCCACTGGAAAAAAGCATGGTTTTGTTAGTTAATAAACAACAAATGAACCTTTCCTTTTCTATCAAACTGCAGTATTTAAAAGAGGACCCAGTGATGATGAAGCTACTCCAGAGTTCTTGTCACCTCACTCACTATTGATGTGGGTGTAAATTAACCTTGGTGAGGAAAAGCAGTATCTATCAAAACACTTTTGACCCAGAATTTATTTTTGAAGACTGCCTCCTAGAAAACATGTATCGGGTATCAAAGGAGCACAGTATGGTTGAAAATAAATGACCCAGCAAGACTCTGAAATATCTGTAGCCAAAATCATGACCAATCTCAGGGTGGGGCTTTTCCAGGAAAAACCGCTGCCCCCACTGCTTGGTACTTCTGGTGTTGGGGACTGGGTACCCGCACGGGAATCACCTTTAACGGAACCGCTTCTGTGTGCAGGGCATACACCTTAGCTCAGCTGGTCCTGCAGGCCTGGTATCATTCCCTCTCATTCACCCTCCTTGCCCAATGAAACCCAGGCTTCTCCATGTCTGGACTCCAACAGAGTGAGAGGTTGTAGGCATCAGGCTGGAGTTTGGGTCTGCTCCCAGTCCAGAGAGGATTTCAGGAGAAGAGGGATGTTCCTGATGCTACTTACTGCCATTGGTAATGCTTTTGTTTTCTACTACCATGGAAAAGGAACAAAGAAAAGAATGTAAATTCTGAGTTTCGATTTATTTGATCCCCTTGGGCCTCTGGGTCTTTCTGAAACATAAAAATAGCCTTGAAAGAAAGGAGTGTTTTCCACTTGACACTCTGTAGGCATTACTCGGATTTGAGTTTCTTTGAATAGAAAATATTTGGACTTGGAAAAGACCGTGATGTAGACTCATCTAATCCCATTAGTTTATTAAGCAGAAAACTGAGGCCCAGAGCAGGAAATTAAGTGCTCAGAGCCACAGAGTGAGACCGTGGCTTTCATCTATCCAGTGATTATTTAGTGAGCGCCAAGGATGTGCCAAGCACAGAACACAGGACAAAACAGAGAACTTCTCGGTTGCCATGGAGCTTTATATAAATGGATTCCCCAGAGGTAGCTTTGCCTCTAGCTCTCCAGTCTTAACTTAATCCGAAGCAAAAATACTTTGAACATTTTTTCTTAATTAAAAAGAACAATAATAAAAAAGGCCATTAGGAAATGCCACTGGAAAAAAGCATGGTTTTGTTAGTTAATAAACAACAAATGAACCTTTCCTTTTCTATCAAACTGCAGTATTTAAAAGAGGACCCAGTGATGATGAAGCTACTCCAGAGTTCTTGTCACCTCACTCACTATTGATGTGGGTGTAAATTAACCTTGGTGAGGAAAAAAAAGCAGTATCTATCAAAACACTTTTGACCCAGAATTTATTTTTGAAGACTGCCTCCTAGAAAAATTACTATGTACATGTCTGGAGGTATATCTAATAAGGAGCACAGTATGGTTGAAAATAAATAGCGACATCTGAAAAACCTGAATGTTTCATAATTGATTGGTTGTAGGAAGCATGCTCTAGTCACTCGGGCAGGTAGGATTATATTTGGGTGTGTATAACAGAAATCGTGAAATAATAGTGACTTAGACGCGTATGGATGGATTTTTCTCTCCTAAAAGGAGCTTGGAGGTAGGGAGTTTGGTATTGGCAGGGAGGAGTTGTGACAAAGTCTTCTGGAGCCCAGGTTCCGTCTGTCTTTGGATACTGCAGTTCTCCGTGCACGCTCAAAGCTGGCTGCTGGAGCTCCAGCTGCTGTTGTATTCTGTTCACACCCCACTGGAACGTGGAACTGGCAAAAGTTAGCATGTCAGCCGCTGACATTTAGTCACTTGTCTATGTATATTTACAAAGAGATTTCGAAGGGTGGGTTTTCGGCTAAGCACATTGCCTGCAGTTCTGGTGTAAGGAGGAAAAGGAAGCATGAATCAGTATGTGTTGGGTAACCCTAAGGTCTTCAAACATTTTTGCTCACGTATCCCCTAAAAGAATTTTGAAAAATTAGAGATTATTTTAAACAGTTTTAGATTATCCCCCCAAATTTTAACTTTTAGTTTTCATCACAGTCATATAGGAATGTGGAGAATAAAATTTCTGGCCCGTTGTAAATATTGAGATAAAAAGAAAACTCTTGTGTTGCTTTTTAAGATATATCCGGTGGAATGTAAATACCACTGTAATATCATAGCCACCATCCTCCATCTAAGAAATAAACAAGCTTTTAAACAGTGGGAAATTTTCTGTCATCCTTTTCTCAAACCACTGCCTCTACAGATTTTTTCTAATATATATCTTCCTGCTTTAGCATTTTTTATGGATCACTTTATGATAGCTCTCAGTCACAATAACATTTATAGAAATGAAATTTTTAAATGACTAGAAGCCTCTAAAGCATTAAAATGTTTCTTTGAAATTATCTAGTTACTGTGTGATCCCTGTGCTTAGTAGCTCAGTTGTGTCAGACTCTGCAACCCAACGGACTACAGCCCACCAGGCTCCTCTGTCCATGGGGATGTATAAGCATAGCATATATTTTGAAAAATGTAAAACAATGTATCTTTTAACAAGAGGGGTGAGACTTTTAAAAAAGGAATTCATGTATCTGCGTATGACTCCAAGTGATAGGAAGTATAAGCATAGCCATCAATTACATTAGTGATTTTATTTTCATAGGTTCAGACACTGAAAACCTTGTTCCACAAATAAAATGGAGATGGAAGGTTTTTAGACCTTTTAAACCAATAGGACCTGTTTGATTCCTGGGTTGGGAAGATCACTTGGTATTGGCAGGGAGGAGTTGTGACAAAGTCTTCTGGAGCCCAGGTTCCGTCTGTCTTTGGATACTGCAGTTCTCCGTGCACGCTCAAAGCTGGCTGCTGGAGCTCCAGCTGCTGTTGTATTCTGTTCACACCCCACTGGAACGTGGAACTGGCAAAAGTTAGCATGTCAGCCGCTGACATTTAGTCACTTGTCTATGTATATTTACAAAGAGATTTCGAAGGGTGGGTTTTCGGCTAAGCACATTGCCTGCAGTTCTGGTGTAAGGAGGAAAAGGAAGCATGAATCAGTATGTGTTGGGTAACCCTAAGGTCTTCAAACATTTTTGCTCACGTATCCCCTAAAAGAATTTTGAAAAATTAGAGATTATTTTAAACAGTTTTAGATTATCCCCCCAAATTTTAACTTTTAGTTTTCATCACAGTCATATAGGAATGTGGAGAATAAAATTTCTGGCCCGTTGTAAATATTGAGATAAAAAGAAAACTCTTGTGTTGCTTTTTAAGATATATCCGGTGGAATGTAAATACCACTGTAATATCATAGCCACCATCCTCCATCTAAGAAATAAACAAGCTTTTAAACAGTGGGAAATTTTCTGTCATCCTTTTCTCAAACCACTGCCTCTACAGATTTTTTCTAATATATATCTTCCTGCTTTAGCATTTTTTATGGATCACTTTATGATAGCTCTCAGTCACAATAACATTTATAGAAATGAAATTTTTAAATGACTAGAAGCCTCTAAAGCATTAAAATGTTTCTTTGAAATTATCTAGTTACTGTGTGATCCCTGTGCTTAGTAGCTCAGTTGTGTCAGACTCTGCAACCCAACGGACTACAGCCCACCAGGCTCCTCTGTCCATGGGGATGTATAAGCATAGCATATATTTTGAAAAATGTAAAACAATGTATCTTTTAACAAGAGGGGTGAGACTTTTAAAAAAGGAATTCATGTATCTGCGTATGACTCCAAGTGATAGGAAGTATAAGCATAGCCATCAATTACATTAGTGATTTTATTTTCATAGGTTCAGACACTGAAAAACCTTGTTCCACAAATAAAATGGAGATGGAAGGAATTATTTTAGAGAAAGCCCTGGTAGTTCAGCTGGTAAAGAATCTGCCTGCAATGCAGGAGACCCCTGTTTGATTCCTGGGTTGGGAAGATCACTTGGAGAAGGGATAGGCTACCCACTCCAGTTTTCTTGGGCTTCCGTGGTGGCTCAGACAGTAAAGAATCTGCCTGCTGTGAAAGACCTGGGTTCGATCCCAGTTTTCTCAGGTTTCCCTGGTGGCTCAGGTGGTAAAGAATCTGCCTGTAATGCAGGAGAGCTGGGTTTGATCCCTGGGTTGGGACCATCCCCTGGAGAAGGGAAAGGCTACCCACTCCAGTATTCTTGCTTGGAAAATTGCATGGACAGAGAGGAGTCTGGCAGGCTACAGTCCACAGGGTTGCAGAGAATCAGACATGCCCGAGTGACCTGACTTTCAACGTCACTCAATTCTCTGAACTCTTTTGAGGGAATGTGAAAAATCACAGAGTCTACCATCAAATATTATTTTTAATCATCTCTCAGTTCAGAACTCACTCTCAGTTTTGTTGAAAACAGGAATTGGAAACCACCTGACTTGTGAAGGAATTTGTTATTCAGTTATTAGCTTCATTGAGTATCTCGAAGTTGACATCAGCATTTTGAATTTTCCCTTTTCTCAACCTGTTTCGTCATCACCACCAGCCACTGGTGATCATCATCATTAGATTCAGGATGGATGAAAAGTGTGTCTTTCCATTCTACAGAGAGAAAAGAATCACTTTGAAAGGAAGTGTGGAAACCTGAAAGATAAGTGCAAAGTTTTACTTTAACTGAAGACGCATTCTCAGGTGCGTCAGTTTGAGAAAAGTATCCAAATGAACATAGATGATCTAGCCACTGATTTCTTTAAGACTCTTCCTGCCCAAGTGCCCCTTGAAATAATCTGAGGGAACCAGCAGGTTTTGCCATGTGTCTCTACAAGGTTATATGATGTAATTATGCAATGCATTCAGTAAATGCTGTATTATTAAAAGAAAATTATAAGGCGTATCATTAATTTAGAAAATGACTACAAACCAGCATGAAGAGTATGACCCCATTTTTGTTATGCTTATGTCTGGAATGTTAAAAATAAATGCTTTTCTCTAAATGAATGAAATAAAAACAATTTAAATCCAAATGTCCTAGGCTTCAAAAACATCTTTTCCCTCTCTCTCTTTCTTCCTTTCTTCTGAAACTTAATAGTTAAATTTGGTTTTTATACTTTAAATTTTAAATTACTTTTATATGTATTTTAAGTTTATTTATAGTATATATTTTAAATTCAGATTTTAAGTATACCTTTCAAATAATTTGGATGAATATACATCAAGACATCAAATGTTTCCATCAACCCAGAAAATTTCCTCATGTCTCTTCCTAGGTCAAATCTCGCCTAATTGGTAATCCCCAGACAACCACTGATTTCACATCTACTGCCATAGGTTATTTTTGTCTGTACTAGAATGCCCTGTAAATGGAATCTTACAGTATGTACTTTTTATGTAATTTGTTTCTTTTACTTAGTATGGTATCCTTAAGCTACAACTGTTATACAATTTGTTACTAATCTGTTTCTTTTAATTGTTGAATAGTATTCCACAGTTTATTTCTTCTATTCATAGACACAAATTCGATTTGAAAAAATGCTTATTTTGGAGCCATTTGAGATTTACAGAGTAGTTGCAAAGATAGTACAGTTTTCCCGGTTGCTAGACGTCTTCTGTTTCAACTGATGAAACAACATTAAAACAATATTAAGTGAAGTCCGTGATGTATTTGAATTCCCCTAGTTCAAAGAGGGAAAGTTGGGGCCATTCTACAGAGAAAGAATCACTTTGAAAGGAAGTGTGGAAACCTGAAAGATAAGAGCAAAGTTTTACTTTAACTGAAGACGCATTCTCAGGTGCGTCAGTTTGAGAAAAGTATCCAAATGAACATAGATGATCTAGCCACTGATTTCTTTAAGACTCTTCCTGCCCAAGTGCCCCTTGAAATAATCTGAGGGAACCAGCAGGTTTTGCCATGTGTCTCTACAAGGTTATATGATGTAATTATGCAATGCATTCAGTAAATGCTGTATTATTAAAAGAAAATTATAAGGCGTATCATTAATTTAGAAAATGACTACAAACCAGCATGAAGAGTATGACCCCATTTTTGTTATGCTTATGTCTGGAATGTTAAAAATAAATGCTTTTCTCTAAATGAATGAAATAAAAACAATTTAAATCCAAATGTCCTAGGCTTCAAAAACATCTTTTCCCTCTCTCTCTTTCTTCCTTTCTTCTGAAACTTAATAGTTAAATTTGGTTTTTATACTTTAAATTTTAAATTACTTTTATATGTATTTTAAGTTTATTTATAGTATATATTTTAAATTCAGATTTTAAGTATACCTTTCAAATAATTTGGATGAATATACATCAAGACATCAAATGTTTCCATCAACCCAGAAAATTTCCTCATGTCTCTTCCTAGGTCAAATCTCGCCTAATTGGTAATCCCCAGACAACCACTGATTTCACATCTACTGCCATAGGTTATTTTTGTCTGTACTAGAATGCCCTGTAAATGGAATCTTACAGTATGTACTTTTTATGTAATTTGTTTCTTTTACTTAGTATGGTATCCTTAAGCTACAACTGTTATACAATTTGTTACTAATCTGTTTCTTTTAATTGTTGAATAGTATTCCACAGTTTATTTCTTCTATTCATAGACACAAATTCGATTTGAAAAAATGCTTATTTTGGAGCCATTTGAGATTTACAGAGTAGTTGCAAAGATAGTACAGTTTTCCCGGTTGCTAGACGTCTTCTGTTTCAACTGATGAAACAACATTAAAACAATATTAAGTGAAGTCCGTGATGTATTTGAATTCCCCAGTTTTCCCCTAAGGACTTTTTGTTGTTGTTCAAGGACACCATTCAGGATATCATATTACATTTAGTGGGTTTTTGGTGGGTTTTTTTGGTGGGTTTTTTTTTTTTGGTTTTGGATTTTTAAGGCTCCTCTGTGCTGTGACAATTTCCAACTTTCCATGGTTTTGATGATCTAGGTGGTACTGAGGTCAGGTTTTTCCATAGATATTCCTTCAGTTGGATTTGTCTGATGTTTCTCTATAATTAGACTGGGCTTATAGTTTTGGGAGGAGGACTGCAGAGGTGATGTGTCATTCTCATTACATCATGTCAAGGGCACCTGCTATCAGTGTGACTTATCACAGATGACGCTAGACTCAATCACTTGGCTGAGATAATGGTTGTCAGATTTCTTCCTAACCATTTCTCCCTTTGATGTACTCTGCTCTCTGGAAGGAAGCTGCTTTGCTCAGCCCGTACTCAAAGCAGTATGGAGCTATGCTCCACTTCCTTGAGGGCAGAATATCCACATAGATCACAGTGGAATTTCTTACCAAGGGAGATTTGTCTGTCCTCCCACATTTATTTCATATCAGTATGGGTTCATATATGTTCGTTTACGTTTTGGGATAAATCCAATACTTACCTATTTTGCTACTAGATATTCTAACTTGGGCCATGGGAGGTCTTTTAGTCAGCTCCCATATCCCTTGGACATTACTCCATTCTTTTGTTTCTTGAGCATCTTCTTACTTTTTGGCACTACATGATACTGTAGGCTCATTCTCTCTATTTTCTGCCATTGGAGAATTGGTCATATCTCCAGGAATCCAGTTTCAGTTTTTTTTTTTTAAATTAAATAATAGTATATATACGCTAATATCTGGGTGCTAGGTTGTGATATCTTTTTTTTTTTTTTAAAGATTTATTTATTTATTTATTTTGGTGGGGGTGGAGTGGGGAGGGAGAGGAGTAGGTGGGCCACTTCTATTGATCTTTCATTTGTCCATTTTCATCCATCTTTGTTCTTTGGCCCATGTGGGCCTCCCATCACGGTGGCCTCTGTTGTCGCAGAGCACCGGCTCTGGGCGCAGGTGCTCCAGAGCTCCACCTCGGTATTTGGACGCATCGGTCCAGCCACTCCATGGCACGTGGGATCTTCCCAGGCCAGGGATTGAACCGGCGCCCCTTACAGTGCAAGGTGGTGTCCTTACCCACTGAACCACCAGGGAAGCCCCTTGTGGTATCTTTTTTATTGACAATTTTTTTTCATTCACAGCTGAGCTCAGAGAGACCCGTTCTGATCCCCTAGTTTAAAATCACATCCCATTCCCAACCAATTGCTCTCTCTGACATAATCTTGAAAATATTTGATAGGATTTTTCACGATTTAATACATTCATCACACACACACTTGAAACCAAGCTAGACATGGTGTTTGGCAACTAGCTTTCTGTCCTTCCACAATTGTTTTGGGAGGAGGACTGCAGAGGTGATGTGTCATTCTCATTACATCATGTCAAGGGCACCTGCTATCAGTGTGACTTATCACAGATGACGCTAGACTCAATCACTTGGCTGAGATAATGGTTGTCAGATTTCTTCCTAACCATTTCTCCCTTTGATGTACTCTGCTCTCTGGAAGGAAGCTGCTTTGCTCAGCCCGTACTCAAAGCAGTATGGAGCTATGCTCCACTTCCTTGAGGGCAGAATATCCACATAGATCACAGTGGAATTTCTTACCAAGGGAGATTTGTCTGTCCTCCCACATTTATTTCATATCAGTATGGGTTCATATATGTTCGTTTACGTTTTGGGATAAATCCAATACTTACCTATTTTGCTACTAGATATTCTAACTTGGGCCATGGGAGGTCTTTTAGTCAGCTCCCATATCCCTTGGACATTACTCCATTCTTTTGTTTCTTGAGCATCTTCTTACTTTTTGGCACTACATGATACTGTAGGCTCATTCTCTCTATTTTCTGCCATTGGAGAATTGGTCATATCTCCAGGGAATCCAGTTTCAGTTTTTTTTTTTTAAATTAAATAATAGTATATATACGCTAATATCTGGGTGCTAGGTTGTGATATCTTTTTTTTTTTTTTAAAGATTTATTTATTTATTTATTTTGGTGGGGGTGGAGTGGGGAGGGAGAGGAGTAGGTGGGCCACTTCTATTGATCTTTCATTTGTCCATTTTCATCCATCTTTGTTCTTTGGCCCATGTGGGCCTCCCATCACGGTGGCCTCTGTTGTCGCAGAGCACCGGCTCTGGGCGCAGGTGCTCCAGAGCTCCACCTCGGTATTTGGACGCATCGGTCCAGCCACTCCATGGCACGTGGGATCTTCCCAGGCCAGGGATTGAACCGGCGCCCCTTACAGTGCAAGGTGGTGTCCTTACCCACTGAACCACCAGGGAAGCCCCTTGTGGTATCTTTTTTATTGACAATTTTTTTTCATTCACAGCTGAGCTCAGAGAGACCCGTTCTGATCCCCTAGTTTAAAATCACATCCCATTCCCAACCAATTGCTCTCTCTGACATAATCTTGAAAATATTTGATAGGATTTTTCACGATTTAATACATTCATCACACACACACTTGAAACCAAGCTAGACATGGTGTTTGGCAACTAGCTTTCTGTACTTCCACAATTCCAGAATATATTATAGATATTTTTCCAGATAAATATATATGACTTTATCTAATTAAAAAAAACAAACCCATTTGGTATTCTTTCTTCCTCTCTGTCTCTATGCACACACATGTAATCATTTTTAAACTGATGGAACAATAGAGAATTTCAAATTTCCTGTTACAAACACACTACAAAGAATGTGTACATCTTTGTGAATTCTTCATTGTTTAAAAGTGGCTAATAATTTTTTTACAAAATAATTTACGAAGGTCTTTTTAGGTGTATTAAAGCATACTTAACCTCAGAAATTGATAAGCTAGCTGTTACTATAGCTTTCCTCTTACAGATGAGAAAGGCTAACACAGAGCCAGAAGATGTTTTCAGCATGACATACCTAGTGGGGGGCAGAGTCTGGATTTATCTGAGTTCAGACAAGATTGAAATATTAGGTAATTCTTCTATTAAAAAAAGCATTTGAAGGGAAAAAGATAAATACATATTTCTAAAATTACTCAAACATATTCATATCCAAACTAGCTTTCCAAATGCTCTCTTTAGGCTTTTAGTCTATAATTCTGCCCCACATCTGGCAAAAATAAGATTTTCTGCTTCTTAAAAGACTTAGATGGTTAATCCTATAATAGAAATATTTCCCAAAGGAACATATATTTCTCTACTTTGATATCCAGAACCTTCTTATTTTTAAGTAGCCATGCACACTATTTACCAAGTATTTCCAGATCTTTGCTTCCTGGATATGTGGTAAAAATACATTTCCTCTAACTTCGAGTTTAAATGTACTGATATCAGTTCCTTTAACCAAAGAAATATCACCAGATGTGATGTATGTCAACCTCCTGGGGATGCAAACTGGACAAGTAGTGTGAACCAGAAATAAACTCTGCTGGTGTTAGGCCATCAACAAATGTTAGCTGCAGTAATGGATAAACCCTTAAAATCACATCCCATTCCCAACCAATTGCTCTCTCTGACATAATCTTGAAAATATTTGATAGGATTTTTCACGATTTAATACATTCATCACACACACACTTGAAACCAAGCTAGACATGGTGTTTGGCAACTAGCTTTCTGTACTTCCACAATTCCAGAATATATTATAGATATTTTTCCAGATAAATATATATGACTTTATCTAATTAAAAAAAACAAACCCATTTGGTATTCTTTCTTCCTCTCTGTCTCTATGCACACACATGTAATCATTTTTAAACTGATGGAACAATAGAGAATTTCAAATTTCCTGTTACAAACACACTACAAAGAATGTGTACATCTTTGTGAATTCTTCATTGTTTAAAAGTGGCTAATAATTTTTACAAAATAATTTACGAAGGTCTTTTTAGGTGTATTAAAGCATACTTAACCTCAGAAATTGATAAGCTAGCTGTTACTATAGCTTTCCTCTTACAGATGAGAAAGGCTAACACAGAGCCAGAAGATGTTTTCAGCATGACATACCTAGTGGGGGGCAGAGTCTGGATTTATCTGAGTTCAGACAAGATTGAAATATTAGGTAATTCTTCTATTAAAAAAAGCATTTGAAGGGAAAAAGATAAATACATATTTCTAAAATTACTCAAACATATTCATATCCAAACTAGCTTTCCAAATGCTCTCTTTAGGCTTTTAGTCTATAATTCTGCCCCACATCTGGCAAAAATAAGATTTTCTGCTTCTTAAAAGACTTAGATGGTTAATCCTATAATAGAAATATTTCCCAAAGGAACATATATTTCTCTACTTTGATATCCAGAACCTTCTTATTTTTAAGTAGCCATGCACACTATTTACCAAGTATTTCCAGATCTTTGCTTCCTGGATATGTGGTAAAAATACATTTCCTCTAACTTCGAGTTTAAATGTACTGATATCAGTTCCTTTAACCAAAGAAATATCACCAGATGTGATGTATGTCAACCTCCTGGGGATGCAAACTGGACAAGTAGTGTGAACCAGAAATAAACTCTGCTGGTGTTAGGCCATCAACAAATGTTAGCTGCAGTAATGGATAAACCCTTAAACGTTGATGAGCTTCTGATAGTAGAATTTTATTTCTCAAAGTGTATTGAGACAGCACTGTATCCATGCAATGATTCTAGAAACCATGCAACATGTCATCTTCAACGTGTGAGTTCCAAGATTCTTTTGGCTATGGCATAGAGATGTGGGAAAATGATGAATCACACAGGATTTTTGTGGGCCAGAGTTTCCGTTCGTCAGGACTCATAGCCTTACCTGCAAGGGAGTCTGGGAAATAGTCCATATGTATGAACAATAAAAAGAGAAATGAGTTTCTTCAAGGTCTGTGTCTTTGCTACTCTGAGTCTCTTCTCCTACTATGTGTAAAATATGGAAAATAAGTTCTGTTTTATGGCTTGTCATGAGGATTGAGGAGATGCCATGTGAGAAGCACTCATATGGTATCTGGTATATATGGATTGCTCAAAGATGTCTGGTTTCCCCATCTTTTGAACTTGTGACTTAATTTGGGTTTTGTACATAAAACTTCTCTGGCTGATAAGGAGTCTTTAGCCCTGAGCTTTCCATTGCTCTAGGGATGATGGCTGGCATATGGGTGTTTGATACAGATCTGGTAGTTGATTGCATTTGGTGAGAAAGGGAGAAGACTGAAGCTTGCATACTCCCAAAGACCGGAAATTACAGCCATCAGAGAGGATGAGTTGATCTAAGCCCAGCTCTGAGCAGGGAGAAGTGGTTTAACAATTGTGGTGCCATGCTGTTCTTTTTGGCATGATTGCTTGAAGAAGCAAAGGGTGTGGACATTGCTGTGACACCAGGACTCTGGTGACCAAGGCGCTGTGGGTGTGCAAGGTGAGGCTAGGGAGTAGGTGGGGACAGTTCTCCCAGAAGAGGAAATGATACCTTTTGACTGATTTTTCTCCCTCTGTATAGGGACAGTTTTTGCCATGGTTGTAAGACTGGCGAATTGCGTGGTGGAGTTGAAGAAAGTCAAGGTCCCAACCCAGTCGGATGGGGAATTTGAGCTAGATAGAAGTGATTCTGGGTGATCTCTCTTGGATTTTCTTCCTTTGTTCCCCTAAACAGGAAGTGCAAGCTTCCAGGGTGATATGATCAACCCAAGCTGGCCTGTTGGGAATTCCTTGTTCCTGGGGGCTCCCACAGCAAGAGGAGTTCGATTCAGCTCCACTTCTTTCTGACTTTCTGGATTTTTGTTAATGTCCTCATTTTTGAGATGGGAAGAGTGCTATCTATCTTAAAGAGTTGTTATAAGTGGTATATAAACAATGTAAAGTATTAAATACACCATTTTACTCTTCCCTGAGCCATACCTATTTTATACCCGAGGTCACCTAGCTGTGAAAGTAGCACTGTTATGCATCAATTGCTCCAGCCAGAACCTGGGCATCATACTTGCATGTTCTTCTCCAAGCACTACATTCTATCAGTTGCCAACGCCTGCTGAATATGCCTTCTTTATGTCTCTGATCTTCATGTTTTTCTCTGTCTCTGACATTACCTGAGCCTAGGCCACAACCCTCCTACTTGATCTTCCTGACTCTTCTCTTGATCCTAACCAATTCTTTGTCTTGAGTGCAGCCAGCATAATCTTCCCAAGCTGGAAATTATATCAAGTTCTTCCCCTGTTTCAAGTCCATTCATGGCTCTCCAGGACCCCTAGATAAAGTCCACAGTCATTGACTTGGCCCAAAGCTCTTCTTGTCTCTGGCTGCATCTACCTCTTCAGCCTCATCTTTTTTTTTTTTTAAAGATTTATTTATTTATTTATTTTTGGGTGGGGGTTGGGTTGGGGAGGGAGGGAAGTGGGCGGGCCACTTCTATTGGTCTTTCATTTCTCTATTTTCATCCGTCTTTGTTCTTTGGTTCCTGTGGGCCTCCCATCGTGGTGGCGTCTGTCATTTCAGAGTGCCGGCTCTGGGCGCATGCGCTCCAGAGCTCCGTCTCGGTAATTGGACACATCGGTCCAGCCACTCCACGGCACGTGGGATCTTCCCAGGCCAGGGATCGAACCGGCGCCCCTTGCACTGCAAGGCGGTGTCCTTACCCACTGGACCAACCTCATCTTTTTTTGTACTTCTCAAATCTACCCGGTGGTCTTCTCTTGGTCAGACTGAGTCCCCATTGGTTCCCCCAAGATACCAGTCTGCCTTGTACCTCAGGCCTTTGGTTGTGCTCTCTCCTCTACTTAAAACTCTCTTTGCCAGGCTGACTCCTTTTCAGCCTGGGAGGACTAGCATTGTGATCCTTTCTGTTGAGAAACTTGCTTGTGATCCTCTTTTCATTCTTTCCTGAACCATCTGATTCCTTATTGTCTCCCATAGTGGGGCATAAGCTCCTTGAAGTCATGGCTAGCCATGAACTAGGACACATAGGCCTTAAGCTGAAATTGTTAGAGTGAATTGAAAAGAGTTGAACAACGTGTAGTCTCTTTTCTGAAAAAGTTCCCAGTCAAGACAAGGACAATAAGTACCAGTGTTAATAACCGTATACTAACACTACTGGATACCTGTTTTCTTTTTTCTGAATGAAGCAGATTGGTCTGAAATAGCATATTTTCATGTCACTGGAAGTTACTAGCCAACTTTGGGTTGGAGCTAGCACCCTGTTGCATTACTAGACACTCCAAACTTGTTTAAGAAAGTTTAGACCTTGGTGAAGGACTTCCTGTGTGCCTCCAGGTGCCAGAACTGAACAAAGTTGATGGCCTTCATTAGTGAGAAGTGAAGGAATGGGGCCTAAGAATCAGGAGAAGTACTGCGAGGGGAATACTGGTTTTGTGTAGTCTCAACTCTCCCTCCTCTTTCCCTGCCCTCACGGAAGGTCATTTGACTTGTTTCTCTCCTTCCTGAAATACTGGGAAAGCCCAACATCTGTTCCGTCACCCTCCTGTTCAAGTTGGGAGGGCAATTTATTTCACTTCTGAAATCTCTGAACATCTGGACCTGTATAGTACTTAGTACCATAAGGCCAATGATGTTGGTTGTGGAGAAAGGGGTAGATGAGGGTTGGTGGATCTGAGAGAGGAAGGGTGGGTGAGCTGCATTCCTACTGTAATACAGGGGATTTTCCCTTGGGTGGAGTGAACCTCCTGAAGGTGCCTGTGGCTTAAACCTTTCTGCTGATTCCTCTAAGTGGACCATTGATGGGGGAGAGGCCTCCGAAGGGAGAGGAAGATGTCAGGCCTCAACAGGGCCTCCGAGTCAGGGGATTAGGCACAGGGCAATGCTCAGAGAACCACCTCCACTCCCACAAAGAACTACAAACAATCTGTACAAGACAGCCTGAATTTGAACACTGGTCCCTAAAGAGAAACAGCCAGCACTTTCAGAGGCAGACCGAGAAACAGAGACAACAAAATACAAGGGTCGCCTGCATCTCAAAAGATTCCAGTAGGTTTGCTCGCAAAAGGGGAAAGAGTCATGAACAACGAAGAAAACAGCCACTTTCTCCACCAGTAGTTGGCTGACAACAAACATCAACTTCTTTCTCCCTCGTTCCCGTCCCATCAGAGGAAGTAAGCCAGAGGAAGTAAGTCAGGGACGAGGAAGGGAAGAATGTGTACTGTATACAATTCCTTCTGTTCCACACTGCTGAAACCACGAGCACAACCTGGGCTGGGGCACAAGGAAGAGAATTCTTATGAGGACAATTCAAAAATATTGGGTTGGCCAAAAAGTTTGTTCGGTTTTTCCATCCAATGGCTTTAGTAGCGCTTAGCTGTTTTTGACTTCATTGGAAACAATTTTGTTAGTATTGTGACAGCTGTCATATCATTGTGCATTTAAAACAAACTTATCAAAATTGATGAATGTTTATGGAGCCATTTGAATATTGGATGGAAGTTAAAAAAAAGCAACATTTGTGTCATATTATGCTTTACCATTTCCAGAAAGGTAAAAATGCAACTGAAATGCAGACAAAGACTTGTATAGTGTATGGAGAAGGTGCTGTGGCTGACTGAATGTGTGAAAAGTGCTTTACAAAGTTTCATACCAGAGATTTCTTCCTGAATGATGCTCCACTGTTCAGTAAACCGATTGAAGTTGACAGCAATCAAATCGAGACATTAACTGAGAACAATCAACATTATACCATGTAGGAGATAGCCAACTACTCAGAATATCCAAATCAAGCATTGAAAATTATTTGGACAAGCTTGGTTATGTTAGTTGCTTTGATGTTTGGGTTTTTAGTTAAAGGTGCCTGTGGCTTAAACCTTTCTGCTGATTCCTCTAAGTGGACCATTGATGGGGGAGAGGCCTCCGAAGGGAGAGGAAGATGTCAGGCCTCAACAGGGCCTCCGAGTCAGGGGATTAGGCACAGGGCAATGCTCAGAGAACCACCTCCACTCCCACAAAGAACTACAAACAATCTGTACAAGACAGCCTGAATTTGAACACTGGTCCCTAAAGAGAAACAGCCAGCACTTTCAGAGGCAGACCGAGAAACAGAGACAACAAAATACAAGGGTCGCCTGCATCTCAAAAGATTCCAGTAGGTTTGCTCGCAAAAGGGGAAAGAGTCATGAACAACGAAGAAAACAGCCACTTTCTCCACCAGTAGTTGGCTGACAACAAACATCAACTTCTTTCTCCCTCGTTCCCGTCCCATCAGAGGAAGTAAGCCAGAGGAAGTAAGTCAGGGACGAGGAAGGGAAGAATGTGTACTGTATACAATTCCTTCTGTTCCACACTGCTGAAACCACGAGCACAACCTGGGCTGGGGCACAAGGAAGAGAATTCTTATGAGACGAATTCAAAAATATTGGGTTGGCCAAAAAGTTTGTTCGGTTTTTCCATCCAATGGCTTTAGTAGCGCTTAGCTGTTTTTGACTTCATTGGAAACAATTTTGTTAGTATTGTGACAGCTGTCATATCATTGTGCATTTAAAACAAACTTATCAAAATTGATGAATGTTTATGGAGCCATTTGAATATTGGATGGAAGTTAAAAAAAAGCAACATTTGTGTCATATTATGCTTTACCATTTCCAGAAAGGTAAAAATGCAACTGAAATGCAGACAAAGACTTGTATAGTGTATGGAGAAGGTGCTGTGGCTGACTGAATGTGTGAAAAGTGCTTTACAAAGTTTCATACCAGAGATTTCTTCCTGAATGATGCTCCACTGTTCAGTAAACCGATTGAAGTTGACAGCAATCAAATCGAGACATTAACTGAGAACAATCAACATTATACCATGTAGGAGATAGCCAACTACTCAGAATATCCAAATCAAGCATTGAAAATTATTTGGACAAGCTTGGTTATGTTAGTTGCTTTGATGTTTGGGTTCCATTTAAGTTAAAGAAAAGTTCTTGACCATATTTCTGCATGTGACTCTCTACTTAAATGTAATGAAACATTCTGTTTTTAAAATAGTCAGGAGTGATGAAAAGTGGATACTGTACAATAATGTGGAATGAAAGAGATCGTGGGACAAGTGAAATGGACCACCAACAATGGCACCAAAGGCTGGTCTTTATCCAAAGAAGGAGATAGGGGGATTGGAAAGGGGTCCTCTGTTATGAGCTCCTTCCAGAAAACCAATTAATTCCAACAAATATGCTTTCAATTAGACCAAATGAAAGCATCACTTGAGGGAAAACATCTGAAATTAGTCAATAGTAAATGCATAATCTTCTACCACAATAACGTAAGACCTTTTGTTTCTTTGACAGCCAGGCAAACAACTCTACAGCTTGGCTGGAAACTTCTGATAAAATTCACCATATTCACCAGGCATCATACCTTTGGATGTCCATTCATCTTGGTCTTCACAAAATTCTCTTAATGAAAATATTTGAATTTCCTGGAAGACTGTAAAAGGCACCTGGAACAGTTCTTTGCTCAAAAAGATAAAGACTTTTGGGAAGATGAAATTATGAAGTTGCCTGAAAAATGGCAGAAGGGAGGGGAACAAAATGGTGGTACATTGTTCAACACAGTTCTTGGTGAAAACAAAAAATGTGTCTTTATGCCTCTTCAAAGAGGACATACAGATGGCCCAAAAGCACATGAAACGATGCTCAACCTCACTTATTATTAGAGAAATGCAAATTAAAACTACAATGAGATATCACCTCACACCCGTCAGAATGGCCATCTTCAAGAAATCTGCAGACAATAAGTGCTGGAGAGGGTGCGGAGAAAAGGGAACCCTCTTGCATTGCTGGTGGGAATGTAAATTGATACAGCCTCTATGGAAGACAGTCTGGAGATTTCTTAAAAAACTAAAAATAGAAGCACCCTATGACCCAGCAATCCCACTCTTAGGCTTATATCCTGATGAAATCAAAATTGAAAGAAGCACCTGTACCCCAATGTTCATTGCAGCTCTCTATACAATAGCCAAAACATGGAAGCAACCTAGATGTCCATCGACGAATGAATGGATCCAGAAGCCCTGGTACATATATACAATGGAATACTACTCAGCTGTTAAAAGAAATGCAGAAAACTCAATCCTAATGAAGTGGCTGGCTCTAGAACCTATCATAAAAAGTGAAGTAAGTCAAAAAGAGAAAGACAAATACAGTATACTAACACACATATATGGAATCTAGTAGGACGGTCTTGATATCACACACAGGGAACTCATGAAAAAAAAAAAAAAAGACAGAGCATAGACATAGGGACATCGTGGTGAATAAATAGGGAGGGGGAAGCATGGAGGAAGTAACAAGGAAACCTATAGTGTTATGTGTGGAAAAGATAGCTAGTGTCACAGTGCTAAGGGAATAGGAGTGCTTACAATGGCTTGGGGCAAAGGTCTGGAAGGGTGGGTGCATCTAAATATAATGCATAATCTTCTTGAAGTTTTCTTTGACAGCCAGGCAAACAACTCTACAGCTTGGCTGGAAACTTCTGATAAAATTCACCATATTCACCAGGCATCATACCTTTGGATGTCCATTCATCTTGGTCTTCACAAAATTCTCTTAATGAAAATATTTGAATTTCCTGGAAGACTGTAAAAGGCACCTGGAACAGTTCTTTGCTCAAAAAGATAAAGACTTTTGGGAAGATGAAATTATGAAGTTGCCTGAAAAATGGCAGAAGGGAGGGGAACAAAATGGTGGTACATTGTTCAACACAGTTCTTGGTGAAAACAAAAAATGTGTCTTTATGCCTCTTCAAAGAGGACATACAGATGGCCCAAAAGCACATGAAACGATGCTCAACCTCACTTATTATTAGAGAAATGCAAATTAAAACTACAATGAGATATCACCTCACACCCGTCAGAATGGCCATCTTCAAGAAATCTGCAGACAATAAGTGCTGGAGAGGTGCGGAGAAAGGGAACCCTCTTGCATTGCTGGTGGGAATGTAAATTGATACAGCCTCTATGGAAGACAGTCTGGAGATTTCTTAAAAAACTAAAAATAGAAGCACCCTATGACCCAGCAATCCCACTCTTAGGCTTATATCCTGATGAAATCAAAATTGAAAGAAGCACCTGTACCCCAATGTTCATTGCAGCTCTCTATACAATAGCCAAAACATGGAAGCAACCTAGATGTCCATCGACGAATGAATGGATCCAGAAGCCCTGGTACATATATACAATGGAATACTACTCAGCTGTTAAAAGAAATGCAGAAAACTCAATCCTAATGAAGTGGCTGGCTCTAGAACCTATCATAAAAAGTGAAGTAAGTCAAAAAGAGAAAGACAAATACAGTATACTAACACACATATATGGAATCTAGTAGGACGGTCTTGATATCACACACAGGGAACTCATGAAAAAAAAAAAAAAAGACAGAGCATAGACATAGGGACATCGTGGTGAATAAATAGGGAGGGGGAAGCATGGAGGAAGTAACAAGGAAACCTATAGTGTTATGTGTGGAAAAGATAGCTAGTGTCACAGTGCTAAGGGAATAGGAGTGCTTACAATGGCTTGGGGCAAAGGTCTGGAGGGTGGGATGGGGGATCTGGGTGGGTGGGGACCATGGATATGCATATGACTGATCTGGGAACATACATGTATGTGAACAACAAAACTCTGTAAAACCTTTAAAATAAAGAAAAAAAATAAATTTAAAAATTAAAAAAAAAAATGTGTCTTTAATTAATTAATTAATTAATTTTTGGCCATTTCTATTGGCCGTTCATTTCTATCTTTGTTCTTTGGCCAGTGTGGGCCTCCCATCACAGTGGCCTCTGTCGCTGCAGAGCACGGGCTCTGGGTGCATGGCCTGGCACATGACTTCCCAGGCCAGGGATCAAATTGGTGCCCCTTGCACTGCAAGGTAGTGTCTTTATCCACTGGACCACCAGGGAAGCCCTGTGTCTTTTATTTTTACTTAAAAACTGAAGGAACTCTTTGGCTAACCCATAGATGGACCAAGTTTCTAGTTTCTATAAGAATAGAAACTAGACCACTTTTAATATTTAAGGTAATTGAAAAGTGGTTTTAAGGAAGCTCGTTATTCAGCAGCAAGGGAAAGCTGAGCAGAGTATAAAAGTAGCAAGAATTTGAGAAATAAAATCTTTCGCTGTATATGTACCAACAAATCAGAAGTCTCTTAATCCTCCCCAAAGCTCTGCAGCATAGGTATTATCACCTTCATTTCCAGAAAGAGAAATTTCATCATTTATGTGAATTGCTGAAGATCACCAGCTAAAAAGTGCATAATCCTATTACAATGTGGCAGCAACACAGACTTGAGAAAGGCACAAGGTGGGACTGCAACTATCTTGGAAGGACAGCGGGTTTAAGGAGGGTCTGCTGGGGAATTAATACCCATGCTGGATTTGAGAAGCAGAGCATAGACATAGGGACATCGTGGTGAATACATAACACACATATATGGAATCTAGTAGGACGGTCTTGATATCACACACAGGGAACTCATGAAAAAAAAAAAAAAAGACAGAGCATAGACATAGGGACATCGTGGTGAATAAATAGGGAGGGGGAAGCATGGAGGAAGTAACAAGGAAACCTATAGTGTTATGTGTGGAAAAGATAGCTAGTGTCACAGTGCTAAGGGAATAGGAGTGCTTACAATGGCTTGGGGCAAAGGTCTGGAGGGTGGGCTGGGGGGATCTGGGTGGGTGGGGACCATGGATATGCATATGACTGATCTGGGAACATACATGTATGTGAACAACAAAACTCTGTAAAACCTTTAAAATAAAGAAAAAAAATAAATTTAAAAATTAAAAAAAAAAATGTGTCTTTAATTAATTAATTAATTAATTTTTGGCCATTTCTATTGGCCGTTCATTTCTATCTTTGTTCTTTGGCCAGTGTGGGCCTCCCATCACAGTGGCCTCTGTCGCTGCAGAGCACGGGCTCTGGGTGCATGGCCTGGCACATGACTTCCCAGGCCAGGGATCAAATTGGTGCCCCTTGCACTGCAAGGTAGTGTCTTTATCCACTGGACCACCAGGGAAGCCCTGTGTCTTTTATTTTTACTTAAAAACTGAAGGAACTCTTTGGCTAACCCATAGATGGACCAAGTTTCTAGTTTCTATAAGAATAGAAACTAGACCACTTTTAATATTTAAGGTAATTGAAAAGTGGTTTTAAGGAAGCTCGTTATTCAGCAGCAAGGGAAAGCTGAGCAGAGTATAAAAGTAGCAAGAATTTGAGAAATAAAATCTTTCGCTGTATATGTACCAACAAATCAGAAGTCTCTTAATCCTCCCCAAAGCTCTGCAGCATAGGTATTATCACCTTCATTTCCAGAAAGAGAAATTTCATCATTTATGTGAATTGCTGAAGATCACCAGCTAAAAGTGCATAATCCTATTACAATGTGGCAGCAACACAGACTTGAGAAAGGCACAAGGTGGGACTGCAACTATCTTGGAAGGACAGCGGGTTTAAGGAGGGTCTGCTGGGGGAATTAATACCCATGCTGGATTTGAAGTGATGAATAGGATTTTCCTTTTCTCCAGCAGTGAGAGTGAGGGAATAAGGAAACCCAGAAAGACGGGAGGATCTAGCAAAGGTCTGACAACAAGGAAGAGCAGTCCATGGTTGTAGAGCAACAGTACATCTTGGGCAGCTGGATTTTTGATAAGTATTATTAAATTTCCCTCCATATTTTCCCTGGCAACGTATGAGAATGGATTGTTCCCTGAGACTTGCTTATTTTGGGTGTTCCTATAAAAGTAATTGCCCATGAACTTTTCAGAAAATGTGATCTCAGCATTTTATTTTACATTGTCTGATTTCCAGTGAAGTTGAAATGTTTTATTAACCTGTTTATTGGCTGTCTTATTTTCTTCTTTTGTATATATATATACTTTTTGTATATATATATATATATATATATGTATATATATATATCCTTTGCTTATTTTCCATTGAGATTTTTTTTTCTTCTTGATTTGTAAGAATTAGTTACATAGTGATTTTACTAATAAGTTTTTGGCTGATTTCTTAAATCCTAATTTTTGATGAATAGGAATTTAAAATACTCATCTAGTTGTAATGTCTTTCACTTTATGACTCTGAGTATTGGAGTCGCTAGGAAGGTCTCCATCTTTATATTCATGATGACTTTATCCCTATTTTCTTCTTGTACTTTTGCTCTTTTATCTCTACCTAATTTTATATTCCTTAGTTTGGATAGGTTTGTAAAATTGGAAAATTCTAGTTTCTATAAGAATAGAAACTAGACCACTTTTAATATTTAAGGTAATTGAAAAGTGGTTTTAAGGAAGCTCGTTATTCAGCAGCAAGGGAAAGCTGAGCAGAGTATAAAAGTAGCAAGAATTTGAGAAATAAAATCTTTCGCTGTATATGTACCAACAAATCAGAAGTCTCTTAATCCTCCCCAAAGCTCTGCAGCATAGGTATTATCACCTTCATTTCCAGAAAGAGAAATTTCATCATTTATGTGAATTGCTGAAGATCACCAGCTAAAAAGTGCATAATCCTATTACAATGTGGCAGCAACACAGACTTGAGAAAGGCACAAGGTGGGACTGCAACTATCTTGGAAGGACAGCGGGTTTAAGGAGGGTCTGCTGGGGGAATTAATACCCATGCTGGATTTGAAGTGATGAATAGGATTTTCCTTTTCTCCAGCAGTGAGAGTGAGGGAATAAGGAAACCCAGAAAGACGGGAGGATCTAGCAAAGGTCTGACAACAAGGAAGAGCAGTCCATGGTTGTAGAGCAACAGTACATCTTGGGCAGCTGGATTTTTGATAAGTATTATTAAATTTCCCTCCATATTTTCCCTGGCAACGTATGAGAATGGATTGTTCCCTGAGACTTGCTTATTTTGGGTGTTCCTATAAAAGTAATTGCCCATGAACTTTTCAGAAAATGTGATCTCAGCATTTTATTTTACATTGTCTGATTTCCAGTGAAGTTGAAATGTTTTATTAACCTGTTTATTGGCTGTCTTATTTTCTTCTTTTGTATATATATATACTTTTTGTATATATATATATATATATATATGTATATATATATATCCTTTGCTTATTTTCCATTGAGATTTTTTTTTCTTCTTGATTTGTAAGAATTAGTTACATAGTGATTTTACTAATAAGTTTTTGGCTGATTTCTTAAATCCTAATTTTTGATGAATAGGAATTTAAAATACTCATCTAGTTGTAATGTCTTTCACTTTATGACTTCGATTATTGGAGTCGCTAGGAAGGTCTCCATCTTTATATTCATGATGACTTTATCCCTATTTTCTTCTTGTACTTTTGCTCTTTTATCTCTACCTAATTTTATATTCCTTAGTTTTGATAGGTTTGTAAAATTGGAAGTTAAACTTAGCAAAATTAGCAGTAAGGTTATACAAAGGCCTTGTTTTTTTTCCTTTCCTTTTTTTTTTTTTTTCAAGCCAACTTTATGGACTTGAGTGCATGTAATTTTGAGTTTTTTGTGGTTTTTCTCCCCTTCCTTTCCTAAAATGCCTCTCTCAACTCATTTCCACCTGGCTATGATCCTGTGGTAGATTAGAGATGGCCACAAATTCCTTGCTAGCCTCCCACTGAAAGGTGAAGTCTATGTCTCCTCCCCTGATTCGGGGCTTACTTTGATCAGTAGGACATTGTAGAAGGAATGATTCATGACTGCTGAAGCTAGCCCATTAGAATCCCTGCAGTTTCTTCCCAGGTGGGTCTCGTGATGGGATGCCTCTTGCGACACTCTTTCCTAGAACTGAGATGCCATGAGAAGTCTAAGCTACATGGAGAGGCCACATGCGATCACTCTGGTCTATAGTCCCAGTGGAGCTCCCCGCTGACTGCCAGCATTAGATTTTACCAGTGCTGGATGTTCCAACTTGACTGACTCCAGATGACTGTAATCCTCCCAGCTCACCACCCGATACGACATGGAGTAGAGGAACTGCCTGTCAAACCACAAAACTGGGAGAAGTAACAAACTGTTCTTTTATTATTATTATTTTATTTTATTTTTGTTTAATTTTAATTTTTATTTTTGGTGGAGAGGGGGTCGGGTTGGGGAAGGAGGGGAGCGGGCGGGCCACTTCTATTGGTCTTTCATTTGTCTATTTTCATCCATCTTTGTTCTTTGGCTCCTATGGGCCTCGCATCGCGGTGGCGTCTGTTGTCGCAGAGCACCTGCTCTGGGCGCATGCGCTCCAGAGCTCCGGCTCGGCAACTGGACACATCAGTCCAGCCGCTCCGCGGCACGTGGGATCTTCCCAGGCCAGGGATCAAACCGGCGCCCCTGCACTGCAAGGCGGTGTCCTTACCCACTAGGCCACCAGGGAAGCCCCGAAACTGTTCTTTTTGAGTTCTTGATGATTTGTTACTTAGGGTCAGATAACTAAAAAAAGAGTCCCACCACCACAAAGAGGCACTGCTTTTCAAGTGTACCAAGGATCTCCTGCTGTCAGATCCGGGGGTCATTTCTCGGGTTTTACCTTGGGTGGTTTCCCAGCAGTATCCCTTCCTGGCTTTTGTGACCTCTCACTCTCCTGGCTTTTCCCCTACCTGACTGGCTAACACCTCTCAGTTTCCTTTGCCTTCACTTTCACTCATCCTCTACATCTTGAGATGTCTCAGAGTGGTCTTGGGCTTCTTTCTCTATCTATACCTATATATGTCTCTCCCGGTGACTTCCTTAAGCCCCATGGCTTAAAACTATATCTGTGCTGATGGCTTTTAAATGCACAGACTGGTGTTAATTTCTCCCCGAGACTGTGGCCCATTTCTTGTCCATGGACAGAGGAGTCTGGTGAGCTACAGTGCATGGAATCGCAGAGTCAGACACGACCGAACGACTAACACACATCTCTTGTCTGCCATCTCCACCTGGCTGTTCAGTAAGCTTCCCTGAACTTACACAGTGAAAGTATAATTCTGGACTCTGCCCATAGTCAAGACCATCCCTCCATCTGTTGACTTTAGTAAAGGTAGAACACACCCAAACTCCCCTTTTCTTTTTTTTCCCCCCCCCCAATCGGGTCCACCTGGACTGTTCAGGTAAATCTTTCCTTGAATTACCAAACTGTTCTTTTATTATTATTATTTTATTTTATTTTTGTTTAATTTTAATTTTTATTTTTGGTGGAGAGGGGGTCGGGTTGGGGAAGGAGGGGAGCGGGCGGGCCACTTCTATTGGTCTTTCATTTGTCTATTTTCATCCATCTTTGTTCTTTGGCTCCTATGGGCCTCGCATCGCGGTGGCGTCTGTTGTCGCAGAGCACCTGCTCTGGGCGCATGCGCTCCAGAGCTCCGGCTCGGCAACTGGACACATCAGTCCAGCCGCTCCGCGGCACGTGGGATCTTCCCAGGCCAGGGATCAAACCGGCGCCCCTGCACTGCAAGGCGGTGTCCTTACCCACTAGGCCACCAGGGAAGCCCCGAAACTGTTCTTTTTGAGTTCTTGATGATTTGTTACTTAGGGTCAGATAACTAAAAAAAGAGTCCCACCACCACAAAGAGGCACTGCTTTTCAAGTGTACCAAGGATCTCCTGCTGTCAGATCCGGGGGTCATTTCTCGGGTTTTACCTTGGGTGGTTTCCCAGCAGTATCCCTTCCTGGCTTTTGTGACCTCTCACTCTCCTGGCTTTTCCCCTACCTGACTGGCTAACACCTCTCAGTTTCCTTTGCCTTCACTTTCACTCATCCTCTACATCTTGAGATGTCTCAGAGTGGTCTTGGGCTTCTTTCTCTATCTATACCTATATATGTCTCTCCCGGTGACTTCCTTAAGCCCCATGGCTTAAAACTATATCTGTGCTGATGGCTTTTAAATGCACAGACTGGTGTTAATTTCTCCCCGAGACTGTGGCCCATTTCTTGTCCATGGACAGAGGAGTCTGGTGAGCTACAGTGCATGGAATCGCAGAGTCAGACACGACCGAACGACTAACACACATCTCTTGTCTGCCATCTCCACCTGGCTGTTCAGTAAGCTTCCCTGAACTTACACAGTGAAAGTATAATTCTGGACTCTGCCCATAGTCAAGACCATCCCTCCATCTGTTGACTTTAGTAAAAGGTAGCAACAGTCACCCAGATGCTAAAGCCCAGAAAACTGGATGTTAAACCTTGACTTCCCTCTTCCTCTCAACCCCCACATCCAATCTAGTGTTAAGTCATATGGGGTCTATTTGCACATGCAGTCCAAAAGGATCCACCTAGACTATGGTCCCATTTTCTCTTGTCTTGGATCATTCAATCTCCTAATTGGTGCCATTTCTTTTTTCCTTGCACCTCAAGATGATTTAGTCTCTAAATTGCAGGCAAATTGCTCTTTGAAAATATGTTAGATTGTGTCACTACCTTGCCTACTTGGAATGGATTCCAGTTGGCTATAGATGAAAGCCCAGCTCTTTCTCCTTATGCTGAGCACTCGTGATTTGGTCCCTATCTTCCTCTTTGACCTTATCTCCCATTGTATTGCCTCGCCCGACCATTCTCCTCTCACTCTTCTCGGGCTACTTGACTTTCTTTTGGTTCCTTGGAACACATCAAGCTCATCACACTTAACACCTGTGCATTAGTAATTCTCTGGGCCTGGACATGTCTCTCCTTTGATCAACTCTAGTTGGTTCCTGATTCCATCACCATATTTTCGTTTTCCTTTTTGAGGTTACTTTGTCACCAGTTTCCCCCACTAGAATATTATCTCCATGAGACCACAGATGTTATCTGCCTGTTCACTGTGGGATCTCCAGTACTTCCATTCACAGCTGGCTCATAGCAGATACTCAACAAATATTTATTAAAATAACTCTGTTTTCTTCATCTTATTCTTCTCTGCTCCATTTGAGCCAGAGATAAATAAAATGCTGTTAAAAAAGGAAAACACCAGTAAGCTGCCAGGGCAAGGAGCATCTAGAAGAAGGGCCTCTCCTGGAAGCACCATCTTGCCTGACATCTCCACAACTCTCATAACTCTCCATAACTCTTGCAACAAAGCCACCAGTCAAAGAGAACCTCACTCAGTGCCCCCCATTTTGATCTTATCTACCATAAACTAAGTTTTTCCCCCTGCTTCTCTCCTTTTATTTCCATAAACCAAGCTTCTTCTGTTTTATATATCCAATTCAAGACCATTATGTTGACTTTAGTAAGGTAGCAACAGTCACCCAGATGCTAAAGCCCAGAAAACTGGATGTTAAACCTTGACTTCCCTCTTCCTCTCAACCCCCACATCCAATCTAGTGTTAAGTCATATGGGGTCTATTTGCACATGCAGTCCAAAAGGATCCACCTAGACTATGGTCCCATTTTCTCTTGTCTTGGATCATTCAATCTCCTAATTGGTGCCATTTCTTTTTTCCTTGCACCTCAAGATGATTTAGTCTCTAAATTGCAGGCAAATTGCTCTTTGAAAATATGTTAGATTGTGTCACTACCTTGCCTACTTGGAATGGATTCCAGTTGGCTATAGATGAAAGCCCAGCTCTTTCTCCTTATGCTGAGCACTCGTGATTTGGTCCCTATCTTCCTCTTTGACCTTATCTCCCATTGTATTGCCTCCCGCCCGACCATTCTCCTCTCACTCTTCTCGGGCTACTTGACTTTCTTTTGGTTCCTTGGAACACATCAAGCTCATCACACTTAACACCTGTGCATTAGTAATTCTCTGGGCCTGGACATGTCTCTCCTTTGATCAACTCTAGTTGGTTCCTGATTCCATCACCATATTTTCGTTTTCCTTTTTGAGGTTACTTTGTCACCAGTTTCCCCCACTAGAATATTATCTCCATGAGACCACAGATGTTATCTGCCTGTTCACTGTGGGATCTCCAGTACTTCCATTCACAGCTGGCTCATAGCAGATACTCAACAAATATTTATTAAAATAACTCTGTTTTCTTCATCTTATTCTTCTCTGCTCCCTTTGAGCCAGAGATAAATAAAATGCTGTTAAAAAAGGAAAACACCAGTAAGCTGCCAGGGCAAGGAGCATCTAGAAGAAGGGCCTCTCCTGGAAGCACCATCTTGCCTGACATCTCCACAACTCTCATAACTCTCCATAACTCTTGCAACAAAGCCACCAGTCAAAGAGAACCTCACTCAGTGCCCCCTGGCCATTTTGATCTTATCTACCATAAACTAAGCTTCTTCTGTTTTATATATCCAATTCTTCCTGTCTTCTCTCCGTTAATGTATTTTCCCATTGTTCCCACAACTGAAATGCCTGTTCTTCTGTTTTATTTATTTTTAATTTTTTATTGGAGCACAATTGCTTTACACTGTTGTGTTAGTTTCTGCTGTACAACAGAGTGAATCAGCTATCTGTATACACATTTAAATGCCTGTTCTTTTTGTGTCAACATATCCTGCAGAATCCACCCTCAGCCCCACCTCAGCAGGTCGGCAGAGCTTTATGGAGCTCTCATCACAGGTCAGGCCTGTTTAGTCATCATTGTCGTGCAGCCTCATAGGGGCAGGCACCACTCCTGAGGAGCATTTGAGAGATGGCCTTGGTCTTCCTCTTAAGAGGGTGAAGAGAGTCAGGGGGAGCTGCCTGGAGGAAAGGGAGGTTCTTAGAATTTCTATGTCACTTCATTTAGAGCAGCTCTGCTTTCTCTGTTGTATGGTAGAATCCCACTTAACCAAAGTGAGATTTTAAAGTCAGCCTGTGAAAAATCCTTCCGAAGGCAGGGCTCTGGAGAATGACTCTCATTAGGCAGTGCATAGCCATTTTTATCGCCAGTGGGGCTGCTGTCCCTTCAGTTGAGCCACACCGTCTTCCACTTACTGGAATGGTCTGTGGACAATGCATATTGATAGTTTTAAATGATGGAGCCACCTTCAGCTCATCCTCTTAAAGGAAGTATGGGCTGAGGCCCACCCAAGGGTCCAGCAGCCTCACGCCTGCTCGCCTGGTGTGGAATGACTGGCAGAGTCTCACACGAGCACACTTGTGGATTTTGTGTTTGTGGGCTGTAACCAGAGTAGCTTGGGATTTTGTCCGCTGACTGCTTTGTTTACAAAGCACCTTAGGTTTCATTTAAATATAGGGCTTTGCTATTAACATGTTGAAACCACAGTTTGCACATCACTGAGCTTCAGCAATTTGCTGAATTTACATTATGCGATATGCAATATTGTATAATATGTAATATGTCTTGGAGATGATCTGAGGCCCACAGTATAATTATTGCTTTCAAGTTCCAGGAGCAGGGAATTCATCACCTTGTGCTATAAATACAACCATGAGAAATGTGGATATGTAAGATTAAATCAAGCTGTTTAGGCTAAAAAGAGTATTATCAAAGTGTTCTTTCTTCCCTTTTTATTTTAAATTCTCAGAAAGTAAGGTTATTAAATTAGTAAACTCAAGAGGAAGAAAAGGTTCCCGATCGAATAAGTTGAAAGCTGATTTCACTAAGCATTGTGTGAACTGAGTAATTAGGATTTCCAATCCCTTGTTAAAATACTTCAGTGAATTTTAGGAGGGGAATTTTTCTGAAATTTACAGTATGTCAACAGAAAAGACTTGACGAGGGGATTGCTATGCATTTTACGAGGCTGATGCATTCAGTTCGTTCACCCAACATTTGCTGAGCGCTTACGTGTGCCAGGCAGTGTTCTGTATGCATTAGGTTATAACCATTAACAATATAGGCAGGGTCTCAACTCTTAAGGAGCTTATATTCTAGTGGGGATGGGGCGAGACAGGCAATAAAAACCCAAAATGAATTTTTAAATGGAAGCATAGGCTGATTCCATGTCTTGCCTATTGTGTACCGTGCTGCGATGAACATTGGGGTGCATGTATATTTTCAGGCCATGTGTTTCTTTGAATATATGCTCATGAGTGGGATTGCATGATCCGATGGTAGCTCTATGTTTAGTTTTTTTAAGGAACCTCTGTACTGCTCTTGTTAGTGGCTGTACCACTGTACTGTGGGTCTGAGATCATCTCCAAGACGTATTACATATGCATGTTGCATAATGCAAATTCAGCAAATTGCTGAAGCTCAGTAATGTGCAAACTGTGGTTTCAACATGTTAATGTTTAAATGAAACCTAAGGTGCTTTGCATACAAAGCAGTCAGTGGGCAAAATCCCAAGCTACTCTGGTTACTGCCCACAAACACAATTACCATTTACATTCCCACCAACAGTGCAGGAGGGTTCCAGTCTCTTCATCACTCTCCAGCATTTGTTGTTTGTGGAATTTTTGATGACAGCCATCCTGACTGGTGTGAGGGGGGGTGTCTCACTGTAGCTTTGATGTGCATTTCTCTAATAACTAGTGACTTTGAACACCTTTTCACGTGCTTGTTTGCCATCTGCATGTTCTCTTTAGAAAAATGTCTGTTCAAGTCTTCTCTCATTTTCTGAGTGTCTTTTCTTTTTACATTTTATTTTGATGCTGAGGCCCACAGAAAATTTGTTTAACAAAATTTTGAAAAAGAAATGTGGATATGAGATTAAATCAAGCTGTTTAGGCAAAATTTCAAAGTGTTCTTTCTTCCCTTTTATTTTAAATTCTCAGAAAGTAAGGTTATTAAATTAGTAAACTCAAGAGGAAGAAAAGGTTCCCGATCGAATAAGTTGAAAGCTGATTTCACTAAGCATTGTGTGAACTGAGTAATTAGGATTTCCAATCCCTTGTTAAAATACTTCAGTGAATTTTAGGAGGGGAATTTTTCTGAAATTTACAGTATGTCAACAGAAAAGACTTGACGAGGGGATTGCTATGCATTTTACGAGGCTGATGCATTCAGTTCGTTCACCCAACATTTGCTGAGCGCTTACGTGTGCCAGGCAGTGTTCTGTATGCATTAGGTTATAACCATTAACAATATAGGCAGGGTCTCAACTCTTAAGGAGCTTATATTCTAGTGGGGATGGGGCGAGACAGGCAATAAAAACCCAAAATGAATTTTTAAATGGAAGCATAGGCTGATTCCATGTCTTGCCTATTGTGTACCGTGCTGCGATGAACATTGGGGTGCATGTATATTTTCAGGCCATGTGTTTCTTTGAATATATGCTCATGAGTGGGATTGCATGATCCGATGGTAGCTCTATGTTTAGTTTTTTTAAGGAACCTCTGTACTGCTCTTGTTAGTGGCTGTACCACTGTACTGTGGGTCTGAGATCATCTCCAAGACGTATTACATATGCATGTTGCATAATGCAAATTCAGCAAATTGCTGAAGCTCAGTAATGTGCAAACTGTGGTTTCAACATGTTAATGTTTAAATGAAACCTAAGGTGCTTTGCATACAAAGCAGTCAGTGGGCAAAATCCCAAGCTACTCTGGTTACTGCCCACAAACACAATTACCATTTACATTCCCACCAACAGTGCAGGAGGGTTCCAGTCTCTTCATCACTCTCCAGCATTTGTTGTTTGTGGAATTTTTGATGACAGCCATCCTGACTGGTGTGAGGGGGGGTGTCTCACTGTAGCTTTGATGTGCATTTCTCTAATAACTAGTGACTTTGAACACCTTTTCACGTGCTTGTTTGCCATCTGCATGTTCTCTTTAGAAAAATGTCTGTTCAAGTCTTCTCTCATTTTCTGAGTGTCTTTTCTTTTTACATTTTATTTTGATGCTGTTAAGTGTCATAAGCTGTTTGATACTATCGCTCTTTTTAATAGTAACCACTCCAGTGGGTGCACTGTGGTTTTTCATTGTGGTTTTATTTGTATTACCCTAATGAATAATCACTTCAAGCACTTTTCCATGTGTTTATTGATCACTTAAAGATCACCCTTGGCAATATATAGGTTCAAGTTTTAGTCTATTTTCACATTGGGTTGTTAGATGTTTTTTATTGAATTGTGGAATTCTTCATATATTCTGAAATCTAACCTATGACTTTTTCTTTATGGTTAGTGTTTCCTGTGCCCTGTCTAAAAGGTTTTACCTGCCCCAAGGTTGGAAAGATACGTTTCTTTACTTTCAGTTTTTATATTTAGATCTGTGACTCATTTTGAATGGTTTTTTGGTGTCTGGTGTGAGTTATTATTTTTCATATATACATCTAGTTGTTCCTACATCGTTTGTAGAAAACACTTTTTGTTCCCTTTGAATTATTTGGCCCTTTATTAAAAAATCGATAGAAGGTATAAATGTAGGAATACTTTGGACTCTCTTCTATTTCACAATTACTATAGCTTTATCATAAGTTTTTAAATCAGTTAGTCTAGATCCTCCAACCATTTTCTTCCACAGGATTGCACTGAATTTTCTAAGTCATTTGCAATTCCTTATGTATTAGAATCAATCTTTTGCTTGGGGTTGTTTAGATTTATCAATCAATTCAGAGAAAAATGACACTTTAGCAGTATTGAGTTTTATGATCTAAGAAGTGGTAAGTTTCTTTGTTTGTTAAGGTTGTCCAGTTTTCTAAACATTGTTTACTAGTTTTCAGTGTAGAGCAGAAATTAACAAGACTTTTTCTTTTCTTAGTAAAGGACCAGATACTAAATATTTTAGTCTCCGTGGGCCAACATGCAAAATCAGATATTTAAGTTCTCATATAATAGAAAAGAACAATTTCAACAATTTTTTTATTGACAAATTAATAAATATTGAGTATAACATTTTTTGGTAATAATGATCTACTAACGAGAAGAATGGAATTCTTTTTTTGAGGGACAACATTTTGCTTAACTGCAGTTCAGAGTTAGTATTCTCTATCATCAGTTTCAATTGCAAATGTTCATCTGTGACTGATAATCTGTAATGAGATTTTATCTATTTTAATTCTGAAAAATGTTTTATCACACAGGTGGTACTGGGAATACCGGCACCAGGTTGCTGGCATATGATTATAATTGAACATCTTCACCGCTTGGAAGGCATTTACAATTTTTATTAGGTCCTCCTCTTGATCATTTCCTTTCAGCATATCATTACAATGCAGATTAACCTATGACTTTTTCTTTATGGTTAGTGTTTCCTGTGCCCTGTCTAAAAGGTTTTACCTGCCCCAAGGTTGGAAAGATACGTTTCTTTACTTTCAGTTTTTATATTTAGATCTGTGACTCATTTTGAATGGTTTTTTGGTGTCTGGTGTGAGTTATTATTTTCATATATACATCTAGTTGTTCCTACATCGTTTGTAGAAAACACTTTTTGTTCCCTTTGAATTATTTGGCCCTTTATTAAAAAATCGATAGAAGGTATAAATGTAGGAATACTTTGGACTCTCTTCTATTTCACAATTACTATAGCTTTATCATAAGTTTTTAAATCAGTTAGTCTAGATCCTCCAACCATTTTCTTCCACAGGATTGCACTGAATTTTCTAAGTCATTTGCAATTCCTTATGTATTAGAATCAATCTTTTGCTTGGGGTTGTTTAGATTTATCAATCAATTCAGAGAAAAATGACACTTTAGCAGTATTGAGTTTTATGATCTAAGAAGTGGTAAGTTTCTTTGTTTGTTAAGGTTGTCCAGTTTTCTAAACATTGTTTACTAGTTTTCAGTGTAGAGCAGAAATTAACAAGACTTTTTCTTTTCTTAGTAAAGGACCAGATACTAAATATTTTAGTCTCCGTGGGCCAACATGCAAAATCAGATATTTAAGTTCTCATATAATAGAAAAGAACAATTTCAACAATTTTTTTATTGACAAATTAATAAATATTGAGTATAACATTTTTTGGTAATAATGATCTACTAACGAGAAGAATGGAATTCTTTTTTTGAGGGACAACATTTTGCTTAACTGCAGTTCAGAGTTAGTATTCTCTATCATCAGTTTCAATTGCAAATGTTCATCTGTGACTGATAATCTGTAATGAGATTTTATCTATTTTAATTCTGAAAAATGTTTTATCACACAGGTGGTACTGGGAATACCGGCACCAGGTTGCTGGCATATGATTATAATTGAACATCTTCACCGCTTGGAAGGCATTTACAATTTTTATTAGGTCCTCCTCTTGATCATTTCCTTTCAGCATATCATTACAATGCAGATTAACCACTTTCAGTCGAAATGTAGGCGGAATATCCTCAGCTGCCCATTTTCATGGATTTTGAAGTTAGATCTTTTTAAGAAAAAATTGTGTTGTTGAGGTTTGAAAAACACTGCTTAAACTGTACTTTGAGTCAGACATGTTTGTTTGTGTGAAATGGAGATTTTGCTTCTTAGGTTTGGTTGGCATGGGTAGTACACCACGCAGCTTGAGATTCTTTGTGACTCAGATGCTGCTTCTTGTCCCTGGATGACTTTGTTGCAGTACACGATCCACAGGTGCATCCTGTGTTGTCTTGTAATTTTAAGTTGAATTTGTTAAGAAACATGACTGAGTCTTCAGCAAAAGCTAATCTCCAGTCATTCAAATGTTGAACAACAGTAGTTTTGTTTGATGTTTAGTCCTGAAGTCTTGTTTGGCTCTTTTGCAACCCCATGGACTGCTAGGGAAGATATTTTTGTTCAAAAAAAATTTCAGTCTCATTCTTGAGCTTAAAAAAGAAATTTGAATAAATGTTTGCTACTGTTAGGCCATCAGACTGCTTTGTGGTAGGGCTACTGAAGATATTCACTTTTATTTTTGACAAATGGTCATAGCACTGACATGAAGCTTCATTCATACGGCAGCAAATGAAGTTGACCAGTAACACTAGGTGTGGTTTAATAACACTTGGAAGATTTAAATATTTTCAGCAAAGTATCTATTGATGAATAAACCATTGACCTCAAACTTCTCAAATTCTCGTAAGTTTTGTAAATTTGTACGAGTAAGAGATTTTCTTCTCTTTTTTACCAGCATCAATGGTAATGCATCTTAGCAGATTCCGCTTCAAGTTATCCTGAATTAGTATGTTTTCTCAGCCTGTTTGAAAATATTCTTACCTGTAATTATTCCACAGAAACTATTCACAGAGGCCAATTCTTTAGCCATTTCAAATTTGTCAGTGACTTCTTAAATAAACAACAACTGAACACTATTGGTAACATCTGTCGACTCATCATCAGCCAAGGAAAATAGAGAAAATCATTCCCCTTGTTTTTTTTTTTTTTTTTTTAAACATTTATTTTTGTTTATTTATCTTTTGGTGGGGTGGGGTGGGGTGGGGAGGGAGGGGGATGGGCGGGCCACTTTCACTGGTCTTTCATTTCTCTATTTTCATCCGTCTTTGTTCTTTGGCCCGTGTGGGCCTCCCATCGCGGTGGCGTCTGTCGCTGCAAAGCGCCGGCTCTGGGCGCATGCGCTCCAGAGCTCCGGCTCGGTAATTGGACACATCAGTCCAGCCGCTTCGCGGCATGTGGGATCTTCCCAGTCCAGGGATGGAACCGGCGCCCCTTGCACTGCAAGGCGGTGTCCTTACCCACTGGACCACCAGGGGAAGCCCTCCCCTTGTTTTTTAATTGACTATTGATGTTGCTCCCCATGTCCTCAACAATTTAATCAACTCTTCTTGCCAAAAGGTTAATGGTCTTAAATGAGTTTATTTCCTCCGGACGCATTTCTTCAGCAGCTGAAAGCGTGATTTAATGAACTCACCACTGGTGAATGATTTTCCTTGCCAGGCTAACAAATGACTCACTTGGAACTGACTTTGACTGTGCCTTCATTTCCGTTTCTTATTTTCGTGAAGAGGTTGTTATATGAGGAGATTTCTTACGTTAAATTTTCTAGTTCTTCTGACTCTTGCTAGCTTGTCAATAGGGAACATGGTGACAAATGTTGGTCTCCCAATGTTGACATATATTGTCTCCATTCCATACAGTTATAATGCCATTGTATAATAAACACACTGTATTGTCATCTATTTGACAAAATAATAATCCCTGCTCCACTGTACCTTAAAGAGAGACATTGAAAGTCTGCTTTTCTTTCGTTTTTTTTTAAACATTACAGATTTGCATTGGTAATATTTTAAACATGTTGAAATACAGATATGAAACTGGAAATACTGTTAAGTTATAACTGCATCACGGATTTACAGTTTACAGAACGACAGTGAGAGGTGATGGGAGTGCATAAATGCAATTCTGTTGGTCCACTCTACTATTATTGTGCAAAGCCAAGCCATAGATGCTCCCTAGGCAAGCGTCTTGAGAGAGGAGATCCTGGGATGTTGTTAATGGTTATAGTCAGTGTGCATAGGACAGTAGGTACTCAACAAATATTGGGTGAATGAATGAACTGAATGCATTGGCTTCCTAAAGTGATATCAAGTCAGTAGGTCCTTCCTGTTGATGTGCTGTTGATCACAGGAAAATTTACCTAGTGAAATTCTCTGGGGTGTTTTAAAAACGGAATCCTAGTTACTCACTTCGCACAATGCTTTCTGATCACAGGGGCAGTATCACGTTCACTACATTGTTTCCATGAAACATGAAAACCCTGTCCAGTTTTCTCTGGGCCATAAGCTGGAGCACTGAATCATGAGAAGTCTCTTGGGCAGTCTCTCTTCATTTATCATCCCTCAAGAAGCATGCCTTTTTGTCTCTTTTGTTAAGGTTCCTGAGAAACTTTATTCCGTAGAAAACGTTTGGTCAAATGATTTTTCTCCGGACGCATTTCTTCAGCAGCTGAAAGCGTGATTTAATGAACTCACCACTGGTGAATGATTTTCCTTGCCAGGCTAACAAATGACTCACTTGGAACTGACTTTGACTGTGCCTTCATTTCCGTTTCTTATTTTCGTGAAGAGGTTGTTATATGAGGAGATTTCTTACGTTAAATTTTCTAGTTCTTCTGACTCTTGCTAGCTTGTCAATAGGGAACATGGTGACAAATGTTGGTCTCCCAATGTTGACATATATTGTCTCCATTCCATACAGTTATAATGCCATTGTATAATAAACACACTGTATTGTCATCTATTTGACAAAAATAATAATCCCTGCTCCACTGTACCTTAAAGAGAGACATTGAAAGTCTGCTTTTCTTTCGTTTTTTTTTAAACATTACAGATTTGCATTGGTAATATTTTAAACATGTTGAAATACAGATATGAAACTGGAAATACTGTTAAGTTATAACTGCATCACGGATTTACAGTTTACAGAACGACAGTGAGAGGTGATGGGAGTGCATAAATGCAATTCTGTTGGTCCACTCTACTATTATTGTGCAAAGCCAAGCCATAGATGCTCCCTAGGCAAGCGTCTTGAGAGAGGAGATCCTGCGGATGTTGTTAATGGTTATAGTCAGTGTGCATAGGACAGTAGGTACTCAACAAATATTGGGTGAATGAATGAACTGAATGCATTGGCTTCCTAAAGTGATATCAAGTCAGTAGGTCCTTCCTGTTGATGTGCTGTTGATCACAGGAAAATTTACCTAGTGAAATTCTCTGGGGTGTTTTAAAAACGGAATCCTAGTTACTCACTTCGCACAATGCTTTCTGATCACAGGGGCAGTATCACGTTCACTACATTGTTTCCATGAAACATGAAAACCCTGTCCAGTTTTCTCTGGGCCATAAGCTGGAGCACTGAATCATGAGAAGTCTCTTGGGCAGTCTCTCTTCATTTATCATCCCTCAAGAAGCATGCCTTTTTGTCTCTTTTGTTAAGGTTCCTGAGAAACTTTATTCCGTAGAAAACGTTTTCAAAAATTTTTGCTACTCAGAAGCTATTTCTGGGTGAACAACTAAAAGAAACTGCCCTGCTGATGGTGCATCAGTAAAATTATCATCATCTCTTTCACTCCCTGAGATTTTAATGCAAGGGCTTGAGAGTCATGACTCATCCACAAACAACCCTAGACTACTGCAGTTCTCTCACTGCAATCTAATCTCAATTTTCCTTTAATTTTTGAAGAAAAGTTTCACTGAATACAGAATTATGTGTTGATATATATATATTTTCTTTTAGCAATTTAAAGATGTTATTCCATTGTCTTGTTTCCATGGAGAAATTAGATGTTATCCCTCTTTTTTTTCCCCTGAGTGGAATGTGTATTTTTCTCTGATTGCTGTAAGATTTTTTACTTGGGCATTCATTTGAACGTGATAAACCTTTGTTTGGTGTTCTTTCTTTTCTTTTCTTTTGTTCTTTCTAATGTATCCTGATAGGAACTTTGAGTTTCTTGGGTTCATGGGTTGTTTTACATCAAATTTGGGAATTTTTTGCTATTATTTCTTCATGTACATTTTTCTGCTTCAGTTAATTTTCTTCTCTCTTTTCTGGGACTCTAATTAAACATATATTGAACCTGATTTTGTCCCAGTTAATATTTTCAGTATTTTTTCTCTTTATGTCTTGCCGGGCCAGCCGGCAGTCGAACAGATCCTGAAGAGAGTGGCAGATAGGCTAAGAAAAGAAAGAAGGACAGAAAAGATGGGGTTGAGAGGGACAGCAAGAAGGCAGACAACTCTACAGGTTGCTAACAAGTTGCTGACGAGTTTATTGAATTTGCTCATCCCTTTTATACTTCAGACAACAAGCAATTGTATACACGTGCTTTAGGCCAGGTGTCGATCATAAACTAGGTGTTACCTCCTGGTGTGTTATTAACATTTTCAAAGCTCTTTAGATTACAGTGGTTCTGGGTCATAATGCCCCTCAAGCCCTGTAAAGAGGCTCCAGGTGTTCTTTCTGATAGCTAAGGAATGTCTTCACAACACCTGGGGTGGCGGGACAGAGAGCTATGCTGTTATCAGCCCCTATTGCCAGGGCAGCTCCCAGGGCTATGTTTCCTTAAAGGAAACCCCTTGAAACAGGGCAGCTCCCCGCAATGTCTTAATTTGATTAATTTCTATTGACCTGTGTTCGAGGTCACAAATATATATATATATATATGTTTTCTGAAATGCCCATAAACCGTTCAGCCCACCCAACAAATTTTAAAATTTATGATGTGGCATTTTCAGTGATAGATTTTTTTCGATTGTTTTTATAGCTTTTAGTTATTTATTGAGAGTTTCACTGAATACAGAATTATGTGTTGATATATATATATTTTCTTTTAGCAATTTAAAGATGTTATTCCATTGTCTTGTTTCCATGGAGAAATTAGATGTTATCCCTCTTTTTTTTCCCCTGAGTGGAATGTGTATTTTTCTCTGATTGCTGTAAGATTTTTTACTTGGGCATTCATTTGAACGTGATAAACCTTTGTTTGGTGTTCTTTCTTTTCTTTTCTTTTATTTTTAATGTATCCTTTGAAGGAATTTGAGTTTTTGGTTCTGGTTGTTTTACATCAAATTTGGGAATTTTTGCTATTATTTCTTCATGTACATTTTCTGCTTCAGTTAATTTTCTTCTCTCTTTTCTGGGACTCTAATTAAACATATATTGAACCTGATTTTGTCCCAGTTAATATTTTCAGTATTTTTTCTCTTTATGTCTTGCCGGGCCAGCCGGCAGTCGAACAGATCCTGAAGAGAGTGGCAGATAGGCTAAGAAAAGAAAGAAGGACAGAAAAGATGGGGTTGAGAGGGACAGCAAGAAGGCAGACAACTCTACAGGTTGCTAACAAGTTGCTGACGAGTTTATTGAATTTGCTCATCCCTTTTATACTTCAGACAACAAGCAATTGTATACACGTGCTTTAGGCCAGGTGTCGATCATAAACTAGGTGTTACCTCCTGGTGTGTTATTAACATTTTCAAAGCTCTTTAGATTACAGTGGTTCTGGGTCATAATGCCCCTCAAGCCCTGTAAAGAGGCTCCAGGTGTTCTTTCTGATAGCTAAGGAATGTCTTCACAACACCTGGGGTGGCGGGACAGAGAGCTATGCTGTTATCAGCCCCTATTGCCAGGGCAGCTCCCAGGGCTATGTTTCCTTAAAGGAAACCCCTTGAAACAGGGCAGCTCCCCGCAATGTCTTAATTTGATTAATTTCTATTGACCTGTGTTCGAGGTCACAAATATATATATATATATATGTTTTCTGAAATGCCCATAAACCGTTCAGCCCACCCAACAAATTTTAAAATTTATGATGTGGCATTTTTCAGTGATAGATTTTTTTTTCGATTGTTTTTTATAGCTTTTAGTTATTTATTGAGAGTTTCCAGATATTAACTTATTATATCCATTTTTTTTCACTTAAAATTGTGACCAGGTATACAGTATCTATTTAAAAGTTCTTTTCCCTTAATTCAAGCAGCTCCGCCAACTGTGGGGCATGTTTCAATGATATTTCTTTCTTACTGGCTGTGTGTCACATTTTTCCTGACTTTTTCTCATATCTGGTAATTTTTATTGTATGCTAGATATTTTGGATGCTAGGCTGTTGAGAGCCTGGATTCTTCTTGTTTTCCTTCTAAAAACATTGAGTGTTTTTTTGGTGTGTGTGTGTGTGTGCTTCCTGAAGTCTTGATTGTGACAGAGTAGAATAGTTAGGTAGTTGTGGAGTCTTAGTAGGGGACTGTAGGTAGAAAGGTAAAACCTGGAATGAGTTGGAAGGCCAGTAGGTTAACGATAACTCAAGAATGCTGCTCCTTAGTCAATAAAGCAGGAAAAGCTGGGGAAGGAGGAGCTAATGATGTATGCCTTGTGTCTGCATCTGCGTCTACTTGAGGAAGGCAGTCTTCTACCATCCTATATATATGTTGCTGCCCACCCAGAGAGGAGGAGCAGAGCTTTCCTGCCTGCCTGCTTGCACCTCTTACAAGTGCCCTATCCTAATAAATCCTCTTCTTGCCTATCACTTTGCCTCTAGCTGAATTCCTTCTGCACTGAGACATGAAGAACCTGAGCCTCAGTGGGTCCAGACATTGGGTGAGTGCTGGATTAAATCCTGGCCATGTGGGTTCAAGTCCCAGACAGGGTTTTTGGCTGGGATTGAGTCCTGACTACTTGGGCTCAAGTCCCAAGCAGGGTTTTGGCTGGGGTTAAGCCTTAGCCACATGGGTTTAAGTCCCAAGCAGGGTTTTGGCTGGGGTTGAGCCCCAGCTATGTGGGTTCAAGTCCCAAACAGGGTTTGATCAGGGCTGGACACTGGTTTTAAGTCTCAAATCGAGGTAAAACCTTTTGAGATGCTAGGTTGTTGAGAGCCTGGATTTTTGTTGTTTTCCTTCAAAAAATGTTGAGGGTTTTTTTTGGGGTGTGTGTGTGTTTCCTGAAGTCTTGATCTTGTCAAGGCATGTTCAAAGGCTTATTGTTGCTGTTCACTCACCCAGTTGTGTCCTTTGCTTTTTGACCCCTTGGACTGTAGCACACCAGGCCTCCCATATCATGCCCCACTTCATGGATCACTGCTTTGTGGTGGTGAAGGGGGTTGCGTAACTCAATGAAGCTATGAACCTTACCTGACTCAAGATGGATGGATCGTAGTGGAGAGTTCTGACAAAACGTGATTCACTGGAGGAGAGAATAGTAAACCACCCAGCATACTAGCTGTGAGAACCTAGCTGTGAGAACCTCATGAACTGTTTAAAAAGACCAAAGGCTTGTTAGGATGAGATTAATGTCTGCTAATATTTATCCCATTCCTAAATGTGGTCTTTCTAGAGTCTCAACTTGAATCCCTGGGCATACAGTCATTGGTCTCTGGTTGGTTAGAATTCTTTGATAATCTCAATAGTGTGTGACTTCTATAATCTCCATTTAGCTTGTCAGCTCCTGGTAGCTGTTTCCTGCCATGATTCTGCATTTGCAGTTTAATATTTAACCAAAGGGACCTGCATGAAGATTTCTGCTTCTTTTCTGCACAGCTTCGTTCTTTCCTGTATCCTTCCTCTCCAGTTCTCACAGCCTCAGCAGTTGCCGAAACCTGATGTCTGTTTCCTTTCCTTGTCTGACTGCTTTCTCTTAGGGCATCACTTTCCTGCCACCGTTTGGAAATTGCACAGGAAGCTGAGACAAATGCTGAGTGCATGTCATATATTTCCCTTTCTCTCCAGATCACAGAACTGTGTTGTCTGTTGCCCAATGCCCCAAAGTAGTTGCTTCATAAACTTAGTCCGGTTTTACAGCTGTTATGGCAGGAAGTTATGTCTTTTGGTCATTATTCTGCGTGGCTAGAACTGAAAACCCCAATGTCCTCTTAATCTTTGTTTTCTCAGAGCTTAGAGTAATGCTTAGAACCAGATGCTGCCGTGGGTTGAAGGAGGTCACAATAATTGTGTTAGTGACCTGGATTTTTGTTGGTTTTCTAGGTTGTTGAGAGCCTGGATTTTGTTGTTTTCCTTCAAAAAATGTTGAGGGTTTTTTTTGGGGTGTGTGTGTGTTTCCTGAAGTCTTGATCTTGTCAAGGCATGTTCAAAGGCTTATTGTTGCTGTTCACTCACCCAGTTGTGTCCTTTGCTTTTTGACCCCTTGGACTGTAGCACACCAGGCCTCCCATATCATGCCCCACTTCATGGATCACTGCTTTGTGGTGGTGAAGGGGGTTGCGTAACTCAATGAAGCTATGAACCTTACCTGACTCAAGATGGATGGATCGTAGTGGAGAGTTCTGACAAAACGTGATTCACTGGAGGAGAGAATAGTAAACCACCCAGCATACTAGCTGTGAGAACCTAGCTGTGAGAACCTCATGAACTGTTTAAAAAGACCAAAGGCTTGTTAGGATGAGATTAATGTCTGCTAATATTTATCCCATTCCTAAATGTGGTCTTTCTAGAGTCTCAACTTGAATCCCTGGGCATACAGTCATTGGTCTCTGGTTGGTTAGAATTCTTTGATAATCTCAATAGTGTGTGACTTCTATAATCTCCATTTAGCTTGTCAGCTCCTGGTAGCTGTTTCCTGCCATGATTCTGCATTTGCAGTTTAATATTTAACCAAAGGGACCTGCATGAAGATTTCTGCTTCTTTTCTGCACAGCTTCGTTCTTTCCTGTATCCTTCCTCTCCAGTTCTCACAGCCTCAGCAGTTGCCGAAACCTGATGTCTGTTTCCTTTCCTTGTCTGACTGCTTTCTCTTAGGGCATCACTTTCCTGCCACCGTTTGGAAATTGCACAGGAAGCTGAGACAAATGCTGAGTGCATGTCATATATTTCCCTTTCTCTCCAGATCACAGAACTGTGTTGTCTGTTGCCCAATGCCCCAAAGTAGTTGCTTCATAAACTTAGTCCGGTTTTACAGCTGTTATGGCAGGAAGTTATGTCTTTTGGTCATTATTCTGCGTGGCTAGAACTGAAAACCCCAATGTCCTCTTAATCTTTGTTTTCTCAGAGCTTAGAGTAATGCTTAGAACCAGATGCTGCCGTGGGTTGAAGGAGGTCACAATAATTGTGTTAGTGACCTGGATAAGGGCACATGGTGGACCACTACATGGACTGCATTTCTCTGGCCTCATGTTCTTGCTTTTCTATGCTGTATTGTATAGGACTTCATTTTCTTCTCTCTGGGGTTATGAATTGGGGCCCCAGGTTCATATTTTGTAGAAAGAAGGGTTAAGTTCCCCATGAGTGACTTTTCTGCCCTGCTTTACGAAACTGACAACCACACTTGAGATGAAACCACATTTAACCTTCAGGATTCACTCTGGGGACTGTGGGGGAAGCACAGGGAAATGTCCAGTGCTTTTCAGTGCTCTCTTTATAGCTTCCTTCTTCATTTACCAAAGCGGGACACTGCTTAGAGCCTCTGTCTGATGCAATCAGAGGAGACTTCTCTGTCTTCCTGTGTAACCCCTAATGATTAGCCTGGTCCTTCTGAAGCAACTATTGATTGACTTACCCTCTTTCAAGTGGATGCTGAACTGTCAATTTCTATTTGAGCTGTTTCCTGGGAGGGACTGTGCGGGAAGTTGGGTTAGAAGATTGCGTCAGGCCAGACATGTAAAGGGCTCTGAAAGTTGAATTCTAGTGCTTGTGAGATGTGCAGTAATGGTCAGTTTTTTGTAAGCTCTCTAAGTCTGAGTTTCCTCGTGAGCAAAATGGAAATATTAATGCCTGTCTCCTAGGTAGTGTTAAATGAGTTAACAAGGGTAAAGCATCTCATTTTATGCCACCGAAACCTGATGTCTGTTTCCTTTCCTTGTCTGACTGCTTTCTCTTAGGGCATCACTTTCCTGCCACCGTTTGAAAAGGAAGCTGAGACAAATGCTGAGTGCATGTCATATATTTCCCTTTCTCTCCAGATCACAGAACTGTGTTGTCTGTTGCCCAATGCCCCAAAGTAGTTGCTTCATAAACTTAGTCCGGTTTTACAGCTGTTATGGCAGGAAGTTATGTCTTTTGGTCATTATTCTGCGTGGCTAGAACTGAAAACCCCAATGTCCTCTTAATCTTTGTTTTCTCAGAGCTTAGAGTAATGCTTAGAACCAGATGCTGCCGTGGGTTGAAGGAGGTCACAATAATTGTGTTAGTGACCTGGATAAGGGCACATGGTGGACCACTACATGGACTGCATTTCTCTGGCCTCATGTTCTTGCTTTTCTATGCTGTATTGTATAGGACTTCATTTTCTTCTCTCTGGGGTTATGAATTGGGGCCCCAGGTTCATATTTTGTAGAAAGAAGGGTTAAGTTCCCCATGAGTGACTTTTCTGCCCTGCTTTACGAAACTGACAACCACACTTGAGATGAAACCACATTTAACCTTCAGGATTCACTCTGGGGACTGTGGGGGAAGCACAGGGAAATGTCCAGTGCTTTTCAGTGCTCTCTTTATAGCTTCCTTCTTCATTTACCAAAGCCGCGGGACACTGCTTAGAGCCTCTGTCTGATGCAATCAGAGGAGACTTCTCTGTCTTCCTGTGTAACCCCTAATGATTAGCCTGGTCCTTCTGAAGCAACTATTGATTGACTTACCCTCTTTCAAGTGGATGCTGAACTGTCAATTTCTATTTGAGCTGTTTCCTGGGAGGGACTGTGCGGGAAGTTGGGTTAGAAGATTGCGTCAGGCCAGACATGTAAAGGGCTCTGAAAGTTGAATTCTAGTGCTTGTGAGATGTGCAGTAATGGTCAGTTTTTTGTAAGCTCTCTAAGTCTGAGTTTCCTCGTGAGCAAAATGGAAATATTAATGCCTGTCTCCTAGGTAGTGTTAAATGAGTTAACAAGGGTAAAGCATCTCATGTTTATGCTTGCCTCAGGAGGGTTTCTTACTGATGAGAGAAAGCCGCTACTACCCCTCCCATCCTCCTTCCCCTCTCGTGCCCTCTTTCCTCCCCTGTCCTTTCTTCTTTCTTTTTTTTGACACTTGGTGGAAGATGGTGGAGCCTCTGAAGTGCTAGTGCTCATGAATGTACAGACAGGGAGAATATCCTTGGGGATCCTAGGTATTTTCACTGGGAGATTCTTAGCTGTAAACATATTTGCCACAGTGTTTTTGCTAAAAATATTTTTTGCCATGTAACTCATTGATGGTAAGAGAGTTTTTCTGGGAGGGATAAAGTAATGAGTTTACAGTTTGGTTTGACAGGTTGGTTTCGGATGGTTGGAATGGATAGTGTTTTTCTCAGTTGGCCATGGTAATGATGGCTTTATCAAGCTGACAGAGCATGATGGTTGCCACCAAGAATCGGTTTCTTATATTGAAACACACTACACTGGAGAGAAACAGGTCAATGGCTTCAAAGGCACTGAGCTTAACCCACCTTTCCCATGGAATGTCTGTTTATAGACATGTAACATATGCCAAGAAGAAGAGACAGGCTTTCACCATGTGATTCAGAGCTCCAATATGCATCCTAGTATTTGGAAATCTCTCTTAACGAAGGAAGACATTTTAGCAAAGAAAGAAAAAACATGATGTCGAATGAAGAGACAGATCCATAAGCCAAAAAATGTATGATGCTGTGAACAAAAAACTTGGAACAACTGTTTAGGTATAACGCAAGGAATAAAATTGGTTCCTTGCACAGTATTGCGAAGAATCTACAAATATTTTAAATGTATTTTAATATTTTCTATCTTTCAATAAAGTCTTTAATTTTGTATTCATTTTTGATGTTTCATGATGTCATTCAAAATTTTATTATTTATTTTTAAATTCTGAGATTTTGATTTAACGGGAAGTTGGGTTAGAAGATTGCGTCAGGCCAGACATGTAAAGGGCTCTGAAAGTTGAATTCTAGTGCTTGTGAGATGTGCAGTAATGGTCAGTTTTTTGTAAGCTCTCTAAGTCTGAGTTTCCTCGTGAGCAAAATGGAAATATTAATGCCTGTCTCCTAGGTAGTGTTAAATGAGTTAACAAGGGTAAAGCATCTCATGTTTATGCTTGCCTCAGGAGGGTTTCTTACTGATGAGAGAAAGCCGCTACTACCCCTCCCATCCTCCTTCCCCTCTCGTGCCCTCTTTCCTCCCCTGTCCTTTCTTCTTTCTTTTTTGACACTTGGTGGAAGATGGTGGAGCCTCTGAAGTGCTAGTGCTCATGAATGTACAGACAGGGAGAATATCCTTGGGGATCCTAGGTATTTTCACTGGGAGATTCTTAGCTGTAAACATATTTGCCACAGTGTTTTTGCTAAAATATTTTTTGCCATGTAACTCATTGATGGTAAGAGAGTTTTTCTGGGAGGGATAAAGTAATGAGTTTACAGTTTGGTTTGACAGGTTGGTTTCGGATGGTTGGAATGGATAGTGTTTTTCTCAGTTGGCCATGGTAATGATGGCTTTATCAAGCTGACAGAGCATGATGGTTGCCACCAAGAATCGGTTTCTTATATTGAAACACACTACACTGGAGAGAAACAGGTCAATGGCTTCAAAGGCACTGAGCTTAACCCACCTTTCCCATGGAATGTCTGTTTATAGACATGTAACATATGCCAAGAAGAAGAGACAGGCTTTCACCATGTGATTCAGAGCTCCAATATGCATCCTAGTATTTGGAAATCTCTCTTAACGAAGGAAGACATTTTAGCAAAGAAAGAAAAAACATGATGTCGAATGAAGAGACAGATCCATAAGCCAAAAAATGTATGATGCTGTGAACAAAAAACTTGGAACAACTGTTTAGGTATAACGCAAGGAATAAAATTGGTTCCTTGCACAGTATTGCGAAGAATCTACAAATATTTTAAATGTATTTTAATATTTTCTATCTTTCAATAAAGTCTTTAATTTTGTATTCATTTTTGATGTTTCATGATGTCATTCAAAATTTTATTATTTATTTTTAAATTCTGAGATTTTGATTTAACAAAAATTTTTAAAATTAATTTCTATTGCTGTATACTTGCTTCACAATATTGTATTAGTTTCTACTTTACAAAATGAATCAGTCATACATATACATATTCATATATCCTCCCCTCTTGGACTTCCTTGCTATGGAGGTCACCACAGTGCTTTAAGTAGAGTTCCTTGTGCTATACAGTAGGTTCTCATTAGTTATCTATTTTATATATAGTATCAATGGTGTATATGTGGGACTGCCCTGGTGGCCCAGTGGCTAAGAATCTATGTTCCCATCACAGGAGGCCAGGATTTGTGCCCTATCAAGGAACTAGAGTTTGCAAGCCCCCATAATATATATGTATCAGTCTCAACCTCCTAATTGTTTGTAACTCACCTCCCCCCAATATGTCCTTTTGTGGATCTGAAAAATGTTTAAATGTTATCCTGGAGAATAGTTGATTAATGATGTTGTGTTAGTTTCAGGTGCACAGGAGAGTGATTCTGTTATACACACACATGGCTCCGTCTTTTTCAAGTTCTTTTCCCATATAGGTTATTACAGAGTGTTGACCACTCTTTCCTGGTGCTATACAGTAAGTCTTTGTTGGTTATCTATTTTAAATATAGCAGTGTGTTCATGCCAATTGCAAATTCCCATTCTACTCTCCACCCTTCCCCCCTGGTAACTGTATGTTCTTTCTCTATGAGTTTGTTACTGTTTTATAAATACGTCATTGTGTCCTAAATTCCCTCCTTTTTTGGTATTCTGTCTTTGAAGGCAAAATTGCCTTACAACTCATTAGTATATGGCAAAAATGCTTGCAGCAAAGATGTCAGTGGTGAAGACGCTCATGGTGAAAATGCTGGAGATGGTCCTGGAGATGTGAGGAGGTCCCAGTGCATTGAGCCTTACTCCTTCGCTCTTGCCTGCATCATATCCACAGAAATTGATAGGGATTTAATTTTGCTATGTAGACTCCCAGAGTGGTACATCTCTGACTCTTTCGTCTGGGGACCACACCCTCTAGGGAGGCCCTAGAGGGCCTGGGCCCAGGGTTGTGAGGTTGATCAGATGTGTCTTTATGCCCATGTATCCTTGGGCCTGATGGTTTTTTCTCTAGGCTTCAATTTACTTCTCCATAAAATGGTTTTTGTCGTCTAGATCCTATTCTCCTCCCCATGGAGCTCTTGAGAGAAGAGATACATGCCAGGAATTTTTCTTATGGTGTCTAAATTGTGTTTCCTAGTGCCAGGGTAGTCACTGGGAGAGTTTCCTAGCACAGAAAGCAAACTCTAGTTGGGTGTCCTTCCTAAAAATTGCAAGGAGTGCCAAGAACGGTTCTGAATCCCCATTTAGGGGTGCAGGAAAATGTTTCCCACCTGAGAACATGGAATAGAGTGTTAGGAATTGGTGGGATGATTGTTATTCCCTGGGCCCATATATGTCCATGTTTGTGGTTTTCAGGTATCAGTCTCAACCTCCTAATTGTTTGTAACTCACCTCCCCCCAATATGTCCTTTTGTGGATCTGAAAAATGTTTAAATGTTATCCTGGAGAATAGTTGATTAATGATGTTGTGTTAGTTTCAGGTGCACAGGAGAGTGATTCTGTTATACACACACATGGCTCCGTCTTTTTCAAGTTCTTTTCCCATATAGGTTATTACAGAGTGTTGACCACTCTTTCCTGGTGCTATACAGTAAGTCTTTGTTGGTTATCTATTTTAAATATAGCAGTGTGTTCATGCCAATTGCAAATTCCCATTCTACTCTCCACCCTTCCCCCCTGGTAACTGTATGTTCTTTCTCTATGAGTTTGTTACTGTTTTATAAATACGTCATTGTGTCCTAAATTCCCTCCTTTTTTGGTATTCTGTCTTTGAAGGCAAAATTGCCTTACAACTCATTAGTATATGGCAAAAATGCTTGCAGCAAAGATGTCAGTGGTGAAGACGCTCATGGTGAAAATGCTGGAGATGGTCCTGGAGATGTGAGGAGGTCCCAGTGCATTGAGCCTTACTCCTTCGCTCTTGCCTGCATCATATCCACAGAAATTGATAGGGATTTAATTTTGCTATGTAGACTCCCAGAGTGGTACATCTCTGACTCTTTCGTCTGGGGACCACACCCTCTAGGGAGGCCCTAGAGGGCCTGGGCCCAGGGTTGTGAGGTTGATCAGATGTGTCTTTATGCCCATGTATCCTTGGGCCTGATGGTTTTTTCTCTAGGCTTCAATTTACTTCTCCATAAAATGGTTTTTGTCGTCTAGATCCTATTCTCCTCCCCATGGAGCTCTTGAGAGAAGAGATACATGCCAGGAATTTTTCTTATGGTGTCTAAATTGTGTTTCCTAGTGCCAGGGTAGTCACTGGGAGAGTTTCCTAGCACAGAAAGCAAACTCTAGTTGGGTGTCCTTCCTAAAAAAAATTGCAAGGAGTGCCAAGAACGGTTCTGAATCCCCATTTAGGGGTGCAGGAAAAATGTTTCCCACCTGAGAACATGGAATAGAGTGTTAGGAATTGGTGGGATGATTGTTATCAGTCATGCTGAAGGAATCCAAGGCTCAACTCCTTTGCTTTCAGCTCAGGGACAGCAGGCAGCTGGCCAGCACTCAATCATCTTCTTTGCCCCTGAAGGTCCTCATAACTAGCAGTGCCCACTGGATGAGTCACACTTGCTGTCAGTCAGTAATTGTGTAGTCATCTGTCCAAATGTTCACTCATTCAAGCACACTGGATCACCTATGTGGATGGATACATCTTGTTCTCTATCTTCACACTCTATCTGCTTCCTTTAGAGGATGATGTATCAGAATGTAGTATTATTTTTTTAATGCTTTATTGTACCCCTCTGCCACCCCAATGTCAACTCTATATCTTAGAAGCTTGGTGAGCTCAATAGTCATGTCAGTTTCACTCACAGCTCCCAACAGGAGCCTAACACAGTGAGAGGGTTCGTTAAACATCCGTTGAGTGAATGAACAACCAAATCTGTGGCTCTTCATTTACCCTACCATATTTCATTATAATCTCATAATTTCCAGAGCTTGGGTTTGCTTCCTTAAATGCAAAGGATATGAAATACAGAGAACAGAATCTCCAGGTTATTATTATTATTTTTAAAATTTTTGGTCTCTTTGATTTTTTTATCCATCCGTTTTCATCTATCTTTTATTCTTTGGCCTGTGTTGGCTTCCATTGCAGTGGCCTCTTCTGCTGCTGAGCACTGACTCTAGGCGCATGTGCTCTAGAGCGCTGGCTCCTAATTGGACATACCAGTCCAGCCACTCCTCAGCACGTGGGATTCTCCCAGGCCAGGGATTGAACCAGTGCACTGCAAGGCAGGGTCCTTACCCACTGGACCACCAGGGAAGCCCCAGGTTATTTTTTGACAGAATGACTGCCATTTATTGAACTCTGACCATGGGCCATGCACTTTGATGGGCAAAATCACATATTATCTTCATGAGGGAACCTCAGGCATGCACTGCCATCATTCTCATTTTGCAGATGAGGAAAGCCAGGCTCAGCTAGACTAGTTCATCTGTCTGAAGTCGCACAGCGGGAGCGTGGTGGAATTGAGAATGCAGCACAGATCTGTCTCGCTTCAAGGCCTTGCTCTTTGCTTCGTATGCCAGTGCTTCAAAAAAATTGGTTCATGATTTGCAAAGTAGGAACAGAGACACATGCATAGAGAACAACCATATAAACAACAAGGGGAAGGGTTGAGGGGTGGGATGAATTGGGATATTGGAATTGACATATATGCATGACTATATATAAAATAGATAACTAACGAGAACTGACTGTATAGCACAAGGAACTCTACTCAGCACTCTATGGTATCCTAAATGAGGAGGAAATTCAAAAAACAGGGGATATATGTGTATGTATAGCTGATTCACTTTGCTGTAGAGCAAAAACTAATACAATGTTGTAAAGTGACTATACCCCAATCAAAATGAAAAAAGAATTTCTGGTTCAACTCTGGCTGTATATGAGAATTATCTAGGAGTTAAAAAGATACTTTTGATTGTCTTTCATTGTGTTTGTGTGTATGCTCAATCGTGTCTAGTTCTTTGCAACTCAATGGACTGTAGCCCTCCAGGCTTTTCTATTTATGGGATTATCTAGCAAGAATACTGGAGTGGGTTCATTTCTCCTCCAGGGGATCTTCCAGACCCAGGAATTTTTCACTCTCTTCTTTCACCTTCATCAAGAGGCTCTTTCGTTCCTCTTCACTTTCTGCCATAAGGGTGGTGTCAACTGCATGTATGAGGTTATTGATATTTCTCCCAGCAATCTTGATTCCAGCCTGGCACTTTGCGTAATGTACTGTCAGTAAGGAGCATCTCTGTCATGTGGAATGGTGTGTGGGCTGCCAAGCTCAGTGAAAAGTCTGGGGGTGGGGGGAGCAGAGTGGTCTGTAGAGTGCTGTCAAGATGATGCAGCGTTCATTAGAGTGTGTATCTCGGTTCCAGCCACCTTTTCATTTCCTGCCCTAAGGAGGGGTGAAAAGTCCCCATGTGCCGAACATAAGGTACTCAATGTATATAGTATGTGGGGAATTTTGCTTTCTCTTGGAGAAATCTTCTTCTCTCCCTAACACACCTCAAAAGGGAAGCTCACTTCCAAATCAAGCATATACATGTAGAATTTTGAGACTTGTCTCTAAACGACAAATGGGAAGGGACTTTGAGAATGCAGCACAGATCTGTCTCGCTTCAAGGCCTTGCTCTTTGCTTCGTATGCCAGTGCTTCAAAAATTGGTTCATGATTGAAAATCAAACATGCATAGAGAACAACCATATAAACAACAAGGGGAAGGGTTGAGGGGTGGGATGAATTGGGATATTGGAATTGACATATATGCATGACTATATATAAAATAGATAACTAACGAGAACTGACTGTATAGCACAAGGAACTCTACTCAGCACTCTATGGTATCCTAAATGAGGAGGAAATTCAAAAAACAGGGGATATATGTGTATGTATAGCTGATTCACTTTGCTGTAGAGCAAAAACTAATACAATGTTGTAAAGTGACTATACCCCAATCAAAATGAAAAAAGAATTTCTGGTTCAACTCTGGCTGTATATGAGAATTATCTAGGAGTTAAAAAGATACTTTTGATTGTCTTTCATTGTGTTTGTGTGTATGCTCAATCGTGTCTAGTTCTTTGCAACTCAATGGACTGTAGCCCTCCAGGCTTTTCTATTTATGGGATTATCTAGCAAGAATACTGGAGTGGGTTCATTTCTCCTCCAGGGGATCTTCCAGACCCAGGAATTTTTCACTCTCTTCTTTCACCTTCATCAAGAGGCTCTTTCGTTCCTCTTCACTTTCTGCCATAAGGGTGGTGTCAACTGCATGTATGAGGTTATTGATATTTCTCCCAGCAATCTTGATTCCAGCCTGGCACTTTGCGTAATGTACTGTCAGTAAGGAGCATCTCTGTCATGTGGAATGGTGTGTGGGCTGCCAAGCTCAGTGAAAAGTCTGGGGGTGGGGGGAGCAGAGTGGTCTGTAGAGTGCTGTCAAGATGATGCAGCGTTCATTAGAGTGTGTATCTCGGTTCCAGCCACCTTTTCATTTCCTGCCCTAAGGAGGGGTGAAAAGTCCCCATGTGCCGAACATAAGGTACTCAATGTATATAGTATGTGGGGAATTTTGCTTTCTCTTGGAGAAATCTTCTTCTCTCCCTAACACACCTCAAAAGGGAAGCTCACTTCCAAATCAAGCATATACATGTAGAATTTTGAGACTTGTCTCTAAACGACAAATGGAAGGGACTTTAACTTACTTTATCCTTCTCTACTCATGATTCTCTGGCTTCCTTCATGGCTCTGACAATAAAGAATCTGCCTTCAATGCAGGAAACCCAGGTTTGATCCCTGGGTTGGGAAGATCCCCTTGGAGAAAGGCATGGCAACCCAGTCCAGTATTCTTGCCTGGAGAATCCCATGGACAGAGAAGTCTGGTGGGCTACAGTCTTTGGCGTTGTAAAGACTCAGACAGGACTGAGTGACTTAGTGTGCACTCTTTCATGATTCTCACAGGAGGATGTTGAGATTCATTGAAATGAAGTGGTTAGCCCAAGGCTGCAGAATTTGGCAGTTGACAGACCTGGGCCTGGAACAAAGGTCCATGGATTCCAATCTGCTGTATTTCCTACAATTCCATCCTAGACTGTTACTGCTATTATTATTATTATTGTTATGGTGTGTATGTGGGAAGTGAGTAGAAGCAACGTAAACAGGGATGGCAATCCAAATATTTAGTTGGCCAGTTTTCTCTCTTTGCTCTGAAGTTCCTAAAAATGAGAATCCTTTTGAGAATGAAAGTTGTGTTTGGGGAGCTGGATTTGGTTCTGTAATATTTTGTATCTGGAGAACTTGATATTATCACTTTTGTAGACATTTGGCTGTTAATACACTTAGGGCAAGTAATTCATTTCTTTTCATAAGTGTGAAAAAATGTGCTGATTTTATCACTCCCAGGAGCTGGGTACAAGCAAAATGTGAGAACTGAATTTCAAGGATATTACCACATATTTAGATTTCCCTCTGGGAGGTAGATTTTTGAGACTGAGTTTTTGGAGGAGAGTCTTAGCCTCTTCTCACTTAATCCCTGTATAATTTTACCTAAAACTATTAGCTGGAAACAAATGAAGTTTCAGTGTGACCATTTTTGACTCACAGAAATGGCAATTTAACATGGTCCCACCCTAATATTGGCTGAGCATTAGTGGTGACTCCGGCTACTTCTCTGGAAAGTGGAAAGAGATGAGTGAGTTGAACCGTTTCAATTCTGGTTGATTGCTGTTTTCGAGAGTGACAGAATGCATGGTTTCAATCTGGATCCAAATTCTAGTTCTATCGAGTACTCATATGCCTCTCTGTGGCCTTTCTTCTTTTTTAGGGATGTTTGGTGTGAGCTTAAGGCACTTACCACAGTGTCTCCTAATTCATAAAAGGAACTCTGTATATTTCCTGTTTCTTTTCTTTTCCCTCATCCGACCAGAGTGGTACAAACTGTGGGGCTTCACAATCAATTTGTCCTAAGATTTATTGCAACCTGTGAAAATTGGTTGGCATTTTGGATACAAATACATGGAGAACTAGATGCATGTTAAAGCTCTAAGAAGTTATCTTCAGACCTTAATCTAGAAAGAAAAATAAATGGACAGACAAAAGAATTGATCTAATTATTAAAATTCTGTGGCTTTCAATGCCAATTTATTAAGTTATATCTATTAAATACTTTAACATGGACAACATTTTATTCACAGTGATTGGAATTCGTACAGTAGTGCCAGAAGCCATGGGATTAGTTAAATACATATTCAACAACATACAATATGCAGTTTACATTGGGTCTGTGATGTTTTAACATAAAACATAAAATCAATAAAAGCACATGGGGCTTATCATTAAAACCACATAAATACCTACATTTGTTCAATCTTTTCACCCCTGAAACAAAAGGGGGGAAGTTACATATACAATGACTTTACAAATAAAGCCATCTGATTAAGTTCAGCTACTTAATTACTCAACATCCTGTGTCCACCTGAACACCTGACCTCTCATGAAGGGGGTTCACCTGTTGTATTCTTTCTTGTCTGGACTCTCAAGCGTCTAGGTACATGCTGTCATGTGACTGATGCTCAAGAAGGTGACTGAGTCATGGATGACATGGAAACATTGTTTGGTGTCAGGAAATTTGTATTCTCGCCTCGCATTGCTCCTCGTTACTGTCTGGCACTGGAAGTTTCAGTGTGACCATTTTTGACTCACAGAAATGGCAATTTAACATGGTCCCACCCTAATATTGGCTGAGCATTAGTGGTGACTCCGGCTACTTCTCTGGAAAGTGGAAAGAGATGAGTGAGTTGAACCGTTTCAATTCTGGTTGATTGCTGTTTTCGAGAGTGACAGAATGCATGGTTTCAATCTGGATCCAAATTCTAGTTCTATCGAGTACTCATATGCCTCTCTGTGGCCTTTCTTCTTTTTTAGGGATGTTTGGTGTGAGCTTAAGGCACTTACCACAGTGTCTCCTAATTCATAAAAGGAACTCTGTATATTTCCTGTTTCTTTTCTTTTCCCTCATCCGACCAGAGTGGTACAAACTGTGGGGCTTCACAATCAATTTGTCCTAAGATTTATTGCAACCTGTGAAAATTGGTTGGCATTTTGGATACAAATACATGGAGAACTAGATGCATGTTAAAGCTCTAAGAAGTTATCTTCAGACCTTAATCTAGAAAGAAAAATAAATGGACAGACAAAAGAATTGATCTAATTATTAAAATTCTGTGGCTTTCAATGCCAATTTATTAAGTTATATCTATTAAATACTTTAACATGGACAACATTTTATTCACAGTGATTGGAATTCGTACAGTAGTGCCAGAAGCCATGGGATTAGTTAAATACATATTCAACAACATACAATATGCAGTTTACATTGGGTCTGTGATGTTTTAACATAAAACATAAAATCAATAAAAGCACATGGGGCTTATCATTAAAACCACATAAATACCTACATTTGTTCAATCTTTTCACCCCTGAAACAAAAGGGGGGAAGTTACATATACAATGACTTTACAAATAAAGCCATCTGATTAAGTTCAGCTACTTAATTACTCAACATCCTGTGTCCACCTGAACACCTGACCTCTCATGAAGGGGGTTCACCTGTTGTATTCTTTCTTGTCTGGACTCTCAAGCGTCTAGGTACATGCTGTCATGTGACTGATGCTCAAGAAGGTGACTGAGTCATGGATGACATGGAAACATTGTTTGGTGTCAGGAAATTTGTATTCTCGCCTCGCATTGCTCCTCGTTACTGTCTGGCACTGGAACATTGATGTCACCTTTCTGAGCCTGGGTTCCTTCATCCTTTAAGTGTTGTAACTTGGAGTAAATAAACTCTGTGCTTCCCGTCAGCTCTAAAATTCCATAATATTCCCTATTGGTCAAGATCTCAGAGTCACTTGTGTTGGACACTCTCTAAAAAGGTAGGAAATGGCAACCATGTCTAGGATAGAAGCCCTGAACCCTTGACAAGGCCTTCCAGGCTCCTAATAATCAAATAGAACACACAGAAGTCAATTTAAGATGAGCACAAATATTTGGAAAAGACCTCAGGAATCCTTTGACTCAATTCTTCTCACCTCAATGAAGCAATGGTTTCTACAAAAGCCTTGAGATGAACCCTTTGCTTGCATATCTTCTAGGACTGAAGGATCACTATCTGGAAACAGAAAGTTGACTTGGATATCCAGGCAGAAATGGTGACCCTGTAGCTTCAACTTCTTAGTCCTAGCTCCTTCCTCTAGGGAGACATGAAAGAGCTCTCTTCCCCTTTCTATATCACCCTATAGATACTTGATAATGTTTCTCATGTCTTCCTCAAATTTCTCCTCCAGTTATTAAGAGGAATACTATTTAATAAGAGGAGAGGGTAATTGGGTGAGTCTGGGATTATGATTCAGCAAGCTAGTATCCCAGCTCTAAATCTGCCATTACTTTTTCACTATGTGGTCCTGAAAAAGTAAGTTCCATATGGGCTGGTTTGGTACTTTTTTTCTTAAAATGGGATGACGGAAGGGATGGTGGTGGGGGGCGTCTCAGAGCTTGGGATGTTGTAAATATGGTTCTCAGAGTGGGGCAGGGCATTTTTGACCCACACTCTCTGATTGTTGGAACAAAAGTATTCAGGGGTTAATAGTCCAAGGAATTCTTCCTAGGCCCAGCTGCCAATAGGATGCAATAGATTTTAATATGTAGGATACTGGTGCATCCTTAATTTTTTTCTTTTAAAAATGACAGAATATTTCCAGGGCTCTGGGTCCTAGGAGAGCAAGAAATCTTGAGGCAAATGACTTCTGCATGTGTTTTGCAAGGTGCAGCATATAAACAGTCCTGTCCTGAAGAATTAATCCCCAATGTCGCAATCATGGAAATATGACTAGGAAAGGACTTGGGAAAATACTTCAAAAATTGGCAACAGATACGCTTCCGTCAGCTCTAAAATTCCATAATATTCCCTATTGGTCAAGATCTCAGAGTCACTTGTGTTGGACACTCTCTAAAAAGGTAGGAAATGGCAACCATGTCTAGGATAGAAGCCCTGAACCCTTGACAAGGCCTTCCAGGCTCCTAATAATCAAATAGAACACACAGAAGTCAATTTAAGATGAGCACAAATATTTGGAAAAGACCTCAGGAATCCTTTGACTCAATTCTTCTCACCTCAATGAAGCAATGGTTTCTACAAAAGCCTTGAGATGAACCCTTTGCTTGCATATCTTCTAGGACTGAAGGATCACTATCTGGAAACAGAAAGTTGACTTGGATATCCAGGCAGAAATGGTGACCCTGTAGCTTCAACTTCTTAGTCCTAGCTCCTTCCTCTAGGGAGACATGAAAGAGCTCTCTTCCCCTTTCTATATCACCCTATAGATACTTGATAATGTTTCTCATGTCTTCCTCAAATTTCTCCTCCAGTTATTAAGAGGAATACTATTTAATAAGAGGAGAGGGTAATTGGGTGAGTCTGGGATTATGATTCAGCAAGCTAGTATCCCAGCTCTAAATCTGCCATTACTTTTTCACTATGTGGTCCTGAAAAAGTAAGTTCCATATGGGCTGGTTTGGTACTTTTTTTCTTAAAATGGGATGACGGAAGGGATGGTGGTGGGGGGCGTCTCAGAGCTTGGGATGTTGTAAATATGGTTCTCAGAGTGGGGCAGGGCATTTTTGACCCACACTCTCTGATTGTTGGAACAAAAGTATTCAGGGGTTAATAGTCCAAGGAATTCTTCCTAGGCCCAGCTGCCAATAGGATGCAATAGATTTTAATATGTAGGATACTGGTGCATCCTTAATTTTTTTTTTCTTTTAAAAATGACAGAATATTTCCAGGGCTCTGGGTCCTAGGAGAGCAAGAAATCTTGAGGCAAATGACTTCTGCATGTGTTTTGCAAGGTGCAGCATATAAACAGTCCTGTCCTGAAGAATTAATCCCCAATGTCGCAATCATGGAAATATGACTAGGAAAGGACTTGGGGAAAATACCTTGCAAGAGAAACTTGGCAACAGATACGCCTTGTGCAGTGAGCTAGTTGAACTTTTACAGTCCAGAGGGATTACTGACGATCATGGAGGTGGTGCTTCCTCTGGGGTGACGTGGCTTAGATTGACGTGGAGCCAAGGGCTCTGGCATGCCCTGTTATTGAACTGATCCAGCTACTTCAGGATGTGAAAGTGCACCTTTTCATGTCCTATCGTACCTTAACCAAGAAATTTAGGAAGTTCAGTAGCTGAAGCAATTATGTTCTGCCCAGGAGATCTAAATCAGGGTCAAAATGCTAGAAACTCAGTGCATTTTGATCATGGTTCCCGTACTGGCTGAGAAACACAGGCTTTTCAAAACATCTGGGTTCTCCGTAAAGTTCTAATAGTTTCATGGGTGCTGATGGACTATCCGCTCTGGTTCAGGAGATAATAAAAGCCTTTCTCCACATGTGGCTTAGCTGGTGGATTTTACCATTGAAAGTATCTTTATTTTGTCCACTTTTATTTATGGAGAACTGTCCTTGAATCTCTATTTTAAAAAAAACACTTAGAGTTAACAGAAGTCATTTTGATAAGGATCATCCTTCATCAAACGGCACCCATTTTCGTAATGAGAAAATATCCAAGTGCCTGAAGTTAGCCACTAATTAGCTAGTACAACCAAAAATAAATGAAAAGATCTGCAAACAATGGAGCTGCTAAACAGTTAGAATGAACATGATTTTTGAACGAGAAATGATTATTTAGGGGTGGGGGCCAATATGTTCGGGGGATTTTACCCACACTCTGATTTTTGAAAAAATTCAGGGGTTAATAGTCCAAGGAATTCTTCCTAGGCCCAGCTGCCAATAGGATGCAATAGATTTTAATATGTAGGATACTGGTGCATCCTTAATTTTTTCTTTTAAAAATGACAGAATATTTCCAGGGCTCTGGGTCCTAGGAGAGCAAGAAATCTTGAGGCAAATGACTTCTGCATGTGTTTTGCAAGGTGCAGCATATAAACAGTCCTGTCCTGAAGAATTAATCCCCAATGTCGCAATCATGGAAATATGACTAGGAAAGGATTTGGGGGAAAATACCTTGCAAGAGAAACTTGGCAACAGATACGCCTTGTGCAGTGAGCTAGTTGAACTTTTACAGTCCAGAGGGATTACTGACGATCATGGAGGTGGTGCTTCCTCTGGGGTGACGTGGCTTAGATTGACGTGGAGCCAAGGGCTCTGGCATGCCCTGTTATTGAACTGATCCAGCTACTTCAGGATGTGAAAGTGCACCTTTTCATGTCCTATCGTACCTTAACCAAGAAATTTAGGAAGTTCAGTAGCTGAAGCAATTATGTTCTGCCCAGGAGATCTAAATCAGGGTCAAAATGCTAGAAACTCAGTGCATTTTGATCATGGTTCCCGTACTGGCTGAGAAACACAGGCTTTTCAAAACATCTGGGTTCTCCGTAAAGTTCTAATAGTTTCATGGGTGCTGATGGACTATCCGCTCTGGTTCAGGAGATAATAAAAGCCTTTCTCCACATGTGGCTTAGCTGGTGGATTTTACCATTGAAAGTATCTTTATTTTGTCCACTTTTATTTATGGAGAACTGTCCTTGAATCTCTATTTTAAAAAAAACACTTAGAGTTAACAGAAGTCATTTTGATAAGGATCATCCTTCATCAAACGGCACCCATTTTCGTAATGAGAAAATATCCAAGTGCCTGAAGTTAGCCACTAATTAGCTAGTACAACCAAAAATAAATGAAAAGATCTGCAAACAATGGAGCTGCTAAACAGTTAGAATGAACATGTCTGACGCAGAAATAATTTATCTTTGAATCCCCAGGGTGCATAGGTACTCAGTAAATGTTTGTGGAATTGATTTGGGGGTCAGCCTTTTCAGACACATTAAACCAGTAAAACGTTTTCTCCCTAAATTAACTCTTTTCTAAAGCATGTGAGATGCTCCTCTCTCTCTCCCAAATCTTTGAATGCATGCCATTTACTCCTTTCAGGGGACCATCGCCAACTTAAAAAGCATTCTTGCTTGTCATTTTCACAACTAATGTACTAATTTTTTTGCCATGCAGATAATGTGTAGGAAACATAAGTTTTGACTTGAATCCCTATAGGAATGTTTGGCAGGGCCTACCTAAACAGTAAAAGGAATATCAGAGAGGATTGAATAAATTCATTCATGATAACTTGAGCAAAATGCAATTGTCGATAACCAGGAGCAAAATAAATATGCGGTAAGGGTTTTCCCAAGGCCTCAAGTCTTTGAGGGAAGTAGGCAATTCCTACTTCTCAGATAAACTTCCAAATTCACCAGATTCCTTTTGGAACAGAGGAAAGGTTTGAAGGCTCTTGGTATAGAGGTTCCTTTCAGTGGAGAGGAAGGTGAGTCAGCGCTCTGCACTCTTACATGCAAATTCTTTCCCAGCTTCCAAGTTGACTGGTGCTCAGAGGCAGGCAGAACATTTAATTCCTTCACAGGGTGTTAGTACTGATCTTGGAGCCGGGTTGGAGTCATTGATAAACACATTCCTGATTTACCGATACATATTGTTCTAGGAGTTGGTGGAGGAAACATTTTCTGATCAAGCTGGTTTTGTACTTACTGAGAAACCTTTCCTTTCTGCTTTAAGTAAAGGGTAATTCCTCTGACTGAGATGCCCTTTCCCTGAGGCCATCTGCTGCCCACCCACCTCCTGTGAGGGCTCCTGCTTCACTTCCCTTGTAAAGACACTTCTGAACCAGGCAGAGGGGCCACGCCCTGCCCTTCACTCCTGCTGAGCCCTTTGCTGACTGTTTGAAGAAACTGAGGGCTTCAGAGCCTTAACCTCCCAACTAAGAAATTAATTTGTATTTAATAATAACTCAACAAATGTTGTGGAGAAGGAAATGGCAGCCCACTAAGAGGAGCCTGGCAGGCTCCAGTCCACGGGGTCACAAAAGAATCAGATACGACTGAGATGCCCACACAACAACGGTTGATCAAATACCGCTACCCGAGCCAGTGTGTTCAGGAAGCCCATCACACACGTCTCTGCCTCTGCAGTCTCCTGGCAACAAGAGTAAGAGTGATGTCATTGTCTACTTTGCTTTCAGACCCATCTGTGAGGTCTCTCCCAGTAGAGCCAAGGTCTCTCACAGTCTGTAACACAGGCCAAGGGCTGGAGACCATGCCCCATGTCACACTGACACTCTGCAGACTTTGCATAGGGTGCTCGAGGCTAATATGTGACATCCCCATGAGTTCATTTGATCCTGGGAAACAAATTGGTGGATTCCTTCTTTACAGACAAATCAGTAGAGACCCAGAGAACTGGAATGTCCCTCCAACCATGAACATATACATGCAGGAAAATCATACAAGTTAGAGGAAATGAACTCACAGAAGCACAGGAAGGGCCTTCTCAATGTTCAGCCTCTTCTTCAGGAAAGATGCCTCAGTTGGGCTGATGAGCCAATTCCACATTTAAATTCCTTTGAATATTTCATATAACACTCTGCATATAGTGTGAGTCAAACCCCAAAGCAGATCTTAGTTAAAATCTCCAGACTGGGTGACTAACATTGTCCCTCTGGGGAGTAAGTCCATCCTCTCTTGGCATCTATTGACTTTGTTACATAGTTGGTCTGTTGGCTAGACCATTGTCTTCCAGCTTCTTGAGTGGCTATCTTACAGTGTGGAGAGCTTCAGAAATCTTCTGTTTAACAAAATCTGATGATATTTGTTAGAACTTGGAATTAGGCTTTGGAATACGTGCAGTGATCTTTAACCAGGAGCCAGGTATTCATAAACACTTGGGTAGAGTCTGTCTTGTTCTTCATTGCATATTTTGGGTTAAGATTGTGCACACATAAAAGGTACTCAAGAACACTGTGCTGAATAGATGGCTATTGTTACATTTTTAATATGTTTTAAAATAGTTGTATTTTAAATATTAATATATTAAAATATTTCTAACATGTGAAACTCATGCTTGTTTGTTTGGATATATGTGTACATAATAAAGAGAAAGGTAGTTTTTCTCGCTTGGCGTAGATGGCAAGAAAATTAATTTCTTTTCTTGAGGACCATTTATGAGAAATATGAGAAATACCAGTTGTCTTTTCATTTTTTTTAAGGTAAGGCATGAAAGTATATATTTGGGGGAACTGATGAAGGATTTTGCCTCTGCCCAGTCTCCTGGCAACAAGAGTAAGAGTGATGTCATTGTCTACTTTGCTTTCAGACCCATCTGTGAGGTCTCTCCCAGTAGAGCCAAGGTCTCTCACAGTCTGTAACACAGGCCAAGGGCTGGAGACCATGCCCCATGTCACACTGACACTCTGCAGACTTTGCATAGGGTGCTCGAGGCTAATATGTGACATCCCCATGAGTTCATTTGATCCTGGGAAACAAATTGGTGGATTCCTTCTTTACAGACAAATCAGTAGAGACCCAGAGAACTGGAATGTCCCTCCAACCATGAACATATACATGCAGGAAAATCATACAAGTTAGAGGAAATGAACTCACAGAAGCACAGGAAGGGCCTTCTCAATGTTCAGCCTCTTCTTCAGGAAAGATGCCTCAGTTGGGCTGATGAGCCAATTCCACATTTAAATTCCTTTGAATATTTCATATAACACTCTGCATATAGTGTGAGTCAAACCCCAAAGCAGATCTTAGTTAAAATCTCCAGACTGGGTGACTAACATTGTCCCTCTGGGGAGTAAGTCCATCCTCTCTTGGCATCTATTGACTTTGTTACATAGTTGGTCTGTTGGCTAGACCATTGTCTTCCAGCTTCTTGAGTGGCTATCTTACAGTGTGGAGAGCTTCAGAAATCTTCTGTTTAACAAAATCTGATGATATTTGTTAGAACTTGGAATTAGGCTTTGGAATACGTGCAGTGATCTTTAACCAGGAGCCAGGTATTCATAAACACTTGGGTAGAGTCTGTCTTGTTCTTCATTGCATATTTTGGGTTAAGATTGTGCACACATAAAAGGTACTCAAGAACACTGTGCTGAATAGATGGCTATTGTTACATTTTTAATATGTTTTAAAATAGTTGTATTTTAAATATTAATATATTAAAATATTTCTAACATGTGAAACTCATGCTTGTTTGTTTGGATATATGTGTACATAATAAAGAGAAAGGTAGTTTTTCTCGCTTGGCGTAGATGGCAAGAAAATTAATTTCTTTTCTTGAGGACCATTTATGAGAAATATGAGAAATACCAGTTGTCTTTTCATTTTTTTTAAGGTAAGGCATGAAAGTATATATTTGGGGGAACTGATGAAGGATTTTGCCTCTGAAGGGTCTGCAATATTTCCAGGGCTTTGGATTTTGTTTTCAAGGTTCCTGAATGGAAGCAAGTGCTTCATAATAAGATTGAACAGTACCTAGACCCTCTCTTGACAAATGCATAGTAGCAAGGCATGGAAATGTTCCTTTCATTTGATGATCAGTGTCTTAATGTTTAGAAACTCGCCACTCTTCCAAGCAACTATGATAATAGGTCTCTTCTCTTTTGCCTTCTTCCAATTAGTATTCTCATCAGTAAGGTGCAGAAAGTATGAACTTTTGGCCCCTAAATTTCTTAGCTGCTGTCTCTATCTTTACTCCAACAAAGCCTCCTGGTTATAAATACATCTGAATGAGGAAAATTAGGAACTCAAAAGCAGAGGACCTCCATACAATGGCATCCGCCTTGCCACTATAGCAAGAAGGCTCCAAAGAAGGTTTTATCTTCTTTCGTGTAATCCACCAAAGAGATGTCACTGACGTTCACCATCAGCTTGTCCCCTTCCTTCAGGGAGAACATGGCCCCTAGGTAGATAGGCTGGAACCAATTGCTGCCTATTTCGCACACTGACTTGGTCCCCATTAGGAGCTGGGTCGGCTCAGGGTAACTGTCTGTTACCTTGGTGATGACCACGAGGATGGAGTCTGGCTTGTTTGATCGCCTCCCTTGACTGCTTTCACCACACTCAGTTGTGGTCCCTCGGAAGGTCACCTGGGAAAAAGGAGTCTGTCTTGTTCTTCATTGCATATTTTGGGTTAAGATTGTGCACACATAAAAGGTACTCAAGAACACTGTGCTGAATAGATGGCTATTGTTACATTTTTAATATGTTTTAAAATAGTTGTATTTTAAATATTAATATATTAAAATATTTCTAACATGTGAAACTCATGCTTGTTTGTTTGGATATATGTGTACATAATAAAGAGAAAGGTAGTTTTTCTCGCTTGGCGTAGATGGCAAGAAAATTAATTTCTTTTCTTGAGGACCATTTATGAGAAATATGAGAAATACCAGTTGTCTTTTCATTTTTTTTAAGGTAAGGCATGAAAGTATATATTTGGGGGAACTGATGAAGGATTTTGCCTCTGAAGGGTCTGCAATATTTCCAGGGCTTTGGATTTTGTTTTCAAGGTTCCTGAATGGAAGCAAGTGCTTCATAATAAGATTGAACAGTACCTAGACCCTCTCTTGACAAATGCATAGTAGCAAGGCATGGAAATGTTCCTTTCATTTGATGATCAGTGTCTTAATGTTTAGAAACTCGCCACTCTTCCAAGCAACTATGATAATAGGTCTCTTCTCTTTTGCCTTCTTCCAATTAGTATTCTCATCAGTAAGGTGCAGAAAGTATGAATTTTTGGGCCCCCTAAATTTCTTAGCTGCTGTCTCTATCTTTACTCCAACAAAGCCTCCTGGTTATAAATACATCTGAATGAGGAAAATTAGGAACTCAAAAGCAGAGGACCTCCATACAATGGCATCCGCCTTGCCACTATAGCAAGAAGGCTCCAAAGAAGGTTTTATCTTCTTTCGTGTAATCCACCAAAGAGATGTCACTGACGTTCACCATCAGCTTGTCCCCTTCCTTCAGGGAGAACATGGCCCCTAGGTAGATAGGCTGGAACCAATTGCTGCCTATTTCGCACACTGACTTGGTCCCCATTAGGAGCTGGGTCGGCTCAGGGTAACTGTCTGTTACCTTGGTGATGACCACGAGGATGGAGTCTGGCTTGTTTGATCGCCTCCCTTGACTGCTTTCACCACACTCAGTTGTGGTCCCTCGGAAGGTCACCTGGGAGTAAATAAAGTAATCTCCCGACTCTGGGATCACTAGGAATTTGTTGGTATAGTTCATCCGGTTCTTGGTGAAGGCCAAGCCAAGTTGATGCTCCCAGTGCAGAGCTGGGAACTGATTTTTCAAGGGCTGGGTGGGAGTTTGTTTCATAACTGCAAAGACAAGAGGGAGGGTTTATTTGCTTGTGTCAGAACCTATGGCATTTGCTAAAAAGAGTCTTACATCATTTTCAAGGGGTAAAGAGATCAAAACAACAGCTAACAGGCTCCTTGAGAAGGGATGAGTAGCAGATGTATGAAGACACACACATCTGTTCAGAGAGCAGCATCTCAGGCAGGTGACCTCAAGCAAATCACTTTGCCTCTCTGAATTCGCATTTTCCTGTTTGATAATTTTGATATTTTTTCTGAGTCCTGTCATCTTGGAAAATAATGAAGATGAAAAGAATCTCCTACTCTCCTTTCTCCAGGCCCTGGAAATTTGGCCCACTCTCAACCAGATCCTTAACCCAAACAAGGCTCCTGAAAACAGGCTGGCCTCAGGATAAAACATTTACTGAGCTTATCAAGCCAACCTTTCATCCCACTTCCCCACACATAGTTTTTTTAGTTGTATATACTTCTCTCTGTAAAAGAAAAACCCTTGAACCTAACTCTCAAAACACTTGCAGACTTTATGGTTCGAAGTTCTTCTGATTGAAATCATCTCTTCCTTCCCCACTTCCCCACTTTGTGTGAAGGATTTACTAAAAAAGATTTTGGTTTTGGTTGTACAAGCAAAAAGAACAATAACAACATACAGAAAAAAAGAAAAGGAAAAGGAGGTAATACCAGTGGAAAGAATTAAGAGATATTGTGTTTTAGGAACATCCTGTAAACTACATTCACTTTTATTAGCCTTTGGTTTCAGAAATGCTCTGTGGCAGAGAGGAGATGTCAAAGAGAGAGAGAGAAAGAGAGAGAGAGAAAGAGAGAGAGAGAGCGTGTGTCATATTCCCTTTCACTCCCTTCCAATGCCTGTTCCAAAGCCACATGAAACACAGGCAGTAATGAATAAAAAATTAGCACACAGAACACCAGAGATCCAGAAGATTTTGCAAATGCTTCTCCCACACTAAAAGGGCCAAAATGTAAGCCAAACCATAACAGACTTGAGGAGTAAAAGGAACCAGGACTCTGGACCACATAGGCCCAGCTCCAATCCCAACTCTTTCACATGTAGGTTCTTCTCTCTGAAACTGTTTCCTGTCCAGAACTGAAGACAAAACTCCCTCATCAGGGAAGGTCAGATGAATGGAAGAGACATGGACATTTTTATCATGATGGCTGGATACAGTGTTACTCTATATATATTTATTTTTTCCCCCCAAATAAGCTAACATCTTTCATTTGGACAGATTTAAAAAAGCATGTTTCATTTTATATACATTTTATATGTTTTTATGTTTGCGTTATTTACAAAGATGGCTCAGACAGTAAAGTATCCACATGCAGTTCAGAAGACCTGGGTTTGATCCCTGGATCAGGAAGATCCCTGGAGAAGGGAACATCTACCCTCTCCAGTATTCTTGCCATGGACGGAGAAGTCTGGTAGGCTATAGTCCATGGGGTTGCAACGAGTTGGAGACTACTGAGTGACTAATACTTTCACGTTCAGATACATTATATAGAACACATGAATGAATGTTTTTATGAGGTTTTGTCTATAGCAGAAAAAAATGAATAGAATCAAACCACTGATTCAAAGCATTGATTTCAAATAAGATAGCCTGCAAAAAAAATCAATACTTTTCAGAAAAATATAGAGACATTTAAATTTCCTACAGCTGCTTTTTAAGTCTGTAGCAATAATCATCATGTACTGTTCCTTCCCACTTCCCCACTTTGTGTGAAGGATTTACTAAAAAAGATTTTGGTTTTGGTTGTACAAGCAAAAAGAACAATAACAACATACAGAAAAAAAGAAAAGGAAAAGGAGGTAATACCAGTGGAAAGAATTAAGAGATATTGTGTTTTAGGAACATCCTGTAAACTACATTCACTTTTATTAGCCTTTGGTTTCAGAAATGCTCTGTGGCAGAGAGGAGATGTCAAAGAGAGAGAGAGAAAGAGAGAGAGAGAAAGAGAGAGAGAGATAGAGAGAGAGAGAGCGTGTGTCATATTCCCTTTCACTCCCTTCCAATGCCTGTTCCAAAGCCACATGAAACACAGGCAGTAATGAATAAAAAATTAGCACACAGAACACCAGAGATCCAGAAGATTTTGCAAATGCTTCTCCCACACTAAAAGGGCCAAAATGTAAGCCAAACCATAACAGACTTGAGGAGTAAAAGGAACCAGGACTCTGGACCACATAGGCCCAGCTCCAATCCCAACTCTTTCACATGTAGGTTCTTCTCTCTGAAACTGTTTCCTGTCCAGAACTGAAGACAAAACTCCCTCATCAGGGAAGGTCAGATGAATGGAAGAGACATGGACATTTTTATCATGATGGCTGGATACAGTGTTACTCTATATATATTTATTTTTTCCCCCCAAATAAGCTAACATCTTTCATTTGGACAGATTTAAAAAAGCATGTTTCATTTTATATACATTTTATATGTTTTTATGTTTGCGTTATTTACAAAGATGGCTCAGACAGTAAAGTATCCACATGCAGTTCAGAAGACCTGGGTTTGATCCCTGGATCAGGAAGATCCCCTGGAGAAGGGAACATCTACCCTCTCCAGTATTCTTGCCATGGACGGAGAAGTCTGGTAGGCTATAGTCCATGGGGTTGCAACGAGTTGGAGACTACTGAGTGACTAATACTTTCACGTTCAGATACATTATATAGAACACATGAATGAATGTTTTTATGAGGTTTTGTCTATAGCAGAAAAAAATGAATAGAATCAAACCACTGATTCAAAGCATTGATTTCAAATAAGATAGCCTGCAAAAAAAATCAATACTTTTCAGAAAAATATAGAGACATTTAAATTTCCTACAGCTGCTTTTTAAGTCTGTAGCAATAATCATCATGTACTGTTGGCCACAGTTTGGGGATAGGTTATATTTAAAGAACTTCTCACCTGGTAATAGACCAAAAATCTGGTTCCTGAATTTTCTAAAGTGTCTTTCCCATTGCTGACTAGATTGTGGTTTCTTTTGCAATTATGACACAAGTTAAGAATGTGTGTGATCTTCCCTGAAACGTCACTGAGTGGCCTCTGGAGAGCTCTGTTGTTTATCTGAGAAATATGTAAAAGCCGTTTTTATTAGTCACTTCTGACAGTCTCTCCCTGGAGAAGGAAATCACAGTATTCTTGCCTGGAGAATCCCCATGGACAGAGGAGCCTTACCAGGCTAGAGTCCATGGGATCTCAAGGAGACCAGACACCACTGAGTGACTAACACTTTCTGATAGTCTCTACTCCTTCTTTGTGGGTGATGCAATAGATTTAAAAAATTCACCCCATGGGATATTCCTGGCAGTCCACATGTTAAAATACCGTGTTGCCACTTCAGGGGGCACAGATGCTATCCCTGGTCAGGGAATTTAGATCCCGCATGCCAAGTACGGCCAAAAAAAAATAGACAATAAAAAGAAAAACTTAACTTCAGATGATTACATGCAAAAGTGTGCATTTACTAGACAAAGCAAGTTCCATTAAAGTGATACGCAATTAGCTAGGTCAACACAGCATCAAGCAGGAGTTTGAGTAGCAAGTATGGAAACAGTTCGAGTCAGTCTTGGATCTTAACTCTTCCTAGTCTTGTGATTTGGGAAAGTGAATGGAGTTGTTCAAGCCTCAATTTTCCCATTGCATTGGGTTAATAGAGTGAAGCAGATGGTGAATATAAAATGCATACGAAAGTGCTTAGGACATGTTAAACCCTCAGTAGAACCTAGATTCCTATCCCAATTTCCATTCCCCCCATTCAATAGAGAAAGGAGTGGCACCTCCATGCTCTGGTTCTAGGATTTTCCTGCTTAGCCTGTTCAGCATCTCCTATTGTCATAGGCAAGTGGTGAGTAACGGCGACTGGGATTTCCCTGGTCCTCATCCTCACTCAGGATTCACCGCAGTTCCCTCTTGGTCAAACATTAAGACAAATGTGGGCCACAAGGATATCCCCTTGTGGGTTGCAAACTTTCTTATAAGTCAGAAGAATATGCTTCTCTTAACTCTCTAGTATTACTGTGGGTTATGAAGACATCTTTCTGCACTGTCTTGCTCTTTCTCCGGAGTCTTAGAGGTATATGTGAATCCAGACATGAGGTGTCAAGAATTTTGAGACTCAACTTGGGAATCTGGCCAGCTGGTGATGTTAAGGGATTTCTCTCTTCACATAATTGAAAATTTTTAGAAATATCTAGCTGAATGTAAACGTCCAATAACTTCATCTTGAATAGATCACAGATGGACTCAATCAATCGGCAACTTAGGCGAGCTTTCATCTTCAACTGGATTCAAAATTGTGTGACTCTCTGAATCTGAGGAAAGTCATTCTGAATGACAGTGTGTGATAATGAAAGGGAGAAACAGCAGAGAATGGAAGAGAACTGATAGAGTCTGAAAGAAAGTGCCCAAGAAACAAGGGGTTATGGACCCTTCAAGGGAGGAGGACATCTGAAAACCCTTGACTGAGAGGAATCTGTTACCAAAGGGTGTGGTTTCCAGTTTAAAGCTGCGCACATGCCTTTTGAGTCTATGGCCCATAGTCTCCTGGAAAAAACACACTTGGAAAGAATTACCTGTCAGGTGTGCCCTTGGCTTATCCCTACCAGCTCCAGGAGGTGCATCTGTAAGGAAAAGAGAAAAAGGCTTTGTATGAGTCAGAGGGTGACTGGAATGAAGACAGCATTTGGGAATTGCATGGGTACCTGCAACTGGAGAGAAACTTCCCTCTTGTTCAGCTAGTTCCAGGTCCCCCACTACCCCCACCCCAGGGGCAGGGCAGACTCAGGAGAAATAATCTTGAACATAAATGAACCTTGGCCCACTGACTTTTGCCAGGTTATCCAGCCTGTCTGAGACGCTGTTTTCTCATATATAAGAGGGCACATCAATTCCTACCATGGATGATGAGTGCTCAGAATGATACATGGTACACGATTGGTGTTCAGCAAAGCTCATCTGGCCTCTCTTTTGCTTCTATTGGTTCTGTGGGAGCTAGATGGGCTTCTTCATCATTCCTTCAATTGATGTCCTAACAGAACTAGGTGAGGGTCACTCTTTACCTATATGGCAAATACCCTTCCCCCTCCAGACCTCTGTTTCCTTGTCAGTTCTCAGAGATGATTGTATTGGACAAGTGTGTTCTAAGGGCAGTGATAAAGGTGACGTTATTGCTGATAAAAGGAAAAATTATTGCATACATTTGATGTGCTAGGTATTGTACCGTTCAAGGAATCAACTAATTTAATCCACACTAACCTTAGAAGCTATGTACGATCATCCCCATTTTTATAGGTGAATAAACTGAAACTGAGGAAGGTGAAATTATTTGTTTAAAGGCTGTCCACAGGCCATACACTCGGCCATGGCACCATTCTGCCTTCCCAGGGACTGAGGAGCAGCTTCACTTCCTGAGTCTGTGTCTGAACTTCCCACATAGTAGAATCATGAGAAACATTCTTGTACCCCAAAAGAAAAGGCATAAAATATGAACACACTTACAAGCTCGCTGGTGTGAAGGTCCAGGATCCTGTTCTGTTGGAGTCTGTTGGGAAAGAAAAATGTGGTTCAGAACATCTGTGGTCCTTCTGAGCCCTTTCCCACATAGCTGCCCATATCATGGGCACAGTTAAGATGGTGCTGCTACAGAGCCTTGGTACTCAGAGATAAGGGAAATGGGCACAATAATATTGGATTGATGGAGATCTTGCACCCAAACTCTTCCCTTTCCTTTTCCAGCACCCCAGGGACCTTCCTCTCCCCTAGGCTTTTCTCTGAAGCTCAACTATAAAGTTTTGTTCTCAGAGCTTTTCTTGCTCCATTCTAGGGTATTCTGACATCTTCATATTGCTTGTATTGTTTGAACAAATAGCCACACTTGCTTTATTATTTTTTCTTCAGCACAACTTCAAAATTGGAACTACTGCAAAAAAAGGAGACTGAGAAAGCAATAATGACTATGGCCCTTGCCCCCTTTATTATTCTTCTATCAGATCAGAGGATGATGAGTGCTCAGAATGATACATGGTACACGATTGGTGTTCAGCAAAGCTCATCTGGCCTCTCTTTTGCTTCTATTGGTTCTGTGGGAGCTAGATGGGCTTCTTCATCATTCCTTCAATTGATGTCCTAACAGAACTAGGTGAGGGTCACTCTTTACCTATATGGCAAATACCCTTCCCCCTCCAGACCTCTGTTTCCTTGTCAGTTCTCAGAGATGATTGTATTGGACAAGTGTGTTCTAAGGGCAGTGATAAAGGTGACGTTATTGCTGATAAAAGGAAAAATTATTGCATACATTTGATGTGCTAGGTATTGTACCGTTCAAGGAATCAACTAATTTAATCCACACTAACCTTAGAAGCTATGTACGATCATCCCCATTTTTATAGGTGAATAAACTGAAACTGAGGAAGGTGAAATTATTTGTTTAAAGGCTGTCCACAGGCCATACACTCGGCCATGGCACCATTCTGCCTTCCCAGGGACTGAGGAGCAGCTTCACTTCCTGAGTCTGTGTCTGAACTTCCCACATAGTAGAATCATGAGAAACATTCTTGTACCCCAAAAGAAAAGGCATAAAATATGAACACACTTACAAGCTCGCTGGTGTGAAGGTCCAGGATCCTGTTCTGTTGGAGTCTGTTGGGAAAGAAAAATGTGGTTCAGAACATCTGTGGTCCTTCTGAGCCCTTTCCCACATAGCTGCCCATATCATGGGCACAGTTAAGATGGTGCTGCTACAGAGCCTTGGTACTCAGAGATAAGGGAAATGGGCACAATAATATTGGATTGATGGAGATCTTGCACCCAAACTCTTCCCTTTCCTTTTCCAGCACCCCAGGGACCTTCCTCTCCCCTAGGCTTTTCTCTGAAGCTCAACTATAAAGTTTTGTTCTCAGAGCTTTTCTTGCTCCATTCTAGGGTATTCTGACATCTTCATATTGCTTGTATTGTTTGAACAAATAGCCACACTTGCTTTATTATTTTTTCTTCAGCACAACTTCAAAATTGGAACTACTGCAAAAAAAGGAGACTGAGAAAGCAATAATGACTATGGGCTCTTTCTCATCATCAGCCTCCACAACTCTACCTTATTGCCATGCAATATTATAAAGGCATTTTCATTCTTGCAACCCTAGAAGGGTATCTGTGAGTCATTTCAGACACCACAGTGTCATTAAAGAGCAACTGCTTTGGGGGTACCTGGATTTGAATCCTGGTTCCACCATTTATTAACAATATAATCTTGAGCAAGACACTTCCACTCTGAGCTTTGGCATCTTCATTTGAAAAATGGGAATAAGGACAGCCCAAGCCACAGATAACTCCCAGTTAGAGATGAAGAAAATGTATGAGTCAGTGCAGAGACTGCATAGGGAATGAAGATCTACCACTCACAAGACCTGCATACATACTCAGGAGCAAAACTAAGCTCTTAGTTTAGGAGTAAGATCACCGTCTTACAATATCCAATGTTTTCTTCCCTGATATGATTTTGACTCAACTCAGAGTCTTCCAGTTTGGTTCTTGTAACTACATAGTCTACAGGACTGATGTCTGTGTCACCATGAACACCTGATCAATTTTACATCTTAAAATACATGTGTATGTGTGCGGAGGGGGCAGGGGTTGTGGTTGTGAATGAGAAACTGTGTGAGTAAGAGAGAAGCCAGCGCCATCTTTAGGAGAGGGTGCAAGTCAATTATTTTTTGCATCCATGTGTCTGTACATGTTGTATGCATGGATTGTCTGCATATGCATTTGTCGTGGTGTGGATGTAGCTGCATCACTGGTGAGTCTAGGTCTGAGTAGTTCTGTGATAACAGTGACCTTGCTAGAGCCAAGATCATCAAGCTCGTTTTACTCCCAAGACACGTCTAACCTCTACTAGAAGCCCTCCTAAGGCAGAGGTCTTGTCTTTGAATGACTGACTGACTTTCTCCCCTTTCTAGCAATCCTTTCTCCACTTCCTAATTCTGTTGATCACTACTTTTTCTCTTCAGTTACACAGCCTGAAATTCACTTCTTTCTTTCTTCCATGAACCCGAGCTATCATTTCTACTTTGGAATTTTGTCATTCATGTCTCCACTGCAGGCCTCAGCGCACTGCTCTCCTGCATCCTTCCCAAAGCCTCCTAACAGGTCTTTATCCACCTGGTTCCTTTTCTTGAACCCATCTCTTAACCTGCCTTCAGAGTTTTTTTTTTAAAGCATCACTGTGAGACAAAACTCTGCTTTTAAACCTTCTGTCACTCCATATAACCTTTAGGACATAGTGCTAAATACTTCTGTTGGAGTTAAAGTCCCAACTAACATCCCTGTCTTGTTACCCTATTTATCCTTCTCCAAGTTCTCTCTAGCTTCCTTTGGTGTCTCAGCAGTAAAGAATCCACCTGCAATGCAGGAGACATAAGAGATTCAGGGTCAGGAAAATCCCCTGGAGAACAGCATGGCAACCCACTCCTGTATTCTTGCCTGGAGAATTTCATGAACAGAGGAGCCTGATGGACTATAGTCCATAGGGTCACAAAGAGTCATAAATGACTGAAACGACTTAGCACACACACATACACACATGCTGAAAACTAGGCTTGGGGACACTGAGAAACTTGCCCAGTGTCTTGCACCTGGAAAGCAGAGGAACAGGCTCAGGCCAACTGACTCCAGTATCCTAAGTCCTTGGTCATTATTCCTTCTAACCCCTGGGCAACTTCCTCATCTACTGAGGTGGATGGATAAGCACTAGAGGTTTCATGCACTGTGACAGAGGGGGAAACACAGAGTCCAGAAAACAGGAACCTGGCCCAGAAGTGGGGGAATCAGGGGGAATTACCTTTGAACTGAGTCGTACAGGTATTAGTCAGGTAATAAAGATAATGACCATTCCAGACAAGGCCAAAAGCTTGTGCAAGAGTGAGGAGGCCCAAGAGAGCATGGGGACAGTTGGGAAAATGCAAGGATTTCTGCTGCCAAATGAACCCATTATATGCTTTTAGCATTGCGTCATGAGTACAGTAGTCTTTGAACACCTAAACCTAATTGACATGACTACTTATCCAGTATCAATAACTCTGATAAAGCTTGTGAGGTGGAGAAGCAGCCTAGAAATGAGCTGTATGCTATTTCCTTAGTTGCTATTTGGCAAGGTAGAAAAGTGAAGGTGAGTTCTCAGAAAGAACTGGGTAGCCTGGTTGCATCATGTCTCCACTGCAGGCCTCAGCGCACTGCTCTCCTGCATCCTTCCCAAAGCCTCCTAACAGGTCTTTATCCACCTGGTTCCTTTTCTTGAACCCATCTCTTAACCTGCCTTCAGAGTTTTTTTTTTAAAGCATCACTGTGAGACAAAACTCTGCTTTTAAACCTTCTGTCACTCCATATAACCTTTAGGACATAGTGCTAAATACTTCTGTTGGAGTTAAAGTCCCAACTAACATCCCTGTCTTGTTACCCTATTTATCCTTCTCCAAGTTCTCTCTAGCTTCCTTTGGTGTCTCAGCAGTAAAGAATCCACCTGCAATGCAGGAGACATAAGAGATTCAGGGTCAGGAAAATCCCCTGGAGAACAGCATGGCAACCCACTCCTGTATTCTTGCCTGGAGAATTTCATGAACAGAGGAGCCTGATGGACTATAGTCCATAGGGTCACAAAGAGTCATAAATGACTGAAACGACTTAGCACACACACATACACACATGCTGAAAACTAGGCTTGGGGACACTGAGAAACTTGCCCAGTGTCTTGCACCTGGAAAGCAGAGGAACAGGCTCAGGCCAACTGACTCCAGTATCCTAAGTCCTTGGTCATTATTCCTTCTAACCCCTGGGCAACTTCCTCATCTACTGAGGTGGATGGATAAGCACTAGAGGTTTCATGCACTGTGACAGAGGGGGAAACACAGAGTCCAGAAAACAGGAACCTGGCCCAGAAGTGGGGGAATCAGGGGGAATTACCTTTGAACTGAGTCGTACAGGTATTAGTCAGGTAATAAAGATAATGACCATTCCAGACAAGGCCAAAAGCTTGTGCAAGAGTGAGGAGGCCCAAGAGAGCATGGGGACAGTTGGGAAAATGCAAGGATTTCTGCTGCCAAATGAACCCATTATATGCTTTTAGCATTGCGTCATGAGTACAGTAGTCTTTGAACACCTAAACCTAATTGACATGACTACTTATCCAGTATCAATAACTCTGATAAAGCTTGTGAGGTGGAGAAGCAGCCTAGAAATGAGCTGTATGCTATTTCCTTAGTTGCTATTTGGCAAGGTAGAAAAGTGAAGGTGAGTTCTCAGAAAGAACTGGGTAGCCTGGTTGCATCCCCTTGGGTAGGAAGTGGTACCTTCCCTGGTTGGCCTTCTACTTCATTTAGTTCTCTGCTGAGAGAGCTTCATGGACATCTTGCTGATCTATGTGTAGGCAGACCCTTCCTCAGCCAAGAGTCTGGAGCACTGCTTTTGGCTCTGAGTCCCACTGTCATTAGCAAGAATTTGGTAGTGAATCCATTTCTCTATTTGCTCAGCTGGATTTCTGTAACTTGGGTACACAATTTACTTTCATATATGGATGGATGTGTGTGGCTTTTAAGTGGCCCACCCAGAGTACTACTAAACATCTGGAGGCTGTGATAGTGCCAGCTGGCAGGTTTGAAGAACATAACATTCCAAGAGTCTCCAAGAAGAGCCTCAGCTGGGACTCTCTTTCCAAGAACGACATCCGAAGCCTTCCATTGTTGTTTCTCTCTCTTCTTTAAAAAATAACCTATTTATTTGTATGTTTGGCCATGCTGAGTCTTCATTGCTGCACACCACCTTTCTCTAACTGTGGCAAGCAGGGTCTACTCTCTGTTGTAGTGTGTGGGCTTTTCATTGCTAGGTGGTTTCTCTTGTTGAAGAGCACAGGCTCTAAGGCACACAGGCTCTGTTGTTGTAAATCACAGGCAATAGAACACATGCTCATTGGTTGGAGGCCATGGACTTAGTTGGTCCGTGGCATGTGGAATCTTCCTGGCCCGGGGATTCAACCTGTGTCACTTGCATTGGCAGGGGGTTTCTTATCCACTGTACTACCAGGGAGGTCCTCTGTTTCTCTTAATCTCTCTGCCTATCATGGAAGGAAGATGATTGTGTTGAGAAGCAGCAATGAATAAACGGGAGATTTGAGAGGATGAAACAGGAAGTTTTTATGGAAAGGTTTATGCATGTGTACTGGCTCAGTGTCTGCTGCTGTTCTCAAGGTGGTTGCTTATTAAAAATGTCAATAAATGGTGTACTGTCTTCCAACCCTGACTCATCTTTATCACTTCCAGCTATTCTGGGGTACCAAGGAAATGATGGCTTTTGAGGAATGCTGCTTACTGCAACAGTAGCTCATAAATCTGAATAGGTATGGAATCCAAGAGCACCCCTGAGGAATATGATTTATTTATTTCTCCTTAAGTGCCTCCTGAAATCATTGGCTGAGAACCAGGATCCAAGTTTTATTTCCTCTTCTGAGCATTTATCACTCCCTCAAGTGTTGTAGCTTATTTGTAGGCTTATTGCTTTTCTTTCTCTAGAGAGACATGGTCTGGCTTGCTCACCCCTGCATTCCTAGCACCTCAGGCAGTACCTGGCTCTCCAACTGGATTATCCTCCTGGATTATCTAACTAATGCTCAGTCACAAGAAATACAGGCAGAAAAGAGAGCAGAAGATAGAGTAAGAGTCAGTTTCAATGACTTTAGCCAGAATTTTATAATTTAGAAAACTAGGAAAGAGACTTTTCAATTTTAGCACACATGCAAAGTTTTGAGAGTTTGTTTAAATCTAAAAAAGTTGATTAGGCAGAAGTGGATAGCCATAATCTTTCAGTACTGGGGCCTTCAAAGGTTTTCATTAGGCTCTGCTTGGAGCAGAGTGACAGCTCTCGAAATACGTGTTGATAGTTGAGGAAGCTGGTCAGGATCAGAGCCAGAAAGGCAGATATGTCTGGCCACAGCAGACAAAGGCAATATGTATGGCTATATATGTTCATGGGAAAATAGGATGCTTACTACCTTCATACTGATTAACACAAGCAAAGCAAACTCATCCTTTTTACTCTTTGTTTTTTATGAAGTTAGTAAAGGTAAAAGTGAAAATGTTAGTCACTAAGTCAAGTCTGACTCTTTTTGCAACCCATGGATGTAGTCCACTAGACTCCTCTGTCCATGGGATTCTCCAGGTGAGAACACTGGAGTGGGCAGCCATTCCCTTTTCTAGGGGCTCTTCCTGATCCAGGGATCAAACCTGGGTCTCCTGTATTGCAGGCAGATTCTTTACTGTCTGTAACAGCAGGGAAGATAGTTTTTGTAGGTGAAGGAATTTTCACTAGCATTCAATTTTCTTTCCCTTTCCCTTCTTGCTTTTTAATTTTTTTTTGAGAGGGTGGTAAATATAGATTCTATATTGTGTGCATAATTGTGTCCAACTCTTTGTGACTCCGTGGACTGTAGCCTGCTAGGCTCCATTGTCCATGAAGTTTTCTAGGCAAGAATACTGGAGCAGGTTGCCATTTCCTCCTTCAGGGGGTCTTTCCGACCCAGGGATTGAACCAGCAGCTCTTATGTCTCTTGCATTGGCAGACAAATTGTTTATCACTGTGTCACCTGGGAAACTCAGAGATTGGTAATCCCCAACTCAAACTAACCATGACCTATCACTTCAGGCACTTTGGAAATTCTGTAATTCTTCCAACAGGAATCAAGGAAGGATGGCAGGGAAAAGGAGACTGTGATCTAGTTGAGGGTTTCTCCATGCCAGGCCCTATTGGCGTTTAGTGTGCTCCTCATCTAGCACTCTAGGACAGGTTATCACTTGTTTATAGTCTTTATAAGTCAAAGGCAAAGAGTACACAGAGGGCCTGGCATCTGAACCTTTAGACCAAGAACAGACTGGCACATATCAGGAGCCCCATAAACATTAGCTGACTACATAATGGTTGAGCCTGAAGCGATACGATCTTTAACATTCTCTTACTGGTATTTCCCCAGAAAAATCCTTTGAGCTTATTTTAGCTAATGATCCATTTAGCCTTTCTCCCATAGTCTGTACTCACTCCCCAGTATATTCATCAACAGGAACATACATCTATTTCTTGGCATCATAAACACCACAAGTGCAAGGGCATAAATGGGTTATGACCCATAGAATCCTTCCAGTACTTCTAGGAGAAATACACAGATGCTTGCCTTCTTGCCTGTTTCTCTTGCAACTCACACAAGGATAAACCCAACCTGGAAATATTTGATTCAAAGACCATTTCATTTCACCCTCCTCCAAGGTGCACAGGACTGAACTTTCCACACAACAGTTCGAGTGGTGCAAGGCAAAGAATGTGGTGTTGGCATCCCAATAAAAGGTGCAAATCTCAGTTCTCTTATTTTCTATTAGTCACAGTGGTAAAGAATTTGCCTGCAGTGCAGGAGACGAGGCTTCCTGGATCCAGAAGATCCTCTGGAGGAGGAAATGGCAACTCACTCCAGGATTCTTGCCTGGAAAATCCCATGGACAGAGGAGCTTGATGGACTACAGTCCAATGATTGCAAAGAGTTGGTCGCAACTGAGCACACAAGAAGGTTAGATAACCTCAGTGAGACTCAGTCTCCTCCTCAATAATGACAGATGATGGTTCTTTCCTCCTAGGACTATTGTGAGGGCTAAGAAAGACCATGCCTGCAGAACAGAGAGTCAATTCATTTTCCTCTTCTGTGTGGGCACACTCAGTCCTTGCAGTATGTGTTGCCGGTTCCACACCCCTTCTCCTCAGCCCCACCATGGCAGTGGTGAACAGGAGCCACCCTCGTGCCTCCTCATGCCCAGTGGTACACTGGGTCCATTCACAGCTCTCAATGGCTCCGTCCTTCTCCCAGCAGGAGAGGCTTCCATAGTCCACCATTTGCTTCTAGACTCCTGCCCTTTCCGAGTCTACAGGAGCTGAGGGATGGGACACAGCCCCACCCATTCTAACCCCACACTTGCTGCTGCTGCCAGCTGCTGGGCCTCATTAAGGACACGGGGTTGGGGAGTGACCTCTTAGAGTCATGGTGCTGCTGCCGCTGGGTAGCCCATGGCTCTGTGGAAGAGGACACTGGCCTTGAGCGACGCATGTGTTTCTGTTAAAGGGGGAGTGGATGGAGCATGCACTCACTAGCCAGGAGTTGCAGGGAAGTGTGGAAGTCACACTCCTGCTCACTTGCCCTCTCTTCCTTTCGTCTCTGCAGTGCACCCTCACCTCCTCTGGATTCTCTGCTCTTTGGCCCTGGCCTGACCTGGGAAGTGAGTGGGCTTCTCCTCCAGGTGTGCCAGGACCCCCTGAGGCTAGAGCAGAGGCAGCCATTGAAAGCTCAGTGTTTTGCAGTTTACAAAGTTGTTTTCTCTCCACTGTGTTTCCTCTAGATGAGGAAAGAGACTTATGCTCGCTATCCTCATCCAACAGAGGCTTGAGCAAAATAAAAGGCTCACAGATGGAGTCAGTAGAGAAATCATGTCTCTGCAGCCTCGACCTTATGCCGCTAGCTTTCTGGACATCGTGCAGGATTCTCCACACAATGCTATGAAGAAAGTGTGTTACTCTTGCAAATGTATAGATGGAGATCATAAGGTTTAGAGAGGTCAGGTACCTTGTGCATCCCCCTATCCTTCTTTCTATCCAGGAAACACTTGGTGAATACCTCTGTATGCTAGGGACAACTAGGTGTCCCCAGAGGAGAAAGGGAAGTAGCATTTGTGAGCACTTATCATATGAAAAGCATTTTCTAGGGTATCATTATAGATCCTCCTCGATTACCCCCAAAAAGTGAATAATTAATTTGCTGGGTTTATACTCAGAGGCAGACTAGCATAATGGTTAAGAGGAACGCACACGTGGGTTTGAATCCCAATGTCTCACTGTGTGTGTCTTTGGACATGTGGTTTCAATTTTCTAAACCCCAGACTGACCTTCTCTAAAATGGAGATAATAGTAGTACTATCTTCACTGTGCAGTTTCAAGGATTAACTGAGATGATGCATGAAGCATCAACAGTAAACACAGATTGTCCTCAATGATGTAATTCCCGCGAGCAGGCAAGTTTCCAGGACATAACTGCTACAACTGCTAATCCCCCACCCTCTGCTGCATTCTTTGTTTTATTTCTTCTTATCCTCATTTCATACATCAAAAAACTGAGACCCAGGAAGGTTAGGTAATATGATTAAGAAGTGGCTAAGCCAGAATTCAAGCTGGGTTTGAACTTTTGACTCATGGTTTTTCCACAAGGCAAATCTCTCTAGCATTCATCAGGGGTCTAAGACACTTCACTGGGTCTACTCTTCTTTTTCTTTTGTATAGATAGCATATACATTTTGTCCAAAGTTATAGGCTTAAAATCTCTCCCACTCTCTTTGTTACCCAGCTACCCAGTGTCCCCACCTGAATACTATCAGAGTTACCACTCTAGAGGCTAGAGCAGAGGCAGCCATTGAAAGCTCAGTGTTTTGCAGTTTACAAAGTTGTTTTCTCCACTGTGTTTCCTCTAGATGAGGAAAGAGACTTATGCTCGCTATCCTCATCCAACAGAGGCTTGAGCAAAATAAAAGGCTCACAGATGGAGTCAGTAGAGAAATCATGTCTCTGCAGCCTCGACCTTATGCCGCTAGCTTTCTGGACATCGTGCAGGATTCTCCACACAATGCTATGAAGAAAGTGTGTTACTCTTGCAAATGTATAGATGGAGATCATAAGGTTTAGAGAGGTCAGGTACCTTGTGCATCCCCCTATCCTTCTTTCTATCCAGGAAACACTTGGTGAATACCTCTGTATGCTAGGGACAACTAGGTGTCCCCAGAGGAGAAAGGGAAGTAGCATTTGTGAGCACTTATCATATGAAAAGCATTTTCTAGGGTATCATTATAGATCCTCCTCGATTACCCCCAAAAAGTGAATAATTAATTTGCTGGGTTTATACTCAGAGGCAGACTAGCATAATGGTTAAGAGGAACGCACACGTGGGTTTGAATCCCAATGTCTCACTGTGTGTGTCTTTGGACATGTGGTTTCAATTTTCTAAACCCCAGACTGACCTTCTCTAAAATGGAGATAATAGTAGTACTATCTTCACTGTGCAGTTTCAAGGATTAACTGAGATGATGCATGAAGCATCAACAGTAAACACAGATTGTCCTCAATGATGTAATTCCCGCGAGCAGGCAAGTTTCCAGGACATAACTGCTACAACTGCTAATCCCCCACCCTCTGCTGCATTCTTTGTTTTATTTCTGATTATCCTCATTTCATACATCAAAAAGCTGAGACCCAGGAAGGTTAGGTAATATGATTAAGAAGTGGCTAAGCCAGAATTCAAGCTGGGTTTGAACTTTTGACTCATGGTTTTTCCACAAGGCAAATCTCTCTAGCATTCATCAGGGGTCTAAGACACTTCACTGGGTCTACTCTTCTTTTTCTTTTGTATAGATAGCATATACATTTTGTCCAAAAAGTTATAGGCTTAAAAATCTCTCCCCACTCTCTTTGTTACCCAGCTACCCAGTGTCCCCACCTGAATACTATCAGAGTTACCACTCTACTGGATCTTCTTCCTTGAGGTAAATCTATGCATTTATAGACACATTCACATATATACATTATTGTTTTCAGAAAATTAAGTGGTTCACATTCCTTATGCTGTTCTGTATTTTGGTTTTTTCACTTAACACATCTTCAAGAAAGTCCCTATCCTAACAGCAGAGATGCTTCATTTTAGTTTCCCATTGTGTGGAAAGAGTGACAGTGAAGTCGCTCGGTTGTGTCCGACCTTTGCAACCCATGGACAAGCCATGGGATTCTCCAGGCAAGAATACTGGAATGGGTAAGCCTTTCTCTTCTCCAGGAGAACTTTCCAACCCAGGGACCAAGCCCAGGAAATTCTTTACCATTTCCCTTGTAGCTCAGTTGGTAAAGAATCTGGCTGAAATGCAGGAGGCCCTGGTTTGATTCCTGGGTCAGAAAGATCCCCTGGAGAAGGGATAGGCTACCCACTCCAGTATTCTTGGGCTTCTCTTTGTTGCTCACTACGTTCAGGTCAGTTCAGTCACTCAGTCGTGTCCAACTCTTTGCGACCCCGTGGACTGCAGCATGCCAGGGTTCCATGCCCTTCATCATCTCCCAGAGCCTGCTCAAACTCAGGTTCATTACTGTGTTAGCATCAGTATATATGCTGCTCAGCCTGCTCTTTGGGTCTGTGAAGGTGCTTGAAGGCCTGTGTGGCCCTCCTCTCAATTTTTCTTGACTTGCCTTGGACCTGGACCACTGTGGGAATAGAAAACTCATTCCATAAACAAGCTCAGATCCACGGATCTCATTGAAGGCTGTGGGCAGAAGAGGGTGGTTGGGGGTCTGGGTGGGGGTGGTGAAGAGGAGGAGGAAGCAAGGGCTGGGACACAGAAGGGAAGCCCATGGAGGGGAGGATGGGGAAGGTGGCTATTTGTCCCTAGGTGCATCTGCGGCAGCCCCCTCAGGAAGATCAGTGTGGCTTTGTATTTTCAGGGCTTGTGGAATGTTCCAGGCTTTGAGGGAAACAGATCTGGGTTTGAGAAGTGGATCTAGGTCTTACTACCTGTGACATAAAAGTTATAGGCTTAAAAATCTCTCCCCACTCTCTTTGTTACCCAGCTACCCAGTGTCCCCACCTGAATACTATCAGAGTTACCACTCTACTGGATCTTCTTCCTTGAGGTAAATCTATGCATTTATAGACACATTCACATATATACATTATTGTTTTCAGAAAATTAAGTGGTTCACATTCCTTATGCTGTTCTGTATTTTGGTTTTTTCACTTAACACATCTTCAAGAAAGTCCCTATCCTAACAGCAGAGATGCTTCATTTTAGTTTCCCATTGTGTGGAAAGAGTGACAGTGAAGTCGCTCGGTTGTGTCCGACCCTTTGCAACCCATGGACAAGCCATGGGATTCTCCAGGCAAGAATACTGGAATGGGTAAGCCTTTCTCTTCTCCAGGAGAACTTTCCAACCCAGGGACCAAGCCCAGGAAATTCTTTACCATTTCCCTTGTAGCTCAGTTGGTAAAGAATCTGGCTGAAATGCAGGAGGCCCTGGTTTGATTCCTGGGTCAGAAAGATCCCCTGGAGAAGGGATAGGCTACCCACTCCAGTATTCTTGGGCTTCTCTTTGTTGCTCACTACGTTCAGGTCAGTTCAGTCACTCAGTCGTGTCCAACTCTTTGCGACCCCGTGGACTGCAGCATGCCAGGGTTCCATGCCCTTCATCATCTCCCAGAGCCTGCTCAAACTCAGGTTCATTACTGTGTTAGCATCAGTATATATGCTGCTCAGCCTGCTCTTTGGGTCTGTGAAGGTGCTTGAAGGCCTGTGTGGCCCTCCTCTCAATTTTTCTTGACTTGCCTTGGACCTGGACCACTGTGGGAATAGAAAACTCATTCCATAAACAAGCTCAGATCCACGGATCTCATTGAAGGCTGTGGGCAGAAGAGGGTGGTTGGGGGTCTGGGTGGGGGTGGTGAAGAGGAGGAGGAAGCAAGGGCTGGGACACAGAAGGGAAGCCCATGGAGGGGAGGATGGGGAAGGTGGCTATTTGTCCCTAGGTGCATCTGCGGCAGCCCCCTCAGGAAGATCAGTGTGGCTTTGTATTTTCAGGGCTTGTGGAATGTTCCAGGCTTTGAGGGAAACAGATCTGGGTTTGAGAAGTGGATCTAGGTCTTACTACCTGTGACATCCAGATCATAAAACAAGTACAAATGAAAAATAAAAGCCTTCGTTTCCCCTGTTGAATATAAGGGAAGAAATTTCCCTTATAGGTTCCTTGCTCTTGCTTTGGAATGTATATATAAGTCCTTTTGAAGACCACCTAGACCTTCCCTGACCCCTCCCCGGACCTGGAGGTATCTCACTGAAATGTGAACATCAGGAAAGATGAAGCCCCCACCTCCCAGTTTCACTGGGAGGGTAGGTACCTAATTTAGATGGGCACCTTGCTTCAAGCTGCAAAATTACCTTCTATCATAAAGAAATTAGAGGTTGTTTTTTTCCTTGGAAGAAGCCAGTTTAACTACCAGAGACAGTCACTCCAAGTTCGGATGAGCTCTGCGGCAATGGTGCTCTCAAGCCCTCTTAACGCACAAGCATGTAGTTCTTCCCACATCTCCAACCTCTAAACTGCTCCTGCTTGTGCTTTATTAGCTCGTATACAGATATTAGTATTGTTTATTGGTAGAAAGAGACACAGGCACACACACACACCCACACAGCACCCACACACAAAGAAGCCACAGGCCTATGTACACGGTTAGAGGTTACTGAGCTGGGATTCAGACTCGGATGGCTAAGAGCCCCGACATTTCATTGTGATGTTTACCCCAGCTCTCCTGGTCTCCTGATTTTCCCTCTTGAGTCCCACTGTCGGTTAGCCTCTCTGGGTCCACTCTCTACCCCATGCCTCAGAGGCTGACCTCCTGCCACACCGGCTCCCTGGCTCTCTTGAGCCCAGCTTCCAGTTGAGAGTACCCAATGGGATGAGAAGCCATAGCAGACGGTGGTCAGAGTTTTCCCTCCCCACTTTCCGTACGCTCCCTGCTGTTCCTCTAGGCAGGCCCTCTCATGCATGTTAGGTCTCCCTGCACGCCTGCATGCTAAGTTGCTTCAGTCATGTCTGGTTCTGTGTGACCAGAGTCAATCAGATTCCTTTGTCCTTGGGTTCTCCAGGTAAGAATACTGGAGTGGGTTACTGTGCCCTCCTCCAGGGGATATTCCCAACCCAGGGATCGAACCCACTTCTCTTCCATCTCCTGAATTGGCAGGCAGATTCTTTACCACTAGCACCACCTGCGAAACTCCTCCTCCTATTTGCCTCTTCAGGCCAAATGATGGTGACCAGCTCCAAACTGTTGACAACCCCTGGATGCTGCCAGCCCTGAGTTTCCCATTAGTCTGTCTGCATTTTAGCAAATTGACCTTTCTTTGAACCCCTTTTAAACTCTTTAAACATTCTTATTTAAATCTCTTCTTTAAACAGGATGGGTGTTTCTTTTCAGGACTCCAATTCTTGCATACACACCAGTCTTAGCCCCATTTCCCTTTCTCTTTCTTCTGGCCAAGAAGATATATAGCTTGGCCAAACCACAGCTCCGAAAGTCCCAGCAGGTCCACTCTCCAAGGAAACTGGCTTAACAATGACAGAATGGGGTGTTAGCCTCTGCATCTCTTGCATGCCTACAATAGGGCAGGCAGGCATGCGACTTCTTCACTCAAGGGGCTTCCTGTCTCATGCCAACTTGTTCCTCAGACTCTCTTGCCATCTGGGCACATCACTGGTCCCTGCTGGACCACAGCATCCCCCCGATGAACTTGTAGATCAACATACCTTGGGCAAGCTCAGACATCATCTGGGGTAGAGGGAGTGTTTTCCATCAGAACCCAGGAGAGTTCAGGTTACTGGAAAGCACTGAATGCCTCATTCAAGAACAACAGACTCTTTCTGGCTCAAGAAACACAGAGCTCAGAATGTTGCCTGGATGCTGCAGTTGGACTTTATAGGAACCAGCCTCTCAGTGGTCTAGGGGTCACAGCCTGAACCCCCATGCTCTCCTGATCTCCTCTAATTAAGAACAGCACTTCTGGTTGTTGGCATATTTCTACATTTCCTGAGTGGTGGCATGTGGCCATGGATGCTGGTGTCTGAATCTCGGTCTGTTTGCTGACCCAGTAGGTGGTGAGAGCTACACATTAACCAAGGCTGATTCATGGTCTCTCTGCTTTGAAGTCAATCAGATTCCCTTGGGTTCTCCAGGTAGAATACTGGAGTGGGTTACTGTGCCTCCTCCAGGGATATTCCCAACCCAGGGATCGAACCCACTTCTCTTCCATCTCCTGAATTGGCAGGCAGATTCTTTACCACTAGCACCACCTGCGAAACTCCTCCTCCTATTTGCCTCTTCAGGCCAAATGATGGTGACCAGCTCCAAACTGTTGACAACCCCTGGATGCTGCCAGCCCTGAGTTTCCCATTAGTCTGTCTGCATTTTAGCAAATTGACCTTTCTTTGAACCCCTTTTAAACTCTTTAAACATTCTTATTTAAATCTCTTCTTTAAACAGGATGGGTGTTTCTTTTCAGGACTCCAATTCTTGCATACACACCAGTCTTAGCCCCATTTCCCTTTCTCTTTCTTCTGGCCAAGAAGATATATAGCTTGGCCAAACCACAGCTCCGAAAGTCCCAGCAGGTCCACTCTCCAAGGAAACTGGCTTAACAATGACAGAATGGGGTGTTAGCCTCTGCATCTCTTGCATGCCTACAATAGGGCAGGCAGGCATGCGACTTCTTCACTCAAGGGGCTTCCTGTCTCATGCCAACTTGTTCCTCAGACTCTCTTGCCATCTGGGCACATCACTGGTCCCTGCTGGACCACAGCATCCCCCCGATGAACTTGTAGATCAACATACCTTGGGCAAGCTCAGACATCATCTGGGGTAGAGGGAGTGTTTTCCATCAGAACCCAGGAGAGTTCAGGTTACTGGAAAGCACTGAATGCCTCATTCAAGAACAACAGACTCTTTCTGGCTCAAGAAACACAGAGCTCAGAATGTTGCCTGGATGCTGCAGTTGGACTTTATAGGAACCAGCCTCTCAGTGGTCTAGGGGTCACAGCCTGAACCCCCATGCTCTCCTGATCTCCTCTAATTAAGAACAGCACTTCTGGTTGTTGGCATATTTCTACATTTCCTGAGTGGTGGCATGTGGCCATGGATGCTGGTGTCTGAATCTCGGTCTGTTTGCTGACCCAGTAGGTGGTGAGAGCTACACATTAACCAAGGCTGATTCATGGTCTCTCTGCTTTGAAGTCCCTAACAGTGCTTAGAAAACAGGGTTCCAATTAGACCCATTGAAAAACCTGTTCTCCCCTCTGGAATTTAACTTTTTGGACTGAAGTTAAATCAGTTATCAGAGATTATGTAGGAGAGTTTTTTTTTTTTTTTAGCTTGAATGACACATTCTGCAGGCCTTTGAGGTTTTCCAAGTTCCTTGTCTAGAACTATATTTTCCCCTGTCACTTGTCAGCATCCCCTAACCATTGCATCATTGTTTTCCTGGACCCTATATTCTGTTTTGACTAAGCTCCTTGACACTCCACCCCCACCAAGACCAGAGAGATACATAGTTGGGTAGGACATTCTTTCTTGAGCCTTGAAAAGGAGTATTTCTGAACCCAAGGAAGGGGGCTGATTAAATAAATGATAGCACATGCATATACAGCAATATAATACAACCATCCATGGCATCATGCTGCTGTGAATTTACTTACCACGAAGAAAATCATAATATATTAGGAGACTCAGAATCATCTCATTTATTGAAAAATATGAAGTTATATACCCCCTAAATGTTAATAGTGGTCACCTCTATGCAGTTATGGGTAAGGATCATTATCTTTTTTTCCTTTATCTCTATTTTTTATCATTTTCAACAACTGTGTATTAGTTTTGTCCTTGATTTTTAGTCTTTTTTTTTTTTTAAGGAAAAGGAATATTCCCAAATTATCAGTACACTATGATTACAAGTATCTAAAATATGTGGCTTGAAGTTGTTTCCAGAATAAACATTGAAAAGCACAGTCCACCCCCAGGAAATGTTAAGAATAAAAACCAAATTGAACTTCTCCACCCCTTACGTTCTACCTCTCCTCTGCATATGGAAACGAGGACTGCAAGGGACCACAGGCTCAGTCCAGAGCTGCCGTGGCGGCCAGGTGGCCTCCAGGGATCTGCGGATCGCCCAGGTCACCGCGGAGTCTTGCTTACCTGGAACACACAGGCCTCTCCTTGGGCCCGGAGCTGACTGATGAGCAGGTAGGTGGTGAGTCCCGCCAGGACGGGGAGCAACCCCAGGCAGCAGGTCAGAACACAGCATGCACTGCTGCTCCTGGACGCGAGCCCAGCCCTGGCCTTGGGCCTGCAGCCTCCGTCTTCCGGCAGCATTTCCACGCTGGCTGTGTCCCCAAAGCCCAGCCCCAGCCCCTCTTCCATGCTCTGGCTGGCCCTTGAGTCGCCTCCAACTCCTTCTGGGCAGAGAGACCCCCCATTAAATAGAAGCCCAGCTCTCACAGTGGGTGAATTAATCACGGCCTACTCCTCCCCCTGACCTTCCCCCTCCCCTTTCCACAACACACTTGGCCCCACCCCACCCTGCTAGGGAATGCACCGCCTACAACAGAAACCAAGTTTGGTTTAAGAAAGAAAAAAAAAAAGAGAAGAAGAAGAAAGCTTTCCCAAGCACATTTATATAGACACTGTGCTCATGTGCTCCTTCCTTCATTTACAGAAGGAAGTTAGGAAAGTCCCTGGAGGAGGAGAGAAAGAATTCATCAAGTCAGTGGGTGGAGCCAATAGGAACATACCTGCTCCCTGTGGGACTGGAAGCCTACCAGGGTGCCAGTCTGGGGAGCATGCATCTTCCGGAAGAGAAAGTGAGGATGGGGCAGTGTGCACTGCGGCTTGCAGCCCGGCAGGTGGAAAGCACGTTTGCATCACCACTTCGCAAAGTGCTGCCAAGCCCTCTGCTTTTGTAGGTCACCTAGGAGCTCACTCCCATTGCACAGGTGAGACAACTGATGTTCTGGAAGGAGAAGGCCCCTGCCTTAGGTCAGCCAGGGATGAAGACAGAGGAGCTAGGAAGAGGATCTAGTTCTTCCAAATCATGCTTTACCCTTCTTCCACATGGATGCCTGTGAAAGCAAAGTGTATTCCTGGCTTGTGTTGACCAACCTGTGTTGTCTGTGGAAGGAGTATGAGGTCATAGAGGTGACTGCCTATTTGTGGAGGACCTTGACTTCTACTCTCTGATGAGCTCAAAGTTGACTGAGCCGGAGCTGGGCGTGTGCAGGAGCCATCTCATGTAACGCTGATTAAATGCTGGCTTTGTGCCAGTCACTCTTTGGAATGAGCTAAATGTATCAATGAAATGAGCCCATCCTGGGATGACCTTTTGGTGTAGAAATGTTGTTATTGCTACCTGACAGATAAGGACATGGAAGTGTAAGCAATAGGACCAGGCTGGGGACTGGGGCAGGTCAGTTCCAGAGATGCTTAACCATTACGTTACCCTGCACGCAATGCTGTGTGGGGCACGTACACGGACACCCACGCCCATTCTACCCAGAGTAAGTCATCCCTTCCAGGTACGGGTTGCAGAGGCTTCCTGGAGAAAGAGGTGGTGTTGGAACAAGGCCTTGAAACTTAGGGGAGGGTGATACTGGAGAAGAATAGAGGGCCCTGCAAAAAGATGAGTTACAGAAAGAGGAAAGCTTAAGGGTGTCCTGTGGCATGTGGTGGAAACCAGTTGGACTCGTCCCTGCATTTGGTGGCTGCTTCTGCTTATATCACAGCTGAAACTCTTCAGGCTACTTGGAAAAACCTTGCATGACCTGCCCACCATCCTCTCTCATCAGTGTTCAGCTTGTCTCTTGTTATTTTCCAGGCTGCAGCTCCCTCCGATGCACTGTGGACTGGCTCCACGGCTGTCTTTACTGCTCCCTCCACTGGGAAAGCTTCCATTCCTTTCCTTCTTACCACCAAGTGCCTCTATTTTTTTAACTTCGTGTAGGAACATTCCCTGTGCCTCCCTGCCTTCAAGATAGGATGAGACGCCTATCTATGTTCTTAGAGCTTCCCATGCTTCCCTTGTCATTGACTATTTCATGCTAGACTGTGATTGACTATTTTTCTCTCACCCTCATTGAAATATCAGATCTAAGATGGCAGACACACCCCTTTCCTGTAGCTTCTAACATCGTAACTGTCACACAATAGAATCTTAACCAACATCTATTGAAGTAAGCATCTAAGATAGTTTTGAAGAATCCCAGCAAAGGGTGTTACCCATTCAGGGTTTAACAAATCTAGTAAGAAACATTTCCTTGAGATTAACCTAAGTCTTTGCTGTTGTAACTTTTAAACACATAATTACACTTAATACCGAATTATCTTGAAGGGATTTGTAAATGTGTCCTTACCCTTGTAGCTCTTTTATAGAAAGTCAGTCTGCTTGATGAAATCAGGGTCTTCAAAGTGGTAAATGTATGGGTTCAAATGAACAGGTACATATTATCATCTTCAATATAAGAAGGTCTTAAAATATGGTGAACACTAAAAGTACTAGACTGGGTATCTGAAGGCATCCGTGGCTGTGCGACCTGGAGAACTATAGGAGACTCTCCTTATTCTGATGTATCTGTTTATCTGCAAAATGTTGTACCTAAGTTTGTTATAATTATGTTTAAAGGAAAGGTCAATGGATTCTGAATTTGTGCCTGGAGAACTTCCTATAGGAAGAGGAGAAGTGTTTTAGGGCAGAGGCCTATAGACAACTATTTGAGATAATTGTAGAAGTAAATTTACACATAGTTGTACGAAGAAATACAGAGAGAGTCTGTATACCCCTTACCCAGCTTTCCCCAAAGACAGCATCTTGCGTAAGTAGAATATAGTACCACAACCGGGAAGTTGACATTGATATTCAGATTCTACCAGCTTTATGTGCACTTTTTGAGTATATGTGTTCAGTCCTGTGATATTGATCACATGATCAGTAGATTCCTGTGACCATCACTACAGTCAACACAGAAAATCTCATTGTATAGTCACAGTTGCCATCCTCCCCATCTTCCTCCCTTAAGCCCTGACAATCACAAATCTGCTCTCCAACTTGGTAAGATGCTATTTGTCAAATGTTACGTAAATGAATACTGTGGTCTGTATTGGTTTTGGATTGTTTCTTTTCTCCCTTAACATCATTTCCTTGAAGTCTGTTCAAATTATTGCATAATAATGCTTCATTTCTTTCAATAGTTGAATGGTATTCCATGGTACAGCTGGACTCCAGTTTGTTTAACCAGTTACCCATTGATAAGCATTGGAGTTGTTTCTGGTTTAGAGTTACTAGAGCAGAATAAAGCTGCTATGAATCCCAGCAAAGGGTGTTACCCATTCAGGGTTTAACAAATCTAGTAAGAAACATTTCCTTGAGATTAACCTAAGTCTTTGCTGTTGTAACTTTTAAACACATAATTACACTTAATACCGAATTATCTTGAAGGGATTTGTAAATGTGTCCTTACCCTTGTAGCTCTTTTATAGAAAGTCAGTCTGCTTGATGAAATCAGGGTCTTCAAAGTGGTAAATGTATGGGTTCAAATGAACAGGTACATATTATCATCTTCAATATAAGAAGGTCTTAAAATATGGTGAACACTAAAAGTACTAGACTGGGTATCTGAAGGCATCCGTGGCTGTGCGACCTGGAGAACTATAGGAGACTCTCCTTATTCTGATGTATCTGTTTATCTGCAAAATGTTGTACCTAAGTTTGTTATAATTATGTTTAAAGGAAAGGTCAATGGATTCTGAATTTGTGCCTGGAGAACTTCCTATAGGAAGAGGAGAAGTGTTTTAGGGCAGAGGCCTATAGACAACTATTTGAGATAATTGTAGAAGTAAATTTACACATAGTTGTACGAAGAAATACAGAGAGAGTCTGTATACCCCTTACCCAGCTTTCCCCAAAGACAGCATCTTGCGTAAGTAGAATATAGTACCACAACCGGGAAGTTGACATTGATATTCAGATTCTACCAGCTTTATGTGCACTTTTTGAGTATATGTGTTCAGTCCTGTGATATTGATCACATGATCAGTAGATTCCTGTGACCATCACTACAGTCAACACAGAAAATCTCATTGTATAGTCACAGTTGCCATCCTCCCCATCTTCCTCCCTTAAGCCCTGACAATCACAAATCTGCTCTCCAACTTGGTAAGATGCTATTTGTCAAATGTTACGTAAATGAATACTGTGGTCTGTATTGGTTTTGGATTGTTTCTTTTCTCCCTTAACATCATTTCCTTGAAGTCTGTTCAAATTATTGCATAATAATGCTTCATTTCTTTCAATAGTTGAATGGTATTCCATGGTACAGCTGGACTCCAGTTTGTTTAACCAGTTACCCATTGATAAGCATTGGAGTTGTTTCTGGTTTAGAGTTACTAGAGCAGAATAAAGCTGCTATGAATACTGGTGTCCAGGTTCTTGTGTGAACATATCTTCATTTCTCTAGTGTAAATGCCCAAGAGTAAAATTGCTGAGTCATGTAGTTGGCCCATATTTAGCTTATAGGCAACTGCCGGAGTGTTCCAGAGTGATTGCATCATTTTACTTCCTCCTGCAGTTTGTGACAGAGCCAACATCCTTTCTGCATCCTCTTTCCAGAATTTGGGGTTACTACCATTTTTTTATTCTGGCTCCTAGTGATGTCTCACTGTGGTTTTAATTTGCACGTCCCTAACGGCTAATGACATTGAACATCTTTTCATGCATTTATTTGCTATCTCTAAACCTCTTTGGTGATATAGACATCTATTTTGGATGCTGCAAGGTAGTTCTCTCTTCCCTCTTGGTTCTCAGTGGATTCTAAGGCAGAAAGATAAATGGCTTATGGATAAAGGATGAGTTATTGTACTTGAGTGCTTATGATTTGGTGTAAGATAGTGTTCTAGGTGGTGGGATAAAGCAGTGATAGAAACACATACAAATCCCTGGTTTCATGAAGCTTATATTCTAGTGGAGGGATACGGCAGTAAACAACAAAAATAAGTTAAATTTATAGTATAGTAGATGACCTTAGTGCTTTAGAAAATAAATGAAAAAAAAAAAAAAAGAAAAGAAAAGAGAACTAGGGAGTTAACCTTAGTTGCAATTTAAAATATGGTGATCAGAAAAGTGCCTTTTCCTGAGAGCAGACATTTGAGTGAAGACCTGGAGTGAGGAGAAAGAAGCCCTGTGGGTGTCTGGTACCACAGCAGATTGCTCCTGACCTTGATGCAGGTGTGTTTAAGGAGCATCAGAATGGTCCTGATGGCTGGAGCAGTGTTGTAGGAGACTGACCACACATGGCCTCTGGGATAGGACGCAGGTAAAACTTGGCTTCTCCTTCAGTGAGATGGGGAGTCTTGGAAGACATGGTGTGGAAAGGTGGCAGGGATTTTTCAAGAGGATCATCCCTGTTACTATTTTGAGAATAGCCTGATAGTTGAATGGTTTCATGGTACAGCTGGACTCCAGTTTGTTTAACCAGTTACCCATTGATAAGCATTGGAGTTGTTTCTGGTTTAGAGTTACTAGAGCAGAATAAAGCTGCTATGAATACTGGTGTCCAGGTTCTTGTGTGAACATATCTTCATTTCTCTAGTGTAAATGCCCAAGAGTAAAATTGCTGAGTCATGTAGTTGGCCCATATTTAGCTTATAGGCAACTGCCGGAGTGTTCCAGAGTGATTGCATCATTTTACTTCCTCCTGCAGTTTGTGACAGAGCCAACATCCTTTCTGCATCCTCTTTCCAGAATTTGGGGTTACTACCATTTTTTTATTCTGGCTCCTAGTGATGTCTCACTGTGGTTTTAATTTGCACGTCCCTAACGGCTAATGACATTGAACATCTTTTCATGCATTTATTTGCTATCTCTAAACCTCTTTGGTGATATAGACATCTATTTTGGATGCTGCAAGGTAGTTCTCTCTTCCCTCTTGGTTCTCAGTGGATTCTAAGGCAGAAAGATAAATGGCTTATGGATAAAGGATGAGTTATTGTACTTGAGTGCTTATGATTTGGTGTAAGATAGTGTTCTAGGTGGTGGGATAAAGCAGTGATAGAAACACATACAAATCCCTGGTTTCATGAAGCTTATATTCTAGTGGAGGGATACGGCAGTAAACAACAAAAATAAGTTAAATTTATAGTATAGTAGATGACCTTAGTGCTTTAGAAAATAAATGAAAAAAAAAAAAAAAGAAAAGAAAAGAGAACTAGGGAGTTAACCTTAGTTGCAATTTAAAATATGGTGATCAGAAAAAGTGCCTTTTCCTGAGAGCAGACATTTGAGTGAAGACCTGGAGTGAGGAGAAAGAAGCCCTGTGGGTGTCTGGTACCACAGCAGATTGCTCCTGACCTTGATGCAGGTGTGTTTAAGGAGCATCAGAATGGTCCTGATGGCTGGAGCAGTGTTGTAGGAGACTGACCACACATGGCCTCTGGGATAGGACGCAGGTAAAACTTGGCTTCTCCTTCAGTGAGATGGGGAGTCTTGGAAGACATGGTGTGGAAAGGTGGCAGGGTCTGATTTGTCCTTCAAGAGGATCATCCCTGTTACTATTTTGAGAATAGCCTGATGGGACAGGGAAGAAATCAGGGAGATCAGGCTGGAAACTGTTGCGGTAAGCTAAGTGAGCAGTGATGGTGAATTAGATAGGGTGAGGGCAGGGAAGGTCAAAAACATGGCAGATTATGGATACATTTTGTAGTAGAGCAGATAAAATTTCTTATTGAGCTGAACATGAATGAGAGAGAGAAAAGTCTAGGTCCAAATTCTTGCTTGGAGCATCAGAAGGATGGAGCTGCTCTTTATGGAGATAAGGAAGCCTGTGGGAATTCAAGACCTCAGATCAAGGTGTGCCTCCTTGAAGGTGATTTTAGACTCCCAACGATACGACATGACACGGAGGCAGTTGGATGGCAAGTGTGAGGTCCTGAGGAGAGACTTGGATGGAGAGACTAATTTTTGAGTCACTCTTGGGGCAGAACTCATCACATAGGTAGTGCTATAAAGTGGGAGCCCCTTGTTTGATTACAGGTTTTCAGTGCAAAATCTCCAGGACCAGGTTTTAGAAAAGGATTAAGTGGAACCATAGGAGACTGTCAATATCTGACCATTCTTGACCTACAAGAATAACTTATATGCTTCACCATAACAGTACATTCCAGAAGCCTCATATTTTGTAACATTCTTGGTGGGGTCTGAAACAGTGCTCTAATCAGACACAGAGATATTTCTGTAAGTCCAACATAGTCATACTGAGGGAGATTTATCTACACACCCACACAGTCATCCTTTTAGGTGAGGGTTGCTGCCAAACTCATCATAACAGCATCTTATATTTGTGTGTCGCATTTTTAGAAGCGTTCTTAACCGTATTTTTGGGTTGCGGACGTGTATTATTATCTTTAGGGCTTCCCAGATGGTGCAGTGGTAAATAATCTGCCTGCCACTGCAGGAGACCTAAGAGATCCCTGGGTCAGGAAGATCCAATTCTATGGACAGAGGAGCCTGGTGGGCTAGTCTATGGGTTTGCAAAGAGTTGGATGTGACTGAGTAACTGAGCAAACACACACACACACACACACACACACACACACACACACACACACACACACACAATTTTATCATTGTTGCTGTCATTATTATTTTACCATTTTGTGTGGCATACAAAGAGCTCAATGAGTGAAAGATACTGAGAGGCATATTTCAGTTCAGTTCTAAGCCAGTGTCAATACTCTTCAAAGATAAATCGTGGTACTTCCAAAGGTGGGAGCTCTCTGCCTTATGAGTAACTACAAGACCTGACTGAGTGTGAGTGATAGTCGCTCAATCTTGTTCAACTCTTTGCTATCCCCTGGACCATAGCCTGTCAGCTTCTCTGTCCATGGAATTCTCCAAGCAAGAATACTGGAGTGAGTTGCCATTTTCTTCTCCAGGAGAAGAACACTTACTGGGGACTGTTTTAGGAGAAATTCAATTATTAAAGAGATGATCAGAGTTGATGTCTCTTACAGTTCTTAGTCTCACTGAGACAGGATGAGTCTAAATCATTTCTACTCTTCAGACTTCAATCTCTGCATCTGTCAAATGGGAATGAGGAGTTGAACTTTGTGATTTCTGCGGTGCTTTCATCATTAATGTTTTCAGAGTCTCTCTGTTCCTTTGTATCTTTTCACTGGTTGTTCTCTCCTGCCCTTACACATGTCTACACATCCTTGTTTGTTCAGTAACCTTTTCCCACTGTACTGTGTCAATTTCCCTACTATCTGCAATGAGGGATTAGCATGGGGAGGCAGAAGTTTCCTTGGTGCTTCCCAAATTGGGAAAAACAGTCTTTACTCGGTAATTACTCCTTGACATCTAAGTGTGTCTTGACTTATGCAATATCTACAGTCTTTCTGGGAGATTGCTAATCCAGGCTACATCTCCATCTTCCTGGAATGGTGTTCTTGACTGAAGGGCCTCCCTTTCTGGTTCTGTTGGGAAATAAATTCTTTGATGAAAGAATTTTTCTTCCTTCAAAATTTTTGCTTATTTATTTATTCATATTGAAGTGGCTTAACAGTAAAGAACCCATCTTCCAAACAGGAGACTTGGGTTCAATCTCTGGGTTGGGAAGATCCCCTGGAGAAGGAAATGGTAACCCACTTTAGCATTCTTGCCTGGGAAATTCCATGGACAGAGGAACCTGGGGGCTGCAAAGAGTCAGACACAAGCAACTGGACAACAACAGTAACAAGATGGCAGTAGTGACAAGGAGCCCGCCTGCCCATGTAGGTAGACGTAAGAGATGCAGGTTCGATCCCTGGGTCAGGAAGATCTCCTGGAGGAGGGCATGACAACCTCGCCAGCATTCTTGCCTGGGAAATCTCATGGACAGAGGAGACTGGTGGGATACAGTCCACAGGGCCACAAAGAGTCAGACACAACATAGTGACTGCGTACACATAGTTACTTTATAAGATAGTGTTAGTTTCTGCTGTACAGTAAAGTGAATCAGCTATACGAATACATACATCTCTCTTTTTTTGAATTTCCTTCCCATCTAGGTCACCATAGAACACTGAGTAGAGTTCCCTGTGCTGTACAGAAGCTTCTCATTAGTTACCTATTATATTTTATACATAGTTGTGTATATGTGTCAGTCTTGGTCTCCCAGTTCATCCCACCTCTCCTTTCCCTCCTTGGTGTCCATGCATTTGTTCTTTATGTCGGTCTCTATTTCTGGTTTGCAAATAATTTCATGTGTACCATTTTTCTAGATTTCACCTATATGCATTAATTGTGATATTTGTTTTTCCCTTTCTAATGCATATCACTCTGTATGACAGTCTGTAGGTCCATTTGCATCTCTACAAATAAGTCAGTTTTGTTCCTTTCATGGCTGAATAATATTCCACTGTATATGTGTGCCACATCTTCTTTATCCATTCTTCTGTTGATGAACATTCAGGTTGCTTCCAAGTCCTGACTCTTGTAATTAGTGCTGCAATAAATACTGGGGTATATGCCCAGGAGTGAGATTTCTGATTCATATAGTAATTCTAGTTTTAGATTTTTAAGGAACATCCAAACTGTTCTCCACAGTGTTTGTGCCAATTTCTATTCCTATCAACAGTATCAGAGGGTTCTCTTCCCCATACCTTCTCCAGCATTGGTTTATAGATTTTTTGATGATGGCCGTTCTGACCAATGTGAAGTGATACCTCATTATTGTTATGATTTGCATTTCTCTAATAATTAATGACAACTGAGCGACTAAGCACACACACAATAATTAATGATACTGAGCATATTTTCATGTGCCTCTTGGACATCCGTATGTCTTCTTTGAAGAAATGTATGCTTAGGTCTTCTACTCATTTTCTGATTGGATTTTTTTTTGATATTGAGCTACATTGTTTATGTATTTTGGAAATTAATCCCTTATCAGTTGCTTCACTGGCAAATATTTTCTCCCATTTTGAGGGTTATATTTTCATTTTGTTTATGGTTTCCTTTGCTGTACAAAAGCTTTTACATTTAATTAGATCCCATTTGTTTATTTCTGTCTTCATTTTCATTACTCTAGAAAGTGGATCAAAAACTTGCTGCAATTTATGTCAAAGAGTGTTCTGCCTATGCTTTATTCTAAGAGTTTTATAGTGTCCAGTCTTACATTTAGGTTTTCAGTCCACTTTGAGTTTATTTTTGTGTATGACATTAGGGCGTGTTCCAGTTTTGTTCTTTTACATGTAGTTGTCAGGTTTTCCTAGCACCATTTATCGAAGAAGCTGTCTTTTCTCCATGGTATATTCTTTTCTCCTTTGTCATAGATTACATGACCATAGATGCATGGGTTTATCTTTGAACTTCATATCCTTTTTTACTGATTTATTTCTGCTTTCATGCCAGTACTACACTGTCTTAATTACTATAGCTTTGTATTATAATCTGAAGCCAGGGAGCTTGATTTCTTCAGCTCTGTTTTTCTTTCTTAAGATTATTTTGGATATTTGCAGTCTTTCGGTACATTTTCAGGTTGCTTCCAAGTCCTGACTCTTGTAATTAGTGCTGCAATAAATACTGGGGTATATGCCCAGGAGTGAGATTTCTGATTCATATAGTAATTCTAGTTTTAGATTTTTAAGGAACATCCAAACTGTTCTCCACAGTGTTTGTGCCAATTTCTATTCCTATCAACAGTATCAGAGGGTTCTCTTCCCCATACCTTCTCCAGCATTGGTTTATAGATTTTTTGATGATGGCCGTTCTGACCAATGTGAAGTGATACCTCATTATTGTTATGATTTGCATTTCTCTAATAATTAATGACAACTGAGCGACTAAGCACACACACAATAATTAATGATACTGAGCATATTTTCATGTGCCTCTTGGACATCCGTATGTCTTCTTTGAAGAAATGTATGCTTAGGTCTTCTACTCATTTTCTGATTGGATTTTTTTGATATTGAGCTACATTGTTTATGTATTTTGGAAATTAATCCCTTATCAGTTGCTTCACTGGCAAATATTTTCTCCCATTTTGAGGGTTATATTTTCATTTTGTTTATGGTTTCCTTTGCTGTACAAAAGCTTTTACATTTAATTAGATCCCATTTGTTTATTTCTGTCTTCATTTTCATTACTCTAGAAAGTGGATCAAAAACTTGCTGCAATTTATGTCAAAGAGTGTTCTGCCTATGCTTTATTCTAAGAGTTTTATAGTGTCCAGTCTTACATTTAGGTTTTCAGTCCACTTTGAGTTTATTTTTGTGTATGACATTAGGGCGTGTTCCAGTTTTGTTCTTTTACATGTAGTTGTCAGGTTTTCCTAGCACCATTTATCGAAGAAGCTGTCTTTTCTCCATGGTATATTCTTTTCTCCTTTGTCATAGATTACATGACCATAGATGCATGGGTTTATCTTTGAACTTCATATCCTTTTTTACTGATTTATTTCTGCTTTCATGCCAGTACTACACTGTCTTAATTACTATAGCTTTGTATTATAATCTGAAGCCAGGGAGCTTGATTTCTTCAGCTCTGTTTTTCTTTCTTAAGATTATTTTGGATATTTGCAGTCTTTCGGTACATTTTCACTAACATTTGTTATTTGTCTTATTTTTGATGACATCCGTGATCACAGTTACATAAGTGGTGCTCTCTCATTGTGGGTTTGATTTACATTTCTCCAGTGATTAGTGACGTGAAGCATGTTTTCATGTGCCTGTTGGCCATCTGCCTGCCTTCTTTGGAAAAGAGGTCTTCAATTCATTCAGGCCTTCTGCCCATTTTTAAATTGAGTTGTTTGTATTTTTTATGTTGGGTTATATGAACTATTTATATATTTTGGATAGTAACCCTTAATTGACTATATAATTTGCAAATATTTTCTCCCATTCAGTAGACTTTTTCATTTCAGTAATAGTCTTTTGCTGTGAAAATAGTTGGATGGTATCACTGAGTCAAGCAAGCTCTGGGAGATGGTGATGGACAGGGAAGCGTGGCATGCTGCAGACCATTGGACATGACTGAGCAACTGAGCTGAATGTGTCATTAATTTGGTTTTGCTTTCATTTCCTTTGCATTAGGAGACAGATCAAAAAAAATATTGCTATGATTTTATGTCAAAGAGTTTTCTGCCTATTTTTTCCTCAAGGAGTTTTCTGGTTTACAGTCTTGCATTTATGTCTTTATTCCTTTTAAAATTTATCAACATTCTCAAGCAGGTTAGAGCCAACTAGTTTACTCTTAGGCACATGCCCAAGAGAACTTTTACACGTGTTCAACAGGAAGTCCATACAGGGAACTTTGCAGTCACCATGGTAGGAAAAACCTGAATGTCACCAGGAAAGATGGTGAATAAAGGGTGATGAAGTCATCCCATAAAACATTGTACAGCTGTCCACATGAAGGAACAACACTACATGCCTCAATATGGGTGAATCTTAGCAAAATGACATAATGTGAAAAATAAATCCCCAGAGGTTATATATAGCAAGGTTATATGAAGTTGAAAACAATGCATATGTGCACACACACCCACAAATACATATGATACAGCTAATTAAGAAGGAGAATAGAGTCATGATGAACACAGAACCTAGGATGGTGAATACCCTGAGCTGGGACGTTAAATGGGTGGTTGCAAGAGACTTCATAGGAAACCCCTTAGGTCTGGGCTTTCATTCTACATCATGGGTTAATTGGTATTTACAATATTTTAACTAACTAATTAACTGACTGATTAAAAGGCAGTCCAAGCATAGACCATGATGTATGTGACATGATCCAGGGCTTATGACAATCCCAATTCTCTTTCTGAGTTCAAGATAAACAAGAAATAAGAATCAATGGATACTGTGTGTGGTCCTGAAAGACTCCAAAAAATTATGTGGATGAGCCTTACTACATAGATTCCAGAGTGTCTGATTTGGTCTTACACAGGAATGTTTTTGTTTCTTCTTAACTCTTGACCCTGGTCTGGTAGCTTATGTTGCTAGATAAATGAGGTCTAATTGAACCCAGTCCCATTGTTAAGTCTTCCCTTAAATCTGAATTCTCTTATAAGAACCTGGAGTTATGATTGTGTATTTGTTGGATGGTATCACTGAGTCAAGCAAGCTCTGGGAGATGGTGATGGACAGGAAGCGTGGCATGCTGCAGACCATTGGACATGACTGAGCAACTGAGCTGAATGTGTCATTAATTTGGTTTTGCTTTCATTTCCTTTGCATTAGGAGACAGATCAAAAAAAATATTGCTATGATTTTATGTCAAAGAGTTTTCTGCCTATTTTTTCCTCAAGGAGTTTTCTGGTTTACAGTCTTGCATTTATGTCTTTATTCCTTTTAAAATTTATCAACATTCTCAAGCAGGTTAGAGCCAACTAGTTTACTCTTAGGCACATGCCCAAGAGAACTTTTACACGTGTTCAACAGGAAGTCCATACAGGGAACTTTGCAGTCACCATGGTAGGAAAAACCTGAATGTCACCAGGAAAGATGGTGAATAAAGGGTGATGAAGTCATCCCATAAAACATTGTACAGCTGTCCACATGAAGGAACAACACTACATGCCTCAATATGGGTGAATCTTAGCAAAATGACATAATGTGAAAAATAAATCCCCAGAGGTTATATATAGCAAGGTTATATGAAGTTGAAAACAATGCATATGTGCACACACACCCACAAATACATATGATACAGCTAATTAAGAAGGAGAATAGAGTCATGATGAACACAGAACCTAGGATGGTGAATACCCTGAGCTGGGACGTTAAATGGGTGGTTGCAAGAGACTTCATAGGAAACCCCTTAGGTCTGGGCTTTCATTCTACATCATGGGTTAATTGGTATTTACAATATTTTAACTAACTAATTAACTGACTGATTAAAAGGCAGTCCAAGCATAGACCATGATGTATGTGACATGATCCAGGGCTTATGACAATCCCAATTCTCTTTCTGAGTTCAAGATAAACAAGAAATAAGAATCAATGGATACTGTGTGTGGTCCTGAAAGACTCCAAAAAATTATGTGGATGAGCCTTACTACATAGATTCCAGAGTGTCTGATTTGGTCTTACACAGGAATGTTTTTGTTTCTTCTTAACTCTTGACCCTGGTCTGGTAGCTTATGTTGCTAGATAAATGAGGTCTAATTGAACCCAGTCCCATTGTTAAGTCTTCCCTTAAATCTGAATTCTCTTATAAGAACCTGGAGTTATGATTGTGTATTTGTTGACCATTTGTTTATGGTAAAAAAAAAAAATAGAGGAGACCTCTCTGGATAGATGACACATTCTGGTTGGGAGGAGAGTGCTAGGGTAAAGCAAGGGTTGGAGCAAATCTGGAGCAGCGAAGATGGTTCCAAGTTGTCTTGGCCAGACAACTAGATAGTTGCTTAAACTCTTTCTTCCTTCTCTGACCTTTATAGTATTACTCAGTTTCAACCAAGAATGTGGCTACATTGTGAGGCCTGGCTTTGGGTGTGGGCATTCCCTGATTCCTCAGATACCTACCCTGTGGCCCAGATTCAACCAGAAACTGGATATACAGATTTGACCCAGATTTGAGGTTGAAGACAGTTAAAATTTTGTTTTTGGGTTATTCTTCCTCAACATGGATAGTATTGGCTCTTAGTGTGACATTGCATCTAGTGGATCTTAGGGTAGAGAAGCAGAAGCCTCAGCTATAGAGCTGCACTCCCAGTGGCAGCCTTGGGCAGAGTTAGAGCTCCCTTCTCTAATTATGCCCAGCCCACAGCTCAGTTACTGAAGTCTTATCACACTGCATTGCCACGATTTATTTACAGAGCTCTCCCGCCCACTACCTGTGAACATCTCAAGGATAGAGACTCTGTGTTTTTCATTGCCAAGACTTCCAAGTTCAGGGCAGAGTGTAGATACTCCTTGAATGTTGAGGGGGCACCAGGCATCTCACTTGTTAACAGCAACAAGTGGATTGGGACCTCAAAGTAATGACAGATTGCCATTGTTTAGATGGAGTTCAGAGAAGATTGGAGATAAGGGGAAGGGTGGTTTATTTGGTCTTTGAAGTGGGTTTCCTGGATAGAGATGGAAGGGAGAGTGGGGAGGAGTGGTGGTGATGATGGAGTGGTGCTATTCAATGTAAATAACAACTGGAACTGCATGCCTGTTCATCCATCAGTGTAGACTCTGAGGGTAAATTGTCAGTGTTGACCAAGACAATTTTAGGTCAGACAGAGCGATGAGCAGGGGCCTGGAGTTTGGGCAGAGAAGAGGTAGAGCAGGAATAAATGTTTTACCATCAGCTCTGCATCAGGACTTCCTATATATGATCTTACTTATTGTATGACTTTGGCAGGTAGGCATTATGACTTCCATTTTTAAGAGTAGGGAAGAGACAGCAGAGAGGAGAGCCACTTGCTCAGTACTCAAAAAGTGAGCTGTAGATCTGGAGCTGAAGTTGAACTGTGATCCCGAACTTCCTAGGCCTGTACTCTGCTCCCTCTGCCATCCTGTCACACTGCCATGTGCAGAGGGTGTGGCCAGTGGAGGTCAAGGTCAGAGCCAAGGCCCGAGGCGGGAGCCATTAGACACATGCAGAGGGCTGTGTGGAGGAGGAACAGGAATGAGGCTGTGGCAGAGGGCTGGGCAGTTCCTGAGGTCGGGGTGGGTGTCTGTGGTTCTGTTTAGAGTCTGTAAACCTCCACCCTTCACACTCAAGAAAGTCCGCAGTGGCCACACCTTTGTCATGGGCTTTCTGGCGAATGTTTCTGGAACTGGACAGAGAGCTCAGACAGGGACGGAAGGCAAGGCACCGTCCTGGAACCAGGGCCAGAGATGATCTTGGAATTAAGAAGGGAGAGGTTGAGCATAAGAGTTCAGCCTTTGAAGCTGGAGATGAGTAATGTTTGGTTATGGGAGGATCTCTACTCCAGGGATGGAAAGGAAGTGATAAAAAAGAATCAGAGACAGAAGATGTGGCTGGAAAAGTAAATGGCTTAAGTCCCAGTCCTGGTAAGAGAGAAGTCCTAGGACTGGTTTCATGGGGATTATCAAAAACATCAAATTTGGAGATGGTGCTAGCAGTAAAGGACCTGCTTGGCGAGAAGATTGGAGATAAGGGGAAGGGTGGTTTATTTGGTCTTTGAAGTGGGTTTCCTGGATAGAGATGGAAGGGAGAGTGGGGAGGAGTGGTGGTGATGATGGAGTGGTGCTATTCAATGTAAATAACAACTGGAACTGCATGCCTGTTCATCCATCAGTGTAGACTCTGAGGGTAAATTGTCAGTGTTGACCAAGACAATTTTAGGTCAGACAGAGCGATGAGCAGGGGCCTGGAGTTTGGGCAGAGAAGAGGTAGAGCAGGAATAAATGTTTTACCATCAGCTCTGCATCAGGACTTCCTATATATGATCTTACTTATTGTATGACTTTGGCAGGTAGGCATTATGACTTCCATTTTTAAGAGTAGGGAAGAGACAGCAGAGAGGAGAGCCACTTGCTCAGTACTCAAAAAGTGAGCTGTAGATCTGGAGCTGAAGTTGAACTGTGATCCCCGAACTTCCTAGGCCTGTCCTCTGCTCCCTCTGCCATCCTGTCACACTGCCATGTGCAGAGGGTGTGGCCAGTGGAGGTCAAGGTCAGAGCCAAGGCCCGAGGCGGGAGCCATTAGACACATGCAGAGGGCTGTGTGGAGGAGGAACAGGAATGAGGCTGTGGCAGAGGGCTGGGCAGTTCCTGAGGTCGGGGTGGGTGTCTGTGGTTCTGTTTAGAGTCTGTAAACCTCCACCCTTCACACTCAAGAAAGTCCGCAGTGGCCACACCTTTGTCATGGGCTTTCTGGCGAATGTTTCTGGAACTGGACAGAGAGCTCAGACAGGGACGGAAGGCAAGGCACCGTCCTGGAACCAGGGCCAGAGATGATCTTGGAATTAAGAAGGGAGAGGTTGAGCATAAGAGTTCAGCCTTTGAAGCTGGAGATGAGTAATGTTTGGTTATGGGAGGATCTCTACTCCAGGGATGGAAAGGAAGTGATAAAAAAGAATCAGAGACAGAAGATGTGGCTGGAAAAGTAAATGGCTTAAGTCCCAGTCCTGGTAAGAGAGAAGTCCTAGGACTGGTTTCATGGGGATTATCAAAAAACATCTGAGTGGTATATTTGATTTGGGCTTCCCAGATGGTGCTAGCAGTAAAGGACCTGCTTGGCAATGCAGGAGACATGAGAGATATGGTTTGATTCCTGGGTTTGAAAGATTCCCTGGAGTAGGAAATGGCAACCTACTCTAGTATTCTTGCCTGGAGGTCACAAAGAGTCAGACATGAATGGACCTGCTTAGCACACACACATGGTATATTGATGGAGACTGTGTGTGTGAGGGAGCAATAGAGTGAAGATTAGGAGAGAAGAGAAAAGATACACAGAAACAGAGAGACAAAGTTAGGTGGAGGCTGCCTAAGTTTAACATAAAAGAGAAACACAGACATAGAGATAATACCCTGGAGATCCAAATGCACATAGATTCTCAGGGAAGTGAGAGAGAGAGTCAGCGAGGCAGAGAGATAGAAGACAGAGAGCAAAAAGGGAGGACAGTGATGCAAACATCTGTTTAATGGAGAAAAAAACATAAAAACTTCCTGAGAAGGATGGCATCCTAGCTCTTTAGGCTTCCTAGGAGGAGTGATTCTTTGGCTTATCTGAGGCTGGGTAAGCCACTGACAGGTGGCTGACAGATGGCAACCCCAGGGTAAAAGGTCACCTACAATGTAGACTTCCCTGTAACTACAGCATCTCAGTCCCAGAAGAGGCCTTCGTGCTATCTCCCATCCTCCCACCTCACTCCTCTGCTTACAGCCCCCTCAGGGAACCCCAAAGACCAATCACTGAGTACTAGCTCTCAATATTCTTCCTCAGGCTGGGCCGCCTCTCTGTGACCTTCAGCTTGGGAACATCACATGAGCAGATCCGGTGTTGCTTTTCCACTAGACTCTTCAGGGCTGCTGATGACAATGACCATGGTCCTACAGGGTCTCTCCTCTTCAGGACCATTATCTGCGGTTCCTTCACGGGGCATTACCTGTCAGGACAGGCTAAGTTATGCTACAGTAACAATCAAGTCCACGATCTCAGAGGCTCTCAGGAACCAACATTTCCATAAAGAAGAAATCATGACACTTGTTGAAAAAAATCATTCACGTCACTTGTTAAAGAATGGCAAGGAGGCTTCATTCAATATGTTGATTCTGGGTTTGAAAGATTTGGGCTTCCCAGATGGTGCTAGCAGTAAAGGACCTGCTTGGCAATGCAGGAGACATGAGAGATATGGTTTGATTCCTGGGTTTGAAAGATTCCCTGGAGTAGGAAATGGCAACCTACTCTAGTATTCTTGCCTGGAGGTCACAAAGAGTCAGACATGAATGGACCTGCTTAGCACACACACATGGTATATTGATGGAGACTGTGTGTGTGAGGGAGCAATAGAGTGAAGATTAGGAGAGAAGAGAAAAGATACACAGAAACAGAGAGACAAAGTTAGGTGGAGGCTGCCTAAGTTTAACATAAAAGAGAAACACAGACATAGAGATAATACCCTGGAGATCCAAATGCACATAGATTCTCAGGGAAGTGAGAGAGAGAGTCAGCGAGGCAGAGAGATAGAAGACAGAGAGCAAAAAGGGAGGACAGTGATGCAAACATCTGTTTAATGGAGAAAAAAACATAAAAACTTCCTGAGAAGGATGGCATCCTAGCTCTTTAGGCTTCCTAGGAGGAGTGATTCTTTGGCTTATCTGAGGCTGGGTAAGCCACTGACAGGTGGCTGACAGATGGCAACCCCAGGGTAAAAGGTCACCTACAATGTAGACTTCCCTGTAACTACAGCATCTCAGTCCCAGAAGAGGCCTTCGTGCTATCTCCCATCCTCCCACCTCACTCCTCTGCTTACAGCCCCCTCAGGGAACCCCAAAGACCAATCACTGAGTACTAGCTCTCAATATTCTTCCTCAGGCTGGGCCGCCTCTCTGTGACCTTCAGCTTGGGAACATCACATGAGCAGATCCGGTGTTGCTTTTCCACTAGACTCTTCAGGGCTGCTGATGACAATGACCATGGTCCTACAGGGTCTCTCCTCTTCAGGACCATTATCTGCGGTTCCTTCACGGGGCATTACCTGTCAGGACAGGCTAAGTTATGCTACAGTAACAATCAAGTCCACGATCTCAGAGGCTCTCAGGAACCAACATTTCCATAAAGAAGAAATCATGACACTTGTTGAAAAAAATCATTCACGTCACTTGTTAAAGAATGGCAAGGAGGCTTCATTCAAGGGGGGAGGGTGATATTTCCATGGGTGTATGACCACCACAAGGTCTTGCAGAGACTGGACTCAGCTCCTAATAGAGCATGGGCTAGCAGAAATTTTTAGCTAAGTTGCTGGGTGGAGATCAGTAGATGGAAAATAGATAAGAAAAAATATCAGGCGTAAGGGGATTCTGGCTCACAGGACCTACCAGGATTCTTCCTGACGGCAGGCCAGGGTGATCACACATCATATTGGGAGGCTGTGGAGGATGAAGACCTGATCAAATATTGAGAGCCATCAGACATGGCGGGTTCTAGCTAAACTGACTTGGCAGTATTCTTGCTAAAACATGACAATGCAAATATAAACACTGAAGCTCAAAAGTCAGACAGAGCCTACTCAAGAAGACAGTTTACAGGAACCTGAAAAGAGCTGGTCAAAGAGAGAATTTTTGACAAAGATTGAACATACGTGCTCATACTGTATGCTCGTGGTGGACCAGAGCAACTGCTCCGATCCATCTTCATTCTGGGACCCAGGCTTGCCAAACCCTGCCTCTCTTGGATTGCCAGCTGGTTCAGTAGGAGGATGTGCTGGGGGTGGGGGGTGGTGAGGGACAGCAGAGCATGCGCTTTGTGGTCCACCATGTGATGCAGCTTGCAGATGCCCTTGAAAGGTCCTCGGCCCCATGCTAGGCAGAGCGTTTATGCCAAATGCTGACAGCCAGCTCCAGCTCCTGGAGCCCACATATCTTGTGGAGATCCACTATCCATGACAAGAGGTTGGTGGCATCTTGAACTGGAAGCAGGCTATGTTTGGGTGGGCACCCGCATGTTGGTCATGAAAGCCTAACTGGGCATCACGAGTACTTTGACATCTCTGCTGACCTGAGGTCCACGCGAGTGACCAGGCCTTCCCCAGCTTGATCCTCATATGACCACTGGCACACCCTGGTCACAGACCCTCTAGGAAACCTCCAGGTGCCTCCAGTTTGCTATGGAAACACACACAAAAGCAAAGCCTGAAGGAGGGTGCCCCATAAGCCAGAAAACCTTTCAGGGGTTGCAGATTAGAAAAGCAGCACCACTTGTTGAAAAAATCATTCAGAGGAATGGCAAGGAGGCTTCATTCAAGGGGAGGTGATATTTCCATGGGTGTATGACCACCACAAGGTCTTGCAGAGACTGGACTCAGCTCCTAATAGAGCATGGGCTAGCAGAAATTTTTAGCTAAGTTGCTGGGTGGAGATCAGTAGATGGAAAATAGATAAGAAAAAATATCAGGCGTAAGGGGATTCTGGCTCACAGGACCTACCAGGATTCTTCCTGACGGCAGGCCAGGGTGATCACACATCATATTGGGAGGCTGTGGAGGATGAAGACCTGATCAAATATTGAGAGCCATCAGACATGGCGGGTTCTAGCTAAACTGACTTGGCAGTATTCTTGCTAAAACATGACAATGCAAATATAAACACTGAAGCTCAAAAGTCAGACAGAGCCTACTCAAGAAGACAGTTTACAGGAACCTGAAAAGAGCTGGTCAAAGAGAGAATTTTTGACAAAGATTGAACATACGTGCTCATACTGTATGCTCGTGGTGGACCAGAGCAACTGCTCCGATCCATCTTCATTCTGGGACCCAGGCTTGCCAAACCCTGCCTCTCTTGGATTGCCAGCTGGTTCAGTAGGAGGATGTGCTGGGGGTGGGGGGTGGTGAGGGACAGCAGAGCATGCGCTTTGTGGTCCACCATGTGATGCAGCTTGCAGATGCCCTTGAAAGGTCCTCGGCCCCATGCTAGGCAGAGCGTTTATGCCAAATGCTGACAGCCAGCTCCAGCTCCTGGAGCCCACATATCTTGTGGAGATCCACTATCCATGACAAGAGGTTGGTGGCATCTTGAACTGGAAGCAGGCTATGTTTGGGTGGGCACCCGCATGTTGGTCATGAAAGCCTAACTGGGCATCACGAGTACTTTGACATCTCTGCTGACCTGAGGTCCACGCGAGTGACCAGGCCTTCCCCAGCTTGATCCTCATATGACCACTGGCACACCCTGGTCACAGACCCTCTAGGAAACCTCCAGGTGCCTCAGCCAGTTTGCTATGGAAACACACACAAAAGCAAAGCCTGAAGGAGGGTGCCCCATAAGGCAAAGATGCAGGAAAACCTTTCAGTTGGAAAAAGGACACAGGGCGTGGATCACATGAAGAAAGCAGATTTCTCATTGATTTTTCCATATAGTCTCAAGACAGTTGCCATTAGCCTAAGAGAGAGAAGTGAGGGAGTGAGGAAGCAAGGAAAAGGACAGATTTGACAGCTGTATCTTAAAAAGATCTTTGGCTGTGGTCAGTGGAAACAGATCAGAAATCTATTATATTACTGAGTGAAATGCAATGCTGAAGAAGCCATGAGCCTGGTCTAGAAAATCTTCCACGCTGAAAACAGCCCTTGGGAGGCCAACACAAAGAAAAAGATACAATGCCCTCATACTCACTTTATGTGTCTAAGAAAGGTCATGGCTCCCAAAGGTGGACCCTGGGGTCATGAGAACAATGGACAAACACAGGTGGCTCCGAGAGGACATTTATGCCCCCTTACCCAGAGTAGGAAACTTCTTGAAGTCTGCCAGCAGGATTTTGAAAACTGCTCTAGTTTTATGAGTTGTGTATATTTCCCATTCTTTCCAAGCGGGTATAATAATCATGGTTATCCTGACCCTCTTTGTCCATTGTATTTTTGGATAAGTGATGTGGGGGTGGCTGGGAGAGAGGGATACATAATTTGTCCTTGTAGATCCTTTGTGTAGGGTAGTGATTTTTAGCTGGGAATCATGTGGCAATACCTGGAGACATTTAAAAACATACGAAGTATAGTCAATTTACAGTATTGTGTTCGTTAGCCTGGAGGCACTTTTGACTGTCCCAGATGGGAGAGGGTGCTACTGGCGTTTCATGAACAGAGGCCAGAGATGCTGCTAAACATCCTATGATGGACAGGACAGCCTCCCTTCCCCTTCCCCAACAGAATTTTCCAATCTAAAATGCCAATGTTGGACTTCCCTGGTGACTTAGGGGTAAAGAACCTGCCAATGTAGGAGCTGGGAGGTTGATCCCAGGGTCTCTGGAGTAGGAAATGGTAACCCACTCCAATATTCTTGCCTGGAAAATCCCATTGACAGAGGATCCTGGGGGATTACAGTTCCTGGAGTCACAAAGAGTTGAACATGACTTAGCTACTGAGAATGGATGCAGAATGTCAATATTAGGTCTAGGAAATATACTCTGATCTAGGGAATAAAAGTTGTAGCATCCTGGCCTATTAGCAAGACTAGGGATCATCACTTGCCAATCGGAAGGCCTGAAGTGCGTTGGTTCCTTCATTCATTCCTTCATTCAACACTTAGCTGAGTGCTTGCAAAAGGGAGGAGGTGGTGAGCCGCGGGGATGGGGGTTTGTCAGGTATTAATGCTAGTTGCTGCACTAACCAACCTCTGAGAATCTCAGTGTCTTAAACAGTAAAAGTTTAGTTTGCACATTATGTCAAAGAAAATCTGTTTTTCACCCGAACGACTAAATATATTTTTTTCTTATGGGCATTGTGAACCTGGTGGTAGATTGAGTTTCCTCCTTGAGTTGACTGCCAAGAAGCTCATCATAACAAGCCTTGATTGCTGTTTACTGATGTTCTCTGAGTTATCTTCCTATTAGACATTCATTTGTCCAAGACTTACATTTTTCTCCACCCCCCCCCAATATTGCTAGTACTTTTGAATTCCTGAATACACTTTGTGGTTGAGGTGAGCTATAGAGTAAAAGAATGAATTAAAAGCATTTTGCTGGCAGATGGCTGCTCTTAAAGGGAAATTGGGGAAACAGTAAGTATCTCTTTCCTTCTTTAAAAAGGAAAGTGGAGCTTCGGTCCTGGCTTGAAATTTTATAGAATTGAAACTGTTGTTTGGGCTTGGGATCTGCAAAATAACTCTTCTTTTTCATTCTGCAGTTTTACTTACCCCTTTTAAGTTGCTGTTTTAACAATCCAGACGCCCATTTGCTTAGGTGGGTGGAGGGAGACAAGAAAACATTTTCTCCACAATCTTTTGGGGGAATCACTTGATGCAAATGTGTCCGTTTCAGAAGGAAACTATCCCAAGGTTAAGTCTCTGCCCACCTCTGAGAAAGAGGCATTCACAGCTGGTGTTTTTCCTTTAGCTTTTCTGTTTCCTAGCAGTCAAGGAGTCAGGAGATCAGTCACAAACTTGCTGTTTCTGACTTCTGGGAAAAAAGTGGACTAAGAACCCACCCAGATCTGCAGTTCTCCTCTGTGTGTCCAGAGAGTGGGCTGACCCAGTGAAATACGCTTCCTGATGATTTTGACTGAGTGTAGTTTTAGTGACACCTAAGCCATGTATTCAGAAGAACCTAGCTCGCTTCTTGTGAATGTAGAAGAGCTGTTAAGTTGGAGACCAGGCTGGGGTCTCTGCTGAGTTTTGCGAGGTGGGTCAGTGTGAATTTAGGAGCCCCACCGCCTGGCTTCCAGTCCACACTGCATCCCTCCTGTTGTGTAAACTTGGGCAAACCACGTTGCCTCCTTAGGCATCCGTGTCTTCATTAACCACAGTGGGATGACAACAATAGAACCACATGTCCTAAAGAGTACATGACCTATTGCTCATAAAGTGCTGGGCACATGATGCAACATATATTTCTGATTGCTTACCTTAATTGGAGAGGATGCTGCTGGGTTGGGATGTGGCCCCTGGAAGACTGAGCCAGCATGCCCTCACACTGGGCTCCCTGGACTTTCCTTTCTCCTCTTGAAAGAGGTTGGAAAAGAAGTGCCCTGGCCACTCTCCCCAGACAGGGTGGTGGGAAGGATCTAGAAACATCCCTATAGGAGACTTTCAGAGGTCCAGATCCTAATCTGCAGCATCTTCTTCCTCTCCATGCATCCCTCCTTGGGACAGGAGTGCCTTTCCCTTTCTGATCTCCATCTCCCCTTCTGTGAAATGAGGAGGTAAAGTTAGATCATCTCTAACGTACTTCCTTCCACCCCAGTTTAGATAGTTTGTATTAATTTAAATTAAAGCAAAATTTCTCATTCTTGGCATTATTGTCATTGCATGGCAGATAATGGGCCTCTCTGGTGGCTCAGATGGTAAAGAATCTGCCTGCAAAGCAGAAGACCCGGGTTAGATCTCTGGTTTGGGAAGATTCCCTGGGAGATAGGAATGGCACCCTACTCCAGTATTCTTGCCTGCAGAATCCCAGGGACAGGGGAGCCTGGCAGGCTCCAGTCCATGGGGCAGCAAAGTGGAACAGGACTGAGAGATTAGCACTTTCACTTTCTTTCATGGCACATCATTCTTTTTTGTCCTGTGTGTGGTAGACTGTTTAGCAGCAACCCTGACCTCCACCTGCAAATGCCAGTAGCATCTCTCCCCCAAGGCCTGACAATTAAAAGTGCCCCCCCCCCCAAGACACTGCCAAACACCCTGGGGGTTGGAGGAAGCACAATGGTCCTGGCTGAGAACCACTGACTGAAGAGTACTTCAATTTATTTTTCCTTATTAAAGAGTACTAATGCTGATCACCTTTATTGAGTCCTTCTTTATGCCAGCCACAGTGCTAAGAATTCCATGCAAGTATCTCATTCATTCTTCACAATATCCTCATGAAGTAGGTGTTAATCTGCTTTGCACATGAGGATGTTGAGCTGCTAATAAATGAGAAACATGATTTGAATCCCCACTGTCCCAACATTAGCCATTGTAATGCTTCTTCACTTTAAATACTTAGAAATACAGGGGAATCTTTTGAAAACGACAGCAGCAGAGTTTATTGCGCAAGAATACAGAATTTGGAAATAGATAGACCTCATTGAGAATATCAGCTCCAGGGCTTCCCTGGTGCTCCAGTGGGTAAGGACACTGCCTTGCAGTGCAAGGGGCGCCGGTTCGATTCCTGGCCTGGGAAGATTCCATGTGCCACGGAGAGGCTGGACCGATGTGTCCAATTACCGAGCCAGAGCTCTGGAGCGCATGCGCCCAGAGCTGGTGCTCTGCGACAACAGAGGCCATTGCGATGGGAGGCCCACACGGGCCAAAAAAGAACAAAGATGGATGAAAATAGAGAAATGAAAGACCAATAGAAGTGGCCCGCCTGCCCCACTCCCTCCCCACCCCCCCCCCAAAAAAAAGAAAAGAGAATATCAGCTCCAGACTGATGAGGTGATCCACATCTCCTCCCTGAGCTCCATTTCTTCCATTGTTAAATCGAGGGTAATACCAACCTTGTAGGTTGTTGGAGACAGAGATTCATCAGGTCCTTCTCCTTCTCCAGCTAGACAGGGTGCTTGGTGACAATGGGGAACACTGTTGCCATTGCTTTCATTCTGTCCCTGCAGCCCCGGGTGTGGTGTCAGTGATCCTGAGGTTGGAAGAAAACCTCATGCTATAAGATCACCTCCTTAGTGGTCACACCCTCTCCTGGGTTTCTAAGCTTTTCTTCTGAGCTCCAGACCAACATAGACCACAGTTTTGGGAAATCCATGTTCCATACAACCAGAATTGAAATACTGAAGCTGCCCTTACTCTAGTTCTCCATTGTGTTCCCTTTCTCAGTGACCCCAGTCACCTAGGCTGGAACTCTGAAAGTCATTCTTGATTTCTCCAAATTCCTCAATCCCATAGCCAAGCAGTAACCAGGCACTGTCCATTGTGCCTGCCGAGACCTACCTGCATGTATCTGCATCTCTCATCCCCCTCCCCTCCCGTCTCTGCAAAGCCAGGTCACCACACCTAGCACCTGGGTGCTGAAAATGCTATCAAACCAGCCTCTCTCTCTCCTTCTCTTCTTTTTCTTCTTCTTTTTTAAATTGAAATAAAGTTGCTTTGGGGGGCTTCCTTGGTAGCTCAGCTGGTAAAGAATCCACCTGCAATGCAGAAGACCCTGGTTCGATTCCTGGGTCAGGAAGATTCCCTGAAGAAGGGATAGGTTATCCACTCCAGTATTTTTGTAACTCAGATGAATCTGCCTGCAATTTGGGAGACTTGGGTTTGAACCCTGGGTTGGGAAGATCCCCTGGAGGAGGGCATGACAACCCACTTCAGTATTCTTGCCTGGAGAATTCCATGGACAGGGGAGTCTGGCGTGCTACAGTTCATTGCGTCGAACTGAGCAACTGAGCACATAGTTACTTTAAAATGTTGTGTTAGCTTCTGCTGTACAGCACAGTGAATCAGCCACAGATAGACACATGTCCCCTTGTCCTTGGATTTTCTTCCCATTTAGGTCACCGCAGAGCACTGAGGTGAGTTTCCAGTGCTCTACAGTAGGTTCTCTTTAGTTATCTGTGTTATGCACAAAATAGTATATAGATCGGTTAAATTCCCCCGAGGGTAATACCAACCTTGTAGGTTGTTGGAGACAGAGATTCATCAGGTCCTTCTCCTTCTCCAGCTAGACAGGGTGCTTGGTGACAATGGGGAACACTGTTGCCATTGCTTTCATTCTGTCCCTGCAGCCCCGGGTGTGGTGTCAGTGATCCTGAGGTTGGAAGAAAACCTCATGCTATAAGATCACCTCCTTAGTGGTCACACCCTCTCCTGGGTTTCTAAGCTTTTCTTCTGAGCTCCAGACCAACATAGACCACAGTTTTTGGGAAATCCATGTTCCGTACAACCAGAATTGAAATACTGAAGCTGCCCTTACTCTAGTTCTCCATTGTGTTCCCTTTCTCAGTGACCCCAGTCACCTAGGCTGGAACTCTGAAAGTCATTCTTGATTTCTCCAAATTCCTCAATCCCATAGCCAAGCAGTAACCAGGCACTGTCCATTGTGCCTGCCGAGACCTACCTGCATGTATCTGCATCTCTCATCCCCCTCCCCTCCCGTCTCTGCAAAGCCAGGTCACCACACCTAGCACCTGGGTGCTGAAAATGCTATCAAACCAGCCTCTCTCTCTCCTTCTCTTCTTTTTCTTCTTCTTTTTTAAATTGAAATAAAGTTGCTTTGGGGGGCTTCCTTGGTAGCTCAGCTGGTAAAGAATCCACCTGCAATGCAGAAGACCCTGGTTCGATTCCTGGGTCAGGAAGATTCCCTGAAGAAGGGATAGGTTATCCACTCCAGTATTTTTGTAACTCAGATGAATCTGCCTGCAATTTGGGAGACTTGGGTTTGAACCCTGGGTTGGGAAGATCCCCTGGAGGAGGGCATGACAACCCACTTCAGTATTCTTGCCTGGAGAATTCCATGGACAGGGGAGTCCGGCGTGCTACAGCTCATTGCGTCCCAACTGAGCAACTGAGCACATAGTTACTTTAAAATGTTGTGTTAGCTTCTGCTGTACAGCACAGTGAATCAGCCACAGATAGACACATGTCCCCTTGTCCTTGGATTTTCTTCCCATTTAGGTCACCGCAGAGCACTGAGGTGAGTTTCCAGTGCTCTACAGTAGGTTCTCTTTAGTTATCTGTGTTATGCACAGTAGTATATAGATCAATCCTGATCTCCCAGTCCATCCTACTCCCTCTTCTCCCCTTGATATCCATATGTTTGTTTTCTATGTCTGTGTCTATTTCGGCTTTACAGACAAGTGCATAAAATCATTCTTGCTGCCTCTACGCTTGGCCTCACAATCTATCCCCAAAGTGCAGCCAGAATAGTCCTTCTCTGCTGCAAGAAGTCTGACCAAGTGTCTGCCTCCTGATTCTCAAGAGAAAGTCCAGTTTCTTAATTGGGATTGGACTGCTTCTCATTCCAGCTCCATCTTCTCTTCACCCTCACCTTTTGGCCTCTCTCCCCATCCTTTTCTCCACCTCAGCCCTATGGAACCACTCATACTTTCTCAAAGGACGGTGCTCTCCCTTCTCTTTAGCCATCTGCATGTTTGTGGCAAGTAGAGAACATGTTGCTGCCACTTTTTGCTCTGACCTGGATGACTTCATCAGCCTCAGCATAGAGCTCTTCTCCCCTTGGGCACCTTCTCTCATCCCTAAACCTGGTGAGGTACCTCCCTGGGCTTCCCCAAAGGGGCAGTTAGTGTGCTGTGCTCTCACCATCTGTGAACAGGTCTATCTTCCCTGGCTAGAGTGTGATTTTCCTGGATGGCCAGTGTGTCTTTTGCTGCCATCCCTAGTATCCAGCAGAGGCCTTGCTGTAATAAATGTCTGTAGCACAGAAGAGTGATACTCAGCGTTGCATAAGTTAAAAAGTGGCTGTCAGAAGGCAGGAAGAAACCAAGGCAGTGAGTGAATAGAAATGGATGGAAACTGGTCCTGAAACTGGCTCAGAGACCCCCTTTTATCTTGGGTTGAAGCCCTGGAGGAGGGCATGACAACCCACTTCAGTATTCTTGCCTGGAGAATTCCATGGACAGGGGAGTCTGGCGTGCTACAGTTCATTGCGTCGAACTGAGCAACTGAGCACATAGTTACTTTAAAATGTTGTGTTAGCTTCTGCTGTACAGCACAGTGAATCAGCCACAGATAGACACATGTCCCCTTGTCCTTGGATTTTCTTCCCATTTAGGTCACCGCAGAGCACTGAGGTGAGTTTCCAGTGCTCTACAGTAGGTTCTCTTTAGTTATCTGTGTTATGCACAGTAGTATATAGATCAATCCTGATCTCCCAGTCCATCCTACTCCCTCTTCTCCCCTTGATATCCATATGTTTGTTTTCTATGTCTGTGTCTATTTCGGCTTTACAGACAAGTGCATAAAATCATTCTTGCTGCCTCTACGCTTGGCCTCACAATCTATCCCCAAAGTGCAGCCAGAATAGTCCTTCTCTGCTGCAAGAAGTCTGACCAAGTGTCTGCCTCCTGATTCTCAAGAGAAAGTCCAGTTTCTTAATTGGGATTGGACTGCTTCTCATTCCAGCTCCATCTTCTCTTCACCCTCACCTTTTGGCCTCTCTCCCCATCCTTTTCTCCACCTCAGCCCTATGGAACCACTCATACTTTCTCAAAGGACGGTGCTCTCCCTTCTCTTTAGCCATCTGCATGTTTGTGGCAAGTAGAGAACATGTTGCTGCCACTTTTTGCTCTGACCTGGATGACTTCATCAGCCTCAGCATAGAGCTCTTCTCCCCTTGGGCACCTTCTCTCATCCCTAAACCTGGTGAGGTACCTCCCTGGGCTTCCCCAAAGGGGCAGTTAGTGTGCTGTGCTCTCACCATCTGTGAACAGGTCTATCTTCCCTGGCTAGAGTGTGATTTTCCTGGATGGCCAGTGTGTCTTTTGCTGCCATCCCTAGTATCCAGCAGAGGCCTTGCTGTAATAAATGTCTGTAGCACAGAAGAGTGATACTCAGCGTTGCATAAGTTAAAAAGTGGCTGTCAGAAGGCAGGAAGAAACCAAGGCAGTGAGTGAATAGAAATGGATGGAAACTGGTCCTGAAACTGGCTCAGAGACCCCTCTTTTCATCTTGAAATCTTCAGGAATTCAATAGGAAGATGATCCTGTTCGGTGGAACTGTGACTCAGGTAACTTTATCTTTGACATTAAGATAGATAATAAGCCATTTTTATACCTGACAAAGAGCTTCTGTTCCTTTTTTTTTTTTTTTTCCAGTAAAGGTCAGCGGGGGAGAGTCGAAGAACCAAGAGTTATATGACCTAGGATTCACTTTCAGTTTAGCTGTCAGAAAATTTATGAATGAGTCTTTCTGGATGCTGTAACCTGAAAAACTAGGTGAGCTTTTGGTGTACTTTAGAGCAGGATTTCTGAACATTATTGACCTTTTGGGCCAGATGATTTTTTTGTGTGTGGGAGCTACTCTGGACCTTGTAGGATGCTTGGCAGCATCCTTTGCTTCTGCTGACCAGAAGCTAGTAGTTCTTTGCGGAGGAAAAATGTCCCCACACATTATTACCAGATGGCCCTTATGGAGGCCCAGTTGGCCCTGGTTGAGAATAATGGCCCCAGCGAAATTAGAACTGGAGTCCGTCTGATGGAGCCAGGGTAGCACTGGATGAGAGTTGGGTTTAAAGGTCATTGCCAACATTGCCATTTACAGAAAATGTTTTTTATAAGTTCTATATGAATTCAGAAGTAGGATGTTTGAGGAGTCAGCTTGACCTCTGTGGATACAGCCCCCTCATCTGAAGTAATAGAATAATGCAGAATGTTTTGAATTCTTCCAAGTACAGATTTGGTATTAGGAGTGATCAGGGAGATGGAGTGAGCTCAGAATCGTGGAGGCGGATCTGTAGTCTGGCAGCTACAACTTAGTCAATGAGTTTCAGGCTTCTGCTTGCTCAAGATGGCCTATCTCCAACTCAGGCCTCTCTCTGGAACTCCTCAAATATCTTAGGAAGGACTGCCTCATTCAGTCAGTTTTGGTCGTTGTCTCTCTGCAGAAACGAAGCGTGTCAGAGCTGGAAAGTGCTTAGGCGCATTTGATCTGAGCTCTTGTTAGAGAGGGAAAGTGGAGACTCAGAAGACACAAGAAACTTGGCTGAGGTTCCACAGTAAGAGTAAGGCCTCTTATTGACCAAGTTTCTTTCTTTATTTTTTTGAACTGCTTTGTTGAAGTATGATGTGAAAAGGTGTACATATTGTTGTTGTTTAGTCAGTAAGTTGTGTCCAATTTTTCTGCAACCCCATGGACTCTAGCCCACCAAGCTTCTCTATCTGTGGAATTTCCCAGGCAAGAATACTCGAGAGGGTTGCCCTTTCCTTCTCCAGGGCATCTTCCCAACCCAGGGATTGAATCTGTGTTTCCTCTTGGCAGGCAGATTCTTTACCACTGCATGTAACTCAGTGAGCTTGGGGATAAAGTACGCACTTGTGAAACTCTCACCACTATTAAGGGCAAAGGCATGTATGTCTCCTCCCAGAGTTTACCCCTGCCCCATTTATCATTATTCTTATTATTTGGTGATAAGAACACCTAACCTAAGGTCCATCCATCTGACAGACTTTGAGTAAATTATACAGCATTGTTAGCCATGGGCACCTTCCTGTGTAGTAGGGTTCTAGAACTTACAGTGTCAGCTGTGACCCATTCTTTCTCCCACTCTGTGCTGCCTAACTCTGGGAGCCTACCCATGTCTCTTCAGTTCTTGGTGGGAGTCTTTATTTCATTGCAACTTGACACATCTTTGGTTTTTCACTTCCTACATTCTGATTCCTGCTCAGTGATAGCCATCTAATGCAAACATAGGACCATAACACTTAAGCAAGAAATATTGTGTTTATCTCCCAGCAGAAACATTTGGCTTTTAGTTGAGCTTTAACCTAATGAAATGAAACTAATGGTAGGAATTTGAAACAGGGACTAAGATTAGAAAGACTTCTGGACCAGCTAGATCTTTTTGGGAAATTCCCCATCTTTGGAGGTCATGTTGTTTACCCTTGAATATAGAGTTGCATACTGGGGTTGTTTCCCAGCATGTGATTTAGAGGAAAGAACCTCGGCTTTGGACATAGGTTCAGATTCCAGCTCTACCTCTTCATAGCTGTGTGAATTTACCATAGGATAACATCATTTTTGAAGGGTATGCAAGGGCTGGTCACATTATCCATTTTATATTACATATATTGTGGGCAGAAAGGTTCACAGTTTATGGGTGAGAAAACTGAATGTCAGAGAGTTTATCAGATAACAAAATTACTTTGACTAACAAATGGCTATTAATCCACACTGGTTGGGGCTCCAGATGATGAACAACCAAACATCAAAAACAAATGATATGGGCTTCCCTGGTGACTCAATGGTAAAGCATCTATGTGCTGATGTAGGAGACACGGGTTTGTCCCCACATGCTGTGGAGCAACCAAGCCTTTGTGCAACAGCTACTGAGCCTCTGCTCTAGAGCCCAGGAACCACTACTGTTGAAGCCCACTGCTCCAAAGCCCATGTTCTGCAACAGAGAGAAACCACTGCTAGGAGAAGCCCATGTTCTGCAACAAAGAGAAACCACTGCTAGGAGAAGCCCATGTTCTGCAACAAAGAGAAACCACTGCTAGGAGAAGCCCATGCACCACAACTAGAGAGTAGCTCCCACTTACTGCAAGTAGGGAAAAGCCTGCATAGCCACAAAGGCCCAGCACAGCCAAAATAATTAATAAAATTGTTTCTTAAAAATAATTAGGTATAACATAACTTCCTGGAATTTCAGTTTCTTAATATGCTAACTTGGAATGGTAATATGTCTATAGAAGTCTTGCTGAGAGGATTAAACATTAATAAAATAATGCTCATCTAGCACCTGATTCCCACTGAGTGATACATGGTTATCTTCTTCCCTTTAGCTCATGTTAGTTCAATATCCGTTATGATTTTTTAAGTATTAACTTGGTGTGTAAGTTTACATATACAATTTTACTAAATTTTGCAAAAGCTATATAAAAGAGGTTGGTATTATTGCCCCCTCTTCCCATGGAATAAGTTGAGGCCCAGAGACATGTTGGAAACTGCAGAGTCAAACAGCAAGGAGACGACAGAGTCAAGATCTGTGTTCACGCCTATCTGACTCCACGGCAGTGTTCTCGGCCCCCTGGCTATGTTCATCCCCGACTCAGAGTCACAAAGGAACTTCAGAAAATCTCAGATGCTCCAAACCATTCTCCCTTGGCATACCATTCACCTTATGAGACTAAAATCAATGAGTAGAAATCTCTTACGGTTGGTGTCTTGAAGACCATTTGAGCTCTATTAAGCCTTGAGGAGACTGGAGTCAGTTCTTGCTTCTCTTTGGTGAATGTCTAATTCAGATTCACATCCATTCCTCTTCCATACTGCCCAATATGGCCTCAGGGACTTTGGACTCATCTTCAGCCAAATTACCAGGAGATCTTATTAAAGCTGCTCATGGTCTGTACCAAGCTCACCCAGCCACCCTCATTTCTCAGCACACTTCTACAACCAGATTCTGCCTCTCCCCCAACCCCAAGTTGTGCTAAACCACCTGGTTATGCTAGTTGGAGGTGTTCTCCTTGGGAACAAGTGTCTTGCCTTACAAAGCACAGAGGTATGTTTTGTGACCCAATTGTCAGAGCCGAATTCTCTTCTGATTTTCTGATTCTAAACTCATCTTGTTTCCTTTGTGACTTCTTTGAAAAAAATAAATCTTTTGTGTGATTTATATGAGTGCATAAGGAATTACATAAGAAACTGGAATGTAAGCTACATGAGGGCAAAAATTTGGTTTTGTTGTTGCTGTGTTCTAGAAATTGATAGGAACTCAAAGCAAGTATGTGAGAAGCTGAGAGCTGAAAGAAAGAAAAAGAAGAAAGAAAGAAAATGAACAAATGAATGAGTTCACTATTCCTTGAGGATGGAACAGGACCTTAAAAATTGGTGCTTAGAGACCCTGAACACATCTGTCTTTTTGCTTATAACCAACTATGTAACTTTGGACAAAAAACCCTTTTCCTCTTTGGATTGTTGATTGGTCTGTAAATGAAGTGGCTAAGATGAATGGGATGTGAGGAGGACTGAATTCAGTAATGGATATGAAAGTATTTTGGGAAAAATATTGGTTTCCATCATTTTCCTTCCTTTAAAGTTTCTCCATGGAAAAAATCTCTGAATATGTTTGTTCTTGGACTGTTGTGGACAACCAGTTTCACACCAGGGTGGATTGTGAAGATGGTGGGTTATAACCAGATCAAGTCTGTGTAAGTGGAAAAGACTGAGATATTTTCTGGAAGCTTGTCCCAGAGGTGTTGTTGTGCGCCTTCTTGTTGCTCTGAGAAGCATCCAGAAACCATTGAGGTAAATAGAGATGCAGAGAGAGCAGCATGGGTGTTCACCACACCACTTTAGAAGAGCACATCAGTAAAACTGAAAGTTGAAACTTAGGGTTGTTCAGGTCAGATTTGTATCCACAGAAGGGTGGAAAGAAGAATGGGGAAAGGTGACCAACATTAGGGCCGAGAGGTTGAGAGAAAGCAGGTGAGGAAATGAGGTTACATTTGATCTCTTCTTCTTGTATGACCTTGGACAAGCCATTTTGAGAAGAACCAGGTTCCTCCCAACCAGATTCTGCCTCTCCCAAACCCAAGTTGTGCTAAACCACCTGGTTATGCTAGTTGGAGGTGTTCTCCTTGGGAACAAGTGTCTTGCCTTACAAAGCACAGAGGTATGTTTTGTGACCCAATTGTCAGAGCCGAATTCTCTTCTGATTTTCTGATTCTAAACTCATCTTGTTTCCTTTGTGACTTCTTTGAAAAAAATAAATCTTTTGTGTGATTTATATGAGTGCATAAGGAATTACATAAGAAACTGGAATGTAAGCTACATGAGGGCAAAAATTTGGTTTTGTTGTTGCTGTGTTCTAGAAATTGATAGGAACTCAAAGCAAGTATGTGAGAAGCTGAGAGCTGAAAGAAAGAAAAAGAAGAAAGAAAGAAAATGAACAAATGAATGAGTTCACTATTCCTTGAGGATGGAACAGGACCTTAAAAATTGGTGCTTAGAGACCCTGAACACATCTGTCTTTTTGCTTATAACCAACTATGTAACTTTGGACAAAAACCTTATCCTCTTTGGATTGTTGATTGGTCTGTAAATGAAGTGGCTAAGATGAATGGGATGTGAGGAGGACTGAATTCAGTAATGGATATGAAAGTATTTTGGGAAAAATATTGGTTTCCATCATTTTCCTTCCTTTAAAGTTTCTCCATGGAAAAAATCTCTGAATATGTTTGTTCTTGGACTGTTGTGGACAACCAGTTTCACACCAGGGTGGATTGTGAAGATGGTGGGTTATAACCAGATCAAGTCTGTGTAAGTGGAAAAGACTGAGATATTTTCTGGAAGCTTGTCCCAGAGGTGTTGTTGTGCGCCTTCTTGTTGCTCTGAGAAGCATCCAGAAACCATTGAGGTAAATAGAGATGCAGAGAGAGCAGCATGGGTGTTCACCACACCACTTTAGAAGAGCACATCAGTAAAACTGAAAGTTGAAACTTAGGGTTGTTCAGGTCAGATTTGTATCCACAGAAGGGTGGAAAGAAGAATGGGGAAAGGTGACCAACATTAGGGCCGAGAGGTTGAGAGAAAGCAGGTGAGGAAATGAGGTTACATTTGATCTCTTCTTCTTGTATGACCTTGGACAAGCCATTTTGAGAAGAACCAGGTGTTGTTTCAGGCTCTCTGGGATATTTTTGTTTATTTGTTTAGTCACAAAGTCATATCTGACTCTCTGCCATTCCATGGACGGTAGCCCACCAGGCTCCTCTGTTCAATGGGATTTCCCAGGCAAGAATCCTGGAGTAGGTTGCCATTTCCTTCTCCAGGGCATCTTCCCAACCCAGGGATCTTCCCAACCCATGTCTCCTGCATTACAGGAGGATGCTTTACTGCTGAGCCACCAAAGAAGCCCTTAGAGATGAGTATAACCCAGTCTCAGCCCTCACAGCCCTGGCAGATGCAGGCGGCAGGTAAGGCAAAGATGAATGATGATTTCAGAGCTAAAGGCTGTATCAATACAAGATTCTGTGGAAACAGGAAAGCAGGAAGGAATTGAACCTGCTTGAGTGGTTCTGGGAGGGTACTAAAGAGGAAGTGGTGTTTGAGATAGGCATTTAGAGAAGAGACCTTTACCAGCTAGAGTAGGTGTGATGGTGGGAAGATGGCACAGTTCTTAAAGTAAGAGAAAAAATTGTACAAAGCTTGAAAGTAGCAGGGAACATGGCGTCTTTGGGCAATCAACTGTGATTGGTACAGCTCCAGCCTAGGCTGTACAGAGACAAAAAAAAAGAAAAAAAAAAAACCAGGGCAGAAAGGAGGGTAATGATCATAAAGATCCACTGAAACCAGGTTTACTGGGACTTCTGTACCTGTATACAGAAGCTCGTACTGATGAGCTATGGAAAAATTGTAGGCAGAGGAGGAACACAGGCACATTTGCATTTCAAAACAATCATTCCTGTGTGGAGGAGGAGTTGGAGTGAGAGAGGCTGGCAGGAGGGCCACTGGTGGAAGCCTGGGGCACTTGTCCAGGTGAGAGATAATTAAGGCAGAGGTCACAGCGATGGAATGGGGGGCCTGGGATTCCCCATCTATAAAGTCAAATGAAGTTAAGTATTTCTGAGCCCAAGTTTCTATGATGGCCTCAAAGACAAAAGTAAAATGGAACTATGGCTGAGATTGGAGATACCCTGAGAAAGGGTCAGGAAGATTTGTTGAATCCTATGGTTGAGGGTGTTGGGGAGGGAGTTTTGAGAAGAACCAGGTGTTGTTTCAGGCTCTCTGGGATATTTTTGTTTATTTGTTTAGTCACAAAGTCATATCTGACTCTCTGCCATTCCATGGACGGTAGCCCACCAGGCTCCTCTGTTCAATGGGATTTCCCAGGCAAGAATCCTGGAGTAGGTTGCCATTTCCTTCTCCAGGGCATCTTCCCAACCCAGGGATCTTCCCAACCCATGTCTCCTGCATTACAGGAGGATGCTTTACTGCTGAGCCACCAAAGAAGCCCTTAGAGATGAGTATAACCCAGTCTCAGCCCTCACAGCCCTGGCAGATGCAGGCGGCAGGTAAGGCAAAGATGAATGATGATTTCAGAGCTAAAGGCTGTATCAATACAAGATTCTGTGGAAACAGGAAAGCAGGAAGGAATTGAACCTGCTTGAGTGGTTCTGGGAGGGTACTAAAGAGGAAGTGGTGTTTGAGATAGGCATTTAGAGAAGAGACCTTTACCAGCTAGAGTAGGTGTGATGGTGGGAAGATGGCACAGTTCTTAAAGTAAGAGAAAAACTTGTACAAAGCTTGAAAGTAGCAGGGAACATGGCGTCTTTGGGCAATCAACTGTGATTGGTACAGCTCCAGCCTAGGCTGTACAGAGACAAAAAAAAAGAAAAAAAAAAAACCAGGGCAGAAAGGAGGGTAATGATCATAAAGATCCACTGAAACCAGGTTTACTGGGACTTCTGTACCTGTATACAGAAGCTCGTACTGATGAGCTATGGAAAAATTGTAGGCAGAGGAGGAACACAGGCACATTTGCATTTCAAAACAATCATTCCTGTGTGGAGGAGGAGTTGGAGTGAGAGAGGCTGGCAGGAGGGCCACTGGTGGAAGCCTGGGGCACTTGTCCAGGTGAGAGATAATTAAGGCAGAGGTCACAGCGATGGAATGGGGGGCCTGGGATTCCCCATCTATAAAGTCAAATGAAGTTAAGTATTTCTGAGCCCAAGTTTCTATGATGGCCTCAAAGACAAAAGTAAAATGGAACTATGGCTGAGATTGGAGATACCCTGAGAAGTGAGTGTGCTCAGGAGGAATGCCATTTTGTTGAGTCCTTGTAATCCTATTGGTTGAGGGTGTTGGGGGGAGGGAGTGCCCCGGTTTTCATAACAGCCTTGCCAAAGGTGAAGAAACTATGCTGTGAAACTTGAAGGATGGGTATATTTGGCTGGTATATTAGAAGGATTGTAGGAGAGTCTCAGGTTTGGCAGAATCTTGAGAGGCCAACCTGTTGGGTGGTCTCAGCACCTTCATGACACACTAAAGACATTGTCTCTTCAGGGTCCTTCCTGTATTGAGAGGAACTCATCTGCTGAACTGCCTTTCTGTTACTAAAAGGTCTCAATGCCGACCATCAACCTTTCTGTCCCTTTTCTCCCCTCTCCTTGGCCAGTGAATGGAGTATTTTAGAAAGAGACTGTCTTGAGAATCCTTGCACATAAATGCTTGATTAATGAAGACACTCCTAAAGCAGGCCATTGATTTTCTTTTTATATATTTTTTTCTGATTTGAGGCCCAGCAGTATTTCTTTCTTTCTTTTTTTTTTTTTAAGATTTATTTATTTATTTATTTATTTAGGGCAGGGGTCGGATTGGGGAGGGAGGGGAGCAGGCGGGCCACCTCCACTGGTCCCCCATTCCTCTATTTTCATCCGTCTTCGTTCTTTGGCTCCTGCGGGCCTCCCATCGCGGTGGCGTCCATTGTCGCAGAGCCAGCTCTGGGAGCATGCACTCCAGAGCTCTGGCTCGGCAATTGGACACATCGGTCCAGCTGCTCCACAGCACGTGGGATCTTCCCAGGCCAGGGATCGAACCGGCCACTGCAAGGCAGTGTCCCCATCCACTGGACCACCAGGGGAAGCCCAACCCAGCAGTATTTCTAGCTTCATGTCTGACAGACACAGAAATGTGGTTGAGCTCAAGAAGGATTTTTGCCAGAATAGAGCTTTGGGTGTCCGGTAATTCTAATGCCAACTGTACTCAAGCTGGTTCCACCTACGATGAGGAAGGAATACATGTGGGTCAGGAAAGCCACAGGGTCCCGGCTGAGACACCCAGAATCCATTCTTGGTGTCAGGGATAGGGTAAAAGTCTTGTCCTAGGATGATCATGGAAACTACTAAGAAGTAAGAGCCTGCTGCAGTGAGTGTGGCCAGAGGGTTGGGAAAACAGCCAGGCAATGACTCCACATGTAATGGACTGCTTTCTGCCCTCTCTCACCCCCACTTCCCTTATCTTCCTCCTCCTCCCGGCCTATTCCTGGTTTCTCCCATTGCCTCCTGTCTAAATTGGCTACCTTCTTCCTACTTAATGCCCCACCTAGCTCTTTCTCATTCCTCAAATAGGAGAAATGCCTTTCGTATTTACGATGCCTTGCAATTCGCAGAGTCAGTTGGAATATATGAGCTCATCAGCCTCACATGTACAAGTAGGTGCTGTCCCCATTCTGCAGATGATGAAAACAAGGCTATGGGAGATGAAGTCACTTGCCTGAAGACACACAGACACATGGCAACAGAGACATGTGATGACCCATGCTTCTTTTCCTCAAGCGTCACTCTCTCACCTCAACTTTATAGATCAGGTCTCTGGTATTATGATCAAGTCTCCGGTGTGCTGACTTATGTTGGGTTTTCCCTGAATTTAGGGAGCCAATTAATCTCCTCATTTAAAGATCCCAAAGGATGCATACTTTCCTCGAGGGATGTTTAGAGAAAGTCAAAGGAGACTTTGTCTCCCTGAAAGTTGCCTTGAATTCTGGGAAATTCTTGCTGGTCTTTAGAGTCTGTTGACATCCAGACCCACTTGTCCCAACTCCCTTTGGATGATACTGGCACTGTGGGCAGAAGTAAACCTGAATCAGCATTGTGCTAGAGACAGTCCACTCTGGCCTGTTTGTTAAATTTTCAGGAATTTTGCAAGAGGGTTGTGAAACACAGTCGTTATTGAAAATTATATAAACTTACAATCAGATGAATTATAAGGAAAACAAAGGTAAGGGAATATTCAAGGTATTACTTCTGAATTACTTTACCACATTTTATTCACTACTGTGATTATTTTATTCTCAAGGTTATTTACGTCTGTTGTATCTAAGTAGTGAAAATACAATATAATGCTACGTGTTAGTCATCTCTCACTGACTTTGTGCTCCGTATCATCACCTTGGCAGCTTGAAATTGGTCATGGGGGGGGTATATTTACACTGTGGAAATTGGCAAAAGCTACACTTCAAGGCCCTTTTTCTTCCTCAGAGAACCAGTTGTTAAACATTTACTAGGCCAGCACTGGCTAAGATAGGCGAAGGTCTGTGATAAGTGCCTCTGGAATCCTGAGTGCACAGCTTGGTCTTCACCTGGCCAGTGGGAACTTGAGCAGAAGGGTAATTATATCCAGAGAGGACTGAAGAAGAATGGAGGTAATAACCAGGAGGGGATCGGTCCCTCACTGACTGGCCTTCCTTCCTCCACCTTGGTGGGAATTGAACATCAGCAGTAGTAGATAACATCTAACACCTGCTGTGGTCCAGGTACTGTATGAATCATTTGACATGCCCCATTCTGTTTAATTCTCACAAAGCCTCTATGAGGTCAATATAACTGTTCCCATTTTACTAACGGCAACCCACAGTTCATGGAAGTGGAATTACTTGCCTAAATTTACCCCAAGAGGAAGAGGTAGGGCCAGGCTTTGAGGTCAGGTCCATCTGACCCTAAATCAGTGCTTTTCCTGACATGCCTAGTGGGAGGGAAGTCATGGACACCCTGTGGCCCACACTGCACATCTGTTCTCACCTTCAGAAATTCCTGTGTTGCTGTGGAACAGTGATATGTCAGGTGTTTTTCATTAACATGACATCTGTTGAATTCGGGAACTTGCTGGTCTTTAGAGTCTGTTGACATCCAGACCCACTTGTCCCAACTCCCTTTGGATGATACTGGCACTGTGGGCAGAAGTAAACCTGAATCAGCATTGTGCTAGAGACAGTCCACTCTGGCCTGTTTGTTAAATTTTCAGGAATTTTGCAAGAGGGTTGTGAAACACAGTCGTTATTGAAAATTATATAAACTTACAATCAGATGAATTATAAGGAAAACAAAGGTAAGGGAATATTCAAGGTATTACTTCTGAATTACTTTACCACATTTTATTCACTACTGTGATTATTTTATTCTCAAGGTTATTTACGTCTGTTGTATCTAAGTAGTGAAAATACAATATAATGCTACGTGTTAGTCATCTCTCACTGACTTTGTGCTCCGTATCATCACCTTGGCAGCTTGAAATTGGTCATGGGGGGGGTATATTTACACTGTGGAAATTGGCAAAAGCTACACTTCAAGGCCCTTTTTCTTCCTCAGAGAACCAGTTGTTAAACATTTACTAGGCCAGCACTGGCTAAGATAGGCGAAGGTCTGTGATAAGTGCCTCTGGAATCCTGAGTGCACAGCTTGGTCTTCACCTGGCCAGTGGGAACTTGAGCAGAAGGGTAATTATATCCAGAGAGGACTGAAGAAGAATGGAGGTAATAACCAGGAGGGGATCGGTCCCTCACTGACTGGCCTTCCTTCCTCCACCTTGGTGGGAATTGAACATCAGCAGTAGTAGATAACATCTAACACCTGCTGTGGTCCAGGTACTGTATGAATCATTTGACATGCCCCATTCTGTTTAATTCTCACAAAGCCTCTATGAGGTCAATATAACTGTTCCCATTTTACTAACGGCAACCCACAGTTCATGGAAGTGGAATTACTTGCCTAAATTTACCCCAAGAGGAAGAGGTAGGGCCAGGCTTTGAGGTCAGGTCCATCTGACCCTAAATCAGTGCTTTTCCTGACATGCCTAGTGGGAGGGAAGTCATGGACACCCTGTGGCCCACACTGCACATCTGTTCTCACCTTCAGAAATTCCTGTGTTGCTGTGGAACAGTGATATGTCAGGTGTTTTTCATTAACATGACATCTGTTGTATCTGAAGGGTGAAAATATGATATAATGATAGGTATTAGTCATCTCTTTACCGACTTTGTGCTCTATATCATCACCCTGACAGCTTGAAATTGGCCATGGAGGATATATTTACACTGTGGAAATTAGCAAAAGCTACACATCATGGTCCCTTTTCTCCCTCAGAGAACCAGTTGTTAAACATTTACTAGGTCAGCATTGATTTCCTAATGCCAAATGGAAACCAATTTTGAGGCATTTGTTTCTTTGTCTGAACAATTTTTCGAGTGCATGTTGAGTAGCAGGCACTATCTTAGGTGCTTGGGTTCCAGAAGTGGACATGACAAAAAAAGAGCCATGCTTTTGAGGAGCTGGTGGACCAGCCAAGAGTTAGCTTTAGGCCTGGGGACACATAGGTCTTATTCTAAGGTTATGATGTTCATAAAACTGGGTGACAACTCTGTGCTCTCCTGCAGTCTCCAGGCCTTTCCCAGGTCTGGCAACATCTGCCTCTAGGGTTAGCCAAGTTCCATATCTCACCCCTCTTTCAGAAGAGGCTTGTTATTAGTTTTCCAATTTGATACTGCTGCTCAAGAGTGGCCCTGAACACGGTGCACAGATTGTTTCCCCTTCTAGGGTGAGAGGATTGGAGACAAGTGTGTACGTGGTTTCATCAAACTGTAGTTTCCTGTTTGGGTTTGTGGTTTAAATCCCTATGTTTGGCAGTAACATTGGTTACAGACCAGCCAGTCACACAGGTGAGTTTTTTCTACACCATGGACCAGGATTTGATGTTAGAGGGGAGGTATATGACTTCTTATTATAATGTTCTTTTCTTTGGAGGAGGAGAAGCATAGCTAGTCGTTGGTAGAGTTTTTTTCTTCTTCTTCTTCAAGGGTAAGATCAAACCATTCTAAAGTGCTTTATTGCAGCAACATTGAAGTTGCTAATGGGAATATTTCACCTTCAGAAATTCCTGTGTTGCTGTGGAACAGTGATATGTCAGGTGTTTTTCATTAACATGACATCTGTTGTATCTGAAGGGTGAAAATATGATATAATGATAGGTATTAGTCATCTCTTTACCGACTTTGTGCTCTATATCATCACCCTGACAGCTTGAAATTGGCCATGGAGGATATATTTACACTGTGGAAATTAGCAAAGCTACACATCATGGTCCCTTTTCTCCCTCAGAGAACCAGTTGTTAAACATTTACTATCTCAGCATTGATTTCCTAATGCCAAATGGAAACCAATTTTGAGGCATTTGTTTCTTTGTCTGAACAATTTTTCGAGTGCATGTTGAGTAGCAGGCACTATCTTAGGTGCTTGGGTTCCAGAAGTGGACATGACAAAAAAAGAGCCATGCTTTTGAGGAGCTGGTGGACCAGCCAAGAGTTAGCTTTAGGCCTGGGGACACATAGGTCTTATTCTAAGGTTATGATGTTCATAAAACTGGGTGACAACTCTGTGCTCTCCTGCAGTCTCCAGGCCTTTCCCAGGTCTGGCAACATCTGCCTCTAGGGTTAGCCAAGTTCCATATCTCACCCCTCTTTCAGAAGAGGCTTGTTATTAGTTTTCCAATTTGATACTGCTGCTCAAGAGTGGCCCTGAACACGGTGCACAGATTGTTTCCCCTTCTAGGGTGAGAGGATTGGAGACAAGTGTGTACGTGGTTTCATCAAACTGTAGTTTCCTGTTTGGGTTTGTGGTTTAAATCCCTATGTTTGGCAGTAACATTGGTTACAGACCAGCCAGTCACACAGGTGAGTTTTTTCTACACCATGGACCAGGATTTGATGTTAGAGGGGAGGTATATGACTTCTTATTATAATGTTCTTTTTCTTTGGAGGGAGGAGAAGCATAGCTAGTCGTTGGTAGAGTTTTTTTCTTCTTCTTCTTCAAGGGTAAGATCAAACCATTCTAAAGTGCTTTATTGCAGCAACATTGAAGTTGCTAATGGGAATATTTCCTGAAACCTGTATCTTGGCTCAGACAATAGAGCTCTTTTGGTAGGTAGAAGGGATCAATCGTTTTGATCTATGTAATGTTGATTTCCTTAGGCTAGCTGGAGTCGTTTCCCCCATCGTGATGGTGGGAGAAACATGTTGCAAAGCCTAGAAACCTACAGAGGAAAGTCCCTCAGGAAGTTTGCTTAATGAATGAGTCTGACCACAGCCTCATCCAGCTGTGATTGGTTGTCAGTTATCAGATTTGGGCTTTCCATGGCTGCCTCCTCTTCCTCTCTTATCATTTGTAAAGAGAGGTGAGGATTGATTCTGCTTGAAAAGTATGCCCAAAAAATGGCATTCATTCCAGTGGAATGATGAGAGTGGCACTTGGTACTAGGAAACATCAGGCTGGGAGTCTAGAAATGGAAGAGAGGAAAGCACCCTGCAGAGCCAGTGAGGTGTGATCTCGGAGAGCACCAGTCTGGCAGGGAAGGGCTGCAGAAGCAGGTGTGGTCTCAGCCATCCTGGGCTTCCTCCTACTTCCTCATACTTCTTTCAAGGACAGGAGCAAATCCTTTCTGATAGGCTTCTCCCCCTGCCCCGATGGGGTCTTGTTTCAGTAATCTAGGCAAATGGAGTGATTTCCCCAAGTGGGAGTCATACACATGGGTAGGGCCAGTGCTTCTGTCCCCTGGAGTTCTTGACCACTTCCTTGCTTTTGATGGCATCCACCTCTTCTCTGAAATCCTTGCCCCAACTCTTCCCCACTAAGGACAGATTTATTATCCTGCAGTTCTGTTGACAAACAAAACCCTATGTCTTGAAACATGTTCTTTGTTAGTAATTTATTTTCCTAATATATATGAAGCAAAGACCCAGGCAGGAATGATTAGAGCTTCAGAATTGCCCAAGATAATCAGAGAGACCAATGGCTGCAAGATCTTGGACATCTTGTCTTGCATAAACTGCTTTTATTTAGGTGAACATAGCAACAACACAGTTGTTGTTGTTATGTTCAACAACATATGTTACGTTCTTTGTTGTTGTTCAACAGCAAAGAGTTGTTGAGTGGATTTTAAAAGACAGGAATATAAAACGCTTAGCATAGAGCCTGAACTTGTCGTGGTCTCTCTGCTTATCCCGTGGATGATGAATTAGAAGAATAGCATTTAGGGAAAGTCCCTCTGTGCCCAACACTGAACTTGGCTTTGAAGTTACACTGATAAACATCCCTGTTCACCATCTCTCTGTTCTCTTGGAGTTTTGAGTCGAGAAGGAAAGAAAATCAGAGAAGAATGAAACCAGTGGATAAGAGAGTCTGTCTCAACTCCACATGGTCCAGATGCCCCACTTTGTGGAGAGGTCTGTTTCCATCATCTTAACTCTTACCTCAATGGAAGCTGTTCCAAAGTCTTTTTTTCTCACTGTGGCTTTCTCCTGAGAGTTTCATGTTTTCAACTGTCTAGTAAATATTTCCTTGACTTTACCACCATGACTTTATACTCACTGTGTCTAGAAGCAGGTTTACCTCTTCTCCCTATCCTGATTTACCCTCTGAATAGTACTGGAGTTCCCTTGCTTAGCTGTTTAGCTGGACTCTCTGGGTCATCTTTAGTGCTTTTATTCCCTTTTTCCCCCTGTCCCAACACTCCTCCTGGAAGACACTGATGTTCCCTCATTAGCTGATAGCTGGGCCAACTATCAGGATCATCCTTAGTCTTGCCTATGTCTCCTCTGTCCTCTTGATCCTCAAGTCTTGGAGGAGTCTAAGCCGTTCTCCTGACTTCCCAGTATACTACAGTGACTTTTCTGCCTCTAATCCTTCATGAATACTCCTCTCTGGTAGATTAATTTTCCCCAAACATGCCTTCATAATATGACTTGACAGCCACCATTTACTAAGCACCTATTTTTATTTATTTATTTATTTTTATTCTTTATTTTAAAGGTTTTACAGAGTTTTGTTGTTCACATACATGTATGTTCCCAGATCAGTCATATGCATATCCATGGTCCCCACCCCCACAGTTCCCCCCATCCCACACCTCTGGACCATCACCCCAAGCCATTGTGAGCACTCCTATTCCCTTAGCACAATGACAATAGCTATCTTTTCCACACATGACAGTATAGGTTTCCATGTTACTCCCTCCATGCCTCCCCCTCCCTATTTCTTCCCCACAATGACCATATATCTATTCTCTGTCTGTTTTTCCATCAGTTCACTGCATGTGTTATCAAGACCAACCTACTAGATTCCATACATATGTGTTAGTATACTGTACTTGTCTTTCTCTTTTTGACTTACTTCACTTTTGATGATAGGTTCTAGAGCCAGCCACTTCATTAGGACTGAGTCTTCTGCATTTCTTTTAACAGCTGAGTAGTATTCCATTGTATATATGTACCAGGGCTTCTGGATCCATTCATTCGTCGATGGACATCTAGGTTGCTTCCATGTTTTGGCTATTGTATAGAGAGCTGCAATGAACATTGGGGTACATGTGCTTCTTTCAATTTTGATTTCATCAGGATATAAGCCTAATAGTGGGATTGCTGGGTCATACGGTGCTTCTATTTTTAGTTTTTTTAAGAAATCTCCATACTGTCTTCCATAGAGGCTGTATCAATTTACATTCCCACCAGCAATGCAAGAGGGTTCCCTTTTCTCCGCACCCTCTCCAGCACTTATTGTCTGCAGATTTTTTGAAGATGGCCATTCTGACGGGTGTGAGGTGATATCTTATTGTAGTTTTAATTTGCATTTCTCTAATAATAAGCGAGGTTGAGCATCGTTTCTTGTGCTTTTGGGCCATCTGTATGTCCTCTTTGGAGAGGCGTCTCTTTAGGTCTTTTTCCCATTTTTTGATTGGGTTGTTCGTTTTCCCTGTGCTGAGTTGTCTGAGTTGCTTGTAGATTTTGGAGATTAATTCTTTGTCTGTTGTTTCATTTCTAAGCACCTATTTTATGCCAGCTTCTGTGCTAAGCATTTTTATTGTCATTGTCTTTTAAAATCCTGAAAGCAATTCTTTGAGGTCTATATAATTATGTTCACTTACATAATAGAACCTTATAGGAAGTGAGATAGCTAAGATCTTATCACTAAGTGATCAAATTTGAACGTAGTGTTTTCTCTGATCCCAAAGGTCATGTTATACTAAATGGCCTGTGGATTTTTAAAATATGCCTGTTGGCAGCTAAAAAAAAAAAATTGGTGGCTCCCCATTGCCTAAAAGATAGTGTCCAAGTAGCCAGCCAGGTTCTCTTGTTGGGCATTCCCTTTCACCATTTTTTCTGGCCTGAACTTGCTGCTTGGGCTGGGGGTGGATCCTGAATCCCCCTTCAGTCCTTGGTTCATTCCAGCCTTTCTATTTTTGGTCATACTGTGAGCTATCTGAAAAGTCAAGTAAAGGGACCTAATTTAAAAACACTATTTTCACTTTTTGATGATAGGTTCTAGAGCCAGCCACTTCATTAGGACTGAGTCTTCTGCATTTCTTTTAACAGCTGAGTAGTATTCCATTGTATATATGTACCAGGGCTTCTGGATCCATTCATTCGTCGATGGACATCTAGGTTGCTTCCATGTTTTGGCTATTGTATAGAGAGCTGCAATGAACATTGGGGTACATGTGCTTCTTTCAATTTTGATTTCATCAGGATATAAGCCTAATAGTGGGATTGCTGGGTCATACGGTGCTTCTATTTTTAGTTTTTTTAAGAAATCTCCATACTGTCTTCCATAGAGGCTGTATCAATTTACATTCCCACCAGCAATGCAAGAGGGTTCCCTTTTCTCCGCACCCTCTCCAGCACTTATTGTCTGCAGATTTTTTGAAGATGGCCATTCTGACGGGTGTGAGGTGATATCTTATTGTAGTTTTAATTTGCATTTCTCTAATAATAAGCGAGGTTGAGCATCGTTTCTTGTGCTTTTGGGCCATCTGTATGTCCTCTTTGGAGAGGCGTCTCTTTAGGTCTTTTTCCCATTTTTTGATTGGGTTGTTCGTTTTCCCTGTGCTGAGTTGTCTGAGTTGCTTGTAGATTTTGGAGATTAATTCTTTGTCTGTTGTTTCATTTCTAAGCACCTATTTTATGCCAGCTTCTGTGCTAAGCATTTTTATTGTCATTGTCTTTTAAAATCCTGAAAGCAATTCTTTGAGGTCTATATAATTATGTTCACTTACATAATAGAACCTTATAGGAAGTGAGATAGCTAAGATCTTATCACTAAGTGATCAAATTTGAACGTAGTGTTTTCTCTGATCCCAAAGGTCATGTTATACTAAATGGCCTGTGGATTTTTAAAATATGCCTGTTGGCAGCTAAAAAAAAAAAATTGGTGGCTCCCCATTGCCTAAAAGATAGTGTCCAAGTAGCCAGCCAGGTTCTCTTGTTGGGCATTCCCTTTCACCATTTTTTCTGGCCTGAACTTGCTGCTTGGGCTGGGGGTGGATCCTGAATCCCCCTTCAGTCCTTGGTTCATTCCAGCCTTTCTATTTTTGGTCATACTGTGAGCTATCTGAAAAGTCAAGAGACTGATAAAGGAACCTAATTTAAACACTATTTAGAGAACAAGAAATATTACTCAAATCTACTTGAATTAGAATAAGAAAAAACCATATGCAAGTTTAGTGAAAATGACAAATGTTGTGAAATGAATTTGTATCCCATGCTGCTGAGTTGTGGCAATATAAGGTCTGTCTTTCTTCTGATGTTCATGAGCTAATAAGGCACTTGATGAGTTCCAAGTGTGAATGAATGAATTTCAGAGTGGTCAATGAGAAAGCAAAAAGACAAGACAAGAGAGAGGGAGATCTTTGTATCTGGGGAGAACAAATGATGTAGGAGGTAGAGTTTATTTACAACGGTGAGAGCCTTACAGTTTAAGTAAAGATTAAAAAGCAAAGCTACAGGATTTATATATATTATATTAATTGTAAAAATTTAACAACCTGGAACTTGTATTTTGAAAATATGTTGCAGTACGTTTGTGCTACTCATAGGATGAAATGGGCTTCGTAAAAAATATTACTCTGTATGCCCAAAGACACTCTGATGCAGTCTTTAGAATTATAAGCAAAGAAATTTAACCAGACTCAATCTTTTTTCTTGGGTTCTCTCTTCCCAGACTGTGAGTATTGGGTGAAAATTCAACAGATGGTTTCATAAAACAGTAGAACTGATTTGATTATGCTTAAGTGTCACAAATAGACACCAGAGGACAAATAAAAACAGAATCTTCTAGTATTCTCAAAATGGGACTAGTTGCTGTGGATTACATTTGAGGTATGAGTATGATTTGTGGATCAGCTCATAGGCCTGAAGCAGAAGTGCAGATCATCTGCTCTGAAGAACCTGAGCTAGATGATGCAAAAAAATGGCTCTAATGATGACAGAGACAGTGATGTTGAGATGCACATCAAGACTTCGAATAAAGTTATTACAATATGCATGAGAGTAGTAGAAAGCTGTGTATTTCCACATTGATATAATTTTAAGTACTAGGTTGTTTTAGATGTGTTAATTGGCATATTGAATATCATGAATAGAAATATGACTATATCTTGCATATCCCTAAAAAGGTTATATACTGATCAGCTTGATCAAAAATTTTTCTATTGATATTTGGTCAGGGAGAGTAAGCCTCTGTGCTTCCCAGGCAGCGCTAGTGGTAAAGAGCCTGCCTGACAATCAGGAGACTTAAGAGACGCAGGTTTGACCCCTGGGTTGGGAAGATCCCCTGGAGGAGGGCATGGTAACCCACTCTAGTATTCTTGCCAGGAGAATCCCAATCACAGAGGAACCTGGCAGGCTGTGGGTCATAGGGTCACAAAGAGTTGAACTTGACTGAGGCAACTTCAAATGCAGAGTAAACCTCTTCCTACATATGGGGTTGCTTTAAATTTGGTTATATATGGCACTCACTGAACTCCCTAGGAAGCATGGGTTTTGGTTATTGGCACAATTTAAAAGTTTCATGATGAGGGTCGTCTTTAATCCTGATGGTACTGGTCTGTGAGAACAACAACAGCTGAAATTAGGGTCAAAAAGTCTTCAGGAATCTGAAACCTCCATGAATCTGAGATTCCTTTGTGAGAGTTTAAAGGACGGTGCAAGGATAAGTTCTGCCAGGTCCAGGTGTAGCTTCTTGGAGGAGATGACCAGAAGCTTCAAGGAGGATTAGAAATTGCTCAGGTGAAGAAGAGTAGAAAGAAATTTCTAGGTAGACAGATTGAGAATGCTACTGCTGCTACTTCCACCATCAGTCATTAACATTTACTGAGCACACGCTATATATACCAGACGTTGTACTTTGCTACTTAGATCTACAACTCATTTGGACCTCACAACTCTTGTGAGATATATACTATCATGATCAGTATTTACACATGAAGGAACTGACCAGATGACTTGGCCAGGGTCACATGACCAGGTTAAGTGGTGGTGAGTGGTACGCAGGCAGTCTGACACTAAAACCCGATAAGGTTAGTCACTATTTGGGAGTGACTCCCCGTACTGGAAGGGAAATTTAGAAAACTTGGTATTATTGAATATAAGGATAAATGCTGGGAGTGGTTAGAGATGAAGCCAGGAGTTGGTGATTAAAGACCAGGTCATGGGATCCCATTGTTGTTTCCTTCTGGGGAAACGAGTTCCCAGAATTTCCCTTTCATCTCTCTTTGCTACCAAGGAATCTCTTTCCACTTGTGATGGACCAATATTTGCATGTTAGTTGGTGTTGCATCCACTGTCTATTGCCACAAAAATTGTTATGTGACAACCCCAACCACAAAATATTTATTTAGCTCCGGAGGCAGTGCAATTCGAATGATCTGGGTTATACTTGACCTTGGCTGGGTTTGCTTATGCATTTGTGGACGACGATGAGTCAGTTAGGTAGCTCTGCCGATCTTGGGTGAGTCTGCTCACATGTCTAGGAGGAGGCTGACTGCTGGTTGATCGGGGCTGGCATACCTCTGCTCTGGTGCACATGACTCTCACTCTCCAGGAGGTATCTAGCTCAGGCCAGGTCACATGGCAGTGGTAGAAATGAAAGAACCAAGCTGAAATAGTCAAGCCTTTTTTCAAGTCTCTGATTGCATCCTGTTTGCTAACATCTCATTAGTCAAAGCATGTCCATAGGCCAGCCAAGATTCAAGGAGAGGAGGAATAAACTAAGAAGCCCATGAAAAATTCCATGATATATGAGCACGAGGAGAGTTGGATCATTAATCCAATCAGCCTGCGATATATGCCTCAGCTCAGCCTTTTGCTGTGAGCCATTTATAGGGGCACCGGGAGTTGCTGCTTGAGAGCTGTGTTTATTAAAGCAAGGAAGGAAAAGAGCAGCAATCATTCTGGAGTGGGAAGAAAAAGAAGACATAGAAAAATGTTATAATCCTACACTGAAGCTTTTTTTTCTTTACACTGAGGCTTAAAAAAATTTTTTTTAGAAATTTTAGAATAGCTTTAGATTTACAGAAAAATTTCAAAGATAGTACAGAGAGTTCCCATATACCTATAACCGAATTCCACCTTTATACGAACATCTTATATTAGTAATTATACATTTGCCATAATTAATGAACCAATATTGGTATAATAGTATTAACAAAATTTCAGATTTTATTTCCTCAGTTCTTATCTAATGTTCTTTTATGTTACCAGGCAATGCTGGGAGTGGTTAGAGATGAAGCCAGGAGTTGGTGATTAAAGACCAGGTCATGGGATCCCATTGTTGTTTCCTTCTGGGGAAACGAGTTCCCAGAATTTCCTTTCATCTCTCTTGCTACCAAGGAATCTCTTTCCACTTGTGATGGACCAATATTTGCATGTTAGTTGGTGTTGCATCCACTGTCTATTGCCACAAAAATTGTTATGTGACAACCCCAACCACAAAATATTTATTTAGCTCCGGAGGCAGTGCAATTCGAATGATCTGGGTTATACTTGACCTTGGCTGGGTTTGCTTATGCATTTGTGGACGACGATGAGTCAGTTAGGTAGCTCTGCCGATCTTGGGTGAGTCTGCTCACATGTCTAGGAGGAGGCTGACTGCTGGTTGATCGGGGCTGGCATACCTCTGCTCTGGTGCACATGACTCTCACTCTCCAGGAGGTATCTAGCTCAGGCCAGGTCACATGGCAGTGGTAGAAATGAAAGAACCAAGCTGAAATAGTCAAGCCTTTTTTCAAGTCTCTGATTGCATCCTGTTTGCTAACATCTCATTAGTCAAAGCATGTCCATAGGCCAGCCAAGATTCAAGGAGAGGAGGAATAAACTAAGAAGCCCATGAAAAATTCCATGATATATGAGCACGAGGAGAGTTGGATCATTAATCCAATCAGCCTGCGATATATGCTTCAGCGCAGCCTTTTGCTGTGAGCCATTTATAGGGGCACCGGGAGTTGCTGCTTGAGAGCTGTGTTTATTAAAGCAAGGAAGGAAAAGAGCAGCAATCATTCTGGAGTGGGAAGAAAAAGAAGACATAGAAAAATGTTATAATCCTACACTGAAGCTTTTTTTTCTTTACACTGAGGCTTAAAAAAATTTTTTTTAGAAATTTTAGAATAGCTTTAGATTTACAGAAAAATTTCAAAGATAGTACAGAGAGTTCCCATATACCTATAACCGAATTCCACCTTTATACGAACATCTTATATTAGTAATTATACATTTGCCATAATTAATGAACCAATATTGGTATAATAGTATTAACAAAATTTCAGATTTTATTTCCTCAGTTCTTATCTAATGTTCTTTTTATGTTCCAGGATCTTACCCAGGGCATCACATTACATTGTGGTCATAGCATCTCCTTAGGCTCCTCTTGGCTGTGACAATTTCTTAGACTTTTCCCGTTTGTGATGATGTTGGCTGTGTTGAGGTGAATTGGTCAGGTGTTTTACAGAGTACCCTTTGTTGGACTTTATTTGATATTTTTCTCATGATTAGATGAGAGATAGAGGTTTTGGGGAGAAAAACCACAGAGATAGTGTCATTTTCACTACATCATATCAATTTATGCTTTCAACATAACTTATCACTGTTGATATTAACCTGCACTGGGTTGGAAAAGTGAATCTTATATATAATTTATTTTTAATTATATAAGCTATATAAAGAAGAACAAACTTACAAATGTTTTTCCTAATTCCAAGAGAACCCGTACCATTTTATTTTTTTTTATACATATTTTTTTGGAGTGGGGGATGGGATGGTGCGGAGAGAGGGGGGCGGGCGGGCCACTTCTTTTTTTTTGGTGGGGGGAGCACTTCTATTGGTCTTTCTTTTATCTATTTTCATCCATCTTTGTTCTTTGGCCTGTGTGGGCCTCCCATCGCAGTGACCTCTCTTGTCACAGAGCACCGGTTCTGGGTGCATGCGCTCCAGAGCTCTGGCTTGGTAATTGGACACATCAGTCCAGTCGCTCCATGGCACGTGGGATCTTCCCAGGCCAGGGATCGAACTGGCGCCCCTTGCACTGCAAGGTGGTGTCCTTACCCACTGGACCACCAGGGAAGCCCAACCTGTACCATTTTAAAAGTAAAATAAATAAATACAAAATTTAAAAATTAATTTAAAATATTATCTTTTTTTGTAAAGAAAAGCTAATCTATTGGCATAAAATCAGCATAGTGACAAGTTAGTCACCTTCTCACTCTTGGTTCCCAGACTTCAGTTTTCTACTCCAGGAGTTAAAAAAAAATTATAGCTGAATCCATTCATTTCTTTTTCTTTTGTGGCTTCTATGCTTCTTAAATACTATATAGGAAACATATCACTACTATAAGATGTTATGACTATTCATTTATGTTTTTCTTACAGCTTTTATAGCTTTTTAAGATCTAAAAATTTAAATCCATGAAATTGATTTTTACTTTATGGCATAAAATAAGGGTGTTTTTTCTCAGTCGTTGCCTTACCCTTGAATTTTAAATTTTGGGAGAATACAGGGCATGTTTCATATCCAGTTTCAGAATCCAAGAACATTAATTATGCAGTAGTAAGAAAGAGAAGATTCCTTATCTGGAGGGAATGCCGAAGAGAGCACAAGAAGAACTCCCGTGAGAGAAAGTGAATGTGCTCAGCATCTCACCAGCGAAATCCATAACTTTGAACAGAACCAGTTTGAACAAATTTAGTGACGAAAGAACAGCTCACAGGGCCACTCCCAGCAGACTTTTCCAGTTGAATTTCTGCCTCTGTATTCTGTTGCAACTCCCAAGGAAGAAAGGAGGAAGGGATTCTCCTATGCATACTAAGTTTGGGGACTTTCTCAATTTTCCTGGGTGGAGATCCATCCTCTCCCATGGTTCATGCAACCAGGGCTTTTGGCAAATACCCAGTCCTGTGACCCATCATGCGAGAGTGTGACTCCTTAACTTTATTTGACTGAGCTAATGCCAAATGGAAACGACTTTGGGAGTCACAGTCCTGGGGGAAAGTGGGGAGTTAGATGAAGGCTGGTCAGGGGAAGTCCAAAATCTGTTCCACTTTCCATTTTCTTACTGATGCCCTGGGTGACTTTGAACATACTCAGATTCAACAGGATCTCAGATCCTTTCCGACTTGAAGTTTTTGATCCTTCTGGGCACATCTCATTGTCACCCTCAGGTATTCATTCATTCATCAAATATTTATTAAGCACCTACTGTAGAGACACAAATTTTTCTGACAACTAACTGAAATGAAATGTGTTGAAAGCTCTTCAAGAGCATAAGACTCCATATATAAGTCATTTAATATAAGGCTTAAAAAAATCTTACATAACAGTATATACCAAGATAGGAAGATTTCAAAATAGGCTACTTCAGCTGCCAAATGACATCAGATACCATGGTCTTTCCATCTTTCCTCTGTTCCACTTTCAGTGTGTTGGCTGGGTCCTCTCATTTTTCAGTACAGCTGTAGCAACTTATTGTATCCTCACGTATCTAAGGGACACATAGAGTGGGTACTGAAATGCCTTGAGCTTCCTTTGTAAGATCTAAGAAACTGTTCCTTAAACCTTTTTCATCTTTTTCAAGATGTTTCTGTTAAATATTGTTAGCCAGAATTGGAACGTATGTTCCTTTCCAAGCCAGTCACTGATAATGAGAATAGAATCACATACTAATCAAAGTTCTTCTTATTGGGATGGGGCTGGGCTGGGATCTAGAAAAGCAAAGTCAGTCAGAAGAGTCTGGATAACTCAACAGATCCAGAGTTCTTTTAGCAGGGAAGAACGCTGTAGGGTAGGCAACCAAGTGTCTGCCTCACCAATGTTTGTATTTTTTGCCAATCTTAGAGGCAGAAAATTTTATGTCATATTTTTGTTTATGTTTACTTTTTAATTCAGTCAGACATTTCTTCCATATTCATAGCCATTTTTATTTCTTCTTTTATAATTTTCCTGTCCATATCCATGGCCTATTTTTCTACCGGTATATTCATTTTTCTTATCAATTTGAAAGAGTTCTTTGTTTATTATTTTCCTAGTGGGATTATTATTTCCTTCCCCATTCCTTGACTCTGAATTAGGAAATCCTGAGTTCTTTCTTTTCCTTCAGTCCCATATATGTTCCAAATTTACCTTCTTGGAGCTGTTTTGAAAATTCTTTCCTTTATAACATACACATCCCTGGTATTGCTGTTCAATTGCTCAGTCATGCCCAACTCTTTGCCATCCCATGGACTGCAGCATGCCAGGCTTCCCTGTCCTTCACCATCTCCCAGAGCTTGCTTAAACTCATGTCCATTGAGTTGATGATGCCATCTAATATTTATTAAGCACCTACTGTAGAGACACAAATTTTTCTGACAACTAACTGAAATGAAATGTGTTGAAAGCTCTTCAAGAGCATAAGACTCCATATATAAGTCATTTAATATAAGGCTTAAAAAAATCTTACATAACAGTATATACCAAGATAGGAAGATTTCAAAATAGGCTACTTCAGCTGCCAAATGACATCAGATACCATGGTCTTTCCATCTTTCCTCTGTTCCACTTTCAGTGTGTTGGCTGGGTCCTCTCATTTTTCAGTACAGCTGTAGCAACTTATTGTATCCTCACGTATCTAAGGGACACATAGAGTGGGTACTGAAATGCCTTGAGCTTCCTTTGTAAGATCTAAGAAACTGTTCCTTAAACCTTTTTCATCTTTTTCAAGATGTTTCTGTTAAATATTGTTAGCCAGAATTGGAACGTATGTTCCTTTCCAAGCCAGTCACTGATAATGAGAATAGAATCACATACTAATCAAAGTTCTTCTTATTGGGATGGGGCTGGGCTGGGATCTAGAAAAGCAAAGTCAGTCAGAAGAGTCTGGATAACTCAACAGATCCAGAGTTCTTTTAGCAGGGAAGAACGCTGTAGGGTAGGCAACCAAGTGTCTGCCTCACCAATGTTTGTATTTTTTGCCAATCTTAGAGGCAGAAAATTTTATGTCATATTTTTGTTTATGTTTACTTTTTAATTCAGTCAGACATTTCTTCCATATTCATAGCCATTTTTATTTCTTCTTTTATAATTTTCCTGTCCATATCCATGGCCTATTTTTCTACCGGTATATTCATTTTTCTTATCAATTTGAAAGAGTTCTTTGTTTATTATTTTCCTAGTGGGATTATTATTTCCTTCCCCATTCCTTGACTCTGAATTAGGAAATCCTGAGTTCTTTCTTTTCCTTCAGTCCCATATATGTTCCAAATTTACCTTCTTGGAGCTGTTTTGAAAATTCTTTCCTTTATAACATACACATCCCTGGTATTGCTGTTCAATTGCTCAGTCATGCCCAACTCTTTGCCATCCCATGGACTGCAGCATGCCAGGCTTCCCTGTCCTTCACCATCTCCCAGAGCTTGCTTAAACTCATGTCCATTGAGTTGATGATGCCATCTAATGATCTTGTCCTCTGCTGTCCCCTTCTCCTCCTGCCTGCAATCTTTTCAAGCATCTGGATCTTTTCCAATGAGTTGTCTCTTCACATCAGGTGGCCCAAGTGTCGTTTACTTCAGTGTTGATCCTACTGAAGAATAGTCAGGATTGATTTTCTTTAGGATTGACTGGTTTGATCTCCTTGCCATCCAAGGGACTCTCAAGAGTCTTATCCAACACCACAGTCTAAAAACATCAATTCTTTGGTGCTTATCTTTTTTTATGGTCCAACTCTCATATCCATACATGACTACTGGAACTCTTTACACATCCCTGGCCTAGTACAGACTAGTTTCCCACCATCTTATTACTTTCGCCTCTACTGTATTCTTCTTTTAGAATAAGTGCATCCTCTTTTCCTCTTCCAATTGCAGATGCCCCAGCCACATCTCACCATGGCCTCTCACTTGGTTTCTTCTCTTCCAGTGCCTTCCTTTCCATCCATCCTGCCATCTATTAGTGACAGAGCACCAAGATGTGGATGACACAGTTTTACAGCCTGTGGGTAAGGCAGACCTTTTGCTTGTTCAGTAAAGTCTGGACTTCTAAGCCTAGCATGTAAGATGTGCTCCATTCAGTTCCAAACATCCCTTTTCACTGTTGCTTTATGCTCTTCTTATATCAGTCTACCATGCCCAGTTTTGTTTTCTGTCCATGCCATTTCCTTTGCTCTCATGTTTTTTGGTGAAATCTCAACATTTCTCAACACCCACCTCAGAGTTACCACCTTAGCAAAGGCATCCCAGATTTCTCAAGTCAGAATGACCATCTGTTTACTCTTTCACAAGCATTTTACTGCCTGTGTTTGAGTGTTTAGCATGTCCTACCTGTATCACCTTTGGGGCTCCCCCCATCACCTCCTAGAGTTTATGTGGAGTGATGCTCAGTGTGAGTTTGCTGAATCTGTTAGTGCTCTAAGAAACCTGCATCACCTTTTTCTCAGTCATGCCCAACTCTTTGCCATCCCATGGACTGCAGCATGCCAGGCTTCCCTGTCCTTCACCATCTCCCAGAGCTTGCTTAAACTCATGTCCATTGAGTTGATGATGCCATCTAATGATCTTGTCCTCTGCTGTCCCCTTCTCCTCCTGCCTGCAATCTTTTCAAGCATCTGGATCTTTTCCAATGAGTTGTCTCTTCACATCAGGTGGCCCAAGTGTCGTTTACTTCAGTGTTGATCCTACTGAAGAATAGTCAGGATTGATTTTCTTTAGGATTGACTGGTTTGATCTCCTTGCCATCCAAGGGACTCTCAAGAGTCTTATCCAACACCACAGTCTAAAAACATCAATTCTTTGGTGCTTATCTTTTTTTATGGTCCAACTCTCATATCCATACATGACTACTGGAACTCTTTACACATCCCTGGCCTAGTACAGACTAGTTTCCCACCATCTTATTACTTTCGCCTCTACTGTATTCTTCTTTTAGAATAAGTGCATCCTCTTTTCCTCTTCCAATTGCAGATGCCCCAGCCACATCTCACCATGGCCTCTCACTTGGTTTCTTCTCTTCCAGTGCCTTCCTTTCCATCCATCCTGCCATCTATTAGTGACAGAGCACCAAGATGTGGATGACACAGTTTTACAGCCTGTGGGTAAGGCAGACCTTTTGCTTGTTCAGTAAAGTCTGGACTTCTAAGCCTAGCATGTAAGATGTGCTCCATTCAGTTCCAAACATCCCTTTTCACTGTTGCTTTATGCTCTTCTTATATCAGTCTACCATGCCCAGTTTTGTTTTCTGTCCATGCCATTTCCTTTGCTCTCATGTTTTTTGGTGAAATCTCAACATTTCTCAACACCCACCTCAGAGTTACCACCTTAGCAAAGGCATCCCAGATTTCTCAAGTCAGAATGACCATCTGTTTACTCTTTCACAAGCATTTTTACTGCCTGTGTTTGAGTGTTTAGCATGTCCTACCTGTATCACTGTCTCTTATGTGTGGGGCTCTCCCCAGACCTCATCACCTCCTAGAGTTTATGTGGAGTGATGCTCAGTGTGAGTTTGCTGAATCTGTTAGTGCTCAGTAAATGCTTGACATTAACCATTCCTCTTGGTATGCAATTAACCTGGGAGTCAACTTAAATTTGATTGCCATTTAGCACTTGCTGGAGCAAGTCTGATGACCACTGCTTTTTGGGAAATGAGGTGTTTTTCCCAATCTGTTTGTAGTATGGATTTTCAAGCCTCATTTTCGATTTGTTAGCAGATGACTCCATGATGGTATGTCAATCCATTGATGCTTGTAGCAGAAAGCTATTTTAAGTGAATTCAGCCTTGAAATTGCAACTATGCACACATCTTCATAAGCCATGCTAAATTATGGGGAATGGAATCAATAGTAGAGATTTACTTTTCTAGTTCCTTTTAAGAAACTTTCAAAGATTATAACAGCCAGTAGTTATTGACAATTTGCTATACATTGTGTACTATTTTAGGTACTCTACATATGTGAATTAATTTAATCCTCATAACACTTTTAAGAGATATGTACAATGAGCATTTTCACCTTAGATATGGGAAACCGAGGCAAGAGGATTTAAGTAACTTGCTTTAAGTCACAAAGCTAGTAAGTATAGGAACCATAATTTAAATCCAGGTGGCTGGAATTCTGATCTTGCACCCTGAAGTGAACTTTGAGCTGTATTTTTCACTGACCACCAAGGAGTTAAGTAGTCATTTCAAAGCCATTCGATGCAAATTACTTTTTTTTTTTTTTAGCAACCTTTAGGTTTAAGGGAAAAGAGGACAAAAAGAGGAAGAGTTAGGTGGGGGAAATTTTTGCTTACATCTACAGTTGAAAGAATTAAAAGCTTTATTCATCTGCCATCTCACATCATCCTTGGCTTCCTAACTAGAACACCTGATGGTCTGGAAGGCCCAGTTAAGGATGCAGAAAGATGATAGGATGTAAGTTAGAAGGAACATTACAGAATCTACAATTTTGTGCTGCTGTGATGAATTTTCTGTTTCATGAAGATAAGCTTTTTGTAGACTTTAACATATATGATATCTTTATCTTTTAATGAGAATGTGCCTTCCAATTTCTCTACCAGTGACATCCTAGTATATAAGGATCTATCCTAATGGGATAAAACTTTGTATCTCTTTCAAAGTAGAAAATAAATCCTGTGATTAATAAACTTAGCTCATGTATTGAATTTGCTTGCACATTAACCATTCCTCTTGGTATGCAATTAACCTGGGAGTCAACTTAAATTTGATTGCCATTTAGCACTTGCTGGAGCAAGTCTGATGACCACTGCTTTTTGGGAAATGAGGTGTTTTTCCCAATCTGTTTGTAGTATGGATTTTCAAGCCTCATTTTCGATTTGTTAGCAGATGACTCCATGATGGTATGTCAATCCATTGATGCTTGTAGCAGAAAGCTATTTTAAGTGAATTCAGCCTTGAAATTGCAACTATGCACACATCTTCATAAGCCATGCTAAATTATGGGGAATGGAATCAATAGTAGAGATTTACTTTTCTAGTTCCTTTTAAGAAACTTTCAAAGATTATAACAGCCAGTAGTTATTGACAATTTGCTATACATTGTGTACTATTTTAGGTACTCTACATATGTGAATTAATTTAATCCTCATAACACTTTTAAGAGATATGTACAATGAGCATTTTCACCTTAGATATGGGAAACCGAGGCAAGAGGATTTAAGTAACTTGCTTTAAGTCACAAAGCTAGTAAGTATAGGAACCATAATTTAAATCCAGGTGGCTGGAATTCTGATCTTGCACCCTGAAGTGAACTTTGAGCTGTATTTTTCACTGACCACCAAGGAGTTAAGTAGTCATTTCAAAGCCATTCGATGCAAATTACTTTTTTTTTTTTTTTTTTTAGCAACCTTTAGGTTTAAGGGAAAAGAGGACAAAAAGAGGAAGAGTTAGGTGGGGGAAATTTTTGCTTACATCTACAGTTGAAAGAATTAAAAGCTTTATTCATCTGCCATCTCACATCATCCTTGGCTTCCTAACTAGAACACCTGATGGTCTGGAAGGCCCAGTTAAGGATGCAGAAAGATGATAGGATGTAAGTTAGAAGGAACATTACAGAATCTACAATTTTGTGCTGCTGTGATGAATTTTCTGTTTCATGAAGATAAGCTTTTTGTAGACTTTAACATATATGATATCTTTATCTTTTAATGAGAATGTGCCTTCCAATTTCTCTACCAGTGACATCCTAGTATATAAGGATCTATCCTAATGGGATAAAACTTTGTATCTCTTTCAAAGTAGAAAAAATAAATCCTGTGATTAATTTTCCCTACTGTGTGTAGAACATGTATTATGAAATGTGTGGAGCAATGGTTCTCAAAGCGTCATCTGGGGATCAACTCCTAGGGGTCCCTGGGACCCTTTCAGGGAGTCCAAGAAGGCAAGACTATTTTTCATAATGATACTGAAATATTATTGGAGTTTCTCCCTCATCCTCTCACAAGTGTCAATGGAGTTTTCCAGAGACAACAAGTTGAATGCAGAAGCAGACCTGAGAAACAGTTGACTTTTATTAAGCCAGACACTAGAGTACCAAAATGAAAAAACACACTGCCACTTTTCTCATTAAATTATTTTTGTTTTTGAAAGATGCTTATTTTCATAAAAATATGTTGTTTGTGTTAACTCATTATGATGTAATGGGTTTATTACTGTTAGCTTTAAATAAGCATTCTCAAATGATCAGTTTTAATTCATAAGACACTCCATATCAGTAGGTATAATCCATGTAAACAAAAACCCTTTATCCTCAACCATTTTAGGAGCGAAAAAGGGTTCTGAGACCATAAAGTATGAGAACCAAGAATACAGACTAGAATACATCTAAGTCATGAGTTATGTTTACTTAGACTCTAAGATCATGATTTCAGCTCTCCATATGCTAGACTCTAAGATCATGATTTCAGCTCTCCATATGCGCTGAATGTTTACTTAAATCTTGAAGTGTATGCATTTAAATATTCATGGATTCAATGACTATTTGTTGAACGCTTGCTAGGTGCTAGGTACTGGGTGAAGCATTGAGGGTACAGTGAGGACCAAGACAGTCTTCTCTCCCTGAGCTTAAACTTGACCTTCATACATGCAGCTTTCCCTTTGTCAGTGATACACAGGGGCTGCTCTAGTCTTGTCAGAACTCCAAAGAATTTACAATCTAGGGAGGCAAGACACTTGTGTGGTATCCGGTCCATTACCATATGTAAAATAGATGACCAGTGCAAGTTTGATGCCTGAAGCAGGGCACCCAAAGCTGGTGCTCTGGAAAACCCAGAAGAATAGGGTGGTAAGGAAGGGGAGGGGGGCTCAGGATGGGCAGGGGAGGTGGACCTATGTATATCTATGGCCAGTTCGTGTTGATGTATGGCAAGAGCCATCACAATATTGTAATTATCCTCTAATTAAAATAAAGAAATTAATTTAAAAAATACAGATGAATACAGCTATATCATCATTAGTAGCTCTCGTGATATAGGAACTCAGAGAAGGGAGACATCAGTGTGAATTGGTATGATAGGGAATTCTGGGGCTGGACTTCAACCGAGAAGAACAGTCAGGTTTAAGAGAGGTCAGCTGAGAGGAAGGGGCCAGGCGGGGTGGGGAATTAATGAGCAGATTTGTGGAGGTAAATCATTGTGTTTGTCTTGCATGCAGGGAAGGGAAGGGGCCTGCTTAATGAAAGAGTCTTATGAAGGGGAACTCCTGGATTTTCTTCTGTAGTTGATGGAAACCTCCTTATGCCTTCTAAGCTGCTGGCCATCTGATGTCTCTCTTGGGTGTCATTACAAACCTATGCCATCATTAAGTGTTTCCCGAACTTGCCAGACCCAAAACTTTCCCAAATAACAGAATCTGGAAGGATTTGTAAATGCCTTAGATTCCAGGGGTTCCTCCAAGATCTGTAGAGGGGACTTAAGTTTCTGTATCATTATCAGGCATCCTAGGTGGTTTTCTTTTATTAAAATTATATACAAGTTTGGGAAATGTAACTCATCTCATTACCCGTGATTCCAGCCCTGATGGAAACCCTGGGAAACTTTGGGAAAATGCTACTGCTCAGGCCCTACCCACAGTGGCCTAATCCATGACAACAAAGTGATGAAAGTAAAGATAGGCTGATAATAGCTAGAATGAAATCAGGAGAGCTTTTGGTCCATAATTATTCCTACAGTTGCATCATATTTTACATAGATGAAAGAATTGGTTAGGAATATCACATCTGGTTGCATTAACAGTTTTTCCAGGTTTCAAGATGCCAAGAACACAGCACTGTGAACTCAGGGTATGTTTATTGGTTGGGTGGAGGCGAGGGAATGACCTTGCTTGCTTTGAAGATGAGTTAAAGATAACTTACTGTTGCTTCAGGCTGCCGGTATCTGTTTTGGCCACAGCAGAAGCTGAAAGCATCCGCCTGAGGCCCACAGGAAGTCATCTTCTGGATCTAAGTAACTGGAACCTTTGAGAGGAAGCAGAGACACAGAGCCACACCAGGCCTCCGTTGTTTCTGAGAATTTTCTGAGTAAATGTGAAGGTTTGTGGCTCAGGATGGGCAGGGGAGGTGGACCTATGTATATCTATGGCCAGTTCGTGTTGATGTATGGCAAGAGCCATCACAATATTGTAATTATCCTCTAATTAAAATAAAGAAATTAATTTAAAAAATACAGATGAATACAGCTATATCATCATTAGTAGCTCTCGTGATATAGGAACTCAGAGAAGGGAGACATCAGTGTGAATTGGTATGATAGGGAATTCTGGGGCTGGACTTCAACCGAGAAGAACAGTCAGGTTTAAGAGAGGTCAGCTGAGAGGAAGGGGCCAGGCGGGGTGGGGAATTAATGAGCAGATTTGTGGAGGTAAATCATTGTGTTTGTCTTGCATGCAGGGAAGGGAAGGGGCCTGCTTAATGAAAGAGTCTTATGAAGGGGAACTCCTGGATTTTCTTCTGTAGTTGATGGAAACCTCCTTATGCCTTCTAAGCTGCTGGCCATCTGATGTCTCTCTTGGGTGTCATTACAAACCTATGCCATCATTAAGTGTTTCCCGAACTTGCCAGACCCAAAACTTTCCCAAATAACAGAATCTGGAAGGATTTGTAAATGCCTTAGATTCCAGGGGTTCCTCCAAGATCTGTAGAGGGGACTTAAGTTTCTGTATCATTATCAGGCATCCTAGGTGGTTTTCTTTTATTAAAATTATATACAAGTTTGGGAAATGTAACTCATCTCATTACCCGTGATTCCAGCCCTGATGGAAACCCTGGGAAACTTTGGGAAAATGCTACTGCTCAGGCCCTACCCACAGTGGCCTAATCCATGACAACAAAGTGATGAAAGTAAAGATAGGCTGATAATAGCTAGAATGAAATCAGGAGAGCTTTTGGTCCATAATTATTCCTACAGTTGCATCATATTTTACATAGATGAAAGAATTGGTTAGGAATATCACATCTGGTTGCATTAACAGTTTTTCCAGGTTTCAAGATGCCAAGAACACAGCACTGTGAACTCAGGGTATGTTTATTGGTTGGGTGGAGGCGAGGGAATGACCTTGCTTGCTTTGAAGATGAGTTAAAGATAACTTACTGTTGCTTCAGGCTGCCGGTATCTGTTTTGGCCACAGCAGAAGCTGAAAGCATCCGCCTGAGGCCCACAGGAAGTCATCTTCTGGATCTAAGTAACTGGAACCTTTGAGAGGAAGCAGAGACACAGAGCCACACCAGGCCTCCGTTGTTTCTGAGAATTTTCTGAGTAAATGTGAAGTTTGTGCCATTTGATCCCACAGGAAAATCAGCTTAGTTTTATTGAGAAAATGTTTGTGCTTTTCCATTTATGGAATTGTGGACTGCAAGTCTGGGGATGTCACAAAACCAGAAAATATGTGACAGGCCCCTTGGCTCTACTGCTTGCCCCCACTCTGCTTTTCCTCATGCAACTGGACTGGGTAACAGAAGCCAGTGAACTTCGAGCTACCTCTGGCCACTGGCTTGCTGTGTGACCTAGACAAACACGTTGCCCTCTCTGAGCCAGACAGCTTCTTTTATCTGTTTGAAGAAAGACATGCTCTGCTGAGCCCTACCAGTTGGAGTTTCAGAAATGTAGAAGCCTTAATTACGACATTTCCCTGGTTCCTTCTTAGAATAAGAATCCCTCGTTTATAGAGTCAAAGTGTTGAACTGCATCTAGAAAGAACTGTGCCTGTAATGTGGCCCAGTGGAACAGGATCTGTGCAGGGACTCAGCAAACAGTCTGAGCAAGCAGGAAGACATACCTGAAATTCAGAACTGAAAGGGTCTGAAGCTTGACCTTCTTGATTCATCTCCCTGCTAGGTTGTGTGGTCTTGAGCTTGAGAATTATCCTTTATGGGATCCGTGTTCTTCATTCATAAAATAGGGATGACAACAATGACACTCATCTCATGGATTTTTTCTGACAAGTAGATAAAATGATGTACTTCGTGTCTCAGTAGAAACTAGCTGTCAATAGTTTCCTCTTATAATTTTGATTGCAGTGGGTGTTTTCTCCTTTCCTTGGTGTGTCCCTTGGTAGTGTTCCAGCTTAGTTTTGTTAATGCATCTTTATTCTTCTCTATCATTATTTTGGCCTGGTTCACCTAAGGAGAGAAGGAAGGAAATGCTTTTTATGAAGTCAAGTTTTAAAAAACAAGTAGTATACCTAGATGGTAAGATTCAAAGAAGGTGAAAAATTACCTGTATTTAATGGAGACAGAAATAGGATCCAAGATTTGGGAAGGGAAATGGGTCTCTGGGTGAGGGATTGCCTCCTAGCATGGAGCTTTTTGACCTTCATTGCTTGCAAGCTGTTGGCATGAATCCAAGAACCTCTGGGTTCTCTCTAGGGGCAGCTTCCAGAGCAGAGCAACAGTCAAGATCTTCCTGTCCTCTTTCTCCACCATGATTGGAATGGAGCAAGGATGGTGAGGAGTCCACAGATGCAGCACAGCTGCCACATGGGGGAAAGTCAGCTTGCAAGGTAGCTTTCTAGTCTCTATGGGTCCTTGAGTGAGTTGCTTGCCCCATCATCTCCTTCAGAATCTGCACTTATGAATGGGTGGGTGGGAATAAATGTGAGGTTCCATACAACAGGACTACCTGAGAGTATTTTATTAAAAATACACAGGTTCAGACCTCACTCTCAGGGATCCTGGTTCAAGAAAGTCAAAGATGAGTTGAGAAGCCACTGCTGTGGAACCCATAACATCTTGGATTGTTCTAGTCATGGTGTGTGGTATGACTCACCCCCCTAATGGAAGTGAGAGAACTCAAGCAAACTTACTCTTGCATGGGATTGTCATCCGGGCGATGTTTCTGGGAGTATGGTCTCCAGTGAGCCGTGACAGTCTGTCTGAAAGTCTCAGACAGAAGCATATGTGAGTCTTGTCTTTACTTTTAGATGAGTGACATACATTTTCATAACTTGTGATCTTTTCTATCAATATACTTAAGGACTGTTTGTTAACCTAATATCTGAGTTTGGGTTTCCCTGAAAGCAATGCCAAAAAAGGTAAAGTTTAATAAGTTGTCTGTTTATTAAAGGGGAAAAATCTTTATGTCTTAGATAAAATGATGTACTTCGTGTCTCAGTAGAAACTAGCTGTCAATAGTTTCCTCTTATAATTTTGATTGCAGTGGGTGTTTTCTCCTTTCCTTGGTGTGTCCCTTGGTAGTGTTCCAGCTTAGTTTTGTTAATGCATCTTTATTCTTCTCTATCATTATTTTGGCCTGGTTCACCTAAGGAGAGAAGGAAGGAAATGCTTTTTATGAAGTCAAGTTTTAAAAAACAAGTAGTATACCTAGATGGTAAGATTCAAAGAAGGTGAAAAATTACCTGTATTTAATGGAGACAGAAATAGGATCCAAGATTTGGGAAGGGAAATGGGTCTCTGGGTGAGGGATTGCCTCCTAGCATGGAGCTTTTTGACCTTCATTGCTTGCAAGCTGTTGGCATGAATCCAAGAACCTCTGGGTTCTCTCTAGGGGCAGCTTCCAGAGCAGAGCAACAGTCAAGATCTTCCTGTCCTCTTTCTCCACCATGATTGGAATGGAGCAAGGATGGTGAGGAGTCCACAGATGCAGCACAGCTGCCACATGGGGGAAAGTCAGCTTGCAAGGTAGCTTTCTAGTCTCTATGGGTCCTTGAGTGAGTTGCTTGCCCCATCATCTCCTTCAGAATCTGCACTTATGAATGGGTGGGTGGGAATAAATGTGAGGTTCCATACAACAGGACTACCTGAGAGTATTTTATTAAAAATACACAGGTTCAGACCTCACTCTCAGGGATCCTGGTTCAAGAAAGTCAAAGATGAGTTGAGAAGCCACTGCTGTGGAACCCATAACATCTTGGATTGTTCTAGTCATGGTGTGTGGTATGACTCACCCCCCTAATGGAAGTGAGAGAACTCAAGCAAACTTACTCTTGCATGGGATTGTCATCCGGGCGATGTTTCTGGGAGTATGGTCTCCAGTGAGCCGTGACAGTCTGTCTGAAAGTCTCAGACAGAAGCATATGTGAGTCTTGTCTTTACTTTTAGATGAGTGACATACATTTTCATAACTTGTGATCTTTTCTATCAATATACTTAAGGACTGTTTGTTAACCTAATATCTGAGTTTGGGTTTCCCTGAAAGCAATGCCAAAGGTAAAGTTTCAGGTGAGAAGTTTATAATGGAAGGCGACCCCAGGAAATAGAAAGGAGGAATGGAGGGAAAAAAAAAAAAAAACAATAAAGGTTATGTCATAGAATTAGTCACTGTTGTGGTCACTGGTCTTAATGTCTTGGGGACCTTCTGTCAAAGCATGTAGTTCAGTGGTTTTTCAACCCAGTGACTTTCCTCTCAGTGGGATCCTGGGTGCTGCTAAATATCCTAAAATACACAGGACAAACCCTCCACAACAAAGGATTATTCAGTCCGAAATGTCAAAGGTGCTCATGCTGAGAAACTTGTCTCTGAGTTGTTCCTCTTATGGACCATGTGCCGGGCATCTGTCCATCAATTGTCATCCCTTCTGGGCAAAGGTTGCTTCTTGGAGTGTGAATGTCTTCAAACCAGCAGGCTGCACTTGAATTAAGGCTCAGCAGGTTTCCAGGGTGTTGGTGAAATCCTCGAGGCAGAAAAGCGTACAGTAACCTGATGTGTGCTAAAATCAGGCCAAGGTCAAAGGGATGTGACTAAATCTAATTTTCCTAGCTGAGTTCTAGGGCTTTAGAGAATATGGTACAACTTCAAAAAAATAATTTGACCATGAAATGGCTGAAGGCTGGAAATCCAATATATTACAGAGCCACTGTATGGTAAAGTGGTTAAAAGCATGGTATCTGGGCCAAGACTGGCTACTTTCAAATTCTGTCTCCAGCAGTTCTTAGCTTTGTGACCTTGAGTAAACTAATTACCTTCTCTGTCCCTCAGTCTTCTCTCCAAGAAAACAGAGTCAATAATGATTGTCACCTCATAAAGTTATTGTGAAGATTAACTTTTGTTTTTATTTGTATTTATTTGTGTATATATATATGCATATATATACATATTTATTTGTATATATATATGTATGTGTGTATATATATATAACACACATATGGACTTCCCAAGTGGCGCTAGTGGTAGAGAACTTGCCTACCAATGCAGAAGACATAAGAAATATAGGTTTGGTCCCTGGATTGGAAAGATCCCCTGGAGGAGGGCATGCATTCCCACTCTAGTATTCTTGTCTGGAGAATCCCATGGACAGAGAAGCCTGGGAGGGAATAGTCCATGGGGTTGTGAAAGTGTCCTACCTCAGATTGAGGCTTAAACCCAGGGCCCAGACCTGATCAAACCCTGCTTGGGACTAGAACCCATGTGGCTGGAACTTGAACCCAGCCAAAACCCTGTTTGGAACTCAAACCCACGTGGCTGAGGCTTAACCCCATCTTGGGGCTTGAACCCACGTGGCTGAGGCTTAACCCCAGCCAAAACCCTGCTTGGGACTCGAACCCATGTAGTCAGGACTCAATCCCGGCCAAAAATCCTGTCTGGGACTTGAACCCACGTGGCTGAGTCTTAATCCAGGACTCACTGAACATCTGGACCCGCTGAGGCTCAGGTTCTTCGTGCCTCAATGCAGAAGGAATCCAGCGAGAGGCAGAGTGATAGGCAAGAAGAGGATTTATTAGGATAGAATGCTGGTAAGAGGTGCAAGCGGGCAGGCGGGAAAGTTCTGCTGTTGCTCCTTGATTGGGTGGGCAGCAATAGATATATGGGAGGGTAGAAGACTGCCTTCCTCAAGTAGACGTAGATGCAGACATAAGGCATACATTATTAGCTCCTCCTTCCCCAGCTCTTCCTGTCTTATTGAATAAGGAGCAGCATTCTTGAAGTTATCGTTAACTTACTGGCCTCCCAACTTCTTAGCCTTTGTGGAAACCTTGGCTACTTTCAAATTCTGTCTCCAGCAGTTCTTAGCTTTGTGACCTTGAGTAAACTAATTACCTTCTCTGTCCCTCAGTCTTCTCTCCAAGAAAACAGAGTCAATAATGATTGTCACCTCATAAAGTTATTGTGAAGATTAACTTTTGTTTTTATTTGTATTTATTTGTGTATATATATATGCATATATATACATATTTATTTGTATATATATATGTATGTGTGTATATATATATAACACACATATGGACTTCCCAAGTGGCGCTAGTGGTAGAGAACTTGCCTACCAATGCAGAAGACATAAGAAATATAGGTTTGGTCCCTGGATTGGAAAGATCCCCTGGAGGAGGGCATGCATTCCCACTCTAGTATTCTTGTCTGGAGAATCCCATGGACAGAGAAGCCTGGGAGGGAATAGTCCATGGGGTTGTGAAAGTGTCCTACCTCAGATTGAGGCTTAAACCCAGGGCCCAGACCTGATCAAACCCTGCTTGGGACTAGAACCCATGTGGCTGGAACTTGAACCCAGCCAAAACCCTGTTTGGAACTCAAACCCACGTGGCTGAGGCTTAACCCCATCTTGGGGCTTGAACCCACGTGGCTGAGGCTTAACCCCAGCCAAAACCCTGCTTGGGACTCGAACCCATGTAGTCAGGACTCAATCCCGGCCAAAAATCCTGTCTGGGACTTGAACCCACGTGGCTGAGTCTTAATCCAGGACTCACTGAACATCTGGACCCGCTGAGGCTCAGGTTCTTCGTGCCTCAATGCAGAAGGAATCCAGCGAGAGGCAGAGTGATAGGCAAGAAGAGGATTTATTAGGATAGAATGCTGGTAAGAGGTGCAAGCGGGCAGGCGGGAAAGTTCTGCTGTTGCTCCTTGATTGGGTGGACAGCAATATATATATAGGAGGGTAGAAGACTGCCTTCCTCAAGTAGACGTAGATGCAGACATAAGGCATACATTATTAGCTCCTCCTTCCCCAGCTCTTCCTGTCTTATTGAATAAGGAGCAGCATTCTTGAGTTATCGTTAACTTACTGGCCTCCCAACTTTTCCCAGGTTTACAGTCCCCTACCAGGACTTTACAACTACCTAACTATTCCATGCTTTCCCTATCAGTTGCAAAGAGTCGGACATGACTGAAACAACTTAGCATGCACACATAAAATATATATATATTTAATGTAAAGCATATAATATTTAATGTGACATTTAAACAATACCTGGCATTTGGTGAGCTGAAAGACTGACTAGCTATTATCATCATCCCAGGGCTGGGTTCTGGACTTGGGAAATTACAGCATTAATCTAGCTTGGCCTTTTTCCATTGGTAGAAGGCATAAGGCCTTCAATTCAATTGAAAATCATTTATTGAGCTCTTTTTGTAAGCCAGATACTGTGATGGGCTCTTAGTCACGCTCTTAGTAATAAGACTAGGAATCTCCCACTTTCCTCCTTTCTCTTTATGTACTGCCATTCTGGGCTACAGTTCACAGGAGCGGTAGAGGGGTGGGCAAAGATTTGGACACCACTGAAGCAACTAACACACATACTTGTCTTTGGTTTCATGAAGTGTCAGTGACGAGTAAAGAGCGCAGGATTTGGAGAAATGAACTTTATTCAGTTCCAGACTCTTCATCATTCACTGACCGGATTTGGGAAATCACTTTGATTCTCTGTTCTCACATTTGTAAATGAATAGAACTCACTTCTGCGTCACTGTGAGACCTAAATGACAAGTTACAAGGAAAAATGTTGTAAATGTGCCAGTAGCTTATTTTTTCACTTGTGTGTCCAGTCTAATCAGCTCTATGTGGAACTGTGACACAGATTTCTGGCCTCCAGTCCTGTGGTTCTTGAGAATATCTTGAGGGGTACCAAGGGCATCTCTAATCAAAAATACTTTTTTGGAGTCAATTTTGATATCAGCCAAATGGAAGACCTATTAAACTCTACTGTGTCTACTGTGAGTGCTATGGAGCAGAGACAATGTCTTTTTGTTTAAATTTGGTCTTTGTTGCTGCATGGGATTTTCTCTAATTGTGGTGGGTGGGCACTCCTCTCTAGTTGCGGTGCGTGGGCTTCTCATTGCAGTGGTTTTCTTGTTGCAGAGCATGGGATCTAGAGGGCATGAGTCCAGTGGTTGAGGCTCTTGGATTTTAGAGCACAGGCCCAATCACTGTGGGGCACAGGCTTAATTGCTCCCCGGCATATACGATCTTCCAGACCATAGGGATCAAGCCTATGTCTCCTGCATTAGCAGGTAGATGCTTATCTGCTATGCCACCATGATGTCTTATACAACTCTGTGTTCCCGCTGCCTGATGATGTGCTTTATATACGGTGTAGTCAATAAATGTTTTTTCTGAATGCACAAAAGGCTAAACCTCTTTATACTTAAGAACAAAGAAGAAAAGTACAACACTCCAGGAGTCACCTTGTTTCCCCCATCTGCATGTTTGCCTGATCCACCTTCTTTCCATAAATTAGTTTCTGAAGCACCTGAGCTCATTTATACCCGGGACTGTGGTACTTGAACACTTGGCACTGTATATTCAGTCACCATGAGTGACAACTTCTGCTCTTTCTACTTCAAAAGTGGTTGTGAAGATTAAACAGAGAGTAGATAAGAAAGTGTTTTTTTCGGGCTGCAGTGGGCTATAGGGAATACTGTTATTAAGAAAGCTATGCTAAAAAGCGTCATGGCTCTCCAAGACTCAATAGATACAGTGGCTGTAGAAGAGAGGAGATTCTTTCATAGGAATTTATAGGCCCACAGACTTACTACTGAGCTCACCAAAGCTATTTAGAGAATAGATTTAAAATGAGTAACATTGAGAGTTGAAAGAGTTAAGTCGGGCAGAAGTGTAGAGGCCAAGAAAACCCCAGAGAATCCAGAGGATTCTCAGTGCTAATAACAGGAAATTAGAACTCAGGGCAAAGATGTTAAACAAGTCAACATGGAACACTTTATGATGATGGAGTATGTGAATTCCATGACGTAATGGAATACACCAGCAGGGATAGGTATGCATCAGCGAACGTAGTACTAATATATAGGAAGCAAAATCATCAGAAAACATCAATACAAACAACAAGAACAAAAATCCTGATAGAATCAAATTTCTAGGGGGAGCATTTGTTATACCGCCTTGGAACTTTGGCAGATCCAGTAGATACAAGAGTAAAGATAAAGAGAGCAGGAATGGGGGCTTCCCTGGTGGTCCAGTGGGTAAAGACACCGCCTTGCAGTGCAAGGGGTGCTGGTTTGATCCCTGGCCTGGGAGGATCCCACGTGCCCCAGAGCAGCTGGACTGATGTATACAACTATGGAGGCAGTGCTCTGGAGTGCATGTGCTCAGTGACAGTGCTCTGCCATGAGAGAGGCCACTGCAATGGGAGGGAGGCCCACACAGGCCAAAGAACAAAGACGGATGAAAATAAATAAATGAAAGACCAATAGAAGTGGCCAAATATATATATATAGATAGATAGATAGATAGATAGATAGATAGATAGATAGATAGATAAAGGAGAGAGCATGAATGTAATTGAAAAGCTATTTCTGGTAGAAATATGTTGAGCCCTACAAAGAATAAACCTTTTTTAAAGTACCTGTGGAGCAAAATTTTATCATGCTTGAAGCATAAAAATACTCTTAACTTCTTTAAAGAAAAAATAATATTCTGAGCTGTCCAATATGGTAACCACAGTTCACATCTGGCCATTGACCACTTGAAATGTGGCTATTTTTAATGGAGACAGATGTAAGTATAAAACACACACCAGTTGTCAATGATTTAGCACCAAAAAAAAAAAGGAATGTAAAATATGTCATTAAAATTTTTGTGTTGAATAATATTCAAATGATAATATGTTTTATTACTGAGTTAAATAAAAATATTATCAAAATTAATTTCACCTGTTTCCTTTTACCTTTTTAAATGTTACTCTAGAATATTTTAAATTATGTATATAACTCATATTTGTGTCTTGCATTCTATTTCAATTGGTTAACACTTGTATTGGCCATGTTTATTTTCCACAGTGAGATAAAGGACAAAGCCTAAAGTGTAATAATAACTTAAAAACCCGAACCACTTAGAAATTGAAAAAATAAAAGTACAAATTAGAAACTCCCATTTAAAAATCTTTTTGCCTTCAATAAAAGTTTAAAAAAATGCTAAAAATCTTTTCAGGTAAAAGAGGAAATCAAATAGGCAGTATCAGAACATTTAAGGAAGTAAATTTGAAAAGTAAAATAATTTATATCAAAATATGTGGGATTTACCCAAAAGAAAATTAAGAGCCATAACTATTTTCATTACGGAAAAGGCAAAGGTGGAAATAAATGGAAAACAGTGCACAGTCAACTTAAGAAATCAGGAAAATGAAGCTGCAGTTTTCTAGGGATCTTATGGCCCAGAGAAAGAAGGCTTGGAGTGTGCATTGCATGTCTGGTTGTTTACAGATACGAGTGTCGTCCGAGTCAAGCAGCAAGGGTCAGCTATGTTGTCTGTAATCCTTTCAAACACACAAGATTGGCATGATACCCACTTTGCTGGTGATTAAACAGGCTCAACTAAATGAGCTTTTCAAGGACTCAAAATAAAATAGTAGATGTGTGTGATCAGAATTCTGGTTCTAATGCCCACGGTGTTTCTAGTTGTATCACACTTGATTTCATAAAACTGTTCATCTGCATGGTTTTGGAGTCTATGCATTACTGGATAGGAATTCAGAGGTGAGAGAACTGAAAAGTCCAAACCATTGATTCACGTTGATTTGGTTGGCATCCCTTAGTTTAGTTTTAGGAACTTCTGTCTCCTCCTTTATGAGACAACGGAACAAAAGTAAGATATTCTTGAAGGCCCTTTTGGAAGGTAGCAATGGAATTTGCTCTGGGAAGGTCAGTTTTCATAATGTGAGATGGTATTATTGATGCTTGCCAGAAAAGACCCCTCCCCACAATCAGGATATAGCAGGTAACCATAGATATAAGACACTCCTGATACATGTGTCCTGTTATTAATTAGAGTTCCCTAGAGTTTGGTTTGTATATCCAAGTACTGTTCTAATAATGACTTGACAGTTGAACTCTGCAGCTGCGGCTTCATCAGCTGAAAAACAGACTTAACCAGAATTTGTTTTCTATTTTATTTCACAAGAAAAGGGGGGACCATAAAAAATTCTAGAGTTAATCCATTTCTTGGAGCATTCTTAGCTGCTGAATTCATCTCAACACAGACGTTTCAGGCTCATTCTTGCCTGGAGAATTCCATGGAAAGAGGGGTCTTATGAACTACAGTCCACAGGCTCGTAAAGAGTGGGACATGACTGAGCGACTCATACTCACTTTTCTACCGGATGCCAGAACCAAGGACAGAGTTGTACACAAGACAGAACACTAACCCTAGGAGGAGCCATGTGAGTGTGTTATTAGTGTGTTATTTTTCTAGTTGGAAGAACAGATACTTGCCCATGTCAGCTCAGGAGATACTTGATTTTAGAGAACTGCTTGAGTAAACAACCCAAATTCCAAGGAACTCAGGGGATCCCTCCGCCTGCTGTAAGGATACATGTAGGAGGAAGAAGAATAGAATCCCAGTGACAGAGCTAGATCCCTAAAAGACTGACTCGTCGCCAGGGCACCGGGAGGCTCAGGACTTCCTCAGAACACTATTGATGACTCCCGCAGTTTCAGCTACCACCACCAGATCTCTCTTTAACAATGATCATGCCTTTAAGGGTCAGGCCCTATGCCAGGCAGTGTTCAATGATGCCAGTTTTTCTTATTTTCATGTTGCCTACTACTTCTTGGCTATAATTTTTCCTCCCATTACATGTGTACTCTGGCTTCCTTCCAACTCTGTCAATAATTTCCCAACTTGCCGTGCCAGGATTACAGATGAACCTAGAATGCCCAAAGGGCCCACTTTATTGATTTATTTAACAAATATTTGTGGTCCTCCAAGTGATGTGCCAATACCAAAGTATGTTCTGGGCATTCCAAATTTAATGAGAGAGTGGTAGACCCTAAGGCATGTGTGTGTTGCGGGGGTGGAGTGTGCTAGACCAGTACACCAGCATGATCACATTTGTACTTGAAGAAGATCCTTCTTCATGGGGGGAGTGTTCATCAGGAATGGAGAGGAGGCAGCAAGAAAGGGATAAGAATAGGAGGGGTAGATGCCAGTAATCCAGGTGAGAATGGTGGCTTGGATTTCAGTGCTGATAGTAGAAATGAAGAAGAAAAAAGAACGTAGAGAGCTGTTACTGATTGCTTGCATGTTGGATATGAGTGAAAGGGTTATCTTCAGGGGAGATTTAAATAGCAGTAGGTGGGTGGTTTTTCCATTTTCTCCTTTAAAATATTTAAATTGATGTTTTCAACTTGGAGCATTCTTAGCTGCTGAATTCATCTCAACACAGACGTTTCAGGCTCATTCTTGCCTGGAGAATTCCATGGAAAGAGGGGTCTTATGAACTACAGTCCACAGGCTCGTAAAGAGTGGGACATGACTGAGCGACTCATACTCACTTTTCTACCGGATGCCAGAACCAAGGACAGAGTTGTACACAAGACAGAACACTAACCCTAGGAGGAGCCATGTGAGTGTGTTATTAGTGTGTTATTTTTCTAGTTGGAAGAACAGATACTTGCCCATGTCAGCTCAGGAGATACTTGATTTTAGAGAACTGCTTGAGTAAACAACCCAAATTCCAAGGAACTCAGGGGATCCCTCCGCCTGCTGTAAGGATACATGTAGGAGGAAGAAGAATAGAATCCCAGTGACAGAGCTAGATCCCTAAAGACTGACTCGTCGCCAGGGCACCGGGAGGCTCAGGACTTCCTCAGAACACTATTGATGACTCCCGCAGTTTCAGCTACCACCACCAGATCTCTCTTTAACAATGATCATGCCTTTAAGGGTCAGGCCCTATGCCAGGCAGTGTTCAATGATGCCAGTTTTTCTTATTTTCATGTTGCCTACTACTTCTTGGCTATAATTTTTCCTCCCATTACATGTGTACTCTGGCTTCCTTCCAACTCTGTCAATAATTTCCCAACTTGCCGTGCCAGGATTACAGATGAACCTAGAATGCCCAAAGGGCCCACTTTATTGATTTATTTAACAAATATTTGTGGTCCTCCAAGTGATGTGCCAATACCAAAGTATGTTCTGGGCATTCCAAATTTAATGAGAGAGTGGTAGACCCTAAGGCATGTGTGTGTTGCGGGGGTGGAGTGTGCTAGACCAGTACACCAGCATGATCACATTTGTACTTGAAGAAGATCCTTCTTCATGGGGGGAGTGTTCATCAGGAATGGAGAGGAGGCAGCAAGAAAGGGATAAGAATAGGAGGGGTAGATGCCAGTAATCCAGGTGAGAATGGTGGCTTGGATTTCAGTGCTGATAGTAGAAATGAAGAAGAAAAAAGAACGTAGAGAGCTGTTACTGATTGCTTGCATGTTGGATATGAGTGAAAGGGTTATCTTCAGGGGAGATTTAAATAGCAGTAGGTGGGTGGTTTTTCCATTTTCTCCTTTAAAATATTTATAATTTGATGTTTTCAAATGAGGTAAAAATGCCCAAATTTTAAGTAAACAGTTTGCTGAGTTTTCAGGGATGTATAAAACCTGTATAACCATCACTCAGAACAGATTTAGAATATTTTCATCACTCCAGAAGTTTTCTTTATACCCAATCTATACTCCCCTCACCACCATAAACTGCTGACTTTTATCAACAGATAAGTTTGGCTCTTCTGAGCACTATATATTTGTCCAATCCAATAAATAGGATGCTATATGAACATATTACACTGATGATACATGAATGTGTTACTCTCATATATCATTGTATGTATGATATGTATACATGCAGTGAAAGAGAGTGTACTCCTTTGTATCTGTCTTCTTTGGCTTAATGTCTTTGAGATTCCCTCATATAGCTACAGGGCAGTAGCTTCCCCATACACCTGTTTTTTGCTCCCTAAGTACATTGTATGAATATACTATTATTTATTTGTCTATTCTTCTGTTGGTGAACATCAGAATTCTTTTCAGTCTGGTCTGTTATGAATAAAGGTGCTACCTTTTTCTACCTGTCTTTCTGGGGACATATGACCTCAGTTCTCTAAAGATCATGGCTAGGAGTGTAATGGTTGAGTCACAGGGCACACATCTGCTTAGCTTTCATAGGTATTACTGAACAGTTTTCCAAAGTAATCGTACCATTTTCACTTCTTCTAGCAATTTATGAGACTTCCAGTTGCTTCACATCCTCACTGACACCTAATATTGTCTGTCTTCTTAATTGCAGCAACTCTAATGCATGTGGTATCTCAATCTGATTTTAATTTTCATATTTGGCTAGGACTGCGGGTCCAGTGTTGCACAGGAGTGGTGGTAATTGACATGTTGTTGTTCAGTCACCAACTCATGTCTGACTCTTGGCAACCCCGTGGACTGCAGCAAGCCAGAACTCCCTGTTCCTCACCATCTCTTGGAGCTTGCGTGAGTTCATGTGCATTGACTCAGTGATGTGATCCAATCATCTCAGCCACTGTCACCCTCTTCTTCTGCCTTCAGTCTTCTCCAGGATCAGGGTCTTTTCCAATAAGTCGGTTGTTCACATCAGGTGGCCAAAATATTGGAGCTTCAACTTCAGCATCAGTCCTTGCAATGTATGTTCAGGGTTGATTTCCTTTAGAATCGACTGGTTTGACCTCCTTGCCATCCAAGTCTGCTCCAACACAACAGTTTGAAAGCATCAGTTCTTTAGTGCTCTGTCTTCCTTACATATCTGTACATGACTACTGCAAAGACCATAGTCTTGACTATACAGACCTTTATCAACAAAGTGATATCTTTGCTTTTTGATACACTGTCTAGATTTGTCATAGCTTTCCTGCCAAAAAGCAGTCATCTTCTAATTTCATGGTGGCACTCACCATCCACAGGGGTTTTAGAGCCACAAGGAGGAAATATGTCACTGCTTCCACCTGTTCTCCTTCTGTTTGCCATGAGATGGTAGGACCAGATGCCATGATCTTCGTTCTCTTTAATATTGAATTTTTTTTCCCTTTAATATTGAATTTTAAGCCAGCTTTTAAAACTCTCTTCTCCTGCTTCCCTGGTGGTCCAGTGGGTAGGGACACCGCCTTGCAGTGCAAATGGTGCTGGTTAGATCCTTGGCCTGGGAAGATCGCACGTGCCGTGGAGCAGCTGGAGGGATATGCCCAACTACCGAGCCAGCGCTCTGGAGTGCATGCGCCCAGAGCTGGTGCTCTGCAGCGATAGGGGCCACTGCGATGTGAAGCCCACTCAGGCCAAAGGATAAAGATGGATGGAAATAAATAAGTGAATGATCAATAGAAGTGGCCCCCCAAAAATGTAAAAAACAAACAAACAAAACTCTCCTCTTTTACCCTCATCAAGAGGCTCTTTAGTTCTTCTTCACTTTCTTCCAGGTGATGGACATATTGTCTATTACCAACCAGTGAACAAATGTTCACTATTTCACCACCACTGAGTATGATTTTAATTGTGGGATTTTGTAACCACACTCCTTTTGTTTCTTAATAGGAAACATTTAAAATAATGAGTGCTCATGAGGAACACGTCTCTTTTCCAGATGTTTCTTTCACATGAAGGAAGCTCAGTTAGTGTAACATCATATCTCTTTTTTGCTCTTTGGTTCATTTTGCTAGAGGAAGGATGGAGTGGCTCTATATGCTGGTAAACTAGAGGAATGTCCCTCTCAATTGCTCAAGGAATGTCCCTCTCAATTTCTCTCTTTATTTTTCTCTTGGTGGGCTCATGATCTTGTCCAGGGTTCAGGAATGCTGAAACAGGCAGTTCTCTCTAGATAAGGAATTTAGCTGGAAGGGCTGGTGTACTTGGCTCTCACGCAAAGGTATGTCATCTGACTCGGCCTTTCACAATAATGGAATTGATACTCTAATTTCCCATCTGTCTTATTTTTGTTTTAATTTTCTATTGGTTCCAGAGCCTTAGTGCAAAAAATACTGTGAGCTTTCACCCCTGAAACTTCAACAGCTATCAGGGGATACTGATACTTGTTGCATTGTGTTTATATTATATATATATATATATATATATATATGTTTAAGGTTTTATTTATTTATCTTTGACTGTGCTGGGTCTTCGTTGCTGCATGGTCACTGCTCTAGTTGCTGCTAGCAGGGGCTACTCTTTGTTGTGGTGCTTGGGCTTCTCGTTGCAGTGGCTTCTCTTACTGCAGAGCACAGGCTCTTCGGTGTGTGGCTTCAGTTGTTGCAGTATGTGGGCTCAGGTAGCTGGGGCTCCTGGACTCTAGAGCATAAACTCAGTAGCTGTGGCATGTGTTGCTCCAAAGCATGTGGGATCTTCTTAGATCAGGGATTGAATCCATGTCTTCTGGATTCAATGTCCTTGAATTCATGTCTCCTGGATTCATGTCTCCAGCACTGACAGGTGGATTCCTTACTGATGAGCCACGAGGAAAGCCTGCATTATTTTAAAATACAACAAGTTTATCACAAAGAATTTTAAATCTTAGTTGCCAAATGGGTCCTTGAAGTTCATTGGATCTTTTCCCGGATCAAATGTCTCCACACTGAAGGTGGATTCTTCAACTGAGAGCCATTGAGGGGGGCCTCTTTGTTTCTTAATGGAAACATTTAAAATAATGAGTGCTCATGAGGAACACGTCTCTTTTCCAGATGTTTCTTTCACATGAAGGAAGCTCAGTTAGTGTAACATCATATCTCTTTTTTGCTCTTTGGTTCATTTTGCTAGAGGAAGGATGGAGTGGCTCTATATGCTGGTAAACTAGAGGAATGTCCCTCTCAATTGCTCAAGGAATGTCCCTCTCAATTTCTCTCTTTATTTTTCTCTTGGTGGGCTCATGATCTTGTCCAGGGTTCAGGAATGCTGAAACAGGCAGTTCTCTCTAGATAAGGAATTTAGCTGGAAGGGCTGGTGTACTTGGCTCTCACGCAAAGGTATGTCATCTGACTCGGCCTTTCACAATAATGGAATTGATACTCTAATTTCCCATCTGTCTTATTTTTGTTTTAATTTTCTATTGGTTCCAGAGCCTTAGTGCAAAAAATACTGTGAGCTTTCACCCCTGAAACTTCAACAGCTATCAGGGGATACTGATACTTGTTGCATTGTGTTTATATTATATATATATATATATATATATATATATGTTTAAGGTTTTATTTATTTATCTTTGACTGTGCTGGGTCTTCGTTGCTGCATGGTCACTGCTCTAGTTGCTGCTAGCAGGGGCTACTCTTTGTTGTGGTGCTTGGGCTTCTCGTTGCAGTGGCTTCTCTTACTGCAGAGCACAGGCTCTTCGGTGTGTGGCTTCAGTTGTTGCAGTATGTGGGCTCAGGTAGCTGGGGCTCCTGGACTCTAGAGCATAAACTCAGTAGCTGTGGCATGTGTTGCTCCAAAGCATGTGGGATCTTCTTAGATCAGGGATTGAATCCATGTCTTCTGGATTCAATGTCCTTGAATTCATGTCTCCTGGATTCATGTCTCCAGCACTGACAGGTGGATTCCTTACTGATGAGCCACGAGGAAAGCCTGCATTATTTTAAAATACAACAAGTTTATCACAAAGAATTTTAAAAATCTTAGTTGCAGCAAGGGCTCCTTATTGCAGCACCCGAGCTTCTCTCTCGTTGTGACGCCTGAGCTTAGTAGCCCTTTGACATGTGGGATCTTGGTTCCCTGACCCAGACTCAAACCTGCGTCCTCCACACTAGAAGGTGGATTCTTAACCACAGAACCATGAGGGGAGTCCCAACACTGTTCCCTCCTTGAAGCTCTCGGTTTCTTCCTTAGGGCCACCACACCAGCACAGCTGATCTATCTTATGAATCTCCTTCTTCCTGCAAATTCAATGCCCAGAACAGTCACATCCCATAGTTATCACAGAAATTCCACCCCCAAAAGGTTCTGAGGTAAATTAACCTCTCAGGGCTTCATTTCCATGTTTTTAAATTGAAGATCCTCATAGGACCAACCTCATAGGATACCTGTGAAAATTAAAGAGTTATTTGGATGCAAAGCTCTTAGACAGAGGTCTGACTCAGGGTGTTCTCATTACATGTGAGGTATTATTAGCTGCTATTACCACATTCAGTTGGCTTTTTAATATTTTATTTTATTCTTCTGTCTGAGTGTTTGGGGTATGTATAACTTATTTTCCAAATTAGTTCTTAAGCTCAATAAAAGCACATCTAAGTCTTGTACTTTTCTTGCATTTTACTTTCTGCTAAACAAATTTACTGTCTGTATTAAAATGGCAAAATGGTAGTACTGGGATTTCAGTACTTTTTTTCACCTGTATTTTAAAAATACCATTAGCCCAATCCTTCTTGAAGTGGTGATATTTTGGGAATAATGGATGTGTCTCTATTTTATAAAGAGATTTTACTTCTTTAAGTATTCAGGGGAAAGGGGATGAAGAAAGCTTCTCTCAAGAAACAGAATAAAAACTAATTTGATTCCTAAAAATCTGGGCTAGAGTTCTGTTTTTTCCTCTTAGTATTTATTAGTTACGTGATTTTCATCTCTGATTTCTCAGTAAAATAGGGAGCTTTCTTCTGTATTTTAATGTTTGGATTAAAAATAGCAAGAAATATTATTTATTGAACAAAAGACTACTTAAAAATAGTTGCACTACAAGAATGCTATACATGTTCTAGTGAAAGTGAAAGTTCTGTTACCTTCCCCTAGTCATTTATTAGTGTACTTCAGAATTTATTTGCCTTTTTGCCCCTTTTTGACGCCTGAGCTTAGTAGCCCTTTGACATGTGGGATCTTGGTTCCCTGACCCAGACTCAAACCTGCGTCCTCCACACTAGAAGGTGGATTCTTAACCACAGAACCATGAGGGGAGTCCCAACACTGTTCCCTCCTTGAAGCTCTCGGTTTCTTCCTTAGGGCCACCACACCAGCACAGCTGATCTATCTTATGAATCTCCTTCTTCCTGCAAATTCAATGCCCAGAACAGTCACATCCCATAGTTATCACAGAAATTCCACCCCCAAAAGGTTCTGAGGTAAATTAACCTCTCAGGGCTTCATTTCCATGTTTTTAAATTGAAGATCCTCATAGGACCAACCTCATAGGATACCTGTGAAAATTAAAGAGTTATTTGGATGCAAAGCTCTTAGACAGAGGTCTGACTCAGGGTGTTCTCATTACATGTGAGGTATTATTAGCTGCTATTACCACATTCAGTTGGCTTTTTAATATTTTATTTTATTCTTCTGTCTGAGTGTTTGGGGTATGTATAACTTATTTTCCAAATTAGTTCTTAAGCTCAATAAAAGCACATCTAAGTCTTGTACTTTTCTTGCATTTTACTTTCTGCTAAACAAATTTACTGTCTGTATTAAAATGGCAAAATGGTAGTACTGGGATTTCAGTACTTTTTTTCACCTGTATTTTAAAAATACCATTAGCCCAATCCTTCTTGAAGTGGTGATATTTTGGGAATAATGGATGTGTCTCTATTTTATAAAGAGATTTTACTTCTTTAAGTATTCAGGGAAGGAGATGAAGAAAGCTTCTCTCAAGAAACAGAATAAAAACTAATTTGATTCCTAAAAATCTGGGCTAGAGTTCTGTTTTTTCCTCTTAGTATTTATTAGTTACGTGATTTTCATCTCTGATTTCTCAGTAAAATAGGGAGCTTTCTTCTGTATTTTAATGTTTGGATTAAAAATAGCAAGAAATATTATTTATTGAACAAAAGACTACTTAAAAATAGTTGCACTACAAGAATGCTATACATCTGTACCACAATTACTAGTGAAAGTGAAAGTTCTGTCCTACTCTTTGCAACCCATGGATGAGCCATGATTCCATGATTCCAGGCAAAGATACTAGATTTAGTAACCTTTTCCTTCTCTATTGGATTTTCCCAACCCAGGGACCGAACCCAGGTCTCCCGCATTGCAGGTGGATTCTTTACTGTCTGAGCCACCAGAGAAGCCCAAGAATCCTGAAGTGGGTAGCCTATCCTTTCTCCAGAGGATCTTCCCAACCCAGGGATTGAACTGGGGTCTCCTACATTGCAGGCAGATTCTTTACCAGCTGAGGTACCAGGAAAGTGCTACAATCACTAGTACATGTACACATTTGAGCTCGATATATATGTGTATTGATATATGTATATTCATATATATGTATATATGCAATAGGGAGAGAGTAAAGGGACAAAGTAGGTGATTAAATAGTTAATCCCACTAGGGGATTATAAACTGAAAAGTACAGGAGACCCTGGTAAGTTTATAATTACTCAAGAAAGCAGGTTTGTTTAACCACAAAACCAAACAGGCTTGCTTAGCACAAAACACCACGGGACAAAAGTAGAAGGCCTGACCCAGGCAATAGAACAGTGGTGGCATCATATTCATTGCTCAGTGAGCTCAGTAAGTTTGGACACACTCTCTGCACACATAAAAATATTAGTTTGTGAATTTAGCTTGACCACGTAGGGACAAGAAAACCTTCCTGCTCAAACTGGAGGAGAAGCTGTTGATGGAAGCATGAAATCTACTCAAGAAAGGCCATCTCCCCCATCCCCAATTTTCCTTTGACTGTATAACTGCAGCCCAGTAGGTTCTCAGGGCATGATATTTCTTGCCTGCCCACTTGCAAACCTCACAAATGTTCTATTCTAATAAATCGCTTCTTGCCTATCACTTGGTCTCTCACTGAGTTCTTTTCTATATGGAGACGTAAAGAACTATGGTACCAGAGCTCTTCAGAGACCCCTCCTCCAATGATACCCAAACAGTTGGTTTCATATACATACATGTATATATCTACAGAATTATGATCAGTTGCAATGGATGAGACCTAATTTGCATTCTTATGGACAAGAGTTACTTGCATTGCTATCATTTTTCTGCAACTTTAAGGGTTGTAAAGATCCCAGAGACAACAAAAGCATGAAATAATTCAAATTTAAGGACCTAGTTAGTAATTTAACTAAATTTCAATCTTTCACAACTTTTACCTATGCTACATGTTTTCTGAAATAGAATGCTGTTCTTGCTAATCCTTTATTTAAAATGAGCCTTGAGTTAATTATTTTGAAAAATACATGAATGCAGGGTTCATTTAATGAGTATTTGGATAGAATAGTTTCAGTTTAAAAGAGATTGAAGTGAAGAAATTGAAATAATTCAATATAGGAAGTTTTTTTAAGGTGATTTCAGCTTCTATTAAAGTCAATAAATACTTCATTTGTACTTTACCTTGTGATTCAAAGAGGAGAAATAATGATACCTTGTCTTTTGTTGCTGTTTTTGTTCAGTTGCTAAGTCATGTCCAACTCTTTCTGACCCCCATGAACTGCAGCATGTCAGGCTTCCCTGTCCTTCACCAACTCTGGGAGTTTGCTCAAACTTATGTCCGTTGAGTCCGTGATGCTTTCTCACCATCTTATCCTCTGCTGCCCTCTTCTCCTTTTGCCTTTCATCTTTCCCAGCATCAGGGTCTTTCCCTTATCAGGTGGTCAAAGTATTGGAGCTTCAGCTTCAGCATCAGTCCTTTTAGTGAATATTCAGAGTTGATTTCTTTTAGGATTGACTGGTTTGATCTCCTTGCAGTCTAAGAGACTCTCATATTGGGCATTGATACCCATGTTTGAGTAGGACCTTATATCTGATATTTTATTTCTGGAAGTCTGGGTAATTGAATCCAGAAAATAGCCATATGTGAGTTCTTATAATTTACATAGAATTCACTTAAGTCCACTTTACTAGTGTAAATTGAAGGCATGTTTTCCAGTTGCCATCTGGGCTCTGTATCCAAACTCCACTTGGTAGCCGATGGAAGAAAAACATACACATCTAAGAGCAAAAAATAAATTTCTGGAGTGGTGCATTCTGAATCCCTATTTTAGAAAGAGACATCCATTTAAAAATATTTTCAAGAAATGTATCCCTGACTTGTTTAACATTATTTATTTTGACAAGTTATAAAATGTGCTGAAACCCTGGTTTTTTGGAGCAATTTCTCAAGAGTCATCTGGGAGAGCAATTCTCAGAGCTTAGTAATTTAACTAAATTTCAATCTTTCACAACTTTTACCTATGCTACATGTTTTCTGAAATAGAATGCTGTTCTTGCTAATCCTTTATTTAAAATGAGCCTTGAGTTAATTATTTTGAAAAATACATGAATGCAGGGTTCATTTAATGAGTATTTGGATAGAATAGTTTCAGTTTAAAAGAGATTGAAGTGAAGAAATTGAAATAATTCAATATAGGAAGTTTTTTTAAGGTGATTTCAGCTTCTATTAAAGTCAATAAATACTTCATTTGTACTTTACCTTGTGATTCAAAGAGGAGAAATAATGATACCTTGTCTTTTGTTGCTGTTTTTGTTCAGTTGCTAAGTCATGTCCAACTCTTTCTGACCCCCATGAACTGCAGCATGTCAGGCTTCCCTGTCCTTCACCAACTCTGGGAGTTTGCTCAAACTTATGTCCGTTGAGTCCGTGATGCTTTCTCACCATCTTATCCTCTGCTGCCCTCTTCTCCTTTTGCCTTTCATCTTTCCCAGCATCAGGGTCTTTCCCTTATCAGGTGGTCAAAGTATTGGAGCTTCAGCTTCAGCATCAGTCCTTTTAGTGAATATTCAGAGTTGATTTCTTTTAGGATTGACTGGTTTGATCTCCTTGCAGTCTAAGAGACTCTCATATTGGGCATTGATACCCATGTTTGAGTAGGACCTTATATCTGATATTTTATTTCTGGAAGTCTGGGTAATTGAATCCAGAAAATAGCCATATGTGAGTTCTTATAATTTACATAGAATTCACTTAAGTCCACTTTACTAGTGTAAATTGAAGGCATGTTTTCCAGTTGCCATCTGGGCTCTGTATCCAAACTCCACTTGGTAGCCGATGGAAGAAAAACATACACATCTAAGAGCAAAAAATAAATTTCTGGAGTGGTGCATTCTGAATCCCTATTTTAGAAAGAGACATCCATTTAAAAATATTTTCAAGAAATGTATCCCTGACTTGTTTAACATTATTTATTTTGACAAGTTATAAAATGTGCTGAAACCCTGGTTTTTTGGAGCAATTTCTCAAGAGTCATCTGGGAAGCAGCTTCTAGACAAGTCCTCACTTTGTCTCACCTCTTTTAATTACTATAAAGAACTTCAGATCTTCACATCTCAATCCTCTTTTACTTCCTTTTTATGCATAACTAAATTGTTACTTTTATTCGATTGCTAAGTTGGGTCTGACTCTTTGCTACCCCATGGACTTCAGCACACCAGGCTCCTCTGTCTTCCACTATCTCCCAGAGTTTGCTCAAATTCATGTCCATTGAGTTGGTGATGTTATCTAACCATCTCATGGGCTTCCCTGGTGGCTAAAGAATCCAGCTGCAGTGCAGGAGACTTGCTGAAGACATGGGTTAAATCCCTGGGTCAGGAAGATCCCTCAGAGAAGGAAACAGCAACCCACTCCTGTACTGGAAAATTCCCTGGACAGAGGAGCCTAAGCAACTAAACAATAAACAATAATTTGCATAACTAAAGGTCTATCAAATGTGTGTTTTCCAAAACAAAAAACTCATTGTCCTCAAAGGTTAATTCAAACTCTTAACTTAGAAAACTCCAGCAGCTTCTTCTCTTACTGAAGTCATCATAATAATAATTAAAAATAAAAATCATACAAGAAATATATTTCAGCATCAGTCGTCATATTATTATAGGACTGAACTGGGTCAGTTATGAGTGTTTAGGCCTTTGAACAAAACCGTGAATTATAGATGTCCAAATGATGATTTTAAAATTATTCTTTTTCTTCATGGCTTTTGTCTCCTCTTACTGTAAGTTATTCCTTCTCATTGTTTTGGTAGACTTACCTCTGAAACCTTTTCTTCTTTTAGTTTCTTACTTATATTCTTAGAATAGATACTGCCATAGTCAAAGCCCACGCAATGGCCCATAGAACCTGTCACCCAGTATTTACAGACATATTCAAACAGGATTCCAGCAGATTTGAAATCCCCTTCCCACAGCTAACAATACTGAGAAGTTCAGATGGAGACAATGGCCAAATGGTTCTCTGTGTGAATGAATTTCTGGAGTGGTGCATTCTGAATCCCTATTTTAGAAAGAGACATCCATTTAAAAATATTTTCAAGAAATGTATCCCTGACTTGTTTAACATTATTTATTTTGACAAGTTATAAAATGTGCTGAAACCCTGGTTTTTTGGAGCAATTTCTCAAGAGTCATCTGGGAAGCAGCTTCTAGACAAGTCCTCACTTTGTCTCACCTCTTTTAATTACTATAAAGAACTTCAGATCTTCACATCTCAATCCTCTTTTACTTCCTTTTTATGCATAACTAAATTGTTACTTTTATTCGATTGCTAAGTTGGGTCTGACTCTTTGCTACCCCATGGACTTCAGCACACCAGGCTCCTCTGTCTTCCACTATCTCCCAGAGTTTGCTCAAATTCATGTCCATTGAGTTGGTGATGTTATCTAACCATCTCATGGGCTTCCCTGGTGGCTAAAGAATCCAGCTGCAGTGCAGGAGACTTGCTGAAGACATGGGTTAAATCCCTGGGTCAGGAAGATCCCTCAGAGAAGGAAACAGCAACCCACTCCTGTACTGGAAAATTCCCTGGACAGAGGAGCCTAAGCAACTAAACAATAAACAATAATTTGCATAACTAAAGGTCTATCAAATGTGTGTTTTCCAAAACAAAAAACTCATTGTCCTCAAAGGTTAATTCAAACTCTTAACTTAGAAAACTCCAGCAGCTTCTTCTCTTACTGAAGTCATCATAATAATAATTAAAAATAAAAATCATACAAGAAATATATTTCAGCATCAGTCGTCATATTATTATAGGACTGAACTGGGTCAGTTATGAGTGTTTAGGCCTTTGAACAAAACCGTGAATTATAGATGTCCAAATGATGATTTTAAAATTATTCTTTTTCTTCATGGCTTTTGTCTCCTCTTACTGTAAGTTATTCCTTCTCATTGTTTTGGTAGACTTACCTCTGAAACCTTTTCTTCTTTTAGTTTCTTACTTATATTCTTAGAATAGATACTGCCATAGTCAAAGCCCACGCAATGGCCCATAGAACCTGTCACCCAGTATTTACAGACATATTCAAACAGGATTCCAGCAGATTTGAAATCCCCTTCCCACAGCTAACAATACTGAGAAGTTCAGATGGAGACAATGGCCAAATGGTTCTCTGTGTGAATGAATTTAAGAAGTATGTGGCATGCAAGTATGATGTACATCTAAACAGATACAGAATCATAGTAGTATATGGCAGAGTTGACAAACATTTTCTACAAAGGACAAAATAGTAACTATTAATATTTCAGAGTCAGTAGGCCATAGAGCCGCTGTTGCATCCTAGCTTAACTGAAACCCACTGATCTCATTTTGGGGACTCTGAAAAGCTCCAGCAGTATAGTCCCTTTACTCTGTTCCTATGGTAACTACTCAATTTCTAATCACTGTAGTACAAAAGCAATAATAGCAATAGACTGCTTGTAAATGGGTGGATTCAGCTGTGTTGCAACAAAACTTTATTTATAAAACATGCAGCTGCTGCAGAACTGTTGTTTACTGACCCTAGAATATAGTAGTCTTGGCAATACTATGTGATGATCTGGAGGGGTTGGATGCAGGGGCATGGGATATACATACGACTAGTCTGGGATTATACATATCTGTAAACAACAAAACTCTGAAAAGCAAAAAAGAAAAATTAAAAATAATGGCCAAAAAAAAAGGAGTCAGAGAATCAGGAGCTCCCTACTCTGTAAGCCCTTACCACCTGAGTGCATAAGTCAGTTCCCTTGTCTGTCACTTGAAAGAGTAGTTTTGTAAACTCTAAAGTCCTGTGTAGACATCTAAGATGGTATTCACCAAACCTTTCATTTATTCAATCAACATCTATCAAATGTCCATTGGTGCATCAAGAACTCTCCCAGACTTTAGCATGCATGCTATAATGTGCATAAATCATCAGTGTACAGCTCAACAAAATTTTAAAGTGAATATACCCATGTGTGCATCCTCTTCAGGTTGAAATAGATACATAATATCTACATAAATATTACCTTCCTGGTGCCTTCTCTTCAAAGGTTTAATAGCCTTTTGGATACTCATGATGTGGTAGCTTCAGGTTTTTTGGGTTACTCCCATGTCTTATCAAAAATCCCCTTTAACATGAAAAAAACAAAAGTCTATCCTAGAACAGCAAGGTGGTAGTAGATGAGAATGAGTCACATACACTTTGTGAGGGATAGCAATGTTAGGCTGTTAAATGATTGTCAGGTTGGGGTCGTAGGGAAAGATGATAGCCTGCTGAGTGGGGGTGGGGCTTTCCCCTGAAGGGAATGGATGCTCACAGAGTCATTCATTTTGGGGGAAATGGTTAATTCTGGGCAGGAAATGAGTTGGCACTTTGGGTTGGGGATGGTCATGCTTCTCTCTCTCTCTCTCTCTCTCTCTGGGGCCAGGAAAAGTCTGGTTAGGATTCTCAGGCATGAAAATGCCTGGGTAATTCCAGTAGCAGGGAGTGAGAAGTTGCCAGGCTGTGCAGAGGTAAGCCTAGAGTGACTGGTCTCTTCAAGCTCCTGGCTTGTAAATGGGTGGATTCAGCTGTGTTGCAACAAAACTTTATTTATAAAACATGCAGCTGCTGCAGAACTGTTGTTTACTGACCCTAGAATATAGTAGTCTTGGCAATACTATGTGATGATCTGGAGGGGTTGGATGCAGGGGCATGGGATATACATACGACTAGTCTGGGATTATACATATCTGTAAACAACAAAACTCTGAAAAGCAAAAAAGAAAAATTAAAAATAATGGCCAAAAAAAAAGGAGTCAGAGAATCAGGAGCTCCCTACTCTGTAAGCCCTTACCACCTGAGTGCATAAGTCAGTTCCCTTGTCTGTCACTTGAAAGAGTAGTTTTGTAAACTCTAAAGTCCTGTGTAGACATCTAAGATGGTATTCACCAAACCTTTCATTTATTCAATCAACATCTATCAAATGTCCATTGGTGCATCAAGAACTCTCCCAGACTTTAGCATGCATGCTATAATGTGCATAAATCATCAGTGTACAGCTCAACAAAATTTTAAAGTGAATATACCCATGTGTGCATCCTCTTCAGGTTGAAATAGATACATAATATCTACATAAATATTACCTTCCTGGTGCCTTCTCTTCAAAGGTTTAATAGCCTTTTGGATACTCATGATGTGGTAGCTTCAGGTTTTTTGGGTTACTCCCATGTCTTATCAAAAAATCCCTTCAACATGAAAAAAACAAAAGTCTATCCTAGAACAGCAAGGTGGTAGTAGATGAGAATGAGTCACATACACTTTGTGAGGGATAGCAATGTTAGGCTGTTAAATGATTGTCAGGTTGGGGTCGTAGGGAAAGATGATAGCCTGCTGAGTGGGGGTGGGGCTTTCCCCTGAAGGGAATGGATGCTCACAGAGTCATTCATTTTGGGGGAAATGGTTAATTCTGGGCAGGAAATGAGTTGGCACTTTGGGTTGGGGATGGTCATGCTTCTCTCTCTCTCTCTCTCTCTCTCTCTGGGGCCAGGAAAAGTCTGGTTAGGATTCTCAGGCATGAAAATGCCTGGGTAATTCCAGTAGCAGGGAGTGAGAAGTTGCCAGGCTGTGCAGAGGTAAGCCTAGAGTGACTGGTCTCTTCAAGCTCCTGGTTCTCCACTTAGCAATGATGGTGACCAAGAGGAGAAGCAGCCAATGTTTCTAGAGCAGCCAAAGCATAAAGGCTCAGTGATGCAGATTGGCAGGTCACAAGGTAGCCGTGTCCCTTCCAGAGTCCAAAGTAGGGTGTGAATGGTAGGGCAACATGCCAAAATAATTTGGAAGCAAGAATTACTTTGTTTTGTTCATGAGTGGGGGACCTGTCCTCTGTTTAAGCATTGTCTTATTAAGAAGCTACAGCCTTAACAAGTGAAGCAAACATAATCATACAGTTGTAGCACAAGGTGATATGTGTTTTCATGAAGATAAGGATATCAAGGTCCAGACTGGGAAGCCTAACTTAGCCTGGGAATGGTTCTTGAGAAATAATGTTTGAGTTGAGATTGTATGAATGAGGTTAGTAAACCCAGCTGAAAAGGAAAGGCAAAGACCTTGTAGATGAAGGAAACACATGTGTGAAGTCAGCTGGCTTTGCAATAGAGCAGTGTTGTGTCCCATGGGATGTGGCTCTTGAGTCAGACTCTGGGCATGTGCATCTGGAACTGCTTAAACCTGGACTTGCTGATGCGTTTCTTTGGGCCTCAGTCTCCTTATCTATAACATGGGAATGGCAGTCACTCATGAGGGATGTGAGAATGCAAGAGCCTACAGTCTTGAAAGGCTTCAATATGATGCCCAGAACATGGTAAGGAAGCATTCTGAAAGTGTTATCAATTACATAAATTCATATAATATAAAGCTACTTAAGTAAACACACTGCAATTATTGAAGGAGGAGCCTGGGCAGATTAAATCCAACTGCAACTGTATATTCAAGGGTAAGAAAGTAACTTTGGCAGTGGAAATTAAGCCTCCTTCAGCATTTTCTCTATTTGTCTCACCTGTATGTGTCAGGTCCATGACGGGTGGCCTTTCTTCCCTTGCCTTCTGTGCCCGATGCTGCATGCATCAGGCTAGCTGGTAAAATGAAACTGATGTGAGAGCAGAAGGCAGAGTTGGAAAGTCATGGCAGGCTGTGCAGAGGTAAGCCTAGAGTGACTGGTCTCTTCAAGCTCCTGGTTCTCCACTTAGCAATGATGGTGACCAAGAGGAGAAGCAGCCAATGTTTCTAGAGCAGCCAAAGCATAAAGGCTCAGTGATGCAGATTGGCAGGTCACAAGGTAGCCGTGTCCTTCCAGAGTCCAAAGTAGGGTGTGAATGGTAGGGCAACATGCCAAAATAATTTGGAAGCAAGAATTACTTTGTTTTGTTCATGAGTGGGGGACCTGTCCTCTGTTTAAGCATTGTCTTATTAAGAAGCTACAGCCTTAACAAGTGAAGCAAACATAATCATACAGTTGTAGCACAAGGTGATATGTGTTTTCATGAAGATAAGGATATCAAGGTCCAGACTGGGAAGCCTAACTTAGCCTGGGAATGGTTCTTGAGAAATAATGTTTGAGTTGAGATTGTATGAATGAGGTTAGTAAACCCAGCTGAAAAGGAAAGGCAAAGACCTTGTAGATGAAGGAAACACATGTGTGAAGTCAGCTGGCTTTGCAATAGAGCAGTGTTGTGTCCCATGGGATGTGGCTCTTGAGTCAGACTCTGGGCATGTGCATCTGGAACTGCTTAAACCTGGACTTGCTGATGCGTTTCTTTGGGCCTCAGTCTCCTTATCTATAACATGGGAATGGCAGTCACTCATGAGGGGATGTGAGAATGCAAGAGCCTACAGTCTTGAAAGGCTTCAATATGATGCCCAGAACATGGTAAGGAAGCATTCTGAAAGTGTTATCAATTACATAAATTCATATAATATAAAGCTACTTAAGTAAACACACTGCAATTATTGAAGGAGGAGCCTGGGCAGATTAAATCCAACTGCAACTGTATATTCAAGGGTAAGAAAGTAACTTTGGCAGTGGAAATTAAGCCTCCTTCAGCATTTTCTCTATTTGTCTCACCTGTATGTGTCAGGTCCATGACGGGTGGCCTTTCTTCCCTTGCCTTCTGTGCCCGATGCTGCATGCATCAGGCTAGCTGGTAAAATGAAACTGATGTGAGAGCAGAAGGCAGAGTTGGAAAGTCATGGCAGTTATGTCGTCCGTGCCTGTGCCCCTGGGGGAGGAAATGCAGTGATGAGTAATTGAGCCAGTTTTCCCTTGAAACCTCCAAGGGGTGAGAGGGATGAACCTTCAGTTCAGTGTGTTCTTCACCAACTGCCCTGAGAGCCTCACCTGCTGACTCCCTGTCTTGTTGTGGGTGAAATCTGCTATCCCAAGTGTTGACGTTGTGCCAGACCCTGATCTAGGTATGGAGAATAGAGAAAAGAAGTCCTCTCTTCCAGGCGCCCTACACTCAGTGAGAAAAAAGACGCATCGACACTAGTAGCCCAGTGCTGCCACGAGGGAGACCAAGGAAGGAATCCCCAACACTCTGTCTCTCAAATATTTCATTGGCTTATTCAGGCCAGTTTTCCCTAAAACAGTGCTCCCTTTCCCACCCCCATCGTTTCGACACCAGGGACTGATTTTGTGAAAGACGATTTTCCCATGGACTCAGGGTGAGAGGATGGTTTGGGGATGATTCAAGCACATTGCATCTATTATGCACTTTATTTCTAATTTAATGCCACTGCTGACCTGACAGTAGGTACCAATCTGTGGCCCAGAGGCTGGGGACCCCTTAAAGTATAATAGGCCCCCTCTAAGGGTGTTTGTCTCATGGACACCTTTGTTGGTCAATGGCTAGTTTTTCTGGCTGCAGATGGGAGATGGCTTCGATGAATTTGAGGAACCTTCGTTCTCCTTGTGGAGGTTTGAGGAACCTTTAACCTCTTCATCCCCCTCAAGCACTTCCCCCTGCTCCTCTCCCCACTGCCAAACTCCTCTGCAGATACAGAGTGCAATGAAATTACCTCATGTTTGTGTACTTCTCAAACTTAAGGTGTTTTCTCTCCCATGGCCTTGAGAAGGATTATACTTCTCATTTTTCAGCTGAGGAAATTTCAGTTTAAAGAGTATTTGTGACTCATAAGGATCCTAATGTCAATAATTGTTTGAGCTGGGATTCAAACTCAGGTTTCCATGTTGTCCTTTCCCACCTGTGGCCCTCAGACTTGTTGTATTTATTCTCTGGCCACAGGGAAAGTACGATACATCCCCCTTTCTCTACTGTGTCCAAAGGTTTCGACATATGGGTCAGAACATTATCCCAGCTCTTGCCTAAGTTTCTCATGGGAGAGAGCTGGGCCAAAAGCAAATTTGAAAAACTCAGTGATGATAATTACAAATGAAAACCATCATAGTGACTTAACAATGTCCTTGGCAGTGTTCAGACCCTCATATTTGCATATATAGCAGAAAGGAAGGAAAAATCTGTTTCCCAAAATCATCCTGGGGAAAACTGGGAAGCATAATGGGTTCAGAGCAATCTCCACTTGCCAGGGAAATTCATGGAAACCAGTGTTGCTCAAACCATTAGTGGTGTTAGTCTCTCAGTTGTGTCCAACTCTTTGTGACCCCATGGACCAAAGTCCTCCAGGTTCCTCTGTCCATGCAATTCTCCAGGCAAGAATGCTAGAGGAGGTTGTCATTCCTTTCTCTAGGGGATCTTCCAGACCCAGGGATAGAGAACCCAGTTCTCCTATATTGCAGGCAGATTCTTTACCATTTGAGTTGCAGGAAAGCTCAAACCATTAGGTGCCCATGAATATCTTTTGGATACTATTAAAATGCACATTCTGTTTTAGTAGGTTTGGGTGAATGTAAAAGTCTGCATTTTTAGTAACCATCTCATGATACTAAGTCTGTGGGTCCAGGACACAATATGTATGTATGATAGTATGGATTTAAACCATTGACTTTTAAACTTATCTTAAATTTTGGGAGCTTAGTCCTGAAACCTGAGTCCTAACTCTAGGTATTCTAACTTAATTGATCTGAGACGTGTCCTGGACAGGAGGGTTTTAAGAAGTCTTTCAGTTGGTTGTAAGGTACACTAAAATTTGATTTAAATTCTCTGGGGGGGGAATATCCCCAACTATGACATGATTCCAATAATATATAGCTATCTTACAGAGATAGTAAGAGATAGATTATATAGCAAATATTACACCTGGCTTATAGAAAAGGTTCAGTGAAGTAAGTGAGGGTTTGTCTATTTCCTTTCCAAATTTTCTGATGGCAGAGGTGAATTTTGTCTTCTGAAAATTTTTCCTCACTATAATCAACATTCTTATCCTCCTGAGTGCTGTAAAATATAAGAGAGAAGGTGGCTTTCAATTAGACTTCCAGATTTGGTAAGGATTTTTCTTTTTTTTTGGTGGCTTATTTAATTTTTCCATTTTTTGGTAGCTTATTTAATTTTTCCATTTTTTGATGGCTTACTTGATACACTTTCTCTAGAATGTTTTAAAGAGATTCTCTTCAATTATTTATTTAAGAAATATAGCAATGAAATGACTGTCTGTTGCATCAGGAACTGTGCTGTGCTATGAGAACCCAATACTGAGTAAGACTAGTATGGTTCCTGCTGTTGAGGACTTTGTTGATGAGGAGCTATAGAGAGAACCAGGGGTGGACAGTCACGTGCTGTGCATTTAAGGATAGGGCAAGCATGAGAGTAGACAGCAGGGGATTAGGTGAGGCCAGGAGTCAGAAGGCCTTTCTTGAGGAGCTCAGAACAACGATAGGAATTAGCCAAGTAAAAGAGAGTGAAATGAGCATTCTGGGAAGAAGGAAAACCATGGGCAAACACCTGGTAGCAAGGCTGAGCACAGAAAGTTTGAGGAACTGGGAGAAGTTCAAGGTCACTTTGAGCAGAGAATGTAAGAGGTGGGAGGTGGGTATGAAGGCATGAAGCTGAAGAGAAAGGCAGGCTCTGGAAAGAGACAGAACTGGTTTGGAAAGCTTGGATTTTAGGAAGTCTAGATTCATGGTGATTGGTGCATGAATGTTGAAATATGGGTGTTCATAGACCAGGGCTTGAATCCCAGCTCTACCACCCCTGGCCTGTGTGATATTGACCACACTACTGTGTCTCAGAGTCTCCATGTCATTGTTCTCTGCAACGAGAGGGTAATAATGTCGCCTTCTGAGGGGTTCTAGCCTCTTTCAGTTGGTTGTAAGGTACACTAAAATTTGATTTAAATTCTCTGGGGGGGGAATATCCCCAACTATGACATGATTCCAATAATATATAGCTATCTTACAGAGATAGTAAGAGATAGATTATATAGCAAATATTACACCTGGCTTATAGAAAAGGTTCAGTGAAGTAAGTGAGGGTTTGTCTATTTCCTTTCCAAATTTTCTGATGGCAGAGGTGAATTTTGTCTTCTGAAAATTTTTCCTCACTATAATCAACATTCTTATCCTCCTGAGTGCTGTAAAATATAAGAGAGAAGGTGGCTTTCAATTAGACTTCCAGATTTGGTAAGGATTTTTCTTTTTTTTTGGTGGCTTATTTAATTTTTCCATTTTTTGGTAGCTTATTTAATTTTTCCATTTTTTGATGGCTTACTTGATACACTTTCTCTAGAATGTTTTAAAGAGATTCTCTTCAATTATTTATTTAAGAAATATAGCAATGAAATGACTGTCTGTTGCATCAGGAACTGTGCTGTGCTATGAGAACCCAATACTGAGTAAGACTAGTATGGTTCCTGCTGTTGAGGACTTTGTTGATGAGGAGCTATAGAGAGAACCAGGGGTGGACAGTCACGTGCTGTGCATTTAAGGATAGGGCAAGCATGAGAGTAGACAGCAGGGGATTAGGTGAGGCCAGGAGTCAGAAGGCCTTTCTTGAGGAGCTCAGAACAACGATAGGAATTAGCCAAGTAAAAGAGAGTGAAATGAGCATTCTGGGAAGAAGGAAAACCATGGGCAAACACCTGGTAGCAAGGCTGAGCACAGAAAGTTTGAGGAACTGGGAGAAGTTCAAGGTCACTTTGAGCAGAGAATGTAAGAGGTGGGAGGTGGGTATGAAGGCATGAAGCTGAAGAGAAAGGCAGGCTCTGGAAAGAGACAGAACTGGTTTGGAAAGCTTGGATTTTAGGAAGTCTAGATTCATGGTGATTGGTGCATGAATGTTGAAATATGGGTGTTCATAGACCAGGGCTTGAATCCCAGCTCTACCACCCCTGGCCTGTGTGATATTGACCACACTACTGTGTCTCAGAGTCTCCATGTCATTGTTCTCTGCAACGAGAGGGTAATAATGTCTCCTTCTGAGGGCTGATGTGAGGACTGAATGAGTGAGTTCGTCTCAAGTGCATAACACGTAAAAGCGTGATAAGAGATCATTGTTACTACCAATTCCAAGAACAACGAGAAGTTGTTATTCTGTCTGGAGGTGTGATTTATAAGGAGTGTAACAGGGATGTGAGTTGGGAGGTGATGAGAATAGTGTTTGTGAGATGATGGTGGCTGGGACCAGAGGACCAGATAAACTGGGGGGATCAGAAAGAAGGATCATGGGAGTCTCTGGTAGTCCTTGGGATTTGGAGCTTGGGGAGGGTGACAAGCATGAGGTGTGTATCATGAGGTTGGTTGTGTACATGTTGACACGGTATCCATCAGGGATCAGTTGAAAGGAGCAGACTTCACTCCAGCTTGTTTAGCAGGGAGGCATTTATCCCAGTGTATTAAATGGGTTGGGCTTCACAGTTGGTTCTAGGGGTGAAGAACCTGCCTGCCAATGCAGGAGATGTAAGAGATATAGCTTCAATTGCTGGGCTTGGACAATCCCCTGGAGAAGGGCATAGTAAACTACTCCAGTATTCTTGCCTGGAGAATCCATGGACAGAGGAGCCTGGAGGCTACATTCTGCAGGGTTGGGAAGAGTCAGACACATCTGAAGCAACTTAGCTTCATACATTAAACAGCTTACAGAATCCTTGAGAGGGCCGAGGAAACAGAATCCAGGTGAGCTCTCAGAAACAACCTCTAACACTGTCTCTAGGACCTGAGCCGCTGTGGTCGCTGCTGTGTCTTCCACAGTCAGGAAGGTGTCCCCTCAACAGCTACAACACCACTGTTTCAAACAGGAAACCACCCCCAATAAGGAAGCTGCTGCTATGGCCAGCTCTAGAGCCAGTGAATCTGCAATAGACCGTGTCAGCAGAATGGAGGCTCCTCTCCCGACACCCAGTCTCGCTACGTCTACGAAGCTGAACACTGGAACCTCTGCAACTGCAGCCCAGAAGAACCACAGGCCTCCACACCTGTGCTTGCCAAGTGAATGGACCAACAGTCCAGAACTGAAGACCAGACTATTCTAAAGCCCGAGCTGCGATGGTATAAGGAAAGTCTACTTCTAGATATCCCACCTGTGGGGCAGGGAAAGGCAGGCTTGAACAGTTGTGGGATGTGACTCATGACAGCATCATAAAATCAATTCTGGTGATCACAACAATTTTTTTCCTTAGTCACAGATAAGGGTATTATTTAATGAAATGCTTGCTTTAGGGGTGTGTGTGTGTGTGTGTGTGTGTGTGTGTCTGTTGTGTTTGTGTGCATGCACTCATACAGTTGTTTGCAAAGTAGAGTGTTTTTTTTTTTTTTTCCTCTCTTGATCATGGTAAAAAAACAAAACAAAACTCGAGAGCCACTCTACTAGTTTAGTTCAGCCTTCCATGGCAAGGTCTCAGAGAGAACTAGAACACAATAGCTACTGAATGTATGGGGCTGGATTCCAGGAAAAGAGCCAAACTAAAGGTAGAGATGAAGCTGTCATTGGTAAGAAGAGGTCATTTGGAGACAAGGAGTTGATTAAGTCATCCAAGGGAGATGGTGTGGAGTGTGAAGGAAAAAAGAGAACTGAGCCCAAGGAGTGCAGATGTTTGATCTTGGGAGGAGAAATTTCTTTCTGGGGTTGTGCTCATTCTTCTTGCAGTCTGGAATTTTTCATTGATTCTTCAGAGAGAGATCTGGTTGGGGCGGGCGATGGCGGGTAGCTGAGCGCTTTGGAAAGGCTTGTTCCAAGCACATGTTAACTGGAGCTGATCGTGCCGCAGTCTGGCAGAGCCATGGCACACGCCACTGGTGTCTGGCCTGGGGCCTGGCACCACACTGGCATTCAGTGTGGGATAGTTGTACAGAGCAGGGAGGTTCTTAGGAAAGACAGAAATGGCTTTTTAGAGTCTAAGGATCCAGCTCATGAGTTGTGACCACAGAGGGGTCTGAACCCTCACTGGTTAAGGTTAACTCGATAGCTTTAGCCTACGATTCCTAACTTTTAAGGAGGATTTTTTGCTGTGTTGAAAAATGGCAACAATGGATGGGAACTACGCAGGAAGATTCTTATTGCAGGAAAATCAGAGGGCAAGATATGTGCTCATCTATAGGAGAATGAGTGTGCTCTGGTGTGTTCAAACAATGAAATAGTAGAATAGTTAAATGAAGGAGCCAGATCTATGTGTGTCTGTCTAGATAAATCTCAGAAACGTAACGTTATTTGAAGAATTTCAAGTCACAACATGTCCTATAGGTAGGATATCATTTATTGAAAATTGTAAAAGCACAGAAAATTGTCTATATATTCTTATAGGAAAACAAATATAAAATTATATAAGTAAAATTATGTAAGTGTTAGCTGCTCAGTTCAGTCATGTCCAACTTTTTGAGATCCCACGAACTGTAGCCTGTCATGTTCCTCTTTCCTCTTTCCAAGGAGTTCTCCAGGCAGGAATATTGGAGTGGGTTGCCATTCCCTTCTCCATGAGATCTTTCCTACCCAGAGGTCAAACCCCAGTCTCCAGCATTGCAGGCAGATTCTTTACAATCTGAGCCACCAAGTGAAGGGGATGTTCAAACTCCCAGGGTGTAGTTACCTCTGGAGAGAGCACAGGGAAGTGGACAGAGGAGGAGACTTTAACTTTACCTGTGTTTTTTATTCTTTAAAAGAAGCAGAAGCAAATATAGCAAAATATTCATAGTTATTAAATATACTGACGAGCTATGGGAGAAATATTACTTTCTGTTCTTTTCATAATTAAAAATAAATACAAGAGTATATAAATTTTGCAGTGCCCAGAGTAAAAATCAGGCTTTTTCTCCTGACCCCAGGTTAACTGGATGACCTGTTACACAATTATTAGGGGAAAGTGTATATACACACACATCTGTGAATATACAGTATATATATATGTACATGCATATACACATACCTACTTACACACACACACACACACATATATATATACACACCTATCTGTATATCTGTAACCTCAAATTAAAACAAGATTTTAATTTTTTATTGTAAAATATTGCCCATATCATATATTTGTTCGGTTTCTGAGAGACAGAACAGTTATATTATGGGACCCTAAACTTGTTCTGTGATCTGACCATGTACAAAATCTACAGACCATCTGTGTCTCACATTAGAATGATGACGCTGGATTGTTTTGAGAGGGTTAGGGAGAAGAGGAGGAATCCCTGAGGGTTGGGACCTGCTGTAGGGCAAGGTTGGAAGGATGTGACCTGAAGAATTATGGAAGGGCTACAGGGGGGACCGGAAGGGCCTGGTGGAGGGGAGGGAGTTATGGGGTCAGGAGACTGGGTTCAGGTCCCTCATGAAGGAGCCATTTGATAAATCTCAGAAACGTAACTTTTTGTTTCAACAACATGTCCTATAGGTAGGATATCATTTATTGAAAATTGTAAAAGCACAGAAAATTGTCTATATATTCTTATAGGAAAACAAATATAAAATTATATAAGTAAAATTATGTAAGTGTTAGCTGCTCAGTTCAGTCATGTCCAACTTTTTGAGATCCCACGAACTGTAGCCTGTCATGTTCCTCTTTCCTCTTTCCAAGGAGTTCTCCAGGCAGGAATATTGGAGTGGGTTGCCATTCCCTTCTCCATGAGATCTTTCCTACCCAGAGGTCAAACCCCAGTCTCCAGCATTGCAGGCAGATTCTTTACAATCTGAGCCACCAAGTGAAGGGGATGTTCAAACTCCCAGGGTGTAGTTACCTCTGGAGAGAGCACAGGGAAGTGGACAGAGGAGGAGACTTTAACTTTACCTGTGTTTTTTATTCTTTAAAAGAAGCAGAAGCAAATATAGCAAAATATTCATAGTTATTAAATATACTGACGAGCTATGGGAGAAATATTACTTTCTGTTCTTTTCATAATTAAAAATAAATACAAGAGTATATAAATTTTGCAGTGCCCAGAGTAAAAATCAGGCTTTTTCTCCTGACCCCAGGTTAACTGGATGACCTGTTACACAATTATTAGGGGAAAGTGTATATACACACACATCTGTGAATATACAGTATATATATATGTACATGCATATACACATACCTACTTACACACACACACACACATATATATATACACACCTATCTGTATATCTGTAACCTCAAATTAAAACAAGATTTTAATTTTTTATTGTAAAATATTGCCCATATCATATATTTGTTCGGTTTCTGAGAGACAGAACAGTTATATTATGGGACCCTAAACTTGTTCTGTGATCTGACCATGTACAAAATCTACAGACCATCTGTGTCTCACATTAGAATGATGACGCTGGATTGTTTTGAGAGGGTTAGGGAGAAGAGGAGGAATCCCTGAGGGTTGGGACCTGCTGTAGGGCAAGGTTGGAAGGATGTGACCTGAAGAATTATGGAAGGGCTACAGGGGGGACCGGAAGGGCCTGGTGGAGGGGAGGGAGTTATGGGGTCAGGAGACTGGGTTCAGGTCCCCACTCAGCTGCCAACCATGTGTGAGAACTTCAGTTTCTGCTCTGTATTGGGCTTCTGTTCCAACACTGGCTCAGCTGACCTCTTAGAATCATTCCAGAGATGATTTCTCTATGCTCTTAACTTCAAGGCTACGTCCTCCAGACCCAGGACAATCAGTGGTGTTCCAGGGATTCCAGAAGCCTCCCTTGTTTGGTGAATCCTGTCCAGTTTCCTCAGCACTCCTGTCTTTACAGCCTGATTATATCAGCTCCCCTGGTGGTACTGGGCCCTTCTCCCAGCCAAGCGTTGTGTCACGTGGGGATTCTGAGAAAGAACTGGGTAAGGAAGGTCCAGGAGGCAGCCGTGTTCGATGAGAAATGAGTTGAAGTAAAAGTCATGAAATGCAGAGAAAGACAGTCCTGTGAATTTTCCCAAGGGCGGGAATATATTTATACTTGTTATTATTCATTAACTCACCCGTCATCCTCCTCTCCAAGTTTTACAAGTATATTGTGTGTGTGTGTGTGCGTGTGAGTGTGTGTCAGCTGGGAAAGGACAGAATGAGTAAACTCTAGATGAATTTTTACTAAAGAGGTGTATGCTTCAGTCAGTCTGGGCTCCCAGTTTGAAAAATGACTTGCTTTACTTGTGTAGATGGTGCCATTTGCTCAAAGCATTTGCAGGGTGTTGGTAACCTTTAGGGAACAACAGAATTTCATTTTAAGTTTCCATCCCTATGGGTTGCCATTCCCTTCTCCAGGGCATCTTCCCACCCAGGGATCAAACCCGGGTCTCCTGCATGGCAGGCAGATTCTTTACCATCTGAGCCACCAGGGAATCCATATTATCCCTACACTGAGTTATTAGTGATTATTCTCTTATACTTGTTTGTCTTGCTACTGGATCTCTTTAAATCGTGTGTTGTCCCCCCACCTCCCCCCGTGTCCTCAGATGTTGGCTTTCAGGGCATTGCTTGACAGATGCTGAGATTAGGAATCCCTCAAGAGGTAGAAGTCAGGAAACTGCCCTGGAGGGTTGGTAGAAAATGCAAATGGAAACTTTATCAAGTTAGAATATGAGAGGGTAAAAACTTTGCTTAGTTCACATATGCACTCTAAGCAGGATTCATTTGTCCCACAGAGTTAGGCTGTAAATGCCAGAGGCCCCCTTATTCTGCGGCTTTGGGTCCTCAAAACTTGTCTTTGTTTTTTCACCATGGACCGCTTGGTTTGCTGACTTCAACACCTCTTCCAATGCCCACTCCTCCCAAAGAATCTACTCTAGAAAGTGTTAAATAGAAATGCAGACTTCACTGAATGTTTCATAGTGGAGACCTAGGAAGTGGTCAACATAACGCCTGGCTCTACAAATTACTTAAATCTTTCCCTCAGCCACGTTTGTTCTCCCAGGTCTCTCTCATCCATACCACCATGGCTGTTCTTTTTTCCCTCTTATTTTAAGTCGTTGCTCGTCCTTCTCTGACCAATTTTCCTGAGTTCCTACTCCTTTCTCTTCTCTCCAGCTCGTTGAAAAATACACAAGTTTTACTCCATTCTTTTACACAGCAGTTAAGGTTTTCCTTTTCCTTCTGAAACATAACTTCATGAGCTTATATTTCAAGTCAGTGGTCCTTCCCTCAAACAAACAAGGTGCTCCTTTGAGGATGGACAAATATAATCGTAGATGTAAATGTAAAGGTTGAAAGGTCATGAACATCCAGATCAGGAGGGGAGGTGGCCATTGCTCAGTAGTCCTCACCATTTTCAGAGTCATTGCTGTCTGTCAACAACATGGTGGGGCCTTAAAAACCCTCCATAGAAATGGCTTCCTGAAGAGGTATTTGAAGCAGGAAAGGAGTTCTCTTGGGATACGGCAGCCGTTCATCTCCGGCCAAATGGCTGATCCCCATGACTGCTGTATGTTGACTGAGTGCTTGCCGAACTCACGGCACTTTCCTGACAGGGAACAAACGCTGTCTGTTGTTGACTTATTCTCAGTCTTAGTGCTTGTGGTGTTGAGCCTGGTCAGGTGGTTTTCCAAAGACCCAGAAGGTATTAGATTCAGGATGATCAGGTTTGCACACTTTAGATCTTACCATTCACTCCATTTGTCAAGGTGTCCTGAACCTCGTTCGTAAATCCTGATGCTGCCGAGGGGCCGTGCAGCCAGATGCTAATAGTGCCATCAGTTTGACGCCAATGTGGGGGCCTTGCCTTTGGTTAGGGGCTTCGCGAACAACACCTGGAACCTTGGTGTGATGACAGCCTGATCTTCTGAGATAAAGGAGAATTTGGGGAGATTCAAACTCAGCCTCTTGACTTTCCTGGCATGGACTCTGAGTTCCAGGGAAGGGAAAGGGCTAGCTCCAGGTCACACAGTGAGTCAGTGGCTGGGCTGGGTCTCGCTCCATCCCTTCGGGTTCCAACTTGCGGCTCTGTCCACCACACCACATAGCATCCTTGCCTTCTCTCTGGAAGATACTTAACTCAGAAGTCTCTCTTTTTTTTAACACATATTTTCACTCTCCCCCCCCCCCCATCATGCCTCTTTTATTTATATTTATTTTCATCCACCTTTTTATTCTTTGGCCTGTGTGGGCTTCCTGTTGCAGTGGCCTCTGTCACTGCAGAGCCCCGGCTCTGGACCCATGTGCTCCAGACCGCTGGTTTGCAATTGGACACACCGGTCCAGCTGCTCTGCGGCATGTGGGATCTTCCCGGGCCAGGGATCAAGCTGGCACCCCTTGCACTGCAAGTCGGACTCTTTACCCACTGGACCACCAGGGAAGCCCCAGAAGTCTCCTTTTTAACCCAGAGGTTCATCTTCCCAGAAGACAGAAGTGTACTATTGAATTCCCTTTGTGTTTTTCAGTCTTGGCCTAAAGTTTTATTTTTTTCCCCAAGTGTCTGGAAGGATGAAGCACTGTGTGGTAGGGAGTTGCTTTGTTCCTGAAGGCCAGGAGGGATGGTTCAGTCTGAACTACTGTATAAGAAGATGGACAAGACATTCTCGAGAGGAAAGGTGTTAGTATCCACATACTGCTGTATGTTGACTGAGTGCTTGCCGAACTCACGGCACTTTCCTGACAGGGAACAAACGCTGTCTGTTGTTGACTTATTCTCAGTCTTAGTGCTTGTGGTGTTGAGCCTGGTCAGGTGGTTTTCCAAAGACCCAGAAGGTATTAGATTCAGGATGATCAGGTTTGCACACTTTAGATCTTACCATTCACTCCATTTGTCAAGGTGTCCTGAACCTCGTTCAGAATCCTGATGCTGCCGAGGGGCCGTGCAGCCAGATGCTAATAGTGCCATCAGTTTGACGCCAATGTGGGGGCCTTGCCTTTGGTTAGGGGCTTCGCGAACAACACCTGGAACCTTGGTGTGATGACAGCCTGATCTTCTGAGATAAAGGAGAATTTGGGAGATTCAAACTCAGCCTCTTGACTTTCCTGGCATGGACTCTGAGTTCCAGGGAAGGGAAAGGGCTAGCTCCAGGTCACACAGTGAGTCAGTGGCTGGGCTGGGTCTCGCTCCATCCCTTCGGGTTCCAACTTGCGGCTCTGTCCACCACACCACATAGCATCCTTGCCTTCTCTCTGGAAGATACTTAACTCAGAAGTCTCTCTTTTTTTTAACACATATTTTCCCTCTCCCCCCCCCCCCATCATGCCTCTTTTATTTATATTTATTTTCATCCACCTTTTTATTCTTTGGCCTGTGTGGGCTTCCTGTTGCAGTGGCCTCTGTCACTGCAGAGCCCCGGCTCTGGACCCATGTGCTCCAGACCGCTGGTTTGCAATTGGACACACCGGTCCAGCTGCTCTGCGGCATGTGGGATCTTCCCGGGCCAGGGATCAAGCTGGCACCCCTTGCACTGCAAGTCGGACTCTTTACCCACTGGACCACCAGGGAAGCCCCAGAAGTCTCCTTTTTAACCCAGAGGTTCATCTTCCCAGAAGACAGAAGTGTACTATTGAATTCCCTTTGTGTTTTTCAGTCTTGGCCTAAAGTTTTATTTTTTTCCCCAAGTGTCTGGAAGGATGAAGCACTGTGTGGTAGGGAGTTGCTTTGTTCCTGAAGGCCAGGAGGGATGGTTCAGTCTGAACTACTGTATAAGAAGATGGACAAGACATTCTCGAGAGGAAAGGTGTTAGTATCCACATACTGAAATTTATCCACCTCGACTGAGATGGTGGTGTTGACCTGGAGGTGCTCCAGCAAGAACTGAGAGAGGTTCTGGTATATGCTTTTGGTTTGTACTCCAGACTCACACACTGTCACCAGGGTCTGCTTTTTGACATCTTTGTTGATGAGGAGCTCCAATTTCAGGTCAACGGAATGTTCTGGGCATTTCACAAGAAACTGCAGCTGGCAAATGATGAAGTACCAACCTGGGAACTGGATCACCAGGTTCCCATCCTGATACCTGACTCCATGGATGATGCCATCTTTGTTCCAAGACAACTTGGTTTTGTTTATATGCTTTGACACTGGAAGGAGAAGGAAAAAGGACCTCAGAGTTATTAGGCAAATTTCAGATAACAGCCTGGCAAATTTGAAGTCTTTATTCAAGCTTCCCCGTTCAAGCCCTGTGTTCTCTGTAATAGTGCCTGCTGGTTCAACCATCTGGCATATCTTCCATGTTACTTCTAGGCATTGCTGACTGTTCAAGGTACAGGCGCAAACCCACCCCTCTGCGTTTTCTCTAATGCATAAAGCTGGAGAGTCAGAACACACACCGCATTAGCCATTTACCTCCTACCAAACTCTTTTCTACTTCATCATGGTATCATTCTGTTATTATTACAAGTTATTATTTTCCCTTTTCAGGCTATAAGCTGCTGAACTGTATTCCTCATAAATTTTGGACATGCTTCAATCAATCGATGAACATTTGATCGACAGGGGACTACTCTTGAGTAGGCATTGCACTACGTATCAGAGACAAAACATACAGTTTTGTTCAGTTAGTAACCAATTCGGGCATCAAGAGCTCCAGGAGAATCTCAGTCTGTCCTTTCCCACTAAGATATATCCCTTAACTAGTCATTGTCTGGATTTTAAAATGTCTTCCTCTCTTTAAAAGGGCAGCCAGACTTCATGAGGTAGGCCACTTCAAGTTCACATTAAGGGAGTCTTCCCAGCTGGGATTTATAGAGGAGCAAAAAATTCGCAGATCCTCTACGCAGACATGTCAGTGTCTAAAGCCAAGTCTCAGGGTCCTAATAAGTGAAAATCAGTCCCGACGGGTCCAGGTGTCTTTCAGAATTGGGAAGCTGGCATGTTCATTTTAATTGCCTCCCCTTAAACCTTGTTGCAATTCAACTGAAGAATGAGAACTAATCTCACTGCAAAATTGAATTTTTAAAATGAACAGATTGGCTATTTCTGAGACTCTTGGCCATCTCGTCTATACCTCATCTCTCTTAGCGTAAATGCCTCTTATTATTTCGTCTGTAAGGGGCCTCTTACCTGAAGCATGCTGCAATATGCAGGCAGGGCCTGTGCCAACACGGTCATTGAAGCTGTCAGTCTGGGCACCAGGCAGTTTTGTGACTGTCTTTTGAATGACTTGGTAGAGGCAGAGGTTAAGAGCCTGCTTCCCGCGCACAATGAGGACAGTTCCCCTGGCCTGCAGCCCACAGATGGATGAATGAAGAGGGGTTAGGGGTGGGACACAAATGCTCTCACAGGCCAGGGAGGCCAACGACGTTGAAGAAGCAGGAACCTTGTATCTTTTGAGAGTAATGTGTCCCCTTTCCCCCTAAGCCATTTAAATTCAAGTTATAAAAAACAGTATCATGCTGGCTAAACAAAATACACATGCAGGTCACGTTTGGCCATCGGTCTCTGCTTGTGACCTCTGGCTTAGAAATCTAAGAAAGGCCACAGGAGGTGGCCCTCCTATGGTTGGGGTTCCTGGTTTTGGGTACTGACCTTGGAGGTAGGCCCATGACTTCTTGAATGGAGCCTTTTCCAGGATACATGAGATGTCCTCTGAGCAGTTTCCTGAAACAAGGAGACCACACATTAAAGACCTCCCTCTGCTCTGGGAACTGAACACATGAGATCTTTCCCCATGACTCTTCAATGGAGACCATCACTGTTCTGTTTCCATTTGGGGAACAAAAGGAAAACCTGTTTATTTCTCATCTTGCCATCAAGAACCTTAGGAGTATTTTTTTCAACTTGGATGTTTCCATTTGGGCTTTTACAAAAGATTGTGGAAATTGGAGGAAGGGAAACAAACAGGGCCATCCTTCCTGTGTGTACCAGGTGTCATTCTTGTCACTCAGTGGATCTTTGCAACAACTCTGTGAGACAGGGCTGAATAAGTCCCTTTGAGAGATGGGAAAAAATCGAGAGGACCAGTCAGATTAAGTGCATTGTCCTGCATCACTCAGCCAGGCAGTAGTGGTCAGAACACTAAGGCTTGGTAGTAATTATTGCCATCCTTCCTCAAAGAGTGTACTTCTGTGTATTTCTGCTGGTCAGAATCTCAGAATAGCTCTGCGAGGCAAATCCGGATGCCTAGACATGGTCAGCAGTACCAGGCTCGTGGCAGCTGTAAGGGGCCTCTTACCTGAAGCATGCTGCAATATGCAGGCAGGGCCTGTGCCAACACGGTCATTGAAGCTGTCAGTCTGGGCACCAGGCAGTTTTGTGACTGTCTTTTGAATGACTTGGTAGAGGCAGAGGTTAAGAGCCTGCTTCCCGCGCACAATGAGGACAGTTCCCCTGGCCTGCAGCCCACAGATGGATGAATGAAGAGGGGTTAGGGGTGGGACACAAATGCTCTCACAGGCCAGGGAGGCCAACGACGTTGAAGAAGCAGGAACCTTGTATCTTTTGAGAGTAATGTGTCCCCTTTCCCCCTAAGCCATTTAAATTCAAGTTATAAAAAACAGTATCATGCTGGCTAAACAAAATACACATGCAGGTCACGTTTGGCCATCGGTCTCTGCTTGTGACCTCTGGCTTAGAAATCTAAGAAAGGCCACAGGAGGTGGCCCTCCTATGGTTGGGGTTCCTGGTTTTGGGTACTGACCTTGGAGGTAGGCCCATGACTTCTTGAATGGAGCCTTTTCCAGGATACATGAGATGTCCTCTGAGCAGTTTCCTGAAACAAGGAGACCACACATTAAAGACCTCCCTCTGCTCTGGGAACTGAACACATGAGATCTTTCCCCATGACTCTTCAATGGAGACCATCACTGTTCTGTTTCCATTTGGGGAACAAAAGGAAAACCTGTTTATTTCTCATCTTGCCATCAAGAACCTTAGGAGTATTTTTTTCAACTTGGATGTTTCCATTTGGGCTTTTACAAAAGATTGTGGAAATTGGAGGAAGGGAAACAAACAGGGCCATCCTTCCTGTGTGTACCAGGTGTCATTCTTGTCACTCAGTGGATCTTTGCAACAACTCTGTGAGACAGGGCTGAATAAGTCCCTTTGAGAGATGGGAAAAAATCGAGAGGACCAGTCAGATTAAGTGCATTGTCCTGCATCACTCAGCCAGGCAGTAGTGGTCAGAACACTAAGGCTTGGTAGTAATTATTGCCATCCTTCCTCAAAGAGTGTACTTCTGTGTATTTCTGCTGGTCAGAATCTCAGAATAGCTCTGCGAGGCAAATCCGGATGCCTAGACATGGTCAGCAGTACCAGGTCATGCAAGTGGGTGGAAACCCTGAGATCCACCCCATGCGTATCAAATTCTAGAGACCAGGCTTCTGTCTCAAGGCCATTTTGCCAGACAGAGGAGATAAACACATTGCAGTGTTCATTTTTAAGAGGATATAAGATCAAACAGACCTAAGCAGGGAGCCTGCTATCTTGAACTTCACTAGCATGGAGGAAAGACAATATTTATGTCACTGTGGAATTTAAGAAATAAAAATGTTTTAAATGTATTCCTTGGTGATGGCTGCTTAGCTTCAAATTATAATAACTATTTTGTATGCCACGATCCAAGCTATCCATTTCCTGAAAAAATGACTCATGAATTCAACTTATATTCTGGGTAATTTTTCTTCTCTTTGGATCTTGGTTTCCCTAATCTATAAAACTGGGAGATCTAAGATCTGATAGTGACATCTATTTGATGGTGTCGCCAGAGATGACCATGCATTCCAGGTGTCAGAGACAAGGCAGCCATTCAGTCTGAATGGCCACGTCCTGGTAGGCGTGCCCACGTGGTCCTCTCAGTCCCCACCTGTGAAAAATCCCTCCTGCTCTTTTTTACAGCAGAATGGGGGAAGCCCTGCAGTGGTGGAAAGCTAAATGAAGAGTCTCCCCTCCTGTGTGAACAAGCTCACTGCTAGAAGCACCCCCGGCCGAAGCTGGGGTCGGTTTTCATCCTGATCTCCCCTTGAGGCATGAAGACACTCCACAGGCTTCTTGAGTAAGGAGGGCTAGAAGACCCGCTGCCCTTTTGGTCCCATCGCTCACTCATCCTGCAGCTAGAGCTCTTGCTCTGCCTGCAGCCCACAGTCTTGGGGTATGCACAGTCTCAAAAATGAGGCAACGAGGGCTCTTTGCTCTTTTCTTTGGCTTTGTCACATGGCTTGTGGGATCTCAGTTCCCTGAACCTGGACCAAGGCAGTGAGAGCCTGGAATCCCTAAGCACTAGGCCACCAGGGAACTCCTGGCTTTGTCACATGGCTTGTGGGATCTCAGTTCCCTGACTGGACCAAGCTTCTGTGTATTTCTGCTGGTCAGAATCTCAGAATAGCTCTGCGAGGCAAATCCGGATGCCTAGACATGGTCAGCAGTACCAGGTCATGCAAGTGGGTGGAAACCCTGAGATCCACCCCATGCGTATCAAATTCTAGAGACCAGGCTTCTGTCTCAAGGCCATTTTGCCAGACAGAGGAGATAAACACATTGCAGTGTTCATTTTTAAGAGGATATAAGATCAAACAGACCTAAGCAGGGAGCCTGCTATCTTGAACTTCACTAGCATGGAGGAAAGACAATATTTATGTCACTGTGGAATTTAAGAAATAAAAATGTTTTAAATGTATTCCTTGGTGATGGCTGCTTAGCTTCAAATTATAATAACTATTTTGTATGCCACGATCCAAGCTATCCATTTCCTGAAAAAATGACTCATGAATTCAACTTATATTCTGGGTAATTTTTCTTCTCTTTGGATCTTGGTTTCCCTAATCTATAAAACTGGGAGATCTAAGATCTGATAGTGACATCTATTTGATGGTGTCGCCAGAGATGACCATGCATTCCAGGTGTCAGAGACAAGGCAGCCATTCAGTCTGAATGGCCACGTCCTGGTAGGCGTGCCCACGTGGTCCTCTCAGTCCCCACCTGTGAAAAATCCCTCCTGCTCTTTTTTACAGCAGAATGGGGGAAGCCCTGCAGTGGTGGAAAGCTAAATGAAGAGTCTCCCCTCCTGTGTGAACAAGCTCACTGCTAGAAGCACCCCCGGCCGAAGCTGGGGTCGGTTTTCATCCTGATCTCCCCTTGAGGCATGAAGACACTCCACAGGCTTCTTGAGTAAGGAGGGCTAGAAGACCCGCTGCCCTTTTGGTCCCATCGCTCACTCATCCTGCAGCTAGAGCTCTTGCTCTGCCTGCAGCCCACAGTCTTGGGGTATGCACAGTCTCAAAAATGAGGCAACGAGGGCTCTTTGCTCTTTTTCTTTTGGCTTTGTCACATGGCTTGTGGGATCTCAGTTCCCTGAACCTGGACCAAGGCAGTGAGAGCCTGGAATCCCTAAGCACTAGGCCACCAGGGAACTCCTGAGGGCTGTTCATTCTTAAATGTGCTGTGTCTACCGGTAGAAGGCGCAGCCTTCTCTTTGGGGGGTGTGGAGCATCAAGTCAAAAGGAATTTCAGAGAGGCATGTCTGGCTGCATTGTGTCTCTGCTCAGAACTCCTCTCTGACCCCACTGTGACTGCAGAATTGGGCCAAGCTCCTCCCATGGCCTTCGTGTTCCCTTGTGATTTAATCCCAGCTGAACTCTGCAGTCTCCTCCTTCCGCCTCCCTCTTCTTGTTCTCTCTTGTACTTGTCCCAATAGCAGTAGTAGTAGTGGTGGGAATAATACTACTATCTACTCTGTATTGGCTATTTTCTTGGTACTCTGCTAAGCCTGTTACATGCATTATTTTACTTAATTCTTACCATCGCCCCATGAGAAAAGTACTCTAAAAACGTCTCACTTGTACATAAGGAGATGGAGGCTTTAAAAAGTTACCTTGCTTGTCACATTCTCACAGCTAGTCAGTGGTGGGGGGAGATTCGAGCCCAGGCTGTCTGACTTTCATACCCAAGTGAATTTTTGACCATTGTAGCTGAGCTGGTAAAGAAGATTCTTGGGTCAAAAATATCCTCTGGAGAAGGGATAGGCTACACACTAGCATATTCTTGGGCTTCCCTGGTGGCTCAGATGGTAAAGAATCCGCCTGCAATGTGCAAGATTTGGGCTTGAATCCCTGGGTTTGGGAAGACCCCCTGGGAGAAGGGAAAGGCTATGCACTCCATTACTCTTGCCTGGAGAATTCCATGGCTTGTCCATGGACTGCAACGTGTTGGACATGACCGAGCGACTTTCATTTTCACTTTCACTTTTTTCACCAGAGGTTGGGGCCTTGGGGTACCCCCAAATACACCATGTTGACTTTCCATTCCATCTGGAATCCCCTCTTCACCTGGCAAGGCATTCCTTGCTTTAGTGCACCCTGGCAGTCATCTTCCCTGGAAATCCTTCTCTGACCTCTCCCTCTGTCTGACTATTTGCTCCTCCATTAGACCGTGAATCCTCAGGGCAGAGACTACTGTTTGCATGTCCCCACTGGCAGCCCAGAGGATGCTCTGTAAATATTTGTTGAACTGAATCACGCAGTCTGTCTCAACTACTTCCCTCTGTGAATGTCAGCTTAGCTCTTAGGGCTTGAATGAGGGAATGTGGATGCTTGACTTGAATTTCCATTCTGGGCTAGATAGCCCTTGGTCTCAATTTCCCCTTGGTTCTGCATGTTAGGTGAGATTACATGATAGGTTCAAATTCAAGCCCTTGGCCGAGGCCAGTGCATCAAACCACGAACAGGCTCTCGCCATATCCCTTGTGGCGTCTATTGGGGAGCTTCTGTTAACAAGCGGCTATAGAAGTACAAGCCTGGACTTGCCTCTCACATGTGTAGGTTCTTTTTTTCTTTCCCCTTTGGTCTTTGTATGTTTGCTGGGTCGACCTCAGTTGTAATTCTGAGAAACCCAAGGATGGAAAAAAAAACTTATTTGAAGCATTTCCTGAAGTTAAATGCCATGGCGTATATCTTAGTCTTTCTTTAAGAATTTGTTAGATGTTTCAAGAGAAAGGCAAAAGAGACTAATTCCCTTGAAGAATGACATTGCTGAGTTGGCTAAGGGAAGGGACGGGGAAGAGAGGCACCTGAGGAGCTCTTGGTGGAATGGAATTGCTAACCTTGGAAAGGAGCCTGGAGAAGAGCACGCTGCTGGCGGTTGGCATCTGACAAGGCTGTTAGGAGGGCAAGGAGTGATGGGGACTGGCCCTGTGGGCCAAGCATGAAGGCTTCACAGAAGTTTTAAGGAGATGATGCACTCGGCTAATGGTTAACGCTGTTCTAGTCCGCATTTCTCAGATGAGGCAATGGGAAGACCTTCATGAAGGGCATACAACACACACTGGAAGTCACAGTGCTGGCAGCTCAAATATTGAACGTTAGTGCTGTTCAAAGATGTGCTGGCCTGGTGTGAGAGCCACGTGACTCTTGTCAGGACCTAGATGAATATTTCATGGGCCGCCAACCATGGGGCTCCCATCTTCTCATGGACCCCGTGAGTCCATGATATAACTTTCTTTTTTGATTATGAGACAGGAATCCTATAATGTTCCTGGAATCTTGAATTTTGGAAGCATTGGGAGCAAAACATACTCAATCGAACTTGCTGTCTGGAGGGGTATAGTATGAAGAACCAAACACTAGGAAGGGGAAATGAGAACAGACTGCACATGGTGGCAGAATGGATGGCTTAGGAGTTAGAGTCTAGGACTTTGCTCGAGGCTGTTGTGTCCCAAGCTAGATGAAGAACATGTGGACCAGCTGATCCGGAAGGACCCTTCTAGCTGATTCTAGCTGGCTGTGTAGACTTTGCCATACAATTCCAGGACTATCACAGGGACATGAAGTCGATCCCAGCTCCAACTGTCTTTTGAGGATATTGCCCCATCCCAGCTAGGAGTCTGTCTATACACATTAAGATTTCCAGACACCTGCAGCAGTAGAACAGAGTGTTTTAGGTCTGGGAACAATCTAAGTTATGGACAGCCTGGTTCTATAAGGGTTTTCATGGTTCATAGAACTGGAAGTTCCCTGAGAAATCCTCCAGTCCAGCCTTGGTAACTACATAACACAGGTGCTCCCCAGTGTTCCCCCACAACGGATCTGTCTGTGGTCATCATATGAGTCAGTGACAGGGTCAGGGCCAAAGCCTGGGACTGTTTGTACCTGTCAGGCACCGCATCTTTCAGACAACTCAAGTGCTCTGTGTATACTGCTGAGGACCAAGGCCTTCAGGTGGGCAAGATTTGTAAGCCATCCTCACAAGCTTTAGTATCCTCTAGAAGGATCATGACATTATCTTGGGCTTTGTTTGGAAGCCCAGAGAGGAGTATGTACTCGGCTAATGGTTAACGCTGTTCTAGTCCGCATTTCTCAGATGAGGCAATGGGAAGACCTTCATGAAGGGCATACAACACACACTGGAAGTCACAGTGCTGGCAGCTCAAATATTGAACGTTAGTGCTGTTCAAAGATGTGCTGGCCTGGTGTGAGAGCCACGTGACTCTTGTCAGGACCTAGATGAATATTTCATGGGCCGCCAACCATGGGGCTCCCATCTTCTCATGGACCCCGTGAGTCCATGATATAACTTTCTTTTTTGATTATGAGACAGGAATCCTATAATGTTCCTGGAATCTTGAATTTTGGAAGCATTGGGAGCAAAACATACTCAATCGAACTTGCTGTCTGGAGGGGTATAGTATGAAGAACCAAACACTAGGAAGGGGAAATGAGAACAGACTGCACATGGTGGCAGAATGGATGGCTTAGGAGTTAGAGTCTAGGACTTTGCTCGAGGCTGTTGTGTCCCAAGCTAGATGAAGAACATGTGGACCAGCTGATCCGGAAGGACCCTTCTAGCTGATTCTAGCTGGCTGTGTAGACTTTGCCATACAATTCCAGGACTATCACAGGGACATGAAGTCGATCCCAGCTCCAACTGTCTTTTGAGGATATTGCCCCATCCCAGCTAGGAGTCTGTCTATACACATTAAGATTTCCAGACACCTGCAGCAGTAGAACAGAGTGTTTTAGGTCTGGGAACAATCTAAGTTATGGACAGCCTGGTTCTATAAGGGTTTTCATGGTTCATAGAACTGGAAGTTCCCTGAGAAATCCTCCAGTCCAGCCTTGGTAACTACATAACACAGGTGCTCCCCAGTTTTCCCCACAACGGATCTGTCTGTGGTCATCATATGAGTCAGTGACAGGGTCAGGGCCAAAGCCTGGGACTGTTTGTACCTGTCAGGCACCGCATCTTTCAGACAACTCAAGTGCTCTGTGTATACTGCTGAGGACCAAGGCCTTCAGGTGGGCAAGATTTGTAAGCCATCCTCACAAGCTTTAGTATCCTCTAGAAGGATCATGACATTATCTTGGGCTTTGTTTGGAAGCCCAGAGAGGAGTATGTGCCAACAAAACCCTCCTGGTCAGGTGCACAGAGATATGGAGAGAGATATTGCTTTAGGTGGTTGGAAGGGTCATGTTCTAGAGGCCAGAATAATGGCAACATAAACACAGGACCCCTCCTTGAGATCTCAAAACATCAGACCTGAAAGGACCATTGGATGCCAAGTTAACTATGATTCTAGATTTATGAGTGGAGAGGCTCAACTCAGAGGGAGCAAGTAGAGTTTCTGACTCCTAGTCCAGGTCTGTCCTGTTTTTCAGTCTTTCCATGGAGCAGGGAGGGTTAAATGTGGAAGAAGTGGGTTTGCAGCCCCCATACACGCTGGCCTAAAAACTGATGGGACGTTTATGGGTGCCGGGAACACATCACTAATGAGCCTTATGGGCTCCCCCTTCCCAGAGGAGTGCCATCAGGTGACTTCAGGTTCATGTACAGAACCTTGCCAAGCCAAAAGTCAGGGGCAATCAGGCTTCCTTCAGTAAGACGCAACAATGCCCAGGGGTGCAAACAGGCCACACCTACCGTTCCAGCCAGAAAGTATGTGGTGTGAGTGCCAAGTACCTTCCAGGTTAATATCAGGGCGAAAGAGACACAGCGCATCTCAGAGAAAGCGTCTGGTTCTGCTCAAGTCTCTTAATGTCAGACCTGTCACTTCCCCTTACTGACCTCAGTTACTGCATCGGGGAAGTGGGGGTAGCAACAGTCAACCCCAACATGCGAATGTTGCAACGATGCAATGAGATTATGGACGTCAAGTGACCTGTACAGCCCACAGTTTAGAGGAGACACCTAGCACACGGCAACTCCTTCCTCCCCGGCTCCTCTTCCCCTGGTTGTTACTCTGGGACAGCTTAGCAGTGCTCTTAGCAGACTTGTCTGGCTGACAAGAGATGCTCATTAAACCAGAGCCCATGGCATTATCGGGTGGACTGGAGTTTCTCAATAATGTGCCTAAGTGTTTCAGGTCATCGGATGCTCCCAGGAAAGTGTGGATAACACTCCTTCCATCTGTTGAAAATATTTCAGTCCTTCCAAGAAGGAGAGGAATTATCCTCAACACTGTGTCTGCTGTATCCTGGCTTCTGAGTTCCACCCTTTCCTCAGAATATCCAGGAGAGTCCCAACAGCGACATCTAGGGGAGAGCCTCTCCATTATCAGAGGAATTTGCAATCAAGGTGAATACTTAGCCTATGGGTCATTTCACCTGGCTTCAACCTGACCGTTTCCTCCAGGTCACCAGCCCAACTAGTAATGCAGAGACTCCAGGATAGGCTATTTGTTAAACAAAGCACACGTAGGTGACACTGAATTTACAAAAGGCTTTGAGTAGTAGCTATTCTGACATGCTCGGTGTTAAACACATAGAAAATCACCAATAAATACAAGTTGAGATCAGGTTAAAATTCATTTGAGTTCCTTGAAGGTTACTTAGGATTTTGAGGGCTTTTTTTGGTTGCACAGCATGACTTGTGGAATCTTTTTTTTAAGTTTTTTTTTTTTTATTTTTGGCCTCCTCTATTGATATTTCATTCATTTATCTTTGTTCTTTGGCCCGTGTGGGCCTCCCATCTCAGCAGCCTCTCTCATTGCAGAGCACCCATTCTGGGCACATGTACTCCAGAGTTCTGGCTTGGTAGCTGGAAACATCAGTCTAGCTGCTCTGCAGCACATGGGATCTTCCCAGCCCAGGGAGCAAACTGTTGCCCCTAGCACTGCAAGATGGTGTCCTTACCCACTGGATCACCAGGGAAGCCCGACTTGCGGGATCTTAACGGGGCCCACAACAATGAAAGCACAGAGTGCTAACCACTGGACTGCCAGGGAATTTCCTTGGAGTCTCTTCAATCCTGACCTATAGTAGTACCAAAGAAAAAGCTATCTGACTTGATGAGTAGTTCCTTGAAACTCACTTCTACTAAATGCAGATCGAACTGATATTATTGGGGGTGAATTTGAGAAGCACTTTTAAAGTCTAATTTAAAAGGCAAAGTGAAATCTCCTCATGTTTTAATTAATTCTTAAAAAAAACCTGCCTGCTAGGCTAGATGTGGAAATATGCCTGCACACATAGAAAGGTAGGCTTGGGATTAAACAGGGTTGGGTTCAAATTCTTCCTCTGCTACTTACTAAGTGGTGTGGCTTTGCACAGATTCTTTAGCCTCTTAGAATTCTCTCAAGAGCAAGGGTAGTAACTAGCTATTCCCCTTGAAGTGTTGTTGGGAGAATTGAAGGAGGTCATACATAACAATGAGCCTGATGTTCCCCACCAGAAGTGCTCTCAGTAAGGTTGGCTCCCATGCTCTTGCCCAGGGCTTTCACTGCAGAGCGTGCAGAAGTTTAAGCCAGCATGTGTGGTGTCCAGAAAGCTTGGGTGAGGGTTTCCCTGGTAGCTCAGTGGTGAAGAGTTCTCCTGCCAATGCAGGAGACAAGGGTTTGATCCGTGATCCAGGAAGATTTCACATGCTGTGGAATAACTAACCCCATGAGCCACAACTATTGAGCCTGTGCTCTAGGGCCTCAGAGACGGAACTCTTGAGCCCACGTGCTGCAATTACTGAAGCCCGTGTGCCTGAGTTCCACAACAAGAAAAGTCACTGCAACAAGAAGCCCGCTCACCTCAACAAGAGAGTAACCCCCACTCCCTGCAACTAGAGAAGAGCCTATGGCAGCAGTGAAAACCCAGAACAGCCAAAAAGAAAGAAAGTAAGCTTGGGTGAAGTTTGTAGTGAAGTCAGTTTGAGACAGATCTACGTTGTTCCCTCCCTCTTTCTCTTCTTCTCTTTGTCCCTCCCTCCTCCACCGACCTCTATTTCTTTTTTTTTTCCCTTTTTCCCAAAGTGCAAGATGGGGATTTTTTCCTGGATTTAGAAACTTGTGATATATGTGCTAAATTCAAGTATAAATTTTAATATGCTCCTTGATGATCCTCATTTTTCCCTTTTATTTTCCCTTCCACTTATCTCCCCTACCCCTCCTATCTCCTCCTCCCTCTCCTCTCCTCCCCTCCAGCTCTCCCTCTCCTCTTGGAGACAAGGGGCAAAGACTAGGCACTGGTGGCTTTAGGACTCTGGACAGCCTTTCCAGGACCCTGTCCTACCGTATTCTGTGTGGCTAGGGGGTGTGTTGGAGGTGGGTTGGGGAGGGACAGGGGTGGACAGGCCACTTCTGTTGGTCTTTCATTTGTCTATTTTCATCCATCTTTGTTCTTTGGCCCCTGTGGGCCTCCCATTGCGGTGGCCTCTGTTGTCACAGAGCACAGGCTCTGCGCGCATGCGCGCCAGAGCTCCGGCTCGGTAATTGGACACATTGGTCCAGCCGCGGCACGTGGGATCTCCCCAGGCCAGGGATCGAACTGGCGCCCCTTGCACTGCAAGGTGGTGTCCTTACCCACTGGACCGGGGAAGTCCGGGGAAGTCCTCTAGCTTATTTCTTATAGAGAGCTCCACCTTAAGAAAAAGTGTATGAGTGAGCTTTGAGTGCATAGTTTTAAAGTAATCAGAGAGGCAAATAAGATTTTTGAGGCCTGTCACTGTGGAAAGCAGTGACTGCTGAGCAGGAGTATACACTCTCAATGTGGGGAAATTAAAAAAAAAAAAAAAAAAAACCTACGACAGATGGTGGACTGGGAAATTAGATTCAGCTCTCTTCCTCCAACAGAACTGAGGTCTCTGTTTGCTGCTTTCAGTCCTTCTAGGGGAGGAGGCCCTGCGTCTCTAGCTGCCTCTTCAGCAGCCAATGAGGCATCCTGGTGGGGCTGCAGGCATCTGGCTCCCAGCTACCTGACACCAGGGCCAGCGAGAGATTGGTGAGCAGCTAGCTCCCTGATTTAGTTCTACTGCCTTCAATGAGCAGCCTGCGTTGTTTCCTTGGAGGTGGGTTCACTAGCTGCAATTAACCCCAACCTAGGACTTCCCTGGTGACTCAGACAGTAAAGAATCTGCCTACAATGCAGTAGACCCAGGTTCGATCCCAGGGTCGGGAAGATCCCAGGGAGAAGGAAATGGCAACCCACTCCAGTATTCTTGCCTGGAGAATCCCATGGACAGTGGAGCCTGGTGGGCTACAGTTATGGGTTACAAAGAGCTGGACACAACTGAATGACTCTCACTCATGCTCACTACTTGATTTCTTGTAAATGCCCACATTTTCTTTTTAGCAGAGGAAGTGGGCAGGAGGGTAGCTTGCCAAACCAGGCAAAAATTGTACATGGTTAGAATGTTAAATGGTCAGAGAATCCTAAGATATTTGTTTGCTTCCTGGCATGTCATATTCAGAGCAAAATCCCCACCAGGCCAGATCAGCTGGCTTGCCCCCCTCACTCTTGATGTTTTCAAAAGCAGGAAACTCCACTCCATGGGAGTTCAAATCCTAGGACTGAAATGTAGGTGTCCCAGTTCTCTGTTCTTTGTATCTTGGCTGGGGATTGAATTCGGGCGGGGATGGGACGTACCCAAGAGGGGTTCAGGACTCATTTATGTGGTCTATCCTCCAGGGACTGCTGGCTATTAAGGGCCACGTGACATTGACAGGAAAGGCGAGCTCTTCTAACTGGGAGGCCATACGGGTGGGGAGGAATCCTCCCAGATCTCAGGATCCTCCACTGCAAAGCTGGGCCTGAGCTTGGCCTCTAGATTCCCTGTTGAAGGCTGGTCATGCTCCCTACCAGCCCTCCTCCTGTGCAGACCCACATGTGTGTCCCTCTGGTTCAGACCTTAACTGCAGGCAGCCCGCTTCAGTGACCAGAGGACAAACAGCTGCAGGAACAGGTGCGGAGGAAGTGACAGAGAGACCGGGGTGGAAGATTCCTGGCCTTGGAGCCCTCGTGGGAGCCCTGCAAGGAAGCACTGTCATGCGGCACTCAGTGTCCTGACACCAGGGCCAGCAGATTGGTGAGCAGCTAGCTCTGATTTAGTTCTACTGCCTTCAATGAGCAGCCTGCGTTGTTTCCTTGGAGGTGGGTTCACTAGCTGCAATTAACCCCAACCTAGGACTTCCCTGGTGACTCAGACAGTAAAGAATCTGCCTACAATGCAGTAGACCCAGGTTCGATCCCAGGGTCGGGAAGATCCCAGGGAGAAGGAAATGGCAACCCACTCCAGTATTCTTGCCTGGAGAATCCCATGGACAGTGGAGCCTGGTGGGCTACAGTTATGGGTTACAAAGAGCTGGACACAACTGAATGACTCTCACTCATGCTCACTACTTGATTTCTTGTAAATGCCCACATTTTCTTTTTAGCAGAGGAAGTGGGCAGGAGGGTAGCTTGCCAAACCAGGAAAAAATTGTACATGGTTAGAATGTTAAATGGTCAGAGAATCCTAAGATATTTGTTTGCTTCCTGGCATGTCATATTCAGAGCAAAATCCCCACCAGGCCAGATCAGCTGGCTTGCCCCCCTCACTCTTGATGTTTTCAAAAGCAGGAAACTCCACTCCATGGGAGTTCAAATCCTAGGACTGAAATGTAGGTGTCCCAGTTCTCTGTTCTTTGTATCTTGGCTGGGGATTGAATTCGGGCGGGGATGGGACGTACCCAAGAGGGGTTCAGGACTCATTTATGTGGTCTATCCTCCAGGGACTGCTGGCTATTAAGGGCCACGTGACATTGACAGGAAAGGCGAGCTCTTCTAACTGGGAGGCCATACGGGTGGGGAGGAATCCTCCCAGATCTCAGGATCCTCCACTGCAAAGCTGGGCCTGAGCTTGGCCTCTAGATTCCCTGTTGAAGGCTGGTCATGCTCCCTACCAGCCCTCCTCCTGTGCAGACCCACATGTGTGTCCCTCTGGTTCAGACCTTAACTGCAGGCAGCCCGCTTCAGTGACCAGAGGACAAACAGCTGCAGGAACAGGTGCGGAGGAAGTGACAGAGAGACCGGGGTGGAAGATTCCTGGCCTTGGAGCCCTCGTGGGAGCCCTGCAAGGAAGCACTGTCATGCGGCACTCAGTGTCTGACTTGCCAGCCTGGATAAGCAAGAGGGCTCCTAGGCCCATCAGCCAGGATCTTGAATTTTAAGGTCTGGCCCCACTCCTTGCTAGCTGTGCAATCTTAGGTAAGCCAGTAAACCTCTCTGTGCTCTAGTTTCCCTACTTACAGATATCAAGGGTCTATTGATTGTCTCAGGGTTTATTGTGAGACAGCACAAGTGAATCACGAAGTCCTCAGCCTGGTGCTTGGCACCCAAGTGCATCGTGTGTGGCTCGCAAAGAGCCCTGGATTCTGACCCCTGCTCTGCCATCAGCTCCCTAGACGACCTTCTCCAACCTTGATTCCTTGGGGCTCAGCCTGTCACCTGCCAAACGGGACTACTAATCCCTAGGTTATTTGCTTACAGGATGGAGGCTAAGATAAATCCAGGGAGGTCTTTAACAAAAGTTTCATGGCCCTAATAAGAATTATTAGCATTTTTAAATCTGAAAGCAAAACACTGAAATGTGAGCTGTGGTTGGTTTTGGATTTGTTTGTGTTCTGATATCCACAGTGATGGCCCACATAAGAAGCTGTCTAATAGGTGATCAAGTTCACAGCTTCCAAAATTTTGAATTTTTATGAACCAACATAATGACCCCAAAACCAAAATAATGACTCCAAAATGTAAATTCAGTGATCATTATAGAAGGGGCAGCTTCTTTTGCCTGTTGTTAAAACAAATACACAAAAATAACTCTAAATAAAATCAAACCAACCTAATTCTTATCTAAATCAACCTGGTGTTGTAAAAGAAAGGATGTTTTCACACCCCCCATAAAATGTAGGAAAGGACACGCTCTCAGAGAAAAGTATCGTTGGCTGTGGGCAAGAGGTGGGGGTCACTGGTGAGACCCCCTGTACGTGACGACCTACCATGAAAGTATGGAAACTGAGACACAGAAAGCCTGAGGTCACATTGCTACATTAGAACTGTCCTTGTCATTGAGGTCATGCTTTCCTTAAAGATCTACTGCTCCCTCTTGAAAAGTGAAGCTCTTGTCAAAACTTGAAGAATCTGGACAGATGTGGAACAGTGGGACTGGGGAATGGAAAATGACATTTACTCAGAGTGTTTGGTGTTTTGCAAGGCTCCATGTTCTGATTCCAGAGCCAGTACTATTTCCACGAAGGTGGACAGCAAACCCTGGCCCATGGGTGAGATCTCAGCCACCTCTTCATTCTGTGAAAGAAGTTTTGTAGAGCCACACCCATGCCTGCTCATTTGCATAAAGTCTGTGGCTGCTCTGCCCTATTGCCCATAGGTGGACTCATTGCAACAGGGACCTCGTGGCCTGCAAAGTCTAAAATGTTTTCTACCTAGCCCTTTCCAGCGCAAGATTGCTTACTGCTGCATTGTGCCATGCTCCTTTCGCCTTAATGTTCCTGTGTCTACAGAGGCATTGTGGGAATTGAGGTCACACACTAAGTAATTCCAACCACAGTTAAGCTATTGTTGACAAAGCTATAATGATTCATCTGCCTAGAAAGACCCAGAATGCTGCTCCATTTAGGGCATTCTGACCTTCCTTTCCAAGTCTCTGGATGACAAGTAGCAGGAGAAGCAGGGCTCAGAGTGTCTGGAAGGAAAGTCCAAGTAGGATCGCTCTTGGTACGAGGAGCAGTGTGCACACACTTGTGTCCTCTGGTCCCAAGCGTGCCCTACTGTCCCTGTCCAGGTGCCTCTGATGACCCACTCTTTCTCTTTTACTTTTTTGCTCTGAGCTGTCAGGTTACCCAACTGTGCTTGGTATCTAGGTTCTAAAGGGGACGAGACTGAGATGGGGTTAATGGCCTGGATTGAAAGAATACTGAGTTAGAGATGAGGTCAACTAGAGTCTAAGTTTAACTCCATATGACCCTGAACAAAGCCCTTCACTTGGTCTTCCTTGTCCTTACGCTTCATGTTTCCTTTTATGAAAACATTCACCTGATGGTCTCCAAGATTTTCATTTTCCAAGTTAACCTAACTCTGCATGTCACTACTCTGGGGCTAGTAGAGACCATGAGTTGACTAGTGACTTCAATGATAGGAAATATGGGGCGTGGGAAGGTCTGTTTGACAAGCCCTCAACTTCATTACACATTTTGGCTGTGGCCCATTATTTGATGATTACTCTTCTGGTCACCATGCCAAGCAATTTCTGGTAAAGATCAAATAGCTTCTCCAATACCTCTGTGAGGTGGGTATTATTACTCCCATTTCATAGATGAGGAACTGAGTTTCTTAGGGGGTATGTAGAGCCAAAATTCATATCCACATTGCCTGACTCCGGATTTTATGATCTTAACACAACGCTGCTTTGTGTTCCTCTCTGTGTCCATGTGATGGCCTAGGCCAGAGTCAGAATTTTCACTTGTGGGAGAGATGAGGACTGGTGGGAGAGCCTGGGGACATGGGTGCAGCCCAGAGGCTGGTCAGACGGATGGAGATGAACCAGCTAGGCCTGACGGCCCACCTCTGACTTCCCCCACTCTTCTGTTGTCTTCTGTTGGACACTACTGTGATGTTTCTGATTGTTAGTCACCTGTGATGTGATATGGATAATCCCCTGCATATTTTCTTGATTTTTGGATTCTGACCTTCCTTTCCAAGTCTCTGGATGACAAGTAGCAGGAGAAGCAGGGCTCAGAGTGTCTGGAAGGAAAGTCCAAGTAGGATCGCTCTTGGTACGAGGAGCAGTGTGCACACACTTGTGTCCTCTGGTCCCAAGCGTGCCCTACTGTCCCTGTCCAGGTGCCTCTGATGACCCACTCTTTCAGTCTTTACTTTTTGCTCTGAGCTGTCAGGTTACCCAACTGTGCTTGGTATCTAGGTTCTAAAGGGGACGAGACTGAGATGGGGTTAATGGCCTGGATTGAAAGAATACTGAGTTAGAGATGAGGTCAACTAGAGTCTAAGTTTAACTCCATATGACCCTGAACAAAGCCCTTCACTTGGTCTTCCTTGTCCTTACGCTTCATGTTTCCTTTTATGAAAACATTCACCTGATGGTCTCCAAGATTTTCATTTTCCAAGTTAACCTAACTCTGCATGTCACTACTCTGGGGCTAGTAGAGACCATGAGTTGACTAGTGACTTCAATGATAGGAAATATGGGGCGTGGGAAGGTCTGTTTGACAAGCCCTCAACTTCATTACACATTTTGGCTGTGGCCCATTATTTGATGATTACTCTTCTGGTCACCATGCCAAGCAATTTCTGGTAAAGATCAAATAGCTTCTCCAATACCTCTGTGAGGTGGGTATTATTACTCCCATTTCATAGATGAGGAACTGAGTTTCTTAGGGGGTATGTAGAGCCAAAATTCATATCCACATTGCCTGACTCCGGATTTTATGATCTTAACACAACGCTGCTTTGTGTTCCTCTCTGTGTCCATGTGATGGCCTAGGCCAGAGTCAGAATTTTCACTTGTGGGAGAGATGAGGACTGGTGGGAGAGCCTGGGGACATGGGTGCAGCCCAGAGGCTGGTCAGACGGATGGAGATGAACCAGCTAGGCCTGACGGCCCACCTCTGACTTCCCCCACTCTTCTGTTGTCTTCTGTTGGACACTACTGTGATGTTTCTGATTGTTAGTCACCTGTGATGTGATATGGATCATCCCCTGCATATTTTCTTGTAATTCCAAAAATCTTACCTCCTTTAAGAGGGAATTGGCCCAGTGGGTTGGGAATGGAGTCCTGGAAAAGAAGAAAGAGAGAAAAAAATGAGGATGTCGTTGAAACAGTTAGTCTTTTACTTTCCCATTTTGGTTGCCCTCAAAGTATTGTGCCATTTTAGAACTCAGTGTTATCATCTGACTCTTACATTTAAAAAGAAAAAAAAAGCTAATTCATGGATATAGTTTACAATGGGCTTTCTCATCCATTTGCTTTACCACGAAGTACAATCAGAGCATTGCTATCCACGTTTCACAGGTGAGGAACTGGAAGCCAAGAGGTTAAAAGTTTATGGCCCCCTGGGGACCAGAATCTGCAACTCTTAACTTTCAGTCTAGTGCTTTTTCTTTTCACTGAAACATGTATTATTTTTTCCTACTTTGGTTAGTAAGGTCAAACAAGGGTAGTATATAAATACATGTGAGTTATTTTTTCTATGTTTGATTCAGCAAACAGTGCAAGTATGTTGTAAACATACCTGAGAAGGTACATTTCTATTTCTCCTGTGGTTGGAAATTCTGAATTAACAGAATGACTATGTGCCAAACACTGTGAAGATACCATAAATGATTAAATTGGACCCCTGTCCTTATGGATTTGTTACAAGTTTGCATTTGACTCTAATATCTAAATGCTTATAAATATATAGCATAAATAAGCATAAATGCATATTACTTATTTGAATAGTCACATATATTTTCTATTATTTATTCTAGAATAAACATACATGTACATATGAATATTCACACGGTTAAGTAAGAGGCTGCTGGCATAGTGTGATAGCAGGCTGTCTCCTGAAGGAGGGCCTCAGGCTGGGGAATGGAGGAAATGAAAGGAGGTCTTGCTCATATGCTCATTGACTGATTTTCTTAACACAACGCTGCTTTGTGTTCCTCTCTGTGTCCATGTGATGGCCTAGGCCAGAGTCAGAATTTTCACTTGTGGGAGAGATGAGGACTGGTGGGAGAGCCTGGGGACATGGGTGCAGCCCAGAGGCTGGTCAGACGGATGGAGATGAACCAGCTAGGCCTGACGGCCCACCTCTGACTTCCCCCACTCTTCTGTTGTCTTCTGTTGGACACTACTGTGATGTTTCTGATTGTTAGTCACCTGTGATGTGATATGGATCATCCCCTGCATATTTTCTTGTAATTCCAAAAATCTTACCTCCTTTAAGAGGGAATTGGCCCAGTGGGTTGGGAATGGAGTCCTGGAAAAGAAGAAAGAGAGAAAAAAATGAGGATGTCGTTGAAACAGTTAGTCTTTTACTTTCCCATTTTGGTTGCCCTCAAAGTATTGTGCCATTTTAGAACTCAGTGTTATCATCTGACTCTTACATTTAAAAAGAAAAAAAAAGCTAATTCATGGATATAGTTTACAATGGGCTTTCTCATCCATTTGCTTTACCACGAAGTACAATCAGAGCATTGCTATCCACGTTTCACAGGTGAGGAACTGGAAGCCAAGAGGTTAAAAGTTTATGGCCCCCTGGGGACCAGAATCTGCAACTCTTAACTTTCAGTCTAGTGCTTTTTCTTTTCACTGAAACATGTATTATTTTTTCCTACTTTGGTTAGTAAGGTCAAACAAGGGTAGTATATAAATACATGTGAGTTATTTTTTTTTCTATGTTTGATTCAGCAAACAGTGAAAGTATGTTGTAAACATACCTGAGAAGGTACATTTCTATTTCTCCTGTGGTTGGAAATTCTGAATTAACAGAATGACTATGTGCCAAACACTGTGAAGATACCATAAATGATTAAATTGGACCCCTGTCCTTATGGATTTGTTACAAGTTTGCATTTGACTCTAATATCTAAATGCTTATAAATATATAGCATAAATAAGCATAAATGCATATTACTTATTTGAATAGTCACATATATTTTCTATTATTTATTCTAGAATAAACATACATGTACATATGAATATTCACACGGTTAAGTAAGAGGCTGCTGGCATAGTGTGATAGCAGGCTGTCTCCTGAAGGAGGGCCTCCAGGCTGGGGAATGGAGGAAATGAAAGGAGGTCTTGCTCATATGCTCAGAGCAAGTAAGTGACAGAAGCAGATGAGCAGTTTTTCAGAGACCATTAAGTTTTCAGAGACCATTCTCTATGTCTGCATCTTTGTTTCTTCTCTGTAAGTAGGTCTATCAGTGCTATTTTTCTAGATTCCATATATATATACGTTAAGATGCGATATTTGTTTTTCTCTTTCTGACTTAACTTCCCTCTGTATAACAGGCTCTAGCTTCATCCACCTCACTGCAGCTGACTCAGGTGGAGGAAGAAAAGGTCAGGACAGATTGACAAAGTAGAACTGACATGTATAGACTACCACGTGTAAAGTTAGTGAGAAGCTGCTGTATGCCACAGGGAACCCAGCCTGGCATTCTGTGATGACCTAGAGGGGCAGGATGGGAGGAGGGAGGGAGGGAGGCTCAAGAGGGAGGGGACACATATATATATATATATGTGCTTGTGTATATGCTAAATCACTTCAATTGTGTCTGATTCTTTGTGATCCTATGGACCGTAGCCCACCAGGCTCCTCTGTCCATGGGGCTTTCCAGGCAAGAATACAGGAGTGGGTTTCCCTGCTCTCCTCCAGGGGATCTTCCTAACTCAGGGATCGAACCTGCATGTTTTACGTCTCCCGCATTGGCAGCCGGCTTCTTTACCACTAACGCCATCTGGGAAGCCTATATATACATATATAGATGGCTTGACCACCTATATGGCAGAGACTACCACAAAACTGTGAAGCAATTATCCTCCAATGAAAAAGTGAAAATAGATAAGTAAAGTTTAAACATATTCTTCAGAGGCTAGCTTTGCCACTCCTGAACTTCTCTCCACGTGATTTGTTACAAGTCTTTTGTGGTTGGAAATTCTGAATTAACAGAATGACTATGTGCCAAACACTGTGAAGATACCATAAATGATTAAATTGGACCCCTGTCCTTATGGATTTGTTACAAGTTTGCATTTGACTCTAATATCTAAATGCTTATAAATATATAGCATAAATAAGCATAAATGCATATTACTTATTTGAATAGTCACATATATTTTCTATTATTTATTCTAGAATAAACATACATGTACATATGAATATTCACACGGTTAAGTAAGAGGCTGCTGGCATAGTGTGATAGCAGGCTGTCTCCTGAAGGAGGGCCTCCAGGCTGGGGAATGGAGGAAATGAAAGGAGGTCTTGCTCATATGCTCAGAGCAAGTAAGTGACAGAAGCAGATGAGCAGTTTTTCAGAGACCATTAAGTTTTCAGAGACCATTCTCTATGTCTGCATCTTTGTTTCTTCTCTGTAAGTAGGTCTATCAGTGCTATTTTTCTAGATTCCATATATATATACGTTAAGATGCGATATTTGTTTTTCTCTTTCTGACTTAACTTCCCTCTGTATAACAGGCTCTAGCTTCATCCACCTCACTGCAGCTGACTCAGGTGGAGGAAGAAAAGGTCAGGACAGATTGACAAAGTAGAACTGACATGTATAGACTACCACGTGTAAAGTTAGTGAGAAGCTGCTGTATGCCACAGGGAACCCAGCCTGGCATTCTGTGATGACCTAGAGGGGCAGGATGGGAGGAGGGAGGGAGGGAGGCTCAAGAGGGAGGGACACATATATATATATATGTGCTTGTGTATATGCTAAATCACTTCAATTGTGTCTGATTCTTTGTGATCCTATGGACCGTAGCCCACCAGGCTCCTCTGTCCATGGGGCTTTCCAGGCAAGAATACAGGAGTGGGTTTCCCTGCTCTCCTCCAGGGGATCTTCCTAACTCAGGGATCGAACCTGCATGTTTTACGTCTCCCGCATTGGCAGCCGGCTTCTTTACCACTAACGCCATCTGGGAAGCCTATATATACATATATAGATGGCTTGACCACCTATATGGCAGAGACTACCACAAAACTGTGAAGCAATTATCCTCCAATGAAAAAAAGTGAAAATAGATAAGTAAAGTTTAAACATATTCTTCAGAGGCTAGCTTTGCCACTCCTGAACTCTCTCCCCCTTTTCCCCATCTCCACCTTGGAGACATCCCTCGTTGTTCTGTCTATACAGAAAGAAGTGTCTTCTTTATCTTTTTACCTATCCAGGCTGGGATCTTCTGTAATGTATTCGATTGGAATATTAATAAAGACCTAAAGAAATGTGAGCATTTACAGGGGTGAAAACAACTTCGCCATGTCTAACGGAACAAGAAGTGGCAGCTGCCTGCATCTTATTTCCTCAGTGTTCTGTCAGAATGCCTGGGACCATCTAGAGTTCTCTTTCTATCCCACCATTGCTCTGGGAACTCGTCCTTGGCCTTCCACTGACAGCTCTTCTGATCAGTGACTCTCCTCTCCAACCAAGTGGGTGGTACTGAGTAGGGGCAAAGCCCTGCAGAGCACTGATCTGGAGATGAAAGTCAATATATACTTGGGTGCTTCAGCTTAGCAGGGGAAGAGAAGTGAACTTGGCTTGGAAGGTCCTTTCTTCTTTGCTCTCATAATCTATGATTTTATTGCCTTCGCTGAAAACTCTTAACCTAATACAGTCCTGTGCATCTGTGGTCTCTCCATTACGCATGCTGTTCAAAGGAAAAGTTGATGTCACAGATTCCCCTCCTGGTTGCCTGTGTGAGACAGCAAACAGCCTTTCACAATTTGATAAACACCTGGCTTACTGCCAAGTATGTCCGTCGATGAGAGTGATACGTGACAAATATATGAAAAGAAACATCTACGTTTAGGTGTAAGGCCAAGACTGTGGACTTCATTGACTGCCGAGGAACATATCCAGGGACGGTGAGAGAATGCCAGAGCCACAACCCCTGCAGAGCCATCACAGTGGCCACTGGCAGTTGGGAAATACCAGAGAATTGTACATTCAGCACAAGTTGAATGGGCACCTGCAGTGTGCCAGGCTCTGAGTTAATCACTGGAAGATGTCCTGAGGATTTTATGGCTCAGTCATTAATAGCAGTCATTTAGGACATATAAGCAGATATAAAATTAGAATTGCAAGCTGTGGCAAGAGCGACAAGCGAGAGAGGCTGAGTGTTTCCAACTAGTACCTCTTGTACCTTAACACATATACAAGTTACTTGGGGAGTTGTTAAAATGCCAGTTCTGATTCAGCAGGTGTGGGTGGAGCTCAAGAATCTCTCTGACAAGCTCTCAGGTGACACCAGGGTTCCTGGCCCTCAGAACACGATTTCAGTAGCCAGGCTGTAAGAGATTCTATCTGAGAAGAGATCTAATTTACACGGAGGGTTGGGTTGGTGGGGGGGTGGGTTTTTGTCATTTGAAGGCTTTCTGGTTCTCTAGCATCAGACAGGAGGATGTCAAAAACAAAGCCTAATAGTACAGGACAGAATCCTACAGCTTAAACCTTCATCCAGCTCTACGGCCATACCACCCTGAGAGTGCCTGATCTCAGAAGCTAAGCAGGGTCGGGCCTGGTTAGTACGTGGATGGGAGACCACCTGGGACTATAGGGTTAAAAAAAAAACAACAAAAACCTTCAGGCCCCGTGTCCTCCAAGACAGAACTGTGACTGTTCCTGTCTTGAAGAGCCCCAGGAATGAGGACAAGTCTCCATGGCTTCCCTTGGCTCCCCATGGCAAACAAGACCAAAGAATCATGGCCAGAAGGGAGCTGAGGTATCCTTTAGTCCATAAAGCTAATATTTGCAGACAAGGAGATTGTGACATGCCTGAGTCGATAGGAGATCCTAGACTTAAATTCTACAGTACTCTTTCTACACCCCAGGAGAGATGCTGTCTTCAGAAGCCAAGGATAGACAAGCTCTCTCTTCCTCCACACCATCCCATGAGGAGTCCTTGCACCTGGAGGCGGAGAAGTAGAGGAAAAGGAAGTGGCGACTTTCACTTCGCTGAGGACCCTCTGTTCCCAAGGCAGTGTGTGGAGTGCTGGCCATCTGTCTTGCTCCTCTTTAGTGGGGTACCTCCCAGTCTTAGAATTCTTTCCCAAGCCTAGCCTTGGACTCTGGGTCTTGGCTTAAATGTGAGCCACCTTGCTTAATGGCTTGGCTTTGAGGTAAATAGTACCTGGGCTAGACATAGACACAAGCAAATGGGCCCTCCTAAGTTGTCATTCTCAGCTCCATTGAGTAGCTCAGGAAATGTGGTTTCCATGGTTACCAACCAGCTACACTTCCTTATGTATACTTCTTTTGTTTTTTTTCTTCTCAGACTCTGGGTGTCTCATAGGTATGCTCAGTAGTGTCTCTCTACATGGAAGGAGGAAGCATCAAAGTTAACCCAGCGTCACATTTAACCTGTTTATTCCCAGGTGAAATGAACTGTGCCAGTGACCTTCCCTGTGGAAGACCCTGTTTTCCCATTTCCTTTGATCATGGGGTTAATAATCCTTCACTCCACTGGATTGTGGACCCAAGATATTACACATAAAGTTGTGGATGTAATAAGATATTATACATAAAGTGTTAGGAAGTGCTTGAAAATAACTATTTTGGTGACCCTCTTCATCCTCACGAGGTGCATGATTTGCCTCAATACCTTGCAAGGCTCATTTCTTTTCACAGAGTAATGCTGTGTGGGGGAAATCAGCTCCCAAATCTACTTGGACAAAGATACCATCAGAGATGATTGAAAATGGCCAAAGGCAATTGATGGTTGGACTATGCCAGGTGGCCTCATGTCTGGCAAGGTGGGTCACGGAGACCTTTGCCAGGAGTGCCTTCCTTATTTTCGGGCTAATGGGATTAAGCACTTAATGAGGGTGCTTGATCCTCAGAGGCTAAATGCTTTACAGGCATTATCTTATTTGATCTTCACCCCAAGAGTCAGTGGTTGACTGAGACTTAAAGAAGTGACTTAACCACTATAGGAGATCCCTTAGATGGTGAAGAGCGGGGAAGGGACTCAGACTGGGGCATGTTGACCTGGAAGGCAGTGCTGCTTAATCTCCAGCCGTGTTGCCCCTCCAGGCTAGGGCAGGATGAAGCTGGGGCAGGAAGTTCCCCTGAGACTTCATGAGAAAGTCGATGGAGGTCCTAGAAAATTTTCCTTGACAGCCTTGGTTTGGGCACTGCTAGATTGGAATACAGGGGCTTAAAGCAGTGCCCCTGCCCCTCCGGGGGTCTTGTTAAAATGCTAATTCAGTAGGACTGGGATAGGCCCTTAAGTTTTGCATTTCTAATGACATGGTCTTCCAGCTGATGCCAGTGCTTTGGGGCCAGGGATCACCCTTGAAATAACAAGGGCTTGATTTGTTATTTCGAGTTATTTCTTTACTCGACAGACAATCCAAACACTGAAGTCTTCCTGTGCCAAGGAATGGGGAAACGGCTACCGGAGGCTGAGTGTGGAGCTGAGTTTATGGATGGGTTTAGGAAATCTGCCTAGTCTGTTGATGGGGAGGCTTTCTGTCATCTTCCTCTATCTGTGTTTCTTGCCACTTCACTCTAAAATCCTGCCGCTCCCCAGTGCAGTCTGGACTGACCTCTATTCTGGCTCAACAACTCCCATCTCACACCCGGGCTTGCCTTCTTCCAGGCTGCGCCTCTCCTCACTCTGGCCCCACTTGGAATGCCTGGCACCACCTCCAGCTGCCCCCATCTTTCCAATGGAAAGCTCTTCTCCACTGAAGCATGCCTGCTAACAAAGGCAGAAGGAATGCTACAATTAGGCTGCCATCATTTCTTAAGCCTCAATGCAATAGCTGATTCAGATGAGGGTCATCACCAAAGAATGCCAAAACTGTGGAGTGAAGGATATTTGAATGCCAAAGTATTACCCAGTAGATTGCTTAATAATAAGAAAGATAAAAGTGATTTACTAAAAAAGACAGCTAGTGATCCCCAGTTGAATCAAATGACTAAACATTAATGCCAATAATGGGGTAACCTGACATATGCTTCTAACCCTGCTGCAGAAAAGAAGTATGTAACATTGCTTATGTACTATTCTTGCCAGACATATTTCACCTGAATATTATCATGAGTAAATGCTAAGACAGTCCCCACACCTGACCTATTCTACAGTAGAACCATCCTGGAGCCTTTGAAAATGTCCATGTCATGAGAAACAACAGAGAACAGAGGAGACTACGAGATCATTGCTTCTCAAATTTAATGTGCATATGCATTGCCAGTGTTAAGTTGCTCAGTTGTGTCTGACTCTGTGTGGCCCCATTGACTGGAGCCAAGCAGAAATTGTCTTCCTCTCATCTGGTTTATGGCACTGAGTGCCATTCTGCCCCAAATTCAAGCACTTGGGGGTTTGGGCCTCACCTTGCCAACTTGGAGATTCTCAGAAAACAGAGATCCTACCTTGTCCACTTGGGTCCTTCCCTCACAGCCCAAGTTAGAGTTGTGAGGGAAGGCTATTCAGTGGACTTCTTTGGGTGTATAATTGAATGCACTGGAGAGAGTAACTTGTGTAGAGAGAAGTATCACTGGGCATTTCAATTCACCCCTGTATTTTATCTGGGCTGAAAACAAACTAATCATTGCCATCATCACCACCAATCATTACTCCTAAACTCTACTCTTGGTGGGGAGGTAGAGTGGTATTATAAGGATAATTTTTTTAAAAAAGGAGGTTTCTTTGCTTATAAAGGGAAAGAAGGAAGCTTATTTCTCTTCTTTCTAGAAGATATAATGAGCCCTACTGTAAATGGAATATAAACAGAATGCAAACAGACCTGTCCAGGGGCTGGATAAGTCCAGGCTTTTGGTCTGTAACAGAAAAAGCTCTTAAAATAGAAGATCTCGAACCACTTGAATTGTAAACACCTCTGGTGTCAACCTTATTGTGGTTGTTTGGTTGTTTAGTCATTGAGTCCTGTCAGACTCTTTAGCCATCTTATGGTCTCTGGCTTGCCAGGCTCCTCTGTCCATGGTATTTCCCAGGGAAGAATACTGGAGCGGGTTGCCAGTTCTTTCTCCAGGGGATCTTTGCAACCCAGGGATCAAACCCTCATCTACTGCTTGACAGGTGAATTCTTTATCACTGAACCACATGGAAAGCCTGCCCACCTTATAGCCTATATATGATCTATATGTAACTCTTTGTTCTCTGGAGGAGATATGAGAACTTTTTTCTCTTTGCTGTATAAATTGTGTGACATTTCATTCTAAAGCATATACATATGCTCTGTTGTAATTACTCAATAAGAAATCAATTTTGTTTCTTGCCCATGAAGGTTTGTCTCTTTGTCAGTAGGACTTTTACTTCCTCAAGAGTAGCATTTTGGTACAATCTCTTGAAAATTACACATTGTATTCCCACCTTCATGGATTTATCCCACTGATAGACTTGCAGACAAGCACAATGAGGAAAACTTCTAGAGGAAAACTGAAGTGTTCACACAGTACAAATGAAATATGCAGTGCAATAGAATGCTGTGTGATTCTTCAAAATAATGAGATAGACTTTCATGTATTGCCATGGAAGGATCTCCAGATATATTGTGAAGTCAATAAAGCAAGCTGCAAATTTACGAGTTTGCTATAATGACATGTGCATACTGTATATTTGTAGGGCATAGATTTTTGAGGGAGGACATGAAAGAAACTATAAATGGTGATCCCTCTCAGCAAAGAGGGATTGGTGGTTGGGTGGAAAAGAGATGAGAGATTTCTACTTTTCCTTTGTTTACTATTTACTTTTGTTAAACCACATGACTATACACACACACACACACACACACACACACACACACACACACACATAGGCCACTTCCATTGATCTTTCATTTATTTATCTTTGTTCTGTGGCCTGTGTGGTCCACCCATTGCAGTGGCCTCTCTTGTCGCAGAGCACCAGCTCTGGGCACATGCGTTCCAGAGGTGCAGTTTGGTAGATGGACACATTGGTCTAGCCACGCCATCGCACCTGGGATCTTCCCAGGCCAGGGATTGAACCGGCACCTCTTTCTCTGCAAGGCAGTGTCCTTACCCACTGGGCCACCAGGGAAGCCCTGAATATAATATTTTAAGTAAACATAATTGTTTAAAGGTAAATAAAATATACCCCCAGTAAGACACTAAGACATCAGTAGGCAATAAGTTCTGTAAGTAACATGAAAGCAGAGATTTGGTTGGCTTTGGTCAAGACTCTATACACATTACTTAGAACTTTGCTGTCCTGCACACAGAAGATCCTCAATAAATCTCTGAGGCTGAAGTTTAAGTTCTTTCTTTGCCTCTCCCAGGGAATTTAACCTTGGAGTTATTTGGTATTCAAGCCAAATCTCAAAGCGATCTTTGTGAATTATCCTGCATGTCTCACACTTCCTACTTTTGTCATGCTGTTCCACTGGCTGGGAACATTCTCTCTGATCTCCCTTGATTTGTTTGAAATTGTGCGTATTTCTCAAGCCAATCTCAAACTCCAGTTCTAAGCTAATCTCTTGAAAATTACTGAAGTTTGTTCAGACAAGCGCATTGAGGAAAACTTCTAGAGGAAAACTGAAGTGTTCACACAGTACAAATGAAATATGCAGTGCAATAGAATGCTGTGTGATTCTTCAAAATAATGAGATAGACTTTCATGTATTGCCATGGAAGGATCTCCAGATATATTGTGAAGTCAATAAAGCAAGCTGCAAATTTACGAGTTTGCTATAATGACATGTGCATACTGTATATTTGTAGGGCATAGATTTTTGAGGGAGGACATGAAAGAAACTATAAATGGTGATCCCTCTCAGCAAAGAGGGATTGGTGGTTGGGTGGAAAAGAGATGAGAGATTTCTACTTTTCCTTTGTTTACTATTTACTTTTGTTAAACCACATGACTATACACACACACACACACACACACACACACACACACACACACAGGCCACTTCCATTGATCTTTCATTTATTTATCTTTGTTCTGTGGCCTGTGTGGTCCACCCATTGCAGTGGCCTCTCTTGTCGCAGAGCACCAGCTCTGGGCACATGCGTTCCAGAGGTGCAGTTTGGTAGATGGACACATTGGTCTAGCCACGCCATCGCACCTGGGATCTTCCCAGGCCAGGGATTGAACCGGCACCTCTTTCTCTGCAAGGCAGTGTCCTTACCCACTGGGCCACCAGGGAAGCCCTGAATATAATATTTTAAGTAAACATAATTGTTTAAAGGTAAATAAAATATACCCCCAGTAAGACACTAAGACATCAGTAGGCAATAAGTTCTGTAAGTAACATGAAAGCAGAGATTTGGTTGGCTTTGGTCAAGACTCTATACACATTACTTAGAACTTTGCTGTCCTGCACACAGAAGATCCTCAATAAATCTCTGAGGCTGAAGTTTAAGTTCTTTCTTTGCCTCTCCCAGGGAATTTAACCTTGGAGTTATTTGGTATTCAAGCCAAATCTCAAAGCGATCTTTGTGAATTATCCTGCATGTCTCACACTTCCTACTTTTGTCATGCTGTTCCACTGGCTGGGAACATTCTCTCTGATCTCCCTTGATTTGTTTGAAATTGTGCGTATTTCTCAAGCCAATCTCAAACTCCAGTCTCCAGTGAAGGTTTTCTTAGATCTGTCCAGGGAAACGTTCTGTCTCCTTAACTTGTGGTTCCATGGTAGCCCAATGGGCTTACCTTCCATCACTTATATATCATGAGTCAATTTTGTTTTAAATTTCTTTTTTTTAAAGATTTATTTATTTATTTATTTTTGTGGGGGAGGGGTGGGGAAGGAGGGGAGCAGGCGGGCCACTTCTATTGGTCTTTGATTTGTCCATTTTCATCCATCTTTGTTCTTTGACCCATGTGGGCCTCCTATCACCGTGACCTCTGTTATCGCAGAGCACCGGCTCTGGGCGCATGCGCTCCAGACCTCCGGCTTGGTAATTGGACACATTGGTCCAGCCACTCTGCAGCACATGGGATCTTCCCAGGCCAGGGATCGAAGCGGCGCCCCTTGCACTGCAAGACAGTGTCCTTACCCACTGGATCATCGTGGAAGCCCTGTTTTAAATTTCATCTGTGTATGTCTTGTTATTTAGAACTATGACTTCTGGGGGCTTTGTCTGTAGCCCAGTGGTAAAGAATTCACCTGCCAATGCAGGAGATGCAGAAGACCTGGGTTCTACCCCTGGATCGGGAAGATTCCCCTGGAGAGGGAAGTGGCAACCCACTCCAGTATTCTTGCCTGGAAAATTCCGTGGACAGAGGAGCCTGGATGGCTACAGTCCATGGGGTCACAAAGAATCAGACATGACTGAGCACAACTGGTGGTATAGTGGCTTCTTAGGCCAGCAAAATCATTCTCATGGTTCTCACTCTTGCCCTCATCTACCTCATGATACAGTGCCAGGTGGCCATCAATCCATTCTACTTTTAATACTTGGCATATGAGTTTAAGGTCCTTGGGTAGCTCCCATTGATTTCTTTATCAGAAGTCCTGGTAAGAGTATCTTTATTTGTCTAAGTTGTACTTCTCCTAAAGCCTCTTCCTGCAGGAAGCCTTTCCTGATAACTCAAGGCAATAAACTCTCTCTCTTCATAACTCTTCTGACAGCTAATATCTGAACAAATGATTGGAAATGACATGTGTAAAACACTCAACTTGTATATTACAATGCTTTTCAGCAAGGAAATGATATTTCTCAGGCTAAGAAATCATAGTGTACCAAACCCTATAGTCAAATTGTGAAGTTTTCATATCCCAGTGTGAGGGGAAGTCAAGGAAATGGAAGTCAAGAGGACAACACTCCCAAGAGAATAACAGGAACAGAGGTTCTCAGGGCTTCTGTGGCTGTGTATGTCATCAAAGGAAATGGAGTTTTCGTTAAATAGCCAAGCAGTCTTGACTCGACCACTTTCTCAGGAGGACTTAGATCAAGCCCTGTCCCCTTTCTGTTCCTCATTTTCCACATTTACATAAATGAGGCAGAAAGATCCACTCCAGTTCCTTCATGGAAAGAGTCAATTCAACCAAATGTGGGATTTCATAAGGACCATTCTGGAGCTCTTTCTAGCTTTACATATCACCACCATATTTGGTACCACTATCATGTCTCTCTTTTTCTTCTTTATTTCCTTTCTTCTTTCTCTCTCTCTCAACCAATTCTAGCTGCAACCTTCAACTAAAGAAATTTTGAAAGCCACTTTAATTTCTTTTTTTTGGCTCTTGTATAAGATGGTACACCTCTGGTTTGCTTCAGATTAGAATTATAGAAATTATAGGGCCTTTACAGTAAGAAAGGACCCTAGCATACTTTCAAGAGTGTTACTCCTCATAGGTGTAAATGAGCCCAATAAATGATGAGTTTCATACATTGTACAGTCTAAATCTCAAATGCTAGCATTTCTGTTTTCTTTCAGTTTTATGGAGATATATTTCAAAACTTCATTTCAGTTTCAATGCTTGATGACACATGAGAAACAAATGCCAAGCTTGGTAAAGGCTGGTTCTTTTTAGCAAGCTATAAGGTAAACAGCATTCAACCTAAGACAATGGAAGGAAACCAAAACTAATCCTGCAGGATCGCAATACCATGAAAAATGGGAGCTTTGAAGGGATAAACAGAAATGTGCTTACTTTGGAAAGGTGGTGGTGTTGAGTTCTTAAACTATCAAAATGACTTCATTTAAAATTCACAAACAATATATACGCAGTGTTTAAAAATGCGTTAAGACTCTCTTCATAACTCTTCTGACAGCTAATATCTGAAAAATGTGGAAATGACATGTAAAACACTCAACTTGTATATTACAATGCTTTTCAGCAAGGAAATGATATTTCTCAGGCTAAGAAATCATAGTGTACCAAACCCTATAGTCAAATTGTGAAGTTTTCATATCCCAGTGTGAGGGGAAGTCAAGGAAATGGAAGTCAAGAGGACAACACTCCCAAGAGAATAACAGGAACAGAGGTTCTCAGGGCTTCTGTGGCTGTGTATGTCATCAAAGGAAATGGAGTTTTCGTTAAATAGCCAAGCAGTCTTGACTCGACCACTTTCTCAGGAGGACTTAGATCAAGCCCTGTCCCCTTTCTGTTCCTCATTTTCCACATTTACATAAATGAGGCAGAAAGATCCACTCCAGTTCCTTCATGGAAAGAGTCAATTCAACCAAATGTGGGATTTCATAAGGACCATTCTGGAGCTCTTTCTAGCTTTACATATCACCACCATATTTGGTACCACTATCATGTCTCTCTTTTTCCTTCTTTATTTCCTTTCTTCTTTCTCTCTCTCTCAACCAATTCTAGCTGCAACCTTCAACTAAAGAAATTTTCGAAAGCCACTTTAATTTCTTTTTTTTTTGGCTCTTGTATAAGATGGTACACCTCTGGTTTGCTTCAGATTAGAATTATAGAAATTATAGGGCCTTTACAGTAAGAAAGGACCCTAGCATACTTTCAAGAGTGTTACTCCTCATAGGTGTAAATGAGCCCAATAAATGATGAGTTTCATACATTGTACAGTCTAAATCTCAAATGCTAGCATTTCTGTTTTCTTTCAGTTTTATGGAGATATATTTCAAAACTTCATTTCAGTTTCAATGCTTGATGACACATGAGAAACAAATGCCAAGCTTGGTAAAGGCTGGTTCTTTTTAGCAAGCTATAAGGTAAACAGCATTCAACCTAAGACAATGGAAGGAAACCAAAACTAATCCTGCAGGATCGCAATACCATGAAAAATGGGAGCTTTGAAGGGATAAACAGAAATGTGCTTACTTTGGAAAGGTGGTGGTGTTGAGTTCTTAAACTATCAAAATGACTTCATTTAAAAAAATTCACAAACAATATATACTATCAGTACAGTGTTTTCTACAAAATACATCTTGGTGGATTGTCTGTAAACACTGATTTCCTAAAATTCGAACAAGCTTCTCCCTTGGTCTCCTCTGTTTTCATAGTAATTCTTACCATTTACTTAAAAAAAAAAAGAGATAAATTTCCTGAGACTGTTCGACTTCACAGTGTGTACCCATAATTGCTTGTAGTTTTAGAATTCTGAGCAGGTGTGAAAAACATTTCTACGTTCTGCCTCTATGCACTGTGTTTTTGTGACACGCTAAGCTCTTCAAAGCAGTGGCTCAGGAGGAAGCTTTCAGCTTTGCCTTGTGAGCTTTAACACTGAAATGCCCAAGCTCTAAAGAGCCTTTGTCCTCTCTCTGGCCTCCTTCCCCTATAGACTTTGGCCTCTGAAACTCAGTTCCTGATTATGAAAGTCCTTAGCCCTGGCCAAGGCCTCCAAAATCTCAGGAACGTTTGGACTGAGAATATAGAACCTTGGAATCTGGTCTGAAGCTATCCAAGACATGATACCAAGCTGTGCAACTGTGTATTAAGTTTTCATATTGCTTCCTTCTTTGATAGGAATCTCTGGCTCAGTAACATTCATTTACTTTTTATTGGAGCATAGTTTTTTTACAATGTTGTGTTAGTTTCTTCTATACAACGAAGTGGATCAGCTATATTCTACATGTACCACCCTCCCCTCAACCTTGAACAATTTCTCAAGGCTCATAGCTTCTCTCTTGTCTTTGGCTCACGTGCGTTTGGAAGTTTTGAAGATAAGGGCTCAACAAAATTTTCTCTCAAAGCAAATTATTTGAGAGGATTAAGCTTCCTGTTTCTTTGCTCCCTCCCTGTGCATGATATAGAGTCTTTGCTTCCTTTATTCTCAAATCTCTGTGGAGAAAACTGAGCGTAAATCAGAAAGGAAATGCAAAGAAGAGAAGTCCACTTACCGTCTTCTGAACGACCAACACCATAATGGTTGCCACGGCAAAGACGGGGGCAAGAAAAAATATTTAATCAGAAATGTGCTTACTTTGGAAAGGTGGTGGTGTTGAGTTCTTAAACTATCAAAATGACTTCATTTAAAAAAATTCACAAACAATATATACTATCAGTACAGTGTTTTCTACAAAATACATCTTGGTGGATTGTCTGTAAACACTGATTTCCTAAAATTCGAACAAGCTTCTCCCTTGGTCTCCTCTGTTTTCATAGTAATTCTTACCATTTACTTAAAAAAAAAAAGAGATAAATTTCCTGAGACTGTTCGACTTCACAGTGTGTACCCATAATTGCTTGTAGTTTTAGAATTCTGAGCAGGTGTGAAAAACATTTCTACGTTCTGCCTCTATGCACTGTGTTTTTGTGACACGCTAAGCTCTTCAAAGCAGTGGCTCAGGAGGAAGCTTTCAGCTTTGCCTTGTGAGCTTTAACACTGAAATGCCCAAGCTCTAAAGAGCCTTTGTCCTCTCTCTGGCCTCCTTCCCCTATAGACTTTGGCCTCTGAAACTCAGTTCCTGATTATGAAAGTCCTTAGCCCTGGCCAAGGCCTCCAAAATCTCAGGAACGTTTGGACTGAGAATATAGAACCTTGGAATCTGGTCTGAAGCTATCCAAGACATGATACCAAGCTGTGCAACTGTGTATTAAGTTTTCATATTGCTTCCTTCTTTGATAGGAATCTCTGGCTCAGTAACATTCATTTACTTTTTATTGGAGCATAGTTTTTTTACAATGTTGTGTTAGTTTCTTCTATACAACGAAGTGGATCAGCTATATTCTACATGTACCACCCTCCCCTCAACCTTGAACAATTTCTCAAGGCTCATAGCTTCTCTCTTGTCTTTGGCTCACGTGCGTTTGGAAGTTTTGAAGATAAGGGCTCAACAAAATTTTCTCTCAAAGCAAATTATTTGAGAGGATTAAGCTTCCTGTTTCTTTGCTCCCTCCCTGTGCATGATATAGAGTCTTTGCTTCCTTTATTCTCAAATCTCTGTGGAGAAAACTGAGCGTAAATCAGAAAGGAAATGCAAAGAAGAGAAGTCCACTTACCGTCTTCTGAACGACCAACACCATAATGGTTGCCACGGCAAAGACAAGGCACAGAGCCAGTGAGGCCGTGGTGAAACAGAAATGCCCAGCGCCCGGTTCCCAGTGGCTGGTGATGGAGCCTGAAGGCACATGCATGGCTGTGTCTTGAGACGGGGCCAGTCGGTTGAGTGCTCGCTGCAGCCCTGGGTCCATTCTTATATAGGCTTCCCCACATCACACCTTATCTCTCCTCATCTGATTCGGTTCTGGGCCCATCTCTGTTCCAAGAAGGATTCTCCCCCTGCATCCTGGATCATGTGACTTGGAAAAAAACCTTCACCAGCAGCCTCACGAAGAAACTCTTCTCTGGGGGCGTGAGGCAAAAGGCAGCAGCAGGGGTGGGAGAGGCTCATTTTTCATCTCCCGGGGTTAATTTGAGTGAAGAGAAACTGTAGCTATAGAGAACGTGGCTGATGTCAGAGGGTGAGTAGGAAAATGACGGTTTCCCTATGCTGGTGTGTGTGTGTGTGTGGGTGTGTGTGTGTGTGTGTGTGTGTGTGCGTGTACCACACAAAGCAACTTCTGTTTCGGTCAGACTCAGCCGCAAGATGCCTTCCGGCTTGAGAAGCTGCACATTCTTAGCGAGGCCTGCAGCTCAGAAGTCCTCATCAGAAAATGCCTCTTTGCTGAACCTCGGGAGCCAGGATTCCTTGGACCATAGTAGAATGACTCAAAGGGCTGATGATGTTGGCTCCTATGAAGAACTGGAAATGCTACCAGATATCTGGCAAGGAAGAGCCCAAATGTGGGGCTATCGCCACAGGGGACAGGATCATGGAAGGATGAAACTGGGGACAGGTTCAAAGATACTGTCTGAGGTCAGGAAACTGGAACCACGGATCTTTTGAAAAACCAGGATCTGTCAAATTTGCCCCCATTCTCAAATCTCTGTGGAGACGTTTTGGAAGTTTTGAAGATAAGGGCTCAACAAAATTTTCTCTCAAAGCAAATTATTTGAGAGGATTAAGCTTCCTGTTTCTTTGCTCCCTCCCTGTGCATGATATAGAGTCTTTGCTTCCTTTATTCTCAAATCTCTGTGGAGAAAACTGAGCGTAAATCAGAAAGGAAATGCAAAGAAGAGAAGTCCACTTACCGTCTTCTGAACGACCAACACCATAATGGTTGCCACGGCAAAGACAAGGCACAGAGCCAGTGAGGCCGTGGTGAAACAGAAATGCCCGCGGCCCGCGGTTCCCCAGTGGCTGGTGATGGAGCCTGAAGGCACATGCATGGCTGTGTCTTGAGACGGGGCCAGTCGGTTGAGTGCTCGCTGCAGCCCTGGGTCCATTCTTATATAGGCTTCCCCACATCACACCTTATCTCTCCTCATCTGATTCGGTTCTGGGCCCATCTCTGTTCCAAGAAGGATTCTCCCCCTGCATCCTGGATCATGTGACTTGGAAAAAAACCTTCACCAGCAGCCTCACGAAGAAACTCTTCTCTGGGGGCGTGAGGCAAAAGGCAGCAGCAGGGGTGGGGGAGAGGCTCATTTTTCATCTCCCGGGGTTAATTTGAGTGAAGAGAAACTGTAGCTATAGAGAACGTGGCTGATGTCAGAGGGTGAGTAGGAAAATGACGGTTTCCCTATGCTGGTGTGTGTGTGTGTGTGGGTGTGTGTGTGTGTGTGTGTGTGTGTGCGTGTACCACACAAAGCAACTTCTGTTTCGGTCAGACTCAGCCGCAAGATGCCTTCCGGCTTGAGAAGCTGCACATTCTTAGCGAGGCCTGCAGCTCAGAAGTCCTCATCAGAAAATGCCTCTTTGCTGAACCTCGGGAGCCAGGATTCCTTGGACCATAGTAGAATGACTCAAAGGGGCTGATGATGTTGGCTCCTATGAAGAACTGGAAATGCTACCAGATATCTGGCAAGGAAGAGCCCGCAAATGTGGGGCTATCGCCACAGGGGGACAGGATCATGGAAGGATGAAACTGGGGGACAGGTTCAAAGATACTGTCTGAGGTCAGGAAACTGGAACCACGGATCTTTTGAACAAAAATTCCTACAGATTGTACAGGGATCTGTCAAATTTGCCTATAAACTTGTGCCTGTGGTAAAGCTCCGAAAAAGGGGAAGGAGTTGGTAGTGAGTGTGCGAGTGGGGACATGGCGTGGTGCAGGATGGAAGGGGTGTGTGTCCCACGTGGTGTGCCTTCGTGATGCATGGTGTGTGTTGTGTATTGTGTGTGTGTGTGTGTGTGTGTGTGTGTGTTTGACTATGACAGTTTGAGCCTCTTCTGTCTCAGGCACAGCGTTAGGAGATTTTACACACTATCTCACTTCACCCTCACTCTGCCCTCTAAACAGCTAAGATTTCTTTTTTACAGATGGGAGAATTGAGGATCAGAGAGGGTGGACACTGGCTTGATCCAAGTTGCAAATATTGATCAGTGGAATCACTTAGGTACACAGCTATGGCCGGCTGACCCCTGAACCCCACCACTGCCACTGCATGGGAAAGCTGAGATCCTGAGGTCCTCTCTCATCCCTCCCTCCTCATGGGTCTTGGGTCCTTGTACAAATCCTCAGACCCCTCTCTTTTCCCCATCTGCCCTGACAGCCACGTTGAAGATCAAATGGGAGCGTGATGTAAGCGTACTTCGTGCGTGGGAACAGATTTGGCAAATGACGTTGGACCATTCTGGTTAAATGGTCCAAACAGTCTGGAATTTAACCAAGGGGATGTGTTCTCTGGGGTGGGGCTGAGCAGGCCACATCTGTGGCTACTCATCCTCTCCGTTTCGAAAGAGCATTTTAAAAAAAAATCACTGCATAACGGGTGTCTCCGGATGTAGCTCTTTGAAAGCTCAGTTGGAAGTACCCAGTCCTTTGCAGCACCCCTCCTCTCTCTGCTCTCTTTTCGGCTGTTCCATGTCTCTGGAAGCCAGCGGAAATCCCAGATCCCTCCGAAGAACCATTCTGTGTCCAGATCTGAGCTTGGATTATGACCACCTGGGTCTTTGCAGAGATCTCACTATTGAGCATCACCTGAGTTGGGTCGCTCTAGGAATTGTTTTGGCTATTCCTTACCAGTGAATCCATAAACTCATAGGGATCCTGGAGATAGAAGAATCATCAAGAGGTAAATGTGGCGGGAGGTAGGGGGAGGGTCACTAAACAGAGTGGTAGAGAGGATACCATAGTCAAGGAAGCTGAGGTCCCCTTGGCCCCAAGCAGAACTTGGTTTTGGAAGAAGTAGTGCACACATTCATTTGAGCTGTAACTGAGGTGGGAATGAAGCAAGCCAGTGTTTGGGTGGGGGGTATGCTCCCAGCTGACTGGGGGAGAAGGCAGTGTCCTGTGGTGGGCCCGCACAGTGAGTGGGAAGAGGGCTCAGTTGTCTGCCCAGAGCTGCTGAGAACGGGCTGCTCCCTCGGCCTTTCTCTGCAGTCACTTTGATGAAAGTGGAAAACTTCTGATTGTTGAATGGAAGCTGTGGGTGTTGAAAAATAAAAAGGCTTTGCTTGAAGTGCAAGGTCTTCCTGAAGGCCTGTGGGGCTCAGAATGGCAGTGGAAAAAAATGTTTGTCTTACAGTCACAAGTTTTGCATACAGTACAGTGTCCTGGGAGGGAAGGCTGACAAGAGGGAAAAAAAAATCACCCTTTGTTTTTACTCAGAATCTTCTGAGCAGTTGAGATTTTCGTATCAGTTCAGTTCCCTGTCTACCTGCAGACCCGATTTTGCTTCTCTTCTGTGGCACCCCTCCGCTTGCTAACCTTTCACGGGCCCCTATTTCTTTGCCCACCCCCACCTCCCATTGGTCTAAACTCCCCTCTGCTGTCAAACTGTGCCGGAAACTAGCCTGGCCCACCTCACCGTCCCCGTTCCACGCGGTGGTCCAGTCCCTTGGGATCACTGGCTTTTTATCTCCTTTCTCTTTAGCCACCCACTGCACAAGTGAAAAGAGCTTTTACAGAGCTTCTTGTTGAGTGATTTTCAAATCATTTCTGGAAACAACACTGTACAGTGAACGTAAAAAGGCAAGAAGAAAGTGGAGTTCTTCAGCTAGAGCAGTCAGGATGAGGCAAAGGGCTAATCGTAGACCCCTCGTTCACCATTGAATAGACTGAGGTCTCTCTGAGGTGGCACATTGGGAAACTTATCTTTTAGCTCAAAATCTTCAATCCTCAACTCTGGAAACTGAGACAAAGGAACGGAATTGACCTGGGGGAGTTTCGATGGGAGGGGTAGAGCTAACTTCCAGGTCCCTGTGCTCGGTTTCAACTCCTCTCTGCTAGTGTTGCCGGTGCACTCAGGCTTCTTTCTGCCTTCTCCTCACCTTTCCACTGCTTCAGATCCTTCCTGTGCCTCACAGACCCTGCCAGACTGGCTTGAACCTTTAGGAACACCTGCCCAGGCCTCTCAGCTGAGTTTGGGAATGAAGCAAGGGGGGCCCAGTGTTTGGGTGGGGGTATGCTCCCAGCTGACTGGGGGAGAAGGCAGTGTCCTGTGGTGGGCCCGCACAGTGAGTGGGAAGAGGGCTCAGTTGTCTGCCCAGAGCTGCTGAGAACGGCTGCTCCTCGGCCTTTCTCTGCAGTCACTTTGATGAAAGTGGAAAACTTCTGATTGTTGAATGGAAGCTGTGGGTGTTGAAAAATAAAAAGGCTTTGCTTGAAGTGCAAGGTCTTCCTGAAGGCCTGTGGGGCTCAGAATGGCAGTGGAAAAAAATGTTTGTCTTACAGTCACAAGTTTTGCATACAGTACAGTGTCCTGGGAGGGAAGGCTGACAAGAGGAAAAAAATCACCCTTTGTTTTTACTCAGAATCTTCTGAGCAGTTGAGATTTTCGTATCAGTTCAGTTCCCTGTCTACCTGCAGACCCGATTTTGCTTCTCTTCTGTGGCACCCCTCCGCTTGCTAACCTTTCACGGGCCCCTATTTCTTTGCCCACCCCCACCTCCCATTGGTCTAAACTCCCCTCTGCTGTCAAACTGTGCCGGAAACTAGCCTGGCCCACCTCACCGTCCCCGTTCCACGCGGTGGTCCAGTCCCTTGGGATCACTGGCTTTTTATCTCCTTTCTCTTTAGCCACCCACTGCACAAGTGAAAAGAGCTTTTACAGAGCTTCTTGTTGAGTGATTTTCAAATCATTTCTGGAAACAACACTGTACAGTGAACGTAAAAAGGCAAGAAGAAAGTGGAGTTCTTCAGCTAGAGCAGTCAGGATGAGGCAAAGGGCTAATCGTAGACCCCTCGTTCACCATTGAATAGACTGAGGTCTCTCTGAGGTGGCACATTGGGAAACTTATCTTTTAGCTCAAAATCTTCAATCCTCAACTCTGGAAACTGAGACAAAGGAACGGAATTGACCTGGGGGAGTTTCGATGGGAGGGGTAGAGCTAACTTCCAGGTCCCTGTGCTCGGTTTCAACTCCTCTCTGCTAGTGTTGCCGGTGCACTCAGGCTTCTTTCTGCCTTCTCCTCACCTTTCCACTGCTTCAGATCCTTCCTGTGCCTCACAGACCCTGCCAGACTGGCTTGAACCTTTAGGAACACCTGCCCAGGCCTCTCAGCTCCACCAGCATCTTCACTCCAGAGCTCCAGAACTTGTGACTGTCTTCGTGGCACGTAACACTGCATCTCTTTATCTCCTTGTCTGGGCACCTGTCAAGTGGGTGAACATGTGTTTGTGAGTTTGCCTTCCCCATATGATTGAGAGCTCCTGAGGGCAGTCTGCACTTTCCAGTCTTCTGAGCCCTTGCATCTCACCCTGCCTCACTTGGTGCTGGGGCTACCTGTGATCAGTCTGCAGCCAATGGTCGTGTTGATTTTATGTTTAAGAAAGAGAAGGTTCTAGAAGGTTGGTTTATACAAAGAAAGTGTGTGATGACATAGCTATCCCTCACTTCTCAGTGGTCCTCCCTTGCCTCGTTCTGCCCCAGAAGGCTCACCGGTTGGCTTTATCATTCTACCATGGCTCCACGGAGTCACCACCAGCCTCCTTTCACTTTGTATGTCGTTGATGAGGTGTGGCTGCAGCATTTAAGACTCGGTGGGCAAGCAGACATAATCTTTCATTCTTTCAAGAGGGAATCCCATTTAAAAAAAAATGAAGGGGACCTAGCTTTAGGACCACCCCTCTTCCATTGCTTCCCCATTAGGAGACTGTGATCTATCATTAGACAAGTAGGTGTTCCCAAAGTGTGGTCCCTGTCCCAGTGATCGCAGAGCTCGATGGCACTGTAACTTCTTAGGTTCCACGCTAGAGCTGCTGAGTCAGAAACTCAGGCTGAAGCTTAGAAAATCTGTGTTTTAACAGTCACCCAAGGGAATTCTGATTCCTGAAACCATTTGGAAACCACTGATTCAGAGAAATAACTTGTCCAGTTTCTAGAAAAACCTATAGGGCATCATCTGGTTCAGTCTCTGGCCTTTGGGCAGGTGACAATCCTACCCCTGTTTTGAAGATGAGAAAACCGAGGCTCATGAAGAGAAGAGGGTTGCCAGGAAGACTCATTTTCTTCATCCCTTGATTGAACCCTCTTTTTAACCTCAAATATGGCTGTCATGGGTTTGCCTTCCCTAGGAACTTTGCCTTCTCCTCACCTTTCCACTGCTTCAGATCCTTCCTGTGCCTCACAGACCCTGCCAGACTGGCTTGAACCTTTAGGAACACCTGCCCAGGCCTCTCAGCTCCACCAGCATCTTCACTCCAGAGCTCCAGAACTTGTGACTGTCTTCGTGGCACGTAACACTGCATCTCTTTATCTCCTTGTCTGGGCACCTGTCAAGTGGGTGAACATGTGTTTGTGAGTTTGCCTTCCCCATATGATTGAGAGCTCCTGAGGGCAGTCTGCACTTTCCAGTCTTCTGAGCCCTTGCATCTCACCCTGCCTCACTTGGTGCTGGGGCTACCTGTGATCAGTCTGCAGCCAATGGTCGTGTTGATTTTATGTTTAAGAAAGAGAAGGTTCTAGAAGGTTGGTTTATACAAAGAAAGTGTGTGATGACATAGCTATCCCTCACTTCTCAGTGGTCCTCCCTTGCCTCGTTCTGCCCCAGAAGGCTCACCGGTTGGCTTTATCATTCTACCATGGCTCCACGGAGTCACCACCAGCCTCCTTTCACTTTGTATGTCGTTGATGAGGTGTGGCTGCAGCATTTAAGACTCGGTGGGCAAGCAGACATAATCTTTCATTCTTTCAAGAGGGAATCCCATTTAAAAAAAAAAATGAAGGGGACCTAGCTTTAGGACCACCCCTCTTCCATTGCTTCCCCATTAGGAGACTGTGATCTATCATTAGACAAGTAGGTGTTCCCAAAGTGTGGTCCCTGTCCCAGTGATCGCAGAGCTCGATGGCACTGTAACTTCTTAGGTTCCACGCTAGAGCTGCTGAGTCAGAAACTCAGGCTGAAGCTTAGAAAATCTGTGTTTTAACAGTCACCCAAGGGAATTCTGATTCCTGAAACCATTTGGAAACCACTGATTCAGAGAAATAACTTGTCCAGTTTCTAGAAAAACCTATAGGGCATCATCTGGTTCAGTCTCTGGCCTTTGGGCAGGTGACAATCCTACCCCTGTTTTGAAGATGAGAAAACCGAGGCTCATGAAGAGAAGAGGGTTGCCAGGAAGACTCATTTTCTTCATCCCTTGATTGAACCCTCTTTTTAACCTCAAATATGGCTGTCAGCTGCAAAAATACTATGGTTTATGCCAATGGAGATGTATTTATTGTCTTCATCTAAGCTTCTCTTGTGATGATCGTTGCATGTAGAAGAAAGAAATCTTTAAAAAAACTTTTGGTTTTTGTGAGAAGAAAATTCCCTCAGGATATTTTTAAGCCATAAAAGTGGCAATGAAACTACCTTCTGAGAAGGGAGGGTTTTGTCCTGTGAACTGGTGAGGCCTCTATTCTGCTGAGGCTAACTAACTTGAATAGATCGGATGTGGACCTTGGCGAGAGCGATCATTCCCTGAAAGGATCCAGTGACGACAGATATAGAGGGGGAGGGTTTAGGTCAGGGTCAGCAAACTGTGGCCGCTGCCTATTTTAACAAACACAGTTTTATTTAAACAGTCACGCACATTTGTTTATGCATCATCGATGGCACTGTTGGTATGACAACAGTAGAATTAAGTAGTTGCCACTGAGATCTCATGGCCCATAAAGTCTAAGATATTGCTATGTAGCCCTTTACTGGAAAAGTTTAGCTATCCCTGGTTTAGTGTATAACCCCAGGAGAGATCTGGAGAAAAGAATAGAAATGCATTTCCCAAGATTCACTTATGTGTACATTATTAAGTCATGCTTTCGTAAGAACTGAGAGTGAGGTGTGGCAGAAAACACCTGGGGAATACACAGATAGATATACTTTCAGTATTGGATATATCAACATGTATGTGTTTATAAATAATATATAATATATGTACATACATGAATACACACACATTATTCCTGCCTCCTTTTTTTTTGTAGCTTTACAGCCCTCATTTATTTATTCATAATTTTAATAATTTCATTTATTTATTTATTTTAAAGTTTTTGCAGAGTTTTGTTGTTCACAGACACGACTCCTGCCTACTTTAAAAAAAGGTTTTGAGGCAACTTAAGATAGATGCACAGAGACGTGAGAATTGAAGCCACTAGAGCAAGGCAAATGGTAGGAACCGATATATAAAGGTAGAGTGCAAGGCAAATGGATGAAGGAACTCTGGTGAGGACTGTTCCAGCCACTGAGCACCACACTCTTACCCCTGAGCTTCCTGATAACCAGGGTCAAGGAGAAAGAAAACACATTGAGTCGTGTAAATCTTTGATCGTAAAAAGCAGATGAGTTCAAACGGAGAGGTGAACCCTCTGCTGCTCGTAAAGGTGCTTTGAAATATACAGTCTCTGACTTAGGATAATTCAGCTTGCAAGTTTTTCGACTTGACGATGGTGTAGAAGGGATAATGAATTTAGTAGAAACGTCACTTCAAGGTTTGGATTTTGATCTTTTCCTGGGCCAGCGACACGGGCACGATACTCCTGAAGCTGGGCAGGGGAGGCCACAGCTCCCGGTCAGCCACAAGATCACAAGGGGCATCAGCCATTCTGTTCTGCATTTTCAGTGTTATTTTCAATCAATTCCATGAGATACTCAGCATTTATATAAAATAGGCTTTATGTCAGGTGACTTTGTCCAACTATAGGCGAAGGAGGGTTCCAGCACATTTTAAGTAAGCTTGGCTAAGTTCGGGAGGAGAGGTGTATGAAATACATTCTCATGTTTAAAATTATAAAAATAACTTTCAATTTATGGTAAGTTTATCAGAGTTTCATAAAAGATCAAATGGAGGCATGCCATTTTCCCAAAAGATTCCCACCCTTAAAAATGTGTTAACATTATTAAAAGTCATGCTTTCGTAAGAACTGAGAGTGAGGTGTGGCAGAAAACACCTGGGGAATACACAGATAGATATACTTTCAGTATTGGATATATCAACATGTATGTGTTTATAAATAATATATAATATATGTACATACATGAATACACACACATTATTCCTGCCTCCTTTTTTTTTGTAGCTTTACAGCCCTCATTTATTTATTCATAATTTTAATAATTTCATTTATTTATTTATTTTAAAGTTTTTGCAGAGTTTTGTTGTTCACAGACACGACTCCTGCCTACTTTAAAAAAAGGTTTTGAGGCAACTTAAGATAGATGCACAGAGACGTGAGAATTGAAGCCACTAGAGCAAGGCAAATGGTAGGAACCGATATATAAAGGTAGAGTGCAAGGCAAATGGATGAAGGAACTCTGGTGAGGACTGTTCCAGCCACTGAGCACCACACTCTTACCCCTGAGCTTCCTGATAACCAGGGTCAAGGAGAAAGAAAACACATTGAGTCGTGTAAATCTTTGATCGTAAAAAGCAGATGAGTTCAAACGGAGAGGTGAACCCTCTGCTGCTCGTAAAGGTGCTTTGAAATATACAGTCTCTGACTTAGGATAATTCAGCTTGCAAGTTTTTCGACTTGACGATGGTGTAGAAGGGATAATGAATTTAGTAGAAACGTCACTTCAAGGTTTGGATTTTGATCTTTTCCTGGGCCAGCGACACGGGCACGATACTCCTGAAGCTGGGCAGGGGAGGCCACAGCTCCCGGTCAGCCACAAGATCACAAGGGGCATCAGCCATTCTGTTCTGCATTTTCAGTGTTATTTTCAATCAATTCCATGAGATACTCAGCATTTATATAAAATAGGCTTTATGTCAGGTGACTTTGTCCAACTATAGGCCGAAGGAGGGGTTCCAGCACATTTTAAGTAAGCTTGGCTAAGTTCGGGAGGAGAGGTGTATGAAATACATTCTCATGTTTAAAATTATAAAAAATAACTTTCAATTTATGGTAAGTTTATCAGAGCATAATTCTATCTTAGGTCAAAGAGATCAAATGGCAGATGATTCTAACCTGTGAATTTAGAATATGACATGCAGTGACTTTGGATAAAAGCCATTTTAACAAGTGAAAATACTGGAATATTTTAAAAGAAATCTTGTTTTATGATTTTCAGTGAAGTAGAACTAATGATAAATAAATACTAGGGAAGTGAGAGATTCAAGGGAAAAAAAGACCATCCCATTCCTACCTCTAGGGTCTTCAGTAAAGTTGAAGAACTACAAATCTCTTTAATTTAGATGGTGCTGAAGAGCTCAATTGTTCTTCAAAAAAGAGACGCAGATCTGCACTTTTTTTTTTTTTAATTTGGCCTCTTTTATTAGGTTTTTATTCATTTATTTTCACCCATCTTTTTTTACTGTTAGGCCTGTGTGGGCCTCCCATCGCAGTGGCCTCTCTCCTTGCAGAGCACTGGCTCTGGATGCATGCACTCCAGAGCGCTGGCTCAGAATTGAGCACACCTGTCCAGCCGCTCTGTGGCGTGTGGGATCTTCCCGGGCCAGGGGTGGAACCAGTGTTCCGTGCAGTACAAGGCAGACTTTTTACCCACTGGACCACCAGGGAAGCCCCAGATCTGCACTTTTTGCAAAGCTGAGAAGAAGTCTCTCCATATCAGTAAGAAAAGATATGAGAAGATCTGGGATGATGTGTTGTATATTATCCATTGGGTGTATGGGTGCTTACTAGGTGCTAGGAACTGTCAACGTAACAGCGGATAGGACAGATGCCTTCCCTGCCATCGTGAAACTTCTAACGGGGTGAGTGAAATGACAATTAAATGAAGAATTATAATATAACATGACTGATATTATTAACATGATTCAGGATGTTATTTGTGCACAGTGGGATGACTTGAACTCACCTGTCCCTCCTAGGGACATCATTGAGGGGACCTCTTTGATGTCTACATCAGTTGAAGAGGCAAAAATCCATCCAAACTCTACTAGGTCGTTTTATGTCAGGTGACTTTGTCCAACTATAGGCGAAGGAGGGTTCCAGCACATTTTAAGTAAGCTTGGCTAAGTTCGGGAGGAGAGGTGTATGAAATACATTCTCATGTTTAAAATTATAAAAAATAACTTTCAATTTATGGTAAGTTTATCAGAGCATAATTCTATCTTAGGTCAAAGAGATCAAATGGCAGATGATTCTAACCTGTGAATTTAGAATATGACATGCAGTGACTTTGGATAAAAGCCATTTTAACAAGTGAAAATACTGGAATATTTTAAAAGAAATCTTGTTTTATGATTTTCAGTGAAGTAGAACTAATGATAAATAAATACTAGGGAAGTGAGAGATTCAAGGGAAAAAAAGACCATCCCATTCCTACCTCTAGGGTCTTCAGTAAAGTTGAAGAACTACAAATCTCTTTAATTTAGATGGTGCTGAAGAGCTCAATTGTTCTTCAAAAAAGAGACGCAGATCTGCACTTTTTTTTTTTTTAATTTGGCCTCTTTTATTAGGTTTTTATTCATTTATTTTCACCCATCTTTTTTTACTGTTAGGCCTGTGTGGGCCTCCCATCGCAGTGGCCTCTCTCCTTGCAGAGCACTGGCTCTGGATGCATGCACTCCAGAGCGCTGGCTCAGAATTGAGCACACCTGTCCAGCCGCTCTGTGGCGTGTGGGATCTTCCCGGGCCAGGGGTGGAACCAGTGTTCCGTGCAGTACAAGGCAGACTTTTTACCCACTGGACCACCAGGGAAGCCCCAGATCTGCACTTTTTGCAAAGCTGAGAAGAAGTCTCTCCATATCAGTAAGAAAAGATATGAGAAGATCTGGGATGATGTGTTGTATATTATCCATTGGGTGTATGGGTGCTTACTAGGTGCTAGGAACTGTCAACGTAACAGCGGATAGGACAGATGCCTTCCCTGCCATCGTGAAACTTCTAACGGGGTGAGTGAAATGACAATTAAATGAAGAATTATAATATAACATGACTGATATTATTAACATGATTCAGGATGTTATTTGTGCACAGTGGGATGACTTGAACTCACCTGTCCCTCCTAGGGACATCATTGAGGGGACCTCTTTGATGTCTACATCAGTTGAAGAGGCAAAAATCCATCCAAACTCTACTAGGTCGTTTTACTGCCTTTCTTTTCCAGTTTAGAATCTCTTAGCATCTCTCCTTGCCTGTCGCACCCTGGTTGTGTTTCCTTTGTAAGGCTTCCCTGGCCTTCCCCTAAGTTTCATTTTCAGCCTCTGATCCCACATAGACCTTCCTTCGATGCCCGGTGGAGTTTATGCTGATCCCCTGACCTGCTAATCCTTCCCCTGAATCCATTTATGTCCAGGCAACAACCTCACTGCAACATCAAACGCTCTGTATCGTTCTTGTCTCTCTTGTTCCAACAATTCAACACTTTTTAAATTTTTAAGGTGCTTTCAAATGTTAGCTTGTCTCTGAGCTTCCACGCACAAGTTCCAGTAAGAAGTCTTAATATATCCTTCTTTTCTCTGTAGGATTTTGTTGTATACTTATGCCTCCAAGCAATAATGATGAGAGCAATAATAATTATTTTATGACTTTACTCTGTAGGGTCTTGTAGTATACTTATGCCTCCAAGCAATAATGATGAGCATAATAATAATTATTTCATGATCACAACCACCACTTACATTTAATGAGCTCATATTGCATGCCACACACTACATTAATCATCTCACTTAATTTTTTACAATTATCCCATAAATGCTGTTCATCCCTCTTGGCAGATAAGGAAAAGGCTTGGAGCTGGCATTCTGACACAGGTCTGCCTGGTGGCAGCGTGCACTGTACCATCTATACTCAGGGTAGCTAGGCATCCCGGATGGCTCAGCAGGTAAAGAATCTGCCAGCAATGCAGGAGACACTGGAGATGTGAGAGAGATTCCCTGGGTCAGGAAAATCCCATGGAGGAGGCAAAGGCAAATCCCCAGGGCAGAAGTGCCTGATGGACTACAGTCCAAAACGGTTGCAAGGACTGAGCGACTAAGCAGTCTAGGTAGCTGCCTAGGGCTCTGTTCCCCTAGACACACTGTTGTCAGCTTGAGAAGGAAAACAGCATGTCCCTGCACGAAATGACTTACACGTGTCCATGTCTAGCAGGCACCCACTAGATGCTTAAACTATAGTATCTGTTTAAATAAATCCATTTATTATGGATTGGGGAAAACACCATTTAAAATTTTTTTCCCAAATGACGTCTAAACATTAGCCCGTCCCAGAAAGGAGATCACAAGCCTGGTCCTCTTCCCAACCCACTTCCTCTTGTTGCCTCCCATCTTCCAAATTCCTGCCTCTCTCCCTACCCTGGTCCTTGCCTCTAAGCATATGTGCACACCCATGTCTAGAAATGCAAGTAGAGAGAAACTCTGAGATATAGATGTGTAAGAACACATCTTACACATAGATGTGTATAGATGTGTCTTGAAACAGACTTGGTGAACGACGAATCTGATGAACAGATGTTATCTCAGAGAAAAGGAGAAAGAGAAAGCATGGAGAGGGAGAGGCAGAAGTTTGGAAACTTTTCAGAAGTTCAGGATCTGTTCTTTTGAAGAGAAGAGTGCCTCATTTCTGAGATATTCAGTTTTTTTCATGTAAAGTCCAGCCCTTACTTTCTGATTCTGTTAGATTTTTTTGGGCTTCACAGAGGGTGGAGGCTGTTGCTGAAAGATGTCCTAAAGTGTTGTTTCCTGATGTTAGCAAAATCAGGAAGTGACCTTTTCTTTTCTCTTTAAAGTGGGCCTTTTTCCTTTCAATTTCTACGAAATCTGAAACCCAATGGGGCTTTGTTTTGAAGTAGAAATTGATTTATCCCTGGAGTAAACAATTCAAATTAAATAGGCATTTTAACTGTGTAGTGCTGCATATTTTCGTTTGTAAAGGGCCAAGCAAAGGAGAAAACACGTGAACCACAACAGAATGCATCAGCTCATTTTTCTGCGGCTGTTATTTTCACTAGGAAGAAGAACAAAGAAGTCCCAACGTAACCTAACTTCTTAGCTCCAAATTTTCAGCTGCGAAAAGAAAGAGGGTATTGGCTGATGGAAAATGCCAGAATGGGAGCGCTTGCACAGGGCATCACGAAGGAAGGGGACGAAGATGGTGTGAAAGATGGAAAAGCGTGGAGTGGGCCATCTCTCTGGGCAAGGCCTCCATGGTTAAGCCATGGAGGAGTGCAGATGCTTGGGGAAGGTTCAAATCCCCTTCTCCTTCCTTCTGCTCAAACACCTGTTGAGTATTCGCAGTAAGGAGCTTGTGATCTTTCACAGGAAGCCTACTTCATTACCCCAAGTCTCAGTTGTTTTCATTGGTAATATGACAACAATCATGTCCTCTTCCCAACCCACTTCCTCTTGCCTCCCATCTTCCAAATCCTGCCTCTCTCCCTACCCTGGTCCTTGCCTCTAAGCATATGTGCACACCCATGTCTAGAAATGCAAGTAGAGAGAAACTCTGAGATATAGATGTGTAAGAACACATCTTACACATAGATGTGTATAGATGTGTCTTGAAACAGACTTGGTGAACGACGAATCTGATGAACAGATGTTATCTCAGAGAAAAGGAGAAAGAGAAAGCATGGAGAGGGAGAGGCAGAAGTTTGGAAACTTTTCAGAAGTTCAGGATCTGTTCTTTTGAAGAGAAGAGTGCCTCATTTCTGAGATATTCAGTTTTTTTCATGTAAAGTCCAGCCCTTACTTTCTGATTCTGTTAGATTTTTTTGGGCTTCACAGAGGGTGGAGGCTGTTGCTGAAAGATGTCCTAAAGTGTTGTTTCCTGATGTTAGCAAAATCAGGAAGTGCCCTTTTTCTTTTCTCTTTAAAGTGGGCCTTTTTCCTTTCAATTTCTACGAAATCTGAAACCCAATGGGGCTTTGTTTTGAAGTAGAAATTGATTTATCCCTGGAGTAAACAATTCAAATTAAATAGGCATTTTAACTGTGTAGTGCTGCATATTTTCGTTTGTAAAGGGCCAAGCAAAGGAGAAAACACGTGAACCACAACAGAATGCATCAGCTCATTTTTCTGCGGCTGTTATTTTCACTAGGAAGAAGAACAAAGAAGTCCCAACGTAACCTAACTTCTTAGCTCCAAATTTTCAGCTGCGAAAAGAAAGAGGGTATTGGCTGATGGAAAATGCCAGAATGGGAGCGCTTGCACAGGGCATCACGAAGGAAGGGGACGAAGATGGTGTGAAAGATGGAAAAGCGTGGAGTGGGCCATCTCTCTGGGCAAGGCCTCCATGGTTAAGCCATGGAGGAGTGCAGATGCTTGGGGAAGGTTCAAATCCCCTTCTCCTTCCTTCTGCTCAAACACCTGTTGAGTATTCGCAGTAAGGAGCTTGTGATCTTTCACAGGAAGCCTACTTCATTACCCCAAGTCTCAGTTGTTTTCATTGGTAATATGACAACAATCATTGCCACTTTTAGGGGTAATTAAAAGATTGATCTTGTGTTTTAATACATCTTAGAACACCTGGTTTACATATGTAGAAAAGATCTCCCCTCTGTTGACCTGAAGTGTTAGATGCTCATTTAATGAAATACACCACTGGGTATATCCAGGCAACTGAACTCTTCCTCCACTGTCCTCAGTCAGTCACCAAAGACGTCTGTTCTCTCTTTCTTTTCTTCCTCTTTCTTTCCTCCCAAACTCTTTACCTTTCTTTCTTTCTTTGTCCTTGTACCCACCTTGGTTAAAGTGCCGAACCACAATTTTACCAACTATGCTTATCTCTTTTATTTTCATGTTGTGTGTCTTTTTTATTTCCCAATCACAAGTTTTTTATTTTGGTTTTTTGATTTTACAGAGTTTTGTTGTTTACATATATGTATAATTCCATGTTAGTCATGTTGTGTGTCTTTTTGTTGGTCCCAAACTGTTTACAATGAATACATATTGCTTTTTGTACAGAAGATACTAGAAACAACCCACAATTCATTATCCATAAGGAGACCACTACTTGGGATTGTATCAAATATATTGTATACTGTTGTTTCTTTTAAAATATGTGTGGTTTCCCATAGGTTGTGGAAAAGCTACTCTTCCCTTGTCTGAATATCATGTACTATCTTTCACTACCTCTTTCCAGGGAATGTGGAATATATAAGAAGTAAAATTAAGTTTCTCCCTCTGAAACCAGCCCACAGAGTGGTTGGCACAGGCTGCATGCCCTTTTCTTCTTAGCTCCAAATTTTCAGCTGCGAAAAGAAAGAGGGTATTGGCTGATGGAAAATGCCAGAATGGGAGCGCTTGCACAGGGCATCACGAAGGAAGGGGCGAAGATGGTGTGAAAGATGGAAAAGCGTGGAGTGGGCCATCTCTCTGGGCAAGGCCTCCATGGTTAAGCCATGGAGGAGTGCAGATGTTTGGGGGAAGGTTCAAATCCCCTTCTCCTTCCTTCTGCTCAAACACCTGTTGAGTATTCGCAGTAAGGAGCTTGTGATCTTTCACAGGAAGCCTACTTCATTACCCCAAGTCTCAGTTGTTTTCATTGGTAATATGACAACAATCATTGCCACTTTTAGGGGTAATTAAAAGATTGATCTTGTGTTTTAATACATCTTAGAACACCTGGTTTACATATGTAGAAAAGATCTCCCCTCTGTTGACCTGAAGTGTTAGATGCTCATTTAATGAAATACACCACTGGGTATATCCAGGCAACTGAACTCTTCCTCCACTGTCCTCAGTCAGTCACCAAAGACGTCTGTTCTCTCTTTCTTTTCTTCCTCTTTCTTTCCTCCCAAACTCTTTACCTTTCTTTCTTTCTTTGTCCTTGTACCCACCTTGGTTAAAGTGCCGAACCACAATTTTACCAACTATGCTTATCTCTTTTATTTTCATGTTGTGTGTCTTTTTTATTTCCCAATCACAAGTTTTTTATTTTGGTTTTTTGATTTTACAGAGTTTTGTTGTTTACATATATGTATAATTCCATGTTAGTCATGTTGTGTGTCTTTTTGTTGGTCCCAAACTGTTTACAATGAATACATATTGCTTTTTGTACAGAAGATACTAGAAACAACCCACAATTCATTATCCATAAGGAGACCACTACTTGGGATTGTATCAAATATATTGTATACTGTTGTTTCTTTTAAAATATGTGTGGTTTCCCATAGGTTGTGGAAAAGCTACTCTTCCCTTGTCTGAATATCATGTACTATCTTTCACTACCTCTTTCCAGGGAATGTGGAATATATAAGAAGTAAAATTAAGTTTCTCCCTCTGAAACCAGCCCACAGAGTGGTTGGCACAGGCTGCATGCCCTTTTCTTCTTGACCTGTAAAACTGCTCTCTGGGGTATCCCATTCTGTCTTTCAGGCTGAAAAATGTAGGCATAGCTGACAAATAGCTGGACAGGCTGAAAATCTGCCACAGGAACTGAGAACGCATAATGTATTGGAACAAGGAATGCATCTGCCACTTGGGGACAACCTTAGAAGATGATTGCCCCACTCTCAAATGACTGAAAGCCAGGTGTAGCGTGGCTAGGTGTTCTTTGCGATGAGTTCTTCCCATGAGGTCCTGCGTTTGGCTTCCCTGTGAATGCCCTCAGAGTACCCAGGCTGAACAAAACTGCTCCAGTTCTGTTTGACTTCATGGGACCAGTGAGACTCGTACCCTGGAGGCCATATGGCATTGCCTTTCTTTCCTCTTTTTCTTCATTGAAGCCATGGAGCTTCATATAAGCATTTTGGGGGAGAGGAAATAAAGCTCTAAAGTTAATACATTTAAAACATTGTGGAAGTTGCAGCCCCTGTTGCACTGGGCTAAGAGGTAGCTAACTAATTGTAGGTTAAAATGAAAGGACTTTTTCTCTCTTCCAGAGTTATTTGGAGAACCGCATAACACTGTGATGAAAGAATCACAAGCAAAAGTAGAGACAAGGGAAAAACATGTATGGATATTGATTTGATCTGAGAATGAATAAGAAGTTTTTAGAAATGGCAGAACTTGGCTGGTGTCCACAGTCATGACTATGCTATCTGACCGCTGGCTCTAGTCCTGGGCTCCTCTGTACCACTCTCTCTCAAACTTTACCTATGACTGGAGGATTCTGTTAAAATGCTGATTCTAATTCAGTAGATCTGCACTGGGATTGACTGCATTTCTAACAAATTCTGGGTAACATTGATGCTATCTCTTCAAGGGCCGTACTTTGAATAGCAAGGATAAGTAAGCAGACCTACACAACCACAGAGATCTTCCTCACATAGAATACAACAGAGGAAATACAGCAGGCCAAAAGGCAGCACCAAGCGCGTCTCTTCACTGGGAGTGTTCATGACAGTTGGAGAGCGGTTTCTTCCCTACCCCCCAGCAATGCAGCATGTTGGCTCTGTAATAATGTAATGAGACTACACAGTTGGGTATAGTGGTCACTCTGGTTTTAAAGCCCCAAGCTCTCCTGGAGCCAGTATCTATAGTCACAGCTTCTAGGTCTCACATGGTGAGAAGCCCAAATCTATGAATTTTCAAGAGGTCATTCACAGTTGCCCAGTCTAGAGGCAGTTTATCCATCAAAGATCATTTTTACCATTCACAGTGTCATTCCACCTTCGTCGGGAAATAGTGCTTTGAAGTTAACCCATTGTCACTTTCCTGTGGAGAAAACAAGGGCGTCTTGTTAAAGCTTCACTCATCCTCCCACACCTTTTTTCTTTCTGCAGATCATCATGAACTCTATAGCAGTCTGCTTCCCTTGCAGTGAGGCTAGTTGGAAGCGCTGGAATATGCTGAGGAGGTATGAGTTGGCATCATTTCCTGTGCTCCTTAGCTACAGAGCAGGGCACAGATGATCTGGTAAAGGACTCCAGAGAAGATGTTGGGTTGGGGGTGGAATCTCAAGATGAAAGGAGAATAAAAGTATGGACAGAGATATGTCTGGGTAAGAGTTGCTATATGTCATGTGCAATATAGCATATAACTAAGAGTTATTTGGAAACCGCATAACACTGTATGGATAAAAATATGATTTGTTTTCTGAGAATGAATAAGAAGTTTTTAGAAATGGCAGAACTTGGCTGGTGTCCACAGTCATGACTATGCTATCTGACCGCTGGCTCTAGTCCTGGGCTCCTCTGTACCACTCTCTCTCAAACTTTACCTATGACTGGAGGATTCTGTTAAAATGCTGATTCTAATTCAGTAGATCTGCACTGGGATTGACTGCATTTCTAACAAATTCTGGGTAACATTGATGCTATCTCTTCAAGGGCCGTACTTTGAATAGCAAGGATAAGTAAGCAGACCTACACAACCACAGAGATCTTCCTCACATAGAATACAACAGAGGAAATACAGCAGGCCAAAAGGCAGCACCAAGCGCGTCTCTTCACTGGGAGTGTTCATGACAGTTGGAGAGCGGTTTCTTCCCTACCCCCCAGCAATGCAGCATGTTGGCTCTGTAATAATGTAATGAGACTACACAGTTGGGTATAGTGGTCACTCTGGTTTTAAAGCCCCAAGCTCTCCTGGAGCCAGTATCTATAGTCACAGCTTCTAGGTCTCACATGGTGAGAAGCCCAAATCTATGAATTTTCAAGAGGTCATTCACAGTTGCCCAGTCTAGAGGCAGTTTATCCATCAAAGATCATTTTTACCATTCACAGTGTCATTCCACCTTCGTCGGGAAATAGTGCTTTGAAGTTAACCCATTGTCACTTTCCTGTGGAGAAAACAAGGGCGTCTTGTTAAAGCTTCACTCATACTCCCCAAATTTTTTTATTTCTGAAGATCATCATGAACTCTATAGCAGTCTGCTTCCCTTGCAGTGAGGCTAGTTGGAAGCGCTGGAATATGCTGAGGAGGTATGAGTTGGCATCATTTCCTGTGCTCCTTAGCTACAGAGCAGGGCACAGATGATCTGGTAAAGGACTCCAGAGAAGATGTTGGGTTGGGGGTGGAATCTCAAGATGAAAGGAGAATAAAAGTATGGACAGAGATATGTCTGGGTAAGAGTTGCTATATGTCATGTGCAATATAGCATATAACAATATGGTATGTGCAGTTCAGCTTACCCTGTAATGTATTGTTTAAAGCAGGACACCTGAGAGGCAAAGAAGATTCTTCTAAAAGTAACTACACTGAGGTACACTGGGATACAAGGTCTAAGTGAGCACTGTCCTAGCCAAGCCCCAAAGCCTATGGTCACTCTAGATACAATCCATTTTGTTACCAGCTAACAAATTCATCAGTAAAGCAATGTGGTTACCATTGCTTTTGGAGATGTGTGTCTGGGTGGGAGAAAGGTATTTAATGATGTACTAAATTCAGCTTCCACATAATAGGCAAAATCAAGGACCATCCATGGGAATCTGTTCATGTTTGAGAAAATGAGAAGCTCAGCAGGTGAATTTCCAATGTCACCTTATAAACTGAGGATAGAGTTGGGCCTCAGACTCTTATTTTCTTCATTTCTTTTCCTAGTATACTACTCTTCCTCCCTGTGTTAGTCAGGATACTACTAGGATATGCAGCAGTAACAAGTTCGCCCTAAACTATCAAGAACTTAATAAAATCAAAATGTCTCACTTATGTGAAGTCTTATGAGCAAGAGGTGGCCCTCATGACCTCCAAGTGCTGGAAGACTGCACATGGAATATTGATGGGTCAGGCCAGGGTGTTATGTAGGGCATTGCTGCCTGCAGTTCTACTGGTCATAAGTCAGTCATTGGATCACAATCTAAGTACAGGGGAGGGTGAAAAATGTAGCCTTTCTGTGTGTCCAGGAAGTAGTGTGGTAAACATAATCACAGTTTAAAAGAGGCAGTTTATCCATCAAAGATCACTTGTCCCTGGGAAATAGTGCTTTGAAGTTAACCCATTGTCACTTTCCTGTGGAGAAAACAAGGGCGTCTTGTTAAAGCTTCACTCATACTCCCAAATTTTTTATTTCTGAAGATCATCATGAACTCTATAGCAGTCTGCTTCCCTTGCAGTGAGGCTAGTTGGAGCGCTGGAATATGCTGAGGAGGTATGAGTTGGCATCATTTCCTGTGCTCCTTAGCTACAGAGCAGGGCACAGATGATCTGGTAAAGGACTCCAGAGAAGATGTTGGGTTGGGGGTGGAATCTCAAGATGAAAGGAGAATAAAAGTATGGACAGAGATATGTCTGGGTAAGAGTTGCTATATGTCATGTGCAATATAGCATATAACAATATGGTATGTGCAGTTCAGCTTACCCTGTAATGTATTGTTTAAAGCAGGACACCTGAGAGGCAAAGAAGATTCTTCTAAAAGTAACTACACTGAGGTACACTGGGATACAAGGTCTAAGTGAGCACTGTCCTAGCCAAGCCCCAAAGCCTATGGTCACTCTAGATACAATCCATTTTGTTACCAGCTAACAAATTCATCAGTAAAGCAATGTGGTTACCATTGCTTTTGGAGATGTGTGTCTGGGTGGGAGAAAGGTATTTAATGATGTACTAAATTCAGCTTCCACATAATAGGCAAAATCAAGGACCATCCATGGGAATCTGTTCATGTTTGAGAAAATGAGAAGCTCAGCAGGTGAATTTCCAATGTCACCTTATAAACTGAGGATAGAGTTGGGCCTCAGACTCTTATTTTCTTCATTTCTTTTCCTAGTATACTACTCTTCCTCCCTGTGTTAGTCAGGATACTACTAGGATATGCAGCAGTAACAAGTTCGCCCTAAACTATCAAGAACTTAATAAAATCAAAATGTCTCACTTATGTGAAGTCTTATGAGCAAGAGGTGGCCCTCATGACCTCCAAGTGCTGGAAGACTGCACATGGAATATTGATGGGTCAGGCCAGGGTGTTATGTAGGGCATTGCTGCCTGCAGTTCTACTGGTCATAAGTCAGTCATTGGATCACAATCTAAGTACAGGGGAGGGTGAAAAATGTAGCCTTTCTGTGTGTCCAGGAAGTAGTGTGGTAAACATAAAGCGTTTTCTCCACACATTCTCTCAGAGCTATGTTTTCACAGTTAGTGTTAGTGGTGGCACAGTCTAACGGCCTCATGAGTGTAGAAGGGTCTCCCCATGCCAGCACTTCTGCCCACCACAGGAGACTTTATTAGTCTGCTCCAACTGCTATAACAAAACACCACAGTTTAGGTGACTTAAACAACAGATATCTATTTCTTACATCTCTGGAGACTGAGAAGACCAAGATCAGGGTGCCACCAAGGTTGGTGCTGATGAATACAGGAAGGTGCTCCCTTCCTGTATTGCAGATGGCTGCCTTCTTGCTATGCCTCACATGGAAGAGAGAAAGAAAGAAAGCCTTCTGTTCTCATCTTATAAGAGCCCTAATCCCATCATAAGGACCCCACCCACATGATCTCATATAAATCTAATTACCTCCAAAATCCTGATTCCAAAGACATCACACTGAGGGTTAAGACTTCACCATATGAATTTGGGAAGGACATAAGCATTCAGTCCAGGGCTTTCCTGGTGACTCAGTGGCAAAGAATCCACATGCCAATGCAGGAGACATGAGATTTGATCCTTGGCCCATGAAGATCCCCTGGAGAAGAAAATGGCTACCTACTCCAGTATTCTTGGCTAGGAAATCCCATGGGCAGAGGAACCTGGTGGGTTACAGTCCATGGGGTAGAAAAAGAGTTAGATATGACTTAACAATAACAATAAACATCCTGTCCATAACAGAGACCTTCTGCTATTTTCTGCCAAGATCCAGGGCACCATATGGTTGGAAACAGAGATACTTGGATTCTGGCCCCCTTGTGACCTTGGGAACTGGAGTCTCTGGTCCTCTGGCTTCTCAGTGCATCAATTTCCTCAAATATTTACCTTTAGAGCTCTTGAAATAACATGGAGAAAAAAAAAAAAAAAACCCTCTGAGGAAAGGGGTGATGATTATGGTGCCACAAAGGAGCCAAGCTTGTATGTTCCTCTTTTCATTTAACATGTGTTTTGAACACTAAGTGTGAAACACTTTTCCTAGAAGCACAATGGTGATCAACAGTGAATTCCCTTGCTGCTCAAATCCTCACCGATTTTTTTTTTTTTTTTTTTTTGCCTATTTAGGGACACATACATAGTTTTTGATGACAGTTGACCCTTGAACAACCCAATTTTGAACTGCATGTTCTACTTACATGCAGGTTTTAAAGAGATTTCAGTGTTACCTGGTCTGTGGTTGGTTGAATCTGAGGATGTAAAACTGCAGATATGGAGGAACTGTGGATACCAGAGGATGGACTACAAGCGATACTCCGATTTTCAGCCACATGGAGGATTAGCACTGCTCTCCCCCTGTGTTGTTTAAGGGATAACAATATTCAAATTATATGGATTATAGTTAGTACAATGAGAGAAAGTCACCTGGTCACATGAATGGGCATGCTTGGGGCCCTTGGTCTCGTTTGAGGGGCTATAAAATCTTCCTGGAGCAAGTGATACATGATTAGAGATCTGGAGGATAATTTGGAAATAATCATCAATGATGACGGTAACACTTAGTGAGCTTTTACTATGTGCCTGGTGGTATTGTATGTGCCTTCCATGTGTATCAATTGCCTCACTACTTTGATAGTTTCTCACAGCCAATTTAAGATCCAAGTGTTAATATTAGCCCATTTTTACAGAATAGATTGAGGAAAGGAGGGGTGCATCTTCCAGTAAAAGAGAGCTCCAAATACAAGAGTCTTGTGGTTGAAGACAATAGGCACATGAATCATTTGAGTAGCTGAGAGAAAGATGAAGTATTTGGAATTATCTTGTGTAAAATGCTTTCAGGAAAAGATCTCTCCTTGTCTTATCAAAGTGTGAATGTGTTGGGGGACGGAGGAGAAAAGCCAATGTGAAAGTCTGTGTTTGAGTATCAGATTCAGCTATCAATGAAATGTGCTTACCAGGTGATACGTAGGGGAGCTCAAAGAAATCAAGGCTGTTAGAAGATGCAGAAAAGTCCTACATCTGGTGGGAAGAATCTAGGGTTTGCTACCAGTTTCTTCCGTTTGAAGACATAAAGTTGGAAATGGGAGCTACTGAGTTTTCATTGAGAAGAAAGAGTTCAGGGTGGAATTCTTCCACTTGACTTAATTTCAATCTACATTGTGGCCTGGGGGTGATAACAATTCTGTATAATACAGCGATAGCTTATCTAGTCTGGCTCAGCTTGTTTGCACAGAAAGTTAATAGGAAGGACCTTTTTTTCTTCTCTTCTTAGAAAATGATCAGCTTTTTTTTGAAGTTAGAGTGATTTTCTATGCGAGGCAGCATTTTGTTTTCATTGAATTGACTTTGATGTGAAATTTCCTGGCATTTCTTAATTCTGTAGAGGAGGTTTCTCCCTTTGAAATTAAACTATGTACGTGCATAATCATATGTTCTACCATGTCTCTGACTGATGTATGTGTTCACACATTCACTGGCAAGTATGTATGCATTACCTACTATGTGTTAGATCCTGAGAGTGCTATAGGGGGCACATGAGATTTACACAGTCATGAGATTTGCACTACCATCTGAAAGTGCTTATAGACATTCAACAAAAAGATATGAAAGTGAAAATTTTATTGACTACAAAGAAGAAAAAGAGCAGATTGCCATCAGGCAGAATGCTAGGAAGGTCTACCTGAGAATGGACAGCGTTCTGGGTGGCTTTCATTGCCCCCATCATCCTCTTCTCCACCCTTCTCTATCCTTCCTGGGAGGCTGGCCTGCAGGGATGTGCTTAAAGGGCTCCTCTGCTCCCAATGGTGGATCAGCCACAGGGAAGGTGGGAGAAGAATGAGGCTGGGTATTTTCTTCCTTCGTTGCTTTCTCTACAGATCCCCCTGCTTCGTTGTGACCCTCTACTAAGGGCCACCAAAACTTTAAGGGAGCCTTCTCTTACGCTGCTATCTCCAGGTTCTGGTACATCCTCCTTTCTTGCTTTAGACCAGAGAGAGGTAATGGACCCTTTCTGTTCATTTCCCTCAACCCTATCCAGAGTTCTGTGTAGCGCCCCTCTATCACCATTTTAGCTGCCTTCAAATGTGGCACCTGTTTCCTGCCAGGGCCCAGGCCGATACGGTCTTTTTGAGGATGCGGCTTTTGGGTTGAAACCTGAAATGTCAGAAATTGTGGACCAGGAAATTAGTGGGAGGAAGTGGGTTTTAGAATACGGAAAGCCCTGAGGCCAGATAGAATTTTATAAATTCAAGGGACATATAGGGGAGAGACACACATGTAAGGAAAAGGAGAGGTGGCACCAGATGAGGCTAGAGAAGCGAACAGGGACAATCACACCTGGCTACAGAGCTGCTGTTAGGCAACTTGAATTTAATCTGAGTGAAGTGGAAGTCATTGACAGAGTTTAGGCAAGAGTGTGTCAAGATCAGATTTGATCTACTTATCTGATAGCTTGCTTAGGGCTATTCATTGAAACTAACCATGTGCCAGGACCTGTGCAGAGTGTCCGGGAGAGGGAGGCTGGTGTAGAGGTGTAAAGACATAGCCCTCCATAGGTACGAAGAGTATTATGAGTACCGGGAGAGTTAGAATACATTCATACAAACAGAATGTAAATAACAAGACATGATTTAAGCAGTATAAGAAGGAGCAGCAGTGACAGATTGTTTTCAGTGGCCATGAACAGAGAAGACTTCCTGTAGGTGGTAGCATTTGAATGGAGCTTTAAGACAGATAGATCTTAGATACTGTTGATGGGTAGACATTCCAGGGAAAGAGAAAGGCATTGGCAGCATTCTTCAAAGTAGCTAGTCTGTGCACCGATGACACAAGAAACTTGTGTCTGAATGTATATCAGTATGTTTCTTTCTTCAACAAGAGAGTTCCATGGACAGAGGAGCCTAACTGAGCAACTAAGCACCAAAATCTCTGCAGATGATGACTGAAACCATGAAATTAAAATATGCTTGCTCCTTGGAAGGAGAAGCTATGACAAAGCAGGGCAACATATTAAAAAACAGAGACATTACTTTGCTGACAAAGGCCCATATAGTCAAAGCGATGGTTTTTTCCAGATGGAAGGTTTGGACCATAAAGAAGGCTGAATGCCAAAGAACTGATGCTTTCAGAAGGCGCTGTTGAAGAAGACTCATGAGAGTCCCGTGGACCACAAGGAGATCAAGCCAGTCAATCCTAAAGGAAGTCAGCTCTGACTATTCATTGGAAGGACTGATGCTGAAGCTGAAACTCCAGTACTCTGGTGACTTGATGTGCAAAACTGACTCACTGGAAAAGACCCTGATGCTAGCAAAGGTTGAAGGCAAAAGGAGAAGGGAGATTCAGAGGAAGAGATAGATGGCATCACCGACTTTGTGGACATGTATCTGAGCAGACTCTGAGAGAGTTGAGGACTGACTAGTCTGGTATACTATAGTCCATGGGGTTGCAAAGAGTCAGACATGACTTAGCGACTAAACAGCAGAAACAAATATGGCATTCAAAAGTAGAGACGTTTAGTAAAGTGGGCTGTAGACAGATCACAGAAAGAACTCTTGACCCTGCCAACAGCATGGTAAAGAGTTGGAATTTTAGGCTGTGGGCAATGATAGGATGGACCCTGGACATTTTTTAGAAGAATGGCAAGTTTAAGCTTTGTTTAGAAACACAACGCAGCAGGACCAGGCAGGATGGCTCCGATGGGGAAAGTGTGAGGCAGTGATTAGAAAATCACTGTGGAAGCCACTGTAAGCCAGTTCTCTCGTGTGGTCTTATTAATTCTTTATAGTTGATTTACAACCTTGTGTTAATTTCTGCTGCACAGCAAAGTGATTCAGGTGGTAGCATTTGAATGGAGCTTTAAGACAGATAGATCTTAGATACTGTTGATGGGTAGACATTCCAGGAAAGAGAAAGGCATTGGCAGCATTCTTCAAAGTAGCTAGTCTGTGCACCGATGACACAAGAAACTTGTGTCTGAATGTATATCAGTATGTTTCTTTCTTCAACAAGAGAGTTCCATGGACAGAGGAGCCTAACTGAGCAACTAAGCACCAAAATCTCTGCAGATGATGACTGAAACCATGAAATTAAAATATGCTTGCTCCTTGGAAGGAGAAGCTATGACAAAGCAGGGCAACATATTAAAAAACAGAGACATTACTTTGCTGACAAAGGCCCATATAGTCAAAGCGATGGTTTTTTCCAGATGGAAGGTTTGGACCATAAAGAAGGCTGAATGCCAAAGAACTGATGCTTTCAGAAGGCGCTGTTGAAGAAGACTCATGAGAGTCCCGTGGACCACAAGGAGATCAAGCCAGTCAATCCTAAAGGAAGTCAGCTCTGACTATTCATTGGAAGGACTGATGCTGAAGCTGAAACTCCAGTACTCTGGTGACTTGATGTGCAAAACTGACTCACTGGAAAAGACCCTGATGCTAGCAAAGGTTGAAGGCAAAAGGAGAAGGGAGATTCAGAGGAAGAGATAGATGGCATCACCGACTTTGTGGACATGTATCTGAGCAGACTCTGAGAGAGTTGAGGACTGACTAGTCTGGTATACTATAGTCCATGGGGTTGCAAAGAGTCAGACATGACTTAGCGACTAAACAGCAGAAACAAATATGGCATTCAAAAGTAGAGACGTTTAGTAAAGTGGGCTGTAGACAGATCACAGAAAGAACTCTTGACCCTGCCAACAGCATGGTAAAGAGTTGGAATTTTAGGCTGTGGGCAATGATAGGATGGACCCTGGACATTTTTTAGAAGAATGGCAAGTTTAAGCTTTGTTTAGAAACACAACGCAGCAGGACCAGGCAGGATGGCTCCGATGGGGAAAGTGTGAGGCAGTGATTAGAAAATCACTGTGGAAGCCACTGTAGAGATCCAGTTCTCTCTCGTGTGGTCTTATTAATTCTTTATAGTTGATTTACAACCTTGTGTTAATTTCTGCTGCACAGCAAAGTGATTCAGTTACATATATATATAAATACATTTTTTTCTACCTTCTTTTCCAGTATGGTTTATCCCAGGACATTGAATAGAGTTCCCTGTCCCATAGCATAGGACCTTATTGTCCATCCATTCTATTGTGCATAATAGTTTCCACTTGCTAACCTCAAAATCCCAGTCCAAACCTCCCCACCCTCCTCCTCCTTGGCAACCACATGTCTGCTCTCTATGTCTGTGCGTCTGTTTCTGCTTTGTAGATAGGTTCATGTGTGTCAGATTTTAGATCCCATATATAAGTGATCTATGGTATTTGTCTTTATCTGACTTTATATCATAGTCTCTAGTAGCAACCATGCTTCTGCAAGTGACATTATTTAGTTATTTTTTATGGCTTAGTAGTTATTTGTTGTTGTTGAGTTGTATGAGCTGTCTATATCATTTGGAAGTTAGGCCCTTATTGGTTGCATCATTTGCAAATATTTTCTCTCATTCTGTAGGCTGTCTTTTCTTTGTTCATGGTTTCCTTTGCTGTGCAAAAGTTAGTAAGTTTGATTAGGTCCCATTTGCTTATTTTTGCTTTTATTTCTATTGCCTTGGGAGACTGACTACAACTTATGTCAGAGAATGTTTTGCCTCTGTTCTAAGAGTTTTAACGTGTTATATCTTATATTTAGGTCTGTAAGCTATTTTGTGTTTATTTTTGTATACAGTGTGAGGATGTGTTCTAACTTCGTTGCTTTTCATGCGGATGTCTGACTTTCCCAGTACCACTTTCTGAGAGACTGTCTTCTTCCCCTTTTATATTCTTTCTTCTTCCAAGATAAATTGCTCATAGGTGTGTGGGTTTATTTCTAGGCCCCTCTTACTTTTTGTTTTGCCAATACTGTACTGTTTTGATTACTATTTTTGTTGTTAATTGTACCCTGCCAAAGATTGAAGGGCTGAATTTTAGAAAATCAAGTTTAAGTTTGTTGAAAAGCAGGACCAGGCAGGATGGCTCCGATGGGGAAAGTGTGAGGCAGTGATTAGAAAATCACTGTGGAAGCCACTGTAGAGATCCAGTTCTCTCGTGTGGTCTTATTAATTCTTTATAGTTGATTTACAACCTTGTGTTAATTTCTGCTGCACAGCAAAGTGATTCAGTTACATATATATATAAATACATTTTTTTCTACCTTCTTTTCCAGTATGGTTTATCCCAGGACATTGAATAGAGTTCCCTGTCCCATAGCATAGGACCTTATTGTCCATCCATTCTATTGTGCATAATAGTTTCCACTTGCTAACCTCAAAATCCCAGTCCAAACCTCCCCACCCTCCTCCTCCTTGGCAACCACATGTCTGCTCTCTATGTCTGTGCGTCTGTTTCTGCTTTGTAGATAGGTTCATGTGTGTCAGATTTTAGATCCCATATATAAGTGATCTATGGTATTTGTCTTTATCTGACTTTATATCATAGTCTCTAGTAGCAACCATGCTTCTGCAAGTGACATTATTTAGTTATTTTTTATGGCTTAGTAGTTATTTGTTGTTGTTGAGTTGTATGAGCTGTCTATATCATTTGGAAGTTAGGCCCTTATTGGTTGCATCATTTGCAAATATTTTCTCTCATTCTGTAGGCTGTCTTTTCTTTGTTCATGGTTTCCTTTGCTGTGCAAAAGTTAGTAAGTTTGATTAGGTCCCATTTGCTTATTTTTGCTTTTATTTCTATTGCCTTGGGAGACTGACTACAACTTATGTCAGAGAATGTTTTGCCTCTGTTCTAAGAGTTTTAACGTGTTATATCTTATATTTAGGTCTGTAAGCTATTTTGTGTTTATTTTTGTATACAGTGTGAGGATGTGTTCTAACTTCGTTGCTTTTCATGCGGATGTCTGACTTTCCCAGTACCACTTTCTGAGAGACTGTCTTCTTCCCCTTTTATATTCTTTCTTCTTCCAAGATAAATTGCTCATAGGTGTGTGGGTTTATTTCTAGGCTCTCTACTCTGTTCCACTGGTCTGTATGTCTGGTTTTGTGCCAATACTGTACTGTTTTGATTACTATTTTTGTTGTTTAATTGTTAAGTCATGTCCGACTCTTTAGCAACTGCATGGAGTAGCCCATCAGACTCCTCTGTCTATGGATTTCCCAGGGAAGAATACTGGAGTCTGTTGCCGTTTCCTTCTTCAGGGGATATTCCCAACTCAGGGATCAAAACTCTAGTTTCCTGTGCTGGCAGGTGGATTCTTTATGGATGACCACCAGGGAGGTCCCTTTGATTACTATAGCTTTGTAGTAGCATCTGAAGTCTGGGATGGTTATGCCTCCTGCATTATTCTCTTCCTCAGATTGTTTTGGTAATTTTGTATCTTTTATGGTTCCATGTATGTTTTAGGGTCACCTGTTCTAGTTCTGTGAAAAAATGTCATGCATGATTTAATAGAAATTATGTTAAATCTGTAATATGGCCATTTAAAAGCATTAAATTTTATCATTCAAAATCATGGGATATCTTTCCATTTCTTCTTTGAACTTTCTTCAGTTTCCTTTATTAATGTTTTATAGTTCTCAGCACCTATGCCTTTCACCTCTTTGGTCAGGTTATTCCTAAGTATTTTTTTTTTTTTTTGGTGCAATTAAAAAATTCCTTTTCTGATATGTCATTGTTAGTGTAAACAAATGCAACTGATTTCTGTATGTTAATCTTGTGTGTTACCTTGCTGAATTCATTTATCAAGTTTTATTCATTTAACAGCAGTTGCTTTTATCTTTGAAATGATGGCTACTGTTGAAAATGTGGTGCTATTTACTTGGTCCCTTTTCATGCTCATGTTTGATATTCTGGAACAAAGTGACTACAACTTATGTCAGAGAATGTTTTGCCTCTGTTCTAAGAGTTTTAACGTGTTATATCTTATATTTAGGTCTGTAAGCTATTTTGTGTTTATTTTTGTATACAGTGTGAGGATGTGTTCTAACTTCGTTGCTTTTCATGCGGATGTCTGACTTTCCCAGTACCACTTTCTGAGAGACTGTCTTCTTCCCCTTTTATATTCTTTCTTCTTCCAAGATAAATTGCTCATAGGTGTGTGGGTTTATTTCTAGGCTCTCTACTCTGTTCCACTGGTCTGTATGTCTGGTTTTGTGCCAATACTGTACTGTTTTGATTACTATTTTTGTTGTTTAATTGTTAAGTCATGTCCGACTCTTTAGCAACTGCATGGAGTAGCCCATCAGACTCCTCTGTCTATGGATTTCCCGGGGAAGAATACTGGAGTCTGTTGCCGTTTCCTTCTTCAGGGGATATTCCCAACTCAGGGATCAAAACTCTAGTTTCCTGTGCTGGCAGGTGGATTCTTTATGGATGACCACCAGGGAGGTCCCTTTGATTACTATAGCTTTGTAGTAGCATCTGAAGTCTGGGATGGTTATGCCTCCTGCATTATTCTCTTCCTCAGATTGTTTTGGTAATTTTGTATCTTTTATGGTTCCATGTATGTTTTAGGGTCACCTGTTCTAGTTCTGTGAAAAAATGTCATGCATGATTTAATAGAAATTATGTTAAATCTGTAATATGGCCATTTAAAAGCATTAAATTTTATCATTCAAAATCATGGGATATCTTTCCATTTCTTCTTTGAACTTTCTTCAGTTTCCTTTATTAATGTTTTATAGTTCTCAGCACCTATGCCTTTCACCTCTTTGGTCAGGTTATTCCTAAGTATTTTTTTTTTTTTTTGGTGCAATTAAAAAATTCCTTTTCTGATATGTCATTGTTAGTGTAAACAAATGCAACTGATTTCTGTATGTTAATCTTGTGTGTTACCTTGCTGAATTCATTTATCAAGTTTTATTCATTTAACAGCAGTTGCTTTTATCTTTGAAATGATGGCTACTGTTGAAAATGTGGTGCTATTTACTTGGTCCCTTTTCATGCTCATGTTTGATATTCTGGAACAAAGTGAAGTGTCTTCAATGAAATGAAACAAGAGTCTTGAGGGCAAAAGTGACTTGCAGTCTGCTAACTTTTAGCTTGTTGGTTTGGTGAGGGGGAGGACGGGAGAGTTCTATAGTCTGTAACCTATGTCAACTTGGGCACCTTATAGAATTTTACCAGGACCCATCATCACTTCCTAAGCAATGTCAAAGGATTGTGCAGAGAAACCTGGTGAATTAACGGCACTGTGTTTATTTGTGGATAAAAGAGATCAGTCATTTTAATTAACAAATGTCCCAAATAGGATTCATAGAAGAGAAAGAAGAGAAGTGGAGGGAAACAGAAACAAAAGTGTAGGCAGGCTAGGGAAAGTGAGCTCAAGGCCACATTTTCTGGGTAAATTGATGAGCTGCCATCAAACAGAGAGTCAGCATGAACTGTATCCTTAGGAGACTGGGTAGAGGTGACAAAGAAAACCATTCTTGTTGTTTGTATGAATGGTGGATCCAAATGGATTGTCCACAGATGACTATTCAAGAACAGGGAGAACTGCTTCTTGTTGTTCTTTTTTTTTTTTTTTTTTTTGAGCTTTTTATTTTGTATTGTGGTATAGCTGATTAACCATGTTGTGATCATCTCAAGTGAACAGTGAAGAGACCCAGCCATACATATACAGGTATCCATTCTTTCCCAAACTCTCCTCCAATCTAGGCTGCCACATAACACTGAACAGAGTTCCCAAGAACAGGGTGAACGACTTAAGTCTAGCACCTTTGAGCAGCATTACTTTGAGCCCTGGCTATCCACCCAGAGTTCCACAGACCCTGAGTCACGGCATATGCATCTAAATGCTTAAGAACAATTTTGGCAATATTCTTACTAACAAACACTTTTCTTGTATTAATAGGATATAAACATACCTTTTTGCTTAATTGGAAAGATTAAGTGAACGCTCTCATGGGATCATACTAGCATTTGAATAAATAAATCTATTTCGCTTTTTATTCATTTAACAGCAGTTGCTTTTATCTTTGAAATGATGGCTACTGTTGAAAATGTGGTGCTATTTACTTGGTCCCTTTTCATGCTCATGTTTGATATTCTGGAACAAAGTGAAGTGTCTTCAATGAAATGAAACAAGAGTCTTGAGGGCAAAAGTGACTTGCAGTCTGCTAACTTTTAGCTTGTTGGTTTGGTGAGGGGGAGGACGGGAGAGTTCTATAGTCTGTAACCTATGTCAACTTGGGCACCTTATAGAATTTTACCAGGACCCATCATCACTTCCTAAGCAATGTCAAAGGATTGTGCAGAGAAACCTGGTGAATTAACGGCACTGTGTTTATTTGTGGATAAAAGAGATCAGTCATTTTAATTAACAAATGTCCCAAATAGGATTCATAGAAGAGAAAGAAGAGAAGTGGAGGGAAACAGAAACAAAAGTGTAGGCAGGCTAGGGAAAGTGAGCTCAAGGCCACATTTTCTGGGTAAATTGATGAGCTGCCATCAAACAGAGAGTCAGCATGAACTGTATCCTTAGGAGACTGGGTAGAGGTGACAAAGAAAACCATTCTTGTTGTTTGTATGAATGGTGGATCCAAATGGATTGTCCACAGATGACTATTCAAGAACAGGGAGAACTGCTTCTTGTTGTTCTTTTTTTTTTTTTTTTTTTTGAGCTTTTTATTTTGTATTGTGGTATAGCTGATTAACCATGTTGTGATCATCTCAAGTGAACAGTGAAGAGACCCAGCCATACATATACAGGTATCCATTCTTTCCCAAACTCTCCTCCAATCTAGGCTGCCACATAACACTGAACAGAGTTCCCAAGAACAGGGTGAACGACTTAAGTCTAGCACCTTTGAGCAGCATTACTTTGAGCCCTGGCTATCCACCCAGAGTTCCACAGACCCTGAGTCACGGCATATGCATCTAAATGCTTAAGAACAATTTTGGCAATATTCTTACTAACAAACACTTTTCTTGTATTAATAGGATATAAACATACCTTTTTGCTTAATTGGAAAGATTAAGTGAACGCTCTCATGGGATCATACTAGCATTTGAATAAACAAATCTATTTCGCTTTTTTAATTAAGCTAGGGGTTCTCAAAATTTGATCCAGGATTACTAAGGTCAGTAAGGTGCCCATGAGGTCAAAGCCATTTTCATGACAATACCAAGATGACTTTGGCCTTTTCCCAGTTCATTCTTTCATCTGTGTAAGTGGAGTGTTCCAGAGGCTGCATGGTATGTCTTATCCACATCTGAACGAAGAAGCCAATGTGAGAATCCTGCTGTCATCTGTTAATCCAGATGGGAGAGAGATTTACAAAAATGGAAAACCAAAGCCTTTCTTAGTACTTTTTAAAAAAGTTTTCTTTAAATAAAAATGTCATTCATATTTATATGCAGTGGGTTTATTGTTGGTATTTTTAAATAAAGTAATAAGTAAAGATTTTTAACTTTCCTTAGTTTTTATTTATAAGAGTATTTGTAAATAAACCCATACAGACACACATTTTGGGGTCTTTGATTCTAAAAAATTGAGGAGCTTTGGGACCAAGTGACTGAGAACCATTGACTGAAGTTTAGCACTGACTAAATTAACACATTATTAATTCAGTGCTTACAATAAAAATAAATTGTAATTAATCTTTAGTAATGTCTTCAAAAAAATGTCAAGCAGCAATAATGTAGAGGCTTCCTGATGCTTCTAAGGAGGGAAGAGTTAGTGTACAGAGAATAATTACTATTTCACAAAAACATTTAAATCTGGGTACATGTTAACTGAAGGGCACAGATTGTAGAATGTAATAGAACATGTTTCCCAATTATTAATCATAATTTCTTTAGTAGAAGAAAGAAACTATGCCTCTATTAATAGAGGGTACCAAAAGAAAATTTCACCTGTTGGACTTTCACAGTTCAAGCTCCTGCCCATAGATGTGTAGTAGTTGTGTTTGGGGTTTTGTTTTTTTTTTTTCTTTTCCCACAGGGTCCTGAAGGGAGGACCTCACCAACCCAGAGTGGTGCAGTCTGCATTGTGGCCTGGTTTTCTGTCATCAGCTTGCTGCCTGATATTGGGGAGATGTATGTGGGGTCCATTTTCCTCATGAAAATAAGGAGAAAGCATCTCTTGGGTTCTGCCTTGGAGGAGCCAAACCTGTTTTGAGATACTTGGGACGGAATGATGAGAGGGCTGAGAACAGGGCCCTTAGGAAGTCGGTCAAGTGATGGCAAAAAGATGACTTTGGAATTTGACTAAAGAGAGGCAAGTAGGAGCAAATAAGAGATTGGAGGAAATCCTACATCCAGAATTCCTGGAGGGACTGAAGGTATCAATTAGGCAAATGGGTTTCACCCGAACGAAGCCAATGTGAGAATCCTGCTGTCATCTGTTAATCCAGATGGGAGAGAGATTTACACAAATGGAAAACCAAAGCCTTTCTTAGTACTTTTTAAAAAAGTTTTCTTTAAATAAAAATGTCATTCATATTTATATGCAGTGGGTTTATTGTTGGTATTTTTAAATAAAGTAATAAGTAAAGATTTTTAACTTTCCTTAGTTTTTATTTATAAGAGTATTTGTAAATAAACCCATACAGACACACATTTTGGGGTCTTTGATTCTAAAAAATTGAGGAGCTTTGGGACCAAGTGACTGAGAACCATTGACTGAAGTTTAGCACTGACTAAATTAACACATTATTAATTCAGTGCTTACAATAAAAATAAATTGTAATTAATCTTTAGTAATGTCTTCAAAAAAATGTCAAGCAGCAATAATGTAGAGGCTTCCTGATGCTTCTAAGGAGGGAAGAGTTAGTGTACAGAGAATAATTACTATTTCACAAAAACATTTAAATCTGGGTACATGTTAACTGAAGGGCACAGATTGTAGAATGTAATAGAACATGTTTCCCAATTATTAATCATAATTTCTTTAGTAGAAGAAAGAAACTATGCCTCTATTAATAGAGGGTACCAAAAGAAAATTTCACCTGTTGGACTTTCACAGTTCAAGCTCCTGCCCATAGATGTGTAGTAGTTGTGTTTGGGGTTTTGTTCTTTTTCTTTTCCCACAGGGTCCTGAAGGGAGGACCTCACCAACCCAGAGTGGTGCAGTCTGCATTGTGGCCTGGTTTTCTGTCATCAGCTTGCTGCCTGATATTGGGGAGATGTATGTGGGGTCCATTTTCCTCATGAAAATAAGGAGAAAGCATCTCTTGGGTTCTGCCTTGGAGGAGCCAAACCTGTTTTGAGATACTTGGGACGGAATGATGAGAGGGCTGAGAACAGGGCCCTTAGGAAGTCGGTCAAGTGATGGCAAAAAGATGACTTTGGAATTTGACTAAAGAGAGGCAAGTAGGAGCAAATAAGAGATTGGAGGAAATCCTACATCCAGAATTCCTGGAGGGACTGAAGGTATCAATTAGGCAAATATAGGAGCAGGAGTTCACTGGAGAAAGGCAAGTCACTTGCAAAGTCCTATGGGACATTGGAAAGTCACCTCACTGCTTGTGGGTGAGTCTGACACATCGTCTTGAATGAAACAGATCCAGTCTGGCTCACCTTTCTGACTGCTCAGTAGCTTCCTCTATCAGGTTATGGACTTGATTTGTTTTTTATGCAAAAATCATAAAAAGAAGAAATGTGCTCCAAATGTTGGTCACAGTCTTGCAATAGGCTCTTATGAACGCGTCGATGCTATCATTGGTCAGTGAGGCAGCAATGTCTTTGCCAAGCTTCGTGGTGGCATCCTGGTCTCTTTCTTGCTGTCTTTTCTAGTTCCTGAACACTTCTCACCTTTCAACCAATCCTGTTCACTTCAAGTCTTTTAAATCTTCCTGCTTGATCTTACCTGGGGGCTTTGCTCATGCTGGCCCATTGCCTTGTGGTCTCCATTGCCTAAACTGACTGGCTGGCTAGCTTGCAAATTATCAGTGTGGACATTATCTCCTTAGGACCCACTTCTCTGAAGATGAAAGTAAATTTATAGTTTATCTATTTCCATTCATCTTCTTCTTCTTCTTCTTCTTCTTTTTTTAAATTTGGCCACTTCTATTGGTCTTTCATTTATTTCTTTGTTCTTTGGCCTGTGTGGGCCTCTCATCGCAGTGGCCTCTCTCACTGTTGAGCACTGGCTCCAGGCACATGCACTCCGGAGCACTGGCTCATAATTGGACACACCAGTCCAGCCACTCTGCGGCATGTGGAATCTTCCCAGGCCAGGGATCTAACAGGTGCACCTTGTGCTGCAAAGCGGTGTCTTTACCCACTGGACCACCAGGGAAGCCCCTATCCATTTCCATTATTGTTTATCACAGAATCTTGCTTTGGGGCTTCATAATAGCTATTATCTTGTGTAACTTTTGAGATGGCATGTTTTTGAAAATTAACTGTCACTTTATTAAATAATATTAGATAAATTAAATGTTTATTAAATAATATGATCTAAGATATGCAGATGGCCTCTTGATGAAGGTGGAAGAGAAGAGCGAAAAAGCTGGCCTAAAACTCAACATTCAAAAAAATAAGATCATGGCATCTTGTCCCATCACTTCATGAGAAATAGATGGGGAAACAACAGAAACAGTGACAGACTTTATTTTGTAGGGTTCCAAAATCACTGCAGATGGTGACTGCAGCCATGAAATTAAAACCTGCGTGCTCTTTGGAAGAAAAACTTTGACAAACCCGGACAGCTTATTAAAAAACAGGAACATCACTTTACTGACAGTGCTTTCCAGTAGTCACGTACGGATATGAGAGGTTGACCATAAAGAGGGCTGAGTGCCAAAGAACTGGTGTTTTCAAATTGTGGTGCCAGAGAAAACTCTCGAGAGTCCCTTGGACTGCAAGGAGATCAAAGCAGTCAATCCTAAAGGAAATCAATCCTGAATATTCATTGGAAGGACTGCTGCTGAAGCAGAAGCTCCAATATTTTGGCCACCTGATGTGGAGAGACGACTCATTGGAAAAGACCCTGATGCTGGGAAGGACCAAGGGCAGCAGAAGGGAGTGACAGAGGGTGAAATGGTTGAATGGCATCTTTGACTTAACAGACATGAGTCTGAGCAAAGTCTGGACAGAGAAGCCTGGCATGCTGCTCTGTGTGGGTCACAAAAAGTCTAACACAGCTGAGTGACTGAACAACAGCAATACACAGGTAAAAACAAACAAACGAAAAACAGTGTTGAAAGGTTGATAATGAAAATAGCAGTCTCTGCTTACTAATTCCCTTCCTTATGTGGTCGTGCTCACCAGGCAACTCACTTTATAACTCTTTTAACTATTTCTTATGACGGAGGTCAGCAATTTTAGTCAATATGTTTATACTGTCATCTATTGATTTACCAACGACAGACTTCTGTTGACTTCTTGCTATAGAAGATGAAAATTTAGACCTTTCATACCTCATTTCTTCTCTCTTCCTCCCTTGATAAGTAGGTCATAATTTTTTATAGTTTAGAGTTGGAGTTTATGATTTTATGATCATGCAGATATTGTCTACTGCAGAGTTTAAGTAGTTTCCAATGATCATTCTTTTTTTTTTTACAGTTTTGTATTTCCTGAACTCACAGTTGCGTTTTTTCTCCCAGTTAGTATGAATCTTTTTCCTTGCATTTACTTTTTATTCAGCCCTTCAAATTAGTGTTTTTTCCCCTTTTAAATCAGAAATTGACAGATGTTTTCTTGGTGATGGATTATATAGTAAAAAACTTCACACTTTTCTATCTAGACAGTCTCTGTCACAATGACTGCTCAGCTCAGCCATTACAGAGGGAGAGGTCTTGGGCAATATGCAGATGAATGGGTGTGGCCATGTGTCAATAAAACTTTATTTGTGATCATACATATCTGTAAACAACAAAGCATAAAAGTCAAAAGTAACATAAAAATTAATAAAAAATAAATAAAAAACAAAACAACTTTATTTGCAAAAGTAAGTGGCAGGCAAAATTTGGTCTATGAACTGGAGTTTGCCAAGCCCTGTTCTAATTGGTAAAATATATCAGATATTAGTGTATGTCATTTTTCATTTTCCTGTAGCCCTTGTCCTGAAGTCCTCCATCCTGTTTCGAATGTATAGCTTGTTTTATGTTTGGCTCTGTGGGTGTTCTGGAAATTCCCTTCATTGCTTTCCTGTTTTGGTCCCCTTATTTCTTGGACCTCAGTATCTTCCTCTTTTTTGTGTTATTCCTTTGCTTAGAGGGAGGACATTCTCAAGTAACTTCCTAAAAAAGAGGGTGTGTATGCAAGACAAATTTTCTGAGCCTTCATTTGTCTGAAAATGTTTATAAGTTTCCTCCTGATGTTTGTTGATAAGGGTAGCTAAGTAATGGATTCTAGATTAAAATTTTTCTTAGAAACCTGAAGGTTTTCTCCAGTTCTTTTCCAACTTCTAGCATTTCTAGTAGAAGTCTCACCGCACTCCTGATTCCTGTTTGTTTGTATAGGATCATCTTCCCACTCCCTACCGTTCCCCAGCTGGAGCTTTCAGGGGCATCATTTTATCCATGGAGTTCTGGAATGTCATGGCAATTGACCCTGGTAGGATCATCTTCAGACCCTTGCATCTCTGTTCTGCTCTGGGCCTGCTGTATATAAATCTGGAGCTTCTTCAAACAACTTCTCCAAACATTAGCTCTTCTGTCTTCTGCTTATCAGGTGGCTGCCAGGCTCTGCAGAATCAAGGTGGAACCTAAGAGTTTAATCCTCTCTGTGTCCAGATGTGTAAGCTTATGTCTCTGTAGAACAGGTCTAGGAGAGTCTTGCAGATGGTTCCACAGGGTCCATGATTGCTCATGTTCAGAAGATGCCTTTCCAGGTTGTCTCTACTCTGCTTAGTTAATCATATTTCATATCAGGATATAGCTCATCTATCTATATCCTGTCTTCCAAAGCTTCAGTAGGATGTGTTGTCCACTTATAGGGTTTTTGTTATTGTTGTCATTTATTTCATTTGAGGAAGAAAATATATTAAGTGCTGTGATCAATTTGTTCTGCTTATAGAGTTCACAATTTGTCATCATACATGTATTTACATGTCTAAAGACTGTTCTACTACACAGAGGCCATGTCTGCTTCTTTACCTCCTGTATACCTAATACTTGGCTCCATGTAGGAATTCCACTACTATTTAGTGAATGAAATGAGTATATGTTGAGTAAAATATTTGATGGGAGCTGAGGCCTTAGGTGGGGAGCCCTTGGAGATGATGCTGAAAGAAACTGGGCCCAGATATGAAGAGCCTTGAGCACCAGAATATACTCTTCCAGTTGGAATTTTTTTGATGGCTTTTCAATGGTGGTGAAGGTGGGAATGGATGGGTATTTTGGTAAAGGTGATTTCAGAAAGAATTTTTCTGAGCCTTCATTTGTCTGAAAATGTTTATAAGTTTCCTCCTGATGTTTGTTGATAAGGGTAGCTAAGTAATGGATTCTAGATTAAAATTTTTCTTAGAAACCTGAAGGTTTTCTCCAGTTCTTTTCCAACTTCTAGCATTTCTAGTAGAAGTCTCACCGCACTCCTGATTCCTGTTTGTTTGTATAGGATCATCTTCCCACTCCCTACCGTTCCCCAGCTGGAGCTTTCAGGGGCATCATTTTATCCATGGAGTTCTGGAATGTCATGGCAATTGACCCTGGTAGGATCATCTTCAGACCCTTGCATCTCTGTTCTGCTCTGGGCCTGCTGTATATAAATCTGGAGCTTCTTCAAACAACTTCTCCAAACATTAGCTCTTCTGTCTTCTGCTTATCAGGTGGCTGCCAGGCTCTGCAGAATCAAGGTGGAACCTAAGAGTTTAATCCTCTCTGTGTCCAGATGTGTAAGCTTATGTCTCTGTAGAACAGGTCTAGGAGAGTCTTGCAGATGGTTCCACAGGGTCCATGATTGCTCATGTTCAGAAGATGCCTTTCCAGGTTGTCTCTACTCTGCTTAGTTAATCATATTTCATATCAGGATATAGCTCATCTATCTATATCCTGTCTTCCAAAGCTTCAGTAGGATGTGTTGTCCACTTATAGGGTTTTTGTTATTGTTGTCATTTATTTCATTTGAGGAAGAAAATATATTAAGTGCTGTGATCAATTTGTTCTGCTTATAGAGTTCACAATTTGTCATCATACATGTATTTACATGTCTAAAGACTGTTCTACTACACAGAGGCCATGTCTGCTTCTTTACCTCCTGTATACCTAATACTTGGCTCCATGTAGGAATTCCACTACTATTTAGTGAATGAAATGAGTATATGTTGAGTAAAATATTTGATGGGAGCTGAGGCCTTAGGTGGGGAGCCCTTGGAGATGATGCTGAAAGAAACTGGGCCCAGATATGAAGAGCCTTGAGCACCAGAATATACTCTTCCAGTTGGAATTTTTTTGATGGCTTTTCAATGGTGGTGAAGGTGGGAATGGATGGGTATTTTGGTAAAGGTGATTTCAGAAAGAATTTTTCTGGCTATGGAATAAAGGCTAGTCTGAAAGTGAAACCATGGAACTCACATTAAGACTTGAACTCATGTGCCAGGACTTGAAACTAGTCAAAGCCTAGATTGATACTTGAACCCATAGTCATTTAATTGAGATCATGCACCTGGTCACAGAACCTAATGAAACTCAGATTCTTGGTGTATTGTTGCAGAGAGAATTCAGTGAGAGACAAAGTGATAAATAAGAAGCAAATTTATTTGAAGAAAAACGCACTCCAAAGGCATCGTCAGCCATCTCAGAAGCCAAGTGACCCCAAAATATGGTGTGGTTAGTTTTAATAGACAGGGTAATTTCATAGGCTAATCAGTGGGAGGATTATTCCAACTATTTCAGAGAAGGGGCAAGGATTTCCAGAAGTTAGGCCATGGCCCACTTTTTGGCCTTTTGTGGTTTGCCTCAGGACTGTCATTGTGCAGGGAGTGTGTTATTTAAATGGTAATGTATTACAATGAGCATATAATGAGGCTCAAGGTAAAAATCAAATTTTTTGCCATCTTGAATGTAGGTGGTTCCAATCAGTTTTTGTCCTGTCCTATGGCTATGTGAGAGTTTGACCATAAAGCAGGTTGAGCACTGAAGAGTTAATGCTTTCAAATTGTGTTGGAGAAAACTCTTGAGAGTCCCTTGGACTGCAAGGAGATAAAACCAGTCAATCCTAAAGGAAATCAATCCTGAGTATTCATTGGAAGGACTGCTGCTGAAGTTGAAGCTCCAATGCTTTGGCCACGTGATGTGAAGAGCTGGCTCAATAGAAAATATCCTGATGCTGGGAAAAACAAAAGGCAGTAGGAGAAGGGGACAAGAGACGATGAGATGGTTGGATGGCACCACTGAGTCAATGAACATGAGTTTGAACAAACTCCTGGTAATGGTGAAAGACAAGGAAGCCTGGCATTCTGCAAGGAGTTGCAAGGAGTCAGACACAACTGAGTGGCTGCAATGAACTGTTGGCTATGTCACTCTTTTGAATGGTCTGCCCTTCCCCTTTCCCTCCTATTTCAAAAGAAGTACACATATAGGGGAATAAAATGTCATAAACTGACCAGAATCTATGAGAAAAGAAGAGGTGAAATGCAGAGAACTATATGAAGCAAGAATCAAAAAGATTTATGGGGCTTTCCTGGTAGCTCAGTGGTAAGTGGTAAAGAGTTTGCCTTTGCCTCCCAATGCCGGAGACATGGGCTTGATCCCTGATCCAGAAAGATCCCACATGCTGTGGAGCAACTAAGCCCTTGAGTCACAACTATTGAACCTGGGCTCTAGAACCTCAGAGCCATGAGCCCATGTGCCTCAACTACTGAAGCCTGTGTGCCCTACAGTCCGAGTGCCACAACAAGAGAAGTCACCCCAACAAGAAGCCTTCTCACCTGAACTAGAGAGTAGTTCCCACTCCCCACTCCCTGTAGTGAAAACCCAGAATAGCCATAAATAAATAAATAAAATTAAAAAAATTATGTTCTAACTCAATATGCAAAGTTAAAAATAGATCTCAATGACTGGTAGTCCCATTAGCACAAAGAAAGAACAGTATAAGGGCTTTGGGGAGATGGGAAAGAGTCAGTGATGCTTTTTGTTCATCACATATGAGGCAATAAAGGAACATTTAAGTAGAAATGTTTAGCAGGCACTCAGTTATATTAGAGGTAGGGAATAAAAACATAAATTAGAGAGTTCGTACAGAGAAGTTAAAGGACAGAATGACATGAAGAAAGACTGTTAATTGCTCAAAAGTACCTAGATGGCAATAGACAGACCTAGAATCTGAAGTCAGATCTGCTTAAATCCACAGCCCATGTTCCATCTCGGTATTCTAGTAACTTGTCAAGATGTAGCCCAGAAGAGTAAAGGTTTAGGATTTGGCCTAGGGGAAGACTCACATTTAATGGAATGTGACTTCTTAAGAATGAAGGTAAAATGCAAAAGTAGCTAATAAGGTATGAGAGAAGACCACGGATGCTACCAGGCTCCCCCAGGTCTGGACAGGGGGCACGCCTGGCAGTCTCACTTGGCAGACCACCTTGGCCTTGGCCAGAACTGACGTCTTCCACAGACCCCACCTGATTTCACTCTGATGCCTTCCCTGAGGACATCGGTTGCACTAATGGAAGAATTTCTACCTTGCCTGCTGCTTTGGCTCAAGCCAAAGAAAACTATGGCCAAGCAGTAATTCTCAGAAACCAAGTGAGGCTGACATCCTGTCTGGTTTCCTCCTCTTCTTGCTCAGATCAGAGCCGCTTGAGAGAATTATGGAGAGGTGGTCCTTAGAGAGTCTCAGAAGGGTCACATGCAGGGAAGGACTGCTGGTCTCCTCCTCGTGGGCCCCTCCCTGTAGCATGCCTTCGGGTTCATGGCTTGGAGGAAGAGGAAGCAGACTCATGAGAGTGGGGGCGTGGGGAGTGTAGGTTGTGAAACAATATGAGAAACCTCCAGAGCTAGCAAAGAAAGTTTTGTTTCTGGAATTTCGAATGCAAACTTTTTTCATAGTCAACATTTCTGTGACTAGAAGGTGAGATAAAAATCTATGTCATTCCACTGGTTTTCACCTTTGCTTTAAATTATCAGATTTTAAACAGAAATTATTATCAGTCTGATATTGTTTCCTTTTCTAAAATGTGGTTTAATTTTGTAAAAAGCCGAGTAAGACGGCAGAGCTGAATCATAGGAAGTGTCAGCAGGCTAGCTCTACACCCATGATTACAAAACCATGGCCGAGTAACCTTGGTATTCTCCTTGAAAAAGTGTTCCTTAATCTTCCAGGCTTTTGGCTAAGGGAGTTTCCTCTTCCTTTTTCCTACCAATATGGCTGCAATGATTTCACATGAGTATTTAATCCAGTAATAAAATATGTGTCTTGAATTTGAATCTCATCTCTTTTTCCTCACTGGGTGACACTGGAACAGTCACTTAACCTCTCTGAGCCTTGGTGGTCTTCTTCTAAATGCAGATAATAAGAAGAGGAAAGTTGGCTAATTACTAGTAGACAATTAGTGATGACTATATATCATATATGATTAATCATTGTATATTTATGATTCATTCATTGCTTGTACTAAGTACGTGCTGACAATCTAGGTGATGACTATATATCATATTGATAATCAGTATATTTAGACATCCTTGGCCAGAACTGACGTCTTCCACAGATCCCACCTGATTTCACTCTGATGCCTTCCCTGAGGACATCGGTTGCACTAATGGAAGAATTTCTACCTTGCCTGCTGCTTTGGCTCAAGCCAAAGAAAACTATGGCCAAGCAGTAATTCTCAGAAACCAAGTGAGGCTGACATCCTGTCTGGTTTCCTCCTCTTCTTGCTCAGATCAGAGCCGCTTGAGAGAATTATGGAGAGGTGGTCCTTAGAGAGTCTCAGAAGGGTCACATGCAGGGAAGGACTGCTGGTCTCCTCCTCGTGGGCCCCTCCCTGTAGCATGCCTTCGGGTTCATGGCTTGGAGGAAGAGGAAGCAGACTCATGAGAGGGGGGGCGTGGGGAGTGTAGGTTGTGAAACAATATGAGAAACCTCCAGAGCTAGCAAAGAAAGTTTTGTTTCTGGAATTTCGAATGCAAACTTTTTTCATAGTCAACATTTCTGTGACTAGAAGGTGAGATAAAAATCTATGTCATTCCACTGGTTTTCACCTTTGCTTTAAATTATCAGATTTTAAACAGAAATTATTATCAGTCTGATATTGTTTCCTTTTCTAAAATGTGGTTTAATTTTGTAAAAAGCCGAGTAAGACGGCAGAGCTGAATCATAGGAAGTGTCAGCAGGCTAGCTCTACACCCATGATTACAAAACCATGGCCGAGTAACCTTGGTATTCTCCTTGAAAAAGTGTTCCTTAATCTTCCAGGCTTTTGGCTAAGGGAGTTTCCTCTTCCTTTTTCCTACCAATATGGCTGCAATGATTTCACATGAGTATTTAATCCAGTAATAAAATATGTGTCTTGAATTTGAATCTCATCTCTTTTTCCTCACTGGGTGACACTGGAACAGTCACTTAACCTCTCTGAGCCTTGGTGGTCTTCTTCTAAATGCAGATAATAAGAAGAGGAAAGTTGGCTAATTACTAGTAGACAATTAGTGATGACTATATATCATATATGATTAATCATTGTATATTTATGATTCATTCATTGCTGGTACTAAGTACGTGCTGAAATCATGTTAATTCCTACCATCAAGCAGGGTTGGATAATTTTTTCCCTATTGACAGTTATTGACTCACCAAAAAAAAAGAAAACAGTTCATTGAATTTAAGGGAGAGAGTTGTGGGTGTTTTTGTTTTGGATCTTATTTTTAGACTTTACAAAAATGTTCCATTCAGCATATTTTGAAATTAACATGGAGAACATTATTTATACCTGAGTCATATATTATAGATGGGGAACACTATTTATATCTGAATCATATAACAAATGAAAATATTACATGAATGATTTCAGTTCTAGATTATAGGCATTTAAAAGAAAGAGAGAGACAGAGAGAGAGGGAGGGAGGGAGAGAGAGAAAAGGAAGAGAAGGGGAATAAAGGAAAGGGGAAATGGGCAGAGATAGGAGACATGCAAAATTGGCAGAGATTTAATAAAAGAGAAAGCAACAGCAAGATTTACTGGGCTTAAGCACTAGCGTATTTAGATTAAAAGCTTTGATTTTGCCCTAATTAATGCTTGAGCTGTCTATACTAAAATCATGCATTTCCTACCATCAGTGGGTTTCCCGTTCATCTATCCATCTATCAACAGACAACTACTAAAGACACCTTATGTGTCTAGCCCTGTACTAAGTGGTAGTCATGCAGGAGGTCAAGTCAGCCTTATCTTATTACATCTCACAGTTCTTTGGGAGAGATGTACAGGTAAATAAGTAGAAGCAGAACAAAATAAGTGGACTGTCTCAGATTTGGAGTGATGGGAAGGCTCCAGAAAGGAGGTGATCTGTTACTTGAAGAAAAGGCAATAATTTGCTAGGCAGATAAGATTTTATGTGGTGGGGGAGATTGTGGTGGGTCCTGGGCCGCATGAACTGTAGCCCACCTGACTCCCCTGTCCAGGGAATTCTCCTGGCAAGAAAATTAGAGTGGGTTACCATTTCCTCCTCCAGAGGATCTTGCTTACCCAGGTATCAAACCTGTGTCTCCTGAAGCTCCTACATTGCAGCAGATTCACTGAGTCACAAGGGAAGCCCATGCTATATCTCTACCTACTTTTATATTCTCAATCTCCCAAGAGTGAGCATCAGACTTCTTTTCCATCCCATCTTCTCATTTGCTCCAAAAAAGAAATACAACAATAAACATGCCCAAGCATGTCCTCTGATGAAATCCTTTGTGAGAATTTCTTGTGCTTTATACCCTGGAGAGAGAATGCTGGGTATGTGTAGATGTAATGGGAGTACGTTTTGCTAGTTTGCCTCCAAGGATGTCTCACACTGGGACATGATGGTCATTATATTCCTACATGACTGCTCATTCAGGTTTTTGTTTTAATTTTGGGGCCATGCTGGGTCTTAGTTGTGGCATGTGGGATTTTTAGTTGCAGCATGTGAACTCTTACCTGTGATATGTAAGATCTAGTTCCCTGACCAATGGGACCTTGTCATTGGGAGCGTGGAGTCTTAGCCACTGGATCGCCAGTGGTGTCCCACTGCTGATTCAGTTTTATTTTTTGTTTTTCTTTTACCTGCAACATTTTCCTTGTGCCTCTTTGGGTTATTATTATTATTGTGAGGACACTTAATATGTGAGCTACCTTCCTAATTTAAGTATATAACCTTGATGTTGGGGAAGATTGAGGGCGGGGGAAAAGGGGGCAACATAGGCTGAGATGGTTAGAAATCATTACCAAGTCAATGGATATGCGTCTGAGCAAACTCTGAGAGTTAATGAAAGACAGGGAAACCTGGTGTGCTGCAGTCCATGTGATCGCCAAGAGTTGAACACAACTTAGTGACTCAACAACAACAGTAGAACTGTTGACTGGGTTGTATACCAGAGCTGGAGAACCTATTCATCCGGCATAACTGAAACCTTATCCCCATTGACCAGCTCTTCGTTTCCCCCTTTTCCCAACCTCTGACAACCATCATTCTAATAATCATTCTAGGATCTGCTTCTATGAGTTTGACTTTTCTGGCCACACTGAGTAGCTTGTGCAATCTTAGTTTCCCAGGGATTGGACCCACACTCTTGCCGGTGAAAGTGTGGAGTTCTAACCACTGGACAACCAGGGGATTCCTTGAGTTTGACTATTTTAAATACTCTGCAGATTGTAGGATCTTGCTTACCCAGGTATCAAACCTGTGTCTCAATCTCCCAAGAGTCACAAGGAAGCCCATGCTATATCTCTACCTACTTTTATATTCTCAATCTCCCAAGAGTGAGCATCAGACTTCTTTTCCATCCCATCTTCTCATTTGCTCCAAAAAAGAAATACAACAATAAACATGCCCAAGCATGTCCTCTGATGAAATCCTTTGTGAGAATTTCTTGTGCTTTATACCCTGGAGAGAGAATGCTGGGTATGTGTAGATGTAATGGGAGTACGTTTTGCTAGTTTGCCTCCAAGGATGTCTCACACTGGGACATGATGGTCATTATATTCCTACATGACTGCTCATTCAGGTTTTTGTTTTAATTTTGGGGCCATGCTGGGTCTTAGTTGTGGCATGTGGGATTTTTAGTTGCAGCATGTGAACTCTTACCTGTGATATGTAAGATCTAGTTCCCTGACCAATGGGACCTTGTCATTGGGAGCGTGGAGTCTTAGCCACTGGATCGCCAGTGGTGTCCCACTGCTGATTCAGTTTTATTTTTTGTTTTTCTTTTACCTGCAACATTTTCCTTGTGCCTCTTTGGGTTATTATTATTATTGTGAGGACACTTAATATGTGAGCTACCTTCCTAATTTAAGTATATAACCTTGATGTTGGGGAAGATTGAGGGCGGGGGAAAAGGGGGCAACATAGGCTGAGATGGTTAGAAATCATTACCAAGTCAATGGATATGCGTCTGAGCAAACTCTGAGAGTTAATGAAAGACAGGGAAACCTGGTGTGCTGCAGTCCATGTGATCGCCAAGAGTTGAACACAACTTAGTGACTCAACAACAACAGTAGAACTGTTGACTGGGTTGTATACCAGAGCTGGAGAACCTATTCATCCGGCATAACTGAAACCTTATCCCCATTGACCAGCTCTTCGTTTCCCCCTTTTCCCAACCTCTGACAACCATCATTCTAATAATCATTCTAGGATCTGCTTCTATGAGTTTGACTTTTCTGGCCACACTGAGTAGCTTGTGCAATCTTAGTTTCCCAGGGATTGGACCCACACTCTTGCCGGTGAAAGTGTGGAGTTCTAACCACTGGACAACCAGGGGATTCCTTGAGTTTGACTATTTTAAATACCTCATATAAGCAGGATTGTGCTGTATTTGTTCTTCTGTGACTCGTGTATTTCATTTGGCATGATGTTCTCCAGGTTCATCATCCACGTTGCCATATGTGGCAGAATTTCTTCCTTCTTTTTAGGGCTGAATAATATTCTATTGTGTGGATATACCATATTTTCTTTACCTATTCATGTATCAGTGGCCGTTTAGATGGCTTCCATATCTTAGTTATTGTGAATAATGTTACATTGAACATGGAAGTGCAAATATTTCTTCCAGATTCTGATTTCAGTTCTTTTGAATATATACCCAGAAGTGGATTCCTGGATCATGGATCACTCACTCAATGGACATGAGTTTGAGCAAGCTCTGGGGGATGGTGAAGGACAGGGAAGTCTGGTGTGCAGCAGTCCATAGGGTCACAAAGACATGACTAAGTGACTGAACTGTTAGTTATGTTTTTTTTTTTTTTTGAGGGATCTCCATCTTGTTTTCCATAGAGGCTGCACCATCTTGTATTCCCACCAACAATGTACAGAGTTCCAATTTCTCCACATTCCTGCCACCAGAGGTTTTTTTTTTTTTTTTTTTTTTAATTAATACTCCTGATTCCTCCCAGCTCCTGATTTTGTGGATTGATTTTTTTTTTTAAACATTTATTTATTTTTTGGGAGGGTGGTTGGGGGCGGGCGGGCCACTTCTATTGGTCTTTCATTTATCTATTTTCATCCATCTTTGTTCTTTGGCCCGTGTGGGCCTCCCATTGCAGTGGCCTCTGTTGTCACAGAGCACCGGCTCTGGGTGCATGTGCTCCAGAGCTCCGGCTCGGTGATTGGACACATCAGTCCAACCACTCTGTGGCATGTGGAATCTTCCCAGGCCAGGGATCGAACCAGCACCCCTTGCACTGCAAGGCGGTGTCCTTACCCACTGGACAACCAGGGGATTCCTTGAGTTTGACTATTTTAAATACCTCATATAAGCAGGATTGTGCTGTATTTGTTCTTCTGTGACTCGTGTATTTCATTTGGCATGATGTTCTCCAGGTTCATCATCCACGTTGCCATATGTGGCAGAATTTCTTCCTTCTTTTTAGGGCTGAATAATATTCTATTGTGTGGATATACCATATTTTCTTTACCTATTCATGTATCAGTGGCCGTTTAGATGGCTTCCATATCTTAGTTATTGTGAATAATGTTACATTGAACATGGAAGTGCAAATATTTCTTCCAGATTCTGATTTCAGTTCTTTTGAATATATACCCAGAAGTGGATTCCTGGATCATGGATCACTCACTCAATGGACATGAGTTTGAGCAAGCTCTGGGGGATGGTGAAGGACAGGGAAGTCTGGTGTGCAGCAGTCCATAGGGTCACAAAGACATGACTAAGTGACTGAACTGTTAGTTATGTTTTTTTTTTTTTTTGAGGGATCTCCATCTTGTTTTCCATAGAGGCTGCACCATCTTGTATTCCCACCAACAATGTACAGAGTTCCAATTTCTCCACATTCCTGCCACCAGAGGTTTTTTTTTTTTTTTTTTTTTTAATTAATACTCCTGATTCCTCCCAGCTCCTGATTTTGTGGATTGATTTTTTTTTTTAAACATTTATTTATTTTTTGGGAGGGTGGTTGGGGACGGGCAGGCCACTTCTGTTGATCTTTCATTTATCTATTTTCATCCATCTTTGTTCTTTGGCCCGTGTGGGCCTCCCATTGCAGTGGCCTCTGTTGTCACAGAGCACCGGCTCTGGGTGCATGTGCTCCAGAGCTCCGGCTCGGTGATTGGACACATCAGTCCAACCACTCTGTGGCATGTGGAATCTTCCCAGGCCAGGGATCGAACCAGCACCCCTTGCACTGCAAGGCGGTGTCCTTACCCACTGGACCACCAGGGAAGCCCCCCACCAGAGTTTTTAACGCAGTTTTTTTGTTTGTTTGCAAAACATTTAGAATTTTTCTTAGGCTCAGAATGTCATTTGCATTTCTGTAATTGCTGATGATTTTAAACATTGCTTTATAAGCCTGTTGGCTTTTGAGGCTTCCTCTTCTGTAAATAGACTGTTCATATCCTGTTACCTTATTTCTATTGGGGCAGCTCTCTGTTTCTTGTTGATTTGCATGGTTTTCTGATTTATTTTCGGTCTGAATCTCTTGTTCACTGCTCATCTCAGAATTTAGGATTTTCCTTCAATTGCAAGTTCGGCCTCAAGATGTAGCCATAGAATCTCAGAAACAGAAAAATGACCTTGGAACTTGAGACAGAATAAACTGGCAGGGATCCTTTGGGTGGCAAATACTTTCGTATGACTCTAAGGACTACTGGGGTTACCTTGTCGTTAAATTTCTGAATCTCTGACTTCAATCACAGACATCCCCCTTCATTAGTTCCTCCAGTTATAGACATAACACATTGCTATCATTATTGTATTACTTTTGTTACACCAATGAAAAAATGTTTCCCTGCTGAAAAACTGTAAAATGCTCAATCTGGTAACAAAATTATTAAAAACAACCCACAACTGTGCCACCTAGAAATGACTACAGTTAATCTTTTAGGATGTATTCCAGTCCCTGAAAGGGAATGGCTCGGAAGATGTACATCATCATGACAAATAAGCTTCCCCCTTCCGCTCCAGGGCTCTACATTAATGTCTCTGGTAGAATGTTTACATTTTACTATCGTTGAGGATTATTAGAACAGGAGTCCTTTGACATATGTTTTATGTCCATCTTGGATTTGCCTTTAAAAAAAAAAAGAAAGAAAGACCTTGAAAATTATGTTTGGGGTTTGAACTTTCTTTTGTAAGTGATTGGGAGCCATTAACAGATTTGAGGTGGTGAATCACCCAAAATAGTTTTGGTAAATAAATCTTTTTCTGGAAGCAGTGATGCATGAATGTAAGTGAACAGACATTACATTAACCAAGTACTAGGTACTGTGCTCAAGGTATTATCTATGATATTTAACTAAATCCTTTTAGTACTAGTACAGGGATGATCACCCCCAGTGAGAGGTAAGAAATTTGGAAATTCAGTGGAGTTAAGCAGAGTGCTCAAGGACACACAGTTAGTGTGGGATCAGGGAGTTACATCTAGCATGTTCACCTAACTGGTTTCTTTCTATGCACAGATGCTGGTATGAAAGATTCTTCAGCAGTCTAGGTAGGATCACTTTCCATTTAATAGTGAGAAGCTCAAGCACCAAGCAAGCTACTTTCTTAAAGCAGGAGCTTTGTATATTGCTGGCTGTCCCCAGGGGGTTTTCTCTATGACTCACATGACAGGGGAATCCTGAGGGAAGCTCAGCTTTTATTTCTTGAATTTCAGAGTCCTGACAAACTCTGTAGTGATTGCAGATAGATATCTGAGTCCTTGCCAACAAAGAGACTGAAGCAGAGATCTTGGGTAAGTCCCTTCTCTCTGGACCTCAGTTTTCTTAACCACAAAGGATTAAGTTTTCCTCTGAAGTTTTCTTTCATTCTAATAGTCAAGGATCTCTCATGGTCCATAATGTGGTGTGGAGTTCTACCTAGAGCTTAACAATGGTAATTAGTAGGAACTAAATCAGCAAAATATAATTACCCACAAAACTGGTTGAACATAGACTGCAGGCAGGGAATAAAAGATTTGTTTTTCAACATTGTTTACCAGATATACGCCAATACAAAATAAAAAGTTTATTAAGGAAATATGTGTGTTCTGGGCTTCCCTGGTGGGGAAGCCCCCATTCCCCCGCCTGCCCCATTCTCTCCCCACCCCCCCCAAAAGAATAAAAAGATTAAAAAAAAAGAGAAATATATGTGTTCTTAGTTCACATGGAAGGGACTTTATGTTCATTTTTAGAGTCTGTCACTTGTGCCTTTTATATTGATGGCCAGGCAGTTTTGTTGAAGGAAAGAATGACCCATGAAGAAATGAAGGCTGTTTGTCTCCTATTACTTGTCCCCCACCTTCTTCTTCAATAATGCAGCACTGGAAAGTCACCTGGAAGCAGTAACCAGAGGAAAAAACCTTATTCCCTAGACTTCCTTATAGTTAATGTGACTATGTTATTAAATTCTGATCGATATGGTGTGAATGGAATTGGTGTGGACATTTTTTCAGGAAATATTTTTAAAGGAAGGGGCAGGGTTTTCTCCTCCTGACTATCATGGAACTTGTGGATGCGTCATTTAGTTTGCTGATACGTTGCAGTAAGTGTATACTGAGGTCTAGCGAAAAATGACTCATCCATTATCTTGGACCTATGTTGGTGGTTATCAGTTTATGTCATGTTCTTAGGCTATGTCATTCTTTTTTTTTTTTTAAACATTTATTTATTATTTTTTAAAATTTATTTATCTTTTTGGGGATGGAGTGGGGAGGGAGGGGAATGGGCGGGCCACTTCCATTGGTCTTTCATTTATCTGTTTTCATCTGTCTTTCTTCTTTGGCTCCTGTGGGCCTCCCATCGTGGTGGCCTCTGTCGTTGCAGAGTGCCAGCTCTGGCCGCATGCGCCCCAGAGCTCCAGCTCCGTAATTGGACACATCAATCCAGCCGCTCCGCGGCACGTGGGATCTTCCCAGGCCAGGGATCGAACCGGCGCCCCTTGCACTGCAAGGCGGTGTCCTTATCCACTGGACCACCAGGGGAAGCCCAGCTATGTCATTCTCATAAATACTGCACCTTGCCCCTCACGTCCTGTTTCAGTTCCAAACCATTTATTCCATAGGATATATGATTGCTGAGAGAAATATCAACAACCTCAGATACGCAGATGATGCCACTCTAATGACAGAAAGTGAAGAGGCATTAAAGAGCCTCTTGATGAGGGTGAAAGAGGAGAGTGAAGAAAACGACTTGGAGTTCAACATTCCAAGAACAAAGACCATGGCACCTGGTCCTATACTTCATGGCAAATAGAAGGGGAAAAAGTAGAGGCAGTGACAGATTTTATATTCTTGGTTCTAGAATCACTGTGTACTGTGACTACAATCATGAAATTAAATGATGCTTGCTCCATGGAAGAAAGGCTATGAGAAACCTAGATGGTGTATGAAGAAGCAGAGATATCACTTTACTGATAAAGGTCTGTGTAGTCAAAGCTATGATTTTTCCATGAGTCATGTACTAATATGAGAATTGGACCAAAAAAAAGAAGGTTTTAGGTAAACTGAGAGTTCCTTGAATAAAATTCTGATCGATATGGTGTGAATGGAATTGGTGTGGACATTTTTTCAGGAAATATTTTTAAAGGAAGGGGCAGGGTTTTCTCCTCCTGACTATCATGGAACTTGTGGATGCGTCATTTAGTTTGCTGATACGTTGCAGTAAGTGTATACTGAGGTCTAGCGAAAAATGACTCATCCATTATCTTGGACCTATGTTGGTGGTTATCAGTTTATGTCATGTTCTTAGGCTATGTCATTCTTTTTTTTTTTTTAAACATTTATTTATTATTTTTTAAAATTTATTTATCTTTTTGGGGATGGAGTGGGGAGGGAGGGGAATGGGCGGGCCACTTCCATTGGTCTTTCATTTATCTGTTTTCATCTGTCTTTCTTCTTTGGCTCCTGTGGGCCTCCCATCGTGGTGGCCTCTGTCGTTGCAGAGTGCCAGCTCTGGCCGCATGCGCCCCAGAGCTCCAGCTCCGTAATTGGACACATCAATCCAGCCGCTCCGCGGCACGTGGGATCTTCCCAGGCCAGGGATCGAACCGGCGCCCCTTGCACTGCAAGGCGGTGTCCTTATCCACTGGACCACCAGGGGAAGCCCAGCTATGTCATTCTCATAAATACTGCACCTTGCCCCTCACGTCCTGTTTCAGTTCCAAACCATTTATTCCATAGGATATATGATTGCTGAGAGAAATATCAACAACCTCAGATACGCAGATGATGCCACTCTAATGACAGAAAGTGAAGAGGCATTAAAGAGCCTCTTGATGAGGGTGAAAGAGGAGAGTGAAGAAAACGACTTGGAGTTCAACATTCCAAGAACAAAGACCATGGCACCTGGTCCTATACTTCATGGCAAATAGAAGGGGAAAAAGTAGAGGCAGTGACAGATTTTATATTCTTGGTTCTAGAATCACTGTGTACTGTGACTACAATCATGAAATTAAATGATGCTTGCTCCATGGAAGAAAGGCTATGAGAAACCTAGATGGTGTATGAAGAAGCAGAGATATCACTTTACTGATAAAGGTCTGTGTAGTCAAAGCTATGATTTTTCCATGAGTCATGTACTAATATGAGAATTGGACCATAAAGAAGGTTGAGTACTGAAGAATTGATGTTTTTGAACTGTGGTGCTGGAGAAGACTCTTGAGAGTTCCTTGAACTGCAAGGAGATCAAACCAGTCAATCCTAAAGGAAATCAATCCTGAATATTCATGGCAAGGACTGATGCTTAAACTGAAGCTCCAGTACTTTAGCCATCTGATGTAAAGAGCTGCCTCATTTGAAAAGGCCCTGATGCTAGGAAAGATTGAAGGCAAAGGGAGAAGAGTGTGGCAGAGGATGAAATGGTTAGAGAGCATCATTGACTCAGTGGACGTGAATCTGAACGAACTCTGGGAGATAGTGAAGGACGGGGAAGCCTGGTGTGCTGCATTCTGTAAGGCTACAAAGAGTCAGACATGACTTAACAACTGAACAACAACAATGTTTGCCTCTGACTTAACAAACACACTTATCATATATTAAATTCATATGTATACAGAAACATTTGAAGAATAATGGCAAGGAATTTTACATATTTGATTGAAAAACATGTATCCACAGATCCTAACCATTCATTAAATCTCCATCTGGAAAAATACAGAGAAAACCAGACATATGAGCATATAAGTTAAGTTTCTGAAAACAAGAGATGAAGAGAAAAATCTTAAAAGCATCCAAAAGAAGTATGTATAGAGGAATACATGTATTAGTACACTTTCTCATGAAAGACTATGCATATCAGAAGAACAGAAAAAAAATCTTTAAGGAACTTAAAGAAAAAAGAAATGGTAAAACTAGATGTATATATCTGACGAAAATATTCTTCAACATTGAAAGGAAAATAGACTTTTTCAGAAAAAGAAACTGAGAGAAATTTTGACTAACAGACTTAGATTATAAGAAATATTTAAAAAGGAGTTCTTTCTTTTACTAAAAAAGAAAGAAAAATGATGAAAACTTGAATCTACAGAGAAAATAAGCTGCAGAAATGGTAAATATAAAATATATTTATTAAAGTATATTAAATTTATATAAAGGTAATTGATTAATGAAAGCAAAATCAAACCAATATATTATAAGTTCTACTGTATACAGAAATAATTTTTATTATAAAATAGCACAAAGTACATGAGGTGAATAAAAGTATACTATTGCAAGGCTTTTAATTTGTGTGTAAGTAGCAGAATATTAATTGAAGGTAGACTGTGGTCAGTTAGAGATGCATATTGTGAACCTTAGTGAACAAACAACAAACTATTACTGTTAAAAAAGCAATAAGCCAATAGTGGAATTAAAATAGACTGATAAAAAATATTCAAAAATATCCCAAAGAAGACCAGGGAAGAAAAGAGAGGGAACAAAGAACATTTGAAACAAATTCAAAACAAACAGCAAGAAGGCAGATTTATCAAAATATATTATTAATTATATTGGATATAAACAGTAAACATGTTCATGAAAATGCAGAAGTTAATCAGACTGGTAAAAATGCAGAACCCACTATGCACTGCCTATAGGAAATCACTTTAACCACAAAGACAAGGATAAGTTAAAATTCAAAATATTGAAAAAAGATGTAGAAGATGTGTACAGACTAATTATAAGAAAGAAGAAGTGACTATGTTAATATTAGACAAAGTAGAACTCAAGACAAGGAACAACATAAGGACTAACAAGGGATGTTATTTTAGGAATCTCAGGGTAATTCATTAAGAAGGTATAACCCTAAACTGTACACAGTTAACAGAGCTTTAAAATATATGACTCAAAAATGGAGAGAATTGAAAGATGAGTTCTTGGGATGGGGAGAAATGCTTTACATGTGGCATGAGGAATCTTAGGTCTTCCAAGGCAGATTGAGCCCATGTCCCCTGCGTTGGAAGTGCCAGGGAAGTTCCAGTAAGAAAAAGTAGATAAATCCACAGTTGTATTTGGAGACTTTAACATTCCTCTTCCTATGACTGATAGAAAGTTAGACAGAAAATTGCCAAAGATATAGAAGAACTGAATAGCATCCAACAAAACTGACCTGAATGACATTTATAGAACAGTCTACCTACTCTCCCCCTACTCCAATATTCTTGACTGGAGAATTCCAGAGAAGCCTGGAGGGTTACAGTCCCTGGGGTCGCAAAAAGTTGGATATGACAGAAGCGACTAAGCACACACACACACGACCCAAAACAATAGGATTTACATTCTTTTTAAGAACTCACGGCACATTCACCGAAATAGATTTGACTGTATGAAACCATGAAACAACTCAATAAATTTAAAAGGACTGAATATGCAGGTGTATTATTTGACCACAGCAGAACTAAATTAGAAATCTCTAACAAAATGGCAATTCCTGAATATTGGACTTAAACAACACACTTCGAAATAATCCATAAGTCCAAAAAGATAATACAGGGTGAACTAGAAAAAGCTGTTGAACTGGAAAGTAGAGGAACATTTTACCTTTAAATACTTACATTAGAAAATTAAAAAGATTGAAGATTAATAATCAGATCTTTTACTTCTAAGCACTGTGTCAGCTGTTTCTCACAAATTATCATATGCTGTGCTCATTGTCATTCCATTAAAAATGTTTTCTAGCTTCTCTTGTATTGTCAGAACAATACTGCCTGCTGTGGGAAGTGACCAAGATTGGTGCTGCCTTCAAGACCTACACCACCCAGGGTTGGTTGTCCTTACCTCCGTTAATGCATTGCTGTAGTCCCTACAGAAGTCCGTGGTTCCTGGAGGACAATCGAGTCTACGGCAGACTCAACCTAAGATGCAACTCGAATCACAGTTGTTATGCAAGACATCGTATTTTTAAATATGTTATTATATATATATTTGTGGGTGTGTTTGTGTTTTGCCTCTAAGTCATCGTTTTTATTTTTCATCCATCTTTATTCTTTTTGGCATGTGTGGCCCTCCCATCACTGTGGCCTCTCTTGTTGCAGAGCACCAACTCTGGGCACATGCTCTCCAGAGTGCTACCTTGCAACTGGACACACTGGCCCAGCTGCTCCTCGGCACATGGGATCCTCTCCAGCCAGAGGTCGAACCGGTGGCCCCTGCACTGCAAGGCGGACTCTCCACCCACTGGACCACCAGGGAAGCCCCGACATGGTATTTATTTTTATTATTTTTAATTTTAGCCTCTTGTATTGGTCCTTCATTGATTTATTTTGATCCGTCTTAATTCTTTGGCCTGTGTGGACCTCCCATTGCAGTGGCCTCCCTTGTTGCAGAGCACCGGCTCTGGGCACATGTGCTCCAGAGCGCTGGTTCATAATTGGACACACCCGTCCAGGCGCTCCCCGGCATGTGGGATCTACCCGTGCCAGGGATCGAACTGGTGCTCCTTGCATTGCAAGTGACACTCTTTACACACTGGACCACCAGGGAAGCCCCCAACATGGTATTTTTAATAGGGTAGTCAATACAGTCTTAAATACATGACAAGTGGCCACTGGTATGGCCAATGTCTTCTTTCCATCCCTATCAGAAAAGGGAGTAATATACAGTTTGTATTTATTTAGAACATGCAACCACCTACATTAGTCATTCCCCAGGGTTCTATTAGCTTTCATTCCCTCTGTCATCTATTCTGCTGAAACCTGAACTGTCTGAGCATTAGGAAGAGCATCACACTTACATTCATGACATCATGATTATTGGATCATATATGGAAGCAGTGTCAGGTACATTAGAGGTGTTCAAAAGACATTCATATCCTTCCTAGGGGGTAGGAGATAAACTTTATGAAGATTCACTTTGAAGGAGCAGTGATTCCATTGGATGGGAGTAGACACATAAGTCAGGTGTAGACTTGCCTTTCTTGCCTGCAGAGCCCTACCTGATATCACTGTTTGGGAGCTTAAAGATTGTACTGTTCACTGCCAGAGGTGCCCGCATGGCATTGTATCAGGCAACCACTATATTTGTAAATAATTCATTCATTAATGCCTTCGTTGTACCATGTAGGTTCTTTCGTTGTGGCACACAGTCTATCTAGCTGTGGTTCACGGGCTCAGTAGTTGCAGCCCTTGGGCTTAGTTGCTCCGCGGCATGTGGGATCTTAGTTCCCCAACCAAGGATTGAACCCCCATCCCCAGCACTGCAAGGCAGATTCTAAAACAATGGACCACCAAGGAAGTCCCAGAGACCCACTTTATAGTTAAGCAGGCATTGGAGATTGACTTATCATATCACGTTCCACTCCATCCAGAAGCAGCCAACCTAATAGAGTGAGGGAATGGCTTGTTGAAGTCACAGCTGGCATGAGAACAACATGCCATCTTCCAGCACCCAGTGTATACTCTAAACTGATGATCTTTGGATGTCACTGTGACCTCAAAACATAGAGTAAATGGGCTGGTAGCCAAGTGGGGAGGTGGTAGTGGAAGTAACCCTCACTTGGGGAATTTATGTATCCCTTATGGAAAATGTGAACTCTGCATGTTCGAAGGTCTTGGTTATTAACAAAAGAGAGTCCTTTCAAGGGAACATGGAGAAAGACCATGGAAACATAGTTTATTACTGTTCCCAGAATGCATTGGGCTGCTTGTCCCAAGAGAACATCATGCAAGAAGAGGAGTCATCATTTTGAAAAGGATAATTATTTCAGCTTATTAGGAGGAGACACTGCTCAATAATGATAAGAAGGAATGTTTGGTCTCCAGATTATCTTCTTGGGCCTTCTCTTGTTGTTGATCTACCCCATCTTGAAAGGAAATGGGTGTGGCAGCAGCCACAGTCTCAGATGAGGTGACCATGGCCTCAGACCCTCCAGGGTGAATGGATCATGTCATTAGCTTCTAGCTTTGGATGAAGGGAAATCTGGAATGTATAGTGGTGCCAGGAATGACGGCTATGACTTAAAACCCCAAGACAAATTGCCATCTGGTTGGGGATATAGTTCCCTGTAAACTTTATAGAACCCTAAAGGAATCTTTCCAGAACTAACATGAAGCAAGTCCACGCGACACAGGCAGTGAGCTCTCGTGGATGCTGTGATAGGCTGCCTGGTGGATTATGGAGGCAACATCCTAGCCCTGGAAAGAGAACTAACACATAACCTTGTTTGTACCATTGCTAATTTGAGTCTGTTACATCAGCCAAACCTAGAGCCTATCTATCTAATGTGGTCATAAAGCAGGCAATACCATCGTCTTTGGGGGGACACCTAGATCAGGCTGTGAGGCCAAAGCTTGGCCATTACGAGGGTAGGACCACCAAGGAAGTCCCAGAGACCCACTTTATAGTTAAGCAGGCATTGGAGATTGACTTATCATATCACGTTCCACTCCATCCAGAAGCAGCCAACCTAATAGAGTGAGGGAATGGCTTGTTGAAGTCACAGCTGGCATGAGAACAACATGCCATCTTCCAGCACCCAGTGTATACTCTAAACTGATGATCTTTGGATGTCACTGTGACCTCAAAACATAGAGTAAATGGGCTGGTAGCCAAGTGGGGAGGTGGTAGTGGAAGTAACCCTCACTTGGGGAATTTATGTATCCCTTATGGAAAATGTGAACTCTGCATGTTCGAAGGTCTTGGTTATTAACAAAAGAGAGTCCTTTCAAGGGAACATGGAGAAAGACCATGGAAACATAGTTTATTACTGTTCCCAGAATGCATTGGGCTGCTTGTCCCAAGAGAACATCATGCAAGAAGAGGAGTCATCATTTTGAAAAGGATAATTATTTCAGCTTATTAGGAGGAGACACTGCTCAATAATGATAAGAAGGAATGTTTGGTCTCCAGATTATCTTCTTGGGCCTTCTCTTGTTGTTGATCTACCCCATCTTGAAAGGAAATGGGTGTGGCAGCAGCCACAGTCTCAGATGAGGTGACCATGGCCTCAGACCCTCCAGGGTGAATGGATCATGTCATTAGCTTCTAGCTTTGGATGAAGGGAAATCTGGAATGTATAGTGGTGCCAGGAATGACGGCTATGACTTAAAACCCCAAGACAAATTGCCATCTGGTTGGGGATATAGTTCCCTGTAAACTTTATAGAACCCTAAAGGAATCTTTCCAGAACTAACATGAAGCAAGTCCACGCGACACAGGCAGTGAGCTCTCGTGGATGCTGTGATAGGCTGCCTGGTGGATTATGGAGGCAACATCCTAGCCCTGGAAAGAGAACTAACACATAACCTTGTTTGTACCATTGCTAATTTGAGTCTGTTACATCAGCCAAACCTAGAGCCTATCTATCTAATGTGGTCATAAAGCAGGCAATACCATCGTCTTTGGGGGGACACCTAGATCAGGCTGTGAGGCCAAAGCTTGGCCATTACGAGGGTAGTTCTGCCTAGCGAGTGATAGTTTTGTCTCCTCGGTTACATGTATCAGCAGCGTATTCCAGTGGCCCAGGGCTCACCCACCCCTTAGCTCTTCCTAGTGCTGTAGCAGGTATAACTCACAGTGGGGAAGAAGATGGGAAAGAGCACATGCAGATTTTTCAATAAGGCTTCAGGCTTCCGTTCAAAAACAATTATTCTTTTTCTTCCCTCTCCTTTTTGAGAAAGTTTGAAATAATCTCTCAATCAGCTAATTCAGAATTGAATTGCTTCGTGAGCATGTGACTCACTCACATAATTTCACCTCATTAAATGCCCCTTCAGAAATGTAAAGCTCTTCATTACCCCTCTTATGGAAAGGGAGGAAGTGGCAAGAAATTCCAGGGGATGCCTCTGTTTCTAAGTCCTCACCTGTTTTTCCCGGGTTCTGAGTGCAAAGAAGGTCATTGTTTGAATAAGTCATATCAAGTCAGGGTCAAATGTTTTTCACTTATAAAATGGGACACTTATTCTCAAGACGTTTTGGCTCATGGACCCTTTTGAGTCTCCAGGAACTATATATCTTAAAAAGCACTGAGGGGAGGGAAGATTGGACGAGAGGTATGGAAAGAGCAACAAGGAAACCTACACTGTCATAGATAATAGAGATTACCAAGGTGATTAAGCTGTAAGACTAAGGGAACCTACATGGGGACTAAGCATCAACCTGGGGAGGTGGGAAGGGGGAAAAGGGAGGGAAGGCTCAGGGGAGAAGGGTCAGGGATATACCTATGACTGTTTGGGGATTATGTATACCTGTAAACAAGAAAACCCTGTAAAAATGTATAACAATAACTTTGCTGTACATCTGAAGCTAATGCAACATTGTAGAACAAATATACCCCAATTAAAAATAAAAAGAATGCCATAAAAAGTTGACTTAAAGAAAAAAGTATGTGCACACACATACAAACTTCAATTTTCAATTTTAGAAACCTCAATTTTCCTAAAGCCAGTCCATGGGACATTACGTTAAGGATCCCTATGTTAGATGTATTTTTAATTTTTTAAAAAATTTTGGCCCCTTTTATTGGTTTTTTATTTATTTATTTTCATCCATCTTTATTCTTAGCCCTGTGTGGGCCTCCCCTTGCAGAGGCCTCTCTGCATGCAGAGCACCAACTTGGCAAATGTGCCCCAGAGCACTGGCTCGTAATTGGACACATGGGTCCAGCCTCTCCACGGCACATGGGATCTTCCCGGGCCAGGGATCGAACCGGTGCCTCTTGCACTGCAAGGTGGAATCTTTACCCACTGGACCACCAGGGAAGCCCTAGATATATTTTTAATAACCTGGAAAGGTGTTGGTGCAGAGCACAATTTTTCTATGAGGAAACAGTTTACAAAATGGCATGTGTGAGATGATAACATTTTATCAGAAAATGTAAATATTCTTTCAGCTATATAGAAAAAAAGTCAGAAAGGTTGCTATTGTGCAAATAGAGTGCACAGGATAGAGCTCAGAGCCCCGAGGACTCTGGAGGAGGCTAATCATACGTTGGATCTATCTAAAGCATCCATCTTCTGTTGAGGTATGTCTAGGGGCCTGGGCTTCCCAGGTGGCTTAGTGGTAAAGAATCTGCCTGCCAATGCATGAGAGGTAAGAGACATGGATTCAGTCCCTGAGTTGGGAAGATCCCCTGAAGGAGGGCATGGCAATCCACTCCAGTATCCTTGCCTGGAGAATCCCATGGACAGAGGAGCCTGGCAGGCTTCAGTCGAAGGGGTCACAAAAGAGTTGGACATGATTGAGCACGTGTGTATGCACACACGCCCTAGGGGTCTGGCCCTGACTGATCTGAGAGTCTCTATCCCTACTCTTGCAAAGGAGCGCACTCCTGAATATTTACATAATCACAATCATTTCTTCTAGGTGCCATTTCTTAAGAAACTTCAGGACTCTTCTGAAAGTATGACATTGAGTCCAGGTGTCAGAGTGACCTTGGGAAGTGGGAGCATATATGGGAGAGGTGGACAAAGATGGAGAGGGAGCCAGGGTTCATACGATGGAATAAAGCAAAAGTCCAAATTCAATTTTCAATTTTAGAAACCTCAATTTTCCTAAAGCCAGTCCATGGGACATTACGTTAAGGATCCCTATGTTAGATGTATTTTTAATTTTTTAAAAAATTTTGGCCCCTTTTATTGGTTTTTTATTTATTTATTTTCATCCATCTTTATTCTTAGCCCTGTGTGGGCCTCCCCTTGCAGAGGCCTCTCTGCATGCAGAGCACCAACTTGGCAAATGTGCCCCAGAGCACTGGCTCGTAATTGGACACATGGGTCCAGCCTCTCCACGGCACATGGGATCTTCCCGGGCCAGGGATCGAACCGGTGCCTCTTGCACTGCAAGGTGGAATCTTTACCCACTGGACCACCAGGGAAGCCCTAGATATATTTTTAATAACCTGGAAAGGTGTTGGTGCAGAGCACAATTTTTCTATGAGGAAACAGTTTACAAAATGGCATGTGTGAGATGATAACATTTTATCAGAAAAATGTAAATATTCTTTCAGCTATATAGAAAAAAAGTCAGAAAGGTTGCTATTGTGCAAATAGAGTGCACAGGATAGAGCTCAGAGCCCCGAGGACTCTGGAGGAGGCTAATCATACGTTGGATCTATCTAAAGCATCCATCTTCTGTTGAGGTATGTCTAGGGGCCTGGGCTTCCCAGGTGGCTTAGTGGTAAAGAATCTGCCTGCCAATGCATGAGAGGTAAGAGACATGGATTCAGTCCCTGAGTTGGGAAGATCCCCTGAAGGAGGGCATGGCAATCCACTCCAGTATCCTTGCCTGGAGAATCCCATGGACAGAGGAGCCTGGCAGGCTTCAGTCGAAGGGGTCACAAAAGAGTTGGACATGATTGAGCACGTGTGTATGCACACACGCCCTAGGGGTCTGGCCCTGACTGATCTGAGAGTCTCTATCCCTACTCTTGCAAAGGAGCGCACTCCTGAATATTTACATAATCACAATCATTTCTTCTAGGTGCCATTTCTTAAGAAACTTCAGGACTCTTCTGAAAGTATGACATTGAGTCCAGGTGTCAGAGTGACCTTGGGAAGTGGGAGCATATATGGGAGAGGTGGACAAAGATGGAGAGGGAGCCAGGGTTCATACGATGGCAGGATTAATGAAAGGTTCTAGGAGCCTAGCCAAGAAAAGAGATGGCTAAGGATGATCAAGATCATTGTCTTCATTCATTTGAAGGCTGTCTTGGAGAAGAGGGGATGTGGTTTTTATACAGAAATTCAAACCAATGTATATTATGCACAATGGCCTGGGCTTTGTGCTAAAAGACTGAGAAACAGATGATGAAATTTCTCTCTATTAACACAGATATTATTTCTCTAAGCCCTCTCCATCAGTGGCACAGTGAGTGTTTCCCACTGTGGGGGCACTCCCATTGTGGGAGCAGGGCTTGGTGAGGATGGAGGGCAGTCTTTCCTCCTGGGTTCATGCTCTGGCTTCCACTGCAGGTGAAGACACTGCACTGCTAGAGCTCGGTGATTAGGACTTGAAGCTGAGACCCAATGTGACTTCACATTTGTTCCAGAAAATGCTTTGCCAGAAAGATAAAGCTGCAAAAGGGTAAGTAACTTCATTCTGAACCTCAGGCAGCTCATAAGAACCATTTATCCTGTTCAGGATAGTTGAGTGCTCACCTGGACAAGTATCATCTTTCTCAGGACAATAGATGGTTCAACTGGGCAAACCATCTTGTTCATCAAACGACTGTTTATTCATAAACCCAGTCTTGGGACTCTAGCCTTTCTACTCCTAAACTATTAAGATAAAGACCTTCCTGAAACACTCAAGTCCAGGTCACTGCCCTCTCTAATAATGTTATCCTTGACCCCTCCCACTTTTGACATACAAAAAACCTTTCGTGGAGTTCTCCCTTTTGTAATGAGTAAAAACTCAACTTTGCCTGCTAAATGGAGGCCTCTTTAGGGAACTGTTAATCCCCTAGAGCCCGTCTACTTTTAAAGCAGGAGTTGGCATCATAAAGCATTGATCCAGTAATGCTTACCAAAAGACCAGGAGAAAATTTTGGAATAGCAGATTATCAGTCTCTTTAGCCAGATAGGATTTCTAATCATGGTGTCCCCACACTGGTTGAGTCCAGGTGTCAGAGTGACCTTGGGAAGTGGGAGCATATATGGGAGAGGTGGACAAAGATGGAGAGGGAGCCAGGGTTCATACGATGGCAGGATTAATGAAAGGTTCTAGGAGCCTAGCCAAGAAAAGAGATGGCTAAGGATGATCAAGATCATTGTCTTCATTCATTTGAAGGCTGTCTTGGAGAAGAGGGGATGTGGTTTTTATACAGAAATTCAAACCAATGTATATTATGCACAATGGCCTGGGCTTTGTGCTAAAAGACTGAGAAACAGATGATGAAATTTCTCTCTATTAACACAGATATTATTTCTCTAAGCCCTCTCCATCAGTGGCACAGTGAGTGTTTCCCACTGTGGGGGCACTCCCATTGTGGGAGCAGGGCTTGGTGAGGATGGAGGGCAGTCTTTCCTCCTGGGTTCATGCTCTGGCTTCCACTGCAGGTGAAGACACTGCACTGCTAGAGCTCGGTGATTAGGACTTGAAGCTGAGACCCAATGTGACTTCACATTTGTTCCAGAAAATGCTTTGCCAGAAAGATAAAGCTGCAAAAGGGTAAGTAACTTCATTCTGAACCTCAGGCAGCTCATAAGAACCATTTATCCTGTTCAGGATAGTTGAGTGCTCACCTGGACAAGTATCATCTTTCTCAGGACAATAGATGGTTCAACTGGGCAAACCATCTTGTTCATCAAACGACTGTTTATTCATAAACCCAGTCTTCGGGACTCTAGCCTTTCTACTCCTAAACTATTAAGATAAAGACCTTCCTGAAACACTCAAGTCCAGGTCACTGCCCTCTCTAATAATGTTATCCTTGACCCCTCCCACTTTTGACATACAAAAAACCTTTCGTGGAGTTCTCCCTTTTGTAATGAGTAAAAACTCAACTTTGCCTGCTAAATGGAGGCCTCTTTAGGGAACTGTTAATCCCCTAGAGCCCGTCTACTTTTAAAGCAGGAGTTGGCATCATAAAGCATTGATCCAGTAATGCTTACCAAAAGACCAGGAGAAAATTTTGGAATAGCAGATTATCAGTCTCTTTAGCCAGATAGGATTTCTAATCATGGTGTCCCCACACTGGATTCTATCACCAGAAAGGAAGCAAAAAGAGGATTTAACAATTCTCCTGCCCACAGAGTATAAGAAGAGTAGAGTCAGCATCACAAGTTTCATAAGCAAAGACAAGGCAACACGCATAGAAACACACATACACAAACATACAACACACATGTACACACACATACTTTGGAATGATGGTGTATTTCACTTTTATTACTTGTCCATATTTGACTTGTTTTTCTTAGCAAAGATGTCTTCTTGCTGTTATAATTTTAGATGAAATCATATTTGAATATAATTATCTTCTAGCATATACTGGAATGTTCAGGATCTTGACTGCAGAATTGGGAGTGTATCATTTGTAGCAAGTTTCAGTTAATATGAAGTATGAATGAAAAGGACTGTGGTTACTTCTCCCATTTTCCCCTTTGCATTTCTTTAACCATCTCAGGGCTACTAGTAAATGCACTTAGCAGCGAGATGGGATGGGTAACCTATGGAGCATATGACAGGATACAATAACCAGCACTAAAATAAGTCATATTGCTAAAATAAGTCCAGAGACATGGAGGATGTGAAAACTAAGGATACCCTTGACCCAGTAGGTCACTATAAAGATGAACTTTCTGGGTTTGACTTCATCTCTGGTTGTTGTAGTTGTTGTTTAGTCACTAAGTCACATGAGACTTGTTTTCAACCCCATGGACTGTAGCCCTCCAGGCTCCTCTGTCCATGGAATTCTCCAGGCAAGAATACTAGAGTGGGTTGCCATTTCCTTCTTCAGAGGATCTTCCCAGATGCACCTCTATTTACTAATTGTGTAACCATGAGCAAAATGCTTCACTTTTTAGCTATGGTTTCTTCATCTGCTAAGATGGGTTGGCTGTACCTGTCAATGAACCTTATGAATTTGTTGGAAAACCCAAAAGAGGTAATGAACATATACATGTTTAGGAAACAGTTCAAATTCATAGTATTATGAGAATACCTCTTTGGTTTTCAAATTGATATTAACATCAATTAACATAATCTCCCTGGAGAAGAAACGATCAATCCACTGGAGAATTCCATGGACAGAGGAGTCTGGTGGACTTCCGGTCTATGGGGTCAGGAAGAGTTGGACACAATTCAGTGACTAAACAGCAACGACAACATAAACTCCCGCACCTGATTTGAATGCTGGAGCTCTTCAGCTCAATGGGATTGCTCCAGGCAGAGATACAGGCATTTGGGGATCTCCAGATTATTTTAGAGTTCCATGGCCTGGCACTGTACCAGGGATCTAACTAGAGACCCCAGCCTGCAGTCTAGTTCCCCGAGGGCTGTGTTGGTACTGAGTACACCCTGGTGGAATGTGGAAGAACACTTGCCACAGCCACTTGCCATCCCTCCCATCTAACCTGTAATCCACAAATTGGATTTTTCCAGGGTGGCGTCAGAGGAATGAGGGAGGAACAGATGAACATCTTCTGCATCCACTATTTATGTACTATGTTCCCACCAGCTTCTATTAAGTGCTATCTCATATAATACTCAGCATCAATACTAGTATAAAGTCTATGTGATTATCCCCATTACAAGTTAAAAGAGCTTAAGTAATTTGCCCCAGGTCACAGAACTCAATAGCAGAGCAAGAATTCACATCCGGCTTCATAAATTCTGTTCTGCTTTACCTAATCGGAGCAGGGAAAGACTTTGGGGATTTGTAGATTAGCCCCATGGCGTAGGACAGCATACGTACAAGAAGTGAGTTATGTTGATATCAGGCAGTTCCTAGAGCTTAATGCTTTCAATTATTTATCCCCTCTGCCACGCTCCATATTTTGATTCCGAGAATCAAATAATCCAAGAATGTTGTAATTCAATGTTAATGAAATGTGCATGGAATTCACAAAACTGCTAAATATTCTCATTTTTTTTTTAAGGCTATTTTTGAGTGGCGGGTAAGGATGGCTTTGGGCAACAGCTTCCCACTTTTTTTTTTTTTTTTTTTTACTTTTTAAATAGGAACTTGGAAAATTAGGGGAAAACAGAATTTGATAGAAGGCAGGAAAGACTTTTTTCAAAACCAAACAGCCCACTTAGAATACCAAAAACCTACTTGCTTGCAGTCATAATTATGAAAACAGCAACGACAACATGGAGAATTCCATGGACAGAGGAGTCTGGTGGACTTCCGGTCTATGGGGTCAGGAAGAGTTGGACACAATTCAGTGACTAAACAGCAACGACAACATAAACTCCCGCACCTGATTTGAATGCTGGAGCTCTTCAGCTCAATGGGATTGCTCCAGGCAGAGATACAGGCATTTGGGGATCTCCAGATTATTTTAGAGTTCCATGGCCTGGCACTGTACCAGGGATCTAACTAGAGACCCCAGCCTGCAGTCTAGTTCCCCGAGGGCTGTGTTGGTACTGAGTACACCCTGGTGGAATGTGGAAGAACACTTGCCACAGCCACTTGCCATCCCTCCCATCTAACCTGTAATCCACAAATTGGATTTTTCCAGGGTGGCGTCAGAGGAATGAGGGAGGAACAGATGAACATCTTCTGCATCCACTATTTATGTACTATGTTCCCACCAGCTTCTATTAAGTGCTATCTCATATAATACTCAGCATCAATACTAGTATAAAGTCTATGTGATTATCCCCATTACAAGTTAAAAGAGCTTAAGTAATTTGCCCCAGGTCACAGAACTCAATAGCAGAGCAAGAATTCACATCCGGCTTCATAAATTCTGTTCTGCTTTACCTAATCGGAGCAGGGAAAGACTTTGGGGATTTGTAGATTAGCCCCATGGCGTAGGACAGCATACGTACAAGAAGTGAGTTATGTTGATATCAGGCAGTTCCTAGAGCTTAATGCTTTCAATTATTTATCCCCTCTGCCACGCTCCATATTTTGATTCCGAGAATCAAATAATCCAAGAATGTTGTAATTCAATGTTAATGAAATGTGCATGGAATTCACAAAACTGCTAAATATTCTCATTTTTTTTTTAAGGCTATTTTTGAGTGGCGGGTAAGGATGGCTTTGGGCAACAGCTTCCCACTTTTTTTTTTCTTTTTTTTTTTTACTTTTGAAATAGGAACTAGGAAAAGTAGGTGAAAACAGAATTTGATAGACTGCAGGAAAGGCTTTTCTAAAATCCATACAGCCTACTTAGGATACCAATAGGAAAGCTCACACTCACCGTTGCTTGCCAGCCTACTTGCCCACTGGAAGGAAATGTAGTATTTCCTTTTTGTTTTCAGACTCTTGCCACTTCTCCCAATTTTCTATGAACCTTAGACACCTAATCAGATCAAGGAGAGTCAGACCATTTCTAAATGTCAAGCCCAGAAAAACAGTTGGGCCCTCAGCACCTGCTTCTCCTTGCCACACAGTGGCACTGTTGTGGATCAGCCCTGCAGAGCCCTGTGGTTGGTTTTCCGGTCTGCAGTTAGGTGCTTGCTGGTCCAGATCCATGTTGAGGCTGAAAATAGCACTTAGTCTCCAGAGTAATTGCTCTTTTTAATCGTATCCATAAGCCTAGGTGTTTTTGCCCACCTCATTTCACTCTGCCTGAGTTCTGCACCTGAGCCAGCTTTCCCTCTGTGGATTGTAGATATGTATGCTAGCTTGTGTTTTCTTTTCCTAAAGGTGATTTTATTTCTGGTGTCTGTTACTTTTCCCTGGACCTCTGATGGAATCTCAGTGAGCAGTAGTGGAGTCCTCTTGTCACCTCTTGCACAGAAAACCCAGCCTGTGCCCCTGACATAGCTTGACCCCTCTTTGTCAGGGTGTGGCTTCCTATGCAGTTGGTCTCAAGAAGAAACAGCCCTGGTGCAATGATGCAAGATTCTGTTCCTGACTTTGCTTGCCCTTGGGTATTCCCTACTTTTACGTAACTCAGAGATCCCAGAAGGTATTTTTCCTAAGCCATTTCTTTTTTCATATCTAAACAGAAGGGTGGTTTAGCATAACTTTAAAACCCATCACTTCAACAAATACCCTGTTTGATGTCTTGACAGGTGTCCTATAGGATATCATGATATATTACATGATATCCTGAAAAAAAGCTATGGGTTTGCAGTCTGAGCCATATCGGGCTTTGAAGCCTGACTCTCCATCATCATATGCGTGACCAGGACTAAGTTATTGCTATCTCAGACCAGGATTCCTCCTCTTGCCTGCTGTCTCCATCTCTAACCTCTGTTCCAGATTGATTCATTGAAATCACTGCTCTGTGTAACAGGCCTTAAAAAAAAATCCCTTCTTGTATATTCCAAGTTTTCTGTTTTGATCATGCATTCCTTTTGTATTTTAGACAAAAAATAAAACAAGGAACATAAAAATGAAACATAATGACAGGCGTGTGTACGTGCTCAGTGGCTTCGGTCATGTCTGACTCTTGGCAACCCCACGAGACTGTAGCCCTCCTTGCTCCTCTGTCCATGGGACTCTCCAGGCAAGAAGACTGGAGTGGGCTGGCATGTCCTCTTCCAGGGCCCCGGTTCCTTGCTCCTCTGTTTCCATGGGACTCTGCAGTTAGTTTGCTGGTCCAGCTCCATGTTGAGGCTGAAAATAGCACTTAGTCTCCAGAGTAATTGCTCTTTTTAATCGTATCCATAAGCCTAGGTGTTTTTGCCCACCTCATTTCACTCTGCCTGAGTTCTGCACCTGAGCCAGCTTTCCCTCTGTGGATTGTAGATATGTATGCTAGCTTGTGTTTTCTTTTCCTAAAGGTGATTTTATTTCTGGTGTCTGTTACTTTTCCCTGGACCTCTGATGGAATCTCAGTGAGCAGTAGTGGAGTCCTCTTGTCACCTCTTGCACAGAAAACCCAGCCTGTGCCCCTGACATAGCTTGACCCCTCTTTGTCAGGGTGTGGCTTCCTATGCAGTTGGTCTCAAGAAGAAACAGCCCTGGTGCAATGATGCAAGATTCTGTTCCTGACTTTGCTTGCCCTTGGGTATTCCCTACTTTTACGTAACTCAGAGATCCCAGAAGGTATTTTTCCTAAGCCATTTCTTTTTTCATATCTAAACAGAAGGGTGGTTTAGCATAACTTTAAAACCCATCACTTCAACAAATACCCTGTTTGATGTCTTGACAGGTGTCCTATAGGATATCATGATATATTACATGATATCCTGAAAAAAAGCTATGGGTTTGCAGTCTGAGCCATATCGGGCTTTGAAGCCTGACTCTCCATCATCATATGCGTGACCAGGACTAAGTTATTGCTATCTCAGACCAGGATTCCTCCTCTTGCCTGCTGTCTCCATCTCTAACCTCTGTTCCAGATTGATTCATTGAAATCACTGCTCTGTGTAACAGGCCTTAAAAAAAAATCCCTTCTTGTATATTCCAAGTTTTCTGTTTTGATCATGCATTCCTTTTGTATTTTAGACAAAAAATAAAACAAGGAACATAAAAATGAAACATAATGACAGGCGTGTGTACGTGCTCAGTGGCTTCGGTCATGTCTGACTCTTGGCAACCCCACGAGACTGTAGCCCTCCTTGCTCCTCTGTCCATGGGACTCTCCAGGCAAGAAGACTGGAGTGGGCTGGCATGTCCTCTTCCAGGGGACGTTCCTGACCCTGGGATTAGACCTGTGTCTCCTGCATTCGCAGGTGGATTCTTTACTGGGAAAGCCTGATGGCGTAACATTATAGCAGTTAAAACTGAGTGAACTAGATCTATATGCAGCAGCAAGGATAAATGTCTAAATCACTTCAAGAAGTGAAAAAAGCATGCTGCACATATATTCCCAATGGTTCTACTGACATTCAACTTCAGACACGCAAAGCATAACATAAGCTGAGATTTGAAGGACCCAGTAGATAGTTTTTCCTTTTCTACTGGAGTTCAGTGGCCGCAGGTGGAGTGCCCCATGTAGCCTCTGGAAAGACGCTTCCTTTGGATTGAGGTTGTGGGGGTACGCTCCCTCTCGTCTCCTTTGATGGAATGGGGTTCAGGAAAGCAGAACACCTGGTAAACACTTTCTTTAAAAAGGCATCAATCCTTTGATCGCTTCCTCCTCTGGAAGGATGGATTGCCAGTCCTCTGGAAGGATGGCGTGCCCGCAGCTTGCCCACCTGTCTTCAAGCCTTGACCATGCTTCAGAATATGGGGCATTTGAGAAGCACTGCTTTGTAAGTGGTCTTCGACGGGGTAGGGTGGGGGATTTCTGCACAGACTCCAGGGTAGTAGCGGATAACGTGGGTAGCACACTTTGACATTTCATTAAGGCCCCAAGGTTTCACAGTCAGGCCCTGATGCCTGGTTCTTCCTGTGCCCTGTACTGGGCATTTGGACATGAGCAAGACCCACTTTCCGGCTGTGGGGGTTTCAGGGCTGGTTGGAATTACCTTCCTAGGCAGTTCTCTGCCGCTGTCTCCTGCAAACAAGCGAAGCGTCATCACGGGACTGACTCACCAGGATGTGCCGTGTACTTCCCCACCTTGGGGCCTTTGCTGTGCGTGTCCGTTTGCTGGCAGTGACCTTTCTTCTTCCAGTGAACACATGCTCAAACCCACAGGCCAGGAAGTCTTTGTTGCTTCCCAGGTCACTGCATCTCTCCCATCCTCACCCTCCCTCTTTCCTCTGTGTACCTCTAACCCTGCTCCCAGTGGGCCTGGCCTTGGCTTGAGCTGCTCCTGTAGTTGGCTCCCCCACGGACTGGGAGCTCTGGGAGGGTGGAGCCCTCTGCTTTTTCATTGCTGTGTTCTTTACGATGCCTGACACAGTGACTGGCCCCAATAGGATGGAGGGTGTCTAAGTGCACATGGCCATGAGCCCCCGGGACATAAACTGGCCTCCCTTGCTTCATCGGGGGTCTCAGGAAGAGTGACTCAGGCTGAATGGCAGGAGGACTGGGGGAAAACATCTCGAGGCCTGGCTTTTCCTTCCTGCCCTCTCCACCCCCTGGCTCCAGGCTGTCACCGTCTCAGGGGCCCAGGCTCCTCTTCTTAGAAGGGAGCTCATGGCTCACTGCTCTGAACATGCAAGAACCCATTGCTCTTTGCTGTGTTGCTTTCAGATCAAACCTCCCCTGCTGTCTGTCTGTCTGCCTCTCTGTCTGTCTGTCCCCACTGTCCTTCCTCTAAGGTGCGTAATACACCAAGAGTTTACAGTAAAAGCACAGGAAAAGCTGAATGATGTGTTCTCTTCAGGAAAGTACCTGGTCCCCCCAGGTAGCCAGTGGCTGCCTCAGGAACCCCGAGTCTCCCTGAGCTCTGGCTCCTGAGGACTTTGAGTGTAGACCTGGCACCCGCCTTGAGCCTTTGATGTGGCTTTGATGGGGCACGATATACAAGCAACACTGATTCAGAGCTGCAGAAAAGACTTGCTGCTTTCTGTCACCCACCCCAGGGATCAAACAGTGGTGGGGTCAGAAATTCTCTCCGTGCCTGTACGGGAACTGAGCAAGACCCACTTTCCGGCTGTGGGGTTTCAGGGCTGGTTGGAATTACCTTCCTAGGCAGTTCTCTGCCGCTGTCTCCTGCAAACAAGCGGCGTCATCACGGACTGACTCACCAGGATGTGCCGTGTACTTCCCCACCTTGGGGCCTTTGCTGTGCGTGTCCGTTTGCTGGCAGTGACCTTTCTTCTTCCAGTGAACACATGCTCAAACCCACAGGCCAGGAAGTCTTTGTTGCTTCCCAGGTCACTGCATCTCTCCCATCCTCACCCTCCCTCTTTCCTCTGTGTACCTCTAACCCTGCTCCCAGTGGGCCTGGCCTTGGCTTGAGCTGCTCCTGTAGTTGGCTCCCCCACGGACTGGGAGCTCTGGGAGGGTGGAGCCCTCTGCTTTTTCATTGCTGTGTTCTTTACGATGCCTGACACAGTGACTGGCCCCAATAGGATGGAGGGTGTCTAAGTGCACATGGCCATGAGCCCCCGGGACATAAACTGGCCTCCCTTGCTTCATCGGGGGTCTCAGGAAGAGTGACTCAGGCTGAATGGCAGGAGGACTGGGGAAAGCATCTCGAGGCCTGGCTTTTCCTTCCTGCCCTCTCCACCCCCTGGCTCCAGGCTGTCACCGTCTCAGGGGCCCAGGCTCCTCTTCTTAGAAGGGAGCTCATGGCTCACTGCTCTGAACATGCAAGAACCCATTGCTCTTTGCTGTGTTGCTTTCAGATCAAACCTCCCCTGCTGTCTGTCTGTCTGCCTCTCTGTCTGTCTGTCCCCACTGTCCTTCCTCTAAGGTGCGTAATACACCAAGAGTTTACAGTAAAAGCACAGGAAAAGCTGAATGATGTGTTCTCTTCAGGAAAGTACCTGGTCCCCCCAGGTAGCCAGTGGCTGCCTCAGGAACCCCGAGTCTCCCTGAGCTCTGGCTCCTGAGGACTTTGAGTGTAGACCTGGCACCCGCCTTGAGCCTTTGATGTGGCTTTGATGGGGCACGATATACAAGCAACACTGATTCAGAGCTGCAGAAAAGACTTGCTGCTTTCTGTCACCCACCCCAGGGATCAAACAGTGGTGGGGTCAGTCAGGGAAATGCGGAGAACATGAGCCTCAGAGATCATACCCGCCCGCTCCCCAGAGAAGGAGGAGTCAACATTTTGGTTTTTTTTTTTTTTTCCCACCAAAGCTCTCTTCAAGAGGGAGACGAGCATGCCTTTAGAATCTGTGTGCATGTTGAGAAGCCAGGCAATGTTCGAAGGAAGTCCCTGAAGAGACAACACATTGAATAGTCAGCCCCCGGATCTTCAGAGGTGCTGGTGCTTTTATAAAGAACCGAGGGATTCCCACTTTGTGTATTCATACCTTTCTCTTTTTAGTAGAAATGAAGGAGATCGAGGAGGCTGAAGATACAGTTTCTACTGATGGCTTTCATTCAATGCTTTCATTCATTTATTCACTGACTTAGCAAGGATTTGAGGACGGAGGCTGGACCTAGCATTGTGCTGACACCAGGAACACAATGGTTTTCAGTAGATAGACATAGATATGTAGATACTGGTATGGATATGGATATGGTTGTGGGTGTGGATAGAGAGAGAGACAGAGATAATGACTGGACCCTGACAAGGCTCCGAATTAGACCATAGACACAGGCATTTGTACCAACAGGGACATCAATGATTAACCGTCCAGGATGAAAAGACTGCTGAGTCACAAACCTACTAAACAGGGCACACTTGATTTATTTTGTGGCTCAGGCAAAGCTCAGCTCTCAAATGACTCTATGTAGGAGTGTGCATGTCTATGTAGGAGTCATTTGAGAGCTGAGCTCTGATGAAAGGGGATAATCCTTCCCCAAGACCCTACCACAAACACTGGTCAAATGAATTGCAATGTGGATTCTGGAGTCCGATTGCCAGAGTTTCCATCTGTCTCCACTATAAAGTCAGTCATTTTACCAAGTCATCAAAGGACTTAGGCTCCTTCCTTCTACCCACCAGCTGCAGCTGTAGCATATTGCTTTCAGTTTCAGGTGGCAGGATGGCTGGCTGTTCCTGCTGTAGACGTCATGACTGTTGTCAGATGCCAAGAAAGGAAGGAGCAGATACTCAAGGGGGCTTTCCTTTCAAAGAGGTTACCCACAAGCCCCAGCCGGGATCAACGTGGGGGTCAGTCAGAAATGGAGAACATGAGCCTCAGAGATCATACCCGCCCGCTCCCAGAGAAGGAGGAGTCAACTTTTTGGGTTTTTTTTTTTCCCACCAAAGCTCTCTTCAAGAGGGAGACGAGCATGCCTTTAGAATCTGTGTGCATGTTGAGAAGCCAGGCAATGTTCGAAGGAAGTCCCTGAAGAGACAACACATTGAATAGTCAGCCCCCGGATCTTCAGAGGTGCTGGTGCTTTTATAAAGAACCGAGGGATTCCCACTTTGTGTATTCATACCTTTCTCTTTTTAGTAGAAATGAAGGAGATCGAGGAGGCTGAAGATACAGTTTCTACTGATGGCTTTCATTCAATGCTTTCATTCATTTATTCACTGACTTAGCAAGGATTTGAGGACGGAGGCTGGACCTAGCATTGTGCTGACACCAGGAACACAATGGTTTTCAGTAGATAGACATAGATATGTAGATACTGGTATGGATATGGATATGGTTGTGGGTGTGGATAGAGAGAGAGACAGAGATAATGACTGGACCCTGACAAGGCTCCGAATTAGACCATAGACACAGGCATTTGTACCAACAGGGACATCAATGATTAACCGTCCAGGATGAAAAGACTGCTGAGTCACAAACCTACTAAACAGGGCACACTTGATTTATTTTGTGGCTCAGGCAAAGCTCAGCTCTCAAATGACTCTATGTAGGAGTGTGCATGTCTATGTAGGAGTCATTTGAGAGCTGAGCTCTGATGAAAGGGGATAATCCTTCCCCAAGACCCTACCACAAACACTGGTCAAATGAATTGCAATGTGGATTCTGGAGTCCGATTGCCAGAGTTTCCATCTGTCTCCACTATAAAGTCAGTCATTTTACCAAGTCATCAAAGGACTTAGGCTCCTTCCTTCTACCCACCAGCTGCAGCTGTAGCATATTGCTTTCAGTTTCAGGTGGCAGGATGGCTGGCTGTTCCTGCTGTAGACGTCATGACTGTTGTCAGATGCCAAGAAAGGAAGGAGCAGATACTCAAGGGGGCTTTCCTTTCAAAGAGGTTACCCACAAGCCCCAGCCATTGGATCCTGCCCACGTCTCATGGGCCAGAGATGGATCTCACAGCTACTCCTAGTTGCAGGAGTGTCTGGGTGTGGGGAGGGTTTACACTGTGCACATTGCCTCTTTGAACCAAAATAGTGGAGGTTGGGTGGTAAACTAGCTGGGTCTGCCCAAGCTATAGTCAATATTTATTTTTCTTTGGCCATCTGTATCTTTTCCTCCCTTTTGGCCACAGTGACCGGATTTTCATTCTGGAAATGGACCTGCTTCCATGATGAACGTTCCTCATTCCCTGCCTTCCTGAAACCAAAGGATGGACCTTCAGGACTTTGCATCCTGAACAAAAGAGATCAAGATGGAAAAATAGTCGGAGTACGGTCATTCCAAGGTATGGTCAAAACTGTTGGTTATTATTTCATGCTACCTAGGACACTGGAATTGCCCGATTTTTGTTGTTTTTCACACTTGGTTTTTTAGTCTTCTCTCAGATTCAGTAAGTTGAGCTCCTGGAACCTCTGTTCTTTCTTCCTGATGTGTTTTATTTGGGGCCCTCTTCTCCCCTGTACCTATCCCCTCTTCTCTCTTCCCCCTTTCCCCATCAGCACCTAGCTCTTCACTTGAATCTCAACCTAGGAGTCAGGTGCTCAACTTTTCTGCTCCAGGTGACTGCCGGTGTGTCTCTGCCCCTCCCCAACACCACGCTCTGCAGATGGGATCTCATTCACTGCAGGGATGGGATCTCATTCACTTCAGGATTTGACGTCTAGCATTGTGGATGGCATGTGGGCCTTCTCAATGCATGGTTATTGTTGTTTACAGGTCCAGCAAGGTGCTAGGAACTATTACAGAACTATTAGGCAAAGCAGAAGACAGAGATCTGGGCCATGGGGAGAATCCAGACCGTCTCTTCAGACTGTTTCTCAGAATCCCGCCAGCTGGGCGGAGGTAGCGAGTTCTCATTCCTCAGGGAGTCCTCACGGAGCCACCCTTCCCTTAGGTCATAGCACAGTCTTACTGGGCCCTTTCCTCCTCTCTTTTCCTCCCTCCTCCTTGCTGTTGCCATCGTCCTTTTCTTCATCATCATCACCATCCTCGTCACTGCTCACTCCTGTGCTGTATTGATTCATACTACGTGCCAGGCCTGTTGTACGTATTATCTAATTGGACAAGCCTCTTGCGCAAGAGGATAGCTCATTTCACTGCGAGGTTAGGTCTCAGCCTGAAGTTACTTTGACCGCAAACCTGTGCTCTTGACTCTTCCCTCTCTCAGCCACAGGGGTTCTGGGGAAGTCAGGGACTGCCCCAGCCATTCTCCACTCCGACCTCCCTCCACACACTGAACTCAGCAGTGCCTGGGTATGATCACAGACCCCTCGTCCTGTGGCTGGTGCTTCCTTCTGCCTGCAGGGAGCCCCTCTGCACACCCACCGACCTGTCCCCGTGCCCCTCCCCTCCCCCAGGTTCTAGTCCTGCCTCCCCCCTCTTGGCCCACCAAAGGATGGACCTTCAGGACTTTGCATCCTGAACAAAAGAGATCAAGATGGAAAAATAGTCGGAGTACGGTCATTCCAAGGTATGGTCAAAACTGTTGGTTATTATTTCATGCTACCTAGGACACTGGAATTGCCCGATTTTTGTTGTTTTTCACACTTGGTTTTTTAGTCTTCTCTCAGATTCAGTAAGTTGAGCTCCTGGAACCTCTGTTCTTTCTTCCTGATGTGTTTTATTTGGGGCCCTCTTCTCCCCTGTACCTATCCCCTCTTCTCTCTTCCCCCTTTCCCCATCAGCACCTAGCTCTTCACTTGAATCTCAACCTAGGAGTCAGGTGCTCAACTTTTCTGCTCCAGGTGACTGCCGGTGTGTCTCTGCCCCTCCCCAACACCACGCTCTGCAGATGGGATCTCATTCACTGCAGGGATGGGATCTCATTCACTTCAGGATTTGACGTCTAGCATTGTGGATGGCATGTGGGCCTTCTCAATGCATGGTTATTGTTGTTTACAGGTCCAGCAAGGTGCTAGGAACTATTACAGAACTATTAGGCAAAGCAGAAGACAGAGATCTGGGCCATGGGGAGAATCCAGACCGTCTCTTCAGACTGTTTCTCAGAATCCCGCCAGCTGGGCGGAGGTAGCGAGTTCTCATTCCTCAGGGAGTCCTCACGGAGCCACCCTTCCCTTAGGTCATAGCACAGTCTTACTGGGCCCTTTCCTCCTCTCTTTTCCTCCCTCCTCCTTGCTGTTGCCATCGTCCTTTTCTTCATCATCATCACCATCCTCGTCACTGCTCACTCCTGTGCTGTATTGATTCATACTACGTGCCAGGCCTGTTGTACGTATTATCTAATTGGACAAGCCTCTTGCGCAAGAGGATAGCTCATTTCACTGCGAGGTTAGGTCTCAGCCTGAAGTTACTTTGACCGCAAACCTGTGCTCTTGACTCTTCCCTCTCTCAGCCACAGGGGTTCTGGGGGAAGTCAGGGGACTGCCCCAGCCATTCTCCACTCCGACCTCCCTCCACACACTGAACTCAGCAGTGCCTGGGTATGATCACAGACCCCTCGTCCTGTGGCTGGTGCTTCCTTCTGCCTGCAGGGAGCCCCTCTGCACACCCACCGACCTGTCCCCGTGCCCCTCCCCTCCCCCAGGTTCTAGTCCTGCCTCCCACCTCTTGGCCCACCAAGCACGCTGTGTGGCCTTCCAGCCCTGTCATTTCTCCAGCTGAAACACCCTCCCCAGTCCACCTGTGCCAATCGGATTCTTCCTTTAAGACATCTGTCATGTGGTGGAGACACGTGACATCCTCCTGGATCCTTACCCCTACTTCAAACCTTAGCTCCTTTCTCTCTAAACCTCTGTGGAATCTCCAATTGTCTTCTTGGGGTCAAAGGGAGCAGCCTTGGGTGCAGAGTGGAGACCTGAGACTTTGGAGCCAGACACCCTCTGTAAAAGCCCTTTTCAGTCTCTCACTAGCTTTATGAATAATTTTGGCAAGTTGCTAAACCTTTTGAAACCTCTTCATTTCTGTAAGGAGCTAATCATATACACTTTGGGAATATGAGACAGTTCTCCTAAAATGACTTATGCCCCTGCCTCCTACCCTGATCACCTCTTTTTGTTAGTCTGCCACCCACTCTGTCTCTGGGCCAAAGATGCCCCACAGCCCATGGGCCTGCCTCTCCATCACTTTGGGGGATCGTCTTCAGTGATGAGGCATTAAGGAATGACACTCTTGGTGGTTATTGCTTCTGTCTATTCTGCTGGAATACTCATTGCCTCCTGATGCCTCAGTCCCCCAGGGGCTGGTGAGCGGCATCCTAGACATGAATAGCTGCCCCATTGAGGGTGGAAATTCAACAGGCTTTCCACTGATTTATATTGGTACTTCAGATAAAGGGCACTGCAGACTGGGTGCAGAGAGGTAAAGGAGGCCTGCATGTGTAGAAGGAAAAGACCTGGTTCCAGTCATGCAATTGCCTCTTGTTCTGTGATTCTGTCTAGTCTCTGTCTCTCTCTGACCTCAGCTTCGCATCTGTAAAATTTGATAGTGTCCCTAAGTAGTGTCCACCTGGATCAGCTCTTAGGTCTGAAAATCTGTTTGAGGGAAGTCAGTTTGGCTTTGGAAGTCAGCATGGTGTTGGGGAGAGGAGGTCATTGTTGATTGGGTCATCCTGAACTAGAGGACTTCAGGTTGTGTGTGTGTGTGTGAGTGCGTGTATGTATAGAAGTAGGGAACTAGGACCGTTCCTGGGGGCTGCTCAGAGGATGTGTGACCTCAACCTAGAAACAGCCACCGGGGTTTCACCACCACTTGAGATTCTGGAAGGCACTCCAGGCAGCCTCTGTAGATGATCCTAAAGTCAGGCCATTAGCATTCACTTCATATCTACTGTACACAGTTACGCTGATGGGAGTTTTACACTTAGAGTCATGGTTTTATAGGGATAGTTGAGTTGTTCTTATACTCTGTCTCAGAGCACAGTATCATCATTGGTCCAAATCGTCTCTCATTTTTAAAAATTTTATGTATATTGCTTTCTTCCTTGCACTCTTGGCTGCCAACATGGTGCCATGATCTATATCTGTTTTTTTTTTTGGTAGGGGGATGCGGGATTGGGTGGGGAGGGAGGGAGCATGCAGGCGGGCCACTTCCATTGGTCTTTCATTTATCTATTTTCATCCATCTTTGTTCTTTGGCCCGTGTGGGCCTCCCATCGCAGTGGCCTCTGTTGTGGCAGAGCAGCGGCTCTGGACGCATGCGCTCCAGAGCTCCAGCTCGGTAATTGGACACGTCGGTCCAGCCGCTCCACAGCACGTGGGATCTTCCCAGGCCAGGGATCAAACCGGCGCCCCTTGCACTGCAAGGCGGTGTCTTTACCCACTGGACCAGCAGGGAAGCCCCATGATCTATATCTTATTCAGCTTCTTCTTCCTTTGCTCAGTATTTAAGACACTATCCACTTGTAGTTGGCCTTTCTAACTGCTGTGTAGTTATCTTTGTGACCGCTGCATTGCACCCTCCTGTTCTGCTGCAGGGGACAAGTGTGCACCCCCTCCTGTCAGGAGGCCTGCATGTGTAGAAGGAAAAGACCTGGTTCCAGTCATGCAATTGCCTCTTGTTCTGTGATTCTGTCTAGTCTCTGTCTCTCTCTGACCTCAGCTTCGCATCTGTAAAATTTGATAGTGTCCCTAAGTAGTGTCCACCTGGATCAGCTCTTAGGTCTGAAAATCTGTTTGAGGGAAGTCAGTTTGGCTTTGGAAGTCAGCATGGTGTTGGGGAGAGGAGGTCATTGTTGATTGGGTCATCCTGAACTAGAGGACTTCAGGTTGTGTGTGTGTGTGTGAGTGCGTGTATGTATAGAAGTAGGGAACTAGGACCGTTCCTGGGGGCTGCTCAGAGGATGTGTGACCTCAACCTAGAAACAGCCACCGGGGTTTCACCACCACTTGAGATTCTGGAAGGCACTCCAGGCAGCCTCTGTAGATGATCCTAAAGTCAGGCCATTAGCATTCACTTCATATCTACTGTACACAGTTACGCTGATGGGAGTTTTACACTTAGAGTCATGGTTTTATAGGGATAGTTGAGTTGTTCTTATACTCTGTCTCAGAGCACAGTATCATCATTGGTCCAAATCGTCTCTCATTTTTAAAAATTTTATGTATATTGCTTTCTTCCTTGCACTCTTGGCTGCCAACATGGTGCCATGATCTATATCTGTTTTTTTTTTTGGTAGGGGGATGCGGGATTGGGTGGGGAGGGAGGGAGCATGCAGGCGGGCCACTTCCATTGGTCTTTCATTTATCTATTTTCATCCATCTTTGTTCTTTGGCCCGTGTGGGCCTCCCATCGCAGTGGCCTCTGTTGTGGCAGAGCAGCGGCTCTGGACGCATGCGCTCCAGAGCTCCAGCTCGGTAATTGGACACGTCGGTCCAGCCGCTCCACAGCACGTGGGATCTTCCCAGGCCAGGGATCAAACCGGCGCCCCTTGCACTGCAAGGCGGTGTCTTTACCCACTGGACCAGCAGGGAAGCCCCATGATCTATATCTTATTCAGCTTCTTCTTCCTTTGCTCAGTATTTAAGACACTATCCACTTGTAGTTGGCCTTTCTAACTGCTGTGTAGTTATCTTTGTGACCCCGCTGCATTGCACCCTCCTGTTCTGCTGCAGGGGACAAGTGTGTCACCTCTGCTTCCAAGAAGCAGTGAGTCAGGTCTTTTCTGCTAGGGGACTCGTTGCTTTTTTTCTTTTTTTAACTTAAAAAATTGGAATAAACTTTTTAGAAATTGGGATATAGTTGCTTTACAGTGTTGCATTAGTTTCTACTGTATAACAACATGGATTGTCTCTCTGTATACATATATCTCCTCTGTCTTGAGCCTCCTTCCCACCTCACCCCAATTCCACCCCTCTAGGTCATCACAGAGCACTGAGCTGAGTTCCCTGTATGTACAGAAGCTTCCACTAGCTGTCTATTTTACACACAGTAGAGTATATGTGTCAGAACTACGCCCCCAATCCATCCCACCCTCCCCTTCTGACCCTGTGTCCACATGTCCATTCTCCACATGTGCGCCTCTGTTCCTGCCCTGCAAATGGATTCATCAGTACCATTTTTCTAGATTCTCTCTCTCTATATATACACACATATATATGTATTAATATGCAATGCATGGTTTTCTCTTTCTTACTTACTTCACTCTGAATGATAGGCTCTAGGTTCATCCACATCTCTACAACTGACTCAAGGCAGACACTTGTTGCTAATGGAAACAGTTTAAGGTGATGCATAATGTAATTCTTAGCAACATGGAATTATATACTATATTGCATCATGAAGATCCTATCGGTTTAATGCCAGTAAGTCATTGTGAATCCACTTTGCTCACTGAATTTCCCTTTTTAAATAGATCAAGAGCAGGCCTCAGGCTAACATATTTGCAGGTAGCACACTCTAGCTGAAATTTAATTATGTTGGTAATTCAATTAAAATGTAATTTAACAAAATTTATCTAGTTCAATGATTCCTTCTACTTTTAATAAACAATCTGGTTTTCTACGTAAAGAAGTTGCATTCCATATATGATAGAATCTAAGTGTGGCGGGTTATATGAACACCATTATTATGTATTCCATTAAGAATGAAAAATAATTCTACAAATTGACCATCATACACTATTGACGATAAACAAATGCTTTCAAAGATGTTAAAATGTGGAAAAAGATGAATCTGTTTTTGTTTCCTTTGACAAACAAGGGTGCTTACCTAGAGAGTTGATTTAGTGAAAAAAAAAAGTACGTAAGTGACAATTCTGGAGTTAAATAAATTTGGTAGAAGTGAGGAGGTTGGTACAGGAATGACTAGAGTTTGGGAAACACTGAATTATCTGGTCTGTAGGTGATCCTCAGACCAGCTTTGTAAAAAGAAGGTGTGGTTATTCCTGCTTAGCAGGCAGGGAGAGGTGGTCTTCCCCAGGCCGCCTTCCCAAGGTTAAGATCTAATTTACATTCAGGCAAGTAGGTTAAAAACCCTCATCTTCAGGTATGAAGAGCCCATCATTTATGACTTAATTCCAGGGTGGCCTCTTTCCTGCCCCTCCTTTTTGAGGGGCTCTGAAAAGTGCCTAGACCTTGGTTGTTCCTCCCAGTTTTGAGCCCCACAAAACACTTGAATGCTTTTGTGGTGGGAGCCACTGTCACTCCAGCCGAATGTGACTTGGGGTGTTCTGGTACCTTTCTTACAGTGACTACATTATCAACGGAGAAGTCGAATGATGACGAGTGAATGTTTCTGATATTGAGGCATCCACTAAGGGAAGTCTACTGAGGACAGAGTGTTCTCGTTGTAGTTGAGGTATGAGCAACAGCGGTAGTAATGCTTTGTTAGTTACACAAGTTTTTTCACTTAAAGAAAAGTTTGATCCTTACCGCCTCAAGAGTAGATATCAACCCCGTTTACAGGTGGAAAACCAATCCAAAAAGTAATACTATATTGCATCATGAAGATCCTATCGGTTTAAGGGTTCAATCCACTTTGCTCACTGAATTTCCTTTTCAAGAGCAGGCCTCAGGCTAACATATTTGCAGGTAGCACACTCTAGCTGAAATTTAATTATGTTGGTAATTCAATTAAAATGTAATTTAACAAAATTTATCTAGTTCAATGATTCCTTCTACTTTTAATAAACAATCTGGTTTTCTACGTAAAGAAGTTGCATTCCATATATGATAGAATCTAAGTGTGGCGGGTTATATGAACACCATTATTATGTATTCCATTAAGAATGAAAAATAATTCTACAAATTGACCATCATACACTATTGACGATAAACAAATGCTTTCAAAGATGTTAAAATGTGGAAAAAGATGAATCTGTTTTTGTTTCCTTTGACAAACAAGGGTGCTTACCTAGAGAGTTGATTTAGTGAAAAAAAAAAGTACGTAAGTGACAATTCTGGAGTTAAATAAATTTGGTAGAAGTGAGGAGGTTGGTACAGGAATGACTAGAGTTTGGGAAACACTGAATTATCTGGTCTGTAGGTGATCCTCAGACCAGCTTTGTAAAAAGAAGGTGTGGTTATTCCTGCTTAGCAGGCAGGGAGAGGTGGTCTTCCCCAGGCCGCCTTCCCAAGGTTAAGATCTAATTTACATTCAGGCAAGTAGGTTAAAAACCCTCATCTTCAGGTATGAAGAGCCCATCATTTATGACTTAATTCCAGGGTGGCCTCTTTCCTGCCCCTCCTTTTTGAGGGGCTCTGAAAAGTGCCTAGACCTTGGTTGTTCCTCCCAGTTTTGAGCCCCACAAAACACTTGAATGCTTTTGTGGTGGGAGCCACTGTCACTCCAGCCGAATGTGACTTGGGGTGTTCTGGTACCTTTCTTACAGTGACTACATTATCAACGGAGAAGTCGAATGATGACGAGTGAATGTTTCTGATATTGAGGCATCCACTAAGGGAAGTCTACTGAGGACAGAGTGTTCTCGTTGTAGTTGAGGTATGAGCAACAGCGGTAGTAATGCTTTGTTAGTTACACAAGTTTTTTCACTTAAAGAAAAGTTTGATCCTTACCGCCTCAAGAGTAGATATCAACCCCGTTTTACAGGTGGAAAACCAATCCATAACTGGTAGAAATGTAAGTAGATCTGTGAAGGAGCTGCCTTTCTCTCTCTCTTTTTAAATTAAACTGTCATGCTGAGATTGCTGTAGAGTCAGTACTATCAGAAACCATGTAGACTCGTCCAAAAGATCTAGTGTGTTGCTGGACTTTTCCCCCACTGGTAATGTTTTGAGAACTTGTAGCACCATGTCACAACAAGGTTGTGGACATTGATATAATGAAGACAGAGCATTTCTGTGGGTCTGTCCAGGGGTGTTGCCCTTTTAGATTTCCATCCACCTTCCTCTCCTGCACCCCCTTCCCATTCCTGACTCTCAGCAACTGCTAATCTTGTCCCTATTTCTATGATTTTGTCATTTTAAAAATGTTATGTAAATGTTGATATACAATATGTAACCTTTAGAGGTTGTTTTTTTTTTTTTTTTTTTCCCACTCAGTTGAATCCTCTGGAGAGTCATGCAAGTTGTTCAGTGTATCAATAGTTGGTTCCTCTTACTCCTGCCTAATTGTTCTGTGGTTTCTCCATCCAGATTCTCAATAGGTTGTTTTCAGCTACGACAAATATTGCTTCTGTGAATAATCTTGCACAGGTTTTTGGGTGAACATAAATGTTTGTTTCTCTGGACTAAATGCCCAAGAAAGTGGTTATTGGTTTGGGGGCAGATGCATGTTTTTTTTTTTTTTTTTTACAAGAAACTGTGAGACTGTTTTTCAGAATGGTTAGGCTGCTTTACGGCTCTCACCAGCAATGCCTGTGACCCAGTTTCTCTTCGTCTTCACTCACATTTGATTTTGGCATTCATTTTTATTTTGGCCAATTAGACAGGTATATCCAACTATAGGTATATCCCATTCTAGTTTTACTTTACTTTTCCCTAATGTCTAATGATGCCAAACATCTTTTATGTGCTTGATTGCCATCTGTATGGCCTCTTTGTTGAAACTTTGTTGCTTTTTCTCTCCAAATACCCTTCCATTTTTTTTCCAGTGTTCTTTCTTTAAAAAATTAAATTTTTTTGAGTTAATTTGTTAGTAAAATTTTTTAAAAAATTTCCTTACCGCCTCAAGAGTAGATATCAACCCCGTTTTACAGGTGGAAAACCAATCCATAACTGGTAGAAATGTAAGTAGATCTGTGAAGGAGCTGCCTTTCTCTCTCTCTTTTTAAATTAAACTGTCATGCTGAGATTGCTGTAGAGTCAGTACTATCAGAAACCATGTAGACTCGTCCAAAAGATCTAGTGTGTTGCTGGACTTTTCCCCCACTGGTAATGTTTTGAGAACTTGTAGCACCATGTCACAACAAGGTTGTGGACATTGATATAATGAAGACAGAGCATTTCTGTGGGTCTGTCCAGGGGTGTTGCCCTTTTAGATTTCCATCCACCTTCCTCTCCTGCACCCCCTTCCCATTCCTGACTCTCAGCAACTGCTAATCTTGTCCCTATTTCTATGATTTTGTCATTTTAAAAATGTTATGTAAATGTTGATATACAATATGTAACCTTTAGAGGTTGTTTTTTTTTTTTTTTTTTTCCCACTCAGTTGAATCCTCTGGAGAGTCATGCAAGTTGTTCAGTGTATCAATAGTTGGTTCCTCTTACTCCTGCCTAATTGTTCTGTGGTTTCTCCATCCAGATTCTCAATAGGTTGTTTTCAGCTACGACAAATATTGCTTCTGTGAATAATCTTGCACAGGTTTTTGGGTGAACATAAATGTTTGTTTCTCTGGACTAAATGCCCAAGAAAGTGGTTATTGGTTTGGGGGCAGATGCATGTTTTTTTTTTTTTTTTTTACAAGAAACTGTGAGACTGTTTTTCAGAATGGTTAGGCTGCTTTACGGCTCTCACCAGCAATGCCTGTGACCCAGTTTCTCTTCGTCTTCACTCACATTTGATTTTGGCATTCATTTTTATTTTGGCCAATTAGACAGGTATATCCAACTATAGGTATATCCCATTCTAGTTTTACTTTACTTTTCCCTAATGTCTAATGATGCCAAACATCTTTTATGTGCTTGATTGCCATCTGTATGGCCTCTTTGTTGAAACTTTGTTGCTTTTTCTCTCCAAATACCCTTCCATTTTTTTTCCAGTGTTCTTTCTTTAAAAAAATTAAATTTTGTATTGAGACAGGTATAGATTTGTAACATTATGACATTGTTTAGAAATAATACAGCGATCAATACTAATATGCCAAAGAATTAAAACAAGTGAGCAAAAGATTTGAAAAGACATTTCTCCAGTGAAAATATACAAATGACCAATAGGCACATGAAAGATGGGCAACGTCACTAGCCATAGGTTGAATACAAATTAAAATCCCAGGGAAATATCATTTCACATCTACTAGGATGGTTATAATTTTAAAAAGAGAGAGAAAATGACAAGTGTTGGCAAGAATATGGAGAAATTGGAAAGGTCACACAGTGCTGATGGGAATGTAAAATGGTGGAGCTGTTTTGGAGAACAGTTTGGCTGTCTGTCAAAAGGTTAAACTTAGAGTAAACACAGCAATCCATTCCTAGGTGTATGTTTAAGGGAATTGAAAGCGTAAGTCCACACAAAAACTTGTACATGAGTATTTTTGGTAGCAGTATCCATCATAGCCCCAAAATGAAAACAAGCCAATATCCGTCAACTGATGAGTAGATAATACAAGGCAGTGTATCCATATAATGGGATATGGTTCCTCAAGAAAGAGAAATGAACTGGGTGTAGGGGGGTACCAGGGATGTGCATATGAATGATCTGGGAACATACATGTCGGTGAACAACAAAGCTCTGTAAAATCTTTAAAATAAAGAATTAAAAATTAAAAAAAAAAGAAAGAAAGAGAAATGACACGTTACAACAAACGCTAAGTGAAAGAAGCCAGTCACAAAGGACCAACTATTGTATGATTTCAATTATATGAAATATCCAAGACAGACCAATCTATGGAGACAGGAAATAGATTAGCAGTTTCCTAGGGCATTGGGGTAGCGGAGGAATTGGGGAAATGATGGATAAAAGATGCAAGGTTTCTTTGGGGGGATAACTGAAATGTTCTGAAAGTGTGATGATGGATACGCAATTCTGTGAATATACTAAAAGTTATTGAATTTTACATGTTAATGAGTGAATTCTGTGTAATATGAAACATATCTCTGGAAAGCTTTTTAAAGAGATAAGATGGGGAGATTCTGTGTACTGTTTACCCAGTTTCTCCCAATGGAAATATTTCGGAGAACTGTGGTATGATAGACTGTTGACTCTACGATGTTGAGATTGATACAACCCTCTCTGTTATTTAGCTCTCCCCAAATTTGCCTGTATTTCTCTGTCCGTTTGTCTCTCTTATTCTGTTTCTGTGCCTGTGTGTGTTGTTTTATACATCTAATGACAAATATTGGTTTGCAGTATTTGTGACAAATCATAGTTAAGACACCACCATAGTCAAGGCACCAAGTGGAATAGTGCCTCTTTTAAAGCTCTGTCACCTTAGCCTCTGTCTGGGGGATTGTTCCAAAGACCGTTAGTTTGTCCTCACATGTTAATAACCCAAAGTAGAGCAGATCCCCCATCCTTTGACCCCAAGCATACCCCTCCTTGTTGTCAAAGGACAGAAGTCATAACGGAGCATGAATTCCCACCCACAGCAGAGAGACAGAAGGTTGGGATTGGCAGGCACCATTCATCTAGATTCTAGAATCACCCACACTTCTGAAAGAGTAGGAAATTATCTTACCAAAAGGAGGAACATGAATTCTGGAAGAGGATACGCCCCCGTCTCTCCCCTCCGCTTTCTCCTCCCACCAATTTGGAAGCCATCTCTAAGTCCCAGGCCCAGGGTGACTTGTCAGCGCTTTCGGAGATCCGGTCTCTATCGGGCTGCCACTAGCAGACGCTCTCAGGAGAGGACTGGCAATGATTCATCTGTACTAATCCCTGTGTTTTCATCAGCCCTGCTTCTGGGGGGCGACGCGGTCTAATGACACGTTACAAACGCTAAGCGAAAGAAGCCAGTCACAAAGGACCAACTATTGTATGATTTCAATTATATGAAATATCCAAGACAGACCAATCTATGGAGACAGGAAATAGATTAGCAGTTTCCTAGGGCATTGGGGTAGTGGAGGAATTGGGGAAATGATGGATAAAAGATGCAAGGTTTCTTTGGGGGGATAACTGAAATGTTCTGAAAGTGTGATGATGGATACGCAATTCTGTGAATATACTAAAAGTTATTGAATTTTACATGTTAATGAGTGAATTCTGTGTAATATGAAACATATCTCTGGAAAGCTTTTTAAAGAGATAAGATGGGGAGATTCTGTGTACTGTTTACCCAGTTTCTCCCAATGGAAATATTTCGGAGAACTGTGGTATGATAGACTGTTGACTCTACGATGTTGAGATTGATACAACCCTCTCTGTTATTTAGCTCTCCCCAAATTTGCCTGTATTTCTCTGTCCGTTTGTCTCTCTTATTCTGTTTCTGTGCCTGTGTGTGTTGTTTTATACATCTAATGACAAATATTGGTTTGCAGTATTTGTGACAAATCATAGTTAAGACACCACCATAGTCAAGGCACCAAGTGGAATAGTGCCTCTTTTAAAGCTCTGTCACCTTAGCCTCTGTCTGGGGGATTGTTCCAAAGACCGTTAGTTTGTCCTCACATGTTAATAACCCAAAGTAGAGCAGATCCCCCATCCTTTGACCCCAAGCATACCCCTCCTTGTTGTCAAAGGACAGAAGTCATAACGGAGCATGAATTCCCACCCACAGCAGAGAGACAGAAGGTTGGGATTGGCAGGCACCATTCATCTAGATTCTAGAATCACCCACACTTCTGAAAGAGTAGGAAATTATCTTACCAAAAGGAGGAACATGAATTCTGGAAGAGGATACGCCCCCGTCTCTCCACTCCCGCTTTCTCCTCCCACCAATTTCGGAAGCCATCTCTAAGTCCCAGGCCCAGGGGTGACTTGTCAGCGCTTTCGGAGATCCGGTCTCTATCGGGCTGCCACTAGCAGACGCTCTCAGGGAGAGGACTGGCAATGATTCATCTGTACTAATCCCTGTGTTTTCATCAGCCCTGCTTCTGCGAGAGGGGACAGCCCCGGTCGTTCTTCCACATCATCATCAGTTCGGTTTCTCTCAAAATGTTTGCTCAGAAAAAAGCCCAGCGTTTGGCCTAGGCTCATTCTGGGCTTCCAGGGGAATTTCCCATCCACAGACTCCATGAGTGTCGTTGCTAGAACATTCGTTCCTTACCTGGCAGGGCTGAAGGTAAAGCTGACAGCAGCACAGAGGTTTGGGGAATCAAAGACAAGGTTTCAAGGATCCCTTCTTTCAGGACAAGAGATGAATGAAGAAATAGCGACTGCTACTCTCTGTCTCTGAATGTGATCCCACTGCCTATCATGACTGACCACGTGCTGGTCTACCCTCCACTCTACCCTAGCTCTACCCTCCACCTGGATCATGGAATCCAGCCATGACTGGGCCATCGAACCCTGCCTGTACAACCCTAACCATGGCCCCTAAATTCTATCTGCATCATCCGATCCCCATCCCTGCAAAACAAACTCCACCAGCCATGATCCCAAGATCTCCGTTAAACATGTCACTGTGATGGGTGCCTGGTAGACTCTCCAAAAACCAATCCTTCCACAGGGGATAATCATATCTTGATTAGCTGAGAAATTTGTGAGACTCAGAGATGCTCAGAGATGGGAAAAGACCAGCCCAAGGTCACATAGGGTAATAGTGATGAGAATTTGTAATAACAAATGCAAGTGTCTCCTTTTTAACTATGGTTTCCTTAAAGTCTCCTACCTTCTTCAAGTGCATTACCCCAGGTCCTGTCTTCCTTCGTAAAACCATAGCCTTGCAAACTAGAGAAAAAAAGGGTGATCAGCTGGCTGGAGACCCAAGGAAAAGCTAGTGTTTCAGCTTGAGTCTGAAGGCAATCTGCTGGCAGAAATCTTTTCTTTGTGCTTTCCAGGGGTCTCACTAGTGGTAAAGAGCCCACTTGCCAAGGTAGGAGACATAAGAAATGTGGGTGCAGTCCCTGGCTCAGGAAGATTCCCCTGTAGCAGGGCGTGGCAACCTGCTTTAGTATTCTTTCCTAGAGAATCCCATGGACAGAGGAGTCTGGGAAACTACGGTCCATAGCGTCACAAAGAATCAGACACGACTGAAGCGACTTAGCACACACACACACACACATGGTCTTTTCCTTAAGGCTATCAAATGATCTGTTGAGGCCCACCTACATTATGGAGAACTATCTTGCTTTCCTCAAAGTCAATTGATTTAGTTGTTAACTCATCTAAAAAAATACCTCTTACAGCAACATCCAGACATGCTTGATCAACTCTCTGGGTATGATGGCCTAGTTAAATTGACACATAGACTGTACCATCACATCAGCCAAGGCTTTTAATAGAAAGGAGGCTAGGAGGTAAAGGAGAGAGGACTGAACTGTGTGAGCATCTGACCAAGAAAAGAGAGGTACTTTAGATACATGAAGGAAACATCTAGAACAGAGCATCGTTTCTTGCTTTCGCTCTCTGGTTGGGGAGCTGCCAAGAAGAACTGCTTCACACGATATCAGACAAACCTAAGGGCAGTCACCCAATAGTAAGCAGGGCCAGGCAGTGCCTGGGAGGCCACGAGGCTCAGTCCTCTCAAGCTGCCTTCGGTTCTCGTGTGCTGTGGGCAACTGGGTGCTGGGGTGGGGAAGTGGTTAGCAGATCTATCATAGCGGGACCAAGGTAGTCGTGTGGACAAGGCTGCAGAGATAACAGACCGTTTGATCTGAGGTCCAGTGGACTCACAGCCAGACCTCAGAAAGGGGTCGAGGTGGCAGGGCTGAGTGGCCAGACTTCGCCCAAGCAGAGAGAGAGAAAACCAGAGAAACACAGCAGACCTCCAGATGGGCCTGTTTCATACTCCAGTAGCAAGTGCTAGCAGATCAGCCTGGAACCAGATAGATCAACAGTGTTTCTTCTGATGCTAGCCTCCAAAAGTCTTTGTGCCTCCAGGGTCTAGCATTTCCCTTCCATCCTGAGACCCCATGAGCCACACCCAGATGCCATCTTGAAGAGGAATTAAGGGTGGCAGGAGAAAACCATCGGTTTAGAAATTGGACCTTTTTTCTCCAGAGAAATTATGTTTCTAAAGGGTTTATTAATATTTAAATTTTTGGTGCAAATTAAGTAGGAATTATATAAAACTTAAAGTCCACATTTGTATCTGCTCGTTGGCATGAAGATTAGATCTCTAGATTCATTGGAGAAAGCAACACGTTTCAAAATTGATGTATGATTACGCTTGTGACCTTGTTATATTACTAAGCTGTAAGGAGGGAAAACTGAGTTCACAGTTTTCTGCAGTCAATTGATTTAGTTGTTAACCCATAAAAACAAATAACTCTCACAGCAACATCAAGACATGCTTGATCAACTCTCTGGGTATGATGGCCTAGTTAAATTGACACATAGACTGTACCATCACATCAGCCAAGGCTTTTAATAGAAAGGAGGCTAGGAGGTAAAGGAGAGAGGACTGAACTGTGTGAGCATCTGACCAAGAAAAGAGAGGTACTTTAGATACATGAAGGAAACATCTAGAACAGAGCATCGTTTCTTGCTTTCGCTCTCTGGTTGGGGAGCTGCCAAGAAGAACTGCTTCACACGATATCAGACAAACCTAAGGGCAGTCACCCAATAGTAAGCAGGGCCAGGCAGTGCCTGGGAGGCCACGAGGCTCAGTCCTCTCAAGCTGCCTTCGGTTCTCGTGTGCTGTGGGCAACTGGGTGCTGGGGTGGGGAAGTGGTTAGCAGATCTATCATAGCGGGACCAAGGTAGTCGTGTGGACAAGGCTGCAGAGATAACAGACCGTTTGATCTGAGGTCCAGTGGACTCACAGCCAGACCTCAGAAAGGGGTCGAGGTGGCAGGGCTGAGTGGCCAGACTTCGCCCAAGCAGAGAGAGAGAAAACCAGAGAAACACAGCAGACCTCCAGATGGGCCTGTTTCATACTCCAGTAGCAAGTGCTAGCAGATCAGCCTGGAACCAGATAGATCAACAGTGTTTCTTCTGATGCTAGCCTCCAAAAGTCTTTGTGCCTCCAGGGTCTAGCATTTCCCTTCCATCCTGAGACCCCATGAGCCACACCCAGATGCCATCTTGAAGAGGAATTAAGGGTGGCAGGAGAAAACCATCGGTTTAGAAATTGGACCTTTTTTCTCCAGAGAAATTATGTTTCTAAAGGGTTTATTAATATTTAAATTTTTGGTGCAAATTAAGTAGGAATTATATAAAACTTAAAGTCCACATTTGTATCTGCTCGTTGGCATGAAGATTAGATCTCTAGATTCATTGGAGAAAGCAACACGTTTCAAAATTGATGTATGATTACGCTTGTGACCTTGTTATATTACTAAGCTGTAAGGAGGGAAAACTGAGTCTTCCTTTCTTCACAGTTTTCTGCTGACTTTCAGAAAGTGTCAACATGATTCACCAATGCTCTGCATGGTCCTTCACTACCCCCGACTGACCCCTACCAGCCTTGATCCTGCCTTCTGGCCATGGCCTTCTAAGTTTCATTCCAAGGTCAGCTTCGGCTAACTGAAGGAAGAACACGGTCATCCTTCTTCTTTGTACAATGCATTACTATCCTTTCATTACTTTTATTTTGAGAAATAAAAAAATAAAGGTATAGAGAATAATACCACACCTGTTACCACAATCCAGATTAACAACTGCTAAAGCTTTGTCATATCTGTTTCTAGTTTTCTAGATATATGCGAAGTATTACAGATGAAACTACAGTCCCCTTTTACCCTTATCCCTGGATCCCTTTTCTTCCTACCTTCCCTAGGAGCAATAGGGTTCATGAGTATGATGTATGTTCTCACCCACTGGATAATACCTTTAATGTACACTAATGCATACATCCATGAAAACTACAAAGTATTTTGTATGTGTTTTAAAATCCAACCAGATGGCACCCAACTGAATATATAATCCAATAACTGCATTTTTCATTTGGTCTTCATGAGGCTATACACTAATGATTCTAGTTATATATCTGTTTTATTGACTCTCTTGTTGATAGGCCTTTCATTTTTTTCCCTGACTTTACAATTTATAGCCAAATTTCAGCGTACATCTCTGTACAATAGTCCCCCTTTACCTGTGGTTTCACTTTCTGCAGTTTCACTTTACCTGTGGTCAAAGATGGTCCAAAAATTATTGACTGGAAAATCCCCCAAATGAACAACTTATAAGTTTTCAATTGCTCGCTTTGATAAAATCTCTTACTGGCCTGCTCTGTCCCACCCAGGATGTGACTCAACCCTTTGTCCAGAGTCTCTCCTCCCTTAGTCACTTGGTAGCCATCTCATTTATCAGATCAACTGCTGTGGTGTCTCATTGCTCGTGTTCAAGTCACCCTTATGACCCCGAAGTGCAAAAAGTAGTGATGCTGGACAAGACACAGTGTATAGAGAGTTCCATATGAACTGTGGTTTCAGGCAGGCACTGGGGGGTCTAGGAATATATCCCCTGAAAATAAGTGGGTGCACTGGACATGTTTCCATGGACCTCCACATTGGCCCTCTGTGGCATGCTTCTAGAAGTGGACTGCTGGCTTTCTTGTACTTGTATGAGGCTGTTCTCACACTAAGGCCTCAATCACCCATGTGTGTGTCTGTCTTTTCCCCAGATGCTACATTCCTCGAGGCTGTGGGCTGTGCTTTATTGTGGGCTGGCATCTCTGTGCCGGCAGCTCCTGACACAGAATGTTGAGATAAACGAACAGATACACAGATAAAGGAAATGCTCCCCCTGCTTTCCCAAGCTAGCTTCTTCCCTCACCCGAGCGCGACAAGAATAGAGGGAAGTCCCTGCCACGACTCACAACACACGTTACTCACCTTGGCTCATTTAATTGCCACAACTTTCTGAGATATATCATTTTGCAAGTGGTAAAACAGAGGCTTAGCGACGTGAAGTGAATTCTGGCCATCACCGTCAGTGGGGAGTGAAGGCAGAATCTGAACCCAGGTCTGTCCAGACCCACAGCCTATGGCCTCTCCCCTCTCTTCCTCTGCCTCTCCAACAATGGGACTTTCTAATATGGAAACGGTAGCATCCTTGGCCTTCATCAGCATGACATCGGCTCGACAGCTCTCTCCACCTCAACAAAATCATTTTTTTTTCTTTACCCTCAGAGCCTGGGGAAATCACCTTCATTAATTACCCCACAGCTTTGACTAATTAACCTATATCCTTCTCTCTTGGGCCTTGAGTGTACATATTGGGATCTTAAAATGTGAGCAAGTTGTTTGGCTATCAGGGAGGCTAAGCCTGCAATTCCCATGCTAATGGGAAAGCTAGACCAAGAGGCCAAGTGACACAGTGAATTAGACACCAGGCTGAGGTCAGTACTGGGTTTCCTGTGTGGAGGTCTGGAGCCCTCTGATCTGGCTCTGGCTCTTCTCTGACAGGGAGGAGAGAGGGTGGGAAATGGCTTTGCTGTCCTACTGATTTTAGGACTGAAGCAGAAGGGTGTGGAGAAAGGAGCAAATACCACAGAAGTCAAGGAACATGGTTTCAGGCAGGCACTGGGGGGTCTAGGAATATATCCCCTGAAAATAAGTGGGTGCACTGGACATGTTTCCATGGACCTCCACATTGGCCCTCTGTGGCATGCTTCTAGAAGTGGACTGCTGGCTTTCTTGTACTTGTATGAGGCTGTTCTCACACTAAGGCCTCAATCACCCATGTGTGTGTCTGTCTTTTCCCCAGATGCTACATTCCTCGAGGCTGTGGGCTGTGCTTTATTGTGGGCTGGCATCTCTGTGCCGGCAGCTCCTGACACAGAATGTTGAGATAAACGAACAGATACACAGATAAAGGAAATGCTCCCCCTGCTTTCCCAAGCTAGCTTCTTCCCTCACCCGAGCGCGACAAGAATAGAGGGAAGTCCCTGCCACGACTCACAACACACGTTACTCACCTTGGCTCATTTAATTGCCACAACTTTCTGAGATATATCATTTTGCAAGTGGTAAAACAGAGGCTTAGCGACGTGAAGTGAATTCTGGCCATCACCGTCAGTGGGGAGTGAAGGCAGAATCTGAACCCAGGTCTGTCCAGACCCACAGCCTATGGCCTCTCCTCTCTCTTCCTCTGCCTCTCCAACAATGGGACTTTCTAATATGGAAACGGTAGCATCCTTGGCCTTCATCAGCATGACATCGGCTCGACAGCTCTCTCCACCTCAACAAAATCATTTTTTTTTCTTTACCCTCAGAGCCTGGGGAAATCACCTTCATTAATTACCCCACAGCTTTGACTAATTAACCTATATCCTTCTCTCTTGGGCCTTGAGTGTACATATTGGGATCTTAAAATGTGAGCAAGTTGTTTGGCTATCAGGGAGGCTAAGCCTGCAATTCCCATGCTAATGGGAAAGCTAGACCAAGAGGCCAAGTGACACAGTGAATTAGACACCAGGCTGAGGTCAGTACTGGGTTTCCTGTGTGGAGGTCTGGAGCCCTCTGATCTGGCTCTGGCTCTTCTCTGACAGGGAGGAGAGAGGGTGGGAAATGGCTTTGCTGTCCTACTGATTTTAGGACTGAAGCAGAAGGGTGTGGAGAAAGGAGCAAATACCACAGAAGTCAAGGAATGTGCATGTGGTGAAGTCCGGCTTGGCAAGTACCAGATGGAGACGCTGAGTTCTCTGCACTCAGGTCAGAGGAGAAAGCCATCGTGGCGGCATGAGACTGTATCGGCCAGGGTTGGCCCATTGCCACAGTGGACAGCCCCAGACACCCTGTGGCAGAACGCTGGAGGATTTGCAGCTTGTTCATATTATGGCCAGTGCTCCTGCTCTCTGAGGGTGTTGGGGGGCGTCCGGTTCCTTCCGCCTGCGGACTGCTCAGTCTCTACCTGCAGCCTGCAGCATCAGTATCCAAGGTGAGTAGGGAGCCATGAGTCAGGGCCAGTCAGGGGCATAGCCTGGGCTGGAGCAGGTGTTCCTGGCTCCATGGCCCTGGGGCTGGTAATTCAACAACACTCTCGTGCCTCTCGGTGTCCTTGATCCTTCTTGCTCCTCTCAAGAGTGGGGGCTCATGCAACCTGTTATACCTGCCTTCTAAGCACTGAAATTTGAAGCCTGGAATGCTTTATAGATGGGTGTGTACCCTGCAAACAGAAGCATGGCTGAAGTTTCTTCTCTAAGTGATAAAGAACTAAGCAGCCTGTCCACCTTGACTTGGAATCCCTTTCCTTCAGGCCTTCAAAGTAGAGACAGATCTGAGGGACATCACTCATGGATGGAAAGACAGCTGCATCCTGACTGCCTCAGACACGGTCACTGCTGCCGCATCTGAGGCAGGGGGATTGTCTCTCCCCAGACAGTGTGTGAACACATGCGATGGCTGTGTGTGGACGCCGGGAATCAGTTCCCGCCTCTCCCTGCACCTCCCACCTGCAGCCATCAAGCTGAGAGCCACGGGGTCAGTGGTTGACCTTGAAGCCGGGCTGCAGCCCCTTTGGAGGCTGGCAAGGTAGCTGGTTTTCCATTGCGTGGAATTTGGAATCAGGCACATCTGTTTCGAGTCTCAGTTGTAGCGCTCAGCAGGCTCACTTTCCTCATCTACACCTCAGGGAGAACGCCTTACAAGGTCGTTTTGAGAACGAAAGTGCCTCATTGTGAAAACTGCTAAGCAGACTGAAACGAGGCGGCAGTCAGGAAAACTGCGGTTCTTTTCATGCCATGTCCAACGTGCTAGAGACATGAATTCTGGGCACTTGTGTAAGGGTTGAGTCAGAACGTTACCTTGTGGCTTCCCGGGTGGCCCCATTTCAATGAGCGGACTTTTGCCTCCGTGTCCCCACCGTCTGTCCCAATTGCTTCCCTGAATCTCAGTGGGCTTCTCAGAGGATCCAGGCAGGCAGGACCCTCAGCCACCCCTGCTGCCCAAAGGCCGGTGGTCCTGGGAACAGGCGTGAGGGCGTGGGCAGGATGAGGCAGGGAGCAGGGGGGAAACAGTGTGGGCTCAGATACTCAGTTTGGGCCGTGGGCAGCTGTGGTTCCATCCCACCAGGGCTCCTGTGAGAAGCCGCGTGGGATGTGGCTCAAAATTGTCCCGGGGAAGGAGCGGAGCCCGGGTGTTCATCCAGGGCTTCCATTCCCAACTGGCCGAGGGTTCTCAGGGATAACCCAGCTCCCACGTTGGGAACGTTCCCAAGTTAGATCCCAGTAGGCTTCCCAGACCCTGAAGAAAGCCCTGAGGCTGAGGGTGGGAGACGTGGAGGCAAGGGCCTGGGGGACAGCCTGCCCACTGCGGCCGCACTAACGGCAGGGAGGACCCTGGTTGCAGGCAGCGTCCACGGGGGCCAGCTCAGCAAGCTGCTTCCACCCAGGCCTTTCACCCTGTCCGTGCCTTGCTCACACTAATGGTCCAGGTTCGAAGTGAGAGATCATCACTGGTAAAGACAGCTGCATCCTGACTGCCTCAGACACGGTCACTGCTGCCGCATGGCAGGGGATTGTCTCTCCCCAGACAGTGTGTGAACACATGCGATGGCTGTGTGTGGACGCCGGGAATCAGTTCCCGCCTCTCCCTGCACCTCCCACCTGCAGCCATCAAGCTGAGAGCCACGGGGTCAGTGGTTGACCTTGAAGCCGGGCTGCAGCCCCTTTGGAGGCTGGCAAGGTAGCTGGTTTTCCATTGCGTGGAATTTGGAATCAGGCACATCTGTTTCGAGTCTCAGTTGTAGCGCTCAGCAGGCTCACTTTCCTCATCTACACCTCAGGGAGAACGCCTTACAAGGTCGTTTTGAGAACGAAAGTGCCTCATTGTGAAAACTGCTAAGCAGACTGAAACGAGGCGGCAGTCAGGAAAACTGCGGTTCTTTTCATGCCATGTCCAACGTGCTAGAGACATGAATTCTGGGCACTTGTGTAAGGGTTGAGTCAGAACGTTACCTTGTGGCTTCCCGGGTGGCCCCATTTCAATGAGCGGACTTTTGCCTCCGTGTCCCCACCGTCTGTCCCAATTGCTTCCCTGAATCTCAGTGGGCTTCTCAGAGGATCCAGGCAGGCAGGACCCTCAGCCACCCCTGCTGCCCAAAGGCCGGTGGTCCTGGGAACAGGCGTGAGGCGTGGGCAGGATGAGGCAGGGAGCAGGGGGGAAACAGTGTGGGCTCAGATACTCAGTTTGGGCCGTGGGCAGCTGTGGTTCCATCCCACCAGGGCTCCTGTGAGAAGCCGCGTGGGATGTGGCTCAAAATTGTCCCGGGGAAGGAGCGGAGCCCGGGTGTTCATCCAGGGCTTCCATTCCCAACTGGCCGAGGGTTCTCAGGGATAACCCAGCTCCCACGTTGGGAACGTTCCCAAGTTAGATCCCAGTAGGCTTCCCAGACCCTGAAGAAAGCCCTGAGGCTGAGGGTGGGAGACGTGGAGGCAAGGGCCTGGGGGACAGCCTGCCCACTGCGGCCGCACTAACGGCAGGGAGGACCCTGGTTGCAGGCAGCGTCCACGGGGGCCAGCTCAGCAAGCTGCTTCCACCCAGGCCTTTCACCCTGTCCGTGCCTTGCTCACACTAATGGTCCAGGTTCGAACATCACCTTCTCGAAAGGGGCTTGCCTGGCAGTCTGTCTGAAGGCTCCCAGCTGTGATCACTCCATCCTCCAATTGTTCTTTCTCTGGCAGACTGGCCAGTGTGGCTGAAAACCCATCAGCCTGTACACGTGTCTGGGTGTTGGGGTAGGTTTGGACAAGACCGGCGCCAGGCTTGGGTTGGAGTTCTTACAGAAGCACATGTGTGCGGGCTAAGTCATTTCAGTCGCGTCCAACTTTTCACAGCCATATGAACTGTAACCTGCCAGGCTCCTCTAGCCACGGGACCCTCCCAGCGAGAGTCCTGGAGGGGATTGCCATGCCCTTCTCCAGGGGATCTTCCCAATGTAAGGCTTGAACGCGGGTCTCTCATGTCTTCTGCACTGGCAGATGCGTTCTTTACCACTAGTGCTACCCGGGAAGCCCCTCATTACAGAAGACTAGGGGGTCAAACGCCAATGCTGGTCCAGGGAGCACATTCCAAAGGAGTGCTAAAGCTTTGATTGATTATCAGATATTGGGGTAGGAAATGTCAGAGTCAGGAACAGCAGGCAAAGTAAGCACCCAGCAAAAACCAACCAGGCAGTAGGAAGTGGGGACTTAGGAGGAGACGGGAAGTCCCATGTTATTTCTGCAGACAATATCGGGCTGGCTAGAGTCTCTTGGGAATGAACAAGATGCACCTCCTGGGCCTGCTTTTTCATTTGAAGGACACTTTCCTGCCCCTGGGACTCTCTCCCTCGGTGTGACCACACCAGTGATGTCATTTAAGGTTGGGAGATGTGATAACTTGTGTATGTACCTCAGTGAAGATGCATTTCCCTCCCGTAGGTCATTTTGAAACCCCGAAGGAAATGGGGTTTTAAGATTAGGAAAGAATCTCTTTTTGAGTCTTAGTCCAAAGCGGAAGTAGCCTGAAGTGGCCACTAGAATTCTGGAATGTGGCAAAGCAGGGCTCTGCCTTCCACCGACCCTAGTTTTCAGAGCCCCAGATGAGAGTGGTCACTTCTCCATTGACCAGCTCAGGTGTTCCTTTCTCCGTGACCTCCCCTGTGTCAGTTCTGCAGGCCAGGGGAAAGGGCGCAAGTCAGGAAGAGCCTGCAGGACAATGTGTCTGCCTGGTAGGCAGAGAAACCCAGTAGGGCTGTGTGCCCTATGTGTGTGGATCTTCTTCCCTTCTGACTCAGTCACAGCCAACAACCTCTTTCGTCGTTTATACAGTCGGGTTCTGCAGATCCTGAGAGTGAAACTTGAGTGGTAGAGGAAAGACTTACTCCTTACCCTAGTAACCAGTGTCTGTACCACGCAGGTTGACTCCACGGCTGGCCTTTGCTGTTGGGCCGACTGGCTAACAGAGGGTTAACACCAAAGGCCTTGCAAAATCCACGGCCTTACAAAGTCAGCCACAAAGAGCCGTCTGCCACCTGCCAGTGCCTGGGAATCACACAGAGCTAGTGATAAGGAACTTGCTCCATTAAGGACTTTTCACTGTGTCTAGACAAACACAAACTGCACGTGTGCCAGACATGAGTCACCGAGACCCTCGCCCCATACCCACAAACAACTCAAGGACAACTGACTCATCACTGGCACTCTGCTTAAACAAAGACTTTGCCTCTGCGCGTGCACCAAGAAACCCCCTCCCCTTTTTTCTTCCCAAATAAAAATCCCCTCATCCCATCTTCAGGCTTGAATTCACTGGCCCTGCCTCTTGGGGCCATGTGAATCTCACCCAAGAGTGTTGTCCCAATAAATGGCCTGAGTTGTCTCTGCTCTAACCTGGTCCAGCTTGTCCTTGCCGTGCAGAATACCTTTCATTTGCCATGTACTGAGTGTCCAGATGAGCTTTGAACAGCCAGAGTGTGAACTGTTCATGTCTTGTATACAGGGATTTTTTTCAACAAATATGTTCCAGTGGATCCATGGTTGGCTGAATCTGGACATATGAAACTATGGATACAGAGGGCAGACTGACTGTATCCACAGCCGTCTTCATGGTTCCTAGATGAAGAGGTTCTAAGTTAAAAGTGTTCTATTTTAATCCTAATTGCTTTAAGTAAAGCACCTCCTTAAGAGTGTAGTTTTGGAGTTATGTGATGTTTCTGTGCCTTGGTTTCCCCCTCTGTAGAATGGACGTAATAGCATTAATTTCCTCCTAGGATTTTTGTGCCTGTGTGTGAACATTACAAGAGTTCCTAATGTAACCACTTACAACATCTACATCTAGATGGCCTACATCTAGAGACACTTTGAGTGTTGGATGACATGATTTTTGGCATCATCACTCATTTAAAGATGGTGAATTTGAGGGAGAGAAAGCAGGTGTGTTTTCAAACTAAAGGAACCCATGTTGGGAACTCGTGTGCACTTTGTACTTTAATTATCTTCTATCTTGTTTTCTACAGAAAGATTTGTGATAGTTTATACTTCCCTGATCCACGGCTGGCCTTTGCTGTTGGGCCGACAAAGAGCCGTTGCAAAATCCACGGCCTTACAAAGTCAGCCACAAAGAGCCGTCTGCCACCTGCCAGTGCCTGGGAATCACACAGAGCTAGTGATAAGGAACTTGCTCCATTAAGGACTTTTCACTGTGTCTAGACAAACACAAACTGCACGTGTGCCAGACATGAGTCACCGAGACCCTCGCCCCATACCCACAAACAACTCAAGGACAACTGACTCATCACTGGCACTCTGCTTAAACAAAGACTTTGCCTCTGCGCGTGCACCAAGAAACCCCCTCTCCCCTTTTTTCTTCCCAAATAAAAATCCCCTCATCCCATCTTCAGGCTTGAATTCACTGGCCCTGCCTCTTGGGGCCATGTGAATCTCACCCAAGAGTGTTGTCCCAATAAATGGCCTGAGTTGTCTCTGCTCTAACCTGGTCCAGCTTGTCCTTGCCGTGCAGAATACCTTTCATTTGCCATGTACTGAGTGTCCAGATGAGCTTTGAACAGCCAGAGTGTGAACTGTTCATGTCTTGTATACAGGGATTTTTTTCAACAAATATGTTCCAGTGGATCCATGGTTGGCTGAATCTGGACATATGAAACTATGGATACAGAGGGCAGACTGACTGTATCCACAGCCGTCTTCATGGTTCCTAGATGAAGAGGTTCTAAGTTAAAAGTGTTCTATTTTAATCCTAATTGCTTTAAGTAAAGCACCTCCTTAAGAGTGTAGTTTTGGAGTTATGTGATGTTTCTGTGCCTTGGTTTCCCCCTCTGTAGAATGGACGTAATAGCATTAATTTCCTCCTAGGATTTTTGTGCCTGTGTGTGAACATTACAAGAGTTCCTAATGTAACCACTTACAACATCTACATCTAGATGGCCTACATCTAGAGACACTTTGAGTGTTGGATGACATGATTTTTGGCATCATCACTCATTTAAAGATGGTGAATTTGAGGGAGAGAAAGCAGGTGTGTTTTCAAACTAAAGGAACCCATGTTGGGAACTCGTGTGCACTTTGTACTTTAATTATCTTCTATCTTGTTTTTCTACAGAAAGATTTGTGATAGTTTATACTTCCCTGATGGCTCCGTTGGTAAAGAATTTGCTTGCAATGCAGGAAACTTGAGTTTGACCTACAGAGAAGGAAATGGCAACCCATTCCAGTATTCCTATCTGGGAAATCCCAAGGACAGAGGAGCCTGGAGGGCTACAGTCCATAGGGTTATGAGAGTCAGATACGACTTAGCGACTAAACTTACCCACCTGTGGATTAAACAGAAGCAAAACTGAATTGTTGGGATGAGAAAGAGAACAGGAAGGATCTAGAAAGAGTAGATTATGCCCCATACCCGAACTGTGATCGTTGGAATAGTGAATTTGTCTTTAATTTACATTCGGTTAAGGCAGTGCTAGCTCAGTCAGTAAAAAGTCTGCCTGCAATGCAGGAGATCTGGGTTCGATTCTTGGGTCAGGAAGATCCCCGGAGAAGGAAATGGCAGCCCACTCCAGTACTCTTGCCTAGAGAATCCCATGGGCCGAGGAGTCCATAGAGTCGCAAAAGTCAGACACAGCTTGGCCACTAAACCAGCAAGGCAGTGAGGGAACACGCTGGATGATACGTGTTTCTCTTCCTGATCACAGCCTCAGATACAGTCATTTGCAGAAATGAACTCACTGGGGGCAGGGAGGGTGACCAGACGCAACAGGCATCTGTTATGTGGTTCCTTCAAGTGTAAGTGACTCTGAGTGATCCCGAGCATCCAGCTTTACTAGTGAAAAGCTGTCAAATGTGTGAGTCTTATGTGAATCCTCTGGAAGATCCAGGGACTTTCCTTTTTGGAGCTGAAATACTAAATTAAAAATCATCGTGTAAATGAAAAACACATTATGAATGTTAGCTGCCTCTCACATCACAGAAGCATAGTTAAATTTTAGATTTATTTTCCCTCCCTCAGCCAAAAACTCTTCCAGGGCATAGCTGCCTGAATGTAGGGCACATGAACTCCTCTGTCTGCGGCTCCTGAATTAACTGCAAGCGTTGCTGTCAGCCCCATCTATACACCAGCCAGGCAGCCGTTCAATAGTCACTCACTGTGTATGGTGGGGTTCAGGGAGCAGAAGGAGGAGACCATGAACTGAGCACCAAGTCTATGCCAGACACTTTCTGGGGCACTTTATACATATTGTTACATTTGTTGTAGTGATTTAACGTAGCTATTATTGTTTCTGGTTGATGGATGAAAGCATTCGCGGCTCAGAGAAGTTATGTAACTTCACCAAGATCACACAGCTAGTTCTGTAGCAAAGCTAGAACTTGAAACCATCAATCAATCTGCTCATTGGTTTAGCACATCTCTGTCGTTCATGCCAGACTTGGCTAAGAAAGGATGCCTGCCCTTGCCACATTGACTGTCTGGTTAATAAAAAGGCAGTTTTCTTTTCTTTTTTTTAAAGAAATAATTTTATTAGTAAGACATTAAATTATAGAATGTATAATTTTAAGTGTATTTTCATGCATAGTCTCACTTCTTTTAAAATTTATGATTCTTTCAATTTTACTTTTTTGTTTTGTTTTGTTTTTAAACTTTTATTTTACTTTTAGCTTCTACAGAGCTTTGCTGTTTACAGATATGTATGATCCCAGATTAATCATATGTATATTCCCCCATCCCACCCCTCCAGACTGTCACACAACACCCCTGCAGGATCCAGTTTTCTCACAGTGCAATGACAATAGCTATTTTCTTCACATATGATAGCACAGGTTTTCACGCTACTTCCTTTACGAAAAGGCAGTTTTCTAATTCCTTGCCTAGTGGTCTTGTTAGAATCAATCTCAGGCCTTAGTATTAAAAACATGTATTGTCTGTGGTACATGAAGCCATTTAAATTCCACTTGCGTGTTCTTGGTATTTAGGTTAAGTGGGGAAAAATAGATGAAGTGTAACTGAGATAGGGAGATGAATGATGATGTTCAATAGTTTTCACACTTATGATCTCCTTTATGGAGACTCTGTCTTTGAGCAAGCCTCCTATAATTTCCCAAGAGAAGTTTAGAAAGTAAAATTTGGCATGGAGCAATCCCTTGTAGCAAAATCCTGGCCTGGGCAGGCAGAGAAATTCTCTGGTGACAAGTCACAGTTGAGGCTGCGCATTTCTTTTCTGTAAAGAGCTTGCTTTGGAGAAAATGATTAAACTCAGAATTCTTAGGAGGTTCATAGTGCTGCCAGCTTACAAATACAGCCCCTCCCCATGGTGTTCCATGGAGGAAGGTCCAGTCCACACTGATTTGTTTTAACCCTCCTGTGTCCCCACAGGCCCACCTTTTTCATAAGAACAGCATCTGTGTTTCCTAGTATCTTAACTCTTTCTTAATAGCCCTTCTTTTTGTTGTATTAGAGATTCAGGAGGGAGCCTGAAAGCCTGAAGTAGACACATTCTGGAGCAAAGCTAGAACTTGAAACCATCAATCAATCTGCTCATTGGTTTAGCACATCTCTGTCGTTCATGCCAGACTTGGCTAAGAAAGGATGCCTGCCCTTGCCACATTGACTGTCTGGTTAATAAAAAGGCAGTTTTCTTTTCTTTTTTTTAAAGAAATAATTTTATTAGTAAGACATTAAATTATAGAATGTATAATTTTAAGTGTATTTTCATGCATAGTCTCACTTCTTTTAAAATTTATGATTCTTTCAATTTTACTTTTTTGTTTTGTTTTGTTTTTAAACTTTTATTTTACTTTTAGCTTCTACAGAGCTTTGCTGTTTACAGATATGTATGATCCCAGATTAATCATATGTATATTCCCCCATCCCACCCCTCCAGACTGTCACACAACACCCCTGCAGGATCCAGTTTTCTCACAGTGCAATGACAATAGCTATTTTCTTCACATATGATAGCACAGGTTTTCACGCTACTTCCTTTACGAAAAGGCAGTTTTCTAATTCCTTGCCTAGTGGTCTTGTTAGAATCAATCTCAGGCCTTAGTATTAAAAACATGTATTGTCTGTGGTACATGAAGCCATTTAAATTCCACTTGCGTGTTCTTGGTATTTAGGTTAAGTGGGGAAAAATAGATGAAGTGTAACTGAGATAGGGAGATGAATGATGATGTTCAATAGTTTTCACACTTATGATCTCCTTTATGGAGACTCTGTCTTTGAGCAAGCCTCCTATAATTTCCCAAGAGAAGTTTAGAAAGTAAAATTTGGCATGGAGCAATCCCTTGTAGCAAAATCCTGGCCTGGGCAGGCAGAGAAATTCTCTGGTGACAAGTCACAGTTGAGGCTGCGCATTTCTTTTTCTGTAAAGAGCTTGCTTTGGAGAAAATGATTAAACTCAGAATTCTTAGGAGGTTCATAGTGCTGCCAGCTTACAAATACAGCCCCTCCCCATGGTGTTCCATGGAGGAAGGTCCAGTCCACACTGATTTGTTTTAACCCTCCTGTGTCCCCACAGGCCCACCTTTTTCATAAGAACAGCATCTGTGTTTCCTAGTATCTTAACTCTTTCTTAATAGCCCTTCTTTTTGTTGTATTAGAGATTCAGGAGGGAGCCTGAAAGCCTGAAGTAGACACATTCTGGATGCCTTGTAGCTGAAGCAGAGGCAGAGAGTAAGTCCACTTGGGGCTGGAAGGAACTTATACCCCTCTGTTTAATGTCTGACCAATACCAAGACCTAGGATGCCTCCACTACCAGGGGCTCGCTCCTTCTGTGACTGCCTGCTCGCTGGATGACTTTGGACACTAGAATTTCTTTTCAGATGTGAAGGACTTTTGTCCCCATGTAGGTTTTGCTATTGAACCCTTGTTCTTACGTCTGTCACCTAAAGAGTAAGTCTGCTCTCTCCTTGCCATGACAGACCTGCAGAGAGTTGGAACCAGGGGGTATGTCCCTAGTTGTGGCTAGTGGGGTTACTCCATTTCCCTCTGTTTAGACAGATGTGGATTCCTGTCTTACTATCCTGATGGACTCAACAAGCAGAGTTCAAAAACTGACAAATAGGGTTTCCCTGGTGGTCCAGTGGGTAAGGACACCACCTTGCAGTGCAAGGGGCGCAGGTTCGATCCCTGGCTTGGGAAGATCCCACGTGCTGTGGAGCGGCTGGACTGGTGTGTCCAATTATGAGCCAGCGCTCCAGAGCGTATGCACCCAGAGCTGGTGCTCTGCAACGAGAGAGGCCACTGCAATGGGAGGCCCACACAGGCCAAAGAACAAAGATGGATGAAAATAAATAAATAAAAAAACAATAAAAGAGGCCAAAATTTACAAAAAGAAAAACCTGACAAATATATTGGAACTTCCCTGCGGGTCCAGTGGCTAGGAATCCACCTTGCAGCATAGGGGATATGCATTTGATCCCTGGACCTGGAAGGTCGTACATGCTGAGGGGAGAGAAATTCTCTGGTGACAAGTCACAGTTGAGGCTGCGCATTTCTTTTCTGTAAAGAGCTTGCTTTGGAGAAAATGATTAAACTCAGAATTCTTAGGAGGTTCATAGTGCTGCCAGCTTACAAATACAGCCCCTCCCCATGGTGTTCCATGGAGGAAGGTCCAGTCCACACTGATTTGTTTTAACCCTCCTGTGTCCCCACAGGCCCACCTTTTTCATAAGAACAGCATCTGTGTTTCCTAGTATCTTAACTCTTTCTTAATAGCCCTTCTTTTTGTTGTATTAGAGATTCAGGAGGGAGCCTGAAAGCCTGAAGTAGACACATTCTGGATGCCTTGTAGCTGAAGCAGAGGCAGAGAGTAAGTCCACTTGGGGGCTGGAAGGGAACTTATACCCCTCTGTTTAATGTCTGACCAATACCAAGACCTAGGATGCCTCCACTACCAGGGGCTCGCTCCTTCTGTGACTGCCTGCTCGCTGGATGACTTTGGACACTAGAATTTCTTTTCAGATGTGAAGGACTTTTGTCCCCATGTAGGTTTTGCTATTGAACCCTTGTTCTTACGTCTGTCACCTAAAGAGTAAGTCTGCTCTCTCCTTGCCATGACAGACCTGCAGAGAGTTGGAACCAGGGGGTATGTCCCTAGTTGTGGCTAGTGGGGTTACTCCATTTCCCTCTGTTTAGACAGATGTGGATTCCTGTCTTACTATCCTGATGGACTCAACAAGCAGAGTTCAAAAACTGACAAATAGGGTTTCCCTGGTGGTCCAGTGGGTAAGGACACCACCTTGCAGTGCAAGGGGCGCAGGTTCGATCCCTGGCTTGGGAAGATCCCACGTGCTGTGGAGCGGCTGGACTGGTGTGTCCAATTATGAGCCAGCGCTCCAGAGCGTATGCACCCAGAGCTGGTGCTCTGCAACGAGAGAGGCCACTGCAATGGGAGGCCCACACAGGCCAAAGAACAAAGATGGATGAAAATAAATAAATAAAAAAACAATAAAAGAGGCCAAAATTTACAAAAAGAAAAACCTGACAAATATATTGGAACTTCCCTGCGGGTCCAGTGGCTAGGAATCCACCTTGCAGCATAGGGGATATGCATTTGATCCCTGGACCTGGAAGGTCGTACATGCTGAGGGGCAACTAAGCCCATGGACCACCACAACAGAGCCCATGACCTGGACCCTGAGCTCTGCAACAAGAGAAGCCGCCACAAAGAGAAGCCTGTGCACCACAACTAGAGAGCGGCTCCCTTGCCACAGTGAGCAGTGCAGTCAACAATACATTTAACTAAAAGAATGACAAAGATATTAATGAAACATCTTTTAATTGAGTGCAGCTTTCTTTACACATGGGCCCTGGTTGTGACCTCACAATTCTTCCCAAGAACTTCCAGGCAGCTATGATAAATTTGTTGTTGTTTAGGCATTCAGTCATGTCTGACTCGTTGTGACCCCAGGGACTGTAGCCTGTCAGGTGCCTCTGTCTACGGAATTTCCCAGGCAAGAATACTGAGTGGTTGCCAGCTCCTTCTCCAAGGGATCCTCCCAACTCAGGGATCAAACCCATGTCTTCTGCGTCACAGGCAGATTCTTTACCGCTGAGACACTGGGGAAGCCCTTAGTGTAAATTGATTTCTTAATAAAATTAACCTTAATTGTTCAGCTTCTGTGTTCAAGCTCCAAGTCCTACAGTTGTGAACACAGAATAGTCTGTCCCCTTGTGGAATCTGCAGCCCACTCTGGAGCTCACCCTGTGTTACCGTGAGTTGGAAGCTCTTTACTGCCTTGAACTGGGATTTTGGGTGGAGACAGATGCCTTTTCACACCTGACTCTGAGGCTCACCTGAAGGGAGTCCAGGTGGAGTGTGCTCTTTTGCCTCCACTGAGCAGGGTCTGCGGTGTCCTCTCTAGTTGTGGTGCACAGGTTTCTCTTTGTGGTGTCCGCCAAATTCCGTGTACACCCCTGCTCCGCTCGATCTTCTGCCAATTGCCTAGATGTCATTGATTATGGGGAAATTTAGACACAAAGAGACTAAATGCCTGTGGGCCTCATTTTGCCCTGGAAAACAGAGGCCCTTTTTGGAGAAGCTTTTGAATTCAAACCCAGGTGAATTCAATTCAATGGGGTTCAAGCCACACCTGGAAAATTCCCTTTCTCTCTTTTATTTTAGTAACCTTTCAAAGTTAATGCTTGTAAATAAGGTTTTAGAGGTCACCTGCTTTTGCTCACTTTCTATCAGTCCCTGAGAAATGGAGGTCCTCATGATAGGGACAGAGTAGAATAGGCAGGTGGTTGTAGAATCCTAGTAGGGGATGGTAGGTAGAAGGGAGACACCTGAGAAAGGTTGGGAGGCCAGTGAGTTGACAATAACTCAGGAGAGCTGCTCCTTGTTCAGTAAAGCAGGCTTGACTGGGTATAAACAGCTGATGGAGGAGGAGCTGGCGAAGAAGCAACCAATGATAATATGTCCTGCATGTGCGTCTGCTTGAGGGGGGGCGGTCTTCTACCATCCTATATATATGGCTGCCCACTCAATTGAGGGGGAACAGAGCAGAGCTTTCCTGCCTACCTGCCTGCTTGCTTGCACCGCTTACAAGTACCCTATCCTAATAAATCCTCTTCTTGTCTATCGCTCTGCTTCTCGCTGAATTCCTTCTGCGTTGAGGCAGAAAGAGCCTGAGCCTCAGTGGGTCCAGATGTTGGGTAAGTGCTGGATTAAGTCCCGGGCGCGTGGGTTCGAGTCCCAAGTAGGGTTTTGGCTGGAATTCAAGCTCCAGCCACGTGGGTTCAAGTCCCAAGCAGAGTTCGATCAGGTCTGGGCCCTGGGTTGAAGTTTCAAATTGAGGTAAAACCCTTTCACTCAGGGTGTGGGTGTGGTGGGGCTTCTGTCCAACACTGGAGGATGCTCTCTAAGAGGGCAGTGTGGAACGTCCCTGGAGATATCATTTTCAGTGGGCATGTATTATGCTCTGTCTTTGAAATGATCAATATTCATGATATTTTTTCCCCTTTAAATGTCCTTCTGGATTTCTCCTCCTGGGTTGTGAGCCAGTCTCAGCCCATAGCCATAGGAGAGGCTGCTGTCTAGGGCTTTTTTTTTTTTTTTTTCTCTTTATTTTTGGGCAGGGGTCGGGTTGGGGAGGGAGGGGAGCGGGCAGGCCACTTCTATTGGTTTTTCATTTCTCTGTTTTCATCCATCTTTGTTCTTTGGCTCCTGTGGGCCTCCCATCGCGGTGGCGTCTGTCGTTGCAGAGCGCCGGCTCTGGGCGCATGCGCTCCAGAGCTCTGGCTCGGTAATTGGACACATCAGTCCAACCGCTCCGTGACACGTGGGATCTTCCCAGGCCAGGGATCAAACCGGCGCCCCTTGCACTGCAAGGCGGTGTCCTTACCCACTGGACCACCAGGGGAGGCCCTGTCTTCTCTTGATGGAGCACTTCCTTTCCGATTTCTTAAAATCCCACCCATAGATTCTGATCCATGGAGGCAATGAGGTGGGTGAATGGGAACCGAATCTGAACCCACACGGACTGCATGGCCACTTGGGAGAAGTGACTTTTCTGAGTTTTCTTGCTTTCACTTATAATGATGATCTGGGAACAAAGTCAATACTCAGTGAACTGAAGAGAAAAATAGGGTGAGACTAACAGAGCTCTCCTTCCAGGTCTCATCACATCTTCCGTTAGCCTGGAATGATTGCAAAATAACAGAACAGGCTCTATTTTAGGTGCTGGAGATACAGCAGAGGACAGATGCATTTAAAGTCCCTGTTGTCACGAAGCTTGCTTTCTGGAAAACACACACACAAGGAGGGAAGCCTCTTCAGGGGTACGTCTGGTGGAACGATGGGCTGTGGAAGAAAACACGGTCCTGGGGATGGGAGGGCATGTGTGTCTTTCTGTGGGAGGTGAGGGAAGGGCTTATGGAGATGGTGACGCTGTGGGACCACCTGAAGGACCTGAGCCAGGGAGCCATGCATGGGTTGTGGGGAGGGACATTCCAGGCCAAGGGTTTGCAGTGGGAGAGCGCCTGCCAGCGTGTTAGAGCTTCTCGTGATCAGGAAAGAGAAGTTGAGGGCAGGGAAGCATTGGGGCACAGGTCACTCAGGACTTCGAAGGCCACTGTGACACCCTGGCTTTGCTCTAAGCCAGAAGGCGAACTCTGGAGGCCGCTGAGCAGCGGCATGAGAGAACACAACTCCATATTTCAGGAGGATGGTTCTGCGGGGCAGGCTCTCGCCCAGAAGGTCCTTGGTATTATTTTCAACACGGCCCAAGCTGCTCAGGATAACCTGGAGGGATTTCTGTCTAAACTAGGCTTTAGAAGCAAAGAGAAAGTAAAACTAAGTAACAACTAACGGCAACAGGAACTCATCCCCAGTTCTAGACATCCCTCACTCTGTCCGCAGAGGGAAGCCCTCAGGAAGGAGACGTCTGGTAGCTGCAAGCCCAGGGACAAACCAAAGGCACAGGGCAGTAGAAAATGGAAGCTTGGCCTTCACACACAGAGACTGGGGATTAGCACACAAAAGTTAATTAGTGATGGGGCATCCATACAGTGGAGCCGCCGTGCATGCCAGAGAAGTGGAGTCCTCGCCAGAGGTCCTTGAAGAGTCCGAGTGGGGACTGAACACTTGGGCCAGAAACCCTCCCTCCCTGTCTCCACACTCCCCTTTCTGCCCCTCCCCACACAGCGTACATTTGCAAGAGGAGATGAGCAAGAGGGTTTGTGGTTGTTGATGGGAGGCTTTGTGTAGCAGAGCGGATGCGTCTGCCATACCTTGCTGCCTTGGGCGGGGTGCATGAGCCCCTCCTAGAAAGAGGGACTAGAATGGTAAGTAAAGGAGTTTTCCTGAGAGCATCCTGTGAGTCTGGGAACCCCTGGCCCCTTCAACAACATCCACAAAATTGGGCTCTCCTAAAGCCAGGGGAGGCTGCCATCTGCTGGTTGGCTGCAGTATTTTACCCAGATGCTCAGCTTTGGACGAATGTCTTTCAACATCGAAGACAGATGTGTGTGGGCATTTTCTCCAGGCCAAGTGTTGCCCATAAAACATTGCAGGCAGATTCTTTACATCTGAGCCACCAGGTAATCCCCTTAAATCATCACCAATTCTCATCAGCATAGGTCCTCCTCATTCTCATTTTTAGGGATGCTCAGAAAAATTAAGTAACTAGATTCAGATCATTCAGGAATTGGAAAACTTGAGATTCAAGCTCAGGACTGACTACAAACACGACTACTTGAAGCAATTGTTACGACCACATCCGCTTTGCACACTGTGAGAGTTGTCAGGGGACTGGCAAACGGCAGGTGTTCTGTGTGTGCTGAGTGGAAGAATGAGTGCAGGATAGATCTGCAGGTGGATGGATGGATGGATGGATGCTGCTCAAGATGTCGCAGTACAGGCATCTGCAGACCCAAGTTTCAGTCCCAGCTCTGGCCCTTCAGGGAGGAGGAGGGCCTTCAGTTCAAAGGCCATCTCATTGCTCTGGTACTCAACTTTCTTTTACCTATAATTGCAAATGAGCTACTCTTTTGGACTTTGTGCGTATTTCCTTTCTGTAACATCTTGAAATCTGTTTTCAGTTTTGGTGAGGTTGGAGCGATTCTCAAGAGGACAGCTAGCTATTCCCTGTTTCCCTTTCCAGTTCTAATTCTTTTGCAGGGCTTGTGGCTCAGATGGTAAAGAATCTGCCTACCATGCAGGATACCCCAGTTCGATCCCTGGCTCAGGAAGAGCCCTTGGAGAAAGGAAGGCTACCCACTTCAGTATTCCTGCCTGGAAAATTCCACGGACAGAGGAGCTTGGAAGGCTCCATTCCATGAGGGTCATAAAGAGTCAGACACGACTGAGCAAGGAACATGTTCTGGGGAGGGAAGAAGAAGAGGGAAGTGAGCCCTCTGCTGGCTACTGATACACCACGACAGCCCAAATCACGGCAAGATGTTGCCGTGGGGAGTCCGCACCCCTGCAAGCACAGGTGGATGAGCAGTTGCATTTCTTGTGCAGGAGTGAGCTTTCTACAGGGCAACGCTGGTTATGTATCTCTTGGCCTAAACACCTCCAGCACTCTCAACTGTGCCCGGAAGATGCAAAGCCTTCAAGCTGAGGCCCTACGCCTTCACCCGTGGTGAAGCCTTTCCTGGCATTGCCACGGTCCTCACGCTAAACCACCTTGAAGGGCTTCCTGAGCCTCCTACCCAAAGGCTGAAAAGATCCCAATTTTAGCATAGGTCCTCCTCATTCTCATTTTTAGGGATGCTCAGAAAAATTAAGTAACTAGATTCAGATCATTCAGGAATTGGAAAACTTGAGATTCAAGCTCAGGACTGACTACAAACACGACTACTTGAAGCAATTGTTACGACCACATCCGCTTTGCACACTGTGAGAGTTGTCAGGGGACTGGCAAACGGCAGGTGTTCTGTGTGTGCTGAGTGGAAGAATGAGTGCAGGATAGATCTGCAGGTGGATGGATGGATGGATGGATGCTGCTCAAGATGTCGCAGTACAGGCATCTGCAGACCCAAGTTTCAGTCCCAGCTCTGGCCCTTCAGGGAGGAGGAGGGCCTTCAGTTCAAAGGCCATCTCATTGCTCTGGTACTCAACTTTCTTTTACCTATAATTGCAAATGAGCTACTCTTTTGGACTTTGTGCGTATTTCCTTTCTGTAACATCTTGAAATCTGTTTTCAGTTTTGGTGAGGTTGGAGCGATTCTCAAGAGGACAGCTAGCTATTCCCTGTTTCCCTTTCCAGTTCTAATTCTTTTGCAGGGCTTGTGGCTCAGATGGTAAAGAATCTGCCTACCATGCAGGATACCCCAGTTCGATCCCTGGCTCAGGAAGAGCCCTTGGAGAAAGGAAGGCTACCCACTTCAGTATTCCTGCCTGGAAAATTCCACGGACAGAGGAGCTTGGAAGGCTCCATTCCATGAGGGTCATAAAGAGTCAGACACGACTGAGCAAGGAACATGTTCTGGGGAGGGAAGAAGAAGAGGGAAGTGAGCCCTCTGCTGGCTACTGATACACCACGACAGCCCAAATCACGGCAAGATGTTGCCGTGGGGAGTCCGCACCCCTGCAAGCACAGGTGGATGAGCAGTTGCATTTCTTGTGCAGGAGTGAGCTTTCTACAGGGCAACGCTGGTTATGTATCTCTTGGCCTAAACACCTCCAGCACTCTCAACTGTGCCCGGAAGATGCAAAGCCTTCAAGCTGAGGCCCTGTACGCCTTCACCCGTGGTGAAGCCTTTCCTGGCATTGCCACGGTCCTCACGCTAGCCACAGCCACCTTGAAGGGCTTCCCTGAGCCTCCTACCCAAAGGCTGAAGGGCAGGGCCCAAGCACTCGCAGACCCCGCAGCCCTCCCCATTCCCGGAGCCTAGGGGGCCTTGATGGTCACTCGCCACCTCCCTAATTAGTTTGGCTTCATCGAGAGGACAGGAAAAATCCCCGAGAGGAACTGACGACAGTTCAAAAACAGGGGTGTAGTCGTGAACAACACGCCTGTGTTTGAACTGCCCTGAGTTCCTACAGGGGGTTTTCCCCGACGTCTCAATGAAGCAGGGCTTCCCTGGTGGCTCAGATGGCAAAGAATTCACCTGCCCAGCAGGAGGCACGTGTTCAATCCCTGGGCTGGGAGGATCCCCTGGAGAAGGAAATAGCAACTGACTCCAGGATTCCTGCCTGGGAAATTCCATGAGCAGAGGAGCCTGGTCGGCTACTGTCCATGGGGTTACAAAGAGTCAGGGACAACTGAGTGACTCAGGGGCAGCAGCAGCAGACGTGGACAGATTTGCTGAGACGTCAAGCCCTACAGAATTTCCCTTCTAAGCATCTCAGAACCACAGACTTCATGTCTGTGAATAGGACCACACTTTTGCAAACTCCATCCCCTTTCACCTGGACTCCAGCCGTGACCTCCGTATGGCTCTCTCCCTCCATCCCAGCCCAAATACAAGCTGCAGCAATGAGATTTGTTTTTATGGAAGAAAAGTTGATTTATTATGAATACTGTGTTAATGTCAGGTGTACAGCACTGCGATTCATTCATTTATTCATTCATTACACATATATATTCATTTTCATATTCTTTTTTATAGGTCATTATAAAACCTTGAGTAGAGTTCTCTGTGCTATATAGTAGGTCCTCATTGTTGTTGCTAGCTATTTTATATAGAGTAGTATGTACATGCTAATCCCAGCCTCTTCATTTATTCCTTCCTCTACTCCTGTTTCCCCTTTGGTAATCATAAGTTTGTTTTCTCTGTTTGTGGGTCTCTTTCTGTTTTGGAAATAAGTTCATTTGTACTTTTCTGTTTTAGATTCCACATGTAAGTGACATCACGTGATGTTGTCTTTCTCTGTCTGGTTTACTTCACTTAGTGTGATCATCTCTAAGTCCCTCTGGGTGGCTGCACATGGCATCATTTCATTCTCAAAAAGGTGTTAAGACATGAACATTGAACTCCTGTGCCTGAAATTCCTTGGTAGCTTTCCATTCCATTCAGGGAAAAGAGAAAACTCCTTATTCTGGACCCAAAGAACCTGCAGAACTGGTTTCTTGCTGCTGCTGCAGCCTGACGGACCGGGCTTTGGGCTTTCTGGGCAGCCTGCCCCCTGCCTCCCCTTTCCTCTCCCACAAGTTAACTCCTACTTGTCATCTAGGTTGCGATTCATGAGCTGTTGCTCTGGGAAGCTGTCCTGGTTAGATGTTCTCCTAGTGTCTTGTGTTTGCTTTCAAATCAGGCCTTCACTCCGCAGTTACACGTTTGCTTGTCTGATATGAAAGGTATACCTCACATGGCCAACCTCTTCCTGGAGTGAAGTTTGCATAAAGACTGTCTGAAGGCAGGATCCATGTTGGTTTGTTCCCTTAGGGCACATGGGGGCTCCTCGGTACTGCCTTTTATTTATTTATGTATGTATTTATTTTTTAACAGTATGATTTAAAAATATATATTTTTGGCCTATTTTATTGGTCTTTCATTTATTTATTTTCATCCATCTTTGTTCTTTGGCCTGTGTGGGCCTCCCATCGCAGTGGCCTCTCTCATTGCAGAGCACCAGCGCTGGGCGCATGCTCTCCAGAGCACTGGCTGGTAATTGGACACACTGGTCCAGCGGCTCCGTGGCATGTGGGATCTTCCCATGCCGGGTATCAAACCGGTGTCCCTTGCACTGCAAGGTGAACTCTTTTCCCACTGGACCACTAGGAAGCCCTCAGTATGACTTTTTAAATAAAATAAAATGAGTATCTTAGGAGAAGAGAGCTGTCTTAAAGATGCAGAGTAGGGAGAAGGGAGCAGAGCAGGTGGGGAAGGACAAAGGGAAGACCATTCAGCCTGGAAATGCATTTTCAATGGAGAGCTACAGACAGCCTCATGGGGCTTGCATCTTGTGGGTGGAGAAGCATTTCAAAAGCTAGGAGGAGGAGCTAAAAGGCACAGGATCTCTTTCTGTTTTGGAAATAAGTTCATTTGTACTTTTCTGTTTTAGATTCCACATGTAAGTGACATCACGTGATGTTGTCTTTCTCTGTCTGGTTTACTTCACTTAGTGTGATCATCTCTAAGTCCCTCTGGGTGGCTGCACATGGCATCATTTCATTCTCAAAAAGGTGTTAAGACATGAACATTGAACTCCTGTGCCTGAAATTCCTTGGTAGCTTTCCATTCCATTCAGGGAAAAGAGAAAACTCCTTATTCTGGACCCAAAGAACCTGCAGAACTGGTTTCTTGCTGCTGCTGCAGCCTGACGGACCGGGCTTTGGGCTTTCTGGGCAGCCTGCCCCCTGCCTCCCCTTTCCTCTCCCACAAGTTAACTCCTACTTGTCATCTAGGTTGCGATTCATGAGCTGTTGCTCTGGGAAGCTGTCCTGGTTAGATGTTCTCCTAGTGTCTTGTGTTTGCTTTCAAATCAGGCCTTCACTCCGCAGTTACACGTTTGCTTGTCTGATATGAAAGGTATACCTCACATGGCCAACCTCTTCCTGGAGTGAAGTTTGCATAAAGACTGTCTGAAGGCAGGATCCATGTTGGTTTGTTCCCTTAGGGCACATGGGGGCTCCTCGGTACTGCCTTTTATTTATTTATGTATGTATTTATTTTTTAACAGTATGATTTAAAAATATATATTTTTGGCCTATTTTATTGGTCTTTCATTTATTTATTTTCATCCATCTTTGTTCTTTGGCCTGTGTGGGCCTCCCATCGCAGTGGCCTCTCTCATTGCAGAGCACCAGCGCTGGGCGCATGCTCTCCAGAGCACTGGCTGGTAATTGGACACACTGGTCCAGCGGCTCCGTGGCATGTGGGATCTTCCCATGCCGGGTATCAAACCGGTGTCCCTTGCACTGCAAGGTGAACTCTTTACCCACTGGACCACTAGGAAGCCCTCAGTATGACTTTTTAAATGAAAAATAAAATGAGTATCTTAGGAGAAGAGAGCTGTCTTAAAGATGCAGAGTAGGGAGAAGGGAGCAGAGCAGGTGGGGAAGGACAAAGGGAAGACCATTCAGCCTGGAAATGCATTTTCAATGGAGAGCTACAGACAGCCTCATGGGGGCTTGCATCTTGTGGGTGGAGAAGCATTTCAAAAGAGCTTTCAGGATGGAGGAGGGTACTTAAACAAAGCCACAGACCAGCCACAGAGCCAGCCTTCGGAAGGAAGATGTGTTTGGAAACACTGAACTCACTCTCCTGACCAGCACGTGTGGAGGGAGACCGTCTGAAACCCACTGTGGAGGTTTTGAATGCTGTGACCTTGGGCCTTCTGCCCACCTCGTCCCTGTGTGGAGGTGTCTACGATCTTCTGAAGGCCATGAATAAGGATTGTTGTTTGATGTGGCTTCTTCACCAACAGACTTTGACTCTTGTGTGAATTCCAGGGAATGCCTTCTCTGCTTAGTGTGTCTGTCTTTTTCAAGAGAGGGTAGGTTGTGATTCAGGGGTTCCCGAGTTGGCAGTCATTAGAGGGTTAAGCTCCCCGCAGAAGGCTTGGTTGTTCCAGGGAATGGGTTTGGGTTTACACAGCAAGGCATGTGTTGCTATAGCTGGCTTGCCGGCAACGAGTCTCGTGATCTGGAAGAGCAAATTGTGTATATAATGTGACAGCATTTATTAAAGCAAGATAAACTCAGCAGGAAAGGATCTGGCTGGAACCATCAATTCCTCTGATGCTCCTTTCTGAGCCATCGCATTCCATTTGAGTGAGGCCTGCCGGCCCAAACATTTCTATTAAATAAGTCGATTTGTTGAAAATGTCCAAGAGAATGACCTGATGATTGCCCCCCTCCCTCATCAATCCCTGTTTTAAAAGAGTAATGTGTCATGTGTGGTTCTGACTCACACTGACAGAGTACAACTAGGCTTGCTTTTGTGGGCAGCGAGTTCCCTCCATCACCAGAGGGGTTCAGACCAGACTGGGTGACGCTCAGCTCTCTTCCTTTCAGGTGGCGTTGCGAGGGGGAGAAGGAAGCGCTCCTGGCAGACATGCTCACTACCACTTCAGGGTTGCAGGAGCCTGCTGAAGGAACCCAGTAACTTCCCCACAGATCTTCTTAAGTACCACAGTACAGGTACGCTCAGGAAAGGAGGGATTTTCATCAGGGGTCTGGGGGAGAGCAAGAACACTGGGACAAGAAGACCTGAGGTTAAATCCTAGTCCCCTTATTAACTGGGTAAGTAGCCACTGGACAGAAACAGAAGCACAGCTGAAGACCCAATACTTGGGCCAGCCTTGAAGGAAGATGTGTTTGGAAACACTGAACTCACTCTCCTGACCAGCACGTGTGGAGGGAGACCGTCTGAAACCCACTGTGGAGGTTTTGAATGCTGTGACCTTGGGCCTTCTGCCCACCTCGTCCCTGTGTGGAGGTGTCTACGATCTTCTGAAGGCCATGAATAAGGATTGTTGTTTGATGTGGCTTCTTCACCAACAGACTTTGACTCTTGTGTGAATTCCAGGGAATGCCTTCTCTGCTTAGTGTGTCTGTCTTTTTCAAGAGAGGGTAGGTTGTGATTCAGGGGTTCCCGAGTTGGCAGTCATTAGAGGGTTAAGCTCCCCGCAGAAGGCTTGGTTGTTCCAGGGAATGGGTTTGGGTTTACACAGCAAGGCATGTGTTGCTATAGCTGGCTTGCCGGCAACGAGTCTCGTGATCTGGAAGAGCAAATTGTGTATATAATGTGACAGCATTTATTAAAGCAAGATAAACTCAGCAGGAAAGGATCTGGCTGGAACCATCAATTCCTCTGATGCTCCTTTCTGAGCCATCGCATTCCATTTGAGTGAGGCCTGCCGGCCCAAACATTTCTATTAAATAAGTCGATTTGTTGAAAATGTCCAAGAGAATGACCTGATGATTGCCCCCCTCCCTCATCAATCCCTGTTTTAAAAGAGTAATGTGTCATGTGTGGTTCTGACTCACACTGACAGAGTACAACTAGGCTTGCTTTTGTGGGCAGCGAGTTCCCTCCATCACCAGAGGGGTTCAGACCAGACTGGGTGACGCTCAGCTCTCTTCCTTTCAGGTGGCGTTGCGAGGGGGAGAAGGAAGCGCTCCTGGCAGACATGCTCACTACCACTTCAGGGTTGCAGGAGCCTGCTGAAGGAACCCAGTAACTTCCCCACAGATCTTCTTAAGTACCACAGTACAGGTACGCTCAGGAAAGGAGGGATTTTCATCAGGGGTCTGGGGGAGAGCAAGAACACTGGGACAAGAAGACCTGAGGTTAAATCCTAGTCCCCTTATTAACTGGGTAAGTAGCCACTGCAGTCAACCATGAATATCCATTGGAAGAACTAATGCTGAAGCTGAAGACCCAATACTTGGGCCACCTGATGCAAAGAGTTGACTTGTTGGAAAAGACCCTGATGCTGGGGAAGGGTGAAGGCAGAAGGAGAAGGGGGCAGGCAGAAGACAAGATGACCGGATGGCATCACTGACTCTATGGACATGAGTTTGAGCAACTCTGGGAGACAGTGAAGGACAGGGGAGCCTGGTGTGCTGGTGTGCTGCAGTCCATGGGGTCGCAAAGAGCTGGACATGACTGAGCAACTGAGCAACCACCACTATGTAGCCATGGGTGAGTCATTCCATCCTGTGGCCCCCGGTCCACTATATATCAAGTGAGAGTAGCCACTGCCTATGCTCATGCCAAGCACCATGCAAAGGGCCTCATGGAAGGATATCTTGTATTTTCCACTGACAAGTCACAGCTGTCACCTTGACTGTGGCATAAAACTTTTAGGAGATTGCATTAGAGAACAGGTATAAAGGTGCCTTTTAAAATGATAGACTGTTAGTCTTGGAAGTGTAGAGCAGGAAGCTACTTTTTTTTTTTAGATACTTATTTGGCTGCTCCAAGTCTTAGTTGAGACTCATGGGATCTTTAGTTGCAGCCTTGGGGATCTAGTTCCCTAAGCAGGGACTGAACCCTGGGAGCAGAGTCTTAGCCACTTGACCACCAGGGAAGTCCCTGAATTATAGATTATAAGCATTTCCCAAACTTGCTCAGCTTTGTTCAAAAATGTTTCCCCCCCTCTCAGCCCATAGTCTCCCTTTCCTTCTTCCCCTCTTGGCCACTACCCTCCTTACCTCTCCTTCCAGCATCCCTCCCTTTGTTCAAATACATCGACTTTGGTATCGGGCCTGACCAAATTTAAAAGTACCTTTTTTCCTTCCAAATGTGTTTTGGAAAGGAAGATCTCTTTAAAAATCCTTAGTTTAACTTCCCCACAGATCTTCTTAAGTACCACAGTACAGGTACGCTCAGGAAAGGAGGGATTTTCATCAGGGGTCTGGGGGAGAGCAAGAACACTGGGACAAGAAGACCTGAGGTTAAATCCTAGTCCCCTTATTAACTGGGTAAGTAGCCACTGCAGTCAACCATGAATATCCATTGGAAGAACTAATGCTGAAGCTGAAGACCCAATACTTGGGCCACCTGATGCAAAGAGTTGACTTGTTGGAAAAGACCCTGATGCTGGGGAAGGGTGAAGGCAGAAGGAGAAGGGGGCAGGCAGAAGACAAGATGACCGGATGGCATCACTGACTCTATGGACATGAGTTTGAGCAACTCTGGGAGACAGTGAAGGACAGGGGAGCCTGGTGTGCTGGTGTGCTGCAGTCCATGGGGTCGCAAAGAGCTGGACATGACTGAGCAACTGAGCAACCACCACTATGTAGCCATGGGTGAGTCATTCCATCCTGTGGCCCCCGGTCCACTATATATCAAGTGAGAGTAGCCACTGCCTATGCTCATGCCAAGCACCATGCAAAGGGCCTCATGGAAGGATATCTTGTATTTTCCACTGACAAGTCACAGCTGTCACCTTGACTGTGGCATAAAACTTTAGGAGATTGCATTAGAGAACAGGTATAAAGGTGCCTTTTAAAATGATAGACTGTTAGTCTTGGAAGTGTAGAGCAGGAAGCTACTTTTTTTTTTTAGATACTTATTTGGCTGCTCCAAGTCTTAGTTGAGACTCATGGGATCTTTAGTTGCAGCCTTGGGGATCTAGTTCCCTAAGCAGGGACTGAACCCTGGGAGCAGAGTCTTAGCCACTTGACCACCAGGGAAGTCCCTGAATTATAGATTATAAGCATTTCCCAAACTTGCTCAGCTTTGTTCAAAAATGTTTCCCCCCCTCTCAGCCCATAGTCTCCCTTTCCTTCTTCCCCTCTCTCTTGGCCACTACCCCTCCTTACCTCTCCCTTCCAGCATCCCTCCCCTTTGTTCAAATACATCGACTTTGGTGGAATTCAGGAGAGGAAAACCAATGACCAAATTTAAAAGTACTTGTGCTTTTTTATTAAAAAAAAAAAAATACAATCAGGTACTGTCCAAATGTGTTTTGGAAAGGAAGATCTCTTTAAAAATCCTTAGTTTACATCATCATTATTATTATATTAATAATATTAATCGTATCCTTAAAATTGAAACAGCAATTGTTTTTCTGAATGTAAAAAAAAACAAAAGGGACGGCTTCAAGACACACACTGAATCACTGCTAACAAAAATAACGACAATTAATTTTACAGCTTTGTGTAAAATACAGCTGGTTCTAAAACAAACTGCGACTGTACAACCTACCCGCTCCCACCCCCAGAGCCACCCAAGAGAAGGGAACGCATTGTTATGCTGTCACTGGAAGACTTTTGCTGAATGAAACAATAGAATGGAAACCTGCTGGACACTGTGGTCTTTGGTGTGAAGGAAGTCATCTCGGAGTGGCTGAGGCCAGCACTGCTGCCGCCGGCCCTGACAATCCACAGTTGACTCTAGCTCCTGCCAGACGCCCAGGCGTGGCTGAATGGTCAGACTGCTCGCATTGCTGCTTTGGTAAAATTATCTCCATTCTCTGGGCCCGCCCCTTCTCCCCCAAAGTGTCCCTGGAACTTATGCCCGTTTGCGCCTGCCTTCGAGGTTTCGAAAGTGGCTGGGTCTCAGCTTCATCTCGGCAAACTGGATCGAATGCTCGTGGCCCTTCCAGTGGAACCAGTTGACACCCTGTGCAAAAGAGAAGACCTTCAGATTGGTTTCCATCAAGCAAGGTGCTGACCACTGCTATTTGGTTGGCGGAACAAAATAAGCCCTGTTTCAAACATATGGATACCCCGTTTCAAACATACGAGGGGATGGAGTGGGGGATGAACTGGGAGATTGTCATAGATACACTATTTACATCATGTACAAAATAGATAACTGTTTATCTGAGAACCTACTATATAGCACAGGGAACTCTACTCAATGCTCTGCAGTTAGCTAAATCCAAAAAGAGTGGATATGTGTATAACTAGGGGCTCCTGGTGGTTCAATGGTAAAGAAACTGCCAGTGGACTTGGTGGAATTCAGGAGAGGAAAACCAATGACCAAATTTAAAAGTACTTGTGCTTTTTATTAAAAAAAAAATACAATCAGGTACTGTCCAAATGTGTTTTGGAAAGGAAGATCTCTTTAAAAATCCTTAGTTTACATCATCATTATTATTATATTAATAATATTAATCGTATCCTTAAAATTGAAACAGCAATTGTTTTTCTGAATGTAAAAAAAAACAAAAGGGACGGCTTCAAGACACACACTGAATCACTGCTAACAAAAATAACGACAATTAATTTTACAGCTTTGTGTAAAATACAGCTGGTTCTAAAACAAACTGCGACTGTACAACCTACCCCGCTCCCACCCCCAGAGCCACCCAAGAGAAGGGAACGCATTGTTATGCTGTCACTGGAAGACTTTTGCTGAATGAAACAATAGAATGGAAACCTGCTGGACACTGTGGTCTTTGGTGTGAAGGAAGTCATCTCGGAGTGGCTGAGGCCAGCACTGCTGCCGCCGGCCCTGACAATCCACAGTTGACTCTAGCTCCTGCCAGACGCCCAGGCGTGGCTGAATGGTCAGACTGCTCGCATTGCTGCTTTGGTAAAATTATCTCCATTCTCTGGGCCCGCCCCTTCTCCCCCAAAGTGTCCCTGGAACTTATGCCCGTTTGCGCCTGCCTTCGAGGTTTCGAAGTGGCTGGGTCTCAGCTTCATCTCGGCAAACTGGATCGAATGCTCGTGGCCCTTCCAGTGGAACCAGTTGACACCCTGTGCAAAAGAGAAGACCTTCAGATTGGTTTCCATCAAGCAAGGTGCTGACCACTGCTATTTGGTTGGCGGAACAAAATAAGCCCTGTTTCAAACATATGGATACCCCGTTTCAAACATACGAGGGGATGGAGTGGGGGATGAACTGGGAGATTGTCATAGATACACTATTTACATCATGTACAAAATAGATAACTGTTTATCTGAGAACCTACTATATAGCACAGGGAACTCTACTCAATGCTCTGCAGTTAGCTAAATGGGAAGGAAATCCAAAAAAGAGTGGATATGTGTATAACTAGGGGCTCCCCTGGTGGTTCAATGGTAAAGAATCCACCTGCCAGTGCAGGAGATATGGGTTCGATCCCTGGGTTGGGAAGATCCCCTGGAGTAGAAAGTGGCAACCCACTCCAGCCTTCTTGCCAAGGAAATGCTATGGACAGAGGAGCCTGGTGGGCTGCAGTCTGTGGGGCTGTAAAGAGTTGGACGTGACTTAGCTATTGAACAACAACCACCCCCTAGGCTGCAGGCTGGGTAAGGCCTAGCCCAAGGATCAGTCTGGGGGGCTCGGTGTGAATCCTGTCCCCTCCTCCACAGTGCAGCCATGGCTGCTGAGAAGGGATCATCATGGTAAGTAGCTGGACCCACTTGCCTTTATCCACTTTTCAGGCACCAGCTAATGTAGGCAGGGCTCAGTGTGAGAAAATGGTCGGATTTAGTTTTGTTCACCCATTTCCACAGGAACTGTAAAAAATCTGTTCCTATGAGTGCAGAAATTATGTCATAGCATCTTGTGTGGTACAGGGAAGTTTGGGGGCTAGAAGATTTCGTTCTTTGCTGCACAGTCTTAGGAAGTCACCTTTTCCTTGACCTTTGTCGTAGGATGCATTAGAGGACAGAACTTAAACTCTGTGGTCTGTCTTCTGAGATGATCTTGGGGCTCTGAGCCTATATCACCCCTGTTTCACCCAGACAGCCTCCATTTTCATCTCTTTCCTTGTGGGGCTCAGACACAGACAATCCAAGGAAAGCTTTCTATGCTCGACATCCTCTCGACCGGTGGTTCTCCTTGGGATCTTCCTAAGTTAAGTCACACAGTCTCTATGGTTTTACCTGGCCCCTGGTGCCAAGGAGTTCTCCCTGCTGTGAAAGCACCTGTAGTCTTGTCCCCAGGGCCCCTGCCTCCCTGGGTCAGCCCTGCCTGGGGCCCCGTGGTGCTCACCTGACTGTGGCTGTCATCCCCATATCTCCCCATCAGGTTGACACGGTGGCAGTTCTTGTACCAGAAGGCTCCCTTGTAGGACAAGGCACAGTTGGTGATGGCCGAGTCTGTGTCCTTGTCAAAGGTAGAGAAGGATCTGCCATTGTGGTAGGCCATGGAGTCACCTGGGAGAGAAGGTACAGACTGAGCGCTGGAGCTCCTTATGGACGACCGTGGGGCCGGGCGTGGACTGGCTTTGAATGATGGACCCAGAATTAGGACCCAAAGCGAGATGGTAGAAAGAGGGCTGCAGGTGGCTTTGGAGGGTCGCACCCCAAGCTCCTCTCTCTCAGTCCCTAGCTGTGACCTTGCACAGGTCAAGCCTATTGGTGAACGTCAGTTTTTCCACCTGTCGAATGGAACTAGCACATTGATTCGATTCACATCAGGGGGCTGTTGGAACAATGGATATGAAGGCGTCTGCTGAACAGGTTGCATGGTGTGCAGACAGTTGTGATTGTTGCTATTTTCATGATTGTTTTTGCATTCACTTGACATACAGCAACTCAGAGAGAAGATGAGAAATCTATAGGGACCAAGACAGGAACAGCGACAGCCCAACCCCCACAGCCATAAAGGCCTACCTAGAGGAGCTGTGTACGTGACTCCCAGGAGCAAAGCTGCTACATGAGACAAAGCACGACGACCTAATACGTGATATCCAGCATGAAGACCTAATATGTGATACCCAGGCAGAAGACTGGAGACCTGACAACCGGCAGTTTACCCATACCTCTTGTGAATAAAGGAATTTTTCCCCAGTGCGAAAGCGCAGTCTGTCCCACCGAGAGACTGTTTTGCTCCTCATTGCTCCATTAAAAGCAACCTGCTTCTGTCGATGGTCGGTTTTCCTCCCTTTTTTTTCTGCTTCAAACCCAGAACCACTTCTCTACCCTCCCGGTCCTTTCAAAATCTATATTTAATAATGATGTGCTTCCCTCCGCCAACCACCAGATGCAAGTATTTAGAGCCATATTTTATGTTTTTTTTCATTGTCCATTCACTTATTCATTAACTCACACTCATTTGCTCATACAGTAAGAATCCTTTGGACAGCAAGGAGATCAAACCAGTCAGTCCTAAAGGAAAATGACCCTGAATATTTATTGGAAGGATTGATGCTGAACCTGAAGCTCCAATACTTTGGCCATAGATGCAAAGAGACAACTCATTGGAAAAGACCCTGATGCTGGGAAGAACTGAAGGCTGGAGGAGAAGGGGAGGACAGAGGATGTGATGGTTGGATGGTGTCATCAACTCAATGGACATGCGTCTGAGCAAACTCAAGGAGATGGTGATGGACAGAGAGGCCTGGTGTGCTGCAGCCCATGGAGTTGCAAAGAGCTGGACACGACTTAGCGGCTGTGTGACAACAGCAAAGTATGAATTCAGTTTTCCACTCTGTCATGCCAGTTTTCCAGAGCTATCCTGAGCCCGTCTATCCTGAGTCTCAGCCTACAAAGCCTTACTTATAATCAAACCTTTCAGATTTTATATGTTACCTAGTAATTGGTATATCATACAGTTATTTTTCAAAGTGTTTAAGGGACCAGTTTCCCTTGATTCTTAAGACAGAAAGCACATTTATATATAGGACTATATGGGCTTCTAGTTGGTAATTTAATATATTGAATTTTAGGAGCATTTAAGTGACATTTCTTTCTGTGTTCCCTCACTTCCAACCCTGGCCAATGCTGTAAAGAAAAGTTTCAGGACATCAAGGCATTCTATCCTGATAGTTTGGAGCAAGTTATCATAGAGACTTGAATGCTTTGTTAACAGATAAAGCTACTGAGAGTATGAGGCTGGCAGCCAGCTCATTGATGGATCTGATGAAACAAGACGCTCTCCTGGGGAGGGGCTGGCCACCACTCGTACCCACAGGAAGAGGTGGCTCCAAGGGTGAGCTTCTGAAAAAAACAAGTGAAAGTGAAGTCGCTCAGTCGTGTCTCACTCTTTCTGACCCACAGGTGAGCCGTGGAATTCTCCAGGCAAGACCACTGGAATGGGGAGCCTTTCCCTTCTCCAGGGGATCTCCTAAGACGCAGAAAATGGCTCATTTTCTGTTGAAAGTACAGAGATGGGTGCAGGCCACATTCCTGCTGCTTGCTCGCTCAAGGTGCCTTTGCTTGCCCTGTAACAAGATCCTCCTTGCCTGAAGCCATCTCCAAAGAGCTATTTATTGCCAGGTAATAAAGTGTCAGAATTCCTTGGTGAGAAAAAGGGACCTGCTTTTTTTGGAAGGATTGATGCTGAGCTCCTTTTGGAGTCCTTGGCAAAGAGGCGGGAAAAACAGAGGATGTGATGGTTGGATGGTGTCATCAACTCAATGGACATGCGTCTGAGCAAACTCAAGGAGATGGTGATGGACAGAGAGGCCTGGTGTGCTGCAGCCCATGGAGTTGCAAAGAGCTGGACACGACTTAGCGGCTGTGTGACAACAGCAAAGTATGAATTCAGTTTTCCACTCTGTCATGCCAGTTTTCCAGAGCTATCCTGAGCCCGTCTATCCTGAGTCTCAGCCTACAAAGCCTTACTTATAATCAAACCTTTCAGATTTTATATGTTACCTAGTAATTGGTATATCATACAGTTATTTTTCAAAGTGTTTAAGGGACCAGTTTCCTTGATTCTTAAGACAGAAAGCACATTTATATATAGGACTATATGGGCTTCTAGTTGGTAATTTAATATATTGAATTTTAGGAGCATTTAAGTGACATTTCTTTCTGTGTTCCCTCACTTCCAACCCTGGCCAATGCTGTAAAGAAAAGTTTCAGGACATCAAGGCATTCTATCCTGATAGTTTGGAGCAAGTTATCATAGAGACTTGAATGCTTTGTTAACAGATAAAGCTACTGAGAGTATGAGGCTGGCAGCCAGCTCATTGATGGATCTGATGAAACAAGACGCTCTCCTGGGGAGGGGCTGGCCACCACTCGTACCCACAGGAAGAGGTGGCTCCAAGGGTGAGCTTCTGAAAAAAACAAGTGAAAGTGAAGTCGCTCAGTCGTGTCTCACTCTTTCTGACCCACAGGTGAGCCGTGGAATTCTCCAGGCAAGACCACTGGAATGGGGAGCCTTTCCCTTCTCCAGGGGATCTCCTAAGACGCAGAAAATGGCTCATTTTCTGTTGAAAGTACAGAGATGGGTGCAGGCCACATTCCTGCTGCTTGCTCGCTCAAGGTGCCTTTGCTTGCCCTGTAACAAGATCCTCCTTGCCTGAAGCCATCTCAACAAAAGAGCTATTTATTGCCAGGTAATAAAGTGTCAGAATTCCTTGAGAGATCCAAGAATGACAACAATGTGTGCGCCAGGGGCTCTCTCTTCAGACAGATTTCTAAAGAACTCTGTCTCTTTAGGTTGAGTCTGGCGGCTTCCAGTGCAGACTTTTCCCAGTATGGAAGTGTTCTTTCAGAACTGAGAGGTTGGGCATGAGCTATAGCATCTGTCTCCTCTGTTCTCATAAATGTAAGGGAAAGCCACCCCAAAGAGGGCCGGGGGCTGGCACAGCGTGGTCACGCTTTTCCACCTGATGCCCCTGGTTACCCAAAACACCCATCAGCAGCCAAGCTTGTACCCTGGGCCCACTGTCTTCAAGCTGTGACATCTTGGGCAAATCATCAAACTTCTCTGAGCCTCAGCGTCCTCATCTTTACAATAGCACTATCTCCTGGAGATATCTACCTATCTATATATAGTATGACATGGGGCTTCCCTGGTGACTCTGACGGTAAAAAATCTGCCTGCAATGTGGGAGACCTGGGTTCGATCCCTGGGTCAGGAAGATCCTTTGGAGAAGGAAATGGCAACCCACTCCAGTACTCTTGACTGGAGATCCATGGACAGAGGAGTCTGGCAGGCTATAGTCCATAGGGTCAAAGAGAGTCGCACACGATGAGACACTAACACCTTCCCTATCCCAGTGCATATGAAATATCTGCAAAAGAGGCTGCTATCTCACGGGACCTGGCTACAGAAGATGTCCTTCTTTGTTTTTCCTGTAATGTGGTGCCAGAAAATCACACAAAGGCCATTTCAAGTCAAAGAAATCGTCAAAACTCGAACCGGGTGATGTATTAGTCAAAGAGGGAAGGACTGCTGGAGAGGTGGTGTGCTGTCAGGTCATGGGGATGCTGGCTGAAGCTGGGGGGCCACATGGCAGGAGGGTCTTAGAAAAGGCTCATCCAGGTGGGTGATAGAGTCGGCTGTCTGTTACTCAAAGGGCAGGCCGCGGACCAGCGACGCCAACAGTGGCATCAGGGGGGCTCTTATCGGAAATGCGGCATCTCGATTTCACCCCACGCACCCTGAGCCAGCGCACTCATAGGCTCCCCTAGGGGTCAAATATGTGCAATAATGTAAGAGACACAGAAGGAAATGAATATCAAGGCTCCCAAGACACTGCTTGCCTCTCTGTCTAAAACTGATAGCTAAACACAGAAAAAAAAAAAAAAAGACATTTTTTGAGTGACAGTAGGTAGGTAAAAATCCATCCTGATTCCCAACCTACCCTATGTTTTCGTGACTGAATATCCATCTAACCTTGTTAAGTTGTAGTTCTGCCAGATTAGCACCCACTAGGGATTCAACAGTTTGTGGGTAAGTGGATGGACCAATGAAGGAAAGACTGACCCGTGGGGGTACTAGCCGAGACCCCGAGAAGTGTTTGTGGTTCCGTGGGCTCCAGGGGTGGTGGTACCTACCTGCTGTGCCACTGTACCCCTCCACTTTCAGCCGGTAGCGCGTCCGGGCGTCTCCCACGCTGAACTTGTCATAGACGGCGTAGGCTGTCTGCCCGTGGTCCCGCAGGTCCACCCGGAGCTCGTACTGCCCTTGGGCTGTGATTCTGCTCAGGGTGTCCAGCCCTGTGGATGACAGATGAGGGTTACTGATGAACCATAGTGACTGAGACCGGCACTCTCCCTCACCTCCCGAGAGAAGCAGCTGTGTGTGCGCTAAAGAGCTTTGTATTATGCAGACCTGGGCTTGCAGCCTGGCCGGCTCTTTGCTGCTGCAATACCAGCCAAGATAGGTGCAGCTTCTGAGCCTCAGCTAAAACTGGATTGACCTCTTCGGCCTGTCCGTCTCCTAATGTATTATGAAGATCAAAGGCAATAAGATGGAGAGTGCACCTTTTCAACTCAAACGCCCCTTGCATGTGAAAGGCAATGGACGGCGGGGACATACATTCCCTGGCTTGGGGGCTGGAGTGTAGCACAGGGCCCTGAGCTGCAGGGGTAGATGGATGACGGCGTTGTAGTGCTGGTTGGCACATTCCGAGTGCAGCTCAAGTCTTTACTGGCAGATCCTATGGTCAACAGCTTAACCTCTTTGGGGCTGTATTCCCAGGGGCAGGATGAGAATTTGGTACCTTGTGGGAGTTCTAGGAGGCTTGGAGGTTGTGACTATAAGGGATCCCATCAACATAGGACAGAAACAGTGAAGGACATCTGTGAGGATAATGTTCTAGGTGGCCCAGAGGTTGCCTGAAGGCTAGGCTTATTCTTAGGGCCTGTCTGTTGGGCTCCTTCGATCAGATTTTTATCATTAATGACCCAGAAGATTGAAAGTCTTTTTCCTTGAGAATCTGATATTCTGTGTTGACCACCGGAGGGATCATTTCCTCCTGATCTTTCTCCTACATTTTGCTGTGGGTTAGGACAGATAACAGGGAGGACAGAAATGGGTGTGGGTTTGAGACATGAACACGCAGGCTATATTACCTAGCCAGAACTCTTCTTTTAGGTCCCCAAATCCAGCAGCATAGGCCTTCCAGTTTCTATAGAAGTCCTCGCGTCCATTTTTGCGTCTTAGAAACACCTATAAACACAGTCAGTGAATCTGGGTGACCGAAGGGAATTTCTGAGAGGAAGAAACACCCACCATGGGAAAGGCACCTGTCCCCACCTCGGTCCTCACTAATCTGCCATGCAGCTCAGTGCACATCCCCTCCCCTCTCCGAGCCTCAGTGTTCTCCCCCCGAGAAATAGAGATGACTAAGCCTGACACCCAACTCTGGGTGCCTGTGATGTGTCCATGCAGGCTGTACATGTGGGGACAAGGGGTATATGGGAACTCTGAACTCCCTGCCTAATTCTGCTGCCAACATAAAACTGCTCTAAAAAAATAAATGTTATTAATTAAAATATTCATTGGATGAACTGATGCTGAAGCTGAAGCTCTCATACTTTGGCCACTTGATCTGAAGAGCTGATTGATTGGAAAAGACCCTGATGGTAAGAAAGACTGAAAGCAAGAGGAGGAGGTAGTGACAGAGGATGAGATGGGCGGGTGGCATCATCGATTCAATGGACTTGAGTGTGAACAAACTCTGGGAGATGGTGAAGGACAGGGAAGCCTGGCGTGCTGCCGTCCATGGGGTCACAAAGAGTCAGACACGACTGAACAACAACAATAATTTAAAAAATACTACCTAGCTCACATGGCAATGGGACTGAAAGCATTCATGTAAAACTCTTAGAATAGTGCCTGGGGGATGACTGGTGTTCATCAGTAAACTTACTGGGCTCAAGGATCACTGTCATTTGTAGATCACAGAGCTGTCTGAGGATCAAATGAGATAAATGATGAGAACATGGGGAACTGCTTTTTATCCTCAGCTTCTTTCCCATTACTTTAAGAGAGAATGCTCGAGTGTCTCCATGTGACAGGCACTGCCTTGCAAACCCTAATGCACATTAGGGTCAGAGGGCACGGAGGGAACCTCTGCCTCTCCTCTGCCCCCTCCCTCTTGCCTGAGAGGCCTGGAGTCTGTCTCCAAGATACTCACGATCCATCCACCCCCATCAGAGGTCATGTCACAGAAGACTTCCTGCTTCTGGGTCTTGTTGTTATTCAGATAAATGGTGTAGACGCCAGAGGTCATGTCTCCGTTTAGCATCGCCTGGGAGCAGTCCCTGGGGAATCGGTACAGGACTCCAACTGCAGGATAGGAAGGAAAGTGACTCTCAGTAGGAGACGGCGGCAGGAGCTTTCCAGTCACAGGTCAAGTGCTTGCTGGCTAGGCGCCTGTGGACAAGCAGCTCTGAGGCTCTGTTTTCTCATGTGCAAGGGGAGGATTAAAGCTATTTTGTGGGAGTGTGGTGAGCCTTAGAGGTGATGGATAAAAGGGACCCATTTCAGTCTTTTATGGTGATGGAAGCCACTAGGGCTGAGCCGCTTAAGGGCTGCGTGCCAGGTTGACTGTGACCCATCTGGAGCAGCCAGGTAGCCCTAATGGTAAGAAAAAAAAATCTGAAAGCTGAAGCTAGCTCATACTTTGGCCACTTGATCTGAAGAGCTGATTGATTGGAAAAGACCCTGATGGTAAGAAAGACTGAAAGCAAGAGGAGGAGGTAGTGACAGAGGATGAGATGGGCGGGTGGCATCATCGATTCAATGGACTTGAGTGTGAACAAACTCTGGGAGATGGTGAAGGACAGGGAAGCCTGGCGTGCTGCCGTCCATGGGGTCACAAAGAGTCAGACACGACTGAACAACAACAATAATTTAAAAAATACTACCTAGCTCACATGGCAATGGGACTGAAAGCATTCATGTAAAACTCTTAGAATAGTGCCTGGGGGATGACTGGTGTTCATCAGTAAACTTACTGGGCTCAAGGATCACTGTCATTTGTAGATCACAGAGCTGTCTGAGGATCAAATGAGATAAATGATGAGAACATGGGGAACTGCTTTTTATCCTCAGCTTCTTTCCCATTACTTTAAGAGAGAATGCTCGAGTGTCTCCATGTGACAGGCACTGCCTTGCAAACCCTAATGCACATTAGGGTCAGAGGGCACGGAGGGAACCTCTGCCTCTCCTCTGCCCCCTCCCTCTTGCCTGAGAGGCCTGGAGTCTGTCTCCAAGATACTCACGATCCATCCACCCCCATCAGAGGTCATGTCACAGAAGACTTCCTGCTTCTGGGTCTTGTTGTTATTCAGATAAATGGTGTAGACGCCAGAGGTCATGTCTCCGTTTAGCATCGCCTGGGAGCAGTCCCTGGGGAATCGGTACAGGACTCCAACTGCAGGATAGGAAGGAAAGTGACTCTCAGTAGGAGACGGCGGCAGGAGCTTTCCAGTCACAGGTCAAGTGCTTGCTGGCTAGGCGCCTGTGGACAAGCAGCTCTGAGGCTCTGTTTTCTCATGTGCAAGGGGAGGATTAAAGCTATTTTGTGGGAGTGTGGTGAGCCTTAGAGGTGATGGATAAAAGGGACCCATTTCAGTCTTTTATGGTGATGGAAGCCACTAGGGCTGAGCCGCTTAAGGGCTGCGTGCCAGGTTGACTGTGACCCATCTGGAGCAGCCAGGTAGCACCTGATGAACAGCCAGGGGCTGTCCAGGTGGGCTGGGTCTCTAGCACCCAGGGGATGGCTCTCTGTGGGTCAGAACATGGTAGGCTGCACGCATCTCAGGCTCTTCAGAGGAGGGATGGCTCTTCTGAAACTGAAGACAAGGAAGGGTCCTGAACTTGCCATGTCCTTGCCTTCTGACACTGGAGAAGTCACGGAACCGCTCTGAGCCTGGGGATCTTAGTGGGCTGACATAGGCCTATGCCTGGGAGAATCTGTATGTATGATCATGTGGTGCCAAGAATTAAACACTTGATAGAAATGGACAGGCTTGGGGCTATGCTGAGCAGGCTCCGCTTGAGAAGGGATGGTCTGAGCAGTCCTTTTTTTCTGATCTGATCCTCGCTGCTCATTACCTTCACCCGAGGCCATCTCATTAGCTGTTTTCTTGTCTGTTTCACAGCCTGGTCTGAGAGCGTCTCAGGGCACATTTGTATGTTTAGTGCTCCTAGCATCTAGCATGAGATCTAAAAGAGAGGTGCTTTGGCATCTCCCCCTCTTTCAGCAGCGGTGTGTGGAGTGCCATGTGCAGGGCGGGAGGCAGCGCTGGGACACAGTCCTCATGCCCAGGTTCAGGGCTCCCCAAAGGCCCCCTCCTCCCTTCCTCTTCTCCATTAATAGAATCTTTCGCACGTTTGCCGTCTGCAGAGAACATCCCGCGGCTGTGTGTGGGGTTGGGTTCTTGCTCTTGGAACACCTGAGCCCAGATCAGACTCTAACTCATGATACGCCCCTGAGCAGCCATTGAGTCTCTGGGGACTTCTGTTTCCCCACCAGAAAACTGGGCATGGATAATCCTGGCCCACATTCCAGCTTCGTGGGAGATCTGCTTATAATTTCAGACTATGAACAAGCTTTGTAAATGCCTCCATGATGAAGGAGAACACTGAATGTATAATGAGCTCTGATCATGACTATCCTCTGGGCTAGGAGTTCAAATATAATACAAAGATTTTCACATGGTCCTTATGAAGAAGGGATTATTATTAATCCCATTATATGGATGAAGACACTGAGGCTTGTCGAATGATAGTAACTTTCCTCCGTCACATAGAGTGAAAGGTGGAGACAGGGTGTGAATCCATCTATTCCCACAGCTGACCCTCCTCTCCCAATGCGAGGCCTGTAACCTCCTGCCTCCACATTTCTCTGGCTTTTCAGATCACTGCAGGGAATTGATTCTTATCAGAAATGTGAGGGAAGCAGTTAAAGTGGCAAAGAGCAGGAATGGAGGGATGGTTCAGTCTCACACAATGTGATCTTAAGGCCCAACTGCCCCCCGAGTTCCTTACTTGTGGTGAAGATGGTGTTGACTATCTTGCTCCTCAGGGGCCCATTCATTGCCTGGATCCTGGCCGTGTAGTGGGTGGATGGGCTCAGATCGGTCAGGCTGTAAGAGGTGGTGTCTGGATCCACAACAACTTCCTAAGGGCAGAAGAAAGATACAATAGCTTTTGGCCACAGAAATCTGCAGGGTATAGACGATGCATTCATTCATTCACCCAACCATTCATTTCTTCATTCTGCAAGAATCCACGGAGCTCCGCCCTGCGCCAGGCTCCCGCTCATGTCAGGGATGCAGATGGGAGGAAGTGCGGCATGAACAAAGCTGCTGGGGCTGGAAGGTGAAGTGTAAATTCAAGTAACAGGAGAAGGCAATGAGCTGCCTCACTACACTTCAGTGAGCAGAGCAGTGGAAGAGGGGGGGCAGAGACCAGATTATAAAAGGTCTTCAATGCCAACCTATGGAATTCGAAGTTTATCATGACAAGGAATGGAGGTTCTTCAAAGTTTTTGCAAAAAAGAAACTTAGGAAGATAAATCACCTCTTTAAGACTGATATGCAGCCATATGGGGCTTCTGCCAGAAAACTGGGCATGGATAATCCTGGCCCACATTCCAGCTTCGTGGAGATCTGCTTATAATTTCAGACTATGAACAAGCTTTGTAAATGCCTCCATGATGAAGGAGAACACTGAATGTATAATGAGCTCTGATCATGACTATCCTCTGGGCTAGGAGTTCAAATATAATACAAAGATTTTCACATGGTCCTTATGAAGAAGGGATTATTATTAATCCCATTATATGGATGAAGACACTGAGGCTTGTCGAATGATAGTAACTTTCCTCCGTCACATAGAGTGAAAGGTGGAGACAGGGTGTGAATCCATCTATTCCCACAGCTGACCCTCCTCTCCCAATGCGAGGCCTGTAACCTCCTGCCTCCACATTTCTCTGGCTTTTCAGATCACTGCAGGGAATTGATTCTTATCAGAAATGTGAGGGAAGCAGTTAAAGTGGCAAAGAGCAGGAATGGAGGGATGGTTCAGTCTCACACAATGTGATCTTAAGGCCCAACTGCCCCCCGAGTTCCTTACTTGTGGTGAAGATGGTGTTGACTATCTTGCTCCTCAGGGGCCCATTCATTGCCTGGATCCTGGCCGTGTAGTGGGTGGATGGGCTCAGATCGGTCAGGCTGTAAGAGGTGGTGTCTGGATCCACAACAACTTCCTAAGGGCAGAAGAAAGATACAATAGCTTTTGGCCACAGAAATCTGCAGGGTATAGACGATGCATTCATTCATTCACCCAACCATTCATTTCTTCATTCTGCAAGAATCCACGGAGCTCCGCCCTGCGCCAGGCTCCGCGCTCATGTCAGGGATGCAGATGGGAGGAAGTGCGGCATGAACAAAGCTGCTGGGGCTGGAAGGTGAAGTGTAAATTCAAGTAACAGGAGAAGGCAATGAGCTGCCTCACTACACTTCAGTGAGCAGAGCAGTGGAAGAGGGGGGGCAGAGACCAGATTATAAAAGGTCTTCAATGCCAACCTATGGAATTCGAAGTTTATCATGACAAGGAATGGAGGTTCTTCAAAGTTTTTTTTGCAAAAGTGAATACCATGATCTCAGCTTAATCTGGTAGGAAGATAAATCACACAAAGGGCAAAGGTTTAGACTTTAAGACCAGTTAAGTCAGTTACCCTATTAAGGGTATGACTCTTTTTCCCAGCCCTCTGGGAAGCTTTAAAATAAAATGATGCCTGGGCTCCATCCTAACGTGACTGGATAAGAGCGAGAAGCGGAGCCTGACCAGGATCTTCAGGCGATTCTGGTTAAAAGTAAGTGAGGCTCTCTCGCATCAGGAGGTGGTGAGGACTGCTCAGGAGGCACTGCATGGTCAGCGCGCGCTGACCCAGAGCAGGGATACCCAGGAGAGGCAGAGCTCACCACCGCTGTGGGCCCATTCTAACTACACTCGCTGTTTGTGACTTGTCACTGTGCCGCTGTCCAGAGGAGGGAACCGGTTTCAATTCTGCAGGAGATCCTCTTTCATCTTCTTCCTTTTTACCTCCCGGTGCCTGTGAAGTCACCTTTTAGCACACAACCCTGGTGCCAGGGACTGGAATCAACCTGCATTCCTAGCAAACCAAACACAGCCATGCTCTCTACCACCTGCAAACCCACAGCTGTCTGGGTTTAGGCAGCAGTAAGTCAGTGTGGTGGTCCCCTGGAAGGTTTGTTGGCGTCCTCACTACTGGAAAGGTGATGTTATCCTGATTTTTCCAGTGTGGGAGTGGGAGGGTGGGTGTGGAGGGGTGAGTCGTTTCAGAGAAGCTGAGACACTGGCACGCACTCCATAATTTGTCAGTGTGGGGAAAGTTCACTTCTTCATTCTGCAAGAATCCACGGAGCTCCGCCCTGCGCCAGGCTCCGCTCATGTCAGGGATGCAGATGGGAGGAAGTGCGGCATGAACAAAGCTGCTGGGGCTGGAAGGTGAAGTGTAAATTCAAGTAACAGGAGAAGGCAATGAGCTGCCTCACTACACTTCAGTGAGCAGAGCAGTGGAAGAGGGGGGGCAGAGACCAGATTATAAAAGGTCTTCAATGCCAACCTATGGAATTCGAAGTTTATCATGACAAGGAATGGAGGTTCTTCAAAGTTTTTTTTGCAAAAGTGAATACCATGATCTCAGCTTAATCTGGTAGGAAGATAAATCACACAAAGGGCAAAGGTTTAGACTTTAAGACCAGTTAAGTCAGTTACCCTATTAAGGGTATGACTCTTTTTCCCAGCCCTCTGGGAAGCTTTAAAATAAAATGATGCCTGGGCTCCATCCTAACGTGACTGGATAAGAGCGAGAAGCGGAGCCTGACCAGGATCTTCAGGCGATTCTGGTTAAAAGTAAGTGAGGCTCTCTCGCATCAGGAGGTGGTGAGGACTGCTCAGGAGGCACTGCATGGTCAGCGCGCGCTGACCCAGAGCAGGGATACCCAGGAGAGGCAGAGCTCACCACCGCTGTGGGCCCATTCTAACTACACTCGCTGTTTGTGACTTGTCACTGTGCCGCTGTCCAGAGGAGGGAACCGGTTTCAATTCTGCAGGAGATCCTCTTTCATCTTCTTCCTTTTTACCTCCCGGTGCCTGTGAAGTCACCTTTTAGCACACAACCCTGGTGCCAGGGACTGGAATCAACCTGCATTCCTAGCAAACCAAACACAGCCATGCTCTCTACCACCTGCAAACCCACAGCTGTCTGGGTTTAGGCAGCAGTAAGTCAGTGTGGTGGTCCCCTGGAAGGTTTGTTGGCGTCCTCACTACTGGAAAGGTGATGTTATCCTGATTTTTCCAGTGTGGGAGTGGGAGGGTGGGTGTGGAGGGGTGAGTCGTTTCAGAGAAGCTGAGACACTGGCACGCACTCCATAATTTGTCAGTGATGGAGGGAGGACTTACACGTATCTCCTAACTTCCTGTTCGGGACTCTTTCCTCCTCTACACATTAACCTCTTAAGGGAAACAGATAAAGCTGGGGATTGGGCATGCAGAGGAGCAGAGCCAGCTGACAGCCCATTCGATGCCAGTGACCCAGTGACCTTTGTGTGGCCCCCAGGTCTGGTCCTTGCGGAAGGATCAGGTACAAAGCTGGCTTCCTTGAATTACTCAGGGATAAAATTACCTATCAGCTTTCTAGGCTGTTGTGCAAAATGGATTTCTAAGCAATTAGTGTAGATCAAAATGAGACTCATGCCTCAAGTAAACAGTGAATCCTAGGATGCCTGACCAGGAAGGGCCCTCATAGACTGGGGAGTCCAATGCTCTCATTTTACAGATGTGAACATTGACACTTGGAGATGGCGAGGGACTTGTCTCTGCTCACACAGTGAACACAGTGAGTTAGTTCATTGTTATTCTAAGAAGAGCTGTGATGATACCTAGAGATGTGTATCCACTTCTGTTTAAACATGGCATATTGAAGAAATCAGTTTATTTCTAATTGCTTTTGATACTCACTAAAATGAGAGTAAAATGTTAGTCGCTCAGTCATGTCGACTCTTTGCAACCCATGGACTGAAGCCCTCCAGGCTCCTCTGTCCGTGGAATTCTCCAGCCAACAAAATTGGAAGGAGTTCCCATGCCCTCCTTCAGTGGATCTTCCCAACCCAGGGAGTGAACCCAGATCCCCCACTTTCTTTCATCTTCTTCCTTTTTACCTCCCGGTGCCTGTGAAGTCACCTTTAGCACACAACCCTGGTGCCAGGGACTGAATCAACCTGCATTCCTAGCAAACCAAACACAGCCATGCTCTCTACCACCTGCAAACCCACAGCTGTCTGGGTTTAGGCAGCAGTAAGTCAGTGTGGTGGTCCCCTGGAAGGTTTGTTGGCGTCCTCACTACTGGAAAGGTGATGTTATCCTGATTTTTCCAGTGTGGGAGTGGGAGGGTGGGTGTGGAGGGGTGAGTCGTTTCAGAGAAGCTGAGACACTGGCACGCACTCCATAATTTGTCAGTGATGGAGGGAGGACTTACACGTATCTCCTAACTTCCTGTTCGGGACTCTTTCCTCCTCTACACATTAACCTCTTAAGGGAAACAGATAAAGCTGGGGATTGGGCATGCAGAGGAGCAGAGCCAGCTGACAGCCCATTCGATGCCAGTGACCCAGTGACCTTTGTGTGGCCCCCAGGTCTGGTCCTTGCGGAAGGATCAGGTACAAAGCTGGCTTCCTTGAATTACTCAGGGATAAAATTACCTATCAGCTTTCTAGGCTGTTGTGCAAAATGGATTTCTAAGCAATTAGTGTAGATCAAAATGAGACTCATGCCTCAAGTAAACAGTGAATCCTAGGATGCCTGACCAGGAAGGGCCCTCATAGACTGGGGAGTCCAATGCTCTCATTTTACAGATGTGAACATTGACACTTGGAGATGGCGAGGGACTTGTCTCTGCTCACACAGTGAACACAGTGAGTTAGTTCATTGTTATTCTAAGAAGAGCTGTGATGATACCTAGAGATGTGTATCCACTTCTGTTTAAACATGGCATATTGAAGAAATCAGTTTATTTCTAATTGCTTTTGATACTCACTAAAATGAGAGTAAAATGTTAGTCGCTCAGTCATGTCGACTCTTTGCAACCCATGGACTGAAGCCCTCCAGGCTCCTCTGTCCGTGGAATTCTCCAGCCAAGAAAACTGGAATGAGTTCCCATGCCCTCCTTCAGTGGATCTTCCCAACCCAGGGAGTGAACCCAGATCTCCCACTTTCTTTCACTTTCTAAAGTTATTTCAAATTAAAAAGTAGAAGAAAAAAAAATTCATGGGTAGAGAATATAAATAAAAACTGTTGTAAACAGTTGATGTCTTAAGCACATGGTGGTATATATGTATATCATTATATAATGGAAGGATGCCATCTGTGAGATAATATATCTGGCGAAGATGCAGAAGAAGCTTTTGGCCTTCGTTCAATAAAACATTAAAGGACCAAGAAGCCAGCTTCTAAAATGTCCTAAAGTCTTGTGAACCATAGCTCTTGACCTTGGCTGGCTATCACAATTGAAGTCTGCTTAAAACAAGACAAGGAGGCTGGAATCTATGATTCAGAGGATCTGGCATGGTGCTCCAGTCCCTCCTAATTTCTTTCCAGCTCCCCAGTCACACTGGAGTAGGAGAAACAGACTCCAGATAATTCTTCCTGACTCTGAGGCTCATGTAACTCTTTCCTCCAGCCACAGGGAGCTGTTTATATACTTCAAGGTACCTTGGTTGTGCCATCCACGGATTCATACACCACGAGGTAACCAGTGACAGATGCCTGCGGAGGTCTCCAGGTGAGGAGGGCAGTTTCCGACTGAACCTCCGTAGCAGTAAAGTCTCTTGGAGAATCCAAATCTGGAGAAGACAAGACGTTTGATATCAAATAAATCAGCAGGTGTAGGATGAAGCCCTTGGCTGGGAATCTGGAGGCCTGAGTTCAAGTCCTATCCCCAGCATTAACCTGTATGACCTTGGGTAAAACCTTCCCCATCTGTAAATGAAGAGGTTGAGCCAGGTGACCTCTAAAGACGTATATTCTCTGTGGTTTAGCTCATCTCCAGGGCCACGCTTTCCAGAGCTCAATAAGATCTCGACTGGCTTTAGTTGAACCGGAGGCAAAAGACATGGCCAGGAACATAATTAGAACTTCTCTTCTAATTTCTAAAGGAGGACAGATGAATGCTGGGCTGGGGCTCCCCCCCCTGTTTCCAGCCCTCCAGGCTCCTCTGTCCGTGGAATTCTCCAGCCAAGAAAACTGGAATGAGTTCCCATGCCCTCCTTCAGTGGATCTTCCCAACCCAGGGAGTGAACCCAGATCTCCCACTTTCTTTCACTTTCTAAAGTTATTTCAAATTAAAAAGTAGAAGAAAAAAAAATTCATGGGTAGAGAATATAAATAAAAACTGTTGTAAACAGTTGATGTCTTAAGCACATGGTGGTATATATGTATATCATTATATAATGGAAGGATGCCATCTGTGAGATAATATATCTGGCGAAGATGCAGAAGAAGCTTTTGGCCTTCGTTCAATAAAACATTAAAGGACCAAGAAGCCAGCTTCTAAAATGTCCTAAAGTCTTGTGAACCATAGCTCTTGACCTTGGCTGGCTATCACAATTGAAGTCTGCTTAAAACAAGACAAGGAGGCTGGAATCTATGATTCAGAGGATCTGGCATGGTGCTCCAGTCCCTCCTAATTTCTTTCCAGCTCCCCAGTCACACTGGAGTAGGAGAAACAGACTCCAGATAATTCTTCCTGACTCTGAGGCTCATGTAACTCTTTCCTCCAGCCACAGGGAGCTGTTTATATACTTCAAGGTACCTTGGTTGTGCCATCCACGGATTCATACACCACGAGGTAACCAGTGACAGATGCCTGCGGAGGTCTCCAGGTGAGGAGGGCAGTTTCCGACTGAACCTCCGTAGCAGTAAAGTCTCTTGGAGAATCCAAATCTGGAGAAGACAAGACGTTTGATATCAAATAAATCAGCAGGTGTAGGATGAAGCCCTTGGCTGGGAATCTGGAGGCCTGAGTTCAAGTCCTATCCCCAGCATTAACCTGTATGACCTTGGGTAAAACCTTCCCCATCTGTAAATGAAGAGGTTGAGCCAGGTGACCTCTAAAGACGTATATTCTCTGTGGTTTAGCTCATCTCCAGGGCCACGCTTTCCAGAGCTCAATAAGATCTCGACTGGCTTTAGTTGAACCGGAGGCAAAAGACATGGCCAGGAACATAATTAGAACTTCTCTTCTAATTTCTAAAGGAGGACAGATGAATGCTGGGCTGGGGCTCACCCCTACTCAGAGGACACTGTTTCCAGCCCTCTGCCTGCTGCAGTCTATAAGAAGATCTCAATGTATATAAAACCCAGAGGACACCTAGGAAAACCCGCCTCTAAAATCTCTCTCTGAAAAAATATTTCCCTGCCTAGAACACGGATCATTAAATCCTGGGTTTATGGCCAGTGGGGACTGGTTTTCCACTTATAAAGCCCTCTTCTTAAAATCATTTCCTAGTCTGTGGGGAGAGCAAGGTCATTTCAGTTCAAAAGGAAACACTGTGTTTCTTAAGGTCTTGATTGAGTAGGCACTGGTGGATTGAGATGATGTCATCGCATTGCAGGGAGCTCACGAGAAATAAGAGATGGGGAGGGATCCTGTTAAAGACTGAGGCTGTGGGTGGGCTTTTCCCAGCTCTCGACGGCTTTGTACCTGTGGTGAACTTGGTGGTGATGGTGGAGCTCTTCTGGGGCCCTTTCTCAGCAAAGATCCTCAGCGTGTATTCCGTGGCAGGCTGGAGGTTGGTCAGCGCATACTCCACCATGTTCCCGGACACAGTGCGGGTAATTTCTGGCACTAAACAGGAAATAGACACATCATGGCGGTTACCACTCTCTGTCTGGGCTGTCAGTGGGCTTGGCCAAGAGTTCGCTCCCCTTCTAACCCAGAAACTTTCAGTGACCCTGCAGAAAAGCAGGTTGGATTTCTGAGAGGATGCATGTTCCTTTCTCTCTCTTGAGCACTCGCTTCATATACAAAGGATATATTCATATATAAAGAATTTATCATATGGAGACTAGATTTTTCCAGGCAGCAAAAACCAGAAGGCTTTTGCACGTGGTGTCTTTGGAACAGTGTTGCCGCTGAGGCACGGGCCCACCTAGAAGAGAGCTGCAAGTCCTATCTCCAGCATTAACCTGTATGACCTTGGGTAAAACCTTCCCCATCTGTAAATGAAGAGGTTGAGCCAGGTGACCTCTAAAGACGTATATTCTCTGTGGTTTAGCTCATCTCCAGGGCCACGCTTTCCAGAGCTCAATAAGATCTCGACTGGCTTTAGTTGAACCGGAGGCAAAAGACATGGCCAGGAACATAATTAGAACTTCTCTTCTAATTTCTAAAGGAGGACAGATGAATGCTGGGCTGGGGCTCACCCCTACTCAGAGGACACTGTTTCCAGCCCTCTGCCTGCTGCAGTCTATAAGAAGATCTCAATGTATATAAAACCCAGAGGACACCTAGGAAAACCCGCCTCTAAAATCTCTCTCTGAAAAAATATTTCCCTGCCTAGAACACGGATCATTAAATCCTGGGTTTATGGCCAGTGGGGACTGGTTTTCCACTTATAAAGCCCTCTTCTTAAAATCATTTCCTAGTCTGTGGGGAGAGCAAGGTCATTTCAGTTCAAAAGGAAACACTGTGTTTCTTAAGGTCTTGATTGAGTAGGCACTGGTGGATTGAGATGATGTCATCGCATTGCAGGGAGCTCACGAGAAATAAGAGATGGGGAGGGATCCTGTTAAAGACTGAGGCTGTGGGTGGGCTTTTCCCAGCTCTCGACGGCTTTGTACCTGTGGTGAACTTGGTGGTGATGGTGGAGCTCTTCTGGGGCCCTTTCTCAGCAAAGATCCTCAGCGTGTATTCCGTGGCAGGCTGGAGGTTGGTCAGCGCATACTCCACCATGTTCCCGGACACAGTGCGGGTAATTTCTGGCACTAAACAGGAAATAGACACATCATGGCGGTTACCACTCTCTGTCTGGGCTGTCAGTGGGCTTGGCCAAGAGTTCGCTCCCCTTCTAACCCAGAAACTTTCAGTGACCCTGCAGAAAAGCAGGTTGGATTTCTGAGAGGATGCATGTTCCTTTCTCTCTCTTGAGCACTCGCTTCATATACAAAGGATATATTCATATATAAAGAATTTATCATATGGAGACTAGATTTTTCCAGGCAGCAAAACAGAATGAAGGGGAACTGGGGGTCAGAAGGCTTTTGCACGTGGTGTCTTTGGAACAGTGTTGCCGCTGAGGCACGGGGCCCACCTAGAAGAGAGCTGCAAGTAATATTCCTAAGCCTCGGGCTACACAAATTTAATTTGTGCCATGGCTTGTTCTCCCTTTGTCCCCCACTTACTCGCATCGTCCTTTTATAATGTGCCAAATGTTGTATCTTTAGGCTGGGGAATCCCAAAAAGCAGGTGGCGTAGACACACCAGAGCATGATTACTGGCTCTCAGTCCCCCTGGGTCAGGATCAAGGGTGGACCCCAAGCCATGGTGCCCTGGTGCGTGTGTTCACTTTCCAGTCACAGATGACCAGCTGGCTCTGCTGGCCAAGGCCTAATAGCTCTGCCAAGGTATGGAATTTGCAAGGCTAAAATTAGTAAAGTCTGAGACAAACTGGAATGAGCTGCTCACCTTCCTTATCATCCATGATCCGCGCAACCCCCCAACACCTCTGGATGAGGACACGTTTATGCCTGCGCCACGGTTTCCATGGTTCCCATGAACTAGCCTCTGATTTATTTCAGGTGAGACAACATCATCTTTCCTGACTTGGAAGAGTTTGCTCACAGGGAATATTTAAAAATAGAAAGGTGGAAAGAATAAATCCAAGCCTTCCTCTAGTCCCACTCCACCTTTGCTCGGTCCTCATAAGAAACTCTCATACATGGTTACCAGGGCTGAGTTCAGGCTTTCAGAGGGCCCTCGCCCCCCCCCCACACAGCTCATGGTGCCCTCTCATTGTTACTGAAAACAGAACAATACTGAACCATCAGGTATGAAACTCACATATACTTTGAGATCAAAATAATAACACACTGTTCCCGGACACAGTGCGTAATTTCTGGCACTAAACAGAAATAAATAGCGGTTACCACTCTCTGTCTGGGCTGTCAGTGGGCTTGGCCAAGAGTTCGCTCCCCTTCTAACCCAGAAACTTTCAGTGACCCTGCAGAAAAGCAGGTTGGATTTCTGAGAGGATGCATGTTCCTTTCTCTCTCTTGAGCACTCGCTTCATATACAAAGGATATATTCATATATAAAGAATTTATCATATGGAGACTAGATTTTTCCAGGCAGCAAAACAGAATGAAGGGGAACTGGGGGTCAGAAGGCTTTTGCACGTGGTGTCTTTGGAACAGTGTTGCCGCTGAGGCACGGGGCCCACCTAGAAGAGAGCTGCAAGTAATATTCCTAAGCCTCGGGCTACACAAATTTAATTTGTGCCATGGCTTGTTCTCCCTTTGTCCCCCACTTACTCGCACGTCCTTTTATAATGTGCCAAATGTTGTATCTTTAGGCTGGGGAATCCCAAAAAGCAGGTGGCGTAGACACACCAGAGCATGATTACTGGCTCTCAGTCCCCCTGGGTCAGGATCAAGGGTGGACCCCAAGCCATGGTGCCCTGGTGCGTGTGTTCACTTTCCAGTCACAGATGACCAGCTGGCTCTGCTGGCCAAGGCCTAATAGCTCTGCCAAGGTATGGAATTTGCAAGGCTAAAATTAGTAAAGTCTGAGACAAACTGGAATGAGCTGCTCACCTTCCTTATCATCCATGATCCGCGCAACCCCCCAACACCTCTGGATGAGGACACGTTTATGCCTGCGCCACGGTTTCCATGGTTCCCATGAACTAGCCTCTGATTTATTTCAGGTGAGACAACATCATCTTTCCTGACTTGGAAGAGTTTGCTCACAGGGAATATTTAAAAATAGAAAGGTGGAAAGAATAAATCCAAGCCTTCCTCTAGTCCCACTCCACCTTTGCTCGGTCCTCATAAGAAACTCTCATACATGGTTACCAGGGCTGAGTTCAGGCTTTCAGAGGGCCCCTCGCTCCCCCTCCCCCCACACAGCTCATGGTGCCCTCTCATTGTTACTGAAAACAGAACAATACTGAACCATCAGGTATGAAACTCACATATACTTTGAGATCAAAATAATAACACACTTTTTTCTAATCTAGTTCATGAAAAAAAAAATGGATTTGTTTACAGAAAAAGAATCTCTCATCTCTCTTCTTTGTATTTAATTTTACGTACTCGTGGCCATAATTTGTTGGTGACCCAAATGAGTATCAATATTTAATCTGCCAGCTGAGTAAATGAGTGCAGATGGTTGCAAAGACAAGGAGAGATCACTTCTGATTTCACAACCAGATCTGCTCCGGCTGGCCCTGTCGGTGGCATCCGGGAAATGTGGGCTTCCCAGAGCCATCTAATGGGCTCCTTCTTTGTAAGAGATGAGAACTGAGCGTGCTAAGGGGGGTTCACTGTGACAGCAGAGAGACCAGCAGGAGAGGAGGAACAGGCTGGAGGTGAGCCCTCTGCTTTTCCTTAAACGGCCTGCTTGGATCCTGGATACAAGCTCGGTGTCGATGCTCTTTCACCGACAACAGCAAGAGGATATGGGCTGGGCCGCTCTCACCTCCGCTTGCACAGGCCCCTCTACACCAACCCACCCAGCCAGCCCCAGTCCCAGCCCATGAGTCAGTTATAAGATGGCAGTAGAGAGCCATAGGACATAGCAGGACCCCCCAACCTACATATACCTCTTTGCCACCAAGTACATCAATCCTAAAGGAAATCAACCCTGACTATTCATTGGAAGAACTGATGTTGAAGCAGAAGCTCCAGGACTTTGGCCAACCGGTTGCAAAGAGCTGACTCAATGGGAAAGACCCTGATGCTGGGAAAGATTGAGGGCAGGAAGAGAAGGGGGCAACAGAGAATGAGCTGGTTGGATGGCATGACTGACTGCAAGGACACAAGGTTGAGAAAACTTTGGGAGATGGTAAAAGACAGGGAAATGGTGTGCGGCAGGTGTGCAGCAGTTCATGGGAGTCGTAAAGAATGGGCCACGACTTAGCAACTGACAAGAACAACAACAACAACCAAAAGTGGCATGCAGAAGGGAGCACAGGAGTTTAGAGCTGGACAGGCACTCCTCAGAGACGGGAGGATCTTGGACATGACCTTACCTCTCTCCCCCGTGTAGGAGATGACGGAGGTATGAAACTCACATATACTTTGAGATCAAAATAATAACACACTTTTTTCTAATCTAGTTCATGAAAAAAAAAATGGATTTGTTTACAGAAAAAGAATCTCTCATCTCTCTTCTTTGTATTTAATTTTACGTACTCGTGGCCATAATTTGTTGGTGACCCAAATGAGTATCAATATTTAATCTGCCAGCTGAGTAAATGAGTGCAGATGGTTGCAAAGACAAGGAGAGATCACTTCTGATTTCACAACCAGATCTGCTCCGGCTGGCCCTGTCGGTGGCATCCGGGAAATGTGGGCTTCCCAGAGCCATCTAATGGGCTCCTTCTTTGTAAGAGATGAGAACTGAGCGTGCTAAGGGGGGTTCACTGTGACAGCAGAGAGACCAGCAGGAGAGGAGGAACAGGCTGGAGGTGAGCCCTCTGCTTTTCCTTAAACGGCCTGCTTGGATCCTGGATACAAGCTCGGTGTCGATGCTCTTTCACCGACAACAGCAAGAGGATATGGGCTGGGCCGCTCTCACCTCCGCTTGCACAGGCCCCTCTACACCAACCCACCCAGCCAGCCCCAGTCCCAGCCCATGAGTCAGTTATAAGATGGCAGTAGAGAGCCATAGGACATAGCAGGACCCCCCAACCTACATATACCTCTTTGCCACCAAGTACATCAATCCTAAAGGAAATCAACCCTGACTATTCATTGGAAGAACTGATGTTGAAGCAGAAGCTCCAGGACTTTGGCCAACCGGTTGCAAAGAGCTGACTCAATGGGAAAGACCCTGATGCTGGGAAAGATTGAGGGCAGGAAGAGAAGGGGGCAACAGAGAATGAGCTGGTTGGATGGCATGACTGACTGCAAGGACACAAGGTTGAGAAAACTTTGGGAGATGGTAAAAGACAGGGAAATGGTGTGCGGCAGGTGTGCAGCAGTTCATGGGAGTCGTAAAGAATGGGCCACGACTTAGCAACTGACAAGAACAACAACAACAACCAAAAGTGGCATGCAGAAGGGAGCACAGGAGTTTAGAGCTGGACAGGCACTCCTCAGAGACGGGAGGATCTTGGACATGACCTTACCTCTCTCCCCCGTGTAGGAGATGACGTAGTTGTCCACAGGGGCGATGGCTGGCTGCCACATGGCCAAGGCTTCTGAGTCGCTGACGTTGGCTGTCACCAGGCTAGATGGGCCGTCCAGAGCTGCAAGTAAAGATGTGATGTGTTGGAAAGACTGGCAGCCATGGGATAGGACATCAGACCACAGCTGTTGTGCCACCTACACTGCTCCTGGACTCCTGCCATGGAACACGGTGTCAGAAGCAAGGGAACGGCCCAGTCCTGCCCTTAGCACCAGGATGACCTGGATTCAAGCCGTGATTCTTTCCCTTTCTGTCTGTGTCGCCTTGAGTCTTTAGTTGCTACCTGTAAATGGCAATCATAACAATGTTCTGGCTTTGTCTCCAGTGTTACTTTGGTTTTCATGTGATATTATAGGTGGAAAGGTGCTCTATGAACTGCAAAGGACTGAACATGTGACAAGGACTTTGTATAGTCCAGGTCACTTTCTCCAGGGAAAGGACATACAAAAACAGGACATGTACAGAGTGAAGGCTTCCCGTGACATTGTTGGTTTTGAGCAACAGCTCTGGCTCAGCAGCCCATGGAGAACATGAAGCCAGGCTGTGGGGGCTGGTGTCCCAGGGTATAATTTGGATTCTCTGTCTGAGGTCTGTGTCCCTTGGGCCATTTTCCTTCTCCAAACCTCACTTTCTTCAGTTGTCCCGGAGTGGCTGCTGTAAGGCTGAGCTAGCGTGTGTGAATGTGTTTGGGGCAGCACCCAGTCACTGCAGCTGGTATTAACGTGACTATTAAAGGCATTTGGAGTCTTCAGGAGGATTCCCAAATGACTTGTACTGGGGAGGGATGGAAAGCCACAGTTCTTGGCCCTTTGAACTGACCACTGCTCCCAACAGCCCGTCTTAGAAACCCACCTACATGTGACTCATTTCTGCTTTTGTTCACATTTATGACTCAGTTGCTCTGGGACCTCAGCCCTGGGAGGATGGAGGGCGGCCATCATCAGTTCATTCACAGCTGAGGTGCCGGAGCCTCAGGAGATGAAAAGACTGGCCTGGGCATCTCAGGAAGTGCCGGAGTAATTTGGGGGCACCCAGCCCATCCACCCTGAGGTTCCTCCTGTCTCATCTCGCCAACAGAGAATCTCCTTTAACAATGAGGACAATGGGGCCTCCGGAGGAAACAGATCCAGCCTTGGCAATCAGTTGCTCCTGGGAAGCCACGGATGAAAGATTTCTAGGCGGGGAATGAGGCTCTGTGTGGCAGGGTGGACAGGACTCTGGGTTCAGATGGGAGGTTTTAATTGCATATTAGCAACCTTTTTAGACAATTAGGATATTTTTAAAATTTCCTGTGAGGCCCATTCTTTAGATCCCTTAATGGATTAGGCTGGATAATTGCTCATATATCAAAGGATAAATTGTTTAGTAGAGCATATGTTTTCCTTCCTTTGTCTCCAGTGTTACTTTGGTTTTCATGTGATATTATAGGTGGAAAGGTGCTCTATGAACTGCAAAGGACTGAACATGTGACAAGGACTTTGTATAGTCCAGGTCACTTTCTCCAGGGAAAGGACATACAAAAACAGGACATGTACAGAGTGAAGGCTTCCCGTGACATTGTTGGTTTTGAGCAACAGCTCTGGCTCAGCAGCCCATGGAGAACATGAAGCCAGGCTGTGGGGGCTGGTGTCCCAGGGTATAATTTGGATTCTCTGTCTGAGGTCTGTGTCCCTTGGGCCATTTTCCTTCTCCAAACCTCACTTTCTTCAGTTGTCCCGGAGTGGCTGCTGTAAGGCTGAGCTAGCGTGTGTGAATGTGTTTGGGGCAGCACCCAGTCACTGCAGCTGGTATTAACGTGACTATTAAAGGCATTTGGAGTCTTCAGGAGGATTCCCAAATGACTTGTACTGGGGAGGGATGGAAAGCCACAGTTCTTGGCCCTTTGAACTGACCACTGCTCCCAACAGCCCCGTCTTAGAAACCCACCTACATGTGACTCATTTCTGCTTTTGTTCACATTTATGACTCAGTTGCTCTGGGACCTCAGCCCTGGGAGGATGGAGGGCGGCCATCATCAGTTCATTCACAGCTGAGGTGCCGGAGCCTCAGGAGATGAAAAGACTGGCCTGGGCATCTCAGGAAGTGCCGGAGTAATTTGGGGGCACCCAGCCCATCCACCCTGAGGTTCCTCCTGTCTCATCTCGCCAACAGAGAATCTCCTTTAACAATGAGGACAATGGGGCCTCCGGAGGAAACAGATCCAGCCTTGGCAATCAGTTGCTCCTGGGAAGCCACGGATGAAAGATTTCTAGGCGGGGAATGAGGCTCTGTGTGGCAGGGTGGACAGGACTCTGGGTTCAGATGGGAGGTTTTAATTGCATATTAGCAACCTTTTTAGACAATTAGGATATTTTTAAAATTTCCTGTGAGGCCCATTCTTTAGATCCCTTAATGGATTAGGCTGGATAATTGCTCATATATCAAAGGATAAATTGTTTAGAGACATAGGAGCTTGAAGAGAAATTTTCCACTTCACTCTCTTTCAATGCAATTCATTATGTTTTCCTTCCTTACAGTGTGCGGTACAAATCAGCTTCTAATGGGAAACATCATCCTTTATCTTAGAGGAGTACACAGTTGGGAGTCAGGCTGACCTAAGTTCAAGTTTGCGTCCAGCCTTTACTAAGTATGTGGACTTGGCCAAGGCGTGTAACTGCCCCAGACCTCGGCTGTTTCCTCTGTAAAATGGGAGGGATGTTAGCTATGGGGTTTGCACGGGAAGGCTTTAGTAATGGCCAGAAATACAGAAGCTGCCAGACTGTTATCGAAGAGGGGTCACCATTCATGCGTCTGGGTGAAGCACCTTCTTGGAAGCATCCTTGCAGCGGTCCCTGCACTAATGAGGGAGGGCAGGAGGTGGGTTAAAGTGTGCAACCATCTGTATTTACAGAGGCTTTATGTAACAGGTTCCTAAGGTTCTTACCGCATCCTGCAAAGGAAGCAGAATTGCACCCATTTTACAGACAAAGAAACTAGACCCTCCAGACATTAACTAACAGCTCGTGTATCTAGAAGTGGCAGAACCTAGAGTTCATACCAGTCAAATAGGACTCCCCAGCTTGTGCCCTTTCCTCACCATTCCTAGGGAGGCTGAGGATGGAGCTCAGAAGAGGGGCCGGAAATGTGATCTCTGGTGCCCCCAACCCAGCCCCCTTCCTGCTAGAATTTCCTAATTAAGAATTTTTTCTTTCCTTTTGTTTCTAGCTGCTGAATCACGCGCAATGATGCTGGAGGTAAGAAACACACCTGTGGTAAGCGTGCCCGAAACAGGCTCGCTTTCCTCAAAGCCCTTCAGGGCGACAATGCTGACCAGGTAATCCGCTCCAGGTAACAGTCTCACCAGCCTGGTCTGAGTCTCGGTCCCATCCACGGTCACCGTGGAAGGTGCACCTGGAACACAGGGAAAACAGGATGGCATGGTGAACCTCACTGACACTTCCTTACGGCTGTCCCAAGAATGGGTGTATCCGACCTGGCAGTGCCCACAACATTTCTTTAGATCCCTTAATGGATTAGGCTGGATAATTGCTCATATATCAAAGGATAAATTGTTTAGAGACATAGGAGCTTGAAGAGAAATTTTCCACTTCACTCTCTTTCAATGCAATTCATTATGTTTTCCTTCCTTACAGTGTGCGGTACAAATCAGCTTCTAATGGGAAACATCATCCTTTATCTTAGAGGAGTACACAGTTGGGAGTCAGGCTGACCTAAGTTCAAGTTTGCGTCCAGCCTTTACTAAGTATGTGGACTTGGCCAAGGCGTGTAACTGCCCCAGACCTCGGCTGTTTCCTCTGTAAAATGGGAGGGATGTTAGCTATGGGGTTTGCACGGGAAGGCTTTAGTAATGGCCAGAAATACAGAAGCTGCCAGACTGTTATCGAAGAGGGGTCACCATTCATGCGTCTGGGTGAAGCACCTTCTTGGAAGCATCCTTGCAGCGGTCCCTGCACTAATGAGGGAGGGCAGGAGGTGGGTTAAAGTGTGCAACCATCTGTATTTACAGAGGCTTTATGTAACAGGTTCCTAAGGTTCTTACCGCATCCTGCAAAGGAAGCAGAATTGCACCCATTTTACAGACAAAGAAACTAGACCCTCCAGACATTAACTAACAGCTCGTGTATCTAGAAGTGGCAGAACCTAGAGTTCATACCAGTCAAATAGGACTCCCCAGCTTGTGCCCTTTCCTCACCATTCCTAGGGAGGCTGAGGATGGAGCTCAGAAGAGGGGCCGGAAATGTGATCTCTGGTGCCCCCAACCCAGCCCCCTTCCTGCTAGAATTTCCTAATTAAGAATTTTTTCTTTCCTTTTGTTTCTAGCTGCTGAATCACGCGCAATGATGCTGGAGGTAAGAAACACACCTGTGGTAAGCGTGCCCGAAACAGGCTCGCTTTCCTCAAAGCCCTTCAGGGCGACAATGCTGACCAGGTAATCCGCTCCAGGTAACAGTCTCACCAGCCTGGTCTGAGTCTCGGTCCCATCCACGGTCACCGTGGAAGGTGCACCTGGAACACAGGGAAAACAGGATGGCATGGTGAACCTCACTGACACTTCCTTACGGCTGTCCCAAGAATGGGTGTATCCGACCTGGCAGTGCCACAACATCTTTATCCACACTATCTTCTTCACTTCTCATTTGCTCCTATCCTCTGGCCCAGGAGATGAGGTTTCACTCTTTGGGTAATGTCTTTTCCATCCATGCAGAGGCCCAACACCAAGCCAGGGGAGGAAAAATTATGAGGTCACAATGTGCTAAAAATGGCAAATTTCCATTCAGTAGAGACCTGAGATGTTGTACAAATTGTATTTACCTATTGTTTTCCTACAAAGACAACAAGGCGCTCACTCTGTAATGTATATCCAATAGACTTAATCCATTATATTAGCTTAAGTATATATAGACTCATCTCTTATGAGCTGAGATTCGACTACTGGAGAAGACGGTCCTGGTCCCATTTATACCCCTCCATGTGTGAAAAAGTCCAAATTTTTTGTTTCTTAGAATTCTGGGGCTGGTAAGGAGCTTGTTTATCAGTTGACCAACCTCTCCACAGAGATGCTACGGCGTGTCTCTGGACAGGTTATCAACTCTCCTCTTTGTATACACTTCCCCTCTCAGGGAGCTCATGACCTCCCAGAATGTCTTTCGATAGGTTTGAATATGTTTCTCCCTTCCCCAACTCCCCCAACCCCGTGGTCTCTACTATAGCCCCTGTACCCTCAACTAGAACTTTCCACTCTTGCTAAGTCACAGCTTCCCATCCTCTGCTGGGACAGACAGACTGGGGGACCAAGAGGCAACTGCTTATATACATCCAGGTTAAGATCAGCTCTGCCAAGAGAAAAAGGCCAAAGGATTTAGAATCTGCTGCCTTTGTGTGAAAACATTCCTGGGGATCTAGTGCTCATAGAATTATGAAGAATCCTAGGAATTCATAGGATTATGAAGCTGGACATGATCTTCACAACATGACCCCTCATAAAAGAGTTTCTTTCAAGGACCTCAGTGGTTTATAAATGAAGTCTATCCAGATGATCTCAAATACAAAGAAGTCATTTTCTTCGGCCAGAATGTTTGGGAGGTTGGAATGATCAGAGTCACGACTGCATCTGAACCCTCCAGGTCCCTTGCCCCTCCCCACGAAGTGTCTTACCTCCTGCAATGGGCACATAGGTAATCCGGAAGCTCTCCGCCTGGGTAGTGGGTGCCATCCAGCTGACGGTGGCTGCATTTTCAGTGATGTCTGAGAAAGTGATTTCCTTCAGGGAGCCCATGGCTGCGGAGGAGAAAACACAGGAGAAACCCAGAAACAGTTAGCTCTCTTGCTCATCAGTGATTCTTTCTGAATTCGTTATCTATGAACGCTCAGTCCCTAGTTGACATCCGGATGGAGAATGTGGTGATCTGTGGTCAAGTTACGACCTGCTGGAAGCAATGGCTCGTTTATTCAAGTACAGGGCCCAGAGCTATAGAGCTGCCACTTGGTTTCGTGTGAGAAGAATGCTAGCACCATAGCTGACGTCTAAAGGAGTGAAGGTAAGTGGGTAGTTTCACAGTTTGGAATACACCCTCTTTTCATGTTTGATGTTTAGCATTTTTTTTCAAATCATTGGTTTTTAGTTCCTTTTATTAAAGGATACTGAGATTTGATGGGGGCTTCCCTGACGGCTTAGATAGTAAAGAATCTGCCTGCAGTGTGAGAGACCCAGGTTTGATCTCTGGGCCTTGAAGATTCCCTCAAGAAGGGAATACCCACTCCAGTATTCTTGTCTGGAGAATTCCATAGACAGAGGAGCCCGGTGGGCTTTAGTCTACAGGGCCACAAAGAGTTGGACATGACAGAGAGATTGAACAACAAATCCTCATTTAGAAACCCCTGAGAAGAAGGTGTGGCTGCAGCCATTTTATGGAAGACTGAAGTGAGGCTCAGGTCTCTGATGAGTATTCCTGTGGTGTGATCTAAGTCCCAGGACTGGGCGGCAGAGCTGGGAGCCACCATGGGATCCTGGAAATCATGTCTGAGGGGAAAGTGACCTTGGCAAACCCATTCCCAGGACTGGTTGAGGTTCAGAGCCAGAGGAGGGCCCCGAGACCCATCACCAAGGCAAGCACCCCTCGGATAATGAGACCACCGGTGGGGAAAGCCAGCCCCGAGGGACAGTTTTTGCCACATAAATACCTCCCCCGCAAACCCAGATTCCTTTGGCTTTTCTCTGTGTATGTTTTGGCTTAGCTATTTGCCCTCTCAGCTGACCATGCCTAACCATACAATCCAGGAAACAATTTCCGGGTCTCCAGGGAGCTCATTTCCTCATCCTTTTCCCTCTGCAGCCCACGCTGATGATTAGGTTCTGAAACCCACAGCCCGCTTTGGGGAACTTTTTTCTCTCTCCCTTTCGGTCCTCTTCCCCTCCTCCTACAGCATTCTCCTGTGACCTGCTAGAGACCCCCAGATTCTGTGGCTGCCTGGGGTTTCCCCTTCTCCTTGGAGAGCTTTGGAAGCCCTAGGGGCTTTGACACCTGGAAGATCTTGATTGCCCAAAGCCCACGGAGAGGCTGGGCAACCTGGGGCAGCTCCCTTCACTTCTAGGAGCCTCCGTGGCTCCATCTTTCCAGTGGGAAGAGTGGTGCCCCCCTTCAGGAATGTTTTGAGGATTAGCAGAGATGATGGATGTAAAACCCTAGCAAAGAACCTGGCACGCAGTGAGAATTCAGTAACCATGCTTGCCCATTCTCTCTCTTTTTTTCTTTCTCACGTGGCTTTTTTCCCATGGGCTACCTGAATTTGAGGTAGCCCCCAGGAAAGATCTAGATGAGACAGACTGAGGAAAACCCCCAGTTAGGTATGTAAATTCATGCACAGGGGCCCTCCTGCGGCTGTCCTGGTCCACTCTGACCTTTACTCTACGAATCTCAGAAAGCAGGCTCTGGCACATTTTAGAAGGTCTACCTTGCCACAGCTTTCCTATCTAGATTCCAGTTTTCTCATCTGTAAAATGGCAACATTACCTGCCCTGTCTTAACGCCATGGGAATTAGTAACCTCGTCTGTCTCGTACTCCTGACGGATGTGCTTGCTGAACGTGGCAGCGAGCAGGTAGCCACGGGTCATCTGAAGAGTGGCAGGACATGGTGAAATTCCAGGGCCCGTGGTCTTTTTGGACCACAGACCTTCCCAGGTGTGGAAGATGATTTGTTCTTTTAGCATGTACCCTTCTGCCACAAATAAGGCCCTCCAGTCTCCAGCACCAAAGCAGAAGAGATGGTCAATGAGAACCTGAAAGGTGAGCCTCACAGAAAAACTAAATCATGTCTATTGAAAAGCTAGGAGGCCCAGGAAAGGCAGTGCCTTTGTCTTTCTTTCCAAGTAGACTCTTGGCTTTCAATAAAAGTTCTATTAGGAAAACATTTGGAATTGCTAGAAATTCCAAAGAAGGAGGCTGAAGAGGATTTCTGTCTGTTCTCTGTCTAAAACGTGGCCTCCCCAAATCTGGAGCAAATGTCTTTAATAATGTGACCATTAACAATCATTTTAAAAAATTTCTCCCATGTGTGACCTGCTAGAGACCCCCAGATTCTGTGGCTGCCTGGGGTTTCCCCTTCTCCTTGGAGAGCTTTGGAAGCCCTAGGGGCTTTGACACCTGGAAGATCTTGATTGCCCAAAGCCCACGGAGAGGCTGGGCAACCTGGGGCAGCTCCCTTCACTTCTAGGAGCCTCCGTGGCTCCATCTTTCCAGTGGGAAGAGTGGTGCCCCCCTTCAGGAATGTTTTGAGGATTAGCAGAGATGATGGATGTAAAACCCTAGCAAAGAACCTGGCACGCAGTGAGAATTCAGTAACCATGCTTGCCCATTCTCTCTCTTTTTTTCTTTCTCACGTGGCTTTTTTCCCATGGGCTACCTGAATTTGAGGTAGCCCCCAGGAAAGATCTAGATGAGACAGACTGAGGAAAACCCCCAGTTAGGTATGTAAATTCATGCACAGGGGCCCTCCTGCGGCTGTCCTGGTCCACTCTGACCTTTACTCTACGAATCTCAGAAAGCAGGCTCTGGCACATTTTAGAAGGTCTACCTTGCCACAGCTTTCCTATCTAGATTCCAGTTTTCTCATCTGTAAAATGGCAACATTACCTGCCCTGTCTTAACGCCATGGGAATTAGTAACCTCGTCTGTCTCGTACTCCTGACGGATGTGCTTGCTGAACGTGGCAGCGAGCAGGTAGCCACGGGTCATCTGAAGAGTGGCAGGACATGGTGAAATTCCAGGGCCCGTGGTCTTTTTGGACCACAGACCTTCCCAGGTGTGGAAGATGATTTGTTCTTTTAGCATGTACCCTTCTGCCACAAATAAGGCCCTCCAGTCTCCAGCACCAAAGCAGAAGAGATGGTCAATGAGAACCTGAAAGGTGAGCCTCACAGAAAAACTAAATCATGTCTATTGAAAAGCTAGGAGGCCCAGGAAAGGCAGTGCCTTTGTCTTTCTTTCCAAGTAGACTCTTGGCTTTCAATAAAAGTTCTATTAGGAAAACATTTGGAATTGCTAGAAATTCCAAAGAAGGAGGCTGAAGAGGATTTCTGTCTGTTCTCTGTCTAAAACGTGGCCTCCCCAAATCTGGAGCAAATGTCTTTAATAATGTGACCATTAACAATCATTTTAAAAAAATTTTACCTTCAACATATGTGTGAATCCAGTGAGAAACTAAGGATTTGGTTATTGTAGTCAGTATGATTTAATAGCAAGGATTTTCGGGTTACCCTGACCTGGGTTTGAATTTGATTCTGGCTTTACTGGCTACAACAGCCTTAGCCCCTTGGGTCTCTGGAATGGGGCTGAATGCGGCACTCACTGGGTCTGTCTGTGTCGTGTGAGTCAGTGAGGCCCAGTGTGTCGGTTGCCCTGCGATGGGCAGCACGGAGTGTGTGCTCTGTAATTGGTGGTTATTGTCTTTACACTTGATGAGAGTCAGAGCCAAAGGCAACAAAGAGCCTGGTTTCTTCAGAAGGAAGGATTGCTGAGCACGTGTCTCTGCAGACCCGCTGACCCAGGTCCCCAGGCACGATGCTGCCACAGCCCGGTGGTTTGTGGTTTCAGTGCATCTGAACGGAGCTGAGTGGACAGGCGGGCAGGGGGGCTTCCTGGGTGAGGAAAATGAGATGGGGTGGAGGGGCACATTTTAGGAGCTGGAGAGGGGCTGCCCCCTTGGCTTCGGGGTATGCGGTTGGGGTAGAAAGGGGGCAGGTCAAAAGAAGCATTTCAGGGTCCTTTCTATCCCCGAGGTGGGCAGTAGGAACCTCCAAGAGATGACAGGCATCCTACTCAGTGCTGGATTTTGAACTATTTTCTGTCTGCTCTGGGGACCATCCAGATGGCACACAGAGGAGTGTTAGCATTTCACTCCCCAGAAGCAAAAGAAAGCTCCTCTGGGCTTCCCAAGGAGGGACCACGACCACTGTGAAGAAGCCGCTGAAGCCACGGAGAGGAAGGGGAGCCATTGTAAATGCAGAGACTGACAGAGGAAAGAACAGCCCATACCTCAGGGGCCTGCCAGTAGGGGAATGGTTAAATAAACAAGATACGCGGGAATGTGTCTGAGATCTATTAATAAGCAAGGAACATACACACAAACACCAAAGTGTGGAAAAGCGGGTATGTTAACCACTGTGCAAAAAAAAAAAAAAAGGGTGGGAAAGAACACAGACTTACGCCTAACCTTGTTCTTTTGTATAGAGTATTTCAGCAGCAATTCAGAAGAAAGTGGGACAATTCAGAAGTGACACAGTAGAAGAAAGCCCTCCCTGTATATCCTTTTTTTTTAACGTTTAAATGCTCAACCAGGTGGGCCTTTAAAAAATGTACATTAAATCACTCAAGCATAACATCAGCTAATATGGTTACAAGGCACAAGGAAACTAAACACTCAACATTCACGATCTGATATGAACGTCATGGCTGGCCTTTAAGTTAGATCCTATTGGCCTAGTAGGGGGTACAAATGCTCAGAGGGGAAAGGAGGCTTGCGCATGAGCAGGGATCAGATGCCAAGAAATCTGCCCAGAGGCAGCATGCTTAACCATTTGGCCGCATTGCCTCTAGCCACCCTCTCTCAGACCCGCTGAAAAGGGGCACGTGTCTCTGCAGACCCGCTGACCCAGGTCCCCAGGCACGATGCTGCCACAGCCCGGTGGTTTGTGGTTTCAGTGCATCTGAACGGAGCTGAGTGGACAGGCGGGCAGGGGGGCTTCCTGGGTGAGGAAAATGAGATGGGGTGGAGGGGCACATTTTAGGAGCTGGAGAGGGGCTGCCCCCTTGGCTTCGGGGTATGCGGTTGGGGTAGAAAGGGGGCAGGTCAAAAGAAGCATTTCAGGGTCCTTTCTATCCCCGAGGTGGGCAGTAGGAACCTCCAAGAGATGACAGGCATCCTACTCAGTGCTGGATTTTGAACTATTTTCTGTCTGCTCTGGGGACCATCCAGATGGCACACAGAGGAGTGTTAGCATTTCACTCCCCAGAAGCAAAAGAAAGCTCCTCTGGGCTTCCCAAGGAGGGACCACGACCACTGTGAAGAAGCCGCTGAAGCCACGGAGAGGAAGGGGAGCCATTGTAAATGCAGAGACTGACAGAGGAAAGAACAGCCCATACCTCAGGGGCCTGCCAGTAGGGGAATGGTTAAATAAACAAGATACGCGGGAATGTGTCTGAGATCTATTAATAAGCAAGGAACATACACACAAACACCAAAGTGTGGAAAAGCGGGTATGTTAACCACTGTGCAAAAAAAAAAAAAAAAAAAGGGTGGGAAAAAGAACACAGACTTACGTCTAACCTTGTTCTTTTGTATAGAGTATTTCAGCAGCAATTCAGAAGAAAGTGGGACAATTCAGAAGTGACACAGTAGAAGAAAGCCCTCCCTGTATATCCTTTTTTTTTAACGTTTAAATGCTCAACCAGGTGGGCCTTTAAAAAATGTACATTAAATCACTCAAGCATAACATCAGCTAATATGGTTACAAGGCACAAGGAAACTAAACACTCAACATTCACGATCTGATATGAACGTCATGGCTGGCCTTTAAGTTAGATCCTATTGGCCTAGTAGGGGGTACAAATGCTCAGAGGGGAAAGGAGGCTTGCGCATGAGCAGGGATCAGATGCCAAGAAATCTGCCCAGAGGCAGCATGCTTAACCATTTGGCCGCATTGCCTCTAGCCACCCTCTCTGCGGCTGGGGCTCACAGTGCGGCCAGCGTGTGCTTAGGGAGTGAGAGGAGGAGCTGGAGCAGCTTTCATAAGGAAAAAGAGGAGCAGAAAGAAGGGTTTACAAGGCGAAAGAGTGAAGAAGACAAGAGGGAAACTTTCTGAAGCTGATGAGGTGAATGAGACGTCTGATGTGATCAGGAATCACCTCCCCTATTGCTTCTACGTACCAGAGCGCACGCGTGTCCACGTACACACACAGACACACATGCTTCTCTTTGGCTGTGACAGACAAGGCCTCAGAGAAAGAAAATCAAAGGAAGGGCTATCCTACAGATCCTTTCCTTTTGTTCTTAAAAAAATAAAAAGAGCTCACAATCATTCACTCTCTTTTTTGCTTTAAAACTGCAGAGTCTCTAGGAAAAAAAAAAAAAGATCAGCAAAACAAAAATCAGTGATCAGAAGTAAACTTTGAAAAGCAGTGTTTATAAACCAGGGTCAAAACCTGGCTTTGCCTCTGATCTGAAATTGTTTCATGGGAAGTCACGGGAGGAGGAGACAGGGACTTACTCCCCTCAGGGGACAGGGGATCTGTGTTAATAAGAAACAGCGTTATTTCCTCTGGCTGAATTCCTGCCTGGATCTCAGCATTTCCTCCACATCTACAAATACCAATTTCTGCAGGTGGCTTCTCGAAGCTCATTAGGTCCTGAAAGTTGGCTTCCCAAGATACTCATCTCTGGGCTGAGGGAAGGTGTTGGCTAGTGTTGTGCTTTTGCCTGTCAGAGGTGGCAAGCATGTATATTCACTGCTTCTCTGTCATCTAGCCTGATTACATTTAATAGTATTAAAACAGCTCGGTATTTAGGTTTCACCCCAAATCTGGCTGTATGACCTTAGACAAATCGCTTCACCTTTCTGGATCACCGATTTCTCATGCACAAACGGAAGAGTCTGGGCTACCTCACTGCTCAGTCACTTGTACTTCTGTCTTTGTTTCTATGATTTTTTCCTTCTGGTTCCTCTGAAGAAGCTGTCTCTAGCAAATGCTCCATTTCTGTACTTCGTTGGTTTCCAGAAAGAATTCACCCTGCCCTACCACTGAAGATCTTTCCTTTTCTCTTTAAAGAATCATGTTAGTCTTATCATCATAAGCCATCTTGTTATGACCATCTTCCTTTATTCTCCTGGAAAGAACTCCTATGGAACAGAATTTTCATTTCTGCCTCCAGTGCCTTTTAGAATCACTATGAGTATAAAATAAAAGGAGTGAGTCTGCCAACCTTGCCCAGCCTCCTCTTTTCTTCCTTCTTGATCAGAGTACTGATTATTCACACATAGACTGTTATAAGTATTCATCTTTATAGATGGAGGTACCACTTCTCCATTATACCTGCAGAGTTTGAACATCTGACCAAAGAACATGGAAGTATATCTCCAGATGAAACATGATAATAGGTAGAAAGGAAGGTCTTTGGAATTCTTTTAAAAAAGCAATGATTGTAATGACCATCCTAAGGACAATAATGAAAATGTTAATATACCTCTCATTCGCTCGGCCCTTGCTATGGGCCAGGCTGTCTCCATGGGCTTTCCATGAATCATCTCATTCAATCCCTGCAACACTCTAAAAGAAGTGATATCATACTCTTTTTGCATAAACACTTAGTCACGATCATGATAACCAAGTCTACCGTCAAGTCTAAAAACGTCAAGAAGCCCTAGGAGCATTTCCTCTGGCTGAATTCCTGCCTGGATCTCAGCATTTCCTCCACATCTACCAATTTCTGCAGGTGGCTTCGAAGCTCATTAGGTCCTGAAAGTTGGCTTCCCAAGATACTCATCTCTGGGCTGAGGGAAGGTGTTGGCTAGTGTTGTGCTTTTGCCTGTCAGAGGTGGCAAGCATGTATATTCACTGCTTCTCTGTCATCTAGCCTGATTACATTTAATAGTATTAAAACAGCTCGGTATTTAGGTTTCACCCCAAATCTGGCTGTATGACCTTAGACAAATCGCTTCACCTTTCTGGATCACCGATTTCTCATGCACAAACGGAAGAGTCTGGGCTACCTCACTGCTCAGTCACTTGTACTTCTGTCTTTGTTTCTATGATTTTTTCCTTCTGGTTCCTCTGAAGAAGCTGTCTCTAGCAAATGCTCCATTTCTGTACTTCGTTGGTTTCCAGAAAGAATTCACCCTGCCCTACCACTGAAGATCTTTCCTTTTCTCTTTAAAGAATCATGTTAGTCTTATCATCATAAGCCATCTTGTTATGACCATCTTCCTTTATTCTCCTGGAAAGAACTCCTATGGAACAGAATTTTCATTTCTGCCTCCAGTGCCTTTTAGAATCACTATGAGTATAAAATAAAAGGAGTGAGTCTGCCAACCTTGCCCAGCCTCCTCTTTTCTTCCTTCTTGATCAGAGTACTGATTATTCACACATAGACTGTTATAAGTATTCATCTTTATAGATGGAGGTACCACTTCTCCATTATACCTGCAGAGTTTGAACATCTGACCAAAGAACATGGAAGTATATCTCCAGATGAAACATGATAATAGGTAGAAAGGAAGGTCTTTGGAATTCTTTTAAAAAAGCAATGATTGTAATGACCATCCTAAGGACAATAATGAAAATGTTAATATACCTCTCATTCGCTCGGCCCTTGCTATGGGCCAGGCTGTCTCCATGGGCTTTCCATGAATCATCTCATTCAATCCCTGCAACACTCTAAAAGAAGTGATATCATACTCTTTTTGCATAAACACTTAGTCACGATCATGATAACCAAGTCTACCGTCAAGAGTCAGGATTCAAACACAAGCTTGTCTGCATCCAACTCTCTTAGAACATCCCTGCCCCATGAGAAGAGGAACAGCGACTTTTTCTGTCCTCTCCCCTTTATGTACGGTACCTGTTGTTGCTCTAGCACTGACGGGCTGGGATCGCCTTCCACTGCTTATTCCAAAGAGTTCAATTTCATATTCAGTGGCCTCTCTGAGACCTGTTATGTCCCTGGTACGTTCGGGGGCAAGGAGGGTTATTTCCAGTGGCTCAGACTGCTTTTTGGCATCTCTGATTTTGAGAACAAAACTGTCGAAGACCCCTTCATCAGCTGTCCAGGACAGACGGAAACCGTCTGGGGTGGCATCTGAAACCATAAGGTTGTCCACTTCAGGCTCAGCTTCTAGAGGGGAGAGAAAACGGTGGAAGGAGGAGAGAGAAGATCATTCAGCAGCCCGTGCCATCTTCCCTCCAGTGGGAGATCCACAGCCTGTGATGTCCTGCTTTCAGAGTTAGCAGTGTCCTGAGATATCAAGAATAAAATTACTCAACAGGGACATGTCTAGTAGGTCTAGGTGAGGGAAAAGGTGGAGTTGACACAGTACAAGTCCAGCGGGGGCTGGCTCGTGCGAGTTTTGTCTAAAAGCAATTCTGTAAATCCACATCTGGACTCAGCGATGGCCCCGTCTATGCCTTATTAAACAAGTTCAAAGCCCATAACTTGTTTACATTTGCTCTCTGTCTGCCAGTGGCTGAATGCCCATGGTCTGTGAGACCTTCCTCTTTTCTTTTCAAAAAGACAAATAAACCAGCATTAACGATCTGTAGAGCTGCCTGAGATGATACTGCTGATTAGATTTCCCTTGATCCTGAGCACGTGGCTTTTAAAACATTATAAATGTTATGTTCTTTTTGGTCTTTTTCTAAAGAAGACGCCTACTCTCGACTGGCTTGCTTTTTGTTAACCATTCAGTAAATGTTCAGATGGTAGAAGTAACACTTGGAACCTCTTATGTGACATACTTGAGACCCGAGCTGCTATCTTGGATTGCCTTAACTAGACAAAACTCAATGTTGAGGTAAATTTAGAGCTGAGTTTCCCAAAGTATATTCAGAGCAAACCATCCCTGTTTGATCATCATCCATTGTCAAATAAATTTGGAAAATGTTTCCTGGGTAAGCCCCTCTTGGAGAGACGCATGCACATTATGATGCTCTCTAAAGCCCTGTGGTCAAAGATCTTGTTAAATTATGTTTAACTCACTGTTTCCAAAATTTACTTGAACATAGAACTTCTTCATTAAGTAGGGCCTTTGAATATGGGGTTTGTCCTCTCTAGAAAGACTTTGGGAAACACAGATTTTTGACTGTTAACGTTGCTCATGCTGTATTTCTCTAGGAATTACTAGTGTTGAGAAAATTATGGAATTTAGTCTATGTTGAAGAATCTCAGTGGTATTAGTGTTTACCAGTATTAGTTCACAGTTGGTTTTCCCATGACAAGCCCATCTGGCAAGTTTAAGATCACGGTTGAGGCTTTGAGATGACATATGTAGTAAAGAAGTTTTTGAAATATACTCCTTGGTATATTTCTTAAGAGAAGGCTGAAATGTAGTTGGGGAGCAGCTGGGATGAACACCGAGGAGGAGGACATGGAGCAAATACACAAGAGCTACAGACAAGACTCAGTCAGAGGATTTGGACACCTAGTGGAAACATTTCGACGTTCTCATTTCTGGAGTGGGAGGAAAGGAACACTCGTTAGAGACATAAAACAAGAGAGGGTGTCGTGGGGGTGTGAAAAGAATAGGTCACATCTATGGATTCAGTAGAAAACATGGACACATGTGTTAAAACCATGGTGATCTCTTAGACGGATTACACAGAGGGAACCAGGAAGAGGAGAACACGGCTCACTCGAGTCAAAATACCTGTTACAATCTCAGCCCTCAAGGGCTTGGTTTGGTGCCCTTGGGTGAAGCCAGAGACCATGACCTCATAGCCAATGCCGGTTATGAGGCCTCTGAGCTCCAGCTTCCTCTGGGTTCCTGAAAGTGTGAATTCCTGGGGATCCAGCAGCTTCCCAGAATCCACCACCGTTACTAGGAAGCTGTCAAAGGCATTCTCCGATGCCATCCAAGACACTGTGAACCCGTAGGGATTAATGTCGGAAACGGTTAGGTTTTCCAGAAGGGGCAGAGCCTCTGAAAGAAGGGAGGGGTGAAAATAACTCAGGTTAGCAGCACTGACTCTGCCGGGACAACACAAGTCTCTGCAAACATTGATAGACACGCGATCAACCACCAAAACATGTTAACATGCTCAGAAAACGCATCTTTTTAAAGAGCTTATTGGATGCCGAAAGATGTTGTCTTGTGTAGAAATCTTAACTATGAGTTGTTATTCCCATTATACAGGTAAGAAAACTGAGCTTCAAAGAAGTTGATTGGTTTGGCCAAAGTTGTAGGGTTAGTATGTAATAGAGCAAGGCTCTAGCTGGGTCTGACTCCAAAGGCCGTGGATTTTTCCAAATAAAACTGAATATCTTCTAATGGGTTTGGACTTTTGACTATTTCCCATTAACCTGTGGTCTTTAAATAAATCAGCTTTTTTATTTTTATCTTTCCTGTATATTTTATATGTTTCATTCCATTTCTAGCTCTTATTTAGAATTAAGTTGACCGACCCAGTTAGTGATGTATATCCTCACCAGCCAAGATAAAGGGAAAAGGTAAGATTTTTTGTGTGTGTCCAAATTTAACCAATTATGATAATAGCCTAGTAAGGACTACTAAGATTATTATCTTGCTGTTTATTTTCCTGGATAAAGGTAGGATCTTCAGTAAGTTCTGTCATTATCTGTTCATTCGTTCACCAAACATCTGTGTCTCAGGTACTCTTATTCCATAGATGCCAAGGAGTCTTTTTATACATGGGAATTCACTTCTAACAAGTAAGCTTATATCAGCTGGACTTCTTTAAACACTTCTCAACTGACAAGGCTTCGTGTCCATTATCCTATTGAGCCCCCTAATGACACTGTAAGAAGCTATTACTCTCCTCTCTTCTCTCCCATGACAACAAAGGAAGCAGAGAGGTTAAGGAATTTTTAGTGGCTCAGTGGTAAAGGGACTCCCCAGGTGGTGCTCATGGTAAAGAACCTGCCTACCAATTCAAAAGACAGAAGAGACCCAGGTTCAATCTCTGGGTCAGGAAGATCCCCTAGAGGAGGCAACCCAGTATTTTGGACATTAATGTCGGAAACGGTTAGGTTTTCCAGAAGGGGCAGAGCCTCTGAAAGAAGGGAGGGGTGAAAATAACTCAGGTTAGCAGCACTGACTCTGCCGGGACAACACAAGTCTCTGCAAACATTGATAGACACGCGATCAACCACCAAAACATGTTAACATGCTCAGAAAACGCATCTTTTTAAAGAGCTTATTGGATGCCGAAAGATGTTGTCTTGTGTAGAAATCTTAACTATGAGTTGTTATTCCCATTATACAGGTAAGAAAACTGAGCTTCAAAGAAGTTGATTGGTTTGGCCAAAGTTGTAGGGTTAGTATGTAATAGAGCAAGGCTCTAGCTGGGTCTGACTCCAAAGGCCGTGGATTTTTCCAAATAAAACTGAATATCTTCTAATGGGTTTGGACTTTTGACTATTTCCCATTAACCTGTGGTCTTTAAATAAATCAGCTTTTTTATTTTTATCTTTCCTGTATATTTTATATGTTTCATTCCATTTCTAGCTCTTATTTAGAATTAAGTTGACCGACCCAGTTAGTGATGTATATCCTCACCAGCCAAGATAAAGGGAAAAGGTAAGATTTTTTGTGTGTGTCCAAATTTAACCAATTATGATAATAGCCTAGTAAGGACTACTAAGATTATTATCTTGCTGTTTATTTTCCTGGATAAAGGTAGGATCTTCAGTAAGTTCTGTCATTATCTGTTCATTCGTTCACCAAACATCTGTGTCTCAGGTACTCTTATTCCATAGATGCCAAGGAGTCTTTTTATACATGGGAATTCACTTCTAACAAGTAAGCTTATATCAGCTGGACTTCTTTAAACACTTCTCAACTGACAAGGCTTCGTGTCCATTATCCTATTGAGCCCCCTAATGACACTGTAAGAAGCTATTACTCTCCTCTCTTCTCTCCCATGACAACAAAGGAAGCAGAGAGGTTAAGGAATTTTTAGTGGCTCAGTGGTAAAGGGACTCCCCAGGTGGTGCTCATGGTAAAGAACCTGCCTACCAATTCAAAAGACAGAAGAGACCCAGGTTCAATCTCTGGGTCAGGAAGATCCCCTAGAGGAGGCAACCCAGTATTCTTGCCTGGAGAATCCCATGGACAGAGAAGCCTGGCAGGTTATGGTCCATAGGGCTGCCAAGAGTCAGACATGACTGAAGCAACTTAACATGCATGTACGGCGGTAAAGGATGCACTTGCTAATGCAGGAGATGTGGGTTTGATCCCTGGCTGGAAAGATACCCTGGAGAAGGAAATGGCAACCCACTCTAGGATTCTCGTCTGGAAAAGTCCATGGACAGAGGAGTCCATCGGGTTGCAAAGAGTCAGACACGACCGAGTGAACAACGGAACGAGAGAGACATACAACTAAGTGGCTGAGCTGAGATCCAACCTAGGTCATCTTACCCCAGGTTCAATGTAATTTCCATACCCTAAGCCAAAGTCTAATGAGTCAACCCCACCGGTGCTGGCAAGACCTGAGGCATAAGCAGATTACTGGAGAAGGTCCAGAGCCTCTCCTCTAGTGAAACAAAACACAGTAATAGTGAATATATTTATTTTTTATTAGTGTGGGCATGGGGATGGGAATTCCACGGCCCGGGCTGCTTTAGCGACATCTCGTTGAGAGCCACTTTTTCACTGAAGCTAAATGGAAACATTCAAAGAGATAAATGACCGTACAAGAATGCCCAGAGTCTAATCCACGGAATGTAAAGAAAACGTTTTAAAAAGACATGTTTGGTGACTGAATGAACCAGTGAATGAATGCCCTCATCTCTTAAGCAGAAATTTAAATTGTGTCACGGCTTGGATTTCCTGTACTTATTTTGAACCGCTTGGTGTTTGTCTTGAAGCTTTTTTAAAAAAGATCTTTAGCAAATCATAACTCTATCAAAGGCAAAGATGAAATCACATATATTGTGCAGACAGGCTCCTTTGTCTGCAAGACAAGAGTCTCAAATTCTGTTGCTTAGCTTTGTTTAGATAAGTGGCGCCTTCCTCTGATAACTGGCCCGCACGCCCTTCTACGCCATCAAAGCAGAGCATTCCGAGGAAGAGGAGGGCATTCAGGCTAATTAGTCCATCAAGGGCTTGTTAATTATAGTCCCTCCTGCTCAATTTTTTAAAAAATCTTTCTTTTTAAAACATGCTTCTTTTAAAGTGCAGACTCTTCTCACATCAAGGATTAGCTGAGACAATGCTGTAACTAGATCAAGGATTCCCCAAACCAGCTCTCCCTGCTCCCTTTCTCTGTTATGCCGGAGGTCTTGCAAGGCACTACAAGTAAGGGCCTGGGCATCCTGGCCCTGCTTTCCCTCCAGGGGAAGTGAGGCTCTCAGTCTGGTCTCTTCCTTCCCCTGCTGCACTAAGGAATGACCACGTTCTGCATTTGAAGATGGAACAATTGAATTCACATTAAAAAACTGCACAGAAAACATCACCACTCTTGGATCTTACACTAAAACATGACACGACCGGTGGCAAGACCTGGGAGGCATAAAGTTCAATGTAATTTCCATACCCTAAGCCAAAGTCTAATGAGTCAACCCCACCGGTGCTGGCAAGACCTGAGGCATAAGCAGATTACTGGAGAAGGTCCAGAGCCTCTCCTCTAGTGAAACAAAACACAGTAATAGTGAATATATTTATTTTTTATTAGTGTGGGCATGGGGATGGGAATTCCACGGCCCGGGCTGCTTTAGCGACATCTCGTTGAGAGCCACTTTTTCACTGAAGCTAAATGGAAACATTCAAAGAGATAAATGACCGTACAAGAATGCCCAGAGTCTAATCCACGGAATGTAAAGAAAACGTTTTAAAAAGACATGTTTGGTGACTGAATGAACCAGTGAATGAATGCCCTCATCTCTTAAGCAGAAATTTAAATTGTGTCACGGCTTGGATTTCCTGTACTTATTTTGAACCGCTTGGTGTTTGTCTTGAAGCTTTTTTAAAAAAGATCTTTAGCAAATCATAACTCTATCAAAGGCAAAGATGAAATCACATATATTGTGCAGACAGGCTCCTTTGTCTGCAAGACAAGAGTCTCAAATTCTGTTGCTTAGCTTTGTTTAGATAAGTGGCGCCTTCCTCTGATAACTGGCCCGCACGCCCTTCTACGCCATCAAAGCAGAGCATTCCGAGGAAGAGGAGGGCATTCAGGCTAATTAGTCCATCAAGGGCTTGTTAATTATAGTCCCTCCTGCTCAATTTTTTAAAAAATCTTTCTTTTTAAAACATGCTTCTTTTAAAGTGCAGACTCTTCTCACATCAAGGATTAGCTGAGACAATGCTGTAACTAGATCAAGGATTCCCCAAACCAGCTCTCCCTGCTCCCTTTTCTCTGTTATGCCGGAGGTCTTGCAAGGCACTACAAGTAAGGGCCTGGGCATCCTGGCCCTGCTTTCCCTCCAGGGGAAGTGAGGCTCTCAGTCTGGTCTCTTCCTTCCCCTGCTGCACTAAGGAATGACCACGTTCTGCATTTGAAGATGGAACAATTGAATTCACATTAAAAAACTGCACAGAAAACATCACCACTCTTGGATCTTACACTAAAACATGCAGCGTTCGCTTGAAAAATAACAGGAAAGTCATGACTGCCAAAATCTATTGTTTCTATCTAAGCAGTTGCCTTTTATTTTTTAATTGTTATCTTTGCTTATCTTTAAGAACACTACTTTCCTCATACTGTTGGGAGACAGAGAAAAGGACTCAGCACCTGTAAAATGCCTCCTGGATGCCAGGCAGTTAAATTTCACCCAGGTAAATTTCACCATGCCTATTAAATCCTAAAACTGCCAGAGGTGCCCGTAAGTATTCTGTCTTCATACATAAAAGAGTGGAGTTCAGAGATGTGAAGAGCTGGCTAGGGCTATGTAGCTAAAAAGATATGGGAGAGGATCAGAAACCCTACAGGCCTGATCTCAAGACCCCTACTCTTCTGGGAAACCACACTGTCTCCAATGAAATACTTACTTGAATATCTTATTTATGTTGATAAATAGCAATGAATAGCAATTTAGACCTCGAGAAACTCCTGGTTTCACGTGAAAATCAGCCAGCAAAGTTGGCCTCCTCAAAATGATCATTAGTGGAAAGCTAGAGGTTTCTAAATATTTTCCGAGGTTTTTCAGGCTGGAGATTTGGTAAAATGACACCACTTGCAGTCTTTGCCATTGATTTAGAATCATTTCAGGAAAGGGAATAGAAAACCATTTATTTATGTAATTCAAAGAGAAGAAGAAGTTGTGTTCAATAAATAGGTAAGGTTTGATTGAAATCAGGATTTAGCTGATAGCTAAGGTTGAACCTTGCTTCTTCCGCTATAGATGTCAATTTAAGACATAATCTTTTCTTAGAAGAAAAAGATGAATCATTTTATTTCTGGGGCAGGTGGTTTATGAGCTGCTTTACCTAGCATGATTTATGGACAAAATTCCTGCCTTGGGCCATTACCAACTTAGAACTCACTCTCCAGTCAGAATCTCCAAACTGGATCAGACAGCCTACAAAACTGGGCGCAGGATTCCTCAGCAGCTTAATTGTTGAGTCTGTTGTGTTCTTTTCCTAAGAGGGGCTGTGACGGGTCTATCTCAGCAATAGCTCTTGCTCTCTTTTCATGTAGACGTTTCCATGTGGAATGAAGACTATATTGGGGTTGAATTTCCCTTTAGAATGCCTGTCCCCTCTCTTCCCTCCCCCAGTCTAGAGTTCTGAACAGACAAGCGAAAACCTTTGAATGAGTACCTGTCACGACAAAAGCAGTGAGGGGCCTGGTGGAGTCCCCAGCCCAGGTGGTCCCCGCCACACTAACGTCATAGCCGGTGTTCTCCACCAAGCCTGTGACGTGAGCGTGCTGTGCGTCTCCTGAGACTGTGAACTGCTGGGGCTCGAGCAGCGAGTGAGAATCGCTGACATTGATAACAATCTCTGCAAAAGGCCCAGCTTGAGTGGTCCATGACACGTTGAAGCTGTCAGGAGTGATATTGCTAAGGACTAGCGTGCCCAACTGTGGCTCTGGCTCTAGGGGGAAGGAACAGGGGCAGAGAGAAAGAGAGACACATTATTAAGGGAAGCCGAGGATTGCTCCAGCATGTAGCCATAGAACACAAAAAGTATCAATGCCTCCAATTATGTGTTGAAAACTGGTGTTTCAAGCTGTGTCCACACCTGCATTAGTTATAATGCGAGGAAATACACCACTTTCTCTGCAGATGTGGATTTGCACATTCTTTGAAAAGCAGAGATGTGACCATTTACTGGTCATGTATGAAGAAAAGCAAAGAAGCCATTATAGTTGTAGATAGAATTATTGTAAAGATGTATTAAGAGTACATTTTCTAAGGTTTGTGATGGGACACTAGCTTTGTAGGATGTTCCAAGACAAGATAGCTGCACATTGTACGAAAGTATTAAGAGTACATTTTTTTAAAAAGATGAATCATTTTATTTCTGGGGCAGGTGGTTTATGAGCTGCTTTACCTAGCATGATTTATGGACAAAATTCCTGCCTTGGGCCATTACCAACTTAGAACTCACTCTCCAGTCAGAATCTCCAAACTGGATCAGACAGCCTACAAAACTGGGCGCAGGATTCCTCAGCAGCTTAATTGTTGAGTCTGTTGTGTTCTTTTCCTAAGAGGGGCTGTGACGGGTCTATCTCAGCAATAGCTCTTGCTCTCTTTTCATGTAGACGTTTCCATGTGGAATGAAGACTATATTGGGGTTGAATTTCCCTTTAGAATGCCTGTCCCCTCTCTTCCCTCCCCCAGTCTAGAGTTCTGAACAGACAAGCGAAAACCTTTGAATGAGTACCTGTCACGACAAAAGCAGTGAGGGGCCTGGTGGAGTCCCCAGCCCAGGTGGTCCCCGCCACACTAACGTCATAGCCGGTGTTCTCCACCAAGCCTGTGACGTGAGCGTGCTGTGCGTCTCCTGAGACTGTGAACTGCTGGGGCTCGAGCAGCGAGTGAGAATCGCTGACATTGATAACAATCTCTGCAAAAGGCCCAGCTTGAGTGGTCCATGACACGTTGAAGCTGTCAGGAGTGATATTGCTAAGGACTAGCGTGCCCAACTGTGGCTCTGGCTCTAGGGGGAAGGAACAGGGGCAGAGAGAAAGAGAGACACATTATTAAGGGAAGCCGAGGATTGCTCCAGCATGTAGCCATAGAACACAAAAAGTATCAATGCCTCCAATTATGTGTTGAAAACTGGTGTTTCAAGCTGTGTCCACACCTGCATTAGTTATAATGCGAGGAAATACACCACTTTCTCTGCAGATGTGGATTTGCACATTCTTTGAAAAGCAGAGATGTGACCATTTACTGGTCATGTATGAAGAAAAGCAAAGAAGCCATTATAGTTGTAGATAGAATTATTGTAAAGATGTATTAAGAGTACATTTTCTAAGGTTTGTGATGGGACACTAGCTTTGTAGGATGTTCCAAGACAAGATAGCTGCACATTGTACTGAATAATGTATCTCACCCTAGAGATTCACAAAGCAGACTATCATTTTTAAAGGAATGCCAGTTCTGTAAAGAAACCTACTTAATTTTGTTTAGCCCAGCACTTCGCAGACTTACTGGTCAATGGATACCTTATCAGAGAAATAGTCTCTGAACATCTCAAGCTGCTGGTGTGCCACTGAACATGCCTTAGAAAATGCTCTTTGAGAATTTCCTCATTTAGCCTTTTTTGATTATTTGCTTGTTTGGATTGTAGAAACTAAAGGTTAATGTGCACACAAGAGAAATTCTTTGTCATATTCAGAAACCCAAATATATACACTGGAGGAAAATTCACATCTCACTCTAAATACTATAAAGGTGAAGATGTCCTCCATTCAAAAGCTCTCGGTATACGTAAAAGTCAAAGGCAAACTTGAAATTAGACTCTACATTTCTTGATTATGAAATTCACTTATTAGATACTTTGGAAAGATGAACGGTTCCACTGAAGTTGAGTTTCTCTTGTCCCTTAAAACCTAATTGATCTGTGATGAGAGCAACTCATCATTAATGTAGGAGGTCTACACTGCTAGATTCCACTTGGATGGATACAGTCTGGCCCCTTCAATTACATTTATCAAACAATTCTAACATTAAAATAAGTTCAACCCAGACGGTACTTTAGAGAGAAATGACAGTCTAGAATAATCGAGATACTAGGATCAGGATTTAGTGGTGGGAAGAAGCAAACCCTTTCTTCCAAGGACTCAGATGTTATTCTGTGGCAGTATTTGGAGGAACGAGGGGGCTCATTTGGATAAACTTTAAGTAAACAACTGCACAGCAAAACTCCATGCCATCAAGTCTCTGAGGACAAATGAATCTGGCTCAGAGGCACAGTATAGCTGTAAATAATGGCATAGGACTTCCTACAATGAGTTTGAGAAGCTAATGATACTTATAACATTCAGCTATAGCACTGGCAAATTATCTTAACCACAGAAAAAAGTGAAATCCTCCAAATGGATCTGTGTCTGTTTTTCCTTACATGTTGCTGGGGGAGGAATCTCCCAAATTAAGGATGCATGTTAGGACTCTTCATGCTCCTTGACAGAAATGAGTAGGGTCAACACATTAACAATCATGCAGAATAAGACATGGGTTTTCAAGTTCAGCTGAACCTCTGTTTCCCGAAAAATGCAACCAAGCTGAAAAGTGAGATGCAAGAAGAAAACTCAGAGAAAGGTAGTAAGGGTCCAGTCAATGTTCCATGCAAGCTAGGGATGTTTTTCTCTTACCACTTCTGACCCTTTGAAACAATGTCTTGACATGCTGTCTGCTTCCGGAAAGACAAATATTTCCAAAAACCTCTTATTCCGAAGGTTCACTGCATGCACGAAGATTTGGACAAGACAACATATGAAAGGAAGACTCTGACATAGACATCGGTGGATGACAAAGCATGCTTGATAGAGTCACTGTTGAAAACGAGCAGTCTGTAGGGAATGCAGGCAAATAAAATCTCAAGAACAAGATGAGACCACAGGGTCCTCTCATGTGAGTGCTGGGGTGTGCTGTGGGGATTTTTCTCTGCATGCTACTGACACCACTTTTAAAAGTCATGAGTGGTGAGAAAGAGGATGTAGATCATTCTGACCAAAGAATCAACAAGGGCATGCACACGCTCCTTTGAATAAGACATGGGAAAACTGATTAGAAAGACCACAAGCAGATGATCATGGGAACTGGGAAAGATAATTGAAGACCAGATGAAAGGATGGTTTAGAAATCCAAACAAAGAATGTCAGGTTAACTCTATACAGACAAACAGAGCAACTCCAGATGTGAGTGGAGATTAAGGAAAAAGAGGTTGACACTGAAGTTCCTTAATTTGGGGTGAAAGGTTTTTTTTTCCTAAAGCTTTAAAGCTCTGATTGGTGTGGTTTTCTCTGGGGGAACCGGAGGGTAAAAAATGGGTAGAAGGTGATTAGGGGAGGAAACACTCTTCAGAGGAAGTTTAAGGGACAGTGAAGACCCCATCACGGGAAATACCTGTGGTTGCTTGGACCATCAGGGTCTGAACACGCTGTCCGCCAATCAGCCCGTGGAGCTGGGCAGTGTAGGCAGAAGCACCTCTGAGGTCGCTGATGACAAAGCTGCGAGACGCCGCAGGCACAGAGCGGACCACCGTCTCCTGGAGGGGGTCAGAATTCCTAACTTCTACAAGAAAGCCATCAAAGGCAGACTCCTGAGCTTTCCACGAGATGGCCACACTGCCCCAGGTCACATTGGAGACAGTGAGCTGGCTAAGGAGAGGCTCAGCTACTAAAGTGAGAAGAAAACAAAATACGAAAGCATGTCAATGTAAAACACTATTCGAAGGTCAAAGTCAAAACATGTAAGACTAAATCCATAAAGTTTTAGCCTTTACCCTCTGGTCAAGGAACATGGCTTTTATGAAAATCAGCTTGAGCCATGAGAAAAGAACATGTGTTCAACTGATTTCTGTAGGTTTTGGTAAACTTTCAACTTGTTGGGATGAAAACGAGGTACTGCTGGTTGGCTGACTGATTTTCCCGTGGTACGTGCTGATGACAATTTGTAGTCTCATGCAGAATGTGGACAGACCCTCCCTTAGCCATGGGCAACTTAAAATGAGAGAACTTGGATACTACAATGATAATCCTTTCTTGAATTCTCCTAGAATATGGGACCCCATTTGGGGAGAAGAAGAGACTCTTGTGCTTACTCCACAAATGACTTTTGATTTCAGTTGTGATGTCTAGCTTGATCTGTCAAGAGAAGGCATTGTCCAAAAATGTGCTAAGAATGCTATTTTGAAATGAACAAAGCTCTCCTTTCTGAATTCCCGTAGAAATGTCTTTTGCGGCAGTCCAGAGAGCATTTCTGACAGTGTGTATGTCACAGGTAACAGATGCACTGAATTTTTCCCAATCTATACAAAAAGAGAAAGTGGGGGATGAAGGAAAAAGAGGTTGACACTGAAGTTCCTTAATTTGGGGTGAAAGGTTTTTTTTTCCTAAAGCTTTAAAGCTCTGATTGGTGTGGTTTTCTCTGGGGGAACCGGAGGGTAAAAAATGGGTAGAAGGTGATTAGGGGAGGAAACACTCTTCAGAGGAAGTTTAAGGGACAGTGAAGACCCCATCACGGGAAATACCTGTGGTTGCTTGGACCATCAGGGTCTGAACACGCTGTCCGCCAATCAGCCCGTGGAGCTGGGCAGTGTAGGCAGAAGCACCTCTGAGGTCGCTGATGACAAAGCTGCGAGACGCCGCAGGCACAGAGCGGACCACCGTCTCCTGGAGGGGGTCAGAATTCCTAACTTCTACAAGAAAGCCATCAAAGGCAGACTCCTGAGCTTTCCACGAGATGGCCACACTGCCCCAGGTCACATTGGAGACAGTGAGCTGGCTAAGGAGAGGCTCAGCTACTAAAGTGAGAAGAAAACAAAATACGAAAGCATGTCAATGTAAAACACTATTCGAAGGTCAAAGTCAAAACATGTAAGACTAAATCCATAAAGTTTTAGCCTTTACCCTCTGGTCAAGGAACATGGCCTTTTATGAAAATCAGCTTGAGCCATGAGAAAAGAACATGTGTTCAACTGATTTCTGTAGGTTTTGGTAAACTTTCAACTTGTTGGGATGAAAACGAGGTACTGCTGGTTGGCTGACTGATTTTCCCGTGGTACGTGCTGATGACAATTTGTAGTCTCATGCAGAATGTGGACAGACCCTCCCTTAGCCATGGGCAACTTAAAATGAGAGAACTTGGATACTACAATGATAATCCTTTCTTGAATTCTCCTAGAATATGGGACCCCATTTGGGGAGAAGAAGAGACTCTTGTGCTTACTCCACAAATGACTTTTGATTTCAGTTGTGATGTCTAGCTTGATCTGTCAAGAGAAGGCATTGTCCAAAAATGTGCTAAGAATGCTATTTTGAAATGAACAAAGCTCTCCTTTCTGAATTCCCGTAGAAATGTCTTTTGCGGCAGTCCAGAGAGCATTTCTGACAGTGTGTATGTCACAGGTAACAGATGCACTGAAGGCAGCTCACTCTTTGCTTAATCAAGTTCCTTATATAAACATGCCTATTCTGTTTCTGCCATCTACTATTCACTGTTCTGGAAGCAAGCCAGTATGTTCTGATCTTTTCTCTTAGAGGTGGCCTAGGAAATGGAATGATCTGGATGGCGTGGCTTCCTCCTACCCTCATGTGATGAATAACCTCGCTCCCCATCACCACTCTCCCAATTCAACTTCATTAAATCACTGGGACATTTGGGTTTTAGGAAGTCAAAGGCACTGGGAAGACAGAGAGAGTCCTATAACACACAATATAATTTTAAAGGCCTCTGACCAGTATAGACATCTTCCCAAGTCAAGCATAGCTCTCACTGAGGTTTTTAGTTACTGAGGAAGAGAATTCTTTTCTCCAGATTCAGCTTGGCCATCTGGACTAAACTATATTTTATGCTTTCAATGCCCTGGTCAGTGATAAACTAGAAAAGTCACCATTTGGGTTGTTCCTGGAAGAGAGATAGGTTAAACAGTGCTCCAAACTCATGTCATGGAACATTAGCATCCCATGACCTGGGCTTCCGTCAGTGGGTAGGAGTGGCTTCACCCTGTAAAGAAGACTCCGGAGAAAGCGTGTCAGACACGGGCGAATGGGCGTGTACCTGTGGTGGCCGTGGCACTGATGGTTTTAATCTGCATGCCGGGAGCGAGTCCAGAGAGGTAGACAATAAAATCATTACTAGGGCGGAGCCCTGAGATGTGGGCTGCTCGTTCAGCACCCGAGATGTTATATTCCATCGTCTCCAGGAACCTATTGGAATCAATAATTTCAACGGTAAAGGTCTCGAAGGCCCCATCGGTAGCTGTCCAGGAGAGATTGAAGCTCTCAGAAGTGATGTCGGAAACATGTAAGTTTCCAAGTTCGGGTTCTCCGGCTGAAAAAGGAAGGGCAGGAGAGAAGAAACAGATAAACCGGAGTTCATCTCTGGGCTTGGGCTTTAAGACTGCAGTTGTTAATAGAACCATAGTCAGTTTGAAAGATCTGGCAGTTCAGGATCAGGGCGCAAAGAAGCGATGTTATCAATCAGTGCCAATGCGGTAGAAAAAGAGGACTTGTTAAAAGAAAGAAAACACAGAAAGGAAGGTATAGCAATTAGATGTGCCTGCTCTGGAGCTGCCACATAAGATCAGGACTTGGCTAAGATCTGGGGTGAGTGAGGAGACAGGCCGAGAGTTGGCAGCAGGAGCTGTTCTGTGGAAGCCCAGGTGCTTTTGGGAGCCACACCTCAGGAGCGCTGGCCATCGGTCAAAAGATATGTGTGCAGGCAGCTCTCAGTCTCTTAAATTGCACTCAGAAGACCATGAGCACTTGGCTCCTGCCAGCAGGCACACATCCTCAGCTTTGAGGGAGCTCCCATCTGCTCAGATGACGACTAAATAATTCTGATGTGACTCCTCTCCCAAGGTGGTACCTTGAGGCTTCTGATCTTGTGACTTAAAGAGAGCTGGCAATTTGTCAGTGTAATTCTTGATGTTTTCATCGTACTTCTGACAAGAGCCAGCTGTTCTCATATTCTGTTAAAATAGCTTGTCCTTTCTTCACTGCTTCTCCGTGGGCCAAGAAGGCTAGTATTGCCTTGCCAACAAAGAGAGCTGAGCCAGGACGAGGCCGTCAGGCAGCCCTGTTCAGCCAAGAAGTAACATTTTGTCTCCGAGCTGATCCTACCAGGGCTTTTCCAAGCAGAAGGAATAAAACATGCAGAGGGCAGGCAGAAGCAGCGTCTGAAAAGCTAGCATTGTCTCTCTAGCGAGGCAGGAGAAAGCTTTCCCTTCCCAAGAGATCTGGTGAAACACAGACCAGATGGAATTATGGCCCTTCCTCCCCACAGACCGTTTCATCAGAACCGAAAATGTTGGTATCATTATAAAGAAAAAAAAATACGAAGAACACCCAAACCACAAGATCTGCAGGAAAGATCAAAAGCGGTGGGCAATTTCTCTGCCTTTCGAGAGGGGATAGTTTATGGATATTAGATAAAAGAGCCCCAGGTCCATTGAGAGCAGCCTCAGCCACAATTTTTAGGCATTTCAGGGTCACTGTTCAGGCAGCAGTTGTCTGTGCTGTGTGTTTATCTCAGTGAGAGTTACTGAAATGAGAGAGGCTAAAATGCAGAGCCAGAATCAACTGGGACATACAGGTTTGTATAAAAGTTTAGTTGCAATAATTATCGGGAAATGGGCCAAGCATATTCAAAACTAAACCAAACAGGTGGCACAAGGGAAGATGAGCCATGGAAACCAGGGCTGGGGAGGGTTGTTCTCTTGATAAGGTCCGGGGTAACACTGAATGCTCCGTCACTGGAACAGCGTGATGTGTAAACTATAATACATCAGACATGATGTGTAAACTATAATACATTTTCCTGGGTCTGGGCCGAGAGTGTGCCATCCAAAGGCCAACAGTCCAGGGAGCAACTCTTGATTAAAAGAACAAAAAGGGCATCAGACCTTTGACATTCATAACCCGGGACATTCTTCGCTTCAAATTCTTCTGTGTGTACTTCTGCTAATGAATGGCTTTTTCTTTGGTACTGTCTCCAGTCATAATTGTGTGATTATGTTTTTTCTTTTCTAGTCTAGCTATTTGCTAATTTGATGTTCTAACAATGACTCAGTATCCGAGAGAACTGCCCAGAGGAGAGTAATTCAGTTCTCTTATTATCTTCAGTACATTTTAGAGAAACATTTAAATTGAAACATTTCTTTTTAATGCAAGAACCATGGGGCCCATACCCTTGAGCGAACTGGGATAGTGAAGCACCATTTCCAACTTCCAGCAAAAAGACTCTTGAGTAAATAATATGCGTTCCACCAGAACTCACACGTGGGAAGGGTCGGCTTCGGGTTCCATCCAACCACGGGAGAAGAGAATGAAGTTCACCAAGCTGTCTCATGAATGGGAAGGCATCATTCAGAAGAGAAGCAGTTGTAGGACTAGACAGGTAAGATCTGGGACAGAGTAGAGGTCAGAAAAGGTAGCATCTGCACGTACATTCATTAGATGTCAAAGGCATCTGGAGCAAGGCACAGCCCATGGGCAGGTCTTAGCATGCAAGGCCAGCAACGTAAAGGGGACATGGAAAGGATTAAGGTATGGAGGCAAGCTGACTCTGCATGATGTCTTGGAGAGGAAACTCCCTGGACAAGGAGAGGAAGGTACCTGTGGAGGCCTCCGCAGAGAGCACTGGGGTCCGATAGCCCCAGATCACTCCGTAGATAGTGATTCTGTAGGGGGTGGTGGGCTTGAGGCCTGGGATGTCCACAGCCCGCAGGCTGCCGGTCACTGTGAGATTCTGAGCTGCTTCCACCCTGTTGGCCTCCTGCACCTGAATGACAAAGTGCTCAAAGGCCTGGTCAGCGGCGGTCCAGTTGAGTCTGAGGCCATCCCAGCCAGCCTCGGTCACGGATAAGTCTCCCAATTTCGGGAGCTCCGCTGAGAAGGACAGAGAGGAATTTGTCAGTCCTGTAAACTGAACACGAGGAAACCAAACATCCCACTACCCAGCTCGAGGGAAGAGAGGAAGAGGCAAGAGGTTTTCTTGTGTCTCTGTGTGTGTCCTGCTCTTGGGACAGTTTGAACTGTGGTAATCTGGCTACAGCTTTCTTAGGGAGTTGAAGATGGTCAGAAAGAGGAGCATCTACATTTTTTATCCTTGACAAGGCTATGCCAATATTTCCCCTAATATTGTTGGCCATTGACAACCCACTGGGAAGTCTCTGAGGCTCATGCATGGAACTGGAAAAGTGGCACTGTGGGTCAGGGAAACGTGCCATGGAAAAAGGGCATCCCTTGAGCGAACTGGGATAGTGAAGCACCATTTCCAACTTCCAGCAAAAAGACTCTTGAGTAAATAATATGCGTTCCACCAGAACTCACACGTGGGAAGGGTCGGCTTCGGGTTCCATCCAACCACGGGAGAAGAGAATGAAGTTCACCAAGCTGTCTCATGAATGGGAAGGCATCATTCAGAAGAGAAGCAGTTGTAGGACTAGACAGGTAAGATCTGGGACAGAGTAGAGGTCAGAAAAGGTAGCATCTGCACGTACATTCATTAGATGTCAAAGGCATCTGGAGCAAGGCACAGCCCATGGGCAGGTCTTAGCATGCAAGGCCAGCAACGTAAAGGGGACATGGAAAGGATTAAGGTATGGAGGCAAGCTGACTCTGCATGATGTTTTGGGAGAGGAAACTCCCTGGACAAGGAGAGGAAGGTACCTGTGGAGGCCTCCGCAGAGAGCACTGGGGTCCGATAGCCCCAGATCACTCCGTAGATAGTGATTCTGTAGGGGGTGGTGGGCTTGAGGCCTGGGATGTCCACAGCCCGCAGGCTGCCGGTCACTGTGAGATTCTGAGCTGCTTCCACCCTGTTGGCCTCCTGCACCTGAATGACAAAGTGCTCAAAGGCCTGGTCAGCGGCGGTCCAGTTGAGTCTGAGGCCATCCCAGCCAGCCTCGGTCACGGATAAGTCTCCCAATTTCGGGAGCTCCGCTGAGAAGGACAGAGAGGAATTTGTCAGTCCTGTAAACTGAACACGAGGAAACCAAACATCCCACTACCCAGCTCGAGGGAAGAGAGGAAGAGGCAAGAGGTTTTCTTGTGTCTCTGTGTGTGTCCTGCTCTTGGGACAGTTTGAACTGTGGTAATCTGGCTACAGCTTTCTTAGGGAGTTGAAGATGGTCAGAAAGAGGAGCATCTACATTTTTTATCCTTGACAAGGCTATGCCAATATTTCCCCTAATATTGTTGGCCATTGACAACCCACTGGGAAGTCTCTGAGGCTCATGCATGACTAGCACCGGAAAGGCCATGGAAAAAGTGGCACTGTGGGTCAGGGAAGTAGGACTTGGTTAAAAGCACAGGGGCTTCCCTGGTGGCTCAGAGGGTAAAGAACCCACCTGCAGTGCAGGAGAGCCAGGTTCAATCCCTGGGTCGGAAAGATCCCCTGGAGGAGGAAATGACAATCCATTCTAGTATTCTTGCCTGGAGAATCCCCATGGACAGAGGAGCCTGGCAAGGTAGAGTCCATGGGGTTGCAAAGAGTTGGACATGGCTGAATCTCACACACACACACACACACACAGACTTTGGAGGCAAACAGACCTTGGGCAGAATTCCAACACTGATATTTGCTAGCTGCATACACTTGGGCATGTCACCAAGCTCAACTCTGAGCCTTGCTCTCCTCATCTTTAATTGGACCTGACTGTGCACCCCATTCCATGGGAAGGTGTGATGATTGAATGACAATATTGGTAAATCTCTGAGATTCTACCTGACACATAGCTGACATCAGAGCTGACACACAGCGAGGGCCTGGCAAGTGACAGCCTCACAGATATGCAGTCGTTCTTGGTATCCTTGGGGACTGAGGCCAGGACCTCCACAGAGAACAAGTTGAGGATGCATGTACAGCGATGCAGCTTTGGCATATTCCCTAAGTGCATCCTCCTGTACACTTTAAAGATCATCTCTAGATTACTTATAATACCTAATGCGATGTAGGTGCTCTGTATGTTGTTACCAGCACATGGAAAAGTCATTTTGCCTTTTTGATGCTTTTCAGAATTTTTCAGTCCTGGTGAGAAGGCAAATTTGTCAGTCCTGTAAACTGAACACGAGGAAACCAAACATCCCACTACCCAGCTCGAGGGAAGAGAGGAAGAGGCAAGAGGTTTTCTTGTGTCTCTGTGTGTGTCCTGCTCTTGGGACAGTTTGAACTGTGGTAATCTGGCTACAGCTTTCTTAGGGAGTTGAAGATGGTCAGAAAGAGGAGCATCTACATTTTTTATCCTTGACAAGGCTATGCCAATATTTCCCCTAATATTGTTGGCCATTGACAACCCACTGGGAAGTCTCTGAGGCTCATGCATGACTAGCACCGGAAAGGCCATGGAAAAAGTGGCACTGTGGGTCAGGGAAGTAGGACTTGGTTAAAAGCACAGGGGCTTCCCTGGTGGCTCAGAGGGTAAAGAACCCACCTGCAGTGCAGGAGAGCCAGGTTCAATCCCTGGGTCGGAAAGATCCCCTGGAGGAGGAAATGACAATCCATTCTAGTATTCTTGCCTGGAGAATCCCCATGGACAGAGGAGCCTGGCAAGGTAGAGTCCATGGGGTTGCAAAGAGTTGGACATGGCTGAATCTCACACACACACACACACACACACAGACTTTGGAGGCAAACAGACCTTGGGCAGAATTCCAACACTGATATTTGCTAGCTGCATACACTTGGGCATGTCACCAAGCTCAACTCTGAGCCTTGCTCTCCTCATCTTTAATTGGACCTGACTGTGCACCCCATTCCATGGGAAGGTGTGATGATTGAATGACAATATTGGTAAATCTCTGAGATTCTACCTGACACATAGCTGACATCAGAGCTGACACACAGCGAGGGCCTGGCAAGTGACAGCCTCACAGATATGCAGTCGTTCTTCGGTATCCTTGGGGGACTGAGGCCAGGACCTCCACAGAGAACAAGTTGAGGATGCATGTACAGCGATGCAGCTTTGGCATATTCCCTAAGTGCATCCTCCTGTACACTTTAAAGATCATCTCTAGATTACTTATAATACCTAATGCGATGTAGGTGCTCTGTATGTTGTTACCAGCACATGGAAAAGTCATTTTGCCTTTTTGATGCTTTTCAGAATTTTTCCTTCCTATGTTTGATATTGGTGGGTTGAGTCTGAGAATGCAGAACTCATGGATACAAGGAACTGTCCTGATGTTTCTCCTTGGAACTTCTTGGTCATGTGGGAGAGAATTCCCTGCTTTGTCTCGTTACTGGACTTTAGAGAGAGCCTCTCATGGCTGGCCACAGGTTAGCTGACTGCATGTATGAAGCATGTACTGAGTCAGGTTTGGGCAAGTCTGATGTTTTATCTCTGGAATTCTCTTGTTTCAGACTGGTATTGGATTCTTTGCCTGGTACTTCCTCTCCCCACTTCTCCCTACGGCACTTTGTGTCTGAATGAAGAATGTCTGCTTCACAAAGCCAGGCCCTTTGTGTAAAATTGAGTGTCTACTCTTAATTAAAAGTGACTATGTTTTGCTCAGCAAATGGCGCAGAGCAGGGCCCACTATTCATTTTTCTACAGTGTAGGAAGGAAATTTAATGTAGTCATCACTGATTTAGAAAGTTTGGGTTCCAGATAAGGAAAAATTCACTCTTGCTCAGAGATAAAAGTGATCTCCTACCATTTTTTATTTTTTTTTAAGGCTGAAGTGACCATGGATTTGATGAGAGAAAAGGAAATATCTGCAAGATTTCAGCCAGAAGTATGAGATACTGGTTCTCATGTATTCTAGAATTCAGTGCTCAAGGGGAGTCTGGGCCAACTTGACCTTTCAGAGGGGCTGCATTCAGATTGTGGCATTGGCTCTTTTATGGAAGAACTGGATTGGGGATGTGGGTGCAGGCAGCCCTCTCCCCTCTCCTCCTTCCTAGCTCACCAAGAATAGGTCTTCATTTATCTGTCTTCTAGTGGGGTTCCCTGTGCGATTTTTCCCTGTGCAAAAGGAATTCTGCTGCTAAAACCAAAAAGTTTATAAACTACAGATGTAGATCACTAGACCCTGCTCTAAGATCCCACGTATCTCAAAGGCCCCTTTTGCTCTTGTTTGGCTTGGTAATATTGCAGGAAACACAGGCCATTGGTAACCTGCTTGGTTTAGGTATATTCCCACATCACTTTTCTTATTTGGGAACTGTATAGAGACTCTAGCAAGAGCCAGGTTTATTTGATATACATCAACAAGAAAGACAATTCATTTGGTGAGGTTATTTGGGTGGCATTTTCAAAACACAGGATGTGTAGAGAAGGGCGTGGGCTTAGACCCCAGCATAAAAACTCTATTCCCCCCAAAGCAGGCCCATTTTTCCATGGCCCTTTTTAAAAGCTGTTTCTAGCAACCTCATGACCAGCACAGAGTTTTCTACAACAAACGGTGCTCCATATTTTCAGGAGACAAATTGAGATGAATTGTTTTCCCTCTCCAAACTGCATCTAAAACTTTGAAGTCCAGTTGACTTTCTTTTCCTTTCTTGGAAATAACCCTACCTTAAGGATCTGTTAATGAGAGAGAGAGAGACTCAGCTACCTTCAGCAGATGGTAGATAATTTGAAAGGTTATTCTGCAGAGATCTGACTGCCAGATGGAGGACCATCAGTGACTCTGAGGCCAATGAAGCTAGGATTTCTCTAGAAACTCCTGACTTTATTCTATATCACAGTCCTCCTGTTTCTGTTATTTATATTATGATACATTGCTATTGAATACGTGTGGCTATTTGGCTTTCAAAATTTACTAGGGAATGGGTGCTTTGCTAAGTACTTTCATTCATGGTCTCATTTTCTGCTCATGACAGTATTCTGGGGTCAGTGTATTTTCTCAGATTTGAAGGGGAGAAAAGAAGGCTCAGAGGTGTAAAGTGAGATGCCCAAGAATATTCAGCTAGTAAGGTGGCATTCCAACCCAAATCCCCCAAAGTGAGAGCTTGTGTTCACACTGCCTGCCAACAGCTTTGGGAGAGGTCCCTGACTCATGGGGTATTTTCTCTTTTCCAATGACAGGCTGGGGTCCCTGCTGTGAGAGGAGGGAGTATACCTGTGATGACCTCCACTGGGTCAAAAGGAATTCTGCTGCTAAAACCAAAAAGTTTATAAACTACAGATGTAGATCACTAGACCCTGCTCTAAGATCCCACGTATCTCAAAGGCCCCTTTTGCTCTTGTTTGGCTTGGTAATATTGCAGGAAACACAGGCCATTGGTAACCTGCTTGGTTTAGGTATATTCCCACATCACTTTTCTTATTTGGGAACTGTATAGAGACTCTAGCAAGAGCCAGGTTTATTTGATATACATCAACAAGAAAGACAATTCATTTGGTGAGGTTATTTGGGTGGCATTTTCAAAACACAGGATGTGTAGAGAAGGGCGTGGGCTTAGACCCCAGCATAAAAACTCTATTCCCCCCAAAGCAGGCCCATTTTTCCATGGCCCTTTTTAAAAGCTGTTTCTAGCAACCTCATGACCAGCACAGAGTTTTCTACAACAAACGGTGCTCCATATTTTCAGGAGACAAATTGAGATGAATTGTTTTCCCTCTCCAAACTGCATCTAAAACTTTGAAGTCCAGTTGACTTTCTTTTCCTTTCTTGGAAATAACCCTACCTTAAGGATCTGTTAATGAGAGAGAGAGAGACTCAGCTACCTTCAGCAGATGGTAGATAATTTGAAAGGTTATTCTGCAGAGATCTGACTGCCAGATGGAGGACCATCAGTGACTCTGAGGCCAATGAAGCTAGGATTTCTCTAGAAACTCCTGACTTTATTCTATATCACAGTCCTCCTGTTTCTGTTATTTATATTATGATACATTGCTATTGAATACGTGTGGCTATTTGGCTTTCAAAATTTACTAGGGAATGGGTGCTTTGCTAAGTACTTTCATTCATGGTCTCATTTTCTGCTCATGACAGTATTCTGGGGTCAGTGTATTTTCTCAGATTTGAAGGGGAGAAAAGAAGGCTCAGAGGTGTAAAGTGAGATGCCCAAGAATATTCAGCTAGTAAGGTGGCATTCCAACCCAAATCCCCCAAAGTGAGAGCTTGTGTTCACACTGCCTGCCAACAGCTTTGGGAGAGGTCCCTGACTCATGGGGTATTTTCTCTTTTCCAATGACAGGCTGGGGTCCCTGCTGTGAGAGGAGGGGAGTATACCTGTGATGACCTCCACAGTAAGGGGTTGAGTGCTGCGGCCCCTGACTTCGCCGTACAAGGTGATTGTGTAAGTGGTACCAGCCCTGAGGCCCGGGATCTCCACGGAGCGCAGGCTGCCGGGAACTGTGAGACTGTGAGCTTCCTGGGCCTGGTCAGCCTCCTGGATCTTAATGACAAACTGCTCATAGATCCCATCGGGGCTGGTCCAGTTCAATCTGAGGACGTCCCAGCTAACCTCGGTCACCGTGAGGTTCCCCAGATCTGGAACCTCCTCTGCACAAGAAGACAGAGTTGCCAAGTTACTAAAAAAGGCAGATGCACCCTGGAATTCAGGGGAGATGGCATTTGGGCTGAGGGTGGGAGAGCAGTCTGGTTGGTGTGAATCACAGATAATGCGGGATTTACAACAGGTGTTGAGCACAACCGTTGGCACTGAAGCCAGGGCTTTTCTAGTCCACCTTTGTCTTCCCTAGACAGTCCTCAGAATCGTTCACAACTTCCATCCTTGACATACAGATGGGGCTTTGGGGAGTCCTTTGTTGTGTTCTTAAAATGAGTTCAGATCAATTTTTTTCCACTTGCAGCGTATGCTCTCCAACTTCTTATGTATTATGGCTGACACTTGCTTTGAATCAAGTCTCCTAGTAATTTATGCAAAAGAGGAGGAGGTGGAACTTGCCATGGAATTGGCTACCATGCTAGGATGAGGACTCAGCCAAACAAGGGACAGGACCTCTGGAGGAGTCACAGCCCTCTCCTCAGCGGCTGGGGCTGAACCTAGTTTAGCACAGGGAAGAGTGTGGATCCCGCCTGAGCAAAGACGGCGGGAGGAAGCAAGGGAGGGAAGCAGTCTAGAGTACCTGTCAAGGCTTCAACAGAGAGAGGGGCGGTGCTGTAGTCCCGAGAGACCCCTCGGATGGTGATGCTATAGTGAGTGGCTGCCTTGAGCCCAGGCAGGTCCACCGACCTCAGTCCTCCCAGGACAGTGAGGTTCTGGGCTGCCTCCTCGGTGCCAGTCTCCTGAACCTGAATGTCAAACTGCTCGTAGGCTCCTTCCGGAGCCGTCCAGTTGAGTCTGAGGGCCTCCCAGCCCACCTCAGACACCGTGACCTCTCCCAAGTAGGGAGTTTCTCCTGGAGAAGGACAAAGAACTTGTTTAATGATCAAATCACACACTCCGATCCAAGGACTCCTTTAAAGAACAGGTTTGATATTACTTCTTAAAAGAATGTAACTTTCCTCAGACAACTGTGCATCATACAGCTTCCTAAATTTGAGAAATAGAGCCAAGGAGATGAGGTGTAGGAAAACATTCGTGATTTCGTCTTATTAAGGAATTGCCCTTAGCCTCCAGTAGACAAGGAGATGCTTATTCTTCTTATTTTCCTTTTTTAATATAATGCCTTAATAAGCTTTACCAAGAGAGAGCCTGTGAAGCAAAAGGTCCCTGCCAGTGGGGCTACGTGCATCATCCCCAGGCTGGGCTCTGCAGAGTCCCAAGGCCATGGTTCAAGTGGCATGGACCGTGAAAGCCACCCTAGCAGTTGTGCCGTCTGGTTTCTTCCCATTTTTTAGGCACCCTAGTGCTATACCTTGGAGGTATTCAAGTTTGTTCAAAAATGAGTTGCGTCCGATTATCCTTGGCCAGTTTCCTGTTGGGAAAAATCGAAGCGACAGAGAGGTAAGTGGTACCTGTGGAGGCCTCCGCAGAGAGCACTGGGGTCCGATAGCCCTGGATCACCCCGTAGATAGTGATTCTGTAGGGGGTGGCGGGCTTGAGGCCCGGGACGTCCACAGCCCGCAGGCTGCCTGGCACCGTGAGGTTCTGAGCCGCCTCCACCCCGTTGGCCTCCTGCACCTGAATGACAAAGTGCTCAAAGGCCTGGTCAGCGGCGGTCCAGTTGAGTCTGAGGCTGTTCCAGCTGGCCTCGGTCACAGAGAGGTTTTCCAGTTCAGGGGCGAGGTCTGAATAATGACAGAGATGGGGTTAGTTACACCATACCTAAAATGTTTTCTGTCTGGAAACTTGGAAATGGCAAACCTGCTGCTGGTTCTGAGATGCCGTGGGGCCTGTAGTCATGCTTTACTCACCGCACCCCAGAGCCGTGCCTGGCCATCAAAACACCAACAGAAAAATCAATATCGTATTCATTTTGCCTTGTTGTGTATTGGGGTTTGCCTTTTGAAAATGGTATTTTGCTATTGACCACTATCCTGTGGATTTAGAAAACACTACATGCCTGTGTGAACACGGCTCTGGACTGCAGTTCCCATTTTGAAAAGTGTCTCTCCTCTTAAGGCTGAGATCATAAAGAACAGCCTTTGGCTACTCTTGGGAGCCTTGGTCTGAGCTGGCTAGCCTGCTGCATTTTAAGAAAATTGGCTCCTATTAGATTCCCTTCCTTTCTGTGCTTCCTCCATCTCCCCAGGAAGGCATGTTTTACAGTCTCTTTATGCTGGGATTTTTTGTCAGTTTCTGGGGTTCAAACCAGTTTACATAAACCCTGCAGAAGGAGCAGAGACAAATGAACAAAGGACAAGTAAGGCCGTTCCAAAGAAAGATCTGAGTCTCTGTGAAGCTCTCCTTCATTGGACAGAGACAGACCCTGGGAGAAACAGTTTATTAAGCACAGTTAAAGCTGAACTAGCTGTCTCTCTTCATCTCTGGAATAAGCACAGCACAGAACACTCACTTGTCTCACTTCAAGGTTATAATTTGCCCAGGGCTGAGCCTAAGTGGTTTTTGCATCATCCGGGAAGAAAGAATTTTCTCTGGAAACATCCTCTAAACAACAGAGTTAACAACTGCCTTGAGTTCATTTTGGCGAATGTGCTGTTCCTCTCTCTATTCTTCCCACTGGCTGTTCATTTCAAATCAGCCCCGTGTGTCCATAAAAGGTGACTTCTCACTTGAAAATTTCAGATTGCAGTTGGAGTTAAGATACTCTTTCAGAAGGGAAACTGTTCTCAAGAATCTATTTGATTCAGGCTTTTCTATATTCTGGGGAATGTTCTTCCTGACTGACTCATTTTGGCAAAGCTGACCCTTCTTCAAATTCTGTTTGATCTAGAACAGCGAGTCTGCCAACTACGATCTGAGGGCGAAATCCAACCTGCTGCCTATTTAGGTAATAAGTGAGCTAACAACAACACTTTAAAAATGTTTTAAATGGTTGGAAAAATTTAAAGAAGAGTACTTCATGACAGATGAAAATATATGAGATTCAAATTTTGATGTCATAAGTAAAATGTCATTGGGCCTCAGCCATACCTGTACATTTACATACTCTCAATGGTTGCCCGTGTTCTGCAGTGATTCAGAGAAGAGTTGAGACAGAGGCGGTATGGCCTGGAAAGTCTAAAATGTTTCCCTCTGGTCCTTTCAGAAAATATATGCCATACCTGACCTTGACTTTCCTTCTACAGACTTCTCATTTAACTCCAATCTGTGTCCCAGAGCCCTTAACCAAGGCCACATATAAGTTCTTAACCACATGGTCTAGGTAAGAAAGAGAGGACCCCAAGCTCAAAGCGATATATCTATCAACACTTCCCAGGAAAGTAACGAACAAAGGTCAGCCGTCTTTAACTCGAAGGCCCTTGTGCAGCCAGATGTAGTGGTCTAATCATAACAACTATTTCCTTGATCTTGGGCTTCTAGCACAACTAAACTCAGGGGTGTGTCCTTTTCAAATATGCCAACAGCCCTCATGTATCAAGAGACAGGGGCCCCAAACCAATCTAAGTCAAACTGTAAAGTTAAGGAGATCAATTCTATTGTCCCCAAATTCTCCTTTTTATCCCACCTTCTTCTTTTTTCCTCCTGCCAATCTAGCTGACATTGACAGTTGACCCCCTTCATATGTATTAGTCAGGGTTTCAGGTAACTGCTTTTTAAACTTTCTCTAAATTATGATATAAAACATATTTTTTCCATGAAAGACATTTCAGGTACCAGATTGCAAGACACATGGGGAGAATTACCTAACTGGGGCAGGAAAGGTTACAGATTGTCTATTTAGCTGTTGCAGGTAAAGATGATTGGAAAGATGAGAAGATCCACAATAGAATATATCTCTTCCTCATAATAAATATCTTTTCTCTTTGCATCAGCTTTTGTTTATACTGCAGATACTATTACACAATGTCCCCCAAAGTCAGCTTCATATCTTGGTACAGTTGATACAGTAATTTTCATATAACGTCATGTGGCCCAGTGAATGATAATGGTCATGGTGTGATACTTCCACCAAATTTTTTTGGCTCTTTTTTTATTTTTATTTTTTTGGTGGCGGGGGGCGGGGGTAGACAGATCAAGAAAAACATCAGGGGCTTCCCTGGTGGTCCAATGGGTAAAGAATCCGCCTTGCACTGCAAGGGGCACTGGTTTGATCCCTGGCCCTGGAAGATCACACATGCCATGGAGCGGCTGGACCGGTGTGTCCAATTACCAGCCAACACTCTGGAGCACATGCACTCAGAGCTGGTGCTCTGCAACGAAAGAGGCCACTGCGATGGGAGGGCCACACGGGACAAAGAATAAAGATGGATAAAAATAAACAAATAGAGAATCAATATAACAGGCCAAATTAAAAAAAGAAAAACCTCAGTTTCTATCAAGATAATGAGTACTGTTGGGTGGCTGCTATTGGTGTTCTACCCCAAACATTCACTAAACAAATGCTAGACAGATAAGCAAGAGTGGAATGCCAATGAACAAAATAAGTCATTAAAATAAAGGAAGCTGGGTCAGAATTATGAGAAGAGAGGCCATCATATGAATAAAAAAACAGCAGACAACACTCAAGACGGAGACTAAGAGGCTTCGCATAATTGTGGACTCTGCATTTCAACAGCGAATGACACACTTGTGGGCTTACTGCCCCAGAAGCCCAGTGTTTCCGTTTACAGTTCCACACTGAATTTCTTGGCCTTTCTTTATGAAAAGGCTGTTGTCTTTTTGTCTTACAGCTGTGCACTGGCATCTACCCTCTGAACAATGTCAGTGGGCCTGGGAAATCAGAATTTCAAAATCCCATTTTTATGCTCATGGTGAATTGACCAGCTGGCCTGGAGGAATTTCTGGCTGTGCCAACATTAAATCTTTAGATTTCCACCCTCATGTGAATGGTAATTACCAAGTGCTGGCTGATAAGACTTCCACTTTGAATCCTCACTGATGGGGAAAACAGTGATTCTCCTACAGCAGGGATGGCCAAATGGAAACCTGAGGACCCCCGCAATGTTAGATTTAATTGCTTGATCTCCTCTTGTAAAGTTAACGGAAATTCAAAGCTTTGTCTGCTTTAAAAGTTTTAGAGGATTCTTAACACTGTCAAGAATGAAATCCAAGCTCCTTAGCCTGATCTTCACTGTCCTTTGTAGAAGGTACTGATGTCTGTGACTTTTAACCCTGCTCTTTCCAGCTCCATTGTATAGCAGGACTATAGGCTAACATAAAATTCCTCTTTTTCTCCTTACCTGCTGTACCTCTAGCTGGAAATGTTGTCACTCCCTTCTCTACTTGCCCAATTCATTTTTCTTTGCAAAAATGTAAAGTTCCACAGGGCTTCCTCGATAGCTCAGCTAGTAAAGAATCTGCCTGCAAGGCAGCTGGAAAAGAACCCCGGTTCAGTTCCTCGGTCTGGAAGATCCCCTGGAGAAGGGATGGGCTACCCACTCCAGTATTCTCAGGCTTCCCTGGTGGCTCAGATTGTAAAGAATTCACCTGCAATGTGGGAGACCTGGGTTCGATCCCTGGGTTGGGAAGATCTCCTGGAGAAGGGAACCCACTCCTGTATTCCTGCCTAGAGAATTCTATGGACAGAGGAGCCCAGCAGGCTACGGTCCTTGGGATGGCAAAAAGTTGGACACAACTGAGTGACCTTCACTTCGCTTCACTTCAAAGTACCACCTTTCCCAAGAAGCCTTCTCTGATACCCTGCCTTCACCTTGCTCAGGTCTGGGATGTGTTCATGCCTCTGCATGCCTGTAGCTTGCCACACTGGCCTCTAAACAGACTGGTTACAGTCTCATAATTTGGTTTTGGTTCTCTCATCTCATCAGTGTGCACTGGCATCTACCCTCTGAACAATGTCAGTGGGCCTGGGAAATCAGAATTTCAAAATCCCATTTTTATGCTCATGGTGAATTGACCAGCTGGCCTGGAGGAATTTCTGGCTGTGCCAACATTAAATCTTTAGATTTCCACCCTCATGTGAATGGTAATTACCAAGTGCTGGCTGATAAGACTTCCACTTTGAATCCTCACTGATGGGGAAAACAGTGATTCTCCTACAGCAGGGATGGCCAAATGGAAACCTGAGGACCCCCGCAATGTTAGATTTAATTGCTTGATCTCCTCTTGTAAAGTTAACGGAAATTCAAAGCTTTGTCTGCTTTAAAAGTTTTAGAGGATTCTTAACACTGTCAAGAATGAAATCCAAGCTCCTTAGCCTGATCTTCACTGTCCTTTGTAGAAGGTACTGATGTCTGTGACTTTTAACCCTGCTCTTTCCAGCTCCATTGTATAGCAGGACTATAGGCTAACATAAAATTCCTCTTTTTCTCCTTACCTGCTGTACCTCTAGCTGGAAATGTTGTCACTCCCTTCTCTACTTGCCCAATTCATTTTTCTTTGCAAAAATGTAAAGTTCCACAGGGCTTCCTCGATAGCTCAGCTAGTAAAGAATCTGCCTGCAAGGCAGCTGGAAAAGAACCCCGGTTCAGTTCCTCGGTCTGGAAGACCCCCTGGAGAAGGGATGGGCTACCCACTCCAGTATTCTCAGGCTTCCCTGGTGGCTCAGATTGTAAAGAATTCACCTGCAATGTGGGAGACCTGGGTTCGATCCCTGGGTTGGGAAGATCTCCTGGAGAAGGGAACCCACTCCTGTATTCCTGCCTAGAGAATTCTATGGACAGAGGAGCCCAGCAGGCTACGGTCCTTGGGATGGCAAAAAGTTGGACACAACTGAGTGACCTTCACTTCGCTTCACTTCAAAGTACCACCTTTCCCAAGAAGCCTTCTCTGATACCCTGCCTTCACCTTGCTCAGGTCTGGGATGTGTTCATGCCTCTGCATGCCTGTAGCTTGCCACACTTGCCTCTAAACAGACTGGTTACAGTCTCATAATTTTGGTTTTGGTTCTCTCATTCTCATTGCAGTGTGCATCGTTTCCTGAGGGGAGGGGCTGTATCTTTCTGTTCTCTATGCCCACTGTGCTTGACCCGTGCAGGTAAGAAATAAATACTTGTGGGATGGATAAATATTTGACTAAATTTCAGTTTGTCCCATGAGAAAATCAAAGAGGCAAATTAGAGCAGAGTGCTCTCTATTACTTGCAGCTGTTGCTAAAAGCAAACTTCTACCTCTCGGCTTCCCCAAACCCTTGAGAATTATAGGGGACTCACTGTTAAGTCTCACTCGGTGTGGAAAGAAGCTTTATCAGCCTGTGTTTCTCCATATTCTTCCTGATTGATGTCCCCTACTGCTCCCAGCAAATCATGGTCTCCACTTCAGGCAAGATTTTGTTAAGTTTATCAGAATACAGATGTGAGGGGGAGAGAGAGATGCCTGGCACCCACTAATTTTATTCAGAGTTAACAGGGATAGTACCTTTATTATTTCCTTCCTTTATCCTCTCTTCCTTTCTCTCTCCCTCCTCTCCTTCCTTCTTTCTTTCCTTTCATTTTTATCCAGAATAAGCTTAATTATGGGCTTCCCTGGTGGCACAGTGGTAAATAATCTGCCTGCAATGCGGGAGACCTGGTTTTGATCCCTGGTTTGGGACAATCTCCTGGAGGAGGGCAACGCAATCCACTCCAGTATTCTTGTCTGGAGAAGTCCCTGGACAGAGGAGCCTGGCCGGCTACAGTTCATGGGGTCGCACAGAGTTGGACACGACTAACATGACTAAGCAGCAGCAGCAGCAGCAAGCCTAATTAAGGAGAAGAAAATGGCAACCCACTCCAGTATTCTTGCCTGGAAAATCCCATGGACAGAGGAGCTTGGTGGGCTACAATCCATGGGGTCACAAAGAGCTGGACATAATGAAGCGACTGAGCTGAAGCTTAATTAAAGACTCCAGGGGAATGACTTCCCTTCCCTTTATCCTTAACAGAGAGAATTTGGGCTGTTGCTAAAGGGGTGAAAGAAGACCAGAAGATTCAGTGGAACTATTGCCTCAGGAAGACCCGAGGCTCATGAAGCCTATGCCACATATTTGGCTGTGTTCAAGATGCTGGAGAGGCAGCACTGAATAAAAGAGACACGTCCTTACATCCTGGTTGGAAGTAGGAGGCAAGCCATAGATAAGGAAACCAAACAGGGAGTGATACCAAGCCAGGTAAGTGTCCTAAGAAACTCTGGAGCAGCCTGAGGTGGATGAATCAGGATCAGGCACTGTTTTAGATTGGTAGACAGAGAGCTCTTTTCAGATGACACTTGAGATGAATGAGATGAGGGAGGTGCTGCATGAAGAACTGGAGAGGCGGGGAATCCAGGCAGCAGCAGAAGCATGTAAAAGACCTCGAGGTAGGAGCCAGCTTGGTGTACGTGAGGAACAGTGGGAGGGTCGGGGTGACCCCAGTGACATGAGGGAGCAGACAAGAGATGGGAGTGAGGTCAGGGCGTTGGGAAGGACCAGATTCTATAGGGCTGGGTAGCCTGTAGTAGGGTGTTTGCATTATATTTCAGGTGTGATGGGCACCAGGTAATGCATACTTTTACTCTGGTGCCACATCAAGGAAAAGGCTTGCACTTTGGCTCAAAATCATGGTAGAGCCCTGGAATTCTCTGGGAAAAGTGCTTCGGAGCAGCCCATTTCTCATCTTCTCTGTAAAACCCACAGACAGTGAGCAGCATTTGGCAGACTTCTGCTATTAAGAATCAGATGCAGAGCTGGGAATACCTATCTTCTGAGTTTGAACCTACAGCCCTTTGACATCTCAGGGCTCCTAGCCACATGGTACGTTACCCCACAGACTTACATGTTTCCTGTTTCTTTTTCTCCCTGTGTGTTTAGCAAGGCCAGGTGCATGGACAGACTTCTTATTGACATATTCCACAACACGATTCTATCTGCCTCCTTTGTATTTGCCAAAGGCTTCTTCCCACGTTAAAGCTTTCTTGGTACTTGAAAGTATCCTGTGCTCCCACTGTACCCTGACACCTTCAGTTATTTTGGTGAAAGTGTCTGTTTACTAGTGAGCTCCAGGGAAGCACAGAGCTGTCTTCATTGCTCTAATATCCCCAGAACTTAGCACAGAGCATGGTTGTAGTGCATTATTGACTGAGTAAATTTGGGAGATATTCATTATAAGATGTTTATTTGGAAGACAGACTTCAGAAGACAGACATGTCCACCTCCCTCTTAAGGAAATAAAATCGTTCTATGGAGAAAGCCATAGGGAAAAATTCCAGAGACAGTGGGGGGAGAACCCTTAAAAGGAACTTGGCACATTTTTTTCTGTACTGAAGAATGTCTTTAAATATACAATGTGATTTCTTTGAAACGGTGTTAAAAAGGGGAAAATGAAACCACAAAGCCTTTGGGATGCTAAAACTGGGCTCTTAGAGACAGCAATTCCAGTCTGTGGTTCACTTGAAAGCTTTCATCTCCCTAAGCTGCAGAAGCCCGGGGATTCTCTACTGGAGACAGGAGATAAACTGACCATGGCCAGAGGGGCAGATGACCGAGTGGAGATAGGAAATCCTCTATAATCTGGCATTTGTGAAACTGAGGGAAAAGGGAAGAAAGAGAGAGGAACAGAGCAGGAGGATGAAGAGGAAGAATACGAAATAGAAGAGGAGGAAGAGGAAAAGAAATTCCTTCTCTTGTTTCTCCAATTCATTTGTTGTCCCTTCCCATCTTATAACAAGGACTTCCCTGGTAGCTCAGTTGGTAAAGAGTCCCTCTATCTGGATTAAGTGCTTGAGCAGCCCATTTCTCATCTTCTCTGTAAAACCCACAGACAGTGAGCAGCATTTGGCAGACTTCTGCTATTAAGAATCAGATGCAGAGCTGGGAATACCTATCTTCTGAGTTTGAACCTACAGCCCTTTGACATCTCAGGGCTCCTAGCCACATGGTACGTTACCCCACAGACTTACATGTTTCCTGTTTCTTTTTCTCCCTGTGTGTTTAGCAAGGCCAGGTGCATGGACAGACTTCTTATTGACATATTCCACAACACGATTCTATCTGCCTCCTTTGTATTTGCCAAAGGCTTCTTCCCACGTTAAAGCTTTCTTGGTACTTGGAAAGTATCCTGTGCTCCCACTGTACCCTGACACCTTCAGTTATTTTGGTGAAAGTGTCTGTTTACTAGTGAGCTCCAGGGAAGCACAGAGCTGTCTTCATTGCTCTAATATCCCCAGAACTTAGCACAGAGCATGGTTGTAGTGCATTATTGACTGAGTAAATTTGGGAGATATTCATTATAAGATGTTTATTTGGAAGACAGACTTCAGAAGACAGACATGTCCACCTCCCTCTTAAGGAAATAAAATCGTTCTATGGAGAAAGCCATAGGGAAAAATTCCAGAGACAGTGGGGGGAGAACCCTTAAAAGGAACTTGGCACATTTTTTTCTGTACTGAAGAATGTCTTTAAATATACATTGTGATTTCTTTGAAACGGTGTTAAAAGGGGAAAATGAAACCACAAAGCCTTTGGGATGCTAAAACTGGGCTCTTAGAGACAGCAATTCCAGTCTGTGGTTCACTTGAAAGCTTTCATCTCCCTAAGCTGCAGAAGCCCGGGGATTCTCTACTGGAGACAGGAGATAAACTGACCATGGCCAGAGGGGCAGATGACCGAGTGGAGATAGGAAATCCTCTATAATCTGGCATTTGTGAAACTGAGGGAAAAGGGAAGAAAGAGAGAGGAACAGAGCAGGAGGATGAAGAGGAAGAATACGAAATAGAAGAGGAGGAAGAGGAAAAGAAATTCCTTCTCTTGTTTCTCCAATTCATTTGTTGTCCCTTCCCATCTTATAACAAGGACTTCCCTGGTAGCTCAGTTGGTAAAGAGTCCCCTCTATCTGCAATGTAGGAGACTCCAGTTCAATTCCTGTCTCAGGGAGATCCCATGGATAAGGGAAGAGCTACTCACTCCAGTATTCTTGCGTGGAGAATCCCATGACTTTTCCATTGGGTTGCAAAGAGTCAGATACGACTGAGCAAATTTCTCTTTTGAAGCTCATGTTTATAAAGTTGAGCCATTCAAAACTCTACCATAGATTTATTTCTTTCCAATTTATTCTCCCACCTTATCTATGATTAAGGTACCCCTGACCCTATCCAGGCCTCCTTGCTGCTCATCTCATAGAGGGGTGGAAGCAGTCCATACACAGAGGCTACAGAATTGACCACCTAAGCTCACTTTAGCAAATGAATCTGTGGCTCAGCTGGTAAAGAGCCTGTCTTCCAATGCAGGAGATGCAAAAGATGCAAGTTCAATCCCTGGGTAGGGAGGTCCACTGGAGAAAGAATGGCAAACCACTCCAGTATTCTTGCCTGAAAATTCATGGACAGAGAAGCCTGGTGGACTTCAGTCCTCTCTGAAGAAGCTATTCTCTGTCTACCAAATACCTACCCACCTTCCTTACAAAGTACTACTTCCTTACAGACTACCACAATTTTATGTGGGCTGTGACACACACAGCCCAAAGACTGCTTTCTAGACTTACTTATACTAGAAGCAGCCAGTGAAATGTAAGAAGTCATTGGTGAGGTTTCCAGAAAGGCTCATTTAGGAGGCGGTTTTTTTTTTTTTGGTTTTGGTTTTGGTTTTGGTTTTGTTCTGGTTTGGTTTGGTTCTTTCTCTTTCGTGCTGCCTAGAACACAGATGTGAACGCTGTACTGAAGCAGCCATGTTGTGACAAGGAGGTGACTTTGAGAATGGAAGCTAGGCACTAAGACTAGGAGAACAGAAAGACAGAAGGAGCCCCAAGCCCTGGTCATCTGGAACTGCTGGGCCATCTCTGAACCACCTAACCTCTGACTTACTTTATGAGAGAGAGGAAACCATCTTGTCTTGCTGAAGTGACTGTTATTTGAGATTTCTGTTATGTGCAGATGAAAGTATTTATAAATGACCAAGAGTCTTCAAGGCATTTCCAAATATGCCCATCACTGCAACCCCTTTTCTGACTTACAAAGATTCAGTTGGAATAATGTCTCTGCCAAGACACTTTCTCTGGGTCACTAGATTCCCCCCAATTATGCCCTTTCCTTGCACAAGCTTCAACTAACACTCTGACTATATGATCCTCCCGTCAGACTGCTAGCAGAATGTATGAGTCAAAGTAATACTGTTAAATGCATGACTGATTTTTCTTCAAATATCAGCATGATGCCATGTATTCAGTGGGTTCTCCAAAAATACTAACTAAATTGAAACTGAACACTTTAGTTAAATTGAAAGTAAACATTTGTCATATCCTGAAGAATTTTCCATCTATATCTCTTGACAATTTGGGAACCAAAATTAAATGTGCTTATTTTTCATAAAGGAAGAACTGATTTTCTTCTGACCCCCCCCTTTTTTTTCCCCAATGTAGCCACTGAAAAAATGTAGGAGCAGGTACAAAGAATGGGATACTTGAATCAGAAGGGATACTGCAGGTCAGGATTCAGCTGTCATGGAAAACCAGAGTTCACCTCTTAATGACTAAAGAGAAAAATGAGAAGGGCACTGTGGAAGGCTCACAAGATCGTGTGCAGCATTTAACCTGAGAGGAAAGCAAAAGACCTGGAATAAAAATATTTAATAAGAAGTAACCAAAGAATTATTCCCAACTTCTTGGTCATCTTGAAAAGAAAGAAAATGGAAAGTTAATTGTGCTAAAGAGGGAGAGAAAACAAAAAACATAAAATTCATTTCTGTGAATGGACAAAATGAAAAAGAACCAAAGACAAACACAAACTTGGATGCTTTAAGTTCTCCTAGGAGGAAACATTTAAAAGCCACTACTGATTGTCCAGCTGAGGAACTTCACTAGTGACAAGTCAGTCAGTCACAAGAGGAAAAGATGCACAAGTAACTCAAATGGCATTCAGAGGATTCACGAGTAGAGAAAGTCTTTTGTCTTCCCTGATGGCTGATGGGCCTGCCAGCCTCAGAGTCAGAGTCATCAGAGGGAGAGAGCTCAGGGTCTGACCTCACCTGTGGATACCTGTACCCGCTAGCTTGCTCTTATGTCTGCCTTTCTCTGCTGTGAGTAGGATGGTGTATTTCTGCCCAGGTTCCAGGCCGCTCAGGATGTAGGAGGTGGTGTCTCTGGGGAGGTGGAATAATGTCTGTGCCAAGACACTTTCTCTGGGTCACTAGATTCCCCCCAATTATGCCCTTTCCTTGCACAAGCTTCAACTAACACTCTGACTATATGATCCTCCCGTCAGACTGCTAGCAGAATGTATGAGTCAAAGTAATACTGTTAAATGCATGACTGATTTTTCTTCAAATATCAGCATGATGCCATGTATTCAGTGGGTTCTCCAAAAATACTAACTAAATTGAAACTGAACACTTTAGTTAAATTGAAAGTAAACATTTGTCATATCCTGAAGAATTTTCCATCTATATCTCTTGACAATTTGGGAACCAAAATTAAATGTGCTTATTTTTCATAAAGGAAGAACTGATTTTCTTCTGACCCCCCCCTTTTTTTTCCCCAATGTAGCCACTGAAAAAATGTAGGAGCAGGTACAAAGAATGGGATACTTGAATCAGAAGGGATACTGCAGGTCAGGATTCAGCTGTCATGGAAAACCAGAGTTCACCTCTTAATGACTAAAGAGAAAAATGAGAAGGGCACTGTGGAAGGCTCACAAGATCGTGTGCAGCATTTAACCTGAGAGGAAAGCAAAAGACCTGGAATAAAAATATTTAATAAGAAGTAACCAAAGAATTATTCCCAACTTCTTGGTCATCTTGAAAAGAAAGAAAATGGAAAGTTAATTGTGCTAAAGAGGGAGAGAAAACAAAAAACATAAAATTCATTTCTGTGAATGGACAAAATGAAAAAGAACCAAAGACAAACACAAACTTGGATGCTTTAAGTTCTCCTAGGAGGAAACATTTAAAAGCCACTACTGATTGTCCAGCTGAGGAACTTCACTAGTGACAAGTCAGTCAGTCACAAGAGGAAAAGATGCACAAGTAACTCAAATGGCATTCAGAGGATTCACGAGTAGAGAAAGTCTTTTGTCTTCCCTGATGGCTGATGGGCCTGCCAGCCTCAGAGTCAGAGTCATCAGAGGGAGAGAGCTCAGGGTCTGACCTCACCTGTGGATACCTGTACCCGCGCCGGCTTGCTCTTATGTCTGCCTTTCTCTGCTGTGAGTAGGATGGTGTATTTCTGCCCAGGTTCCAGGCCGCTCAGGATGTAGGAGGTGGTGTCTCTGGGGAGGTGCAACTCCACTGGCTGGCCCGAGGCAACACTGTAGTTGAGGCGGTAACGGTCAAACTTGGCCACTGGCGTCCGCCAGAGCAGGGTCAGGCTGGTCTCCGTAGGTTCAGAAACCCGAAGGTCCTTGGGTGCATCCAAATCTGAAAGGGAAACAGAGAGCTGAACACCTTTCAGGCTTCAGGGCAGGACTGCTTCAGGGACTGAAGGTAGGTTGTGGGCTGCAGTCCTAGGTCTGCCGTAGAGTTCTGTGGCTTCAGGCCACTTACCTGAGCCTCAGTTTTCACCCTTGTGCAATGCTGTTGGTGTACAAAACCTCATTGTGTTTGGGGAAGATTAAAAATATGACAGTGATCTATCCACACCATGAGATGATACTCAGCAGCATTAAAAAGGAACTGATTATTGATACAAGACACAATTTGGATGTATCACAAGAGATTTGGTGGGGCTTTCCTGCTGGCTTAGATGGTAAAGAATCTGCCTCCAAAGTTGAAGACTCGGTTCAGTCTCTGGGTCAAGAAGATCCCCTGGGGAAGGAAATGGCACCCTACCCCAGTATTCTTGCCTGGAGAATCCCATGGACAGAGAAGTCTGGCAGGCTACAGTTCCTGGGGTCACAAAGAGCCAGACACGACTGAGAGCCATACACATGCACACTCATGCTAAGAATTGTGGGGCATCCCTGGTGACTAAAGAGAATTATTCTGATTGAAAAAGCCGGTCTCGATTGTCCAGCTGAGGAACTTCACTAGTGACAAGTCAGTCAGTCACAAGAGGAAAAGATGCACAAGTAACTCAAATGGCATTCAGAGGATTCACGAGTAGAAAGTCTTTTGTCTTCCCTGATGGCTGATGGGCCTGCCAGCCTCAGAGTCAGAGTCATCAGAGGGAGAGAGCTCAGGGTCTGACCTCACCTGTGGATACCTGTACCCGCGCCGGCTTGCTCTTATGTCTGCCTTTCTCTGCTGTGAGTAGGATGGTGTATTTCTGCCCAGGTTCCAGGCCGCTCAGGATGTAGGAGGTGGTGTCTCTGGGGAGGTGCAACTCCACTGGCTGGCCCGAGGCAACACTGTAGTTGAGGCGGTAACGGTCAAACTTGGCCACTGGCGTCCGCCAGAGCAGGGTCAGGCTGGTCTCCGTAGGTTCAGAAACCCGAAGGTCCTTGGGTGCATCCAAATCTGAAAGGGAAACAGAGAGCTGAACACCTTTCAGGCTTCAGGGCAGGACTGCTTCAGGGACTGAAGGTAGGTTGTGGGCTGCAGTCCTAGGTCTGCCGTAGAGTTCTGTGGCTTCAGGCCACTTACCTGAGCCTCAGTTTTCACCCTTGTGCAATGCTGTTGGTGTACAAAACCTCATTGTGTTTGGGGAAGATTAAAAATATGACAGTGATCTATCCACACCATGAGATGATACTCAGCAGCATTAAAAAGGAACTGATTATTGATACAAGACACAATTTGGATGTATCACAAGAGATTTGGTGGGGCTTTCCTGCTGGCTTAGATGGTAAAGAATCTGCCTCCAAAGTTGAAGACTCGGTTCAGTCTCTGGGTCAAGAAGATCCCCTGGGGAAGGAAATGGCACCCTACCCCAGTATTCTTGCCTGGAGAATCCCATGGACAGAGAAGTCTGGCAGGCTACAGTTCCTGGGGTCACAAAGAGCCAGACACGACTGAGAGCCATACACATGCACACTCATGCTAAGAATTGTGGGGCATCCCTGGTGACTAAAGAGAATTATTCTGATTGAAAAAGCCAGTCTCGAAAGGTTGTGGATTGCATGATTCTTTTCATGATTCCTTTTATGTAGCATTCTAAAAGTGGATGAAGACCAGATCAGTAACTGCCAAGGGTTAAGGTGAAGTGGAGAGAGGTGATTGTGGTGGTAGGAAAGTATAGCAAGAAAGACTGTGTGATGGAACTATCTGTTCTTGACTGAAGTAGGAGATTCCAAATCTACAGGTGATAAGATTGCATAGAACTAAATACTGTTGTTCAGTCATGAAGTCATGTCCAACTCTTTGTGATTCCATGGACTGGGGCACACTGGGCCTCCCTGTCACTCACCATCTCTCAGTTTCCCAAGTTCACGTCCCAGGTTCACAGAACTAAATACACATGTACAAATACACACACACAGTTGAGTGAAATCTGAATAAATCTGATAGATCCTATCAGCATCAGTTGCCTGGTTGTGATATTGTTTGGAAGTTACATAAATGTTACCATTGGGAGGAACCAGACAAGGGGCACAGATCTCTCCATATTCTTTCTTACACTGCATATGAATCTATAGCTACCTCCAAATAAAAAAGAATATGTAGAGGTAGTCAGCAATGGGTCCTGTGTAATGATCTCCCCACACCAGCCTCCCCTTTATCATGTGAGTTTCTGGGGCTGTGTGGGGTGGGGGTGTGGTGGGGTAGATAATCAGATGCTGGTAAAGAAGTAAAGGAAAGAAGAGCTTTCTGTTTTAAAAATTCAGAAAGAGGGTTTCCCTGGTAGCTCAGTGGTAAAGAGTTCACCTGTTAATGCAGGAGACATGAGTTCGATCCCTGATCCGGGAAGATCCCACATGCCGCAGAGCAACTAAGCCGGTGAGCCACAACTATGGAGTCTGTGCTCTAGAGCCTCAGAACTGCAACTATGGAGCCCATGGGCTGCGACTACTGAAGCCCCTGAACCCTAGAGCCTGAGTTCCACAACAAGAAGCCTGCTCACCTCAACTTGAGAGTAGCCCCCACTCCCTGCAACTAGAGAAGAGCCTGTGGCAGCAGTGAAAACCCAGAATAGCCATAAATAAATAAATAATTTTTAAAAATTCAGAAAGAATGAGTGGCCTCAAATCCTATAGCCCACAGCATCTTCACTCAGAGACTGGAGCTGCAGGAGGCAATGAGTAAGAGCAAAGATCGCCTTAAACGATGCTCCTGCTGTTTACAATCAATATCATGAGGGTATAAAATACAAACGAAGTTTTTTCTAAGAGAAACTCACTTGATTTGTTTTGATTAGTCGATGGTTTATTAAAAATTGAATTGACTGGCAAACTTTCAAAAGTTTGTAGAGCTTTTGTAAAGTCTGGTTCCTATTTCTCATGAAATTATTCGCTGTCCCCTTTTTGTGCATCGAGAGTAGCACTGGGATCATTCCCACAGGGAATGTGCTGAAGCTACTTCTGAAGGTGGACAGCGAGGCTGGATGATCCTAGAAGCCCTCCTGTTTTCCTCTGGGCATCCACTGCTGCTCTTTAGGGAGGTTTCCTGAGCCCTCTCATGTCTGTTAATGCCCGTCCCGGGGTGGTGGGAAGCCAGGCAGGCTCACCTGTGGCTGCATTGATGGTGGCTGGGTCGCTCTCCTTGTCTGCCTTCACAGCAGACACTCCAATCCCGTATTCAGTTCCTGGCCTCAGCCCTAAGAGAGAACGCACAGGTTGAGATTCAGCCCCAGACTGGCTGGACAGACTTTCAGAGGACCATAAAAACGACCCTGAGCTGGTCCCAGAAGGCTATGATTTCTCAATGGCTATATCATTCCAGGGCCTGACTCAATGATGCCCAGGTAAGACGGTCAACTGGGAAACTGGCTTTTTTCTCTCTCTGGAGGGTTGCAAGGCAGGGAGTCATGCCCCCCAGGGCCAGTCGGGTTGGGGACGTGGAGCTCACCTGTGAGCATGGTTCTGGTTGTGGTTTGTTGACTCCTGGGGACCTCTACTTCAGCATGGTCACCTCCAGAGATGGGTGCATACTTAATTCTGGTAAATGTCAGGCCCCTGAACCCTAGAGCCTGAGTTCCACAACAAGAAGCCTGCTCACCTCAACTTGAGAGTAGCCCCCACTCCCTGCAACTAGAGAAGAGCCTGTGGCAGCAGTGAAAACCCAGAATAGCCATAAATAAATAAATAATTTTTAAAAATTCAGAAAGAATGAGTGGCCTCAAATCCTATAGCCCACAGCATCTTCACTCAGAGACTGGAGCTGCAGGAGGCAATGAGTAAGAGCAAAGATCGCCTTAAACGATGCTCCTGCTGTTTACAATCAATATCATGAGGGTATAAAATACAAACGAAGTTTTCTCTAAGAGAAACTCACTTGATTTGTTTTGATTAGTCGATGGTTTATTAAAAATTGAATTGACTGGCAAACTTTCAAAAGTTTGTAGAGCTTTTGTAAAGTCTGGTTCCTATTTCTCATGAAATTATTCGCTGTCCCCTTTTTGTGCATCGAGAGTAGCACTGGGATCATTCCCACAGGGAATGTGCTGAAGCTACTTCTGAAGGTGGACAGCGAGGCTGGATGATCCTAGAAGCCCTCCTGTTTTCCTCTGGGCATCCACTGCTGCTCTTTAGGGAGGTTTCCTGAGCCCTCTCATGTCTGTTAATGCCCGTCCCGGGGTGGTGGGAAGCCAGGCAGGCTCACCTGTGGCTGCATTGATGGTGGCTGGGTCGCTCTCCTTGTCTGCCTTCACAGCAGACACTCCAATCCCGTATTCAGTTCCTGGCCTCAGCCCTAAGAGAGAACGCACAGGTTGAGATTCAGCCCCAGACTGGCTGGACAGACTTTCAGAGGACCATAAAAACGACCCTGAGCTGGTCCCAGAAGGCTATGATTTCTCAATGGCTATATCATTCCAGGGCCTGACTCAATGATGCCCAGGTAAGACGGTCAACTGGGAAACTGGCTTTTTTCTCTCTCTGGAGGGTTGCAAGGCAGGGAGTCATGCCCCCCAGGGCCAGTCGGGTTGGGGACGTGGAGCTCACCTGTGAGCATGGTTCTGGTTGTGGTTTGTTGACTCCTGGGGACCTCTACTTCAGCATGGTCACCTCCAGAGATGGGTGCATACTTAATTCTGTAAATGTCAGCGGGCGCCTTGACGTTCCTCCACTCCAGGGTGATGCTGTTGTCTGTCTGAGAGATGCGACGGAGATTTCTGGGAGCATCCAGGCCTGTTTGGGAAAGGAACGGGCATTGGTTAGGAGAACACCGGGCTCAGGAGAGCAGGCATTCTTGACAGTTCACGGTGAGACCTGAAAAGTGCCTGCCATTGGAGAGAAATGACAAAATCGCCCCCACACCCTTCTGGCTCCATAGCTAAGGCATGCATCTGAACGAGAACTACACACTGGACACTTTCTTCATTATTAAATCAATGATACCTCAGTTGCTCCTGTTTGCCACCGATTTTTTGACTTAATAAAAATGATACACAACTTGCAAAACAAAAACGGTGACTGTAAGGACAGGTTTGTTGTATTCATTACTGGATTTTTAGTGACTCACACAGAGCTTACTGAATTCTGAAAAAAATATTTTGTGAATGAATGATTGACACTGTGGTACCTTTAAATAGTGCCATAGGCTAAGAGGTTAGCAGGCCTCTTTGTCATTTATGTTTTCCATATACTACATTTCACTATTACAATATTTATTTGGATTTTATTTTAACCAAAATATCTGAGATTTTCAGACCTGCATCTTCTATGTAGGCAAAAAATTTTCTTTTCCCCTTAGAAGGTTATTTGGGGTAATGTTTTTCTTTGAAAAAATTGCTATATGATTTTAAAAGAAAACTTTTTAAATTTTATTTTGTTAAAAATCCTTTTATTTTATTTTATTAAAAATCCTCGATTTTTTTTCTGTCATAAAAGGAGCCTGGGAGACACCCTGACATGGAGGAGGGTCGGCGTCTGGCAATCTTTCCTTTCCTGGGGTCCTCAGCAGTGGGGTTGGGGGGCCTTACCTGTTGTGAAGGTCTCTTTGGCGGGGTTGCTGGACATGTCCGCCCTGCGGGAGACGAGGGTCACCTCGCACTCAGTGTCTGGCTTCAAGTTCCCAATGGAGTACTGGTTCTCCTCGTGCGTGAGGTCGATGCTGGTGCGGTCTCCGGGCACGTCTTTGACCCCGTACGTGAGCTCAATGCTATCGATCTCGGCCAGGGGTTTGGACCAAGTGATCAGAGCGGTGGTGTCTGTGACATCTTTCACTTCGATCTGGCTGGGGGCATCCAAGCCTGGGACAGGCAGAGGAGACAGGCATTTCAGAGATCGGGGCCAGTGCCCTGGCTGAGCAGAGAGAGGGGGCTGCTGCCTTCCAGGTGTGTGAGTGTACCTTTAGGTGTATTCTGGCCAGTTGACCTCATTTTATCTTTCAGAATCTCAATTTCCCGTCTGATAAGCTCTAAGTAGGAGGATGACAGCTACTGCGTAGGTTTTCTGTTTATTTTGGTTGCTGTTTTTTCAAATCTGAATGGAAATAACGCATGGAAAGCATCTAACACAGAGCCTACTACACAAGAGTTATATGACAAATGACCATGATTATTATTATTACGCTGTTCATTATTAGTTGAAGAAACACACAGGGGCTATTTCACTTGAAAAACATTGACTCAGTCTCTCTGCTTTTCTCATGAGGCAAAACTCCCTAATGAGTAACGTCATCAGAATTATGGAGTAGAAAATGAGGCAATGACTGTCTTGAGTCACTGTATGGAGAAGTCAGCTTTGATAGAAATAATTCAAGCCATGGCTATCTCAAGCCTTGACCAAAATATCTGAGATTTTCAGACCTGCATCTTCTATGTAGGCAAAAATTTTCTTTTCCCTTAGAAGGTTATTTGGGGTAATGTTTTTCTTTGAAAAAATTGCTATATGATTTTAAAAGAAAACTTTTTAAATTTTATTTTGTTAAAAATCCTTTTATTTTATTTTATTAAAAATCCTCGATTTTTTTTCTGTCATAAAAGGAGCCTGGGAGACACCCTGACATGGAGGAGGGTCGGCGTCTGGCAATCTTTCCTTTCCTGGGGTCCTCAGCAGTGGGGTTGGGGGGCCTTACCTGTTGTGAAGGTCTCTTTGGCGGGGTTGCTGGACATGTCCGCCCTGCGGGAGACGAGGGTCACCTCGTACTCAGTGTCTGGCTTCAAGTTCCCAATGGAGTACTGGTTCTCCTCGTGCGTGAGGTCGATGCTGGTGCGGTCTCCGGGCACGTCTTTGACCCCGTACGTGAGCTCAATGCTATCGATCTCGGCCAGGGGTTTGGACCAAGTGATCAGAGCGGTGGTGTCTGTGACATCTTTCACTTCGATCTGGCTGGGGGCATCCAAGCCTGGGACAGGCAGAGGAGACAGGCATTTCAGAGATCGGGGCCAGTGCCCTGGCTGAGCAGAGAGAGGGGGCTGCTGCCTTCCAGGTGTGTGAGTGTACCTTTAGGTGTATTCTGGCCAGTTGACCTCATTTTATCTTTCAGAATCTCAATTTCCCGTCTGATAAGCTCTAAGTAGGGAGGATGACAGCTACTGAGTAGGTTTTATGTTTATTTTGGTTGCTGTTTTTTCAAATCTGAATGGAAATAACGCATGGAAAGCATCTAACACAGAGCCTACTACACAAGAGTTATATGACAAATGACCATGATTATTATTATTACGCTGTTCATTATTAGTTGAAGAAACACACAGGGGCTATTTCACTTGAAAAACATTGACTCAGTCTCTCTGCTTTTCTCATGAGGCAAAACTCCCTAATGAGTAACGTCATCAGAATTATGGAGTAGAAAATGAGGCAATGACTGTCTTGAGTCACTGTATGGAGAAGTCAGCTTTGATAGAAATAATTCAAGCCATGGCTATCTCAAGCCTTGCCAGTCTTGGAGCCCTCATCTTGGGTCTTCCTCCTGCCTGGGCGCCCACCTCGTGCCCCACCCATCTTGTGTTTCCTACTTGACAGCATATTCTCTTCCAAGAGCCCACAGCTGCTTCTCACCTGCAGCTCCTACACTTCCGATTCCTTTGTTTCTTCTGCCTGAGGTTGCATCTCTCCCTCCTTCATTAAAGAAGGGGCGACTCAGTCAAGGACAATGATCTCCCCTATAGGTTTGGAACCCTTCAACCCAGGAGATACCATTGCCTTGGGCTTAATGTTGTGCACACAGAGCTTCGTCATTTAAGTCTTAGCTCTCATGACTATGTCATAGGAAGGTACTGCGAACTGTTTCTGGATGATAAGTCTGAGGCTCAAAGAAGTGACTATACCCAAGGTGATGGGGAGTGGTAAAGGTAGAATTCAAACTCAGCACTATCTGGCTCCCAAACCCACATTCCTTCTCCTTAAATGTGGGTGCCTCTCAATCGAAACCTATACTGGCACGTGTGGAAAAGATAGCTATGGTCATTGTGCTAAGGGAATAGGAGTACCTACAATCACTTGGGGTGATGGTCTGGAGGGGTGGGAAGGGGGGAATTGGGTGGGGGAGGGTCCAGGGATATGCATATGAATGATCTGGGAACATACATGTTGGTGAACAACAAAACTCTGTAAAATCTTTAAAATAAAGAATAAAATAAAGAATTTAAAAAACATTTACATATCAGAAACAATTGTTATATAATCTCTGTGTAGACCTGAGAGAGAAGGAGCTAGAAGTGAAAACTTGAGGGTTCTTTAAATCTGGGAAAAGATCAGGTTATCAGCAAAATAAACAGGTATGTATCTGCCTCTCCGTGTTAATATTTATGTGATTATGAGAATTGAGAGGGTGGGATGTTTGTCCTGCAAGAAGGAGAAAATAAAGCAGCCAATTCCCAAATTCAGATTAAAAAGGAAAGGGCAGATGAAAGAAAGGCCTTTTGTATTTTCAATGTGCTGTTTCTGTGCTTGATCTTTTCTATGCCTTTCTGGTGATCTAATGCTTTTTTTCTTGTTGGTACCCGTCTTCTACCTACCACAGTGGGATGCTGTCAAGATGATGGAAAACACTTGCTTATAAAGAAAGACAGTCTTATGAACTGGATTGTTGGATCTGAGTTAAGCAAAATGTGCAAATATTTAAATGCAAGATGTTCTTTCTTGTCATTAGTCAACAGATTTAAACTTTCCAATCAACCCCTGCCAAGAAGAATCAATTCCTTAAGTGGTTGGCACATATGCTATCTCAAAGAAGATAAAGGGATTTTCCCAAATGTCAGCACAAAATCATTTAATGTATTTATTTATAAAAATTTGCTTCTTGGTAGAACACCACCAAACAAAGGATTTTTATTCCACCCACCAAATGATCTGGCAGTGCCCAACAGACCCCAAGAAGTTCTGACAGCTTTAGTACCGAGTCACATTTTATGTAAGTTCCTGCTGCGGACATGGAATTACACTCTACCTCACCCAGATCCTAGTCAATGTTACTGATAATGCGGTTAAAGATATAAACCTAAACCCGGGCTTAAAAAGCTGGCCTTGACAGTAGTAACTGTGTGGTGTTAGTCAAATTGATTCAGCTTCTCAAAGCCTCCGTCTCTACTCTTGAAAATGAATAGCACTCATATTTGCCCTCCTTCTTTCATAGATCGGGAGACTCATATTAAATCAGATGATGTGGCAGATCATTTGCTAGAGTCTCACGTATTTTTCTGTATCAGTGCCCCTTTGAAATGTCCCTTTGAAGGGTCTCTCATAAAGAGGTGGATCTGTTTCCCCATCCTGTCCATCTGGACTGGCCCTGAGATTGGCTTTCACGAAAGTGACCCAGTGCTAGTTGGAAGCTTGCTCAGCTGTCATGAGGTCAGGCTCAGGCGCCTACTGGAGGCTGGGAGACCATGTGAGGCAGAGAGGCACCATTCTGGCTGAGGCCATCTTAGGTCAACCGTCCCCAGTCCACACAGATGCTTAAGAGGGTTCAGTTAAGAACAGGAAAATTGTCCAACCCCATGCTACCAATGTGTAATCATTTTAAGCTACTCAGTTTGGAGCTTGTTTATTTATGCTGCAAAAGCAAATTGATACTGACGCTCTGTAAGAGGGCATGCTATCCATCAGAGGTGCTTTGAGGTCCAATTGGCTTTACAGTGGTATTAAAAGTGATACTCACGAGTGGGATGCTGTCAAGATGATGCATCTTTTTTGGGAACTGGATTGTTGGATCTGAGTTAAGCAAAATGTGCAAATATTTAAATGCAAGATGTTCTTTCTTGTCATTAGTCAACAGATTTAAACTTTCCAATCAACCCCTGCCAAGAAGAATCAATTCCTTAAGTGGTTGGCACATATGCTATCTCAAAGAAGATAAAGGGATTTTCCCAAATGTCAGCACAAAATCATTTAATGTATTTATTTATAAAAATTTGCTTCTTGGTAGAACACCACCAAACAAAGGATTTTTATTCCACCCACCAAATGATCTGGCAGTGCCCAACAGACCCCAAGAAGTTCTGACAGCTTTAGTACCGAGTCACATTTTATGTAAGTTCCTGCTGCGGACATGGAATTACACTCTACCTCACCCAGATCCTAGTCAATGTTACTGATAATGCGGTTAAAGATATAAACCTAAACCCGGGCTTAAAAAGCTGGCCTTGACAGTAGTAACTGTGTGGTGTTAGTCAAATTGATTCAGCTTCTCAAAGCCTCCGTCTCTACTCTTGAAAATGAATAGCACTCATATTTGCCCTCCTTCTTTCATAGATCGGGAGACTCATATTAAATCAGATGATGTGGCAGATCATTTGCTAGAGTCTCACGTATTTTTCTGTATCAGTGCCCCTTTGAAATGTCCCTTTGAAGGGTCTCTCATAAAGAGGTGGATCTGTTTCCCCATCCTGTCCATCTGGACTGGCCCTGAGATTGGCTTTCACGAAAGTGACCCAGTGCTAGTTGGAAGCTTGCTCAGCTGTCATGAGGTCAGGCTCAGGCGCCTACTGGAGGCTGGGAGACCATGTGAGGCAGAGAGGCACCATTCTGGCTGAGGCCATCTTAGGTCAACCGGTCCCCAGTCCACACAGATGCTTAAGTGGGTTCAGTTAAGAACAGGAAAATTGTCCAACCCCATGCTACCAATGTGTAATCATTTTAAGCTACTCAGTTTGGAGCTTGTTTATTTATGCTGCAAAAGCAAATTGATACTGACGCTCTGTAAGAGGGCATGCTATCCATCAGAGGTGCTTTGAGGTCCAATTGGCTTTACAGTGGTATTAAAAGTGATACTCACGAGTGGTTGTCACTTTCTTCAGGCCAGGGCCTCGGGTGTTGTTCTTCACGATGTGCAAGGATATCTCATACTCCTGCCCGGGAGCCAGGCCCGTTTGCCGGTATGTGGTCTCTGGCCGTCGCAGGCTTTTGGTGATCTCTCCCTCATCTTCTTTATTCTGAAATATAGAGGCACCTTCATAGGACCCAAGGCAGTGCCAGACCCTTTGGTTACATGGTTCTCTCATTCTGTGTTCGTTCCTTCCTCTCCCATTCTTTCATCTATTCACTAGGCACTTACTAAGCATCTGATCAGTATGGTAGGTGTCGAGGATAGAGAGGCAATAAAGACATCTCTCTCAAGTTGGTTTCTCCCTCCCACAGACCTCTCCCCTCACCCCTTTGACACTCAAGTTAACTTAGACATGTGTGAGCCACAGAAACTCTGGAGCCACAAAACCAATCCTTCCTTTCATAGATGAAGAAGGCAACATCCCAGAAGTCATGATTGCTCCATCATCACACAATTATAAGTGGCAGAGCCTGGCTTTGAGCCCAGGGACCCACTTTCCTGCCTCATGTGTGCTTTTAGGCAGAGATAATGAATGCTCAATCTCAGATATGCCTGGAGGCCTTTGAGACCGAGACCATTTCTTCTTCTTCTTTTTAATTTATTGGTTTATATTTGGTTTACAATGTTATGTCAGTTTCTGTTGTATAGAATCCATTACTACATATACATTTTTTTTTTTTTTTGCCTCTTAGTGGAGATTTGCAAGACTGTAGCAGATAATCAGAACCTAGAGATGACTTGCCGTTTATTTGTCTAGCCACTCAGCCCCAAGTGTCATGCTGTTGACTTCTTAAAGTCAAATAAAATATATGCAAAAACACAGGGGCTAATTAGAGCCTTGAGTGTATGTGTGCTTAGTTGTGTCTGACTCTTTGTGACTCTGTGCACTAGAGCCTGCCAGGATCCTCCGTCCATGGGATTTCCCAGGCAAGAATACTGAAGTGGGTTGCCATTTCCTTCTCCAGGGGATCTGCCTAACCCAAGGATCAAACCCACATCTCTGTGTCTCCTGCATTCACAGGCAGGTTCTTTACTACTGCAGCACCCAGGAAACCCTTTTAATTAGAGCCTTGTCCCCCACCCAAAACAAAGGAAGTAGAGCCTACAGAAAACTCTCCAGAGCCCTGGGAGCACCTTTCTGATTCTCATGGTCAAATGGGCCCACTTCTTCTCGGTGCTCCTTACCATATTCCGGAAGATGAGCTCCCACGTTTCGAAAGCAATGTCCAGGGGATCCCATTCCACTTCCACAGAGGTCTCCTTGATGGACTTGAATTTTAGACCTTCAGGTGTAGGCAGATCTGTCAGGAAGAGCACAGAGAGGAGGTGAGGATGACCACATGCAGGGTGGGAGGGACAGGCAGGATTCCATTAAACCCTACAGGGCTGATCATCAGAGCCAGAGTCTTCTTAAGGGTTCTTCTGGGATTCTGTTGACTTCAAGGCATCATGAAAATTAATATAAGGGCCAGCCACACGATAAATATTTGCAATTTTATATGCTTAAACCTAACATGAGTATAGATTATCTAATCAGGCATACTGGATGGGATATAAACGCCATCTTTATAATTTTTGGATGCTTGGCTGAGTTGAACAAAATGCCCTGAGCCTCTGTTTCTTCACTCAAGAGAAGGAGGTAAGTATGCCTGCTCCTGGGGAATATTGGGGAATATTTTGAGACCAAATGATGTATCCCACAGTGACTGCTGACTGCTGGCCATGGTTCCTGGCCTGAAGCACAAGTTTAATAAAAAGCAGATAATGGTAACTACTACTAAGCAAAAAAGGAGCAATTTCTAGCCACCATGTGCTTTTTAAGAGTGCGGACAATTATTATGATGCTAAACTCTTAAAGGGAGAATCATTTGAATCTTAATGTTTTTACTTTTGTATATTGTAAATATATGTAGCATGAGCTCCACAGAAAAGTAAGAGTAGAATGGAGAACCTAGGCCTGCCAGGGTTCAAATCCCATCTCGACCACTTATTAACTGTGTGACTTGGAAACAAGAGGCTAAACCATTCAGAGTCTCAGTTTCCTCATCTGTACTATGGAATACCAACAGCTCCTGTCTTACAGGGCTATTGTGAGCTATATGTGTTGCAGGTGAGGAGTTTCTTTAAGCATTCAGTGAACTATAGGAAAAAGAATATGTATCCTGAATCAGTTTTCCAAACAGCAGAAATCAACATTGTAAGTCAACCATACTTCAATTAAATGTTTTCAAACATTCAGTGGACTTCACTGGATTTCGGGCTGTATACAGACAGCCATTGCCCTAGGGGAGCAAATGAAGGGGGTGCGGTTATCCACTGGACAGGCGGAGAGCTGTGGAGACTCCTGAGAGAGGTCCTGTCCACTCACATGTGGCCACTCTGGCGCTGACAGGAATGCTCTTCTTGTTCTCCAGGATGGCAAACACTCGGATAAAGTACTCCACCCCAGGCTCCAGCTCCCGAATGGTGGCGGACGTCTGGTCTCCAGGGACGCGGAACTGCATTTCCAGGCCGTCCTCGTGAGTGGGCGTGTACACAATGAGGTACTCTGTGACCCGCATCTCATTGTCCCAGGCCAGGTTTACGGTCTCTTCTGTCACTTCCGTCACAATGAGGTCTTTGGGAGGGGATACTGGCAGGAATAAGGAAGAACACTTTGGGTCAGATGGTGTCAGTAATTCACTCTATGAATGCTCTCTTGATTTATTTCCCTGGACCTGTCTCTTCCATTGCCAGTCACAGAGGCCTGAAACCAGGTTCTGGTTTCCAAACTCCAGACTCACCAAGGACCCCTGCAGCGACCCATCTTCACCTCTTTGGTGACCCTCCTGAAGGCTGTCCCTTGACCCCAGGCTAAAGTTCTGGGTACGCAGTGTTGCCTTCAACCTCTCCACTCCCTGGACCTTAGTTCTGATTCAGGCCACCTGCACGGGATATGCAACCTGGGCTTGGCTTTCTCTCTGGACTTAAAGTCATACATCCGTAGCCCTGGAAGGGTGTTTGGGGCTCATCTGGTCCAACTCTTTCCCTTTCTTAGAGGTGCGTGAGGCAGAGAGACTTGCTCAACTTTGTTTCCTCTTCACATTTGGAACTCCTCTCCCCTCCCCATCTAACTTCCATCCAGGCTTCCCTGGCTTGGCCACACCAAACACAGAGCCCTGTGTTTATTCTCATGTGCTGATGCTGTTAATCAAGGCTGAAATTCTCCATCATGACACGTATATAGGGTGGACGAGGGAAGTCCAAGAAGTATTAAACATGAGCAATATTTTTGTTTATTTAACTATGCAGAAATCAACATTGTAAGTCAACCATACTTCAATTAAATGTTTTCAAACATTCAGTGGACTTCACTGGATTTCGGGCTGTATACAGACAGCCATTGCCCTAGGGGAGCAAATGAAGGGGGTGCGGTTATCCACTGGACAGGCGGAGAGCTGTGGAGACTCCTGAGAGAGGTCCTGTCCACTCACATGTGGCCACTCTGGCGCTGACAGGAATGCTCTTCTTGTTCTCCAGGATGGCAAACACTCGGATAAAGTACTCCACCCCAGGCTCCAGCTCCCGAATGGTGGCGGACGTCTGGTCTCCAGGGACGCGGAACTGCATTTCCAGGCCGTCCTCGTGAGTGGGCGTGTACACAATGAGGTACTCTGTGACCCGCATCTCATTGTCCCAGGCCAGGTTTACGGTCTCTTCTGTCACTTCCGTCACAATGAGGTCTTTGGGAGGGGATACTGGCAGGAATAAGGAAGAACACTTTGGGTCAGATGGTGTCAGTAATTCACTCTATGAATGCTCTCTTGATTTATTTCCCTGGACCTGTCTCTTCCATTGCCAGTCACAGAGGCCTGAAACCAGGTTCTGGTTTCCAAACTCCAGACTCACCAAGGACCCCTGCAGCGACCCATCTTCACCTCTTTGGTGACCCTCCTGAAGGCTGTCCCTTGACCCCAGGCTAAAGTTCTGGGTACGCAGTGTTGCCTTCAACCTCTCCACTCCCTGGACCTTAGTTCTGATTCAGGCCACCTGCACGGGATATGCAACCTGGGCTTGGCTTTCTCTCTGGACTTAAAGTCATACATCCGTAGCCCTGGAAGGGTGTTTGGGGCTCATCTGGTCCAACTCTTTCCCTTTCTTAGAGGTGCGTGAGGCAGAGAGACTTGCTCAACTTTGTTTCCTCTTCACATTTGGAACTCCTCTCCCCTCCCCATCTAACTTCCATCCAGGCTTCCCTGGCTTGGCCACACCAAACACAGAGCCCTGTGTTTATTCTCATGTGCTGATGCTGTTAATCAAGGCTGAAATTCTCCATCATGACACGTATATAGGGTGGACGAGGGAAGTCCAAGAAGTATTAAACATGAGCAATATTGGTCTTTGTTGTGTTTCACTTGACCATGGTTTACTAAATATGTGCCCTATGCTTAATGCTGGACTAATCCTTCTCTGAGGTGTTCCAAGTCCTTGGATCAAGGCCAGCAACATAAAGATGATTGAATAAGCTGGCCAGTCTCATAGGTGATCAGCATTTCATCTTTAGTCGAGTGTGCAAACATTTAAAACAGTTTGTTTTACGTAATCTTGTTGTCCATTCAATTTAGCTGAATTTTTGCTCCATCCAAATAGAAGGATTTTGTTTATGATTGGTTCCATGTCCATGTAGAGTAGGAGAGAGAAAGCTGATGTTTCTATTCAAAAAGTGCCCTCTTTCAGGGCACTTGGCTGTTCCAATGTTGACCAGGTACCCAGATTCAGGTACCAGTTGTGGGATGTATAAGCTGTGTGGCCTTGGGACAATTCCACAACCTCTCTGAGCCCTCTCATCGGTAGCTCTGAGATAGGTGAGAGAGCAGGGCTCCCTCAAAGAGTAACTGCTAGTGTGCCTGCGCGTGTATGTGTTTAGAGTTCTCTCGCCCAAGCCCACGCAACCTTGGCTGTCATGACGCCAGCTCACTCGAGGCTGGTACTCACCCTGCGAGCAGTCTTCCCCGGTGTAGCCCTCATTGCAGATGCAGCGGCCAGAGACACACTGTCCCCAGTTGCTGCAGTCGTTTGGGCAGGCGCGCTGCCCGCAGTCCAGCCCGGTGAAACCCTCGTGGCACACGCACTGGCCGTCCACGCAGCGGCCCTGGCCGTGGCAGTCGCCGGGACACCTGCGCTGCCCGCAGTCCAGCCCACTGAAGCCCTCGTGGCACACGCACTGGCCGTTCACGCAGCGGCCGCGGCCGTGGCAGCCTCCGGGGCAGGCGAGCTCGGCGCAGTCGGGGCCGGAGAAGCCCTCCTCGCACACGCAGCGCCCGTCCACGCAGCGGCCTCGCTGGCTGCAGTCCCGCGGGCAGCGCAGCTCGCGGCAGTCCTCGCCCGTGTAGGCGTCGTCGCACACGCACATGCCGTTCACGCAGCGGCCGTGCTGGTGGCAGTCGTGGGGACAGCTCATCTCGCCGCAGTCGTCGCCCTGGAAGCCGGGCTGGCACTCGCAGCGCCCGTCCACGCAGCGCCCTCGGCCGTGGCAGTCGCTCGGACACCGCCGCTGCCCGCAGTCCTCGCCGGCGTGGCCCTCGTCGCACACGCACTGCCCGTTCACGCAGCGCCCGTGGCCGCTGCAGTCGCTCGGACACCGCAGCTCCCCGCAGTCCGCGCCCGTGAAGCCGTGGTCACACTCGCAGCGCCCGTCCAGGCAGCGGCCGCGGTCGTGGCAGCCTCCGGGGCAGGCGAGCTCGGCGCAGTCGGGGCCGGAGAAGCCCTCCTCGCACACGCAGCGCCCGTCCACGCAGCGGCCTCGCTGGCTGCAGTCCCGCGGGCAGCGCAGCTCGCGGCAGTCCTCGCCCGTGTAGGCGTCGTCGCACACGCACATGCCGTTCACGCAGCGGCCGTGCTGGTGGCAGTCGTGGGGACAGCTCATCTCGCCGCAGTCGTCGCCCTGGAAGCCGGGCTGGCACTCGCAGCGCCCGTCCACGCAGCGCCCTCGGCCGTGGCAGTCGCTCGGACACCGCCGCTGCCCGCAGTCCTCGCCGGCGTGGCCCTCGTCGCACACGCACTGCCCGTTCACGCAGCGCCCGTGGCCGCTGCAGTCGCTCGGACACCGCAGCTCCCCGCAGTCCGCGCCCGTGAAGCCGTGGTCACACTCGCAGCGCCCGTCCAGGCAGCGGCCGCGGTCGTGGCAGTCGGAGGGACAGCGCCTCTCGCTGCAGTCCGGGCCCGCGAAGCCCTCGTCGCACACGCACTGGCCCTCGTCGCAGCGGCCGCGGCCGTGGCAGGCGTGGGGACAGGCGAGCTGGCCGCAGTCGTCGCCCGTGAAGCCGTCGTCGCAGGAGCAGGTGCCGTTGAGGCAGCGGCCGCGGTCGAAGCAGTCGTTGGGGCAGACCAGCTCGCCGCAGTCGTCGCCCGTGAAGCCCTCGTCACACACGCACTCGTTCTCCACGCAGCGCCCGCGGCCATGGCAGTTGTGCAGACACAGGGGCTCGTTGCAGTCCTCGCCGGCGAAGCCGTCCTGACACACGCAGCGGCCGTCCACGCAGCGCCCGTGCTCCGGGCTGCAGGGCACGGGGCAGGTCTCCTGGCTGCAGTCGAGCCCCGAGTAGCCTTCGAAACAGACGCAGGCGCCGTCCACGCACTTGCCCTGGTCGTTGCAGTCGCTGGGACAGGCCGGCTGGCCGCAGTCCTCCCCGGCGAAGCCCTCGTGGCACACGCACTGACCGTCCAGGCACTGGCCTCGCTGGTGACAGCTGCCGGGGCACTCGGGCTCGGAGCAGTTGGGGCCTTTCCAGCCTGGTTCGCACACGCAGCCACAGCCGTCTGCGCTGAAGTTGCCGTGGCCGCTGCAGAAGGGTCTGGTGTCCACGCGACCTGCAGGGAGAACAGAGGCTCCGATTGAGCAGGAGCAGCCTGGTTGTATGGTTTCTCCCCACAAAATTCAGTCAGAGCAGGGGAGCACCTCAGGCCCCATCTGACTTGAAAATCAGTTGCTTAGTGTGAAATCAGATAGGGTTAGGTAGGAATTCTTAAGCTGTTCTCTGTGAAAGTGTGTGTGTGTGTGTGTGTGTGTGTGTGTGTGTGTGTCACTGTGTGTGTATTTCCATCCCTGCGGAGGAGACCCATCCTTTTCAACAAGTTTTCAGGAATTCCTCTGACCTCAATGATTAGGAACCTCTGCCTGTGGAATGCATCCGCCTGGGCTGTGTGGTTACTTCTTCCATAGCTAGCCAAGGTCAGGCATGTTTGAGAATAAGTGCTTCACCAAGAAATAATTGCTGAGCTGAACTCCATCCTGATGGCTTAACTCAGTACCTGAGCTGAATTTGCAAAAGAAGTAAGACACTCTGGTTCTTCACCGGTCGTAGGGGAATCCATGGACCATTTCACTGGGATAGGTTGGGTTAAATGAGGACATAAGGACTCACCCTTGTGCTTACTCAGATTTGCTCTTGCAGAGAGTTTGGAGTTGACTTAACTTGATACATGTGTTTATGTGACCAAAAAATTTCTCAGCTTTCAGTAACAGAAATGAGGCAGCTCAGGAGTGGCTTTCTAATTCTGTTAGGACAACTTTCCGCTAGGCTCAGCCCCACAAAACTCATGGGCCTCCTGCTTTTTCCCTCTCTTTCCTGAAAGCTGCAGTGAGAGGAGAATCGAAGGGATACATGGCCAGGTCTGTGTGACTCTGGCTCTCTGAGGTTTCCGTAATGTCTTGGCTTAAATTGCAGCAGGGGCTTGGTGGTATGGTCTCCATGGAGCCAAGGAAAAGAGACAAACACAACTTGCTCCACTTTATCTGCACCTAAAGACAGTTGTAGTGATACGTTTTATCTCCTCCCTGACAGCAAGAAGGAAATCAATTTTAAGAAAAAAAAAGTTGGCTTGAAAAGTAAGACTCTAAACCTACGTTGCCTAGTATGGTAGCTGCTAGATACATGTGGCCTCTAAACCATTGGACTGTGGCTAGCCTGAATTTTGATGTGCTCCAAATGTGAACTATATACCCACTGGATTTCAAAGACGTAGCATAAAAGAAAAGAATGCAAAATATCCATGAATTTTTCCACTGATTCCAAGATGAAAGATTATTTACTTATATTGGATGGATGATTAAAATCATCATGCCTGTTCCTTTTTCATTTCATTAATGTGACTACTGGAGAAGTTATGATTAATTATGTAAGTGGCTCAGATCACAGTTCTAATGGACAGCACTGCATTAACTGACTTTTAACCCATTCTTTTGGGTTCTATGAGTCCTATTCTGTAATTCCCCTCTGTGCTTTTATCAGGGAGTTGACAGAAGTCAACTCCTTGGTAAAAGATAAGCCCAGGGCTCCTCTTAATGAAGGCTGCTCTTAGAATAATCTGTCAAAATACTTTTTAGTATTTTTTTTTACGAGTGGCAGAAATTGAGATTGTCACCTCTCAGTTTAACATTGTTGAAAACCCTGTAGTTATATCAACTTTAGGGAATGGAGAGGAAGACAATATTCTTAAAAAAAAAAAAAAAAAAAAGATGCACCTAGAGACAGAGTGAGTTCTGGAGACACATAGGCACCTTCAGAGATCCTACCTATGTCTTATCACTCTTTGTGTTTTCTTATGCCAGTTGCTAAACCTTCTTGAGTCTCATTTCTTAGATCTGTAGAATGGGGGTATTAAACCTTATTTCAAAGGGTTATTGGGAGGATTAAATGAGGCAGCTCAGGAGTGGCTTTCTAATTCTGTTAGGACAACTTTCCGCTAGGCTCAGCCCCACAAAACTCATGGGCCTCCTGCTTTTTCCCTCTCTTTCCTGAAAGCTGCAGTGAGAGGAGAATCGAAGGGATACATGGCCAGGTCTGTGTGACTCTGGCTCTCTGAGGTTTCCGTAATGTCTTGGCTTAAATTGCAGCAGGGGCTTGGTGGTATGGTCTCCATGGAGCCAAGGAAAAGAGACAAACACAACTTGCTCCACTTTATCTGCACCTAAAGACAGTTGTAGTGATACGTTTTATCTCCTCCCTGACAGCAAGAAGGAAATCAATTTTAAGAAAAAAAAAGTTGGCTTGAAAAGTAAGACTCTAAACCTACGTTGCCTAGTATGGTAGCTGCTAGATACATGTGGCCTCTAAACCATTGGACTGTGGCTAGCCTGAATTTTGATGTGCTCCAAATGTGAACTATATACCCACTGGATTTCAAAGACGTAGCATAAAAGAAAAGAATGCAAAATATCCATGAATTTTTCCACTGATTCCAAGATGAAAGATTATTTACTTATATTGGATGGATGATTAAAATCATCATGCCTGTTCCTTTTTCATTTCATTAATGTGACTACTGGAGAAGTTATGATTAATTATGTAAGTGGCTCAGATCACAGTTCTAATGGACAGCACTGCATTAACTGACTTTTAACCCATTCTTTTGGGTTCTATGAGTCCTATTCTGTAATTCCCCTCTGTGCTTTTATCAGGGAGTTGACAGAAGTCAACTCCTTGGTAAAAGATAAGCCCAGGGCTCCTCTTAATGAAGGCTGCTCTTAGAATAATCTGTCAAAATACTTTTTAGTATTTTTTTTTACGAGTGGCAGAAATTGAGATTGTCACCTCTCAGTTTAACATTGTTGAAAACCCTGTAGTTATATCAACTTTAGGGAATGGAGAGGAAGACAATATTCTTAAAAAAAAAAAAAAAAAAAAGATGCACCTAGAGACAGAGTGAGTTCTGGAGACACATAGGCACCTTCAGAGATCCTACCTATGTCTTATCACTCTTTGTGTTTTCTTATGCCAGTTGCTAAACCTTCTTGAGTCTCATTTCTTAGATCTGTAGAATGGGGGTATTAAACCTTATTTCAAAGGGTTATTGGGAGGATTAAATGAGACTGAATTACAGTGCCTGGTACTGGGTTGGTCAAAAAGTTCATTTGGGTTTTCTGTAAGCTACAACCCAACCCAATACATAAAGGGCTCAATTCACATGTGATCATTATCATCACTGCCATTAAACTGGGACATTTTTCTCTACTTTCCCCAAATTTTGCATCACTGTAGCCAGTGTTCTAGGTTTGCAAGAACACCAGAGTATAGAATACTGTGGTTTAAGTCCTAACTTGGCCATTGATGGCAGCACCTTGGGGAATTCCAGCTTCCTTCTTGGCCTTAGTCTGCCTATTTATACAACAAGATGATGGGGCTACATTACTGCCTTTCAGAGAGTGATCTTTGGGTGAAGGATTTCAAAATACTTTCATAGGGCGCTTGGGTAGGGAATGAGTAATGTCACTGTCAAGGAAGTTGTAGAAACTAGTACTTACATAAAATAGGGCTTTTCAGAGCAAGATTTTCCAAAGGCCTGAAAATTCCTCTGCAACATTTGTCACCAAGACTCTCCAAGAACTAACTAGAGACGGTTACCTTCTGCACAGTCGTCTGTCCACAAGATCTCTTTTGGATGAACACCTTGTGAGGCTTGTTCCCCAGGGAACCCACCCAAGCAACAACTGCCAGATCCGGCCCCACACATCATTCATCCCATCCATACAGTGAGGGACTGGACCAGTCACCAGCTCCTACCTTCAGCAGACTGGAAGCAGCAGCCAGCTCCCAAGGTGCACTGCTCCCTCAAGGAAGACACCAAGTTCTCCAGCTCCTCCAGTCTGCTCAGGAGCTCCTTGATGTCAGGGCAGCAGCACAGCCACAGGCCCGGCGGGGATGTTGATGCGGTGCGTGAAGACGATCTGGTTTTCCCGTCACCGTGTGCTCCTGGAAGCTGCTGGCCTCTGATGGTGGGGCCAAGTCTTTCTCCCACTGGCTGACTCTGATCCACCGAACACTGGGATGGGAGTTTGATGTTGTAGACATGATTAAACACCATGAGTGTTTTCTTATGCCATTAAACTTAGTTTTCTGTTAGAATGGGGGTATTAAACCTTATTTCAAAGGGTTATTGGGAGGATTAAATGAGACTGAATTACAGTGCCTGGTACTGGGTTGGTCAAAAAGTTCATTTGGGTTTTCTGTAAGCTACAACCCAACCCAATACATAAAGGGCTCAATTCACATGTGATCATTATCATCACTGCCATTAAACTGGGACATTTTTCTCTACTTTCCCCAAATTTTGCATCACTGTAGCCAGTGTTCTAGGTTTGCAAGAACACCAGAGTATAGAATACTGTGGTTTAAGTCCTAACTTGGCCATTGATGGCAGCACCTTGGGGAATTCCAGCTTCCTTCTTGGCCTTAGTCTGCCTATTTATACAACAAGATGATGGGGCTACATTACTGCCTTTCAGAGAGTGATCTTTGGGTGAAGGATTTCAAAATACTTTCATAGGGCGCTTGGGTAGGGAATGAGTAATGTCACTGTCAAGGAAGTTGTAGAAACTAGTACTTACATAAAATAGGGCTTTTCAGAGCAAGATTTTCCAAAGGCCTGAAAATTCCTCTGCAACATTTGTCACCAAGACTCTCCAAGAACTAACTAGAGACGGTTACCTTCTGCACAGTCGTCTGTCCACAAGATCTCTTTTGGATGAACACCTTGTGAGGCTTGTTCCCCAGGGAACCCACCCAAGCAACAACTGCCAGATCCGGCCCCACACATCATTCATCCCATCCATACAGTGAGGGACTGGACCAGTCACCAGCTCCTACCTTCAGCAGACTGGAAGCAGCAGCCAGCTCCCAAGGTGCACTGCTCCCTCAAGGAAGACACCAAGTTCTCCAGCTCCTCCAGTCTGCTCAGGAGCTCCTTGATGTCAGGGGCAGCAGCACAGCCACAGGCCCGGCGGGGGATGTTGATGCGGTGCGTGAAGACGATCTGGTTTTCCCCGTCTACCGTGTGCTCCTGGAAGCTTTCGCTGGCCTCTGATGGTGGGGCCAAGTCTTTCTCCCCACTGGCTGACTCTAGATCCACCGAACACTGGGACCCCATGGGCAGTTTGATGTTGTAGACATGATTAAACACCACCGGCTGGTTTTCCTCTGGCAGAGTGACATTCACCCCACTCTGTCGCTTGTGCCGGATGACTTTCTTGAGGACACCACCTTCAGCAGGAAGGGCAAGCAGGGCCAGGAAGAGGCCTGCCAGTAGCTGAGTCATGACCCCCATGGCGGAGGTGGGCGTGGCTGTATGCTTCCGGGGCCTGTGGTAGTAGGGTATCTGACGCTTCGTAGAACTGGAGATTAGGAAGCAGAGAGTGGAATGAAAAATCAGTTGTTCCCGATCTTCTGGAAGGCGTTCACTCCTATGAGTAAACAAAGGAAAGCCACAAGCTCGTAAATATCTATTGCTAATTGAATCTGTTGAATAGCTGCAGTTCTAAGTCAGTTTGGATTTTCTATTTCCTGTGGTTGATAATCTCCCTTTATTCCTTCAGTATGTGCTGAAGTGTGGGTATAATATGGTCTCTAAAAGAACTTTGCAACGAAGGAAGCATTTCACTCACAATTCAATATTTGGAAATAGAAGGAGAAATCAGAAAGGACAAAACTTTGGAATAAGACAGATCAGAGGTGGGTTTGGATCTCAGCCCTAACTCTGGACCTTGGGATAAGTTATGTAACTTTTAATGTCTTATTTCTATACAGTGAAAACCATAGTATCAGTTAAAGTAATGATGTAAGTGAAAACAGTAAGGAAACCACTCATATATTCATGAATCCCTTCAGTATTTGCTGGATGAGCACACTGAGTGACATGAAGGTCACAGTCCCATAGATATTCAATAACTGACCCTCCAATCTGAGATCAACTCCATCTGTTGGTTCACCTCCGCTGTGGGAAGCAAAGGTTAAAGTGAAAGATTTTAGAAGGCAAATTGAATTTTTATTCCAGCTGAACATCCTACTAGTAATCTGGCCATTAGAATAGTACTCTACCTCTTTGAGTCTCCATTTCTCTTCTTTTTAAAAAACTTTACTTCTGAAACCTTAAAAAGTCAGGCTTTGAGAAGAACCTGACAGAATGTTCATGCACCAGTTAGCCAAACTATGACCAAGGGCAAGAGATGACTCCAGAGGGATGGCCATGGGCCCTTGCTATCTTCGGCATTCAATAAACTTAAACTATTCAGTCGTACTTAAACTATTCTTACTGAGTTTTATGGACTGAATCACATCTTCCCCTCCCCTGAATCTCATAATTGAAGCTTTAACCTGCAGTGGTGACTACATTTGGAGATAGGGCTCTTAGGGAGGTAATGAAGGTTAAAGGAAGGTCATGAGGATGGGGTCCTAATCTGATGACAGTGCTAGTGTCTTACAAGAAGAAGAGACCCCAGATTTCTCCCTGACGAGGCTTCTCTGTCTTGTGCACAGAGGAGAGGCCATATGAGGACACAGAGAGAAGGTGGCCATCAGTATGCTTTATTATTCAAATTAGCTTCCTAATAAGAATTTGTGGATCTGTGATGTAGGCAAGCCCACTGAATGAAAATTATGATGAAGAGAACTTGGCAAATTCTCTTCTTTCAAACTTTCAAAATCTTAGTTGTTTACTGGGCAAATATTTATTGATTGAGTATTCTATTGCAATTGTTTTAACTCTCTTTGCCTTCCAAAGAATCCTTTTTTCTCACCCTCTTCCCATCAATTCTTAGCTCTTTTTTTTTTTTTATGAAAAAGGGCCACAGGCCAAGTTTGGAATGCTTTTGGACTTTTACCCAAGACTTGTGTGTGTGTCGCTAAATGATTTACATTTCCATCTAAAGTAATGATGTAAGTGAAAACAAAGCACTATTTCATGAATCCCTTCAGTATTTGCTGGATGAGCACACTGAGTGACATGAAGGTCACAGTCCCATAGATATTCAATAACTGACCCTCCAATCTGAGATCAACTCCATCTGTTGGTTCACCTCCGCTGTGGGAAGCAAAGGTTAAAGTGAAAGATTTTAGAAGGCAAATTGAATTTTTATTCCAGCTGAACATCCTACTAGTAATCTGGCCATTAGAATAGTACTCTACCTCTTTGAGTCTCCATTTCTCTTCTTTTTAAAAAACTTTACTTCTGAAACCTTAAAAAGTCAGGCTTTGAGAAGAACCTGACAGAATGTTCATGCACCAGTTAGCCAAACTATGACCAAGGGCAAGAGATGACTCCAGAGGGATGGCCATGGGCCCTTGCTATCTTCGGCATTCAATAAACTTAAACTATTCAGTCGTACTTAAACTATTCTTACTGAGTTTTATGGACTGAATCACATCTTCCCCTCCCCTGAATCTCATAATTGAAGCTTTAACCTGCAGTGGTGACTACATTTGGAGATAGGGCTCTTAGGGAGGTAATGAAGGTTAAAGGAAGGTCATGAGGATGGGGTCCTAATCTGATGACAGTGCTAGTGTCTTACAAGAAGAAGAGACCCCAGATTTCTCCCTGACGAGGCTTCTCTGTCTTGTGCACAGAGGAGAGGCCATATGAGGACACAGAGAGAAGGTGGCCATCAGTATGCTTTATTATTCAAATTAGCTTCCTAATAAGAATTTGTGGATCTGTGATGTAGGCAAGCCCACTGAATGAAAATTATGATGAAGAGAACTTGGCAAATTCTCTTCTTTCAAACTTTCAAAATCTTAGTTGTTTACTGGGCAAATATTTATTGATTGAGTATTCTATTGCAATTGTTTTAACTCTCTTTGCCTTCCAAAGAATCCTTTTTTCTCACCCTCTTCCCATCAATTCTTAGCTCTTTTTTTTTTTTTTTTTTTTTATGAAAAAGGGCCACAGGCCAAGTTTGGAATGCTTTTGGACTTTTACCCAAGACTTGTGTGTGTGTCGCTAAATGATTTACATTTCCATCTAAAAGGCTGTTAGAGTTGTTGGTTGAGACTTTAAGGCACTGAGTCTAGGAAAATAATGACCAGACTATGGATTGGGTGAGGATTTCTCACTCTGCATGTAGAAGACATGCACTGCCACAGCCAAATGGTGTATTGGAGGAAGGAAATACAATTCGTGAGGGTTGTGCATTTCCCATATTAGCTCCTGGTGGTCTGAGGGCAGGTGGATATTTTTGCATTTGGGGAAAGAGTCATTATACATTTAACAAGGTGGAAAATATCTAGACTTTGAAATGAGACACACCTGGGTACAAATGCCACTCATTAACTCTGTGCCTTGGGTAAGCTATTTGTCTATCTGTTCTAAGTCGCTCATTCATGTCCTATGCTTTGTAACTGTATGAATGATAGCCCAGCGGGCTCCTCTGTCTATGGGATTCTCCAGGCAAGAAAACTGGAGTGGGTTACCATTTCCTTCTCCAGGGGATCTTCCCAATCTAGTAATCAAATCAACATTTCTTAGGTCTCCTGCACTGGCAGGCGAGTTCTTTACCACTAGAATCACCTGGGAAGCCTGAACAAGCTATTAATCCTCTCTAAACCATGACCTCACTTGTGTGATGAAAGTCAAAATCCTTCCAGAGGGAATTATGAATTAAAGATCTGCACAGAAGATACCCCAAATGGTGTCAAGGCCATAGTAGGCACACATTAAAAATAACTACTATTTTTTTTGTGTGCCCTGAGAAACAAAACCTAGCATGAGTCCAACCCAATAGGGCACTTTGGCTTCAGCTAAATCTTGTCATTGAATCCAGCCCTAAACCCAGCAGCAACTTGGATAGTAAGACACACATCTGTAAAATATGAAATTAAAATTGCATTTTTTTTTAAAAAGTTGTTTACTGGGCAAATATTTATTGATTGAGTATTCTATTGCAATTGTTTTAACTCTCTTTGCCTTCCAAAGAATCCTTTTTTCTCACCCTCTTCCCATCAATTCTTAGCTCTTTTTTTTTTTTTTATGAAAAAGGGCCACAGGCCAAGTTTGGAATGCTTTTGGACTTTTACCCAAGACTTGTGTGTGTGTCGCTAAATGATTTACATTTCCATCTAAAAGGCTGTTAGAGTTGTTGGTTGAGACTTTAAGGCACTGAGTCTAGGAAAATAATGACCAGACTATGGATTGGGTGAGGATTTCTCACTCTGCATGTAGAAGACATGCACTGCCACAGCCAAATGGTGTATTGGAGGAAGGAAATACAATTCGTGAGGGTTGTGCATTTCCCATATTAGCTCCTGGTGGTCTGAGGGCAGGTGGATATTTTTGCATTTGGGGAAAGAGTCATTATACATTTAACAAGGTGGAAAATATCTAGACTTTGAAATGAGACACACCTGGGTACAAATGCCACTCATTAACTCTGTGCCTTGGGTAAGCTATTTGTCTATCTGTTCTAAGTCGCTCATTCATGTCCTATGCTTTGTAACTGTATGAATGATAGCCCAGCGGGCTCCTCTGTCTATGGGATTCTCCAGGCAAGAAAACTGGAGTGGGTTACCATTTCCTTCTCCAGGGGATCTTCCCAATCTAGTAATCAAATCAACATTTCTTAGGTCTCCTGCACTGGCAGGCGAGTTCTTTACCACTAGAATCACCTGGGAAGCCTGAACAAGCTATTAATCCTCTCTAAACCATGACCTCACTTGTGTGATGAAAGTCAAAATCCTTCCAGAGGGAATTATGAATTAAAGATCTGCACAGAAGATACCCCAAATGGTGTCAAGGCCATAGTAGGCACACATTAAAAAATAACTACTATTTTTTTTGTGTGCCCTGAGAAACAAAACCTAGCATGAGTCCAACCCAATAGGGCACTTTGGCTTCAGCTAAATCTTGTCATTGAATCCAGCCCTAAACCCAGCAGCAACTTGGATCCAGATCAAAGAGCAACTACAGAAATCACTGATGTGTAAGGGGATAAACCTTATGAAGATAAATTTACTAGAACTGGAAATATTTACACCAGAGAAGCAAACATAAAAAGCAAATAATAACCTTAAAGAATGTAAAATATTCTCATACAGACAACTGGCTGGTTCATGTTTCCTCTGAGGCTGGACCTGGGATAAATGACTTTAGACGGCAGTTAGTTCTTTTTAAGTTAGACATGAAGGATCATGTTCTGATAGGAGAGCTTTTAAAATCAGAGAATGAGCAACTTATTCTGTAGAGATTCTTTAGAAAGCACAGCAGATTCTTATCTTTCGAGACAGTGATCAGGTGATGGAAGGTCTGGAAAAGATCTCACAAGAGGAAGGAGTGCAGACAGGTACATGTTTGTTCTGTAGTTGAGAAAGCCAAGGTGGAGAGGAGCAGGATCACTCTGTATAAATCCTGGGGAAGCAGGAGCTGGCTTGTCGCTTGTGGCCTCAAAGGACAGAACAAGTGCCAACAGGTGTGTCCGTTGAGGGTGGAGAGGAAGGTCGGTTATAAGAAGGCAAATTTTAGCACAAGAGAAATACATTTTTTAATTAATTTTTTTTAATGGGAAGATAATTCCTTTACAATGTTGCATTGGTTTCTGCCATACAACAATGCAAAACAACAATGCAAACCAGTGATAAATACACACACACACGCACACACACACAGACACCCTCCCTCTTGAGCCTCTCTCCCTCCTCCCATCCCACCCCTCTAGGTCATCATAGCGTCCCACGCTGGGCTCCCTGTGCTATATAACAGCTTCCCATGAGCTATTTATTTTACACTTGGTTGTGTATAGGTGTCAAGGCTACTTTCTCAATTAGTCCCATCCTTTCTTTCTCTGCTATGTCCACAAGTCCAGTAGGAACTGAGATACAGATATAGAGGAAGAACTTGAGAAATACATTTCTAATTGTAATTACCCAATAGAAAGGGCTTCGTTGAGACTATGGCAAATTCCAAGGCACTAGAATGTAAATAGAACAGTATTGAGGAGCACAGGTTTTCACACAAACTGTCTTGAGTGTGAGTCCCTGCGCAACCACTTCCTCTTCCTTGATCAAACTATTAGCCGTACCGCAAGCCAGAGTCCGTTCATCAATAAACGTGCCGTGAGGGTCCCTGCAGGACTGCTGTGGAGAGGGCCTGAGATGCTCTGGGCAGTGGGAATGGTGCACACAGTCTCTGGCAGCAGTGGGAGCTCAATAAAGAAGAGCTTTCATAGTGAAACTAGGGACTTCAACGAGAACATTCTTTACAGGAGTTTCTTCCAACTCTTGAAAATCCTACCTTGGCATATGAAGGTCTGTTTTGCTTTGTTTTGTTTTTTAAGCAAGGTAAGTTCTGCAGGGAAGTGAAGCTATCTCTTTCTCGGAGCCCTCAGGTAAATATGTACCTGAGAGGATACATAAAAGAGAGGATATCTCTCTTTTATCTGTATCAGTGTCTCTATATCTATATCTTCATCTGTCTACATCTATATCCACACCTACGCCTATACTTAAGTCCAGATCTCTGTCTATGGCTATACCTACACTTCTGTCCACTTCCCACCTATCTAGTTCTCTATCTTCTATCGTTTATGGTGAGATTAAGGAGCTGTTTGTCAATGTTTGCAAAGGAGGAGGCAGGAAGACACCCAGCCTTTGTATCAGCTCAATACAAAGACTCTTGGGGTCACACGTCCTGGGCAAAGTGCTCTATCCAAGCCATGCATGTTGCCTTGCTCTGCAACCTGTCTTGGGATACACTCCGAATGAAGAAAAACGCATGTGTGGACCAGGATCTGTTTTCTATTTTTATCAAAAGAAAATGTTAGAGCCAAATTCACTCTTATGATTGTGTTTGTGACTCTTTAGATGCCTCCTTTCCTATAACTTCTTAGCATAATTAATCTGGAGAGCAATGAAAACAGCAACAAAAAACTATCTTATAGATTTCTTCAGGTGAGAGAAGTTTCAGGAAGAAGAAGGAAACTTTGAATTCATTGATCTAGAGCTGCATCATTCAGTATGGAGACCACAAGTCACGAGTGGTTATTACGATTAAAAATTCAATCCTCAGTTGTGCTAGTCACATTTCAAATGCTTCATAGCAATGTGGCAAGTGGTCATAAAATCAGACAGTATGGATAATGAACATTTCCATTGTTGCAGGAAGTTCTATTGAACAATACTAGTTTAGAGGTCTGCTTGGTGATGTTAAGCCTGTTGCACAAATGAGGAAACTAAGGCTCAGAGAGGTCAAAGAAAGCTTAAAGAAGAAGGTGAGGATATTGTTAAGTCTCCAATCATATTATAATAAAATCGGTGAGGACCTCACATGCAGGTGGCAGGAGACCAGAGAAGATGACATCTTTTCAGTAATGTTAGCAAATATGTATGTGCACTGTAATTCCAAACCTTCTATGTTCAAACATATCCAGGTACAAGTGAGGAGTGGGCTTCATGGATATTGTCCTCAAGTCTGAAAGGACGTAGACCTTACCCGTTTCCCCCATCCTACACTTGCCATACAAGATGTTTTTTTCTTTTTCTCTCTCCATACATGAGAGCCCCTAGTGCTGCATGATTATCTATATCTTCATCTGTCTACATCTATATCCACACCTACGCCTATACTTAAGTCCAGATCTCTGTCTATGGCTATACCTACACTTCTGTCCACTTCCCACCTATCTAGTTCTCTATCTTCTATCGTTTATGGTGAGATTAAGGAGCTGTTTGTCAATGTTTGCAAAGGAGGAGGCAGGAAGACACCCAGCCTTTGTATCAGCTCAATACAAAGACTCTTGGGGTCACACGTCCTGGGCAAAGTGCTCTATCCAAGCCATGCATGTTGCCTTGCTCTGCAACCTGTCTTGGGATACACTCCGAATGAAGAAAAACGCATGTGTGGACCAGGATCTGTTTTCTATTTTTATCAAAAGAAAATGTTAGAGCCAAATTCACTCTTATGATTGTGTTTGTGACTCTTTAGATGCCTCCTTTCCTATAACTTCTTAGCATAATTAATCTGGAGAGCAATGAAAACAGCAACAAAAAACTATCTTATAGATTTCTTCAGGTGAGAGAAGTTTCAGGAAGAAGAAGGAAACTTTGAATTCATTGATCTAGAGCTGCATCATTCAGTATGGAGACCACAAGTCACGAGTGGTTATTACGATTAAAAATTCAATCCTCAGTTGTGCTAGTCACATTTCAAATGCTTCATAGCAATGTGGCAAGTGGTCATAAAATCAGACAGTATGGATAATGAACATTTCCATTGTTGCAGGAAGTTCTATTGAACAATACTAGTTTAGAGGTCTGCTTGGTGATGTTAAGCCTGTTGCACAAATGAGGAAACTAAGGCTCAGAGAGGTCAAAGAAAGCTTAAAGAAGAAGGTGAGGATATTGTTAAGTCTCCAATCATATTATAATAAAATCGGTGAGGACCTCACATGCAGGTGGCAGGAGACCAGAGAAGATGACATCTTTTCAGTAATGTTAGCAAATATGTATGTGCACTGTAATTCCAAACCTTCTATGTTCAAACATATCCAGGTACAAGTGAGGAGTGGGCTTCATGGATATTGTCCTCAAGTCTGAAAGGACGTAGACCTTACCCGTTTCCCCCATCCTACACTTGCCATACAAGATGTTTTTTTCTTTTTCTCTCTGCATACATGATAGCCCCAAATGCTGCATGAGATTCTTCTCAAATCAAACCAAAGATAAGTTGTCCAGGAGCTACATCTTGTCCTGCCCTGGCCCATCATTCTCTTGGGAGCTGGTAGAGCTCATCAAAATTAACTCATGGCTCTCCTGCTTCTGTTGATCCTGCACTGCTTTGCTTTAGACTTTGTGAGGGGACACAATGCAGTTCCTTCAGGAGTCTGAAGAGCTCTCTCAACGAAGCAGCTGATATGGGAAGAAGAGCCTGGTCTCTGCAGAGAAAGAGACCTGTTTTAGAATCTAACTCTTTCACTTACTAATTGCTACCTGTGGCCATTCACTTCCCTCTCTATCACTTGCCTCAGCTCCTACAAGGATATATGTATATACATTTCATAGAGTTATGAGAAGATGAGATAAGATGAGAAGGTGTACTTTAAGCTCCTAGCACAGTGCTGGGCACACAGTAGGTATTTAACATGGTACCTAATGAGAACAGAAACAATCATAATGACCCTGTCCAAGTAGAGAGTAGATTAGACAGTTTGCATTCAGAAGGCACAGGAGAATCAGAGAGTTGCCTCCTGGCTACGATAATGACAAAACAGATAACAAAAGAGATTGATTAACCTAAGTCCATTATGGCAGTCATGTCCCAAGGGCTTTTTGGGTTATAATGGTATATTTCAAGGTGCGTCTTGGCATGTTATCCAATCTTCCTTTTTTTTTCCTTCCAGTAGAGCTGTTTGATAGCTAACCTTTTGGAAGCAGCATGGAATAAATTAAGTTATTTTTAGGCACTTCACCACAGGACAAAGACCACTGCTTAGATGAAGGAGTCAACAATCTTTGAATTTTTTCCGGGTCATAGCTGGAGAATAAACAGCTTCATTTTTAGATAAAGATAAAGCTTCCAACTGGCTAGAATCATATTTCAGAATACTTATGACTTCACTCTTAGTAACTCACAGAATATATTTATCTTGTTGACTTAGGCATTTACGTCAAATAGCCTGGGCTTGTGGGGAACAAGGAAGATTCCTGATGGTTTAGAAATCCAGATGAATTTCTTTCCACGCCATTTTGGCAACACCTGAGGCAGATCACATTTTTCTTCCTGCCTACAGGCAAGAGAATTTTATTGTGCAGTCAGTTAAGCACGGAGTTGCTTACATGGGCGTTCTTAAAGGTTGGAGAAATTCCTCACCCCTGTCCTTCCCAACATCCATAAATTCCTTCTTGGATTGTGTCAGGAAGAGAGAGGAGCCAAGAAACAGCCTAAAGTGTGGATTTCTTCCAAGGGTATCTGATCCTTTCACTTGAGGGAGTCCAGCACAACCTGTGTCTTAAAGAAACTGAGCAGACACGCCCTGCCAAACCAACGTCCCTCCAGGTCCTAGGTGTTGGAGTTCCAGCACTGAGAAACACTTATCCATTTGGGTAGTATGGTGGTGTAGCTGGCACCCAAATAAGGATGCTTGTGGAGCTGGAGCCTGCAGTCATTTTGCAGTCCCAGGAATTGAGCTGTTTTTAAAATCGTCCGTTCTTGCATTCAGCGGAGAAGAGTTGAATGACTGTTGAGACCAGGCTCTGGGGCAGCTCAAGAGTCAGTGGGGTGTTTCAGAGACCAGTGATGGATGTTTCCTGTTCTCAGTGAAGTCACAGCTCAGTAAAGGAGACAGACAAGTAAACACATGCGCACAGGGAAAAATGATAAATGCTAAAACTGACATCCCAAGGAGAGTGTGTGCAGTGTTTGAGAATATCTGTTCTAGAACCAGCCAAATACTATGCATTCTGATCCTGCCACTCACTATTAATTTGAATACAATGGAATGGTCAGTTCTGACATCAAATACCTTTGGATAGGGGCAACTTTGTATGACTCCATCTAGTGGCTTTGGTCTTAGATGTATAACAGTACTTCTCTGAACCTCAACTTGGGGCTTCCTGGGTGACTCAGTGGTAAAGAATATCCCTGCCAATAGAGGAGATGCAAGAGATGCAGGTTCAATTCCTAGGTTGGGAAGATCCCCCAGAGTAGGAAATGGCAATCCACTACAATATTCTTGCTTGAAAAGTTCCATGGACAGGGGAGCCTATTTCAGAATACTTATGACTTCACTCTTAGTAACTCACAGAATATATTTATCTTGTTGACTTAGGCATTTACGTCAAATAGCCTGGGCTTGTGGGGAACAAGGAAGATTCCTGATGGTTTAGAAATCCAGATGAATTTCTTTCCACGCCATTTTGGCAACACCTGAGGCAGATCACATTTTTCTTCCTGCCTACAGGCAAGAGAATTTTATTGTTCAGTCAGTTAAGCACGGAGTTGCTTACATGGGCGTTCTTAAAGGTTGGAGAAATTCCTCACCCCTGTCCTTCCCAACATCCACAAATTCCTTCTTGGATTGTGTCAGGAAGAGAGAGGAGCCAAGAAACAGCCTAAAGTGTGGATTTCTTCCAAGGGTATCTGATCCTTTCACTTGAGGGAGTCCAGCACAACCTGTGTCTTAAAGAAACTGAGCAGACACGCCCTGCCAAACCAACGTCCCTCCAGGTCCTAGGTGTTGGAGTTCCAGCACTGAGAAACACTTATCCATTTGGGTAGTATGGTGGTGTAGCTGGCACCCAAATAAGGATGCTTGTGGAGCTGGAGCCTGCAGTCATTTTGCAGTCCCAGGAATTGAGCTGTTTTTAAAATCGTCCGTTCTTGCATTCAGCGGAGAAGAGTTGAATGACTGTTGAGACCAGGCTCTGGGGCAGCTCAAGAGTCAGTGGGGTGTTTCAGAGACCAGTGATGGATGTTTCCTGTTCTCAGTGAAGTCACAGCTCAGTAAAGGAGACAGACAAGTAAACACATGCGCACAGGGAAAAATGATAAATGCTAAAACTGACATCCCAAGGAGAGTGTGTGCAGTGTTTGAGAATATCTGTTCTAGAACCAGCCAAATACTATGCATTCTGATCCTGCCACTCACTATTAATTTGAATACAATGGAATGGTCAGTTCTGACATCAAATACCTTTGGATAGGGGCAACTTTGTATGACTCCATCTAGTGGCTTTGGTCTTAGATGTATAACAGTACTTCTCTGAACCTCAACTTGGGGCTTCCTGGGTGACTCAGTGGTAAAGAATATCCCTGCCAATAGAGGAGATGCAAGAGATGCAGGTTCAATTCCTAGGTTGGGAAGATCCCCCAGAGTAGGAAATGGCAATCCACTACAATATTCTTGCTTGAAAAGTTCCATGGACAGGGGAGCCTAGTGGGCTACAGTCCATGGAGGGTGGCAAAGAGTCGGACATGACCAAGCCATGTACATGCACACTAGCCTCAACTTTCTCGTTTGTAAGATGGTAATACTCATAAAAAACCCCACAATAAAGTTCTTTCAACTGTGGCTGCCTTAAGTGATTCCTAGTTACTGAGAGGTGGAGCTGCATGAAAGTGTGCAGGCATCGATTAGCAATGTCTGCCACATACACTGTAAGGATGTGTACCGTGCCACAGATTGACCACCACTGGACTCAGTGATCTTCTCGGTTGCTTCAAAGCCTGCTGAAGTCTGATTCTGATGCTCTAATCCTGTGCCTGTCTGTGTCTGTGGAAAGTACTGAAAATCTGAGCCAAATGTTTCCCGTCAGAAGCAGAGTCTTGAAAAACTAAACCACAGGCGGCCTTTTCGGGAGAAAGACCTGGCTGAGCAGTGTGGACAACCATCCCAGTAGCAGCAACGCCTCTTGCCCTGGGCCTGCCAGAAAAGGTCCCCACGCTGGGCTCATGGACTGGCCTTTCTTGCTACTGAATGAGAGTAGGTAGGCGAGGAGGAAAACCAGGACTAGAGGCACGGCCTTCTCTTCTCCTAAGGATTTCAGCATGTCTCTGTCACTTGACAAACTGAAACCTCATGAATTATGCACTTTCGTGGAAAAAGCAGCAGCGGGCAGGAAGAAGCTCCCCCCACATCTCTGAGGAATCCCTCAACCTTCAGACCTAGCCTTCCACGAACTACCTTCTCCAAAGAAGACACAAATCACCACACAGGAATAATGCACCAGCTACTAAGACCTTCCTCCTGTTAGCTACGGTCCTGAACATCTCCATGTATTACCCCACTTGATCTTACATAGGAACTGAGTCAAAATATACATGACATGAAAGAGAATACCTGGACCAAAACACCCAAAGAGGTTCACTGGCTATCAGTGGAAAATGGATATTAAATCCCAGATCTACTACCTTTTATTTTGTCAGCGAATTTGATTAAGGTTTACTCATTTGTCAAGACCACCAGGAGGCCTTCAACATAAATGCATACGGGGACTTCCCCTGGTGGTCCAGTGGGTAAGGACACCGCCTTGCAGTGCAAGGGGCGCCGGTTAGATCCCTGGCCTGGGAAGATCCCACGTGCCGCGGAGCGGCTGGACTGATGTGTCCAATCACCGAGCCGGAGCTCTGGAGCGCATGCGCCCAGAGCCGGCGCTCTGCAGCGAGAGACGCCACCGCGATGGGAGGCCCATAGGAGCCAAAGAACAAAGATGGATGAAAATAGACAAATGAAAGACCAATAGAAGTGGCCCGCCCGCTCCCCTCCCTCCCCAACCCGACCCCCGCCCAAAAATAAATAAATAAATAAATCTTAAAAAAAAAAAATAAATAAATGCATACGAAAGGCTTCTAGTAATTCTTACTCTGAAGTCACTGTAATGGTCCCCACAAAGAAAGCTCTGCAGTGGGATTGTAGAGAGCATCTGTGTTCAGAGATGTTTAGACGTCTTGGTCCTCTAGGGTTTCTTCAGTTGCCAGTCATCCATTCACCCATCCAACTATACATCTTTTCACTATGCATTTACTAAATACCTAGCATGTGCCAAGTCCTGAGATAAGCATGAGGGATACAAAACTGACAAAGATAGACATGTTCTCTGTTATCAAAGGCTTGCCTACAGCTTCCCCTGGAAAGGTCACAACATAGAACTGACTGTATTTTTTCTATAAGTACAATAATTATTTAAGGATAGTCACATTTCACTGGAAGAATTCATTTTAAATCATTGCATTATAGACTGAATGTCTGTGATATTCTTAAGCGTCCCTGCACACTCTAAGCCAGTAGCAGAAGTAGAAGTGTTAAGCTTCTTTCAAGAGTTACCTGCAGTTTACTTCCTATGTGCTGCATGATGTGTTGGGTGCTGGGAAAACTAAGCAGAGTAAGGGACCTATTCTCTGTTTCCAGAAATTTCAGACACTAGAACATACACAAGGTTCAGGAGCAGTGCTAGTATGAATGAAGGCATGGAGAAAAGAGATATCACTCAGAGCTTGGAAGTTCACAGAGGGCTTCCTGGAGGAGGAAGTTAGTTCATGGAGGGCTTTCTGGAGGAGGAAGCTTAGGACCCCCAAATACCAACTGAAGAGGTCTTGGAAGATCAATAAAAGATTGAAATAATAACAATGATAGTAGAAAGTAATAAACTATCATTGACTGAGTGCCTAATTGCCATAGCCTGTGCTAAGCATTTTAAACCTCCAATTTTAAATTCTTGAAAGTGATATGAGGTGATATATTTATTCTCATTTTATAGATAAGGAAACTGAGGCAGAATATAATTAAGGGGATTGCACAAGTTCAGATGTCCATTCAGTAGTACAGTCAGGATTCGAACATGGATCTATCCAAGTCCAAAGTAAGTGCTCTGACCCACCATCTTATAAAGTCTTTTGTGCCAAGGAAAGGAGTGATGATTGAAGACCAAACCCAATGTCTGTCTATATAACTTCCAAACAGCTGGCCCAATAGGGAATACTGTCAGTACCCTGGAATTAGGACCTTAAGGTGCCACATAACCTGCCAGTGCCTAGAGATGAAGCATGCTGACAGACACCTGGAGATGGCATGCTCCGTCATCACTGAGGAGGGATTTCAGATCCTTGAAGTCCCCTCAGTAGCCCCTTTGTCATGTGAGCAAGTACATTTCCCTGTCCTTCAACATCCAGCTCCAGAAAAAAAAAAAAAAAAAACAGTTATTAGAAGTTCTTTCAGGTAACTTTTCCCCTCTTCTGAATTTTCTGAGTATTGACCTGATATTATTTCCATGTTGTTCTAAAAATGATTTGGCCATAAACAACAATAAAACTCTATAAAAAATATGAAAAAATAAAAATGATTTGGACGGCTTTATCATATATGTATACCTTAGAAAGAAACAAATTCTATCTTGTACTTACATTCAACTAAGCAGTTCATGTTCATACAGCTATACTCCACGCAGACTGTAAGCCCCACGAGGGCAGGAACCATATGAGTCCCTCATCTCTTAACACTCAACACCAAGGACTATGTCCCAAACATCATAAATGCACAATATATTTACATTTGAATAAAATATAGCTAAGTATAGGTCTCGCTTTGAACTTACATACAGTTAGTTGATGCTTATTTTCATGGAATGAATGAACGGACAAATACTCTTATTTTCAAAATGACCTTAATGTAATTAGCTCTCCTGTGATCTCCCTTAAGGCATGATATATCAAGGAATTCTATCATAGCCCCTGGAATTAGTTCATTTTTCTCATTCAGCTGTTTCATTTGTATCAGTCCTGTGCGCCAGAGGCCACAAGCACAGGGATTATAAAAATGGCCAAGACAGACCTAAGATTCTAATCAATACCCCAAGAGTTCTTGAGGGCCCAGTACTGCCTGCTTAGAGACAGCCTTCTGTGTAACTGAAGGGTACTCAGCTGGGCCTTTGGCAGGAGGTGGACTTCACCAGGCCTGTGAGATCGTCAGGGTAAAGCTCTGATTACAGTGCAAAGGAAGCATCCTGGGGTATTAGGCATCCTTCCAGTTTCATTGTTGTGGTTTTTTGTTCTTTAAATTTAGGTCACACTCTCTCTCCTTATGTATTTTGAATTTTCATTATTTGTTTTTTAAGCTCCTGGAGAAGGGAGGCTCTCATGGGGCCATGGAGTAGCATGTACCATAGATTGGATAGCTGTACAATAAGCTGCGAGCCACACTTCTGCCAACCACTGTGGGCAAGTCACAGCCACTCTTGGGGCCACAGATTTTCCTGTGAAATAAGCAGTCCAGTACGGCTTCAATTCTAGAGTCTCTTTTGTTCTCATGACGTGTGGTCCATTGCTAATTCAGCAATATTTCTGCTGAATCTAGTTTTGGATTTCATTTTAGACCCAAGTCACATGGCCCATATTAAGCACACCCCTCCCATCCCTGCCCAATACTAAAGAGTGTTTCTTTCTTTAGAGTTTGGCTTAAGCACTGGTAGTACTTCATGGCTTCCTCCCTCTCATCCCTTGAACATACGTTTCATTACCACCAAAGTTAAACCCACAAATCGGAATCCATAAAATAGTTCCACCCAGACAGAATAATGAGATTCATACTTGTGGTTTAGAATACCTAAGAAAAGTGCAGATGAAATATGACTAGATCCATTGATACATTCAGACCACAAACTGCCCTGGTAGGGTCTGGTTTCAATTTTTGAAATAAAAATTCTGCAGAGCGCTTGCTTTTTCTCCTCTATTTCTTTGCCTTGACAGAAAAGAAAATAAAAATTTGGGCCTGACCAAGGGGTGACAATATAGGTTCCTGTAAAATTCTGGAAAACTGTTTCAAAAATAGAGTTGGATTCATTTCCCAGTGAAACAATGACCTCCTCTGTTCTGGCATTTATCTAGAATTTTAAGAAATTTCGCCAACTCTTTCACCAGTATTGGAAAGTGGGTTCCTAAACTCTTGAGCAAGGTACAAAAATTAAGAGATTTATCTGGGAAGAGTAGGTTGCAGATGGACTCATAACTCAACCCTTAAAAAATAGACTTTTCTAAAAAACACTGTATCACATGGTGGCCTCTGTGAACTTCTTATCTGCCACCCAAGGCCAGAGATGTAGCCTTGAGAGAAACTATAGAAACTCTTAAGGAGAATTATGATTGGGGAGAAAAGAAAATAGTCTTTTGAGGTAGGAAGACCTGCAATCAAATTGTTTACCTACTGGGAGTCCTTGACAAAGTCCTATAACTTTTCTGAATTGTGGCTTCTTTAAGGTGAAATAGAGATTTTTTTTCCCAGGGTTTTGGAGACAGAATGTGATAAGGAGTTATACATGCCTGGCTTATTAATAAGTGCTCCCCAGATGTTAGTATTTAATCTCCTTTTCTCTCCTTTCCCTTTATATCCTCCCCTATTAGGAAACTCGACAATATTGAACATATTTTTTTAAATAAATAATAATATGGTAGCAATATTTCTGCTGAATCTAGTTTTGGATTTCATTTTAGACCCAAGTCACATGGCCCATATTAAGCACACCCCTCCCATCCCTGCCCAATACTAAAGAGTGTTTCTTTCTTTAGAGTTTGGCTTAAGCACTGGTAGTACTTCATGGCTTCCCCCCTCTCATCCCTTGAACATACGTTTCATTACCACCAAAGTTAAACCCACAAATCGGAATCCATAAAATAGTTCCACCCAGACAGAATAATGAGATTCATACTTGTGGTTTAGAATACCTAAGAAAAGTGCAGATGAAATATGACTAGATCCATTGATACATTCAGACCACAAACTGCCCTGGTAGGGTCTGGTTTCAATTTTTGAAATAAAAATTCTGCAGAGCGCTTGCTTTTTCTCCTCTATTTCTTTGCCTTGACAGAAAAGAAAATAAAAATTTGGGCCTGACCAAGGGGTGACAATATAGGTTCCTGTAAAATTCTGGAAAACTGTTTCAAAAATAGAGTTGGATTCATTTCCCAGTGAAACAATGACCTCCTCTGTTCTGGCATTTATCTAGAATTTTAAGAAATTTCGCCAACTCTTTCACCAGTATTGGAAAGTGGGTTCCTAAACTCTTGAGCAAGGTACAAAAATTAAGAGATTTATCTGGGAAGAGTAGGTTGCAGATGGACTCATAACTCAACCCTTAAAAAAATAGACTTTTCTAAAAAACACTGTATCACATGGTGGCCTCTGTGAACTTCTTATCTGCCACCCAAGGCCAGAGATGTAGCCTTGAGAGAAACTATAGAAACTCTTAAGGAGAATTATGATTGGGGAGAAAAGAAAATAGTCTTTTGAGGTAGGAAGACCTGCAATCAAATTGTTTACCTACTGGGAGTCCTTGACAAAGTCCTATAACTTTTCTGAATTGTGGCTTCTTTAAGGTGAAATAGAGATTTTTTTTCCCAGGGTTTTGGAGACAGAATGTGATAAGGAGTTATACATGCCTGGCTTATTAATAAGTGCTCCCCAGATGTTAGTATTTAATCTCCTTTTCTCTCCTTTCCCTTTATATCCTCCCCTATTAGGAAACTCGACAATATTGAACATATTTTTTTAAATAAATAATAATATGGTAGAGGTCACTCAAGTATTGGTTAAGAGGTTGAATTTGGCTTGGGATGACAAGTTTCAACTTATGTGTCAATTTCAATCAGCTGATAATGGCTTCCTGGAACCACTTTGAGCACGATTCTGTGACATGTTTGGACTCAAGCAGAAAAGGTGTTGTGATGGATTAGCCATATCTGCTATGGGTATAAAAGCAGGGTGAGGGGTGTTACTATGTATGCCAAATATTTGGCATAGCAAGGTTACATAGCTTTGGCAATCTTTTCCAATCCAACGTGCTGATATTTAAATCGATGGCATGCAGCTTGATGGATGCCTGTGTCCAAGGGAGCCAGATGGAGTCACTGATGATTATAAAAGCCTGTAAGAATCAACTTCAATAAAGTTTGATACATCTGGATGAAAGTTGACTCCTGAAATGAAAATATGCCTCTAAGACTGGAAGCAGGAAACTAGACTCTCAGAAAAAACTCAAACTATTCCAGTAATTAATGAGTATAATCTCAGGCAAGGTTGACATACCTTCCTTGTCTGCTTTTTCTTTCTCAAAAAAAGGGGCTATTCAAATGCTACAATAGTAACTAAGATTGATGGAACACAGTTGTGCCAGGAACTACATAAGGTGTTTTATGAGGATTATTTTATTGATTCTTCTCCAAGACCTTTGGGGTAGTTACCTTTATTTTCCCCAGTTTATAGATGAGGAAGGCTTCCCTCATAGCTCAGTCAGTAAAGAATCTGCCTGCAATGCAGGAGACCTGGGTTTGATTCCTGGATTGGGAAATCCCCTGGAGAAGGATACAGCAACCCACTCCAGTATTCTTGCTTGAAATATGCCCTGGACAGAGGAACCTGGCAGGCTACAGTCAATGGGATCACAAGACTCACACACACAAGAGTCACACAACTAAGTGACTAAAGCATAGATAAGGAAACAGAGGCTCACACAGGTCAAGGTCACAGTGGATTGACTCTTGAGTTAGTGACGCCATTCCTAACCAGCGGCTCTGTTGCCTTCCTTTAATGATGTCCTTCCTTTAATGAACTTGTAGGACTGAGTTCAAAGGACTAACTGCAAAAAGGCTCAGTGATGAGCGTCCAGATAACCACTGGTGATGAAACACCTTTATGACTTATAGAGAGAACAGAAGAAGCTGCACATGAGTCTGAAAAATAGACATTATTTCCAACCCTTGCCTTGGGTTTAATTTAGCTAGGCAAATTTAAGCAGCATTTCCTATAGTGTAATTTACAACATGTTGACAGGTATTAATGCAAGGTGATTCCTAATTCAACCTACTTAGAAAATGCTACTTTTAAACCAAACAAATTACCCAGCTTTCTTTACTTCAGGATTTTTTAGAGTATTCCTATGTTTGTATTTATCTGAAATCTCCAAGAAGGGGAGCATTCATAGTGTTTCCCAAACCTAGTTGATTATTCTGCTTTTGAAGTATGTCTTAAGTTTGATGGCACACAATGGGGAAAGTGCAGACTTGGAAGAAATCCTAGAGTCTTTCCTCTTTTATTTCCTTGTATCAGATGAAAGTAATGACATACCCAATGACGACTGGTCTGAGATAAGTGTGCAGCTCCAGGATAGAGACTCTCTAGCAATTGAACATTTGTCCTGTGCCAGGCACTTAAGTAATGCCATTTAACTTGACACCAACTTTATGAGTTAGGAAGCACTGTTTATATTTTGGGCTTCCCAGATGGCTCAGCATTAAAGAATCCACCTGCAATGCAGGAACTGCAAGAGAAACAGGCTTGATCCCCAGGTCAGGAAGACCCCCTGGAGGAGGACATGACAACTCACTCCAGTATTCTTGCTTGGGGAATCCCATGGACAGAGGAGCCTGGTGGGCTACAGTCCACAGGGTCACAAAGAGTCGGACATGACAATCGACTTGGCAGTCACACATTTGTATTTTACTGTTAGGAGAATTGAAGGCTTAAGGGACTTCCCTGATGGTTCAGTGGTTAAAGGATCAGTCTTCCAATGCAGAGGACGTGGGTTCAGTCCCTGGTCAGAGAACAAAGATCCCACATGCTGTAGAGCAATTAAGCCCGTGTGCTGCATAATGAGCCACATATTCTAGAGGCCAGGAAACATAATTAGAGAGATGCCCACATGCCACAATAAAGACCTGGTGATGAAACCAAAACCAAACAAATAAATAGACTTAGGGGCTTCCCTGGTGGTCCAGTGGGTGAAGAGTCGACCTTGCAGTGCAAGGGGCGCCGGTTCGATCCCTGGCACAGGAAGATCCCACATGCCGCGGAGCAGCTGGACCGATGTGTCCAATTATGAGCCAGAACTCTGGAGCGCATGTGCCCAGAGCTGGTGCTCTGCAACAGCAGAGGCCGCTGCAATGGGAGGCCCACGCAGACCAAAGAACAAAGATTGATGAAAATAAATAAAAATGAAAGACCAATAAAAGAGGCCAAAATTAAAAAAGAGAGAGAGGAAAAGGTACCTTAACTTATAAATAAATAAACAGACTTAAAAAGAGAGAGAGAACGGAGGACTTGAGAAGGTTAAATAAGCTGTCCAGTCAGTAAATCAGTTGACTCAGAATAAAGAACCAAGTCTTAGAATTCTAAACCCTATGCTTTTTCTGCTACACCAAGTTATCTTTTGAAACAAGATTCACTGTTCTATTTAATGTTTAGTATTTATGCAATAAATATCAGCAGGAAATCCACCATCATTGATAGAAAGAGTTATTGGATTCCTAATATGGGACCACTTGGGAAGGGGATGTTGGGGATTTAGGGTACACACAATTCTAATACAGTTTTGAACTTGCAGGGGAGGCACAAAGCCAAGTGCACGAGGGTATCTATGTCTCAGGCAAATTCCCCCCCTACTCTCCATGCAGAGACCTGGTGGCCCCTAACATGACAACTCACTCCAGTATTCTTGCTTGGAATCCCATGGACAGAGGAGCCTGGTGGGCTACAGTCCACAGGGTCACAAAGAGTCGGACATGACAATCGACTTGGCAGTCACACATTTGTATTTTACTGTTAGGAGAATTGAAGGCTTAAGGGACTTCCCTGATGGTTCAGTGGTTAAAGGATCAGTCTTCCAATGCAGAGGACGTGGGTTCAGTCCCTGGTCAGAGAACAAAGATCCCACATGCTGTAGAGCAATTAAGCCCGTGTGCTGCATAATGAGCCACATATTCTAGAGGCCAGGAAACATAATTAGAGAGATGCCCACATGCCACAATAAAGACCTGGTGATGAAACCAAAACCAAACAAATAAATAGACTTAGGGGCTTCCCTGGTGGTCCAGTGGGTGAAGAGTCGACCTTGCAGTGCAAGGGGCGCCGGTTCGATCCCTGGCACAGGAAGATCCCACATGCCGCGGAGCAGCTGGACCGATGTGTCCAATTATGAGCCAGAACTCTGGAGCGCATGTGCCCAGAGCTGGTGCTCTGCAACAGCAGAGGCCGCTGCAATGGGAGGCCCACGCAGACCAAAGAACAAAGATTGATGAAAATAAATAAAAATGAAAGACCAATAAAAGAGGCCAAAATTAAAAAAGAGAGAGAGGAAAAGGTACCTTAACTTATAAATAAATAAACAGACTTAAAAAGAGAGAGAGAACGGAGGACTTGAGAAGGTTAAATAAGCTGTCCAGTCAGTAAATCAGTTGACTCAGAATAAAGAACCAAGTCTTAGAATTCTAAACCCTATGCTTTTTCTGCTACACCAAGTTATCTTTTGAAACAAGATTCACTGTTCTATTTAATGTTTAGTATTTATGCAATAAATATCAGCAGGAAATCCACCATCATTGATAGAAAGAGTTATTGGATTCCTAATATGGGACCACTTGGGAAGGGGATGTTGGGGATTTAGGGTACACACAATTCTAATACAGTTTTGAACTTGCAGGGGAGGCACAAAGCCAAGTGCACGATGGTATCTATGTCTCAGGCAAATCTCTAAAGCCCCTGGAAACAGCCTACTCTCCATGAGTCTGGCCTGGTGAGAAAGTGAGTAAGTGAGAGGGAGATAAAGTGAGAAGTAGCAGACAGGGGAGCTTAAAAATCTCTCCTTTATGGAAAATTGGGCCTCATGCTATGTGCTGTCTAAAAAAAAAAAGTATGACTTCTAAGATATTAGTTAAGACATGAGTGCATTTTAGAGGGTCTAGAAATTGCAGCTCTCATTTTTGAAAGAATGGACTTATACATGAATGAAGATGGGGTGGGGGAGGGAATTCTATCTATACAGGATCACTTAGTTCAGCATATACATTGGCCACCGGATGCGAAGAGCTGACTCATTGGGAAAAGTCTGATACTGGGAAAGAGTGAGCAGGCAGGCGGAGAAGGAGGTGACAGAGGATGAGATGGCTGGATGGCATCACCGACTCAATGGACACGAGTTTGAGCAAACTCTAGTAAATGGTGAAGGACAGAGAAGGCTGGTGTGCTGCAGTCCATGGGGTCACAAAGAGACACAACTGAGCAACTGAACAACAGCAAATGGCAGAAAAATCAAGAAATGTAGAGACATAAAAGCCAGAGGTTTTTGTTCTATGTTACTTCAGTCATGCCTGATTCTATGCGACCTCATGGACTGCAGCCCACCAGGCTCCTGTGTCCATGGAATTCTCCAGACAAGAACACTGGAGTGGCTTGCCATTTCCTTCTCCAGGGAATCTGAGGTAGTCAGGAGTAAATCGAGGCTGGATCATACAAACTGATAACCTTTTTAAGTTATATTTCTAACCTTCCTTTAGGTATAGAATTTGGCTTCATATTTTTGGAGAAAGATTAGTAGACAAATCTTTATTTCTACTTTAATATGGTCATACATGTAAGTATAATAATATCCTCCAACTTGCCACATTGTAGTGATTGGAAATTATATATATATAAATTAATACACTGACTGGTGGGAGTCAGTAAACTTTTTCTTAAGTCAATATGTTTAACTAGACAGTAAATATGTTTGCCTTTGCAGCCAGATGGTCTGTCACAACTATTCAACTCTATAGGAGTAGACAAAGTAGCCCTAAACATGATGTGAGTGAACGAGCATGGATGTGTTTGAATACAACTTCATTTACAAAACAGGCTGTCACCCCAAAGTTTCCTGATGCTTGCTGGGATAGAACAGTTACCTAATAAGTGATGACCTTATTATAAAATCAAATACAGTTTGAAATGGACAGGAAGGAAACTAACATGTTGTTGAAAGCTTGTGTGCATGTGTGCTCAGTACCTTCAGTTGTGTCTGACTCTTTCAGACCTCAAAGATGAATAGCCTGCCAGATGCCTCTGTCCATGGGATTCTCCTGCCAAGAATACTGAGTGGGTTGCCATGCCCTCCTCCATGGCAGCTTCCCCACCCAGGGATGGAACTGCCTCTCCTGCTCCGCAGGTGAATTCCTTACCACTGAGCCACTGGGGAAGCCAGCTGTGTATCTCTTTGGTGCCAAGCCTTATACCAGCTGCTTTTTCATACATGTTATCATTTATCTTGTCATTTGTCATGACAACCTGGTGAGGCAGGTGTTAATAGACCTATTTAGAAAATTAAATCTAGACTCAGGGAGATTCAGCGGCTGACCTAAGAGGCCAAGGCACCCCTTGGACCCTGATTTGCCACTCTAAAATGTGTACTTTCAACTACTATACTGGGGTTGCTCATCAGACAATTTTCTGCAGTTCGTATAAGGCGACTGAAATCAACCTTTCTTGATAAGAAGAACAGACACCTTCAGCTTCCAGCGGCAGTCTGATGGCTGTCTGTGTAAGTGCAGAAGTATTTGACCTCTGTCTTTCTCCCAGAGCCTCTGGATGGACCTCGAGTTTCATAACCACCCCCCGACTCCTCCCTGGAGAATGCTTAAGCCAAGGTGTATTGTTTGCAAATGCTCATTAGATTCTGGACAGATGTTGGCAAGTTTCATTTGGCTTGAGATGGCGTTCCAGCGTCTGCTGAAGCTTGGCTGTGCTCACTGACCATCTTAGCCAAAAAGAGCTGGTAGTTAGAGTGACGCTCTGCTCATCTCTACCTGTGGAGCTAGGTTTTCCCACTCTAGGCTTGCCTGTTTTTAGCCCGAGTTTGTTTGGCTTTTACTGTAGACCTAGGGAGCAAATTTACAGTCCTTTTAAAAACCTATGAAGCCTTGTTTGCCAACGCAGTGTTTACCAGACTATGTTCCAAGACATTCTTAGGTAGCTTGTCTGTGGAAAAGGCCGTTGGTGTTCAAGTAGTACCCAAGGTAAAGGAAGCTGAACATTAACTGCTGCAAGACGTCTCAGCTCATGCACTCTTCTACTTCAAATCTCCCCCAGGGCTTCTAATCACAGGAATAAAAGCCTAAATCTCTACCACAGCCCCCAGAGCTCACTTCCTCATCGCATTCAGATCTCTGCTCAAAGGTCATCTCCATGTCTCATCCTAGTTAAAAGACCTTTCCTGTTGCCACCGTCTATTGTCTGATCCCTTGCCTCTTTTTAGATTTCTTCTTAGCCAGCATCTACTGGAGACTATACTGGAAGTTCAGTTCCCTTTTATGTCTGCATATTTCACTGCAAGCTCCATGAATAAAAGGACCACATGTGTCTTGTTTTCCATCATGTATCTAGCCCTTAGAATTACATATTGAATGAAAGCATGAGCTATGAATTTCCAAGAAGAGGAAAGTGTTCACTCTTTTGGCCGCGGGCACTTTTTTTTAAAACTTACTTTTTATACTGGAGTATAGATGATGAACATTGGAGATAGTTTCAGGTGGACGGCAAATGGACTCAGCCTTACTTATACATACATCCATTCTCCCCTAAATTCCCCTTGTATCTGAGCTGCCACATAATACTGAGCAGCGTTCTCTTTGCTATATAGTAGGTCCTTGATGGTTATCCATTTTAAACACACCACTGAGTCCATGTCCATCCCAAACTCACTATCCCTTACTCCATCCCTCCCCCTTGGCAACTCTAAGTTCACTCTAAGTCTGTGAGTCTGTATGAAACACTTTTTAAAGAGTGTATTTCATGGGAAGACTGTCCCATTGAACACATTTTGAGAACCGCTTCTCTAGTGAAGACTTATTGCTAAGATCTACTAACAATAAGCAACAAGAGCAGCAACACAATAGGATGTTGATATTGAGTCCATTTCTGTGCTAAGCAATGCACTTACACTGTGTCATTTAATCATCACAATAACCTGATGGAGTAGGTATTACTAATATTTTGCTTTTAATACAGATGAGGAAAACGAGGCTTAGACATTCTTAGGTAGCTTGTCTGTGGAAAAGGCCGTTGGTGTTCAAGTAGTACCCAAGGTAAAGGAAGCTGAACATTAACTGCTGCAAGACGTCTCAGCTCATGCACTCTTCTACTTCAAATCTCCCCCAGGGCTTCTAATCACAGGAATAAAAGCCTAAATCTCTACCACAGCCCCCAGAGCTCACTTCCTCATCGCATTCAGATCTCTGCTCAAAGGTCATCTCCATGTCTCATCCTAGTTAAAAGACCTTTCCTGTTGCCACCGTCTATTGTCTGATCCCTTGCCTCTTTTTAGATTTCTTCTTAGCCAGCATCTACTGGAGACTATACTGGAAGTTCAGTTCCCTTTTATGTCTGCATATTTCACTGCAAGCTCCATGAATAAAAGGACCACATGTGTCTTGTTTTCCATCATGTATCTAGCCCTTAGAATTACATATTGAATGAAAGCATGAGCTATGAATTTCCAAGAAGAGGAAAGTGTTCACTCTTTTGGCCGCGGGCACTTTTTTTTAAAACTTACTTTTTATACTGGAGTATAGATGATGAACATTGGAGATAGTTTCAGGTGGACGGCAAATGGACTCAGCCTTACTTATACATACATCCATTCTCCCCTAAATTCCCCTTGTATCTGAGCTGCCACATAATACTGAGCAGCGTTCTCTTTGCTATATAGTAGGTCCTTGATGGTTATCCATTTTAAACACACCACTGAGTCCATGTCCATCCCAAACTCACTATCCCTTACTCCATCCCTCCCTCTTGGCAACTCTAAGTTCACTCTAAGTCTGTGAGTCTGTATGAAACACTTTTTAAAGAGTGTATTTCATGGGAAGACTGTCCCATTGAACACATTTTGAGAACCGCTTCTCTAGTGAAGACTTATTGCTAAGATCTACTAACAATAAGCAACAAGAGCAGCAACACAATAGGATGTTGATATTGAGTCCATTTCTGTGCTAAGCAATGCACTTACACTGTGTCATTTAATCATCACAATAACCTGATGGAGTAGGTATTACTAATATTTTGCTTTTAATACAGATGAGGAAAACGAGGCTTAGAGCAAACAGCAAATTCTCAGACCCAGAGCTATCCGATGCCAGAGCCATGCTCTTAACCATACCCAGTCCTTTCCCTGGGCTGTGGATTTCTCTGTGCCCTAAGACAGAGAAGCTCATTATCTTTATCCCTCCTCTACCATCTCTTTCCTGCCATGAGTTTTAGACGGATCCTTTTAACTGCCAGATTCTCCTCTGTCTCTAGTGACTCAGCCTCAGATCTCTAGACAGGACTCCTCTGTCCTTGGTACTGGTTTTTTCAAAATCCCAGGCAATGCAAACTTTGATCCTGGGGGTCACCTCTAAAAGCAAGGACATTCCCTAAAGTCTACGTCCTGAGATGGTTTCCTGTCCCAGGGTTGGGCTGGCTTCCCTGTTACATGTTATGACATCGCTTTGCAGAGTTGAGAGCCTAGAGGGCTAGGCATGAGAACAAGCTCAAGTTCTGGGCTTTCTGAAATCCAAATCTGGGTCACCACAAGGACTCCTGTCCATTGTTGAAGATAATAGATTTTATTCCAATTGTACCTGATTTTAGATAAACTAGATAAAATTCTCCTTTTTAAAACTTTATTGGCAAGGGGAGTTGATTTATGAATAGAAAGGCAATTCCATAATGATAAAGTGACGATAGAGAGAAACATGCTGTGGAACAGGATGACAAGATAGGGGCCTTCACTCTGCTGGGAGGAGGTGGGTCCTAAACTCAATTCTGTAAAATGAATATGGGTAGGTGAAAAACAGAGGGAAGAGCATCCTAGGAAAGAGGAACTGGTATTGGAAAGGCATGAAAATCGCAAAATGGTTGGTGTGGAGAGCATGAATGATAGCTAAAGTTGCAAGATCTGTTTGGAGACCAGGCCAGATCATGGAGAAAACCGGGTGTCTTCCTGGGGACTCTTTTGTGGACATAAGAGAACCATTTGGCAAGCTTTATGCTTGGGCATCTTGATTCCTATAATCCAGTGTTGAGGGGCAGTTTGAACGCAGAGGCTCGCAGATGGGGTGACACAGGGACACTATGGCAGTGGTCCATCTGTGAGACGCCACAGCCTGAGCTCGCACAATGACGGGGAGACTGGAAGGCAGTCAACTGGTTTACAGGTCAAGGCAGTAGGGCCCACAGATCTGGTGCATGGCAAGATTGTAACAGAAGGGTGGAAAAGAAAAGGGAATGAATCTTAAGAGTTAAGTCTTCATTATAATGACCTGATAAGAGAGGAAAAGAGAGGGAAGGGGGACAATGGGTGAGTTTCAGTGTGGGTCACTTTGAATTGCCTTGCCCTTGAGTAAAATGCAATTGAAGCTACTGTCTTGGAAGATTCTACCCTGGGGTTACACTCAAGAGGAATCAAGGCTCCCCAGTGCACTATGACATCTAATGCAAAATACCAGGCTCCACTTGGCACTAAATGGATAAGAAGCTTAAATAAGACAGAGTCCACACTGCTAAGTAATGACTGCTAATCAGCATGAATGCAACTTCTTATTGATAAGACGTTGTCAGAAATCTGTGCCACTGGAGTGATGGAGGGAATAGCAGGCAAATTCTAAGAAATGGCTCCAATTCCAGCCTCCTGCCACACTTCTGTCCATGAGATTTTCCAGGCAAGAATGAGTGGTTTGTTCCAATTGACCTGATTTTAGATAAACTAGATAAATTTTTTGGCAAGGGAGTTGATTTATGAATAGAAAGGCAATTCCATAATGATAAAGTGACGATAGAGAGAAACATGCTGTGGAACAGGATGACAAGATAGGGGCCTTCACTCTGCTGGGAGGAGGTGGGTCCTAAACTCAATTCTGTAAAATGAATATGGGTAGGTGAAAAACAGAGGGAAGAGCATCCTAGGAAAGAGGAACTGGTATTGGAAAGGCATGAAAATCGCAAAATGGTTGGTGTGGAGAGCATGAATGATAGCTAAAGTTGCAAGATCTGTTTGGAGACCAGGCCAGATCATGGAGAAAACCGGGTGTCTTCCTGGGGACTCTTTTGTGGACATAAGAGAACCATTTGGCAAGCTTTATGCTTGGGCATCTTGATTCCTATAATCCAGTGTTGAGGGGCAGTTTGAACGCAGAGGCTCGCAGATGGGGTGACACAGGGACACTATGGCAGTGGTCCATCTGTGAGACGCCACAGCCTGAGCTCGCACAATGACGGGGAGACTGGAAGGCAGTCAACTGGTTTACAGGTCAAGGCAGTAGGGCCCACAGATCTGGTGCATGGCAAGATTGTAACAGAAGGGTGGAAAAGAAAAGGGAATGAATCTTAAGAGTTAAGTCTTCATTATAATGACCTGATAAGAGAGGAAAAGAGAGGGAAGGGGGACAATGGGTGAGTTTCAGTGTGGGTCACTTTGAATTGCCTTGCCCTTGAGTAAAATGCAATTGAAGCTACTGTCTTGGAAGATTCTACCCTGGGGTTACACTCAAGAGGAATCAAGGCTCCCCAGTGCACTATGACATCTAATGCAAAATACCAGGCTCCACTTGGCACTAAATGGATAAGAAGCTTAAATAAGACAGAGTCCACACTGCTAAGTAATGACTGCTAATCAGCATGAATGCAACTTCTTATTGATAAGACGTTGTCAGAAATCTGTGCCACTGGAGTGATGGAGGGAATAGCAGGCAAATTCTAAGAAATGGCTCCAATTCCAGCCTCCTGCCACACTTCTGTCCATGAGATTTTCCAGGCAAGAATACTGGAGTGGTTTGCCATTTCCTCCTCCAGGGGACCTTCCCAACCCAGGGATCAAACCCATGTCTCCTGCATTGGCCAGTGGATTCTTTACCACTAGCACCACCTGGGAAGCCTCTTTTTGCCCCTACCTACCACCAAATATGGTTTTATCCTGAACACATCCCTGGGTGATTAAATTTAAACTGTCCGATGTATCTCCTTGTTTAAAGTCTACCATTGGCAATTCTCATATTTATGTTAAGCATTACCCTCTCTACTGAGTCACCTTTTAGAAATGTGACTATTCGTCTAACAAGTACCCTGTTACTTCTAACCTCTTTACTCATCTGGAAAATGGAAAGAATACTTGAATGCCCAATTACACAGAGAAAGAAGAACAGTTTTGGGAGTTAGGCCGGTTTTGGAAGTTCCTGGAGAGGAGCCTCAATGATACCACTTTCTACTTTTGTGGCCTCAGTTTACTTAACTGTGAAATAATACTTTGTTGCTAGGAACATCTTAGAGTGATACACAGAAAAAGCTATTCTATACATTTGTAAATGTCTGAGACTCCTGTTTTATGTCTGGCATTTGAAAATGCTTCATTCACCATAGGACACAGTCCAGAAGTCAAGTGGTGTAGCGCTTTTGTTCATTTCTGTTAGGACAGCAGAGTTTCTTCAACAATACCTTACTGAGGGCCTGACTTGTGTGTGCAATGCGTGCTAACTTCCTTCAGTCGTGTCCGACTCTTTGCGACCCCATGGACTATAGCCTGCCAGTCTCCTCTCTCCAAGAGATTCTCCAGGCAAGAATACTGGAGGGGGTTGCCATTTCCTTCTCCAGAGGATCTTCTTGACCCAGGGATAAATCAAACCCATGTCTGTTATATCTCTTGCATCGTTCTTTACCTCTAACACCACCTGGGAAGTCCTTAGGGGAAAATATCTTAAGCTAGACATCATACAGAACTTAATTCATTACAGTTTCGGCAGGAAGTAGGCCCTAAAGGAGGGAATTGGAGAGAATCAGAGCGGCCACCTGCTGAAGAGAACTCTTGGGTCTGAAAGGCATGCCTCTGACTCTTTCTGGGCTTTGCTCTCTGTCTGGTCCCATCTATTGTCTGAGATGAATAGTTTCAGTGTGGAGCATGACGGTTGTAACCACTTGATAAGGACTTGGAACTGGGTTTGAGTTCTGGCTCTGGTAATCACTATCTGCCGTGGTCTTGGGGGAACCTACTTACAGTTTCCAGCCTCGGGTTTCCTAGGTTTGATTTGAGAGGGCAGTTTCTATTCTTTTCTGGAAGCAACTGGAAATTTAAACTGTCCGATGTATCTCCTTGTTTAAAGTCTACCATTGGCAATTCTCATATTTATGTTAAGCATTACCCTCTCTACTGAGTCACCTTTTAGAAATGTGACTATTCGTCTAACAAGTACCCTGTTACTTCTAACCTCTTTACTCATCTGGAAAATGGAAAGAATACTTGAATGCCCAATTACACAGAGAAAGAAGAACAGTTTTGGGAGTTAGGCCGGTTTTGGAAGTTCCTGGAGAGGAGCCTCAATGATACCACTTTCTACTTTTGTGGCCTCAGTTTACTTAACTGTGAAATAATACTTTGTTGCTAGGAACATCTTAGAGTGATACACAGAAAAAGCTATTCTATACATTTGTAAATGTCTGAGACTCCTGTTTTATGTCTGGCATTTGAAAATGCTTCATTCACCATAGGACACAGTCCAGAAGTCAAGTGGTGTAGCGCTTTTGTTCATTTCTGTTAGGACAGCAGAGTTTCTTCAACAATACCTTACTGAGGGCCTGACTTGTGTGTGCAATGCGTGCTAACTTCCTTCAGTCGTGTCCGACTCTTTGCGACCCCATGGACTATAGCCTGCCAGTCTCCTCTCTCCAAGAGATTCTCCAGGCAAGAATACTGGAGGGGGTTGCCATTTCCTTCTCCAGAGGATCTTCTTGACCCAGGGATAAATCAAACCCATGTCTGTTATATCTCTTGCATCGTTCTTTACCTCTAACACCACCTGGGAAGTCCTTAGGGGAAAATATCTTAAGCTAGACATCATACAGAACTTAATTCATTACAGTTTCGGCAGGAAGTAGGCCCTAAAGGAGGGAATTGGAGAGAATCAGAGCGGCCACCTGCTGAAGAGAACTCTTGGGTCTGAAAGGCATGCCTCTGACTCTTTCTGGGCTTTGCTCTCTGTCTGGTCCCATCTATTGTCTGAGATGAATAGTTTCAGTGTGGAGCATGACGGTTGTAACCACTTGATAAGGACTTGGAACTGGGTTTGAGTTCTGGCTCTGGTAATCACTATCTGCCGTGGTCTTGGGGGAACCTACTTACAGTTTCCAGCCTCGGGTTTCCTAGGTTTGAATTGAGAGGGCAGTTCTATCTGCTGGAAGCAACTGTTGCTAATTAAATGGCATAATGCCTGCAAAGTCTTCAGTAAATATTAGTTATTACCATTGTCAGTCCCTCCTAGAAGAACATTTTGGACACATTCATGTAGAAGTTAGTAGCAGCCAACACACCTCCTCTAGGGTAAGAGTTGGTCAATGGTTAATTCTGAAACAAGCTGTCTACTTTCAAAACTTCTGGCTCTTGACATAGGAGGGTTAGAGGATCAACCAAAGCTATTTGAGTTACCATGGCTGCATAATTAAGGACCTGTGAATTTCAGGATATTTCAAAAATTTGAGACAACTTGGCATGAAATGATTCTTTTTCATTTTCACTCACAAATAGACTAAAAATACACATGGAAGAGATTTTCCATTCACAACCTGCTTTGAATGTGGATATTTGACATTTTTCCATGATGGAGGGTCAAAGGAAGTGATGAAGTATTCAACTTAGGTTTCTGCTAAAGTAAAGGAGAGGCCGGAAAAATGAGACAACAGAGGAGGAAACAGAAAAGGGTTTCTAGGCTTCAGGGCATAATGGAAAAAAAAAAAAAAAAGTCTGGTCACCAGGGTGAGGGTCAGGTTGGCACACAGGACTCTCTTCTCTGCAGATAAGGTCACAGGGGTGTGTAGCCCCTGATGGTAGTAAGGCCACCACTCTTGGTCTTGGATAGAATTTTTGCCTAGAATTACAGGAGTTTAGAAACACTTTCCTTCTTGGAAAGGAACTTTCATCTAATGTTTCCACAAGTTGAAGGTGTGTATGCTAGCTTCTGATTAAATGCAAGGGGATTCCCTCTGATCTTCTCCAAGTGAGTTGTGATTGAACTATGTTGTTGTTCAGTTACTAAGTCACGTCTGACCCTTTGGGGACCTCATGGACTGTCGTCTGCCTCGCTCTTCTTTCTATGCGACTTTTCAGTATTTCGAGAATACTGGAGTGGGTTGCCATTTCCTTCTCCAGGGGATCTTCCTGATCCAGGGATCAAACCTGTGCCTCCTGCATCAGAGGTAGACTGTCTACCGCTGAGCCACAGGGCTTCCCATATTTTAAGCCCATCTGGGGTTTTAAAAGGCAGAAAGGAAGACAGGAGGCTTGGTGCAGCCAAGGAGGGACCCGAGAGCACCGACCAATATAGGTAGCCATGGAAACACCCAGGGAAGGAGGGGATGGAAATGAGCACACCTGGGGGGTTGTGGTCCAGGTCAGTATCACTCACTGGCCTTCAGCATGCAGGCTCAGAGTAGCTGTTCCACCTGAGACAACTGGGAGTCTGAGCTGAACCACAACCCAGGGGAATTTGTGGCTCAGAGCTTATGACCATTTCCTGACCTCCTGGAATTCACTGTTCTAAGGCGGGGCACACTGACTTCACTTTATCTCCCACTCAGCCCTTTTAAAAGCAGAAGCTCTTTCACCTGGCTCTTGGAAAAGATGCAGACACAAGCCCAGCCCTGCTTTCCCAGTCAGTACTCCCACCTGCCGAACAAGGCAAAGGAGTGCCTACTTTTCTAGGATGAACCCCAGGAGCTGACCGCTTGCTCTGGGGTTATCCTTCTCTCTCCCAGGCACGCCATTTGAACGTTTCTGTTTCCAGGCAGAGAATTTCACCACCAGGAGCTGACCTTTTCTCAGCACCATGAAAAATGATACAGGCAGGGCTATTCTGCAAAATCAATAGACACCAGTGTCAGCTGAGGGCTTCTCTGCCACCTTGGCCAGTCACCAAAAGACATCGTTCAAGGTTCCATGGAAGTCTGCCCAGCCTGACTGCAGGAGGCAATGCAGCACAGTGGAAATATTCGAATAGTAGGGTGTCGGTTCAAAAGTTTGGGTTCAAAACTGACTCTATGCCTCACTTACGGAAATTCTCAGATGCATCCTCTCACTTCCTAGGGTCTCAATTTCTCTGGCCATGAAATAGGGCTGGTAATTCACCACTTGCAGTGTTAAAGTTGAGAAACTGATGAGAAACCAAAGGCAAATCCCTCCTACCACATATGGGATACAGAGTTAGCCCTCCACATGAACTATTTTGAGTGCGTGCATATTTTATCATCACGGAGGGGTTGAGTATGGAGTCAACTTAAATGTTTGTTCCCTACTCCATGTTTCAAACTGCCCTGACTTCAGCATGCCTTGTGTATTAAGCCAGCTGGATATTTTTCTTAGAAAAAGTACGGCTGTTTGTAGAAATCCCGGGGAGGTGAGAAAAGGTGTTCGCCGTCCATTGTGAGCACCAGAAAGGGTAGGATTAAGGGGGGTATGTTTTTCATTCTGTCAGCTTGAATTCCCTTTCCAAATTCCATTCTGGTTATATGATCAGGCTACCGCTGTATTTACGGGTGGCCACAGTCTGGCCGAAGGGGCAGACTTAGTCAGAAAGAACTTTTTTTTCCTTCTAAAGTCAGTTCAAGAAACAACAGCTTTGAGGAGGAATGTGGCAGAATGGGTCTCATTCGAGGGTCATGGGAGCCTGGGTCTGAAAACCGTCTCCATCCCTCTGAATTCTGTTCCTCATTCTCTCTGCTTTTCAAGCTTTGTTCAGTAGGTACTGTCCCTTTCAGAGATATGCGGATCTTGAGTGAGATGAGGTCTATAAAGATTTAGAGAGTGGGCTCTCCCTGTGTTTTGGCTGTGGCTGCCATGACAGTTCATTAAAAGACTCACACGTTGCTAAGCATTTACCCTGACCGCCCCCACCACATACATACATGTCTGTCTACCATACTACGTGGGGGACTGCTTGGACTTCCACTGGACAGGGAGAGCCACAAATCCTTGTCTAAGTGCAAACCTGCAGCCTGAACACACACTTTCTGGCTTTGTGATGTTTACCCCCTTCAGATTCTGTGCCCAGCCTGACTGCAGGAGGCAATGCAGCACAGTGGAAATATTCGAATAGTAGGGTGTCGGTTCAAAAGTTTGGGTTCAAAACTGACTCTATGCCTCACTTACGGAAATTCTCAGATGCATCCTCTCACTTCCTAGGGTCTCAATTTCTCTGGCCATGAAATAGGGCTGGTAATTCACCACTTGCAGTGTTAAAGTTGAGAAACTGATGAGAAACCAAAGGCAAATCCCTCCTACCACATATGGGATACAGAGTTAGCCCTCCACATGAACTATTTTGAGTGCGTGCATATTTTATCATCACGGAGGGGTTGAGTATGGAGTCAACTTAAATGTTTGTTCCCTACTCCATGTTTCAAACTGCCCTGACTTCAGCATGCCTTGTGTATTAAGCCAGCTGGATATTTTTCTTAGAAAAAAGTACGGCTGTTTGTAGAAATCCAGGGGGAGGTGAGAAAAGGTGTTCGCCGTCCATTGTGAGCACCAGAAAGGGTAGGATTAAGGGGGGTATGTTTTTCATTCTGTCAGCTTGAATTCCCTTTCCAAATTCCATTCTGGTTATATGATCAGGCTACCGCTGTATTTACGGGTGGCCACAGTCTGGCCGAAGGGGCAGACTTAGTCAGAAAGAACTTTTTTTTCCTTCTAAAGTCAGTTCAAGAAACAACAGCTTTGAGGAGGAATGTGGCAGAATGGGTCTCATTCGAGGGTCATGGGAGCCTGGGTCTGAAAACCGTCTCCATCCCTCTGAATTCTGTTCCTCATTCTCTCTGCTTTTCAAGCTTTGTTCAGTAGGTACTGTCCCTTTCAGAGATATGCGGATCTTGAGTGAGATGAGGTCTATAAAGATTTAGAGAGTGGGCTCTCCCTGTGTTTTGGCTGTGGCTGCCATGACAGTTCATTAAAAGACTCACACGTTGCTAAGCATTTACCCTGACCGCCCCCACCACATACATACATGTCTGTCTACCATACTACGTGGGGGACTGCTTGGACTTCCACTGGACAGGGAGAGCCACAAATCCTTGTCTAAGTGCAAACCTGCAGCCTGAACACACACTTTCTGGCTTTGTGATGTTTACCTGTCCTCTCTGTGCTCAAGATTCTGTGGATATGTCCCAGAGGCTGAGGCCCATGGGGTGAGTCTTGAACCTTCCATCCCTGCTTTCATCAAACCGGCCGCAATTTACCTACCCCATATCAGAGCTTTGCCAATTCCTTTCAATGTCACTTAATGAATATTTCCACTGCCTTTGAGAATCACTGTCATAGGACAATTATCTTGGACAAGTCCTTGCAAACAGATAAGCAGGAAAACCAAGGAAAGCCTTCCCTTACTGAGCTCTATGTGCCAGGTACTGGGCCAAGTTTGAAATATATTATCTCACTTGGGAGTCCCAAGAGCCCTATAAGATATAGATGGTCCTCCTCTTTACGTGGGTGACAAATCTGATGGCTGGAAGGTTGGCCCGTTTGCGTGAGGGTGGCAGGTAGAGAGAGATGAGATAGGGGAGCTAGGTTTTTTTCCAAAGCATAGGAAACAAAACCTTTCTCACCTGTAGAGTCTGGCCACGCCCTCCTCAATCCTTAGGCAGTTCACATGGTTGTACGAATCAGAGAAAACTCATATTCCTTTTCAGCCCCCAAATACCATCCTTCCCTGCAACGCACCGTTTCAAAGTGCACTCACTTCCCTCGGACGCAAAGGGCCGGATATGCATGATGCCAGCAAACTTGCCACAGGCTTCAGCAGCCCCCAACCAAGTTCTCCCCTCTCGCAAGGCAGGATGAAGCAGGAAGCTGGCTGAGGTGAGTAGCAGGTTTTATTTCTAAAGCACACGTGGGAAAGCACCATCCAAAGCAGGAAAGGTCCATAAAACCATGAAAAAGAGGCATTCATTCTTCAATGGAGGCTCCCTGAACTGCTGTCCCTTGGGAAAAAACGCATTTCAGAGTCCTTCCAACAGCTTCAGAATCCACAAATGGCCAAACTCAAAACTTGTGGGTTCTGGAATCAGGACACAACATTTTACATCCAACACAGGCTGCTTCCTTTTCTCCCAATCTGTGCCAACATAACCACCAGCCTGTAGAATGCAGCCAAGAATCTGACCTGCCAGCTAGAGAAATGCCCTCAGACCTGGCAGGACAAAAAGCCAGGGAGCAGGGGTGCAGAGGCGGCACATGAGAAACAATCCAAGGCTGGCTCAGAGCTCCGTGTAACCTCCAAGGTGGGGGCAGTTTGGGGCAATGACAGTGATTACCCAGACTTCCAGTTCTGGAGACTTCACTCTTCCGGTCTCTCGGTATTTCATGTTCTCGAAATGACAATGGACACTCTTGGCCCCATTTTAGAGAAGTGAAAACTGAGGCTCTAAGCGGTAACATATTTCTCCCAGGGTCCCACGTGTGATGTGGCAATGGGGGTGACACTAGAGGGATCCCTAGCTTCAAAAGGCAGGTTCCTAATCCTGTTACAACACTGCTGGGAACAAGAACCCCCCATGGTCCTTCCAGTCTGCCGGGGGAGCTGGGCTTCCCACCCCCAGGGGCAGCTGTATTCTCAGGGCTTTCTGCAATGAGAGGTGAGGTGGGAGGGATGATTCTAGAAAGATACTGACTCTGGGCACCTCAAACATACCCAGGTACCCAGCCTAGGGATCAATGAATCAGGAAACATCCATGGGGGATCCTCCAGCCCTTCAGAACAGACACCGGTGTCCGCCGCTCCTGTCCTGTAGTCTGCACTTGGGCATCTAGCCCTAGGGGTTACCTTCTCTGTTCTGTTTCCCAACCCTTAACCCTTTTCAAGTCTGACTACAGGGTGGATGTCTCAGGGACGAGCGGATGAAACACAACTCCTTGTAAAACGTAAGGCAAGGGCTGTTGAGATGTAAACTTTTACTGTCCTTCTATCATCTTCTATTAATCTCCCCCTAACCAACCCTACAGAAAGGCCACGCGCAAACTCCACTTTCAAACTCCGCTTCCTTCACCCTCAGACAGAAATGTTCACAGGTGAATCAGCCACGGGGCACGTTAAGAGTAAATTCTCACTTTCCTTCCCAAGGACAGCAGAGATTAAAACTTCCTAAAAGTTCCTTGCAAGTGAAAACTCACCATAGGACTAAAACAAACAGACAGGAATCTACAAGACTGGAAGGCTGCTTCCTTTTCTCCCAATCTGTGCCAACATAACCACCAGCCTGTAGAATGCAGCCAAGAATCTGACCTGCCAGCTAGAGAAATGCCCTCAGACCTGGCAGGACAAAAAGCCAGGGAGCAGGGGTGCAGAGGCGGCACATGAGAAACAATCCAAGGCTGGCTCAGAGCTCCGTGTAACCTCCAAGGTGGGGGCAGTTTGGGGCAATGACAGTGATTACCCAGACTTCCAGTTCTGGAGACTTCACTCTTCCGGTCTCTCGGTATTTCATGTTCTCGAAATGACAATGGACACTCTTGGCCCCATTTTAGAGAAGTGAAAACTGAGGCTCTAAGCGGTAACATATTTCTCCCAGGGTCCCACGTGTGATGTGGCAATGGGGGTGACACTAGAGGGATCCCTAGCTTCAAAAGGCAGGTTCCTAATCCTGTTACAACACTGCTGGGAACAAGAACCCCCCATGGTCCTTCCAGTCTGCCGGGGGAGCTGGGCTTCCCACCCCCAGGGGCAGCTGTATTCTCAGGGCTTTCTGCAATGAGAGGTGAGGTGGGAGGGATGATTCTAGAAAGATACTGACTCTGGGCACCTCAAACATACCCAGGTACCCAGCCTAGGGATCAATGAATCAGGAAACATCCATGGGGGATCCTCCAGCCCTTCAGAACAGACACCGGTGTCCGCCGCTCCTGTCCTGTAGTCTGCACTTGGGCATCTAGCCCTAGGGGTTACCTTCTCTGTTCTGTTTCCCAACCCTTAACCCTTTTCAAGTCTGACTACAGGGTGGATGTCTCAGGGACGAGCGGATGAAACACAACTCCTTGTAAAACGTAAGGCAAGGGCTGTTGAGATGTAAACTTTTACTGTCCTTCTATCATCTTCTATTAATCTCCCCCTAACCAACCCTACAGAAAGGCCACGCGCAAACTCCACTTTCAAACTCCGCTTCCTTCACCCTCAGACAGAAATGTTCACAGGTGAATCAGCCACGGGGCACGTTAAGAGTAAATTCTCACTTTCCTTCCCAAGGACAGCAGAGATTAAAAACTTCCTAAAAAGTTCCTTGCAAGTGAAAACTCACCATAGAACTAAAACAAACAGACAGGAATCTACAAGACTGGAAGCCGGCGAGTAGAAAACACGTCCAGGTGCATCTGATCCCAGCAAATGGCCCATTTTGCCAGCAACAAACAATAAAGCTAACGTTTTATCCTTTAGGAAAACACAACCCGCTTGGTATTGGAAACGCAAAGTCTATCAGAGTCATCTTTGATAATGGGGTGAAACAGACTTACCTTTCTGGAGTTGGGAAAGACCTAGATTCTTGAGGGAACCGGCTCCATGGAGCAAGCACCTGGATGTGAGGAGCGGGGCTCCCTGGACGCAGCCCGCCAGCCACCGGGAGCCCGCTGGCTTTGTGCGGAGGAGGGTAGGGGCGTGTGTTTGCGCGAGGGAGCGCCTGTGACAGTAGGCAGCCTGTGGCCGGAGCAGCCAGCTTTGGCTGGCTTATATAGCGAGCGCCTTCCTCTGAAATGGGACGCCTCGCCTCCAGACATCCTTCCCCAATTTTTCAGTTGGTGAATTAAAGGAACAGCCCTCCCAGCGGAACAGGGTTAGCTCCAGAAAGACGCGCTGGCTTCCTGTTGGTTGCCAGGAAAAGAACCTATTTGCATACAATTTATTGCAAAAGTACGAATTCCCTCGCCTTCTGCCCCCGACCGGGAGCAGCTGTTAGTGAAGTGTGATTTTTACTTTGCTCCCCAAAAGGATTTTCTAATTGTGAGAAGGGAGCCCAAGGAGCTCGAGGGAGCCCGATCAGCAGCTCTGGCTCTCTCCCCAGGAAGTCTGGAAACGTGGAAACAAGACCCAAGTAAACTTGCCATCCCGGGTGCTCACTGGGCAGCAGCTGCTCGGTGGCACCTCAGCGAGAGCGGAGGGGTTGAGCCGAATTCCTGGAAAGAGGAGATAAAACCTTTCAAAAGCCTGGGGTGTTTGGGGTTCCTGGGGCCAGCAGAGAGATAAGGGATTAGTTCTCAGCAGGTGGGAACGGCGCTGGAAGCACAGATCAGATCCCAGTCTGTTGGGAGCCAGTAGTGCCCGCTGCCTAGAGGCACTATTGTCCCAGGCCTGGTGCCTGTGGGAGCAGCTTTTTGACACCATTCATGCCCCTTGAGTGGTCTTGTCTTCTAAGTTAGGTCTCCCTAAGGAGAGTTCCCCGAGGATTTTTTTTCTCAATGCTGAAAGCTCGCCATGAAAAGAAAAAAAAAGCAACAAGTTAATCTTTGAAACATAAGCTGTGCCTTTGCTCTCCAGCCTGCTGTGGATTCTTTCCAAGCTCTGAGTCATCCCTGAGTGTGGTGGTTAGCATGCAGTGGGAATCCTCAGGGCACACACAGGCAGGGGGAGGGAGCCCCGGAGGGAGCCGGGAAGTGGCCAAGCCAGGGTTTCCAGGCTTGAGCTTGTCACAGCTCTTAGTCCTTCCTGGGATCCTGGAGGGAAATGAGGCACCAAGTAGCCGGCAGCTACTGCTGGACCCTCCTTTCTTAAGTCTGTGTCAGGAGCCATGCAAGTGGACAGGGCTTCATTACATCCTCCAGCCAGAAAGTATAATAGGTACTGATGCTGTCCCCATTTTACAGATGAAGTAACTGAGGTTCAGAGAAATACTGAATACACCCTGGGAGCATTTAAATGTCAACACTGGGCTCCACAATTCCATTACACATTACTGTGTAACATCGTAAGATAATATTTAAACAATGGTTTATGCCCAGTTACGTTGCAACACTGCTTGTATAAAAATCACTGCTGTATTCACATATGGAAGCTATGTTTCTTTGTTCCATAGAGCTAATTCATAGCTCCCTAATATTTTTTTAGAATTAAAGACTAAAACCCGAGGCTTCAATTATCCATCTGTTTTCCATACTGAATGCTATCACCCCCACACTTACCATTATTGCTGTGGGCCTCAGTGTCTCCACCTGAACAAAGTGGGACACGATTAGGTCGTCCCTATGGTCTCTCTGGCCCCTGTTTGCTCAGATTTTTTGCTTAAGCGACCTTCCCAGAGAGCAAGAAAGCCCATAAATAGTCAAGTCATTAAACAGTTCATCTGAACTTTTGAATCACTTTGACTGATTCAAATGTTGGTTGTTTTGAAAGTTTTTAATTCTGCGTTTTAGCCAAAGCATATCATTGTAGCATGAGGCCATGTCTTCTTACCATTAATGAGTGCTTCCATTTTTCTGGACTTCCCAAGATCTGCTCCGTTTATCTCCTGCGTTAGGGGATGAAATATTAGAATAGTGTATTATACATGTCACATGGCATAAAGACTACATTTACATATAATATAATAATCAATACATTTGTCGTCACGTGTATATTTAAATGGCTAGGAGCATCTGCTGGAAAGATGAGCGATACATAAGACTTCTTCTGGGATCCTCCCAAACCCGGCCCCCATCCTTGTAGTGACTTTCCTGGTGGCTCAGCAGTCGATCATCCATTTGCCCACAAGGGAGACAAGGGTTTGATCCCAGGGTCGGGAAGATCCCCTGGGGAAAGAAATGGCAACCCACTCCCGTATTCTTGCCTGAGAAATCCCATGGACAGAAGAGCCTGGTGGGCTACAGTCCATGGGGACACAAAGAGTCAGACACGACTGAGCGACCAAACAACCGCTGCCTTCATTACAGGGCTTCATTACATCCTCCAGCCAGAAAGTATAATAGGTACTGATGCTGTCCCCATTTTACAGATGAAGTAAGTGAGGTTCAGAGAAATACTGAATACACCCTGGGAGCATTTAAATGTCAACACTGGGCTCCACAATTCCATTACACATTACTGTGTAACATCGTAAGATAATATTTAAACAATGGTTTATGCCCAGTTACGTTGCAACACTGCTTGTATAAAAATCACTGCTGTATTCACATATGGAAGCTATGTTTCTTTGTTCCATAGAGCTAATTCATAGCTCCCTAATATTTTTTTAGAATTAAAGACTAAAACCCGAGGCTTCAATTATCCATCTGTTTTCCATACTGAATGCTATCACCCCCACACTTACCATTATTGCTGTGGGCCTCAGTGTCTCCACCTGAACAAAGTGGGACACGATTAGGTCGTCCCTATGGTCTCTCTGGCCCCTGTTTGCTCAGATTTTTTGCTTAAGCGACCTTCCCAGAGAGCAAGAAAGCCCATAAATAGTCAAGTCATTAAACAGTTCATCTGAACTTTTGAATCACTTTGACTGATTCAAATGTTGGTTGTTTTGAAAGTTTTTAATTCTGCGTTTTAGCCAAAGCATATCATTGTAGCATGAGGCCATGTCTTCTTACCATTAATGAGTGCTTCCATTTTTCTGGACTTCCCAAGATCTGCTCCGTTTATCTCCTGCGTTAGGGGATGAAATATTAGAATAGTGTATTATACATGTCACATGGCATAAAGACTACATTTACATATAATATAATAATCAATACATTTGTCGTCACGTGTATATTTAAATGGCTAGGAGCATCTGCTGGAAAGATGAGCGATACATAAGACTTCTTCTGGGATCCTCCCAAACCCGGCCCCCATCCTTGTAGTGACTTTCCTGGTGGCTCAGCAGTCGATCATCCATTTGCCCACAAGGGAGACAAGGGTTTGATCCCAGGGTCGGGAAGATCCCCTGGGGAAAGAAATGGCAACCCACTCCCGTATTCTTGCCTGAGAAATCCCATGGACAGAAGAGCCTGGTGGGCTACAGTCCATGGGGACACAAAGAGTCAGACACGACTGAGCGACCAAACAACCGCTGCCTTCATCCCTACAGTACTTTACAGTCATTTATGAGGGCCTAGTACAAGCGGGTCCTGCCACTCACAGGGCAAAAATCAAAACCAAATGTAACCGCGCCAGCCCTCAAAGCAAGAAACAGGCCAGAGGATAAAACACATAAGAATATTATTACACATTATGTTAGCTATCATGTACGTATATTCCAATTATATAAAGAAGAGATGGTTAGCTTTACTTGTGTATCTTTAGAAAAGGCCGCTTGTAAAAGGAGTTTTCTCCCAAAACGTGTGTGGTGTCCTAAGCCCTACCTTTTCTTTTAAGTAAGAAGACCCCAAACAAGACACTTGTTTTAATCTAGGTCTGGACCTTTTGCAGCTCCCCTTCCAGGGAAATCGGTCTACATGCACCATGAGCTTCCCAATACCTGAACCTTTGCTAGCGGTGCACTTGGCCTGGAATCTCACCTCCATCTTCTCACATCCACCTGCATCCAATTCAAGTCTAACTTCACCAGGAAAGTGGATGAAAGTGTTAGTCGTTCAGTTGTGTCACCTCCATCTTCTCACATCCACCTGCATCCAATTCAAGTCTAACTTCACCAGGAAAGTGGATGAAAGTGTTAGTCGTTCAGTTGTGTTTGACTCTTTGTGACCCCGTGGACTGTAGCCCACTGGGCTCCTCTGTCCATCGGATTCTCCAGGCAAGAATACTGAAGTGGGTTGAAATTTCCTTCTCCTGGGGATCTTCCCAACCCAGGGATAGAACCTAGGTCTCCCGCACTGCAGGCAGACTCCTTACCATCTGAGCCACCAGGGGAACCCAACTTCACCATGGTGCGTCATAGATATCTTCCATTAGAATTGCTTCCATGTACCATAGCATGCTATAACTCTTCATTGCTTCTCCATGGTATAATTATGTGTATTTATGTCTAGTTTTTTTCCTTCTTGCTAGGCTTCCAGAGGGCAGTGGTCACACCTGCTTTTCCTTGTGTATCACAGAGCCTTGGGAATTGTAGAAGCGCAGCCAATATTTATTGAATGAAAGAAGCAATGGAGGAGCAAGTGAATGTTGGACAGGTTGTGCTTTATAATTAAATTCTTCTCTTTTCACCCTTAGAACAGAAAGAAATTAGATTCCCCAACACATCCATTCTGCAGATGAGGAGGGGGCGGCCAGGGAGGAGAAATGACTTACCCAAGGCTACCTTGGCTGCTTTCCGTGCAGATGGTCATTGAGGTCAGAATTGGACAACCAAACCCCGTTAGACATTACAGCAGAGGATGCTTTTGGAATTCATAACCATTCATCCTCCTGTTTGGCAGAGGCTGTTACCTCTTGGCATCCGATCTCCTATGGCTGCATTTTTCTCACTACAGTAAGCACTTTTTCCCACGTGAGAGAGCAGACTGAATACTTGTAGACACCACCTCCACACAGAGTCCTCAGCCAAAGCCTGATTTTGCTGTTGCTTGTTTGCTCTGCTCATTCACAGGTTGCCAGTGGAGGATGTGTTTTGGAGGCCCTACAGGGTGTAGGGGTTCACCTCAGGTGAAATCATTCTCATTTCCTTGAAGGCCTGTTAGCTGCAACACATTTTTTTCCCCCAAGATAGAACAGCCAGTGAGTGGAATATTGGTCAGGACCAACACTATCTGAGGAAGTTGAGTGTCCATTTCCTTGAGAAGTCTAGCAGGAACGTCCCACAGGGCCCCTTGATTCCCTGCCTCCACTGCTCCTGATCTCTTCCTCCTCCTCCTGGGACTCATCTAGTGTGCTAACTCCTATCCAAAAGCCCCACATGACTCTATACTTGCCAGAAATCTCTCCCAAAGCAGTGAAGGAGCTCGGGTCCCACACGATGGGCCTGTCACGTATTAGATGCATTTGTTTAGGGTCAGGGCTGCCCAGCTTGTGTTTGCAAGGCTTTGTTCAGTGTTCCTCTGCACTGTCTCTTCTCACTTGTCCTTAGACAACAAAAGTGAAAAAACCCTCAAAGACATCATCAGTCAGAGAATGAGGAGCAGGAGAGAGAGAGCTTTGTTTCCTTCTGAACTATGGTGAATCAACCCCAAATAGGTTGTCACACCTGCTTTTCCTTGTGTATCACAGAGCCTTGGGAATTGTAGAAGCGCAGCCAATATTTATTGAATGAAAGAAGCAATGGAGGAGCAAGTGAATGTTGGACAGGTTGTGCTTTATAATTAAATTCTTCTCTTTTCACCCTTAGAACAGAAAGAAATTAGATTCCCCAACACATCCATTCTGCAGATGAGGAGGGGGCGGCCAGGGAGGAGAAATGACTTACCCAAGGCTACCTTGGCTGCTTTCCGTGCAGATGGTCATTGAGGTCAGAATTGGACAACCAAACCCCGTTAGACATTACAGCAGAGGATGCTTTTGGAATTCATAACCATTCATCCTCCTGTTTGGCAGAGGCTGTTACCTCTTGGCATCCGATCTCCTATGGCTGCATTTTTCTCACTACAGTAAGCACTTTTTCCCACGTGAGAGAGCAGACTGAATACTTGTAGACACCACCTCCACACAGAGTCCTCAGCCAAAGCCTGATTTTGCTGTTGCTTGTTTGCTCTGCTCATTCACAGGTTGCCAGTGGAGGATGTGTTTTGGAGGCCCTACAGGGTGTAGGGGTTCACCTCAGGTGAAATCATTCTCATTTCCTTGAAGGCCTGTTAGCTGCAACACATTTTTTTCCCCCAAGATAGAACAGCCAGTGAGTGGAATATTGGTCAGGACCAACACTATCTGAGGAAGTTGAGTGTCCATTTCCTTGAGAAGTCTAGCAGGAACGTCCCACAGGGCCCCTTGATTCCCTGCCTCCACTGCTCCTGATCTCTTCCTCCTCCTCCTGGGACTCATCTAGTGTGCTAACTCCTATCCAAAAGCCCCACATGACTCTATACTTGCCAGAAATCTCTCCCAAAGCAGTGAAGGAGCTCGGGTCCCACACGATGGGCCTGTCACGTATTAGATGCATTTGTTTAGGGTCAGGGCTGCCCAGCTTGTGTTTGCAAGGCTTTGTTCAGTGTTCCTCTGCACTGTCTCTTCTCACTTGTCCTTAGACAACAAAAGACGAAAAAAACCCTCAAAGACATCATCAGTCAGAGAATGAGGAGCAGGAGAGAGGAGAGCTTTGTTTCCTTCTGAACTATGGTGAATCAACCCCAAATAGGTTGTCAGTCAGCAGGGCAAAGTGGGAAGAACTTTGGTTTAGAATAAATTTGAGTCCTAAAGCTGGAAACCTTTACTGTGTGACTTTGGGTAAATCTCTCTTCTCTGGCTCTCAGTGTACTGGTTACCAAACAAGTCATCCCTGAAGGTCTTAGCGATGTAAAAACACTAAGTGAAAAAATAAAAAAATAATTTTGAGGCCTCTAACCCTTTGTATGGGCTCCTCAGGTGGCGCTAGTGGTAATGAACCTGCCTGCCAATGCAGAAGACATAAGAGACGCAGGTTCATTTTCCTGGGTCAGGAAGATTCTCTGGAGGAGGGCATGACTACCCACTCCAGTATTTTTGCCTGGTGAGTTGCATGGACAGAGGAGCCTGGCAAGCTACAGTCCGTAGAGTTGCCCAGAGTCTGACATGACTGAAGCTGAGTAGCAGCATACTTGCATTTTTAGCTCATTAGGCCATGAGCACTTTGAAGGTAGGGACCATACCTTTTTACCTGCTTACTACAAGATCTTTTCATCACCAGCATCTGTTTATTGTGGATGCCTATGCCATGTCACTAGTTAACTGTTTTCAATATCGCTCCTACATGCCATAGTTTTCAGAATGGCTTGTGATCTGTGGCAGAATTTTTAGATAAACCATAAAACTGTCTTGAAATGCTTTCTTAGATGGTTAGAACCTTTACTGTTATCACTTACTCATCTGTTTCCCCAAAGGGACTGTGAGAGTTCTCTGGGGCCAAGCAGTGTGCCTTCCATTTCAATGCACAGGAAAGTCAATTAATGTTCCCATGGAATGACTGGGTGCCTGGGTGAATAACAGGGAACCTGGAAAAGGCGTGAGACTGGCACAAGCAGTTTTGAGTTCCAGTCATCTTGACCATTTACCGGTGAATTATCTTGAGAAAATCATGTCTCTTCTCTGAAACTCAGATTCCTCATTAGTGAGACAGAGAAACCCATACCTCGAGTGCCTCCCAGAGATGCTGTGAAGACCCAGTAGGAGTGTGGAAGAGAAAGTACTCAGTCAGCTGTGATGCCCCACGCAGACTTTTTTCATGATGAATGATTTTGCCCTAGCACCCTGACCTCAAACTGCAGCTGAAAGGTCACACTTGGCACAGTTGTATTGTGCTTGAGTCCCAGCTTCCACTGAATGTATTTCTGGGCTTCTGCCAGAGTCAGCAGCGGAGAGAAGGGAATTGAAGCCACCAAATGCTGTCTTGTCTGCTAATTCTTCCTTCCTTCTTTCCTTCCTTCCTTCCTTTCTTGTATTTTCTATTTATTTTTTAAAAATTATTATTTTTTAAAATTTTGGCCTCTTTTAATGGTTTTTTATTTATTTATTTTCATCCAGCGTTATTCTTTGGCTTGAGTGGGCCTCCCATTGCAGTGGCCTCTCTTGTTGCAGAGCACTGGCTCTGGGCTCATGTGCTCCAGAGTGCTGGCTCGTAACTGGACACACTCGTCCAGTCTCTCTGCAGCACGTAAGATCTTTCTGGGCCAGGGATCGAACCAGTACCCCTTGCACTGCAAGGTGGACTCTTTACCCACTGGACCACCAGGGAAGCCCCTTTCTTGTATTTTTTTAAATTGAACTTTCTTTTATTTTAAAAAATTTTTTATTGGAGTATAGTTGCTTTACAATGTTGAGTTAGTTTCAGGTGTAAAACAAAGTGAATCAGTTGTATATATACATATATCCATTCTTTCTTAGGGAAAAATCAGTATTCCTATGCTGTCCTGTTAACATGCCTGGCAAAAGGCGTAGACTGGCACTGTTATCACTTACTCATCTGTTTCCCAAAGGGACTGTGAGAGTTCTCTGGGGCCAAGCAGTGTGCCTTCCATTTCAATGCACAGGAAAGTCAATTAATGTTCCCATGGAATGACTGGGTGCCTGGGTGAATAACAGGGAACCTGGAAAAGGCGTGAGACTGGCACAAGCAGTTTTGAGTTCCAGTCATCTTGACCATTTACCGTGAATTATCTTGAGAAAATCATGTCTCTTCTCTGAAACTCAGATTCCTCATTAGTGAGACAGAGAAACCCATACCTCGAGTGCCTCCCAGAGATGCTGTGAAGACCCAGTAGGAGTGTGGAAGAGAAAGTACTCAGTCAGCTGTGATGCCCCACGCAGACTTTTTTCATGATGAATGATTTTGCCCTAGCACCCTGACCTCAAACTGCAGCTGAAAGGTCACACTTGGCACAGTTGTATTGTGCTTGAGTCCCAGCTTCCACTGAATGTATTTCTGGGCTTCTGCCAGAGTCAGCAGCGGAGAGAAGGGAATTGAAGCCACCAAATGCTGTCTTGTCTGCTAATTCTTCCTTCCTTCTTTCCTTCCTTCCTTCCTTTCTTGTATTTTCTATTTATTTTTTAAAAATTATTATTTTTTAAAATTTTGGCCTCTTTTAATGGTTTTTTATTTATTTATTTTCATCCAGCGTTATTCTTTGGCTTGAGTGGGCCTCCCATTGCAGTGGCCTCTCTTGTTGCAGAGCACTGGCTCTGGGCTCATGTGCTCCAGAGTGCTGGCTCGTAACTGGACACACTCGTCCAGTCTCTCTGCAGCACGTAAGATCTTTCTGGGCCAGGGATCGAACCAGTACCCCTTGCACTGCAAGGTGGACTCTTTACCCACTGGACCACCAGGGAAGCCCCTTTCTTGTATTTTTTTAAATTGAACTTTCTTTTATTTTAAAAAATTTTTTATTGGAGTATAGTTGCTTTACAATGTTGAGTTAGTTTCAGGTGTAAAACAAAGTGAATCAGTTGTATATATACATATATCCATTCTTTCTTAGATTCTTTCCTAGATAGGCTATTTGTAGAGTATTGGACAGAGTTCCCCGTGCTATTCAGTCGGTCCTTATTCATTATCCATTTTGTAGATAGTTGTACGTATGCATCAATCCCAACCTTCTACTTTATCCCTCCCTCTCCCCCTTACTCCCTGGGAGCCAGAAGTTTGTTTTCTACATCTGTGACTGTTTCTGTTTTATAGATAAGTTCATTTGTACTCTTTTTTTTTGGATTCTACATGTAAGCCATAATATATGATGTTTCTCTTTCTCCGTCTGACCTACCCCTTGGTATGACTGTTAATATTTTGTAAGGATGACCTTTTAGCTGGAACCAGAGAAGAGGGCAGAGAGGAGGAGTAAAAGATGAGAACTGACCCAGGCTAAGTTGCAAGGTCTGGAGCTGTGGAAAGGCTGGGAGGCTGGTTTTGGTCATGTTTACTGGTGCAGGCTGCTCTGATGACTATAGATGAGTCAAATTGTCTCTGGATTTAATGCAGGTTTTACAGCTTTGAGTCAATGCAGGCTGACTTTTTTTTGACTGATTTGTCGCGACTGTGTTAGATACTTGTGAGGATGTTTAGTTTGTCCCTTTTCCTTGCTTTTTCTTAGATATCTTTTGTGGACAACGATGGATAACAGTGGCTCACGTTGACTTAGTGGTTCCTGCTAGGCCCTTTTAAAGCAGCCTGCCTATGTGAAGTTCAGTGGTCTTTACAGTGAGCCCACTAGGTAGGTACTACCATTGTTTCCATTTTACAGATGGGAGGTGTGAGGAATAGAGAGCCTAAGTAAATTGTCCAAGACACATGAGTGATAAAGGGCACAAAGAAGATCCAAAGCCAGACTGGACTCTACCTAGCTTCCTATGATTGGGGTGCTGGCTCGTAACTGGACACACTCGTCCAGTCTCTCTGCAGCACGTAAGATCTTTCTGGGCCAGGGATCGAACCAGTACCCCTTGCACTGCAAGGTGGACTCTTTACCCACTGGACCACCAGGGAAGCCCCTTTCTTGTATTTTTTTAAATTGAACTTTCTTTTATTTTAAAAATTTTTATTGGAGTATAGTTGCTTTACAATGTTGAGTTAGTTTCAGGTGTAAAACAAAGTGAATCAGTTGTATATATACATATATCCATTCTTTCTTAGATTCTTTCCTAGATAGGCTATTTGTAGAGTATTGGACAGAGTTCCCCGTGCTATTCAGTCGGTCCTTATTCATTATCCATTTTGTAGATAGTTGTACGTATGCATCAATCCCAACCTTCTACTTTATCCCTCCCCCCCCCCCTTACTCCCTGGGAGCCAGAAGTTTGTTTTCTACATCTGTGACTGTTTCTGTTTTATAGATAAGTTCATTTGTACTCTTTTTTTTTGGATTCTACATGTAAGCCATAATATATGATGTTTCTCTTTCTCCGTCTGACCTACCCCTTGGTATGACTGTTAATATTTTGTAAGGATGACCTTTTAGCTGGAACCAGAGAAGAGGGCAGAGAGGAGGAGTAAAAGATGAGAACTGACCCAGGCTAAGTTGCAAGGTCTGGAGCTGTGGAAAGGCTGGGAGGCTGGTTTTGGTCATGTTTACTGGTGCAGGCTGCTCTGATGACTATAGATGAGTCAAATTGTCTCTGGATTTAATGCAGGTTTTACAGCTTTGAGTCAATGCAGGCTGACTTTTTTTTGACTGATTTGTCGCGACTGTGTTAGATACTTGTGAGGATGTTTAGTTTGTCCCTTTTCCTTGCTTTTTCTTAGATATCTTTTGTGGACAACGATGGATAACAGTGGCTCACGTTGACTTAGTGGTTCCTGCTAGGCCCTTTTAAAGCAGCCTGCCTATGTGAAGTTCAGTGGTCTTTACAGTGAGCCCACTAGGTAGGTACTACCATTGTTTCCATTTTACAGATGGGAGGTGTGAGGAATAGAGAGCCTAAGTAAATTGTCCAAGACACATGAGTGATAAAGGGCACAAAGAAGATCCAAAGCCAGACTGCGGACTCTACCTAGCTTCCTATGATTGGGGGTGCCTCCTTATGTATTTAATTTAACAGTTACCTAAAGGCAAAGATGGCATTCTTGGACCGAGATGGGCCACCCTGAATGATTATGGAGCTTGTGCATAACAGTTTAATGAGGCAAGAAGGGCTGTGCTTATGTTTCTTCAGGTCCTGTGGTGGCAGGAAGCTGTGAGAAGTACCCATCTTCTGTACTAACTCTAGCATTGTGAAAGTATCTGGCATGGATTTGGTTCCATCCTAATTCAACTATTAACTAGTTAGGAAAAGGTTTGGGGCCTTGGGCAAATTATTTAACTATTTCTTACCAGTCCTTCATCTGTAAATATGGGTCCATTAAATGACTGCTTCTTCTTAAAGTTATTCTCAGTATTAAAGGAAATACAGTTAATCAACCGTGTATGTTTGCCTCACTCTTAAATAATCTTAAAATGATGGCCATTGACTATTCTAGGCCTTTATTTTCTCATTTTTTCCATGATGGAAAAGGAAAATCTTAAGCCATGTTCCAGAAACATGCTTGCTGAAATAAAAAGGGTTAAGGAAAAAAATATGTCACATAGGAAAAATGCATAGTACCTTTTGTTACAGGCCTTGGGATTCCCAGATTGATCAAACTGAGTATGCTGGTTACTCTGTTTTACTCAAATGTCTTCCATTGACTCCTCCTCCATTCTGCTGTGCACTCCTCCTCCATTCTGCTGGGCTTTAAGGATCCTGTTCTTCCACTGTTCTCCAAGTCTTTACACATGCTTTCTTGGGTAATGATAGAAAATTCTCCCTCATTCAGAGGCATCTGAGTGGTATTGCTTGCCTCAGAGTTGGAAGCTCTCCCACAGGGCCTAGAGGTTGATATACAGCTATCACAGAGGTGCGGGTATCACTTTCCTCCCTGGGGATTCCCCTGGGCTTGCCTTGATCCTGAGGAGACGTCTCATCTGTACTCCTTCCTCGCCCCACAAAGAAGATCCAGTTTTCCAGACACCATTTACTGAAGAGACTGTCTTTTCTCCATTGTATAGTCTTGCCTCCTTCATCATAGATAGATTGAACGAAGGTGCATGGGTTTATCTCTAGGCTTTATACCCTGTTCCATTGATCTGTATTTCCATTTTTGTGCCAGTATTATGTTGTTTTGATTACTGAGGCTTTGTAGTAAGCTTTGAAGTCAAGGAGCCTGATTACTCCAGCTCTGTTTTTCTTTCTCCAGATTTCTTTGGCTACTTGGAGTCTGTTGTATTTCCATAGAATTTTTTTTTTTTTGTCTTAGTTCTGTGAAAAATGCCCTTGGTAACTTAATAAGGATGGCCTTGAAACTGAGGAGCTTCCCAGATGACACAGTGATGAACAATCCACCTGCCAATGCAGAAAGCTCAGGAGATGGAGAAGACACGGGGTCTGATAGATCCCCTGGAGTAGGAAACGGCCACCCACTCCAGTATTCTTGCCTGGAAAAATTCTGTGCAGTCTGTGGGGTCACAAAGAGTCAGACACAGCTGAGCACATACACATTGAATCTGTAGATTACTTTGAGTAGAATAGTCGTTTTGACAATATCAATTCTTCCAGGCCCAAAACATGGTGTATCTTTCCATCTGTCTGTGTCATCTTCAGTGTCTTTCATCAGTATTTTATGGTTTTCAGAACACAGGTCTTTTGCTCAGTAGGTTTATTCCTAGGTATTTTATGCTTTTTGATACAATGGTAAATGGGATTGTTTCCTTAATTTCTCTTTCTGATATTGTGTTGTTAGTGTATAGAAATGAGGAGATTTCTGCGTATTAATTTTGTATTGTTAAACATTACTAAATTCATTCATTCCTGATAAGCTCTAGTAGTTTTGGGTAGCACCCTTAGGGATTTCTATAGATAGTAACATGTCATTGGCAAACAGTGACAGGTTTACTTCTTTTCCATTTGGATTCCTTTTATTTTTTAGCTTCTCTGAATGCCATGACTAGACTTCCAAAACTATGTTGAATCAAAGTGGTGGAAGTGGACATCCTTGTCTTGTTCCTGATCTCAGAGGAAATGCTTTCAGCTTCTCGCCATTGAGCACCATGCTAGCTGTGGGTTTGTCACAGGTAGTCTTTATTATGTTGAGGTAGGTTCCCTCTATGCACACTTTCTGGAAAGCATTTATTATAAATTGGTGTTGAATTTTGTCTAAAGCTTTTCTAGCACCTCCTGAGATGATTATATGGTTTTTATTCTTTTATTTGTTAATATGGGGTAACACATTGTTTAATTTGCAGGTGTTTTCTGGAAGACAGGCAGGGAAAGGGAAGTGGGAGCGGGTTGCACCCTCCCTCGTTAGCCTGACAGTTTTGAAGTGGCCTCTTGATGTGGGAGCTCTGCAGTGTTGAGTGATTTAGCTCAGGGAGAGGAGTGACACTGGACTTAAAACACTGCATCCTTATGATTCCAGAGTCAGTCTGACCCTAATAAATGTCAAGCTTATTTGAGTAACTGCTCGTCTGTAACTCGGAGGATTCAGCACACTTTGTCAAGTTGAAAAGAGCTAAGAGATCATCCCGCTCAAAGGAGAGATAAGAAATGGAGGCCCAGAGTATTGCCTGCTTCGCCCACACACTATGAACTGTGGTTGACTGAGCCTGAAAACCCCAAGTCTGCTCATTTTTTGCTGTTTCTCATAGAGGTAGCAACTGGTAGAGATTTCTGTAAAGACCGACAAACACCAGAACAGTTTATAACTTAACAAATCACATAGATCAAGTTTTTCTCCTTAGAAAAGACACAAAATTGTGAGTGAGAGGGGCAAGTAGATACATGCTAGCCTTCTGCTACCCTGTGTGTGTTTCTATGCATGATCTACAAACTCTCTTTCCCTCTCTCCCCCTCTCTCTCTTCCCCTCTTCTGCTTCCCTCTGGTCTTCATTTGGCTCAGTGATCTCATCCTAGGGAGTTGTGGTGTATGGGGACCAAAGGCTTCCCTTAGTGAGGCATCAAGCAAGTCTTTCAGACACTGTCTCAGAGAGTGGGCTCTGTAGGGAAGTTCAAAGGCTTTCTAAACTCTTTGGAACACCTGCTCAGGCCAGGATTGACTTGTGGATGAGTGGTATACAGGGAGTGTTCTTCTGAGAGTATAGATCCATGAGTCATAGCTTGAGGCAGATGATAGACGATTTCCACCATCAAAATGCTTTATAAGGAAATTATGGCAAAGACTTGATAATCCCCTTGGACAGGAGGGGGCAGAGGCCAGTATGAATCAGTGAGACAGCTGCATTTTAGACCAGCTGAGGGATACTTACTTTGAAGTCTATTCTGCTGGTAGCTCCTCTAAGCTAGTATAGTATTATAGTAGAGTATTGCCAATGTGGGATCTTCTGGAAGCCCAGTTTAGTGAGCAGAAAGTCATATACGGGTTGTTTTCCAAAGGCATAGAAGTGTTTTGACTTAAAACTAAGCATTCAAAAACTAAGATCATGGCATCCAGTCCTATCACTTCATGGCAAATATATGGGCAAACAATGGAAACAGTTGACAGACTTTATTTTCTTGGGCTCCAAAAATACTGAAGATGGTGACTGCAGCCATGAAATAAAAAGAAGCTTGCTTCTTGGAAGAAAAACTAAGACAAACATAGACAGCATATTCAAAAACAGAGATACGAATTTGCCAAAAATGGTCTGTATGGTCAAAGCTATGATTTTTCCAGTAGTCATGTATGGATGTGAGAGTTGAACCATTAAGAAGGCTGAGTGCTAAAGAATTTGATGCCTTTGAACTCTGGTGTTGGAGAAGAGTCTTGAGAGTCCCTTGGACTGCAAAGAGATCAAACCAGTCCATCCTAAAGGAAATCAACCCTAACTATTCATTGGAAGGAATGATGCTGAAGCTGAAGCTTCAATACTTTGGCCACCTGATGTGAAGAGATGACTCATTGGAAAAGACTCTGATGCTGGGAATAATTGAAGGCAGAAGAAGGGGACGACAGAGAATGAGATGGTTGGATGGCATCACAGACTCGGTGGACATGAATTTGAGCAAGTTTGGGAAGATGGTGAAGGACAGAGAAGCCTGCCATGCTGCAGTCCTAGGGGTCACAGAATTGGACATGACAGAGTGACTGAACTGAACTGAGAAGTGCTTTGGCTGTCGAGCAGCCTGCAGTCTTTTTCGTGCACTTAATCAATAGGTGATTTATAGAAAATCACTGGTATTTGACTACATTTTATCCACAAAAACCTCACTTACATATTACTTCAACTAATAAACTCAGGCATTGCTAAGATCCCTGGGCCTTGCTAAGATCTCTCTCCATTCCCACCAGGAGTGGAAAGAGCAGAGCCACTCACTTGTAGGACTGCAGACTTGCAGCATAAGGGTAGTTCCTCCAAAGAGGAACAAGGTGTTAAACTGGTTCCAGATTGTTCTGGACTATGTAAGACCCCTACACTGAATAAGTGGGTAAGAGAAACAATTTCCAACACAGCTGAGATTAAATCTTACCAATTATTTGGGTTTTATTTTATTTTACCAGTTACTTTGGTGAGGACTTAACACAGAAAAACATGGTTGAGAAAAATGGAGAGAAATAAAGAAATGTTTCTTATCCTTCAGTGCTATAGAGTATTGTACCTACTGCTGGATTATATGGGCTTTCTTGGTAATTCAGCTGGTAAAGAATCCACCTGCAATGTAGAAGACCCTGGTTTGATTCGTGGGTCATGGAAGATACCCTGCAGAAGGGATGGACTACCCAATCCAGTATTCTTGGGATTCCCTGGTGGCTCAGATGGTTAAGAAGCTGCCTGCAATGTGGGAGACCTGGGTTTGATCCCTGGGTTGGGGAGATCCTCTAAAGAAGGGAATGGCTACCCACCCCAGAATTCTTGCCTGGAGAATTCCAGGACAGAGGAGCATGGCAGGCTACAGTGCATGGGGTCATGAAGAATCAGACACCACTGAGTGAGTTTCACTTTCCATTGGGTTATATACATAAAGCTATCAACTTATGACCAGCCACAAAAATACTAGTTGTTTTCTTTCTTCCCATGGAGGATAATCACAGTTGAAGTAATAGGCTATTTCTGTTTTCAGGGGAGTTGTATGAGGATTACAGAGATGATACCTACAGGTATGCCAGCCTTTCTGATGCCTGAACATCCTGCTTTGAAGGATCTTTCCCTTTAGGAAGGAAGTATTTGTTGCTTAATTAACTATTTCAGAACTTTAAAGCACCAGATATTGCCTTCTCAAAAAATGCTGAGACCAGAAGACGAAGAGTTTATCTCCTTGATTTCTGAGCCCCCTCTTCTTTCTGTCTAACCCAAAGAATCCAATAAGAACATCTGGCTTCCTCTGGGAACTGAGAAGAATGCCCAGTGTAAAAATCATTCTCTTGATCTTAAATGGCCCAACAGGATTTAACCATCATATTTAACTAGAACCTTGAACAGTGGCTGGTACTCCATAGATACTTGTTTTATGAAAGGTTGAATTTAGTTATCTTTGAGGTGCAAAGTTAGAAATGGAAAAGCTGGTTCACGACTTTTCTACATAAAAGTGGCCAACTTAATGTAATACAGAGTTATTGATTGTGTTTGTCTGGAACAGTAGAAAGTAACAACTCCAATCTTTTGTTCCTGATTGTTGGATGTTGTGTGAGCAGAGTTGGCAGCCACTAGCATCACTGAGGCTTAGAACTGGTGACGTGGAAGATAACAGAGTGGTAACTTTGTCCAGGTTCCAATTTGGTCAATGGATGCTTTCTAAGACCTTAATGCCTTTCTTACACAAATTTTATTTATTAGATTTATGCATGTATCCCACCTTGGGACCATTCGTGGGTATTAAAAGGTGATCCATTCATCTCTGAAGGAGTTCATAGACTCATGGGGAAGACAGACACAGAAATGGGTAATTGAAAACAATGTGATGTGTGCTTAGGGTGAAGGGCATCCTAGGATGTTAGGATAGGGACGGAGAATGGGTTAATTGAAAACAATGTAGGAGAAAATGGCAGGCTACAGTGCATGGGGTCATGAAGAATCAGACACCACTGAGTGAGTTTCACTTTCCATTGGGTTATATACATAAAGCTATCAACTTATGACCAGCCACAAAAATACTAGTTGTTTTCTTTCTTCCCATGGAGGATAATCACAGTTGAAGTAATAGGCTATTTCTGTTTTCAGGGGAGTTGTATGAGGATTACAGAGATGATACCTACAGGTATGCCAGCCTTTCTGATGCCTGAACATCCTGCTTTGAAGGATCTTTCCCTTTAGGAAGGAAGTATTTGTTGCTTAATTAACTATTTCAGAACTTTAAAGCACCAGATATTGCCTTCTCAAAAAATGCTGAGACCAGAAGACGAAGAGTTTATCTCCTTGATTTCTGAGCCCCCTCTTCTTTCTGTCTAACCCAAAGAATCCAATAAGAACATCTGGCTTCCTCTGGGAACTGAGAAGAATGCCCAGTGTAAAAATCATTCTCTTGATCTTAAATGGCCCAACAGGATTTAACCATCATATTTAACTAGAACCTTGAACAGTGGCTGGTACTCCATAGATACTTGTTTTATGAAAGGTTGAATTTAGTTATCTTTGAGGTGCAAAGTTAGAAATGGAAAAGCTGGTTCACGACTTTTCTACATAAAAGTGGCCAACTTAATGTAATACAGAGTTATTGATTGTGTTTGTCTGGAACAGTAGAAAGTAACAACTCCAATCTTTTGTTCCTGATTGTTGGATGTTGTGTGAGCAGAGTTGGCAGCCACTAGCATCACTGAGGCTTAGAACTGGTGACGTGGAAGATAACAGAGTGGTAACTTTGTCCAGGTTCCAATTTGGTCAATGGATGCTTTCTAAGACCTTAATGCCTTTCTTACACAAATTTTATTTATTAGATTTATGCATGTATCCCACCTTGGGACCATTCGTGGGTATTAAAAGGTGATCCATTCATCTCTGAAGGAGTTCATAGACTCATGGGGAAGACAGACACAGAAATGGGTAATTGAAAAACAATGTGATGTGTGCTTAGGGTGAAGGGCATCCTAGGATGTTAGGATAGGGACGGAGAGGGATAGAGAGTCTAACTGTTTCATTGTTTGAGCATTTCCAGTATCAGAGAACTCACTGTCTTAGAAGAAAGTCCAAGGAGAAAGAGTATGTTAATGGTTATTATTCACTCAATATTTTTTAAGTGAGAGTCTACTCTGTGTCAGGCTTCCCAGGTAGTGCTAGTGGTGAAGAACCTGCTTGCCAATACGGGAGATGTAAGAGGCATGGGTTCGATCCCTGGGTTTGGATGATCCCCTGAAGAAGTGTATGGCAACCCAGTACAGTATTTTTTCATGGAAACTCCCATGGACAAAGGAGCCTGGCAGACTACAGTCCGTGGGGTCACAAAGAGTGGATGCTCTCCACTCTTTGTGACCCCACGGTCACAATGACCGAAGTGACTTAGCACACATGAACTACTATGGGTTAAGTACTATGTTAGGTGCTAGAGACGCAGTGAATAAAAGACATACAGTCCCCACTCTTCCAGGGTTTTCGAAATCATGGGTTAAAGATCCATTATCCATGTAAATATACAGATAAGCACATAATTACAAACAGCGGTGAATGTGATGAAAGAAAAGTCAGGTGACTCTAGGACACTCTATGTTGATTCCCATCACCTGGTCTCAGTTCAGTCTTGAGAGGTGAGTATCTTAACCTCCCTCCTTCTAAGGAGTTAGCTGAGGATCCCAATCATAAAATCTTTTTACCAAAGCCACACCGCTGTTAGGCTTTAAAGCAGGGCTTAGAACTCAGAAAAAGGGGAAAAAACATGTTGTGTGAGCAGAGTTGGCAGCCACTAGCATCACTGAGGCTTAGAACTGGTGACGTGGAAGATAACAGAGTGGTAACTTTGTCCAGGTTCCAATTTGGTCAATGGATGCTTTCTAAGACCTTAATGCCTTTCTTACACAAATTTTATTTATTAGATTTATGCATGTATCCCACCTTGGGACCATTCGTGGGTATTAAAAGGTGATCCATTCATCTCTGAAGGAGTTCATAGACTCATGGGGAAGACAGACACAGAAATGGGTAATTGAAAAACAATGTGATGTGTGCTTAGGGTGAAGGGCATCCTAGGATGTTAGGATAGGGACGGAGAGGGATAGAGAGTCTAACTGTTTCATTGTTTGAGCATTTCCAGTATCAGAGAACTCACTGTCTTAGAAGAAAGTCCAAGGAGAAAGAGTATGTTAATGGTTATTATTCACTCAATATTTTTTAAGTGAGAGTCTACTCTGTGTCAGGCTTCCCAGGTAGTGCTAGTGGTGAAGAACCTGCTTGCCAATACGGGAGATGTAAGAGGCATGGGTTCGATCCCTGGGTTTGGATGATCCCCTGAAGAAGTGTATGGCAACCCAGTACAGTATTTTTTCATGGAAACTCCCATGGACAAAGGAGCCTGGCAGACTACAGTCCGTGGGGTCACAAAGAGTGGATGCTCTCCACTCTTTGTGACCCCACGGTCACAATGACCGAAGTGACTTAGCACACATGAACTACTATGGGTTAAGTACTATGTTAGGTGCTAGAGACGCAGTGAATAAAAGACATACAGTCCCCACTCTTCCAGGGTTTTCGAAATCATGGGTTAAAGATCCATTATCCATGTAAATATACAGATAAGCACATAATTACAAACAGCGGTGAATGTGATGAAAGAAAAGTCAGGTGACTCTAGGACACTCTATGTTGATTCCCATCACCTGGTCTCAGTTCAGTCTTGAGAGGTGAGTATCTTAACCTCCCTCCTTCTAAGGAGTTAGCTGAGGATCCCAATCATAAAATCTTTTTACCAAAGCCACACAGCTGTTAAGTTTTACAGCAGGGATTAGAACTCAGGACCATCCAATGCCAAGCACATGCTTTCAACTCCAAGTCCTCACTGAGAAGCCTCATGGTATATGGCCACCTCACTCAGGGACAGATGATTACAAACAGAGTCATTAAAATGTATTCTTTTTCTTCAGCATGCTAGTTATATGCTTTTAACATGTGTCACCAATTAAGGGGATCATTATGTACTTTTCTCATGTTGATTTATGAATGTGATTTGTTTAAGTAAGAGCATGGAACGTCTTGATTCTTTCACTCAAATCCACCCACCTTCTGTCTAGGCTGATGCTGAACATAGACAGTCTCATTACATACTCAGTGGTTTATATCACACGCTTTGGAATTTTTATAATATTGCATACAGACTCTACAATAATGAGCTGAAATAATGCAATGCTTTGAGTTTGGACTTTAAATCATGCAGCCCTGGGTTCAAATCCAAGCTCACTGACTCATGAGGTGTATGCTCCTGGGAAAGATCTTTCACTTCCTAGAGTCCCAGCATCTTCATGTGTAAAAGGGAGATAAGAACACCCATACTCAGGTCTGTTAGGTGTCCATGAGATGCAGGGCTTAGACACACACTTGGACATAGGTCTGATGAAGAGTTAGTGATGACCATTACATCGATATTTACCTCTTTATTGAGCAAATGTCATCTGAACCTTTAAACAAAGCTAACTCCCAGCTTTCTCCTTCACTTCTAAAACTAGATAAACAGTTGAAGATTTACTGTATATTATGTTTTCCGTGAACTCTTACCCTTGCCTTTATAAGAAGAGATCCAATTTGTTTCATTCTTTGGTTTATGCCAGTGGTTTTCAGTAGGGGGTGATTTTGCCTCCCTACCCAGGGGGCATATGGAAATGACTGGAGACTTGTTTGGCTGTCACAGCCTGGTGGTAGGGTGCTACTGGAAACAAGAGGGTAGAAACCAGAGATGCTGGTGAATATCTTCTAAGGTACAGGGCAGCTCCCACTAATACCAATGAATTATCCAACACAAATATGTCAATACTGGCGAGACTGAGAAATCCTGGCTTATGACCTGCAACAGCACACACACACACACACACACACCACCGTATGCACACACTCACACACACCCACACCCCTGGCCTGGGAGCTCCAGGATGATGTCATGCTGGGGAGACCCACACGAGCCTGTGGTGAGACACGGGACGCATGGGGGACCTCACCACTTCCGTGCAGACCCCTCACCTCACTGTCGCCACTGCCTCATATCCTGCTATGGTTCCTCGTGGGGCCAGAGGGAAACCTCGAAACAGATGGGGTTTCACTTAGTCACATTCACCGTGGCCAGATCTGATTACATCAACCCCAGCTCTGGCCCGGAGACCCACGGTTGCCTGATGCTCTTGGGGCTGGCTTTTCACCTTCCAAGATCCAGACAACTACCAAGAAAGGCGAGGGGATAAGTTCGTTTGCAATCCTATCTATTGAAAGGAAGAAAGCTTAGAAAGAGAAAAAAGTCAGAAGATATCGGTATCCTTTTCTGAAGGGCAGGATATTGCTGTCTGTGTATTTTTCGTGTGTTGTGCGGTAGTATCAGTAATTCCTAGAGTCCCAGCATCTTCATGTGTAAAAGGGAGATAAGAACACCCATACTCAGGTCTGTTAGGTGTCCATGAGATGCAGGGCTTAGACACACACTTGGACATAGGTCTGATGAAGAGTTAGTGATGACCATTACATCGATATTTACCTCTTTATTGAGCAAATGTCATCTGAACCTTTAAACAAAGCTAACTCCCAGCTTTCTCCTTCACTTCTAAAACTAGATAAACAGTTGAAGATTTACTGTATATTATGTTTTCCGTGAACTCTTACCCTTGCCTTTATAAGAAGAGATCCAATTTGTTTCATTCTTTGGTTTATGCCAGTGGTTTTCAGTAGGGGGTGATTTTGCCTCCCTACCCAGGGGGCATATGGAAATGACTGGAGACTTGTTTGGCTGTCACAGCCTGGTGGTAGGGTGCTACTGGAAACAAGAGGGTAGAAACCAGAGATGCTGGTGAATATCTTCTAAGGTACAGGGCAGCTCCCACTAATACCAATGAATTATCCAACACAAATATGTCAATACTGGCGAGACTGAGAAATCCTGGCTTATGACCTGCAACAGCACACACACACACACACACACACCACCGTATGCACACACTCACACACACCCACACCCCTGGCCTGGGAGCTCCAGGATGATGTCATGCTGGGGAGACCCACACGAGCCTGTGGTGAGACACGGGACGCATGGGGGACCTCACCACTTCCGTGCAGACCCCTCACCTCACTGTCGCCACTGCCTCATATCCTGCTATGGTTCCTCGTGGGGCCAGAGGGAAACCTCGAAACAGATGGGGTTTCACTTAGTCACATTCACCGTGGCCAGATCTGATTACATCAACCCCAGCTCTGGCCCGGAGACCCACGGTTGCCTGATGCTCTTGGGGCTGGCTTTTCACCTTCCAAGATCCAGACAACTACCAAGAAAGGCGAGGGGATAAGTTCGTTTGCAATCCTATCTATTGAAAGGAAGAAAGCTTAGAAAGAGAAAAAAGTCAGAAGATATCGGTATCCTTTTCTGAAGGGCAGGATATTGCTGTCTGTGTATTTTTCGTGTGTTTGCCCTGACAGGTGGTAAGTATTCAGTAACTTGTTAAAAAGAAGTAAATAATTGATAGAAATCTTGAAGGTGTTTGTATTTCACAGGAAAGAGTAAGAATGGGTACCGACTACCAGTATTTATTATATTCCAAGAGCTGTGTTACATGTTCAGCAAGTATCATTTCCTATAATTCTAAGACAGTGGTGTATGGATTAGTGTATCCACTTGAGAGCTGATACAATAGGAGCAAATCCAGGAACTGCTAAGAGGCAAAGTCTGGATTCCAGCCTCACTTCCTTCCTCCTGGGTCTTAACCACTTAGCTAGAATGCCTCTCTAGAATGAGGAGAGAGCTGATCTCTGGCAGATCAGTGCTGCTAATTCAGGGGCTTCCCAGGTACTGCAGTGATAAGGAATCTGCCTGCCAATACAGGAGATGCAAGAGACAGGTGGATTTGATTCCTGGTTTGGGAAAGTCCCCTATGAAGGAAATGGCAACCCATTTCCAGTCTCCTTGCCTGGAAAATCCCATGGGCAGGGGTGCCTGGCCTTGGGTAGAGGACCTTGGTAGGCTACAGTCTATGGGGTCACAAAGAGTTGGACATGACTTAGCAATTAAACAACAACAGCTGTGTGATCACCTATGGAGTGTGCATTTATTCAGATGTTCTGACCTTCCAACAATGACAGCATGCACCTGGGAACAGGGAGTTTCACTGCACATCATGGAACTGTCTGTGTCTGGCCTGAGTGAGGAACATGCTGCTTGTGCATGGTGATTGGAGCAGTCCTGTGTGAGTCACCAGGCTCTTCCCCTAATCATGAGCCCTCCTGGCTGCAGTCCACATACAGTCCTTGTCACCCATTCTCATAGAAAAATGCGAGCCACGGATCTCCTCCCAGGTGAGGACCACTCTCTGTTTTGCTTGGGCTCTCTGACAAAATGACATCCTTCCTTTCTCCCTCCAGCCCAGGAGAACCGATTGATGGCTGTTTTCATGCTTCACAGAAGCAGACTGAGTCCCTGTAGAGTCCCTCCTTATGCTGAGACTCAGCACCCTCTAGCCATCAGCATTCATGGAAGAGACAGACTATGAGGATGCATTGGGAACTAAAATCTCAGGTTCTCATTTGTAATCTATTTTTGGATAGGAAGCAGAGCCACATGGAAAAGATTTGATAATGTTAACAAATGACACAATAGCAACTAGATGAGCCAGGAAGTGTTTATTTCCATCCTCAAGTGATGTGCTCCAGTTACACAGACTTCAGGGAAAACGACTTTCTTGTTGTATCTAAAATGCCATTTCATCTGCAGATGCTCAAGGCAAATGCCACCTGCTCTGTATATTGTTCCTCAGTATTCAGTTCAGAACATCTTTCCCCATTTTACTTGTCTGTGTTCCTTGATGACCCATTTTGCCTGGATACTCAGTGATTACTTCCAGTAGGGTTTCTATAGTGAGATTATAAAATAAGGCAACATTTGTTATGAGCCCACAGGTGTTAGGCACTGAGAGAATCGTTTTACACATTCTGCTTTATGGAATCTTAAATTAACTGTAGGTAGACATTAGTAGAGGCTTCCCTGGTGGCTCACGGGGAAAGAATCTGCCTGCAATGCAGGCGACATGCGTTTGATCCCTGTGTGAGGAAGATCCCTTGGAGAAGGAAATGATATCCCACTCCAGTAGTCTTGGCTACAGAATCCAATGGACAGAGGAGCCTGGTGGGCTACAGTGCACAGGGTTACAAGAGTCGGACATTACTTAGTGACTAAACTACCCCCACAGACATTACTAGATCCATATTAATAATGAGCAAATGGAAGTTCTTAAGTCTTTTTTAAAAACCTTTTTGCAGGGGAGCGGGCTGGGGTGGGAGGGGTGGGTGGGCCACTTCTGGCTGCAGTCCACATACAGTCCTTGTCACCCATTCTCATAGAAAAATGCGAGCCACGGATCTCCTCCCAGGTGAGGACCACTCTCTGTTTTGCTTGGGCTCTCTGACAAAATGACATCCTTCCTTTCTCCCTCCAGCCCAGGAGAACCGATTGATGGCTGTTTTCATGCTTCACAGAAGCAGACTGAGTCCCTGTAGAGTCCCTCCTTATGCTGAGACTCAGCACCCTCTAGCCATCAGCATTCATGGAAGAGACAGACTATGAGGATGCATTGGGAACTAAAATCTCAGGTTCTCATTTGTAATCTATTTTTGGATAGGAAGCAGAGCCACATGGAAAAGATTTGATAATGTTAACAAATGACACAATAGCAACTAGATGAGCCAGGAAGTGTTTATTTCCATCCTCAAGTGATGTGCTCCAGTTACACAGACTTCAGGGAAAACGACTTTCTTGTTGTATCTAAAATGCCATTTCATCTGCAGATGCTCAAGGCAAATGCCACCTGCTCTGTATATTGTTCCTCAGTATTCAGTTCAGAACATCTTTCCCTATTTTACTTGTCTGTGTTCCTTGATGACCCATTTTGCCTGGATACTCAGTGATTACTTCCAGTAGGGTTTCTATAGTGAGATTATAAAATAAGGCAACATTTGTTATGAGCCCACAGGTGTTAGGCACTGAGAGAATCGTTTTACACATTCTGCTTTATGGAATCTTAAATTAACTGTAGGTAGACATTAGTAGAGGCTTCCCTGGTGGCTCACGGGGAAAGAATCTGCCTGCAATGCAGGCGACATGCGTTTGATCCCTGTGTGAGGAAGATCCCTTGGAGAAGGAAATGATATCCCACTCCAGTAGTCTTGGCTACAGAATCCAATGGACAGAGGAGCCTGGTGGGCTACAGTGCACAGGGTTACAAGAGTCGGACATTACTTAGTGACTAAACTACCCCCACAGACATTACTAGATCCATATTAATAATGAGCAAATGGAAGTTCTTAAGTCTTTTTTTTTAAAAAAAAAACCTTTTTTTTTGCATGGGGGAGCGGGCTGGGGTGGGAGGGGGTGGGTGGGCCACTTCTATTGGTCTTTCATTTATCTGTTTTCATCCATCTTTGTTCTTTGGCCCCTGTGGGCCTCCCATTTCAGTGGCCTCTGTTGTCACAGAGTGCCGGCTCTGGGCACACGCGCTCCAGAGCTCCGGCTCGGTCATTGGACACATGGGTCCAGCCGCTCCGTGGCATGTGGGATCTTCCCAGGCCAGGGATCGACCCGGCGCCCGTTGCACTGCAAGGCGGTGTCCTTACCCACTGGACCACCAGGGAAGCCCAAGTTCTTAAGTCTTAAACTCCATGAAAACTTTAAAATGTATGTCTCCATCCAGCTCTGTATAATCCACCAGTCTGGCTTAACAGGTCCTCAAAATGGTAGGGTCAAAATACGTTGTACTGAAATCCTTGGAATTCTTCCTTTCCCTACCCAAGTCTTAACAACATCCATCGAGGCTCATTTTATATTTAGAAAAAGGTATTAGGAACGCTCAACAGTGGTGTAATCAAGGAGTCAGAGTGCTCAGTAACTTGGGCTTCTGCCAGGGCATTTCCCACAGGATGTGTATTGTTCTATGCTTCATCATGACAAAGAGAATGTTCAGTGATATCGTGATGTATTTTAGAATCAGATTTGCAAAACTTCTTCCACTCAGCTGTGTGTCACAGTGTGGGACGGCCTTGGACATCTGGACCACCTTGTGTCAGGCCCCTTTGCATCTTCTTTCCTGACCTTTAGCAAGCGTGTTGTATCTTTCTCTTGAAGAAATGGCTCATGAAACACAAGCTTTCCCCAATTTCAGAAAATCCTTGAACATCTGCTTCTAAGTGCATGTGTGTCTGCGTGTGTGCGTGTTTGGGAAAAGGAGGGAAGGATAAGAAAATGATTTCCCGTCAGTAGTCCGGAGTCTGCTGAATTGGAAAACCTCCCCCTAAAAGAGATATTACAAGAGATCTTCTTTGCAGAGTTTCGAGTAGATTCCTTTCTGGTTTTGGAAAAGCAAGTGTGAAAAAATCCATCATGTTCTCATGTACAGTCAGAGAATCTGTTCAGACCTTTAAAACTTCAGAGGGAGTGTTTGTTAGCCACTGTTTTCAATTAGTTGGATGAGCTTGTTCCCCTGCTAAGGGAGTGTGGTCCCATACTGGAGATGAAGCCGTCTTTATCATCCCTGGGAGAGGGAGGCTGGGGTGGCCCTGATGAGTTCATGCAAGCTTAACAATGCAAGCACATAGCATCTATTGTGAGAATATAGCATTCATTGGGCTTCCCAATGGGTTCAGCAGTAAAGAATTTACCTGCCAATGCAGGAGACGCAGGAGACGTGGGTTTGATCCCTGGGTCAGGAAGATCCCCTGGAGGAAGAAATGGCCACCGTTTCCAGTATTCTTGCCTGGGAATTGGACAGCTGAGCCTGGAAGCCTACAGTCCATGGTGTTACAAAGAGTCGGACATGACTGAGTGAAGGAACATACATAGCATCCATTATGAGGTGAACTTGACAGTGAGGATATTTATCTGTTTATTTAATGCATATTTACTGATCACCTGTTATGTATTTAACATTGTTTTAGGATGCAAAGAATTTAGATGAATGGGGGTATGTGACGGGGTTCTTGGCTTTAATAGGCATGTAACGCAGAAGAGGAGATAAGTAAAGAACAACTGTGATCCAGTGTGAGAGGGGACCATGAGAGAGCAAGAAGAGGGTGTAGATGTAAGTGGGGGAAGGTCTTGCTAGAGAGGATGACACCTGAACAGAATCTTGAATATGCTTTATAGTACAGAGGAGAGGGGAAGAAGGCAGAGGAGTCTCTCCTAGCAGGTATGGAGTTGAGGAAAAGCAACACCTTCTAGCAATCTTAGAGGACTGAGGGTGGGGGAAGACTGGTGGGAGGATCTAGTTGGCAGGTTCTCATACAGGACCCTTGAGAGCCATGTGAAGGATTTTGACCTCTTCTCCTATGGGGGCTGATGAGAGGCCATTCCAGAGTTTCAGCAAGATAAGGACAAGGGTAGAGTTGGGGTTTAGAAACATCATCCTTGCTACAGAGTCAAAGGAGACCAGTGAAGGGCAGTCATAGTCATGACAGCAAGAGGTGATGGTGTGTGGACTAGGGTGGGAGCTACGGAGATGGAGAGAACTGGGAGGATTTTATTGATATTAAAGACAAGCTTATCAGAACTTGGGGATGGAGCAGATACGGGGGATAAAACAGAGAAGCAGCATCCTAGACTGGGGGCCCAGTGTATGGTGATGCCATTCCTTGAAATGGGGTCAGGGGAAGAGTGAGGATGACCTCCGTGTGGGCCTGGTAGTTCCAGATCAGGAGTAGTGTCGGAGGTGGCAAAGGGCTTCTGGGTGAGCCTGGCCTCAGCAGGGCCCATACCCACACTTCACTCTTCCTCAGACGAGGCCTGTGAGCACATATGTACAGAACCTCTTCACTTGACATGAGCCAAGGATCAACCACACTGAGCTGTAGAGGCACTCACTCTCTCTGCTGGTTTGGTGTGCGTTTCTTCTCGCAGTATGTAAAAGACATCCTGATGTCACAGAGAGACAGTTTGGTGGTTAAGTGCATGTAAGCCAGACTGGCTGCATTTGTAAATAGTCTAATTCTTATCGCTATGTGACCTTGGGCAAGTTACTTAACCCACCTGCAACTCTACAACAGTAATGTGAAGATCATGTCTCCTACTGAACAGATTTGCTGTAGAGAACGAAATCTTGGAAAACTATGTACCTTTTAGGATCAACAGATGCTTTTATTGTATATTTGAATAGTTGTGAAGGATGGAATTTCAAGTATAATGAAAATGTGGTCATTTAAAAATAAAACTGGCACACTTCTGTTTTAAATAGATATAATGAAATCTAAATTCTCATGATGATTTGACACTATCCTCTGCCCATTAAAAATATATGAATAAGACCTTCCTTAACAATTAAAAATTTGTGTATTTCCTTTTTCTCCTTGAATGCGTAGTTTAATTTCATTTTCCCCATAGGAGTTTATCCTCAGTTCAGTTCAGTCGCTCAGTCATGTCCGACTCTTTGCGACCCCAAAGTTTTCTCCTAGTGGGAGTTTATCTTAATGTAGTATATTTTTATACTTGCAAGTCTTTCAGAGATCATGTCTTTATATTCCTCTGAAATAAAACACATATAAATTGATATTAAAATTCCTTTAATGTTCTGGAAATGTAAGGTCCTAGCACAAAATGATTTCTTTTGGATTGAATTGTCTTAACAATGGTTAGTACTCAATTGATCAATTCACTATATATTTATTGAAATTTTGATTAATACAATATGAAACAAAGTTTTATTTTTTTGGCCACTTCTACTGGTCTTTCATTTATTTCCATCTTTGTTCTTTGGCCTGTGTGGGCCTCCCATTGTGGTGACCTCTCCAGTTGCAGAGCACTGGCTCTGGGTGCATGCCCTCCAGAACTCCGGCTCAGTAGTTGGACACATTGGTCCAGCTGCTCCGCAACACGTGGGATCTTCCCAGGCCAGGGATCGAACCAGCACCCGTTGCTCTGCAAGATGGTGTCCTTGCCCACTGGACCACAAGGGAAGCCCAACATAAAGTTTTATTGGAAATTCTTCTCTGTGTGAGATGTTTTTTCAATTAGATTATATATCTGTTAAGAAGCATTTATCATTGCTTGGATGAGATGGTATTATATAAATTCTACTTCTACTTTTTGGGGGGTTTTTTGGTGATAATCACTAAGAAACCTATTCACCAAAATAAGTAAAAGGGGAAGGAGGGTTTCTGTTAGAGCAGAGTTATAACCACCTGCCAGGTTGTCTGCCAAAATTGCACAGGGATAATCATCAGAAAAGCATTTTTAAATGATTTCTCACTAATGTTTTAATTAGATCCTCATTCAGTTTCATTTTAAGCAAAGCATTGGAAGTCATGTGATTTTAAACATGGTTTATTACTGGATCATGAGTCACTCATTTTCTCAACAGTTACAACAGAATTTTGAATTGTATCTCTGTTTGGTCCCCTGGGTTTTTACACCAAGGCAACTCAGGATAAGTGAGACTTCCTTGTAGAGTGGGAGAAAGGAGAAGGAGAGAAGGAGGAGAATCCTTATCCTCAGGTTCTTAGAGTGGGAGAGGAAATTCCTTAACAATTTTTTTTTTTAAACTTTTTTATCATTCATTTCCCAATTTTAGTAGTTTATCTTGAAATTTTTATACTTGCAAGTCTTTCAGAGATCATGTCTTTATATTCCTCTGAAATAAAACACATATAAATTGATATTAAAATTCCTTTAATGTTCTGGAAATGTAAGGTCCTAGCACAAAATGATTTCTTTTGGATTGAATTGTCTTAACAATGGTTAGTACTCAATTGATCAATTCACTATATATTTATTGAAATTTTGATTAATACAATATGAAACAAAGTTTTATTTTTTTGGCCACTTCTACTGGTCTTTCATTTATTTCCATCTTTGTTCTTTGGCCTGTGTGGGCCTCCCATTGTGGTGACCTCTCCAGTTGCAGAGCACTGGCTCTGGGTGCATGCCCTCCAGAACTCCGGCTCAGTAGTTGGACACATTGGTCCAGCTGCTCCAAACACGTGGGATCCTCCCAGGCCAGGGATCGAACCGGTGCCCGTTGCTCTGCAAGATGGTGTCCTTGCCCACTGGACCACAAGGGAAGCCCAACATAAAGTTTTATTGGAAATTCTTCTCTGTGTGAGATGTTTTTTCAATTAGATTATATATCTGTTAAGAAGCATTTATCATTGCTTGGATGAGATGGTATTATATAAATTCTACTTCTACTTTTTGGGGGGTTTTTTGGTGATAATCACTAAGAAACCTATTCACCAAAATAAGTAAAAGGGGAAGGAGGGTTTCTGTTAGAGCAGAGTTATAACCACCTGCCAGGTTGTCTGCCAAAATTGCACAGGGATAATCATCAGAAAAGCATTTTTAAATGATTTCTCACTAATGTTTTAATTAGATCCTCATTCAGTTTCATTTTAAGCAAAGCATTGGAAGTCATGTGATTTTAAACATGGTTTATTACTGGATCATGAGTCACTCATTTTCTCAACAGTTACAACAGAATTTTGAATTGTATCTCTGTTTGGTCCCCTGGGTTTTTACACCGCAAGGCAACTCAGGATAAGTGAGACTTCCTTTTGTAGAGTGGGAGAAAGGAGAAGGAGAGAAGGAGGAGAATCCTTATCCTCAGGTTCTTGAGGGAGAGTGAAATGGAACCTTGTCATCTGAAAATTTTCTTAAAGCCAACAAGAGCCACTGGAAAATCTCTGGGTACCTCTGACGGTACAGTACATTAGCAGTTTGAAAATTGCTATATGAGATACGTTTTCTATAATTACATCCAGTCTCCCCAGAGAAACAGCATTGTTGTACAGGTATCAACAATAAGACAGAGGGCAGAGCAGCCAGAAGTCAAGTTCACATTGATTTATATGAACCATATTCTATAACTCAGAAGTGGGAAAAACTAACTTATGTTTTGACAGTCTTGGTTGATGTCATGAATGGGCTAGGATTCAGATGAATTTGTGAATTATGGAAACAGAGTATCAAATCTGGAAAAATTCAGTCTGGAGAAGGTGATTAAGTCTTATCTTTTATAGCAACTTGGAATCACTGTGAGCAAACTGCTCATGTAACCCCTCTGTAGCAGGAAGGATTCAGAGAGTCTGTAGGAAAGAATGGCATGAGTGATTGGTCATGCCTGTTGGAGGAGGCAAGGAGAGAAGTGATACTGATCCTCTGTATCTGCCATCCTTAGCTGAGCCAAGTACCCATAGTCTCTATCCTGTGGACCACAGGGAGAGCAGAAGCTGAGGGATAGCAGGGAGTTTAATCAAAATCCCACAGCTAACTAGTGGCAGGATGGACAGACCTTTATGTTTTCTTCACTCTTTGGTGCTCACTACAAACTTGGTGACATTTGTGACAGAAAAAATTTGGACGTTTCAGAGCTTAAAGGGAGCAAATTCTGATTGGGCCAATAGGAGCTGTTGTTTACATTAGGGAGTTACTACCACCTGAGTTGTCTGCCAAAATTGCACAGGGATAATCATCAGAAAAGCATTTTAAATGATTTCTCACTAATGTTTTAATTAGATCCTCATTCAGTTTCATTTTAAGCAAAGCATTGGAAGTCATGTGATTTTAAACATGGTTTATTACTGGATCATGAGTCACTCATTTTCTCAACAGTTACAACAGAATTTTGAATTGTATCTCTGTTTGGTCCCCTGGGTTTTTACACCGCAAGGCAACTCAGGATAAGTGAGACTTCCTTTTGTAGAGTGGGAGAAAGGAGAAGGAGAGAAGGAGGAGAATCCTTATCCTCAGGTTCTTGAGGGAGAGTGAAATGGAACCTTGTCATCTGAAAATTTTCTTAAAGCCAACAAGAGCCACTGGAAAATCTCTGGGTACCTCTGACGGTACAGTACATTAGCAGTTTGAAAATTGCTATATGAGATACGTTTTCTATAATTACATCCAGTCTCCCCAGAGAAACAGCATTGTTGTACAGGTATCAACAATAAGACAGAGGGCAGAGCAGCCAGAAGTCAAGTTCACATTGATTTATATGAACCATATTCTATAACTCAGAAGTGGGAAAAACTAACTTATGTTTTGACAGTCTTGGTTGATGTCATGAATGGGCTAGGATTCAGATGAATTTGTGAATTATGGAAACAGAGTATCAAATCTGGAAAAATTCAGTCTGGAGAAGGTGATTAAGTCTTATCTTTTATAGCAACTTGGAATCACTGTGAGCAAACTGCTCATGTAACCCCTCTGTAGCAGGAAGGATTCAGAGAGTCTGTAGGAAAGAATGGCATGAGTGATTGGTCATGCCTGTTGGAGGAGGCAAGGAGAGAAGTGATACTGATCCTCTGTATCTGCCATCCTTAGCTGAGCCAAGTACCCATAGTCTCTATCCTGTGGACCACAGGGAGAGCAGAAGCTGAGGGATAGCAGGGAGTTTAATCAAAATCCCACAGCTAACTAGTGGCAGGATGGACAGACCTTTATGTTTTCTTCACTCTTTGGTGCTCACTACAAACTTGGTGACATTTGTGACAGAAAAAATTTGGACGTTTCAGAGCTTAAAGGGAGCAAATTCTGATTGGGCCAATAGGAGCTGTTGTTTACATTAGGGAGTTACTAGGTTCCTTTACATTTGTTCTCTGTGCTGTTTGCTGAAAGAAGGAAATAGGTCATCCGTTACGAGGAGACTGAAAACCTGAAAATACTAGGACTCCAGTATTAGTTATCTATTCAAATAGAGCTCAGAAAAAGCCATAAACTATCTAAGTCAAATTACCACCTATCTAGTGATTGCGTCTACTTCACCCTGGCCTGGGAAGACAGATCTACAGAGAGGACTGAATAGAGGCTTGCAAGACTTCTTATGCTTTCATCTATACAGTATCTGTTCTTCTCTAGCATCTTGCACACCTATAGTGTCCTTCATGGGTCCTTTTGCCACGTGAGATGATCACATATTGAGATTAGGATGGGAGTCAATAGCATCTTAAACAGAAGTATAAGAGGATGTCTACAATGATAGAGAGGTTAATTTTATTACAAATTGATTTTACCATACATAGAAAGTTACATTTTGCTTTATTCCTTTCTCTTTTGGATCACTTTCCACATAGACCTACATGTTCCTCCTTTTTAGCTACAACATAACACTATGTTGATCTCAGACACCCGCTAGTTCAAATGATGCTGCCATAAACATCCTCCTGCCTTCATCTTGATGCACTTCCGAAAATTTATCTGCAGGATGAATTCCTAGAAATGAACTGCTGTAAAAAACTTGCAATTTCCATAAATGCTCCCAAGTGTGTCTCTGAAGAGGCTACATAAATTTACAGGTTGCACCTAATCAGGGTGTATGGGAACACTGGTGCTCCCACATCCAGCTAACATGTAGTTTCACTTGAGAAGAAGAGGAGGACTTGAATAGTTAACAGTTTTGATTAGAAATGAGACAACCGTCTTGGCTACCCCCACCTGTGTCTCCCCACACGAATACAGCTGGCTGGTGACTGATGCCATAAACTGTGCTCAGAAGGCTGAATGCTCCTGCTTCACTGGGAACACGGGGTGTTTCTTCAGTCTCTGCCCTACTTGGCATCTGTCCCCGAGTCCCAGCCAGTGTCGGGGAGCCAGGCTCTGTGATGGTAAGAGAAAGTGGATTGGAAACAAATTGATCTTTTCACAGCTGGCCGTTTCCTTCTTTCCCGTCAACTTGGACCCTGCTCAGAACAAGGTCGCCGGTGTTCTGGAGCAACAAAGATGGCATTATTGAGGCATGCCCTTTTTGAGGGGTAGTCTCCTTCCCCAAGAGTCAGCTAGGACAAGTCCGGAGATGGCATAGCTGCCAGTCTCCAAGGGTCTCCAAAGAGACACCAGACGGTTCATCCTGTTGACCATGTACTTGACTATTGGTGTCTACCACTTTATTTAAAAGATGTCAGATGAGTCAGTTCAGCAGACTGTAACTTCTTATTCATGCTTCCTGGAGGCCCAGACCAGAGGGTGGGAGAGTTTGGAATTCAAAAGGAGAAGAAATGAGTGAACAAGAGGGAAAAATCTTGTGTCTATTTCTGGCACCATCACTCTTACCACTGTTCATCCTACTGCTCTATTTCTTTTCCTTCATAGCACGCTTTATGGCTGGGAGTTATCTGCTCAGTTTTCTATTACCTGTCTTCTCTATAGCTTCATGAGGGCAGAGGCAAGGCTTAGCTCACAACTGCATTACAGATCCTTAGGGTACCACTGAGCACATTGGAGGTGGTTGGTGTCCATTTGTCACATGAGTAAGTGAATGAATGAAGGGAGCTGATGAGCACCTCTTGGACAGTTTCATATATATGATATGCTGTGCTGTGGTGAGTCTTTCAGTCATGTCCGGCTCTGCGACTCCATGAACTGTAGCCCGCCAGGCACTGCTGTCCATGGAGATTCTCCAGACAAGTATACTAGCATGGGTTGCCGTGCCCTCCTTCAGGGGAGGATTCTCATCTGGAAAAAGATTTCCAGAACTGGGTTCTCATCCGGGGATCACACCCAGACCTCTCATATTGCAAGTGGATTCTTTACCATCTGAACCACCAGGCATGCCTGGAATGGGTAGCCTATCCCTTCTCCAGGGGATTTTCTCAACCCAGGAATTGAACCAGGTTCTTCTGCATAGCAGGTGGATTTCTTTACCAGCTGAGCTCCCAGGGAAGCTCACTATATATAATACCCTCTAATATTTAGATTTTATGAGATGTATATATTATTTTCATTTATGGTCAAGGAAATAGGGTTTCAGAGATTAGATAACACTTTAAGACCACACCCAGGTAACTGGTAGAACTATTTTCATTTAGGCATGATTGACCCTAAATCTATCTTCTTGACCTAATTCTGATTTTTCAAAGTTTAGACTAAAGAAATATTAGTGTTCTTGCAAGCAATATGGGGCGTGGCCATCAAGACACTTACAGGTGGGCGTGACGTGTTCACCATGAGAAGATGTTCCTCCTTGCCATACCCAGCATGGGCCATTCTTGAATGTTGTGCTTATTAAATCCTTGTTCACTTGGGGACAAGAGTAGAGCTCATTTATGTCCATTTACACAAATTTTGGAGCCTCTGAACCCTTTCTATTGACAGTGAGCAAGTGTAAGGAAGGGCACGAGTCATGTTGTGGAAGGGGAATTGTGCTTTCAATGTGTTATCTCATTTCATTCTCACAACAGTGTAGTTCTGTTTTATTCTCTTTTTTTCCCTTCTTTCCTTCTGCCCTTCCTTCCTTCCTTTTATCCTTTATATCTTCTCTCTCTCTCTCTCTCTCTAATTTCCAGATAAGATTTAGAAGATTTAGCTTGGGTAAGCAATGTGTAATGGTAGGACCAGCAATTAAAGACACATCTTCATGTCTTTAAGGCCTCGCCTCTTTCTACTCTCCATGCTGTTGAGTGTTGCGCAGGAATTATGGTCTCAGTGCATCATAGACACAGAGGGTTCTGTGTAAATGATTGATTGGCAGACCCCTGTTGGCCTGGTCCTTGGAGATTCTCCAGACAAGTATACTAGCATGGGTTGCCGTGCCCTCCTTCAGGGAGGATTCTCATCTGGAAAAGATTTCCAGAACTGGGTTCTCATCCGGGATCACACCCAGACCTCTCATATTGCAAGTGGATTCTTTACCATCTGAACCACCAGGCATGCCTGGAATGGGTAGCCTATCCCTTCTCCAGGGGATTTTCTCAACCCAGGAATTGAACCAGGTTCTTCTGCATAGCAGGTGGATTTCTTTACCAGCTGAGCTCCCAGGGAAGCTCACTATATATAATACCCTCTAATATTTAGATTTTATGAGATGTATATATTATTTTCATTTATGGTCAAGGAAATAGGGTTTCAGAGATTAGATAACACTTTAAGACCACACCCAGGTAACTGGTAGAACTATTTTCATTTAGGCATGATTGACCCTAAATCTATCTTCTTGACCTAATTCTGATTTTTCAAAGTTTAGACTAAAGAAATATTAGTGTTCTTGCAAGCAATATGGGGCGTGGCCATCAAGACACTTACAGGTGGGCGTGACGTGTTCACCATGAGAAGATGTTCCTCCTTGCCATACCCAGCATGGGCCATTCTTGAATGTTGTGCTTATTAAATCCTTGTTCACTTGGGGACAAGAGTAGAGCTCATTTATGTCCATTTACACAAATTTTGGAGCCTCTGAACCCTTTCTATTGACAGTGAGCAAGTGTAAGGAAGGGCACGAGTCATGTTGTGGAAGGGGAATTGTGCTTTCAATGTGTTATCTCATTTCATTCTCACAACAGTGTAGTTCTGTTTTATTCTCTTTTTTTCCCTTCTTTCCTTCTGCCCTTCCTTCCTTCCTTTTATCCTTTATATCTTCTCTCTCTCTCTCTCTCTCTAATTTCCAGATAAGATTTAGAAGATTTAGCTTGGGTAAGCAATGTGTAATGGTAGGACCAGCAATTAAAGACACATCTTCATGTCTTTAAGGCCTCGCCTCTTTCTACTCTCCATGCTGTTGAGTGTTGCGCAGGAATTATGGTCTCAGTGCATCATAGACACAGAGGGTTCTGTGTAAATGATTGATTGGCAGACCCCTGTTGGCCTGGTCCTTAGCCAGTGACCCCTAGGGCTTCTTAGTGTTTGGCACTATGACTAGTGTGACTTTATCCTTTAACTGTTTCTTTTGTCTGTCAGCCAGTCCCCTAAGGGAGACTTGTTTCATTGAAACCTTGGGTTGGAATGAGAGGTCTCCATAGGATCCCAGAAGCCCACACTAAATGCTGTTTTGTTTTTTGTGGTATATTTTTTTTTTCTGAGAACTGGCTGCAAGGTAGTGCTTTGAGGCCAGTTCTTCCAGCTCCCAATTCAAAGATCCACAAACCTGGGCCCCCAGGCTAGTTGTGATGAAATATTAGCACCGAAGAAAATCACTTTTTTCTCTTTTGGGTTTCTAATCAGGGAAGATGGCTACAGGATGATTTATGTACTTGTGTGTATTTTCAGAAAGTTTCTTTTAATGATGTTCCTTCTCTGGTCATTTCTCTTATCACTTGGGCTCAGACTGATGCTTCCTGGAATCTGTCCTTTTTTCCCATCTGTAAAATGACAAACACATGTCCCCATTCTACCTCCCTGAAACTGGAAATTTTTGCGGAACTCTTTAGAAAAAGTCCTATGAATTGTGTTCTGGACACAGTGAGACCCCAAAATTTAGGGTATTTAGGGATGGAATTGTTCCTTTCAAATAATAGAAATTCTTTTTTAAAAAAGAAAGAAAGACATAAGGAGTTTCTACAAAATCCTAAGTACATTCTCCTCTTTAGCTTGTTCATTCAAGTAATCATTTGACAGATACTCCTTAAGTACTTTGTGTTAGACGTTGTGCTGGGTATGATGAACAGGGTAGTAAAATAGACATGCCCCCCGTCTTAGGAACTCCAGGGTTCTGACTCTAGCTATCTGAGTGATGAGGCCAGCAGAGCCCTCCCTGCTCACTGACCCCCGTCTCCAGTCCCTTTTTGGCAGCTCTTCCTTCCTGACTCTGCTGTTCTCCCCGTTCTATTTTCCAACTTTTCCTGCCTGCATTCTCTTTCTGTCTTTTGATCATGCACTGGTCTTCACTCTAGAAGATTTTTGCAACATTTCTCCATTCGAGGAATTATGGTCTCAGTGCATCATAGACACAGAGGGTTCTGTGTAAATGATTGATTGGCAGACCCCTGTTGGCCTGGTCCTTAGCCAGTGACCCCTAGGGCTTCTTAGTGTTTGGCACTATGACTAGTGTGACTTTATCCTTTAACTGTTTCTTTTGTCTGTCAGCCAGTCCCCTAAGGGAGACTTGTTTCATTGAAACCTTGGTTGGAATGAGAGGTCTCCATAGGATCCCAGAAGCCCACACTAAATGCTGTTTTGTTTTTTGTGGTATATTTTTTTTTTCTGAGAACTGGCTGCAAGGTAGTGCTTTGAGGCCAGTTCTTCCAGCTCCCAATTCAAAGATCCACAAACCTGGGCCCCCAGGCTAGTTGTGATGAAATATTAGCACCGAAGAAAATCACTTTTTTCTCTTTTGGGTTTCTAATCAGGGAAGATGGCTACAGGATGATTTATGTACTTGTGTGTATTTTCAGAAAGTTTCTTTTAATGATGTTCCTTCTCTGGTCATTTCTCTTATCACTTGGGCTCAGACTGATGCTTCCTGGAATCTGTCCTTTTTTCCCATCTGTAAAATGACAAACACATGTCCCCATTCTACCTCCCTGAAACTGGAAATTTTATGACCTCTTTAGAAACAGTCCTATGAATTGTGTTCTGGACACAGTGAGACCCCAAAATTTAGGGTATTTAGGGATGGAATTGTTCCTTTCAAATAATAGAAATTCTTTTTTAAAAAAGAAAGAAAGACATAAGGAGTTTCTACAAAATCCTAAGTACATTCTCCTCTTTAGCTTGTTCATTCAAGTAATCATTTGACAGATACTCCTTAAGTACTTTGTGTTAGACGTTGTGCTGGGTATGATGAACAGGGTAGTAAAATAGACATCACCCCTGTCTTAGGAACTCCAGGGTTCTGACTCTAGCTATCTGAGTGATGAGGCCAGCAGAGCCCTCCCTGCTCACTGACCCCCGTCTCCAGTCCCTTTTTGGCAGCTCTTCCTTCCTGACTCTGCTGTTCTCCCCGTTCTATTTTCCAACTTTTCCTGCCTGCATTCTCTTTCTGTCTTTTGATCATGCACTGGTCTTCACTCTAGAAGATTTTTGCAACATTTCTCCATTCGAACAACCCATTCTTCAAGACCAAACCCAAACGTCACCTCACCTGGGAAGCCTTCTCCTACACCCTTTCCCAAGTTGGGTTTGCCCCTCCTAAGCTTAGATTTGATATAGTGTATTGTAATCAGCTGCTTCCTTGCCTGTCTCTCCCATTAGACTATAAGCTTCTTGAAGACAGAGGCAATGGTCTCTTGCTCACAGAAATAAGCCTAATGCATGGTGATAAGTCAGTGCTCCACAATTATTTCTGGAACAAACAAGTGGCTTAGAAAACAGATAAGATGAACACGTCGTATGAGGATTAAATGAATTCATATTTGTAAAATACTTAGAATAGTGCCTGTCCCTAAAAAATGCCTATTCCATTTATTTTGGAATAAATCTAGCATTTATTCCAACTTGTATAATAAATGCTAGGATAAACAATATTAGAACAACTCATAGAAGAAAATAAAAAGGCTGTCCTAGTGCAGCCCAAGAACCAGGATAGAGAGAAGACCTAAGAAACATTTAAAAGAGGAGATGAGTGTCGAAGGACAAATAGGACTTATTGAGATGGACAGAGAGGTAGGATATTTAAGGGACAAGAAACAGCATATGTAAAACCACAGAGGTAGCAGTGAGCATGACTTATTTGGGGGAACTTAGCTTTCTCATGGATTGGAGGAAAGTGGATTTGAGTAGGTGGGCATAGGTAGATGGTATGAGCAAATTTGTAAATGAGTGACTGTGGTTCAGTGCAAAAAGTACTTAGAGAAAGTGGGGGGACTAGAGTTTGAGTCCAAACTCTGACCATAACTTCAGGTGACCTCAGGTGGGCCACTTCACTGTCCTTGACCTTAGTGTTCCCATGCCTATCATGTGGGTCGTGCAGTCAATGATCTCCAAAGCCCCCCATTCATTCTGGATGTTCAGAGAATCTGGGAGAGTAGGAGCTCCTTGATTGAGTTCAAGGGCCTGTGTCTGGTGCCTGGAAAATGCTACTACTACTACTGCCATGCTTCTACTAGTACTACAGGCTTTTATTACTTCTACGAGTACTACTCTAACACTATGTCTAGTGTTTTACTAGGAAGATACCGCATTATCATTACTACTGTATAACTGTACCTACCATTCCTCCTACTATCACTGCTATACTGTGATACTATTACTACTAATATACTCCTACACCGTCACTATGGCATGACCACTGCTACTCTTAGGTCATGCTGTTACAGCTACCATAGTACTACTGCTGCTATGCTTCTCTCTTCCAGTGCTGAAATAGTACTATCATTACTGCTGTATAAGCATTGTTTCTACACTGCCACTCTCAGAAATAATGGCTAACACTTATTGAGATCCTACTCAATGTAGGATCATTGTCCAGCTTACACGTGTTGACCCTTACTCCTACCTCCCACCCCAACAAGCCTAGGGGACAGATTCTATAATTATTGCCATTTTAGGATTTAGAAAATCAAGGTTCAGCAAGGAATTTCAGGACTGAAGTTCAGGTAATAACTTCAAGCCAAGGTCTGTTGAGGGACTGAATGGAAGATTGAATCAAATCGTGTCCTTCAGTGCTGTTTCTGGAATGTGTTTTTTAGTAAGTTACAGGGTAATTATTATCTACTAAAGGAAGGAATGAGCTTCCTAGGTACTGCTAGTGGTAAAGAATCCACCTGCCAAAGCAGGAGATATAAGGCTTTAGTTCAAGCCCTGGGTAAGAAGATTCCCTGGAGTAGGGAATGGCAACTCACTCCAGTCTTCTTGCCTGGGAAGCCCCTGGGACAGAGGGGCCTGGCAAAGAGTAGAACATGACTGAACAACTTAGCACACATGGACACAGAGAAAGGAATGACTGTTTCCTAAGTCATGTTGGCCGAGAGTTTTTATTTTAATCTACTCAATCCTTACCTCTGCATTCATCATGCATCAACCTTAGCTAGCTGTATGAGACGAAGAATAAAATGATTTATCAAATTTATCCTTGATTCAGCAATATAAGGACCTGCAGGCAGGCACATGCCTGAGATTCCCTAAGATGTTATAGTTCTGAAGAAAGAGGTGGGCGAAATTCACATGAAGGCTCCCACGCCTGCATGAGGGGGCTACTGACAGTCTGTCGAGTAAGGAGAGTATCAACTACATAATGTACTTAGCTGAGCTCTTTTAAAGGTCCACTTAAGTTCTTTTAAGGGCTTTCCTGATGGCTCAGAGGGTAAAAGAATCGGCCTGCAATTCAGGAGACCTGCGTTCAGTCCCTAGGTTTGAAAGACCCCTGAAGGAGGGTGTGGCAACCCATTCCATATTTTGCCTGGAGAATCCCCATGGACAGAGGAGTCTGGCAGACTGCAGTCCATCACAAAGAGTCGGACATGACTGCGAGACTAAGCACAGCATAGTGCAACATTTTGGAAGTACAGTGAGAAAAAACATCACTCATGGCCTCAGGGGGCCTTTGATGAATGAAAGTGTCTATGAGAGGACAGGTATTAATACTTTCACATTTGATCCATTTGCAAATCCTCTAGAAGTGTATCTACAAGCTTTTCATTTTTTATTAAATTTATTTAATGGAAGATAATTGCTTTACAATATTGTGGTGGTTTTGGCCATACATCAACACGAATTGGCCATAGGTATACGTATGTCTCCTCCCTCTCGATCCTCCCTCCCTTACTTGAACCTCCCTCCCAGGACTTCTCATTAAGTTCTTCAAGGTATTCCATGTGCTAACTTATGGAATTTCCCCTAATGGATTTGGAGCCTGTGCTTTATCTCCCTGGATCCCCTTGGCTCTGTGTTAGGCTGCTGGCATGTTTTGCTCTCACAGCTGTTGGAAACAACCCCTTGATGTAGCCAGAGACAGTTGCTCAGCATCTTAACAGCAAGACCAAAAGGGGTGAAAAAAAATGGAAGTCGTGGATAGTGAGTGACTGACCTCATTCTGTAGGAATCCCTTCTGGAAAGGGAGCTGCAGAGTGTTGTGACAGGCGGTAAGTCATCTGTAGGAATGTTTATCATGGAATTCTAGCAAGGAATCAGCTCCAGAAACTTCCCAGGTAACACAGATGGAGTCTGCTCAGGGGCGTAAAGGGGGAGACCAGGAATATTTTGTGAGGGGGCTGTCTCTTTCTGTTTGGGGGCCCACTAAATCTGAAGTAGCTCTTAAGATGTCTAAACTGCCCAGTGGTGTTCATAGAAGGATCTTCTGGTTCTTGCTCAACTTAAAAGGCTAGTCATGGGATACACGAAGAAGGACAAAGCAAGCTACCATTTACTGAGCTAGGAGTTACTGTTTCCATTTTATGGATGCTTAGATTAATTAACGTTCTGCGTACTGTGCTCAGTTGCTCAGTCATGTCTGACTCTTTTTGACCCATAGCCCACCATGATGCTCTGTCCGTGGAATTCTCCAGGCAAGAATACTGAAGAGGGCTGCAATTTCCTTCTCCAGGGTATCTTCCTGACCCAGAGACTGAACCCAAATCTCCTGCGCTGGTGGGCAGATTCTTTACCACTGTGCCACCTGTGAAGCCCCTAGACTAATTAATGCATTTTCCTAAATTCACAAAGCTTGTAAGTTCCAGCATCGGGATTCAAACCCAGCTGAGTTTGACTCTAAATCCTGCGTGATTGCTTTTTCTGAGAGCAGGGTATATGCATTCTATTTATACTTCGTAATCCATTGCAGTGTTCACTGTCCTAGGGATATCAAATCTTGAAATAACATAGGCACTTTAAGACATCCAGTGATCTAATCTTCTCACTGTACGGATGGGGATGATCCAGAGAGGAAAGGGCCTTGCTCATAGGCACATAAAGACTGTAGCCAGAATAGAGATTGGCTGCCCCTCAATTCAAAATGCTGCCTGCTGACAAGGAATAGCACTCTGAATGGTTACTTAATATGTTTTGTTGACTGATATAAATGTCCTCTATGGCAGCACCATCTCCTTCTTCTAGGTGAATCATTGCTGAATCCCAAGAATCCGCCTTTGATCCCACTGCTCGGTTGTTGATATTTAGTGTGTAAAACTTCTCCCTTCAGTCTAGTGAACAACAAAACTGTGTGAAACACCAGAGAGCCAAAAAACCTGTTTAACTTCAGGAGTTTACCAACACCTAGAGAGCCAGGCATGAGAACATTTTATTCTAATATATCATATACCCATGGGGTTCATGAACTTCCAGGTAACACAGTGGATTTAGGGCAAAACGAATATTTTGTGAGGGGCTGTCTCTTTCTGTTTGGGCCCACTAAAGCTGAAGGAGCTCTTAAGATGTCTAAACTGCCCAGTGGTGTTCATAGAAGGATCTTCTGGTTCTTGCTCAACTTAAAAGGCTAGTCATGGGATACACGAAGAAGGACAAAGCAAGCTACCATTTACTGAGCTAGGAGTTACTGTTTCCATTTTATGGATGCTTAGATTAATTAACGTTCTGCGTACTGTGCTCAGTTGCTCAGTCATGTCTGACTCTTTTTGACCCATAGCCCACCATGATGCTCTGTCCGTGGAATTCTCCAGGCAAGAATACTGAAGAGGGCTGCAATTTCCTTCTCCAGGGTATCTTCCTGACCCAGAGACTGAACCCAAATCTCCTGCGCTGGTGGGCAGATTCTTTACCACTGTGCCACCTGTGAAGCCCCTAGACTAATTAATGCATTTTCCTAAATTCACAAAGCTTGTAAGTTCCAGCATCGGGATTCAAACCCAGCTGAGTTTGACTCTAAATCCTGCGTGATTGCTTTTTCTGAGAGCAGGGTATATGCATTCTATTTATATTTGTAATCCATTGCAGTGTTCACTGTCCTAGGGATATCAAATCTTGAAATAACATAGGCACTTTAAGACATCCAGTGATCTAATCTTCTCACTGTACGGATGGGGATGATCCAGAGAGGAAAGGGCCTTGCTCATAGGCACATAAAGACTGTAGCCAGAATAGAGATTGGCTGCCCCTCAATTCAAAATGCTGCCTGCTGACAAGGAATAGCACTCTGAATGGTTACTTAATATGTTTTGTTGACTGATATAAATGTCCTCTATGGCAGCACCATCTCCTTCTTCTAGGTGAATCATTGCTGAATCCCAAGAATCCGCCTTTGATCCCACTGCTCGGTTGTTGATATTTAGTGTGTAAAACTTCTCCCCTTCAGTCTAGTGAACAACAAAACTGTGTGAAACACCAGAGAGCCAAATAAAAATTACCCATGATTCATGAACTTCAGGAGTTTACCAACACCTGAGAGAGCCAGGCATGAGAACATTTTATTCTAATATATCATATAATCATATGACATAGACACCTGGGAGGTGTGGAAGCAGAGATGAGAGGCACTGACTCCAACCTGGGAGAGTAGAAAGGCCTTCCCGGAGGATCAGTGGATTAAATCGAGTCATGATTTCACCCATTCACCAAATATTTATTGGGCAGCTCTTCTGTGCCAGATACTCACATCAGGGGATACAGCACTGAGGCAGAATACTCCTCTGTCTAGTGGGAGAGATGAAACATACATAATTATTCAAGTAGCAATATTGTGAAGAATACAACAAGGCAAAGGTCTAAAGAGTGATATGGATTTAGGATTTATTTTTTTATGTATGTATGTATGTCTGCCTGGAGTATAGTCGCTTTACAATGTTGTATTAGTTTCTGCTGTACAACATGAATTATGTTGTGAATTTACATGGATACATATGTGAATTATAGGTGTACATACATCCCTTCCCTCCTGACCTCCTTCCAGCTCCTCTAGGTCATCACAGAACATGGAGTTGAGCCTCACAGTGCTACACAGTAGGTTCCCACTAGGATTTATTTAAAAAAGAGTGACCAGAGAAGGCCTTTTCAGGGTGCATATCTTTGGATCAAAGAAGAGATGGAGGGCTTTCCTGGTGGTCCAGTGGGTAAAGAGTCTGCCTTGCAGTGTAAGGAGCACCGGTTCAATCCCTGGCCCAGGAAGATCCTACATGCTGCAGCATGATTGGACCAGTGTGTCCAATTACGAGCCAGCACTCTGGAACATGCGCCAAGAGCTGGTGCTTTGCAACAAGAGAAGCCACTGCAACGGGAGGCCCACAAAGGCCAAACAATAAAGATGGAGATGAAAATAAACAAATAAAAACCCAATAAAAGAGGCCAAAATTTAAAAAAAAAAGAGAGAGAGAGAGGTGGAGAAGAACCTTGAAAATACCTTCAATAAATGCTTTTGAAACAGGAAAAAAACAGGACCAATGTCTTGAGCCAAGTCCAGTTTGGCATATTTGAACAACAGTGAAAGACCGTGTGGGTGAAACTGGTTTAGTGAGGGTTATTGCCCAAGGTGATGATGATGGAGGTGTAGGCAAGAGACAGGTCATGGTCTGTGTTGGGTCATAGATAAGTGGATGGCAGTCAAACAGGGAAGGGCTTTTCCATCTTTTCCTTCTCAGCAGGCATCACTGACAGTATCTCAACAGCAATACACCAGAAAGACAGAGCTAACAGCAAATGAATCATTGTGATTGCCCATCTGAAGATGTTCCTACAGATTATGATTAATGCATTCCTGCCTTTAAGGTCAAATTCCATCCAAGCACCTCTGGAAAATGTAGGGCTTAGAACCCCTGCCCCCAGCCTTCCCACCCACCTCACCACGCATGCTGCATTCATTATCTCTCTCTGGTGCTTTGTCATGTGGCTAACATCCCTTGAAGGAGACGGTACAACTCCAGCTAAAGCTTTCTCCATAAATATTTAGACTGAATAGAAGATGTGCCAGAGAAGCAAAGAATCTGTCCAGAGGGGGGAAGAGACCCTTCTCTGTGTTGTCTCTTCTGTCTTGTAATTTAACTCATGGATATGTGTCTTTGAATAATACATAAGCATCAATTTACCTAAAAGAGTTCCGTAGAAACCTTAGCTTCTCTTCCTTCTGCTGTGTAGTGCATGGCATTTTCTTCTCATCGTGGACTATACATTCCTCTAGTTTACCTTGATCACTTTCTTTTTTCTCTGCTTCCATGTTTCTGACCACATACTGTGTGGGGGGCTCTGTTAAATGCATCCTAGCAGAGTCAGTATTCACTATCTGCCCTCTTCTCAGCGTCGCTTGTCAGTTCATATTGTTTAGGTTTCTTCCTCTGCCTTCCATTTCAGGTCGCCACAGAGGCCCTGTTTGAGATCCCCTAGTCCCCCGGCATATTCCTCTCCCTCACCCCAATGTCCATAAGACTGTTCTCCATATCCGCCTCTCCACTGTTGCTCTGTATTTCCTTTATCAGCACCATCTTTCTAGATTCCGTTTATGTGTCAGTATACAATATTTATCTTTCTTTCTCTGACATACTTCACTCTGTATAAAAGGTTCTGGATTCATCCACCTCATTAGAACTGATTCAAATGCATTTCTTTTTACCAGTTGCCATTGTTACTCTTCTTATTTTACTAGAACTCATCACTGACATGAATAGTGTTAATTGGCCCTTGTTGAGGCTCACGTCACTTTGGGTGTTTGTACCACTTTTTTGCTTGGACCACTCTGACCAAGTCCTTCTCTGTCTCTTAAACTTCTGGCTTCAGGGGATTGTATCTTAGCAGTTTCCTTTCTCCAGTTCCATCTCTTTTTTGCCACCAGGTTCTCAACCATGCCTGGACTTCAGGTCTACATGGCTCCAACCCTGTAGGCATCCCTGCCCAGACTTGATAACTAGTTCCCATCTCTGGGCTTGGAACGCTAAGCCTCAGCCAACCCACACTCTCAGGTGATGAATGGGTTTTAATGTGACTCCTGATGAATCTGTTTAGTTCTATTTCAGAGTTGGAGCCCTTCCACCTCTAGTTAGCTTGTTGAATGAACCTGAGTAAATGCCTTCACTTCTCAGGGCTTCATTTACTTTAAGGGTATAGTGAGTGAGTTGGATCCCTTCAAATCTCTTTCAGCTTTAGACGGACATGGCATGTGGCCATAAGGAAAAATAAATAACTCTGATGGTTTTAAGGGACCCAATAAATGACACCCCTTTCTTCTCCCCAAATTCAGGAACAACAGCATAACCGAAATTAAAGCCATATTTAAACAAGGGAATTCAAATGTCAGTTTCAAAAGGTAAAAGCAGACCCATCTACTGGTTCCTCTTTACTTGTGTCTGGAGCCTCCTAGTAAATATTCCCCCAAGCAGGCGGAGAAACCATGCTCTCCTAGTAACAGCAGGGTGAAAATTATTCCTCTCGAATGCTTGCTGATGACACATTGATTTGATTTAACTTTTCAACATTGGGAGATATTCTAAAGCTGTTTGAGATCCCTAGTCCCCGGCATATTCCTCTCCCTCACCCCAATGTCCATAAGACTGTTCTCCATATCCGCCTCCACTGTTGCTCTGTATTTCCTTTATCAGCACCATCTTTCTAGATTCCGTTTATGTGTCAGTATACAATATTTATCTTTCTTTCTCTGACATACTTCACTCTGTATAAAAGGTTCTGGATTCATCCACCTCATTAGAACTGATTCAAATGCATTTCTTTTTACCAGTTGCCATTGTTACTCTTCTTATTTTACTAGAACTCATCACTGACATGAATAGTGTTAATTGGCCCTTGTTGAGGCTCACGTCACTTTGGGTGTTTGTACCACTTTTTTGCTTGGACCACTCTGACCAAGTCCTTCTCTGTCTCTTAAACTTCTGGCTTCAGGGGATTGTATCTTAGCAGTTTCCTTTCTCCAGTTCCATCTCTTTTTTGCCACCAGGTTCTCAACCATGCCTGGACTTCAGGTCTACATGGCTCCAACCCTGTAGGCATCCCTGCCCAGACTTGATAACTAGTTCCCATCTCTGGGCTTGGAACGCTAAGCCTCAGCCAACCCACACTCTCAGGTGATGAATGGGTTTTAATGTGACTCCTGATGAATCTGTTTAGTTCTATTTCAGAGTTGGAGCCCTTCCACCTCTAGTTAGCTTGTTGAATGAACCTGAGTAAATGCCTTCACTTCTCAGGGCTTCATTTACTTTAAGGGTATAGTGAGTGAGTTGGATCCCTTCAAATCTCTTTCAGCTTTAGACGGACATGGCATGTGGCCATAAGGAAAAATAAATAACTCTGATGGTTTTAAGGGACCCAATAAATGACACCCCTTTCTTCTCCCCAAATTCAGGAACAACAGCATAACCGAAATTAAAGCCATATTTAAACAAGGGAATTCAAATGTCAGTTTCAAAAGGTAAAAGCAGACCCATCTACTGGTTCCTCTTTACTTGTGTCTGGAGCCTCCTAGTAAATATTCCCCCAAGCAGGCGGAGAAACCATGCTCTCCTAGTAACAGCAGGGTGAAAATTATTCCTCTCGAATGCTTGCTGATGACACATTGATTTGATTTAACTTTTTCAACATTGGGAGATATTCTAAAGCTGGAGGAATGTTTAATCTCCTTCTGGTTGCCTGTTTAGCATAAAGATCATTTCTCTAGACCTAGGGGTGAGAGTCTCTCTCATCTTCTCCTTTAATCAAATCAATTCAGGCTGAAAGAAGGCCAAGTTGACAGCCAGCATTTCACTAGCCTTCTACCTCTCTAAGCAGCTATGTTTTCTGCTCTCAGCCTTGGGCTCAGACCCACACATCTATCTAGTCAACATAACCACCATGCACCTTAACCAGTGCCAAGTTGAAACAGAAGAAATTCATATTCAGAGAAGTCCATCTCACCACACTGAAGACTTCCTAATTTACATTTCAGCCTGGGAATCATGGATGCCTCTGTATCTACCTCATTTCCGTGCCCCCCTGGTGAATATGCCCTCTCTGCATGTCACGTCCTTACATTCCTGCCCCAGGTTCTCACACTCAACCATCTTGACAGGAATTGAAAATGAATTGCAGCTGTTCTAGGAAGGGACCAAACTCATAATCCTAAACTGAGCTCATCATCAGAAAAACAGTAGTGCAATAGGGAAGTGTTGTTCACTCTGACATCCTGCTGCCCTCTTTTCCTTGCAGTTGTTTCCAGTCTCAGTCTAATTACTTCTCCAAATTGGGTTACTGGATCCCCTGCCAGAGACATCTCCCACGAGTTAACAAATCTGGTCGCAGAAATGTGTTTGGCCAATCTAATTTTTGTTGGCATTATGCTTTTCTGATTACTTTCCTTGGTTGTCAACTCTCATGCAATTTTCACATTCAAAACGTTCACTGAAGTGCCCAACTTTGGTGCTAAAGAACAACCAATTTACCTATATCTTTGTAGCTTTGATAGGGACAGAATGGAATAGTTAGGTAGTTGTAAAGTCTTAGTAGGGGACTGTAGGTAGAAGGGTAAAACCTGGGAAAAGCTGGGAGGCCAGTAAGTTAATGATAATTCAAGAAAGCTGCTCCTTATTCAATAAAGTAGGAAAAGCTGGGGAAGGAGGAGCTAATGACGTATGCCTTACGTCTGCATCTGCGTCTACTTGAAGAAGGCGGTCTTCTACCCTCCCATATATATATATATTGCTGCTCTCCCCGCCCCCCCCCCCCAGGCATGAGATTAGAGCTTTCCTGCCTGCCTGCTTGCGTCTCTTACAAGTGCCCTATCCTAATAAATCCTCTTCTTGCCTATCACTCTGTCTCTCACTGAATTCCTTCTGCGTTGAGACACAAACAACCTGAGCCTCAGTGGGTCCAGACGTTGGGTAAGTGTAATTCAAAGATTGTTCGAGACTAGAGTTTTGGCTGGGTTCAAGCCCCAGTCACATGGATTCAAGTCTCAAGCAGGGTTTTGGCTGGGTTCAAGCCTCAGCCACGTGGGTTCAAGTCCCAAGCAGGGTTTTGGCTGGGGTTAAGCCTCAGCCACGTGGGTTCAAGTCCCAAGCAGGGTTTTGGCTGGGGTTAGGCCTCAGCCACGTGGGTTCAAGTCCCAAGCAGGGTTTTGGCTGGGGTTAAGCCTCAGCCACTTGGGTTCAAGTCTCAAGCAGGGTTTTGGCTGGGGTTAGACCTCAGCCACGTGGGTTCAAGTCCCAAGCAGGGTTTTGGCTGGGGTTCAAGCCTCAGCCACGTGGGTTCAAGTCCCAAGCAGGGTTTTGGCTGGGGTTAGGCCTCAGCCACGTGGGTTCAAGTCCCAAGCAGGGTTTTGGCTGGGGTTAAGCCTCAGCCACTTGGGTTCAAGTCTCAAGCAGGGTTTTGGCTGGGGTTAGACCTCAGCCACGTGGGTTCAAGTCCCAAGCAGGGTTTTGGCTGGGGTTCAAGCCTCAGCCACGTGGGTTCAAGTCCCAAGCAGGGTTTTGGCTGGGGTTAGGCCTCAGCCACGTGGGTTCAAGTCCCAAGCAGGGTTTTGGCTGGGGTTAAGCCTCAGCCACTTGGGTTCAAGTCTCAAGCAGGGTTTTGGCTGGGGTTAGACCTCAGCCACGTGGGTTCAAGTCCCAAGCAGGGTTTTGGCTGGGGTTCAAGCCTCAGCCACGTGGGTTCAAGTCCCAAGCAGGGTTTTGGCTGGGTTAAAGCCTCAGCCACGTGAGTTCAAGTCCCAAGCAGGGTTTTGGCTAGGTTCAAGCCCCAGCCACATGGGTCCAAGTCCCAGGCAGGGTCTGATCAGGTCAGAGCCCCAAGTTTAAGTCTCAATTTGAGGTAGAACACTTTCAGCTTGATAGTATACTAAAATTTATTGAGCAATTACTGTGTGCCAGACAGTGTGCTAAGCATTTAACATATGTTAGTTTAACTATCACTGTAACCTAGGAGGTAGGTAGTGTTATAACCCCTACTTTTTAGATAAAAAACTAAGTCACTGTGATGTTATTTAACTTTTTCCAGGTCAAACAGTTGTTAAGTGCTGAACCCAACATTTGAGCCATGATTATCCAAATCCATAAGTTGCCCTTTATCCCTGGTTATACCATGACCTCCATGCACAAGGATCTGGAAGATATTCTTTGCACTGTAAGTCTTTTGAATTGCTACTCTTTTCTTTGTTCTGCTGTGGTAGGGGTTTGAGTCTAGGGCTTGAATTTCCAAGATAGCTATATACTGTGAGATGTGATGGTTTTCTGAGATGACCCAGGTGGAGAAGGAGGGTTTGCTGGGTTAGAGAGCAGTGTAATTGAACTGCCTTTGTGAAAGCCAAATAGGGGGCACATTGGGTCAAAGTCTCATACCAAAAAGAAATGGACAGTGATATTCTTGGGGAAATAGTCACAAATCTGTCAGTAGTGTACAATGACTAAGACCCATCCTCGTGGATATCTTTGGGTCTGAATACATCCAGCCCCCTGAGGACAGGACATGTCCTAGAGATCTTACTGCTGGTCTTTTGTCCTATGTTGGCCCCAGGTGATAGCCAGGCCCCTGACATTGTACAGTAAGAGACACTCGAGTCCATTAAACAATCAAACAAAGAAACCAACAACAAAACAAACAACAAAAACCATGATATTTGTGTTGGAAGAGAAATTCCTAGTAGAAAATATGTGTCATATCTTTCTTTTATAAAGCTTGAAACCAAGTAATAATTAACCATAAAGTGTTCTTAAATTAATTCTATATGTGAAAAAAATGAAGAAATGACAGTAATGTAATAGTTACTTCTGAAGAGAAGACTTATGAATGAATTAGGAAAGGTTTACAGAATTTAGCTATAAGTAATAGTATAACTAGTGTTGTGTTTGGAAAGTATGTTCATGATGATTTACTCTATTATGAACAATGTGAAGAAAATAACATAAAGTTGATCTTAAAGAAAAGTTATGGGTATAACCAAAATGATTATATGCCATGAACCAGAGTGTGATAAATTCAATTCTATGTCTCTAAGTTTCAATTAAGGATGAAAGCAATCAAGATAACTTAAACTCATTTGTGTTTTCAAATTCTTAGAGTTTTGCTAATTAAAAATAAATGCCTGTCGTTCAATCTGAAAAAATGGGGAGGGAAAGCTTAAAATTTTCAACCCAGGGAGAAGGGAATAGACTAAATCAAAATCTGAGCAGAATTTGTCATCAGGAAGAAGTGTAGGGATAAAACAACTCCCTTTTCATAGAAAATTCACTTGGCAAATATATCCATTTATAAATGAGTGTGTTTGCCTGATCCATGTGAACTAGATCTAGGATTTGTGCTTTGCTATACAAAGTAGACTTTAGGAGGACTAAATGACCAAATTGAGTCTTTAACAGTCACTAGGAGTTAGACACTGAAGGCAAATGACAAAGACTGGTGTTCTAAAAATAACCAGGTGGAGAAGGAGGGTTTGCTGGGTTAGAGAGCAGTGTAATTGAACTGCCTTTGTGAAAGCCAAATAGGGGGCACATTGGGTCAAAGTCTCATACCAAAAAGAAATGGACAGTGATATTCTTGGGGAAATAGTCACAAATCTGTCAGTAGTGTACAATGACTAAGACCCATCCTCGTGGATATCTTTGGGTCTGAATACATCCAGCCCCCTGAGGACAGGACATGTCCTAGAGATCTTACTGCTGGTCTTTTGTCCTATGTTGGCCCCAGGTGATAGCCAGGCCCCTGACATTGTACAGTAAGAGACACTCGAGTCCATTAAACAATCAAACAAAGAAACCAACAACAAAACAAACAACAAAAACCATGATATTTGTGTTGGAAGAGAAATTCCTAGTAGAAAATATGTGTCATATCTTTCTTTTATAAAGCTTGAAACCAAGTAATAATTAACCATAAAGTGTTCTTAAATTAATTCTATATGTGAAAAAAATGAAGAAATGACAGTAATGTAATAGTTACTTCTGAAGAGAAGACTTATGAATGAATTAGGAAAGGTTTACAGAATTTAGCTATAAGTAATAGTATAACTAGTGTTGTGTTTGGAAAGTATGTTCATGATGATTTACTCTATTATGAACAATGTGAAGAAAATAACATAAAGTTGATCTTAAAGAAAAGTTATGGGTATAACCAAAATGATTATATGCCATGAACCAGAGTGTGATAAATTCAATTCTATGTCTCTAAGTTTCAATTAAGGATGAAAGCAATCAAGATAACTTAAACTCATTTGTGTTTTCAAATTCTTAGAGTTTTGCTAATTAAAAATAAATGCCTGTCGTTCAATCTGAAAAAATGGGGAGGGAAAGCTTAAAATTTTCAACCCAGGGAAAAGGGGAATAGACTAAATCAAAATCTGAGCAGAATTTGTCATCAGGAAGAAGTGTAGGGATAAAACAACTCCCTTTTCATAGAAAATTCACTTGGCAAATATATCCATTTATAAATGAGTGTGTTTGCCTGATCCATGTGAACTAGATCTAGGATTTGTGCTTTGCTATACAAAGTAGACTTTAGGAGGACTAAATGACCAAATTGAGTCTTTAACAGTCACTAGGAGTTAGACAATGAAGGCAAATGACAAAGACTGGTGTTCTAAAAATAATCAATTTATTTCCTGTATCATTTAGAATATGTTTGGTTGCTAGTGACAGAAAACCTTACAATGAGAAAAACAACTCTGAATTTATTTATTTTTCACCTATCAATCAGGAATTCTGGCCTTACAATATCAAGGCAGGCTTCTGCCTTTCTGATTTGTTTTTCCTCACCTCATAACCATATTAAGTTGGCAGTCACAGATCTCAGCATTTCAATCAACTTCAGATCAGGAAGAAAGGGAGTGAGTGACATTATCTACACTCAGTTCTTTTATCAGGAAAACAAACGTTTTCCTAGAATAGTCAAAAAATTTCCACATATCTTTGTTGTCTAGAACCAAGGCACATGACCATTCTTGGTGGCTTTTCCAATTTCTACACAAGAGGTAAGTAAGGGAAAATGCCACCAGGCATGTGTGTTAAATAAGCTAACTGACACTGTTCGCCACTCCATCCCTGCTCTCCTGGGTACTTTATGAAGGCAACATTGCTATGTACATTGTTTCCTTATTTCTCCCAAGTACAGAGCATGATGTTATGCACCAAGAAGGGATAGCAGAAAACATTAATTACAGAGATAAATAAATTCAGTTTATTTCAATACACATTTGATTAAGTAACTAATCAAGACAGAGAAGCTGGAGACTGGGGGATGGATAGTCAGCATAGTAGACATGTACTATGGCACATGTTAGGAGATAGGGACCCATAAAGGGCTATTTCAAGGAATCCAGAGAGGAAGCACCTGGCCCACTTTAATGAGCTGGAGAAGAAGGGCAAAGAGGGAGTGAGAGACAGGATAGTTTAGGTTGTGCTTAGGTAACAAATGGCCCCTAAATCTCAGTGTGTAAACACAGAGTCTATTTCTCCACGATGCTAGATGGACATCTTTCTTAGCTGTGGTTTGGGTCCACTTCAACCACAGCCTGGGACTCAAGCCAAGTGAGCAGCCTCTGTCTGGAGCATTGACAACAGGGATAGGAAACTGGGCAACCATACACTGGCCTTTAGAAGCTTCCTAGAAGTGACACATGTCAGTTCTGCTCATGCCAAACTAAGTCACGTGTCTCTAACAAAATTAACACTGTAAGGGTGTTTAATCTTCCAATGAGAAGCCCAAGGAAGATATACAGTAATACTGTCTTCCATAAAGGGCCAGGTCAGGGTTTAGTCATACTTTCTGTGATTTCTGGTCTACCTCTCCCAACTTCTCCTCTTCCTAGCTGCCGGTGGTCAAGCTTGCTTAATGTGGGAGAGCCGTGGGCTGAACTGAGTGGCTAGGGATGAGCTGAAGGAGCCAGGAGGCTGACTTCATCACTACCTAGTCCAGAAAGGGGACTGAGAGGAAAAGCCAAGAAGATCCTGGCAGGATATGGCTTTTCAGGAGGTTGAGAGATTTCACCACTTGCGTCTTTCCTATTGTTATTTGGAGTGGAATTCACCTAGCATATAGGAGACAGTGGCCCAGATTCCTGAGAAATTTTCTTTTTTTGGCTGCCAGCACTGGCTCAGCAAGTGCCAGTTGTGAGGAGGGACCTAGTGGCATGCGTGGGGCTTGGCATCTGCAGAGGCCAAGAGAAAGTGAACCCAGCACAGGGACAATGACCAGACTCTCAGTTGTCAGTGGAAATAAACATGCACAAATATAGATTTAGCATACGAAGAGCCAGGTTAAGATTCAGCTTTGGAGAAGAGACCGTCTTAAGTTTTTTGCCTTCTTAAGGTGTGTTGGCTTAGATGGCAAACAATCCACATGCAATGTGGGAGACCTGGGTTTGATCCCTGAGTGGTGAAGATCCCCTGGAGAAGGGAGTCGCTACCCACTCCAATATTCTTGCCTGGAGAATTCCATGGCTCATCCATGGGATCACAGTCGGACAGAAGTCTGAGAGACTTTCCCTTCACTTCAATCCAAGGTGTTTCAAGCTCTCTTGCCTTCCTCCTGCCTCTCACCTGGGATTGTGTACCTTGCATTCAAATCTTCCTTTAAAACCCTCTCTACACAATCAGTTAAAGACTGGCTGTTATTAAGGTACTCACAATCTGAGTCCTGTCTCTAGGTGCCAAGAATTATGCCCTTGAACTCCAGCATGGAGGTACATAGAATATCTAGCTAAGACCACATGAAGATTTAGTTTCATTCTTAGCTCTGGAATTTTTCTTGGACCTTCAAGTGCTCATTAGCTTCTCCACGCCTCAGTTTTCCCATTTGTAAAAGGAAGATGCAGTTTACAACTCCCCTGCTTACCTCAAAGAACTATTTGGGAAATCTAGTGAAAGCCTGTATTTGTTCAATACCTACTGAACAGCAGACTTATCTGGGCATGAGTAGGAACATATTATTTATAATATTTACCTAAGTGTAATGTAGGAGATGCGGTGTTGGTCCCTGGGTCAGGAAGATCCCTTAGAGGAGGAAGTGGTAATATGCTCCAGTATTTTTGCCTGGAAAATCCCATGGACAGAGGAGCCTGCTGAGCCACAGTCCATGGGGTCACAAAGAATCAGACACAACTTAGCGACTGAGCACACATGCGTGCAAGGAATTTTTATTGTTGTTTTCTTATAATATTTGGGAAAATTATAGTTGCTTCCACAAAAGGAACATAATTATGGAAGGTAAACTGTTAAATCTGGCATCAGAATCTCTACTTAGGGCTTTGAAATATTCTGAACAATCTCCAGTTGTCTGACTTGGAACATGAAGCTTCTGACACATAAACCACTTAACTAAGGTTGTCAGCATTTCCCACTTGGCTTGTGACAGTAGACTCCTGCCTCTCTTGTCCCAACTGTTCCAGTCCTTTCTATGCATAGCAGACAAACCTAAAGACAGTTTGCTCCTGCTGAGAATCTTTTCATGATTTCCCACTCTTCTAAGAAATCCACATTTTTAGATTTTTCCATATTTGTAAAAACCTACTACCTGTCCATCTCTCCAACAACCACTCTTGACACATCTCTTCCTGTCTCCAGCAGTGCTGTCCTGTGTGTTCTGGCACATAGACTCGCGATCATGTATGTGTTTTCTCTGAGATACCTGAACCCTTGAAAAAGTCACAGCACCTTGAACGTTTGCATACTTCTGCCTAGACCATCTTTGTTCTTGTAAGTTATGGCTTAGGTTCAACTAAAATATGTCTTCCAGATCTCAACTTGAAAGTCATTTCCTCTGGGGAGTCTTGCATGACATCTGTATTTTTCTTCTTCCTTTACAGCCTGCATCAAAACTGGCATCTAATGATTGGAGTCACTATTATATGCTGTGCTCTCTTTCCAGATACACAGCATCATTAGACTTTGAGTTCTTTGAAGACAGGGATGAAATTTCATTTATTTTCTCTTTCCCTCACTTCTTTCCTTCCTTAAGTAGCACCCGAGTTCCTGCTTCAGCTAGACATCGTGTTCAGAAGATTCTCACATCTTTAAGGCCTAATATGGTGCCAGACACAAAGCAAGCCAGCAATAAAGATGAGTGATAGAATGAACCAACCAATTAATTAAAGGTTGAGTTCAAACAGGCTTAGCCTTTTCTCCCATCTAAAGCCATGCAGAGGTTCAGGAAGATCAGCAGCTTTTCTGACCTTTGCTTTTTTTCCCCCCTGTATTGTTAACCATTTTCTGGTTTCAGCTTCTGACAGACAGAAATAGATGACCACATTTTTCTAGGATACATCATCTAATTGGTGAATCACCCAGGCCCTAGATCTACCTTATTATTTTGTTTTATGGTCTTGTTGGCTTGTTCTCCTGTGTGGTAGGAAAAAGCACAAGTGTGGAGTCCAAGGGGTGCGAGTGCTCCTGCTTACAAATGTGGCCTCTGGACCAGTCATTTATCCTAATTGAGCATCAGTGTCCTTATCTATAAAAAGCAAATGCTCATATGTAGCCCTGTGAGGAGTAATTTGGAAGATGGGGCTTCTCCTGTGGCTCAGAGCGTAAAGAATCCACCTCCAATGCAGGAGACTTGGGAGATGTGGGTTCAGTGCCTGGGTCAGGAAGATTCACCTTGAAGAAGGAAGTGGAAACCCACTGCAGTATTCTCGCCTGGAAAATTTCATGGACAGAGGAGTCTAGAGGGTTATAGTCAAAGCAAAGAGCCAGACATGACTGAGTGACTAATGTTTAATGTTTGTAATAAGTACTTGACCCAGTTCTTGGTAAAGAATGGACTCTCTCAACTGTGCCTGCCTGTGTCTTTTACCCAACACCCACCTTGCCAGAGGAAGACTCTAAAGAGACAGAGGGGGGTTTAAAAAACAGCAGTTAATGGATATTATCTACCACGAAGGTGGGGAGTTGTAACCACTGCACTGGCAAAGGAGAAGTGTCATATTAGTTTTAGAATTGTTCGGCAAATTATTACGCCTCATTGTTTTCATGTGTAAAATTGAGATATTTTGCTCCCTACAAGAGTGTCCCAATTAGTAATGAGAGACTGAAAGCAAGGTCCTTCCCCAAGGCTCTGTCACAGAGGGAAGCCTTTGTCAATTCTGGTGATGGTAATACATCTTCATTCCATCCATTTGGACAGTTAAGTAGCACAAAGCATCGTGTTCAGAAGATTCTCACATCTTTAAGGCCTAATAAAAAAAATGAGTGATAGAATGAACCAACCAATTAATTAAAGGTTGAGTTCAAACAGGCTTAGCCTTTTCTCCCATCTAAAGCCATGCAGAGGTTCAGGAAGATCAGCAGCTTTTCTGACCTTTGCTTTTTTTCCCCCCTGTATTGTTAACCATTTTCTGGTTTCAGCTTCTGACAGACAGAAATAGATGACCACATTTTTCTAGGATACATCATCTAATTGGTGAATCACCCAGGCCCTAGATCTACCTTATTATTTTGTTTTATGGTCTTGTTGGCTTGTTCTCCTGTGTGGTAGGAAAAAGCACAAGTGTGGAGTCCAAGGGGTGCGAGTGCTCCTGCTTACAAATGTGGCCTCTGGACCAGTCATTTATCCTAATTGAGCATCAGTGTCCTTATCTATAAAAAGCAAATGCTCATATGTAGCCCTGTGAGGAGTAATTTGGAAGATGGGGCTTCTCCTGTGGCTCAGAGCGTAAAGAATCCACCTCCAATGCAGGAGACTTGGGAGATGTGGGTTCAGTGCCTGGGTCAGGAAGATTCACCTTGAAGAAGGAAGTGGAAACCCACTGCAGTATTCTCGCCTGGAAAATTTCATGGACAGAGGAGTCTAGAGGGTTATAGTCAAAGCAAAGAGCCAGACATGACTGAGTGACTAATGTTTAATGTTTGTAATAAGTACTTGACCCAGTTCTTGGTAAAGAATGGACTCTCTCAACTGTGCCTGCCTGTGTCTTTTACCCAACACCCACCTTGCCAGAGGAAGACTCTAAAGAGACAGAGGGGGGTTAAAAAACAGCAGTTAATGGATATTATCTACCACGAAGGTGGGGAGTTGTAACCACTGCACTGGCAAAGGAGAAGTGTCATATTAGTTTTAGAATTGTTCGGCAAATTATTACGCCTCATTGTTTTCATGTGTAAAATTGAGATATTTTGCTCCCTACAAGAGTGTCCCAATTAGTAATGAGAGACTGAAAGCAAGGTCCTTCCCCAAGGCTCTGTCACAGAGGGAAGCCTTTGTCAATTCTGGTGATGGTAATACATCTTCATTCCATCCATTTGGACAGTTAAGCTGCACTTTAATTCCGAGATTCCTCAACACTGACAGCTGGTCCAGACTGGCATAGATCCCGGGGACAGTGGCAGAGTCCAGAGGCCCTCCAGGGCATGACCCACAGATGCTATCCTCTGACAGAATGTGGAGAGACGAGAACCAGACCCCACGTCCCTTTATTCTCGAGCCAACTGCGGCGCTGAAGTGTCTTTTCTGACACCTCTGAACTTTGCCGGGGATGGGCTTTTGGTGCCGGATCCTGGGACATGTGAAAATTTTGTGATTCTGCCTCTCTCATGAGTCTTAATGGAAAAGCTCAGGAAAACAGTGGTAACAGCATTGTTGAGACTTTCCATGAATTCCAATTCCACGTGACTTCCAGTTAAAAAGGAAAGAGTGGAGGTGCTGGGCCTTGTTGCCTAACCATGGTGTTGAGGATGCCCTTTAACCAGAATGTATTTCTCAACAGGGCACGATGATCAGTGATCTACGGTGAGACCTTGTGTAAGTTTATAACTCTGCACGAGCCAGAAGTTCCCCACTGTATGTGTGGTCAGGGTGGAGACCACGTGAGCGGCAGCCGCAGATCATGGTCAGAACTCAGGTTCTGATAGGGGTTAGGACAAAACTTAGAGTGCAGCTCCACATAGACCAGCGTGTGACATTGGGAGCATGAGGTGATCTCGCCCGGCCTCAGTGTTCCCTCTTTTTAAATGGGCATCTCAGTCTTTAATGGGACAATTAAATGACATAATGTACACAAATGCTTCAGTGAGTGCCTGGCATGTCCAAAGGAATCAGCCCACTTCTGCTTCCATTTTTTATCAGGAACAGATAAACTCATAAAGAGCCTACCATGTTCAATATCCTCTAAGTGATTATTATCATATTCAGTCCTTACAAAAGGCGTATTTTTGTAATGCTGAATATGAGAAAAATGAGACTTTTGAGAGTTCAGGTAATGCACTCAGAGTCACCTGGAGGCAGGCAGTAGAGCTGGAATTTAACGCGAAGCCTCTTTGATGCTAACACCTATGATGATCTCTCGACTGTTCACCTTTGACACTGACCCTGACAAACACAGACAGTGATATGACTAATCAGATGGAACATTTAAGATAAACAAATATTTTTAGAGTACCTTGTACGTGTCTAGTGCTGTGAGAGATGAAGAAATGTGAACGTCCTGATCCTATTGTTTATTTAAGGCTGTAAGACAGGAAGGTGGATGGGGATATCAAATACAGCAGGAGTGCCCTGGAGCTTGGGACTCCCAGGATCACAGACTGTGTCATAATAACTTGGGCTGTTATAACCAGAACACCATAGACTGGATGACTTAAACAGAAAACTTGAGTTCTCACAGTTCTGGAAGCTTGGAAGCCCAAGATGGGAGGGCTGGCAGATTCCATGTCTGCGGAGAATCCACTTCCTGGTTCATAGATGGTCATCTCCTCTCTGGGTCCTCATATAGTGGAGGGGACAGGAAAGCTCTCTAGTGCCTCTTTGGTAAGGACATAGATCTTACTCATTAGGGTTCCATCTCCCAGAGGCCCTGCCTCTAAGGAGGATTTCATTGGAGGTTAAGATTTTAACCTATGAATTCTGTGTGTGTATGTTTGTGAGTGCTCAGTTGTGTCAGACTCTTTGCGACCCCATGGACTGTAGCCCCACCGGGCTCCTCTGTCCATAGGATTTCCCAGGCAAGAATACTGGAGTGGTTTGCCACTTCCTTCTTCAGGGGATCTTCCTGACTCAGGGATTGAACCCGTGTTCCCTGAATTGGCAGGCAGATTCTTTACCACTGTGTCACCTGGGAAACCCTATAAAGGAAATCAACTCTGAATATTCATTGAAAGGATTGACACTGAAGCTGAAGTTCCAATACTTTGGCCACCTGATGCAAAGAGCCCATTTATTGGGAGAGACCCTGATGCTGGGAAAGATTGAACGCAAGAGGAGAAGAAGACAATGGAGGCCATGATGGTTGGGTGGCACCATCGGCTCAATGGACCTGAGTTTGAGCAAACTCTGAGAGTTAGTGAAGGATAGGGAAACCTGGAGTGATGCAGTCCATAGAGTTGCAAAGAGTTGGAGATGACTGAGCCATTGAACAACAACAATGAATTTTGAGGGGGATGCAAATAGCAGACAGTGATTTGGGGGTCATGTGGTCAAAATATCTAACAAGAAGGGCTGAGAAACTTGTTGGAGGTTCTAGCAGAGTCACAGGAGGTACTATGTGGAAAAGGAACGTCGCCCAGTCCTTGGTGGTGTGGTGGTTCTGTAGACACACAGGGGATAGCTCAGGCGGCCCTCCTCTAGGAGGTCTTCCCAGATGCCCAGGTCTATGCTGCCTGCATCCATTCCTTCTCCACTCGCTGCTTTGTCCTTGGAACTTGACTGTTTGCTTCACTAGCTTGAACTCCTGGAGAGGCAGACCAGATTTTTCTTCTTTGTTGGACTTTGTCCACAGCACAGACTTCCCAGGTGGTTCGTTAGTAAAGACTGTCTGCCAATGCAGGAGATGCAGGAGATGTGGGTTTGATCCCTGGGTCAAAAAGATCCCCCAGAATAGGAAATTGTCAATCTACCCTAGTATTCTTGCCTTTGGAATCCCATGGAATTAGCGAGAAACCTGGCGGGCTATAGTCCATGGGGTCACAACAAGTCAGACATGACTGACTGACAAAGCATGTGTGCACATCCATAGCACACCATCTGATATGTAGCAAATACAGGTCTCTTCCCCACAGACTTATAAGGAGGAATGCTATGAACAGTTGCCATGCTGGCTGGATTGCCCTGATCCAGGCTAGGGATGTTGGGGAACTGTTTCCCCTGTTTCCCCATCTGCTTTCTGCCAGAAGGATAACTCTGGCTCTCAGAGGATAGAGACATTGAATGAATCCTGAGCTTTCCTTCCAGCTCTTTGTAAAGATGAGTTCCACCTGCTATTGCAGCCGTGGGTCTTGAGATGTGCTATGAGCCTTGTCACGCTTCCTATGTGAAGTTTCCCTGTGTGACCAGACAACTCCTTGCCATATTCTCATCCTGGCACCTCTCTGGGACTGTCAGAGATACCCATTGCAGTGTGGTTCAGAGCCAGCAAATTAAATATAAGCCAAAGTTAGCACCCTTCCTTCAGCTTTCAGGATACACTGTTTTCTTTTGCTTGCGGACTTTTCTTCTTTCTCCTCTTTCACTTTGATAACTCTTACTTCCCTTTTTGAGCTCCATGGGAAGCCTTTGCCCCCTTATGCACCACCTCTTTAGGCCTCTTCGTCATAGCTCTCATCATGCTACAGATTACTTGTTGAATTAGTTTTCTACATGGTCAGTTGAATTACTTTTCTATCTGGAGATTTGGTCTGAGACACACAGGGGATAGGGCCCCCCAGGGGCGGCCCTCCTCTAGGAGGTCTTCCCAGATGCCCAGGTCTATGCTGCCTGCATCCATTCCTTCTCCACTCGCTGCTTTGTCCTTGGAACTTGACTGTTTGCTTCACTAGCTTGAACTCCTGGAGAGGCAGACCAGATTTTTCTTCTTTGTTGGACTTTGTCCACAGCACAGACTTCCCAGGTGGTTCGTTAGTAAAGACTGTCTGCCAATGCAGGAGATGCAGGAGATGTGGGTTTGATCCCTGGGTCAAAAAGATCCCCCAGAATAGGAAATTGTCAATCTACCCTAGTATTCTTGCCTTTGGAATCCCATGGAATTAGCGAGAAACCTGGCGGGCTATAGTCCATGGGGTCACAACAAGTCAGACATGACTGACTGACAAAGCATGTGTGCACATCCATAGCACACCATCTGATATGTAGCAAATACAGGTCTCTTCCCCACAGACTTATAAGGAGGAATGCTATGAACAGTTGCCATGCTGGCTGGATTGCCCTGATCCAGGCTAGGGATGTTGGGGAACTGTTTCCCCTGTTTCCCCATCTGCTTTCTGCCAGAAGGATAACTCTGGCTCTCAGAGGATAGAGACATTGAATGAATCCTGAGCTTTCCTTCCAGCTCTTTGTAAAGATGAGTTCCACCTGCTATTGCAGCCGTGGGTCTTGAGATGTGCTATGAGCCTTGTCACGCTTCCTATGTGAAGTTTCCCTGTGTGACCAGACAACTCCTTGCCATATTCTCATCCTGGCACCTCTCTGGGACTGTCAGAGATACCCATTGCAGTGTGGTTCAGAGCCAGCAAATTAAATATAAGCCAAAGTTAGCACCCTTCCTTCAGCTTTCAGGATACACTGTTTTCTTTTGCTTGCGGACTTTTCTTCTTTCTCCTCTTTCACTTTGATAACTCTTACTTCCCTTTTTGAGCTCCATGGGAAGCCTTTGCCCCCTTATGCACCACCTCTTTAGGCCTCTCTCGTCATAGCTCTCATCATGCTACAGATTACTTGTTGAATTAGTTTTCTACATGGTCAGTTGAATTACTTTTCTATCTGGTCAGTTATCTTTAGCTTGAATTAATTTACCAGGTGAGTTTATCATCTATAGGACTTTCAAGGCTTAAGAGAAAGCTTTCACAGACAGAACTGGTAGTTTTTGATGAAGAACATTAGGAAGGAGAAGGGAAATCTGTCCCTGGGGGGTCTCTCAGCCTGATAGCATTGAGCAACTTTCTGGGTAAGACCCAGGAGGAGAGGCTGGAGAGAAGGAATTCAACAGTGGAAAACTTGACTCACTTGAAAATTCGTCCAAAATTCATCTGGTCTTGAAATCAAGTATGATCTCATCAAAGCCTTCCCCCTTGATCACAGCCATATATTAGTGTGTGTGTGTGTGTGTGTGTGTGTGTGTGTGTGTGTGTGTGTGTGTGTGTGTGTGTGAATGCATGAGCGTGTATGTGCCTTTCAGACAGCAAAGGGCTGTCACAAAGTGTTTCAGCAGCCCCATGCATTAAGCACAGTAGAGCGTCTCTCATTTGTTAATGAGGAGGGATCCACGGTTTAAGGAGTGACTTCCCAAGTTCTGCAGCATGGACATATGTCCCTGACCTTCTGGCTCCCATGGCAGCTAGTCTGTTCCATTTTCCATGCCTTGAAGCTGAAAGGTCTTTAGACACCTAAGAGGTAGATATTTGCCTCCATCTCTTTCTTCAAAGACTTCAGTGCACCTTATTGTGTTGGAATTTTAGCAAGAAGGACAATAATCAACGAGTCGGTTCGCAGCAATTAGAAGTTTATGTGCTATGAGCCTTGTCACGCTTCCTATGTGAAGTTTCCCTGTGTGACCAGACAACTCCTTGCCATATTCTCATCCTGGCACCTCTCTGGGACTGTCAGAGATACCCATTGCAGTGTGGTTCAGAGCCAGCAAATTAAATATAAGCCAAAGTTAGCACCCTTCCTTCAGCTTTCAGGATACACTGTTTTCTTTTGCTTGCGGACTTTTCTTCTTTCTCCTCTTTCACTTTGATAACTCTTACTTCCCTTTTTGAGCTCCATGGGAAGCCTTTGCCCCCTTATGCACCACCTCTTTAGGCCTCTCTCGTCATAGCTCTCATCATGCTACAGATTACTTGTTGAATTAGTTTTCTACATGGTCAGTTGAATTACTTTTCTATCTGGTCAGTTATCTTTAGCTTGAATTAATTTACCAGGTGAGTTTATCATCTATAGGACTTTCAAGGCTTAAGAGAAAGCTTTCACAGACAGAACTGGTAGTTTTTGATGAAGAACATTAGGAAGGAGAAGGGAAATCTGTCCCTGGGGGGTCTCTCAGCCTGATAGCATTGAGCAACTTTCTGGGTAAGACCCAGGAGGAGAGGCTGGAGAGAAGGAATTCAACAGTGGAAAACTTGACTCACTTGAAAATTCGTCCAAAATTCATCTGGTCTTGAAATCAAGTATGATCTCATCAAAGCCTTCCCCCTTGATCACAGCCATATATTAGTGTGTGTGTGTGTGTGTGTGTGTGTGTGTGTGTGTGTGTGTGTGTGTGTGTGTGTGTGAATGCATGAGCGTGTATGTGCCTTTCAGACAGCAAAGGGCTGTCACAAAGTGTTTCAGCAGCCCCATGCATTAAGCACAGTAGAGCGTCTCTCATTTGTTAATGAGGAGGGATCCACGGTTTAAGGAGTGACTTCCCAAGTTCTGCAGCATGGACATATGTCCCTGACCTTCTGGCTCCCATGGCAGCTAGTCTGTTCCATTTTCCATGCCTTGAAGCTGAAAGGTCTTTAGACACCTAAGAGGTAGATATTTGCCTCCATCTCTTTCTTCAAAGACTTCAGTGCACCTTATTGTGTGGAATTTTAGCAAGAAGGTTTACAATGATATTCCATAGTGGTACCATATGGTATTCTTTACCATGGAATAAGATGGCAAAAATCTACCTTGAGAAAGTGTAAGTTAAAACAAGATATCAGTAAACAAATGGAGAGACAAGCTATGGACTGGGAGATATCATTTGCAAATGATGCTACTGACAAGGGATTCATTCCCAAAATATACAAACAGTTCATACAGCCTAACCTAAAAAGAAAAAAAAAAAAAAACCCAATCAAAAAATGAGCAGAAGACCTGAATATACATTTTCAAAGAAGGCATATAGATGACCAACAGGCAAATGAAAGGGTGCTTGATATTGATAATTATTAGAGAATTACACATCAAAACTACAGTGTACAGTGGGTATTGCCTCAGACCAGTCAGAATGTTCATCATTAAACTAAAAAGTCTACAGATAATAAATGTTAGAGAGGGTGTGGGGAAAAGGAATCCTTCTATACTATTTATAGGCATGTAAATTGATACAGCCACTAGGGAGAACAGTATAGATCTTAAAAACACTGAAACCATAGTTAAAATATTATCCTTCAATCCCATTCTGGGGTATATATATGGAGAAAATTCTACTTAGAAAAGACACACATATCCCTATTTTTATAACAGCAGTATTTGCAATAGACATGAAGACAACTGAAGTGTCCATCAACAGATGGATGGATAAAGAAGATGTGGTACATATACACAATGGAATATTACTCAGTCATAAAAAAAGAACTAAATAATGCCATTGTCAGCAACATGGATGGACCTAAAAATTATCATACTAAGTGAAGTAAGTCCAACAGAGAAAGACTAATGTTATATGATATCACTTTTATGTGGACTCTAAAATACAATGAAAATGAACTTATTTATAAAACAGAAATAGACTCACAGACAAATTTATGTTTACCAAAGAGGAGAAGGAGGGTGGGAGGAAAGATAAATTAGGAGGCTTAGATAAACAGATACACACTACTATATATAGAACAGATAAATCACAAGGACCTACTGTAGACTACAAGGAACTATTACTGTATTAAATACCTTATCATAACCTATAATGGAAAAGAATTTGAAAAAAAAAACAGACACATACACACACACAAGTATGTATAACTGAATCACTTTGCTGTACACCTGAAATTAACATAATGTTTCAAATCAACTATACTTCGGTTTTAAAAAATGGTTTAAAAAGTAGGTTATCTAGACCAAGGGAAGAGAAAATACACATATGCAAGCTCTATATATCCCCAGGACTAGAACGCTGGAACCTCATTGAGCGCTTTGACTTTCTTAGCATCCAAGAAAAAAAGAAAACAACAAAAAAAGATGGATTTAATCATTTGTTCTTAGGAAAATAATAGTGCCTAAGCCAAAGGAATTGTTTGCAAGCCTTAAGTACCAGAGACTTCTTTTCAAGGGGCTTTAGCATTTATTCCACAAATATTTACTAGTTACTGTGTACCAGGCACCATGCTAAGACATGGGCCCAGAGGATGAACAAATATTGTCTTTGTCCTTGTGAAGATTAATTAGTGATTAATAATGTCTTTCCTGCCTCAGTTTGCTGGGAAGCAAGAACCATCTAGGGAGAATATCCACACTCCAAACCCAGCTGGTCCCCCCACCGCCCCAAGGCCACTGTAGCTCGCCTTTGGGAATGTTTTCAACAAGCAATTGAGAATAAATTATTTCCAGTTCTAAGGCTGTTTTGGTCCCAAGCAGGGAGTTTGGTCCCACAGGTGCAGCAGTGAGAAAGCAGATTGACATCTTCTGGTCCAACCAAGTACAAGTATCACCGGCAGACTTTCTTCCCTGGGTAAATCGATTTTTCTCTGAGGGCAAATGCTGGTGTTTCTTGATGACTCACTTTTGAGGACCTCAACCCCATCAGGGCTTGAAGAAAGGAAGAGGGCTGGCGCCAGGCCCAGTGTTGGGGACATCCTGGCTTCTTGCCCGCCTTTTAGAACTGCCCCAGTGGGCACATCTGTGCCCAGAATTTGTCGACTTGTGTCAAAAGACAATGAAGGTTTGTTGCCTGCATCGGAAATGATGACTTCATGGTTCTTTTCAGGCAGCATCACAGTTAGGATGGAGGAGGTGGGGGATCTGTGGAGTTAAAGGGGGCACATTACAAATGTTTGGGCTTCATATTAGATAAAATCTAGAATGCTTTGTATCTGGGAAACTGTAAAATCCAAACATTAACCATGCTGGCAGTAAAAGGACTCAAGTTTCCTCCCATTTAGCTAATTTTAAAAGGGATGATGAGTCTCCGAGTCATCGGGGTGACGTGCATAGACATATTTTCCTTTCCTATGCTGAAAAGCATGATGCAGAACAGTGGCTTTTAAAATTTTTTGACAATGATCCATCTCATGAAGTACATTTTATACTGTGACTCTGAACCTACAAATGTACTGAAAAAGGTTTCATGGAAAATGCCACTGCAATGGAATTGTTTGCAAGGCTTAAGTACCAGAGACTTCTTTTCAAGGGGCTTTAGCATTTATTCCACAAATATTTACTAGTTACTGTGTACCAGGCACCATGCTAAGACATGGGCCCAGAGGATGAACAAATATTGTCTTTGTCCTTGTGAAGATTAATTAGTGATTAATAATGTCTTTCCTGCCTCAGTTTGCTGGGAAGCAAGAACCATCTAGGGAGAATATCCACACTCCAAACCCAGCTGGTCCCCCCACCGCCCCAAGGCCACTGTAGCTCGCCTTTGGGAATGTTTTCAACAAGCAATTGAGAATAAATTATTTCCAGTTCTAAGGCTGTTTTGGTCCCAAGCAGGGAGTTTGGTCCCACAGGTGCAGCAGTGAGAAAGCAGATTGACATCTTCTGGTCCAACCAAGTACAAGTATCACCGGCAGACTTTCTTCCCTGGGTAAATCGATTTTTCTCTGAGGGCAAATGCTGGTGTTTCTTGATGACTCACTTTTGAGGACCTCAACCCCATCAGGGCTTGAAGAAAGGAAGAGGGCTGGCGCCAGGCCCAGTGTTGGGGACATCCTGGCTTCTTGCCCGCCTTTTAGAACTGCCCCAGTGGGCACATCTGTGCCCAGAATTTGTCGACTTGTGTCAAAAGACAATGAAGGTTTGTTGCCTGCATCGGAAATGATGACTTCATGGTTCTTTTCAGGCAGCATCACAGTTAGGATGGAGGAGGTGGGGGATCTGTGGAGTTAAAGGGGGCACATTACAAATGTTTGGGCTTCATATTAGATAAAATCTAGAATGCTTTGTATCTGGGAAACTGTAAAATCCAAACATTAACCATGCTGGCAGTAAAAGGACTCAAGTTTCCTCCCATTTAGCTAATTTTAAAAGGGATGATGAGTCTCCGAGTCATCGGGGTGACGTGCATAGACATATTTTCCTTTCCTATGCTGAAAAGCATGATGCAGAACAGTGGCTTTTAAAATTTTTTGACAATGATCCATCTCATGAAGTACATTTTATACTGTGACTCTGAACCTACAAATGTACTGAAAAAGGTTTCATGGAAAATGCCACTGCAATGTGTAATACCCCGAAACAGTTTATGCTCTATTTTATTTGTTAAGTTACTTCATCTGTAAAAATCAGCTTGTGATCCAGAACATTGCTTTTAGGACTCCCTAACAGGTCATGACCTGCAGTTGGAAAAACATTCATGCAGACGAGAGACCATGGGGTCTTGGAGGTCTAATAAGATACTTGCCTGTCATTAACATTCGGGCTTCTACGCGTTGTAGTGACTCAGGGACCCAGGCAGTCGGAGCCTCTGTGTCCACACCTTTTTCCAGTGGCTTTGAGAGCAATCTGACTTCCAGCCATGGACCTAAGACTGTTCCAGCCCCAGGGCTAGTTTCATGAGTGTGTGACCTGTGCAGTCACACAGGGTCAGGTCTTCAGGAGGCCTTAGTGCTTGACTCAATGGTTCGGTGTCATGGTCTTGAAATCATTAATAGTTTTTTAAGAAGCCTCCTGTTTTCATTTTGCAGCAGGACCTACAGAGTATGCAGCCAGTGTGCATACAATGTCTTTGAGTCTCCATTTTCTCACCTGCAAAATGGGTGCTCTTAATGGATCTCTTAAGAGGAGAAAAAGAAGGTTGGCCAAGGGGTGGTCTATGTTAAATAGAACTGTTAGTTTCAGCTTACTGGCCTCATCTCTAGTGGTACCTGCACAAAAATCCTCTACTTAATAGATGGTGTCTGGTCACCTGGAAGTGCTGTAGTTCCTCATGCTGCCATCCCTAAACCGTTCAACTTAACCGGGGTTTTGTTCATTATTCAAGAAATTACTCTAATGCCTCGTGCGGGCCTCTTCCATGACTTCTCAGCATCCCTACACCATCAACCGTGAATCCTTCCTTCGTGACACTGTCACTTTAATTCCGTCTCTCCATCTGACTCTCTCCACCCCAGTTCAGGAGCCCTGACTTCTTGCTGGATATTTAGCCAGCTCCTAATTAGTTGTCCCATCTCCAAGTGACCCTTCCATCCCATCCTCCAACCATGTCAGGGTTACGTGCATAGACATATTTTCCTTTCCTATGCTGAAAAGCATGATGCAGAACAGTGGCTTTTAAAATTTTTTGACAATGATCCATCTCATGAAGTACATTTTATACTGTGACTCTGAACCTACAAATGTACTGAAAAAGGTTTCATGGAAAATGCCACTGCAATGTGTAATACCCCGAAACAGTTTATGCTCTATTTTATTTGTTAAGTTACTTCATCTGTAAAAATCAGCTTGTGATCCAGAACATTGCTTTTAGGACTCCCTAACAGGTCATGACCTGCAGTTGGAAAAACATTCATGCAGACGAGAGACCATGGGGTCTTGGAGGTCTAATAAGATACTTGCCTGTCATTAACATTCGGGCTTCTACGCGTTGTAGTGACTCAGGGACCCAGGCAGTCGGAGCCTCTGTGTCCACACCTTTTTCCAGTGGCTTTGAGAGCAATCTGACTTCCAGCCATGGACCTAAGACTGTTCCAGCCCCAGGGCTAGTTTCATGAGTGTGTGACCTGTGCAGTCACACAGGGTCAGGTCTTCAGGAGGCCTTAGTGCTTGACTCAATGGTTCGGTGTCATGGTCTTGAAATCATTAATAGTTTTTGAAGAAGCCTCCTGTTTTCATTTTGCAGCAGGACCTACAGAGTATGCAGCCAGTGTGCATACAATGTCTTTGAGTCTCCATTTTCTCACCTGCAAAATGGGTGCTCTTAATGGATCTCTTAAGAGGAGAAAAAGAAGGTTGGCCAAGGGGTGGTCTATGTTAAATAGAACTGTTAGTTTCAGCTTACTGGCCTCATCTCTAGTGGTACCTGCACAAAAATCCTCTACTTAATAGATGGTGTCTGGTCACCTGGAAGTGCTGTAGTTCCTCATGCTGCCATCCCTAAACCGTTCAACTTAACCGGGGTTTTGTTCATTATTCAAGAAATTACTCTAATGCCTCGTGCGGGCCTCTTCCATGACTTCTCAGCATCCCTACACCATCAACCGTGAATCCTTCCTTCGTGACACTGTCACTTTAATTCCGTCTCTCCATCTGACTCTCTCCACCCCAGTTCAGGAGCCCTGACTTCTTGCTGGATATTTAGCCAGCTCCTAATTAGTTGTCCCATCTCCAAGTGACCCTTCCATCCCATCCTCCAACCATGTCAGGGTTATTTTCCTGTTATTCTCAGATAGCTGGGCTTCCCTAGTGGCACAAACAGTAAAGAATCTGCCTGCAGTGCAAGAGATCAGGGTTTCATCTCTGGGTTGGGAAGATCCCCTGGAGAAGGAAATGGCAACCCACTCCAGTATGCTTGCCTGGAGAATTCTGCGGACGGAGGAACCTGGAGGGCTACAGTCTATGGGGTTGCAATGAGTCGAATACAACTAAATGACTGACCATTTCGCTTTCATTTTTTCTACGGTGTCACTTGCACAGGCAGGAACCTTCCTTGGCTCCTGTCACCTAAGGCCTATAGGCCTTGGTCTTACATTCACTAGCTCCAAGGCCTTCTTCTAGTCTGCTCTTCCTCTGCTCCCCTGGTGAGCCCTGTCTGCCTGCTCTACACATTCTCCTGTCTTTGGTTCTTCACACATTCTCTTCCTTCTGCTGAAGTGACCTTTCTTCAACCTGCAAAGAATTCAACCCACCTTCCACTGCTCCGTTGAAACTCAGGCTCCTCCCCAAAGACATCCTGGGCAAGATGGAAAGACCTCCCTCTTGCCCCTGAAATCTATAGTGTGTCTTGGAATTTGTCCTTTGTATTGAAGGGTTAGGCAGTTCTCTCAACTGCCTCTTGGTTGTACTTTCAGCTGGGCCTGTGTTCTGAGAATAGGAACAATTAAGAGATATGCCTGTTGCATCAGGCATTCTTTAGGGGAGGCCCCTGAAGTGAAGGTGCCTGAAGAGATTGCTTGAGGCTTGTCCTGGTCCCCTCAGCTGGTCTGAATCATCCTGCCTTCTCTGGGCCTTCTTGGTACTTTGCACATCCCTCTAGCATAGCAGTCAACACTTTTCATTCGGGTTATTTCTTGATACAACTGGCTCCCTCACTAGGCATGTCTTATTCATTATTGCAGCTCCAATGCCCCTCCCAAGGTCTGGTGCTCAGGTGGCACTTGGGACTCGGGAAATGGGTAGAGAGATGAATGGACAGAGATCCAGGTAGAAGGGGAAGTTGCTGGCTACTTTTGGAGTGAATGGCAGGGAGGGCCCTGCATGTACCACTAAGTGTAAGGTAACATAGGCTGAGACAACATTTGATTTCCAAATGTTATTGGCTCCAAACAACATATGTTTGTTTCACCTTCAGACTTGTATCTGTGGTAGGGCCCTTCACAACGCTGGTCTATTCTCTCTTCATTCTGGGATCAAGACTGATGTTGGTCATGAGACATGACAGTCTGCGGCAGAAGAAAAGGACAGATGGTGGAGGTGCTCAGTGGCTCCAGGGAGAATTGGCTCATATCATTTCAACTCTCATCTTGTTAACTGAAACAAATCCTTATAATGCTCTCAGAAAGATAGGCCCAGTAGAGAAGGATGGTGGGTATTTTGACAATACAGTGTTCTACAGTGGGGGTGATATGGTCAACTTCCAGATTTGCTGGAATAATGCTCTCAGTCCCTGTGCCTTCAAACTCACTCTGACCTGGGTACAGGAGGGGCTCATCCACTAGGTGAGTTTGGAGCCAGAAACTGGGCTCACCAAGCTCTGGGTCTGCCCATCCTTTCTTATCCAACATGAGATGCCCATAAAGAGTGTGCTTTCTACCTTGCCCTTTAAGGGACTAAGGATAAGAGTCTCTAGTTCAGAGTTTCTAGGACTTGGTAGATGGGTCAGCCTAATCCTGAAGCCCTGTTTATTTATAGGTAGAAGCCACATTCTCTGATACCAAGTAGATATGTAACAAAGGTGTTATGTTGGTCTTCCTTCTCCTTATTCCTCTGTCCTATTTCTCACTGCTTTTGTCTGAGATCAATTAAGAGATATGCCTGTTGCATCAGGCATTCTTTAGGGAGGCCCCTGAAGGTGCCTGAAGAGATTGCTTGAGGCTTGTCCTGGTCCCCTCAGCTGGTCTGAATCATCCTGCCTTCTCTGGGCCTTCTTGGTACTTTGCACATCCCTCTAGCATAGCAGTCAACACTTTTCATTCGGGTTATTTCTTGATACAACTGGCTCCCTCACTAGGCATGTCTTATTCATTATTGCAGCTCCAATGCCCCTCCCAAGGTCTGGTGCTCAGGTGGCACTTGGGACTCGGGAAATGGGTAGAGAGATGAATGGACAGAGATCCAGGTAGAAGGGGAAGTTGCTGGCTACTTTTGGAGTGAATGGCAGGGAGGGCCCTGCATGTACCACTAAGTGTAAGGTAACATAGGCTGAGACAACATTTGATTTCCAAATGTTATTGGCTCCAAACAACATATGTTTGTTTCACCTTCAGACTTGTATCTGTGGTAGGGCCCTTCACAACGCTGGTCTATTCTCTCTTCATTCTGGGATCAAGACTGATGTTGGTCATGAGACATGACAGTCTGCGGCAGAAGAAAAGGACAGATGGTGGAGGTGCTCAGTGGCTCCAGGGAGAATTGGCTCATATCATTTCAACTCTCATCTTGTTAACTGAAACAAATCCTTATAATGCTCTCAGAAAGATAGGCCCAGTAGAGAAGGATGGTGGGTATTTTGACAATACAGTGTTCTACAGTGGGGGTGATATGGTCAACTTCCAGATTTGCTGGAATAATGCTCTCAGTCCCTGTGCCTTCAAACTCACTCTGACCTGGGTACAGGAGGGGCTCATCCACTAGGTGAGTTTGGAGCCAGAAACTGGGCTCACCAAGCTCTGGGTCTGCCCATCCTTTCTTATCCAACATGAGATGCCCATAAAGAGTGTGCTTTCTACCTTGCCCTTTAAGGGACTAAGGATAAGAGTCTCTAGTTCAGAGTTTCTAGGACTTGGTAGATGGGTCAGCCTAATCCTGAAGCCCTGTTTATTTATAGGTAGAAGCCACATTCTCTGATACCAAGTAGATATGTAACAAAGGTGTTATGTTGGTCTTCCTTCTCCTTATTCCTCTGTCCTATTTCTCACTGCTTTTGAACTTGGATGAGGAAGAGGATATATATTTTTGAGACCCTTCTAGTGCCTGGATACCCGACTTTGCAGAAATAATCACGTTCTGAAAATGAAGTGTTTATTTCACCACACAAAGAGAGGTTCTGGTGTTGCTACTGCTAATATTGTTTCACTTAAAAGACTTCTCCATTAGGGAAAGGAAGACTGATATTCTGAAACACAGTGTCCAAAATGTTGCTTCCTACCCCAGGACCATCTTCTGCAAAAGACTCTCTTTGGGACTTCCCTGGTGGTCCAGTGGCTAAGAGTTTGTGCTCCCAATGCATTGGGTCGGGATTCTATCCCTGGTCAGGGAACTAGCTCCCGCATGATGCAACTGTGACTCAGAGCAGTCAAACGGATAAACAATAAATAAAATAAAAATTAGAAAAAGACAGTTCATCCTGGGCCAACCTGATTCTTATATAATCAGAAATCAGAGCACACCATGGTGACCTAAATGGGAAGAAAATCGAAAAAAGAGGATTTTTATACACACATATATATGAATATGTGCAGATGTTAGATTTGGCTATACAGTAGAAACACACATACCATTGTAAAGCAACTATACTCCATTTAAAATTAATTACAAAAAGAGAAATCAGAATACTATAGGAAATGGTCATGGGGGACATCTGTAGTGAACAGAGTATGCTGTTTCATTCAAAGCAGACCCTAAGGGAAAATCCTGAAACCTGACTATTCATACTTATTTTGCCCAGTACACACAGCATCCAGAGGCTCCTTGTGAGAGCATGTACTCAGGAGAGGATCTCATCTATTCTTACTTAACAGCGTGTCTTGCAGAGGATGGATTTGGGGATTCATAAATTTCTAGTGAGTGAAATCAGTGATACCATTCCCTAACAAGCATCTCTTCACATCAGCTGTTATCCATGAATGTGTGTTTCAGTTCTTTAACCAGAGGAAGAGGAAAACATTCTGATGGGGGAGAGCAGGGAGGGGATTGGTAGGTGAGGAGACAAGGTGAGAGGGAAGATGACATAATTTGTTTCTATTCAACTTGACGGCATGAGACAGCATGGGGAGTAAGTGGGAAGATCTAGAGCAGGGGTCCTCTTTACAAAAAAGTAAGACTCAGGGAAGAAGCAGGGCCGCTGCAGGAGCAGACACCAAATTTGGCAATTTGCTCGAAAGTTTTCTCCTCCTGCTGGTTCCAGAATTCAGTATTTGGCATGGCTGGTAGGCCACGATCTTGACAAAGGGAGGGCCAGAGAGAGGAGCAGGGTCTCACCAAATTTGGCAATTTGCTCGAAAGTTTTAGAAACACAGTGTCCAAAATGGCTTCTCCGCCATTAAAATTTGGGACTTCCCTGGTGGTCCAGTGGCTAAGAGTTTGTGCTCCCAATGCATTGGGTGGGATTCTATCCCTGGTCAGGGAACTAGCTCCCGCATGATGCAACTGTGACTCAGAGCAGTCAAACGGATAAACAATAAATAAAATAAAAATTAGAAAAAGACAGTTCATCCTGGGCCAACCTGATTCTTATATAATCAGAAATCAGAGCACACCATGGTGACCTAAATGGGAAGAAAATCGAAAAAAGAGGATTTTTATACACACATATATATGAATATGTGCAGATGTTAGATTTGGCTATACAGTAGAAACACACATACCATTGTAAAGCAACTATACTCCATTTAAAATTAATTACAAAAAGAGAAATCAGAATACTATAGGAAATGGTCATGGGGGACATCTGTAGTGAACAGAGTATGCTGTTTCATTCAAAGCAGACCCTAAGGGAAAATCCTGAAACCTGACTATTCATACTTATTTTGCCCAGTACACACAGCATCCAGAGGCTCCTTGTGAGAGCATGTACTCAGGAGAGGATCTCATCTATTCTTACTTAACAGCGTGTCTTGCAGAGGATGGATTTGGGGATTCATAAATTTCTAGTGAGTGAAATCAGTGATACCATTCCCTAACAAGCATCTCTTCACATCAGCTGTTATCCATGAATGTGTGTTTCAGTTCTTTAACCAGAGGAAGAGGAAAACATTCTGATGGGGGAGAGCAGGGAGGGGATTGGTAGGTGAGGAGACAAGGTGAGAGGGAAGATGACATAATTTGTTTCTATTCAACTTGACGGCATGAGACAGCATGGGGAGTAAGTGGGAAGATCTAGAGCAGGGGTCCTCTTTACAAAAAAGTAAGACTCAGGGAAGAAGCAGGGCCGCTGCAGGAGCAGACACCAAATTTGGCAATTTGCTCGAAAGTTTTCTCCTCCTGCTGGTTCCAGAATTCAGTATTTGGCATGGCTGGTAGGCCACGATCTTGACAAAGGGAGGGCCAGAGAGAGGAGCAGGGGTCTCACCAAGGTTTCCAGGTGTCTGTGGCACTCAAGTTTTTTCCTAAAACTGTTTGCCCATAGACTATTTCAGAGAGGAACTGGATGGGCTTGTTCCTGAGACTATTCAAAGCATGCGTGCATACGTGCTCAGTCATGTCAGTTGTCTCCAACTTTTTGCAGCCCCGTGTAGCTGACCAAGCTTCTCTGTCCATGGGGCTCTCCAGGCAAGAATACTGAAGTGGGTTGCCATGCCCTCCTCCAGGGATCTTCCCCACCCAGGGAACAAACCCATTTCTATTGCATCTCCTACATTGGCAGGAGGATTCTTCACCACTGCCCCACCTGGGAAGCCTCTGGAGAAGAGTTGTTTATTAGGTCTGCTCTATAAATGAGGAAGCTGAGGGTGGCATATGTTAGGTTACTTGTTCTTTTTGTAAGAGATGGAAATAGGATTTGAGTGCAGACAGGTCTGTCTCAAAAACTCATTCTTTCCCTACAAATTCAAATTCTCCGTCTCTAAAGCTGTTACTTTCTCAAAATTGAAATGATTTGGTTAAAAGGTTAAAAGCCAAGAAATATCTTGTCCATTCTCTGCTGGTGGCTACAGAGAAATGCTCAGGGGGCCTTTCAGTACTTCTCCATAGCCATTTTCTCTGTCCTTGGGTAGGGAGACTCCTGATTTCATCTTTCTTCTGGGATTCTGCCCAGGATACCCTGACTTTGTGGAAGGGACACCAAACCCAAATAGCCGGCAAAAGTGGTCAAAGTAGCCGAATGTGTTTCAGTTCTTTAACCAGAGGAAGAGGAAAACATTCTGATGGGGGAGCAGGAGGGATTGGTAGGTGAGGAGACAAGGTGAGAGGAAGATGACATAATTTGTTTCTATTCAACTTGACGGCATGAGACAGCATGGGGAGTAAGTGGGAAGATCTAGAGCAGGGGTCCTCTTTACAAAAAAGTAAGACTCAGGGAAGAAGCAGGGCCGCTGCAGGAGCAGACACCAAATTTGGCAATTTGCTCGAAAGTTTTCTCCTCCTGCTGGTTCCAGAATTCAGTATTTGGCATGGCTGGTAGGCCACGATCTTGACAAAGGGAGGGCCAGAGAGAGGAGCAGGGGTCTCACCAAGGTTTCCAGGTGTCTGTGGCACTCAAGTTTTTTCCTAAAACTGTTTGCCCATAGACTATTTCAGAGAGGAACTGGATGGGCTTGTTCCTGAGACTATTCAAAGCATGCGTGCATACGTGCTCAGTCATGTCAGTTGTCTCCAACTTTTTGCAGCCCCGTGTAGCTGACCAAGCTTCTCTGTCCATGGGGCTCTCCAGGCAAGAATACTGAAGTGGGTTGCCATGCCCTCCTCCAGGGGATCTTCCCCACCCAGGGAACAAACCCATTTCTATTGCATCTCCTACATTGGCAGGAGGATTCTTCACCACTGCCCCACCTGGGAAGCCTCTGGAGAAGAGTTGTTTATTAGGTCTGCTCTATAAATGAGGAAGCTGAGGGTGGCATATGTTAGGTTACTTGTTCTTTTTGTAAGAGATGGAAATAGGATTTGAGTGCAGACAGGTCTGTCTCAAAAACTCATTCTTTCCCTACAAATTCAAATTCTCCGTCTCTAAAGCTGTTACTTTCTCAAAATTGAAATGATTTGGTTAAAAAAAGGTTAAAAGCCAAGAAATATCTTGTCCATTCTCTGCTGGTGGCTACAGAGAAATGCTCAGGGGGCCTTTCAGTACTTCTCCATAGCCATTTTCTCTGTCCTTGGGTAGGGGAGACTCCTGATTTCATCTTTCTTCTGGGATTCTGCCCAGGATACCCTGACTTTGTGGAAGGGACACACCCAAATACCCCAGATGAGTCACAGACTATGCCCAGAGCTAAAATGTGGTCAGGAGGGAAGGATTCCGCTGCCCTAGCCTGTGAAATGGTTTCCATGAGGGTATTTCTGCGGAGAGCAGCAGTGCTGCCCTTTGATCCCTGTGACTGTGGAGCCTCAGGCATCTGATTGAGTTAGCAGAAGCAGGAACAGGGCACAGAGAAAGCCTGGGACTGGACCCCAGGGACCTGGATGCGTGCGCCAGCATCACCACTCACTGGTACTTTGCTCCTTTCTCTGACTCTTGAGTTCTACCTGGACTAAGCGTCTGCAGCCTTCTCTTTCCTTACAATTTGGAGTATCATAGCTTAACCAAAGGATACTGTTCTCCATGGAACAGACAATTATCAGAAAGATAATAACCTTGCATATGGAGACAACTGTGTTACGTACTGAATTCTTCTACAGCAAGCGTGGAGTGGTTAAGAGTCTGGACCCTGTATTAGAATTCTGGATCTTCCCCTACCGGCTGAGTTAGCTTAGGCAAACCTCACTTAAAAAGTGGGGATAATGATCATCATACTGCCTTCCTTCTAAAATTCCTGTGGGGATTACACAGCCACTAGAATATCACTGGTGACTCTTGTTCTAAACAAATGCTCATATCATGCCTCCCTATCCACTTTTAGCGAAGCTCTAGCAGGGAAAGGAACCTCAGCTCTTGAGTCAGAATCGCTAGCTTTTTCTATTAGACTCTGCTACTCATCAGCTGCATGACCTTAGACAACTCAGTTCAACCATCTGATCCTTAGGACTTCTAGAAACCATGTACAATGACAATAGCAACTTTTAATAAGTGGGTGAGCATTAATAGGATAATACATGTAAAGTTTCTAGTAGAGTGTCTGGCATATGGAAACTATTTGCTCTCTTTGGGTCACCTGGTTGACTTCTTTAGCATTTCTAGGATGCTTTGAATTTCATGCCATTTTCAAAGGTGTCGAGAAACATCTTCATATTTTAGGTAAAGTCAAGCTTTTATACAGAGGGCACAGACTTGTAAGTATGTGTATTAAACTACACCCCAATGTAAAATAAGTGGTACTGATTTTTCCAGCACTTTTCAGCCCTTAACTTCTAGCCTCAATCTCCACAAATAATTAGTGCAGAAAGGAGGCTTACAGCTGGCTGCCCAAATCCATGTTAAACATTTAATTTAAAAAAGTAAACAAGATGAACCCAACAAGCTGCAATAATCTTCAGAAGACCTATTAAGGATTTAGACATATGGTATTAAGTGATAGAACCAAGACTCCAGGCTTTGGATTTACTAAAAAAATTTATGGAGCCAATGGGTCTAGGTGGAATATCAGAAAATACTGCACAAATGGTCTTGTGCCCTGGTTTCCAGCTTGGACTGACCTTGAGAGTAGAATCAGATTGCAGTAGAGTTTGCTCAACTTTTGGCTCTTTCAGATGCAACCTCAGATTCACCATTAGGACAATGAGAGTATACTGGACAGAGAACTGCCAAGTTCAGAAAACAGATTGAATCCTCTTTGGGTTTCTCTCTCTCTCTCTTTTAATTAATACTTGAAATAGATGCAATACTAATTATGGCAACTAGCATTTATTGAGCAATGGTAATTTACTGGCTGCATGATAAGTCATGCCAGTCATGTCCCACTCTTTGCGCCCCTATAGACTGTAGCCGTCCAGGCTCAACTGTCCATGGAATTCTTCAGGCGAGAATACTGGAATGGGTTGCTATGCCCTCCTCCAGGGGAGATTAAGCTTCCTGGATGGCTTTATATTATTCTCATTTTATAGACGAGGAATCTAAGTCTCAGGAATTTTCCATAACTTGCTCAGAGCCACATAGTTCATAAATGCAAATCAAGAATTTGAAAAAAGTCTATTTGAGCCTAGACTACTTTTGTGGAACTGTTAAAGGGAACCAATACCATCTAATAGAAATGGTTCATCTGTTGATCTATTAAATACTTGCTTAAAGGCTGAACAATAGATCAAATGACCTCCCAGAAAGCCAGATTTTGGTAGTTTAAGGTTCCTTTCATCTTTCTGAGTTGGATATGTTGTACATTTTCATGAATCCTTCTAAGTAAGCTGCTCTGCATTCCTGGACTGTGGATCTCTTGTTAACTATTGCCTCCTCTCAAAAGCAAAGCATTGATTTTTACCCACGCAGAAGTTCTTTGTCTGCCTACTGGTAAATTTCCTCTTTGACCAAATATCTACAAAACTCTCAGGAAAGCCAAAGCCATGCTTTGAAATTGATAATAATATTTGTTGTGCTTTTAATTCCCTGGTTTTCGTGGTTCGGGGAAACAGACCAAATATTGCCCTCAGGGATGGGATTTTCTGCCCTTGGTCTTGGTGCTATGCTTTGGATTTACTAAAAAAATTTATGGAGCCAATGGGTCTAGGTGGAATATCAGAAAATACTGCACAAATGGTCTTGTGCCCTGGTTTCCAGCTTGGACTGACCTTGAGAGTAGAATCAGATTGCAGTAGAGTTTGCTCAACTTTTGGCTCTTTCAGATGCAACCTCAGATTCACCATTAGGACAATGAGAGTATACTGGACAGAGAACTGCCAAGTTCAGAAAACAGATTGAATCCTCTTTGGGTTTCTCTCTCTCTCTCTCTTTTAATTAATACTTGAAATAGATGCAATACTAATTATGGCAACTAGCATTTATTGAGCAATGGTAATTTACTGGCTGCATGATAAGTCATGCCAGTCATGTCCCACTCTTTGCGCCCCTATAGACTGTAGCCGTCCAGGCTCAACTGTCCATGGAATTCTTCAGGCGAGAATACTGGAATGGGTTGCTATGCCCTCCTCCAGGGGAGATTAAGCTTCCTGGATGGCTTTATATTATTCTCATTTTATAGGAGGAATCTAAGTCTCAGGAATTTTCCATAACTTGCTCAGAGCCACATAGTTCATAAATGCAAATCAAGAATTTGAAAAAAGTCTATTTGAGCCTAGACTACTTTTGTGGAACTGTTAAAGGGAACCAATACCATCTAATAGAAATGGTTCATCTGTTGATCTATTAAATACTTGCTTAAAGGCTGAACAATAGATCAAATGACCTCCCAGAAAGCCAGATTTTGGTAGTTTAAGGTTCCTTTCATCTTTCTGAGTTGGATATGTTGTACATTTTCATGAATCCTTCTAAGTAAGCTGCTCTGCATTCCTGGACTGTGGATCTCTTGTTAACTATTGCCTCCTCTCAAAAGCAAAGCATTGATTTTTACCCACGCAGAAGTTCTTTGTCTGCCTACTGGTAAATTTCCTCTTTGACCAAATATCTACAAAACTCTCAGGAAAGCCAAAGCCATGCTTTGAAATTGATAATAATATTTGTTGTGCTTTTAATTCCCTGGTTTTGGTGGAGCGGGGAACAGAAATATTTCCATCTGACCTTATATATTGACTGTTGGTTCCATTGTGACCTTGACCCCAAAGTTCAGGGATGGGATTTTCTGCCCTTGGTCTTGGTGTTCGAAGTATTTCCTGAGAAGTGACACCCACCCCCGACACTCCCAAGAATCCATCATCCATTCATCACGGGTCACACTACCCCTGTGCTTCACCTAAAATATTGAGTGATCTCATTGCTCCCTCTGCCCAGAGTTTTGCCTCCTCTCATTGATTTTCATTTATAAAAGGGTTTTGTATTATATAAAATAACACAAGCATATGAAAAAAGTATCGCATACTTTAATGAATTATAGTTCACTCAGGATTAGCAATTTTTAAAATTATATATATGCATTCATAGAAGCAGTATTAAAGAGTTATTTTTAACCTTGGCATAAATTTTGTCACACTACATGGATCCTTTAGTAAATAACTTTTTTTCAGTGCCACCTTGTATCTTGATAATTAGTCAAGATAATGTGTTGTTATGTGTAGATAAAATTTATTCATTTTGAACTGCTCTATGGTGTGCCCTTGGGGAAATATCCCACAATTTAACTTTTCCACTGTCTTGTTGGTTGGTGCTCATTTAGTTGGTTTCAGTGGTACCTGATTACAGACAGCACTGCAATAGGGATCTTTGAATATATCTCCTTGTGCAAATTTGTGTAAAACCCTGTACACATCTATGGAATTCCTAGGTTATATAATATGCCCATATTTATATTTACTAGATAATATCAGAGCTTCCCTGGTGGCTCAGATGGTAAAGAATCTGCCTGTAATATAAGAGACCTGAGTTTGATCCTTGGGTCAGAAAGATCCCCTAGGGAAGGGAGTGACTACTCACTCCAGTATTCTGGACTACCCACTCTGTAGAGTGGACAGAGGAGCCTGGGAGGCTACAGTCCATGGGGTTGCAGAGTCAGAAATGTTATCTCCAAAATGTTGTGCCAATTTACCTTCCCAACAGCACTTTATACTTTATGTAGAATGGAGAGTTTCCACTTTCCTATATCCTTACTACTAGTTGATATTGTCAGATATTCAACAGTCTGATTGATTTGATCAAGTGTCTCAGTTCCTAAATTTACATTTGTTAGTGAGACAATTTCTCTTACTTACTATATTTTAATTTGCATTCATTAGTGAGCATAATTATCTTTTTATGTACTTACTGGGGTAAAGAATCCACCTGCCAATGCAGGAGATGCAGGTTTGATCCCTGGGTCAGGAAGATCCCCTGAAACAGGAAAAGGCAATCTAGTCCAGTATTCTTGCCTGGGAAATCCCACGGAGAGGGAATCCTGGCAGGCTGCAGCTCATGGGATCACAAAGAGTCTGACACAACTGAGAAACTAAACAAAATAAAACCATAAAACTGACTGCTGGGACATTTTTCTATCATGTCCTTACTATTTTTTGTCTCACATTTTTTTGCGTCTTGTTGTTTTTTAGAAATGTTTACCCAGCATGGATTGCATATTCATACTTTAAAAACTTGCAAATAACTTCTCCAAGTCTGTGGCATATTGTTTACATTTTTTTGTGGGGTCTTCATCATGTAAAACATTTTTAGTTTTACTGTAATCAAACTTGCTGCTTTGTATGACTTGAACTTTACTATCTGGTTCAATGAATTTTTGATTCTGAGATCAAAGAGCTATTTTTCAATCATTTTCTTAGAAAAGTTTTACTTCTCATAGTGTGGTCTGTGGGACACCTGAACTGTATTTGACTCTACACTAGTTTATTATTCGATGTGTAAAACCCTGTACACATCTATGGAATTCCTAGGTTATATAATATGCCCATATTTATATTTACTAGATAATATCAGAGCTTCCCTGGTGGCTCAGATGGTAAAGAATCTGCCTGTAATATAAGAGACCTGAGTTTGATCCTTGGGTCAGAAAGATCCCCTAGGGAAGGGAGTGACTACTCACTCCAGTATTCTGGACTACCCACTCTGTAGAGTGGACAGAGGAGCCTGGGAGGCTACAGTCCATGGGGTTGCAGAGTCAGAAATGTTATCTCCAAAATGTTGTGCCAATTTACCTTCCCAACAGCACTTTATACTTTATGTAGAATGGAGAGTTTCCACTTTCCTATATCCTTACTACTAGTTGATATTGTCAGATATTCAACAGTCTGATTGATTTGATCAAGTGTCTCAGTTCCTAAATTTACATTTGTTAGTGAGACAATTTCTCTTACTTACTATATTTTAATTTGCATTCATTAGTGAGCATAATTATCTTTTTATGTACTTACTGGGGTAAAGAATCCACCTGCCAATGCAGGAGATGCAGGTTTGATCCCTGGGTCAGGAAGATCCCCTGAAACAGGAAAAGGCAATCTAGTCCAGTATTCTTGCCTGGGAAATCCCACGGAGAGGGAATCCTGGCAGGCTGCAGCTCATGGGATCACAAAGAGTCTGACACAACTGAGAAACTAAACAAAATAAAACCATAAAACTGACTGCTGGGACATTTTTCTATCATGTCCTTACTATTTTTTGTCTCACATTTTTTTGCGTCTTGTTGATTTTTAGAAATGTTTACCCAGCATGGATTGCATATTCATACTTTAAAAACTTGCAAATAACTTCTCCAAGTCTGTGGCATATTGTTTACATTTTTTTGTGGGGTCTTCATCATGTAAAACATTTTTAGTTTTACTGTAATCAAACTTGCTGCTTTGTATGACTTGAACTTTACTATCTGGTTCAATGAATTTTTGATTCTGAGATCAAAGAGCTATTTTTCAATCATTTTCTTAGAAAAGTTTTACTTCTCATAGTGTGGTCTGTGGGACACCTGAAATTTATTTGACTCTAAAATAGTTTATTATTTTGTTTTGTCTCCATATGGAAAGTCAATTGCCCATGTACCATTTATTGAATAGTCCACCCTTTTTCTGTTTATTTATAATGACATATTTGATTATGCCAAGTTTCCATGGCTATGTTTCAAGGTGCTTGGTTCTATTACATTGATTTGTTTGTTCTTATAAAAATAACACATTGTCTTGGATATTCTACTGTTAGAATAAACCTTGATATCTGCTTTTGGTAGTCTTTGTTATTCTTCAAAAATTTCTTTATGCTTCTATAGGAAGAATATGAGCTCTGGTTGGTCAATTTCAATGAAAACCTTACTGAGATTTTAATTGTAAGTGCGACAAATGTATAAGCCATCTTTGTGGAAGAACAGAGGCCTGTTTAAAGCTGAATCTTCTTTTCCATAAATATTTAAGCTATCTTTTATGTCCTTTAAAAACATCTTAATATTTTTCCCTAAAAGTTTATTTACATTTTTATTAGAAGTATTTATAGGAGTCCTGAAGTTTTTCTTGCTATTATGAAATTATCTTTAATTTCCAATATGTGTTATAATTAAATGGTTTTCTGGGAACATTCATGGATTTGTGAATTGATCTTGTAACTTGCAGAATCCTCTTACATTTTCTAATATTTTATCCATAATTTTCTTGGATTTTCTAATGAAAATCTAATGGTCTCTGCAAGCAGAGATCATTTTATCTCTTTTTAGTCTCTCTTTAAAATCATTTGTTTATTTTTCTTATTACATTAGCCAGGGCTCTTGGACAATATTGAAAAGTGTGGGTGACACCAGGCTTCCTTGGCTTCCTCAGGATTTTCAGGAAATATTTCTAGCATTTTCTCATGGATGTTAAGAATGAAGCTCTCAAGGAGTTGATTGTGGGGTCTTCATCATGTAAAACATTTTTAGTTTTACTGTAATCAAACTTGCTGCTTTGTATGACTTGAACTTTACTATCTGGTTCAATGAATTTTTGATTCTGAGATCAAAGAGCTATTTTTCAATCATTTTCTTAGAAAAGTTTTACTTCTCATAGTGTGGTCTGTGGGACACCTGAAATTTATTTGACTCTAAAATAGTTTATTATTTTGTTTTGTCTCCATATGGAAAGTCAATTGCCCATGTACCATTTATTGAATAGTCCACCCTTTTTCTGTTTATTTATAATGACATATTTGATTATGCCAAGTTTCCATGGCTATGTTTCAAGGTGCTTGGTTCTATTACATTGATTTGTTTGTTCTTATAAAAATAACACATTGTCTTGGATATTCTACTGTTAGAATAAACCTTGATATCTGCTTTTGGTAGTCTTTGTTATTCTTCAAAAATTTCTTTATGCTTCTATAGGAAGAATATGAGCTCTGGTTGGTCAATTTCAATGAAAACCTTACTGAGATTTTAATTGTAAGTGCGACAAATGTATAAGCCATCTTTGTGGAAGAACAGAGGCCTGTTTAAAGCTGAATCTTCTTTTCCATAAATATTTAAGCTATCTTTTATGTCCTTTAAAAACATCTTAATATTTTTCCCTAAAAGTTTATTTACATTTTTATTAGAAGTATTTATAGGAGTCCTGAAGTTTTTCTTGCTATTATGAAATTATCTTTAATTTCCAATATGTGTTATAATTAAATGGTTTTCTGGGAACATTCATGGATTTGTGAATTGATCTTGTAACTTGCAGAATCCTCTTACATTTTCTAATATTTTATCCATAATTTTCTTGGATTTTCTAATGAAAATCTAATGGTCTCTGCAAGCAGAGATCATTTTATCTCTTTTTAGTCTCTCTTTAAAATCATTTGTTTATTTTTCTTATTACATTAGCCAGGGCTCTTGGACAATATTGAAAAGTGTGGGTGACACCAGGCTTCCTTGGCTTCCTCAGGATTTTTTTCAGGAAATATTTCTAGCATTCTGTCATAGAGAGGCCATGCAGTATAGTGGTTAAGAATGGAAGCTCGGGATCAAGTTGAGTTTGAGATTAGACTCCATCTCTAAAGAGTTGTGTGACTTGGCATATAGGAACTTCCGCACTATTCTTCATAATGGCTGTACCAATTTATGTTCCCATCAATAGTGTAGGAAGATTCCCATTTCTATATACCCTCTTATTACCTGTAGACTTTTTGATAATGGCATTGTGACCAGAGTGATGTGACATGCCATCGTAGTTTGTATTTGCATTTCTCTAATTAGCAATGTTGAAATTTTTTTCATGTGCTTACTGGGCATCTGTATGTCTTTGAAGAAATATCTCTTTAGGTCTTCTGCCCATTTTTTTGATTGGGTTATTTGTTTTTGTTTTGATCCTGGTCTGTGTGAGTTGTTTGTATATTTTGGAAATTAATCCCTTGTCAGTTGCATCATTTGCAAATATTTTCTTCCATTCTGTAGGCTGTCATTTTGTTTTGTTTATGATTCTTCCAATCTAAGACCAAGGTACATCTTTCCATCTTTCTGTGTCATCCTCAATTTATTTCATTAGCGTCTGATAGTTTTTGGAATACAACTCTTTTGTCTCTTTGGTATTTTATTCTTTCTGATGTGCTGATAAATGGGATTGTTTCTTTAGTTTCTCTTTTCAATCCTTTGTTTATTAAAAAAATATTTTAAAACCATTCTTATAATGACTTTTCTCTCCATTTCTTTTCCTAAAAAGTTTATTTACATTTTATTAGACGTATTTATAGGAGTCCTGAAGTTTTTCTTGCTATTATGAAATTATCTTTAATTTCCAATATGTGTTATAATTAAATGGTTTTCTGGGAACATTCATGGATTTGTGAATTGATCTTGTAACTTGCAGAATCCTCTTACATTTTCTAATATTTTATCCATAATTTTCTTGGATTTTCTAATGAAAATCTAATGGTCTCTGCAAGCAGAGATCATTTTATCTCTTTTTAGTCTCTCTTTAAAATCATTTGTTTATTTTTCTTATTACATTAGCCAGGGCTCTTGGACAATATTGAAAAGTGTGGGTGACACCAGGCTTCCTTGGCTTCCTCAGGATTTTTTTCAGGAAATATTTCTAGCATTCTGTCATAGAGAGGCCATGCAGTATAGTGGTTAAGAATGGAAGCTCGGGATCAAGTTGAGTTTGAGATTAGACTCCATCTCTAAAGAGTTGTGTGACTTGGCATATAGGAACTTCCGCACTATTCTTCATAATGGCTGTACCAATTTATGTTCCCATCAATAGTGTAGGAAGATTCCCATTTCTATATACCCTCTTATTACCTGTAGACTTTTTGATAATGGCATTGTGACCAGAGTGATGTGACATGCCATCGTAGTTTGTATTTGCATTTCTCTAATTAGCAATGTTGAAATTTTTTTCATGTGCTTACTGGGCATCTGTATGTCTTTGAAGAAATATCTCTTTAGGTCTTCTGCCCATTTTTTTGATTGGGTTATTTGTTTTTGTTTTGATCCTGGTCTGTGTGAGTTGTTTGTATATTTTGGAAATTAATCCCTTGTCAGTTGCATCATTTGCAAATATTTTCTTCCATTCTGTAGGCTGTCATTTTGTTTTGTTTATGATTCTTCCAATCTAAGACCAAGGTACATCTTTCCATCTTTCTGTGTCATCCTCAATTTATTTCATTAGCGTCTGATAGTTTTTGGAATACAACTCTTTTGTCTCTTTGGTATTTTATTCTTTCTGATGTGCTGATAAATGGGATTGTTTCTTTAGTTTCTCTTTTCAATCCTTTGTTATTAGTATATAGAAATGAAACTAATATTAGCCTGTAGAAGAGCCATTCTTATAATGACTTTTTTTCTCTCCATTTCTTTTCCTCACTCAACTATTGTGATATGGATTTATTCTTTGAGCTTTTAAGAAATTATTTTAATTATATTTTTATTTACACATTTTTCTTAGGCTTTTTCCTCTTCAGTATTCCTGCAGCCATTTTATCTATGCTTGGTCAATTTTGTTCTTTGTTATCTCTTTGAGGATTATAATCTTACTTGCTACTTTTATTAGATTAGAAAAAATGTACTCTGTAATTTATCTATCTTAGGATTGTTATTTTGATTTCTCATTTTTATATGGTTTGAAGTTATTTTTAATTTTTATTTGATTTTCTGTTTGGATAGTATGCTTTCTTTTTTAAGACTATTAATATCTTCTTCATGAATTTTGTAATTTTGATTTGCAAGACAATCTTACATAGAAGGAGTTTTGTTTTATTTTGTTCTGAAGGATTCCCTCCCTTTTCTAGAAGATTTGTGATGTTTTCCTCCAATGGACTTTGGGTCTGCTATCCAGAGCTATGTTTCATATCAACCATTTGAAATTACTGCTCCATGGTACAGTGGGAATGTTTTGATGCTGTTACTTCTGGGAGCTTATGGCTGCTAGGAGGGGTCTGCACACACTGGTCTCTTTGGTCAAGTAGCCTTAACCCCAGACAGTGGTCACAACTGTCTTTAATTTTCCATCTCTTCTTATTAACAGGGGCGCTCAGTCTCCACTTGGACTCTCAACAGGGAGCCTGACTAGAATCTTCAGCCTTGCTTCATATTAAGCAAATTGAACTTTATTCACCATTCTTTCCAGGAGTAGAAATCCTGACTGCCCCTGCCTGCTTTGATCTGGGGACCCAGGGGTCTGTAGCTTCAGCCCATTCTGTACCTTGTTTTTATTTCTTGCTTTTCATCTTATGGTTTTCCATTAAAAGCGTCTGATAGTTTGGAATACAACTCTTTTGTCTCTTTGGTATTTTATTCTTTCTGATGTGCTGATAAATGGGATTGTTTCTTTAGTTTCTCTTTTCAATCCTTTGTTATTAGTATATAGAAATGAAACTAATATTAGCCTGTAGAAGAGCCATTCTTATAATGACTTTTTTTCTCTCCATTTCTTTTCCTCACTCAACTATTGTGATATGGATTTATTCTTTGAGCTTTTAAGAAATTATTTTAATTATATTTTTATTTACACATTTTTCTTAGGCTTTTTCCTCTTCAGTATTCCTGCAGCCATTTTATCTATGCTTGGTCAATTTTGTTCTTTGTTATCTCTTTGAGGATTATAATCTTACTTGCTACTTTTATTAGATTAGAAAAAATGTACTCTGTAATTTATCTATCTTAGGATTGTTATTTTGATTTCTCATTTTTATATGGTTTGAAGTTATTTTTAATTTTTATTTGATTTTCTGTTTGGATAGTATGCTTTCTTTTTTAAGACTATTAATATCTTCTTCATGAATTTTGTAATTTTGATTTGCAAGACAATCTTACATAGAAGGAGTTTTGTTTTATTTTGTTCTGAAGGATTCCCTCCCTTTTCTAGAAGATTTGTGATGTTTTCCTCCAATGGACTTTGGGTCTGCTATCCAGAGCTATGTTTCATATCAACCATTTGAAATTACTGCTCCATGGTACAGTGGGAATGTTTTGATGCTGTTACTTCTGGGAGCTTATGGCTGCTAGGAGGGGTCTGCACACACTGGTCTCTTTGGTCAAGTAGCCTTAACCCCAGACAGTGGTCACAACTGTCTTTAATTTTCCATCTCTTCTTATTAACAGGGGCGCTCAGTCTCCACTTGGACTCTCAACAGGGAGCCTGACTAGAATCTTCAGCCTTGCTTCATATTAAGCAAATTGAACTTTATTCACCATTCTTTCCAGGAGTAGAAATCCTGACTGCCCCTGCCTGCTTTGATCTGGGGACCCAGGGGTCTGTAGCTTCAGCCCATTCTGTACCTTGTTTTTATTCTGTTTCTCATCCACAGAGATGTTTATGGTAGATTTGAGGCCAGTTATGTGTTTTGGGTGTTCTCTTTGAGACTGTTATTTGTCATTATTGTGACTTTGGAGCAATGCCATCTGCCTGGATTTCTCCCTTTCCTACCTGGCAGGACAAATGGTGTTCCCTATATCCTGTACATCATTCCCTGTTTATAATGTTTCTTTGTGTTCCCATCAAATGTAGAATAAGTAAAAATGCATCCCCAGACCTTTTTAGATCTTTGTTCATCTGGATTCTCTCCTCTATTTATATGGAGCTGCTTCTAATTCCCTGATTATACTTGTTACAGGTTTTAACTCAGGCTGTTTCTCCATTGGATACACGTTCAACCTTCTATCTGGTTTGTATTTAATCTCCTTGATCTTTCTCATCTGCCCCTAATGTTACTTCCTCTGCTTTAGCTCATTCCATGCACTTTCATTCTCTTGCCCCCACCTCCTATATGATAACACTCCTCTCCTTCCTGAAACTATTGTCTTATCAGTCTTTCCTCCCAGATGGAAGCTCCCCATGAGTCTCTCTTATTTAGTCCTTACCTACTGCACTTCACATGCAGAGACACCCAGTGTTAGGAAAACAGATAAATGAAGCCAAGTGAAAGTCACTCAGTTGTGTCCAACTCTTTGCAGCCTCATCAGCCGTAACCTGCCAGGCTCCTCCATCCATGGAATTCTCCAGGTAAGAATCCTGGAGTGGGTAGCCATACCCTTCTCCAGGGGATCTTCCTACCCCATGGACTGAACCTGCGTCTCCTGCACTGTAGGCAGATTCTTTACCATCTGAGTCACTGGGGAAGCCAAGTACAATTCTCTCATACACCTCAGATCTTCCTTGCTGTGCAGATGGAACCCTCACTTGCGTGCTATATGGAGGGGGGACTCATTCTGTCCACATGATCATCCATTCTGAAGTTGATATTGTTCCACATATTTGGACACAATCCTGTGACCTCAGCTAAAGCCAGTTGGTTCTGGGGAATCTAAGCCTAGTACAGATCACCGGAGCAGCTGTGAGCCTTGCTTTCAAGGTCATGCGTCTCAGAGAGGCTTTGGTGTGCCAAAATCTCTTTCACCACCTTTGCTCCACCATTTTTATAAGCAATCTAGTTAAATTCCTTGCCTTTCATGTGTAGCCCAAGATGGTAACTTCACAAAGGTTAGAAGCTGGGAAGCAAACAAAAATTCCTTGAAAGCTTTATAACAAATTATTTATAGGAATAATAAATGGTAAACTGAAAGATTTAAGACAAAGAGCCTGTACGTGGATGAGATGAAAACTGTGATATTGGGGGTTGTTACCAATCTTTTCCCAGGATGCGAGTGGTTCTCTTTCCTCTATTTTTTATGGAGCTGCTTCTAATTCCCTGATTATACTTGTTACAGGTTTTAACTCAGGCTGTTTCTCCATTGGATACACGTTCAACCTTCTATCTGGTTTGTATTTAATCTCCTTGATCTTTCTCATCTGCCCCTAATGTTACTTCCTCTGCTTTAGCTCATTCCATGCACTTTCATTCTCTTGCCCCCACCTCCTATATGATAACACTCCTCTCCTTCCTGAAACTATTGTCTTATCAGTCTTTCCTCCCAGATGGAAGCTCCCCATGAGTCTCTCTTATTTAGTCCTTACCTACTGCACTTCACATGCAGAGACACCCAGTGTTAGGAAAACAGATAAATGAAGCCAAGTGAAAGTCACTCAGTTGTGTCCAACTCTTTGCAGCCTCATCAGCCGTAACCTGCCAGGCTCCTCCATCCATGGAATTCTCCAGGTAAGAATCCTGGAGTGGGTAGCCATACCCTTCTCCAGGGGATCTTCCTACCCCATGGACTGAACCTGCGTCTCCTGCACTGTAGGCAGATTCTTTACCATCTGAGTCACTGGGGAAGCCAAGTACAATTCTCTCATACACCTCAGATCTTCCTTGCTGTGCAGATGGAACCCTCACTTGCGTGCTATATGGAGGGGGGACTCATTCTGTCCACATGATCATCCATTCTGAAGTTGATATTGTTCCACATATTTGGACACAATCCTGTGACCTCAGCTAAAGCCAGTTGGTTCTGGGGAATCTAAGCCTAGTACAGATCACCGGAGCAGCTGTGAGCCTTGCTTTCAAGGTCATGCGTCTCAGAGAGGCTTTGGTGTGCCAAAATCTCTTTCACCACCTTTGCTCCACCATTTTTATAAGCAATCTAGTTAAATTCCTTGCCTTTCATGTGTAGCCCAAGATGGTAACTTCACAAAGGTTAGAAGCTGGGGAAGCAAACAAAAAATTCCTTGAAAGCTTTATAACAAATTATTTATAGGAATAATAAATGGTAAACTGAAAGATTTAAGACAAAGAGCCTGGTACGTGGATGAGATGAAAACTGTGATATTGGGGGGTTGTTACCAATCTTTTCCCAGGATGCGAGTGGTTTTATCCTTGCCTTTTCTCTGCTACCCTTCATTTGCTATCCCTACTTTAGAGTGGAGATGTGTAAATTTCTAAAATTCCCTTTTTCACAAGAGGGAGGGGATATTTATGTACTTACAGCTGATTCACATTATTGTACAGCAGACTGTAACATGACATTGTAAGGCAATTGTCCCCCAATTAAAATAAAATTCCTTCTTCATACTGTGGTAATGGGATTGAGCTATCCAATTCCATTTTCCTGAAATCCTCTGTTCTGCTGTGGGACAGGAGACAGCTGTTCAGGCTAAAAGTGCAGTGAAGGGGGGCAGGGAAGAGAGACAGGAGCCCAGCAAGTCTGAATACCCTGCAGTTATCCATTATCCTAAGGCCTATTCACCAACGTTGCTGGGGAGTGTTTTGGAAAGAGTGTCAAGTCAGGCAAGAAAGTAACCCACCACTGTCTGTGTCCTACCACATTACCAGTCAGTTGGCCTTGATCAAGTCATTGAATACCCATCAGCCCTCAACACTCAAGGTCTCAGTTTGGCCACTGATGAATGGGAGAGTTGGGTTGAGTCAAGGATAGTCACTTAAATTGCTTGTAAAAAATAAGAAGGGAATCTAAGCAACCGGAGTGGTAGAAGGAACCCTGGCAAACAAAGAGCTGTGTGTAAGCAAAGTGTAACCCTAGTACATGGTTACCATGTGGAAAAATAGACCAGGATGGTCAGCATTTCTAATTATTTCAAGGGAAGCCCCAGATCTAGATTTTTATGTGAAATATTCTAATTTCACATCTAATTAGCAACTCATTAAAAAAAAAAAGAACAAACTACCAATGCCCTGTTTAGGTCAAATAGGCACATCTGTGAGTTGAACACAGTCTGTGAACAGTCAGTTTGCAACCTCAGGGGCAAATGATCTTTGACCCCAGATTCACAATCTGTCCTCAAAAGCAGGAAACAGGGATTGACCCAGCCCAGGATAAGGATTCTGAAATCCTGGTAATTGACTGCAGCCTCAGCATGCCGCTGGAGGCTGGAAATGCCATTTGACTCCTGTCTAGATAGCGTTGTCTGCAAAGAGCTTTAACCCTGAGGCATCTTGTCTTTTTGTTAATAAGGGAGATGAACTCTTGGCTTCAAACTGAGACTCTCCTCAACAAAAACAAAAGTTGAAAGGACACTGAGCTGGGAATAACTTTCTCACAGTGAGATTTGGGGTCAAAATTCTCTCTCTGTCTATATCACCAAAAGCATCTAATACGGCTGCCTCAGTATTTAAGTACTGTTTAATCGCTCAGTTATGCTCAACTCTTTGTGACCCCATGAACTGAAACCCCCACCAGGCTCCTCTGTTCATGGGATGCTCCAGACAAGAAGAGTGGAGTGGGTTGCCATTTCCTTCTCCAGGGGATCTTCCCGACCCAGGGATCAAACCCACATCTCCTGCATTGCAGGCGGGTTCTTTACCCCTGGGCCACCAGTGTTATTACAAATGTAATATCTTTTGGTTATTGAAAGATGTACCATTTATAAATCCCTGTTGCATTCATTGGGCTTTTATAGCAACCAAGAGAGGAGACCTGTCCAAGAATTATTATCCTAAACAGACAGTTCTTGAAGCTCAGAGAAGGCACATCATGCTCCCAAATCCCTTAGCTAGGAATTTGCAGAGCTGAGTTAGAACCTGGATCTCCTGACTCCTCTGTTTTGTTCCCATCCCCAGCCCCCTGTGCTGACACTTAAATTGCAAAAAGAGGGAATCTAAGCAACCGGAGTGGTAGAAGGAACCCTGGCAAACAAAGAGCTGTGTGTAAGCAAAGTGTAACCCTAGTACATGGTTACCATGTGGAAAAATAGACCAGGATGGTCAGCATTTCTAATTATTTCAAGGGAAGCCCCAGATCTAGATTTTTATGTGAAATATTCTAATTTCACATCTAATTAGCAACTCATTAAAAAAAAAAAGAACAAACTACCAATGCCCTGTTTAGGTCAAATAGGCACATCTGTGAGTTGAACACAGTCTGTGAACAGTCAGTTTGCAACCTCAGGGGCAAATGATCTTTGACCCCAGATTCACAATCTGTCCTCAAAAGCAGGAAACAGGGATTGACCCAGCCCAGGATAAGGATTCTGAAATCCTGGTAATTGACTGCAGCCTCAGCATGCCGCTGGAGGCTGGAAATGCCATTTGACTCCTGTCTAGATAGCGTTGTCTGCAAAGAGCTTTAACCCTGAGGCATCTTGTCTTTTTGTTAATAAGGGAGATGAACTCTTGGCTTCAAACTGAGACTCTCCTCAACAAAAACAAAAGTTGAAAGGACACTGAGCTGGGAATAACTTTCTCACAGTGAGATTTGGGGTCAAAATTCTCTCTCTGTCTATATCACCAAAAGCATCTAATACGGCTGCCTCAGTATTTAAGTACTGTTTAATCGCTCAGTTATGCTCAACTCTTTGTGACCCCATGAACTGAAACCCCCACCAGGCTCCTCTGTTCATGGGATGCTCCAGACAAGAAGAGTGGAGTGGGTTGCCATTTCCTTCTCCAGGGGATCTTCCCGACCCAGGGATCAAACCCACATCTCCTGCATTGCAGGCGGGTTCTTTACCCCTGGGCCACCAGTGTTATTACAAATGTAATATCTTTTGGTTATTGAAAGATGTACCATTTATAAATCCCTGTTGCATTCATTGGGCTTTTATAGCAACCAAGAGAGGAGACCTGTCCAAGAATTATTCTCCTAAACAGACAGTTCTTGAAGCTCAGAGAAGGGACATAATGCTCCCCAAATCCCTTAGCTAGGAATTTGCAGAGCTGAGTTAGAACCTGGATCTCCTGACTCCTCTGTTTTTTCCCACTACCCTGTGCTGCCCACACAAAATCAATGCCTCAGCCTCTTCACAGGTGTGGCTTAGAACCCAGCTGGATCCCTGAACACAGCTGTGATCCATGACACATTATGGCCTGAAGAAAGGGTGGTGCATATGCACATTCTAATGCCCATGTGGTATCAAATGCACCCCCATATAATGCACCGGACTCCATGAGGTGCTCAAATGAACATTCAGTTCCTTCAGCTCCTTAGCTTATGCCCCAACCCCTACCTCTTAACTTTGATGTTTGAATTCAACTCTGCTGTTTGAATTCAACTCCTATTAAACACACACACACACTTCTGAGTCTTCGTCCATCTTGGATTTTTCCAGTGCTACAGAGAGAAAAGGGCTTGCCTGGTGGAACTAGTGGTAAAGAACCCATCTGCAAGAGATAAAAGAGATGTGGGTTTGATCCCTGGGTCAGGAAGATCCCCTGGAGGTGGGCATGGCAACTCACTATAGTATTCTTCCCTGGAGAATCTCATGGACAGAGGAGCCTGGCAGGCTAGGGTCCATAGATTCACAAAGAGTCAGACATGACTGAGGTGGCATAGTACACACAGAGAGAAAAATTCATTGTAACATGCAGGAATGCTTGGAGTCTTGTGATTCTCTCCTGAGTAGATTTGAATTTTCACTAGTATCAGATAACAAAGCATTGAAAGCAGATAGAAAGCAAACATATTAAAGCATTTTGATGAACTAGTTTGGTGGCTAATTCTAGATCTAAAAATATTCCTGTTTTATTCACTTGTGTTCTTTTTCCTGTTTAAACACTGTCAGAGTTAGTAATTAACTATATTTTCATAAGACATTTTACAGGTCCTGGAACACAAGACCACAGCCCTGGAAGATTCTAATCTTCTATTCTACTAGTGCCTACCAATGCACGATGGGGACCACAGAATAATGGACCTTAGTGACTGAGCCTTTAGCAGATGGGGGATTAGCTGACTGAAGTCACATTTTTATAAAGAAACCACATTTTGAAATCTTTCTCTCTCTTTTTAATTTTGGCCTCTTTTATTTATTTATTTATTTTATTCATCTATTTTCATCCATCTTTATTCTTTGGTCTCCCATTGCAGTGGCCTCTCTTGTTGCAGAGCACTGGCTCTGGGCGCATGCGCTCCAGAATGCTTGCTCCTAATTGGCCACACTGGTCCAGCTGCTGTGCGGCACATGGGATCTTCCCCGGCCAGGGATAGAACCTGTGCCCCTTGCACTGTAAGGCGGACTCTTGACAAACTGAACCACCAGGGAAGGCCTTCTTTCTCTTTTTAGAATTCGTTTTATACTGCTTAATTTCACATGGCCCCCACCACCCCTCCACTTCTTTGAAAGTTTGGAAACCAATGACATTCCAGGGAGGCAGAGATCTCCTGATAAAGGACTTGCTTCAGGCTTCAGACCTGAATCCATTTTGCAGCTTGCTTATAAACCTATGTAAGTTGGCTCAATGATGGAAAGACTGATGCTGTCAGACATTAACTGGTGCAATTAGAGGGACATTCTAATCTTTCCAAGTTTTTCCTTTCTTCCTTGCACCCAAAGATCTTTCCTGGCAGCATAAATCAGTCTCTTCATTACTTTCTGGGGTCGGCACATGGGTCTGCTCTGCTAGGTGTCAGGCCCAGTGAGTCAGCAATGCCAAGCAGTTGGGCCAGGGCAGGGTCTGACAGGGAGAGCAGAGACTGGGCTCCTGCCCAGTAGACAGGGATGGTCATGAGTAAAGCATGCAGAACCATGGGGGTGCTGCAGGATAAAACTCCAAGGAGCACATGCATCCCTGAACCCAAAGCAGTGACAGAGGCCCAGGGACATCTCCCACAGGTCGTTTCTGCTTTCTTGTTTGATCTGACACTTAACCAACTGATGGTTTAGAAGAAGAGAAAGAGATTGGGGCTATCCCTTGTAATTTATAAAAATCAATTTGCGAAAGAAAAGTTGGTTCAGACCATAATATTTAGATCCACCAAAACTTATTTCAACATAGGTCACAGTAGAGGATTCAGCCCTTGAATTCAGGCCAGATCCTGAACTGTGGGTCTTCTTTAATGACTCCACTGTATAGTCTGTAACAGGGGGCTGGCTTTCATCAGTAGCAAAGTCAAAAACAGCAAAACTTCTGAAAATGTCATGTTGATCACAATATTTTAAATTTCAGATAGGAATAACAGCTAAATAGCTAAATGTTACCAGAGACATTCATGAAGAAGTGGTGATAATAACAAAAATACTATATTGGTACCAGATGGCATTTGTTCAGCATATACTGTGTGGTGTTCCAGTCCCGGGGCTGAGAAGTTTGCTCTTCAAGGGAGCTGACTACGTGGTGGGCTTCCCCAGTGGCTCAGCAGTAAAAAGAACTGCCTCAAATGAAGGAGGCACGGGAGACTTGGGTTCGATCCCTGAATTGGGAAGATCTTCTGGAGGAGGAAATGGTAACTCACTCTAGTATTCTTGCCTGTAAAATCCCATGTACAGAGGAGCTTGGTGGTTCACAGTCCACGGGATCAAAAACAGTTGGTCATGACTGAGTGACTTAACACACAACACACACACTTCCATGATTCCCTCAGCTCTAAATGATTGGATTGTCTCTAAACTTTCAGGCAATCTTAGGAGGTAGTTGATATTCTCTTCAGAAACATTTATTATCAATATATGTTTATTGAGTACTTATTATATTCCAGGTGTGGTCCTTTGGATCCAAAAAAGCTCGACAAGATAGACTTACCCCCTTTCCTGTCTCTTGTCATCTTGTGGGGAGAAAACATTAACCACAAAATGCTTCTCTTACAAAGTGCTGAGAAGGGAGTTCAGATAGAGTGCAGAGAGAGGGCATCTGTTTGTGTGGCCAATTCGCAGAGTGTCCCAGTCCAAGCTCTGATGTGGGCAAGATGCTGGCATGTTCTGGGAGCTGAAAGAGGGCCTGTGTGATTGGTGAAGGGGGCAAAGGTGATAGAAGTGAGGTTGATAAGGTAAGAAGGGGCCAGAGTGATGAGGGACATTCATGTCTCCTCTCTGAGTCCTGCAGGCTCTGGTGGGGCAGGGGGGGAAGCTGAGATGAGGCAACTGTGTCAAGGGGGCATTAAGTCTTCTCTTTTTCATGGCTGCATAGCTGATAAGAGCTGAAACACAGAAGGACCAAATGGGAATTTTTTTTTCCCTCTCTCATCAAGATATAAATATTTATCAGCCTCTTACCTTTTCCTCCCTCCTTCTCTTCTCCCTCCTCCTCCTCTACTTCTCCTTCCACTTCTTCCTCTTCTCTTCATCATCTTCTCCTTCTCTCTCTCTCTCCTTTCTACCTTCATCAGCAACTATGTGTCAGGAATTTAATTCTAGGCTCATGATACGTGATTGAGTTCTCATACTCCCCTTTTGCCAGTGAATTTCCATTTTCATGGCTCTTGTTTTCAGTAACTCCAATCATGCAAACTAAGGCAGGAAAAAGGGATACAGACAGAAGGGAGCTGTTTTAGATAAAAGGTCTTAAACAGAGGATCCCTCTGAGAAGAGGCAGTGAAAAGGGATTACTGAGAAAACCTCACTCTAGTATTCTTGCCTGTAAAATCCCATGTACAGAGGAGCTTGGTGGTTCACAGTCCACGGGATCAAAAACAGTTGGTCATGACTGAGTGACTTAACACACAACACACACACTTCCATGATTCCCTCAGCTCTAAATGATTGGATTGTCTCTAAACTTTCAGGCAATCTTAGGAGGTAGTTGATATTCTCTTCAGAAACATTTATTATCAATATATGTTTATTGAGTACTTATTATATTCCAGGTGTGGTCCTTTGGATCCAAAAAAGCTCGACAAGATAGACTTACCCCCTTTCCTGTCTCTTGTCATCTTGTGGGGAGAAAACATTAACCACAAAATGCTTCTCTTACAAAGTGCTGAGAAGGGAGTTCAGATAGAGTGCAGAGAGAGGGCATCTGTTTGTGTGGCCAATTCGCAGAGTGTCCCAGTCCAAGCTCTGATGTGGGCAAGATGCTGGCATGTTCTGGGAGCTGAAAGAGGGCCTGTGTGATTGGTGAAGGGGGCAAAGGTGATAGAAGTGAGGTTGATAAGGTAAGAAGGGGCCAGAGTGATGAGGGACATTCATGTCTCCTCTCTGAGTCCTGCAGGCTCTGGTGGGGCAGGGGGGGAAGCTGAGATGAGGCAACTGTGTCAAGGGGGCATTAAGTCTTCTCTTTTTCATGGCTGCATAGCTGATAAGAGCTGAAACACAGAAGGACCAAATGGGAATTTTTTTTTCCCTCTCTCATCAAGATATAAATATTTATCAGCCTCTTACCTTTTCCTCCCTCCTTCTCTTCTCCCTCCTCCTCCTCTACTTCTCCTTCCACTTCTTCCTCTTCTCTTCATCATCTTCTCCTTCTCTCTCTCTCTCCTTTCTACCTTCATCAGCAACTATGTGTCAGGAATTTAATTCTAGGCTCATGATACGTGATTGAGTTCTCATACTCCCCTTTTGCCAGTGAATTTCCATTTTCATGGCTCTTGTTTTCAGTAACTCCAATCATGCAAACTAAGGCAGGAAAAAGGGATACAGACAGAAGGGAGCTGTTTTAGATAAAAGGTCTTAAACAGAGGATCCCTCTGAGAAGAGGCATGAATTCCTGACAAAACAGCCATCAACCCTGCAGCTAAGAGACCTTTGTAATTAGCATTATCAAAGTAGAGGAAAACGTTGTCCTCCTAAAGTAGTTTGACACACACTATGATGTGTGTGTGTGTGTTAAAATTTTCCCAGACCAGAGCCAGCAAGGAAAGGTCAGCCTAGGTTGTATAAATAAGGAGGATTTGGAGGCTTCAGGTTAATAAAATTTTACTCAGTTTGGAGAATCATAGAGGCAGTGTTCACGAGAAGAAAGGCCCTAGCCAGATTAGCCAGATGGAAGTTTGAGTGTGTTTGGGCCCTAGAGTGATGTAGCGTTTGGTGTCCACACATCAGGAATCAGTTATACCTGGAGCGACAATTATGGCTTTTTCAGTAGAACATTCTTTTGGCTCATTCAGAAGCAGACTTCCATAAAAGAGTGAAGGAGATTAATGAGCCCAGTAGCAGCCAATAGGAATTCATGGGAAGACCAAATGCTGACTTTTAATTGCCACTGGGTCTGACAAGTGCACTCTATCCCCATAAAAGATTGAAGATTAAGCCATGCTTCCCTCTCTCTCCATTTTATTCTCTATTTTTTTTTTTCTGAATAGAATTACTGTTGCTTGGAAAATTTAACACAGACCAGAATTCTGCACATGATTAGGATTAGCTGTTATAATATAAGGTGAATGGCAAAGGATCATTTGTCATGTTGATTTTTTGGAATGTCTAGACATGAATGAAAAATTAAAAGGTGTGATTACTCTTTTTTTTGGTTGTCAAGCAGAGTCATCTATTCAGGATTAAATCTGACAATTCACAGATCAAGTCCACCTTTTTATTTTTGTGGCCAAGATATTTCAGAGGGTGCTAGGTAATTTATTGGGTTCTGTGCAGATGTCATTATACGTGATTGAGTTCTCATACTCCCCTTTTGCCAGTGAATTTCCATTTTCATGGCTCTTGTTTTCAGTAACTCCAATCATGCAAACTAAGGCAGGAAAAAGGGATACAGACAGAAGGGAGCTGTTTTAGATAAAAGGTCTTAAACAGAGGATCCCTCTGAGAAGAGGCATGAATTCCTGACAAAACAGCCATCAACCCTGCAGCTAAGAGACCTTTGTAATTAGCATTATCAAAGTAGAGGAAAACGTTGTCCTCCTAAAGTAGTTTGACACACACTATGATGTGTGTGTGTGTGTTAAAATTTTCCCAGACCAGAGCCAGCAAGGAAAGGTCAGCCTAGGTTGTATAAATAAGGAGGATTTGGAGGCTTCAGGTTAATAAAATTTTACTCAGTTTGGAGAATCATAGAGGCAGTGTTCACGAGAAGAAAGGCCCTAGCCAGATTAGCCAGATGGAAGTTTGAGTGTGTTTGGGCCCTAGAGTGATGTAGCGTTTGGTGTCCACACATCAGGAATCAGTTATACCTGGAGCGACAATTATGGCTTTTTCAGTAGAACATTCTTTTGGCTCATTCAGAAGCAGACTTCCATAAAAGAGTGAAGGAGATTAATGAGCCCAGTAGCAGCCAATAGGAATTCATGGGAAGACCAAATGCTGACTTTTAATTGCCACTGGGTCTGACAAGTGCACTCTATCCCCATAAAAGATTGAAGATTAAGCCATGCTTCCCTCTCTCTCCATTTTATTCTCTATTTTTTTTTTTCTGAATAGAATTACTGTTGCTTGGAAAATTTAACACAGACCAGAATTCTGCACATGATTAGGATTAGCTGTTATAATATAAGGTGAATGGCAAAGGATCATTTGTCATGTTGATTTTTTGGAATGTCTAGACATGAATGAAAAATTAAAAGGTGTGATTACTCTTTTTTTTGGTTGTCAAGCAGAGTCATCTATTCAGGATTAAATCTGACAATTCACAGATCAAGTCCACCTATTTTGGATTTCTTTATAGCCATGGCCAAGATATTTCAGAGGGTGCTAGGTAATTTATTGGGTTCTGTGCAGTTATTATTCAGAGAACAATGATGTGCCATTGATTTGCTCTAGAAATTGGCTGTACATCTGCCATGCTCTGTCCTCCATCCAGAAGGTTTCTTTGGAATATCATGAATGATACAGAGATGAGTAAGTCAAGACCTCTGTTACCCCAAATCTTACAGGAGTCTAGTCTGTATAGGTGGTCAGATGCCAAGGGTGGGGATGACTGGGGGAGGCGGAATCAGCCCTGAGGCTCAGAAGGCATCATGGGCAAGGTTATCAGAAGCAAAGTTATGATGTCTGAGGACCACGAGTGAACTTGCATTTGATGCTAGGAGCTATGAGGAAGCACGACCATATTTTAAATTCAAAGTATCTGGTCAACATTTTAGAAGTCGTGTCGGCCTCTTATGGAACAATTTCTATTACATGGGCTGTTTCCTGCAAGGATTATCTCAGAAGAGTAAGGCCTCAGGTAAATGGTTATAGGTTATGGAGTGTGTAAGCCACTTGATTCTTTGTCTGTTGGTTCTAACAATGGGAGTAGTTCTTTCACAGACTATGTCTAGGTGAAGCAAATAATCCCAACATAAAATCTCATGGATAATGTTGAAAGGAAAAAAAAAGCCTTCAAAAACAAAAAAAAATTCTCTGTTATACTTTTATGGCACGGTTTCTTGGATATGTGGCCATGGTCTGACCTGGTTTCTAGTTCTGTTTGGAACTCTTTCTGTTTTCTATCCTCACAGTGCCTGCCCCCGTGCCTGGAGCAGAGAAAGATGCTCAGTTAAAGTTGCAGAATGTTGTGTTTGTTAATGACCCAGAGCAAGCTGTGGGAGACCCATCTGAACATTAGTGAATCTCGATGTCGAAGATGGAAAATGCCAGTGATAAAATGTCTGTACTAGGGCCTCTGCTTAGGATTAGCTGTTATAATATAAGGTGAATGGCAAAGGATCATTTGTCATGTTGATTTTTTGGAATGTCTAGACATGAATGAAAAATTAAAAGGTGTGATTACTCTTTTTTTTGGTTGTCAAGCAGAGTCATCTATTCAGGATTAAATCTGACAATTCACAGATCAAGTCCACCTATTTTGGATTTCTTTATAGCCATGGCCAAGATATTTCAGAGGGTGCTAGGTAATTTATTGGGTTCTGTGCAGTTATTATTCAGAGAACAATGATGTGCCATTGATTTGCTCTAGAAATTGGCTGTACATCTGCCATGCTCTGTCCTCCATCCAGAAGGTTTCTTTGGAATATCATGAATGATACAGAGATGAGTAAGTCAAGACCTCTGTTACCCCAAATCTTACAGGAGTCTAGTCTGTATAGGTGGTCAGATGCCAAGGGTGGGGATGACTGGGGGAGGCGGAATCAGCCCTGAGGCTCAGAAGGCATCATGGGCAAGGTTATCAGAAGCAAAGTTATGATGTCTGAGGACCACGAGTGAACTTGCATTTGATGCTAGGAGCTATGAGGAAGCACGACCATATTTTAAATTCAAAGTATCTGGTCAACATTTTAGAAGTCGTGTCGGCCTCTTATGGAACAATTTCTATTACATGGGCTGTTTCCTGCAAGGATTATCTCAGAAGAGTAAGGCCTCAGGTAAATGGTTATAGGTTATGGAGTGTGTAAGCCACTTGATTCTTTGTCTGTTGGTTCTAACAATGGGAGTAGTTCTTTCACAGACTATGTCTAGGTGAAGCAAATAATCCCAACATAAAATCTCATGGATAATGTTGAAAGGAAAAAAAAAGCCTTCAAAAACAAAAAAAAATTCTCTGTTATACTTTTATGGCACGGTTTCTTGGATATGTGGCCATGGTCTGACCTGGTTTCTAGTTCTGTTTGGAACTCTTTCTGTTTTCTATCCTCACAGTGCCTGCCCCCGTGCCTGGAGCAGAGAAAGATGCTCAGTTAAAGTTGCAGAATGTTGTGTTTGTTAATGACCCAGAGCAAGCTGTGGGAGACCCATCTGAACATTAGTGAATCTCGTATGTGTCGAAGATGGAAAATGCCAGTGATAACAGCAAAAGTAGGTCATTAGCAGTACTAGGGCCTCTGCTTAATAGTTACCTCTTGCTGGGGACCTAGTCTAAGATACACCACAATGTCAGGCTCTGCACACATCATCTGATTTAATTCTGTCTCCCCTCCCTGCTCAGTATTACTACCCCCTTCACTGAGGGGAGCAATGAGGTCAACTGAGTTCACTCTTAAGATCACACAGATAAAGAATAGAAAAGCAGAACATAAAAAAGCAGGTCTCCTTCATAGCAGTGTCTATGAATTTTCTCTCCTACTGCTGTTTCGAAATATTTCCAGGTGTTTCTTGTGAAAGAGTAAGCACATGTGTTCTGTCCCCCAGAGGAAAGAAAGCTGACCAGGAACTCTCCTGCTGGGACAGTGAAGGGCTTGACAGGACTTTGTGACTGCCACGCCTCCTGGCGAACAGAACTGACTTTTCCATAAGGCTGTGCCCATCCTGTCCCTGGTGACAAGACACTGATGTGAACAGTGGACAGCCATCTCTCAGAGGATCTGTAGAACAATTTCTACTCTGGCTAGTAGGACAAAATATATCTACTTCTGTCTTGACAGTCTTGAGATGTTCTTTGGATAGTCACAGCCATTCCTGACATTTGGATAATATTTCACATTAGATAACACTTTCTTGGAGCATCTTATTAAATCTCAAGTGGCCTCCTTTTTGGGACGAAGTAGCTGCTGCTTAGAGAAACAGCAGGACTTGCCCAATGATACACAGAGGGAATGGAAGATACTGTTTTGCATACCTGGCTCAAATAATTCCAAGATCAGTGCTCTTTCCTTTCTGAACATTACACCATGGAGTGAACATCCAGGTCTGAGAGGAAGTATCTTATATTGTAGATCGAGTGGCCCCTTCTCTCCATGAGCATGACCCACACCCTTAAGGCTATTTCTGAAACAATCCTCCCTTTCTTCTTCTTTTTCTTCTTCTTTTTTTTTAAATTCTCTTAATCCTCTCTTTCTTTATGGCTCAATATCTGCAAGGCCTGCACCTCTCTCTGGGAGCAAAACCTCCTTCAGAGTCTCCCTTAATCATTCTCATCAGTGTAATAGGTTGCTTCCTGTCCAGTTGCCCCATTTCCATAGGCAATCTATACACTCAGAGATGCCAGAGTGTGGATTCTCACCCCCATCATTTCATGGCCAGGTTCTCCTTCCTGCTATGTGAATCCAGGCTGCAAGTCTAAGTCTTGGACTTCACAGCCCAGAGGGGCCACCCCCTGCTAAGCCAGGAGCACGCTGACTCCTGACTGTGGAAAGTTTGTTGAGTCTAAGTGTAAGCAGATGTCTCCAGCTGCCAGATCCTGCAGTCATATGAAACCAATCACCCGCTCTGGACAAACATGCATCATATGAGGTCAAAGTCTGAAGATGTAACCGACTCATCCTGCTTCCCATAAAACAGTGAATGAGTAGGGGGTGTGCAGTATGGGGAGACTGGTCAGAGAAATCCATCTAAGGGCAAAGTGTGTACAGTTCGAAGGCATGTGGGCGTACTAAGTTGCTTCAGTCGTGTTTGACTCTTTGAGATGCTATGGACTGTAGCCCTCCAGGCTCCTCTGTTCATGGGATTCTTTAGGCAATAATACTGGATTGAGTTGCTGTGTTCTCCTCCAGGGTATCTTCCTGACCCAGGGACCAAACCTGCATTTCGTTCATCTCCTGTATTGACATGTGGGTTCTTTACCACTAGTGCCATATGGGAAGCCCTTCAGAGGCTTAAGAATGGTGAAATTGGACCAAAGGATGTGGTGCTCAAAGTTATGATAGACACTCAAACTCATTCTGTGATACCATCTAAGCACTATCAATACTGTACTCATAGGCTAACTAAGATTTTGGGATGGGGATGAGTTCCTCATGATCTCATTGCAATCTAGTGGCCCAGATAGGGCTCTGTCAAAGATCAAACTATCCAGTCCAGTACTCATTTTATCACTAAGGCTGTCTGTGGCCTTGGCTTCTTGGTGGGCTTCTCTATGTGCAGTCTCTTTTGTTTTGAATCCTATTGGCTTTTGGGGTGACCTTTCTAGCTGAGTAACCATTTCTAAAGTATAATGATAATTAATGTCAGTTAATGCAAATTCATATTAGCTAGATGTTCTTGTAGTATGTTATACATAAAAATGCTCAAATACCATGAAGTGGGCTTTTCCCACTTCTATTTAAAAGGAGAGAAAATTGATACTCAGAGAAAGCTGCTCAAATTCACAGAGCCTTTGTAAGTGACAGAGCCTAGATTCTCCCCAAGATATGCTCCGAAAGCTTTCCTTGAAGGAATTGTTGACTGAAAATTTATTCACAACCTAAAAGTTGACTTATGTTTTATTTGGTGGGAATTTTTAGGACTTCAAGTCCAGGAGGCAGCAACAAAGTAACCCTGAGAGAACTGCTCCAAGGAGGCGAAGGGGAAGCTAGGATATAAAAGAGTTTTGCAGTAAAGGGCAGATAGTTAGGAACATCTAAAGATTATTGTGAGTTAAAGAAAATCAAACGTGCTCAGTTAAGGAATATAGCGCTTTTTCATGTATGGAAAGATGCAAGAGTCTGGGATCACTGAAATCATTCCTTTGATATGCACCTCAGCTATTTGGGATCAGTCTTCTGTGTTTTCCCATCCTGAATTTCCTCAAGGCTTACCTGTGTGAGTGACTGCAGTCTGATGGCTGTGAAATGGCAGGTATTCTTTCCTTCTTGAGTTTCCTTAGGATTCATCAGCTCACCACTGGTGGCAGCTGCAATCACTGATGACTGTGACATCCTTGCTTACTGACAGGAGAGCAAGGAGATACCCCATTTCTCAGAATCAATAAAGTCATATTGAGGCCTTCAGTTGACTAACTCTGGAAGATGGCTGGATAATCAACATTTATACAGTTGAAGGGAAACTTTTAAGCATCTATGTGTGTCTGGGAGCACAAATGGCTTCAAGGATGAATATGACACTGTTCTGTCCCTCTTGAAACAGTCTAATGGTGGAGTTAGAAATGCAAACAACCTTCTAGTCAATGTTGAAGTGATTAGGATAAGGAAATGACTGATTAGGTACAACTAGAATAAGGTAGAAGGAGCTGGGAGAGAAGGTGTGTCAGAGAAAGTGGCACTTTTCTGTCAAGTGAGTGAAGATGACATCCAAAGCAGAAGTCAATAATATGTGTGTAGACATTCACAGGACAAACCGTGACTACCTAGGGACATGCTCCTTTGTTAAAATGGAAACAGGAAGTTTAAAATAAGTACTTTAAAATATCCAGGTTATTAGGATCTTGAATGTTTTGCGAAGAGGCTTGGAATTTTCTCTGAGGCCAATTGGGAACCGTGGATAGGTTTTAAGCAAAGAGTGACATGATTGACCTATTATTTAGGATTAGATTTGATGGCTGGTAATAGGTAATGGAACATTCTAAATTAATACTGCTTTTAAGGCACTTGAAGTTTGTTTTTCATGCAAAAGTCTGGAGTTAAGTGATCGGGATGGCTCTAGTGGCTCTTCTTGGGAAATCTTATTCTTTCCAACATCCCTACATGTTCCTTATATTCATATTCCAAATTCCTAGTTCAAGTGACAAGCGGTGATAAGTAAGAGGAGAACTATGGGAAGTGTCTTAGCTCATCCAGGCTGCTATAATGAAATGTCAGAGACTGGAAACAACAAATATTTATTTTTCACAGTTCTGGAGGCTGTAAGTCTGAAACTGAGATGTCAGGATGGGGGATTTCTGGAGTAAGTCCTCTTCCTGCTAACCTTTTCTTGTGTCCTCACATAGTGGAAGGAGTAGGGGCTCTGTGGACTTTTTCTTATAAGAGGACTCATCTCATTCATGAAGGCTCTACTCTCAGTACCTAACCGCCTCCTCATGTCATCACACTGAGCATTGTGAAGTAGATGGCTAGTGGGGTCTATTGTACAGCACAGGAAAGAAGATACAGTCTGTTCCTAGGACATATGTTAAGTTTACCTTAAAAATGCATTCCAATATTCATTAGATGCAGACAAATACTGTTTGATTCTACTTACACCAGGTATCTAGAAGAGTCAAATTCATTGAATCAGAAAGTACACTGGTGGATGCCAGGAGGTGGAATGTGAGGATGGGAGGGAGGGATGGGAATTAGTGTTTAATGTGGAGAGAGATTTAGTTTAGGAAGGTGACAAACTCAGGAGATGAATGATGGTGAGGGTTGCACAACAATATGAATGTACTCACTGCATTTGTATGTTTTATATTAAATGAATTTTACCACAGTAAAAATTTTGTAAACAAAAAGGACAAAAATATTTCAACAAATGAATTTTGGGTGGACAGAAGCATTCAGACCAGAACAGGAAGGCGTCAACACCCTCTTAAAGAGCAGTCTCAGAAGTTATAGAAGACACTTAGATTTTTATTCCGTACATTAGAAATTAACCAGAAGTTCATATCTAGCTACAAACAAGACTGAAATATGAAATCTCCACATGGACAGCCATTGTGGTTGTTCTGTCTCTCAGCCCTGTCCAACTCTTTGCAGCTCCATGGACTGCAGCAGGTCAAGCTTCCCTGTCCTTCACCATCTCCCAGAGTTTGCTCAAATTCATGTCCATTGAGTAAGTGATACCACCCAACCATCTCATTCTCTGTCATCCCCTTCATCTCTTGCCTTCAGTCTTTTACAGCATCAGGGTCTTTTTCAGTGAGTCAGCTTTTTGCATCAGATGGCCAAAGTATTGACTTTTCAGCTTCAGCATCAGTCCTTCCAATGAATAGTCAGGGTTGATTTCCTTTAGGATTGACTGGTTTGATCTCTTTGCAGTCCAAGGGACTCTCAAGAGTCTTCTCCAACACCCATGGACAATTATGGGTCCACATAAAAATCAGATTTTGTGTTTCTTTAAGGGAACACAAATGTCTGAGGGAAAGACATTTAGAAAAGTTACCCGTCTATGCCACAAGTAGATCTGAAGTTTAGAGATAACTTGAATATCCTTGTAGTAGATGGACAAGCATGTAGGGCCATGACTGAGGATTCAGGATTAAGGTGGTGATATCCATGGGACTGGGAATGCTCTCGCCTCCTTGCTCCCACTTACCTATGCTTTGCCCATATAAGGAAAATGGTCTCACCTTTATTTCTCCACTATTGAGTCAGAGTTGCTTCAACAATCGAGTCATACTCAATATTGGACAAACATGTTTGGATATGCAGAATGGACTATAATATGAACTGGTTTGGACTAAGTCCTTCATTGACTTGAAACACTGACCTCCAACAGGTGTATCAGGTTTCTTGTTCTGATCATTTATAAAACCAGGATAGGGAATAGGCTATATATGTATTTTTCAGGTTAGCAGAATTAGTACATTTTATTTATAGATATCCACAGAGTTAATTAGCTAAGGCCATATGCTTTAGAGGGCTTCCCTGGTATCTCAGACAGTTAAGAATCTGCCAGCAAAGGCTGGATCCCTGGGTTGGGAAGATTCCCTGGAGAAGGAAATGGAAACCAACTCCAATATTCTTGCCTGGAGAATTCCACAGAGGACCCTGGCTGGCTATAGTCCATGGAGTTGTAAAGAGTCAGACAGGACTAAGTGACTAACACTTCTTAATCACCATGTCTTGCCTCCTCTCGAACATTTTGTTTACTTTTCCCACATTCCTAAACTCCCTTCAAGTAAGATGAGGAAACCATTCACAGCAGCCTGGATGGGTAGCCCTAGAAGGTAACGGCAGAAGAATGAACTTAAAGATGTAAGAGTTTAGTCTCAGTCCCTGGCTGCTCTCCTCTGGCTGCCTACCTCCATGCAACTCCTTTAATAATCAACTCCTGGCCTAGCAAGCGTGTCTAGGGCCCCACGAAAGAAAGAGCCCAGCATGTGCTGAAGCATGATCCCCAAGCATCTGTTCTCTCAGTGTCTCACTGTTTCCACTCAAGTCTTTAAGACCCCTGCTTTCCTGGCCTCTCAGTTTGCTCACTACACCCTATAGTAGGCACCCACACTGTATACATTTGTCTCGTTATCACAGGATGATTTTTCCTTATATGTTTTCAAGCATTCTAAGCCTTTTCACTCTAGCAGTAGTCTGAATTTAGAAAACTTGAATTCTTGTAGTGTGCAAGCATGTACCATGACTGGATTCAGGATTAAGGTGGTGATATCCATGGGACTGGGAATGCTCGCCTCCTTGCTCCCACTTACCTATGCTTTGCCCATATAAGGAAAATGGTCTCACCTTTATTTCTCCACTATTGAGTCAGAGTTGCTTCAACAATCGAGTCATACTCAATATTGGACAAACATGTTTGGATATGCAGAATGGACTATAATATGAACTGGTTTGGACTAAGTCCTTCATTGACTTGAAACACTGACCTCCAACAGGTGTATCAGGTTTCTTGTTCTGATCATTTATAAAACCAGGATAGGGAATAGGCTATATATGTATTTTTCAGGTTAGCAGAATTAGTACATTTTATTTATAGATATCCACAGAGTTAATTAGCTAAGGCCATATGCTTTAGAGGGCTTCCCTGGTATCTCAGACAGTTAAGAATCTGCCAGCAAAGGCTGGATCCCTGGGTTGGGAAGATTCCCTGGAGAAGGAAATGGAAACCAACTCCAATATTCTTGCCTGGAGAATTCCACAGAGGACCCTGGCTGGCTATAGTCCATGGAGTTGTAAAGAGTCAGACAGGACTAAGTGACTAACACTTCTTAATCACCATGTCTTGCCTCCTCTCGAACATTTTGTTTACTTTTCCCACATTCCTAAACTCCCTTCAAGTAAGATGAGGAAACCATTCACAGCAGCCTGGATGGGTAGCCCTAGAAGGTAACGGCAGAAGAATGAACTTAAAGATGTAAGAGTTTAGTCTCAGTCCCTGGCTGCTCTCCTCTGGCTGCCTACCTCCATGCAACTCCTTTAATAATCAACTCCTGGCCTAGCAAGCGTGTCTAGGGCCCCACGAAAGAAAGAGCCCAGCATGTGCTGAAGCATGATCCCCAAGCATCTGTTCTCTCAGTGTCTCACTGTTTCCACTCAAGTCTTTAAGACCCCTGCTTTCCTGGCCTCTCCAGTTTGCTCACTACACCCTATAGTAGGCACCCACACTGTATACATTTGTCTCGTTATCACAGGATGATTTTTCCTTATATGTTTTCAAGCATTCTAAGCCTTTTCATGAGGGCCTTCCAGTTAATTCTCATAAACTCAGTAGAAAATGTATTGTCTTTGCAGTTTAGGTGCCAAGGAAATTTAAGTTCTATGAATTATCTCATGATTTCCCTTTATGGGAGTTAGGAGCAAGTGAATCATCCCTACTGATCATGCTGGGAGAGCCTTGGGCCTAAACATGCTGGACTCCTGGAGAAGAAAGCCTGGTTTTCTTCAAAGACTTAAAGCAGGAGTCTGAGATAGGAAGGCCTGCTGGTTTCTGGGCTGTGGTGTGATCATTCCTCTGCTCTTGGTTCTGGGCTTTTTTCTTACCAAGTGCTGGTCTCCTGACCCATCTGAGATCATCACCAGAGCTCGGCAAGTCAGGATCAAATGAGGTTTTTTTTTCAACACCCCAAAATCTCTCTGCTGCCCACCTCCATCCTGTGTAACAGAATTAGACTCTCAAAGCAGCATTTGCTGAAGATCACACTGTTTGCATGAACTTTTCATTGATGCATCTGGTTTTCCTTTTGAAAAGGGCCTTCAAACCTCATAAAACCAAAGTCTTTTGAATCAAACCACAAATTCCTTATAGTTAGCCTCAGCAAAACTCCCTCCCCCTCTGTGTACTTAGTCGTTGTAACCCCCATTTCTCTTCTCTCCTTCGTCTTCATTAACTTAGCTGGAACCAGGCTCACAGGGATAAATCATGCTTTTTTAAAAATTCACTTCATATTAATAAAAATTACAGGTCGTTTTTTTCTGTCTGAGACCTTTGGTTTTGAATAGACACCATTTATTGAGCCCTAACAACGTGCCAAGTGCTTTATGTAGTATCCCATTTAATCCTACAAGAGTCTTACAAGGTAGGTGGTATTTTTCCAGTCTTTCCAATGAAGAAAAAGAAACAAAGAGAAGTCAAATAACATATCTTGCTTCTGTTAAGAGGGTAGATTTAGTAACTCAAATCTGGTAGGTCAACTCCAAGTTAGCTCTTACAAAGGTTTTACGGTTTTGTTTTATTGTTTCCAGCTTATGAGCTCATTTGGGCCCCCTTTCGTCTCGTTATCACAGGATGATTTTTCCTTATATGTTTTCAAGCATTCTAAGCCTTTTCATGAGGGCCTTCCAGTTAATTCTCATAAACTCAGTAGAAAATGTATTGTCTTTGCAGTTTAGGTGCCAAGGAAATTTAAGTTCTATGAATTATCTCATGATTTCCCTTTATGGGAGTTAGGAGCAAGTGAATCATCCCTACTGATCATGCTGGGAGAGCCTTGGGCCTAAACATGCTGGACTCCTGGAGAAGAAAGCCTGGTTTTCTTCAAAGACTTAAAGCAGGAGTCTGAGATAGGAAGGCCTGCTGGTTTCTGGGCTGTGGTGTGATCATTCCTCTGCTCTTGGTTCTGGGCTTTTTTCTTACCAAGTGCTGGTCTCCTGACCCATCTGAGATCATCACCAGAGCTCGGCAAGTCAGGATCAAATGAGGTTTTTTTTTTTAAACACCCCAAAATCTCTCTGCTGCCCACCTCCATCCTGTGTAACAGAATTAGACTCTCAAAGCAGCATTTGCTGAAGATCACACTGTTTGCATGAACTTTTCATTGATGCATCTGGTTTTCCTTTTGAAAAGGGCCTTCAAACCTCATAAAACCAAAGTCTTTTGAATCAAACCACAAATTCCTTATAGTTAGCCTCAGCAAAACTCCCTCCCCCTCTGTGTACTTAGTCGTTGTAACCCCCATTTCTCTTCTCTCCTTCGTCTTCATTAACTTAGCTGGAACCAGGCTCACAGGGATAAATCATGCTTTTTTAAAAATTCACTTCATATTAATAAAAATTACAGGTCGTTTTTTTCTGTCTGAGACCTTTGGTTTTGAATAGACACCATTTATTGAGCCCTAACAACGTGCCAAGTGCTTTATGTAGTATCCCATTTAATCCTACAAGAGTCTTACAAGGTAGGTGGTATTTTTCCAGTCTTTCCAATGAAGAAAAAGAAACAAAGAGAAGTCAAATAACATATCTTGCTTCTGTTAAGAGGGTAGATTTAGTAACTCAAATCTGGTTGGTCAACTCCAATGCCTTCAGTTCTCATGCTTGTCTCTCTACATAATAGATGCCTAAGACTTAATTTTCAGCTGTGATTTGTTGTTTAAAATAACTTCTTGTTGACCTCAGACAATCATTACCTTGCTTATGAGCTTCACGGTGATGATGATTCTCGCTATTACTAAAAATATCAGCCACTACTCTTGAGTGTCTCAGTAATCACTTACCATACCTGAAATTCTTACAAAAATCTTTTGAGGCAAATGTTATCTCTATTTATAAACTAAAATGCAAAAAGGCTTGTTAGCTTGCTCAAGATCACAAGCAATCAATTAATTGGAGCTGCAGATTTTTTAAATTAATTTTTATTGGAGTATAGTTGATTCATGATGTTTTTTCCTTGTAGAGCAATGTGAATCAGTTATACACGTGTCCACTTTTTTAAAGATTGTTTCCCAATATAGGTCATTATAGAGTATTGAGTAGAGTTCCCTGTACTATACAGTAGGTTCTTATGAGTTATCTATTTTATTATAGTAGTGTGTATATGTCAGTCCCTGGGATCAAACATTTCTTTGTGCCAGCACCTTTGAAATATTTTACCCAGTTAACTCTTTCAGTTCCTGCTACAGTCTTTTAAGGTCATTTGCATTATTATCTGCATTGTACAAGTTGGGAAACTGAGGCAAAGAGACATGAACTTACTTCTGAAAGCCTCACAGCTAGTTTTATATCTTAGCTATTGTGACTGGACAATAAAAAAGGCTGAACACTGAAGAAGTGAGGCTTTCTAACTATGGTGCTGGAGAAGACTCTTGAGAGTTCTTTGGACTGCAAAGAGATCAAACCAGTCAATCTTAAAGGAAATCAACCCTGAATATTCATTGGAAGGACAGATGCTGAAGTTTAAGCTCCAATACTTTGGCCACCTGATGCAAAGAGCTGACTCATTGGGGCCAACTCTTGCCCTGATGCTGGGGAAGATTGAAGGCAGGAGGAGAAGGGGAAAATAAAGGATGAGATGGTTCGGCAGTATCACGGACTCAATGGACATGAGTTTGAGCAAACTCTGGGAGATGGTAAAGGACAGGGAAGGCTGGCGTGACACTACAGTCCACAGGCATGTGAAGAGTCAGAGCAACTGAACAACAACAAGTCAGTAGTGTGGGGGCTTGGCCTTGAGTTTGTATAGCTCTGCTTCTTGACTTGGAGCTCATAACTACCCCTTGCTGCCTGACTGTCTTATTTCAGAACCTCTGTGCTCTGGACAGATGTCTATGTGAATGCATTTAAAACTATATTACTCGTCCAATTCTTTTAGTCTCTGGTGGCCTCATTGTGTCAAAAGGACAGAGGGTGATGCATGTCATGTCAGCGACAATTGTAATTACTGGGATGGATCTGCACTGACATCTGGGAGTTTGGACTGAGTGTTAATGACACATAAAGGTGACCCACAAGAAATGTTTCACTCTGTCAGAAAGCTGGAGGTGGGCAGGAAAAGTCATCACAAACTGTGACTGATTCCCTTCCCATCAGGCTCTTCTATGAGCAGTGTTCATGTAGTCAAAGCTTATCTAAAGTCTGAACAATTCACACTGAGATCTTCTGGCAAATGGAAAAGGGGGAGAAAGTAAGTACTGGGTGTGAGTGGGGATGTGGGAGGGTTCATTTGGGAGATGGAACATGAAGTAAGACAAAGGGGAAATTGATGTCAACCATTTTCAGGAACGAAGAACGAGGAATGGAAGAAAAAGCAGAGGGATATTCTTTAGTTGCAGACTTAGAAATAGAGAAGTCAGTGTCTGTAAGAATTCCAAGTGGCAAGCTGGGCTCTGAGTAGTTATTACCCTACTTTTGATCCTTGAACGTTTTCCTCCAAAATCTTCTCAACTATAGGGACACATACATAGTATAGCCTAAAGTAGATCTGCCCACTGGAAATTTCTTTTACTGTCTGAGCCATTAGGGAAATTTAAATACCAGTCAGAAATGAATTCACATGTAGGTTTTTTGTTTTTGTTTTTTTAATATGCAGTAGATTGCTGTTCAGCTAAATCTCTTAACCTTAATTTTTAGTGAAAATGATGCCCAGTGTTTATCATCGGACTTGAGTATTACCGATAATGATGTTTTTAAAAGCATCTTCCCATCCTAGATTTATGGGAAGGTGTCCTCCAGCAATTCAGCGGCTCAGAGAAGAAAGGTTTAAAGGGTACTAATGTTTATTTGTGACTTATGTTGTGTCTGGCACTGTATTAAGTGTTGTGCATAAACCATACCACTTAGTAATCATAACAGACATGCATAGTGGTTTTTTTTCTTTTAAGATGCTAAGTCATATCCAATTCTTTGTGAATCCATGAAATGTAGCCCACCAGGATTCTTTGTCCATGGGATTTTCTAGACAAGAATACTATAGTGGGTTGTAATTTCATTACTATTATTTTTCTTAATTTTTTATTGAAGTACAGTTAATTTACAGTTATTTTCAGATGTACAGCAAAGTGAATCTGTTGTTATACATTATCCATTCTTTTGTAGATTCTTTTCCAGTATACCCACTATATTGACTAGAGTTCCTTGTGTTATACAGCAGGTCTTTATTCTTTTGTAGTTTTTTTTTTTCTGGTTTCATTTGGGAGCATGTGAATTCATGAAGTAAGTCAAAGCTTATCTAAAGTCTGAACAATTCACACTGAGATCTTCTGGCAAATGGAAAAGGGGGAGAAAGTAAGTACTGGGTGTGAGTGGGGATGTGGGAGGGTTCATTTGGGAGATGGAACATGAAGTAAGACAAAGGGGAAATTGATGTCAACCATTTTCAGGAACGAAGAACGAGGAATGGAAGAAAAAGCAGAGGGATATTCTTTAGTTGCAGACTTAGAAATAGAGAAGTCAGTGTCTGTAAGAATTCCAAGTGGCAAGCTGGGCTCTGAGTAGTTATTACCCTACTTTTGATCCTTGAAGCGTTTTCCTCCAAAATCTTCTCAACTATAGGGACACATACATAGTATAGCCTAAAGTAGATCTGCCCACTGGAAATTTCTTTTACTGTCTGAGCCATTAGGGAAATTTAAATACCAGTCAGAAATGAATTCACATGTAGGTTTTTTGTTTTTGTTTTTTTAATATGCAGTAGATTGCTGTTCAGCTAAATCTCTTAACCTTAATTTTTAGTGAAAATGATGCCCAGTGTTTATCATCGGACTTGAGTATTACCGATAATGATGTTTTTAAAAGCATCTTCCCATCCTAGATTTATGGGAAGGTGTCCTCCAGCAATTCAGCGGCTCAGAGAAGAAAGGTTTAAAGGGTACTAATGTTTATTTGTGACTTATGTTGTGTCTGGCACTGTATTAAGTGTTGTGCATAAACCATACCACTTAGTAATCATAACAGACATGCATAGTGGTTTTTTTTCTTTTAAGATGCTAAGTCATATCCAATTCTTTGTGAATCCATGAAATGTAGCCCACCAGGATTCTTTGTCCATGGGATTTTCTAGACAAGAATACTATAGTGGGTTGTAATTTCATTACTATTATTTTTCTTAATTTTTTATTGAAGTACAGTTAATTTACAGTTATTTTCAGATGTACAGCAAAGTGAATCTGTTGTTATACATTATCCATTCTTTTGTAGATTCTTTTCCAGTATACCCACTATATTGACTAGAGTTCCTTGTGTTATACAGCAGGTCTTTATTATTTGCCTATTATATACAGTAGTCTGTGTGTGTGTCAATTCCAATCTTGAAATTTATCCCCACCCCACCCCCCTGTCGCACTCTACCCCCTGGTAACCATAAGATTGTTTCGTACATCTGTAGCTCTATTTCTATGTTGTAGATGAGTTCATTTGTACCTCATTTTTTAGGTTCCACATATAAGTAATATCTTATGATATTTGTCTTTGTCTGACTTGCATCATAGTTATTATTAATCCTTCTCTCTCAAAGAAAACAACCCCTGAGTTAAATTACTCTGGGTCATGTGACTGGAACATGCAGAAGCCAGAATTTGAAACACAGTCTGACTTCAAAGCATGCTCTTTCACCAAATCACCCAGCACTGCCTCTCAGGGTCATTGGCATCATTAACTCAAATGTTTAGGTCTACAAACAGAGGATGAGATGGTTGGATGGCATCACCAACTCAATGGATGTGAATTTGAGCAAACTCCAGGAGATGGTGAAGGACAGGAAAGCCTGGCGTGCTGCAGTTCACGGGGTTGCAAAGAGTCAGACATGACTGAACCACTACATGTTTACAGACAATTAGGTCAGGAGACCCTTGTTCTCCCTAAAGTAAAATCAAACCAAACAAAACCATGAACTTCTAATTTGGAAAATCAAACCTTCCTGACCTTTGCTGCCTGTGGAATGTGGGTCATCTCAGGTCTCCACTGAGGACCTCTATCTCCTTCTCCTGGGTTAGAAGGTAAACTGCTTATGAAGGGGGCATTCATTTTAGTGAGAAAATAGATTGCATATTATAATTTGATATACCATGCCTTTCATTTGTGGTGAATATTTTGTGATTGGTTGGAAAAATTGCCCTGATCCTCTGCTCATCCCACACCCATTGTCAGGAGATGTTGCCACTCTTTCATCAAGAGGTAGTCTATTTCCCCATGTTTTGGATCCAGCTGCCTTCCATATCTTTGATGCATCCAAGAGAATGTGACAAAAATTATAATGGGCTTGTCTGAGTCTAAGCTGTAAGAAGTTTTCTCTCAATATGCTTCTGTTTCTCTTGCTTCCTCTTGCATCTCTGCCACGCCATGGGAACAGAACTGGGCAAGCATGAGGGAGAGGGTGAGACACGTGTGGGCTGCCACACTCAGAAACTGAACTGCTTGGCTGAACACACATAACTGAGTTCTCACGAGGGAGCTGGGCAGCAACCAGAAGAGCCACCCTGTCATAACGGCCTGCATTGCTGACTGAAATCTGAGGGAATGCCAAACCCACGGCATGCCATGGGGACATACAGATGACTCAGGCATCGTCCCCATTCTTCAGGGGCAGCCAGCCGTCCAAATGGAAAGTCAGCCATGTAAACAGATAATCACCACCTGGCAAGTGAAGAATCAAAGTCACTTGTGAAATACTCTTAGTGGTAATAGTTCTACTTCCTCTGTAAAGAAGCCATTATTCTGCTCATTTTTTTTTAACTTTGGTCTCTTTTTATTGATTTTTAAATTTATGTATTTTTCATCTATTTCCATTCTTTGGTCTGTGTGGGCTTCCCATTGCAGTGGCCTCTCTCATTGCAGAGCACCGGCCCTGGGCATATGCACTCCAGATCACTGGCTCGTGGGATCTTCCTGGGTCAAAAAATCGGTGCCTTGCACTGCAAGGTGGACTCTTTACCCACTAGACATGACTGAACCACTACATTTTTAAAAATGGTCAGGAGACCCTTGTTCTCCCTAAAGTAAAATCAAACCAAACAAAACCATGAACTTCTAATTTGGAAAATCAAACCTTCCTGACCTTTGCTGCCTGTGGAATGTGGGTCATCTCAGGTCTCCACTGAGGACCTCTATCTCCTTCTCCTGGGTTAGAAGGTAAACTGCTTATGAAGGGGGCATTCATTTTAGTGAGAAAATAGATTGCATATTATAATTTGATATACCATGCCTTTCATTTGTGGTGAATATTTTGTGATTGGTTGGAAAAATTGCCCTGATCCTCTGCTCATCCCACACCCATTGTCAGGAGATGTTGCCACTCTTTCATCAAGAGGTAGTCTATTTCCCCATGTTTTGGATCCAGCTGCCTTCCATATCTTTGATGCATCCAAGAGAATGTGACAAAAATTATAATGGGCTTGTCTGAGTCTAAGCTGTAAGAAGTTTTCTCTCAATATGCTTCTGTTTCTCTTGCTTCCTCTTGCATCTCTGCCACGCCATGGGAACAGAACTGGGCAAGCATGAGGGAGAGGGTGAGACACGTGTGGGCTGCCACACTCAGAAACTGAACTGCTTGGCTGAACACACATAACTGAGTTCTCACGAGGGAGCTGGGCAGCAACCAGAAGAGCCACCCTGTCATAACGGCCTGCATTGCTGACTGAAATCTGAGGGAATGCCAAACCCACGGCATGCCATGGGGACATACAGATGACTCAGGCATCGTCCCCATTCTTCAGGGGCAGCCAGCCGTCCAAATGGAAAGTCAGCCATGTAAACAGATAATCACCACCTGGCAAGTGAAGAATCAAAGTCACTTGTGAAATACTCTTAGTGGTAATAGTTCTACTTCCTCTGTAAAGAAGCCATTATTCTGCTCATTTTTTTTTAACTTTGGTCTCTTTTTATTGATTTTTAAATTTATGTATTTTTCATCTATTTCCATTCTTTGGTCTGTGTGGGCTTCCCATTGCAGTGGCCTCTCTCATTGCAGAGCACCGGCCCTGGGCATATGCACTCCAGATCACTGGCTCGTGGGATCTTCCTGGGTCAGGAATAGAATCGGTGCCCCTTGCACTGCAAGGTGGACTCTTTACCCACTGGACCACCAGGCAAGCCCAAGGAAGCTGTTACTCTAAACATCACAATACTAGTTAACTTCCAGTACTTCCTGCGACAGTGGTATCCAAACCTCAGACTGAATCAGTGGCAAGGAGCCTTGAGGATTACCCAGATACTATTTATGTCTATTACAGGAGCGCCATTGAATAGCCTCAAATGGGAGTCAAGAGCTGGGGGCCAGAACTTTTTGGAACAACTATTTTAAAAGGATATTATCCTCTGTTTAAATACGGAACTGCTAGATATTTGGGGTAACAAGGAAAAACTTCAATCCCTTGGACTTTTAATGATCAAAAAATTTAATAGACCTATAGGCACCAGCAATCATGGACTCCTTGACTTTTCAAAGAGAAAACGATGGCAGTAGAAGAAAGATTAGTATAGAGAACCCAAACCCACGTTTGAACTCCAACTGAGGTATTCATTAGCTATTTGATCTCAAGCTGGTTCTGGAATCTTTATAGACTTCACATTGTCTTTACTTGGGGCTAAAGATATCTACCTTACATGGTTATGATGAGAACTATATATAAGTGGTATATATGTGTGTGTGTGCATGTGGCCCAGTCATAGTAGTGTCTGAGTCTTTGTTATCCCATGGACTGTAGCCCACGACCTCTCTGTCCATGGAATTTTCCAGGCAAGAACACTGGAGTGGGTTGTCAGTTTCTCCTCCAGAGGATCTCCCTGAGCCAGGGATGGAACCTGCATCTCCTGCATCTCTGCATTGGTTGGCAGATTCTTTATCATTGAACCACCTGGCAAGTCTAGTATATAATTCATGTTAATTCATTTTCACATTCCTTTTATTCTTAACTCTCCTTTGCCATCTGTTTGCCATGTCCTACTTTTTTTAATAGACCCAGTCATAGACCCAACATACTAAGCTTCATGAAACTTGGTCCTAATTATTAACAAAATAGTTGAGTTTGAAAGCTTTCCCAATTTTTTTTTTTCCCCTTTGCTCGATATTCCATTCTTTGGTCTGTGTGGGCTTCCCATTGCAGTGGCCTCTCTCATTGCAGAGCACCGGCCCTGGGCATATGCACTCCAGATCACTGGCTCGTGGGATCTTCCTGGGTCAGGAATAGAATCGGTGCCCTTGCACTGCAAGGTGGACTCTTTACCCACTGGACCACCAGGCAAGCCCAAGGAAGCTGTTACTCTAAACATCACAATACTAGTTAACTTCCAGTACTTCCTGCGACAGTGGTATCCAAACCTCAGACTGAATCAGTGGCAAGGAGCCTTGAGGATTACCCAGATACTATTTATGTCTATTACAGGAGCGCCATTGAATAGCCTCAAATGGGAGTCAAGAGCTGGGGGCCAGAACTTTTTGGAACAACTATTTTAAAAGGATATTATCCTCTGTTTAAATACGGAACTGCTAGATATTTGGGGTAACAAGGAAAAACTTCAATCCCTTGGACTTTTAATGATCAAAAAATTTAATAGACCTATAGGCACCAGCAATCATGGACTCCTTGACTTTTCAAAGAGAAAACGATGGCAGTAGAAGAAAGATTAGTATAGAGAACCCAAACCCACGTTTGAACTCCAACTGAGGTATTCATTAGCTATTTGATCTCAAGCTGGTTCTGGAATCTTTATAGACTTCACATTGTCTTTACTTGGGGCTAAAGATATCTACCTTACATGGTTATGATGAGAACTATATATAAGTGGTATATATGTGTGTGTGTGCATGTGGCCCAGTCATAGTAGTGTCTGAGTCTTTGTTATCCCATGGACTGTAGCCCACGACCTCTCTGTCCATGGAATTTTCCAGGCAAGAACACTGGAGTGGGTTGTCAGTTTCTCCTCCAGAGGATCTCCCTGAGCCAGGGATGGAACCTGCATCTCCTGCATCTCTGCATTGGTTGGCAGATTCTTTATCATTGAACCACCTGGCAAGTCTAGTATATAATTCATGTTAATTCATTTTCACATTCCTTTTATTCTTAACTCTCCTTTGCCATCTGTTTGCCATGTCCTACTTTTTTTAATAGACCCAGTCATAGACCCAACATACTAAGCTTCATGAAACTTGGTCCTAATTATTAACAAAATAGTTGAGTTTGAAAGCTTTCCCAATGTCTTGCTGCAAAAGCACTTTTTGAAAGTGACTTTCAGTGCCAGCTTGAGTAATAGTATCTATTTATGACTACGGAGGGCTAAGACAGAATGTCAAGACACCTTTGTTTAGAGCAAACTCTTTGCACTGAATCCAAGTGCCCCGGCAATAGCAAGCCTGTCCCTTTGGTCCACAGAAAGAATGGTGCTTTCCTGTCATTCTGGGTACCACAATGGAATAGCTCTCAACTTTCTGGTGCATTATCCATGGCCAAAGATGTAGTTGGATAGACTGTCTAGAATGTTTTATTCAAATACAGTAACATTCAATATTCATATGCAAACCAGAGAGGAAGTGGATGATTCTTTCCTCTTGCTTTTCTTTGCTATTAACCACAATCACATAACTCTTACTTTAATTTTCCTTGTCTAGAAGGAACATCTAACAGAAAGCACATGTGAGAATTAAATAAAAGCATAGCTGAGTGAGAGCTGAATCTGCGATATATATGACATGTATATGATATACACACAGACACACACACACACACACACATATATATATATAGACTTGTTTACAGAGGTGTATGACAGCACCTTGAATCCACAGCTTTATCACCTGTATGATTATATGACGACTGGAAGACTCTCTCCTGGGGTAAGCAAGTAACTGTGGGGCTACAGGAATACTTCAAGATAATGGATGTAAAAAAGAGTAGCCTCTCTACTAACTCACTTTGTATTCTCAGAACCTTTGTCTTTACTGTTCTCTCTGCTTGGAGAGCCCCTCCTTCCCTCTAGAGATATTTGTTGGCATATCCTTCAATTTATAATGGCCTCTACTCAAGTGTGAACTTCTTTCCCTGCTAGTTCAGATGGTAAAGAAACTGCCTGCAATGCAGTAAACCAGGATTTGATTCTTGGGTCAGGAAGATCCCTTGGAGAAGGGAATGGCTGACTACCCACTCCAGTAGTCTCACCTGGAGAATTCCATGGACAGAGGACTCTGGTGCTCTACAGTCCCTGAGGTTGCAACGAGGTAGACACCACTAAGCAACTAACACTTCTACTTTTAGAAATACTTACCTTAATTATATAATCCAAAAATAGACACCCCATACACTGTATCTCCTCATCCTGGTTCATTTTTACTTTGGAGCATTCCTCTGACTTTGTATCATATGTGTTAATTCTTCTGGAAAAACAAAAAAAATCCTCTGATTGATCAAGTGAAGCTCGTTAGTAGAGCAAACTCTTTGCACTGAATCCAAGTGCCCCGGCAATAGCAAGCCTGTCCCTTTGGTCCACAGAAAGAATGGTGCTTTCCTGTCATTCTGGGTACCACAATGGAATAGCTCTCAACTTTCTGGTGCATTATCCATGGCCAAAGATGTAGTTGGATAGACTGTCTAGAATGTTTTATTCAAATACAGTAACATTCAATATTCATATGCAAACCAGAGAGGAAGTGGATGATTCTTTCCTCTTGCTTTTCTTTGCTATTAACCACAATCACATAACTCTTACTTTAATTTTCCTTGTCTAGAAGGAACATCTAACAGAAAGCACATGTGAGAATTAAATAAAAGCATAGCTGAGTGAGAGCTGAATCTGCGATATATATGACATGTATATGATATACACACAGACACACACACACACACATATATATATATAGACTTGTTTACAGAGGTGTATGACAGCACCTTGAATCCACAGCTTTATCACCTGTATGATTATATGACGACTGGAAGACTCTCTCCTGGGGTAAGCAAGTAACTGTGGGGCTACAGGAATACTTCAAGATAATGGATGTAAAAAAGAGTAGCCTCTCTACTAACTCACTTTGTATTCTCAGAACCTTTGTCTTTACTGTTCTCTCTGCTTGGAGAGCCCCTCCTTCCCTCTAGAGATATTTGTTGGCATATCCTTCAATTTATAATGGCCTCTACTCAAGTGTGAACTTCTTTCCCTGCTAGTTCAGATGGTAAAGAAACTGCCTGCAATGCAGTAAACCAGGATTTGATTCTTGGGTCAGGAAGATCCCTTGGAGAAGGGAATGGCTGACTACCCACTCCAGTAGTCTCACCTGGAGAATTCCATGGACAGAGGACTCTGGTGCTCTACAGTCCCTGAGGTTGCAACGAGGTAGACACCACTAAGCAACTAACACTTCTACTTTTAGAAATACTTACCTTAATTATATAATCCAAAAATAGACACCCCATACACTGTATCTCCTCATCCTGGTTCATTTTTACTTTGGAGCATTCCTCTGACTTTGTATCATATGTGTTAATTCTTCTGCATAAGAACCTTTAAGTTATACAGAGTGAAGTAAGTCAGAAAGAGAAACTCGAGACTTCTCTGATGATCCAGTGGCTAAAACTCCAGACTCCCAATGCAGGGGGCCTGGGTTTGATCCCTGGTCAGGGAGCTAGATCCCACCTACTGCAAATAACACCTAGCATAGCCAAATAAGTAAATAAATATTAAAGTTGCAAGCTGTCAAATATGTGAACGTGTGTGCCAGCTCTGTATGCCCACTGTTGTACTGTACGACTCTACTTTTCAAGGTACTGTACTATAAGATTAAAAATGTTTTCTTTCTTTTTTATGTATGTATTACTTTTGTGGGAAGTGTTATAAACCTATTAGAGTACAGGATTATACAGCTGATTGTGTTATTTGGATACCTCATCTAACTTTGTTGGACTTAGGAACAAATTGGACTTAGGTCAGAATAGAACTCCCTTGTATGTAGAAGACTTTCTGTAGTTACCTGCTGATTTGTTAATCTGCCTTCTCTTGCAGTAAAATGCCAGCCACATGTGTTTTGTTAACCCCTGTGTCCCCAGCACCTATATTAGTACGTCTCACATAGTCAACACTCAAACGTTTATTTGTTTCATAAATGAACGAGTTAAGAAATGTGTAAGGTTATCTTTCAGATCGCAGGCACACAGTGGGTATTCTGTGACTGCTGGCAGAGTTCACGGGTATGCGCGCTCCTGTGTGAGCAGGAATCACATAGAGCAGGCCGCGTCTTCCTGGCTTCACATCCCTGCACATTGCGTAAGGAGTATCCAGACGCTTTCTCTTTCCAGCATGATGTAATGCGGAATAAGAAGACCTGTGGAGCGTGCTCACAGACCAGACAGATGATCTCATCCCTTCCTGGGCATTCCCAGGCTTTGCTGTTCAAAAGAAATAAATAAAACCGGCCTCGTTCAGTTCACAGGTGGTTGTTTGGGCTGAAGTCCTTCATAGCACTAATCCTGGACAGAGGACTCTGGTGCTCTACAGTCCCTGAGGTTGCAACGAGGTAGACACCACTAAGCAACTAACACTTCTACTTTTAGAAATACTTACCTTAATTATATAATCCAAAAATAGACACCCCATACACTGTATCTCCTCATCCTGGTTCATTTTTACTTTGGAGCATTCCTCTGACTTTGTATCATATGTGTTAATTCTTCTGCATAAGAACCTTTAAGTTATACAGAGTGAAGTAAGTCAGAAAGAGAAACTCGAGACTTCTCTGATGATCCAGTGGCTAAAACTCCAGACTCCCAATGCAGGGGGCCTGGGTTTGATCCCTGGTCAGGGAGCTAGATCCCACCTACTGCAAATAACACCTAGCATAGCCAAATAAGTAAATAAATATTAAAGTTGCAAGCTGTCAAATATGTGAACGTGTGTGCCAGCTCTGTATGCACACTGTTGTACTTACGACTCTACTTTTCAAGGTACTGTACTATAAGATTAAAAATGTTTTCTTTCTTTTTTATGTATGTATTACTTTTGTGGGAAGTGTTATAAACCTATTAGAGTACAGGATTATACAGCTGATTGTGTTATTTGGATACCTCATCTAACTTTGTTGGACTTAGGAACAAATTGGACTTAGGTCAGAATAGAACTCCCTTGTATGTAGAAGACTTTCTGTAGTTACCTGCTGATTTGTTAATCTGCCTTCTCTTGCAGTAAAATGCCAGCCACATGTGTTTTGTTAACCCCTGTGTCCCCAGCACCTATATTAGTACGTCTCACATAGTCAACACTCAAACGTTTATTTGTTTCATAAATGAACGAGTTAAGAAATGTGTAAGGTTATCTTTCAGATCGCAGGCACACAGTGGGTATTCTGTGACTGCTGGCAGAGTTCACGGGTATGCGCGCTCCTGTGTGAGCAGGAATCACATAGAGCAGGCCGCGTCTTCCTGGCTTCACATCCCTGCACATTGCGTAAGGAGTATCCAGACGCTTTCTCTTTCCAGCATGATGTAATGCGGAATAAGAAGACCTGTGGAGCGTGCTCACAGACCAGACAGATGATCTCATCCCCTTCCTGGGCATTCCCAGGCTTTGCTGTTCAAAAAGAAATAAATAAAACCGGCCTCGTTCAGTTCACAGGTGGTTGTTTGGGCTGAAGTCCTTCATTGGCAAAATCCTGGAGCTCAGCTCTCAGCTCCCTGGTGGCCCAGGGGGAGGGAAGTCATGTCGGATATTGTCTGGCCTCTTTCTTCAGCCAAGTGGAATGGATCTAGCCTGAGAAACTAGGACATGCAGGGGGCGAAATGCGTTTTTGCATTAGCCACAGGGGACAAGCTGTGAGTAACTAACTGAGGGTGATGGGAGAGTTTAAAACACAAAGTAAGCAAAGTATTTCATTGACATCAGAAACTCGAGGTTGCTCTTGGGACTGTTTCAAAAGTTTAGGACCTGAAGAAAGAATGTGTCCAATTTTTCTTACATGGCTCACTCTCATATAAAACTTCCTTTGGTTTTGGTATTGGTGTATATATTAAAATTATCATAATTCTGATATATAGATACTTGTTGTTCGATAGTTTTCAATACCTTTTTTGGTGAAAAAAGTTAATATGATTCTTTTTTGTGTAGGAACATTGTAGAAACCTAAATCAAAGCAATTTTGTCCTTGTGAGGTTATTTTTTTTAATTGAAGTAACATTGGTTTATAGCATTATATGTTTTATGTGCCCATTATATTTTGACTTCTGTAACAGGATGCTCACCACCTGACATTCAGTTTCCATCTGTCACTATGGAATTGATCCCCTTTGCTCATTTCCATCCTGCTAACCTCCTGCCCCTTTCCATCTGGCAGCCAGTGCTCTGGTGGCGCTTAAGCCCTTTGTCCCCAGCACCTATATTAGTACGTCTCACATAGTCAACACTCAAACGTTTATTTGTTTCATAAATGAACGAGTTAAGAAATGTGTAAGGTTATCTTTCAGATCGCAGGCACACAGTGGGTATTCTGTGACTGCTGGCAGAGTTCACGGGTATGCGCGCTCCTGTGTGAGCAGGAATCACATAGAGCAGGCCGCGTCTTCCTGGCTTCACATCCCTGCACATTGCGTAAGGAGTATCCAGACGCTTTCTCTTTCCAGCATGATGTAATGCGGAATAAGAAGACCTGTGGAGCGTGCTCACAGACCAGACAGATGATCTCATCCCCTTCCTGGGCATTCCCAGGCTTTGCTGTTCAAAAAGAAATAAATAAAACCGGCCTCGTTCAGTTCACAGGTGGTTGTTTGGGCTGAAGTCCTTCATTGGCAAAATCCTGGAGCTCAGCTCTCAGCTCCCTGGTGGCCCAGGGGGAGGGAAGTCATGTCGGATATTGTCTGGCCTCTTTCTTCAGCCAAGTGGAATGGATCTAGCCTGAGAAACTAGGACATGCAGGGGGCGAAATGCGTTTTTGCATTAGCCACAGGGGACAAGCTGTGAGTAACTAACTGAGGGTGATGGGAGAGTTTAAAACACAAAGTAAGCAAAGTATTTCATTGACATCAGAAACTCGAGGTTGCTCTTGGGACTGTTTCAAAAGTTTAGGACCTGAAGAAAGAATGTGTCCAATTTTTCTTACATGGCTCACTCTCATATAAAACTTCCTTTGGTTTTGGTATTGGTGTATATATTAAAATTATCATAATTCTGATATATAGATACTTGTTGTTCGATAGTTTTCAATACCTTTTTTGGTGAAAAAAGTTAATATGATTCTTTTTTGTGTAGGAACATTGTAGAAACCTAAATCAAAGCAATTTTGTCCTTGTGAGGTTATTTTTTTTAATTGAAGTAACATTGGTTTATAGCATTATATGTTTTATGTGCCCATTATATTTTGACTTCTGTAACAGGATGCTCACCACCTGACATTCAGTTTCCATCTGTCACTATGGAATTGATCCCCTTTGCTCATTTCCATCCTGCTAACCTCCTGCCCCTTTCCATCTGGCAGCCAGTGCTCTGGTGGCGCTAGTGGTAAAGAACCCACCTGTAAGTGCGAGAAACACAAGAGATGTGGGTTCAACCCCTGGGTTGGAAAGATCCCCTGGAGGAGGGAATGGCAGCTCACTCCAGTATTCTTGCCTGGAAGATCCCATGGACAGAGGAGCCTGGTGGGCTACAGTCCATAGGACCACAAAGAGTTGGACACAACTGAAGTGACTTAGCACACATACACACAGTTCTCTGTGACTGTATATTTGTTTTTGTTTCATTTACTTATTATTTGTTCATTTTGTTTGCTTACAGTTTTTTATATTTCACATCCAAATGGAATCATATTGTATGCAATACCTTTTAAGAAAGTGAGGGGTGTAGAATTATTCCCACTTACAGTTGAGGAAGCTAAGGTTCAGAGAAGGATAGTGAATTGACCAAGATTACACAGCTAGAGTACAATAGAACTGTTTATAAAACCCAGATCTGGTGATCTGGTTTTCATAAGGGCAAATTCATCCAGTGAAAAGTTCAAGACTTAAAGGGTGGTCGCTATTTGTCTATTGCAATGTGTGTACTCCTAAAATTTCCTGTACTTTTTTCTTTTCTGGTCAGCTACCCTATTTTAGACCCAATTCTGGGGCAGGCTTGGGCAGGTAAGTCTGCACACAAACCAAATGAAGCCCACCTAGATGTCCCACGAACAATGAGGTAGAGGCCATACCAGGAGTGGACTAATAAATAGGTCATTCTAACAAGATGAATATTACCTTGGAAGTTTTGAGGGGACATTGAAAAAATTTATTATTTCCACTCTTTTTAAACGGGGATGCTAATCCCTGCCTAGCTTACCTTAAAAGATTAGGGTGGGGCTTCCCTGGTGGTCCAGTGGGTAAGGACACTGCCTTGCAGTGCAAGGGGCGCTAGTTCGATCCCTGGCCTGGGAAGATCCCACATGCTGCGGAGCGGCTGGACCGATGTGTCCAACTACCGAGCCGGAGCTCTGGAGCGCACGCGCCCAGAGCCGGTGCTCTGTGACAACAGAGGCCACCGTGATGGGAGGCCCGCACGGGCCAAAAGAACAAAGAAGGATGAAAATAGATAAAATGAAAGACCAATAGAAGTGGCCTGCTCCCCCCCCCTCCCTCCCCTCCCTACCCCCCCCAAAAAAAATTTTAAAAAAATTAAAAAAAAAAAAAGATTAGGGTGAATATCTCTTAATAAAATGGCTGAGAAGATGCTTTGAACCAGATATGAGTAAGTGATTCATGAGAAGGAGAAAGAAGACTGTATCTATTGGTCATCTTCTGTTTGCCAGTCTCTGAATCAGGTGAGATTCAGGCAGGTAGGAGAAACTGACATACTGGGTAGGTGGTTTTGGTGAGTACCCCCAAGCTTTTTGTTCCTACAGTAAAGACTGATGGAGCACCTTTAGGAGTTGGGGGTTACCCCTGAAGGAAAAGCAGAAAATACTGTTAAGGAGCCCACCCAATTTCACAAGTAGAAGCTGGATTCATTCTCTGGCCCAAGGTTCAGAGAAGGATAGTGAATTGACCAAGATTACACAGCTAGAGTACAATAGAACTGTTTATAAAACCCAGATCTGGTGATCTGGTTTTCATAAGGGCAAATTCATCCAGTGAAAAGTTCAAGACTTAAAGGGTGGTCGCTATTTGTCTATTGCAATGTGTGTACTCCTAAAATTTCCTGTACTTTTTTCTTTTCTGGTCAGCTACCCTATTTTAGACCCAATTCTGGGGCAGGCTTGGGCAGGTAAGTCTGCACACAAACCAAATGAAGCCCACCTAGATGTCCCACGAACAATGAGGTAGAGGCCATACCAGGAGTGGACTAATAAATAGGTCATTCTAACAAGATGAATATTACCTTGGAAGTTTTGAGGGGACATTGAAAAATTGATTATTTCCACTCTTTTTAAACGGGGATGCTAATCCCTGCCTAGCTTACCTTAAAAGATTAGGGTGGGGCTTCCCTGGTGGTCCAGTGGGTAAGGACACTGCCTTGCAGTGCAAGGGGCGCTAGTTCGATCCCTGGCCTGGGAAGATCCCACATGCTGCGGAGCGGCTGGACCGATGTGTCCAACTACCGAGCCGGAGCTCTGGAGCGCACGCGCCCAGAGCCGGTGCTCTGTGACAACAGAGGCCACCGTGATGGGAGGCCCGCACGGGCCAAAAGAACAAAGAAGGATGAAAATAGATAAAATGAAAGACCAATAGAAGTGGCCTGCTCCCCTCCCTCCCTCCCTCCGCCCCCCCAAAAAAAATTTTAAAAAAATTAAAAAAAAAAAAAGATTAGGGTGAATATCTCTTAATAAAATGGCTGAGAAGATGCTTTGAACCAGATATGAGTAAGTGATTCATGAGAAGGAGAAAGAAGACTGTATCTATTGGTCATCTTCTGTTTGCCAGTCTCTGAATCAGGTGAGATTCAGGCAGGTAGGAGAAACTGACATACTGGGTAGGTGGTTTTGGTGAGTACCCCCAAGCTTTTTGTTCCTACAGTAAAGACTGATGGAGCACCTTTAGGAGTTGGGGGTTACCCCTGAAGGAAAAGCAGAAAATACTGTTAAGGAGCCCACCCAATTTCACAAGTAGAAGCTGGATTCATTCTCTGGCCCTCTGTGCCTTATTCTGGCATCCAAGTGGCATGATCCCAGGATGGCGTTTCTTTTTTTCTTTTTAAATTTTATTTGTTTATCTTTTGGGGGGTGGGGTTGGGAGGGAGGGGGGCATGCGGGCGGGCCACTTCCATTGGTCTTTCATTTCTCTATTTTCATCCGTCTTTGTTCTTTGGCTCCTGTGGGCCTCCCATTGTGGTGGCCTCCGTTGTCGTAGAGCACCGGCTCTGGGAGCATGCGCTCCAGAGCTCTGGCTCGGTAATTGGACACATCGGTCCAGCTGCTCTGTGGCACGTGGGATCTTCCCAGGCCAGGGATCGAACCGGCGCCCCTTGCCCTGCAAGGCGGTGTCCTTACCCACTGGACCACCAGGGGAAGCCCCAGGATGGCGTTTCTGATGCTTAAGTCCAAACAGCTTCAGCAGTGGGCAGCTTTGTTCTCAGAAACCTTCCTCCTATGTTTTCCCTTCCTGTTAACTCTCTCCCACCTAGCCCTGGATCACTACTTGAGCAAAGCCAAGAAAATGCCACAGCTGCAGGCTCTTATAGCTCCAGTGTGGGGAGATGACAGGACTTGGGGGATTTGTGGGCTGGAAAGCAGGGCTGTAATTTGCAAGGCACCAGAACAAGGGTTTGGCCTCCCGGGGAGATCAATCCATGAGACAGGGAGCTCTCAAGCTGGACTCCTGGTGTCAGCCTTTCTGAACCATTAACTCTGGCCACTGAGTGTGTAGACTGGCCCCGGGCTAATTGCTTCTGCTATTTAGAGAGCTGGGATGGTGAGCCTGAGGTCTGAGGTGTTGCAATGTGGATCCACCGAAATCCACATAGGATTGTCACAAGAAAGAGAACCATGTCTATCTTCTATTTAGAGGGTGATTTGGTAATACTGAGAATTTTAAAGCATTCCCCTCCATTTCTCATTTTTAGGATTTAATTATTTTGGTGTGTTAGGTCTTAGTTGTGGCATGTGGAATCTTTGTTGTGTCACGTGGGATCATTTTCATTGCAGTGCACAGACTCTAATAACCTCACAGGCTTATTTCCTCTGTAGCATCTTTGTTCCTCAACCAGGGATTGAATCTGTGTCCCCTGTATTGCATGACAGATTCTTCACCACTAGGTCATCAAGGAAGTCCCTGCCTCCATTTCTTAAGAGTGGAAAGTATGTGAAGGAATATATGAGGCTTTGGCTAATTATTTCATTTATTCTTTGATTTACTTGACAGTTTCTGAGAACCTGTTCTGTGTCAGATATTGGAATAGGACCTGAATAAGATAAATAAGACCATTGCTTGCCCTCCAGAAGCTTGAAGTCTATCAATGGGGTTGCACAGTGGTGTTAACATCCAATCAGAAGCCAAAGAATTTCAATTCCTCCCCAGTTCTGCACCAGGGCAGGGTATGCCCACATAGCAGAAGACAGCATTTTTGTCTACAAAAAATTTATCTTGGCAAACAGGAATTATGTTATAATCAAGTCCTCATTGAATGTTCCAGAGCAATACATACTGTGTGAAGAGCATGACATTCAAGGGAGAGGATGTAGAAAGTCATCACCATACTGAAGTAAATCAAGCTTTTGCAAACTCACTTGATCCTTTTGCAAACTGAGTTGATCCGACACATTAGCTGTCCCCATGGGATAGGTCATTCCATGTGGTTCATAAACTCTCCTGAGATATTTTCTGTTGAGTGGCCTCTGCCACTTCTATATTGATTTTATCCTAGGGACCTAGAAATAGAGTTGAGCTATATGGGTGCATTCTGGCTACTTATTAAAGTCCTTGTGTTACTGGACTGGATCCATCTGTAGAACAGAGAGACTGAGCATGTTTTTCTTTACTCTAATTAATGTAAACTCTTTAGAACGTTGGGCATTCAGGATTTACATATGACCCATCTCTGTTGCTTCTAGCTGCAGAGAAAGAAAATCATGTTTAGGAGTCTGTGGAAAGTTTTTGCTTGTTCAGATCTCATTGCTGTAGAGTCTAACTCAATCTGTGTGTGTTTAAGAAAGAAGAGGAAACAGGCCGGGAGCAAAATTGCCTTCTGGCCTCTACCCAAAACATCCCCCCACTTTTTTTTTTTTGCAAACTCTGAAAGTCTTTAAAAAGCTGCCCTGATTAGCTTCCACACCACTCCCCCAGCACAGAGTGAGATGCTGGTTTGTGGCCCCTGATGAGAGAAAGAGGGGAGCTGCGACTCTCACGGGACGGCTCGGCCACTCGAGTCTTCCAGACCCAAGAGACTTCACTAAATCGGAGATGCCCTGGAAGGGGACCAGCAGCCTTTTGAGTTCTTTACCCATCACTAATTCTGGCTCCAGCTGGACTCCGGCTCTGGTGATGAAAGAGGCTGAATGCAAGCACTTTGGAGGGGATCTATTCAGGCTGCACTTACTCGCCCTGCTTTATGCGGTTTCCATGGCAACAGGTGCATGTTTCCGTGTGTTGCATGTGGAGGGGCTGTACCTTAGAGTTTCCGCTTGTCAGTAAAGTCTGATCATGCGCGTCTTCTTTCCTTCCCGTCTGACTGGGCTCCACCAGGAGCCAGTCTCTTTCTGTGTGGTAGGCAGAGACAGGTGCCTGAGACCAGGGTTCTAAGATCCTGAAGTGAGGCTTCCACTGGAGACATAGGAAAATGGGTCCAAAGACACTTGGCAAGGTTGCAACAGATCAGAAAGTGAGTCCCAGACCCTTTTCCTGCTCTCATTTGGCTCTCAGGGTTGGCTGGGTTTTGAGGACCACGAGATGAAAAGATCATCTGGACACGGTCCATTCTGGTTCTGTTCCAAGAAGTGCAACTTGTCAGGCAGCTGGTACCAAAGAGAACTCCCTGAATGAGAGAGGAATAATTGTACCCTGTGATATTTGTCTATTAATCATTTGACAAACCTGATAGACTTTTGTACCAGTGAAGAACCTGGGGAAAAAAAAATGAGCATGTTTTTCTTTACTCTAATTAATGTAAACTCTTTAGAACGTTGGGCATTCAGGATTTACATATGACCCATCTCTGTTGCTTCTAGCTGCAGAGAAAGAAAATCATGTTTAGGAGTCTGTGGAAAGTTTTTGCTTGTTCAGATCTCATTGCTGTAGAGTCTAACTCAATCTGTGTGTGTTTAAGAAAGAAGAGGAAACAGGCCGGGAGCAAAATTGCCTTCTGGCCTCTACCCAAAACATCCCCCCACTTTTTTTTTTTTGCAAACTCTGAAAGTCTTTAAAAAGCTGCCCTGATTAGCTTCCACACCACTCCCCCAGCACAGAGTGAGATGCTGGTTTGTGGCCCCTGATGAGAGAAAGAGGGGAGCTGCGACTCTCACGGGACGGCTCGGCCACTCGAGTCTTCCAGACCCAAGAGACTTCACTAAATCGGAGATGCCCTGGAAGGGGACCAGCAGCCTTTTGAGTTCTTTACCCATCACTAATTCTGGCTCCAGCTGGACTCCGGCTCTGGTGATGAAAGAGGCTGAATGCAAGCACTTTGGAGGGGATCTATTCAGGCTGCACTTACTCGCCCTGCTTTATGCGGTTTCCATGGCAACAGGTGCATGTTTCCGTGTGTTGCATGTGGAGGGGCTGTACCTTAGAGTTTCCGCTTGTCAGTAAAGTCTGATCATGCGCGTCTTTTTTCCCTTTCCCCGTCTGACTGGGCTCCACCAGGAGCCAGTCTCTTTCTGTGTGGTAGGCAGAGACAGGTGCCTGAGACCAGGGTTCTAAGATCCTGAAGTGAGGCTTCCACTGGAGACATAGGAAAATGGGTCCAAAGACACTTGGCAAGGTTGCAACAGATCAGAAAGTGAGTCCCAGACCCTTTTCCTGCTCTCATTTGGCTCTCAGGGTTGGCTGGGTTTTGAGGACCACGAGATGAAAAGATCATCTGGACACGGTCCATTCTGGTTCTGTTCCAAGAAGTGCAACTTGTCAGGCAGCTGGTACCAAAGAGAACTCCCTGAATGAGAGAGGAATAATTGTACCCTGTGATATTTGTCTATTAATCATTTGACAAACCTGATAGACGGGTGTTTGCAAACAGTTCATGGGGTTTCTTAGGTGGTGCTAGTGGTAAAGAACCTGCCTACTACCAATGCAAGAGACAAAATAAACATGGGTTTGAAAAATGGATTTTTAAAAACATTTTGACCTATTTTATTGGTCTTTCATTTATTTATTTTCATACGTCTTTGTTCTTTGGCCTGTGTGGGCCTCCCATTGCAGGAGCCTCTCTTGTAGGAGAGCACTGGCTCTGGGTGCATGCACTCTAGAGCCCTGGCTCGTAATTGGACACGTCAGCCCAGCCACTCCTTGGCATGTGGGATCTTCCTGGGCCAGAGATTGAACTGGTGCCCCTTGCAGTGCAAGGTGGACTCTTTACCCACTGGACCACCAGGGAAGCTCTGAAAAATGGATTTTGAAGATCTCTTGGAGGAGAGCATGACAACCCATTCCAGTATTCTTGACTGGAGAATCTCATGGAAAAAGAAGGTTGTTGGGCTATGGTCCACACAGTCTCAAAAAATTGTACATGACTGAGTGACTTAGGATGCACACACGCATGCATGCAAACAATTCATAGGATCTTCAAATTGTATTCAAGGGGCATCTAGTTTATTATCTAGTTTACTACTGTAGGAGAAACATTCTCTTTCTTCTCCTGTTCCCATCCCCCTCAGTTCACAAAATGGGGCTCTCTGTCATCTGAGAAGTTTCAGGAAGAAAAAATTAGTTCTTCCCAGACCCTTCATTTACTCATTCCCATAGGATAAGGTGTCACTTGTCTGGTGGTGACAAGGGTCGGACCTCCCCCGTCCATGTTTCTCTGTAGGGTGGGTCCATGTGTTGAAGTTTGTGTGACATGTGAGCTTTCTTAGGTCCTCATGTGTCTTGGTGTTGGCCTTCTGTGGTAGCTTATATCTTCCATTTTTTTATTTATCCAGGTAGAAATTTCACTTTCGAATCTTTAATGATTCAGAGTGGAAAGTCAGTAGCCCTTACAATAGATTTGATCCTTTGATATCTCACTGTTTCACCTGTAAACAAACCATGGAGTTTTGCATTAGATATCAAACTTTGAGCATTGAGAAATTGTACAGTAAAATTCCAGATTTCCAGTTTCGCTTGGAAAATCTGGCAACATGAGGCCTACAAGGCAATGATCAGTAGGAGGTAACCAAATTTTCCCCTCTGGCTGTGGCTGTTCTTTCCAGTTTGGCAGAGCTCCCTCCATGCCCACTCACAGTATCTAATGCCCTGGTGGATGTTTGAGCATGTGACCCCTGCTAATTTGAGTGTCTCATTCTCTGTAGGGTTCACATGTTACAGTTTCTGTGACCTGCAACCTGTCCTTTTGTGTGTTTCACTGGGGTGCATAGGAGCAGGATATTCCTTGTGGTTGACTGGGTTAGGGCTTTGCAGAACCAGCCTCTCATGTCACGTGCTGAGCTCTAATGCTATTCCCAGAAATCCAGGTGCTGCTGAGATGGCAGAGAAGAGGAGGGCAGCTTCACCTGGGAAGAGCCGAGAAAATGGTACACCAGTTGGATTCTGGGTGCTGCTGGGGGGAACGATGGCTTAAAACAAAGAAGCACGTGAAACTTTAAGAGGGCTATGGTCCACACAGTCTCAAAAAATTGTACATGACTGAGTGACTTAGGATGCACACACGCATGCATGCAAACAATTCATAGGATCTTCAAATTGTATTCAAGGGGCATCTAGTTTATTATCTAGTTTACTACTGTAGGAGAAACATTCTCTTTCTTCTCCTGTTCCCATCCCCCTCAGTTCACAAAATGGGGCTCTCTGTCATCTGAGAAGTTTCAGGAAGAAAAAATTAGTTCTTCCCAGACCCTTCATTTACTCATTCCCATAGGATAAGGTGTCACTTGTCTGGTGGTGACAAGGGTCGGACCTCCCCCGTCCATGTTTCTCTGTAGGGTGGGTCCATGTGTTGAAGTTTGTGTGACATGTGAGCTTTCTTAGGTCCTCATGTGTCTTGGTGTTGGCCTTCTGTGGTAGCTTATATCTTCCATTTTTTTATTTATCCAGGTAGAAATTTCACTTTCGAATCTTTAATGATTCAGAGTGGAAAGTCAGTAGCCCTTACAATAGATTTGATCCTTTGATATCTCACTGTTTCACCTGTAAACAAACCATGGAGTTTTGCATTAGATATCAAACTTTGAGCATTGAGAAATTGTACAGTAAAATTCCAGATTTCCAGTTTCGCTTGGAAAATCTGGCAACATGAGGCCTACAAGGCAATGATCAGTAGGAGGTAACCAAATTTTCCCCTCTGGCTGTGGCTGTTCTTTCCAGTTTGGCAGAGCTCCCTCCATGCCCACTCACAGTATCTAATGCCCTGGTGGATGTTTGAGCATGTGACCCCTGCTAATTTGAGTGTCTCATTCTCTGTAGGGTTCACATGTTACAGTTTCTGTGACCTGCAACCTGTCCTTTTGTGTGTTTCACTGGGGTGCATAGGAGCAGGATATTCCTTGTGGTTGACTGGGTTAGGGCTTTGCAGAACCAGCCTCTCCATGTCACGTGCTGAGCTCTAATGCTATTCCCAGAAATCCAGGTGCTGCTGAGATGGCAGAGAAGAGGGAGGGGCAGCTTCACCTGGGAAGAGCCGAGAAAATGGTACACCAGTTGGATTCTGGGGCGTGACTAGGATGTCACTAGGCAAAGAAGGAGGGGAAAGGCTTTCTGAGCTGAAGGATCATAATGTGGAGAGGGGGGAGGCAATTATGAAGCACGTGAAACTTTAAAAGATGACACATATTTTGGTACACCAAAAATGTCAGGTGAGTGAGGGGCTGCTGGGAGACAGTGCCAGGAACCAGGTAACAAAGGGTCCTCCTTGGTCAGTGGAAATCTGAAAATTAATCTTTAATTAACTTGTAACAACATAAGTTTTATACAATTGCATTTTATTTGAAAGGTCTGAAATATTAAAGGATCTTCCCAGGTGGAGAAGCCACCTGCCAATGCAGGAGCCAAAGGAGGCACGGGTTTGATCTCTGGGTGGGGAAGTTGCTCTAGAGGAGAAAATGGCAACCCACTCCAGTATTCTTGCCTGGGGAATCCTCATGGACAAAGGAGTCTGGTGGCCTACAGTTCAAGGGGTTACAAAGAGTTGGCCATGACTGGAGTGACTGAGCACACACAAATAGCAAATATAAACTTTTAGTCTATGTAATTCTCAGGCTCCCTTTGTTTATCCAGGGCGTCTCAACCTTGTTATTACTGATATTTTGAGCTGCATAAATCCTTGCTGGGTGTGACCTGTACACCCTAAATTTGATCCACTTACATACCAGTAGTATTCTCCCTCTTTAAAACAATTCTGATAATCACCAACATTCTGGATATATTGTCACCCTGGGGGTAAAGTTGCTCCCAGATGAAAATGAGTGACCTAGCAGTCACCAGCATCTTTTCTTTGCTGTAAAAGCTCATGGACAAGGCTTCCCTGGTGTTCCAGTGGGTGGAAAGTCTGCCTTGCAGTGCAGGAGGCACCGGTTTGATCCCTGGCCTGGGAAGATCCCGTGCGCTGTGGCACGGCTGGGCTGGCGTGTCCAGTTGCTGGCCAGGGCTCTGGGGCGCATGCTCCCGGAGCTGGTGCTCTGCAGTGGAGGTGGGGGTGGGGGGCACCGTGGTTGGAGGCCCACACAGGCCGAAGAATGAAAGACATATGAAAATAAATCAAAAATCAATAAAAAGAGGCCAAATTTAAAGAAAAAAAAGCTCATAGACTTATTTCCATACATTTGCCTAATGGTTCAGTGATTAAGAATCTTCCTGAAATGCAGGAGACTTGCCAGAGACATGGGTTCGATTCCTGGATCAAGAAGATCCCCTGGAGAATAAAATGACAACCCATTCCAATATTCTTGCCTGGAAAACCCTATGGATGGAGCAGCCTGGTGGGCTATAAGCCATGGGGTCGCAAAAGAGTGGGACATGACTAACCAACTAAACAAGAAACAGAAATGCCTGCACATAAAGTTATCATGCTCTGTTTGTTTTCTCTTTCTTTTCTGTTTGCCTTTCCACATATTTTGTTAGTATATGCCCTGTTTTCCCTTTTCAGAAATATCATTATGTGAGATGCAAAGCTTTTAACTTGCTTATTTCACATACCTCTATGTTTTTGGATACCTATGTATGTGCTGATAAAAAGCAAGCTGTCAGAATTTTTATTTCATGGTATGATGTTCTGTAGTAAGGATATAGCACAATTCGTTTATCTATATCTCTGTTATGTGATTTTAGTTTGTTTTACTTCCTTCCTTTTGGTATTTCAAACCATTTGTCCATGAATGTCCTAACACATTACCTCATGTACACAGAAGTCTATACCCAAACGACTAGGCAGCCTTGCAGTTATCCATCTCGAAAATGACTAAACCATTAACTTTGTGTTCTTTGTGTTTCATAGGGAAATGCTTCTTTTCTATTGGAAACAACCCTAAAGGGAAAAGAAAAAGGGGGGCAAAGACAAGAAGGGCAAAGAAAGAGTAAGAGCCAAGGAAACAAAAAGGGATTTTCTGGTCACTCCAGTGGTTGGAGTTGAGCATTAGTTCAGGGAAAAAATAAAAGATTTTCTTAGTGAGAAAATGGGAATAAAGCACAAAAACATTGGGAAGTCGCTGCTCCCGGGCCAAGATCCCGTGCGCTGTGGCACGGCTGGGCTGGCGTGTCCAGTTGCTGGCCAGGGCTCTGGGCGCATGCTCCCGGAGCTGGTGCTCTGCAGTGGAGGTGGGTGGGGGCACCGTGGTTGGAGGCCCACACAGGCCAAGAATGAAAGACATATGAAAATAAATCAAAAATCAATAAAAAGAGGCCAAATTTAAAGAAAAAAAAGCTCATAGACTTATTTCCATACATTTGCCTAATGGTTCAGTGATTAAGAATCTTCCTGAAATGCAGGAGACTTGCCAGAGACATGGGTTCGATTCCTGGATCAAGAAGATCCCCTGGAGAATAAAATGACAACCCATTCCAATATTCTTGCCTGGAAAACCCTATGGATGGAGCAGCCTGGTGGGCTATAAGCCATGGGGTCGCAAAAGAGTGGGACATGACTAACCAACTAAACAAGAAACAGAAATGCCTGCACATAAAGTTATCATGCTCTGTTTGTTTTCTCTTTCTTTTCTGTTTGCCTTTCCACATATTTTGTTAGTATATGCCCTGTTTTCCCTTTTCAGAAATATCATTATGTGAGATGCAAAGCTTTTTAACTTGCTTATTTCACATACCTCTATGTTTTTGGATACCTATGTATGTGCTGATAAAAAGCAAGCTGTCAGAATTTTTATTTCATGGTATGATGTTCTGTAGTAAGGATATAGCACAATTCGTTTATCTATATCTCTGTTATGTGATTTTAGTTTGTTTTACTTCCTTCCTTTTGGTATTTCAAACCATTTGTCCATGAATGTCCTAACACATTACCTCATGTACACAGAAGTCTATACCCAAACGACTAGGCAGCCTTGCAGTTATCCATCTCGAAAATGACTAAACCATTAACTTTGTGTTCTTTGTGTTTCATAGGGAAATGCTTCTTTTCTATTGGAAACAACCCTAAAGGGAAAAGAAAAAGGGGGGCAAAGACAAGAAGGGCAAAGAAAGAGTAAGAGCCAAGGAAACAAAAAGGGATTTTCTGGTCACTCCAGTGGTTGGAGTTGAGCATTAGTTCAGGGAAAAAATAAAAGATTTTCTTAGTGAGAAAATGAATAGCACAACAGGGTTTCAAATGTCAAAGGAGACATCCTGGTGCAGCATGGGGGAGAAAGAAGGATGAGGCTTCCAGTTTTGTTTCTCAAAGCTTCTCAAGACTTTGCCTTCCAGATTCCTATTTGACCTACAGCCCAAACCAACCAGCCTCTAGTATTCCTTATTCCAAAGATGCGTCCCTTTAATTACTGCTTAAGCCAATTATCTGAGATATGTTTCATGTTCTGCAAAAAGTTCATATGCTTTTAATAAACCCCTTCCTTCATGGGCTGATAAGCTGCCACTAGCCTGGACTACTCTGCAGGGAATTAGTTCATAACCTTGCCCTTCCTCATCCCACTGCATTAGTGGGTGTTCAGTTAGGGTTAGCCTTCCCTATAATTTATCCAGAGGGACGAGGGCCAGAGTCTTTGGGATTAATCAGCTCTGTCCTGGGAGAAGCTGAATCTGAAGGTTCCCATTCTGCTTGTGCCCTCAACATGCCTGATCAGCAGTCTCCCTCCCACTCGTCAAGACATGGATTTTCCTAGGAAATATTTTAACCCCCTTGCTTTCCTGACCCACTTCTTTGATGCCTCCCCAACCCCAGCACTTCTTACCCTCTCCGTTCCATAATACATTTACATAATGTATACGTACATAATACATTTCCCTGTACTTATTGTGCAGGCTTCCCTATTGGCTCAGCTGAGGCTTCAGTGAATCAGCGTGAAACACAGAAGACCCCTGGGTCAGGAAGATCCTCTGGAGAAGGGATAGGCTACCCACTCCAGCATTCTTGGGCTTCTCTGGTGGCTCAGATGGTGAAGAATCCACCTGCAGTGTGGGAGACCTGAGTTCGATCCCTAGATTGCAAAGATCTCCCTGGAGGAGGGAATATCAACCCACTCCAGTATTCTTGCCTAGAGAATGCCCATGAACAGAGGAGTCAGGTGGGCTACAGTGACCCTTAGGATCTCTGATGCATCCTGTCCTATGTTCTTGACCATCCCTTGAGTCAAGACTCCAATACCTTGAGGGCAAGATGTATTTATGGCAGCCCTGTGTTCCAGGCTCTGTGTTCAGTGTTTCATTTCACTGATGGGTGAGTCACAGAGCCTGCCCAGACTCAAGGGATGGAGAAAAGGACACCACCTTGCAAGGTGAGGAGAACAAACTCTCACATTGCAAACATTCATTTATTGCAAATTTATTTGAAATACAAAACAAATTTAAGGTCCACTAGCATAGATATTGATATGATATATATATATATATAGATATTGATATAATATGATTTATATATATATATATAAAACAGAATAATATGTCTTTCTAAAAATGGATAGTTTCTTATTTACCAGAATATTTAGATATCCCAATGAGAGATTACATGTGAAAAAGATAAAAAGAACATGTGCTATTGGTAAATCCATGTACAGGTAAATCTATAGAAACAGGTCCATGAACTTCTACCGTAAATAAATAACACTGGTTACTGCTAGGTTCGTAGTTCTCCACTGGGGGTTGTTTTGCCCTCAGGGGACATTTGCAAATGTCTTTAGATATTTTGGTTGTTATGATTGAGGAGATGGATGAAGCTACTGGCATGTAGCAGTTGGAGGCCACATATGCTGCTAAGCATCTCTCAGTGCACAGGACAGTCCTTCCAGCAAGGGCTTACGCAGTCCCAAATGCCAATCATACCAAGGTTGAGAAGCTGTGCTGCTCTAGGTAGACACAGAAGAGATGTTTTAGACCATTTAAAAGTTTATAATCACGAATTACATATGTAATTACAAATTGACTCAAAATTAACCTTCTGGGAAAATTTCATGGACCACAGAGGACTATTTGTATAACCTTGCCTCTGTCTCCTAAATGGTGTATTAAAAGGTAGAGATGTTAAAATGAAAGTAGAGACATCAGTTTGCTGAAGAATCCACCTGCAGTGTGGGAGACCTGAGTTCGATCCCTAGATTGCAAAGATCTCCTGGAGGAGGGAATATCAACCCACTCCAGTATTCTTGCCTAGAGAATGCCCATGAACAGAGGAGTCAGGTGGGCTACAGTGACCCTTAGGATCTCTGATGCATCCTGTCCTATGTTCTTGACCATCCCTTGAGTCAAGACTCCAATACCTTGAGGGCAAGATGTATTTATGGCAGCCCTGTGTTCCAGGCTCTGTGTTCAGTGTTTCATTTCACTGATGGGTGAGTCACAGAGCCTGCCCAGACTCAAGGGATGGAGAAAAGGACACCACCTTGCAAGGTGAGGAGAACAAACTCTCACATTGCAAACATTCATTTATTGCAAATTTATTTGAAATACAAAACAAATTTAAGGTCCACTAGCATAGATATTGATATGATATATATATATATAGATATTGATATAATATGATTTATATATATATATATAAAACAGAATAATATGTCTTTCTAAAAATGGATAGTTTCTTATTTACCAGAATATTTAGATATCCCAATGAGAGATTACATGTGAAAAAGATAAAAAGAACATGTGCTATTGGTAAATCCATGTACAGGTAAATCTATAGAAACAGGTCCATGAACTTCTACCGTAAATAAATAACACTGGTTACTGCTAGGTTCGTAGTTCTCCACTGGGGGTTGTTTTGCCCTCAGGGGACATTTGCAAATGTCTTTAGATATTTTGGTTGTTATGATTGAGGAGATGGATGAAGCTACTGGCATGTAGCAGTTGGAGGCCACATATGCTGCTAAGCATCTCTCAGTGCACAGGACAGTCCTTCCAGCAAGGGCTTACGCAGTCCCAAATGCCAATCATACCAAGGTTGAGAAGCTGTGCTGCTCTAGGTAGACACAGAAGAGATGTTTTAGACCATTTAAAAGTTTATAATCACGAATTACATATGTAATTACAAATTGACTCAAAATTAACCTTCTGGAAATTTTCATGGACCACAGAGGACTATTTGTATAACCTTGCCTCTGTCTCCTAAATGGTGTATTAAAAGGTAGAGATGTTAAAATGAAAGTAGAGACATCAGTTTGCTGACAAAAGTCCGTATAGTCAAAGCTATGGCTTTCTAAGTAGTCATGTATGGATATAAGAGCTGGACCATAAAGAAGGATGAGTGCTGAAGAATTGATGTCTTTGAATTATGGTGTAGGAGAAGACTCTTGAGAGTCCCTTGGGCTGCAAGTAGATCAAACCAGTCAATCCTAATGGAAATCAATCCTGACTATTGGAAGGACTGATGCTGAAGCTGAAGCTCCAATACTTTGGGCACCTGATGTGAAGGGACAACTTATTGGAAAAGATCCTGAAGTTGGGAAAAATTGAAGGCAAAAGGAGAAGGGGACGATGAAGGATGAGATGGATGGCATCACTGAGTCAATGGGCATGAGTTTGAGCAGGCTCTGGGAGATGGTGAAGCACAGGAAAGCCTGACATGCTGTAGTCCATGGGGGTCACAAAGAGTCAGACACAACTGATTGACTGAACTGAACTGTCTCTGTCTTGTCTCTCCCTGGTTCCTATCATATATCCTACATATTTGGCATACCAAAATATTTGTAATCCTTCAAAGTTTCATGTGCTTCACGATGATATTCTTTCTTTCACATCATATTCTGAGATATACACACTTGGAGTGTCTAATTTCTAATTGGGTATCTAAGAAGTAGGCCAAGATTAACCTGCACAGAACAGACCTCCTTTTTGTGGATTTTAAACAATTATATACTTGTTTGCTTGTTTCTTTTGGCTGCACTGAGCCTTTGTTGTTGCATGCAGTCTTTCTCTAGTTTCAGCTGGGGCTCCTCTCTAGTTATGGAGCACAGGCTTCTCATTGCAGGCCTTTGGGGCTCCTGGCTTTCATTTGTCTTCAGCAAGAGGGCTTACAGTCCCAAATGCCAATCATACCAAGGTTGAGAAGCTGTGCTGCTCTAGGTAGACACAGAAGAGATGTTTTAGACCATTTAAAAGTTTATAATCACGAATTACATATGTAATTACAAATTGACTCAAAATTAACCTTCTGAAATTTTCATGGACCACAGAGGACTATTTGTATAACCTTGCCTCTGTCTCCTAAATGGTGTATTAAAAGGTAGAGATGTTAAAATGAAAGTAGAGACATCAGTTTGCTGACAAAAGTCCGTATAGTCAAAGCTATGGCTTTCTAAGTAGTCATGTATGGATATAAGAGCTGGACCATAAAGAAGGATGAGTGCTGAAGAATTGATGTCTTTGAATTATGGTGTAGGAGAAGACTCTTGAGAGTCCCTTGGGCTGCAAGTAGATCAAACCAGTCAATCCTAATGGAAATCAATCCTGACTATTGGAAGGACTGATGCTGAAGCTGAAGCTCCAATACTTTGGGCACCTGATGTGAAGGGACAACTTATTGGAAAAGATCCTGAAGTTGGGAAAAATTGAAGGCAAAAGGAGAAGGGGACGATGAAGGATGAGATGGATGGCATCACTGAGTCAATGGGCATGAGTTTGAGCAGGCTCTGGGAGATGGTGAAGCACAGGAAAGCCTGACATGCTGTAGTCCATGGGGGTCACAAAGAGTCAGACACAACTGATTGACTGAACTGAACTGTCTCTGTCTTGTCTCTCCCTGGTTCCTATCATATATCCTACATATTTGGCATACCAAAATATTTGTAATCCTTCAAAGTTTCATGTGCTTCACGATGATATTCTTTCTTTCACATCATATTCTGAGATATACACACTTGGAGTGTCTAATTTCTAATTGGGTATCTAAGAAGTAGGCCAAGATTAACCTGCACAGAACAGACCTCCTTTTTGTGGATTTTAAACAATTATATACTTGTTTGCTTGTTTCTTTTGGCTGCACTGAGCCTTTGTTGTTGCATGCAGTCTTTCTCTAGTTTCAGCTGGGGCTCCTCTCTAGTTATGGAGCACAGGCTTCTCATTGCAGTGGCTTCTCTTGTTTCAGAGCATGGACTCTAGGGCATTTGGGCTTCAGTAGTTGTGGCACACAGGCTTAGTTGCCCCATGGCATGTAGGGTCTTCCCAGATTAGGGATTGAACTGGTGTCTCCTGCATTGTAAGGCAGATTCTTTTTTTTTTTTTTTTTTTAAGATTTATTTATTTTGGTGGGGGTGGGGTGGGGAGGGAGGGGAGCAGGTGGGCCACTTCTATTGGTCTTTCATTTGTCCATCTTCATCCATCTTTGTTCTTTGGCCTGTGTGGGCCTCCCATAGCGGCGTCGTCTTGTTGTCACAGAGCGCTGGCTCTGGGCGCATGCGCTCCAGAGCTCTGGCTCGGTAATTGGACACATGGGTCCAGTCGCTCCGCAGCACGTGGGATCTTCCCAGGCCAGGGATCAAACTGGTGCCCCTTGCACTGCAAGGCGGTGTCCTTACCCACTGGACCACCAGGAAAGCCCTGTAAGGCAGATTCTTAACCACTCAACGACAAGAGAAGGCCTCTTGATTTTTACCAGTCTTAAACTTGCTCTTTCCCCAAGCTTTTCTTCATCAAGCTTGGCATCTCTCACCTCCTCCTCATTGTTGACTTTCTTTCCCCACGTCCATTCCATCAACAGGACCTGGAAGCTCTTTCAACAAACTGTACTCTGAATTGACCATTTCCTACAACTTCTTGTCACTTTCCTGCCTCTCTAAGTAAGCTATATTTGCATCTTTCCTAAGCCATAGCAAAAGGTCAGGGAAGCTGAAGGGGGCTAGAACTACATGGCCAGGAAAGCAGACTGTAGGATGCGAAACAGAGTGGAGGGGAGCATATTCTCTAAGTATCTGTGAGGACCAGAATATGGAAATATGCCCCCATTTTTGGTAATAGAAGAAAATGCTAAATTAGAAGGAAGGATAAAAAGGAGACAGTTAGTTGTGTTTTGAGGGAGCTTTTCCAAGCTGTGTTTGCATGTGGTAATCGGACCTTGTGAGTAGGATTTAATCAGAGGGCATAGCAGCCCTTTGTTAGTGGGACTACATGGGGCTTGCCATGGCAACAGAGGGGAACTGCCTGATGTTCTTGAGGAGGAAGAGAGCAGAAATGGATCCGCTCAGTGAGTAGACTGGGGAGACAGCCCGGATGGGAGCTAGGGCTGCAGTCTCCTCTATTAATGGGATTGAAGTGGAAGCCAGATTAAGTTTGATGAGTCCTGAAGTTTGAGACAGAGAGACTAGTATGAATTCCAGTCTCAACCTATACTAAATCTTTAAGCTTACTAAACATCTGAAAGTCTCATTTTCTTTAACTATAAAATAGATAGAGTAATTTCTGGCTAGCTTCTATTCACTGTTGTACTGGAAGTCCTAGCCAGAGGAATTAGAGAGAGAGAGAAAAGAAAGGATCCAAATCATAAAGGAAGAAGTAAAGGTACCTCTGTTTGTAGACATCATAATTTGTAGAAAACCCAAAATACTCCAGAAAAAATAGCTGGAACTAATAAATTCAGTAAAGATGCAGGGTACAAAATCAACTAAATAAGTGGTATCTCTATACACAATGAAATCTCTGAAAAGGGAATGATGAAAACATTTCCAATTATGATAACAAAAATAAAATGCTTAGGGGTAATCTTAACCAAAGAGATGAGAGATGTATACACTGAAAACTATATGACATTAATGGAGAAACAAAAAAAGATACAGACAAGTGAAAAACCACCCCATGTTCATGCATTCAAAAAGTTAACCTTGTTAAAATGTCTATACTATGGATTTGACTCAGTGGTAAAGAACTTGCCTGAAATTCAGGGTTCAGTCCATGGGTCCAGAAGATCCTTTGAAAAAGGAATTGGCAACCCATGCCAATATTCTTGACTGGAAATTTCCATGGACAGAGGAGCCTAGCAGGCTATGGTTCATGGGGTCACAAGAGTCAGATGCGACTGAGCATGCCCCCACACATGCACAGTCAATTGATCTTTGCCAAGGGTACCAAGAGCACACAATGAGGAAAGGATAATCTCTTCAATAAATAATATTAGGAAAAGTAGGTATTCATATTGCTAGAGAGTGAACCTGTATCCTTACCTCATACCATGTATAAAAATCAAAATGGAGAAAAGCCTTAAATGTAAAGACCTAAAACTATAAAACTGCTACAAGAAAACAGGGGAAAAGCTTCTTGATATTACTCTGGGCAATTATTTTTTTAGTATGATTCCAAAAGCACATTGTCAACAAAAGCACAAATAGACAAATAAGACTGAATCAAGCTAAAACTCTTCTGCTCAGTAAAGAAAACAGTCAATAGGGTAAAGAGACAACCTATGGAAGGAGAGTAAATATTTACAGACCATGTCTTTGGTAAGGGCTTAGAATCCAAAACATGTAAGGAGCTCAATTCAACAACACACATTTTTAAAAGTGTACTTACATGTTTCATTGGGATACAAATAAGATACCATAAAATTCTTCCTTTTTAAATGCACAGTTCAGTAATCTTTAACATTTTTGCAAAGTTTTGAAACCATCATTATCATCTAGTTCTTAAATATTTACATTAGCACAGGTACAGTAAATTCCATACTGTACGTGTTAGCAGTCATTCCCACATAGCCTTCTCCCAGTCCTTGACAATCCAGTAATCTCTCTTCTGTCTCCATAGATTTTGCCTATTGTGGATATTTTATACAAATGGAACTATATGATATATGGCCTTTTGTGTCTAGCTAGTTTAGCTTACCATGATATTTTCAAGATTTATTCATACTGTAGAATGCATCACTACTTCTGTACTTTTAATAGCTCAGCAACATTTCACTATTATGAAAGCATGTTCATGCGAAAACTTGTATGCAAATGTTCATGGCATAACATTACTCATTATAACCGAAAGATAAAACAATCCAGTATTGTGCAATTAACGAATGAAGTTTTAAATTTATGGAGCTCTGAGCTCCCTAATGGCAGGCAATGTGTCTTATTTGATGTTTTATATATAACAGGTATTAGGTGAATGTTTGGTCAATTAATAAATAAATGAAAGATGAGGATTACTATTATAATAATATATAATCATTAACTATTAAATTAATTATGATGAAGATAACAGTATTGAGGATGATAGACATTACTGCTTGGGTGAGGTTGGTTAAGTTCCTGACTGTCTTTGGATGTAAGTTCCTTTCCTAATAAAAAATGGCTAATAGTGATGGTTAAAATGAGATCAGAGATGTAATTGTCATTCCTATATGTAAACAATTCCCCATTGCACCTTTCCTTTGCCAGGCCTGCCATATATATTACAACAACAGACAACCATTGGGTATTTAAGAAAAGTACCGGTAATCCAGAGTCAAGGACTCACTGCTCAAGAATTTCTTTATATCAAGTAAAATTCTATTTCTTTTGTAATTAAAAGACACTACATTTGTTCTCCTTGATAGTATCAAATTAGTTATTAATAGTTTATGACTATCTGAGGAAACCATTTTTAAAAAAGTGTACCCTTAAACATGTTTCATTGGGATACAAATAAGATACCATAAAATTCTTCCTTTTTAAATGCACAGTTCAGTAATCTTTAACATTTTTGCAAAGTTTTGAAACCATCATTATCATCTAGTTCTTAAATATTTACATTAGCACAGGTACAGTAAATTCCATACTGTACGTGTTAGCAGTCATTCCCACATAGCCTTCTCCCAGTCCTTGACAATCCAGTAATCTCTCTTCTGTCTCCATAGATTTTGCCTATTGTGGATATTTTATACAAATGGAACTATATGATATATGGCCTTTTGTGTCTAGCTAGTTTAGCTTACCATGATATTTTCAAGATTTATTCATACTGTAGAATGCATCACTACTTCTGTACTTTTTAATAGCTCAGCAACATTTCACTATTATGAAAGCATGTTCATGCGAAAACTTGTATGCAAATGTTCATGGCATAACATTACTCATTATAACCGAAAGATAAAACAATCCAGTATTGTGCAATTAACGAATGAAGTTTTAAATTTATGGAGCTCTGAGCTCCCTAATGGCAGGCAATGTGTCTTATTTGATGTTTTATATATAACAGGTATTAGGTGAATGTTTGGTCAATTAATAAATAAATGAAAGATGAGGATTACTATTATAATAATATATAATCATTAACTATTAAATTAATTATGATGAAGATAACAGTATTGAGGATGATAGACATTACTGCTTGGGTGAGGTTGGTTAAGTTCCTGACTGTCTTTGGATGTAAGTTCCTTTCCTAATAAAAAATGGCTAATAGTGATGGTTAAAATGAGATCAGAGATGTAATTGTCATTCCTATATGTAAACAATTCCCCATTGCACCTTTCCTTTGCCAGGCCTGCCATATATATTACAACAACAGACAACCATTGGGTATTTAAGAAAAGTACCGGTAATCCAGAGTCAAGGACTCACTGCTCAAGAATTTCTTTATATCAAGTAAAATTCTATTTCTTTTGTAATTAAAAGAAACTACATTTGTTCTCCTGGATAGTATAAAATTAGTTATAAATTGTTTATGAATATCTGAGGAAAAGTTGAGATTGAGGTTCACATATTTTAGAATTTTAGTGTTTGTTTCATGTTTTTTCAGTTTCAGTAAAAATTGTTAAATTCTCAAGCTTCCTAAGGCAGGCTGTATCTTCATCATTATATTTTCAGTGACAAGCAGAAGGGTTGGTGCTTCGAATGTGCATCATTATTTTTTGCAGATACATACATAGGCAATATTTGATATAAAAAGATGTCAAAAGATCTCTAGGCTCTGTGTCCACATGTGAACACAATGCTCCATAGATTTCACCTCAAACAAATCCAAGCAACAGAGAATTGGAGGAGATCCATCCAAGGAAAGTGTGCCTTTCCTTGTTGGAAAATGGTATGATCTGGAGCAGGCAGGCTCTTCCCCCACTGAACAATGACAAGGCCTTTCAGAGACCCAGCCTTCCAGGACCTGGGTTTGCTACAGGAGAAAGTCATGTCATTGGAAATCAAACATAGAATCGTAGCCCTTCACAGACAGAGGGACAAAGGCAGATTATTTGTGGTGGGGACAGAGACAGTCATTTTAACCAACATCTCCATGCTTAAAAAAAAAAAAAAAAAATGTCTAGCCAGTCTTTGTGGTTGAGCCCTAGAGAAATGAACCTCAGCGCCATATGGCTGATGGGGAATGAGGAGGCAAATTTCATCTGTAAAATGATAGGCCTGGATGAGATAATGATCACTCTCCTCCCTCCCAGCTCTCCCCCGTGGTTTCTTTGTGAAACCCTACTGAGGGGGATGTGGGATCCCAGGGTCCTCAGGGCTGAGGGGAGCCTGGGAGAGGTCCACAGGGCTGCCATGGGGGTCCTGCTGGGGGGTTTCTGACTTTTCCCCACAGCTGTGTGCACCCAGCTTCCCCCTTTTTCTACATGCCGAGCTTCTGCTCTGCACATTCACATTCTTCTACAGCACACGTGCTAGCCACGCAACAGAGATGCAGACCCTGAAGGAGGAAGGCTTTTAGCCCCACACTTGGAACCATCACTCTCACTGCTGTGTTTCTGAAACAGAAATCTCACATCCCTCTGGGAATTCCTCCATAGCACACATTGCATTGGGTTAAAGTCCAAATCCTTGTCACTGCACCTAAGACCCTGGCACGTGGGTCCCAGCCCATCTTTCCTAGAACAGCCCCAGCTACTCCCTTTCTTAGCTGGATGTGGTGATTTTTCTTTCCCTTTTTTCTTTTATCTTCACATAGACCATGTCTTCTCTCCTTTGGAATTTTTGCATATACCATCAACCCTTGAACAACGTGGGGTTGAATTGTGTGCAAACAGTTACAAGTACATTTATTTTTCAATAAATATAGTAGCTATATTAAGTAAGTGTGGTTTGATTGGAGAGACTGAATAGAAAGATTCAAATATTTGAATCCAAAGAGCTTAGAGTTTGAGTCCTGATTCTATCCCAGTTGTTTAAGCTTTCTTCCACTGAGTGAGTCATTTATCAATCCTTTAGTTTTGAGGCAGTAAACAAGAAGTAGAGTTTTGGCTGCTTGTAGGCTCACAGCCCCTAACCCCTACACTGTTCAAGGAAATTTCAGCATGACCTTAGAGGGTTTTCCTGAGGCTCACAGGAGAAAGTCATGTCATTGGAAATCAAACATAGAATCGTAGCCCTTCACAGACAGAGGGACAAAGGCAGATTATTTGTGGTGGGGACAGAGACAGTCATTTTAACCAACATCTCCATGCTTAAAAAAAAAAAAAAAAAATGTCTAGCCAGTCTTTGTGGTTGAGCCCTAGAGAAATGAACCTCAGCGCCATATGGCTGATGGGGAATGAGGAGGCAAATTTCATCTGTAAAATGATAGGCCTGGATGAGATAATGATCACTCTCCTCCCTCCCAGCTCTCCCCCGTGGTTTCTTTGTGAAACCCTACTGAGGGGGATGTGGGATCCCAGGGTCCTCAGGGCTGAGGGGAGCCTGGGAGAGGTCCACAGGGCTGCCATGGGGGTCCTGCTGGGGGGTTTCTGACTTTTCCCCACAGCTGTGTGCACCCAGCTTCCCCCTTTTTCTACATGCCGAGCTTCTGCTCTGCACATTCACATTCTTCTACAGCACACGTGCTAGCCACGCAACAGAGATGCAGACCCTGAAGGAGGAAGGCTTTTAGCCCCACACTTGGAACCATCACTCTCACTGCTGTGTTTCTGAAACAGAAATCTCACATCCCTCTGGGAATTCCTCCATAGCACACATTGCATTGGGTTAAAGTCCAAATCCTTGTCACTGCACCTAAGACCCTGGCACGTGGGTCCCAGCCCATCTTTCCTAGAACAGCCCCAGCTACTCCCTTTCTTAGCTGGATGTGGTGATTTTTCTTTCCCTTTTTTCTTTTATCTTCACATAGACCATGTCTTCTCTCCTTTGGAATTTTTGCATATACCATCAACCCTTGAACAACGTGGGGTTGAATTGTGTGCAAACAGTTACAAGTACATTTATTTTTCAATAAATATAGTAGCTATATTAAGTAAGTGTGGTTTGATTGGAGAGACTGAATAGAAAGATTCAAATATTTGAATCCAAAGAGCTTAGAGTTTGAGTCCTGATTCTATCCCAGTTGTTTAAGCTTTCTTCCACTGAGTGAGTCATTTATCAATCCTTTAGTTTTTGAGGCAGTAAACAAGAAGTAGAGTTTTGGCTGCTTGTAGGCTCACAGCCCCTAACCCCTACACTGTTCAAGGTTAACTGTATTCTTTCAGGAAGCATGACCCTGGAAGATGAGCCAGGTGGCCCCATCTCTGGTCCCTTAGCAGTTGCTACTTTCAGAAATGGAGAATGTCTGATGCTAAAGTCTCACTGTCATTCTTTCATTGACTATGTTTTTATGGACAAACCCTTTAACATGTACATTGCCACATGCCCGAAGTTACACTACTTGTGAATAGTTCAGTAGCTTAAAAAACTCAGAATAAACTGTATATTCTCTTGCTAAAATTGTGAGGTGTTTCCTAGGTAGTCACTCTACTAGCCTCTGGGTTAATTCACTCAAGGTTGAGGATGGGGATCTCTTTGGGGTTTCTAGATGGAATCCAATGTGTAGGTGTTGGGCAGCTTCCCACAGAACATCAAGCACTTCTTAAACTCTACTGGTTCCAGTGGTAAAGAATCAGCCTGCCAATGCAGGAGACACAAGAGACTCAGGTTAGATCACTGGGTTGAGAAGATCCCCTGGAGTAGGAAATGGGAACCCACTCCAGTATTCTTACCTGAAAAATTCCATGGACAGAAGAGCCTGGTGGGCTACAGGACATGGGGTTGCAAAGAGTTGGACATGACTAAGCACACTGCACACATACTCCAGCAACCCCTCCTTCCCTGCCCTCACTCTGGTTTCCAAGAATTCAACTCAGTTCTGATACTATTTACCCAGAGATAGCACCAGAATCCCACAGGCTAATAGTTCAGTCCTAGCAGACTGCTTCCCTTCCCATTTTAGAAACCAGTCTCAAGTCCAGGTTGTTACCTGTTCTTCTGACGAACTGGCTATAGATTAGAGATCCTCACAACCTCTTCTTCAGATCTGACTAACTTGCTAGAGCAGATCACAGAACTCAGAGAAACATTGTGCTTACTACATTATCAGCTTTTCATAAAAAGACATAATTCAGGAACAGCCAGATTGCAGAGGTGTACTGACGAGGCATAGCAAAAGGGCACAAGGCTTCCAAGCCTTCTCTGGGCATGCTTCTCTCTGCAAAATCTCCACCTGTCCACAGCCTGGAAGCTTACTGAATGCCATCCTTTTTTGGGGGGTTTTATGGAGGCTTCCCCATGTGGACATGATTGACTGAACCATTGGCCATTGGTGATTGAACTTTAGCACTAGCTCCTTTCCCCTTGCTGAGGGTCAGGGAGGTGAAACTGCTTTCCAGCACTCTAATCTCTGGTCCTCCTATCATCCATCCTCTGACCTTAGATGCTTTCTAACAATCACCTCAATCACATAGATACCTTTTGCTGTCATCACTTAGGAAATGCCAATGGCTTTAGAAGCTCTGTGCCAGAAATGAAGATGGAGACCAAATCTAACTTTCCTCTTATACATGACAGCAGTCACAGGGAGCATTCGCTGAGTGCCTGCTAAGTGCTCGTGGTTTTTTTTTTGGCCACTTCTATTGATCTTTCACTTATTCATCTTTGTTCTTTGGCCTGTGTGGGCCTCCCATCGCAGTGGCCTTTCTCATCTCAGAGCACTGGCTCTGGACGCACGTGCTCCAGAGCTCTGGCTCGGTAGTTGGACACATTGGTCCAGCTGCTCCATGGCACGTGGGATCTCCCCAGGTCAGGGATCAAACCGGTGCCCTTTGCACTGCAAGGCGGTGTCCTTACCCACTGGACCAGCAGGGAAGTCCCTGCTCGTGTTTTACTTGCACTTTTTCCTTCTTATTCTCAGCAATCTCACTAGGAGTAAATGCTAACTCCATTCTATGGCGGTGGGACTCAAGGCCCAGGGAGAGCAGTGACTTGGTCCAATTAAGAAGACAGAAGCAGTATTCTAGCTTAACTCAACATTTTCTCCTCCTTTCAACACTTGTCCACAACAGTGAAGAGCATGTGGCTGGGCTCCCCTAAGAATTTGATGTGCCATCTTCACATTAACAGCTTCCCTCTGACCTTCCAGAAAGGAGGCCACAATCAGAAGTCTGGCCTCGGAAGTGGAAGAGCCCCCAAGGCTCTGGTTCCAGGTACTTTCGGGTGAACAGGGGATGGGAGCCAGTGTTATTACTTGGCTAAGCCCCAGTGTTGATCTGCTCCCTCTCCTGAGATGACCAACATCTGATCTGAGTAGTGTTTCCCAGCAACATAATTGGATTTTGCAGCTAGATAAGAAGAGAATTGGAGGAACCGTCATGACTGGATGGCGATGATTTATTGTTGACAAACTGGATTAAATCCTGAGTGTGCTGGTGCCAGGTTCTTTCCACACGGCAGTTAGGAGCTGGGCAAACTGCTTTCCAGCACTCTAATCTCTGGTCCTCCTATCATCCATCCTCTGACCTTAGATGCTTTCTAACAATCACCTCAATCACATAGATACCTTTTGCTGTCATCACTTAGGAAATGCCAATGGCTTTAGAAGCTCTGTGCCAGAAATGAAGATGGAGACCAAATCTAACTTTCCTCTTATACATGACAGCAGTCACAGGGAGCATTCGCTGAGTGCCTGCTAAGTGCTCGTGGTTTTTTTTTTGGCCACTTCTATTGATCTTTCACTTATTCATCTTTGTTCTTTGGCCTGTGTGGGCCTCCCATCGCAGTGGCCTTTCTCATCTCAGAGCACTGGCTCTGGACGCACGTGCTCCAGAGCTCTGGCTCGGTAGTTGGACACATTGGTCCAGCTGCTCCATGGCACGTGGGATCTCCCCAGGTCAGGGATCAAACCGGTGCCCTTTGCACTGCAAGGCGGTGTCCTTACCCACTGGACCAGCAGGGAAGTCCCTGCTCGTGTTTTACTTGCACTTTTTCCTTCTTATTCTCAGCAATCTCACTAGGAGTAAATGCTAACTCCATTCTATGGCGGTGGGACTCAAGGCCCAGGGAGAGCAGTGACTTGGTCCAATTAAGAAGACAGAAGCAGTATTCTAGCTTAACTCAACATTTTCTCCTCCTTTCAACACTTGTCCACAACAGTGAAGAGCATGTGGCTGGGCTCCCCTAAGAATTTGATGTGCCATCTTCACATTAACAGCTTCCCTCTGACCTTCCAGAAAGGAGGCCACAATCAGAAGTCTGGCCTCGGAAGTGGAAGAGCCCCCAAGGCTCTGGTTCCAGGTACTTTCGGGTGAACAGGGGATGGGAGCCAGTGTTATTACTTGGCTAAGCCCCAGTGTTGATCTGCTCCCTCTCCTGAGATGACCAACATCTGATCTGAGTAGTGTTTCCCAGCAACATAATTGGATTTTGCAGCTAGATAAGAAGAGAATTGGAGGAACCGTCATGACTGGATGGCGATGATTTATTGTTGACAAACTGGATTAAATCCTGAGTGTGCTGGTGCCAGGTTCTTTCCACACGGCAGTTAGGTAGCTGGCAGGGCTGAGGACTGATCTCTGTAGGCAGACACCCCATCTAGGCATCCTGACACCTCACTCCGTCTTGCTGAGTCACCTACTTTCCTCTCTCAGCATCCTCAGAACTCACTGCAGTGGATTCAGGAGGAAACCACAGCCAAAATATTTGGGCAACTGAAAGCTCCACAGTTTAGGACAGGTGCATGCTGGATTTCTGCATGAATCAGCTGCTTCCTCAGTCACGTCTGGACAGGTCAGAATGGATACATCTGCCTAAATAGAAGAAGCAAGAAGCAAGTCATCAGAGGGGTCTTCCTGACCCAGGGATTGAACCCAGATCTCCTGCATTGCAGGCAGATTCTTTACCATCTGAGCCACCAGTGAAGCCCTCAATGAATTCTGTCTTTATTTAAATACATATATCTGCATTACATGTATTGTTTTCCTAATTTAAAATAATGACTTATTGTAAGAAATCTTTTGTAAGTGAACCATTCCTCTAAATAATTGATTCATCCCAGTTCAGTGCATTCAGTGCCTACTTGATACAGAAGACATTTGAGATATAGAAATAAGAAAACATTGTCCTACAGGAGTCTGAAGTTCAGGGCGTTTATGGGGAATTATGATTGATGTTTAAAGATTTTCACAAAGTAATTACTCTGCATTGATGCTGGCCTGCCTCCTTGACAGATACATGGAAAGGGCACTGGATCTCCCTTTCTCATGACAAAGAGTGTATTCACACTGTCTTCAGTGACATATCCTCTCTTTAGTGCTCACCCTTCCTGAACTCCTACTCAACCCCGAGTTTGTGCCAATAATTTACTACTAAATCATGCAGCATCTCCCCATTTCCCCTCCTTACCATCCTTTCCTTAGCTCGCTCCAACCAGGTTCTCTCATCTCCATTCACTGAAAATACTCTTGTTGGGGTTATAATGCTGTAGATGTTTCATTCCCCAAAAAGAAAGAGAAGAAACATTTGTAACAAATCTGTATGGACCAGTGAAATCCATTTGANGGCGATGATTTATTGTTGACAAACTGGATTAAATCCTGAGTGTGCTGGTGCCAGGTTCTTTCCACACGGCAGTTAGGTAGCTGGCAGGGCTGAGGACTGATCTCTGTAGGCAGACACCCCATCTAGGCATCCTGACACCTCACTCCGTCTTGCTGAGTCACCTACTTTCCTCTCTCAGCATCCTCAGAACTCACTGCAGTGGATTCAGGAGGAAACCACAGCCAAAATATTTGGGCAACTGAAAGCTCCACAGTTTAGGACAGGTGCATGCTGGATTTCTGCATGAATCAGCTGCTTCCTCAGTCACGTCTGGACAGGTCAGAATGGATACATCTGCCTAAATAGAAGAAGCAAGAAGCAAGTCATCAGAGGGATCTTCCTGACCCAGGGATTGAACCTGGGTCTCTTGCATTGCAGGCAGATTCTTTACCATCTGAGCCACCAGTGAAGCCCTCAATGAATTCTGTCTTTATTTAAATACATATATCTGCATTACATGTATTGTTTTCCTAATTTAAAATAATGACTTATTGTAAGAAATCTTTTGTAAGTGAACCATTCCTCTAAATAATTGATTCATCCCAGTTCAGTGCATTCAGTGCCTACTTGATACAGAAGACATTTGAGATATAGAAATAAGAAAACATTGTCCTACAGGAGTCTGAAGTTCAGGGCGTTTATGGGGAATTATGATTGATGTTTAAAGATTTTCACAAAGTAATTACTCTGCATTGATGCTGGCCTGCCTCCTTGACAGATACATGGAAAGGGCACTGGATCTCCCTTTCTCATGACAAAGAGTGTATTCACACTGTCTTCAGTGACATATCCTCTCTTTAGTGCTCACCCTTCCTGAACTCCTACTCAACCCCGAGTTTGTGCCAATAATTTACTACTAAATCATGCAGCATCTCCCCATTTCCCCTCCTTACCATCCTTTCCTTAGCTCGCTCCAACCAGGTTCTCTCATCTCCATTCACTGAAAATACTCTTGTTGGGGTTATAATGCTGTAGATGTTTCATTCCACAAAAAGAAAGAGAAGAAAAGCAAACATGCACATTTGTAACAACATCAAGTGGTAGATGGACCAGTGAAATCCATTTGATGTTACCTCCTGGATCCAGCAGACGTAGGGCAGCCCTTTCATGCCACACACATGACCTTTCATTTCTGGTCTGTGTTTATGTCATTAGTCTCATGTGTACTTTGCTGTCTCTGGATTCTCTATTCCCTTCTTGTATCTCGCTCACCACCAGACCTTAATTTATTCTGTTCTATCTTACCAGATGATCATCTCTGTGTTGTCCAAGTAGAAAATTCCTACCCCTCTTTGTAGTGGATACTTTTCTCTCTTATTCTTCCCACCCTTTTGGGGGGCTTAGTTGTCCTCTCTTCCCTCTTCCCAGAGCACCTTGATTTCCCTTTGGGGAATTGTATCTCCCCTTTGGTGAGCAGAAATGCCCTGCTGGGTCCCTCATCCCACCTACTTGGTACAGTCATGGAAAGGGCATTGACCCACTCCAGGCCAACTGGACTTTCTCTCCAGGAGAATGTAAAAAATGCTTGAATTCTCTCATTCCAAGAGTGGTTCTGGGTTCCAAGATCCAGTAATTTCAGTTCCCACCTATTCCAGTCTCTTTCTTCAGCCTTCTTCCTTGACCTCAGCTTACTCTTCCACTCCTGACATATGATTTTTATGACTCTAATCCAAAATTGGTTTCTGCTTCTCACAATGGAAAGGCAACAGCAATAAAAAGATTGACACATCTTTTGAGACTCAAGTAAGAATGGACTAAGCTTCCCTGGAAAGTCCACAGGCTTCCTTCTTTGTCCTCTCTTAGCCTCTGGCTGCTCTAGAGGATACCTGTTCTATGGTATTATAACTGACTTCTCTTCCCCTTAGGAGTTCCCTCAGGGTAGAGATTAGAGCTCATTCAAAGTTGGGGTCCTAGAGCCTAGAGTGCTTTTTCTGGCTTCCTGCTGGGATGCAAATCAAGTTTTCTCAAGCCTGAATGAAGAATCAGAACCTTTGTGCCTACAGGGCTAGTGCATTCTTCTTAGGCAGAGATGACAGAGTAGTCTCGTTTTAAAGCAGTTATTTATTTATTTTTTTTTCCATATAGGATGTTTTTGTAAGAGATCTGATAGGCTAAGTTGTCTCGTCTGTGTTTATAAAGAAAGAGAAGAAAAGCAAACATGCACATTTGTAACAACATCAAGTGGTAGATGGACCAGTGAAATCCATTTGATGTTACCTCCTGGATCCAGCAGGCGTAGGGCAGCCCTTTCATGCCACACATGACCTTTCATTTCTGGTCTGTGTTTATGTCATTAGTCTCATGTGTACTTTGCTGTCTCTGGATTCTCTATTCCCTTCTTGTATCTCGCTCACCACCAGACCTTAATTTATTCTGTTCTATCTTACCAGATGATCATCTCTGTGTTGTCCAAGTAGAAAATTCCTACCCCTCTTTGTAGTGGATACTTTTCTCTCTTATTCTTCCCACCCTTTTGGGGGGCTTAGTTGTCCTCTCTTCCCTCTTCCCAGAGCACCTTGATTTCCCTTTGGGGAATTGTATCTCCCCTTTGGTGAGCAGAAATGCCCTGCTGGGTCCCTCATCCCACCTACTTGGTACAGTCATGGAAAGGGCATTGACCCACTCCAGGCCAACTGGACTTTCTCTCCAGGAGAATGTAAAAAATGCTTGAATTCTCTCATTCCAAGAGTGGTTCTGGGTTCCAAGATCCAGTAATTTCAGTTCCCACCTATTCCAGTCTCTTTCTTCAGCCTTCTTCCTTGACCTCAGCTTACTCTTCCACTCCTGACATATGATTTTTATGACTCTAATCCAAAATTGGTTTCTGCTTCTCACAATGGAAAGGCAACAGCAATAAAAAGATTGACACATCTTTTGAGACTCAAGTAAGAATGGACTAAGCTTCCCTGGAAAGTCCACAGGCTTCCTTCTTTGTCCTCTCTTAGCCTCTGGCTGCTCTAGAGGATACCTGTTCTATGGTATTATAACTGACTTCTCTTCCCCTTAGGAGTTCCCTCAGGGTAGAGATTAGAGCTCATTCAAAGTTGGGGTCCTAGAGCCTAGAGTGCTTTTTCTGGCTTCCTGCTGGGATGCAAATCAAGTTTTCTCAAGCCTGAATGAAGAATCAGAACCTTTGTGCCTACAGGGCTAGTGCATTCTTCTTAGGCAGAGATGACAGAGTAGTCTCGTTTTAAAGCAGTTATTTATTTATTTTTTTTTCCATATAGGATGTTTTTGTAAGAGATCTGATAGCATTACATTTAAAGCTACAGATGCCCTTTGTATTTATTCAGTTCCAGTCTGGGAAACGGAAAGCATATCAGGAATTTCAAATTGAGGGATTTAATATAGGAAATTAACTACATATGTCTTTGAAAGCCTCGCTTGCAAACAGAGGATATAAAATAATCCAGCCATTTGTAATTGCAGGAAGTAACTACTACCCCTCCATCAGGGAGAACAAAAACCTAAAGATAGTGTACCAAGGCTTCCCCAGTGGCTCAGTGGTAAAGAATCCTCAAACAACACAACAGTCGCAGGAGACATGAGTTGGATCCCTGGGTCAGGAAGATCCCCTAGAGAAGGAAATGGAAACCCATTCCAGTAATCTAGTCTGGGAAATCCCATGAACAGAGGTGTCTGAAGAATGACAGTCCAAAGGGTCACAAAGAGTAGAACATGACTGAATACAGCACTATGTAAGAAGAACTTAGGGAGGAAGAAAGGAAAGCCTGCATGTCTGATCCTCATCTGGGGTGGGGGTGGATGGGAGAGTGTCTTATAACTGTGCCTCAGTCTCCGGGGTGGGGGCACCCTGCAGTCAAGGTTTAGACATCTGGGGAGGAGCTCCAAGGTTGGTACTCAGATCTCAGTTGGGGAACACTGTGGTCTGTGCCCAAGTTCAGGGAATGAACCGGATGCTTGAGCTCAGATCTGATGGGTCAGGGGCTGGTATGTCTACTGAGGCATCTCAGGTACCGGAAGTGCTGGAAGAGATGGAGGCTGGAACTTCAGTTGTCTTGCTTCTGGAAGGTGTGTGAATCTCCAACTGCCGCCATCTAGCCTCCCATTGAAGTTCTCCTGCTGAAGGACCCTCAAGGGAAGAGGGCCAGAAAGGAGTCTGGGAAATGCAGCTCCAGTGTCACCGAGAGTGGGTGAGGGCAGGGAGCCATGAGACCTAGAGACACTGAGTAAATACCTGACCTAGTCTCTTCCAGGAGGGAGAGACTAAGTGGAATTGGCCTCCAAGGTCATGTGGCAAAATACAGTCTTCCTATTTTGTATCACCTTTCCAGCATGATTCCTTACAGAGTAGCTCGTTTAAAGCATTTAATAGGATGTTTTTGTAAGAGATCTGATAGCATTACATTTAAAGCTACAGATGCCCTTTGTATTTATTCAGTTCCAGTCTGGGAAACGGAAAGCATATCAGGAATTTCAAATTGAGGGATTTAATATAGGAAATTAACTACATATGTCTTTGAAAGCCTCGCTTGCAAACAGAGGATATAAAATAATCCAGCCATTTGTAATTGCAGGAAGTAACTACTACCCCTCCATCAGGGAGAACAAAAACCTAAAGATAGTGTACCAAGGCTTCCCCAGTGGCTCAGTGGTAAAGAATCCTCAAACAACACAACAGTCGCAGGAGACATGAGTTGGATCCCTGGGTCAGGAAGATCCCCTAGAGAAGGAAATGGAAACCCATTCCAGTAATCTAGTCTGGGAAATCCCATGAACAGAGGTGTCTGAAGAATGACAGTCCAAAGGGTCACAAAGAGTAGAACATGACTGAATACAGCACTATGTAAGAAGAACTTAGGGAGGAAGAAAGGAAAGCCTGCATGTCTGATCCTCATCTGGGGTGGGGGTGGATGGGAGAGTGTCTTATAACTGTGCCTCAGTCTCCGGGGTGGGGGCACCCTGCAGTCAAGGTTTAGACATCTGGGGAGGAGCTCCAAGGTTGGTACTCAGATCTCAGTTGGGGAACACTGTGGTCTGTGCCCAAGTTCAGGGAATGAACCGGATGCTTGAGCTCAGATCTGATGGGTCAGCGGCGCTGGTATGTCTACTGAGGCATCTCAGGTACCGGAAGTGCTGGAAGAGATGGAGGCTGGAACTTCAGTTGTCTTGCTTCTGGAAGGTGTGTGAATCTCCAACTGCCGCCATCTAGCCTCCCATTGAAGTTCTCCTGCTGAAGGACCCTCAAGGGAAGAGGGCCAGAAAGGAGTCTGGGAAATGCAGCTCCAGTGTCACCGAGGTGGGTGAGGGCAGGGAGCCATGAGACCTAGAGACACTGAGTAAATACCTGACCTAGTCTCTTCCAGGAGGGAGAGACTAAGTGGAATTGGCCTCCAAGGTCATGTGGCAAAATACAGTCTTCCTATTTTGTATCACCTTTCCAGCATGATTCCCATAACTCTTTAGTGAGAACTTGCAGCTTCGGATAGGTCCTCTGTGGAAAATTCTGATGCCAATGTGAAAAGCAGCTCCGAAGTCAAAGCATTCCTGCAAGCCCAGACACATGGAGCCCATGATTTATTCTAGCTGTTCTTTATTTTGCCTCCTTCGGCAGGCCCTGATTCCAAGACCATCTTCTGGGCCAAATGCCCCCGTGGCTCAGATACTCGGAAACACAGCCATTCACTACAAAGCCTGCTGTTCTTCCGACCACCCTGCCAAACCCCTTGCTGGGCAGCCACACCCTGTCCTGCAGGCTTGCCCCTTCTCCGTGTCACCACCCCTCTCCTTGCGAAGAGAACACTGTGTGACTCCACACGTCCTGTCTCAGAACTTGTTGTTTTCTTATTCATTTTCCATTGTTTTTGCTCATCCCTTCATTCTGATACAGGATGGATATCCCCAGATTTCTTTCTAACTTCTAGGCTCTTCTCCTAGGACCCTACTATACAAAAAGCACCCCATTAATTATAATGGGGTGACAATGAATTTTCTTATACAGCCACACATGTTTGTTTGTTTGTTTTCATCTACAATCTCACTAACACAGGAGAAGAAATATGTTTGGGGATTCACACGCAATCATATTTCAGTCCTGACTTTCTTAAGCTTTTCCAGCTCAGATCTCAGTTGGGGAACACTGTGGTCTGTGCCCAAGTTCAGGGAATGAACCGGATGCTTGAGCTCAGATCTGATGGGTCAGCGGCGCTGGTATGTCTACTGAGGCATCTCAGGTACCGGAAGTGCTGGAAGAGATGGAGGCTGGAACTTCAGTTGTCTTGCTTCTGGAAGGTGTGTGAATCTCCAACTGCCGCCATCTAGCCTCCCATTGAAGTTCTCCTGCTGAAGGACCCTCAAGGGAAGAGGGCCAGAAAGGAGTCTGGGAAATGCAGCTCCAGTGTCACCGAGAGTGGGTGAGGGCAGGGAGCCATGAGACCTAGAGACACTGAGTAAATACCTGACCTAGTCTCTTCCAGGAGGGAGAGACTAAGTGGAATTGGCCTCCAAGGTCATGTGGCAAAATACAGTCTTCCTATTTTGTATCACCTTTCCAGCATGATTCCCATAACTCTTTAGTGAGAACTTGCAGCTTCGGATAGGTCCTCTGTGGAAAATTCTGATGCCAATGTGAAAAGCAGCTCCGAAGTCAAAGCATTCCTGCAAGCCCAGACACATGGAGCCCATGATTTATTCTAGCTGTTCTTTATTTTGCCTCCTTCGGCAGGCCCTGATTCCAAGACCATCTTCTGGGCCAAATGCCCCCGTGGCTCAGATACTCGGAAACACAGCCATTCACTACAAAGCCTGCTGTTCTTCCGACCACCCTGCCAAACCCCTTGCTGGGCAGCCACACCCTGTCCTGCAGGCTTGCCCCTTCTCCGTGTCACCACCCCTCTCCTTGCGAAGAGAACACTGTGTGACTCCACACGTCCTGTCTCAGAACTTGTTGTTTTCTTATTCATTTTCCATTGTTTTTGCTCATCCCTTCATTCTGATACAGGATGGATATCCCCAGATTTCTTTCTAACTTCTAGGCTCTTCTCCTAGGACCCTACTATACAAAAAGCACCCCATTAATTATAATGGGGTGACAATGAATTTTCTTATACAGCCACACATGTTTGTTTGTTTGTTTTCATCTACAATCTCACTAACACAGGAGAAGAAATATGTTTGGGGATTCACACGCAATCATATTTCAGTCCTGACTCTTAACTTGAAAAAAAAAAATTAACTAATTCCTCTGACTCTGAGCTCCCTCTATTTTAAGACAACTAATAACTATTTCTGAAGGTTGCTAGGAATACTAAATGCCACAAGCTACGTGCTGCCTCCAGCATGTAGTAGGCATGGTAAACCTCAGTTTTCTTTTCCTATGCGAGAGTGATATTTTTCTTATACGCTTTTGGGAAAAGGAGACTTAAGTGTAAGCCTGGTCTGAACTATATAATAGAGACTGTAATAAGAAAGAATTTAAGATTTAAAATCTGGGAAATGCCATGTGGAGGAGAATTATTTATCTGTTTCTACAGGAAGATCGGAGTGATATTATCATCCGATAAGATCTGACAGTAGGCTGACTACCCTTCTCCCAGTTGATCTGGCTTCTGGAAGATGTTTTCTGTTATTTGAACACACTTGCTATTTGTATATGCCTCAGAGCAGGGAGTAAGGAGGCTGGAAGCAAAAGCCTGGGACTGGGCTGATATGAAGTGCTCCTTGGGAAAGAGGGGGAGGTTATAGGACGAGGAAGGAAGCTTTGGATCACACTGTGCAAATTCTTGAATGCCCTGTTGAGAAGTTTTGCATTTGATTTCTTGGGCAATTGAAAGTTAAAACCTGAAAGAATAAGAAATAGGGAATCTTATAAAATGGATTTGACATTTTATTTACAAAAGCTCTTTCTTAAGGAAGGAAAGGCAAAGAGATTTAGAAATGAAAGATGCAGGCGATTTGTCTTTGGAAATTCTTCCCCACAAAATGGAATTTGACATTTTATTTACAAGCTTTTCTTGACTCCGTCTCAGAACTTGTTGTTTTCTTATTCATTTTCCATTGTTTTGCTCATCCCTTCATTCTGATACAGGATGGATATCCCCAGATTTCTTTCTAACTTCTAGGCTCTTCTCCTAGGACCCTACTATACAAAAAGCACCCCATTAATTATTAAATGGGGTCACTACAATGAATTTTCTTATACAGCCACACATGTTTGTTTGTTTGTTTTCATCTACAATCTCACTAACACAGGAGAAGAAATATGTTTGGGGATTCACACGCAATCATATTTCAGTCCTGACTCTTAACTTGAAAAAAAAAAATTAACTAATTCCTCTGACTCTGAGCTCCCTCTATTTTAAGACAACTAATAACTATTTCTGAAGGTTGCTAGGAATACTAAATGCCACAAGCTACGTGCTGCCTCCAGCATGTAGTAGGCATGGTAAACCTCAGTTTTCTTTTCCTATGCGAGAGTGATATTTTTCTTATACGCTTTTGGGAAAAGGAGACTTAAGTGTAAGCCTGGTCTGAACTATATAATAGAGACTGTAATAAGAAAGAATTTAAGATTTAAAATCTGGGAAATGCCATGTGGAGGAGAATTATTTATCTGTTTCTACAGGAAGATCGGAGTGATATTATCATCCGATAAGATCTGACAGTAGGCTGACTACCCTTCTCCCAGTTGATCTGGCTTCTGGAAGATGTTTTCTGTTATTTGAACACACTTGCTATTTGTATATGCCTCAGAGCAGGGAGTAAGGAGGCTGGAAGCAAAAGCCTGGGACTGGGCTGATATGAAGTGCTCCTTGGGAAAGAGGGGGAGGTTATAGGACGAGGAAGGAAGCTTTGGATCACACTGTGCAAATTCTTGAATGCCCTGTTGAGAAGTTTTGCATTTGATTTCTTGGGCAATTGAAAGTTAAAACCTGAAAGAATAAGAAATAGGGAATCTTATAAAATGGATTTGACATTTTATTTACAAAAGCTCTTTCTTAAGGAAGGAAAGGCAAAGAGATTTAGAAAAATGAAAGATGCAGGGCGATTTGTCTTTGGAAATTCTTCCCCCCACAAATGAATTGAGGAAAGTAAGTGCTAGATGCTGGGGTGTTTCTGTCATTTTATTCCCCCCGCCCCCTTTTCCCCCATTGACATAGAACATGACTTGCCACTATTTCAAACCCAGGAAAGAGTTCGCCAGTGGAGTGGATCATCTACAACTGTATGTGAAAGAGGAGAGCAGGGTCTCATCATGGGTTTACTCTGTCAGAAACATTTGAATCACTGCTCCCTTTAAGGAATTAATATTCTGGTTGAGATGACAGGTTCAGTGGAATATTACTCAGTGGGTCATTTGTAGAGATGTGGGTGGACCTAGAGTCTCATATAGAGTGAAGTGTCAGAAAGAGAAAAAAAAATATTGTGTTAATATTTTAAAACATATATGTGGACTCTAGAAAAGTAGTACTGATGATCCTGTTTCCAGGGCAGGAATAGAAACACAGATGTAGACAATGGATATGTGGGCATGGAGAGGAAGAGAGCAATGAATTGGGAGATTAAGACTCATATCTAGGGCTTCCCTGGTGGTCCAGTGGGTAGAGAGTCTGCCTTGCAGTGCAAGGGGCACCAGTTCGATCCCTGGCCCGGGAAGATCCCATGTGCCACAGAGTGGCTGGATCAGTGTGTCCAATTACCAGCCAGAACTCTGGAGGGCATGCACCCAGAGCCAGTGCTCTGCAGTGAGAGAGGCTGCTGTGATGGGAGGCCCACACATGCCAAAGAATAAAAGATAGATGAAAATAAGTAAAAATGAAAGAGGCATGATGGGGGTAAAGGAAAAACAAAGACTCATATATATACACTACCATGTGTAAAACAGACAGCTAGTGGTAACCTGCTGTATAGTACAGGGAGCTCCACTGTGCTCCGTGATGACTTACAGAGGTAGGATGGGGGGAGTGGGTGGGAGGTCCAAGAGGGAGGGTATATATGGATACATATAGCTGATTCATTTCCTTGTATAGCAAAAACTAACACAGCATTTTAAAGCAATCATATTCCATTTAAAAAAAGCCAAATAAATAAAGAGAGACCAGGATAATCAATGAGGTAGACATGATGAGAAGCATTGGCTAGTATTGCATCCTTAAGGTAGAGGTTGTAGGGCTGCAAGAAGAGCTTTCTGGAAACACAAACAACATTAGAAAGGAATAGCAGCTAAGCTGAGCCTTGGTCTTCTCAAGTGACCCACATGGTAAAAAAATCTGCCTGCCAGTGCAGGAGACACAAGAGACGTGGCTTCATTCTCTGGGAAGATCTCCTGAAGAGGAGAATGGCAACCCACTCCAGTATTCTTTCCTGGAAAATTCTGTGGACAGAGGAGCTTAGGGGGCTACAGTCCATGGGGTTATGAAGAGTCAGGCATGACTGAGGGACTAAGCACACACAAGCTAGGCCTTAAACAATGGGGAGGAATCAGTCACGTGGAGCAAGAGTCTGAAGGAGAGCAGTCCAGGGAGGGGAACAGCGTGGGCAGTGATGAGAAACGCATCATTCCCAAGGAAAGACCACAAGGAATTTGTGGTCCCTGAGGTCAGTGAGGCAGAAAGGAATGAGGAAAGAGAAGTTGATTAGATGAAGCAGGATCAGAAAGAATAGGGTGGGGCTTCCCTGGTGGTCCAGTGGGTGAGGACACCGCCTTGCAGTGCAAGGGGCGCCGGTTCAATCCCTGGCCTGGGAGGATCCCACGTGCCGCGGAGCGGCTGGACCGATGTGTCCAATTACCGAGCTGCAGCTCTGGAGCGCATGCGCCCGGAGCCGGTGCTCTGCAACAACAGACCACCGTGGTGGGAGGCCCACACGGGCCAGGGAACAAGGATGGATGAGACCAGACAAATGAAAGACCAGTGGAAGTGGCCCGCCCATCCCCCTCCATCCCCACCCCGGCCAAAATAAATAATAAATAAATAATTAAAAAGAAAGAAAGAATAGGGTGTTGTGTACTAGGTCAAGAAGCTTGCAACTTCTCCTGTAGGTGATGTGGGAAGGGGGAGAGGCTCTGAGCAGAAGAGTCCGGAATTTTCGCTGGCGGGGAAAAAAAGACCTTACAGAGGGAGGGGGTAGGTCCAAGAGGGAGGTATATATGGATACATATAGCTGATTCATTTCCTTGTATAGCAAAACTAACACAGCATTTTAAAGCAATCATATTCCATTTAAAAAGACAAATAAATAAAGAGAGACCAGGATAATCAATGAGGTAGACATGATGAGAAGCATTGGCTAGTATTGCATCCTTAAGGTAGAGGTTGTAGGGCTGCAAGAAGAGCTTTCTGGAAACACAAACAACATTAGAAAGGAATAGCAGCTAAGCTGAGCCTTGGTCTTCTCAAGTGACCCACATGGTAAAAAAATCTGCCTGCCAGTGCAGGAGACACAAGAGCGTGGCTTCATTCTCTGGGAAGATCTCCTGAAGAGGAGAATGGCAACCCACTCCAGTATTCTTTCCTGGAAAATTCTGTGGACAGAGGAGCTTAGGGGGCTACAGTCCATGGGGTTATGAAGAGTCAGGCATGACTGAGGGACTAAGCACACACAAGCTAGGCCTTAAACAATGGGGAGGAATCAGTCACGTGGAGCAAGAGTCTGAAGGAGAGCAGTCCAGGGAGGGGAACAGCGTGGGCAGTGATGAGAAACGCATCATTCCCAAGGAAAGACCACAAGGAATTTGTGGTCCCTGAGGTCAGTGAGGCAGAAAGGAATGAGGAAAGAGAAGTTGATTAGATGAAGCAGGATCAGAAAGAATAGGGTGGGGCTTCCCTGGTGGTCCAGTGGGTGAGGACACCGCCTTGCAGTGCAAGGGGCGCCGGTTCAATCCCTGGCCTGGGAGGATCCCACGTGCCGCGGAGCGGCTGGACCGATGTGTCCAATTACCGAGCTGCAGCTCTGGAGCGCATGCGCCCGGAGCCGGTGCTCTGCAACAACAGACCACCGTGGTGGGAGGCCCACACGGGCCAGGGAACAAGGATGGATGAGACCAGACAAATGAAAGACCAGTGGAAGTGGCCCGCCCATCCCCCTCCATCCCCACCCCGGCCAAAATAAATAATAAATAAATAATTAAAAAGAAAGAAAGAATAGGGTGTTGTGTACTAGGTCAAGAAGCTTGCAACTTCTCCTGTAGGTGATGTGGGAAGGGGGAGAGGCTCTGAGCAGAAGAGTGACCCGGAAAATGAACATTTTACCTGATCTAGAGGCTGCATGAAGGAAGGGACAAGATGAGACCAGATGGGAGGTATTAGCAATATTCTGCATCCATTCTTAAGGGGAATGGGTCTCCTAGTGGTACTGAGAGCATGTGGAAATGGATCTAGCTTGGTCTTCGACAGAAACAGGGAGATGAGCCATGCCAGATGTTTCACCACCGTGACTAGTGGGTGTTGCTGCCAGCCGCAGAATAGCGGCCACGTGAGGGGGTGCCACTTTGGGAGAAGGCAATCTGTTTAGCTTCAGAAACTAGTGTACTTGAGGTGCTTCAAGGAGGGTGAATGCTCGTCCTCTCAGCTGTTTCAATTACTTGCTCTTTGACCTTGGATGGATGATTTAATCTCCTGAGCTTCAACTTCCTCATTTCACTTGAAGATGAGAAAATCATAAATAGTTTTCAGGGCAAGATTAATTTGCTCAAGGGACTCAAGGTATTGCTTTCATCAAACTCTTTCCATTCGTACCTTCTTCACATTAATGATAAGGAAACAAACGAACAAGCTTCTGTCCTAAAAGTTGACAAATGTTCCTTTCTGAACCAAGGTTCTGCTTCTGTTGGTTGTCTTCAGCCACGGGAAATCTCCCACCTGTAGGACTGGCCCTTGGGTTTCACGCATATCCTGCGGGATGTTCTTTCTGCTTCATCTTAATAGTGAAATGACAGATAACAGTGTGAAGGTCCCAGAGGTAGAGACTCTAGGGATGAGAATCCACAGCAAGAAATTCAGAAGCCTTGAGAAACAAAGGTGATCCAGAAAGGATTTTGAAATGTGTGAAAGCTTTGAAAGAATCCTTTCTTTATATTTATTTCTCTTCCATCATATTTCTAAACATTTTGAATACATATTATCCTTACATGTTGTCATTTTTGGTAAAAATAATGTTACATTTTTCATCTCTATAAAAGCCATCAGTTTTGAACCAAAAAATTGTGTTTGTATGTATGTGTGGACAGGGAAGACGGAGGGACAGACCCAAACCTTCAACCCACATTTACTTCTAGGAAGCCATAAAATAAGCACCTCTCAACATTTCCACCACATGTTCTCCTGAAACAAAAACAATTTTGCTGTGATAGGCCCAAGTTTTTGCTATGAAGTGTGGACTAACATATTTTAAACTTGGCTTCTGAGGATGACAAAAGGAGCTTTCTCGTCCCGCTCTAATAAAATGCAGATGGCTGTCCTTTGCAGGCTCCTAAAGCCACAAAGCTATGGCTGAGTATGAATCTCATCTTATTCAAGGATAAGAATAGACTGGTAGATCAATAAATCATACTGTGCATCATTTCCACTCCTCATCTCCAAATAGTTTCTAAAGGGTTTGACATATAGAAAGTGTGTATTAAGTATGTATTAAACGAGTATATAAGACAGCCTTAACACCAGTCCAAGAATATGAAGATCTGGGTTTAAATTCTGGCATGACAGACCACTATCTATACTGAGAGGGAGTTTGGGGTTCCAGTTTAGAATAAAGTCCTTCAAGTTGGTGGGATCAGGATTGGGTCCTGGGTCCATAATTACCTAGCCATATACTGGGAGAACTGGGATCAACGTTCATAGCCTCTCTATAATTCCATAGCCTGCAATGACTGAACTTAAGGATTTGGGGTTTGAATCCTGGTTCTGTCTCTCATTATCTAGAGGATTTTGGCAGTTTACTCAAAGGCTTTGATTTTCTCAATTGCAAAATATAAAAAGATAACTAACTCTTGTTAAAAAGTTTGCTATGAGGATTCACAATTTAATATATGCAAAGCCCTTAGAGTAGAGCTTGGCATATGGTAAGTACTCTGAATGTGTTAATTATTATTCCATTATTTTTATTATACTACCTCTTACTGCTGTTGGAACTAAGAGAATGTAGTTTTTTTCCTAGAGAAAGAGCTTCCATATCATTAAGCATATTGAGGGTCGTGTTAGGATGGCCAATTGTTTATCCTCAGCCACTTTGGGTTTCAGTTTCCACACATGTCAATGAGACAGTGTTCCCCATCTCTCCTCTCTCTATATAACATAGGTTTTAGTGAGGCTCAAATACAATCCAATGTGAAAACACTTAGCTAATTCTCTAGTGTTCCATAAATGTGAGTTTATTAGTTGGAAGCCTTTCCCACCACAAATGATAAAGACCAAACTCAAATTGATGGATGCCCAAAAGGATTATTTATTGGCTCTTACAGCTTGATTCTAGGGTAGCTCACAGTCCCAGAGGAAGAATTTTGGGGACCCAAAATGATGCTCAATAACACTTGAACACCTAGACTACCTCTCAATGTCATCTCTGATGGCTGCCTTCTCACCCCCATGCAGACCTTTTTTTTTTATTTTTTAAATATAATAAGGAAGATGGCACTAGGAGACCAGCTTTCTATTGTTCCAATATTCCAAGCCAGCAAAAAGAGGAAATCTCCCAATCATCTGTATATTCACATTAGGGAAGAATGGTGAATGACCTTAATTTAATCTCTTGTCTAACTTTGAGCCAATTATTAGATATGAGGGAATGGATGGCTAAGATGGTTAGGCTTGGTCAGAGTCCTTTCCATTTAATGTGGTACAGAGGAAGAGTATATTAGAGTTCTCCAGAGAAACATACCAATGGGCTATATACATCTGTATATAAAGGCTTATTTTAAGTGAATGCTTTAAGTGAATCAGATTAATGAATCTGAACAAGCAAGAAGCTGATGTAACTCCAGCCCAATTCTGAAACCCTAAGAATCAAGAGAGCTAAAGTTTCCACAGTGTCACTTTGTTAGTGCAACAAAGTTAAGGATTTGGGGTTTGAATCCTGGTTCTGTCTCTCATTATCTAGAGGATTTTGGCAGTTTACTCAAAGGCTTTGATTTTCTCAATTGCAAAATATAAAAAGATAACTAACTCTTGTTAAAAGTTTGCTATGAGGATTCACAATTTAATATATGCAAAGCCCTTAGAGTAGAGCTTGGCATATGGTAAGTACTCTGAATGTGTTAATTATTATTCCATTATTTTTATTATACTACCTCTTACTGCTGTTGGAACTAAGAGAATGTAGTTTTTTTCCTAGAGAAAGAGCTTCCATATCATTAAGCATATTGAGGGTCGTGTTAGGATGGCCAATTGTTTATCCTCAGCCACTTTGGGTTTCAGTTTCCACACATGTCAATGAGACAGTGTTCCCCATCTCCCCTCTCTCTATATAACATAGGTTTTAGTGAGGCTCAAATACAATCCAATGTGAAAACACTTAGCTAATTCTCTAGTGTTCCATAAATGTGAGTTTATTAGTTGGAAGCCTTTCCCACCACAAATGATAAAGACCAAACTCAAATTGATGGATGCCCAAAAGGATTATTTATTGGCTCTTACAGCTTGATTCTAGGGTAGCTCACAGTCCCAGAGGAAGAATTTTGGGGACCCAAAATGATGCTCAATAACACTTGAACACCTAGACTACCTCTCAATGTCATCTCTGATGGCTGCCTTCTCACCCCCATGCAGACCTTTTTTTTTTATTTTTTAAATATAATAAGGAAGATGGCACTAGGAGACCAGCTTTCTATTGTTCCAATATTCCAAGCCAGCAAAAAGAGGAAATCTCCCAATCATCTGTATATTCACATTAGGGAAGAATGGTGAATGACCTTAATTTAATCTCTTGTCTAACTTTGAGCCAATTATTAGATATGAGGGAATGGATGGCTAAGATGGTTAGGCTTGGTCAGAGTCCTTTCCATTTAATGTGGTACAGAGGAAGAGTATATTAGAGTTCTCCAGAGAAACATACCAATGGGCTATATACATCTGTATATAAAGGCTTATTTTAAGTGAATAGCCGATTATGAAAGCTGGCAAGTCCCAAGATCTAAGAAAGCTGATGTAACTCCAGCCCAATTCTGAAACCCTAAGAATCAAGAGAGCTGATAGCATGCAGTAAGTCCCCTGTACATGAACAAGTTCTGCTCAGAGAGTGCATTTGTTAGTCCACTTTGTTAGTAAGTCCAACAAAGTTAGCCTAGGTACTGAACTAACACAGCTGTATATATGGGACTGGACTGTAATAGGTTTATAATATTTTCACACAAATAATATGTAAAAAACAAACACAAAGAAATAAAACATCTTTAATTGTACAGTACAATATCTTAAAAGTATAGTAGCACAGTACAACAGCTGGCATACCAGGACTGGCATGGAGCGAACAGGCAAGAAGAGTTACTAATAGGAGGAAGTGAAGATGGTAGAGCTGAAAGAGGGTCAGAAACAGGAGACAGAGGGTAGGCTACAATGTCACACCTGATATCAATGGAACACACACACTTTTGAAATTTCACAGCTTACAGGTTTGTATGTAAGGGGACTGACTGTAGTTCTGATCCAAAAGTCAGCAAGATCAAAACCAAGGAAAGTCAGTGTTTCAATCAAGCCTAAAGACAGGAGATAAACAAATGTCCCACTTGAAAGGAAGTCAGACTCAAAAAATTCTCTTTTTTGGGAGTCAGCTTATTTCTTTTATTCAGGCCTTCAACTGATTGGACAAGACCCACCCACATCAGGGACAGCAATTTGCTTTACTCACTCAACTGACTTAAATGTTAATCTCATCCATAAACATCCTCACAGAAACACCCAGGGTGATATTTGACCAACTCTCTGGACACTGTGGTCCAGATATGTTGACTCATAAAATGAACCATCCTAGTTTCCACATATATTCATTAATAGTTGATACGTGTTTTCCTTTTTCTGACTTACTTTACTCTGTGTGACAGAATCTGGTTCATCCACATTTCTACAAATGACCCAATTTTATACCTTTTATGGATGAGTAATATTCCATGGTAGCAACGACCCTATTTACAGTGCCGGAATAAAGAACAGCCAGGTGAACACGGTAGGGAGGGCAGGAGAAGAGGTGGTCAATGGGGGGGATCAAGTCCCAAGATCTAAGAAAGCTGATGTAACTCCAGCCCAATTCTGAAACCCTAAGAATCAAGAGAGCTGATAGCATGCAGTAAGTCCCCTGTACATGAACAAGTTCTGCTCAGAGAGTGCATTTGTTAGTCCACTTTGTTAGTAAGTCCAACAAAGTTAGCCTAGGTACTGAACTAACACAGCTGTATATATGGGACTGGACTGTAATAGGTTTATAATATTTTCACACAAATAATATGTAAAAAACAAACACAAAGAAATAAAACATCTTTAATTGTACAGTACAATATCTTAAAAGTATAGTAGCACAGTACAACAGCTGGCATACCAGGACTGGCATGGAGCGAACAGGCAAGAAGAGTTACTAATAGGAGGAAGTGAAGATGGTAGAGCTGAAAGAGGGTCAGAAACAGGAGACAGAGGGTAGGCTACAATGTCACACCTGATATCAATGGAACACACACACTTTTGAAATTTCACAGCTTACAGGTTTGTATGTAAGGGGACTGACTGTAGTTCTGATCCAAAAGTCAGCAAGATCAAAACCAAGGAAAGTCAGTGTTTCAATCAAGCCTAAAGACAGGAGATAAACAAATGTCCCACTTGAAAGGAAGTCAGACTCAAAAAATTCTTTTTTGGGAGTCAGCTTATTTCTTTTATTCAGGCCTTCAACTGATTGGACAAGACCCACCCACATCAGGGACAGCAATTTGCTTTACTCACTCAACTGACTTAAATGTTAATCTCATCCATAAACATCCTCACAGAAACACCCAGGGTGATATTTGACCAACTCTCTGGACACTGTGGTCCAGATATGTTGACTCATAAAATGAACCATCCTAGTTTCCACATATATTCATTAATAGTTGATACGTGTTTTCCTTTTTCTGACTTACTTTACTCTGTGTGACAGAATCTGGTTCATCCACATTTCTACAAATGACCCAATTTTATACCTTTTATGGATGAGTAATATTCCATGGTAGCAACGAACCTATTTACAGGGCAGGAATAAAGAACAGACATGTGAACACGGTAGGGAGGGCAGGGAGAAGAGGTGGTATTCAACTGAGAGAGGAGCGCTGACATATAGACACCAGCAGTGTAGCACAGACAGCTAGTGGGGACCTGCCACAGAGCACGGGGGTCTCAGCCCAGGGCTCTGTGATGGCCTGGAGAGGTGATGTGAGGAGTGAGATTCATGTGGGAGGGTTTATATATGTGTGTGTGTGTGTGTGTATGTATGTATGTGTGTGTGTTGTACAGCAGAAACTAACACAATATCGTAAAGCAATAATATTGCGATAAAAAAGTAACCATCATAGATATATTACCAGATGAAGGAAGAAAGGTATTGAGCAGATTTTTAAAGAATTAGACTATCATAGATTATCATTGTTAATAGTGTGTTTTGTATACATCTGGGGTAACTACACCCCAGACCCTTGACTATTTATCAGTTTCTGGCAGAGATAGGTTTCCAGAATATTGGCTCCATTATACATTCTCTTGGTAGAGGAGAAATCCTAGTAAAAGTTGGGTGCTTAACCTTGGGAATACTGACATTTGGGCTGAACAATACTTTGCTGTGGAGGACTGTCCTGGGCAGTGTCAGATGTCACAGCATTCCTGGCCTCCACCCACTAGAGGCCAGTCGCACCCAACCTCCTGCACCATATACTGTGTGGCAATCCAAAATGTCTCCAGATATTGCTAAATGTTCCCCAGGGAACAAAATCTCCTCCCCTATCTGGCTGAGAAGAATTATACTCATGGCTCAGTAAGTCCTACTACCTCTCTATTCTTCACCCTTCTCAAAGATGGAGGAAATGGTGCTGTTAGGGTTACTTATCACTCACACTGATAAATTTTCTCATCCATAAACATCCTCACAGAAACACCCAGGGTGATATTTGACCAACTCTCTGGACACTGTGGTCCAGATATGTTGACTCATAAAATGAACCATCCTAGTTTCCACATATATTCATTAATAGTTGATACGTGTTTTCCTTTTTCTGACTTACTTTACTCTGTGTGACAGAATCTGGTTCATCCACATTTCTACAAATGACCCAATTTTATACCTTTTATGGATGAGTAATATTCCATGGTAGCAACGAACCTATTTACAGGGCAGGAATAAAGAACAGACATGTGAACACGGTAGGGAGGGCAGGGAGAAGAGGTGGTATTCAACTGAGAGAGGAGCGCTGACATATAGACACCAGCAGTGTAGCACAGACAGCTAGTGGGGACCTGCCACAGAGCACGGGGGTCTCAGCCCAGGGCTCTGTGATGGCCTGGAGAGGTGATGTGAGGAGTGAGATTCATGTGGGAGGGTTTATATATGTGTGTGTGTGTGTGTGTATGTATGTATGTATGTGTGTGTGTTGTACAGCAGAAACTAACACAATATCGTAAAGCAATAATATTGCGATAAAAAAGTAACCATCATAGATATATTACCAGATGAAGGAAGAAAGGTATTGAGCAGATTTTTAAAGAATTAGACTATCATAGATTATCATTGTTAATAGTGTGTTTTGTATACATCTGGGGTAACTACACCCCAGACCCTTGACTATTTATCAGTTTCTGGCAGAGATAGGTTTCCAGAATATTGGCTCCATTATACATTCTCTTGGTAGAGGAGAAATCCTAGTAAAAGTTGGGTGCTTAACCTTGGGAATACTGACATTTGGGCTGAACAATACTTTGCTGTGGAGGACTGTCCTGGGCAGTGTCAGATGTCACAGCATTCCTGGCCTCCACCCACTAGAGGCCAGTCGCACCCAACCTCCTGCACCATATACTGTGTGGCAATCCAAAATGTCTCCAGATATTGCTAAATGTTCCCCAGGGAACAAAATCTCCTCCCCTATCTGGCTGAGAAGAATTATACTCATGGCTCAGTAAGTCCTACTACCTCTCTATTCTTCACCCCTTACTCTCAAAGGATGGAGGAAATGGTGCTGTTAGGGTTATTTTACAACTTTATAACTTCCCTCCATCCCATTTATACACACCCCACTGCAGTGAAGCTCCCCACGCCAGGAACAATCATACTGTTGAAAATAATGCAGGTAGAATACCATTCACAACAATAGGAGGTCAAGTTCCTCTGTCCCAGATTTATGGTGGGCATCTCTTTTCTCTCCTGGACTTGTTTTTCCATATGGGCATAAAGAGAAGATGTCACATAGTTGTTCACCCTAATGTAAACTTTCATGATGTGAATGTGTGAGATTTGATCTACGAAATGGGAAATCATCATAGAGAATTTACTGATCGAGGGACTAAGAGCCTACATCTCCAGTAAGCATCTCTTTGGCTTCTTGGAAGTGAAGATTGCACTGGGTTACTAGTACAAGGAATCTGGACAAAAATGAGCATTGAACTGGGTCAGGACATCTGCTGCTACTTGGTGTTGCATTTGGGGTGTCACTCAAGATTCCATCTGTGTGTAAGTGAAACAGTATGGAGTGGAAAATTATTTGGAGTGGCTGAATCACATAGGAAACGATTAGGAGATTGTTCAAAGCTTAGATGCCAGAGTAAGGGACCCAGCATTATTGCCAGATCAGGGGTGGTAGAGTTCATAATAAAACATGTATAACTGGATGAATTATTTTTCATCTTTATGTTTGAAATTTAGATAGATAGTGAATTTAGCTAGATGCAATATGGACAAGATGATTGTTGTTGTCTCTTTATTTTTCTTGGCAAAATTAAAGGGCACCAAATATAAAATTTATTGATAAGAAAACAGACACTCAAAAAGGAGAAATTATGCAATGGATGCATAATGAGTTTGTGGCGGAATGTAGACACATGCCAGGGTTCACAACACCCAGCCCAGTGATGTTCTCACCATATTAACCCTCTGACGGGGGCTCCCTGCTGGCTCAGATGGTAAAGACTCTGCCTGTGATGCAGGAGACCCGGGTTGGATTCCTGGCTTGGGAAGATCCCCTGGAGAAGGGAATGGCTACCCGCTCCAGTACTCTTACCTGGGGAAGTCCATGGACAGAGGAGCCTAGAGGATTAGAGTCAGACACAACTGTGTGACCAATACTAAACCCTGAACGAGGATATATGGGGGAAAAAAAGTGCAGAAACATCCTTTTCCCCTCCCCACCCCGCCTAATATTAAAGTTCCAAAGAGAAAGTTCAGCGGATGCTGGTTTTTCCATCCTCCCCTCCTCTGCCTCCCCACTCTTAGGTGCATTTTTCACAAAGATTCAGTCTTTTCCTGCCATTTGTTCCTAGCAAGAGGCACAACAGAGCTTATACTGCAGCCCAGAACAGAGCTCATAGAGCAAATGTCTCCTCATCCCAGCCCTGTGCCTATCCTCCTGAAAAAAAGCCAAAGAAAAGAAATAAAGTCACCCATTGCATTTTCATCATGGCCTCTCACACATGCGGAGATGAGGAGTTCTGTGCATTTTTTGAATTGTTGCATTTTCTTGATCTTTGGGCTCATTTCCTGTAGTGGTCATAAAACATTGTCACAAAGTTGGTGGCTTGAAACAACAGAAATGTATTCTCTCCCATTTCTGGAGGACAGAGGTGTGAAGTCAGGGCATCAGCAGTCCCCCTTAACCCCCACCCCAGAGGCTGTAGGGCAGACTGCGTTCCTAGTCTCTTTCTGTTTCTGATGGTTCCTGGCCTTTCTCAGCTTGTAATTGTATCCTCCTGGTCTCTACTTCTCTGGACACCTCTCTCTCATATTTGTTCTATGAATTTTTTATGTTTGAAATTTAGATAGATAGTGAATTTAGCTAGATGCAATATGGACAAGATGATTGTTGTTGTCTCTTTATTTTTCTTGGCAAAATTAAAGGGCACCAAATATAAAATTTATTGATAAGAAAACAGACACTCAAAAAGGAGAAATTATGCAATGGATGCATAATGAGTTTGTGGCGGAATGTAGACACATGCCAGGGTTCACAACACCCAGCCCAGTGATGTTCTCACCATATTAACCCTCTGACGGGGCTCCTGCTGGCTCAGATGGTAAAGACTCTGCCTGTCATGCAGGAGACCCGGGTTGGATTCCTGGCTTGGGAAGATCCCCTGGAGAAGGGAATGGCTACCCGCTCCAGTACTCTTACCTGGGGAAGTCCATGGACAGAGGAGCCTAGAGGATTAGAGTCAGACACAACTGTGTGACCAATACTAAACCCTGAACGAGGATATATGGGGGAAAAAAAGTGCAGAAACATCCTTTTCCCCTCCCCACCCCGCCTAATATTAAAGTTCCAAAGAGAAAGTTCAGCGGATGCTGGTTTTTCCATCCTCCCCTCCTCTGCCTCCCCACTCTTAGGTGCATTTTTCACAAAGATTCAGTCTTTTCCTGCCATTTGTTCCTAGCAAGAGGCACAACAGAGCTTATACTGCAGCCCAGAACAGAGCTCATAGAGCAAATGTCTCCTCATCCCAGCCCTGTGCCTATCCTCCTGAAAAAAAGCCAAAGAAAAGAAATAAAGTCACCCATTGCATTTTCATCATGGCCTCTCACACATGCGGAGATGAGGAGTTCTGTGCATTTTTTGAATTGTTGCATTTTCTTGATCTTTGGGCTCATTTCCTGTAGTGGTCATAAAACATTGTCACAAAGTTGGTGGCTTGAAACAACAGAAATGTATTCTCTCCCATTTCTGGAGGACAGAGGTGTGAAGTCAGGGCATCAGCAGTCCCCCTTAACCCCCACCCCAGAGGCTGTAGGGCAGACTGCGTTCCTAGTCTCTTTCTGTTTCTGATGGTTCCTGGCCTTTCTCAGCTTGTAATTGTATCCTCCTGGTCTCTACTTCTCTGGACACCTCTCCTCTCTGTGTCTCTCATAAGGACACCAGCCACTGGATTTCAGGCTCACCTGGGTAATCCTAGATGATCTCTTATCTTGACATCCTTAACTTGATTATATCTACCAAAGACTCTTTTTTTTTTTGAAATGAAATAAGGCTACACTCACAGGTTCTGGATAGCAGGACATGCATATGTTTGTAGATAATACCTTAGAATTGTACTAATTTTTCTATAGAGATGTCGAATCTCTTGGACTTCTCACAGGTCATTGAGCTATGAGTGAATCTTTCCATTTTACGAGGAGTGAAGAAACAACCATTGGAGAAGGGCATGGCAACCCACTCCAGTATTCTGGCCTGGAAGAATCCTATGGACAGAGGAACCTGGCAGGCTACAGTCCATCGGGCCGCAAAGAGTCAAACACAACTGAGTGACTGAGCACACATGCATGCATGCATCTTTAAGCATGCTTGCTCACCTTATCTAACTCCTCTAGAGGGCATGTAAACAAACCAGGGAATCTAGACTCTCAGGTGGTATAAAGACAGGGAACTTGCATTCTCATGTTTTTTCTTTACATTTGATGAAAAAGTGACAGAGCCCTTAGAGGAAGATGGCCTGAGATAGTGAGATATGATATGGAAGCTGTTTTTAAAAGAAAACTAGAGTTTGCTTTTTTGCAAGATCATTATTTCCTTTGTTTCCTTCCTCCTTTTCATTCTTTTCATTCCAATCAAAAATACACTCTGGGGCTTCCCTGGTGGTCCAGTGGGTAAGGACACCACTCTGCAGTGCAAGGGGCACCAGTTTGATCTCTGGCCTGGGAAGATCCCATGTGCCGCGGAGTGGCTGGACTGGTGTGTCCAATTATGAGCCATCGCTCTGGAGCGCATGTGCCCAGAGCTGGTGCTCTTCAGTGACAGAGGCCACTGAAATGGGAGGCCCACATGGGCCAAAGAACAAAGATGGATGAAAATAAATGAATGAAAGACCAATAGAAGTGCCCCCCGCCCCCCACCACCAAAAAAAATACACTCTGAGTTCTTACTAATGGTCAGATGCCACTAGATCTACAGATATGATGGTGAATAAGTTACTGCCTTGCAGTAAAGTAAAGTTTAGTTTCTTGGCCAACATAAGCAAGGAAACAAAAAATTACAGCACAGCACAGAGTATGGTATTATATAATATATACAGTATAATATAATACATAGTACATGCTTTTATTATATATTTTGTATTTCATTTTATGGTATAATAGGCACCATGTGGCATACTACAAAGAAAAAGTACTAAACTCTTTAGTAGTTCTTTTCTTGGCTTCAGGAGAGGTCCTACTGGAAAAGTGTTCGAAAATGACAATGTGTTCATTAGATAGACGGGAGTGTTTAGAACGGAGCATTCTCTAAAACTCAGAGCCTGTAGGCTTGAAAGGCAAACTCAGATATATGAGAGTCAACAAAATTCACTGCGGCCATTTCTTACAAGTTATTCAGGGGCTTACCTGGGTGTTCCAGTACCATTGTACAGCCTGCTCCTCCCAACCTCTGTGAGCCAGCAGGCTGAGCCAGCATCGCCATCTGCTCATTGTTCAGAATTCCATCCAAACCAGACTGCAGGACACCCGCGAGCAGAGACCCAGCACACGGCCTTTTTCACCGAGTGCTTGGCCTGGTCCTCATTAACTGCCCTCCCAGCTACTTTGGACTCCACAGAAACCATGTGTATTTCCACTGTTAACTTAACCTTCAAAGCATTCAGCAGACTTCTTAATTTTCTTTTATTTCCCTGTAATCTGATGTTGCAAATAAAAAGCAAATTATAAAATGGGGGCAATCAGTGAATGAACTAAGTTATCCATCACTGTATTTTAATACTGCAAATAACCATTTCAGGTCATGAAAGTACAAAGTATCATCCATTTCATCTTGACATAGGCTACTCTGGCAGCTCAGACTGTAAAGAATTTACCTGCAGTGCAGGAGACGTGGGTTCCATCCCTGGGTTGGAAAGATTCCCTGGAGACGGGGATGGCTATCTACTCCAGTATTCTAGCCTGGAGAATTCCACAAACAGAGGAGCCTGCAAGCTACAGCCCATGGGTCACAAAGAATCAGGCACAACTGAGCGACTATCACTTTCATTTCTCCTGTGCCTAGCATTGGGCAATGGGAAATGATTAAATGAGAATTAAATTAAACAGACAATATTGAACGATTGAATCAAGTAGGCATTATGGATTCTTTTCATATCTAAGAAAATGGATCAGAATTATGTACATACCAACTGGTCCTGTGTCTGTTTCTCTAACTCAGTTCTGAGCATCATCTGAGAATGGAGACCATATTTTTGTTCTCGGTTAGGGTCTTGTATCCATCACTTCCTCAACTAATGAGAGAAGGAAAGAGAGAGAGAAAGAGAGAGGAAGGAAGGGAGGGAGGGAAGGAGAGTGGGAGGGAGGACGTAATTATGAATGGATGAATTAGACGAGTGAGACACTCACAAACAAACGGCAGCAGGAGACATACACAGTCCCCTGATCGAGTCCAGTCTGAATCATTTTGTATATAAGCTCTTCAGGAAGAATTTTCAACAGCTGCCCCCTCTCTGGCTTTGGGGGACCAGCGATATATGGCTACTCAACTACTCCATAAACAGTGCTAAAGAGGACTTCACTCTTCAACCATGGAAGCCTGGGATTGCTTTTGTTTGTTGTGTCTCTGCCATGGTCCTCCCCCTCCACAAGTGCTGCTACAAATAGACTTGAAGCTGCCAGGCGGGTTTTCTCAAACCCAAGAACCTCAGCAGAACTGCAAGACCCCTTTTCACCGAGTGCTTGGCCTGGTCCTCATTAACTGCCCTCCCAGCTACTTTGGACTCCACAGAAACCATGTGTATTTCCACTGTTAACTTAACCTTCAAAGCATTCAGCAGACTTCTTAATTTTCTTTTATTTCCCTGTAATCTGATGTTGCAAATAAAAAGCAAATTATAAAATGGGGGCAATCAGTGAATGAACTAAGTTATCCATCACTGTATTTTAATACTGCAAATAACCATTTCAGGTCATGAAAGTACAAAGTATCATCCATTTCATCTTGACATAGGCTACTCTGGCAGCTCAGACTGTAAAGAATTTACCTGCAGTGCAGGAGACGTGGGTTCCATCCCTGGGTTGGAAAGATTCCCTGGAGACGGGGATGGCTATCTACTCCAGTATTCTAGCCTGGAGAATTCCACAAACAGAGGAGCCTGCAAGCTACAGCCCATGGGTCACAAAGAATCAGGCACAACTGAGCGACTATCACTTTCATTTCTCCTGTGCCTAGCATTGGGCAATGGGAAATGATTAAATGAGAATTAAATTAAACAGACAATATTGAACGATTGAATCAAGTAGGCATTATGGATTCTTTTCATATCTAAGAAAATGGATCAGAATTATGTACATACCAACTGGTCCTGTGTCTGTTTCTCTAACTCAGTTCTGAGCATCATCTGAGAATGGAGACCATATTTTTGTTCTCGGTTAGGGTCTTGTATCCATCACTTCCTCAACTAATGAGAGAAGGAAGAGAAGAGAAAGAGAGAGGAAGGAAGGGAGGGAGGGAAGGAGAGTGGGAGGGAGGACGTAATTATGAATGGATGAATTAGACGAGTGAGACACTCACAAACAAACGGCAGCAGGAGACATACACAGTCCCCTGATCGAGTCCAGTCTGAATCATTTTGTATATAAGCTCTTCAGGAAGAATTTTCAACAGCTGCCCCCTCTCTGGCTTTGGGGGACCAGCGATATATGGCTACTCAACTACTCCATAAACAGTGCTAAAGAGGACTTCACTCTTCAACCATGGAAGCCTGGGATTGCTTTTGTTTGTTGTGTCTCTGCTGCCATGGCTCCCAGATGACACCCCATCTCCACAAGTGCTGCTACAAATAGACTTGAAGCTGCCAGGCGGGTTTTCTCAAACCCAAGAACCTCAGCAGAACTGCAACTGACAAAGGTTAGCAGCAGGCCCCAGACAGAGGGGAAGGAATGTGGATTTGTCTTGATCTGCCTCATCAGAAGAGAAATGATAAAAAAGGAGTCATAAAAGGCTGGCCACAGCTCAACTATCTGGCATCAAAAGCCTCTTCCAAAGAATCATTTTCCAAGAAGGGTCTGCTCCCCTGCAAATATGCTCGTGTTCCTATAATGTTCTGCTTGCCTTTTCTTTTTTTCTATTTCCACCCCCCCCCCCCCACTTTTAAGATTTCCCTGATCTTTCAGAGGAAATAATTAGTAGAAGGGTCAGGTTTGAGGCATCTGGCAAAAATAGAAAAACAAAAAATGTAAACAAGGGAAATGAAGCAAAGACTCCTTTGGGGAAAAGGTTGGTCTGTCTGGAGGGCTGGGTAGCCTCAGGCCCCACCCTCACTCCCAGGATGCTTCCTGTCTGGGAGCCACGGATGCAGATCCCGTTGAATTCTTCCTACTCCTTGACCTGATCCCAGAAATTCTAACCCCATCATTCTCCCCTAATGACTCTCCTCCGAGTATCTGTCTGACTGTTCTCTGGGGAACAAATGATACTGAGATGCTCTTTGTCAGCTTTGCTTTTCTACCTTGTAGACATTCAGGGCTGATAGCAGGTAGAATTAAATTCATTCTCTCTCTCCTAAAGACTCAGCTCAACTCAACACATGTTAAGTTGGAATTGACTGTATCACAGTCTCAGCATCTGAAACAAGATCATTTTTAAGATCAAAACTTGTCATTTAAGCAGTTATAAATCATTTATACTTTCTCAGGGTAAAGATGTGGACTTTCTTTACAACAACAACAGATTGTGTCTTTAGGATATTTAATAACTGCATAGGAAGGATCTTTCAGTCATACAGGTCAGGGGTTAACAAACCTTCTTTGTAAAACTCCAAGTAGTAAATCTATTAGAATTTTCAGAAAGTCAGTGCTGCCATTTTAGTATGAACGTAGTCCTAGACAATATGTAAATGAAGAAGCATGACTGCATTCCAATAAAACTTTATGTATGGACCCTGAAATTTGAATGCTATATTATTCTCATGGATCATAAAATATGCTTCTTTTGATTTTTCCCCAACCATTTGGAAATGTATAAACCATTCTCTTTTCTTTAGCACTGACTCTTTTTTTTTTTTTTAATGTAGGATAATTGCTTTACAATGTTGTGTTGGTTCATGCCATACAACAACACAGATCAGTCATAATAAGATAGTCTTGGCTTGTGGGACATATATAACAGACAGCAGGGTAGATTTGGCCCATGGGACACTGTTTATCAATCTTCCATATACCCCCACTTTTAAGAAATTTTTTCCCTGATCTTTCAGAGGAAATAATTAGTAGAAGGGTCAGGTTTGAGGCATCTGGCAAAAATAGAAAAACAAAAAATGTAAACAAGGGAAATGAAGCAAAGACTCCTTTGGGGAAAAGGTTGGTCTGTCTGGAGGGCTGGGTAGCCTCAGGCCCCACCCTCACTCCCAGGATGCTTCCTGTCTGGGAGCCACGGATGCAGATCCCGTTGAATTCTTCCTACTCCTTGACCTGATCCCAGAAATTCTAACCCCATCATTCTCCCGTAATGACTCTCCTCCGAGTATCTGTCTGACTGTTCTCTGGGGAACAAATGATACTGAGATGCTCTTTGTCAGCTTTGCTTTTCTACCTTGTAGACATTCAGGGCTGATAGCAGGTAGAATTAAATTCATTCTCTCTCTCCTAAAGACTCAGCTCAACTCAACACATGTTAAGTTGGAATTGACTGTATCACAGTCTCAGCATCTGAAACAAGATCATTTTTAAGATCAAAACTTGTCATTTAAGCAGTTATAAATCATTTATACTTTCTCAGGGTAAAGATGTGGACTTTCTTTACAACAACAACAGATTGTGTCTTTAGGATATTTAATAACTGCATAGGAAGGATCTTTCAGTCATACAGGTCAGGGGTTAACAAACCTTCTTTGTAAAACTCCAAGTAGTAAATCTATTAGAATTTTCAGAAAGTCAGTGCTGCCATTTTAGTATGAACGTAGTCCTAGACAATATGTAAATGAAGAAGCATGACTGCATTCCAATAAAACTTTATGTATGGACCCTGAAATTTGAATGCTATATTATTCTCATGGATCATAAAATATGCTTCTTTTGATTTTTCCCCAACCATTTGGAAATGTATAAACCATTCTCTTTTCTTTAGCACTGACTCTTTTTTTTTTTTTTAATGTAGGATAATTGCTTTACAATGTTGTGTTGGTTCATGCCATACAACAACACAGATCAGTCATAATAAGATAGTCTTGGCTTGTGGGACATATATAACAGACAGCAGGGTAGATTTGGCCCATGGGACACTGTTTATCAACCCCTGCTACAGGAATAAAACAAGAACCAATCCGTGGTTCTTAAGGAAACTAGGTTTTCTCCCTCATCCTCTCAGGAGTTAGATGGAGTTGCTCTGAGGGTTACAAGTATCTCTGAAGATTCTTGATGTTGAGGACTGTCTGAAGCTGGACTTTCAAAAGAAGTACTTTCTATGCTTGGAGGCAAAAGATAAGGGGTGAACTTTTTAGACTCCTGGGACCAGTTCTGTGGAGTACAGCTGAGCCTAGCCAAGCCAGGACATAGTGATATCATGGGCAGGTGAGGTAGCCACATCAGGGAGATGAAGAAGGGAAGCAGCTGCAACTTAGTGAAGCCATCTCAGTCGAGAAAGAAGTGATCTACAGGAAAGCAGGTGGCATTCTGGAGACAAAAGCCTGGTTTATAAAAAAGTGACAAGCAGGGCAAATTTGCTGAACTTTCCCAGAGATCCATGGTGGAACATAATAAAGGAATGGCTTTTCTGTATTTCTATATCTAAATTTCCTATTCTTGAGGGATAATGCCACTATAATTTGGAAATAAAGATATGCAGTGGTCTTGATAGAATCTGATTTGTGAGGTATGAGATGTATGTTATTATAAACAGACTTGGTTGCCAAGCAACATGCATACCCCCCCATTCTGCCTCTTTGAAGTTTCTATTTTGAAATAATGTAAAATATTCAGAAAAGTTGCAAAATAGTACGTATTTCTGTCACCCAGATTCCTTGACTATTAATGTATTTCACATTCTTTCTCTATTACATATATACCCATACACATGGTTCACATGTTCATATATGGCATTGTTTCTAAACCATTTGCAGTTGTATCAGTCTGTGTAACTTAAAAAACAACGACAATCTCTCACACGATGACAGTACAGCTATTAAGATTAACAAGGTAGCATTGACCAATGCTGCTTTTTAATACATATAACCAACTGAAATTCTGATGTCTTGAATAATGTCCTTTTTATGTTCTGGATCAAATCCAATAATATAGGCTCACTTAGTTGACACATATCTTTAATGTTCTTTAATCTAAAATAATTCCTCAGTCTTTTCTTTAATTGAAGCTATAGTTTACTTATACTATTAGTTTAACGTATACAACATAGGAATTTGATATTTTTATAGATTATGCTGCAAACAAGGCTATTATAAAATGTTGACTATATTCTCTGTGCTGTACATTGTTGTTGTTGTTTAGTCCCTAAGTCATGTTTGACTCTTTTGTGAGCCTGTGAATGGTAGCCAGCCCGGCTCATCTGTCCATGGGATTTCCCAAGGAAGAATACTGGAATGGCTTGCCGTTTCCTTCTCCATGGGATCTTCCTGACCCAGAGACTGAACCTGCATCTCCTGCATTGGCAAGTGGATTGGGCAAGTGAGGTAGCCACATCAGGGAGATGAAGAAGGGAAGCAGCTGCAACTTAGTGAAGCCATCTCAGTCGAGAAAGAAGTGATCTACAGGAAAGCAGGTGGCATTCTGGAGACAAAAGCCTGGTTTATAAAAAAGTGACAAGCAGGGCAAATTTGCTGAACTTTCCCAGAGATCCATGGTGGAACATAATAAAGGAATGGCTTTTCTGTATTTCTATATCTAAATTTCCTATTCTTGAGGGATAATGCCACTATAATTTGGAAATAAAGATATGCAGTGGTCTTGATAGAATCTGATTTGTGAGGTATGAGATGTATGTTATTATAAACAGACTTGGTTGCCAAGCAACATGCATACCCCCCCATTCTGCCTCTTTGAAGTTTCTATTTTGAAATAATGTAAAATATTCAGAAAAGTTGCAAAATAGTACGTATTTCTGTCACCCAGATTCCTTGACTATTAATGTATTTCACATTCTTTCTCTATTACATATATACCCATACACATGGTTCACATGTTCATATATGGCATTGTTTCTAAACCATTTGCAGTTGTATCAGTCTGTGTAACTTAAAAAACAACGACAATCTCTCACACGATGACAGTACAGCTATTAAGATTAACAAGGTAGCATTGACCAATGCTGCTTTTTAATACATATAACCAACTGAAATTCTGATGTCTTGAAGAATATCCTTGTTATGTTCTGGATCAAATCCAATAATATAGGCTCACTTAGTTGACACATATCTTTAATGTTCTTTAATCTAAAATAATTCCTCAGTCTTTTCTTTAATTGAAGCTATAGTTTACTTATACTATTAGTTTAACGTATACAACATAGGAATTTGATATTTTTATAGATTATGCTGCAAACAAGGCTATTATAAAATGTTGACTATATTCTCTGTGCTGTACATTGTTGTTGTTGTTTAGTCCCTAAGTCATGTTTGACTCTTTTGTGAGCCTGTGAATGGTAGCCAGCCCGGCTCATCTGTCCATGGGATTTCCCAAGGAAGAATACTGGAATGGCTTGCCGTTTCCTTCTCCATGGGATCTTCCTGACCCAGAGACTGAACCTGCATCTCCTGCATTGGCAAGTGGATTCTTTAGTGCTGGCCACCAGAGAAGCCCATGTTATACATTATGTCCTTGTAAATTATTTATTTTATATCTAGGACTTCTTTATCTTTCATGATTTTTTTTGAAGAGGCCAAGCCAATTACTTTGTAGACTGTCCCTCAGTTTGAGTTTGTATGATGTATCCTCATAATTTATGAGCTCCAAGCAGTAATATTTGCCAAATATTCTTCTCAAAGCATTAAATCACTAAATATCAAATGTTAATTTGTCCCACTACTAGTAATACTAACTTTTTTTTACTTGGTTAAAAGTGTTATAAGAGTTCTCTATGGTGGGGTTAATTAAAAAGTATTTTGTATTCATCAATAGTGATTGATAGGGCTTCCCTGGTGGTCCAGTGGGTAAGGACACCGCCTTGCAGTACAAGGGGTGCTGGTTTGATCCTTGGCCTGGGAAGATCCCATGTGCCACAGAACAGCTAGACTGATGTGTCCAACTACAGAGCTGGAGCTCTGGAGCACATGTACCCAGAGCCGGTGCTCTGCAGCGACATAAGCCACTGCAAAGGGAGGCCCACACAGGCCAAAGAATGAAGATGGATGAAAATAAATGAAAGACCAATAAAAGTGACCAAAAAAAAAAAAAAGAGAGAGAGAGAAAAAAAAAATAGTGATTGATAAAATACACTTTGGGGATCAATTTTTCAAGTATTTTACTATAAATTGGAGTTTTCCCTCTCTCCCATTTATTTAAACCAGTATACACAAATGCATTTCTATTTCACTCAAAGGGTTACAATTTGTCAATGTCATTATGAGCTTGATGCACAAATGTCCTAGACTCCAGTTTTGGTGTCCTTCAAACTGGCTCCATTGGTGTTTTGGTCTGTCGCCATCATTCTTTCAGCTATTCTCTGCTTTATGAAACAAAAAGATATTCTGGATCTATCTTGAATTTTTTCTTCTTCTTTCTCAATAAGCCATTATTCGCAGGGGCTCAGGTTTCTTTAGTGGAGAGGGTCTTCCCAGGTGGCACTAGAAGTAAAGAACCTGCCTACCATTGAAGGGTGGCATAAGAGACATGGGTTCAATCCCTGGGTTGGAGATAACCTGGAAGAAAGCATGGCAACTCACTCCCATATTATTGGTTGGAGAATCCCATGGACAGAGGAGCCTGGCGGGCTAGAGTCCACGGGGCTGCAAAGAGTTGGACACGACTGAAGTGAATGAGCACACGTCTAGGACATAGGCATCAAGAACTAAACTAGCTCATTGTGAAAGGTGTGCCGCTGCTTTAGATCCTTTACTGGACATACATATAATCCATATCTATATTTGTGTATATAAATGTATATAAATGAAAAGACATGAGTCAGCACATGGTTTTCTATTTCAAACTACAACACATCATTAGATTTACTCTAGACTTATCCCTCTCTATTTTTGTAAATACTTTTTCCATCAATGAAAAACCAAAATTGCAGTATAATTGGTGTACTTACTTATTTTTTCAATGCCTCTTGTGTATACTCACTGAAATATGCATGAGGGAAAGACCGAGAGCATCTCACAGCTGCTGGTCCTGATTATTTTAGGTGTCTGAGTTAATTGTGGTAGACACCTAGCTCTTACTATGTGAAAAAATAACTCCCTGCTATTTTAACCACTATGGGTCTAGTAGTTACATTTAGCTGAATACATTTTCAACTGAACCCCAACTCATACAGTGTCCATGTGCTATAAGGAAAGGTGCCCCGCATCTATTTCTGTGGATAAATCTGATTGATATCAGGTCCTCTCATTTCACTTTCCAGTAATTGACTTAGGGATGGGCATATGGTCCATTTCTGTAAATGATGTGATGTGTGATGTGAATTTGGCCATGGGAAGAATCAGTCTCACTCTTCCTCTGTAAGTTTACTGTGCATGGGTATAAGGCTCATAGTTTCTGTGATCTAGCTACATGCCCAGAATGAAAGAGATACACGGAGAAGAACCTGATCTAGAACTGCACCAGGAAATCCAAATTAGAATCTGCCTCACCTTTTGACCCTCAGTTATTTGAATTGGTATGTTTTCCCATCAACTAAATTGATTTGAATTGGATTTTCTCTAACTTGCTGTCAAAAGAAACCTCACTGATAAATGTGGCTAGCAATAATATATATCAGGGTCAGTTGCTGACATTAAGAATACAGAGACAAATAAGTCCACTTTCAATGAGATCAAACAACACATTAGTATATGTGCCACCAATGATAAGGAAGATGTAGGACATAATAAGAGCTCAGAGGAAGTCTGAATGAAGAAGGGTTGCCTTAACTAATCAGGATTTTACTGAGTGTAGAAGACAAGAGAGAATAAAGATATAGACAAAATATTTAGTACAAGGGCTTAAAACACCAAATGCTGAGAGATGTTGGTGATAGAGGTGTTAATATTAGATTGAAAACTTTGAGCTATTGTTGATTTAATGAAGACACATATGTTGGTCACATGTGGATGCTATAAAGATATCTCTGGTGACTAAAAGGGATACATATGTGCAGAGATTTTGGAAGACATAAAGATGAAAGACTAAATGTTGCTAGGGCAGAGGGAACTTGTAAGTTATAAATTCACTCCTCTGAAATGTTTCTTCCTATGAAACTATACTGTGAGATGGACCATACTTCTCTGAAGGGTATACTAAATTTGATCTAAGAACTTGAATTTTCTTTAATTTACTAACAGTTAATTGTGGTAGACACCTAGCTCTTACTATGTGAAAAAATAACTCCCTGCTATTTTAACCACTATGGGTCTAGTAGTTACATTTAGCTGAATACATTTTCAACTGAACCCCAACTCATACAGTGTCCATGTGCTATAAGGAAAGGTGCCCCGCATCTATTTCTGTGGATAAATCTGATTGATATCAGGTCCTCTCATTTCACTTTCCAGTAATTGACTTAGGGATGGGCATATGGTCCATTTCTGTAAATGATGTGATGTGTGATGTGAATTTGGCCATGGGAAGAATCAGTCTCACTCTTCCTCTGTAAGTTTACTGTGCATGGGTATAAGGCTCATAGTTTCTGTGATCTAGCTACATGCCCAGAATGAAAGAGATACACGGAGAAGAACCTGATCTAGAACTGCACCAGGAAATCCAAATTAGAATCTGCCTCACCTTTTGACCCTCAGTTATTTGAATTGGTATGTTTTCCCATCAACTAAATTGATTTGAATTGGATTTTCTCTAACTTGCTGTCAAAAGAAACCTCACTGATAAATGTGGCTAGCAATAATATATATCAGGGTCAGTTGCTGACATTAAGAATACAGAGACAAATAAGTCCACTTTCAATGAGATCAAACAACACATTAGTATATGTGCCACCAATGATAAGGAAGATGTAGGACATAATAAGAGCTCAGAGGAAGTCTGAATGAAGAAGGGTTGCCTTAACTAATCAGGATTTTACTGAGTGTAGAAGACAAGAGAGAATAAAGATATAGACAAAATATTTAGTACAAGGGCTTAAAACACCAAATGCTGAGAGATGTTGGTGATAGAGGTGTTAATATTAGATTGAAAACTTTGAGCTATTGTTGATTTAATGAAGACACATATGTTGGTCACATGTGGATGCTATAAAGATATCTCTGGTGACTAAAAGGGATACATATGTGCAGAGATTTTGGAAGACATAAAGATGAAAGACTAAATGTTGCTAGGGCAGAGGGAACTTGTAAGTTATAAATTCACTCCTCTGAAATGTTTCTTCCTATGAAACTATACTGTGAGATGGACCATACTTCTCTGAAGGGTATACTAAATTTGATCTAAGAACTTGAATTTTCTTTAATTTACTAACAACTCTGTGTTTCAAGGACCTGAAAGTACAGACCAGGAAGCTATCTATCTAAATACCTAAGGCTGTTCACACCTCTAACCCAAGATAGTGGGTATACCTACTACAAGCTTTCTTCATTGAGATTACAAAACAAAATTCCCTGGGCAAAGCCAGCCGTGCTCTGAATTAGCAGTTTCTTTGGTGGCATCTTTCTACAGCTCCAGAATTGTTCCCTACCCACAATGGCCCAGATCTGGTGCAGTTTCGATTTGATGCTGTTGATAGATGATCTTTTGGGAATAGATATGTCTCCTCCTTCACTACTACCATAGAAATCTAGAATACCGATTGAGTCACTAAGCTAATTACCTCATTTCAAAGAAAATTTAGTGTGTATTACTTTAATGAATTGAAATCCAAAAGACAATGATGCAGTGCTTAAAAGAAATAAATATTGGAAAATAAAGACATAAAATAGTAACTACTTTAGATTATGGGATTTTATGCTCTTCCCTAGTGGCTAAGACAGTAAAGAATCTGTCTGCAATGCAGGAGACCCAGGATCAATCCCTGGGTTAGGAAGATCCCCTGGAGAAAGGGATTCTATGTCTGGAGAATAAGGATAATTACAGAAAATAATCTTAAGATAGATCAGACCATTTAGAAAGTTGGCCAGATACAGGATAAATCTACTAGAAATTAATATTTTTATATATTCACCAAAAAATATTTAGTACAAGGGCTTAACACACCAAATGCTGAGAGATGTTGGTGATAGAGGTGTTAATATTAGATTGAAAACTTTGAGCTATTGTTGATTTAATGAAGACACATATGTTGGTCACATGTGGATGCTATAAAGATATCTCTGGTGACTAAAAGGGATACATATGTGCAGAGATTTTGGAAGACATAAAGATGAAAGACTAAATGTTGCTAGGGCAGAGGGAACTTGTAAGTTATAAATTCACTCCTCTGAAATGTTTCTTCCTATGAAACTATACTGTGAGATGGACCATACTTCTCTGAAGGGTATACTAAATTTGATCTAAGAACTTGAATTTTCTTTAATTTACTAACAACTCTGTGTTTCAAGGACCTGAAAGTACAGACCAGGAAGCTATCTATCTAAATACCTAAGGCTGTTCACACCTCTAACCCAAGATAGTGGGTATACCTACTACAAGCTTTCTTCATTGAGATTACAAAACAAAATTCCCTGGGCAAAGCCAGCCGTGCTCTGAATTAGCAGTTTCTTTGGTGGCATCTTTCTACAGCTCCAGAATTGTTCCCTACCCACAATGGCCCAGATCTGGTGCAGTTTCGATTTGATGCTGTTGATAGATGATCTTTTGGGAATAGATATGTCTCCTCCTTCACTACTACCATAGAAATCTAGAATACCGATTGAGTCACTAAGCTAATTACCTCATTTCAAAGAAAATTTAGTGTGTATTACTTTAATGAATTGAAATCCAAAAGACAATGATGCAGTGCTTAAAAAGAAATAAATATTGGAAAATAAAGACATAAAATAGTAACTACTTTAGATTATGGGATTTTATGCTCTTCCCTAGTGGCTAAGACAGTAAAGAATCTGTCTGCAATGCAGGAGACCCAGGATCAATCCCTGGGTTAGGAAGATCCCCTGGAGAAAGGGATTCTATGTCTGGAGAATAAGGATAATTACAGAAAATAATCTTAAGATAGATCAGACCATTTAGAAAGTTGGCCAGATACAGGATAAATCTACTAGAAATTAATATTTTTTATATATTCACATTCAGAAGATAGAAATTTGAATAATGTAAATAAACAAAATAACCAAAGCATTAATAATTGGTGAAGACTTCCAGATGGTCCATCAGTCCAGCATGCCTGCATGCTGAGTCACTTCAGTCATGTCTGACTCTTTGTGATGCTATGGACTATAGCCCACCTGGCTCCTTTGTTTATGGGACTCTCCAGGCAAGAATACTGGAGTGGGTTGCCATGCCCTCCACAGGGTCTTCCCAACTCCAGGATGGAATGAACCTGTGTCTCTTACTTACTAGCATCACCTGGGAAGCCCTCATCAATCCTACCTTCCATTGGACAACCAAATGTCACTACGAGTTGAATGGAACTGACAGTGGAGACCCACCCCGCCTTTATTTAACATATACTGTATCTTTTCTTGCTGCCAAGTATTCTTACAATTTGTCCAGTGATCCTAATAGCAATCTTTAAGATACATACTATGAACCTCCTTTTGCATATGGGCAAATTGAGACAAGAGAAATCTTCAAGCTCATACAGTTGGTGAATGCCACAGTGGGGTTAAAATTCCTCTTTATTTCTCAGTTTCACTTCCAGATTCAGAGTTTTGTCACTGTTTTCACTATAACTATTTTCCTCTCTTTTAGAACTTTTTCTTTAAGTTGAAGATGTTCCCTTTTATGTGAAGACTACTACTACAATTTTCTTCCTTGGCTTTTTCATACTTGTAGATCAACACTTTTTATATTTGGCTTCTGTTGCAATTACCTTCTTATTTCCATAGGTAAAATGCACCTAGCTGAAGTCAGTAACTGACATCTGTTTTGAGTAAGAAAAAGTACTAATTTATAAATAAGGAAAACAGAACTGTAGCTATAATTTTTTCAAATTGGCCCTTTTGCTTTCAAACTTCAATATAAAGAGTCTGTGGCATTTTATAATAATTGTTGAAATTAAAACTTGAAAAGGAGGAGAAAAGATGCTGGAGGTCCTGTGTGTCTCTGACTTGATTGGATTAAGTGTCCCCAGTAGACTGGAGTTCTCATGGAGCATTCCTCAGCTGTGAATTCCCAAATGTCAAGGCCTTCTTAATCAATGCCATAGCTCAGCATCTTTCTTGCCTTGTTTTTAATGACATTTTCCACAGGAATGGGATCTTTCCATTATTCTTGTTTTCAAGAAATGTGTTTGTGTACAAACTAGAAGGGAGGAAAATACAGGAGAGTTTTTGAAACATTTTGGCTTTAGCCTAAAATAACTAATTCAGAGCGTCTTGGGGGGTTATCCTATTGAGAATATTTTTTTTTAAAGGAAAAGTAATACGAAGCACCCAAATGGCCTGTGATTCAGGATACTGACATTTAAGAAGCAGAGCTCATTATTCCTTCTTATGTTGATTAGTATTTCACACTAGGTAGATTAAGAATAAATAAGAATTAATATCTATAAGTGACTTACCTGGTGGTACAGTGGCTAAGACTCTGTGCTCCCAATGCAAGTGGCCTGGGTTCCATCCTAGGTCAAGGAACTATATCCTGCATGCTGCAAGTAAAGATCCCCTGTGACCCAGCTCAGACCTAGCAAAGCCAAATAAACAAATATTTTAAAGTCAAAGAACCCTCCTTAAAAATCTCCCTTAGTCTTATAGTCTCATCATAATGTCTTCATAACACTAGATGGATAAAACGTGGAAACAGTGACAGATTTTATTTTCTTGGGCTTCAACTCATTAGAAAAGGCCCTGATGCTGGGAAAGATTGAGGGCAAGAGAAGATGGTAGCTACAGAGACTGAGATGGTTGGTTGGCATCACTGAGTCAATGGACATGAATTTGAGCAACCTCTGGGAGATGGTGAAGGATAGGGAAGCCTGGCCTGCTGCAGTCCCATGGGGTCACAAAGAGTCAAACATGGTGTCGCGACTGAACAACAATAGCTACACATTTGTGAGGCTTCAGATTTGAATGGCAAATATGATCGTGGGTTTGGAATTGTACGTAACTCTATTCAACACCTAGTTCTCTCAGTTATAAAGAGCTTAGAATACTTACATGATTGCACATTCAGTAAGCTATTGAAGTCTCTGACTTGATTGGATTAAGTGTCCCCAGTAGACTGGAGTTCTCATGGAGCATTCCTCAGCTGTGAATTCCCAAATGTCAAGGCCTTCTTAATCAATGCCATAGCTCAGCATCTTTCTTGCCTTGTTTTTAATGACATTTTCCACAGGAATGGGATCTTTCCATTATTCTTGTTTTCAAGAAATGTGTTTGTGTACAAACTAGAAGGGAGGAAAATACAGGAGAGTTTTTGAAACATTTTGGCTTTAGCCTAAAATAACTAATTCAGAGCGTCTTGGGGGGTTATCCTATTGAGAATATTATTTTTTAAAGGAAAAGTATCTGAAGCACCCAAATGGCCTGTGATTCAGGATACTGACATTTAAGAAGCAGAGCTCATTATTCCTTCTTATGTTGATTAGTATTTCACACTAGGTAGATTAAGAATAAATAAGAATTAATATCTATAAGTGACTTACCTGGTGGTACAGTGGCTAAGACTCTGTGCTCCCAATGCAAGTGGCCTGGGTTCCATCCTAGGTCAAGGAACTATATCCTGCATGCTGCAAGTAAAGATCCCCTGTGACCCAGCTCAGACCTAGCAAAGCCAAATAAACAAATATTTTAAAGTCAAAGAACCCTCCTTAAAAATCTCCCTTAGTCTTATAGTCTCATCATAATGTCTTCATAACACTAGATGGATAAAACGTGGAAACAGTGACAGATTTTATTTTCTTGGGCTTCAACTCATTAGAAAAGGCCCTGATGCTGGGAAAGATTGAGGGCAAGAGAAGATGGTAGCTACAGAGACTGAGATGGTTGGTTGGCATCACTGAGTCAATGGACATGAATTTGAGCAACCTCTGGGAGATGGTGAAGGATAGGGAAGCCTGGCCTGCTGCAGTCCCATGGGGTCACAAAGAGTCAAACATGGTGTCGCGACTGAACAACAATAGCTACACATTTGTGAGGCTTCAGATTTGAATGGCAAATATGATCGTGGGTTTGGAATTGTACGTAACTCTATTCAACACCTAGTTCTCTCAGTTATAAAGAGCTTAGAATACTTACATGATTGCTTTTGTTTGAACATAAAAATAGAGTAAGCAAATGTAAGTTACCTATTAGAATTGCCCTTCAGCATTTTTTTCTCATTCTTTTCCATCTGCTTGGAACCTCTTATCTTTCATATATGTTCAGATAATGTCTACTTAGGCTTCAAGGATTAACACACTGTTCAGCTCCCCTGTGAAGACTACATTGGCTGTTCCTTTCTCTTTGGAAGGGTTACTTTTTCTCTCACTCTGGCTCCCAGGTTATTTCTCACTGTTCTAAATATCACACTAATTAAAGATATTTATTTTCCCATGTGCGTCCTTAGTTAGACTGTGCCAAGGGCCTCTCTTCTTCACCTTCACATCTTCAATGCTTAGACTGGTGTCTGATGACCTGGAGGTATTAGAGAATGTTTATTTTGATAGATTTGGAATATGGAGTCATTTTCAAAAGAAATTTACATTTGTATGATTGTCCACTTGATTTTCCCAATTAGCCACTGGTGATAGAATTGCAGAGTCAAACACTAGAATGACAGATCCTGTTTGGCCAGTTCACGGAACACCAATGATTTGTGATCTCCTTTTCCAGTTTCTTTCATATCCACATACTCCCTCTATCCATATTCATAATTTTTTTTTAAAAATTGAACAATTTACTTTGCATTCATTTAATCAGAGTTACATATGTGGTGTCAAGTGTTTGCTACAATAATTATCTTCTAGGACACATTACAATAATTCATAGCTGCTGAAATGTTTACAAGTTTGTCTTTGTAGAACCTGTAAATGTTCCGCATACCACCAGTGGTACACACACCCTCTTTTGGGAAACACCGAGCTTTGGGCTCTTATTTACAAGTGAGGACTTTACTTGCTCAGAGATGTACGTGCCCAGCCTCAGGTCCTACAGCAGCATCGCTCTGACACAGATTCCTGTCTTATGAGCAGGTCTTCAATCGATGTTTCATGAATGAAGCCAAATATGTACATTTTCTCGGAGCTCCAGCATGTCGAAGCCGTCTTTGTCATCACTCCAGGCCTTTGTGGCTTGGGTGAAAGCAAGACACCGCATAGCTCCCCGCCTGTGCCCTAGCAACCAAGCACAACACAGATGGCCGGCTTGGCAATCTGCCCACCAGACGCTGATCACATACCTGGTGGTGAACTACAATGACAGTTTCCCCCAGGCCAGGATTGCACAGTGTGACTAAAGTTTATGTGATATGCAACAAAGAGTGTGCCTCATGCCTTCAGGCCAATTTGCTAGTTTCGAGTCTAGAGGCAATAACTTTCCCCTGGTGTAATGACAACTTGTCTCTGGCAGCTGGATCATGTCAGGACGGTAGGAATTTTCTTTTCTGGTCCCCTTTCAATAGTGTCTTGTAATAGTAGGGTAGCATTTTCCCAAGATGTTTCTTGCCAATTGCACACATGTATTGGCTTGTGAAGTCTTGAGCATTTCCTGGCATCAAAGAATGAGAATTGTCTCTATTTCCAGGAAAGAACAGTCTCCATTGTACAGGTGGACAGACAAAAACTCATTCCAATCCATAAAGTATCTATTATGGTGTTCATTATTGTTTGTTAAATTGAATGAGTGACTATCATGTATAAGCTTTTCTACCAGGCTCTGGACATGCAAAGATAAATAGTTGACAATATGATTGGATAATAGGCACTCAGACAAGTAGAGGAGACAGACCTTTATGCTAAGAGATCTAGTACAGCAAGGGGAGTGGTCCTACAGCGGGGTGTACCCAGTACTGTGGGAGTACTGAGGAGGGGCAATTACCTCTCCTGGTGGAGGCTGAAAAGAGGTTACATAGAAGCTGGATGTCACATCCAGGGAAATGCATTCTGACCAAGTGATGAGAGCTTTTGCTTCGCTGCCTGATGAATCTGTGCTCAAGTTCTTGCTTTTTTACTTACGCGTTTTGTGACTTTAGGCAAGACACTCAGTGTTCCAGATATGCTGCTTTATCTATAAAACGGTGACAGAAAAAGTCCATGTCATATATGTTTATATAAGTGAGAATGAAATAAAATCATTATGAAGTACTTAGTGTATTTTCTGGCATTTAAAGTTTGGGCAATAAATACAGGCTGTGGTTGTCATCTTATCATTGTGATTATTATGTGATGGTGACATGAGCTGGCAGGCAGACTTGTGATGTGGTATTGTCATTGGAGCCAGAAAACACTGCCTATAAATTTGGCTCAGGGCTTCCCTGGTGGCCCAGTGGGTAAGGACACTGTCTTGCAGTGCAAGGGGCACCAGTTCGATCCCTGGCCTGGGACGATCCCATGTGCCATGGAGCGGCTGGACCCATGTGTCCAATTATCGAGCCGGAGCTCTGGAGCGCATGCGCCCAGATTGGGTGCTCTGCGATGACAGAGGCCACTGCAATGGGAGGCCCACATGGGCCAAAGAACAAAGATGGATGCAAATAGATAAATGAAAGACCAATAGAAGTGGCCTGCCTGTCCCCTCCCTCCCCAACAAGCCCCCCACCAAAAAAATTTTTTTTTGTTGGCTCAGAATTTTGCTACCTGTTTATCCTTGGGCAGCCTTCCCTATTCTTAAGTAGTTTACACTAGTTGACCATTTGACTAGTTGATGGAGTAGTAAGTCACTGCAAATAAGAAATGTATTTTTGGTTTCTGACCCTAGTTTCTGGCACACAGCTCCAAAAACCACTGGAGTTTCTGGAGTGAAAAGAGTGTTCTTTGTTAATGAGATGACTGGTATTTTGGGACCCCAAGATAGCTTCAGTATGGGGGCTGGTCTCCAGAAAGACCACAACAGGATTAGCAGATTGGAACCTTCAGCCTCACTACCTACTTCTGGAGAGGGAAGAGGAGGTAGAAACCATATTAATTGACAATGGTCACTAATTTAGTCAATCATTCCTGTTTCATAGAACCTCTACAAAAACTTCAAAAGGTTTGGAGGTGGGCACATCATGGCTCAGCTGTAAAGAATCTGCCTTAAATGAAGGAGACACAGGAGATGCTGGTTCAATCTCTGGGTCAGGAAGATTCCCTGGAGTAGGAAATGGCAACTCACCCCAGTACTCCTGCCTGGAAAATCCCATGGACAGTGGAGCTTGGCAAGCTACAGCCTATGGGGTTGCCAAGAGTCAGATACGACAGTGTGAAGAGCATATCAAGGAACTGGCTGGGGCATGGGGGGGTCATGTACCTCAGAGGGCAATAAATACAGGCTGTGGTTGTCATCTTATCATTGTGATTATTATGTGATGGTGACATGAGCTGGCAGGCAGACTTGTGATGTGGTATTGTCATTGGAGCCAGAAAACACTGCCTATAAATTTGGCTCAGGGCTTCCTGGTGGCCCAGTGGGTAAGGACACTGTCTTGCAGTGCAAGGGGCACCAGTTCGATCCCTGGCCTGGGACGATCCCATGTGCCATGGAGCGGCTGGACCCATGTGTCCAATTATCGAGCCGGAGCTCTGGAGCGCATGCGCCCAGATTGGGTGCTCTGCGATGACAGAGGCCACTGCAATGGGAGGCCCACATGGGCCAAAGAACAAAGATGGATGCAAATAGATAAATGAAAGACCAATAGAAGTGGCCTGCCTGTCCCCTCCCTCCCCAACAAGCCCCCCACCAAAAAAATTTTTTTTTGTTGGCTCAGAATTTTGCTACCTGTTTATCCTTGGGCAGCCTTCCCTATTCTTAAGTAGTTTACACTAGTTGACCATTTGACTAGTTGATGGAGTAGTAAGTCACTGCAAATAAGAAATGTATTTTTGGTTTCTGACCCTAGTTTCTGGCACACAGCCCCAAAAAACCACTGGAGTTTCTGGAGTGAAAAGAGTGTTCTTTGTTAATGAGATGACTGGTATTTTGGGACCCCAAGATAGCTTCAGTATGGGGGCTGGTCTCCAGAAAGACCACAACAGGATTAGCAGATTGGAACCTTCAGCCTCACTACCTACTTCTGGAGAGGGAAGAGGAGGTAGAAACCATATTAATTGACAATGGTCACTAATTTAGTCAATCATTCCTGTTTCATAGAACCTCTACAAAAACTTCAAAAGGTTTGGAGGTGGGCACATCATGGCTCAGCTGTAAAGAATCTGCCTTAAATGAAGGAGACACAGGAGATGCTGGTTCAATCTCTGGGTCAGGAAGATTCCCTGGAGTAGGAAATGGCAACTCACCCCAGTACTCCTGCCTGGAAAATCCCATGGACAGTGGAGCTTGGCAAGCTACAGCCTATGGGGTTGCCAAGAGTCAGATACGACAGTGTGAAGAGCATATCAAGGAACTGGCTGGGGCATGGGGGGGTCATGTACCTCAGAGGGCACAGAAGTTCCTTGAACAGCATCTCCATCCCAATTCTATGGCCACCGCTTCCATTTGGCTGTTCCTGAGTTGTATTCCTTATGGTAAACCAGTAATCGAAAGTAAAGGGCTTTCCTGAGTTCTGTGACTGTTCTAGCAACTTACCAAATCTGAGAAGAGGGGTTGGTTGTGGGAACACCTGTGTGATTAGTTGGTCTGTGCACACATGACAACCTGGGACTTGTGACTGGCATATGAATGAAGCCTTGTGGCACCTGAGTGCTAAAGTTAAGGGATCTGATGCTCACTCCAGGCAGATGGTGCCAGAGTTTAACTGAATTGTAGGACACCCAGTCAGTGTTGAAGAGTTGGAAAAGTTGGAAGATACACTTTGCATTTGGTGTTGGTCAGAGTGTGAGTAAAAACTGGTTCCGAGCCATTTATCTTCATCATTAGGTTTCATTCCAAATGCAAGTCATTTGGACACAGTGGCATTTCTAGAACTGTGGTTCTTTCCAAACACATCACTGTACCATTCATTAGGTTTTAGAGATCACATTTTCTCAGGGAAATAGCACAATGTGATAATGGCACATTCTGTTTTCCAGTGTGAGTCAAGTCTGGACTAGGTGTACCATTGCAAGGTGTTCTCATACTGAGAACTTGAATTCCAGTGGACAGATGTTGGGGTGATGTCCAAGAAGAGAAGAAGGCTGTGTTGTGTTAAAAGGAAATGCTTCTAGGCAGAATGCTCACAGCTAATGGGAATTCAGAGTAGTGGTGTGGAAGCACAAATGGAAGTCTTCTGTCCTTCTAGGGGAGCTGGGGAGGTGAGGTTGGCAGAAAGCTGAACCAGAGTCACCAGGTGGAAGAGATGAGAAAGGATAATCTGGGCAGAGAGAAGAGAATGGCAGAGATAGGTGTTTGGAGTGTATTTGGTGAATGATGAGATTGAGAGGCCTGGTGTGTCAGGGAAGGCATATCAGAGGAGACTGGAAAGAGTGTGTGGGTGTGCTAAGTTGTTCTAGTTTTGTCTGACTCTTTGAGATGCTATGGATTGTAGCCCATGAGGCTCCTTTGTCCATGGGATTCTCCGGGCAAGAATACTGGAGTGGGTTGCTGTATCTTCCTCCAGGGGATCTTCTCAACCCAGTGATCGAACTGGCATCTCTTTTGTCCTGCATTGGCACAAGGGTTATTTACCACTACTGCTGCCTGGGAAGCCCAGACTAGAAGGAGTGGTTGGGAGTAAATTTGGAAAAGGGAATATAGTGGAAAACTGCTTCCAGCTGTGTACTTTTTATGTATTTCACTACCTACCCAATCACTCTCACCACTGGGATCAGAACAGTCAGTAACGAATGCCAGCTATGTGCTACGCATCATGCTAAATGATTTACACAGTAAATAACTAAATTCTCACAAAAATGGAAAGAATTTGTGTTTCAACTAGGATACATTTTGCTGAGAATGATATTCCACACATGGTTAATAGTGATGTAAACAAGATACAAATTTGTTTTTCTCTCCTGTTCAGTCTGGAGTTCAAGGATATAAAGGTGACTCTGATTCAAGAAGTTCTCAGGTAACTGGGCTTCTTCTATTTTGTTGTTTCCTCATCATTATGCTCTAGGATATGCCAAATCTAACTAGTACAACTCTAGTTAATTTGTCCATATACTCTTCAGTAGCAAGATGGCTTATTCTTACTCTTTCTGATTTCTCTTAGTATGCTAATCACTAGGTCCATCCATGTTGCTGAAAGTGGCATTATTTAATTCTTTTTTATGGCTGAGTAATATTCCTTTACATATATAAGATATATTCCATCGTATATATACATATATTTAATCACATCTAGCAGGAGGGTGCCAACTGTTTGGGCTTCCATGATGGCTAAGACAATAAAGACTGCCTATAATGCAGGAGACCCATGTTTGATTCTTCAGATCAGGAAGATTCCCTGGAGAAGGAAATAGCAACTCACTCCAGTATTCTTGTCTGGAGAATTCCGTGGACAGAGGAGCCTGAAAGGCTACATTTCATGGGGTTGTAAAGAGTCAAACATGACCAAGAGACTCATACATACTATATACAGCATTACTAACTCAATGGAGATAATTTTGAGCAAACTCTTGGAGATCATGAAGGACAGAGAAACCTGGAATGCTGCAATCCATGGGGTTGCAAAGAGTCTGATACAACTTATCAACTGAACTCTCTCTATATATATATATGTATCACATCTTCTTTATCCAGTCCTCTATTAATGAACACATAAACAGAGCTGCTATTAACATGGGGTGCATGTATCTTTTGAACTATAGTTTTGTCTGGGCATATGCTCAGGAGTGGGACTGAAGGATCATATGGAAACTATCTTTTTAAGTTGAACTCTTTTCATTCCCTAGGAGTTCTAGGATCAGAACAGTCAGTAACGAATGCCAGCTATGTGCTACGCATCATGCTAAATGATTTACACAGTAAATAACTAAATTCTCACAAAAATGGAAAGAATTTGTGTTTCAACTAGGATACATTTTGCTGAGAATGATATTCCACACATGGTTAATAGTGATGTAAACAAGATACAAATTTGTTTTCTCTCCTGTTCAGTCTGGAGTTCAAGGATATAAAGGTGACTCTGATTCAAGAAGTTCTCAGGTAACTGGGCTTCTTCTATTTTGTTGTTTCCTCATCATTATGCTCTAGGATATGCCAAATCTAACTAGTACAACTCTAGTTAATTTGTCCATATACTCTTCAGTAGCAAGATGGCTTATTCTTACTCTTTCTGATTTCTCTTAGTATGCTAATCACTAGGTCCATCCATGTTGCTGAAAGTGGCATTATTTAATTCTTTTTTATGGCTGAGTAATATTCCTTTACATATATAAGATATATTCCATCGTATATATACATATATTTAATCACATCTAGCAGGAGGGTGCCAACTGTTTGGGCTTCCATGATGGCTAAGACAATAAAGACTGCCTATAATGCAGGAGACCCATGTTTGATTCTTCAGATCAGGAAGATTCCCTGGAGAAGGAAATAGCAACTCACTCCAGTATTCTTGTCTGGAGAATTCCGTGGACAGAGGAGCCTGAAAGGCTACATTTCATGGGGTTGTAAAGAGTCAAACATGACCAAGAGACTCATACATACTATATACAGCATTACTAACTCAATGGAGATAATTTTGAGCAAACTCTTGGAGATCATGAAGGACAGAGAAACCTGGAATGCTGCAATCCATGGGGTTGCAAAGAGTCTGATACAACTTATCAACTGAACTCTCTCTATATATATATATGTATCACATCTTCTTTATCCAGTCCTCTATTAATGAACACATAAACAGAGCTGCTATTAACATGGGGGTGCATGTATCTTTTTGAACTATAGTTTTGTCTGGGCATATGCTCAGGTGTGGGACTGAAGGATCATATGGAAACTATCTTTTTTTTAAGTTGAACTCTTTTCATTCCCTAGGAGTTCTAGGAGCTGTTCCTAGACCAGGCCTGCTCTGCGTGTGTGTGTTGCAGGGATGCTGTAGTACTTTGCTTTTGTCTTTAACTAAAGCCAGAGCAGTTTTAAATTTATCTCTTTCCCATTCTGTATTGTCACTTTCACTCAAAGTGCCATAGTGTAAACCATTTGCAACATGTACTCCATTGAATAACCAAGAGTCACTGAAGCATTAATGTAGGGAAATGAGTTGTCACCTGAATGCTTGGGAAATCTTAGGACTGCAGCCTGGAGAAAGAGGAAGAACAAATCTGTGGGCAAGGAAAGCAACCTGGATACTGACACAATCACCCAGTCAAGGAGTGATCTGGGCCTAGCCTGGGAAGGAGAAAGGACTAGATGACCAGTTGGATTTGGATGGTAAAGAAGACATTAAGGAGACTCTATCTACTACAGATTAGTTATTTAGCTAGCTGAGGATCAGAATGGGGCAAAGTAAAGGAAAAGAAAGGAAAATTGCTTTTGATCAGAAAGCTGGCAACCTAGGGAGAAAGCAGGCTTGTGTCCTCCTCAAACCACTACCAAAGATTCTGGTCAGTCATGACAGTTTTTCTTTTTAAATTCTGGCCTCTTTTATTGGTCTTTCATTTCTTTATTTTCATCCATCTTTGTTTTTTGGCTTGTGTGGGCCTCCCATCGTGGCGGCCTCTCTTATTGCAGAGCACTAGCTCTGGGTACATGCGCTGCAGAGCACTGACTCGTAACTGGACACACTGGTCCAGCAGTTCCATGGCATGTGGGATCTTCCCAGGCCAGGGATCGAACTGGCACCCCTTGAACTACAAGGTGGACTCTTTACCCACTAGACCACCAGGGAAGCCCCTATGACAGTTTTTAAAGGGGAAATGGGAGATCAGAGTCATTTTCATCCCCCACAGCATATAGTCTTATTGACTCCTTGTACTGTTTCTTTAGATGTGATCTTGTTCACAAGCTCATCCACATGGTTCGTTCATGAAATTATTAAAGGGGAACCTAGGGAGGCTGCTCATCTGTTAATTACTTATTCTTTACTTCTTCTTTGATCTCTGCAATGAACCAATAGGTTAGGCAAGGTATTGTGTTATCAAAAGATTTGAAAACTATGCTTGGCCAGACATGAGCAGAGCATGGTGGGAACTTGCTTTAAGGGTAGCTAAATAAAGCTTTGTTCAAGTAAGAGGACACAAGGGACTTCCAGCTGAGCGCTTCTTGCAAAGCGCTGCTTCAAATATATCCAGATAAATTTTTGAGCCTCCTACAGACTCCTTGACTTGGAAACTTTCCTTCAACTCATCCATATTCTAAAGAATATGTTGTATTTCTATTAATGAGAATGGGGTCACTTATTGAGAAAACATACACAGTGGAAACAGCTGACTTGAGAGGATAATGATTCATCCATTTATTGAGAAAATGTTCAGCACTTGAGGCTTTTTGTTCTATGACATGATAGAGTCTGTGTCTGGGGAGGGCTATGACAATTTCGAGAAGATGTCTCATCTTGGGCACCCCTCATAGGGAAAATCATCCAGGCAAAGTATTCTTTGTCCCCAGGGCCCATGGATAAAGGAATTCAATTCTTCCTTCTCTGAATACACTAATCCAGGTGTGTTACCTAGAACCTCACTTCTCTATCCTTTGAAGAAACACAGAGCCCCGAATTCACTAAGGATGCTCGGGGGATAGCATCATATGGAGTGAAATTAGTTTTCATTAATTTGTTCACACATGGGACACCAATGGAAAAGCTCTGTTGACCAAAACTCCTTGAAAAAGATTAATAAGTTACAAATGACATGGCTCTTTGTGAGGCTTCCTAGTCACTTGGCCTTTTGAGTCTTACTGTATTTTGCTCATGGTGACACATACTGATAAAATGATTAAAAATGAAGACAATGAAGACTAAAAAAATCCACCATGAAATAAAAAATAGAATAAAGTCAGTAATCTTTATAACCTAACTGGAAACTACTAGATATAAAAGAATGAATCTCCGTCATATATGTATGGTGGTCATTTTGACATTTTCAAATCTAACACAAGACAGCAAAGAACTTTTGAGATGACTACTTTAGGAATACACTTACATTACTTTAAGATGATTCCTGCCTCAGAATTCACCCTTATCCTCTTTTTAAAATAACAGATGCTTTAGGGGGAAATTTCAAATACAAAATATCGTAAAGTGTTAATTGCTCAGTTATGTCTATATCTTTGCGACCCCATGGACTGTAGTTGGCCAAGGTCTAGCTGATCTTTCCAACCTAGGAATCAAACCTGGATCTCCTGCATTGCAGGCAGATTCTTTACCGTCTGAGCCATTAGAGACACCTGGTAAATTATGCATGTGTTTCAAAGAATAAGAGAATAACAAATATTCATAATTATAATGATAATTCACTATAACTCATATCAACTGGCTACGCCAGCAAAGTCTGTCAATCAAGCACCTCTAGACTCCAAACTGTCCTTCCCTTGATTAGACTTTGGCTTCCAGGAACTTAGCAGGGCTGCTGTTCATGACAAGAGTGCTGAAACTCTCATGCTATTTAGTGACCTGTTGAAGTCATGGAAACTGTCATACTCAAGTTATCCTATACTTTTTCCCAATTGGAAAGACACGTCCATGAGTCCCAAAAGGAACAGAGTCAGATCGTGTACAGATTATATGAAAGGCAACATTGTGCTAGGTGTGGTCATTCCCCATCCCTCTGGGATCCTGGCACTGTCCCAGTCATGACAACAGTCCGTGAACGCCTAGCCCTGAAGCACACTCTTTCTAGACCAAGGATTCAATGCTTGGCAGCAACAAAATCCTTTATTTAAGTGAGATATTCTATGAAAATTCTACATATAAAATGAATAAAAGAAACTCTGCTGAAACTACCCTAAAGAGCCCTCATCATATTTGGCCTTTTGAGTCTTACTGTATTTTGCTCATGGTGACACATACTGATAAAATGATTAAAATGAAGACAATGAAGACTAAATCCACCTGAAATAAAAAATAGAATAAAGTCAGTAATCTTTATAACCTAACTGGAAACTACTAGATATAAAAGAATGAATCTCCGTCATATATGTATGGTGGTCATTTTGACATTTTCAAATCTAACACAAGACAGCAAAGAACTTTTGAGATGACTACTTTAGGAATACACTTACATTACTTTAAGATGATTCCTGCCTCAGAATTCACCCTTATCCTCTTTTTAAAATAACAGATGCTTTAGGGGGAAATTTCAAATACAAAATATCGTAAAGTGTTAATTGCTCAGTTATGTCTATATCTTTGCGACCCCATGGACTGTAGTTGGCCAAGGTCTAGCTGATCTTTCCAACCTAGGAATCAAACCTGGATCTCCTGCATTGCAGGCAGATTCTTTACCGTCTGAGCCATTAGAGACACCTGGTAAATTATGCATGTGTTTCAAAGAATAAGAGAATAACAAATATTCATAATTATAATGATAATTCACTATAACTCATATCAACTGGCTACGCCAGCAAAGTCTGTCAATCAAGCACCTCTAGACTCCAAACTGTCCTTCCCTTGATTAGACTTTGGCTTCCAGGAACTTAGCAGGGCTGCTGTTCATGACAAGAGTGCTGAAACTCTCATGCTATTTAGTGACCTGTTGAAGTCATGGAAACTGTCATACTCAAGTTATCCTATACTTTTTCCCAATTGGAAAGACACGTCCATGAGTCCCAAAAGGAACAGAGTCAGATCGTGTACAGATTATATGAAAGGCAACATTGTGCTAGGTGTGGTCATTCCCCATCCCTCTGGGATCCTGGCACTGTCCCAGTCATGACAACAGTCCGTGAACGCCTAGCCCTGAAGCACACTCTTTCTAGACCAAGGATTCAATGCTTGGCAGCAACAAAATCCTTTATTTAAGTGAGATATTCTATGAAAATTCTACATATAAAATGAATAAAAGAAACTCTGCTGAAATACTATGACCATGCAGCTCATCTCTCATAAATGAGCCCTCATCATATTTGGCAGTTTCTAGGTTTCTGCAAAACCACATTTCAACATATGATGTAGACAATTTTCACTTATAAGTGTCCATGGAAACATACCTGAGTCAGATTTTCTATTTTTTGTTTTTGGCCACTTCTATTGGTCTTTCATTTATCTATTTTCATCCATCTTTGTTCTTTGGCCTGTGTGGGCCTCTCATTGCAGTGGCCTCTCTCTCTGCAGAGCACTGGCTCTGGGTACATGCACCCCAGAGCTACAACTCGGTAGTTGGACACATCGGTCCAGCTGCTCTGCAGCACGTGGGATCTTCCCACGTCAGGGGTCGAACCGGCACCCCTTGCACTGCAAGGCGGTGTCCTTACCCACTGGGCCACCAGGGAAGCCCTGAGTCAGACTTTCTAACTTTGAGTCCCGACTCTTCCAAGCTCAAACTTTCACTAACTTCTTTATGCCAGTTTCTTCATAGCCTGAGTGAATAATATTTTGTATACTACTAAACAGGGTTGCTATGGGGATGACCCAATAGACATGTGAAAGAACCTAGAAGGATTCCTGTCACATACCATGTCTGTGCTGAGTCACTCAGTTGTGTCTGACTCTTTGTGACCCTCAGACTGGAGCCTGCCAGGCTCCTCTGTCCATGGGATTTTCCAGGCAAGAATACTGGAGTGGATTGTCATTTCCTCCTCCAGGGCATCTTCCCGAACCAGGGATTGAACCTATGTCTCCTGCACTACAGGTGGATTCGTCACCACTGAGACATCAGGGAAGCCTCTGTCACACACTACTCACCCATCCGATATGTGCCATTGTTTTGATTGTTGTTATGACTCAAAATTAAGTCATTGGTTACAACTTAGTTTAATAAATCAATGCATCTTCTGTGCTTATCTTTCCTGGAATTTAAAAAAGGTCAGAATAACAACAATAATGAGAAAAATATAAACAACCATGAAACATACCAGTAATCACAATAAATGTTTTGCAATGATCACTCTCTTTAGCCAGTGTTTTGTTTTTTCAACTTCATGCCACAAGCTCTTTTTTATTTATTTATTTTCATCCATCTTTATTCTTTGGCATGTGTGGGCCTCCCATTGCAGTGGCCTCTCTCTTGCAGAGCACTGGCTCTGGGTGCATGCACTCCAGAGCACTGGCTTGTAACTGGACACACTGGTCCAGCCACTCCATGGCATGTGGGATCTTCCCAGGCCAGGGATCAAACTGGTGCCCCTGCATTGCAAGGTGGACTCTCTACCCACTGGACCACCAGGGAAGCCCTAGTCAATGTTTTAATACATAGCCTTATACATTAAATACTTCTTAGACCCATTTTACAGATGAAGAAATCAAGATACTTGCCCACCATAGTCAGGGTGTACAACTTAGAGTTGTCTAATTCAAAAGCCGAACCTCTTCACTGTTTCACTCATGATCCCATGCCTTCCCAATTTTTTAAAAGAACTTTTCAAGAGATGGTTCTAAGGGTGAAGGCTTCAGGTCCTGGTGTCTACATGTGTTGATGATATTGAGCAATATGTGTCATCTTTTTGTTGGTGTCCTGTAAACTCTAACAATAGTTATGTAACTGAGGGCTTCAAGTCCATCTTTTTTTTTTTTTAACCAAAGGAAGTGGTCTCATGATCATCACATGTGAAATCCTAACTTGTGAAAATGCTCCTCCACTGTCTGCATTCGGGATGTGTCTTGTTTTAAATTAGCCTTGAAGATCTAGTATTCTCTTTACTCAGACTCTGAGAGTATAATATACAGTTTGTTGTCAGATTGGGGTTTGAGTAATGCCTTCGCCATGCCCTACCTATGTGATATTTGCTAGTCTTTTCTATTCTCAAAGACTCCACGTTTTCCTTTATAGAGGTAATTAATTCTATCCACAGACTCCCATGAGGTTAGAAGCAATAGAAAGCATTCAGCCCCATGCCTAGAGTCCTCAGTGCATGGGAGCTATTACTGTAATCATTAAGTTCAACATCCTCATCAGTTTTGGGAATCTGTTTCCAGCCCCATTTCACCCAAGCATTTTTCAGAATAACAACAATAATGAGAAAAATATAAACAACCATGAAACATACCAGTAATCACAATAAATGTTTTGCAATGATCACTCTCTTTAGCCAGTGTTTTGTTTTTTCAACTTCATGCCACAAGCTCTTTTTTATTTATTTATTTTCATCCATCTTTATTCTTTGGCATGTGTGGGCCTCCCATTGCAGTGGCCTCTCTCTTGCAGAGCACTGGCTCTGGGTGCATGCACTCCAGAGCACTGGCTTGTAACTGGACACACTGGTCCAGCCACTCCATGGCATGTGGGATCTTCCCAGGCCAGGGATCAAACTGGTGCCCCTGCATTGCAAGGTGGACTCTCTACCCACTGGACCACCAGGGAAGCCCTAGTCAATGTTTTAATACATAGCCTTATACATTAAATACTTCTTAGACCCATTTTACAGATGAAGAAATCAAGATACTTGCCCACCATAGTCAGGGTGTACAACTTAGAGTTGTCTAATTCAAAAGCCGAACCTCTTCACTGTTTCACTCATGATCCCATGCCTTCCCAATTTTTTAAAAGAACTTTTCAAGAGATGGTTCTAAGGGTGAAGGCTTCAGGTCCTGGTGTCTACATGTGTTGATGATATTGAGCAATATGTGTCATCTTTTTGTTGGTGTCCTGTAAACTCTAACAATAGTTATGTAACTGAGGGCTTCAAGTCCATCTTTTTTTTTTTTTAACCAAAGGAAGTGGTCTCATGATCATCACATGTGAAATCCTAACTTGTGAAAATGCTCCTCCACTGTCTGCATTCGGGATGTGTCTTGTTTTAAATTAGCCTTGAAGATCTAGTATTCTCTTTACTCAGACTCTGAGAGTATAATATACAGTTTGTTGTCAGATTGGGGTTTGAGTAATGCCTTCGCCATGCCCTACCTATGTGATATTTGCTAGTCTTTTCTATTCTCAAAGACTCCACGTTTTCCTTTATAGAGGTAATTAATTCTATCCACAGACTCCCATGAGGTTAGAAGCAATAGAAAGCATTCAGCCCCATGCCTAGAGTCCTCAGTGCATGGGAGCTATTACTGTAATTATTAAGTTCAACATCCTCATCAGTTTTGGGAATCTGTTTCCAGCCACATTTCACCCAAATGTGAGTTTCCCAGGAGTCCGTGTGCTCTGCATGGTCGAGAAGACGCCGGGACCATTCTCTCTGCTCCCTTGATAGAGGCACTTTCACCACCAAATGACTCCACTGAATCAACCCAACATTTTCCCTCCCTGCTAACTACATTTTGGCACTTCTTCAAGGGGCTTTCTGTAATGAGCAGGTTCCCAGAGAAAGCCGTTTCCTGAAAGGCTTATAGCATTTAAAAGAAAACAAGTTTAGGGTCTCAGCATTCTTGCTTTTGAAGAAAGAAAGAAAGAAAGAAGCTTAATCTGCAAGCCTGGCAGCTCTAGCTAGAGCCTCAGGCTTTCCTGATCTCAACCCTAAAGAACCATCATCTCATAGTGCATGCTATTACCCAGCTTCTTTTGCAATTTCATTCTGGCTTGCCTGTGGAGGGTTCGGTGGGAAACCCAGCTTCTCTTCTAATTCTTTGTTCCTCAAATTAGGGCTGCGGTACTGTTGTCATCCCAAACAGATAAGCATAAATAAGCCTTTTCCTTATAGAAGCATGGAATATAGCAATGTGGGTGTGTGTGCTGTTTTGTGACGGAAAGAAAGTGCTTACATAGGAGCCAGACCAAATGGATGTTGATGAATCGGCCACCAGCTGCAGTGCCTTGAACAAATCACTGATTCCCTCTGAACTTCCATTGCCCTTCTTAGTGAAACTGGAATTACTGTGTCTACTTAGTTTGTGTTGTGAAGACTATCGGGAATGCATCAGTGAAACATGTGCTTCACAAATGTCAATTCATTTACATAGCATGCATTCGGGATGTGTCTTGTTTTAAATTAGCCTTGAAGATCTAGTATTCTCTTTACTCAGACTCTGAGAGTATAATATACAGTTTGTTGTCAGATTGGGGTTTGAGTAATGCCTTCGCCATGCCCTACCTATGTGATATTTGCTAGTCTTTTCTATTCTCAAAGACTCCACGTTTTCCTTTATAGAGGTAATTAATTCTATCCACAGACTCCCATGAGGTTAGAAGCAATAGAAAGCATTCAGCCCCATGCCTAGAGTCCTCAGTGCATGGGAGCTATTACTGTAATTATTAAGTTCAACATCCTCATCAGTTTTGGGAATCTGTTTCCAGCCACATTTCACCCAAATGTGAGTTTCCCAGGAGTCCGTGTGCTCTGCATGGTCGAGAAGACGCCGGGACCATTCTCTCTGCTCCCTTGATAGAGGCACTTTCACCACCAAATGACTCCACTGAATCAACCCAACATTTTCCCTCCCTGCTAACTACATTTTGGCACTTCTTCAAGGGGCTTTCTGTAATGAGCAGGTTCCCAGAGAAAGCCGTTTCCTGAAAGGCTTATAGCATTTAAAAGAAAACAAGTTTAGGGTCTCAGCATTCTTGCTTTTGAAGAAAGAAAGAAAGAAAGAAGCTTAATCTGCAAGCCTGGCAGCTCTAGCTAGAGCCTCAGGCTTTCCTGATCTCAACCCTAAAGAACCATCATCTCATAGTGCATGCTATTACCCAGCTTCTTTTGCAATTTCATTCTGGCTTGCCTGTGGAGGGTTCGGTGGGAAACCCAGCTTCTCTTCTAATTCTTTGTTCCTCAAATTAGGGCTGCGGTACTGTTGTCATCCCAAACAGATAAGCATAAATAAGCCTTTTCCTTATAGAAGCATGGAATATAGCAATGTGGGTGTGTGTGCTGTTTTGTGACGGAAAGAAAGTGCTTACATAGGAGCCAGACCAAATGGATGTTGATGAATCGGCCACCAGCTGCAGTGCCTTGAACAAATCACTGATTCCCTCTGAACTTCCATTGCCCTTCTTAGTGAAACTGGAATTACTGTGTCTACTTAGTTTGTGTTGTGAAGACTATCGGGAATGCACATGCAAGTCTGGAATATTCGATGTGCTTCACAAATGTCAATTCATTTACATAGCATGCATTCACTCAATGGACTATCTTCTGAGCTCTTTTTGATGTGTCACATAGTACTAGGCCCTGGACCTAAAGAAGTGACATAGTATTACTGCTTTAATGGTAGTTACAGACTGGTGGCCCATGCTTTGTACCATGGATAAGGAGAGGTGAGGATAAATGACCAGATGAGCTTATGATAAAGCTCATCATAAGCTATTCGGTATTAAAGTTGTGTGAGAGCTTAGAAACCAATGTCTATTTATAAACGATAAAAAATGACATCGCCAAGAAGAGAAGTCTATTTAGAATCACATGGAAAGTTACTGAGAAAACTCAAACTTCCTGCATAGTTTGATGCTTTTCCTTTTCTTTGATCTCAAGAAGCTTATAGCTTCACTGATGTGAAATGATCTGCAATGAGAACATAAGATGATGTATTATTATTTTGTTTAAAAAATACTTGGAAACTTCCCTGGTGGTCCAGTGGGTAAAGAGTCTGCCTTGCAGTGCAAGGGGCACCGGTTTGATCCCTGGCCCAGAAAGATCCCACGTGCGACGGAATGGTTGGACCAGTGTGTCTAGTTACAGGAGCGCATGTGCACAGAGCCAGCCAGTGCTCTGCAACGAGAGAGATCACTGCAATGGGGGGCCCACAGAGGCCAAAGAATAAAGATGGATGAAAATAAATAAATAAATAAAAGAGGCCAAAATTAAAAAAAAAAAAAAAGAGTTTGCCTACAAATGCAACGGACATGGGTTTGATCACTGGTCTGGGAAGAGCACATATGCTGCAGAGTAACTAAGCCTACTGAAGCCCACTTGCATAGAGCCCATGTTTTGCAAAAAGAAAAGCCACCATAGTGAGAAATCCATGCACTGCAACAAAGCATAGCCCACTCTCCCATGCAGCAACAAAGACCCAGCACAGCCAAAATTAAAAATAAATATAAAAAAAAATACTTGGAGGGCTTCCCCAGTGGTCCAGTGGGTAAAGAGTCCGCCTTGCAATGCAATGGGCACTGGTTCGATCCCTGGGCCTGGAAGTTCCCACGTGCCATGGAACGGCTGGACCGGTATGTCCAATTATGAGTCAGTGCTCTGGAGCGCATGAGCCCAGAGCTGGTGCTCTGCAACCAGAGAGGCCACTGTGATGGGAAGCCCACACAGGCCAAATAATTGAGATGGATGAAAATAAGTAAATGAAGGACCAATACAAGCGGTCAGAATTAAAAAAAAAAAAATCTTGGAAGGAGCGCTGAAGTTGGGGAGGTGTTTAGGAAAGTCTTCTATAGGAGACTAGGTCTTGAGTGACGAGTTGGCAGAGAACCTTCTGGACACAAAGAAATACATGAAAAACACTGCCATTTGTGGTGTTTTCCAAATAACATAAAGTAAGTTTTTTCTTATTTATTTAGTTTTGTTTTTACAGACTCTTAATCTCAAGAGTCTTTTCCCTTTGGAAGCCACTGTATTCAATGTCGATATTAGGCTTAGTGGGTGATATGTTACAAACAAACTGGCATTAGGCACATAGATTTATGTTTTCATGACTCTGCATTATAAATATACTACCCCACAGGAAGGTTATTTTCCATCTCTGATCTTTCACTAAGGGGCATTGGAAATTAAGTTTATTCCAGTCTCGGCATGACTATCTTATTATTAAAGAGTCACTAACAAAGCAGCTTTTCTATCTCTAAAATCTGTGAATTGGAAAGTAGGTCTTCTTTTTTTTTTTTCTGGTGGGACCTCACACAGGTGTTTCTATAGAAGCTTTGATGTGCTTCCAGAAAGCATCATTTGACAAAAAGAATGTTAGTTACTTAGCCTAAATCAATTAGAAGAAGATTGAAATCAGCAGTTGATACGATTCATAGGTATTTGGGCTCTAAGGAGAGAAACCACAAATATTAGGAAAATGAACTCAGATATGGGAATATGTAGGTAGTTCCATGCTAACTCTAGGACTTTCTCAGGGCAAGGGGACTCCATCAACTGTAGTTATATCCTACAGGAATTGTGTGATACTAGTTTTCTTGGAAACTGGAGCCCAAATTATTTTAGATATAGTAAACACCCTTGGAATCTTATTCCTGCTTGTGAAATGGGCAAACCGACTCTCTTTTGGAAAGCTCCATGTCCATGCAGACTGGGCCAGTATATCTTGGGCATCTATTAATGCCTTATGGAATTGGTTTGTAAGGTAACTCACCAGCCTCAGCTGAATTTAGCAGCTGCTCTTCACTGAATGGTGAAAATGGCACATTGGAACTGACCTAGGTTGGAGCTCTCACAGCTTTCCACACAAATGCTGCAATAGCTTTTGACAGGTTGCTGAGCTGGTTTGAGCAGGGTTGGGAACATAGGGAGTAGGTGGGTGCTCTTTACATCCCAGAGTTAAGGCAAAAGTTTGTTCATAGTTCAGAATATTTTCCTTTCCTTCCTGCCAGACAATCCAGGAAGAGAAGGTAATGGGTTGTGGTGAACTTGAGGTTGGCTGTGGGCTCCATTCTTTACTCACAGAGCTTTGGGAGAATTTACTGGACCCTTTTCAGATTTGGCCTCATTGGTAAAATACAGACACTGACATCTAACTTATAGAATTGTTGTAAAACTCAAATGAAAGATGACAAGCAAAGTAGCTGGAAAATAACCAGCACAGCATCTTGAATCAACTCTACTCCAGGAAAAAAAAAAATAAATGAATAAATATCAGATAAAAATATCTGTGCTTTTCAAAAATCATCCTGTAAAAGAATTTTACGGAATTTTAAAGGATGAGCAATCTAAGAAGAAGACACATTGAGACTCAGAAAGATGTCTTCTTTTTTTTTCTGGTGGGACCTCACACAGGTGTTTCTATAGAAGCTTTGATGTGCTTCCAGAAAGCATCATTTGACAAAAAGAATGTTAGTTACTTAGCCTAAATCAATTAGAAGAAGATTGAAATCAGCAGTTGATACGATTCATAGGTATTTGGGCTCTAAGGAGAGAAACCACAAATATTAGGAAAATGAACTCAGATATGGGAATATGTAGGTAGTTCCATGCTAACTCTAGGACTTTCTCAGGGCAAGGACTCCATCAACTGTAGTTATATCCTACAGGAATTGTGTGATACTAGTTTTCTTGGAAACTGGAGCCCAAATTATTTTAGATATAGTAAACACCCTTGGAATCTTATTCCTGCTTGTGAAATGGGCAAACCGACTCTCTTTTGGAAAGCTCCATGTCCATGCAGACTGGGCCAGTATATCTTGGGCATCTATTAATGCCTTATGGAATTGGTTTGTAAGGTAACTCACCAGCCTCAGCTGAATTTAGCAGCTGCTCTTCACTGAATGGTGAAAATGGCACATTGGAACTGACCTAGGTTGGAGCTCTCACAGCTTTCCACACAAATGCTGCAATAGCTTTTGACAGGTTGCTGAGCTGGTTTGAGCAGGGTTGGGAACATAGGGAGTAGGTGGGTGCTCTTTACATCCCAGAGTTAAGGCAAAAGTTTGTTCATAGTTCAGAATATTTTCCTTTCCTTCCTGCCAGACAATCCAGGAAGAGAAGGTAATGGGTTGTGGTGAACTTGAGGTTGGCTGTGGGCTCCATTCTTTACTCACAGAGCTTTGGGAGAATTTACTGGACCCTTTTCAGATTTGGCCTCATTGGTAAAATACAGACACTGACATCTAACTTATAGAATTGTTGTAAAACTCAAATGAAAGATGACAAGCAAAGTAGCTGGAAAATAACCAGCACAGCATCTTGAATCAACTCTACTCCAGGAAAAAAAAAAATAAATGAATAAATATCAGATAAAAATATCTGTGCTTTTCAAAAATCATCCTGTAAAAGAATTTTACGGAATTTTAAAGGATGAGCAATCTAAGAAGAAGACACATTGAGACTCAGAAAGATGTCCATTGGAATGAAACAACGAAATTCTGAATTTTAGCTTGAGTTGTCATGTTCTCTTTCATCAGGGCACCCTCATTTCATCAGCATACCCAGAATGGATTGACTGGTCACACTCACACCAAACACGTCTGCCAGGGACCAGAGTCTAAATTTGAACAGCACTTTACTCATGTATACACAGAAGGAACCATGGTGACCCATTGACGTCAGTGCTCATTGTCCCTGGTCAGCTGATTCCCCTGTGCATAGACTCAGTTACAAAGGCAGCTGACCTCTACCACTCAGAGAAGGAAATGGCAACCCACTCCAGTATTCTTGCCTGAAAACTTCCATGGATAAAGGAGCCTGGAGGGTTTAGTCCATGGTGTTGCAGTTGGACAGAACTGAGCACATACACATGCAGCCTCTACCAGGTGGTGGTTAGCACATACAGGGCAAAAAAATGGGTCAACTCAAGGCTCTTATCAGCTAATGTGAAACAGAGATAACTTCTAGTTGACCTTATCCAAGGTAGGGACAACACTACCTGGAGAACCTGGTGTGTTTATATTGACATGTTTATTTTGAAGTCTCTCCTGAAACAGTTTTTCTCCCTCCCTCTTATCCTCTATTCCTAGCATGTTTAATGAGCAGAATAGGTGGAATACAATCAGAAAATGACTCTGTGTGTGCTTTTTCCTCCTTCTCATAGCTGCACCTGTGGACCTCACCTAGACTCTTCTCTGACCTTTGGGATGACAATCTCTGGCAGTTGAACAGTTGAATCTGCTTACTCTTTTTTTTTTTTTTTTAAACTCTGTTTACTGAAGTTCCATATCTTTTTTATTTATTTATATTTTGGCCAGTTCTATTGGTCTTTAATTTATTTATTTTCATCCATCTTTGTTCTTTGTCCTGTGTGGGCCTCCCATCGCAGTGGCCTCTGTCGCTGTAGAGCACCAGCTCTGGGCGCATGCGCTCCAGAGCTCTGACTCGGTAGTTGGACACATCGGTCCACCCGCTCTGCAGCACGTGGGATCTTCCCAGGCCAGGCATCGAACCAGCGCCTCTTGCACTGCAAGCCAGTATCCTTACCCACTGGACCACCAGGGAAGTCCTGAATCTTCTTACTCTTAAAACAAATGTGCCTTCCATTCATTTCAAGTTGTAGGACAGTCTTGTTTCAGTAATCCAAATGTCCAGTTTCCTTCAACAGTCCAAAGGCTGAACTTCATGAAAATTTAAGCTTCCTCCCCTTCTTAGCTCAGGAAGCCACAGAAGGTAAGAGTTATGAGTGTGGGTATTCTTTGATCAGTTGTTTTGAATCTTTTTCTCCACCTTATGCTTTTCATTATCCTTCTTATTGGTAGAAAATTCTGTTTCTGATTCTTTCAGGAGAAAAACTGAATTAAAGATGGAGAAGTGAGCTAGGCAAGAAAAAGTGTTGACACCAGCATTGCCTTGCACTGGCATCTGTGCTTTCTGGCATTAAAAGTTATTTAAAGGTGACACAAATGTATGGACACCAAGAGGGTAAAGGAGAATGGTGGAATGAATTGGGACATTGGGACTGACATAGAGACACTGTGTGTGTGTGTGTGTGTGTGTGTGTGTGTGTGTGCTGTGTCAGTCATGTCTGACTCTTGGTGACCCCATGGACTGCCATCCACCTGGCTCCTCTATCCATGGAATTCTCCAGGCAAGAATACTGCAGTGGGTTGCCATGCCCTTCTCCAGGGGATCTTCCCAATCCAGAGATAGAATCTATGTCTCTTGAATCGAACTTCTGTATAACATAGGGAACTCTAGTCAATGCTCTGCATTGACCTACATGGCAAAGAAATCCAAAAAAAAAGAATGAAAGGACATATGTATGTATAACTCATTCACTTTTTTACACAGTAGAAACTAACACAACATTATAAAGCAACTATTCTCCAATAAAACTTGATTAAAAAATAAGTAAATAAAAATATAAAAGCGACTCTCTTGTGGAGCACTCTGTGTAACTGGAGACCTTTTTGCCCCTGTCTCTTCTTCCGAGACCATCTCTCCTCCAAGAACCAGCGCCTCTTGCACTGCAAGCCAGTATCCCTTACCGTTGGACACATCGGTCCACCCGCTCTGCAGCACGTGGGATCTTCCCAGGCCAGGCATCGAACCAGCGCCTCTTGCACTGCAAGCCAGTATCCTTACCCACTGGACCACCAGGGAAGTCCTGAATCTTCTTACTCTTAAAACAAATGTGCCTTCCATTCATTTCAAGTTGTAGGACAGTCTTGTTTCAGTAATCCAAATGTCCAGTTTCCTTCAACAGTCCAAAGGCTGAACTTCATGAAAATTTAAGCTTCCTCCCCTTCTTAGCTCAGGAAGCCACAGAAGGTAAGAGTTATGAGTGTGGGTATTCTTTGATCAGTTGTTTTGAATCTTTTTCTCCACCTTATGCTTTTCATTATCCTTCTTATTGGTAGAAAATTCTGTTTCTGATTCTTTCAGGAGAAAAACTGAATTAAAGATGGAGAAGTGAGCTAGGCAAGAAAAAGTGTTGACACCAGCATTGCCTTGCACTGGCATCTGTGCTTTCTGGCATTAAAAGTTATTTAAAGGTGACACAAATGTATGGACACCAAGAGGGTAAAGGAGAATGGTGGAATGAATTGGGACATTGGGACTGACATAGAGACACTGTGTGTGTGTGTGTGTGTGTGTGTGTGTGTGTGTGTGCTGTGTCAGTCATGTCTGACTCTTGGTGACCCCATGGACTGCCATCCACCTGGCTCCTCTATCCATGGAATTCTCCAGGCAAGAATACTGCAGTGGGTTGCCATGCCCTTCTCCAGGGGATCTTCCCAATCCAGAGATAGAATCTATGTCTCTTGAATCGAACTTCTGTATAACATAGGGAACTCTAGTCAATGCTCTGCATTGACCTACATGGCAAAGAAATCCAAAAAAAAAGAATGAAAGGACATATGTATGTATAACTCATTCACTTTTTTACACAGTAGAAACTAACACAACATTATAAAGCAACTATTCTCCAATAAAACTTGATTAAAAAATAAGTAAATAAAAATATAAAAGCGACTCTCTTGTGGAGCACTCTGTGTAACTGGAGACCTTTTTGCCCCTGTCTCTTCTTCCGAGACCATCTCTCCTCCAAGAATGTCATGGATGAACGAATCTCCTCTAGTTGGTCACTTAGGTTGCCACTACCCCCTGCATAATCTCTGCTGAGTTATCATCTCTCCCAGCACTTCTCTCAACCAGTCTGTTCCAATAGTCCCTTCCTGGCTCACTGGCTCCCTCTCTTGGACTTATCATGAGTCAATTGCGTAACTCCTTACCTGCTCTACTTGGCTCTACAGTTTACTTCAGCCAACCTCCGCCTCTTTAGAATTCTCAGGTGTGTCAAGCTGATCAGTCACCTGAACTCTGAATGTCCCTAGACTCCAGGGAAAATGTGTAGGCTCTATGGTCTGAAAATTCCCTTAGCTTGAGGTGAAGGGAGAAGCAGCCTTGTCATGGGATGGGGTTGGAAGTAAAGCTTAAAATATGCTTCAGTGACAATTCATCTCTAGTGTCCAAATCAAATCACTTATTCCTATAGGAGAGATTGTAAATCACCTCCTTCCCAATGATGCATGAATGAGTAAGTATCTCATGTCAAAATCTCCAAGTCTTTGAAACATAATGTTTGGGGGACCTAACTAAAAATGAGGTAGCATCCCATTGAAACATTCTGTTTACTCTCCTCATCTTTCCTCCTTCCTATGTCTACCATTTAATCTTCTGAAAATATTACATACCCTTCAGTTATATGATACATACTACTAGATGTGGGGGATACAGAGTAAACACAACAGGCAAACAAATAATTATACAATTATAATCAGTGTGATAAATACCATTAGGAAAGAAAATGTGGGGTTCTACGGGAAGACAGAGAAGGAAAAGAAGGTATTCTGGTCTGTAGTGTTGTAAAAGGCTTCTTTTATTCTGGTGGGAGGCCTTGGATGAGCTGAGACCTGAAAAATTATATTAGTTGCTATGGCCAGAGATCTGTGATGGGAGAAGCATTCAAAGGCATGGAAGAACAGAGAATGGGTGCAGAGGCAGGAAAGAAGGAAGGAAGGAAGGAAGGAGATGATCTCTTCCAGACACTGAAAGAAATCTAGTTTGACTGAAACATTTTCTGAGATAAGAGGTCCAGTGTAAGATGAGCTTGGAAGGGAAATTACAGCTAAATCATAAAAACTTTTAGAGGCCTATCAATGAGAACATCTATGCCTCACCTGAGGAAGTGAATCCATTTACACAGTGTGCCTTGTGCGAGGTGGGTTTGGCTATATTCCATTTCCAAGAATACATCACATTCATCTTAATTATACTTAGATCTTCTGGAGCTTTTCTAGTTACATTTCTCACATGCTGTCTTATTCTTTCATCATTTGTTCAAGCAACTCCGAGCCACGTCTTAGACAGGACCATAGGAATTCATATATGAATGAGATGTCTTTGTCCATCAAGTCTTTGATGCAAAAGACAGAGAAAGAAATTAGTGCTGATGACCGAGTCCTATAATAGGAGACCTACTATTCTAAATTCTATAGCATATGCATCCTGTGGAGGGTAGAGGAGGTGAAAGAGAGAACATAGAAGAATAAAAATGAAGGCAATTTGGAGGCAAGTGAGAGTGGTAAACAAATACTTCCAAGAGTAAGCGATTGGCTGGAGCCAAGGACTGACATGTGTAGGCAGTACCCATGTGAGTGATGGGCTGACAGGAGCACTGGATGCAGAGGAACACGTATGAAGAGTCAGGAGGCATGTGAAGATGTGATGGATTCAAGAAAGTATAAATTGCTTAGATGGGTGGAAGACAGCATGTGTGTTCTGGGGAGTTTCAAGAGATATGGCTGAGAAGATAAACGGGCCGGATCCAGAAATCCTTGTATGCCTTATTAAATAAGGATAAGTTGACAATTCCTTTAGCTTAATTCTGAAAAGGTGATGTTATCTCTAAGTTTTGGGATCATCTTATTCCATTCTGAGTAGGTAACCTTTAGTTATTGCCACACAAATGAAGAGTCTAGCTCTAAGACTCACAGGAGAATAGCAAATTTAAAACTGCTTGACAGTCATTTGGTAACACAGCTCATTTACCAACACAAGAGGTATTTCACAGAACTGGGAGTTAAGTGTCCCTAGAAAGTGTGGGGCTCATGAAGACAGGCTGATTATGATGCTGAGCTGTTTATGTTCTACCCTGGGAGAATCTGAGAGCTCAAGTTGTCCTGGGAGTGGCTGGAATTCTGAGATGCAAAGACAATGAGTTTATTGTCTAAAGCTCAGTGTTCTCCAAACATTCTGACTTGGTTCCTTGTTGCTGCAGTGGAAGCTTTGCTGTGTAGAGATGTTTTTTGTTTTTGGTGCCTACTCCCTCTTCTCCCCCTGCCTAGCAACTCCTTGGATACCAGAGTGTTACCTGGTGCCCTGAAGACCAGGGACTCAGTTCATCTGATTCTAATTTTTTTAAACACTTAGAAGTTGTTTTATTTTGCCTTCAGTCAGAAAGTACAGTCGGGCCTTTTGTGTGTGTCTGTTTGAAAAATAGGTTCTGTGAGTCCAGAGCACACCAGGACGTGGGCTATTCCAAGATTACTATTTTCAAATTTTATTTATTTATCTATTTTTAAATTTCTATTAAATTGTGGTAGCTCAGATGGTAAAGAATCCCCCTGCAATGCACGAGACCTTGGTTCAGTCCCTGAGTTGGGAAGATCCCCTAGAGAAGGACATAGCAACCCACTCTAGTATTCTTGCCTAGAGAATTCCATGGAGAGAGGAATCTGGTGGATTACAGTCCTTGGGTTTGCAAAGAGTTAGGCACAACTGAGAGACTACTGTAGATGGTTTACAATGCTGTGTTAGTTTCAGGTGTACAGCAATGTCAATTAGTTATACATATACATGTGTGCAGTCTTTTTTAGATTCTTCCCCTATAAAGGCCATTGAGTAGAGCTCCCTGCATTATACAGTAGATCCTTATTAGTTACCTATATAGTATATGTCAATCTCAACCTCCCAATTTATGCCTTCCCCATCTGCTTTTTCCCTTGATCACATAAGTTTGTGTTCTATATTCATGACTCTATTTCTATGTGGCAAATTAGTTCATTTGTATCATTCCTTTAGAGGTTACTATTTGATATTATGCAGAAAATGGGTACAATGGAGGTGAAAAAGTTCTCAAAAGGCCACAGGACTGGGGGCTTCTGAGAAGTAAAAGTAGATGCAAAGTTGAGTCATTTGTGCTGGAGGTGTCATGCCCTCATCCTATGTGAAGCTCACCTCTCACTTGCTGCTTTCCTGTCGACTTTGTTCCCTTGTAACAGCGGCCTTGTTCCATCTGTTAACGGGATAAAACACTGAAGTTAAACCTCATGGTGTGGTTTGAGGCCCCTCTGACTCCTGAGGCAAGAAAAGGGCCACAGGGGTCCGGTGGGCCCTCACTCACAAGCCTACATTAATGCCTCATGTGTGGAGGTCAGATGTCCAAGGCAGGTCTCCTGGGGCTAAAATTAAAATGTTGGAAAGACTGACTCCTTTTGGAGGTTCTAGGGGAGAACCTGATTCCTTGCCTTTTCCAGTTTAGAGGTGTCTTGCATTCTTTGGCTCATGGTATCTCCTTGATCTTCAAAACCAGCAACATCTGATCCCTCCATAACTTCCTTTTATAGTTGCTGATTCTACTTTTCTAGTAGTATATATATTATTTAGTGTATATGTGTTTGTAGATAGATAGATGATAGAGATATTTGCATGGTACCCATGAAAGGGGGCAATTATATTTATCTTCTGTCAACTAAATATAAGAAACGTAGTCCAGTAATCACCGACTCAATGGACATGGGTTTGAGCAAGCTCTGGGAGATGGTGAAGGACAGGGAAGCCTGGTGTGCTGAGCATGGGGTTGAAAAGACTTAGGCACAACTGAGAGACTACTGTAGATGGTTTACAATGCTGTGTTAGTTTCAGGTGTACAGCAATGTCAATTAGTTATACATATACATGTGTGCAGTCTTTTTTAGATTCTTCCCCTATAAAGGCCATTGAGTAGAGCTCCCTGCATTATACAGTAGATCCTTATTAGTTACCTATATAGTATATGTCAATCTCAACCTCCCAATTTATGCCTTCCCCATCTGCTTTTTCCCTTGATCACATAAGTTTGTGTTCTATATTCATGACTCTATTTCTATGTGGCAAATTAGTTCATTTGTATCATTCCTTTAGAGGTTACTATTTGATATTATGCAGAAAATGGGTACAATGGAGGTGAAAAAGTTCTCAAAAGGCCACAGGACTGGGGGCTTCTGAGAAGTAAAAGTAGATGCAAAGTTGAGTCATTTGTGCTGGAGGTGTCATGCCCTCATCCTATGTGAAGCTCACCTCTCACTTGCTGCTTTCCTGTCGACTTTGTTCCCTTGTAACAGCGGCCTTGTTCCATCTGTTAACGGGATAAAACACTGAAGTTAAACCTCATGGTGTGGTTTGAGGCCCCTCTGACTCCTGAGGCAAGAAAAGGGCCACAGGGGTCCGGTGGGCCCTCACTCACAAGCCTACATTAATGCCTCATGTGTGGAGGTCAGATGTCCAAGGCAGGTCTCCTGGGGCTAAAATTAAAATGTTGGAAAGACTGACTCCTTTTGGAGGTTCTAGGGAGAACCTGATTCCTTGCCTTTTCCAGTTTAGAGGTGTCTTGCATTCTTTGGCTCATGGTATCTCCTTGATCTTCAAAACCAGCAACATCTGATCCCTCCATAACTTCCTTTTATAGTTGCTGATTCTACTTTTCTAGTAGTATATATATTATTTAGTGTATATGTGTTTGTAGATAGATAGATGATAGAGATATTTGCATGGTACCCATGAAAGGGGGCAATTATATTTATCTTCTGTCAACTAAATATAAGAAACGTAGTCCAGTAATCACCGACTCAATGGACATGGGTTTGAGCAAGCTCTGGGAGATGGTGAAGGACAGGGAAGCCTGGTGTGCTGCAGTCCATGGGGTTGAAAAGACTTGGACACAACTAAACAGAGAAACCACTTGAGCGAGTGAAACTAATGCTGGTTTATTTTGTTAAATTCCTATTTTATTTTTTTAATTCTTTAAAATTATAATTTATAGATTACTGTGACTACTTAGGGTAGATTATATTCTGGACATTAGGATCTAAGCTTTCCACATATTTAGCTTTCTCCTGGCATGAAAATGAATTGAGCTATTATTTCCATGGCTCCACCATGACATTAAGCATTGGTCCTATTAGCTGGTCAAATTTGGAGGCTCAGTCTTGTCTGTAAAGTGTATTAAGACACCCATGATCCACGTTGCTGAATCTGACAAGAAACCGTTCACCTTTCACCTAACCTCAGTCAAGAACATTACACTTTTATTCACCTGATAGCTTTCCAACCTGTATCTAAATTCACTAGATTCTTTTCTCTTTGCACCAAACCCTGAAGCCTAAACCCTATAAAACTTACCATGTGTTGGTTTCTGATTTCCTTTTTGAATGGCTCTCCACATTATTCTAAGAAAAAAATGAGATAATGCATGTAAAAATGTAGCACATGCTAAGTCCTCAAATACAAAGAAGAATACAACTTCCTATTTCATTGTGTCACTGGTCTTAAGATGGATTTTAGTAATTTATGGGCCCCTCTTAAACCCTATTCAAGACTAGTTATGACTGAAAATCCTTACAGTTGAATTCTAAATTAGCTATTTTCTTACCCCCACCCTCCTCCTCACCTCATTTCATTGTGTCACTGGGATGCAAAGGTCAGCTAACCTCATCTTAGAGTGTCCATCAAGGTGCCTGAGTTAGAATCCAGTTTCTGCAGCTAATCAGTTGTGTGATCTCTTTGCCGTCTGAGGGACCCTGAAGAGTCTTCTCCAGTCAATCCTAGAGGGAATCAGCCCTCACTATTCACTGATACTAGAGCTTAAGCTCCAATACTTTGGCCACCTGATGAGAAGAACTAACTCATTGGAAAAGATCCCGATGCTGGGAAAGACTGAAGGCATATGGAGAAAGGGGGAGCACAGGATGAGATGAATAGATAGTATCATGCTCAGCTGCTCAGTCATGTCCTACTTTTGCATCCCCATAGACTGTAGTCCATTAGTCTCCTCTGTCCATGGGATTTTGGCATGCCCCTATTCCAAGGGATCTTCCCATCCTGGTATTTTGTTAAATTCCTATTTTATTTTTAATTCTTTAAAATTATAATTTATAGATTACTGTGACTACTTAGGGTAGATTATATTCTGGACATTAGGATCTAAGCTTTCCACATATTTAGCTTTCTCCTGGCATGAAAATGAATTGAGCTATTATTTCCATGGCTCCACCATGACATTAAGCATTGGTCCTATTAGCTGGTCAAATTTGGAGGCTCAGTCTTGTCTGTAAAGTGTATTAAGACACCCATGATCCACGTTGCTGAATCTGACAAGAAACCGTTCACCTTTCACCTAACCTCAGTCAAGAACATTACACTTTTATTCACCTGATAGCTTTCCAACCTGTATCTAAATTCACTAGATTCTTTTCTCTTTGCACCAAACCCTGAAGCCTAAACCCTATAAAACTTACCATGTGTTGGTTTCTGATTTCCTTTTTGAATGGCTCTCCACATTATTCTAAGAAAAAAATGAGATAATGCATGTAAAAATGTAGCACATGCTAAGTCCTCAAATACAAAGAAGAATACAACTTCCTATTTCATTGTGTCACTGGTCTTAAGATGGATTTTAGTAATTTATGGGCCCCTCTTAAACCCTATTCAAGACTAGTTATGACTGAAAATCCTTACAGTTGAATTCTAAATTAGCTATTTTCTTACCCCCACCCTCCTCCTCACCTCATTTCATTGTGTCACTGGGATGCAAAGGTCAGCTAACCTCATCTTAGAGTGTCCATCAAGGTGCCTGAGTTAGAATCCAGTTTCTGCAGCTAATCAGTTGTGTGATCTCTTTGCCGTCTGAGGGACCCTGAAGAGTCTTCTCCAGTCAATCCTAGAGGGAATCAGCCCTCACTATTCACTGATACTAGAGCTTAAGCTCCAATACTTTGGCCACCTGATGAGAAGAACTAACTCATTGGAAAAGATCCCGATGCTGGGAAAGACTGAAGGCATATGGAGAAAGGGGGAGCACAGGATGAGATGAATAGATAGTATCATGCTCAGCTGCTCAGTCATGTCCTACTCTTTGCATCCCCATAGACTGTAGTCCATTAGTCTCCTCTGTCCATGGGATTTTTCAGGCAAGAATACTGGAGTAGGTTGCCATTTCCTATTCCAAGGGATCTTCCCAGTCCTGGGATTGAACCTGCACTGGCAGGTGAATTCTTTACCACTGCATCACCTGGGAAGAGCTAGATAGAATCACCAACTCAATAAACATGAATCTGAGCAAACCATGGAAGACCATGGAGCAGAGAGTAGCCTAGCATGCTGCAGTCCACGGGGTTGCAAAGAGTTAGGCAGACCTTAGGGCCTGAATAACAGCAAGGCTGTATGACCCTGGGCAAGTTACTTCTCTGTGTCTTAGTTTACTCCTCTATAGAGAAGGGATCCTATAGTGCTTGTATCTTAAGGTTTCTTCAAGGATTAATTGGGTTAAAATGTGCAAAGCAGTTTGCAAACTGTATGTCTAAGAGATCACCTTCTGAGGCATATTACTACTATCATAAATCTCCCTGCATTTAGTCCAGAACTCATCTGAAATTTCCCAAGAAAGGAAAAGTAATCTCAGAGCTGCCCATCTATCCACAATGTCATTGTATAAAGAACACTTTATTTTCACATTGCCTTCAAATAAAATGGGATTTTATCTTATCTTTGAGAAACAAAAGGTTTGTTAAAGCTTTGAATTCCCCTTTGCCTCAGACAAATGTGCCAAGAGCCCTCAAAAGTCAATTTAAACATTTGCATTTAGATAAACTTGGAAAGTAGCTAATTAATCATTACAATAGAATATACTCTGCCAAAAATATTATAGGGCAGTTTCACCTAGGATCCCTGATGACATGCAAAATGCATGTGAGACGTGGTAGATTTTCAGCAAATGTAGCAGACTCTCAAATAGGATTGGCAATGGTAGTAATAAATTGCTAAATAAACAGTAAAGGTTAGAACATATATTTATATTAGAATGATTACCTTCCTCACTTTCATCTGGTACTGAAGGAAGTTCTTCTATCACACTTTGCACCTGGGGGAGCTCACTTACAATTAAATGGCACCACAATACAAGTAATATGAGCAACTTTGATCCATATCAGAGCACCTCTCTAATGGCATGGGACCTGCATTTCCATTTCACAGACAGTTTTCACAATTGGATGAATAATGTAGTTTGCTCCTCTCGTCCTTTCTCTGTGTCTGTGTCTCTCTGTCTGACTTGAATTTACACCTGAATAAGGTGTGAAAGGATTTGGAACAGTGAAATGTTCTCTTGCATCAAATTGTTGGCACATTTCTATTTTAGTAAAATAATACGTGTTATGTCTCCCCAGTCAAGCTGGACTCTGTGCAACCCGATGAATTGTAGCTGGCCAGGCTTCTCTGTCCATGGGATTCTCCAGGCAAGAATACTGGAGTGCATTGCCATGCCCTCCTCCAAGAGAATCTTTCTGACCCAGGGATGAAACCCGCGTCTCTTATGTCTCCTGCTTTGGCAGACAGGTTCTTTACCCCTAGTGCCACCATAAAGTCCTTGTAAACTTTCAAAATTAAATCACAGACATCAAACAATTTGTACTTATTTTAAGACACATTATTTCAAGGATAGAAAACTGGTTTGTCAGTATATTCATAAAGGGATTCAATGTAAAGTTCTGTGACAAGATAAGTGTGAGATAGTCCTTATACCCTGAGTCTAGCAGTACCAGAGGTCTTCTCTACAGTGAAAACATCATTAAAGTTGTTTTTAAAACTCAATTATCTAAATGTTTCTGAATTACCTGCAGTGACAATGGTTTATCTGACATTACTGATAATAATGATAAACCATATGAGAACAGCATGAACCATATGAATTCACATAAATTTCTACAAAAGAAATGTAATGAATTAAGGTCAAATATTGCTTTCTCTGATGGCTCAGTTGGTAAAGAATCTGTTTGCAATGCAGGAACCCCAAGTTTGATCCCTGGGTTGGGAAGATCCCCTGGAGAAGGGAATGGCTACCCACTCCAGCATTCTTTCCTGGGAAATCCCATGGACAGAGGAGCTTGGCAGGTTCCAGTCCATGTTGTCAAAGTTCGTATTGCTCCATTACAAGATTTAAAGAAGGAAAGTCATACATCTCTGTTATGGACTGAAATGTGTCCTTCTCCTCCTTCATATGTAGAAGACCTTACTCTCAAAGTGACTGTATTTGCAGGGAGGCAATTAAGGTTAAATGAGGTCATAAGGGTGGGGCCCAATCACAAAGGACTGTTGTCCTTATAAGAAAAGGAAGAGGCACCAGAGATTTTGCTCGCTTTCTGAAAAGAGAAGAGGCTACGTGAGGACATGGTGAGAAGGCTGCCACCCACAAGCCAAGAAGAAGGGCTTCATTAGAAACTAACTCTAAACACACCTTGATCTTGGACTTTTAACTTCCAGAATTGTGAGAAGATAAATTTCTGTTAAATCACTCAATCTGTGATGTTCTGTTATGGCAGCCTGAGCAGATGAATGCCATGGCATCCATTAATTATTCTGCAAATGCTAAGTATGCTGTCAAGAATCAGGCCACATGCTATGGGCTGGAACACAGAGGTAAACTAGATATGGTCACTCACGTTGGGTGGGTCCCTAAAATTTCCCTAATTATCAGTGAGAGGACAGACTTACAGAGGGGATGACTTTGTTCAAGGTCTCAGAGCTAGTTCATAGCAAAGCTGGAGACAAACTGCATCTCTCTTGATTAACCTCAGCCTGATATTAGGTCCTAGGCCATTTTATGGAGATAAATGGTAATTTTGGTTAAGACAGGAAGTATTAGAGATGCCATTTTGGAAAATACAAAGTCTACCAGAGGAAAAGTCATTTGAATTAGAGCTTATTTCTTAAAATTTGCTGTTTCTAGTTCTGGACCTTGGACATCCCATGTACACTCAAAGCTTGATCATGTCTTTGTTACTTTGAATCGAGCAAAGTTTGGGTCTTCTTATTAACCTAACTGTGGTTTAGCAACAAGGCCTACTGTTCATTGGGGACAGAACTGGAAACTTTAATTTCCTGTCAGCCATGGCCCACCCTGGATTTCCCTAGAATTTTCTGGAGGCAAAAAGCTACCACAGAAGAAAACCATCGGATGCAACTGGAAACCATCCACATTTCCTCATTTTTAGCTCCACTTCTGACAAGGCTGGTCAAAGAGACTCAGACCACAAGGCTATGACATAATTCCTGCTCTTCTGCCAAAATAGAAAGAAAATGATGAAGAGGAAGAGTTTATTTGAAGGAAAAAAAACTTGTTTTTTTTAAACTTAGGAATGGGGTTCTGAGACTAAAATCTGTCAGAGTACATATATAGGGATGTGAGATAGGACTAGAAGTACAATGGGCCCAATAAGATTTTAAGAAAAGGAAGAGGCACCAGAGATTTTGCTCGCTTTCTGAAAAGAGAAGAGGCTACGTGAGGACATGGTGAGAAGGCTGCCACCCACAAGCCAAGAAGAAGGGCTTCATTAGAAACTAACTCTAAACACACCTTGATCTTGGACTTTTAACTTCCAGAATTGTGAGAAGATAAATTTCTGTTAAATCACTCAATCTGTGATGTTCTGTTATGGCAGCCTGAGCAGATGAATGCCATGGCATCCATTAATTATTCTGCAAATGCTAAGTATGCTGTCAAGAATCAGGCCACATGCTATGGGCTGGAACACAGAGGTAAACTAGATATGGTCACTCACGTTGGGTGGGCCCCTAAAATTTCCCTAATTATCAGTGAGAGGACAGACTTACAGAGGGATGACTTTGTTCAAGGTCTCAGAGCTAGTTCATAGCAAAGCTGGAGACAAACTGCATCTCTCTTGATTAACCTCAGCCTGATATTAGGTCCTAGGCCATTTTATGGAGATAAATGGTAATTTTGGTTAAGACAGGAAGTATTAGAGATGCCATTTTGGAAAATACAAAGTCTACCAGAGGAAAAGTCATTTGAATTAGAGCTTATTTCTTAAAATTTGCTGTTTCTAGTTCTGGACCTTGGACATCCCATGTACACTCAAAGCTTGATCATGTCTTTGTTACTTTGAATCGAGCAAAGTTTGGGTCTTCTTATTAACCTAACTGTGGTTTAGCAACAAGGCCTACTGTTCATTGGGGACAGAACTGGAAACTTTAATTTCCTGTCAGCCATGGCCCACCCTGGTTTTCCCCTAGAATTTTCTGGAGGCAAAAAGCTACCACAGAAGAAAACCATCGGATGCAACTGGAAACCATCCACATTTCCTCATTTTTAGCTCCACTTCTGACAAGGCTGGTCAAAGAGACTCAGACCACAAGGCTATGACATAATTCCTGCTCTTCTGCCAAAATAGAAAGAAAATGATGAAGAGGAAGAGTTTATTTGAAGGAAAAAAAACTTGTTTTTTTTAAACTTAGGAATGGGGTTCTGAGACTAAAATCTGTCAGAGTACATATATAGGGATGTGAGATGAAAGCAGATAAAGGACATTGAGTAAGTAACAAGGATAAATATAGTCTTGATCCTTGGTATTTTCTTTGGGCAAGAGAAAAACAATCTCTGCATATTACCCTACCATTTATATTTTAGGTAAACGCCAGTGGAGAGGAATTGAGTCAGGAGGGAGACAGAGATATTACATATTGAACATGACCTAAAGAATTAGTATGGAATGGTTACAGATTTAAGAAGAGATAACAATGTCAGAACATCTAACCAATTTTGGTTTCTTAAGAGTGGAGACTCACTTGAGATGACACTTGTTGAAGACAACACACTCATGGCTCTATGAATTGTCCACTGAGACGTAACCCCCAAGTGTCACTGATACCTGTGCTTGCCTAGGCATTTCCCAGCCTTCTTTGCATAAAGGTTGACCATGTGACTATTTCTGACCAATGAAATGTGAGTAATGTAGTTACTTCCAGGGAAGGTTGTTAAGTCTTAAGTGTGCCTCCCTTTGACACTTCACCCCTGTAGTTGGAAGGGAAGGATTTGAGTTGGCAGGAACAAAGAACAGAAGGGTCTGGATACCTGAATCACTGGAGAGAGGTATAAAGGAGAACCGCCAGGCCTATAACAGACTCACAGTAAATGAGAAATAAATCTTTGTAAAAAGAAGCCACTACGATTTCTAGATTGTTAGTGTAGCTAAGGATGAATGCAGGTGTATTAGATGCCTTCTCATTTTTTTTTTTTTGCATCCATAGCTCTGATCTTCAGATGCCACCTCCCCCATAAGGCTCAGGGGCAAGTGACGCTATCCATTGCTCTAGAAGAAAATCCTTATTAGCTTCTTATGTTCATTCCCTTTGCCAGTGATTGGTTTGGAGGAGGACATGGGGCCAGATTGTGAAGAAAACCATCGGATGCAACTGGAAACCATCCACATTTCCTCATTTTTAGCTCCACTTCTGACAAGGCTGGTCAAAGAGACTCAGACCACAAGGCTATGACATAATTCCTGCTCTTCTGCCAAAATAGAAAGAAAATGATGAAGAGGAAGAGTTTATTTGAAGGAAAAAAAACTTGTTTTTTTTAAACTTAGGAATGGGGTTCTGAGACTAAAATCTGTCAGAGTACATATATAGGGATGTGAGATGAAAGCAGATAAAGGACATTGAGTAAGTAACAAGGATAAATATAGTCTTGATCCTTGGTATTTTCTTTGGGCAAGAGAAAAAAACAATCTCTGCATATTACCCTACCATTTATATTTTAGGTAAACGCCAGTGGAGAGGAATTGAGTCAGGAGGGAGACAGAGATATTACATATTGAACATGACCTAAAGAATTAGTATGGAATGGTTACAGATTTAAGAAGAGATAACAATGTCAGAACATCTAACCAATTTTGGTTTCTTAAGAGTGGAGACTCACTTGAGATGACACTTGTTGAAGACAACACACTCATGGCTCTATGAATTGTCCACTGAGACGTAACCCCCAAGTGTCACTGATACCTGTGCTTGCCTAGGCATTTCCCAGCCTTCTTTGCATAAAGGTTGACCATGTGACTATTTCTGACCAATGAAATGTGAGTAATGTAGTTACTTCCAGGGAAGGTTGTTAAGTCTTAAGTGTGCCTCCCTTTGACACTTCACCCCTGTAGTTGGAAGGGAAGGATTTGAGTTGGCAGGAACAAAGAACAGAAGGGTCTGGATACCTGAATCACTGGAGAGAGGTATAAAGGAGAACCGCCAGGCCTATAACAGACTCACAGTAAATGAGAAATAAATCTTTGTAAAAAGAAGCCACTACGATTTCTAGATTGTTAGTGTAGCTAAGGATGAATGCAGGTGTATTAGATGCCTTCTCATTTTTTTTTTTTTGCATCCATAGCTCTGATCTTCAGATGCCACCTCCCCCATAAGGCTCAGGGGCAAGTGACGCTATCCATTGCTCTAGAAGAAAATCCTTATTAGCTTCTTATCGTTCATTCCCTTTGCCAGTGATTGGTTTGGAGGAGGACATGGGGCCAGATTGTGAAGCTTTCTAGGAAACTCTTCTTGTTTTTAAGAAAAAGTCACAGACTTTTCCTTTTCTTATTAGAGATGGAGTGTTGATGGGAAGGGTGATGCAATGAAGCAAGCTAAGGTGGTTTATTTAATAAAGTAAAGTGACTTAATTGTCTAGCTGAAATGACTACATTCTTCATGGCCCTGGAACTGAGGACAAGAGAAGAGACGCAAGATGAGTCTCCAGGGGCACTGAAGTGGGCAGGGTCAGGGATATATAGAAAAATAGCCTCTCAGGAGAGCAACAACCTATAACCTTTCAGAATAGTAATGTCTGACCTCTGATTCAGCTGAAAGAAATACATGCAGAGCAGCAAAATACCCTCCATTCCTGGAAAACCTCAAAAGTATACTGGATGGGGAACATAATATCAAATTTGAATGTTAAAAACAAAGAAGTAGATCCATCAAGAGTGGACATGGATACACTGGATGTGATATATATGTATATATATATATATATATATATACATACACATACACAACAATTATTACTTAGTCATAAAAAGGATTGAAATTGGATCATTTATAGTGATGTGGATGAACCTAGAAGCTGTCATACCGAGTCACGTCAAAAAGAGATAACAAATATTGGATATTATGCATATATATGGCATCTAAAAAAAATGGTACTGATGAACCTATTTGCAGGGCAGGAATAGAGGCACAGACATGGAGAATGGGTATGTGGCACAGGGTGGGGATGGGGAGAGTGGATGAACTGAGAGAGTAGCACTGATACATATACACTATTGTGTGTAGAATAGAGAGCTAGTGGGAAGCTTTGCTATAACACAGGGAGCTCAGCTCAGTGCTCTGTGATGACCCAGAGGAGTGGGGTAGGGGTGGAGCCAGAGAGGCTCAGGAGGAAGAGGATGCATGCATACATGTAGCTGGTTCCTATTGCTACATAGCAGAAACTCACGCAACATTGTAAAGCAATTATGCTGTGCTGTGCTTAGTTGCTCAGTCATGCCCAACTGTTTGTGACGCATGGACTGCAGGCCACCAGGGTCCTCTGTTTATCAGGATTCTCCAGGCAAGAATACTGGAGTGGGTTCCTATGCCCTCCTCCAGGAGATCTTCTCAATGTAGGGATTGAACCCAGGCCTCCTGCATTGCAAGTGAATTCTTTACCATCTGAGCAACCAGGGAAGCCCAAGAGTACTGGAATGAATAGCCTATCCCTTCTCCAGGGGAACTTCCCAACCCAAGAATCAAACTGGGGTCTCCTGCACCCCTAGGCAAATTATTTACCAGCTGAGCTACCAGGGAAGCCCAAAGCAATTATATTCCAATTAAAAAAAATTAAAACAGTAGAGAGAACACTATAGAAAGAGAGAACATGTGTTGCACCAGAGTTAGTTTGAAATCTTGGCTTTGTCATTTACAGGTTTTGTTTCATACATGAGTTTATATCACCTCTCTGAGTTTCAGAGTAATCGTCGTCTTTGCTCTTCTATTACTTAATATAATCTTTAACATTTTTTTTTTTTAGCATAGTCTGTACCCTTGGGCTTCCCAAGTGGTGCAATTGATAAAGAACCTGCCTACCAATGCAGAAGATGTGAGAGATGCAGGTTTGATCCCTGAATTGGGGAGATACCCTGGAGGAGGGCACGGCAACCCACTCCAGTACTCTTGCATGTAGAAGCCCATGGACAGAGGAGACTGGCGGGCTGCAGTCCGGGCTGCACTCCATGGGGTCACAAAGAGCTGGACACGACTGACTGCCTAACACACTCACAAAGAGTCAGAGATGACTGAAGCGACTTCGCACTCACCCACGTACCATGTAAACTTATACAGTGCTATCTAGGATTCTGAAGTTCTATATCCTAGTATTTACTCAGAAGCATTTAGATTTTTTTTTTTTTGTAAATGGCTTCATTGTAAAAGGAAGAAGATGTCATGGCCAGACCCCATCAACTTATGTAGAGGGACACATGTGATGCATCTTATAGACTCTCTAACAACAAGCAGATATAGGCTCTTATCAAAATTATTGTACCCATTCCCCCATGATGCAACCTTTTAAACTTCTGCTGCATACGGGGCTTAGTTGTAAAGCAATTATGCTGTGCTGTGCTTAGTTGCTCAGTCATGCCCAACTGTTTGTGACGCATGGACTGCAGGCCACCAGGGTCCTCTGTTTATCAGGATTCTCCAGGCAAGAATACTGGAGTGGGTTCCTATGCCCTCCTCCAGGAGATCTTCTCAATGTAGGGATTGAACCCAGGCCTCCTGCATTGCAAGTGAATTCTTTACCATCTGAGCAACCAGGGAAGCCCAAGAGTACTGGAATGAATAGCCTATCCCTTCTCCAGGGGAACTTCCCAACCCAAGAATCAAACTGGGGTCTCCTGCACCCCTAGGCAAATTATTTACCAGCTGAGCTACCAGGGAAGCCCAAAGCAATTATATTCCAATTAAAAAAAATTAAAACAGTAGAGAGAACACTATAGAAAGAGAGAACATGTGTTGCACCAGAGTTAGTTTGAAATCTTGGCTTTGTCATTTACAGGTTTTGTTTCATACATGAGTTTATATCACCTCTCTGAGTTTCAGAGTAATCGTCGTCTTTGCTCTTCTATTACTTAATATAATCTTTAACATTTTTTTTTTTTAGCATAGTCTGTACCCTTGGGCTTCCCAAGTGGTGCAATTGATAAAGAACCTGCCTACCAATGCAGAAGATGTGAGAGATGCAGGTTTGATCCCTGAATTGGGGAGATACCCTGGAGGAGGGCACGGCAACCCACTCCAGTACTCTTGCATGTAGAAGCCCATGGACAGAGGAGACTGGCGGGCTGCAGTCCGGGCTGCACTCCATGGGGTCACAAAGAGCTGGACACGACTGACTGCCTAACACACTCACAAAGAGTCAGAGATGACTGAAGCGACTTCGCACTCACCCACGTACCATGTAAACTTATACAGTGCTATCTAGGATTCTGAAGTTCTATATCCTAGTATTTACTCAGAAGCATTTAGATTTTTTTTTTTTTGTAAATGGCTTCATTGTAAAAGGAAGAAGATGTCATGGCCAGACCCCATCAACTTATGTAGAGGGACACATGTGATGCGCATCTTATAGACTCTCTAACAACAAGCAGATATAGGCTCTTATCAAAATTATTGTACCCATTCAATCTGAGGTCCCCCTGCTTTGCCTGATGATGCACTATAACTTCTTTTCTTTTATAAACAGCCACTTTCTCCCATTATTTAAACAAAAGGTGACAAAGTCAACCTTAGTTCCCAGAAAAACCTGGACTCTTTTCACTTGAACTGGCTTGAGGACCTCAGGAGCTGAGAAACATCATTGCTGGAAACTCTGAGAATGCCCTATCCCCCTGCCACAGCTCTGCCCTTTCTGGCTTTTCAGCCATCCGCCCACCAGCCTCATCTGGCTGAGGCTTTGGTCAGTGTGGGAGAAGAGAGAGGAATCTGTTGGGCTGAGTCATGACCCCAGCGCTACACATGGTACAAAACCAATTAAAGCCCCCTTGTCTGCGGCCTGAATCCATGACACAGTGGCCTTGCGGAAGGCGGAACCTCGGCTTGCTTTCTCTTGGCAGCCTCTGTTCCCTCGGAAGGCAAGAGGCTGGGGTCCCCGTGGGTCATAAAAGATGAATAAGCACACAGACAAGGGGGGTAATTGCTTCCCCTTCACCCTGACTCCCTCCTCCAGAAACGTTCTCTGGCCAAACCAAATCTAGGGCTTCCAGAAGACCCAGTCTACCCGGAGCCAAGAGCAACTCCCACCTTCCTGCCGCCACTTACCGTCCCTGCGGGCCTGTCCAGAAGATTTGCTCAGGAAGCTGAAAAACAGCTGAGTGTGTGGTGACCTGCTTTGCGGGTTTGCTTTGTAAAAATGTTCAGAGCAGGGAAATAAACCTTTCAGCAGTCTATTTTTCCACTGCCCTGGGGAGCACCCACTTTCTGCTGCCGTAAGCACTTCAGGTACCTTGAGCAAGGGCGGGGGTGCTCGAGGGGAGAGGCTAGAACCTACTCAGGGCTCTATGAGGGCTGGATGAGGGTGACTCCGTGGAGGGGAGAGGTGTCTTTTTGGCAAACCAAAACCTAGGACACGGCCAGCAGCCCCTAGGACTCAGAAGGACATGATCCAGCAAGTTGACATTTCTATACATGCTGAACACAAAAGGAAATATAATTTCAAACTCCTGAGTTTTGGCATCCAAGGCCCTTCCAAATCTCCTGTTTACCTAGTGTCACCCCTCCTAGGAATAATTAAATCTAAAAAGCCTAAGTGTTACCAGTTGTCTTGTTACAATGCTTATGTGGACATAACTTCCCATACTCTATCCCTTCCGCTCAGAAGGCCCTTTCCAGCCCTGGACCCTCGCGCCCCACCCCCACCCCCCAATTCCCCAGCCACCAATTCAATCATCAAAATCCAGTCAGGAAGTCTGCCTTCTCCTTAAAATTTTTCCTGACTGCCTTCACAATTAATCACTCTATTTACTAAGCCACAATTCTGCCATTATTGCCTGTATCTCACTATGGGGGGGGGGGGTTGGGGCGGTTCCCTCACACATGGTTGGGGGACGGGGATTTGTGTTTCATTCATCTTGTTGTTTTTGTAGCCTCACACAGAATCTGGCAAGAGTAAGTACTGCCAAACAGGTTAATTGAACAAGTTAAAGGCTGGCCTATTTCTGCTGAAGAGGAGAAAGAGACAGAAGTGCTGGTTTTCAGGAAGCTTGGGTAAACTGAAGACCCTAGGGTGCTGAGAGTTTACGTCCACTTCCTTCCAAGTGAACATTTGTCCCAGTAAATCATCAAGTGAGAAGCTGTCACAAATCACACAGTAAAGGCCTCTGAGAGTTGACGGGGAATCTTAGCATCATTCTTTTTCCTTTCCAGCACTCCCTTGCATTCAGATCCTATTTTTACAGGTGAGAAAACAGTTTCCACAGGGGAGGCAGGAGACGAGGAGAGCAGAGCTGGGGCTCAGCATGGATTGCCCGTTTCCAGGAATTTTCTCTTTCCACAAATGACCCAAAACTACTGAAAACAGAAAAAAACAATGTACACAAAACTCTTGCTGATCTATGAATAATATTATGATTTTCAGAAAATGTAAAATCCAGTTAGGGTTTCATTTCTCCAAACTCAAGAAAATTGCCTAGGGGTCTGGCAGATAATATAATGATCCTCACTGGGGTCCCTAACTCAGAAGGGTTTGACCACCTTCCTTAGTACAATATGATGGTGATGAGGATACTGCCATCCATTGAAAACCACTATCAAGATGAGAGGTCAGGCTCTGGATCTAAGGCTCAAGTCCATGTGACCCAATCTCTCTGTGCCTCTATTCCCCCGTCTTTAAACTGATCGCTGCAATTAGACCTAACTCACAGAGTTTTATGATGCCGTTGTTGTTTGGTCTCTAGGTCGTATCTGACTCTTTTGCAACCCCATGGACTGTAGCCCGCTAGGTTCCCCTGTCCATGGGATTTCCTAGGCAAGAACACTGGTGTGGTTTATCATTTCCTTCTCCAGGGATATTCCTGACACAGTGATTGTACCCACATCTTCTGGTCGCAGGTGAATTATTGACCACTGAACCACCAGGGAAGCCCAAGTTATGCTATAGATCCCAAAGTGTCATGTCTTAGATGCCAGGTATACCCTGAAACCATCAGATTTTTTACCTTTCATCCTGATATCAGCTCATTCGGGTATTGTCATTTCTGTTTTACTTATTAAATGCCTGGGGCTCAGAGATAAGGTATTTTTCCCCCTGGCTATTCTGGATTTTGAATCCCAATCTTTCTGAATTTTAAAATTCTGTGTATATTGTCCCTATTCCTCTGATACTCCTGGAAACAGTGCTCCATTGAGACACTGCCAGGAGTTACACATTTCAGATCATCCATAGGGCCCAGATGGTGGGCTGGACAGATTGGGATTCCCTGACCTCTATGGCTTTCCAAGTCAAGGTCTGAAAGTTCTCGTGGAACATGGGTTTATCTTGGATAAACACCTAGAGGCTTGGAAGGCAGAGGAAAACTATTTGGAGCTGGCAAGTCTAGTCCATTAATACGTGCTTATGAGTCAATTTCAAAGTTGAAAGATCTTTTGTAGGTGCCAAGTGATACTCAATTAATCTGAGGGTAGATCAATGCCCAAATTGACGTGTGTGTATGAGAATTATCTACTGCTGACACTGTAGGAGCTGATCCTCCAGTTGTGAGGTCAGAATTCAGTAAATGAGTGATCCCAGGGAGGCAGGAAGAGGCTGAACCTCCTCATTACACAATGTAGGAGTTTGGTCTTGCAGGACAGTTCGTCATGAGTCTGGACAGAATCCTCCTTGGAGAGTCAAGTTCTTAGTGGGACCACCCATAAGGCATCAATGTTGATGCCTATAGCCTGGTTTGGATCAGGCAAAGTGGGAGAAATGTAGTCAGTGTTTAGCCTAAAGGTTCGGTAGAGCCATACATGGAAGAAAACTTGAACCGGTCGAATTAGACCTAACTCACAGAGTTTTATGATGCCTTTTTTTACTTGACTCTTTGCAACCCCATGGACTGTAGCCCGCTAGGTTCCCCTGTCCATGGGATTTCCTAGGCAAGAACACTGGTGTGGTTTATCATTTCCTTCTCCAGGGATATTCCTGACACAGTGATTGTACCCACATCTTCTGGTCGCAGGTGAATTATTGACCACTGAACCACCAGGGAAGCCCAAGTTATGCTATAGATCCCAAAGTGTCATGTCTTAGATGCCAGGTATACCCTGAAACCATCAGATTTTTTACCTTTCATCCTGATATCAGCTCATTCGGGTATTGTCATTTCTGTTTTACTTATTAAATGCCTGGGGCTCAGAGATAAGGTATTTTTCCCCCTGGCTATTCTGGATTTTGAATCCCAATCTTTCTGAATTTTAAAATTCTGTGTATATTGTCCCTATTCCTCTGATACTCCTGGAAACAGTGCTCCATTGAGACACTGCCAGGAGTTACACATTTCAGATCATCCATAGGGCCCAGATGGTGGGCTGGACAGATTGGGATTCCCTGACCTCTATGGCTTTCCAAGTCAAGGTCTGAAAGTTCTGCGTGGAACATGGGTTTATCTTGGATAAACACCTAGAGGCTTGGAAGGCAGAGGAAAACTATTTGGAGCTGGCAAGTCTAGTCCATTAATACGTGCTTATGAGTCAATTTCAAAGTTGAAAGATCTTTTGTAGGTGCCAAGTGATACTCAATTAATCTGAGGGTAGATCAATGCCCAAATTGACGTGTGTGTATGAGAATTATCTACTGCTGACACTGTAGGAGCTGATCCTCCAGTTGTGAGGTCAGAATTCAGTAAATGAGTGATCCCAGGGAGGCAGGAAGAGGCTGAACCTCCTCATTACACAATGTAGGAGTTTGGTCTTGCAGGACAGTTCGTCATGAGTCTGGACAGAATCCTCCTTGGAGAGTCAAGTTCTTAGTGGGACCACCCATAAGGCATCAATGTGCTGATGCCTATAGCCTGGTTTGGATCAGGCAAAGTGGGAGAAATGTAGTCAGTGTTTAGCCTAAAGGTTCGGTAGAGCCATACATGGAAGAAAACTTGAACCTTGCGCTCAGAGATGGAAACAATATATAGCCTGTTGGGAAGTGGAACCCAGGGTAGGTCTGGAAAGCGGTTCAGGAAAGAGTGACAAGTGGTGTGAGGGTCTTGTGGCTCTGACTGCACTGGATGCCTCCTGCTCAATGGACGGTGACCTGGTCTCTGCAAAGCTCTTGGGAGAGGCAGAGTCATTCTTCCCTTTTTGAGCCTAAAATCTTCAGTGCCTTCTCCAGGTGATCTCACTTGATATCTTAGGAATTCCTGTTTGGAGGGTGAGGGGTGGAAACAGGGGGTAGAACACAGTTTACTTTTGGATGCAGAAGTTTGAAGCTAGGTCTATTCACCAACGGGTTCTCTGTGAGCAAAGTCCCTGTTTCCTTCTGCAATCAGTTCCTGATCTGGGAAATAAGGAACGGGCTCCAAATAGCCCTCAAGATTTCTTCCAGTGTGAACTTTCCATAATTTACAGAGCAGGCAGTTCTCTTTTTGCTGATTCTGCAGAACTCAAGGGTTTTTTCTGAGGTGTCCTGCCTACCAGTTCAGAACATTTGGGTATATTTAGTGGGTGAGGCTGAGTTCAAAAGTCTGATTTTTATCTGTTTTCAGAATTTATTAAATCTTTGTAAAACATCTTTTGATGAGAAAATGATGCACACATACACATTTGTTTGTATGTATGATTTTTTCCTTTGCGAACTTAATTATTTAAATGAAATTTATAGCAGGGCATCAAAATAGCTTATGAATAATGATCCCCACTTGTTGTTTTAGAATATCATATTTTATTAATAATAATTCCACTCTGTATCTATGAAGAATGTTAGAGTTTATAAAAAATATTCATATGAAATACTCTCCAGTAGGAGCTGATCCTCCAGTTGTGAGGTCAGAATTCAGTAAATGAGTGATCCCAGGGAGGCAGGAAGAGGCTGAACCTCCTCATTACACAATGTAGGAGTTTGGTCTTGCAGGACAGTTCGTCATGAGTCTGGACAGAATCCTCCTTGGAGAGTCAAGTTCTTAGTGGGACCACCCATAAGGCATCAATGTGCTGATGCCTATAGCCTGGTTTGGATCAGGCAAAGTGGGAGAAATGTAGTCAGTGTTTAGCCTAAAGGTTCGGTAGAGCCATACATGGAAGAAAACTTGAACCTTGCGCTCAGAGATGGAAACAATATATAGCCTGTTGGGAAGTGGAACCCAGGGTAGGTCTGGAAAGCGGTTCAGGAAAGAGTGACAAGTGGTGTGAGGGTCTTGTGGCTCTGACTGCACTGGATGCCTCCTGCTCAATGGACGGTGACCTGGTCTCTGCAAAGCTCTTGGGAGAGGCAGAGTCATTCTTCCCTTTTTGAGCCTAAAATCTTCAGTGCCTTCTCCAGGTGATCTCACTTGATATCTTAGGAATTCCTGTTTGGAGGGTGAGGGGTGGAAACAGGGGGTAGAACACAGTTTACTTTTGGATGCAGAAGTTTGAAGCTAGGTCTATTCACCAACGGGTTCTCTGTGAGCAAAGTCCCTGTTTCCTTCTGCAATCAGTTCCTGATCTGGGAAATAAGGAACGGGCTCCAAATAGCCCTCAAGATTTCTTCCAGTGTGAACTTTCCATAATTTACAGAGCAGGCAGTTCTCTTTTTGCTGATTCTGCAGAACTCAAGGGTTTTTTCTGAGGTGTCCTGCCTACCAGTTCAGAACATTTGGGTATATTTAGTGGGTGAGGCTGAGTTCAAAAGTCTGATTTTTATCTGTTTTCAGAATTTATTAAATCTTTGTAAAACATCTTTTGATGAGAAAATGATGCACACATACACATTTGTTTGTATGTATGATTTTTTTCCTTTTGCGAACTTAATTATTTAAATGAAATTTATAGCAGGGCATCAAAATAGCTTATGAATAATGATCCCCACTTGTTGTTTTAGAATATCATATTTTATTAATAATAATTCCACTCTGTATCTATGAAGAATGTTAGAGTTTATAAAAGATTATATTTGCATAATCCTTACTGGTCCTCAAAACCACTGGTGAACCAAGCTTTTTTCTTTTTGAAATAGACTCATGCTTTTTCAATTATAAAATAAATACATATGTAAGAGATACCATGTTAAATATTGGACTTTTTTTCTCCATGTGGTAAAAAACGAGCCAGAAACTACCATGGTCATTCTTGGATATATGATCTATTTTTTCAATTTAATTGAAGTATAGTTGATTTACCATGTTGTAGTAGTTTCTGGTGTACAGCAAAGTGATTTGGTTAACTCTCCTAATCCTAAACTCCTAATTTATCTGTCCCCTCCAGTCTTTCCCCCTTGGCAACGACAAGTCTGTTCTCTATGTCTGTGAGTCTGCTTCTGTTTTGTCGATATGTTCATTTGTGTTCTATTTTAGATTGCACATACAAGTGATATCATGTGATATTTGATTTTCTCTGATTGACCTCACTTAGCATGATAATCTCTATGTTCATTCATGTTGGTGCAGATGGCATTATATAGATATAGATCACCTGTTCTTTAGGCTTCCCTGGTGGCTCAGATGGTAAAGAATATGCCTGCAATGCAGGAGACTCAGGCTTGATCCCTGGGTCAGGAAGATCCCCTGGAGAAGGGAATGGCTACCCACTCCAATATTCTTTCCATGAGAATTCCATGGACAGAGGAGTCTAGTGGGCTATATAGTTCATGGGGTTGCAAGAGTCAGATACGACTAAGTGATTAACACTTTCATAGGTATCACCTCTTCTTTACCTTCGTCCTTTGGAAGTCATTGAAAAGTGTCATATAGGACAGTAATATGATCAGATCAATGGGTCAATGCTTTACAGACAGCCCCTTGACCTCAGCATGGAACATGGATAGAGTGGTCAAACCAGAGGCAGAGATACCAGTTAGGAGGCTATTGCAGTAGTTCGGGTGAGAGACAATGGTGGCTGAACTGGAAAAGTGTAGTAGGGAAAGGAAAGGAAACCCATTTAGTCAATATTAATTGGTAAAATTAGTGAGTGGGCATGGCTTTCATGTGGAGGGTCAAAGAGAATGATGATAGCTCCTAAGCTGCTTATTTGAACTCTGGGGCTTGAGGGGACCCTTCCTTGAGATGGGAACAGTGGAGGAGGTATGGATGAAGATTTAAGAGAGAGAAAAAGAGACTTCTCTCTGGGAGTTCTGGGCTGATGTCTGATGCTCTAGCTTCTGAAAAGCTTTGCCATTGTTTATGGGCAAATCATGATCCTTCTCTTTACCTTCTCCAGTTATGTCATGAAGGTACTGGTTTCCAAACATGTGTCTGTACACTCATAATTGTCAACTCTGACTCAGTAGGTCTGGTGTGTACTCCGAGAATCAACTATTTCCAAAGGTCTTTCAGATGATGTTGCTGTTTTCATCTGGGCACCTGTGGAGCAGATCCTAAGGATTCTGATGGCTCAACCATCTCAGTGCCCCTTTTCCCCAGTTTGTTCCCTGTCCTTCTGACTCTGCAGAGGCAAGCTGGCATTGGTGTGACTCCACACTCATTGCCACTGTATGCTTAGGAACCACAGTGTGGCTCAACTTTGCCCCCGCACCCCCCACACCTCCGCCCCACAGGTTGGGCAGGGGAAGAAGCCAAAATGATTGCCCTTCACACACACTGAGGCAACTCCCTGCCATGTTTTTTTAAGGACATATGGTTAACCTCCTACTGGGGTAATCTGTAAAAAATTGCTTCTGTGGTTCATTGGAATGAAGGGTTGGTTATTTTTTTTCCCAAGTGTGGTAGTCCATGCAGAAAAAAGAAACCAACCAACTTCTTGCAAATCAAAGTTTTGTAGAGAGAGCAGATTTAAACATCGAGTTTTATTCTTCCAGCTACGCTCAGAGTCACATTGCCTACCCTCTCGCTTGCTGTTTTTACTGATCCCACTTCCTGCTACAGATGAGCTCAGCAGACACTGCATGTAGACATGAGGCAAAAATCATCCAACGCATCTGAAAAATTCATTGAGGCTTGGCCATCAATAGGGAGGCTTTAGGTGTTACTTCTCGCAACTTGCAAACAACATTAATTGCACTTAGACCTCCAGGCTGGACCAAGAAGGGGATTCCCTTACATCTCACATGAGAACATTTGGATGAAGTGAGACAGTCCAGGTCATTATTTCACTGCAAGGCTGGGATCAATTATTGGCTCCCCCAAACCAAAAGGGATGTGGGAATCTGGTGAGAATTGCAGAGGTTTGGAATATAAGACTTATGTGCAAAGATGAAAGGTAGCAGGCTTTTGAGGGGACCCTTCCTTGAGATGGGAACAGTGGAGGAGGTATGGATGAAGATTTAAGAGAGAAAAGAGACTTCTCTCTGGGAGTTCTGGGCTGATGTCTGATGCTCTAGCTTCTGAAAAGCTTTGCCATTGTTTATGGGCAAATCATGATCCTTCTCTTTACCTTCTCCAGTTATGTCATGAAGGTACTGGTTTCCAAACATGTGTCTGTACACTCATAATTGTCAACTCTGACTCAGTAGGTCTGGTGTGTACTCCGAGAATCAACTATTTCCAAAGGTCTTTCAGATGATGTTGCTGTTTTCATCTGGGCACCTGTGGAGCAGATCCTAAGGATTCTGATGGCTCAACCATCTCAGTGCCCCTTTTCCCCAGTTTGTTCCCTGTCCTTCTGACTCTGCAGAGGCAAGCTGGCATTGGTGTGACTCCACACTCATTGCCACTGTATGCTTAGGAACCACAGTGTGGCTCAACTTTGCCCCCGCACCCCCCACACCTCCGCCCCACAGGTTGGGCAGGGGAAGAAGCCAAAATGATTGCCCTTCACACACACTGAGGCAACTCCCTGCCATGTTTTTTTAAGGACATATGGTTAACCTCCTACTGGGGTAATCTGTAAAAAATTGCTTCTGTGGTTCATTGGAATGAAGGGTTGGTTATTTTTTTTCCCAAGTGTGGTAGTCCATGCAGAAAAAAGAAACCAACCAACTTCTTGCAAATCAAAGTTTTGTAGAGAGAGCAGATTTAAACATCGAGTTTTATTCTTCCAGCTACGCTCAGAGTCACATTGCCTACCCTCTCGCTTGCTGTTTTTACTGATCCCACTTCCTGCTACAGATGAGCTCAGCAGACACTGCATGTAGACATGAGGCAAAAAATCATCCAACGCATCTGAAAAATTCATTGAGGCTTGGCCATCAATAGGGAGGCTTTAGGTGTTACTTCTCGCAACTTGCAAACAACATTAATTGCACTTAGACCTCCAGGCTGGACCAAGAAGGGGATTCCCTTACATCTCACATGAGAACATTTGGATGAAGTGAGACAGTCCAGGTCATTATTTCACTGCAAGGCTGGGATCAATTATTGGCTCCCCCAAACCAAAAGGGATGTGGGAATCTGGTGAGAATTGCAGAGGTTTGGAATATAAGACTTATGTGCAAAGATGAAAGGTAACAGGCTTTTTCAGCCTGGAGGCACTGTAGAATGGCCAAATTACAACCTCCCCATATAAAGAGGGTTCTCTAATGAACTAAGCTCACTACTGAAACCCAGACTGTTGTGCAGCAGAGACCACATCTTAGTTTTAATTCTTTCCGTGCTGTCCAGTACAAAGCTCTGAATGAAACAGTCGCTGAATTAGTTGATTCAGCAACTGTCTTCTCAGGACTCATTATGGAGCTTAACTCTGGGTTCCTCCAAACCTAGGTTTGAATTCCAGTTACACCAATTACAAACTGTGTAACTTTGGATAAGACACTTGAACTGCATGTGTTGTAGTTTTCTTACCTATAAAATGAAGTTAAAATACTGACCATGTGGCACAATTTTGTGTATCTAAGGGTTTCCCAGGTGGCTCAGCAGTAAAGAATCTGTCTGCAATGCAGGAGACACAGGAAATATGGGTTCAGATACCTGGGTCAGGAAGATACTCTGGGAGAGGGTATGGCAACCCATTCCAGTTGGGAAAATCCCACGGACAGAGGAGCCTGACAAACTGTAGTCCATGGGCTTGCAAAAAGTCAGGCACGACTGAAATGAGTGAGCAGGCAGGCAGGCATGTGTATCTAAAATACCTACTAGAAAGCCTACAAAATGTATTAAATGTTTGTTTAGTGAAGGACTACATAAAGATGTGGAGAGCATTCAGATTGCCCATGAAAGACAGGTAAGTAGAATGACTTGAAATACTGATTTTCCTTGTACAGTGTAGACCTAAGTAGGTTCAGCAGACATGCAGATAGATCCCTGATTGAAAGGACATGGTGATATTCTCTAGCCTTGGAAGAACCTTAATTTCATGGCTCATGGCTACTTAGTATTGTGGTTGTCCACCTCAGTGTGTGTGTATGTGCTGTGTGTGTGTGTGCGCACACACAAGTGCGTACATGCATGTGATGCTTTGAGCTTCCTGGACACTTGGCTGGTATTTAATCCATCTCTGCATTTCCCTCTCTCCTGGAAACTAGAAATACCCTGGGTTTCAATACATGTTAGAGGAGAGCCAACAGAGATTAGGTGTCTCATGTAATCTGAGAACAGAAAGAAAAACAAAGAGAAATTACTCTCTTCCTCCTACTGCCTACATTCTTGTGGTAAAGTCAGATTTTTGCCTTGGAAGCCTGCCTCAGCCATAGTTGTGATAATATATTCACCACACAATTAATTTACTTAATAAAAATAGAAAATTACAGATAAGGATGAAGCTCCTTTTTCCTCTCCCTACAAGGCAACCATCAGCATGAATTTTGTCACCCTTATTTTCTATGTTTATGATGAAATGTATCATGTATCCATATATGATACATGTAGTTGCTGGGTTTTTTAAAAATTTTTTACATAATGATTTCATACAATATTCTTTTGAACAACTAGCTTTACCCTCTCTTCTATCCAATATAACATTTTTGAGACCTACTTTTGTCTTTAGATATAAGTATTATTAATTCATTTATCACTAGGGAACATTGTATGAATATACCATTTAATTGCCTTTTCCTATTGAAAGACATAAAGATTGTTTACAATTTTTGTCCATTCCAACCAATGTTACAATGAACACCAAGGATACCCTGGTACATTGAGCAAGCCTTTCTCTAAAGAAGAATTGCATAGTCATTGGATATGCACATTTTAAATGTCTTTATTCTCAGCCAGTTTCTCTCCGAAGTGATTGTACTAATATTCACTCCCACTAGCAGGATATGAGAGTTCTGTTTTCTCAAGCTTTTACCAACAGTTACTGTGGACAGACTCTTTAATGCCTGTCAAACTATTTGGTGTGAAATGGCATTTCACTCTTGTTTTAGCTTGCATTTCCTGTATCACTAGTGAGGGGAACTATCTTTTCATACATTCATCAACTCCTCTGAATTATCTTTTTCCATCATTTGTCCACCTTTAAGTTATATTACTGGTTTGTTTAAGCTGACATATAATCTTTCTATCTATTCAAGATTCTAATTCATGTTGGTTTTATATATTACAGATATCTTTTCTATGCATGCTATTTTTCCTTTAGTACGTTTCATGGATGAGAACAGTTTAATTTTGATGTCAGTTTTATCCATGCTTTTCTGTAAACTACTGATTAGAGTGTGTTCTAAGAAATCTGGTTCTTTTCTTCTATTCCAAAAAGACTACCCTAGCTTTTCTTATAATTGATTTTTTTTCTCATTCATGGTTTTATTTCATTATTTTCACATGATATGAAGGTTTTATACGGAAAATCTTGTCATTTATTATTTACTTTTTTTTCCTTTCGCTGATCTATAATGTCACCTCTGCCATATACCCATCTCCTCACACATATTTGAGCTTATTTAAGGGCTACGAATTCTTTTCCATTGATCTGATTTCCTCCCCCTTTCCAATATCACTGTTTTAGTTTCAATAGCTTTAAAATATAGATGTCTTAATGGATGCATAGTCAAGTGCTTCCTCATGTTTATTTTTCCTCCAATATCAGTTTGGTTAACCTCTGATGTTTGCATGTCCAGATGGATTCTAGAAAAAGTATATGGAGTTGTAAAGGAAAAGGTCTTATTGAGATTTTATTTGGAATCTCATTGAATATATTAGGGACTTGGAACAAATTAACAGCTTTGTGAATTTTAACATTTCTATCCATGGAAATATTTTGTTTTCTCATATGTTTCTTAAGAATATTTTATAACGTTCTCTGTAAGGTTTTGCTTAAATTTATTTTTAAACAATTTTGAAATTTTTACTATGACTATACTGCTGTTACATGATTACTGATATATAGGCATTTTTGTACATTATTCCACCACTCTGAAGTCTTGAAGTTGCTCCATTGGTTCATTTACGGCTTTTCTTGATTTACTATGCTGATAATCTTATGATCTCTAAATATGTAATTACAGGTTCCAGTTCTTACGCCTCATTTGTTTCTCCTGTCTTATTTCATAGTTAGGACATATAGCTGACTAGGAAAAGTGAATTATAAAGACTATACTGTTATCTTTTCTTGACATTAATATAAATGCTACTAAATTTCAGCATTTAGTTTTACATTTGCAGGGTTTTGATAGCTACCTATTATTTGTTTAAGGAAGTTCCCTACTGTTGATAATTTGCTAAGAGTTTATCTTAAATGTTTAATTTTATTGCAAATGTTATATATTTATTGAAGTACCTATATGTTTTTTATTTTAAGTTGCTCATATACTGAATAAGCATACCTTGATAGATTTTCTTTTTTTCCTGGTGAACCATACTTGTCTTTCTGTGATAAATTCTACTAGGCAATGGTTCCTGTTGGTTAGGCTTAGAACAGTGCTAGTATTTTGCTTAAGATTTTTTAAATGAAGATTTTGCATCCTATAATTTTTTTCTTGTTCTTAAAGCATTCTTTGAGGGAATTTATCTCTAGTGTTACTATCTTTTCTGACATTCTCACTTAAATCTGTATAAATCTTCTCTATTAAACTCTTCTACCTACTATTTCCTCCATACATGCTGGAACTTAAAAGTCACACTTTTCGTCTGTACTCTAATTATATTACCTAAAGTGCACAGTCCCAAATGTAAAACAAAATGCTATTTTTTGATATCCATTTGCTGAGCCAATTGTACTCTCACAATAGTCAGTGAGATTCTTCAGTAGAAAAAAATCTAGGTATTGTTTAATTACTCTATTCATCTTACCAATGGCTAATAGTGAAATTCCCAGATAAATCAGATAAGGTTTTCCTACCCATCTGTTTAGTCCCCTCATTTCAGATTATTCTTATTAATCCTTAATTTTAATTTTTTTTACTTTTATACTAAACAAAAAGAAACCAGGAAAGAATTAAAACAGAAAAGAAGTCGTCCTACATTAGAATATTGTGCCTCCAAGTGGGGATGCTGATGTTGGTTTCTCGGATGCCCTGGGGTACTGATTGGTGGCTGAACTTGAGAGAAGGTCAAAGGTTCATGACTTAACTTGGATGTTTCCTTACTCTGGGACTCTCTGACAGGCGACATGCCGCAACTTTGTCAAACGGGTAAGGGTCTCTTTGAATCGCCAGGCATAACATTGAACATGAAGATGGAGCCGCTTGCCCAGTGGTGAATGTTTTCCTGTTTTTATAAAGATTTAGCATCTTATTTCTTGACATTAATATAAATGCTACTAAATTTCAGCATTTAGTTTTACATTTGCAGGGTTTTGATAGCTACCTATTATTTGTTTAAGGAAGTTCCCTACTGTTGATAATTTGCTAAGAGTTTATCTTAAATGTTTAATTTTATTGCAAATGTTATATATTTATTGAAGTACCTATATTTTTTTTGTTTTATGTTGCTCATATACTGAATAAGCATACCTTGATAGATTTTCTTTTTTTCCTGGTGAACCATACTTGTCTTTCTGTGATAAATTCTACTAGGCAATGGTTCCTGTTGGTTAGGCTTAGAACAGTGCTAGTATTTTGCTTAAGATTTTTTAAATGAAGATTTTGCATCCTATAATTTTTTTCTTGTTCTTAAAGCATTCTTTGAGGGAATTTATCTCTAGTGTTACTATCTTTTCTGACATTCTCACTTAAATCTGTATAAATCTTCTCTATTAAACTCTTCTACCTACTATTTCCTCCATACATGCTGGAACTTAAAAGTCACACTTTTCGTCTGTACTCTAATTATATTACCTAAAGTGCACAGTCCCAAATGTAAAACAAAATGCTATTTTTTGATATCCATTTGCTGAGCCAATTGTACTCTCACAATAGTCAGTGAGATTCTTCAGTAGAAAAAAATCTAGGTATTGTTTAATTACTCTATTCATCTTACCAATGGCTAATAGTGAAATTCCCAGATAAATCAGATAAGGTTTTCCTACCCATCTGTTTAGTCCCCTCATTTCAGATTATTCTTATTAATCCTTAATTTTAATTTTTTTTACTTTTATACTAAACAAAAAGAAACCAGGAAAGAATTAAAACAGAAAAGAAGTCGTCCTACATTAGAATATTGTGCCTCCAAGTGGGGATGCTGATGTTGGTTTCTCGGATGCCCTGGGGTACTGATTGGTGGCTGAACTTGAGAGAAGGTCAAAGGTTCATGACTTAACTTGGATGTTTCCTTACTCTGGGACTCTCTGACAGGCGACATGCCGCAACTTTGTCAAACGGGTAAGGGTCTCTTTGAATCGCCAGGCATAACATTGAACATGAAGATGGAGCCGCTTGCCCAGTGGTGAATGTTTTCCTGTTTTTATAACCAACTTGCTGTCAACTCTCTTTTCCTTTATGGTGTTTAATTGAAATCACAGCCTAACGAGGTCTGGCCAGTTTCTTTCCTTTGGCTGAAGATTTGATGTCACTGCCAATATATGAGAATAAGAAGAGAACAATTTCTGGAGAAATGGAAAACTTCAATAGCTATGAAAGATCACTAGAAAGGAATTATTTATATGATGCATTCCCCCCTTATATTTTACCAGATTAATTTGTCATTGACGTGCTGTTTCCCTCAACAATGATGATTTTTACTTGATAGTTTTGGAATATCTCTGGAACTAAAGTCCAACCAATGAACCTAGATTCTTTTCTTGGTTGAAGTTCAGGATCAGTGATCTCACTTGAATAAGCTCCTGGTAATATGCCTGGACATTTACAAATGTATGCTTTTACGTTTCCTCTTTCTTTTCAGCCCAGTTCCGATGCCATGTCCTGACAAATTTTCCCTTGATTCCCAAATGGCAATAATGTGCCCATTGCCAACACATCTAGAGAGCGTATATTTGAACCATTTCATTTGTCCCAGGCAATGAGATGCCAGGTGATAAAGAGGAGAGGATATGTGTATTGGAGAAGAGCAAGAATGTGTTTGCATCCTGGGATGAGTATTTACTACCTGGGTGATCATGACATCTCAGCATTTTCTTTTCTGTGGATGACAATATTTAAAGTAAAAAAATATGCTGATTATAATACCTGCCTTATCTGGCCGTGGGAGAATTTAATGAGGTCATGTATATATTAGACTTGGTACATGGCAGATACAATAACCATGATTTCCCACTTCTTTGAGTTTATCTCTATCATCAGCAGTACAGGTAAAGAATAGCAGTTGTAGAAAGAGAGTCTATCTTTTCATAACATAAACCTTTCAAGTTAACAGATTTTCATCAGGGGAATATGTCCATCAAGTGAGCCAGTTTAGTCACTTTTCTAAAGGCATAACATTGCATGAAAAAATCGGATGACTTATCTTGGATGTTTCCTTACTGTGGGCTTCTCTGACAGGCGACATGCCGCAACTTTGTCAAACGGGTAAGGGTCTCTTTGAATCGCCAGGCATAACATTGAACATGAAGATGGAGCCGCTTGCCCAGTGGTGAATGTTTTCCTGTTTTTATAACCAACTTGCTGTCAACTCTCTTTTCCTTTATGGTGTTTAATTGAAATCACAGCCTAACGAGGTCTGGCCAGTTTCTTTCCTTTGGCTGAAGATTTGATGTCACTGCCAATATATGAGAATAAGAAGAGAACAATTTCTGGAGAAATGGAAAACTTCAATAGCTATGAAAGATCACTAGAAAGGAATTATTTATATGATGCATTCCCCCCTTATATTTTACCAGATTAATTTGTCATTGACGTGCTGTTTCCCTCAACAATGATGATTTTTACTTGATAGTTTTGGAATATCTCTGGAACTAAAGTCCAACCAATGAACCTAGATTCTTTTCTTGGTTGAAGTTCAGGATCAGTGATCTCACTTGAATAAGCTCCTGGTAATATGCCTGGACATTTACAAATGTATGCTTTTTTGTTTCCTCTTTCTTTTCAGCCCAGTTCCGATGCCATGTCCTGACAAATTTTCCCTTGATTCCCAAATGGCAATAATGTGCCCATTGCCAACACATCTAGAGAGCGTATATTTGAACCATTTCATTTGTCCCAGGCAATGAGATGCCAGGTGATAAAGAGGAGAGGATATGTGTATTGGAGAAGAGCAAGAATGTGTTTGCATCCTGGGATGAGTATTTACTACCTGGGTGATCATGACATCTCAGCATTTTCTTTTCTGTGGATGACAATATTTAAAGTAAAAAAATATGCTGATTATAATACCTGCCTTATCTGGCCGTGGGAGAATTTAATGAGGTCATGTATATATTAGACTTGGTACATGGCAGATACAATAACCATGATTTCCCACTTCTTTGAGTTTATCTCTATCATCAGCAGTACAGGTAAAGAATAGCAGTTGTAGAAAGAGAGTCTATCTTTTCATAACATAAACCTTTCAAGTTAACAGATTTTCATCAGGGGAATATGTCCATCAAGTGGCATGCCTTTTTTAGATCACTTAGTCAGCTTCATATGCTTTACTTTAAATAACCCCATAAAAGTATGATTTTGTTTCATGTAGGGACCTAATTCTTGAAAGTTACTTAGTGTTATTTTATTCTGTTGGTGTTTAATTGCTTTACAATGTTGTGTTAACTTCTGCTGTACAAGAAAGTAAATCAGCTATATGTATACATAGATCCTCTCCTTCTTAGACCTCCCTCCCATCTCACGTCTTTAGGGCATCACAGAGCACAGAGCTGAGCTCCCTGTGCTATACAGCAAGTTTACACTAGCTAGCTATCTTAGTGTTGTTTTCTTAAAAATATTAAATCCAAATCCCCTTTTTACTCACTTAGGGAATGCACTTGGGGGGGGGGGAGCTTCTATTGGTCTTTCATTCAGCTATTTTTATCCATCTTTGTTCTTTGGCTTCTGTGGGCCTCCCACTGCAGTGGCCTCTCTCGTTGCAGAGCACCCAGAGCATGCGCTCCAGAGCTCTGGCTCGGTAGTTGGACACATCGGTTCAGCCACTTCACGGGCCAGGGATTGAACCAGTGCCCCTTGCACTGCAAGGCGGTATTCTTACCCACTGGACCACCAGGGAAACCGGGAATGTACTATTTGGGGGGGGGGGGGAACTTCTATTGGTCTTTTATTTATTCATTTTCATCCTTTGCTCTTTGGCCCACGTGGGCCTCCCATCGCGGCGGCCTCTGTTGTTGCAGAGCACTGGCTCTGGGCGCATGCGCCCCAGAGCTCCGGCTCAGTAATTGGACACATCGGTCCAGCTGCTCCGCAGCACGTGGGATCTTCCCAGGCCAGGGATCAAACCGGAGCCCCTTGTACTGCAAGGCGGTGTCCCTACCCACTGGACCACCAGGGAAGCCCCGGGAATGTACTATTAAAGTGAGTCATGCAGTTAATATTATTCTTAAGTAGCCTTTTGGAGAGTAAATAATCCTTTGTAATTCATCATACTTATATTCAGAGACCAGTGCTTCTTACAAAGGTGCCCAATGCATGTGCATCAAGTACTTTGCACAATCTTATTATTTTTATAAAAATATTGCCACTGGGCTTCCCTGGTGGTCCAGTGGATAAACAGTCTGCCTTGCAGTGAAGGGGGCACTGGTTCAATCCCTGGCCCGGGAAGATCCCACGTGCTGCTGAGCAGCTGGACCAGTGTGTCCAGTTACAAGCCAGCGCTCTGGAGCACATGTGCCCAGAGCCTCTCCAACCTGAGAGGCCATTGTGATGGGAGGCCCACACAGGTCAAAGAGTAAAAGATGGATGAAAATAAATGGATAAAAAATCAATGAAAAGAGGCCAAGATTAAAAAAAAAATTACTGCCACTGAAGCCAGGGATGGTTCTATGTGGACAATATCCGTCTACTGTGTGAAATTTGTCTTTTCATCTTAATGAAGTAAGGTAGAAATGTGCTGGTATATATCTAGATTCTACACAGTTCAAAATCATAAAACTATTTTTAGGAAGGCTCTAAGAGCCAAGGGAAAACAAGAAGGAAAGTAACATTATGAAGCATCTGTATGCTAAGCATTGTAGTAAGCATTTTCATCAACAAAACATAATTATTTCTCCAGTGTTATGAATACCATTGTTCCCATTTTATTGGTCAGAAAAATTGGAAAAGTGATCTATGCAAGTATCAAAGCCAAGATTTGAAATCAAGTCTGCCAAGTCCCTTGCTAATTTCAATAACACATTCCTTCTTGAGTACAACATACTGAGTTTAGGCAGGGAGTATCATCAAGATGTGCATGGTATTTACCTTACTTGGTGGGCACTTTAAAAATATCTTATTGTGCATTACCTTGGTGCCTTATTTTCACCTGGGTATGCAACATGGATTTAAACTTTGGTTCTGAGGCATGCTTCAGTGAGGTTTTGAAGGAGTTAATACCTTCCCTTGTTTTCTGATAAAAGATGAAGTGTGGCTAGTTGCTAGAAGCCACAAAGCTGAGCATTTATTAAACATTCTTATTTCTCTTTCATCTATTTGGCCAATGTTCCCAACCATAATCTAATTTCCTCTAAAATTTTCCATGGAGCAGGATGGTGACTCCAAATCCTGAAATGCTAAAGGAATCATTCAATGACCTGTGGTGAGTTGCTATGAACTCATTCCAGACTTGCTAATGAGTATTTGGACAAGAGGCGTGGGTAAACTGCAAGTCTCTCCAAAATGATCCTGCGAGTTGTGATCAAGGACTTTCTGTGGTATTTGGAAGTTCTAGAGGACTCTTAAGGGAGACTATTTAGTTCAGTTGGAGAATGTGGTGCTACTAAGACTAATGGTTTGCCCATACCAGTGCTCACAGACTGTGGATAGTTGTTTAGAATATAAATGGTGTAGGCTGTAAATGGGCCAAACAAAACAAAAACCCAGTGGTCATGGCTTAGTGTGTACAATTAACTGTGTGTACTCATTTAACCTGAATTTTTCTTTTTTTATGCAGCCTCACCATGTGAGCATGTGGGACCTTCCTTCACTACACAAGGATCAAACCTGTGCCCTCTGCAGTGGAAGCCTGGAGTCTTGACCACTGGACTGCCAGAGAAGTCCCCAGTCTGAATTTTCTAAGAGCACATTTGGTACTAAACTCTAGGGACACATGGTCTATTTGAATTAAGACTGTCATTAAATCACAGACTCTGAGGGCTGCATAAACAGATAATTACGTAATGTTCTATGGCATAGCATGCCAAAGGTAGCTATAGATAGCATCGGTAAGATTAAAAAAGGAAGGGTGCTGATTAATAACAGGTAGAGCTCATTAATTATAATAATAAGACTCATTATAATGGTGAGTATAGCTATTATCATTGATCCCTTAGTGCTAATCCAATGCTAACACCTGTACTTGTTTTAAAACCACACTGTACCAATGCCTTCTTGAGTTGGTTTTGGTATGTTACCTTACTTGGTGGGCACTTTAAAAATATCTTATTGTGCATTACCTTGGTGCCTTATTTTCACCTGGGTATGCAACATGGATTTAAACTTTGGTTCTGAGGCATGCTTCAGTGAGGTTTTGAAGGAGTTAATACCTTCCCTTGTTTTCTGATAAAAGATGAAGTGTGGCTAGTTGCTAGAAGCCACAAAGCTGAGCATTTATTAAACATTCTTATTTCTCTTTCATCTATTTGGCCAATGTTCCCAACCATAATCTAATTTCCTCTAAAATTTTCCATGGAGCAGGATGGTGACTCCAAATCCTGAAATGCTAAAGGAATCATTCAATGACCTGTGGTGAGTTGCTATGAACTCATTCCAGACTTGCTAATGAGTATTTGGACAAGAGGCGTGGGTAAACTGCAAGTCTCTCCAAAATGATCCTGCGAGTTGTGATCAAGGACTTTCTGTGGTATTTGGAAGTTCTAGAGGACTCTTAAGGGAGACTATTTAGTTCAGTTGGAGAATGTGGTGCTACTAAGACTAATGGTTTGCCCATACCAGTGCTCACAGACTGTGGATAGTTGTTTAGAATATAAATGGTGTAGGCTGTAAATGGGCCAAACAAAACAAAAACCCAGTGGTCATGGCTTAGTGTGTACAATTAACTGTGTGTACTCATTTAACCTGAATTTTTCTTTTTTTATGCAGCCTCACCATGTGAGCATGTGGGACCTTCCTTCACTACACAAGGATCAAACCTGTGCCCTCTGCAGTGGAAGCCTGGAGTCTTGACCACTGGACTGCCAGAGAAGTCCCCAGTCTGAATTTTCTAAGAGCACATTTGGTACTAAACTCTAGGGACACATGGTCTATTTGAATTAAGACTGTCATTAAATCACAGACTCTGAGGGCTGCATAAACAGATAATTACGTAATGTTCTATGGCATAGCATGCCAAAGGTAGCTATAGATAGCATCGGTAAGATTAAAAAAGGAAGGGTGCTGATTAATAACAGGTAGAGCTCATTAATTATAATAATAAGACTCATTATAATGGTGAGTATAGCTATTATCATTGATCCCTTAGTGCTAATCCAATGCTAACACCTGTACTTGAATTAATCTATTCAATCCAACCATCCTGAGATACCAATGATGATGATAAGGAATATAATATTAAACACTTATTAAGACACTGTATTGAATATTTAAAGATATTATTTTACTGGATCATGCCAGAAACTTTCTGGGTTCTTTTTTTTTATTATTATTATTGGAGAGGAAAAGTCTTATGTTAAGATTCTCCATAAATTCTCCAATCATTCACTGATACTAAAGAAGTTTCAAAACGGGCTAACTGAATCTTCTTTTCATTTTGCTGTCTCTCCTACCTTAATTTTTTTCCCCTCTTCCCTTGATCTCTTTAATTAATTAATTAATTAATTAATTAATGTATTTATTTATGGCTGTGTTGGGTCTTTGTTGCTGCGTGCAGTCTTCTCTGGTTGTGGACAGCAGGGACTACTCTTCACTGCAGTGCACCAGCTTCTCACGGTTGTAGCTTCTCTTGCTATTGGCTCTATGGGGCTTGGGTTTCAGTAGCTGCAGCGCATATGCTTAGTTGCCCTGTAGTATGTGAAATCTTCCCTGATGGGGGATTTAATCTGTGTCCTCTGCATTTCAAGGCGGAATCTTAAGCACCTGGGAAGTCCTCTTGACCTCTTTCGCCTTCATTTCTTTCCCATCTGCTCTATCATTCTCTTTTTCATCTTAGTTTCCCTAACTCATGTTTCGATCACCAAAAGTGTGCCACTCTGATGGGAACTAGCAATATACAAAAGAGCAAAATACAGTCCCTGCCTTCTCAGTGTTCATGGTTCAGTGAGAAAAAGAAATAAGTCAATATATAATTATAGCAACAGTGTGGTAGATGTTGTGATGATGATGTCCCCCTTGGAATTATAGCAGTCCCCTCTTAGTCATGGTTTCACTTTTGGTGGTTTTAGCTACCCATGGTCAACCACAAGCTGAAGATATGAAATGGAAAATTCCAGAAATAAACAATTCATGTTTCAAATTACACACCATTCTGAGTGGCATGATGAAATCTCCCATCCTCTCACTTCGTCCTGCCTGGGACATGAAACATTCCTTTGTCCAGAGTATCCTTCTTGTTATTCACTTAGTAACTCTCTGGGTTAGCCCACTGACTCAACACAGTACCACAATGCTTGTGTTCTAAGTAATTCTGGAAAAGAATACTGGTGGCAGACATATCCTGCCTGATTTCAAATACCTACTCTCAAATACATTAATTAATAGAGCATATTACTGACATAAAGAGAGGCATAGATGTCAGTGGAACAGAATTCAGACCCTTAATAAACCCATTTATACACGCCATTTGTTTTTGAAAGTGTACCAATGTAATTTAGGAGGGCATAAATGATTTTTCAACAAGTGATGCTAGATAAAATGGATATTCAAATGCAAAATAATGAATTAACTCCTGTCTTACAAATTATGCAAAAAGTAACTAGAAATGGATTGTGGGCTTAAATATAGCAGCTCAAAGTAGAAGAAAATATAAGAGTCAAATCTTTGCTATCTATTGGAGGAAGTTTTTTCTTAGGACACAAACACTGTGAACTATAAAAGAGAAAATAATTAATTATACTTCATTTAATATAAACATTTCTACTTTTTTAAAAATACTATTGATAAAGTGAAAAAAAACTAAGACTGTAGACTGGGAGAAAATATTTGTAATATGTATATCTAACTTTATCTAGACTTTATCTAGAATATACTGACACAACTGAAGAATAAAAAGAAACAGCAAAATAAAAATAGGCAAAAATTTTAACAGACACTTCACAAAAGACACAAATGTCCAATAAACCTATGAAAATAAATTCAACATCATTAGTCATCAGGCAAATATTAATACAAACTAAAATTACAAAGAGATGCCACTACACAACCATTATAATGGTTATAGTTTAAAAGACTGACAATAAGTTTTGGTGAGATGGTAAACTAGAATCTCAAAGGTTGCTAGTGGAAATGTATATTTTGGAAAATGGTTTGGCAGTTTCTTATTAAGTTAAGTATATATTTACTGTATGATACAGCAATTCCACTTTTAGGTGTTTACCCCAGAGAAATGTAAACATGTTCATACAAATATTTGTGCTAGGATGTTTATAACAGCTTTGTTCATAATATCCCATCCTCTCACTTCGTCCTGCCTGGGACATGAAACATTCCTTTGTCCAGAGTATCCTTCTTGTTATTCACTTAGTAACTCTCTGGGTTAGCCCACTGACTCAACACAGTACCACAATGCTTGTGTTCTAAGTAATTCTGGAAAAGAATACTGGTGGCAGACATATCCTGCCTGATTTCAAATACCTACTCTCAAATACATTAATTAATAGAGCATATTACTGACATAAAGAGAGGCATAGATGTCAGTGGAACAGAATTCAGACCCTTAATAAACCCATTTATACACGCCAATTGTTTTTTTGAAAGTGTACCAATGTAATTTAGGAGGGCATAAATGATTTTTCAACAAGTGATGCTAGATAAAATGGATATTCAAATGCAAAATAATGAATTAACTCCTGTCTTACAAATTATGCAAAAAGTAACTAGAAATGGATTGTGGGCTTAAATATAGCAGCTCAAAGTAGAAGAAAATATAAGAGTCAAATCTTTGCTATCTATTGGAGGAAGTTTTTTCTTAGGACACAAACACTGTGAACTATAAAAGAGAAAATAATTAATTATACTTCATTTAATATAAACATTTCTACTTTTTTAAAAATACTATTGATAAAGTGAAAAAAAACTAAGACTGTAGACTGGGAGAAAATATTTGTAATATGTATATCTAACTTTATCTAGACTTTATCTAGAATATACTGACACAACTGAAGAATAAAAAGAAACAGCAAAATAAAAATAGGCAAAAATTTTAACAGACACTTCACAAAAGACACAAATGTCCAATAAACCTATGAAAATAAATTCAACATCATTAGTCATCAGGCAAATATTAATACAAACTAAAATTACAAAGAGATGCCACTACACAACCATTATAATGGTTATAGTTTAAAAGACTGACAATAAGTTTTGGTGAGATGGTAAACTAGAATCTCAAAGGTTGCTAGTGGAAATGTATATTTTGGAAAATGGTTTGGCAGTTTCTTATTAAGTTAAGTATATATTTACTGTATGATACAGCAATTCCACTTTTAGGTGTTTACCCCAGAGAAATGTAAACATGTTCATACAAATATTTGTGCTAGGATGTTTATAACAGCTTTGTTCATAATAGCCCCAAATGGGAAATTATCTAAATATACATTAATTGCTGAATGCAGAAGCAATTTGTGGTCTCTGCATATGGTGAAATGCACACAATAAAAATGAATGAATTGATAATCACGCATCATCATTTGTCGCTGTTTAGTTGCTAATTGTGTATAACCCTTTTGTGACTCCATGACTCCTGCCAGGCTTCTGTCCATGAGATTTTACAGGCAAGAATACTGGAGTAGGTTGCCATTTCCTTCTTCAGAGGATCTTCCTGACACAGAGATTGAACCCATGTCTCCTGCACTGGTGGGCAGATGCTTTACAACTGAGCCACCAAGGAAGCCCACACATCATCATAAATGCATCTCAAAAACATGACACTAAGTGAAAAAAAGCAGACTCAGAAGACTACTTACTCCCCTTAAGATTCAAATTGTGTAAATGTTCAGAACAGGCAAAATTACAGTAATAGAAACAGCTAAGTTGTTGCCAGGGGTTTCATGTAGCCATGAAGAGAGAAGGAAGGGAATTTTTTCCCAGAGGGTCACAAGGCTAATTTGTGTGTAGAGATAGAAAATTTCTATATTATTATTGTATTGTTATACAATTCTATACATTTACTAAGACTTAATACTAGTGAATTTTATTGTATGTAAATTTGAATTCAATAAAGCTTACTTGTAAAAGAATAGCCATATATTCACTGAGTAACAACATGTTTGTATGCCATCACACAGCTAATAGAAAACAAAGTTGTGTTTTAAAAATAAATCACTCATTGAACAAATATCGAATGACCCCTTATTATACGTCAAAGGCTGGGCTAGATGTTCAAGATGGAAAGTTATAAACAAGACAGTGGGTGGTAAGACAGATAAGGAAACAGATAATTAATACAGTGTTATTAATATGATGGAGATAATCATAATCGTAAGATGCTGAAACTACGCAGAGATACTCTTGAGGATAGCAAAGCTTTTTATTAAAGGCAATGTCAAAGTGCAAATATGATGGAAGAATAGAAGCAAGTTAAGCAAATGAAGACCTGTGGGTAATGACCCCAGGAGAGGATAACAGGCAGCTGAAACTTGGAATAAGAGCAGATGGTGATCTGTGAGTGAAATTTAAACTAGATGTAAGCAGGTATATTCAAGATACAGTTGAGAAATAGAATTCATCAACTTTAAGAATTCTTACATATGGGAACTGAGGCATAGCAAAGGATGAGGGGGCTGTTACCTTCCTAGCTTGAATATCTGGGCAAAGGTCAACAGTCTTCACTGAAACAGATGCAGGAGTAGGAGGAGTGGGTTTAGTGAAGGGGCTGTGGCCTGTGTTTCTTGAGTGCTGACTACAAAATGCCTGTGAGACACCGCAGTGCAATTGGTAGGTCATTGAGCATAAAGGTCTGGGGCACAGAAAATGGACCAGAAATAGAGATGCAGGCTTAGGAAGCAGGAATACAACAACAACAAGAGGGTGAGATCAATCAGGGAGATGGAAGACATGCAATAATGTTGCCTAAGGAGCGTAGCTTACCCCTTAAGATTCAAATTGTGTAAATGTTCAGAACAGGCAAAATTACAGTAATAGAAACAGCTAAGTTGTTGCCAGGGGTTTCATGTAGCCATGAAGAGAAAAGGGAAAGGGAATTTTTTCCCAGAGGGTCACAAGGCTAATTTGTGTGTAGAGATAGAAAATTTCTATATTATTATTGTATTGTTATACAATTCTATACATTTACTAAGACTTAATACTAGTGAATTTTATTGTATGTAAATTTGAATTCAATAAAGCTTACTTGTAAAAGAATAGCCATATATTCACTGAGTAACAACATGTTTGTATGCCATCACACAGCTAATAGAAAACAAAGTTGTGTTTTAAAAATAAATCACTCATTGAACAAATATCGAATGACCCCTTATTATACGTCAAAGGCTGGGCTAGATGTTCAAGATGGAAAGTTATAAACAAGACAGTGGGTGGTAAGACAGATAAGGAAACAGATAATTAATACAGTGTTATTAATATGATGGAGATAATCATAATCGTAAGATGCTGAAACTACGCAGAGATACTCTTGAGGATAGCAAAGCTTTTTATTAAAGGCAATGTCAAAGTGCAAATATGATGGAAGAATAGAAGCAAGTTAAGCAAATGAAGACCTGTGGGTAATGACCCCAGGAGAGGATAACAGGCAGCTGAAACTTGGAATAAGAGCAGATGGTGATCTGTGAGTGAAATTTAAACTAGATGTAAGCAGGTATATTCAAGATACAGTTGAGAAATAGAATTCATCAACTTTAAGAATTCTTACATATGGGAACTGAGGCATAGCAAAGGATGAGGGGGCTGTTACCTTCCTAGCTTGAATATCTGGGCAAAGGTCAACAGTCTTCACTGAAACAGATGCAGGAGTAGGAGGAGTGGGTTTAGTGAAGGGGCTGTGGCCTGTGTTTCTTGAGTGCTGACTACAAAATGCCTGTGAGACACCGCAGTGCAATTGGTAGGTCATTGAGCATAAAGGTCTGGGGCACAGAAAATGGACCAGAAATAGAGATGCAGGCTTAGGAAGCAGGAATACAACAACAACAAGAGGGTGAGATCAATCAGGGAGATGGAAGCAAGAAACACGATGGCCCCAGCCAGGGAAAAGAAGGAACAGTGAGACAGCTAGGAGGATAAAGAGAGTACCATGTCCCGGAGATCAAGGAAAGAGAATCCTTTGAGTGGCCTAAGGTATTAAATTGAAGAAAAGTCAAGCAAGATCAAAGGCAAAAATTGCTCATGCAATCTGAAAGAGGGAGATAATGGGCCAATTTTTCAAGGGTGGATTCAGTGGTGTGAAGGTGGGGGAGCCAGATACAGAGGCCTGAGTACTGAATGAGATGTGATGAAAAGGAGATATAGGTGACGCTAGTGGTAAAGAACCCACCCGCCAAGGCAGGAGACAAACGAGATGCTGGTTCAATCCCTGGGTCAGGAAGGTTCCCCTGGAGGAGGACATGGCAACCCACTCCAGTATTCTTGCCTGGAGAATCCTATGAACAGTAGAGCTGGCAGGCTACAGTACCTAGGGTCACAAAGAGTTGGATGTGACTGAAGCAACGTAACATGCACACACACGCAGAGAAACTTCTCTGTGACAGAAGGGAGAGAGTGTATAATGTGGAGAACGACCTGGGGCTTGGAGGCAATGCCTTTCCCACATGATAATATGATGCAGCCAGTAGGGAGAAGGGAGAGATGGTTGGAGTAACATTCCTCAGAAGGAAGGAATGGATGAGACTCAGTTTTCAATAAAACAAAGGATATTACTTCTAGGTCATGAAGACGGGAGGAGGCAGGAGGGAGCGATAATGCAAATACGTACGTTTTAATGCAGGAAGTTGAAGGAATTTTGACTCACATCTTCTGTCTATCTGTGGGAGGCAAGGTCATATGGAAACTAAGGATGAAATGGGGTCATGCATTTTAGGGAAGAGATGACAGTTTTAAATAACTACCCCAGAGAAGGGGAAAACATAATCAGCCTCCTGGGTATCCTTATAGACCCAGTTAAAGTTGGGGACCATGAATTAAGACTGTTTCCAATTCAGAGTGATTTTTCATCTCAAATTACCCAGCAACCCGAGTGCACAGATAGAGAAAATAGCAACTTGAGTTCATTCAGGTTTTGATCTACACAGAACTCTAAGATCCTTACAAAGTCAGACATTGAAGATTCTGAGAAAAGTAATTGCTTTGATGTGAAATTCATCATAGCTGAATAATGAAGGAAGTGAAATCAAGGGATTCCCAAGAGATCAGGAGAACACAGAGGCATCTGTAAACTGGATGTTCCTAGAAGGTCTATAAAATGGTGCATTAGGGATAACTGAACTGAGATAAGATGGAACGATGGTGGGGAGGCGGGTCATAGGAAATGAAGAAGGCAAAGAATGTGAAAGGCCGGATGTTGAATTATTCCACTCTAAAGTCACCTAAGCCAGAGGCACTGAGTAGGAGGGACACAAAGCCTGATCAGATGGATATTCAAAGTTAATTTTGTGTGAACAGTGGAGTGAATCAGTAGTGTGTACACACGGATCTCCTGATTATGGAGGGGAGGCAGGTTGGGAAAGGCACACTGAGTTAGAGTATCTTTAACCACAATTTACTACCTAGGAAGGCTTCTCACCCAAGAAATAGTTGACGTGATTCTCAGTTTACCTACTTCCTTTTCAGATTTGCCTCAGATGGCAGAGAAAAGAGCATTGGTTCTAGAATTGCTTTTCTTTCTTACTAAGAGTGAGTGTGAGGCCCTAGGTAGAAGGCAAAGATGGGGTCTTATGTATTTTTATTTTTACAGTCTTATGCTGGTACTCAATAAAGTATATTCACTGGGGGAAGAAAAGCATTAGGAGGAGTAATTAGAAGAGAAGGTACAGGGTGACAATGTTAAGGAGTGTAGCAAGGGGAAACCCCAGGGAAACATCTCAAGCAAGTGGGAGCAGTATAGAAGCCTGAGGAAATTTAACCCAGAAGAGGCTGTTAGAAGCAAAGAAGACACAAGTCTGCAACCTTTTATGACATGAAAGAAGAACACGAAGAAAAAGAGCCTCCACTTAGGTGTCTGTGGTATGGCCTGAATGGGTCAAGTCCGTGAAGAGTTTCAGAGCTTACAATTGGCCACTGATGTAGACAGAGGTGTACTGGTGATGAGAACCTTTTAAGGCAGACAAGGAAGTAGACAGTCTGATGGTGGAGGCTGTTAGAATTGTGCTGTCTTCACTACCAGTGTTGGTGGCCTTGCCTCAGCTGGACCCATTAGTGCAGTAATTAAAGGTCTGGAATCAGCTGGACTTTGGTTGAGTCCAAGCTCTGTCATTCGCTGCTCTTGGAAACTTCTCTGCACCTCAGTTTATTCATGTCTAAAATGAAGACGAGATTGCTTGCTTCAGAGTTGTCTTCAAACTCTCAAAAGATTGTGCTTCCCAAACTGCATGGGGTCATCATATAGCAAGTATTTAACAATGTTATTATCATTATCATTCTGGGTGTACATGATGCTAGCTAGAGTCCCCAAAGAAAGTACACCCTGTGCTTAATGAGATAACTTTTCAATCAGTCTGGGTGGAGGGAAAGAAGGTGAGGAGAGTTTGCCAAATGGAAAAGATGAAATCGTTCAGTAAGTGAGAGCTTTTTACTCAAGCTAGGTCTTGTTTTAAACCCTGTCAAATGTCAGAGAACCTAACCACCATAGCAAAGCCTGATCAGATGGATATTCAAAGTTAATTTTGTGTGAACAGTGGAGTGAATCAGTAGTGTGTACACACGGATCTCCTGATTATGGAGGGGAGGCAGGTTGGGAAAGGCACACTGAGTTAGAGTATCTTTAACCACAATTTACTACCTAGGAAGGCTTCTCACCCAAGAAATAGTTGACGTGATTCTCAGTTTACCTACTTCCTTTTCAGATTTGCCTCAGATGGCAGAGAAAAGAGCATTGGTTCTAGAATTGCTTTTCTTTCTTACTAAGAGTGAGTGTGAGGCCCTAGGTAGAAGGCAAAGATGGGGTCTTATGTATTTTTATTTTTACAGTCTTATGCTGGTACTCAATAAAGTATATTCACTGGGGGAAGAAAAGCATTAGGAGGAGTAATTAGAAGAGAAGGTACAGGGTGACAATGTTAAGGAGTGTAGCAAGGGGAAACCCCAGGGAAACATCTCAAGCAAGTGGGAGCAGTATAGAAGCCTGAGGAAATTTAACCCAGAAGAGGCTGTTAGAAGCAAAGAAGACACAAGTCTGCAACCTTTTATGACATGAAAGAAGAACACGAAGAAAAAGAGCCTCCACTTAGGTGTCTGTGGTATGGCCTGAATGGGTCAAGTCCGTGAAGAGTTTCAGAGCTTACAATTGGCCACTGATGTAGACAGAGGTGTACTGGTGATGAGAACCTTTTAAGGCAGACAAGGAAGTAGACAGTCTGATGGTGGAGGCTGTTAGAATTGTGCTGTCTTCACTACCAGTGTTGGTGGCCTTGCCTCAGCTGGACCCATTAGTGCAGTAATTAAAGGTCTGGAATCAGCTGGACTTTGGTTGAGTCCAAGCTCTGTCATTCGCTGCTCTTGGAAACTTCTCTGCACCTCAGTTTATTCATGTCTAAAATGAAGACGAGATTGCTTGCTTCAGAGTTGTCTTCAAACTCTCAAAAGATTGTGCTTCCCAAACTGCATGGGGTCATCATATAGCAAGTATTTAACAATGTTATTATCATTATCATTCTGGGTGTACATGATGCTAGCTAGAGTCCCCAAAGAAAGTACACCCTGTGCTTAATGAGATAACTTTTCAATCAGTCTGGGTGGAGGGAAAGAAGGTGAGGGAGAGAGTTTGCCAAATGGAAAAGATGAAATCGTTCAGTAAGTGAGAGCTTTTTTACTCAAGCTAGGTCTTGTTTTAAACCCTGTCAAATGTCAGAGAACCTAACCACCAGACTGATTTTCCTACTCTTCCTTAATAATGGGTCTGGAAATTCAGGATGATGGAACTTTTCCTTTGTCGGCAGGAGCAAACTGTTTAGAAAGAGGAGTCTCAGGAGAGGAATGTAACTCCCTGAGCTCGTTAAGATGCCCCAGCCCTAGTTACGCAGTCCTCTGACTTTTGATTAGAGCTGTACTTTTTTCACGAACATCGATATCCAGATGCAGACACATTACGGTGGTTTCCAAGAAGGAAATAAAGATCGCTTGGAAGTGGAAACTTTCCTGACTTTATTTCTCTGATGAGGGGCCTGTCCTTTGTAGTCACTAGAGTTGTAGAGGCCATGAGGCTTTTCCTGTCGGTATGGAGGACACATGATACAATTTCCAATACAGTCCTCCCCTGACCCAATTTAATCCCTGTGCATAACTTCCCAGAGCCTGATCAATGCTCCTGATGCTTGATTGTCCCTAGGGCTGCCTCTGTTTCTTCTGAAACTATCTGGTTAGATCTTACTATATGTTTAACCCTGTCCTATTTCTTGTTATTTTCTTTTTTTTTTTAACATGTTTTCCAAAATCCCTAAGTTTTGCTTCAATTTCAACTTGTTCATTTATTTTTAAAGTTAATAACATTCCTGTATTTTATAGTGACTTGAGAGGGTGGAAATACCTAGTTGCTTGTCTTTCTATGTATCTGATGCATCAATAGACATGAATAGCATTAGAATCCATCCTTGGAAGAAAGGGAGGTCGATCTTAATAAATCCTTTGAGATGGGTGAGATCTTCAAGGTAGGCATGTTAGTAAATAACAAACGATCATGAATGAGAGTGTTAGCTCTCTGTGAAATAGCAACATGATTCATTCATTCTGCTCCTTGCAGGAATGGATATGAAATAAGTACTGAGATGAAATAATGGAGGAAGGGAATGGAGAGGTTAGGAAAATAGAGAGATGTTGACACTAGATGCTGTAAAGAGCAGCGGGAACTATCAATTGATGGACTATCAAAAAACATTAAACAGAAACAGTGTTGTAAGAAACACAATTAAAATTTGAAAAATGATCCACATAAAAAACTTAAAAAAAAACAAAGCAACTGAGTCTTTAGAATCTATGCTGGTAGGATTTCATATGATCAATCACTTAGTCGTGTTCAACTCTGTGGACTGCTGCACACCAGACTTCCCTTCCTTCACCATCTCATACACAATTACCAAAAAGACAGAAAATAGACTTTATTTAATTCTCCCAACAACCCCAAGGTATAGATCATACTGCCATTTTGAAGAAAAGAGTCATAGTTACAGATGTGAGTGGATTTTTAAAGTCAGATAAGCCAAAGATTGACTTAATGTTGGCTTTCTCACATTCCCTCTATAGGACTTTGAGCAAAATCCCTAAATTCTGTGAACGTCCATCTTACAAGGGTTGGGACAGGGTTACAGCAGAGTGCTGGTCTCTTTGTAAAATACCAATAAAATGGTGATACTATTATTTGGGTATTTTCTTGCAAATGATTTTTCACATCTGTAATCATTAAATGTCTAATCTTTTAGAGAGAAAAAAATAAATTATCTTCCTAAACTAAACTGTTGTAATCATGTTAAGTCCTGCATATAGTTCACAATGAATCTTTCTCTGTGTGGAAAAATCTGCTTAATTTATCAGCTCTGCCAAGTTCTTACAAAGACGATAAAAAAAAAAAGGTGAAGAGGCAGCAGAGAGAAAAAAAGGAACAGTATTCTTTAATGTAGTCTTCTGCTGTTGACATTATATATTTCCCCTCCAGCAAAGAACTAAAACTAAAACTAGGCTGCGTCATACTCAGAAGGAACCAGGCCTGGTTTGGAATTAGTTGGTTCTGAACTTGAAGGGTTAGCCACCTCAGAATCTTTCACAGGCTGATTCAGACAGGGTTTTTTGGTTTATTGTTCTCTTGTAAAAGAAGTTCCAGGTAGTAAAGAAGGACATCGCCGAGACGTGTTCGACTTTGGGCCTCGCCCCAGTCATGTTGGTGGAGCTTTGTAGTGAGTGTCTAGGGGCCAGATGCATAAGCAGAGAATGGGTTGCAACCTAGACTTTTGATTGAGAAACCTTCTGTGCTGCTTCAGGAGGAGGGCTGCTTTCTCCTCCTTCCTTTCTCCTGAGGCTGAAATGCAAAGCCACCCAGAGCCTCACACAAGACTGACTAGAATGAAAGGGTCTTTGTGAAGAGAAGGCCATTTATCAACCACAGGGCCATTTTGGCCAAGGACTGAACTGTAGTCACTGTACTCCTTATGGCAATTTTACATCCAAACCCACAATCTCACCTCTGCCAACCAGTGTGCAAGCCTTCCTCAGTACACACCTTTGCTGACTTGGTGTTTGAGGGGACTTTCTCTAGGTTTCCAAGTGTTTAATTTTTATTGCATTTGAGGAACTATGGAGAAGGGGGGAAAGAAAACACAAAAAATGAGCCTTTTTTTTTTTTTTCAGGGAATTTAGCCAATGTTCCAAAGAGCTGTGTTGATGAAATGAAGCAGCTCAAGTGAAAACAAATTGAATTTGGAAAAAAAAAAAAAAAAATTCCTCCACCCAGTGGCAGTTGGAGCTTCCATTCTGAGTTACTTCTGACTTCCTGGAGCCACGTTTACTTTGCTGAGCAGACTGAATCATTTAATCTGTCAGCTTCTGTCTGTCCCTGCCAGACCTCACTCAAGGAACGCTTCCAGAGCCATGGGAGCTCACCAAGGCCTCTGGCTGCCCGAGTCACTCCCTGGAGGCCACGTAGCCACAGTGTGCATTTCTCTGTCCTAATTCAAGGCTACTCAAAGTCAGGGGAAAGCATTTCTGCCCCCATCCACAAGATAGATCGAAAGGTTATGGTAGCAGTGATAATTGGTACTTTATTGAGTTCTCCTTGTGCATAGCAAGCACCATACTGAGAACTTTATATCCATTAATTCATGAGTTCTTCACAATAAGGTGATGCAGAGAGCAAATATTCTTCTGGCTTTACCAGTGAGATGCCTTAGACTCTGTTCAGAGGAGTAGAAATTCTAGAGGGGAGGCTGGCATATAAATAGACCACAGGACAGAATGATGGTGTGTCCAAGTCTAGAGGTACCAAAGAGGAATGAGCAAGTCACTCTAGCTCTGGGTAAGAATAGAACCCAGTAAAGGAAGACTTGAGCTTCCCAGGTGCACAAGTAGTTAAAAACCCTGCCTGCCAATGCAGGAGACAAAAGAGATGCAGGTTTGATGCCTGGGTTGGGAAGATCCCCTGGAGGGGGCCATGACAACCCACTCCATGATTCTTGCCTGGAGAATTCCATGGGCAGAGGAGCCTGGTGGACTGGAGTCTACAGGGTTGAAAAGAGCTGGACACTACTGAAGTGATTTAGCACATACACAAAGGAAGATTTGAAGAAAAGGTAATGCTCAAACAAGAACCAAAGAATAAAAATAACCTTATCTAGAGTTGTTGACAGAGAAACCATCAGGGTGAAAAGTCCAGAGATGTGAACCTGAATGGTGTAGCAAAGACAGATAAGGTCTAGGGTCACTCCCATGTCAACTGTAAGGGAAGAAGGCAAAGAATGTGAATGATCCCCAATATCAGATTTTCCAGCCTCCTTTGTGTTTAGCTGAAGCAATGTTCTGATTTCCTTTCTGGCCAATAGAATGGGGCAGGAAATAATGGGCACGCCTTCCAGGTCCATAAACCTTTTCATGAGTGGTACTTTCTTTCTCCATATTCTGGCAGACAGATAGAACTCTGAGAACCCAGAGAAGTGTGATGGGGCAGGGCTCACCAAGGCCTCTGGCTGCCCGAGTCACTCCCTGGAGGCCACGTAGCCACAGTGTGCATTTCTCTGTCCTAATTCAAGGCTACTCAAAGTCAGGAAAGCATTTCTGCCCCCATCCACAAGATAGATCGAAAGGTTATGGTAGCAGTGATAATTGGTACTTTATTGAGTTCTCCTTGTGCATAGCAAGCACCATACTGAGAACTTTATATCCATTAATTCATGAGTTCTTCACAATAAGGTGATGCAGAGAGCAAATATTCTTCTGGCTTTACCAGTGAGATGCCTTAGACTCTGTTCAGAGGAGTAGAAATTCTAGAGGGGAGGCTGGCATATAAATAGACCACAGGACAGAATGATGGTGTGTCCAAGTCTAGAGGTACCAAAGAGGAATGAGCAAGTCACTCTAGCTCTGGGTAAGAATAGAACCCAGTAAAGGAAGACTTGAGCTTCCCAGGTGCACAAGTAGTTAAAAACCCTGCCTGCCAATGCAGGAGACAAAAGAGATGCAGGTTTGATGCCTGGGTTGGGAAGATCCCCTGGAGGGGGCCATGACAACCCACTCCATGATTCTTGCCTGGAGAATTCCATGGGCAGAGGAGCCTGGTGGACTGGAGTCTACAGGGTTGAAAAGAGCTGGACACTACTGAAGTGATTTAGCACATACACAAAGGAAGATTTGAAGAAAAGGTAATGCTCAAACAAGAACCAAAGAATAAAAATAACCTTATCTAGAGTTGTTGACAGAGAAACCATCAGGGTGAAAAGTCCAGAGATGTGAACCTGAATGGTGTAGCAAAGACAGATAAGGTCTAGGGTCACTCCCATGTCAACTGTAAGGGAAGAAGGCAAAGAATGTGAATGATCCCCAATATCAGATTTTCCAGCCTCCTTTGTGTTTAGCTGAAGCAATGTTCTGATTTCCTTTCTGGCCAATAGAATGGGGCAGGAAATAATGGGCACGCCTTCCAGGTCCATAAACCTTTTCATGAGTGGTACTTTCTTTCTCCATATTCTGGCAGACAGATAGAACTCTGAGAACCCAGAGAAGTGTGACCTACAAGAACAAAGGAAGCCAGGGCTCTGGAAGCAATCACCTCTTTCTCAACCAACCCACATCAGGTGGTGGCAAGAATGACAAACAGACTCTTGTGTTATTCTGTTGAAACTTGGGGATTATTTGTTCTAGCATTTTGTCTATCCTAACTAATCAGGGGGGTGTCAGCAAAAAAGAAGACAACAACCTAATCCATGAGAGCCTTGCACCCAGGGGAGGGAATTCCAGTTCAGTTCAGTCGCTCAGTAGTGTCCGACTCTTCGCGACCCCATGACTGTAGTATGCCAGCTTCCCTGTCCTTCACCATCTCCCAGAGCCTGCTCAAGATCATGTCCACTGACTCAGTGATGCCATCCGACTACCCAGTTCTCTGTCATCCCCTTCTCCTTTTGCCTTCTATTTTTCCCAGCATCAGGCTCTTTTCCAATGAGTTGTCTCTTCCGATCAGTGGCCAAAGGAAGAGATTAGGATTTCTATTTAAAGGGATAGGGAATGATTGGAGAGTATTTAGCCATGGACTGCCTAGAGTTTAGTTCAGGAAGTTTGCTCTGGATGCTGTGTGCACAGTGGGCTGGAGCTAGAGGCAAGAGAGTGGTAACAGAAAGAGATGTGGTGGGCTAGGGACCTATCGGTGTTACACTCCGAGCCTCTTATTCTGGCTCCTAGCCTCTTGTTCTGTTGTTACGGCCTGTAGGCGGTGTACATAGCAAGGCCTTGTGAAATAGTACAGGCATCCATAACTAAAAAATTTATGACATTTTGATTCTACTTGTTTGACTTAGCATGAATATAACACTAGATTTCTAATAAAAAAATAGATATGGAGCAAGTAACAAAGGTTTACTGTGTAACACGGGGAACTATAGTCAATGTCTTGTAATAACCTATAATGGAAAATAATCTGAAAAATAATACACACGTATACTGTAACTGAATCATCTTGCTGTGCACCTAAAATATTGTAAGTCAACTGTACTTCAATAAACTATATATATTAAGAAAGCAATTTTGACAAAAAACAGTACAGGCATCCAGGCATAAATGAATAAATGACTTCATCCCTGGCAATCACTTTATGCTAACCATAGTGCTTGGTATTGACACACACCATATCAGTCCAAACTCATTACAGCCCCGGGAGGAAGATGCCATCATTGTGATCGAATGGGAAAGGAACCAGTGACTTACACACCCTGTGTTACTCTTCTAAACACCTATAGCCACTAAATTCCAGAGCTGAGCTTTGAACCCTGGCTTCTCTGACGTCAGAGCTCATACGCTTCTATTACATCCTGCTTGCTCCATAATCTTTAGCTAAGGTGTTGCTTTTAAGGTTGAGTTTAACGGTTCCTGTGGTGGGGAATCCCTTTTACTACATGCTGTTAACATAGCTTTTGCCTGATATATGTCATGACAGAAAATAGCTTCACTTATCACAAGTTCAGTGTGGTTTAGAACCAAGTCCATGGCCATGTGGAGCAAGTTTTTCATTTTACAGATGAGAGAATTGCGGCCTTCAGAAGTGGGAAGGAAAGGGTTACTCAGCCTTGCAATATAGTCTTTCCCTTTCTTGGGGATGCCCTGGGGGAAGAAATGTGACCTGGTCAAATCTCCTTGTAAATATGCTATTAAGGACTGGGGAAACCACGGGTGGTATTTATTAGTGGCATTATCTTTAGGTTGCTTTTAGAGGCATATACCTTATCCTTCTAGGATTACTTATAGTAAATAGACCTGGAATCCATTGATTCATGGGGCATGGCACCCTGAAAAATGTCACGTAAGCCCTGCAATTGCTGGAGTATAAAGTGGAAATGTTTCATGACTAAAGGAGCAGGCTTTCATGTCAGCAATGTGCTTGGATGCATCTTTGAGAGACCCATGTGTTAGATCCTAGGCCAGAGTAAGTACTAATGTGGCAAGAAAGGCCTTGGGAAGTGGAATTGGCTGTTTCAGCCTCTTGCCACTTTGTGCCTCGTGATGACTCGTAGCTTAGAAGTGATTTGTAAGGCTTGACAGTTGGTAAGATAGCTGCTTCTCGAAATGATGATTCTAAGCTTGATAAATTGGCAACTGTACTTCAATAAACTATATATATTAAGAAAGCAATTTTGACAAAAAACAGTACAGGCATCCAGGCATAAATGAATAAATGACTTCATCCCTGGCAATCACTTTATGCTAACCATAGTGCTTGGTATTGACACACACCATATCAGTCCAAACTCATTACAGCCCCGGGAGGAAGATGCCATCATTGTGATCGAATGGGAAAGGAACCAGTGACTTACACACCCTGTGTTACTCTTCTAAACACCTATAGCCACTAAATTCCAGAGCTGAGCTTTGAACCCTGGCTTCTCTGACGTCAGAGCTCATACGCTTCTATTACATCCTGCTTGCTCCATAATCTTTAGCTAAGGTGTTGCTTTTAAGGTTGAGTTTAACGGTTCCTGTGGTGGGGAATCCCTTTTACTACATGCTGTTAACATAGCTTTTGCCTGATATATGTCATGACAGAAAATAGCTTCACTTATCACAAGTTCAGTGTGGTTTAGAACCAAGTCCATGGCCATGTGGAGCAAGTTTTTCATTTTACAGATAAGAGAATTGCGGCCTTCAGAAGTGGGAAGGAAAGGGTTACTCAGCCTTGCAATATAGTCTTTCCCTTTCTTGGGGATGCCCTGGGGGAAGAAATGTGACCTGGTCAAATCTCCTTGTAAATATGCTATTAAGGACTGGGGAAACCACGGGTGGTATTTATTAGTGGCATTATCTTTAGGTTGCTTTTAGAGGCATATACCTTATCCTTCTAGGATTACTTATAGTAAATAGACCTGGAATCCATTGATTCATGGGGCATGGCACCCTGAAAAATGTCACGTAAGCCCTGCAATTGCTGGAGTATAAAGTGGAAATGTTTCATGACTAAAGGAGCAGGCTTTCATGTCAGCAATGTGCTTGGATGCATCTTTGAGAGACCCATGTGTTAGATCCTAGGCCAGAGTAAGTACTAATGTGGCAAGAAAGGCCTTGGGAAGTGGAATTGGCTGTTTCAGCCTCTTGCCACTTTGTGCCTCGTGATGACTCGTAGCTTAGAAGTGATTTGTAAGGCTTGACAGTTGGTAAGATAGCTGCTTCTCATGAGTCTAAGTTGAAAATCTAGCATTTATGTTATATCTAAAAGGTACTACTGCCTTATCCAAAATCACAGAATTTGGCTGCAGTAGACAATGCAGTCTCAGACCTCTTGTCTTCTATAACCCAGACCAGTTAAATGCAGAGACTTCCTCTGCTTCTACATCTTCCTCATCTTCTGTATCCTCTTCATGACTTCGAATAATGATGATAATGATGATGATGATGGGGATGGCAACAGTGATGGCCTTTGATTAAAGACTGACTAATTACCAGACAGGCTTCCCCAGTGGCTCAGGGGTAAATAACCCAGCTGCCAGTTCAAGAGACACAGGTTCAACCCCTGGGTCAGGAAGATCCCCTGGAGATGGAAATGGCAACCCACTCCAGTATTCTTGCCTGGGAAATCCCACGGGCAGAGGAGCTTAGTGGTCTACAGAGATGGACACGACTCAGTGACTAAACAACAACAATACATCAGACACAATGCTATGTACTCCACGAATATAGTGTGAACAACACAAATGTATATAAAAACTCACAGTTCATACAAGAAATCTATGTGCAGATTTTTTACTGGGTTCATCCTTATAAAATTTCCAAGATTCAACCCACCAAATGGCAATTTCATATGGCTCCACCTAATGCTATATGACAGGCCATCTAAACTAGCCTCCCTGAAGACTTTTAGTCTGAAGAGCACGAGGGACCCTATGATATAAAAATAAGAGGCAAAAATACTCCATGAGAAGGGAAGCTTCTACTGTCAGGGCTCCTAGGAGGGAACCAGTCCAGGAATTTGGGAGACTGAAAAAGGGCAGATAGGACTTGGGCAGAACAGATGAGACAGAGTGACAGGCGTCAGGCTTGGACAGGGAGGAAGGAGCAAAGCCACGGAGATTTCTAGGCAGACCTAAAGAAGCTACCTTTCATCCTAAGTGGGTTGTGACTTGGGGTTGGAGAGGGGGAAGCGAGATGTGATTTATATTTTTCAAGAGTCTCTCCAGTTGCTTACAGGGGTGCAAAAGTGGGGACAGATCCTATGGGATGCTTCTGGCCTGGGTCAGGTAAGAGCTTATGATGGCCTAGGCTGGAGTGATAGCAGATCACGCCTTAGATGTGGGATCAGTTCTGTTGTTTCTGACAGGCAGAGGTTCTCTGTGCTCCCAACAGCTTCATTACGGAAGCTCTTGTTGATGTCTCAGAGAATGTTTGCTAACAACCTCTCAGCTTAGAGAAGGTTGTGGAAGCAGAAGGGTTGTACCCATTTACATTGATGTGTGGCTTGTGAATAGATACTGCAAGTTTATTCTCTCTTTTGTCTCAGAGAAGGATTTTGCTGTGGGTGGGAGCACTTGACAGGAGGCACTTAGAGGGAGTCTGTCTTTGGTACAGGAGAAGCTGGAGACTGAAATTCATATACCCTTTTCCAGAAAACAAAACTGCTTCCAGGTCCAGAGATAATTAGACAAAAGTCTCACGGTTGCAGTAAGAAGAAAGGGGCTATGATGGGCAGATTCTTGGCATAGCTGTTCAGGACACACAAGGGCTTATCCAGGGACCAGAAGAGTAGGGGCCACTGAGGAAAACTGGCTGAGGATTAATTGAATGATGAGAAGGAGGATGAGGAGGAGAGGAAAGGGAGGCAGGGGTCTGGGACAGAGCCCGGCCTGCCTTTGTAGGCCAGTTCCCTAACAACGCATTCTGGGGGAAGTCAGGGGCTTGACTGAAGCTTAATTCAGATTCTTTGAATGTGCCTTAAGGAGACAGACTAAGAAATGATCCGATGAAATGCAAGGGGAAGCAAAACTTGGCAAAGGCACAGTGGTAAATGAGCTAAGAATATGGGGGGATATCCTGCCAAGACCCCCTTCCCCCCCCAGGACCACCCTCAGTGTATCCGGAGAAATCAATCAATTGGACGGGATTGGATAGCTCCCACAGAACAGCACTGGGGGACCCCTGTGAAGGTTGGGGGTCTTCCATTAACAAACAGGATTTGAGTCACAACAGAGCATTAAGACGGGTCAATGGAGGCACAGGGGATGAGTTCAACATCCCTTAATATCCTGTGGGTGACTCCATGGTGCCAAGTGCTATGCCCACTCTGGACTGTGACCAAGGAATTCTAGCTCTGCCTCCCACTTTGTGTGAAGGCCCTGGAACTGAGATGTGACATGATTTCAATGTCTCATCACACTGAGGAAACTTATAAGAATGTTACAGAGAGTTCACAAAATTCAGAAAATCTACAGATCATTCCCTGCCCTTGCTCTCCAGCAGCCCACATTTCCCTGAACTGGCTCTTTCCTCTCTTGGGTATTCTTGGTACCCTTCTCTGAATGTTTAGCTTGATAGACACAGGATCTGCTCAGGAAGATGACTGTCTTCCTATGGGCCACTAACAGGACCTTTGCCAAGGCTCATCGAAATGAAAGGTTGGGAACTTTCTGGGTGGCACAGTGGGTAAGAATATGCCTGCCAATGTAGGGGACACGGTTTCATTCCCTGGTCTGGGAAGATTCCACATGACATGGGCAACTAAGCCCATGTACCACAACTACTGAGCCCAAGTGCTCGAAGGTCTATGAAGCGCAACTCCTGAGCCTGTGTGCTGCTGTTCCTAAAGCCCAAAAGCTCTAGAGCCGGTGCTCCATAACAAGACAAGCCTCGGCAATGAGAAGCCTGTGCACTGAAATAAAGAGTAGCCCCCACTCTTTGCAACTAGAGAAAGACCTCACAGTAATACAGAGCCAGTGCAACCAATAATAAATAAATAAGAATTAAAAGAGAGGAAAGGTCAGAAGGAACTTCGTACAGATATTCTTCTTTTTATATATTCAATTTCTTCCTGCACCTCTCATAAATTTAATAAGCAAATTTATAGCTCCCCCTAAAATCAATATCCAAAGTGCTTTACCCAATATATATATATGCATTCCACTCTGATTTTGTGAAGTAACTATTATCCTCAATTTTGTGAGGAAACAGACTCCGAGAGGGCAAGCCCTGCACAAAGCCACACAGCAAGTATCACCCAGGTCTTCTAGTTTCCATCTAGTTCCTTTGCCCTGATCCAGTGCTGTCTTCATTCTTCTTTTCTTAATCTGCCACCTCAGTGGGTAAAACAGAATGAAATAATAGTCTCTGTTCCCATATCTATCAAAATTGTGGATACAGTCACTAGTCCACTTTCCTTTAGTTCAGCTGAGACAAACTCTCATCTGGAAAAAATGTGTTTCTTAACATTTCCAGGCTCATTGACTGCCCCCTCCAACCCCAAGAGTTTTGATCCAACAACCCTCTCCTCTGTGACTATTCATAATGATAAAAGAAAACAAACAGAAACTGTTATTTCACACAACTGTCTGTTCCTTTACAAAACCTCCCTCTCCTATTCCAATTGCCCTCCCCAGCCACTGACTTAGAAACCTACTCATCCTTCAAGTGCTAGAAATACTACCCTTGACCTCCAAGTCAGTTGCATGGGTCATCTCAGTTCTCACAGCCCCTTCTCTGTGTTTCTTCCATCACAGCACTCATCAGACTATATTATAATTGCCTGTTCACATCCCTCATCTCCTCCTCTGACCCAGAAGCCTCTGAGAGCAGGGAGGTCCTATCTTGAGTATTTAACCCAGATTTTGACCCATACTAGCAGGTATTCAGGAAATATTTCTTGCCCTGATTGAAAATCTCAACTTATACAGATAGATCCATTTCTAGGCAATTGGTTTCTAATAAGTAAATAACCATTTTCTTGACTTCAGAAATAATTCCATTGACCTTTTCTTATAATTTTGCACAAAACATACAGTTCTGAATATTCAGTTAGATGAGTTTTCACTTCTGTATGTATCTTGGTAACCACCACCTCAGATAAGCATAGACTGTTTCCACCTGCTTTCTTCCTTCAAGAACCATCTTCTACACACCTTGGACAGAGCTAAGAATCCTAGATTTACATCCACACCTCAATGTGAGCTGTCCTTTATAAGTATAAATCTTGGCCCAAGGGACCATGATGGCTGCAGCCAATTGGCAGGATCATGATACATGAGGCAAGGCATGGCATCATCTTCGAACAGAAATAGCACATCTGTAATGTACAGTTAGATGGATAACATTTTATATCCCTCTCATTCATGCTGAGTGGTCAGCGCAAAACCCTCCCTTCTCCCGGCCTAAGCAAAGACGTCCCAAGGAATCCAGATCAACTGGGAACAGATAATGGAGCCCAGGATATTACATTATCCTTAGGTTTGGCCCGGTTTTCATTTGGTCCTGGAGAATGTCTTTTCCTTCCATGGGTTGTGAGCCAATGTTTCTTTTCTTGTTGATTTATGACCTCCTATAAATTAACAGAGGTTTTTCAACTGGGAATTTCACATCCCAAACACATGAATCTTCCATACATAACTCCTCCCTGAGGAACCCCGAGTTAGCTCTCAATTATGTATAGTGATGGAGGTGCACGGTGGCTGAAACCATACAAATGCTACTTATACCCCAACTGGAACAGTTGCACCAAATCCCAGGAACAGTGAGACATGCATCCCAGAAGCATAAAAGCTTTGCCTGCAAAGGAAGGGGTTTTATCCATTTTTTTACAGTTAATATTGGTTTACTGAATATCTCCTATGAGATGAGAGATACAGAGACATAAGAACACATTGTCTCCTTCAAAGGATTTTCGGTTGGTTGTGTAGACAGACACATCTATAACTATACACAAGCTAAAGCTTTCACTTATTTGAAGTTGATGTTTTTTACCAGTACTTAATGGTTTAGTACCAGTGTTTAGTGGTTTTGGCATCAAAAGTTGTAATGAAATGGAAAGAAAAGGATACTAAGTTATAATTTTATTGTCTGGTACTGGATTTCATTGATTCATTTCTCCTTTTCTTCTAATATTCATCAAGTGTCAGTAGGTACTGGATTCCATGCCAGGAACCAGGAATAATGTCACAGAGGAGAGGTGGTCCTTACCCATAAATGTGGTGGTTAAGGATGTGTGGGCTGTTCTCACAAACTGTACATCAGTAAGACACAGATGTGGATGAAAACAGAGATTCAAAGGTTGAGGTAGAAAATTTACATATGGACTGTATCTCTCTTAAGTTGATTTTTTTCTCTCACTGGGAAAGGGAAAATGGGTAATAGTAGAAAAATCTAAGAACTAGGGGTCAGAAACCCTGCCTACTCTCGATCTTCTTCCCATTAGCTGGTGATTTGATAGAAGTCATCTGAACTCAGCCATAATTCCTCCATATGAGAATGGCAGCACATCTGTAATGTACAGTTAGATGGATAACATTTTATATCCCTCTCATTCATGCTGAGTGGTCAGCGCAAAACCCTCCCTTCTCCCGGCCTAAGCAAAGACGTCCCAAGGAATCCAGATCAACTGGGAACAGATAATGGAGCCCAGGATATTACATTATCCTTAGGTTTGGCCCGGTTTTCATTTGGTCCTGGAGAATGTCTTTTCCTTCCATGGGTTGTGAGCCAATGTTTCTTTTCTTGTTGATTTATGACCTCCTATAAATTAACAGAGGTTTTTCAACTGGGAATTTCACATCCCAAACACATGAATCTTCCATACATAACTCCTCCCTGAGGAACCCCGAGTTAGCTCTCAATTATGTATAGTGATGGAGGTGCACGGTGGCTGAAACCATACAAATGCTACTTATACCCCAACTGGAACAGTTGCACCAAATCCCAGGAACAGTGAGACATGCATCCCAGAAGCATAAAAGCTTTGCCTGCAAAGGAAGGGGTTTTATCCATTTTTTTACAGTTAATATTGGTTTACTGAATATCTCCTATGAGATGAGAGATACAGAGACATAAGAACACATTGTCTCCTTCAAAGGATTTTCGGTTGGTTGTGTAGACAGACACATCTATAACTATACACAAGCTAAAGCTTTCACTTATTTGAAGTTGATGTTTTTTACCAGTACTTAATGGTTTAGTACCAGTGTTTAGTGGTTTTGGCATCAAAAGTTGTAATGAAATGGAAAGAAAAGGATACTAAGTTATAATTTTATTGTCTGGTACTGGATTTCATTGATTCATTTCTCCTTTTCTTCTAATATTCATCAAGTGTCAGTAGGTACTGGATTCCATGCCAGGAACCAGGAATAATGTCACAGAGGAGAGGTGGTCCTTACCCATAAATGTGGTGGTTAAGGATGTGTGGGCTGTTCTCACAAACTGTACATCAGTAAGACACAGATGTGGATGAAAACAGAGATTCAAAGGTTGAGGTAGAAAATTTACATATGGACTGTATCTCTCTTAAGTTGATTTTTTTTTTCTCTCACTGGGAAAGGGAAAAATGGGTAATAGTAGAAAAATCTAAGAACTAGGGGTCAGAAAGCCCCTGCCTACTCTCCGATCTTCTTCCCATTAGCTGGTGATTTGATAGAAGTCATCTGAACTCAGCCATAATTCCTCCATATGTCCAATGGGGGACAATGCTTATTTTAGGAGCTGGAAGTTGTGTGTGCATGTGTGTATGTGCATGTATGGGGATGTGTGCTAGATAAAAATTATCTACTGTACAATTCATTCTTCCACACATTCATCACTCATATATTCATTCCTATGAATAAACCTTTGTTTATCCTACAAAGTAGTTTTTGTAGCTGCTATAACACATTACTGTCACCTGGGTGATTTAAAACAATAGAAATCCGTGATCTCATAGTTCTAGACGCCAGAAGTCAAAAATTAAATCATGAAGCTAAATTTGGGACTTCCCAGGTAGTGCTAGTGGTATGGAACCCATCTGCCAAGGTCGGAGACTTTAAAAAGATGCTGGTTGGATCTCTGGGTCAGGAAGATCCTCTGGAGAAGGAAATGGCAATCTATTCCAGTATTTTTGTCTGGAGAATGCCATGGACAGAGGAGCTTGGCAGGCTACAGTCCATAGGGTTGCTAAGAGTCAGACATGACTGAGGTGACTTAGCACAGAGGCTAAAGTCAAGGTCAGCAGGGAAGGCTCCAGAGGAGAATCTTGTCTCTTGCAGCCTTGGATGACTGCTGGCATTCCTTTGTTTGTGGCCACATCACTCCAAACTTTACCTCTGTGATCACATTGCCTTGTCCTCTTCTGTCTGTAATTTTCTTCTACCTTTCTCTAATAAGGACATTTGTGGTTGCATTCAGGACCTACCCAAATAATCCATGATAATTTCTCCATCTCAAAATCCTTAGATTGATTACATCTAGAAAATCCTATTTTGCCATATCAAGTAATATTTACAGGTTCCCAGCATTAAGATATCATTTGTGGTGATGCATGTGTACTCAGTTGTGACCCTATGGACTGCAGCCCAACAGCCTCCTCTGTCCTCAAGAATCTCCAGGCAAGAATACAGGAGTTGGAGCCAAATTGTAGCATATGGACTGTATCTCTCTTAAGTTGATTTTTTTCTCTCACTGGGAAAGGGAAATGGGTAATAGTAGAAAAATCTAAGAACTGGGGTCAGAAACCCTGCCTACTCTCGATCTTCTTCCCATTAGCTGGTGATTTGATAGAAGTCATCTGAACTCAGCCATAATTCCTCCATATGTCCAATGGGGGACAATGCTTATTTTAGGAGCTGGAAGTTGTGTGTGCATGTGTGTATGTGCATGTATGGGGATGTGTGCTAGATAAAAATTATCTACTGTACAATTCATTCTTCCACACATTCATCACTCATATATTCATTCCTATGAATAAACCTTTGTTTATCCTACAAAGTAGTTTTTGTAGCTGCTATAACACATTACTGTCACCTGGGTGATTTAAAACAATAGAAATCCGTGATCTCATAGTTCTAGACGCCAGAAGTCAAAAATTAAATCATGAAGCTAAATTTGGGACTTCCCAGGTAGTGCTAGTGGTATGGAACCCATCTGCCAAGGTCGGAGACTTTAAAAAGATGCTGGTTGGATCTCTGGGTCAGGAAGATCCTCTGGAGAAGGAAATGGCAATCTATTCCAGTATTTTTGTCTGGAGAATGCCATGGACAGAGGAGCTTGGCAGGCTACAGTCCATAGGGTTGCTAAGAGTCAGACATGACTGAGGTGACTTAGCACAGAGGCTAAAGTCAAGGTCAGCAGGGAAGGCTCCAGAGGAGAATCTTGTCTCTTGCAGCCTTGGATGACTGCTGGCATTCCTTTGTTTGTGGCCACATCACTCCAAACTTTACCTCTGTGATCACATTGCCTTGTCCTCTTCTGTCTGTAATTTTCTTCTACCTTTCTCTAATAAGGACATTTGTGGTTGCATTCAGGACCTACCCAAATAATCCATGATAATTTCTCCATCTCAAAATCCTTAGATTGATTACATCTAGAAAATCCTATTTTTGCCATATCAAGTAATATTTACAGGTTCCCAGCATTAAGATATCATTTGTGGTGATGCATGTGTACTCAGTTGTGACCCTATGGACTGCAGCCCAACAGCCTCCTCTGTCCTCAAGAATCTCCAGGCAAGAATACAGGAGTTGGAGCCATTTCCTCCTCCAGGGAATTTTCCTGACCCATGGATCAGATCCATGTCTCCTGTATCTCTTTGCATTGGACAGAGGATTCGTTACCACTGGGGCACTTGGGAAGTCCAAGATATCTTTTACAGATCATTATTCAGTCTACCACATCCTGTAATTGTGTATCTGCATTGAGAGTGGGTAAAATATATGGATTCAGTGATGGTCTTTGGACTTGTCCTTGAGTACTGTCTCTGTTGCTCCCTAGCTGTGATTTTGGGCTAAGCTACCTCCACTATATTAACATGGAACAGATGAGATTACATGCATTAAACACTTAGTTTTGTTAGTTCAGGCTTTTAAGTAAGGACTCAACAGATATCAGAAATTTCCAACATTAGGCACTCACGGTCTAAAGTTAAAAGTCATCATCCTTTACACTGGAGATCTAGTTGGGAAAATATGAAATAAAAGAGATTCAGTGAAGTTCAAGGACTACAATTAGCATATGAAAGTCTTAGTTGTGAGAACCCAGAGCTGGGCCATATAGCCTACAGGACAGAAAGGAGATGGCAGAATCTGGATGGATGAGAAATTGCTAACCTAGAAGGAAAAGAGACTGCAGGTGTGACAGCATGTGCCAAAATTTTTTTTAAAAATGCACGATAACAGATGACTGGATAAAGAAGTTGCGGTATCTATATACAACGGAGTACTGCTCAAGCATAAAAAATAATGAGAGAAAACCTTTTTTAGCAGCCTGGGTGCCACCAGAGATGATCATACAACGTCTAGTAAGTCAGAAAGAGAAAGATAAACACCATATGATACCAGTTGCATGCAGAGTCTAAACTATGGCACAAATGAACCTGTCTGCAAAGCAGAATCAGGCTCACAGAATAGAGTCAGACTTGTGGCTGCCAAAGGGAAGACGGGAAGAGAGGAATGCACTGAGAATTTGGCGTTGGTAGACACTATTACATCTAGAACAGATGATCAAAAAGCCTGTACTGTACAGCACACGGAACTCTATCCAGTCTCCTGGCAAGAATACAGGAGTTGGAGCCATTTCCTCCTCCAGGGAATTTTCCTGACCCATGGATCAGATCCATGTCTCCTGTATCTCTTTGCATTGGACAGAGGATTCGTTACCACTGGGGCACTTGGGAAGTCCAAGATATCTTTTACAGATCATTATTCAGTCTACCACATCCTGTAATTGTGTATCTGCATTGAGAGTGGGTAAAATATATGGATTCAGTGATGGTCTTTGGACTTGTCCTTGAGTACTGTCTCTGTTGCTCCCTAGCTGTGATTTTGGGCTAAGCTACCTCCACTATATTAACATGGAACAGATGAGATTACATGCATTAAACACTTAGTTTTGTTAGTTCAGGCTTTTAAGTAAGGACTCAACAGATATCAGAAATTTCCAACATTAGGCACTCACGGTCTAAAGTTAAAAGTCATCATCCTTTACACTGGAGATCTAGTTGGGAAAATATGAAATAAAAGAGATTCAGTGAAGTTCAAGGACTACAATTAGCATATGAAAGTCTTAGTTGTGAGAACCCAGAGCTGGGCCATATAGCCTACAGGACAGAAAGGAGATGGCAGAATCTGGATGGATGAGAAATTGCTAACCTAGAAGGAAAAGAGACTGCAGGTGTGACAGCATGTGCCAAAATTTTTTTTAAAAATGCACGATAACAGATGACTGGATAAAGAAGTTGCGGTATCTATATACAACGGAGTACTGCTCAAGCATAAAAAATAATGAGAGAAAACCTTTTTTAGCAGCCTGGGTGCCACCAGAGATGATCATACAACGTCTAGTAAGTCAGAAAGAGAAAGATAAACACCATATGATACCAGTTGCATGCAGAGTCTAAACTATGGCACAAATGAACCTGTCTGCAAAGCAGAATCAGGCTCACAGAATAGAGTCAGACTTGTGGCTGCCAAAGGGAAGACGGGAAGAGAGGAATGCACTGAGAATTTGGCGTTGGTAGACACTATTACATCTAGAACAGATGATCAAAAAGCCTGTACTGTACAGCACACGGAACTCTATCCAGTCTCCTGGAATGAGCCATAATGGAAAAGAATATAAAAATATAATATAGGTAAAGCTGAGTCACTTTACTATGCAGTACAGACTGACACTGAAAGGGTTTTACCTCGATTTGAGACTTCAACCCAGGGCCCAGACCTGATGGAACCCTGCTTGGGACTTGAACCCACATGGCTGCAGATTGAATTCCAGCCAAAACCCTGTTTGGGACTTGAACCCACCCACGTGACTGGGGCCTGAACCTAGCCAAAACCGGTTTAGGACTCAAACCCACGTTGTTAAGGCTTAACTCCAGCCAAAACCCTGCTTGGGGTAGTCAGGACTCAATTCCGGCCAAAACCCTGTCTGGGACTCGAAACCATGTGGCTGGGACTTAATCCAGCACTCACCCTATGTCTGGACCCACTGAGGCTCAGGTTCTTTGTGCCTCAATGCAGAAGGAATTCAGCAAGAGGCAGAGTGACAGGTAAAAAGAGGATTTATTAGGATAGGGTACTTGTAAGAGGTGCAAGCAGGCAGGCAGGCAAGCTCTGCTCTGTTCCCCTCTCAGCTGAGTGGCAGCAATATATATAGGATGGTAGAAGACTGCCCCCCTCAAGTAGATGAAGATGCAGGACATACATTATTGGTTGCTTCTTCGCCAGCTCCTCCTTCATCAGCTGTTTATACCCAGTCAAGCCTGCTTTACTGGACAAGGAGCAGTTCTCCTGAGTTATCGTCAACTCACTGGCCTCCCAACCTTTCTCAGGTGTCTCCCTTCTACCTACCATCCCCTACTAGGACTCTACAACCACCTACCTATTCTACTCCGTCCCTATCAACACGTTATACATTAACTGTGTGGACTTCCCTGGTGGCTCAGATGGTAGAAAATTAACTATACTTCAATTAAAAAACACTTAAGAAATCAATAAAAATTCTGGGCTTCCCTGGTCGTCCAGTGGGTAAGGACACTGCCTTGCAGTGCAATGGGTGTCGGTTCGATCCCTGGCCTGGGAAGATCCCACGTGCCACGGAGCGGCTGGACCACTGTGTTCAATTAGCGAGCCGGAGCTCTGGAGCACATGTGCCCAGAGCTGGTACTCTGTGACAACAGAGGCCACCGCGATGGGAGGCCCACATGGGTCAGAGAACAAAGATGGATGAAAACAGACAAATGAAAGACCGATAGAAGTGGCCCGCCCCTTCCCTCCCCAACCCGCCTCCCTGCCGCCAAAAAAAAGTAAAAAATCTTAAAAAAAATATAAAACTTCTCTTGGATAAAAGAACTGTTAAAAAGGTGGAAAAAAAAGACGGGCATGATAAAGGGTGAGGCTCACTTAGGAGACTGGTACAGAAGCTGGGAAGCACCAGAGAGGAGCCAGGGGCTGGTTCGTGTGGGGTCAACCTTGCCAGGCGGGGTCTGCCTCCTGGGCATGCAGCCTGTGCAGTTGCCCATACCCTGCTGTTAAAAAGTCTCTTGCCTTCCTTCATGCTATGCCCTTGCTGCTTGAAATTCCCAATAATTTTTAAACAATTTCTGCCTTTTCATTTGGCACAGGGCCCTGCAAATTCTGTAGCCAGTCCTGTTGCCAAGAAAAAGAATGTGGGCTTTTTCTTAAGGACAAGAGTTTCCTATTAAGTGATTTTAAGCAGAGGAGAACATCATCAGACATGGGTTTTAAAAACATTGGTCACAGCTAGTTTCTGGGGAGATGGATGGATGGATGGGATGTCGGTGGAGGCTGTGGTAGCAGCTGAGGTTAGCGGGTCTGGTCTAAGGCGGGAGAATTAGATGGAGGCAGCATGAGAGTTGATATATTTACTGAGCAAAAGTGGTGTGAACTGGATGCTAAAAGTAAAGAGAGAGAGAAAATCAGGATCATGCTCATGTTTAGCCCAAACGATGGCGTGAGGCAGGACCATTGATAAGACAGGAAACCCAGGCAGCAAGTAGCAGCAAGCTCCTGTGAAACCAAGCTACTGAGGTTCCAAAATTTCAGAAGTCTACAATACCTACTACTCCGTCCCTATCAACACGTTATACATTAACTGTGTGGACTTCCCTGGTGGCTCAGATGGTAGAAAATTAACTATACTTCAATTAAAAAACACTTAAGAAATCAATAAAAATTCTGGGCTTCCCTGGTCGTCCAGTGGGTAAGGACACTGCCTTGCAGTGCAATGGGTGTCGGTTCGATCCCTGGCCTGGGAAGATCCCACGTGCCACGGAGCGGCTGGACCACTGTGTTCAATTAGCGAGCCGGAGCTCTGGAGCACATGTGCCCAGAGCTGGTACTCTGTGACAACAGAGGCCACCGCGATGGGAGGCCCACATGGGTCAGAGAACAAAGATGGATGAAAACAGACAAATGAAAGACCGATAGAAGTGGCCCGCCCTCCCCCCTCCCTCCCCAACCCGCTCCCCTGCCGCCAAAAAAAAAGAAAAAAATCTTAAAAAAAATATAAAACTTCTCTTGGATAAAAGAACTGTTAAAAAGGTGGAAAAAAAAGACGGGCATGATAAAGGGTGAGGCTCACTTAGGAGACTGGTACAGAAGCTGGGAAGCACCAGAGAGGAGCCAGGGGCTGGTTCGTGTGGGGTCAACCTTGCCAGGCGGGGTCTGCCTCCTGGGCATGCAGCCTGTGCAGTTGCCCATACCCTGCTGTTAAAAAGTCTCTTGCCTTCCTTCATGCTATGCCCTTGCTGCTTGAAATTCCCAATAATTTTTAAACAATTTCTGCCTTTTCATTTGGCACAGGGCCCTGCAAATTCTGTAGCCAGTCCTGTTGCCAAGAAAAAGAATGTGGGCTTTTTCTTAAGGACAAGAGTTTCCTATTAAGTGATTTTAAGCAGAGGAGAACATCATCAGACATGGGTTTTAAAAACATTGGTCACAGCTAGTTTCTGGGGAGATGGATGGATGGATGGGATGTCGGTGGAGGGGCTGTGGTAGCAGCTGAGGTTAGCGGGTCTGGTCTAAGGCGGGGAGAATTAGATGGAGGCAGCATGAGAGTTGATATATTTACTGAGCAAAAGTGGTGTGAACTGGATGCTAAAAGTAAAGAGGAGAGAGAAAATCAGGATCATGCTCATGTTTTTAGCCCAAACGATGGCGTGAGGCAGGACCATTGATAAGACAGGAAACCCAGGCAGCAAGTAGCAGCAAGCTCCCTGTGAAACCAAGCTACTGAGGTCTCAACAAAAGATTTCAGAAGCCTCCTCCTCCCTTCACTCCCTATTCTGAATCTCTCTTCTCCTTCTCCCTTTCCTCTTCCTCCTCTTTCTTTCTTTCATGGAGTTGGGGAACTCCAACTGAGCCAGTAGGAAAAAGTGAGACAGATTTCAGAATTTACAAAAAGTGTCTTTTCCTTTCTGTCCTCCAAACAGCTTTCAAACTGCTGAGAGCTTTTCCATCTAGTAGTCTTCTGCATATCTGATTCTTCTGACTCTAAGACTTTGTCTAACTATTCACACCCTCACCTCTCTCCCCACATCCAGGCCTTCCATACTCACCACATACCCACACATAGACATTTAACTCACTTTTGTCCTCATTCTCTGGGTTGTTTCATTGACAAGTCCTTGGGAAAGGTCTTCGCTGCTTTTAAGCATTGCCTCCAACTCCACTACCATCACACGGACACATACTCATATCCATGCAAAGGCACGCACAGTTCTTCCTCTGCTATAAACTTTCCGGGATTGACTTCCCATCGTTTCCACTTTTTCAAAACTGTCACAACTACAATGAATGTGTAAATGATTGTTTGTGTATACCCCTTCTCTTCCATTAATCTCTTAACACAAACATCAGGAAACAGAAGAACATGACTGCTTTGCTCATTGTGTCATACAACTTGGAAAAGAGTAAGTGATACAGGAATGTTTTCTGAATGCAGAGATACACATAAATGAATGAATGATGAATGGAGAAGGTAGATTATCATGATGATAGAGGGGTGGCTTCCCCTAATACTCAAGAGGCTTGTGTACACTAACCTCATAAAATGGGTCTCTGGCTAGAAGGCTCTAAGAACAGCATCTCTCAAAATGGAATATTAGAGGGTCTGGTCTAAGGCGGGGAGAATTAGATGGAGGCAGCATGAGAGTTGATATATTTACTGAGCAAAAGTGGTGTGAACTGGATGCTAAAAGTAAAGAGGAGAGAGAAAATCAGGATCATGCTCATGTTTTTAGCCCAAACGATGGCGTGAGGCAGGACCATTGATAAGACAGGAAACCCAGGCAGCAAGTAGCAGCAAGCTCCCTGTGAAACCAAGCTACTGAGGTCTCAACAAAAGATTTCAGAAGCCTCCTCCTCCCTTCACTCCCTATTCTGAATCTCTCTTCTCCTTCTCCCTTTCCTCTTCCTCCTCTTTCTTTCTTTCATGGAGTTGGGGAACTCCAACTGAGCCAGTAGGAAAAAGTGAGACAGATTTCAGAATTTACAAAAAGTGTCTTTTCCTTTCTGTCCTCCAAACAGCTTTCAAACTGCTGAGAGCTTTTCCATCTAGTAGTCTTCTGCATATCTGATTCTTCTGACTCTAAGACTTTGTCTAACTATTCACACCCTCACCTCTCTCCCACATCCAGGCCTTCCATACTCACCACATACCCACACATAGACATTTAACTCACTTTTGTCCTCATTCTCTGGGTTGTTTCATTGACAAGTCCTTGGGAAAGGTCTTCGCTGCTTTTAAGCATTGCCTCCAACTCCACTACCATCACACGGACACATACTCATATCCATGCAAAGGCACGCACAGTTCTTCCTCTGCTATAAACTTTCCGGGATTGACTTCCCATCGTTTCCACTTTTTCAAAACTGTCACAACTACAATGAATGTGTAAATGATTGTTTGTGTATACCCCTTCTCTTCCATTAATCTCTTAACACAAACATCAGGAAACAGAAGAACATGACTGCTTTGCTCATTGTGTCATACAACTTGGAAAAGAGTAAGTGATACAGGAATGTTTTCTGAATGCAGAGATACACATAAATGAATGAATGATGAATGGAGAAGGTAGATTATCATGATGATAGAGGGGTGGCTTCCCCTAATACTCAAGAGGCTTGTGTACACTAACCTCATAAAATGGGTCTCTGGCTAGAAGGCTCTAAGAACAGCATCTCTCAAAATGGAATATTAGAGGACCTGATGATAGTCAGAATTGCATATTAATCAGCATTTTACAGTTTATAAACTGCTTTTACTAAAATTATCTCATGTTGTTGACATAAGTTTGTGTGCCCGGCACACACTGAGGCCAAACAAACTGAAATGTTTGAGTCTGAAACGCAGAAAGGTTTAATGCAGGGCCATGCAAGAAGGCAAGGTGGCTCATACTCTGAAGTCTGGAGGTCCCCCGAGAGATTCAGAAAAGCAATTTGAAAAGTCAGGTCAAGGTGGGGGTCATAGGGTACATGCTCAGATCCTGCACAGTTCTCTGACTGGCTAATGATGAAGAAAAGGGATATACCACAGGGATTAAGTTTATGAGTCCTTAGGCTCCAAGAGGCCTGTGGCTATGACCTGGTAGTTATTCAAGTAGGTAGCATCTTCCATTTGGTGGGGGGAGGGGGGTGGAGGGAAGTGGGTTCACATTTGCCAGACAATGCAGGCAATTTGCAAACATGTGACCTAGGTACTTCAAAGAGGAGCTAAAGCAGAGGATATGTGGAAGGCCCCACCAGGTCCTGCACTGTTACAGTGTGACTCACCCAGCAGGACTGAAGGACAGGAATTCATATTGCCATTTGCAAATGAGGGAAAGGAGACTTGGGACTTGGTAGAACTGCTTAAGATGTCACCAAGGCAGAGTGGCAAGGTCAGTTTTCTCAGCCCTGTGTGTTCTGCTCTGCAGCCTGTGTTTACTCCGCACACCTTGCTGCCTCTTAGGCAGGTAGGCATTCACCGAGCACCAGCTCTGTGTCAGGCCCTACGCTCGCATTCTGCCTGCACAGACAGATCTGACTGTGTGGGAGAGGTAAAAGGACGTGTCGGCAGCACTGGCACAAACCCAGTGAGAAAGAAGCCCCGTGGAGGGGACCACTGAGTCAGCTCTGGGGTTGGCTCTGTGTCTGGGGCCAGAGGACACAGAGCCAGGCCTGGCCAGTGCCTTCTTGGCTAATCCCTGGTGAGCGGAGGTGGCAGAACATTTGAGGAATGATCTCAGAGACAGCCAGGGGCGAGCCCTGGCCCCGTTCACTCCCTGCTGACAGTCGGCTCCTAGGTGCCCACTCACAGTGGGAGATGTGGGGCTGCCCTCCATCCCCAGTCCTTCCACGTCCTTTGGCCTTCCTTCCAGGCTTCTTCCCTTTTCTGGCATTTTCTCTTCCTGGAGCCTCATCACAGTCTTAATTCTTTGTCCTTGGATTTGAGTAAAGAAATAGCTGACAGGGTTTATGGTGATGCTCCCAAAAAGAAGCAGAGAAGGAAATGTGTGTTAAGAAAAGTAAAGTCATAAAGGCAAAGAATCCCGAGTAAAAGGGTCAGGTCAAGGTGGGGGTCATAGGGTACATGCTCAGATCCTGCACAGTTCTCTGACTGGCTAATGATGAAGAAAAGGGATATACCACAGGGATTAAGTTTATGAGTCCTTAGGCTCCAAGAGGCCTGTGGCTATGACCTGGTAGTTATTCAAGTAGTAGCATCTTCCATTTGGTGGGGGGAGGGGGGTGGAGGGAAGTGGGTTCACATTTGCCAGACAATGCAGGCAATTTGCAAACATGTGACCTAGGTACTTCAAAGAGGAGCTAAAGCAGAGGATATGTGGAAGGCCCCACCAGGTCCTGCACTGTTACAGTGTGACTCACCCAGCAGGACTGAAGGACAGGAATTCATATTGCCATTTGCAAATGAGGGAAAGGAGACTTGGGACTTGGTAGAACTGCTTAAGATGTCACCAAGGCAGAGTGGCAAGGTCAGTTTTCTCAGCCCTGTGTGTTCTGCTCTGCAGCCTGTGTTTACTCCGCACACCTTGCTGCCTCTTAGGCAGGTAGGCATTCACCGAGCACCAGCTCTGTGTCAGGCCCTACGCTGCGCATTCTGCCTGCACAGACAGATCTGACTGTGTGGGAGAGGTAAAAGGACGTGTCGGCAGCACTGGCACAAACCCAGTGAGAAAGAAGCCCCGTGGAGGGGACCACTGAGTCAGCTCTGGGGTTGGCTCTGTGTCTGGGGCCAGAGGACACAGAGCCAGGCCTGGCCAGTGCCTTCTTGGCTAATCCCTGGTGAGCGGAGGTGGCAGAACATTTGAGGAATGATCTCAGAGACAGCCAGGGGCGAGCCCTGGCCCCGTTCACTCCCTGCTGACAGTCGGCTCCTAGGTGCCCACTCACAGTGGGAGATGTGAGAGCTGCCCTCCATCCCCAGTCCTTCCACGTCCTTTGGCCTTCCTTCCAGGCTTCTTCCCTTTTCTGGCATTTTCTCTTCCTGGAGCCTCATCACAGTCTTAATTCTTTGTCCTTGGATTTGAGTAAAGAAATAGCTGACAGGGTTTATGGTGATGCTCCCAAAAAGAAGCAGAGAAGGGAAATGTGTGTGTTAAGAAAAGTAAAGTCATAAAGGCAAAGAATATATGTACATATGTGTGTGTGTGCAGGGCGGGGGTGCACATCTGTATAACTGAATTACTAGCACAGCTTTGTAGATCAACTATTCCTCAATAAAATAAATTTAACAAAAAAAAAGAGGGCTTCCCTGGTGGTCCAGTGGGTGAAGAATCTGCCTTGCAGTGCAGTGGGCACAGGTCTGATCCCTGGCCCGGGAAGATCCCATGTGCTGCGGAGCAGCTGGACCAGTGTGTCTAATTACGAGCTGGTGTCTGGAGTGCATGTGCCCAGAGCTGATGCTCTGCAGTGAGAGAGGCCACTGCAACGGGAGGCCCACAGAGGCCAAAGATTAGAAAGATGGATGAAAATCAATAAAAGAGGCATGCTGGGGAAAAGAAAAAAATAACTATATACAAAAAAAAGAAAAGATGAAGTCACACTGACTCTAAGTGAAATAAAGACCAATAGTGGGAGGTCATTCAGGGTTGCTGTGCCTTTACACATGTGTGAGTGGCATCTGATGTGGAATGATAATGCGTGTTATAGAGAAAGCCAATTTCTTTGCTCACTTTGGAGCAGGGCAAAGAGCATGTCTTTGGAAAGGGGACATAGTTTGGCATACTTCTCTAGCTCACTGGGCTTCCCCAATGGCTCAGTGGCTGAGGAATCCGCCTGCCATGTAGGAGACACTGGAGATGTGGGTTTGATCCCCTGGGAAAGAAAGATCCCTTGGAGGAGGAAACTGCAACCCACTCCAGTATTCTTTTTTTTTTTTTAAAGATTTATTTATTTATTTTGGGCGGGGGTCGGGTTGGGGAGGGAGGGGAGCGGGCGGGCCACTTCTATTGGTCTTTCATTTCTCTATTTTCATCCAACTTTGTTCTTTGGCCCGTGTGGGCCTCCCATAGCGGTGATGTCTTGTCGCAGAGCACCGGCTCTGGCCGCATGCGCCCCAGAGCTCCGGCTCGGTGATTGGACACATCGGTCCAGCAGCTCCGCGGCACGTGGGATCTTCCCAGGCCAGGGATCGAACCGGCGCCCCTTGCACTGCAAGGCAGTGTCCTTACCCACTGGACCACCAGGGGAAGCCCCACTCCAGTATTCTTGTCTGAAAAATCCCATGGACAGTGAAGCCTGGAGGGCTACAGTCCATGGGGTTGCAAAGAGCTGGACATGATTGAGTGATTAACACTTGGAGTTAGGATATTTTTCTCTATGGTAGAAACCATGCTAATTATGATGTGGGCATGATCATCTGAAATGGATTGTATTAAGAACATTTTACAGACGGGAAAATAAAGTTTGGGAGAGGTCAAGTACTTTGTCTCAGCTCACAAGGCTAGAAAATGGCAGAGTCAAGATCTGAATCAGTTTGCTTGATGCAAATGCACTGAAATGTTAATTGTCCTGCTAATATCCAGTCAAGTGCAAGCTGCCTGTGTTGGCTATCCTTTGGGGCTAAGTTTCCAGTTAAAGTGCCACCCAATCAGAATTAGAGACCCTTTAAAATCTGAAGTCCCCAATATAGCAGTGTTCGTCTCTTGGAGGAGTAGGGGCCCCACCCGAAGTTTGCTCCAAAGCCTGGGGGAAGGAAAAAGAAGGCAGGAGAGAGGATCCTACTTGAAAAGGTGATGCATGTTTTCTAGAAGATGCCTTGGATGGAGATTCTGAGCACAGTGGTTTAAAATGTTTCATTCAGTCTTTCATTCTTGCTTCAGGCCTGGACAAGGCTGGATTGTTGAGTCCGAAGCAAAAATGGAAAAATAAAAGAAAAAGTTTTAAGTTACAGGTTCAAGGAAATGATTGCACTGTGCCTGCTTTACACAGGGAAGCCTGCGTAAATAAGCAAGCCAGATTCTACTGCCCCGTGTTCTCCAGAAAGGGAGATTCTGTATGGGGAAGCTGTAGGGAGAGAGAAAGAGGTTTGGGAAAATACAAGCTTTAGCTATGAAAAGATGGGACAGACTTTGCACAGTGGATTTCCTGAATTGCCCTGTTTGATTGCCCAGTATTTGAACAATACCGTGTGCTCTGCCTGGAGCTGGGCACTGGAGGAGTCCTGCGGAGCGGAATAGTTTCTAAGAGATATGATAGTAGAGTTTATTCAAACTACAGAACCAGCTCAGAGAAGGGCATGATGAAGCAACTCCAGGTGGGTTTCCTCCCCTTGAAGATCTTATTATAAATCATGGGGGAAATATGTCTTTTCAAGATGATTGCTTTTACTGAAGAAGGCTGAGTAAATATAGAGTCATAGCCAGGACGCTTGTTTCTTAAGAACCACATCGGCAAGTTCAAGTTTCCATCTGCCATTTTCTCATCACTGGTCCACCTACCATCTGTTCCTCACACACTCTGGCTTTTCTCTAGTGGGGATCGGAGCGATGGAAATGATAAGGGCACTGGGGTTGCTTTCTCACATGAGTTTCCCTCACCATCCACGATATTGTTTGGCCCATATTCTGTCACAGTCAAAAAATTATTCGAAAGAAATAAGGGTGAAAACATTCTTTCTTCATACAAACTCTGTTGCGCATTCAAAGAAAATACTTTGGCTTTAATATTGGTTTAAAGACTGAGAAATTCTTTCTTTAAATCTCCTCAAAATAATAACAAGAAAAAGAAAGAAATACCGAAGGAGAGAGGAAATCTACTCTGTCTTCAGTGACAGTGGAAACAGTTCTGGCCCCAAACCACACACTTTCCTACCTGTGCCATCTGGTCTGTGACAAGGGGGTGGATGCCCAGAATGTGTGTGACTTCCTAAACCTGGAATGGTGTGCAAATTTTCCTAGAAGTGTTACAATCCTGAAAACTTTCATCTGTGATTTTTTGATGAAACAGGAGAATCTAAGATTGGGCAGCCCAGGAGGAAGAGACACGGTGCTGTGGGAAACCACTGATCACAGGCTCTGTGCACTGGCATTTGGACTCGCTGATGATTTAGCCTACCTTCCTTCCCCTATCTGGCCTTGTCATTCCATCTCTGAGAAAGGAACTGACGGGCAGAATGGCCCTGAGGATCACCGAATCACACAGCAGAAGGATTGTGACGTACAGAGTTCAAAGGAGAGCCTCTCTGATCTCCCAAATGCCTAAAAACAGAAGAAATGGATACTGATCCCCCCAGCAATGGAAATGTTACATTCAGTGACAGTGTCTAAAAACTAAAAAAACTAAAAAAAAAACCCCTGCCACCTTCAAAGGCCTTCTTTCCAATAATTTTTTTGTTTTTTTGCTTCTGCATCCCTCACCATGCACAGTAACTGCTGAGTCAATACTCTTGTCACATTCAGAAAATTATCAGAAATAAATAAGAATAAAAATCTACGCATAGATATTTCATAGTCAAAGACATGGCAAGGGAAAGAACTATACCTCTTGAGAAAGAATTTAAACAAATACTTTTTTGGTTCCTAATAGTTTCAAGAGAATTTCTTACCTTAATGTTTCTCTTACACACATACACACACACAAATAGCAATCAAATGAAAAGCAAGAATTTTAGGAAAAATTAAATCATTTTAGAAGTGGGGGGAGAATTCAAGAAATAGTTGAAGAAAAATGTAAAGGGTCACTGAGATTAAAGTCACATGAAAATTTCCCAAAATTAGGTAAACTTACCCAAATCCATAGTCGAAGAGAAGGTTGTACCTGAAAAGAAAAACATGTAAGAAAATGCTTCATAAAATAAAATAAAAAAACAATTTAATAGAAACATCACTGTATCCTGCCCAATATTTTTTATACACAATGATGAGCACAGTTCCTAGCAAATTTATTATATTCCAATGCTACTACTACTGATAATAATAGACATAATATAGAAGGAAAACTATTCAGGCAGGTCTTATGCTTTTCCCACTAAACATAATGTGTGACTTCCTAAACCTGGAATGGTGTGCAAATTTTCCTAGAAGTGTTACAATCCTGAAAACTTTCATCTGTGATTTTTTGATGAAACAGGAGAATCTAAGATTGGGCAGCCCAGGAGGAAGAGACACGGTGCTGTGGGAAACCACTGATCACAGGCTCTGTGCACTGGCATTTGGACTCGCTGATGATTTAGCCTACCTTCCTTCCCCTATCTGGCCTTGTCATTCCATCTCTGAGAAAGGAACTGACGGGCAGAATGGCCCTGAGGATCACCGAATCACACAGCAGAAGGATTGTGACGTACAGAGTTCAAAGGAGAGCCTCTCTGATCTCCCAAATGCCTAAAAACAGAAGAAATGGATACTGATCCCCCCAGCAATGGAAATGTTACATTCAGTGACAGTGTCTAAAAACTAAAAAAACTAAAAAAAAAACCCCTGCCACCTTCAAAGGCCTTCTTTCCAATAATTTTTTTGTTTTTTTGCTTCTGCATCCCTCACCATGCACAGTAACTGCTGAGTCAATACTCTTGTCACATTCAGAAAATTATCAGAAATAAATAAGAATAAAAATCTACGCATAGATATTTCATAGTCAAAGACATGGCAAGGGAAAGAACTATACCTCTTGAGAAAGAATTTAAACAAATACTTTTTTGGTTCCTAATAGTTTCAAGAGAATTTCTTACCTTAATGTTTCTCTTACACACATACACACACACAAATAGCAATCAAATGAAAAGCAAGAATTTTAGGAAAAATTAAATCATTTTAGAAGTGGGGGGAGAATTCAAGAAATAGTTGAAGAAAAATGTAAAGGGTCACTGAGATTAAAGTCACATGAAAATTTCCCAAAATTAGGTAAACTTACCCAAATCCATAGTCGAAGAGAAGGTTGTACCTGAAAAGAAAAACATGTAAGAAAATGCTTCATAAAATAAAATAAAAAAACAATTTAATAGAAACATCACTGTATCCTGCCCAATATTTTTTATACACAATGATGAGCACAGTTCCTAGCAAATTTATTATATTCCAATGCTACTACTACTGATAATAATAGACATAATATAGAAGGAAAACTATTCAGGCAGGTCTTATGCTTTTCCACAGCAAACACTCAGAAGACAGTGGAATAGTGTTGATAAAGTTTAAAGGGAAGGAAGCTCAACTCATTAATTTTATACCCACCTAAATATTCCAAGTTTGTCCTTGGAATAGTAAGTTAATATGTATGCATCCTCACATAGATATTTAATGCACAACATGTATTAATCATCCTTGAAATTAAATTACAGGCATTAGACAAAAAAAGCACCCAGTGAAGAAGTGGAATTTAAAGATCTAGGAGCATAAAAGCTATAGTGAAACAGATTAATAGTATTTCAGATTTAAATCCATTTAAATATATAATCAATATTAATGACTCCAAGTGTTCTTGTTGCCTAGTGCAAAAACATAAAATTTGCCAATGAGAAATAACATTTAAAATAAAGAAATGGAAAAAGCAAGGATTCAAGAGATACTATTTACAGTGGAGGTATATAATTTTTAAAAGTGTTTCCAATTACAATGCTTTCAATAAATTTTTTCTGCTTTACCTTTAGAAGAAATTTTAATAAGTGGGGTCTATTTTTTAATTTAATATTTATTTTATATTGGAGTATAGTTGATTTACAATGTTGTGCTAGTTTCAGGTATACAGCAAAGTGTTTCAGTAAAGTGGGATCTATTTTTATAAGAAAATTTTTATTTAAAGTTTGGCAACTCCTTTGGTTTCAGGCTGGGTTTTCTTTTCTGTTAAATTCAAGAAAACTGAAAATAATCCTTTATGTTTTAAATGGATTGATGATGATGTAGACCTAACCTGGGGAAGGAAGAAACTTAAATTACAAAGGAAGTGAAAATTTCCCAAAATTAGGTAAACTTACCCAAATCCATAGTCGAAGAGAAGGTTGTACCTGAAAAGAAAAACATGTAAGAAAATGCTTCATAAAATAAAATAAAAAAACAATTTAATAGAAACATCACTGTATCCTGCCCAATATTTTTTATACACAATGATGAGCACAGTTCCTAGCAAATTTATTATATTCCAATGCTACTACTACTGATAATAATAGACATAATATAGAAGGAAAACTATTCAGGCAGGTCTTATGCTTTTCCACAGCAAACACTCAGAAGACAGTGGAATAGTGTTGATAAAGTTTAAAGGGAAGGAAGCTCAACTCATTAATTTTATACCCACCTAAATATTCCAAGTTTGTCCTTGGAATAGTAAGTTAATATGTATGCATCCTCACATAGATATTTAATGCACAACATGTATTAATCATCCTTGAAATTAAATTACAGGCATTAGACAAAAAAAGCACCCAGTGAAGAAGTGGAATTTAAAGATCTAGGAGCATAAAAGCTATAGTGAAACAGATTAATAGTATTTCAGATTTAAATCCATTTAAATATATAATCAATATTAATGACTCCAAGTGTTCTTGTTGCCTAGTGCAAAAACATAAAATTTGCCAATGAGAAATAACATTTAAAATAAAGAAATGGAAAAAGCAAGGATTCAAGAGATACTATTTACAGTGGAGGTATATAATTTTTAAAAGTGTTTCCAATTACAATGCTTTCAATAAATTTTTTCTGCTTTACCTTTAGAAGAAATTTTAATAAGTGGGGTCTATTTTTTAATTTAATATTTATTTTATATTGGAGTATAGTTGATTTACAATGTTGTGCTAGTTTCAGGTATACAGCAAAGTGTTTCAGTAAAGTGGGATCTATTTTTATAAGAAAATTTTTATTTAAAGTTTGGCAACTCCTTTGGTTTCAGGCTGGGTTTTCTTTTCTGTTAAATTCAAGAAAACTGAAAATAATCCTTTATGTTTTAAATGGATTGATGATGATGTAGACCTAACCTGGGGAAGGAAGAAACTTAAATTACAAAGGAAGTGAAAATTGTGATCATTCCATAGGACTGAACATGTTAATCACTGAATTGAGGCTATCCAGGGTACTTTGTTTGTTTGTTTATTTTTTGGAGAACAATTAGACAACCTATGGAGCCAACTCTGTATTACATCTAGAAAAGAACTAGCATCCAGTATATTGTCTGAATGAACAATGGGGAAAAAAATAAAATGCTTTCCTCCTGCCATGCCATTTGGAGTCCTGATCTTTCAACTACTTGGTTATATTCTATGGTTTCAGGAGGGTAACTAGAGGGTACAAAGCTCACTACCATTTGAATTCCATCTATCCTCCTAGCCCTACCCTATGCAAGATTTCCCTTTAATATAATTTTAAAATCTAGTATCAATGACAGAGTGTCTGCTTTATTCCACATACCATGCTGAGTGCTTTATGAACATTAACTAATGCAATCTTGATTTCAGCAATCCCAAAGCAGCTGGGATTACAGTCTCATTACAGTTTAGGAAACTGGGGCTGGGATGGGGGAAGCACTTTAACCAATATTGAACAACCAGTAAGTAGCAGAGTCTAGGTTATCAGAGAAAATGTAATCAACTCAAAAGCTTCCTCTACTAACTATGACCTCTCTTCCCATTTCTTAAGCAGAAAATAACAGAGATTGAGAACAGACCTGTGATTGCCAATGGAGAGGGGTGTGCAGGAGGGAAGGACAGGGGATTTGAGACTAGCAGATGCAAACTATTATACATAGGATAAACAACAAGGTCCTACTGTGTAGCACTGGGAAGTATATTTAATATTCTGTGATAAACCATAATGGAAAAGAATATACACAAATAATATCAGTATGTGTATGACTGAGTCACTTTGCTGTGCAGCAGAGATTGGCACTACATTGTAAATCAACTGTACTTCAACAAAAAATAAAATGAAATAAGAAGGTATTTGCTATAAAGACCTCGTTAGTCTCTAAACTCTGATGCTTTGGAAAGAACTAGCCTTAAACCGGCTCCTTCCAACTGAACTCTCCCATGGCAGTAAGAGTATCCTTTGTAAGGCAGCAGGAACCAACTCCTTGGCATTTCTGATCATTGCTGTTAACAATGAATAACAGTGTATAACACTACATTAAACCAGTTTAAATACTTGAATGGATGAGAATCCTTTTGCTACAAGAGCAAAATATCTCCTTTAAATATTTTTTTTTCTCTAGTCAGACTAGTTCAGTAATTTCTAACATTTGCCATCCTTTAACTTGTCCTTGACAAGTCTGCCCACTGTGGGGATACAGACAGCCTGCTACACCATATTATAGGCAATTTAAATATCCAGACGCAATTTGACTCTAACAGGGAATGTTGGTTGCTTGGTTGGGTTGACGGCTCCTCCTCAGATTATTCTTCCATCTGAATTCCTGAATCTAGACCTCCCAGAGTATGTCAATATGTCTCTAAAATCATTCTGACTGTATTCAGTCTTGACCTTGTTCTCAGGATGTAGCAACTCTCTTTTTTTCCTGAAGGCCCTGGCTTCATTCGAGTCATTTAAACAGTTCCTGCTTCTGCCTTTCCCTTAGTAGTCTTGTAAGCTGTCCCCGATACATCTGAGCTTGTTTGCTTTTTAGCATTCTGCTGTGGATATTGCATGGAAAGCAAGTAGAGCCATTTTATAGACATTCAGAGGCAGAGGCTAGACTTCAGGGGGAATGTGAATGATACAGCAACGTTTTACATGTTCTGAATTTAGAGATGGAGTGATGTTAAGAGAATATGTGAATACAGAAAGGATGGTAAGCAGGGAAGGAAGACAACTTGAAAAAAGCAGGGGGTGGGGAATAGGGGAGACATCTAAACAAAAGATATGAATAAAAATGACTTCAGCAAATGACAACTTCTGATTATGAAGTACTTCTATATTCCAAACTCTGAAAGTACTTTATCGGCATCATATTATATAATGGTTCACATGATACTGAAAGGTAAATAGTCTTTCCTTCATTGTTGCTGTTCAGTCACTCAGTCACATCTGACTCTCTGTGACCCCATGGACTGCAGCACGCCAGGCCTCCCTGTCCTTCATCATCTCCTGGAGTTTGCTCAAACTCATGTCCTTTGAGTCTTTGATGCCATCCAACCCTCTCATCCTTAGGCTTGGGGATGTTAAATCACTTGCTACAGGTCTTATAGCCATTAAATTGCAAAGGTTAGATTTAAACTTACTTTCCTTTTAATTTTAAAGTCAGAGCATATACACAATGGAGTATTACTCAGCTGTAAAAAGAAAAATAATGTCATTTGTAGTGACTTAGATGGACCTACATATTGTCATACTGAGTAAAGTAAATCAGCCACATATATGATACTGTTTACATGTGTTACCTAAAAAAAAAAAATGTTACAAATAAACCTATTTTTAAAACAAAAGCAGAGTCACAGACGTAGAAAACAAACTTAGGGTTACCAGTGGGGAAGGGCAGTGGGAGGGATAAACTGGGAGGCTGGGATTGACACACACACACTACTATATATAAAATATATAAAGCAGATAACTGACAAGAACCTACTGTATAGCACAGGGAGCTCTACTCAATACTCTATGAAGACCTATATGGGAATAGAATCTAAAATAGAGTGTGGGCTTCCCTGGAGGTCCAGTGGGTAAAGAGTCTGCCTTGCAGTGCAAGGAGCATTGGTTCGATCCCTGGCCCAGGAAGATCCCACATGCCAAGCAATGGCTGGGCCAGTGTGTCCAGTTACTAGCCAGCACTCTGGAATGCATGCACCCAGATCTGGTGCTCTGCAACAAGACAGGCCACTGCCATGGGGAAATTCACAGATGCCAAAGAATAAAGATAGGTGAAAAATAAACAATGACTTAGAGGCAATATAGATAGATAAATAGATTTAATAGAGTAGATATATCTTTAATTAATTCACTTTGCTGTATACCTGAAACACAAGACTGTAATCAATTACACTCCAATACAAATTAATTAATAAAAAAATTAAGTGCCTCCAAAAAAGTCTATCATGCTTTAGGCACCATGTTATATTGCCTCCCAAGTCAGAAAGAATTTAAAGAGGATGCCTAAAACACACAAATAAAACCCCAAGAAGTCTCTGGTGTCCAAGAGAGATTGAAGGAAATACAAGACTACTAGATTTCATTAGGAGGTTAGAACTTGAGGAATGCTTCAGCAGTATGACTTAGAACTGTGTTCTTCCCTGTGTTGGGGATGTGAGATGACGGGACTCCTTTCAGACGGAGAACAGCTCTGTGGTTTTCAGTCTGGGGCAAGCCTGTCCCCAGAAGATATTTAGAGTCCCATTTTAATTTAAAAAAGTCAGAGCATATACACAATGGAGTATTACTCAGCTGTAAAAAGAAAAATAATGTCATTTGTAGTGACTTAGATGGACCTACATATTGTCATACTGAGTAAAGTAAATCAGCCACATATATGATACTGTTTACATGTGTTACCTAAAAAAAAAAAATGTTACAAATAAACCTATTTTTAAAACAAAAGCAGAGTCACAGACGTAGAAAACAAACTTAGGGTTACCAGTGGGGAAGGGCAGTGGGAGGGATAAACTGGGAGGCTGGGATTGACACACACACACTACTATATATAAAATATATAAAGCAGATAACTGACAAGAACCTACTGTATAGCACAGGGAGCTCTACTCAATACTCTATGAAGACCTATATGGGAATAGAATCTAAAATAGAGTGGGGGCTTCCCTGGTGGTCCAGTGGGTAAAGAGTCCACCTTGCAGTGCAAGGAGCACCTGTTCGATCCCTGGCCCAGGAAGATCCCACATGCCAAGCAATGGCTGGGCCAGTGTGTCCAGTTACTAGCCAGCACTCTGGAATGCATGCACCCAGATCTGGTGCTCTGCAACAAGACAGGCCACTGCCATGGGAAGTTCACAGATGCCAAAGAATAAAGATAGGTGAAAAATAAACAATGACTTAGAGGCAATATAGATAGATAAATAGATTTAATAGAGTAGATATATCTTTAATTAATTCACTTTGCTGTATACCTGAAACACAAGACTGTAATCAATTACACTCCAATACAAATTAATTAATAAAAAAATTAAGTGCCTCCAAAAAAGTCTATCATGCTTTAGGCACCATGTTATATTGCCTCCCAAGTCAGAAAGAATTTAAAGAGGATGCCTAAAACACACAAATAAAACCCCAAGAAGTCTCTGGTGTCCAAGAGAGATTGAAGGAAATACAAGACTACTAGATTTCATTAGGAGGTTAGAACTTGAGGGAATGCTTCAGCAGTATGACTTAGAACTGTGTTCTTCCCTGTGTTGGGGATGTGAGATGACGGGACTCCTTTCAGACGGAGAACAGCTCTGTGGTTTTCAGTCTGGGGCAAGCCTGTCCCCCAGAAGATATTTAGAGCATTTGGAGACATTCATGGTCACCATGGTTGGGAGGGGAAAGGGGTGACAGTTTCATTTACTGGGTAGAGGCCAGAGATGCCACTAAATGTCCTACAACGCACAGGAGAGCCCCACAGCATTCACTTGGCTCAATTTGTCAATAATATTAAGACTGAGAAATCCTGCAGTGAACTCAAGTTACTAATCTCTAGTACAACTGTATTTTTATCTCCTTAATATCAAAGATTTCCATCATGTCCAGAGAGAGTACAGACCTGAATACACAAGGAAATGGGCTTGCCATGTAAGAAGAAGGGGAAAGGGGAATATACTGGGAGGACGGGTGATTTAGAGCCCTGGGAGGAATGTGTGGACCATGAACATGTCCTTGTTATTATTCCATTCTTAGCTAAGACTGCATGCCAGCCACCCTTTGCATGGGTGGTTTTTGGGTTTAGCTAGTAAGAACTGGCCTTTGAATCAATACTCAATGATTGTAGCAGATTTGCCTGTCTCCTGTGTTTTTACTATTCCTTCTTTATGAAAGAAAAAAAAAAAGTGTCCGTTGTATGTTGAAAAAGGAGGATCTGTGACCTGTTATATTTAGCATCAGGAGGGAGGAGAACTGCAATATTTGCTTTCCATAAATTTGCAAAGAGAAAGATATTTTCCACCCACCCCACCCGTTCCATGGCTTTCCACTGACAGCTGCATATATGGATATCCTGCTATATGTCTCTTGGAAAAGAGCCCAGAGGCATGAATGGAGCCAATATTTCTTCATATTGGAGAAAATACAAACCAATGATTAATGAAAATTAAGTGCCTCCAAAAAAGTCTATCATGCTTTAGGCACCATGTTATATTGCCTCCCAAGTCAGAAAGAATTTAAAGAGGATGCCTAAAACACACAAATAAAACCCCAAGAAGTCTCTGGTGTCCAAGAGAGATTGAAGGAAATACAAGACTACTAGATTTCATTAGGAGGTTAGAACTTGAGGAATGCTTCAGCAGTATGACTTAGAACTGTGTTCTTCCCTGTGTTGGGGATGTGAGATGACGGGACTCCTTTCAGACGGAGAACAGCTCTGTGGTTTTCAGTCTGGGGCAAGCCTGTCCCCCAGAAGATATTTAGAGCATTTGGAGACATTCATGGTCACCATGGTTGGGAGGGGAAAGGGGTGACAGTTTCATTTACTGGGTAGAGGCCAGAGATGCCACTAAATGTCCTACAACGCACAGGAGAGCCCCACAGCATTCACTTGGCTCAATTTGTCAATAATATTAAGACTGAGAAATCCTGCAGTGAACTCAAGTTACTAATCTCTAGTACAACTGTATTTTTATCTCCTTAATATCAAAGATTTCCATCATGTCCAGAGAGAGTACAGACCTGAATACACAAGGAAATGGGCTTGCCATGTAAGAAGAAGGGGAAAGGGGAATATACTGGGAGGACGGGTGATTTAGAGCCCTGGGAGGAATGTGTGGACCATGAACATGTCCTTGTTATTATTCCATTCTTAGCTAAGACTGCATGCCAGCCACCCTTTGCATGGGTGGTTTTTGGGTTTAGCTAGTAAGAACTGGCCTTTGAATCAATACTCAATGATTGTAGCAGATTTGCCTGTCTCCTGTGTTTTTACTATTCCTTCTTTATGAAAGAAAAAAAAAAAGTGTCCGTTGTATGTTGAAAAAGGAGGATCTGTGACCTGTTATATTTAGCATCAGGAGGGAGGAGAACTGCAATATTTGCTTTCCATAAATTTGCAAAGAGAAAGATATTTTCCACCCACCCCACCCGTTCCATGGCTTTCCACTGACAGCTGCATATATGGATATCCTGCTATATGTCTCTTGAGAAAAGGAGAGCCCAGAGGCATGAATGGAGCCATTGACTCAGCTGTTCTTCCAAGGGCGGGCACAATTGCTTTGGGACAGGGCGTGGAGGGGCAGTCCTCCTGCTGTGAATGAATTGCTGGGGGCACAGCTAGTGGATGGACTTCACCCGGTAATTCCTGGTTGATTCCCTATTTGAGTCAGTGATGAGGTGCACAGTGTCCGCTGTAACCCCAGGATCTAAAAGCAACTTTCCGAGGCTGAACGTCTTACAATTGTGCCCTGTTGTTGCAGTCTAAAGGGGAACACAGGGTGGATCTCTCTAGGTATGAGTGGGGGAGGAGAGGAAAAAGAAGGAAATGGTTTCTGTGAATTATTGCTAGGGCTTTAGAGAAATAAAAACATGGCTTTAAGGAAGAGATGGAAAGATCTCTGCAGCTGCCACTCCCATTGCTCTCGGGATAAAATTCAAGTTGCCTAATGCGGCCAATTAGGCCTGGCATGACCAAGTCCCTGACTGTCTCTCTAGCTTCTTTCTGATCTGCTCTTATCTTCTCCAGCCAAGCTGACCACCATCTTTTAGTCCCTCTGATCTCAAGGTCTCTGCAAATGCTATTCCTTCATTTTGGAAATGTTTGCCCCCAATCCCTCTCCTGTCCAACTCCTACTCATCCTAAAGACATAGTTGAAATATAATTTCTCTGACCCTCAGACTAGATTGGATTCCTGTCACATGTTTCCACAGTAACCTAATGTTTTCCACTGTGGTTATTCTAGTTGCCATTCCATAGCAATGCCGTACTACAGTGAGCTAGGAACCCTTTGCATGGGTGGTTTTTGGGTTTAGCTAGTAAGAACTGGCCTTTGAATCAATACTCAATGATTGTAGCAGATTTGCCTGTCTCCTGTGTTTTTACTATTCCTTCTTTATGAAAGAAAAAAAAAAAGTGTCCGTTGTATGTTGAAAAAGGAGGATCTGTGACCTGTTATATTTAGCATCAGGAGGGAGGAGAACTGCAATATTTGCTTTCCATAAATTTGCAAAGAGAAAGATATTTTCCACCCACCCCACCCGTTCCATGGCTTTCCACTGACAGCTGCATATATGGATATCCTGCTATATGTCTCTTGAGAAAAGGAGAGCCCAGAGGCATGAATGGAGCCATTGACTCAGCTGTTCTTCCAAGGGCGGGCACAATTGCTTTGGGACAGGGCGTGGAGGGGCAGTCCTCCTGCTGTGAATGAATTGCTGGGGGCACAGCTAGTGGATGGACTTCACCCGGTAATTCCTGGTTGATTCCCTATTTGAGTCAGTGATGAGGTGCACAGTGTCCGCTGTAACCCCAGGATCTAAAAGCAACTTTCCGAGGCTGAACGTCTTACAATTGTGCCCTGTTGTTGCAGTCTAAAGGGGAACACAGGGTGGATCTCTCTAGGTATGAGTGGGGGAGGAGAGGAAAAAGAAGGAAATGGTTTCTGTGAATTATTGCTAGGGCTTTAGAGAAATAAAAACATGGCTTTAAGGAAGAGATGGAAAGATCTCTGCAGCTGCCACTCCCATTGCTCTCGGGATAAAATTCAAGTTGCCTAATGCGGCCAATTAGGCCTGGCATGACCAAGTCCCTGACTGTCTCTCTAGCTTCTTTCTGATCTGCTCTTATCTTCTCCAGCCAAGCTGACCACCATCTTTTAGTCCCTCTGATCTCAAGGTCTCTGCAAATGCTATTCCTTCATTTTGGAAATGTTTGCCCCCAATCCCTCTCCTGTCCAACTCCTACTCATCCTAAAGACATAGTTGAAATATAATTTCTCTGACCCTCAGACTAGATTGGATTCCTGTCACATGTTTCCACAGTAACCTAATGTTTTCCACTGTGGTTATTCTAGTTGCCATTCCATAGCAATGTTCCACATGTATGAACTACAGTGACGGCTAGGAATCATCTGCCTTGGTTGTGCCTGCATTTCTAGTACCTAGCTCCAGCAAATGGCCCCTGGTAGAAATGGTTGGGCATAGTATTAATACTAAAGAGTAAGTAATGAGGGAGAAAAAGAGTAAAGGAACAAGGAGAGGGAGAGAAAAGAAGGAAGGGAGAAGGAGAAAAGAAAGAAGGAAAAAGAGAATTTCAACTTCAGGTTCAACTTCTGTATTTATCTGCAGGTCAACAGGGGAACTAGGCCAACATCTAGACTTCCTGAATCTCAAGCCAATAAAAACAAACAAATAAACACAATAAATCTAGAGGGTCTACTCAGAAAGAGGTCAACACTTCCCATGAGTTGTATGGAGAATCCAGCCTGTGATGTCTCAGTGTGAGCCTGTGCAGGGGGCGATTCTATCAAGTAGCCACTATTTCTGGCTCTTGCCATTATTTTTTTAATAATTTTATTGCTACTATTTTAAAAATATTTATTTATTTGGCTGTACCAGCTCCTAACTGCAGCATACAGGATATTTAGTTGTGTTATATGAACTCTCAGTTGGCACATGTGGGATCTAGTTCCCTAACCAGGGATCAAGCCTGGGCCCCCTGCATGGGGAGTATGGATTGTTAGCCATTGGACCACCAGGAAGGCCCTGTCCTGACATTAATTGAGGGAGTGATTAGGAACATTGCATTCACAAAGCAAAAATTCCATGCCAAGGACTGTGCAAAATATATAAAGTGCATTTTCTCATTTATCCCCTTAAAATCACACATTGAGACAAAGATTGATTCTTTGTGCTGCTGAAGGAGAAATTGAGACTCTCAGAATCTGAGAGTAGCTTAGGAGTAAGCACACTCTCGTGAACTCCTGGAAACCTTATTCATTTATCAAATGAATATGAATTTATAAATAAATTCACTTATTTATCCTTTTTGATTCCCAACTTCCTGTTGACTCCTACCTGTACTTCATTTCATTTATTACTTTCTCTAGGGGGAGTTCATGTTACTTCCTCCCTTTACTGGGCTTCTTTTAAAGGCCTCCAAACTACTCCTTTTTGTACCTGTCATAATTCTAAGCAAGCATTTTTGAATGATTATTTGACAACTACGTGAAGGCAAGGCACATGCCTGCATTGGATTGTCCTTGTTTCCTCAGGCCCTGAAGAGTCCTTGACACAACATAGGTTACCACTTTCCTGGAGGCTTACTGTAAAGATTTCACCTGCCAATTCAGGAAACGTGGGTTCAGTCCCTAGGTTGGAAAGATCTCCAGGAAAAGGAAATGGCGACCCCTTAAGCATTCTTGCCTAGGAAATCCCATGAACAGAGGCGCCTAGTGGGCTACAGTCTATGGAGTCACAAAAGAGTCAGATAAGACCAAGCAGCTAAACAACAACAAAAGCATGTATAAGTCAATGAGTTAGATTCTTTTATTGAGTTGTTGTTGTTTAGTCCCTATGTGTAGTCTGACTCTTTTGCTACCCCATGGACTGCAGCCCACAGGCTCTTCCATCCAAGTTTTAACTGAGTTTTAAACCCTGTGTGCATCTCTGGATGCAAAGAAAATTGTTGGTTTTTTAGTTGCTAAGTGGTATCTGACTTTTTGCGACCCCAAGAAATGTGGCACGCCAGGTTTCCCTGTCTTTCACTATCTCCCAGCATTTGCTTACACTCATGTCCATTAAATCAGTGAAAGATAATTAGTACGTGGCTACTGCTCTAAAGGAGCTCATGGTCACATGTGGGAAAAGTACTACTTACAAAATAAGATAATTGAGGGCTTCCTTGGTGGTTCAGTGGTTAAGAATCTGCCCTGCAATGCAGAGGACATGGGTTCAATCTTTGGTTGGATCCCACACGCTGCAGGCAACTAATGCCATGACTCCTTAGAAGGTCTCATTTGCCACAACTAAGACCTGATGCATCCAAATAAACAAATAATTTTTTTAAAATAAGGTAGTTGTGTGATTAGATCAATTCTTTCAAGAAAATGGTGGTTAAATAATTTAGTGAATCACTGTTAATTTTGCTATGGTAACACATTGATGCTATATAATTAATCCTGTGGATGACTCCTGGTTATTTTTATCTAAATTAAGCTGCCAAGGTAGCAACTATCTAGAACTCTTTTCTTTTTTTAAACATTTATTTTATTTATTTATCTTTTTTGGGGCGGGAGGAGGGGGGGAAGGGCGGGCCACTTCTATTGGTCTTTTCATTTCTCTATTTTCATCTGTCTTTGTTCTCTGGCTGCTGTGGGCCTCCCATCGCAGTGGCGTCTGTCGTCGCAGAGTGCCAGCTCTGGGCACATGCGACCCAGAGCTCCGGCTCGGCAATTGGACACATCAGTCCAGCCGCTCCGTGGCACGTGGGATCTTCCCAGGCCAGGGATCAAACCGGCGTCCCTTGCACTGCAAGGCGGTGTCCTTACCCACTGGACCACCAGGGAAGCCCTATCTAGAACTCTTACTCTGCAAAAGTAAAATAAATGTTCAATGTGTCTGGAGTACAGAACTGGTTCAGAGGTATGGCCAGGATAGTCTGAAGATGCAGATGTGAGCTAGATTATGAAGTGGTTTTCGCACTTGCCTTGGAAGTCTGAACTCCTCACTGTAAGGTGTTAAAAAATGAGTGTTGACTGCAAAGCACATTTGGAAAAGTATTGAATAGTTCATTCATTTTGTGAATACACACTCACAAGGTTCTAACCCTGTGCCAAGCTTTGTGCTACTGAAGAATGTGGGTAGAAATAAAACAAAAATGCTCTCCTCTAAGAAGACTGCTGTTAAATACATAGAAGTCAGGTCCTGCAGTTAGTAGACTCCATGCCAATCCCACCATCACACATTTCACAGTAGGAATCTGAGGCACAGGGAAACTCAGCACTGCCCCAGTATGTTAATGGCAGATCCAGGACTGGAATCCATGTTGATAATTCCTGTTCATCTGATCTTGCCACTAAAATCATAGATTCTAATATGAAGAGCAGACTCATTGAAAGAGACCCTGATGCTAGGGTAAGATTGAAGGCAGGAGGAGAAAGGGACAACAGAAGATGAGATGGTTGGATGGTATCACTGACTCAGTGGGCGTGAGTTTGCGCCAACTCCAGGAGATGGTGAAGGACAAGGAAGCCCTTTGTGATGCAGTCCATGGGGTCACCGAGTTGTACACAACTTAGCAACTGAACAGCAACAATGCTAGTTCAGACTCTGGCTTGTCATTTTATTTTCTCCTTGCAGTAAGGTGAGATGGGAAGGATATGGGTGTTTATTTATTTTGGGTTGCTCTGGATCTTCACTGCTCTGCACTGGCTTTCTCTATTTGTGGTGAGCAAGGGCTACAATGCAGTTGTGGTGTATAGACTTCTTACTGTGGTGCATGGACTTTTTATTATGGTGGTTTCTCTTATTGTGGATCACGGGCTCTGGAGTTCATGAGCTCAATAGTTGTGATGCACAGACCTAGCTTCCCTAAGGCATGTGGGACCCTCCTAGACAAGGGATCAAACCTGTGTCCCTTGCACTGGCAGTTGGACCCCCAATCACTGGACCACCAGGAAAGTCCCAGGGTATAGGCTTTGGAGGCAGTTGAATTTTGGTCTGGATCCAAGCTCTACCACTAACTTACTCTGTGACTATGAACAGATTCCTCCCTGGGTTTCAATGTCCTATCAGATAGCTTGGAGGATGTCTCTCTCATAGTTTTGTAACAAGTATAAATAAGTTGGCATATGTAGGGTATCCAGGACAGGGTGCAACACATGCTATAACTTGATCCACATTAGTGCTCCAGCGTCCCTTGCTGGAAGTCAGAAGGAAGATGCATCTTCCAGTATCACCAGGATACCCATCACACATCCCAAAGATGGGAACCATGTTGACTCGCTCCCTCCTTACAACCAGGATGTATCTCTTATCTGTGTGATTGTGCTGTCTGAGAGGGGAAACAGACTAAAAAGACTGATTGGGGCTCTAGGAATGTCTCTCTGGAGTCTCCTGTCAGCGGGCTTCTCCATTCATCCGCTGAGCAGACAATGACAGTCTCGGATAGATAAAACCATTTCATTATTCTTCTACCCATGAAACTCTGTCCTTCCTCGTCAGGGCTGGGTGTTAGTTTTATGATATGAGGGCAGAGACTACTCCTAAGTCTCTAGTTTCTATAAGCAGCTTCTTAGAAATGATAGGAACAGGCTCGCTTGTGCACGGAATTACACTCTGTTGAAACAGTGGGGCTTTGTAAGTCCCTGAAGGAATGGAGGCGGCTGAAAATCCAGACTTGGATTTGACTGAAGGAATTTCTGACAAACGCATTCCCTCAGTGGTAACTTTGGACTCNCTAGAGCTTTGGGGAGTTTGACATGAACCATGCCCTTCCCTCCCTTCTCCTTTCCTTCCTCTTATTTATTAAAAAGAAAAGGCTTTACCATGCTTATATGTGCAGAAAGACAGGTGCTCTGGATTTTGCACGGGCTTTCTATTTGTGGTGAGCAAGGGCTACAATGCAGTTGTGGTGTATAGACTTCTTACTGTGGTGCATGGACTTTTTATTATGGTGGTTTCTCTTATTGTGGATCACGGGCTCTGGAGTTCATGAGCTCAATAGTTGTGATGCACAGACCTAGCTTCCCTAAGGCATGTGGGACCCTCCTAGACAAGGGATCAAACCTGTGTCCCTTGCACTGGCAGTTGGACCCCCAATCACTGGACCACCAGGAAAGTCCCAGGGTATAGGCTTTGGAGGCAGTTGAATTTTGGTCTGGATCCAAGCTCTACCACTAACTTACTCTGTGACTATGAACAGATTCCTCCCTGGGTTTCAATGTCCTATCAGATAGCTTGGAGGATGTCTCTCTCATAGTTTTGTAACAAGTATAAATAAGTTGGCATATGTAGGGTATCCAGGACAGGGTGCAACACATGCTATAACTTGATCCACATTAGTGCTCCAGCGTCCCTTGCTGGAAGTCAGAAGGAAGATGCATCTTCCAGTATCACCAGGATACCCATCACACATCCCAAAGATGGGAACCATGTTGACTCGCTCCCTCCTTACAACCAGGATGTATCTCTTATCTGTGTGATTGTGCTGTCTGAGAGGGGAAACAGACTAAAAAGACTGATTGGGGCTCTAGGAATGTCTCTCTGGAGTCTCCTGTCAGCGGGCTTCTCCATTCATCCGCTGAGCAGACAATGACAGTCTCGGATAGATAAAACCATTTCATTATTCTTCTACCCATGAAACTCTGTCCTTCCTCGTCAGGGCTGGGTGTTAGTTTTATGATATGAGGGCAGAGACTACTCCTAAGTCTCTAGTTTCTATAAGCAGCTTCTTAGAAATGATAGGAACAGGCTCGCTTGTGCACGGAATTACACTCTGTTGAAACAGTGGGGCTTTGTAAGTCCCTGAAGGAATGGAGGCGGCTGAAAATCCAGACTTGGATTTGACTGAAGGAATTTCTGACAAACGCATTCCCTCAGTGGTAACTTTGGACTCACTAGAGCTTTGGGAGGAAAACAGCATGTTTTGTATCTGGGGAATAAGAACCATGCCCTTCCCTCCCTTCTCCTTTCCTTCCTCTTATTTATTAAAAAGAAAAGGCTTTACCATGCTTATATGTGCAGAAAGACAGGCACCCATATTCTACATTTTCAGTGGAAAAAAAAAATAAGATTTAGACACTTCTCCAGATGTCTCCAAACCTATAGCTTTCTAGAATCATAGAGGTTTTTTTTCAACATTTTGAAGTGTCCTTGACCAGATGTTCTCAATATATAGATACTAGTGTGATCTTCTATTTTTTCTTTTCATTTTCCTCTAAAGGTTCACTTTTAAGTACTTGCACAAATTGTTTATTTTTTTAATCAAACCTTCACCTGCTTAACTCCCACAATGAGACACTATAGACACTGCATATTACCAGTGAATGAGGCCATGGCATTGGCTGGATGAAAGTAAAGATCATGAAGTAATGAACCATTTCCTACTTATTCAAGGAAGATGTGCGGAATACATCATGTGGCAGACACAGTGCTGGGAGCTAAAAGAACAGCAAAAAAAAAGAAAGGGCGTGATCCTTTCCCATACAGACCTATCTTCCCATAAATTTTTGGCAGAGTTCATGAATTTTAATATTTTAAAAATTAAGATGTTATTTTGTTAGAATAGTTTATGAGACAGGTACAAAGAGCTCTCAAATATTTCCTAACATCATACATCTATTGTCTCCTGATCATCAACAACCCCCATCAGGGTGGTGCATTTATTATAACTGATGAAAAAACCATATATAAGACTGTCTTTTCTGGAGTCTCCTGTCAGCGGCTTCTCCATTCATCCGCTGAGCAGACAATGACAGTCTCGGATAGATAAAACCATTTCATTATTCTTCTACCCATGAAACTCTGTCCTTCCTCGTCAGGGCTGGGTGTTAGTTTTATGATATGAGGGCAGAGACTACTCCTAAGTCTCTAGTTTCTATAAGCAGCTTCTTAGAAATGATAGGAACAGGCTCGCTTGTGCACGGAATTACACTCTGTTGAAACAGTGGGGCTTTGTAAGTCCCTGAAGGAATGGAGGCGGCTGAAAATCCAGACTTGGATTTGACTGAAGGAATTTCTGACAAACGCATTCCCTCAGTGGTAACTTTGGACTCACTAGAGCTTTGGGAGGAAAACAGCATGTTTTGTATCTGGGGAATAAGAACCATGCCCTTCCCTCCCTTCTCCTTTCCTTCCTCTTATTTATTAAAAAGAAAAGGCTTTACCATGCTTATATGTGCAGAAAGACAGGCACCCATATTCTACATTTTCAGTGGAAAAAAAAAATAAGATTTAGACACTTCTCCAGATGTCTCCAAACCTATAGCTTTCTAGAATCATAGAGGTTTTTTTTCAACATTTTGAAGTGTCCTTGACCAGATGTTCTCAATATATAGATACTAGTGTGATCTTCTATTTTTTCTTTTCATTTTCCTCTAAAGGTTCACTTTTAAGTACTTGCACAAATTGTTTATTTTTTTAATCAAACCTTCACCTGCTTAACTCCCACAATGAGACACTATAGACACTGCATATTACCAGTGAATGAGGCCATGGCATTGGCTGGATGAAAGTAAAGATCATGAAGTAATGAACCATTTCCTACTTATTCAAGGAAGATGTGCGGAATACATCATGTGGCAGACACAGTGCTGGGAGCTGAAATCACGGCAAAGAAAAAGAAAAGGCGTGATCCTTTCCCATACAGACCTATCTTCCCATAAATTTTTGGCAGAGTTCATGAATTTTAATATTTTAAAAATTAAGATGTTATTTTGTTAGAATAGTTTATGAGACAGGTACAAAGAGCTCTCAAATATTTCCTAACATCATACATCTATTGTCTCCTGATCATCAACAACCCCCATCAGGGTGGTGCATTTATTATAACTGATGACCATATATCAGAAAATCATATTCACCTGAACTCTGTAGTTTACATTAGGGTTCAATTCTTGGGTTTGTAGGGGCTTAGGGGGCTTAGTGGTAAAGAATCTGCCTGCCCATTCAGGAGACCAAGATTCCATCTCTGGGTTGAGAAGATCCCCTGGAGGATGGAATGGCAACCCACTCCAGTATTCTTGCCTGGAGAATCCCGTGGCCAAAGAGCCTGGCGGGCAACAGTCCATGGGGTCACAAAGAGCTGGACATGACTGAGTCACTGAGCGGGGCATGGCTTGGACTCGTATATTCTATGTATTTGGACAAATTTACAATGTTAGTATCCATCATTATAACGTATGCAGAGCATTTTGTTTACCCTCCTAAATATCTTCTATGCTCTGCCTATTTGTCCCTCTTTCTTGGATATATAGTAAATGCACAATTAAATGTTGTTGCTATAATTCACTGAAGCTGGAAGAAAATGAAATTTTGTGCTGTAGGTAAAGACGAGTTTGTTTTTGGATGTGTGACTTTGCTAAAACAATTAGCACTTTTGAGAAGTGGTGCTTCCAACAGAGACCTTTTAAAATATTATACAATTTAAGGGGATCTGGGAAAACTACTCATTCTTCCAATTCATCTCCTTGAAGACTATTTACCCGCTAACATTTCCACTTTCTTCACTGGTGTGGAATCTGGTCAGAGAGACATCACTTTCCCTTTAGTAAAGTAAGCCAAGTCTCTTGCTTGAGTTTGTGATTGAGCAGGCAAGAGAACTATGGTATTGTTCAGTCAAGAACTCAAACAAGAGGGATTCAGTCTAAATGAATTGATAACTGGGATCCCTTGAAACATATTAACTTTTAGACTTCCTCCGGCTTCTGTGACCAGAGGAAAGGGTGACTCTGATAGCATCTGCCTTTCCGCCCATTTCCACCTCCACTGGTTCAATGATCACATAGCTGACTCATTCACTAATCAATTATTTATTGTGATTAATGAATTATTTATTGTTACTGTATACGAAGCACTATGCTAAGTGCTAACAATTTAGATAGGAATTGAGCATCATTCTTTTCTTTTGAATGTTATCTTCCAGGGGAAGAGTACGTAAGGAGGCAAGAGATTTCAATAGATTATGGCTGATGGAATGGCAGTAAAGAAACAGGGCTGGCCCACAAGGCAAAGCTTCTATCCTTTGGGGCGGGTGTACAGAGAATGAGCTGCCTCAGATAAGGCCTGAAGAACAAGTAAATGTTAAGGAGGCAAAATGGACATCGGTTTAGGGGGTCCATTGCAGCCAGTTGTTGTTTAGCTACGAGCTGTATCTGACTCTTGTGATCCTCATGGATTATCGCCTGCCAGGCTTCTCTGTCCATGGGATTTCCCGGGCAAGAATACTGGAGCGCACTGTCATTTCCTTCTCTAGGGGTCTTTACGATCCAGGGATGGAACCCACATCTCCTACATTGGCTGCTGGGTTCTTTACCACAGAACCACCGGGGAAGCCCATTTCAGTCAGAGGTAACAGCAGATATTAGCAAGATTATGCTGTGCATTAGCTAGAGCATGGCACATACAGGAGACAGCAAACAGTGGATGAAGGCTGGTATGTAAATTTGGATGTGGCCAGAGCTGAGGTTGGAGAAATATAGAAAAGGCAAATCGTAACAGCTTTGCTGATTCCTTAATAATCTTAACTAGCCTGGTGCTTAGAACACTGGTACATCTTTGTTTAAAGGCTGAGTAAATCAGTGAATTTTATCCTGAGGGCAATGAGGAGTTCTTAATTGATTTTGAATTACTGCCTCATTTTTGTTAGGGGATTGTCTGACTGAGGCAAACAATGATTAGCCTGTGCCTTGTGTGAAAATTTGGCACAACAAGGGCACTCTCCCTCCATGCTTTGCAAACAGTGGAACCACGGGAGATGAGGAGAAACAGACAGAAGAGGATTCCTGCTTGACAGCAGACTAAAAAAGGCAGGTTTATGACAAACCAAAAGAAACACAGAAGCCATCAAATCATAGATAGGCAAATAAATGGAACATGTGAGGTCTACCCTTTCAGAGAGAATGGGATTCCAATCCTATCTTGGTTCCTTACCATCTTCAGACTTTAATCTCTTTAAGACCCAGTTTCTTCCTGTGGGAAAAAGGGGTCATAGCATTCTGGCACGTGGCTGTTGAGAATATGTGTTACATTATAAAATGTAGTTATGGGCTTCCCTGGTGGTCCAGTGGGTAGAGAGTCTGCCTTGCTGCACAGGGAGCACTGGTTCGATCCCTGGCCTGGGAAGATCCCATGTGCCACAGAGCAGCTAGACTGGTGTGCCTTATTATGAGCCAGTGCTCTGGGGCACATGCGCCCAGAGCTGGTGCTCTGCAACCAGAGAGGTCACAGCGATGGGAGGCCCACACAGGCCAAAGAACAAAGATGAATGAAAATAAATAAATAAAGAACCAATAAAAGAGGCCAAAATTAAAAAATAATAATATAATTATAACTAGCATTTATATAAATGTAAACTAGCACACTGCCCATACTTCTGTTGGGATCCACAGGACAGATCCTTCAAGATAAGTAGCTGTCACCTAGTTTGAATATTTTGTAAAGTATAACTAATAATAACTATTCGGATGGAGTGCTTATACTGTTTAGGCACTATCCTAAGGATTTGCAGTGATAATTGATTTCATCCTCCCTAAGAGCCTTTGAACTAGGGAATTCTACTCTCCTTGTTTTTACAAAGGAGAAAACAGAAGCACAGAGAGAGAATATCTGAGTTCACCCGAGAGTACTGATGCAAGGGGCAGAGCTGGGATTCAACCCCAGGCTGTCTGCTCCAGAACACGGAGTACACGGTGTTGCTTTCTTACATTTGTTAAAACAACCACCAGGCATACTATACATCTCAAAATGCTATGTGCGCAGTTTTTTGGGTCTGGAAACCCTGATCTGATGCTCCATGGGATCATAAACTAAAGCCTCAAGTTGTCTTGTGGAACAATCACAAACTACCTCATGTAGTCCCCTAATACTCAGATCAGAAATAATCTCATTTTGTGTAGACTTTTAGACAATAACTAATAATCAAACTACTGTTTTGCCTAAGCCTGTGTTTGAATCACACAGGTGTATCTGGAATAAGTTGCTGAGGTCTACCCTTTCAGAGAGAATGGGATTCCAATCCTATCTTGGTTCCTTACCATCTTCAGACTTTAATCTCTTTAAGACCCAGTTTCTTCCTGTGGGAAAAAGGGGTCATAGCATTCTGGCACGTGGCTGTTGAGAATATGTGTTACATTATAAAATGTAGTTATGGGCTTCCCTGGTGGTCCAGTGGGTAGAGAGTCTGCCTTGCTGCACAGGGAGCACTGGTTCGATCCCTGGCCTGGGAAGATCCCATGTGCCACAGAGCAGCTAGACTGGTGTGCCTTATTATGAGCCAGTGCTCTGGGGCACATGCGCCCAGAGCTGGTGCTCTGCAACCAGAGAGGTCACAGCGATGGGAGGCCCACACAGGCCAAAGAACAAAGATGAATGAAAATAAATAAATAAAGAACCAATAAAAGAGGCCAAAATTAAAAAATAATAATATAATTATAACTAGCATTTATATAAATGTAAACTAGCACACTGCCCATACTTCTGTTGGGATCCACAGGACAGATCCTTCAAGATAAGTAGCTGTCACCTAGTTTGAATATTTTGTAAAGTATAACTAATAATAACTATTCGGATGGAGTGCTTATACTGTTTAGGCACTATCCTAAGGATTTGCAGTGATAATTGATTTCATCCTCCCTAAGAGCCTTTGAACTAGGGAATTCTACTCTCCTTGTTTTTACAAAGGAGAAAACAGAAGCACAGAGAGAGAATATCTGAGTTCACCCGAGAGTACTGATGCAAGGGGCAGAGCTGGGATTCAACCCCAGGCTGTCTGCTCCAGAACACGGAGTACACGGTGTTGCTTTCTTACATTTGTTAAAACAACCACCAGGCATACTATACATCTCAAAATGCTATGTGCGCAGTTTTTTGGGTCTGGAAACCCTGATCTGATGCTCCATGGGATCATAAACTAAAGCCTCAAGTTGTCTTGTGGAACAATCACAAACTACCTCATGTAGTCCCCTAATACTCAGATCAGAAATAATCTCATTTTGTGTAGACTTTTAGACAATAACTAATAATCAAACTACTGTTTTGCCTAAGCCTGTGTTTGAATCACACAGGTGTATCTGGAATAAGTTGTGCTATTGCAGAAGCATTTTTTATCATCTAGCTAATAATCACCTACTGTACACAAAGAAAACCAGGACTCTGTTTAATTCCAAAGTGTCTGGGATCTGTCCATGAAAATGATTTCCTAACAGAAAAGATACCTGGGACAATGGAGTCTGTTAAGCAGGAAAGGATATTCAGGTTTGAAGTAGTTTTTTCATCATTGAACTCATTGGACAGTTTGTTGGATATGGAAGAATTAATCAAACTTGTTTAGATAATGAAGGGAACTTACTGATGGTCCCAGGAGGTACAGGCTGAGGTTCTGGGAATGAAACCTTCTCACATCTTAAGGAGCTCTAATCCCAGGTGGCGCTAGTTGGTAAAGAATCCACCTGCCAGGAACGTAAATTGATACAGCCTCTATGGAAGACAGTATGGAGATTTCCTTTAAAAGAACTAAAAATAGAAGCACCATATGACCCAGCAGTCCCACTATTAGGCTTATACTCTGATGAAGTGAAAACTGAAAGAAGGGCTTCTCTGGTGGTCCAGTGGGTAAAAACACTGCCTTGAAGTGTAAGGGGCCACCGGTTCGAGCCCTGGCCTGGGAAGATCCCACGTGCCACAGAACTGCTGGACCGATGTGTCCAACTACTGAGCCAGTGCTCTGGAGCGCATACGCCCAGAGCTGGTGCTCTGCGAGAGAGGCCACTGCAATGGGAGGCCCACACGAGCCAAAGAATAAAGATGGGTGAAAATAAATAAATGAAAGGTCAATAGAAGTGGTCAAAACAAACAAACAAACTGAAAATGCACCTGTACCCCAATGTTCATTGCAGCTCTCTATACAACAGCTAGGACACGGAAGTAACCTAGATGTCCCATGAATGAATGGATAAAAAAATTCTGGTACATATATACAATGGAGTACTTCTCAGCTATAAAAAGAAATGCAGAAGAATCAGCCCTAATGAGGTAGATGGTCAAAAAAAACAAAAAACAAAACTGTTAAAGTGAAATAATCTATCAAACAAACCTCATGTTTTTTTAAAGACTTTTTAGACAATAACTAATAATCAAACTACTGTTTTGCCTAAGCCTGTGTTTGAATCACACAGGTGTATCTGGAATAAGTTGTGCTATTGCAGAAGCATTTTTTATCATCTAGCTAATAATCACCTACTGTACACAAAGAAAACCAGGACTCTGTTTAATTCCAAAGTGTCTGGGATCTGTCCATGAAAATGATTTCCTAACAGAAAAGATACCTGGGACAATGGAGTCTGTTAAGCAGGAAAGGATATTCAGGTTTGAAGTAGTTTTTTCATCATTGAACTCATTGGACAGTTTGTTGGATATGGAAGAATTAATCAAACTTGTTTAGATAATGAAGGGAACTTACTGATGGTCCCAGGAGGTACAGGCTGAGGTTCTGGGAATGAAACCTTCTCACATCTTAAGGAGCTCTAATCCCAGGTGGCGCTAGTTGGTAAAGAATCCACCTGCCAGGAACGTAAATTGATACAGCCTCTATGGAAGACAGTATGGAGATTTCCTTTAAAAGAACTAAAAATAGAAGCACCATATGACCCAGCAGTCCCACTATTAGGCTTATACTCTGATGAAGTGAAAACTGAAAGAAGGGCTTCTCTGGTGGTCCAGTGGGTAAAAACACTGCCTTGAAGTGTAAGGGGCCACCGGTTCGAGCCCTGGCCTGGGAAGATCCCACGTGCCACAGAACTGCTGGACCGATGTGTCCAACTACTGAGCCAGTGCTCTGGAGCGCATACGCCCAGAGCTGGTGCTCTGCGGCGAGAGAGGCCACTGCAATGGGAGGCCCACACGAGCCAAAGAATAAAGATGGGTGAAAATAAATAAATGAAAGGTCAATAGAAGTGGTCAAAACAAACAAACAAACTGAAAAAAGCACCTGTACCCCAATGTTCATTGCAGCTCTCTATACAACAGCTAGGACACGGAAGTAACCTAGATGTCCCATGAATGAATGGATAAAAAAATTCTGGTACATATATACAATGGAGTACTTCTCAGCTATAAAAAGAAATGCAGAAGAATCAGCCCTAATGAGGTAGATGGATCTAGAACTGTTATAAAAAGTGAAATAAGTCAAAAAGAGAAAGACAAATACAGTATAGTAACACATATATTTGGAATCTATAAGATGGTAATGATAACACACTCAGTAAAAAAACAGACATAGAGAACAGACATATGGACATTGAGGGGAATGAACAGTGGGTGGGAAGCATAGAGGGAGTAATATGGAAACCTATACTATTATGTGTGAAAAAAGAAAGCTACTTTCATTGTGCTGTGGGAACAGGGGATTCTGCAGGGGCATGGTACGATGGCCTGGAGGGCTGGAATGGTGGGGACTGGGAGGTGGGTGGAGGAGGGATGGGGCCAGGGATATACAAATGACTAATCTGTGAACATACATATCTGTAAACAACAAAACTCTGTAAAAAGAAAAAAAAAGGAAACAAAAAAAGAATCCACCTGCCAATGCAAGAGATGCAAGAGACTCCTGTTGGATCCCTGGGTTGGAAAGATCCCCTGCAGAAGGAAATGGCAACCCACTACAGTATTCTTGCTTGGAATAATCTATGCACAGAGTAACCTGGTGGGTTACAATCCAGGGGTCACAGAGTCGAACATGACTGAGCTTCTGAGCATGGCACAGCACTGATGGTCATGTCCAAAAGTCAGATACAGGGTCAGGGTTTCTATGGCCAGTAGCTCAACATTGTGACCAAAGGTCTGTTTCCTGTTTCTTCACTGTGCATTCTCCCTATTTGTTATCATCTTAGACTATAAGATGGATATAGAATAGCAGCTAGACGCTTTAGGTCTGCATGTTTATTTATAAGTGGGGATAGAAAGAACTGCACTCTCACTGTGCTCAGTCACATCTGACTCTTTGCTCTCCCATGGAGTATAGCCCATCAGGCTCCTCTGTCCATGGAATTCTCCAGGCAAGAATACTGGAGTGGGATGTCATTTCCTACTCCAGGGGATTTTCCCAACCCAGGGATCCAACCCACATTTCTTATGCTTTCTGCATTGGCAAGTGGATTCTTTACCACTATGCCACCTTGCATTAGAGTTCCTTAAAATGTGAGAAAGCATCATTCTCAGAACCTCAGCCTATACCTCCTTGCATCTCATTGGCTTAAATGGCATCATATGACTGTTTCTAAACCAAGCATGTCACCATGCTTCACAGATTAGCATCCACCAAAGTCTACCTACAGAGTTGGAGGTGAGTCCTTCCTACATGGGGACCTCCCCTGGTTCCACGGTAAAGAGTCTACCTGCAATGAAGGAGACGCAGGAGATGCAGGTTCAATTCCTGGGTAGGGAAGGTCCCCTGAAGGAGGAAATGGCAACCCAATCTAGTATTCTTGGAATACTAGCCTGGAAAATTCCATAGACAGAGGAACCTGGTGGGCTACAATCTATGGGTTGTGAAGAGTCATACACAACTGAGCAAGCTCTCACTCAGTTTCTACTTAAAATACATAGCTAAGACTGGCAGAATCAGATCTCTAAAGGAAATTTACTTTTTATATAATTCATCATATTTAGAAGTTACCTCCTAACATTTGGAACTATTACCCTCAAGCGAGAGAAATGCATGGTAAATGGTAAACCAAATTATGCACAGCTAACTGTTTCTAGGAGAGACTCTAAGTTCAAAATTCACGAGCATTATCTTAAAAGCAAGTGTCATGTAAACCCAAACAACATTTACATTAAGAAGGAACTTTGAATCAGTTGGCTTATAAAATCTGGGGTCACTCAGCATGATTGTGTCTTCTGGACCATAACAATCTGGTGGACTTTCTCAATGCTTAGAGAAATGCTAAAAAGGGAATGTTTTATTTCCCAGGGAAACTGATGATCTAGGAGAGAAATTGTCTAGTCTAAGCCACCCAAGGTGATAAATCTAAAGCAGGCATGAACATAGCCTCTTCCTTGCTATCTTAAGAAAGTACACAGAGATAAACAAGCGAAGTTTCAACTAGTCATGACAAGCACTGAACTATTCAAGCAGTTATCCAGACAACCTAGTTAATTCTTCTGATTATTTTAAATAATAACTCACAAATAAGTCTGAACGGGAGTTTGGTAGAGGCACACATGTGTACTTTAGACATGCGTGTGAGTGGTAGCATGTTTGTGTTCTTATTTATTTACAGGGTTTAGTATCCAAGGGACATGCTGTGTTGCCATTTAAATGGCATCATATGACTGTTTCTAAACCAAGCATGTCACCATGCTTCACAGATTAGCATCCACCAAAGTCTACCTACAGAGTTGGAGGTGAGTCCTTCCTACATGGGGACCTCCCCTGGTTCCACGGTAAAGAGTCTACCTGCAATGAAGGAGACGCAGGAGATGCAGGTTCAATTCCTGGGTAGGGAAGGTCCCCTGAAGGAGGAAATGGCAACCCAATCTAGTATTCTTGGAATACTAGCCTGGAAAATTCCATAGACAGAGGAACCTGGTGGGCTACAATCTATGGGTTGTGAAGAGTCATACACAACTGAGCAAGCTCTCACTCAGTTTCTACTTAAAATACATAGCTAAGACTGGCAGAATCAGATCTCTAAAGGAAATTTACTTTTTATATAATTCATCATATTTAGAAGTTACCTCCTAACATTTGGAACTATTACCCTCAAGCGAGAGAAATGCATGGTAAATGGTAAACCAAATTATGCACAGCTAACTGTTTCTAGGAGAGACTCTAAGTTCAAAATTCACGAGCATTATCTTAAAAGCAAGTGTCATGTAAACCCAAACAACATTTACATTAAGAAGGAACTTTGAATCAGTTGGCTTATAAAATCTGGGGTCACTCAGCATGATTGTGTCTTCTGGACCATAACAATCTGGTGGACTTTCTCAATGCTTAGAGAAATGCTAAAAAGGGAATGTTTTATTTCCCAGGGAAACTGATGATCTAGGAGAGAAATTGTCTAGTCTAAGCCACCCAAGGTGATAAATCTAAAGCAGGCATGAACATAGCCTCTTCCTTGCTATCTTAAGAAAGTACACAGAGATAAACAAGCGAAGTTTCAACTAGTCATGACAAGCACTGAACTATTCAAGCAGTTATCCAGACAACCTAGTTAATTCTTCTGATTATTTTAAATAATAACTCACAAATAAGTCTGAACGGGAGTTTGGTAGAGGCACACATGTGTACTTTAGACATGCGTGTGAGTGGTAGCATGTTTGTGTTCTTATTTATTTACAGGGTTTAGTATCCAAGGGACATGCTGTGTTGCCATTTATCAAGACTGAGATGAGTTTGACTCTGGTTTAAGTTTTCCATGATCTGCTCGCAACATTTCTTCCTCTAGGCAGCTCTTCCGTAACGGTAAAAGCTTTAGGCAACAGCTTCCATCTGGCTGATCCCAAGTTACTTTTCATATAATTCATCATTTTTAGAATCCACCTTCCAACATGTTGGGCCCAGCTCGACCAGTCACGGCTTTTTATGAGACATCATTTAACTATCTTAGCATCTCAGAAGGAAGAAGTCCACAACTGCCTTTTATGGAAAGACTTTGGACACACAGTTTGAAGTTGCATGCCCAGAACTTTATGTCCAGATGAATCAAGGTATCCTATTATCCAGTGTCCCTGGCAAATCCCTGGGACTACATTTCAGGCTACGAGATGTTTGTTGTTCATCTCAAAGGTCAGCTTTGACCGCATTTATTAAATTACAAACTTGCTTGTCTTTTGTCATCAGAAGATGGTACAATTAAGGCTTCCTTGCTCTGGTCACAGTGCAAAGTAGAGCTGAAAAACAACCATAGGGATTGGAGGGACCAAGAACACTGAACCAAAAAAAAAGAAATAATAATAAAACTCACTGATCTTAGGGGCCCACACACTATTTGGTACAACACTGAAATGTACCGTTTGTTAAAATATGTGTGTGCAAGCCACGTCACCTCAGTTCCATCTCTTTGTAACACTATGGACTGTAGCCTGCCAGGCTTCTCTGTCCTTGAGATTCCCCAGGCAAGAAGACTGGAGTGGGTTGCCATACCCTTCTCCAGGGTAATATTCCCAAACAAGGGATTGAACTTGAGTCTCCTGCATTGGCAGACAGGTTTTTTACCACTACCGCCACCTGGAAAGCCTTAAAATACAAGATGGACTAAATATCAGCCCCTATCTTAAAAATAAATGAAGCTATCATAAGATAGACCCTCAAGCCATTGAGCTTGCCTCCTTCAGTTTCAGGGGTCCTAACCTGTTCTTATCACTTTTACAACCTAACAACTTCAGTGGGTTTGCAACTCACAAATAAGTCTGAACGGGAGTTTGGTAGAGGCACACATGTGTACTTTAGACATGCGTGTGAGTGGTAGCATGTTTGTGTTCTTATTTATTTACAGGGTTTAGTATCCAAGGGACATGCTGTGTTGCCATTTATCAAGACTGAGATGAGTTTGACTCTGGTTTAAGTTTTCCATGATCTGCTCGCAACATTTCTTCCTCTAGGCAGCTCTTCCGTAACGGTAAAAGCTTTAGGCAACAGCTTCCATCTGGCTGATCCCAAGTTACTTTTCATATAATTCATCATTTTTAGAATCCACCTTCCAACATGTTGGGCCCAGCTCGACCAGTCACGGCTTTTTATGAGACATCATTTAACTATCTTAGCATCTCAGAAGGAAGAAGTCCACAACTGCCTTTTATGGAAAGACTTTGGACACACAGTTTGAAGTTGCATGCCCAGAACTTTATGTCCAGATGAATCAAGGTATCCTATTATCCAGTGTCCCTGGCAAATCCCTGGGACTACATTTCAGGCTACGAGATGTTTGTTGTTCATCTCAAAGGTCAGCTTTGACCGCATTTATTAAATTACAAACTTGCTTGTCTTTTGTCATCAGAAGATGGTACGAATTAAGGCTTCCTTGCTCTGGTCACAGTGCAAAGTAGAGCTGAAAAACAACCATAGGGATTGGAGGGACCAAGAACACTGAACCAAAAAAAAAGAAATAATAATAAAACTCACTGATCTTAGGGGCCCACACACTATTTGGTACAACACTGAAATGTACCGTTTGTTAAAATATGTGTGTGCAAGCCACGTCACCTCAGTTCCATCTCTTTGTAACACTATGGACTGTAGCCTGCCAGGCTTCTCTGTCCTTGAGATTCCCCAGGCAAGAAGACTGGAGTGGGTTGCCATACCCTTCTCCAGGGTAATATTCCCAAACAAGGGATTGAACTTGAGTCTCCTGCATTGGCAGACAGGTTTTTTACCACTACCGCCACCTGGAAAGCCTTAAAATACAAGATGGACTAAATATCAGCCCCTATCTTAAAAATAAATGAAGCTATCATAAGATAGACCCTCAAGCCATTGAGCTTGCCTCCTTCAGTTTCAGGGGTCCTAACCTGTTCTTATCACTTTTACAACCTAACAACTTCAGTGGGTTTGCATTGCCTCAGGAGCAGAGTTCAAACGGCTTAGAAGGTGTTCAAAGACTCCTTTAGTACCACCTCCTGCTGTTCTTCAAGCTCCCATTTTACCACAAAACCAGTGAGTTAATTTTCAGTTACATGCTGTATGTATTTAGTCACAAACTTAAGGTTTTGGCAAATACTGTTCTTTCAGCCTGGAATCTTAATAAAATTAATAAAACTGTGGGACTTCCTTGGTGATCCAGTGGCTAAGACCCAGTGCCTCCATGCAAGGGGGCCTGGGGTTTGATCCCTAGCCAGGGAGATCCTTAAAGATAAGAATAGTGTCTTGTTGATTTCTGCTAGAATTGGGCCCATGGTAGGCACTCAAGAATACATCTCTGCATAAGGTGAGTGAATGAGTATAATTAACTCCCATATTGAAAACAATGGGACCAAGAGGAGAAGACATGCCAAAGCTGACAAAGTCTGTGCAAAGGAGGGAAGACTTGAGCCTTGTAACTGGGTAATAAAGAAGAAATTGTCACATGACTTTTCCAAGTCACTTACCTCCTTTCTATGAACTTAGGTTTTCCATTTACATACAAATGGGCAGGGCAAAGATACACACATCCCAGTGTTCACAGTAGCATTGTTTACAATTGCCAAGATATGGAAGCAATCTAAGTGTCCCTCAACTGATGAATGGATAAAGATGTATTACACACACACACACACACACACACACACACACACACACACACACATGAATATTTCTGAGCCAAAAAAATCACTCAATTTTGCCAGCAACAATAATGCAACAACATGGATGGATTTGAAGAGCATGATGCTAGATGAAAGAAGTCAAGACAAATACTGTCTGATGTCACTTATATGTGGAGTCCAGGGAATACAGCAAACTAGTGAATATAATGAAAGGGAGGTAGACTCACAGATATTGAGAACAAACTAATGGTTACCAGTGGAGGCGGAAGGGTAAAGGATAAGGGATTAAGAGGTTCAAAACACTGAGTTTAATATAGGTTACAAGAATGTACTGTACAATACACGGAATGTAGAAAATATGTTATAATAATTACAAACGGAATAAAACCTTTGAAAATTGCAATCATTATATTGTACACTTGCAATCTATGTAATATTGAATATTAACTATACTTCAATTAAAAAGCCCATTACGAGCCAATAAATAAATAAAAGGCCAAAATGGGCTTTGATGTCATTCCTTTAAGATTCTGTGATAAAGATGACATCATACAACAGTTAATGGTGACCACTCCAGTTGGAGTATTTATTTTACTCTTGATTCCACATTGCCAATTAGCTCTTAATAAGTGTAAAGGGTCCAAGTATGCCTGGAGTTTCTCCTAAGAATTTTTATAGACATGTGTTTTGTGCCTAGCTCAGCTTGTCAATAACCAGTGGTGAGTTTGGACAAGTTTTTGTAGTTCTTATTATGATTGTAGGATTCCCTTCAGCTATAACCATCAGGAAACTTTGAAAAAAAAAATAAAGGTCTCTTACTTACAAGGTTGAGTGTAGAAGGGGTTTTAGTGATGGCTGTGAGGGAAAGATAGAGATAAAAGTCCCAGGTTCTGTTTTTACTGGCACCAAGGCTAGGCTCCTAGGGTTTTCCAGGCTCACTCTTTATTGGTCAATATAAAACATAAAAGTGGAAATTTAAATCAGGAGGGAGGAAAGCACAAGCAGCCCAAATAATTGGTTATTGAAATCAACTGAGCGTTCAAACAGCAGAGCCTCCATGGGGACAGGTGAGCTGGATCTCTGACTAGTCTCGTGGCTGGCAATGGTTTATTTGAGATCCTTTCAAGTGGATGTCTCCTTGAAATGGATGCCTCAGCAATCAAAATGTAAGTCACGCATGTACATTCCAAAAAAGAGAAAACCAAACTGTTTACACTACAGAGTGGTTGATTCAGCTGATGAACTGGATAAATCAATCTAAGGAGTCCTCACTTGAAACATCATATCCATGTTCTTGATTCATGGAAGACACTGTAAACTGTTCTGTGTGCCTCTGGTTAGGCTTTAAGTGGACATCTAACTCAAGACAGTCAGTGACTGGTGATCCAAGGTAACATATTCTAAATCATCCATTCAGAGAGACGACCTCTAGCATTCAGATTTGAAAGTACAATAGAAAATAGGGTAGCTATTTGCAAAAGAAATCTTGCCCAACTATAAATATATATGGTTTATATAACCTGTATTATGAAAATTACACTAATACTTAACAGCACTGACTAAAAGTTTATATGGTATAAAATTTTGTGCATTATTTATTTTAAATGTATTTATTTATAATTGGAGGATAATTGCTTTACAATATTGTGTTGGTCTCTGACATACCTCAGCACAAATCAGTCATAGGTATACCCATCTCCCCTCCCCTTTGAACCTCCCTTCTGCTTCCCAACACATCCTACCCCTCTAAGTTGTCACAGAGCCCCTGATTTGAGCTCCCTGTATCAATATTATCTCATTCAAACTCGGTAAGAATTGAGTTTGAACCGTTACTTTACACTCAAAGATGATGTGAATGGTTTGGAAAGTAGGCAACTTGATCAAGTAGTTGCAGAGGAAGTAGAAAGCGTTATCTCTTTTGCTTGGCTTTGCCATGCTGTGATGCTCTCTTTAGCATCCTTGAGTGTAAATCTGGTCCACGCTGTCGTGCTGCTAACTTGATAAACTGATCCTTCAGGTGACAATGACCTACAAACAAAACCTCCAACTCTCAGCTTGGGACTCTGAGTTTCCATTGAGTACCACCATCAGCAAAGAATTGGAACCTTTCCTGGGGTTCATGATTTCTGCTCAGCCCTTTGGACTGGCTGAAACAGTCCCTTCTCCCTAAGCTCTGGCAAATTTACTTCAACTTTTGTATTTCACTTTCATGGCCTGGTACAGATTGACATTTGTGAAGTGACACAGATAAAAGAAAATTTTGAACCTAAAACTAGACATTTTCCTGGAGGGGTGGAAAATGTAACTGCTGGCTTTCTCCTCCACTGTAGACTATGAGTGCAAGGTCCTTCTTTTAGAATGGGCAGGAATGTCTGTAAGAAGCTATCTTTTTCCCCTTGACTTTACTTAATTTTCCCAGATGGTAATTTATATCTGAAAAGATTTCCTAGGGTTAAGGGATATTTTTAGAAGTAGGAGGGTGGTCTTGGGCAAAAAATGAAACAGACTGAATTTTTGTAACTTCCAGCTTCTCAGTCTCTATCCTCAGATTCCTATCTGGACCTTGCCCCCCTTCTTGTCCAATTCACTCTCCCAGCAACTCCTCCTTGCCCCCCTATAAATTCTGTCAGAAAAGCATAGAATAGGAGCTGGCAGCTCTGATATTCCTCATGGACAAGTCACCTCCTTCTAGCAATAAATGTATTTATTTATAATTGGAGGATAATTGCTTTACAATATTGTGTTGGTCTCTGACATACCTCAGCACAAATCAGTCATAGGTATACCCATCTCCCCTCCCCTTTGAACCTCCCTTCTGCTTCCCAACACATCCTACCCCTCTAAGTTGTCACAGAGCCCCTGATTTGAGCTCCCTGTATCAATATTATCTCATTCAAACTCGGTAAGAATTGAGTTTGAACCGTTACTTTACACTCAAAGATGATGTGAATGGTTTGGAAAGTAGGCAACTTGATCAAGTAGTTGCAGAGGAAGTAGAAAGCGTTATCTCTTTTGCTTGGCTTTGCCATGCTGTGATGCTCTCTTTAGCATCCTTGAGTGTAAATCTGGTCCACGCTGTCGTGCTGCTAACTTGATAAACTGATCCTTCAGGTGACAATGACCTACAAACAAAACCTCCAACTCTCAGCTTGGGACTCTGAGTTTCCATTGAGTACCACCATCAGCAAAGAATTGGAACCTTTCCTGGGGTTCATGATTTCTGCTCAGCCCTTTGGACTGGCTGAAACAGTCCCTTCTCCCTAAGCTCTGGCAAATTTACTTCAACTTTTGTATTTCACTTTCATGGCCTGGTACAGATTGACATTTGTGAAGTGACACAGATAAAAGAAAATTTTGAACCTAAAACTAGACATTTTCCTGGAGGGGTGGAAAATGTAACTGCTGGCTTTCTCCTCCACTGTAGACTATGAGTGCAAGGTCCTTCTTTTAGAATGGGCAGGAATGTCTGTAAGAAGCTATCTTTTTCCCTTGACTTTACTTAATTTTCCCAGATGGTAATTTATATCTGAAAAGATTTCCTAGGGTTAAGGGATATTTTTAGAAGTAGGAGGGTGGTCTTGGGCAAAAAATGAAACAGACTGAATTTTTGTAACTTCCAGCTTCTCAGTCTCTATCCTCAGATTCCTATCTGGACCTTGCCCCCCTTCTTGTCCAATTCACTCTCCCAGCAACTCCTCCTTGCCCCCCTATAAATTCTGTCAGAAAAGCATAGAATAGGAGCTGGCAGCTCTGATATTCCTCATGGACAAGTCACCTCCTTCTAGCAATCACAATTTTGTTGCCACTGAAGCCTTAAATGAGAGAAACAGCAATTTCCAGGTACCAGGGAGGGAGAAATTCTCCCCTTCCCTTTTAGGTTCTTCTGGCTGGCCTAAGAATTCAATTGTCTTGAGACACGATTAACAACAGAAAATCACACAGAAGTTTAATCCCATGGATACTCAGTAGAGACCCAGAAGAATTGAGTAAACTCACCTAATGTCTTAAGCCTTCACTTTAAATACTAGCTAAAGATAAAAGAGAATGATGGGGGTGCTGGTTGGGGACTTCAAAGAGGAGGAAGGCAATTCCAATGGATATGGAAAAGTCAATGTTTGGTAAACAAATATTAGTTAGGTTCCTGCAGGGATCAGGGGACTCAGAGAGGAATTTTAACGAATGGAATTTTTGAACTCCTCCCTATCTGCACACCTAATTTACGCTCCAGTAATCCAGGGTGGTAGCTCCCTTCTTGGGACAGGACCCTTATCCATCTTCTTTAGGCAGTGAGGGAGAGAAAAAAGAAAGACTTCCGTTTCTTGAAAATAATCAGCCTGAATTAACTCTTGTAGACTTAAAAAATATGTACTACCAAAAAGTTGAGAGTTGGTTCATTTGGTGGGAATTTTTAGGACTTCAAGCCCAGAAGAGTTTCTCAAATAGCCCTGAGAGAACTGTTCTGAGGAGGCAAGGGGGAGTACTGGGTTATACAGAAGTTTTGCTACAAAGGGCACATAGTCTGAACATAAATGTATATTGCTAGTTAAAGAAAACTAGATACCTCGAGTTAAGGCATTTAGTCCTTTTATATATAAGGGAGGATGCAAGAGACAGGGCTCACTGAAATCATGCCTTTGATATGCACCTTACCTATATGAGGGCAGGACCCAGTATTTCCACATCCTGGGTTTCCTCAGGGATCACCCTGAAGAGTGGTTTATGGTCTGATGGCTGCCAGAGGGCAGGTGTTCTTTTCTTTCCCAAGTTTCCTCAGGGCTCACTGGCTCACATTGGAAGGCTGGAATCACTGATGACTGTGACATCCTTGTTTACTGGTATGGCAGGAAATATTCCATTTCTCACCCTGAACCCATTGTTGTTCAGTCATTAAAGTTGTGTCTGACTCTTTGTGAACCCACAGACTGCAGCCCTTCAGGATTCCCTATCCTTTACCATCTCCTGGAGCTTGCCCAGACTCATGTCAATTGAGTCAGTGATGCCATCCAACCATCTCATCATCTGCTGTTCCTTCTCTTCCTGCTTTCTACTTTTCCCAGCATCAGGGTATTTTCCAATGAGTCAGCTCTTCACATCTAGATGGCTGAAGCACTGGAGCTTCAACTTCAGCATTGGTCGTTTCAATGAATGTTCAGGGTTGGTTTCCTTAAGATTGACTGGTTTGATCTCCTTGCTGTCCAAGACACTCTCAAGAGTTGTTTCCAAAACCACAGTTCAAAAGCATCAGTTCTTCAGTGCTTAGCCTTCTTTATGGTCCAACTCTCACATCTGTATATGACTTCTGGAAAAAAAAAATGTTTGTTCCACTACAAGAGCAACAGACAGAGGGTTCATACACTTAGGAAGGTGGAGGATAGCCCTATAGGCAGCTTCTCACCTCATCCATAAGCTCAGAAGGGCAGAGGAGACCTTGATTGTACACTTCTATCAGGAGGTGGGATTTTAATGCTGAGGAAATCTTAGACCAATGCCTAATTAATGTGTCGAGTTCAGTATGCAAGACCCCTGACTGAGGACCATCAAACCTCTATTTGTATACCTCTGGTGCTAGTCAGCTCACTGCGGAGGCACTGGGTTATACAGAAGTTTTGCTACAAAGGGCACATAGTCTGAACATAAATGTATATTGCTAGTTAAAGAAAACTAGATACCTCGAGTTAAGGCATTTAGTCCTTTTATATATAAGGGAGGATGCAAGAGACAGGGCTCACTGAAATCATGCCTTTGATATGCACCTTACCTATATGAGGGCAGGACCCAGTATTTCCACATCCTGGGTTTCCTCAGGGATCACCCTGAAGAGTGGTTTATGGTCTGATGGCTGCCAGAGGGCAGGTGTTCTTTTCTTTCCCAAGTTTCCTCAGGGCTCACTGGCTCACATTGGAAGGCTGGAATCACTGATGACTGTGACATCCTTGTTTACTGGTATGGCAGGAAATATTCCATTTCTCACCCTGAACCCATTGTTGTTCAGTCATTAAAGTTGTGTCTGACTCTTTGTGAACCCACAGACTGCAGCCCTTCAGGATTCCCTATCCTTTACCATCTCCTGGAGCTTGCCCAGACTCATGTCAATTGAGTCAGTGATGCCATCCAACCATCTCATCATCTGCTGTTCCCTTCTCCTTCCTGCTTTCTACTTTTCCCAGCATCAGGGTATTTTCCAATGAGTCAGCTCTTCACATCTAGATGGCTGAAGCACTGGAGCTTCAACTTCAGCATTGGTCGTTTCAATGAATGTTCAGGGTTGGTTTCCTTAAGATTGACTGGTTTGATCTCCTTGCTGTCCAAGACACTCTCAAGAGTTGTTTCCAAAACCACAGTTCAAAAGCATCAGTTCTTCAGTGCTTAGCCTTCTTTATGGTCCAACTCTCACATCTGTATATGACTTCTGGAAAAAAAAAATGTTTGTTCCACTACAAGAGCAACAGACAGAGGGTTCATACACTTAGGAAGGTGGAGGATAGCCCTATAGGCAGCTTCTCACCTCATCCATAAGCTCAGAAGGGCAGAGGAGACCTTGATTGTACACTTCTATCAGGAGGTGGGATTTTAATGCTGAGGAAATCTTAGACCAATGCCTAATTAATGTGTCGAGTTCAGTATGCAAGACCCCTGACTGAGGACCATCAAACCTCTATTTGTATACCTCTGGTGCTAGTCAGCTCACTGCTTTAGGAAGCTTCCTGTTATTATCCTGTGCTTCTCATCATGAAGCACATTCTTAAAGTCCATTGAGTGTATGGAATGAAAATACCTCCTACCATTATCAAGAAACAGGACATGTCACAACCATCAGTGACTTCTGGCCTCCAAATGTTAATGAGGGCTCCCCAAACTCTGATCCAGTGGGTGTTGTCACCCCCACTCCCCTCTACCCACACACAGGCATTGCTGAAGAGCTGGGGGAATGCAAGAAGCAGCCATCTGCCACTCCTCTAGGGGAACAAGGAAACAGGATTGACCCCAGATAACAGGTAGACATGAAAGGAATGAACTCTGGGAGCCCAGAGACTTGCATCTTTCCAGACAAAGAGTGCTAAACTTCTTAACTTGATACCTGATCTTTGATGTTCAGACTGCCTCCTTCCTTTGTTGCAAGCTTGTATATAAGCCTCACTCCCCCTCCTGCCTCTTTGGAGCAGTTTTCTCAGAGTTACTGGGATGCTGTCTCCTGCGTTCAGAATCCTAAACATTCCCAACAAACAAAGTAACTCTCTGTTTTCAGGTTGTGTGGATTTTTTCACTTGACAAGTACTAGGAGGATCTCAAGTCCTTTGATGAAGACCTGTGTTGTATATTTGTCCTTCAGTCAGATCACTCTCCAGGCTGAGGTCATCATGTCTGTGAAAACTGGACAATGCAAAAGCAGCATGGGAAAAAAAAAGTCCAAAAGCCTTTTTACCCACGTTTGGGAGGAGGAGAGGGAATTTTGGAGATCTGGTTTCCAAAACAAAACCAGAGCTTGTTTGCCTGTGGCACAGAAAGCCCAGCTCTGACAGTAGGAGTTTGCAACAAAGTAAGGATTTACTGCAGGGCATTTAGCAAGTGTTCTTGCCTGGAGAATTCCATGGACAGAGGAACCTGATGGGCTGCAGTCCATGGGGTCTCAAAGAGTCAGACAGGACAGAGCATGCATGCATGCCCCCAAGGGAGCATGAGACAAGCCTTAGAAGTCCTTCAACCTGGTCCAAGAGTTAAGCTTTTTTTTTTTTTTTTAAAGGGGAGAACAAAGAAGCTGGTATTAATCATCATCTTGTGACATCTCTGTTCTATTTCTTAACCACGGTTTTGGGAGGGAGTCAGGTGTCTCTGTTTTAGTGTTCCATTGCTCACGGGTCTGTGAGTGCATCTTGCCCTGGAGACAAAACCTGAGTTTGAACATTAATGATGATATCGACAACCGCATCTTAGTCATCATCAGTTAGCACAAAATTGAGGTCTGAGGGGACACGAAAGGGAATAAAGCTTTGAATAGATAGATCTAATTGTAAACATTTAAATGGTAAGGAAACTCAGTTTCAAGAGAACTCAGTTTCATTTCAAAGATAATTGCAAAAAAAATTGTTACAATGTATGTCAAAACATGTTCTGCCTGCTATTTTTGAGAATTTTTACAGTTTCAGGAGTTACATTTAAATACTTAATCTATGTTGAGTTTATTTTTATATGTGGTGTGAGAAAATGTTCTTTTTCCTCACATTTTCAGAAAGAGAAGCTTCAAACTACCCAACATAAAGCAGCCACACACTCTCTTCATCCTTACTCAAAGCGTGTGTGTGTGTGTGTGTGTGTGTGTGTGTGTGTGTGTGCGCGTGTGTGTGTGGTGTGCACTCAGTCATTTCTAACTCTTTGCAACGCCATGAACTGTAGCCCACTAGGCCTCTCTGTCCATGGGAATCTCCAGGCAAGAGTACTGGGAGTGGGTTGCCATTTCTTTCTCCAGGGTATCTTCCCAGCCCAGGGATGTAACCTGCATTTCTTGTGTATCCTGAATTGGCAGGCAGATTCTTTACCAGCTGCACCACCTGGGAAGTCACTCTAAGCTTCCTGCCTGTATATTATTTACTATTCTCTGCTATTTTTCATATATTTCTGTTAACGATTTTGTTTACATTCTGTTCCCTCCTAGCTAGAATGTAAGTTCTCTAAGAACAGAAGCCTTTATAGTCTGGCCACAGAATCAACCCCTAGCACCTGTTTTGCCGCAGGACTTTGGTAAATATTTATGAAAAGAATATACAGGAAAAACTCCAGGAGGCATAAAAAGAAGAGAAGAATTACTCTGTGAGAGCACCTAAAGGAGTTTGCTTTGCATTCAAGAGCAGTCCCTGATTTCATGGCCTTGGGCCATTGACTTTCTGTCTTAAATGAGTGAAATGAGAACAATTATCGCTACCTCCTCTTTGCTGTGCTTAGAAGAAAAAGGAAACAAAGTTTACAGGTCACTTAGCATAGCGCCGCAAATCATGAGGGCTCAGTAAATGTTAGCTCTAACTCATCAGAGAAGACAGCCAGGATCTGTGGGGTTTGGTTTAGAATTCTCCTGCCATGGACTCTGCATGTAGAGTAAATTATGAATAATAACTGTGGGGTTAGAAAAGTTCAACAGATCAAAGTCCATCATCTTTTTGGTCCAATTGATGGCTTCACCTTTGATGGTTATCCATTTTTTACTTTTTGGTCATTTCTTGCAGCGTATTGGGATCTTAGTTCCCTGACTAGGGATCAAACCAGCTCTGCTGCACATCCCCCAACATCCCCATGCCACATTCGGAGCAAAGAGTCTTAACCACTGGACGGCCAGGGAAGTCCAACAGTTAAATCTTTTAATTTGTAGACTGAACCAAAAATTCTCATTTTTCTTTCAGACTAAATGCTCCTTTGAAAACTAAGTCTCTCAATTCCATCTCGTAGGTAACCATTTTATTTCTTCCCACAAGCCTAGGGCATTACGAAAAGAAATTCCGAGATGTTAAGCTTAGTGGAATGCAGCCAAGGTTTCAAGGGTGTCCAACGTGACCCTCCTCTGTGTCGGGAAACTGGGGGAGCCCAGAGTGGAAGGGTATCTTTCCAGCCCAGGATGTAACCTGCATTTCTTGTATCCTGAATTGGCAGGCAGATTCTTTACCAGCTGCACCACCTGGGAAGTCACTCTAAGCTTCCTGCCTGTATATTATTTACTATTCTCTGCTATTTTTCATATATTTCTGTTAACGATTTTGTTTACATTCTGTTCCCTCCTAGCTAGAATGTAAGTTCTCTAAGAACAGAAGCCTTTATAGTCTGGCCACAGAATCAACCCCTAGCACCTGTTTTGCCGCAGGACTTTGGTAAATATTTATGAAAAGAATATACAGGAAAAACTCCAGGAGGCATAAAAAGAAGAGAAGAATTACTCTGTGAGAGCACCTAAAGGAGTTTGCTTTGCATTCAAGAGCAGTCCCTGATTTCATGGCCTTGGGCCATTGACTTTCTGTCTTAAATGAGTGAAATGAGAACAATTATCGCTACCTCCTCTTTGCTGTGCTTAGAAGAAAAAGGAAACAAAGTTTACAGGTCACTTAGCATAGCGCCGCAAATCATGAGGGCTCAGTAAATGTTAGCTCTAACTCATCAGAGAAGACAGCCAGGATCTGTGGGGTTTGGTTTAGAATTCTCCCTGCCATGGACTCTGCATGTAGAGTAAATTATGAATAATAACTGTGGGGTTAGAAAAGTTCAACAGATCAAAGTCCATCATCTTTTTGGTCCAATTGATGGCTTCACCTTTGATGGTTATCCATTTTTTACTTTTTGGTCATTTCTTGCAGCGTATTGGGATCTTAGTTCCCTGACTAGGGATCAAACCAGCTCTGCTGCACATCCCCCAACATCCCCATGCCACATTCGGAGCAAAGAGTCTTAACCACTGGACGGCCAGGGAAGTCCAACAGTTAAATCTTTTAATTTGTAGACTGAACCAAAAATTCTCATTTTTCTTTCAGACTAAATGCTCCTTTGAAAACTAAGTCTCTCAATTCCATCTCGTAGGTAACCATTTTATTTCTTCCCACAAGCCTAGGGCATTACGAAAAGAAATTCCGAGATGTTAAGCTTAGTGGAATGCAGCCAAGGTTTCAAGGGTGTCCAACGTGACCCTCCTCTGTGTCGGGGAAACTGAAGCCCAGAGAGGGGAAGCAATCAGCCTCAAGATGACAGGGTGGACAAGCTGGGATCTGAGTCCAGATCTCTCAAGTACACGTTTTGCCACATCACGGACACTTCTAGAGAAAAACAAACAAACAAATACAAAAACAAGCACAGCTCCCAAATTGTCTCCACCTCATCAACCTTGTGTTCTTCATAAGCACTCCCAAAGGAAGGATGACTGTGATAGCTAGACAGTGTTACTTCCCCATTTTAAATTTCCACCCAGGAACTCCCTTTTTTAACATGTTTATGAAAAAGACGAGACTCCTCTTTGCTCTAATTGTTCCTTTTTCCACTGAGAGAGTTGCATCAGGGGCTGGATTAGTTTAGCCTGAAGCAGCCAGGAACATGGACAGAGGTATGTTTTAATCTGTCAGGACCAATGAAGAAAGAAAACTGTTGCTAACATTTTCTTCCACCCTCACCAATAAGTCACAGATTTTGAGAGACAACTTCATTTACTAAACAAACTGCTCGGTAGCATCAAACTTCGTTTCAGATTCCGTTGAAGAGGGCTTCTTATGACACTCAATTCTTGATTCCCCCATAAAACAACACAGCTGTTTCCTTGCAGCTCGTCTCTCAGCAGGAGCAGCAAAATCATATTTAATCAACTCTGTTTTAAAAAAGGGGCCATCTGTTGACATGTCAGTGGCCACAGCCCAGGCGGAGGGAGCTGCCATTTGTGAGAGCACTCTGGGCAACAGATTGTTTTTGATGGTTATCCATTTTTACTTTGGTCATTTCTTGCAGCGTATTGGGATCTTAGTTCCCTGACTAGGGATCAAACCAGCTCTGCTGCACATCCCCCAACATCCCCATGCCACATTCGGAGCAAAGAGTCTTAACCACTGGACGGCCAGGGAAGTCCAACAGTTAAATCTTTTAATTTGTAGACTGAACCAAAAATTCTCATTTTTCTTTCAGACTAAATGCTCCTTTGAAAACTAAGTCTCTCAATTCCATCTCGTAGGTAACCATTTTATTTCTTCCCACAAGCCTAGGGCATTACGAAAAGAAATTCCGAGATGTTAAGCTTAGTGGAATGCAGCCAAGGTTTCAAGGGTGTCCAACGTGACCCTCCTCTGTGTCGGGGAAACTGAAGCCCAGAGAGGGGAAGCAATCAGCCTCAAGATGACAGGGTGGACAAGCTGGGATCTGAGTCCAGATCTCTCAAGTACACGTTTTGCCACATCACGGACACTTCTAGAGAAAAACAAACAAACAAATACAAAAACAAGCACAGCTCCCAAATTGTCTCCACCTCATCAACCTTGTGTTCTTCATAAGCACTCCCAAAGGAAGGATGACTGTGATAGCTAGACAGTGTTACTTCCCCATTTTAAATTTCCACCCAGGAACTCCCTTTTTTAACATGTTTATGAAAAAGACGAGACTCCTCTTTGCTCTAATTGTTCCTTTTTCCACTGAGAGAGTTGCATCAGGGGCTGGATTAGTTTAGCCTGAAGCAGCCAGGAACATGGACAGAGGTATGTTTTAATCTGTCAGGACCAATGAAGAAAGAAAACTGTTGCTAACATTTTCTTCCACCCTCACCAATAAGTCACAGATTTTGAGAGACAACTTCATTTACTAAACAAACTGCTCGGTAGCATCAAACTTCGTTTCAGATTCCGTTGAAGAGGGCTTCTTATGACACTCAATTCTTGATTCCCCCATAAAACAACACAGCTGTTTCCTTGCAGCTCGTCTCTCAGCAGGAGCAGCAAAATCATATTTAATCAACTCTGTTTTAAAAGCCATCTGATTGCCTATGGGGCTCTGGCATGCTTCCCCGGGCCAGGATGGTGCCTGTTGACATGTCAGTGGCCACAGCCCAGGCGGAGGGAGCTGCCATTTGTAGAGCATGTCTTCACTGCTGGGCCCTCCATCATGTACTTTATATTCCAGATGTCTTGCAGTTCTATGAAACAGAGATGACTGTCTTATTTAAAGACAAAGAAACCAAGGCTTGGAAGTGTAAAACTGTTAGTCTAAACTCATAACAAAACAAGTGAGAGAGTTGGGATTCAGACAAGTACTCCCTGCTTCCAAAATCTGAGTGTTCTCAAGTCTTCAGTCTGGTTTTCTACATCAACAAGTACCAAAGGCGTAAATAGCGATGGATATGAGTCTATTTGACTAGCATAAGCAAAGCTGGAAATAGAAAGGCCCTGCCAAATGTTGTAGGTCTTAAATTCCCTTAGAGTTCACTGCTTTGACTTCCCATATGACACTTCCTGTTAGAATGGAAATGCCCTTCATGCCAACTTTTATCCAATTAAATCCTGGATGAATAGCATATACAATTCATTCTCCAAAGTGAAGTAGAAGGATACAGAGGTGAAATGGGTATGGATCTTGCCTATGAAAAGCCCAAAGTCTAGGAATAGAGGCATATTAGCAGCATAAATCATTCTATTGAGAGGTAGACAGTGAATTATGAGTGGGCCAGAGTATCAATATTATGGGAATCTGAGAAAGAAAATGTCTATTCTTAGCCAGGGCATCAGAAGAGGCTTTATGGAAGAATAAGGATAATTAACTCTAGCTGCTGTGATATGAAGCGCCTAATATCAGTGGCTCAACATAATGAGAATGTCGTACTCATTTTCTTATGAGGTTTCTTTCCTAAGTGGTCTTTGCTAACATTTTCTTCCACCCTCACCAATAAGTCACAGATTTTGAGAGACAACTTCATTTACTAAACAAACTGCTCGGTAGCATCAAACTTCGTTTCAGATTCCGTTGAAGAGGGCTTCTTATGACACTCAATTCTTGATTCCCCCATAAAACAACACAGCTGTTTCCTTGCAGCTCGTCTCTCAGCAGGAGCAGCAAAATCATATTTAATCAACTCTGTTTTAAAAGCCATCTGATTGCCTATGGGGCTCTGGCATGCTTCCCCGGGCCAGGATGGTGCCTGTTGACATGTCAGTGGCCACAGCCCAGGCGGAGGGAGCTGCCATTTGTAGAGCATGTCTTCACTGCTGGGCCCTCCATCATGTACTTTATATTCCAGATGTCTTGCAGTTCTATGAAACAGAGATGACTGTCTTATTTAAAGACAAAGAAACCAAGGCTTGGAAGTGTAAAACTGTTAGTCTAAACTCATAACAAAACAAGTGAGAGAGTTGGGATTCAGACAAGTACTCCCTGCTTCCAAAATCTGAGTGTTCTCAAGTCTTCAGTCTGGTTTTCTACATCAACAAGTACCAAAGGCGTAAATAGCGATGGATATGAGTCTATTTGACTAGCATAAGCAAAGCTGGAAATAGAAAGGCCCTGCCAAATGTTGTAGGTCTTAAATTCCCTTAGAGTTCACTGCTTTGACTTCCCATATGACACTTCCTGTTAGAATGGAAATGCCCTTCATGCCAACTTTTATCCAATTAAATCCTGGATGAATAGCATATACAATTCATTCTCCAAAGTGAAGTAGAAGGATACAGAGGTGAAATGGGTATGGATCTTGCCTATGAAAAGCCCAAAGTCTAGGAATAGAGGCATATTAGCAGCATAAATCATTCTATTGAGAGGTAGACAGTGAATTATGAGTGGGCCAGAGTATCAATATTATGGGAATCTGAGAAAGAAAATGTCTATTCTTAGCCAGGGCATCAGAAGAGGCTTTATGGAAGAATAAGGATAATTAACTCTAGCTGCTGTGATATGAAGCCCCTAATATCAGTGGCTCAACATAATGAGAATGTCTTCCTCATTTTCTGATGAGGGTTCTTTCCTAAGTGGACTTTGGGAACAGGCATATTGCATCATGTGGCTGGGTTCTTTGACAGCCCTATGTTTCTAGCCATGTGATCAAGGAATTGAGAAAAAGAGAGAATGGTGAGTCAACAAAAGTTGAGAGAGAAGACACACCTACTAGGAGTTTAATCCATTTCACTCACATCCCAGGGAACAAACAGTAACATGGTCCTAAACCTAACCCTAACTATAACTGCAAAGGACCCTAGGAGATATGTTTCTTCTGCATGCCTTGGAGAGGAGAACTTTCACTGAACACATAGCATTATTTTTTCTACAAAGGATGTTGACACAGGTTTTGTGGAATGGTTTTAAATGAACAAATTTAGAGAGAAGCAGGATGTTAGTGCAGGGGATGTTAGAGGAACACCAATTCAAAAGATACCTGGTTCGGAAAAATAGATGATATCAGATATGGAAGGGCCTTGAGTGACAAGCATTTCCCAAAATGTGTTTTCCTCAGTGTTAATAACTATAATGTTAAGACTAATTTGCATGGTCAGACAGATTTTGGAAAAGCAGAGTTAATAAATTATAATTGTTTTGTTCCTGCAGGAGTTCTCGAGATTTTTGTCAATTGTAATAAACATTTTGATCACAAAATCTTTTTTTTTTTCAAACAATATGCTCTCAGATTAATGTTTCATGAAACAGGCATTTTAGGCAATGGAGAGTCATGAAGTAGCAGAGAAGAATGATTAGAACTGCTTTTCAAAGTGTAAGGTGGCAGGGGAACTATGGGCGGAAGGGATAGTTAGTGAGTTTGGGATGGATGTATACACACTGCTACATTTAAAATGGATAACCTACAAGGTCCTCCTGTACAGCACATGGAACTCTGCTCAATGTTTTGTAGCAGCCTGGATGGGAGGGGAGTTTGGAGGAGTATATGCACTTCTGAATACATATGTGTACGGCTGTGTCCCTTCACTGTTCACCTGAAACTGTCACAACATTGTTATTTGGCTACACCCCAATACAGAATAAAAAGTTTTAAAAAAGTGTAAGTCAGAGCTGACTTCCAACCTATTTTCCCAAGTTGATCACTTAGTACTAGCTGGCGACAACGCTGTGACGAAAGGAATCACAAAACCTCTTGTGAATTTATCTAAGAAAGTGCAATGATGGAGGAATAATAGATTCTATGGATTAAAGGATGCTAGAGGTGTGATGGTTAATTCTATCTGTCAACTTTTAGTGAGGCTATGAGACCCAGCTGCTTGGTCAAACAATAGTTTAGATGTTGGTTGAAGGTATTTTGTAGATGTGGCAAACATTTACACTCATGGGTTTTAAATAAAGGAGATTATCCTTGATAATGTATCTCATTCAGTAGAAGACCTTAAGAGCAAAGCCACAGAGTATTTGAGAAAAAACAACTCTACCTCAATACTGTAACATAAAAATGCAGCCTGAGCTTCCAGCATGCTGGCTTCTCTATAGATTTTGGACTTAAGACTGCAATGTGTTACATGAATTTCCATACGGCTTTCCTTCCCTACAAATTGTAGATTCACTTGCCCTCATGATCACGTAAGCCAGTTTGTTCGTTCATTCTTTCTTTCTTTCTATCATCTATCTATCTATCTCTGTGTCTCTCCTATTGGGTCTCTTTCTCTTGGGTGACAACAGCATGATGGTCTTTGACTTTGCCGTTTTAAGTAAAGGTGGAAAGTTGGGTAAAAAGGAGAACTAGGGTACCTGGAAGCCAACTCCAAATTAGTGAACAAATTCAAGAAGAAGAAGACATGAGTTTTGATTTGGCATTTTGTATTTTGGAGGTCAGAATAGCAATGAATGGACCTCCATTAGAAGCACATTCATGCGGGATAAAGAGAAGCCAGCATTATTTCCAGTGTGCAAACATGTTTTGATGAGAAGGGCATACCTCCTTTAGAATCTTTGAGAGACACACCTGTCTGTCCCTAACAGTTTCCTGAGGCTGAAATCTGAGACAATTGCCTCCAGTGACAAGGGAACAAAAGAGTTACTTTCTCCTGAAAGGAGGCAGGGGTCTTTGGGGGCTAAATGTTTAAGACACACCTGAATGAGCGTGTTAAAGAAGAATGAACACTGAGAAAGGGAGGAGAAGGGGGATGTCAGAGCTGACTTCCAACCTATTTTCCCAAGTTGATCACTTAGTACTAGCTGGCGACAACGCTGTGACGAAGGAATCACAAAACCTCTTGTGAATTTATCTAAGAAAGTGCAATGATGGAGGAATAATAGATTCTATGGATTAAAGGATGCTAGAGGTGTGATGGTTAATTCTATCTGTCAACTTTTAGTGAGGCTATGAGACCCAGCTGCTTGGTCAAACAATAGTTTAGATGTTGGTTGAAGGTATTTTGTAGATGTGGCAAACATTTACACTCATGGGTTTTAAATAAAGGAGATTATCCTTGATAATGTATCTCATTCAGTAGAAGACCTTAAGAGCAAAGCCACAGAGTATTTGAGAAAAAACAACTCTACCTCAATACTGTAACATAAAAATGCAGCCTGAGCTTCCAGCATGCTGGCTTCTCTATAGATTTTGGACTTAAGACTGCAATGTGTTACATGAATTTCCATACGGCTTTCCTTCCCTACAAATTGTAGATTCACTTGCCCTCATGATCACGTAAGCCAGTTTGTTCGTTCATTCTTTCTTTCTTTCTATCATCTATCTATCTATCTCTGTGTCTCTCCTATTGGGTCTCTTTCTCTTGGGTGACAACAGCATGATGGTCTTTGACTTTGCCGTTTTAAGTAAAGGTGGAAAGTTGGGTAAAAAGGAGAACTAGGGTACCTGGAAGCCAACTCCAAATTAGTGAACAAATTCAAGAAGAAGAAGACATGAGTTTTGATTTGGCATTTTGTATTTTGGAGGTCAGAATAGCAATGAATGGACCTCCATTAGAAGCACATTCATGCGGGGATAAAGAGAAGCCAGCATTATTTCCAGTGTGCAAACATGTTTTGATGAGAAGGGCATACCTCCTTTAGAATCTTTGAGAGACACACCTGTCTGTCCCTAACAGTTTCCTGAGGCTGAAATCTGAGACAATTGCCTCCAGTGACAAGGGAACAAAAGAGTTACTTTCTCCTGAAAGGAGGCAGGGGTCTTTGGGGGCTAAATGTTTAAGACACACCTGAATGAGCGTGTTAAAGAAGAATGAACACTGAGAAAGGAGGAGAGGGATGCCATTAGGGAAAGCTGAATAGTGCTGAGTCACTGGGCATGACTAAGACCTCCAGGGTGATGGATGAAGTTCTCATCACGAGGAGATGGAGTGATGACTAATGCATGTGCGCATGATGACCCACTTGCTTATGAAAAAACACAGTGGAAGCTCTTTATTATAACAGCTCATCAATCGTACTGATTCCTACAATGCTTGCAAGGCCCACCCTAAAGTCAGACCGAAGACATACCGCCTTGTTTAGGGTCAGTCTCTTGAGTTTCAATAGCACCCTCAGCTTAACTCTGTCCCACCACTCACAGTTGTCATGAGGTAGCTTTGTTCTTACCTTCATTCAATGAAGATTTATTGAGTTCCTACAATGAGTCATGTACTGGTTTTGGCATGTGATATATATAAGGGAACAAAAACAGCAACACTCCTTGCCCTCACAGAGTGAGCATTTTAGTGTAGGTGACAGAAAACAGCATGAAAAATATTTCAACTATGTGATAAATCATGACATGTTAAGCAAAGATAAGATAAAGCATCTGCAACAACCAGCGGCTAGGTTAAGATGGAGTCATGAACAAATCTTCCATCTCAAAGGCTTCTCCTACAAACTCTATGCCCATTAAGGGCCAAGAGAGGCCTCTGCTCCCACACATCCTCACTGTGTTTTCTTCACTCTAGAAGCCAGATTGGTGAAGCAACTAACGCTGTAACATTGATGGTAACCTTGATATAAGGAAAAAGACTGCCCTCAACCTTCACGGTTTCTCAGGGAAGCCAGATTGGATGAATTGATTACTTGCCAAAATGACCCAAAATAAAGAGAAGCCAGCATTATTTCCAGTGTGCAAACATGTTTTGATGAGAAGGGCATACCTCCTTTAGAATCTTTGAGAGACACACCTGTCTGTCCCTAACAGTTTCCTGAGGCTGAAATCTGAGACAATTGCCTCCAGTGACAAGGGAACAAAAGAGTTACTTTCTCCTGAAAGGAGGCAGGGGTCTTTGGGGGCTAAATGTTTAAGACACACCTGAATGAGCGTGTTAAAGAAGAATGAACACTGAGAAAGGAGGAGAGGGATGCCATTAGGGAAAGCTGAATAGTGCTGAGTCACTGGGCATGACTAAGACCTCCAGGGTGATGGATGAAGTTCTCATCACGAGGAGATGGAGTGATGACTAATGCATGTGCGCATGATGACCCACTTGCTTATGAAAAAACACAGTGGAAGCTCTTTATTATAACAGCTCATCAATCGTACTGATTCCTACAATGCTTGCAAGGCCCACCCTAAAGTCAGACCGAAGACATACCGCCTTGTTTAGGGTCAGTCTCTTGAGTTTCAATAGCACCCTCAGCTTAACTCTGTCCCACCACTCACAGTTGTCATGAGGTAGCTTTGTTCTTACCTTCATTCAATGAAGATTTATTGAGTTCCTACAATGAGTCATGTACTGGTTTTGGCATGTGATATATATAAGGGAACAAAAACAGCAACACTCCTTGCCCTCACAGAGTGAGCATTTTAGTGTAGGTGACAGAAAACAGCATGAAAAATATTTCAACTATGTGATAAATCATGACATGTTAAGCAAAGATAAGATAAAGCATCTGCAACAACCAGCGGCTAGGTTAAGATGGAGTCATGAACAAATCTTCCATCTCAAAGGCTTCTCCTACAAACTCTATGCCCATTAAGGGCCAAGAGAGGCCTCTGCTCCCACACATCCTCACTGTGTTTTTCTTCACTCTAGAAGCCAGATTGGTGAAGCAACTAACGCTGTAACATTGATGGTAACCTTGATATAAGGAAAAAAGACTGCCCTCAACCCCGGTGTCACCTTGGTAATGCAATAATACAGCCTGGAAGTGACACAGGTTATTTCTGCACATAACTCATTGGACTGAATTGATTACTTCGATTGACCCAAAATATGGAATCAGGAAATATAGTCCAATCATGTGTCCAGATTGGCAATAGGGCTTTTTATCTGTTTTATGTGTGCTCAATCATGTCTGACTCTTTGAGACCCCATGGACTGTAGCCAACAGGCTCCTCTGTTCATGGCATTTTCCAAGCAAGAATACTAGAGTGGGTTGCCATTTCCTTCTCCAGGGGATCTCCCCTACCCAGGGATGGAACCCATGACATTTGTGTCTCCTATGTTGGCACATGGATTCTTTACCACTGTGCCAACTGAAATCCCTTCAGGCTACATAGGTCACTGCAAAAAATTTGGTTTCTCCTATGAGCAAAATGAGAAGTCATTGGAGGGTATGAAGAGATGAGTGAGTATAGAATGAAATAGATGTTCATTGAGACTGTGGCTCTGCTACTTACGGTGTGAGTGTTGCTGTGTTGGGAACTGGGATAAGAAAACCCGGTTTATTGGGTTGGTATGAAGATTAAATGACCTAGATGTATACTGTTGGGTATGGAAACATTTCTGCAAATGGTAATATACTGAACTTTCTGTATTTCTTTATTTTAAAAAGCTAAGCATTTGTCTCATCAAAAGCAAAAGTCAAGTATTATTCACCACTGAATTCCCAAGGCCTAATAAGGTGTGACCCACTTTATTCTTTTAATATGTGTGCTTAATTCTCCAAGGCCTGGCTGACAGTAAAAGCAAGAGGCAGAGGACATCTGTGCATGTCTGTTCAGACTTTAAACAGCAAAGATAAGATAAAGCATCTGCAACAACCAGGCTAGGTTAAGATGGAGTCATGAACAAATCTTCCATCTCAAAGGCTTCTCCTACAAACTCTATGCCCATTAAGGGCCAAGAGAGGCCTCTGCTCCCACACATCCTCACTGTGTTTTCTTCACTCTAGAAGCCAGATTGGTGAAGCAACTAACGCTGTAACATTGATGGTAACCTTGATATAAGGAAAAAAGACTGCCCTCAACCCCGGTGTCACCTTGGTAATGCAATAATACAGCCTGGAAGTGACACAGGTTATTTCTGCACATAACTCATTGGACTGAATTGATTACTTCGATTGACCCAAAATATGGAATCAGGAAATATAGTCCAATCATGTGTCCAGATTGGCAATAGGGCTTTTTATCTGTTTTATGTGTGCTCAATCATGTCTGACTCTTTGAGACCCCATGGACTGTAGCCAACAGGCTCCTCTGTTCATGGCATTTTCCAAGCAAGAATACTAGAGTGGGTTGCCATTTCCTTCTCCAGGGGATCTCCCCTACCCAGGGATGGAACCCATGACATTTGTGTCTCCTATGTTGGCACATGGATTCTTTACCACTGTGCCAACTGAAATCCCTTCAGGCTACATAGGTCACTGCAAAAAATTTGGTTTCTCCTATGAGCAAAATGAGAAGTCATTGGAGGGTATGAAGAGATGAGTGAGTATAGAATGAAATAGATGTTCATTGAGACTGTGGCTCTGCTACTTACGGTGTGAGTGTTGCTGTGTTGGGAACTGGGATAAGAAAACCCGGTTTATTGGGTTGGTATGAAGATTAAATGACCTAGATGTATACTGTTGGGTATGGAAACATTTCTGCAAATGGTAATATACTGAACTTTCTGTATTTCTTTATTTTAAAAAGCTAAGCATTTGTCTCATCAAAAGCAAAAGTCAAGTATTATTCACCACTGAATTCCCAAGGCCTAATAAGGTGTGACCCACTTTATTCTTTTAATATGTGTGCTTAATTCTCCAAGGCCTGGCTGACAGTAAAAGCAAGAGGCAGAGGACATCTGTGCATGCGTCTTTTTCCTAAGAATTCACATTTTGTCCAAAAAGGGGTGAGGGGAGCTGTCACCTTGAATATGAAAGGTCAGGGTAGCAATGAATAAGCCAACATTAATGATCAAGCTCCTGGCATCCCAGCTGCACAGTCTGGTAGAGGCATGTTCCCTGTGGCCTCATGGCTTGGGGGACTGTTTGGGAATGGGATTAGCTGTCACCTTCTATTTCTGAGATAAGATAGGATCTGCCTTTGGCTGACACATCTGTCAGCCTCTCGGAGTCTTTGTTCAAAGAGAAAGGTAGCCTAGCAGCAATTGCAATATGTAGAGATAGAATTACAAGAATCTTGCACAATCTTGTTCTGAGTGTGTGTCATTATTGTGAATAGGGGCGCCATGGTCCAGGCTCAAACTTAACACACAAAGAGAAGTCAGTAATGTTTTTATACTTCCCCACATGTGTCTCTTCATTGCAATGTCTCTTCTCCACACCCCTCTCATCTTGATCTGGTGGGAATGCTAACTGTGGCCCATCCATTTGGCTCTTCTCCCTACTCCCATCCTCGTGTTTTCTTTATAGGCATTCACCTTTCAGATTATGCACACATTCAGCTAGTAGCTGTGAATTTAGAGAGATCAGCACATCCTGGCTATGATGTTCATACTCTTTGGTTTGCTCAGGACCATCATGGCTTTCGCCTAATGTTGGGATATATTTATAAACATAACTATACCTTTTTATGGGCTTCCCTGGTAGCTCAGATGGTAAAGAATCTGCTTAAATGTGGGAGACCCCTGTTCGATCCCTGAGGCAGGAAGATCCCCTGGAGAAGAAAATGGCAACGCACTCCAGTATTTTTGCCTGGAGAATTCCATGGACTGAGGGGTCTGGTGGGATATAGTCCCTGGGGTTACAAAAAGTTGGGCACGACTGAGTGACTAACATGCACTCACTCAATTAATACTATCAATAAAGTAAAAATTTCCTTTCCATATCACTGTGAGTATCCCCATCTGAAACCCAGTAGATAGTATGCACTGGTAGGTTCAAGCTGTTGAAATAACCATAAGCAAACTCTTCATCTTGGATCTTGAGATACAGAGATACATAGTATAAATTGGTCTTCCAAATATTTTATTTTGATTAAAATAGGAGAAATCTTGGTTGTGGTGGAAACAAAAAGTGGTGGAAACATGCCCAGGTACTAGAATGAATGGTAATATATACTCAGTCACCAGACCTGAGTTTTGCCTTTATTTAGTATATACACAGATCTGCTACTGTCAGATTAGAGAACAGACAAGATAATAAAATGATGCAAGCAGTCTTGGAGAAGTTAGAGTTTCTAATTTCTTGTAACTAACTTGGAGAAGCTAGTCATAAGAATTTATTGGGCATATAAGATTAGATTGCTTTGAGCCTAAATGATAACAGGGGCAAAGCTGCTACCTCAGCAAGTGAAAAGGAGTCCAATTGTTCACATTAACGATTGAACGGAATCTGCGGAGTGTGATCACACTCTGGTACACTGAACACGGGTCTTCACATCTGGGTGGTGGGGTGTGCTCTGGGGTGCCCTACACAGTGTGGTAGCAGCGGAATGGCCATATCACCTCCTCTGAGAATTGATTAAGATTTGGGATGCAGAGGGATACACAACTCACAGTCACTCTGGCCAACGCAAAGCTCCTCAACCCTGGTCCTGCCTCTGTGTCATTTTCCCTTTTTTGAGTATATCCCTGAGGTTCAGCCCAGCTTGACATCACAGGGACAAGAGCACACATGGGACTTGGGCTCAACCTGTTTGGGTGCCCAAAATCACCTAGGGACTTGAAACTGGCATTGGAGAAATGCAAAGAACCATTGGAAAGAGACATTCACTTATGGTCTTTAGACCAAGTGGGTTAAAACACTTTGGAAATTGTCTTGAAAATGCTGATTTCTGGGTCTTACCTTTGACCTATCAAATTAAACTGTTTGGAGATGGGATCTGAAGATACATAAGCTCACAGGGTGTTTCAATCTTCATGAATATTTAGAACCCGCTAGGTTAGTGGCTCTATGAACCATTCAATGTCATGAAGGAAAATTGCCTTTATTACGATCTGTTAATGGTCGCTGCCACTATTTTCTTCTGATCATTGAGACCACAAAGGATTATAGAAATTACAATGAGCAGAAGACACAAAGGATCTGGTTACAAAAGAGGGAGACAACTGTTCTTTGCCACCTTCCAAGGAAGTGGAGATAAGACGCTTGTCCAGACTCACTTCTCTCTGAAGCAGTAGAGGCCTTTCCATGGCCTAGGGCAGATAACATGCAATCCATTTTGATCATTGGGTGAACAATTTTATTAAAAGTCTGAAGAAATTACAAACAAGCATAAAATAATCCTACCACCTTGAATGAACCCTTCTAGATCCTGCCATCTCTGAATACATCTAGAAAGTCAGAAGCAACTGTCATGGGCAAAAATGACTATGCCTTAAGCTTGTATTTTCATTCATGGTAAAGGAATTTGAAAAACTTAGATTTTAAGGAAAGCTGCCTCAGCAAGTGAAAAGGAGTCCAATTGTTCACATTAACGATTGAACGGAATCTGCGGAGTGTGATCACACTCTGGTACACTGAACACGGGTCTTCACATCTGGGTGGTGGGGTGTGCTCTGGGGTGCCCTACACAGTGTGGTAGCAGCGGAATGGCCATATCACCTCCTCTGAGAATTGATTAAGATTTGGGATGCAGAGGGATACACAACTCACAGTCACTCTGGCCAACGCAAAGCTCCTCAACCCTGGTCCTGCCTCTGTGTCATTTTCCCTTTTTTGAGTATATCCCTGAGGTTCAGCCCAGCTTGACATCACAGGGACAAGAGCACACATGGGACTTGGGCTCAACCTGTTTGGGTGCCCAAAATCACCTAGGGACTTGAAACTGGCATTGGAGAAATGCAAAGAACCATTGGAAAGAGACATTCACTTATGGTCTTTAGACCAAGTGGGTTAAAACACTTTGGAAATTGTCTTGAAAATGCTGATTTCTGGGTCTTACCTTTGACCTATCAAATTAAACTGTTTGGAGATGGGATCTGAAGATACATAAGCTCACAGGGTGTTTCAATCTTCATGAATATTTAGAACCCGCTAGGTTAGTGGCTCTATGAACCATTCAATGTCATGAAGGAAAATTGCCTTTATTACGATCTGTTAATGGTCGCTGCCACTATTTTCTTCTGATCATTGAGACCACAAAGGATTATAGAAATTACAATGAGCAGAAGACACAAAGGATCTGGTTACAAAAGAGGGAGACAACTGTTCTTTGCCACCTTCCAAGGAAGTGGAGATAAGACGCTTGTCCAGACTCACTTCTCTCTGAAGCAGTAGAGGCCTTTCCATGGCCTAGGGCAGATAACATGCAATCCATTTTGATCATTGGGTGAACAATTTTATTAAAAGTCTGAAGAAATTACAAACAAGCATAAAATAATCCTACCACCTTGAATGAACCCTTCTAGATCCTGCCATCTCTGAATACATCTAGAAAGTCAGAAGCAACTGTCATGGGCAAAAATGACTATGCCTTAAGCTTGTATTTTCATTCATGGTAAAGGAATTTGAAAAAACTTAGATTTTTAAGGAAATAGTAACTCACAGGTTACTGAGGGGATAGCAATTTCCTCTCTGCATCTTGCCTAAAAACACACAATGAGTGTGTCACAAGCAAAGCCTAGCCTGGTCACAGCTCTGTTACTCAGGCCTAAAGCATCTGCATTTGTGTTTATCACACAGCCAAGAAGGTAGTATAGACCTTAGACATTTGTATTAATACAAATACAGTTTTATGAGCTTGTAGGGGCAGCAGTATCAGGACAGAATCTGGAGAGAGAATATTTGTTTTGAAATAGGTTTGATTTCTAGAATGAGCACTTTGATTCCTTCTCTTAGAGCACTATATTCATCTGACCAGTTTGTTTCCTGCCTATTACACAGTAGGGCAGCAGAGGATAAGATGGCTAGAGAGCATCACCGACTCAATGGACATGAATCTAAGCAAACTTCAGGAGATAGTGAAGGACAGGGAGGCCTGGTGTGCTGAAGTCCATAGGGTGATAGAGAGTCAGGCGTGATTTAGTGACGGAATAACGAATTACACAGAAAGCAATCATTCATTCATTCCTCTTCTTCAATTCAATCACAGTCGCTATGCTCTCTGTATAGCAAGTGTGCTGATTTAAAGATTCTCACTTGTATGACTCTTGGTCATACAAATCGCCTGAGGACTGTGTTCAAATGTAGATTATGATTGAGCAGACCCGAAATTCTGCATTTCTCATCAGTTTCTAGGTTATGTCACGTCTGCTGGTTAGTGGGCTACACTTTGAGCATGGTCTTTCACCCAAGTTCACATTCTAGCTTTATCAGTCATTGGCTGTGTGAGGACATTACTGATTTTCCATGTCTTCATTGTAAACAGCTGTATGTAATATTTACAGATCATGAGAGTGAATGACTTACTGGACTGTTTTAAGGACCAATTGGTTCTAAATATTACATTGATCTGGGCAAAATTCTAAAATAATTTCTTGTAACATAATGTTGCATGTTACAAGAAATTATTTTAGCTATCATTATAATCAGGCACTTATTTACACCTATCCTTTGCCAGAGTTCTAGGAAAAGAAATAGAAGACGTGAGCCTTAACTTCCTAGATCTAACAGCCTTCTGGGTACAACAGATCAGTAATATACAGATACATACATCTCCTGTAAGTTAGCAGATCAATGTCCAAGTTTAGCAGATGCTGTGATGGCAAGAATAGTGGTCGTGGAGTTAGGAAGCCTGAGCCCCTTTTCCTTTGTCATAAAGGATTTCATGAAACTCCCTTTCTTTCTTCCGAATGTCATTTCCTCATCCATAACAGAAAAATTGTACCACGTTATACAGTCCCAAAGTCATGATTTGCTAACTATAGGACTGTAGGCAAGTTTCTTCTACTCCGAGGCTTTATCTTCCTTATTTATAAAGTTGAGGTTATAAAATGACAGTTCAATGACTGTCATTTTATATTAGTATAAAGTCTACTACTATATACAGTACACTATAATATTATTCTACATAATATTTAGATAACTATATAATGATCTAATTATTTGTACTATATCAATATAAAGTATTTAGATAATTGCTTCCTTGAACAGTTAGTGAGTGCCATCATTGACATCATCATCACCCATGTCCTCTCCATCATCATCATCATCCTTTACTGCCTCTTTTTTCTAACTCTTTCTTACCAGTTCCATGACCTCAGCCAACTCCTACAAGCCATGACACAGAGTTTTCTGAAACTGCTCAACCATGTGTGCATATGCTGCCTAACCCCCATTTCTCATCAGTTTCACTTGTATGGTTAAAATGTCTGTGTTCAAATGTAGATTATGATTGAGCAGACCCGAAATCTGTTTTGGTTAGTGGGGGGCTACACTTTGAGCATGGTCTTTCACCCAAGTTCACATTCTAGCTTTATCAGTCATTGGCTGTGTGAGGACATTACTGATTTTCCATGTCTTCATTGTAAACAGCTGTATGTAATATTTACAGATCATGAGAGTGAATGACTTACTGGACTGTTTTAAGGACCAATTGGTTCTAAATATTACATTGATCTGGGCAAAATTCTAAAATAATTTCTTGTAACATAATGTTGCATGTTACAAGAAATTATTTTAGCTATCATTATAATCAGGCACTTATTTACACCTATCCTTTGCCAGAGTTCTAGGAAAAGAAATAGAAGACGTGAGCCTTAACTTCCTAGATCTAACAGCCTTCTGGGTACAACAGATCAGTAATATACAGATACATACATCTCCTGTAAGTTAGCAGATCAATGTCCAAGTTTAGCAGATGCTGTGATGGCAAGAATAGTGGTCGTGGAGTTAGGAAGCCTGAGCCCCTTTTCCTTTGTCATAAAGGATTTCATGAAACTCCCTTTCTTTCTTCCGAATGTCATTTCCTCATCCATAACAGAAAAATTGTACCACGTTATACAGTCCCAAAGTCATGATTTGCTAACTATAGGACTGTAGGCAAGTTTCTTCTACTCCGAGGCTTTATCTTCCTTATTTATAAAGTTGAGGTTATAAAATGACAGTTCCAATGACTGTCATTTTATATTAGTATAAAGTCTACTACTATATACAGTACACTATAATATTATTCTACATAATATTTAGATAACTATATAATGATCTAATTATTTGTACTATATCAATATAAAGTATTTAGATAATTGCTTCCTTGAACAGTTAGTGAGTGCCATCATTGACATCATCATCACCCATGTCCTCTCCATCATCATCATCATCCTTTACTGCCTCTTTTTTCTAACTCTTTCTTACCAGTTCCATGACCTCAGCCAACTCCTACAAGCCATGACACAGAGTTTTCTGAAACTGCTCAACCATGTGTGCATATGTGCTAAGTCACTTCAGTAGAGTCCCACTTTTTGTGACCCTATGGACTGTGACTTGCGAGGCAACTCTATCCAGGCAAGAATACTGGAGTGGGTTGCCATGTTTTCCTTCAGAGGATCTTCCCAACTGTCAACTAAAAAAATATATGTCAACTAAAAAAACTCTCCTAAAAGTTGAGAGTTTTATTTGGTGGGAATGTTAGGACTCAAGTCCTAGAGACAGCATCCCAGATGACCCCTAAAGCTGACTCCTAGGAGGCAGGGGAGAAGTCAGGCTATATACAAGTTTGCTACCAGGGGCAGGTAATCTAAATATTAACAGACTACTGTTAATTAAGAGAAAACTAAGTCTCTTGTATGAAGAGATTTAGCGATCTTCTATGTGTGGGAAAATGCAAGTGTCCAGGCTTGCGGAAATCATTTCTTTCATATGCATCTAGCTATCTGGGGTCAATCCTGCTTTTTTTATTTTTGCATACTAATTCATTATTTACCATAAAAAGTGGTGGATGGCCAAGTCTCACATCCCAGAGCATCTCAGTGCTACCTGGGAGGAAGTAGCTGATGGCTTCCAAATAGCTGGCTTTGTTTCACATGGGTTCAGATATTTGCATTTGGAAAAGTCTTATTTCCTGGTAGAGCACAGAGCAGAAAGTATTTCATTTGACACAACCCAGGGGTTGAAACCACTTCTCCCTCCGACTCTCACTGCAGATGGATTCTTCACTGCTGAAGCCCACCGGCTCAACTATGTACTGTACTTATTTTAAATTTTTATTTAGAATGATTCATAAAACAAATCATTCTTTAAGCCAAAGGTCAGCAACAACAAAAAAATGTTTTATTTTTTTTTTTTCTGTAAAGGGCCAGACAGTAAATAGACTTTGCCATAAGCAATATATAAACAAGAGTGGCTGTGTTCCAAGAAAACATTATTTACTGAAAAATGAAGTGTGCTGGCTTTGGCCCATCAATGAACAGCCAATTCTGACTCCCTGTTGGAACTCTTTAACTTGCTGTTCATTGCTTTTGTTATTATAATCATAGATAATGGTCTGCCTCACTGTTAAACTAAGGTACCTTTGCTCAGAACGCTGTCCACCTGTTGACTGCAGGAAGGAATAAATTAACACATCCCCTGCTTGAGACTGCCATTCTCCTAGAAGTGAGATATTTGTGAGGTCAATAGCCTGTTCAATTTCCTTCCTCAGCTCCTCCCATCTCTGATCTATAAATGAACCTGACATCCAGACCCCCTATAAAATGGCTATTTTGAGACACTAGTCTGCAGCAAGCAGAGCAAGCTTGGACTCAGTAACAAATACTCCTTTTTTACAGCTAAGATAAACTGAGCCCAATTAAGACAGTTGATTTACTCAGGTGCTCTGGGGACAGAGCCAGTCCCCATCTTGGTCACCAGACTCCAAATCAGGGACTATGTATATTTTTCTTTAGTTTGAAAGGAGGAAGAAATCATTTCCTTCAGAAAAAGAGAAAAAAACCTATTTTTCACTAGAGCTCTAACACAGAAATGGATTTTTTTTCAATCTTCACGTTAATGGATATGCCATAGTCAGACATGAAAACACTACTATGTTTGCTTAATGGAAATACCAGTCCCCTGTCCTTGTCACTTGGATCTTGTATTAAAGGTCTCCTTTCATTTCTAGTAAAACAGAAAAACACCCTCTCCCTTCACTCACATCTATTTGAATTCCAGAATCATTTCTTTGGCAGTAAATCTGAAGTGAGTAAGATGACCACTCATGGCCAGCCACATCCTACCCCCACAGAAGAAATGGAACAGAAAGCCCTAGAAGAGAAACAGGCTTCCTTCTGCTCAAATCCGATTGGACTGTCAACTACAAATTGGCACTTACCCATTACATTGCCAAGGACTGAACGTGAAGGCCATTTGCCATCTACCACTGTGGAGACTGAATGCTGTCCTGTGACAGCTGCTGACTCTCGACATCCCCTGAAGAGCTCAGGGTGGAGTGAGAATCTGGTGCAACAGGTCGTTAGCCAGGCAGATGTTTTTAGGAGCAGATATTATGATCACAATCCTTGCACCTCCTCATACCTAGAAAAGCACTAAATCCCTTCATGGTGACATCAGATCCTCATGAGTAACCAAAAACCTCCTTTGTAAAATGAGTGTTTAAGGGTATTGAAGGCCCCCCCTTCATCAAAACCTTATATATTGATTTTCCTCCTGCTGCCTCTTTGGGGCAGTCTCTCAGAGCTATCTGAGGTGCTGCCTCCCAGGCTGCAGTCCTAATTGTGCCGCATATAAAACTTAACTTGCAACTTGCAAATTATTTATCTTTTTTAGTTGACAGAAACAATTCCTCTCCCTTTAACATGTCATTTTGATATCTTTGTTCTGATCTTGCTGAACTCTGCTGGGGTGAAAATTGCAATTATAACAGCAGCAGCTGTAATAGCTATGATTTCTTAAGCAAGTACCACTTACCATGAGCCGACTCAAGGGAAAGCACCCTGATGCTAGGAAAGGTTAAAAGCAAAAGGAGAAGTGGCAGAGGATGAGATGAGCAGACAGCATCACGGACTCAACGGATGTGAATTTGAGCAAACTCCGGAAGATAGTGGAGACAAAGGAACCTAGCATGCCTTAATCATGCATGGGAGCATTATGAATCAGTTTTAAAGATGAAGAAACTGACGCAAAAAAAAAGGATAAATCAGCCATGCAAAAAAAGGGCGTTATATGCTCAAATTCTCCCTCCAAATGACAAATAAGTACATAATTTTGACATAAAAATTAATTTTGTGACCTTGTGTGATTCCATTTATATGAAATGTCCAGGGAAGGTAAATCTATAGAGAGAATATGCAGATGAGTGGCTGTCTGAGGCTGAGGGTGGGGAGGGGGAGGACTGCGGTAGCCCTGAGAGAGATTCTTGCTCTAACATTGTATCATGGGATAGCTGTACAACTATAAAAACTTACTACAAACGACTGGTCGTTCCAGACTTGAAATTCATGAATTTATGGCATGTAAATTATACTCCAAAAAGCTGTTAAAAATTAACCATGCGACAGAAGTTGTAAAGCCTTTTCATTATCCTAATCGCTATTCTCCCCGGCCCCGCCCCCCAGGGTATCTTCATTGCTCAGCCACAGACAGATCTGAACACAGGAAGGGCCCTGCTTACTCAGGATGTTTAATACCACTTCTTTTTTTGATGATAGAAAACAGAGGCACGGGTGCTGCTTCTCCTTCAATGCTAACTTCTTGCCAAAACAATAATTCTGGAATTTGAGTGGGTGCACGTAGAGGAAGAGGGTGCTTCCTTATTTTAATAGAAATGAATGAAGACTATTATTATAAATGAAATATGACAAGAAATGGGACTGTTTCTCCCACTGACTGGACACAAGCATATTTTAATATATTTTAGAGATGGTTATTGCAATAGCTCACTTATATATTTGTTTATTCACTCAATATATATTCATCAAGTCCCTGTAATGTGCAAGGCACCTTTCTTAACTCTGGAGATAAGACAACAAATACCACAGTCAGAGCTTACAGCCCACTAGGCAAATTACCCCCCTCTTTTCATCCTTGTGAAAATCCTATCTACTCTCTCAGGCTCTAACTGTCTTCGGAGTTAATGTCTCCCATAGAGTTTCCATGATTGCTTTTATATTTCTTTTATATGACTCTTAGCTGTGTGCTGTTCTCAGTAGTATATGACTCTTTGTGATCCATTGACTCTAACCCACCAGGCTCCTCTGTCCATGGAGTTTTCCAGGTAAGAATACTGGAGTGGGTTGCCATTTCCCTCTTCAGGGGATCTCCTGACCCAAGGATTGAAATTGTGTCTTCTGCATTGCAGGCAGATTCACTGAGCCACTTGGGAAGCCCATTTTATTGAATGGTCAGTCCTTTTAACATTGTGCATTTCATAATCTCTGTCCTCATTTGGGAAGGAGAAATGATAAAGGGAATATCCCACATATAGCGACTTGATCTGAGTTATCAGTGGCATCTAGAGCAAAACATGTTTCCAGTAGTCATGTACAGATGTGAGAGTTGGACCATAAAGAAGGCTGAGTGTCAAAGAATTGATGCTTTCGAATTGTGGTGCTGGAGAAGACTCTTGAGAGTACTTTGGATGACAAGGAGATCAAATCAGTCAATCTTAAAGAAAATCAACCCTGAATATTTATTAGAAGGACTGATGCTGAAGCTCCAATACTTTGACCACTTGATGCAAAAAGCCAACTCATTGGAAAAGATTCTAATGCTGGGAGAGAACAAGGGCAAAAGAAGTGGGTGGCAGAGAATGACATGGTTAGGCAGCATCACTGACTCAATGGATGTGAATTTAGCGAAGTCCAGGAGATGATGGAAGACAGAGGAGCCTGGTGTGTTGCAGTCCATGTGGTGGCAAAGAGTCAGACATGACTTAGCTACTGAATAACAACAAATTGATTTACAATGTCTTGTTATTTCTGCTGTGTGTCACTGTGAATTAGCTATATGTATATATACATGCCCTCCTTCTTGAGTTTCCCTTCCCTCTCCCATTCCACCTTTACAAGCATCACAGGGCACTGAGCTGTGCTATACAGCATTTTTCCACTAGTTATCTATTTCACACATGGTAGCATATACATGTCAATGGTACTCTCTCAAGTCATCCCACTCTCCCCTTCAAAAGGGGTCATCTTATGAGCAGTTAGGTAGAAGGATATTTTAGGTTGAGAGAACAACAAGCAAACAAACAAACAAACAGAGGCAAAAAAGAATTTGGAGTGCTGGGGGAGGAAACACAGTAGCTGGAGCCTAGTGAGGAAGGGTACAAGCAGAGGACTGGCAAGGTAGTCAAGGTTTGGCCACGATGAGGCATTGAGAAGTTCCACTTTCATTCTAAGTGCAATGGATGAAGGATCCCCAAAACCCAAGTGACACAGATCTGATTGATTGTTTAATGAGTTCACATTGAACTCTTTGTGAAGAATGTACAGAGGAAGGAAGCCCAAATCAGTGAAGTTATGAATACTATGAATAAATATGTGCAGCATAAGATTCCCTGGGTGGTAGTCTGGAGACCTGGGTCTAGATTCCAGAGTGGTCTCAGCACTATCGGATATGGACCTCAGAGTTTACTGTTTTCAAACCCAACTCATCGAATTTTCTGGCATCAAAGCCCCTTCCTATTAATTTCATACAAACTTCTCCCTATGGCAGAGTACTTTGGATGACAATTGTGGTGCTGGAGAAGACTCTTGAGAGTACTTTGGATGACAAGGAGATCAAATCAGTCAATCTTAAAGAAAATCAACCCTGCATATTTATTAGAAGGACTGATGCTGAAGCTCCAATACTTTGACCACTTGATGCAAAAGCCAACTCATTGGAAAAGATTCTAATGCTGGGAGAGAACAAGGGCAAAAGAAGTGGGTGGCAGAGAATGACATGGTTAGGCAGCATCACTGACTCAATGGATGTGAATTTAGCGAAGTCCAGGAGATGATGGAAGACAGAGGAGCCTGGTGTGTTGCAGTCCATGTGGTGGCAAAGAGTCAGACATGACTTAGCTACTGAATAACAACAAATTGATTTACAATGTCTTGTTATTTCTGCTGTGTGTCACTGTGAATTAGCTATATGTATATATACATGCCCTCCTTCTTGAGTTTCCCTTCCCTCTCCCATTCCACCTTTACAAGCATCACAGGGCACTGAGCTGTGCTATACAGCATTTTTCCACTAGTTATCTATTTCACACATGGTAGCATATACATGTCAATGGTACTCTCTCAAGTCATCCCACTCTCCCCTTCAAAAGGGGTCATCTTATGAGCAGTTAGGTAGAAGGATATTTTAGGTTGAGAGAACAACAAGCAAACAAACAAACAAACAGAGGCAAAAAAGAATTTGGAGTGCTGGGGGAGGAAAAAAAACAGTAGCTGGAGCCTAGTGAGGAAGGGTACAAGCAGAGGACTGGCAAGGTAGTCAAGGTTTGGCCACGATGAGGCATTGAGAAGTTCCACTTTCATTCTAAGTGCAATGGATGAAGGATCCCCAAAACCCAAGTGACACAGATCTGATTGATTGTTTAATGAGTTCACATTGAACTCTTTGTGAAGAATGTACAGAGGAAGGAAGCCCAAATCAGTGAAGTTATGAATACTATGAATAAATATGTGCAGCATAAGATTCCCTGGGTGGTAGTCTGGAGACCTGGGTCTAGATTCCAGAGTGGTCTCAGCACTATCGGATATGGACCTCAGAGTTTACTGTTTTCAAACCCAACTCATCGAATTTTCTGGCATCAAAGCTTCCTATTAATTTCATACCTCTCCCTATGCACATCTAAAATTATACACAGTGCACGTTTTATAACCAAGAATATTCAGGGAGGTCACCCAGAGTTGTAGGCATCTCTTGATGTTGCATCATCTGTTTGGGTAGCTTTTGCACCTCACTCCTTCTCCAGGGAATCTGATGTACTTCCTGTCACCCTAGTGCAATTCTCACTGCAGCTCTCATAACTGCATTTTATTGGCCAAATTCTGCTGGCTTTGGCACTGCACATACTTCCCCTCGTTAGGAGGAATCCACTTCAATTCCAGGCTTCTCATAAGAATAAATATTTTATGCGGGCAGCATCCCATTCCACACATACCAAGATGAGAAAAATAGAGAGGGTGTCAAGAGAACTGGTTGTTTTCTCCACTCAACTGTAGCTCATTGCCTGGCCATTTCTCTTCTCTGTGCTCTGGATTCCCTATGTGTAAAATAAGAGGACTGAAGTTAATAAACTGTGGATAGTAATTGTTTCTTTACTGACTCTCTAGAATGTGCTGCTCTTAACCTCTAACTGGTCTTGCTCATTATTGTGGTGTCTTCTCGGTCGTCCTCAGGGCTTTCAGGGGTTGTGGTTTTATTATGTTGCCTAAGCTCCAGCACGTGCAACAAGCCATTGCAACAATTCTCAGATCCTATACTTATATGTATTTCTCATTTGCATTAGGGTTGTTGGAAAGATTCAGTAAGATTACATATGTGGAGTTTCTAGTGCAATTCACTATCTAGTGCAACTCAGTAAATGTTACCCACGATTACAAGTAAATGCTACTCTTTCTTTCCTCACTTCCTCACTCTCTCCCTTTCTTCCTATTCTCTTCTTTCCTTCATTTAATACCTGGATAAACAGAAAAGGATACAATTGGAAAAATCATCCATCCCGAGTTCTCTCATTTTCCAAATATGCCTAGTAATTAATGCTCCATCATTTATTTGGTTCAGATGATGTCTAGATGTTGTGCATAAGATTCCCTGGGTGGTAGTCTGGAGACCTGGGTCTAGATTCCAGAGTGGTCTCAGCACTATCGGATATGGACCTCAGAGTTTACTGTTTTCAAACCCAACTCATCGAATTTTCTGGCATCAAAGCTTCCTATTAATTTCATACCTCTCCCTATGCACATCTAAAATTATACACAGTGCACGTTTTATAACCAAGAATATTCAGGGAGGTCACCCAGAGTTGTAGGCATCTCTTGATGTTGCATCATCTGTTTGGGTAGCTTTTGCACCTCACTCCTTCTCCAGGGAATCTGATGTACTTCCTGTCACCCTAGTGCAATTCTCACTGCAGCTCTCATAACTGCATTTTATTGGCCAAATTCTGCTGGCTTTGGCACTGCACATACTTCCCCTCGTTAGGAGGAATCCACTTCAATTCCAGGCTTCTCATAAGAATAAATATTTTATGCGGGCAGCATCCCATTCCACACATACCAAGATGAGAAAAATAGAGAGGGTGTCAAGAGAACTGGTTGTTTTCTCCACTCAACTGTAGCTCATTGCCTGGCCATTTCTCTTCTCTGTGCTCTGGATTCCCTATGTGTAAAATAAGAGGACTGAAGTTAATAAACTGTGGATAGTAATTGTTTCTTTACTGACTCTCTAGAATGTGCTGCTCTTAACCTCTAACTGGTCTTGCTCATTATTGTGGTGTCTTCTCGGTCGTCCTCAGGGCTTTCAGGGGTTGTGGTTTTATTATGTTGCCTAAGCTCCAGCACGTGCAACAAGCCATTGCAACAATTCTCAGATCCTATACTTATATGTATTTCTCATTTGCATTAGGGTTGTTGGAAAGATTCAGTAAGATTACATATGTGGAGTTTCTAGTGCAATTCACTATCTAGTGCAACTCAGTAAATGTTACCCACGATTACAAGTAAATGCTACTCTTTCTTTCCTCACTTCCTCACTCTCTCCCTTTCTTCCTATTCTCTTCTTTCCTTCATTTAATACCTGGATAAACAGAAAAGGATACAATTGGAAAAATCATCCATCCCGAGTTCTCTCATTTTCCAAATATGCCTAGTAATTAATGCTCCATCATTTATTTGGTTCAGATGATGTCTAGATGTTGTGTCATTTAGATTAGGCTGTTCACAACTGGATGATTTGGGTGTGCCTAGGTGAGCATGGAAGGGAAATAGTCAGACCCAGTAGAAATGGAAGCTGTAGGTTCAACTCAAATCTTCCCTTACGATGATTCTTCCAGAAGACAGAGGACCAAATCCATTCTATTCTAATGAATGGTTTACCTGACTGAAAGGATGAGCAGAGAAGCAGAGTGTTAAACACATGGGCTTCCTAGAGAGTTCTGGGCATTCTTTCAAGACCTGGTCTTTATTAGATGTATGATACAGGCAAGGTACTGAACCTTTTGGGATATCAGGTTTTTTTTAAGTAAAACGAAGATTATATGATCCACTCATATCTACCAACAGATAATGCAAGAGCAGCCTGTAGCAGAGTATGACACAAGGTGAGTTTTCAACATATGGCGTATGGTTTTTGTTTGTTTGTTTTACTACAGTATAATTGATTTACAATGTTGTATTAGTTTCAGGTGTACAGCCAGGGGATTCTTTTCAGATTCTTTTCCTTTATAGATTATTACAAAATACTGAGTATAGTTCTCTGTGCTATACAGTAGGTTACTGTTGGTTAACTTTTATATGTATAGCAGTGTGTATATGCTAATCCCAAACTCCTAACTTATCCCTTGCCCTATCCCCTATCCCCTTTGATAACCATAAGTTTGTTTCCTCTGTCTGTGGGTCTATTTGTTTTCTATATTCTTATTAATTTTACTAATGCTAAAATATTTTAACAGTGTGTATATCAGAGCTATTACTAATAGAAACATGAATTTATTAGTAGTATTATCTAACAACATTTAATAATTACTTTCTGTGTTATTATTTGTATTCATATTATGAACTAATAAAGAAGATTAAAAATACTCCCGGTTGAAGCCTACACTACTGTTCTCAAGGTGAAGACCAACAGTTGGGCAAGGTGAGATTACCTTTTGAAAAGATGGACCAGGACTCAGTTTATCTTCTCAACAAGCTTTAGGCTCAGAAAACCAAACTTGAGTTTGCTATTGTATCAGCAGTCATCTGGGCTGGTCCTGTTGGGGGCTGGGAGCTAGAAAGAGGAGGGAGAATGGGTTGGCTGGATGTGTGGGCAGCTTCCCATGGGTGATGCCCATCCTGGTCCACTCAGGTTCACAGCACCTGCTTAAATGAAAAAGCGCAGTTCTTTCCAAAGAACCGCCAGCAACATTTTCCTATGGGGAAAGTACCAGTGGACTCAGAGAGGAGGAATGAAGGGCAGGGCTCGGCTATCTGGCTCAGGAAGGATTTGTAGGGAAATAAACATGGTAACTTGAGAGACATCAGAGGAAATTATCTTTAAGAAAAAGATGGTCTTGGCTTAACTCATGTTTCCACATAGTTACATTTTATTTGTACTTGCTGGGTGACAAATCACCCATTTTTAGCTTTTATTGAGCTTTAATTTTGATCTTATGAGTTAAGAATGACTAATGCCCCAAAGAGTACGACCCTAGAGCAAAGCATGCTGGGAAAGTACTTTTGGTCACTACAGTATAATTGATTTACAATGTTGTATTAGTTTCAGGTGTACAGCCAGGGGATTCTTTTCAGATTCTTTTCCTTTATAGATTATTACAAAATACTGAGTATAGTTCTCTGTGCTATACAGTAGGTTACTGTTGGTTAACTTTTATATGTATAGCAGTGTGTATATGCTAATCCCAAACTCCTAACTTATCCCTTGCCCTACCCCCTATCCCTTTGATAACCATAAGTTTGTTTCCTCTGTCTGTGGGTCTATTTGTTTTCTATATTCTTATTAATTTTACTAATGCTAAAATATTTTAACAGTGTGTATATCAGAGCTATTACTAATAGAAACATGAATTTATTAGTAGTATTATCTAACAACATTTAATAATTACTTTCTGTGTTATTATTTGTATTCATATTATGAACTAATAAAGAAGATTAAAAATACTCCCGGTTGAAGCCTACACTACTGTTCTCAAGGTGAAGACCAACAGTTGGGCAAGGTGAGATTACCTTTTGAAAAGATGGACCAGGACTCAGTTTATCTTCTCAACAAGCTTTAGGCTCAGAAAACCAAACTTGAGTTTGCTATTGTATCAGCAGTCATCTGGGCTGGTCCTGTTGGGGGCTGGGAGCTAGAAAGAGGAGGGAGAATGGGTTGGCTGGATGTGTGGGCAGCTTCCCATGGGTGATGCCCATCCTGGTCCACTCAGGTTCACAGCACCTGCTTAAATGAAAAAGCGCAGTTCTTTCCAAAGAACCGCACAGCAACATTTTCCTATGGGGAAAGTACCAGTGGACTCAGAGAGGAGGAATGAAGGGCAGGGCTCGGCTATCTGGCTCAGGAAGGATTTGTAGGGAAATAAACATGGTAACTTGAGAGACATCAGAGGAAATTATCTTTAAGAAAAAGATGGTCTTGGCTTAACTCATGTTTCCACATAGTTACATTTTATTTGTACTTGCTGGGTGACAAATCACCCATTTTTAGCTTTTATTGAGCTTTAATTTTGATCTTATGAGTTAAGAATGACTAATGCCCCAAAGAGTACGACCCTAGAGCAAAGCATGCTGGGAAAGTACATTTCTGGGTGCATGCTCCCCCTGTGCCTGGAGACATGGATTCAAATGAAAGTCAAGACTACGACCCCACCCGGGGCCATTGCTTTGGAAAATAAAACCGGGTTTTTGAATACGTCTTTGTTTGCCATTCTTATTCAAGGTTATCCAAAGAGGAATCTGCTTCAAGAGAAGAGAGAGTAGTAAATTTAACTGGAACTTTTAAACAATGTTCAATCCAAAGCTAAGAGGCTCAAGATCAAATAAGCATTTGAAACTTCTGGCCAACAACCAAAATGAGGGTTTTCAATGGCTGTTATTTCCTGGGTCTTGCAGGCTCAGAAGAACAAGTGTTAGGGATAAAATTCAGTTCTTACTTCATTCCAATAATGGTCAGACTGTAGGGGATGAAAAGCAAATCACTTCCCTTCCTCTTCTGTTATTATTGTTTAGAGTTATGCCCCTAAGGGTTCAGCCCTCTATGGCTGAAAGGGAGGGAGGATACTGGATACCTACTTGTGAACTGTTGCATACACTGGCTGCAACGGTCTAGTCAGAGGTGAACCCTGTTGAACCCTGTCTATGTGGCTAGTTTGTTCTTCTCCACAATCCTGGGAGGGAAGAACGATTATAAAGACCTGTTTTTACAGATGGGGAAACAGATTCTCAAAGAGTTTGGTGACTTGCCCGAGATCACATGATAAGCCAGTGATAGAACCAGAATGCAAACTAAAGTCTCTCAAATTCTAGTCTAAATCATAATCGTTTGAGCAGCCAATGATCTTTTTAAATTTTTCAAAAATTAGAAAAAGGTTTAGTGGCCAAACTCTGCACCTGACTTTATTTCTCTTGACCTCTGGGTTGAGATTCTCCTCCTTCTAAGCCACATACAATTGCCAGCTGGTACCTTTTCAGCAGACTTAGTAAAAGCAGGTATGTGAGCTTACAAATTGGGGGCTTTGTCAAACTGCTTGCTGTTATTGTTTGCACCCAGAGAGTCCAAGGATATTGGAGCATAAACAAAGCTTAACCCATCATATTATTTTATAGAAAAGGAAACTGGGACTTGGAGAGGAAGAAGAGATTGCTCAAGGTCACACAGCTGTTGTGACAAACTGCAGACCCCTCAGTCTCCTCCAAGAACTGATGAAGGAGCTGATAAAGGAAGTTCATGGAGAAGAGATGAGAAAAAAGAGGCATACATTATCATGAGGCAATCTCTGCCTCTTTCAAGCTGTAGAGCCTCAAAGGAATCTTTCAACTCTCTGATCCTCAGCCTGCTCATGTTTAAGAATAACAGAACCTATTCCATGGGGTATGTGAAGATTAAATGATGCTATACCTGCAAGTCCCTCAGCACAGCGCCTGGCCTAGAGTAGAAACTCAGTACATAAAAGCTGTAGAAAATGCTTTTGCAATCAGAGTCGCAGAGAGAGAGGGAGGGAGAGAGAGAGAGTGAGAGGGTCTGTGAGGCAGGACCAATGCTAAAGGGAGTGGAGGGAGCAATTTCTGTCTGTTCCCACACTAAGTTATATTTGGGAAAATGGAGAGGTGAAGATAACAGGAAAAGGGGCATGCCCTTAAGTACATCATCGACTGTTGTCCAGATGATATTCTGGTAACAAGGAAAGCCCCTGAAATTGGTTTGTTCAAGGCTCCAGATATGGCCCTCTAGGGCTTTCAGTGGCAAGTTCAGGAATTCCAACAAGGGTCCAGGAATGAGGTGGTCACAGATGGGAATATTTATTTCTTTGGGAGTCTTCCTTTTTGGATGTTCTCAGATGTACTAGAAGGGATCTTCAGGCTAGAACCAGGTCGGAGGTGGGAAAGACATGTTTCCCTTCCACCTTACCCGTGTTTATCTGACTCCGATGTTGGGGCCAGATGCCAACTTTCCTATCTAGTCAACAGATGAGACTTTGGGAGGTTTATAAATAGCTTCTGGAAACACTTTCTAAAACTTCCCCAAGAACATCTAAATTCTCCTTAATAGTGACAGACTGCAAGAGAAAAAAGAAACAATTTTCCAAAGGTAAATTGACAAAAATGGAAAAGGTGAACATTAGATAAAAATCATAATAAAAGTGGGAACTTTGGGGTGCCAATCTTCTTAGGAAAATTTTCTAATTTCAAGTTTATAAATAAAAATATAGTAAACATTGGGACAGGTTGTGGTTTAGATTGGCTACTTCATGATAATAATTTTTCCGCATCAAACAACAATTCATGTTAATAGACCCATATGGGGATAATAACCTTGTTTGAAAGAAAATACATTTATTCAAGTATTTCCAGACATCCAGTTTTAAGGTGTTATGAAAAATGATTTTCTGTTCAATCACAGTAGTTTGTATCTGTTCATGGTAAATACCCATATACTTTTTACTAATACCTTGACATTGGTGCCCTCCAAGGAAAGCTTGGCATTCAAGTTCCAGAACAGAGTTAAGGCAGGTTTTTCCTCCTTTAGATAAGCAGATTTTCCATGAGGACATAGACTCACTGAGGTTGGATGAATCACAAGGAGACTTCAACCTCTTAGGACTCACTTGAACTAGAACAAGGAGATGAGCAGAGGGTTCTTAACCAAAACAGAGCCTTAAGGATTACTGTATGTTGTTTCTCATCTGTCCAGATAAGATCTGGCCTTCTAGTTCAAACTGACTGCACTGAGGGATGGGGTAGGAGGAGATGCCTGACAAGTTAAGAATTCTTCTTTATCAAAGAGGGGACAGTTTTTTTAATAGAAGGCCCCAGAGCGGTCAAGGACAGTAGTGCAGATCTGGAGTGTCTCTGGTTGCCCTGGCTGGATCAGAGACAGTCCTCAATCCTCTATAGGGCCTCCTATGGGACCAACAAGGGGCAGCCTGGCCTTTATCAGGAGCAGCCAGGCAAGCAGTGAACAGACAGCAGGCCCCTGGGGGATTGTCTCAGGGACCCCTAGCAATCTTTAATCAGAACAACACATAATTTCTGTGCAAGAAGCAGAGTAGCCAAACCCGTATCTAGTGTGAATGAGTGCTTCTGTTTTTATAACTATTTCCTTTCATGTGCTATCTTATTCACTGTTTCTAGTGACTTTGAGAGGTAGAAGCAACAGATGTGAAAATTCTCACTTTGCAAGAGAGAAATGAAGCACTGCCAAGGCAAAAAATCTACTGAGGTCCAGAGCTCTTAGCAGAAGGTCTAGGCCTTGAACCTGTTTTGAACACAGGCAAAGCCTTAGGGCCCACTGATTCCATGCAGTCACATAACTCTATCTCATTAATTCATTCCTTCAGCAAATGAACTGAGTGCCTGCCACCTTGCAAACACCATTCTAGGCATTTGGGTAACATCATAGGACACATTTGTCAGACATGTCTGCCCATGCAAGCAGATGTAGAATAAAACGCACGTTCTGTCTCCTGTACCACCATGTCCTGTCTTAAGCAACACGGCTCCCAACTCAGGATGCTTGTTGTTTATGACACAGGCAATAAACACAATACTAGTTTAAATACTAGAGGAAAAGTGGTAAAAGATCTGGAAGAAAGAGAACAGAGTAAATGGGGTCAGAGGTCCCTGTTTAGCACATTTTCATGAAGGACAGAGTTAAGGCAGGTTTTTCCTCCTTTAGATAAGCAGATTTTCCATGAGGACATAGACTCACTGAGGTTGGATGAATCACAAGGAGACTTCAACCTCTTAGGACTCACTTGAACTAGAACAAGGAGATGAGCAGAGGGTTCTTAACCAAAACAGAGCCTTAAGGATTACTGTATGTTGTTTCTCATCTGTCCAGATAAGATCTGGCCTTCTAGTTCAAACTGACTGCACTGAGGGATGGGGTAGGAGGAGATGCCTGACAAGTTAAGAATTCTTCTTTATCAAAGAGGGGACAGTTTTTTTAATAGAAGGCCCCAGAGCGGTCAAGGACAGTAGTGCAGATCTGGAGTGTCTCTGGTTGCCCTGGCTGGATCAGAGACAGTCCTCAATCCTCTATAGGGCCTCCTATGGGACCAACAAGGGGCAGCCTGGCCTTTATCAGGAGCAGCCAGGCAAGCAGTGAACAGACAGCAGGCCCCTGGGGGATTGTCTCAGGGACCCCTAGCAATCTTTAATCAGAACAACACATAATTTCTGTGCAAGAAGCAGAGTAGCCAAACCCGTATCTAGTGTGAATGAGTGCTTCTGTTTTTATAACTATTTCCTTTCATGTGCTATCTTATTCACTGTTTCTAGTGACTTTGAGAGGTAGAAGCAACAGATGTGAAAATTCTCACTTTGCAAGAGAGAAAATGAAGCACTGCCAAGGCAAAAAATCTACTGAGGTCCAGAGCTCTTAGCAGAAGGTCTAGGCCTTGAACCTGTTTTGAACACAGGCAAAGCCTTAGGGCCCACTGATTCCATGCAGTCACATAACTCTATCTCATTAATTCATTCCTTCAGCAAATGAACTGAGTGCCTGCCACCTTGCAAACACCATTCTAGGCATTTGGGTAACATCATAGGACACATTTGTCAGACATGTCTGCCCATGCAAGCAGATGTAGAATAAAACGCACGTTCTGTCTCCTGTACCACCATGTCCTGTCTTAAGCAACACGGCTCCCAACTCAGGATGCTTGTTGTTTATGACACAGGCAATAAACACAATACTAGTTTAAATACTAGAGGAAAAGTGGTAAAAGATCTGGAAGAAAGAGAACAGAGTAAATGGGGTCAGAGGTATAGGGCACAGAGACATGTACCATTGTATACAGGATAATCACGGGAGACTTCACTGAAACGGTGAACTTGAGCTTCATGGAGGTCAGAAATAGAGTCTAATGGGTAAGAGTTTTTCAGGTAGTGTACACATCCAAGGAAGAGATCCTTAGGAGCCTGAGAAGACTGGAGTGAGGGAGAGAGTAGTCAGAGCTGAAGTTAGTAAGATGAGGGGCTAAATCATGTAGGACCATGAAGACCACAGAGATGACTTTAGCTTTTACTCTGCAACAATCACAGAACCTCTGTGGAGTTTCCAGCACAGGAGTGGCATAATCCTATTATGCTTTAAAGTCATTCTATTGACTGCTGGGTTGAGATTAGGTTGAAGAGGGTAGGGTAGAAGAAGACAGAAATCCAAAGGAGTGGGGCACAGACAATGAAATATGTTCATGGAATTTTTCAAGTGTGTCCTAGACACACAGAAAGTCATTTCTCATTGTCTTTTTGCAGCTAGGTTAGCATGACATGACTGAGTTGTGTCCCAAAGTGATGATACTACTTCCAAGCCTGATCCTAAAACTTGCTCTGTGACCCTCAAAACTCTGGCCCCTCTGCAGCACCCATGGAGACCACATATTGAGGACAGAAGCATTGTACAGTAGAAGGAGTCTGGGTTCCCATGACACCATCTAGAACAGAGACACTTCCTACCACATCAACCATGTTGCACTGTGGCCTGGGTATGTTTGAAAATCATGAAAAATTTAAGGAACAACATTTTCAAAACATTTCCTATCCTGCCTATTCTTATCAGTCTCGTTACTAGTGGTTGCTGAGATTCACTTCCTGTTTTGATTTTCCAAAGCAAGGAGGGGCAGTGCCCACTCTTTTCCCTGTCTCTCTAACAGCTGCTTGAAAATCACACCGATGTGCTATCACACTTCTCAGCATCAAAATGTGCATCAGAACCTGAAACATGGATGGTGGAGAGTCTCTACCTCCCTGCTGTGCTGGATGTGGAAACTAAGACAACAGTACAACAACCAAATGATTATAAGTAAGACACACTTCTTTTTCCTTCTTCTTAAAAAGATATTATGGGCTTCCCTGGTGGTCCAGTGGGTAAAGGGTCCGCCTTGCAGTGCAAGGGGTGCCGGTTTGATCCCTGGCCTGGGAAGATCCCACATGCTGCAGAGCACCCACTACTGAGCCAGAGCTCTGCAGTGCATGTGCCCAGAGCCAGTGCTCTGTGGCGACACAGGCCACTGTGATGGGAGGCCCACATAGGCCAAAGAACAAAGGGAAATGGATAAATGAAAAACTAATAGAAGTGGCCCAAAACAAAACAAAATTCAAAAAAAAAGATATTAAATTTGCGGTAAGGTTCCCTTGAGCATTGCATCATTTTTTAAAAAATTTTTGCCTCCTTTATTGGTTTTTTACTTATTTATTTTCATCCATCTTTATTCTTTGGCCTGTGTGGGCCTCCCATCGTGGTGGCCTCTGTTGTTACAGAACACTGACTCTGGGAACATGCACTCCAGAGCTCCGGCTCGGTGATTGGACACATCGGTCTAGCCGCTCCATGACACGTGGGATCTTCCCAGGCCAGGGATTGAACTGGTGCCCCCTGCACTGCAAGGCAGTGTTCTTACCCACTGGACCACCAGGGAAGCCCACTGGGTTTAAACTCTTCACTACTATATTTGTATCTATCATCTATCCATCCATCCATCCATCCATTCATCATATCTATTTTCATTTACCCATAAATTTTTGTGATGTTTTACCAAGTATCATTTATTTGAGAATTCCCACAGTTAAAAATTTAATCAGCCTAATGATAGCCAGACAATAAACTTTCTTCCAAGAAACCAGCATAATTCTCGCCTTGAACACGGCCAAAGAGAAAGGGGGATTAAGACAATCTCTATGCTCCAGGTTCTGTACTGAGGATATTATTTAGAAGATCTCATTGCTTGCTTCAGGATGGCTCTCAGCCAGTTGGTGGTTAAGGTGGAGGGAGGCAGTGCTAGCATCATCGCCCTCTGACTAACAGGTAAACAGACACAGAGAAATGATGGGACTGTCACCTTGCCACACTACCAGGAAGAGTGGCTTGATGCAAGGGACATAGGGCCCCGCTAAGAACGTCCACATCCTCACAGATGTTACTACTTTCTTAGGCTAGAGAGTCCAGAAGCTGAGCAACACTGCAAAACCAGCCCAGAGCAGTGGTGAGAAGCACAGTAGCAGAGAGGATTGGTAGGCCAACTTTGGAACTGGCCACAGTTGTGGATCCCGGTTTTGTCACTGTCTAGATGTACTCCTTATCAATGTTGCTTAATCTCTCTTACTCTTCATGTCCTTAAGTATCAGGGATGGCTATAAAACATTTAGCAGAATGCTCTGGTGCACAGTGAATTCTCAAATTGTAACCACTGTGGTTATTCTAGTGGCCCTGAGAGGTCTTCTGACTCAGAAAGGAGAATCCTCAGAGCACTGTTTGGTCCATTCACACACAGATCTATAAACAGCACACTTAGCTACAGCCTGAGCAGCTGCAAAATGCTCTCAACAGGTGGTGACTACGAGTCCTCCTTTCTGAAAGGCCAGAACTCAGATATGAGCAAGGAGGCTTTTTCAGACGTTCATATGAGGAGGGTGTTTCTTAGGAGAACAGGGAGCCATCCCTGCCCATCTCTTCTCTTTGCTTTCATCTCCATCCACGAAAGTGTTTGCTGTGTGGGCCGGCTGTGAGAGCAGCTTTGACCAGTTTCATAGGTCCGCGCTCCCTCCCACCAAGGGCAGAGAATGGCAGATGGCAGGACAGGCACCCGGGAACCAGGGAGCAAGGACAGAAGGTTAGCAGTCAGGAGGAGGTATGACAAACACTAGTCAGTCATGTATTCCAGGCTATTGAATATGTTTGCTGTTATAGCAGTGCCTTCAAATCCAAGAAAACAAAGAATGACTATTCTTCATCTTCCTCTCTAGAAACCCTTTTTGTTGAGATTGTCAGAAAGAACTTGCCCTGGGCTTTCCTGGTGGTCCAGTGGGTAAAGATACCGCCTTGCAGTGCAAGGGGCGCCGGTTTGATCCCTGGCCTGGGAAGATCCCACATGCCGTGGAGTGGCTGGGCCGATGTGTCCAATTAGCGAGCCGGAGCTCTGGAGTGCATGCGCCCAGAGCCAGTGCTCTGTGACAACAGAGGCCACTGCGATGGGAGGCCCATACGGGCCAAAAAACAAAGATGGATGAAAACAGATAAATGAAAGACCAATAGAAGTGGCCTGCCCACCCCTTTCTTAGGCTAGAGAGTCCAGAAGCTGAGCAACACAAAAGAGCAGTGGTGAGAAGCACAGTAGCAGAGAGGATTGGTAGGCCAACTTTGGAACTGGCCACAGTTGTGGATCCCGGTTTTGTCACTGTCTAGATGTACTCCTTATCAATGTTGCTTAATCTCTCTTACTCTTCATGTCCTTAAGTATCAGGGATGGCTATAAAACATTTAGCAGAATGCTCTGGTGCACAGTGAATTCTCAAATTGTAACCACTGTGGTTATTCTAGTGGCCCTGAGAGGTCTTCTGACTCAGAAAGGAGAATCCTCAGAGCACTGTTTGGTCCATTCACACACAGATCTATAAACAGCACACTTAGCTACAGCCTGAGCAGCTGCAAAATGCTCTCAACAGGTGGTGACTACGAGTCCTCCTTTCTGAAAGGCCAGAACTCAGATATGAGCAAGGAGGCTTTTTCAGACGTTCATATGAGGAGGGTGTTTCTTAGGAGAACAGGGAGCCATCCCTGCCCATCTCTTCTCTTTGCTTTCATCTCCATCCACGAAAGTGTTTGCTGTGTGGGCCGGCTGGGGAGAGCAGCTTTGACCAGTTTCATAGGTCCTCTCTCCCTCCCACCAAGGGCAGAGAATGGCAGATGGCAGGACAGGCACCCGGGAACCAGGGAGCAAGGACAGAAGGTTAGCAGTCAGGAGGAGGTATGACAAACACTAGTCAGTCATGTATTCCAGGCTATTGAATATGTTTGCTGTTATAGCAGTGCCTTCAAATCCAAGAAAACAAAGAATGACTATTCTTCATCTTCCTCTCTAGAAACCCTTTTTGTTGAGATTGTCAGAAAGAACTTGCCCTGGGCTTTCCTGGTGGTCCAGTGGGTAAAGATACCGCCTTGCAGTGCAAGGGGCGCCGGTTTGATCCCTGGCCTGGGAAGATCCCACATGCCGTGGAGTGGCTGGGCCGATGTGTCCAATTAGCGAGCCGGAGCTCTGGAGTGCATGCGCCCAGAGCCAGTGCTCTGTGACAACAGAGGCCACTGCGATGGGAGGCCCATACGGGCCAAAAAACAAAGATGGATGAAAACAGATAAATGAAAGACCAATAGAAGTGGCCTGCCCACCCCCTTCCCTCCCCACCCCACCCCCCCAAAAAAAATTAAAATAGGACTTCCCCTGGTGGTCCAGTGGGTAAGGACACCGCCTTGCAGTGCAAGGGGCGCCGGTTCAATCCCTGGCCTGGGAAGATCCCATGTGCCGCAGAGCGGCTGGACTGATGTGTCCAATTACTGAGCCGGAGCTCTGGAGCACATGCACCCAGAACTGGTGCTCTGCGACGACAGAGGCCACCGCAATGGGAGGCCCACAGGAGCCAAAGAACAAAGATGGATGAAAATAGAGAAATGAAAGACCAATAGAAGTGGCCCGCCCGCTTCCCTCCCTCCCCAACCCGACCCCCGCCTAAAATAAATAAATAAATAAATCTTTAAAAAAAATAAAATAAATGCATGTTTCACATGAATTTATATATATATATATAAAGAACTTGCCCTGAAGGTCTCATTGATCGTTGCCTCTTACAGGAATAGAGTGAGTTCCACTGGATGTGCTAGGTAGGTTGTTGAAAGAAGGGAGGATAATAAATTATAAGTATATGCTTGGTACTGCACACTCATGTGTATTCTCCATTAGTTCATGAAATCTTCTACAAAACATGGCTACCTCTTCTCCTTTATAGAGATAAGGGATTTAAGAAAAATTGCATAGTGAGAAACTGCCAGAGCTGAAATTGACCCAGGTGTGCCTTCTCCAGTCCCTTAGCTGCCCTCCTATCTCTCTAGATTTAAAACAAGAGCAGTGGCCTGTGGTCCTACCTTACCAAGGGACCTCTGGGGACTTACTGCTAGAACTCCGGAGAGAGGCCCCACATCCAGAGATGTGTCTGGTCTCGGCTTGTGTTGGAAGAGAAGGCGCCCATCTGGTAGACGTCAGCACATGTCATTGAGATTCTTACAAGCAGTCTGATTGGAGCTGGTACTTTTCCCTCTGCGTGACCTCAGGCTAGCCAGCGGCCAGCAAGAGACAGACACACGGAAGTTCCCAGGGAGGCCTCTGCTGAATGTCTGCAGTCTTTCCTGGAATTGTACCTCTTGCTCAGCTGTGTGGAAGGAATGAGGTGCATGGTGCGGCCAGAAAGACAGTTTATACAGACAGCTTCTCTGTGACTTATCAACTGGGGTTTTTGCTAATGCAGATGCCTCCCACCTAGGGGAAGGTGGTCTGTCAACTGGCAGCAGGACTTTGCTACCACAGAGCACGGGATTTTGTTCCATCTCTGGTTAGGTCCAAGGCTGCCGAAGGGCTTGGTATATGTTTAATAATAGCATCTAAAAATATGTCATCACTTTATTGTATGAGGCAGATATGATTGGTCTCACTTTACAGAGGAACAGAGAAACCTAGAACTCAGGGATGCTCGCTTAAAAGTTGCTTGTGGATTTCAGACTAGAATCCAAGTCTCCTGTTTCATGGGCCAGTGTTCTTTCTGATATGAGATCTTAAACATGGCAGTAAGAGATTTAAAAACTCTTCTTTGAGGCCTGGATGAATTTATATATATATATAAAGAACTTGCCCTGAAGGTCTCATTGATCGTTGCCTCTTACAGGAATAGAGTGAGTTCCACTGGATGTGCTAGGTAGGTTGTTGAAAGAAGGGAGGATAATAAATTATAAGTATATGCTTGGTACTGCACACTCATGTGTATTCTCCATTAGTTCATGAAATCTTCTACAAAACATGGCTACCTCTTCTCCTTTATAGAGATAAGGGATTTAAGAAAAATTGCATAGTGAGAAACTGCCAGAGCTGAAATTGACCCAGGTGTGCCTTCTCCAGTCCCTTAGCTGCCCTCCTATCTCTCTAGATTTAAAACAAGAGCAGTGGCCTGTGGTCCTACCTTACCAAGGGACCTCTGGGGACTTACTGCTAGAACTCCGGAGAGAGGCCCCACATCCAGAGATGTGTCTGGTCTCGGCTTGTGTTGGAAGAGAAGGCGCCCATCTGGTAGACGTCAGCACATGTCATTGAGATTCTTACAAGCAGTCTGATTGGAGCTGGTACTTTTCCCTCTGCGTGACCTCAGGCTAGCCAGCGGCCAGCAAGAGACAGACACACGGAAGTTCCCAGGGAGGCCTCTGCTGAATGTCTGCAGTCTTTCCTGGAATTGTACCTCTTGCTCAGCTGTGTGGAAGGAATGAGGTGCATGGTGCGGCCAGAAAGACAGTTTATACAGACAGCTTCTCTGTGACTTATCAACTGGGGTTTTTGCTAATGCAGATGCCTCCCACCTAGGGGAAGGTGGTCTGTCAACTGGCAGCAGGACTTTGCTACCACAGAGCACGGGATTTTGTTCCATCTCTGGTTAGGTCCAAGGCTGCCGAAGGGCTTGGTATATGTTTAATAATAGCATCTAAAAATATGTCATCACTTTATTGTATGAGGCAGATATGATTGGTCTCACTTTACAGAGGAACAGAGAAACCTAGAACTCAGGGATGCTCGCTTAAAAGTTGCTTGTGGATTTCAGACTAGAATCCAAGTCTCCTGTTTCATGGGCCAGTGTTCTTTCTGATATGAGATCTTAAACATGGCAGTAAGAGATTTAAAAACTCTTCTTTGAGGCCTGGATAAAGGCTTGGGGCATGGGCTTTCACCTTAGTGGAGAGTCAATTCTATTGTGGTATTTTAAAGGCTTCATGGTTTGTTGAGTCTCCTTTCCTTGTGTTTTAACAAGTAGATAAACGTTTTGACCCTGCTTACCTTAAATACAGGATCAAAACAAAGGATTATATGTGTTTATGCTTTGGGAATTGTGGAAATCCACATGTACATAGGCAGAGAGAGTCAGTAATTAATCAAATCTTCACAGATCACAAGGTTGCAGTATTGACCTTTTGCAACTTAGCTATAAACTCAGACATTTGAAAAGGCTCCTAAAATTGGTCATATAGTATTTTCAAAAGCTACAGCCCCAAACAATGTACTTTACTGCCCAGAACAAGTCACAGCCTGCAGATTTTCACAAGAAATCCCAGTAAATATTTGTAGATGGAATTTAATGAATGAAAGCACAAACCCTCTGGCTCTCCTGCTGGGACTCATGAAATCTTATTAAACATACTTTTTTGGCAAGTTTGGTTACTTGCTTTTTTTTTTCCTTTCATCTCCCAGAAGATTAAATATAAGTGACTTGGAAAAGAAAGAGGAGCTGTCCAAAACAGTGAAAATGTCAATAGAAGACTTGACAGTTTGAGAATAGAAGAGGAAAAACAAGGACAAAGCAGAGAGAGAAAACTAAACTTCCCTGCACTATAGCTTCGGGTGGCTGAACCAGCAAAAAGTTAAGTAAGTTTAAGATCATCAGAGATGTGCACGGACTATTTTAGAGGGCCTTTCACCTATAATAGTTTGCTTTAAAATGTTTTGACGCTTTGAAGAGGGGGTTAAGTCTCAGTTATCACTTATTAGAAAGGGCTATTTCTGTTCGAAGGCACAGATGAGTTTCTGCTGAGCATTTAACCAGGCTTTCCTGAAGGATGTGCACACATCTTGAAACTACAGACTTCCCTGGAAAGCCTGTGTATATAATCTCTGACATACTTTGCACCTTAAGGTTCTTTTGTATTCTAGATAGGCTGGGAACTCTGGTCATGCAAAAATTGCTTGTGGATTTCAGACTAGAATCCAAGTCTCCTGTTTCATGGGCCAGTGTTCTTTCTGATATGAGATCTTAAACATGGCAGTAAGAGATTTAAAAACTCTTCTTTGAGGCCTGGATAAAGGCTTGGGGCATGGGCTTTCACCTTAGTGGAGAGTCAATTCTATTGTGGTATTTTAAAGGCTTCATGGTTTGTTGAGTCTCCTTTCCTTGTGTTTTAACAAGTAGATAAACGTTTTGACCCTGCTTACCTTAAATACAGGATCAAAACAAAGGATTATATGTGTTTATGCTTTGGGAATTGTGGAAATCCACATGTACATAGGCAGAGAGAGTCAGTAATTAATCAAATCTTCACAGATCACAAGGTTGCAGTATTGACCTTTTGCAACTTAGCTATAAACTCAGACATTTGAAAAGGCTCCTAAAATTGGTCATATAGTATTTTCAAAAGCTACAGCCCCAAACAATGTACTTTACTGCCCAGAACAAGTCACAGCCTGCAGATTTTCACAAGAAATCCCAGTAAATATTTGTAGATGGAATTTAATGAATGAAAGCACAAACCCTCTGGCTCTCCTGCTGGGACTCATGAAATCTTATTAAACATACTTTTTTGGCAAGTTTGGTTACTTGCTTTTTTTTTTCCTTTCATCTCCCAGAAGATTAAATATAAGTGACTTGGAAAAGAAAGAGGAGCTGTCCAAAACAGTGAAAATGTCAATAGAAGACTTGACAGTTTGAGAATAGAAGAGGAAAAACAAGGACAAAGCAGAGAGAGAAAACTAAACTTCCCTGCACTATAGCTTCGGGTGGCTGAACCAGCAAAAAGTTAAGTAAGTTTAAGATCATCAGAGATGTGCACGGACTATTTTAGAGGGCCTTTCACCTATAATAGTTTGCTTTAAAATGTTTTGACGCTTTGAAGAGGGGGTTAAGTCTCAGTTATCACTTATTAGAAAGGGCTATTTCTGTTCGAAGGCACAGATGAGTTTCTGCTGAGCATTTAACCAGGCTTTCCTGAAGGATGTGCACACATCTTGAAACTACAGACTTCCCTGGAAAGCCTGTGTATATAATCTCTGACATACTTTGCACCTTAAGGTTCTTTTGTATTCTAGATAGGCTGGGAACTCTGGAGTCAGAGGTAATGCAAAACAAAATGAAAAGCCATCCTTTATATTTCATCTCTGTAAGCTTGTTAATGGAGGCAGCTGTCAGAAAATACTTGCCCCAGAGAATTCCTTTATCACCAGCTCTTACAGTGAATGGAATGGGTTTGTCACTACTTATTCTGGCTTCAAGATCTGTCCTTACATTCATTTACCCTTTTGTGACAAAATGCATAAAACAAAACCAGGATGTCCCTGGAAGTCCAGTGGTTAAGAATCAGCCTACCAATACAAGGGACATAGCTTTAAACCCTGGTCTATGAAGCTCCCACATGCCATGGGGCATCTAAGCCCATGTACCACAACTACTGAAACTCACATGCCTGGAGCCCATGTTGTGCAACAAGAGAATTTACCTCAATAAGAAGCCTGCACACTGCAATGAAGAGCAGACCCTGACAGCCAGAGCTAGAGAAAGCCTGCACAGAGGAATGAAGACTCCATGCAGCCATAAACAAACAATCTTAATTTAATTTAAAAATTCAGAAACAAACCATCAAACCACAATAACAACAGAATAATGGAACATACACTAACACACCCACCCATGGATAAATGGTTATAAGCAACAAGTGATGAGCACATTGTCTGCAGAAGGCAAAAGATAGAAAAGGCTCTATCTCCTAGATGAGTTTTCTTGACTCCTAAGTTCATAACATGTATTAACTGTTCAATTGCTGTTCACCTGGGATAAGTGGAGGCATAAATTCAATGTGTGGATCTAATCTTTCCCATGAATGAATGGAGAAATGACACTCAAGTGGCTCATTGGAAGCCAGAAGGTGCACGGACCTTTTTAAGGGTTCCCTTTTGCTTTAAAATGTTTTGACGCTTTGAAGAGGGGGTTAAGTCTCAGTTATCACTTATTAGAAAGGGCTATTTCTGTTCGAAGGCACAGATGAGTTTCTGCTGAGCATTTAACCAGGCTTTCCTGAAGGATGTGCACACATCTTGAAACTACAGACTTCCCTGGAAAGCCTGTGTATATAATCTCTGACATACTTTGCACCTTAAGGTTCTTTTGTATTCTAGATAGGCTGGGAACTCTGGAGTCAGAGGTAATGCAAAACAAAATGAAAAGCCATCCTTTATATTTCATCTCTGTAAGCTTGTTAATGGAGGCAGCTGTCAGAAAATACTTGCCCCAGAGAATTCCTTTATCACCAGCTCTTACAGTGAATGGAATGGGTTTGTCACTACTTATTCTGGCTTCAAGATCTGTCCTTACATTCATTTACCCTTTTGTGACAAAATGCATAAAACAAAACCAGGATGTCCCTGGAAGTCCAGTGGTTAAGAATCAGCCTACCAATACAAGGGACATAGCTTTAAACCCTGGTCTATGAAGCTCCCACATGCCATGGGGCATCTAAGCCCATGTACCACAACTACTGAAACTCACATGCCTGGAGCCCATGTTGTGCAACAAGAGAATTTACCTCAATAAGAAGCCTGCACACTGCAATGAAGAGCAGACCCTGACAGCCAGAGCTAGAGAAAGCCTGCACAGAGGAATGAAGACTCCATGCAGCCATAAACAAACAATCTTAATTTAATTTAAAAATTCAGAAACAAACCATCAAACCACAATAACAACAGAATAATGGAACATACACTAACACACCCACCCATGGATAAATGGTTATAAGCAACAAGTGATGAGCACATTGTCTGCAGAAGGCAAAAGATAGAAAAGGCTCTATCTCCTAGATGAGTTTTCTTGACTCCTAAGTTCATAACATGTATTAACTGTTCAATTGCTGTTCACCTGGGATAAGTGGAGGCATAAATTCAATGTGTGGATCTAATCTTTCCCATGAATGAATGGAGAAATGACACTCAAGTGGCTCATTGGAAGCCATGATAAATTTATAGCGCTAAGCCATGAGGGTTTCCTGGAGAGTTAAGAACAAGAAGCAAAGTTTAATACTGTCAACAAAATGGACATAACGATGGAATAGTAATGTCAACAGAGGGAATAATGCTGGCAAAAATAAATAAGAGTTGCCTTTTAACTGGACATCTGATATTTGCCTGTGTAAGAAAGATATGGCCTTTTCTATCAAAAGATCAGTTATAAGAAAGAAAGAAGTGATGCATTCTTAGAATAGTTGAACAAAGAGGGATATGGCCAGCTTGTGAATAAGATTCCCAATATGGTGGCTAGCTGCCAATCCTTTGTTCTTTTCACTTCTTGATTCTCCATCCTTATAAGAATATTTGGCAGGCTAATTTCCTGAGCTTTATGCTGGATGTGCACAAGGAATTAGAAGGGTAGGGAAAATAGTAATCAATCATCCAATAAAAAAACTTCGGTGACATCCGGGAAAGACTGTGACTGAGGTTCTTAACCAATGGTGGGGCGGGGCAGAGGCTGGGAACCTGTGTCTTAGGGATAAAAACCAAGCGAAATTCCCCCTTGATGAGCTTTTTCCAGACCTTTGTCTGTAGTACACCCTTCTACAGAAGTAAAGACTGCCTTGCAGAGCCAGTTTCAATTGTCTGTTTTATTGCTGCAACACTGAGAGAATTTTCAACATCTACAGTACTCCAAACACTGTACTCACACTCTCACAATTAATCCTTCCAAGACAAGTTGAGGAAGAAGTTATTAATTGCACATTAGGAAATGGAGATTCAAGTTAACTCAAAAACCCAACTTGCATACCTAGTGAGTGACATGGTTAGACTTTAACCCTGGGTCTACCTGTTTTCAAAATTCAATCTTCCATCCTTCCATCCTCCTTCCTGTCTCCTATTCCTTCTCTACCTGTTTCTTCATCATCTTCTTCTACACTAAGTCCATAGATAGTGAACTCCACAGATAGCCTCTTTGATACACAACTTCCTAGTATCTTTTTTTCAGGAGTAAAGGGATCCAAATAGCAACACAAATTTATGAGCATCTACATTCTACAAAGTACCATGGTGTTGTAAAAACTCAGTTTACAAAAAGACTGAAAGAAAAGAGCACCTTTACTAAGATTAGGGCTTCCCAGGAGGTGCTAGTGATAAAGAAAATGGAAAAATGGAGAAGAAACTGAAGTTATTGACCTAAGATGAGAGACATGGCCCAACTTAGATAAATTTGTGGAACACACAAACACTTGCTAGGGATTCTCAGAAACACTCGGGAAATAGGCATGTTTTCCTATATACACACCTGGGGCTCAGATTATGTTGCTTGGATATGAAAGCAAAAGCTACCATAAAAATGGAGAACTTGGGATACTTGGTTTATTTTTGGTTTAGGAAATTAAAGTTTCTTATAAGATGAAGAGAACAGAGGAGGTATTTGTGAAGATATTTGTGAATCACCAGTAACTGAAATTCTCAATATCCCTAAATCACTGCAGTTTTACAACAATCATTTTATTTTTCGTCACCAAGCAAACACTGTAGGTGCTTTACACACCTAAAATGTCTGAAAAAAGTGTAGATTTTTTCCCCCCTGAATCCTGATTGCCTGACAATTTCATCAAAGCACAATGGAGTTCCAGCTTGGAAAAATAAAAATCATGATCAGAGAAAGGTCTTTGCAGGCCAGGCCTGGTTCTTGCATTGATTATAAAAATGACTAAACAATTTTTATGCATTTCTAAGAAGAGATTGCAGACATCCCAAGGAGACATTTCAACACATCTTGGAAACAAAGACTGGAAATGACAACTGTGACAAGGTTTTAGACGTATCTGATGGGCCTGCCATAGGCACAAGTCTCTCAGACTGAAGGTCTCAAGACCTGGAGCGGCAGGGGCAAATGAGCAAGCCCACTTAGAATCTTCTTCGTCTTGAATCTATGTGGTTATGGCTGTGCAACTCCCCTTCCCAACCCAACCACCCTGTCAAAAATTTTTCCATGACAAAGGCAAGGATCTGAATTGGGAAAGAAGGTTAATTGATGGTCCATCTGATAGAATTTCCAGAATAGAAGTTATGGTCTCTGAATCCAGACTCCATTTCCTTGACATCCTCTGCCACCCCCTTCTTCGACTGATGTAACATTCACCAGGGAAAGCCATTTCCTCCCCAGCATCCTGTAGAACATCATCATCACTGGGTATGCAGCTCCCAAGCATGCTCCCTGGGAGTATGTGATCTGAAGGGGTGTCCCCAAAGTCCTGAACAACTAAGGGAGAACACAGATCAAAGGCTTTGGGAGAAGAGACCAGACCAGGGGTGAGGGGAATCTTTTCCATGAGGAAAAGGTAATCACTTCTCAAGACTTAACCTGATTGAGGCAGTTAATATCATCTGCATCTTGCATAACTTCTGTTGGCAGGGCTAAGCCAACTTGATATTTTGTTATGTTTTAATTCTTCCATATAAAACCATGACTATATCGTTCATATCACTTTATGTATAAACTAAATAGAGGTGACTTTAATATGTGTAATGACTAATCTCTGTTTTAAGTTAAATATATGGAAAATATGTATTAACTTTGAAATTTTACATTATACTTGTCCAAACTTTTGGAGTTTCACTTTGCTTTAGAAGGATGGACAGGTTCATTTCTTGAAGTATAGCTTATTTACTTTCTGACTGTGAAGATTTATTATGTTTTGTTAATTTCTGCTGTACAGCATAGTAATTCAGTTATATATATATATAGATAGATATACACACTCTTTGTTATATATATATGTATATGTGTATATATATATATATATATATATATATATACACACACACACACACTCTTTTTCATATTCTTTTCCATTATGGTTCATCACGGGATATTGACATAGTTTCCTGTGCTATATTGTAGGCCCTTATTTATCCATCCTAGATATTAATATAATAGTTTGTATCTGCTAATCTCAAACTCCCAATCCATTCATCCCTCACTGTTTCTGCCCCTTGGCAAACATAAGTCTGTTCTCTTTGTCTGTGAGTCTGAGAAATGTTCATTTTATTGTTAGCACTTTCATTTGGCACATGACCAAATGCAAGGATCTGAATTGGGAAAGAAGGTTAATTGATGGTCCATCTGATAGAATTTCCAGAATAGAAGTTATGGTCTCTGAATCCAGACTCCATTTCCTTGACATCCTCTGCCACCCCCTTCTTCGACTGATGTAACATTCACCAGGGAAAGCCATTTCCTCCCCAGCATCCTGTAGAACATCATCATCTCTGGGTATGCAGCTCCCAAGCATGCTACCCTGGGAGTATGTGATCTGAAGGGGTGTCCCCAAAGTCCTGAACAACTAAGGGAGAACACAGATCAAAGGCTTTGGGAGAAGAGACCAGACCAGGGGTGAGGGGAATCTTTTCCATGAGGAAAAGGTAATCACTTCTCAAGACTTAACCTGATTGAGGCAGTTAATATCATCTGCATCTTGCATAACTTCTGTTGGCAGGGCTAAGCCAACTTGATATTTTGTTATGTTTTAATTCTTCCATATAAAACCATGACTATATCGTTCATATCACTTTATGTATAAACTAAATAGAGGTGACTTTAATATGTGTAATGACTAATCTCTGTTTTTAAGTTAAATATATGGAAAATATGTATTAACTTTGAAATTTTACATTATACTTGTCCAAACTTTTGGAGTTTCACTTTGCTTTAGAAGGATGGACAGGTTCATTTCTTGAAGTATAGCTTATTTACTTTCTGACTGTGAAGATTTATTATGTTTTGTTAATTTCTGCTGTACAGCATAGTAATTCAGTTATATATATATATAGATAGATATATATACACACTCTTTTTTATATATATGTATGTATATGTGTATATATATATATATATATATATATATATACACACACACACACACTCTTTTTCATATTCTTTTCCATTATGGTTCATCACGGGATATTGACATAGTTTCCTGTGCTATATTGTAGGCCCTTATTTATCCATCCTAGATATTAATATAATAGTTTGTATCTGCTAATCTCAAACTCCCAATCCATTCATCCCTCACTGTTTCTGCCCCTTGGCAAACATAAGTCTGTTCTCTTTGTCTGTGAGTCTGAGAAATGTTCATTTTTATTGTTAGCACTTTCATTTGGCACATGACCAAATGAGGCTTATATGAGCCAAGGGCTTGAAATGGGGCAAAGGTGGGGACTTTACAGTTTATCCAAGACAGAGGCAATGTTGTGCATGAAAAAAAGGATTGGTAGAAAGTAATCAGATTTGGCCAGTGTGCTGGACTTGGCAATACAATGGCAAGAAAAATATGTAGTTTCCCTCAGGGTTGTTGGTCTCATCGCAGAGACCTCTTAGAAGCAGAAAATTGTAGCAAAGTAATGCAAGATGTTAGATGCTGAAAGTGGAGAGGAATGAGGCACTGGAGCAGCCTTACAAAAACTACCCTTTCCATCTAGGGGCAACATGATAAGCCAAGGAAGACTTGAAAATAGACTATGAAGACTTAAAGAGTTTTGTATGCAGTTTAAATAGGTATTTAAGTGTGGGTGGGACACATGGTATGTGAGTATGGATCAGTTGTGATGAGGAGCATAGCTCAGGAGAGAGTCAAAAGATTCTGAAAGGTCCTGATCTCTAACAGATTTAAACTTTCTTCTAGGGCAATAGACAACCGTCACTGATGTGATAAGATTTATTTATTTATGCATTCATCATTACATATATACAATCTACTATTTTTAATTTAACAAATATTTGTTGAGCACATATAGGCACTGAAAATAAAGGACAAACAAACAGAGAAATAAAGAACAAACCAAACAAACAAAAAACAGATAAAACTTCCTACCTTGAAAAAGCAGAAGGCAATGTTAGACCCAGTGGGCAGGGGGAGTGTCACCAAGAAGGCAGCATTTGGGCAAAGAGATGAAAAGGGTGAGGTGGTAAGCCATGAAGATATCAGGAGAAAAGCATTCCAGGTGAAGGGAAAAGCCAAGGCAAAGGTCTGAAACCAAGACCATGCCTGGCATGCTTGAGGAATACTAAGCCAACCCAGGAGGCTGGAAGGCAATATGGTTGATTTACAGCCTCCATCCTAGATATTAATATAATAGTTTGTATCTGCTAATCTCAAACTCCCAATCCATTCATCCTCACTGTTTCTGCCCCTTGGCAAACATAAGTCTGTTCTCTTTGTCTGTGAGTCTGAGAAATGTTCATTTTTATTGTTAGCACTTTCATTTGGCACATGACCAAATGAGGCTTATATGAGCCAAGGGCTTGAAATGGGGCAAAGGTGGGGACTTTACAGTTTATCCAAGACAGAGGCAATGTTGTGCATGAAAAAAAGGATTGGTAGAAAGTAATCAGATTTGGCCAGTGTGCTGGACTTGGCAATACAATGGCAAGAAAAATATGTAGTTTCCCTCAGGGTTGTTGGTCTCATCGCAGAGACCTCTTAGAAGCAGAAAATTGTAGCAAAGTAATGCAAGATGTTAGATGCTGAAAGTGGAGAGGAATGAGGCACTGGAGCAGCCTTACAAAAACTACCCTTTCCATCTAGGGGCAACATGATAAGCCAAGGAAGACTTGAAAATAGACTATGAAGACTTAAAGAGTTTTGTATGCAGTTTAAATAGGTATTTAAGTGTGGGTGGGACACATGGTATGTGAGTATGGATCAGTTGTGATGAGGAGCATAGCTCAGGAGAGAGTCAAAAGATTCTGAAAGGTCCTGATCTCTAACAGATTTAAACTTTCTTCTAGGGCAATAGACAACCGTCACTGATGTGATAAGATTTATTTATTTATGCATTCATCATTACATATATACAATCTACTATTTTTAATTTAACAAATATTTGTTGAGCACATATAGGCACTGAAAATAAAGGACAAACAAACAGAGAAATAAAGAACAAACCAAACAAACAAAAAACAGATAAAACTTCCTACCTTGAAAAAGCAGAAGGCAATGTTAGACCCAGTGGGCAGGGGGAGTGTCACCAAGAAGGCAGCATTTGGGCAAAGAGATGAAAAGGGTGAGGTGGTAAGCCATGAAGATATCAGGAGAAAAGCATTCCAGGTGAAGGGAAAAGCCAAGGCAAAGGTCTGAAACCAAGACCATGCCTGGCATGCTTGAGGAATACTAAGCCAACCCAGGAGGCTGGAGCGGAGAAGTCAGATATGGTTGATTTACAGCCTCCATGATGAGTAAGGAAGGAAGCAGCCTAATTGTTCTGAGCAGAGACAGAAAGTGCATGAGCTTCTGGCTTAAATAGATGTCTAGAGCCTGGGATGGGTCAAGGGCAGAAGCAGGGCATCAGTGAGGAGGCTAGTGTAGTAACCCAGGAAGAAAATATCGTGGGGATCTGGATTGCCGTGGAGTACTGGGTGTGGTCAGAAACTCAACAGCATCTGGTGACCACCAGAATGGGTGGAGGGTGGACCATGAACAAGTGAGGGGTTCAGAGACTGAGTATTCCTCCCAGAAACCCCCACCTCTGCCCATATACACAATCCCTTTTCTTGGGCACTTTTCACAGTTATCCGTCAAAACCATTGTGCAGTAAGTACGAGGATGTATATTTCATTTTTATACACTTTTAACAATTGAAGAACAACTGTAGTTAACTAGGCTAAATAAAGGGCTTCCTAAGGCCATAATGCAGAATGACAGATTAGCAAGAATATGGTCCTGGGACAAGAGGGAGTTTCCCACCCAGGCTGAATCACCAGCTCACCGTTGGGAACAATTTATTTGATGCAAATGAAAAACCAAACATTTATAAATCAGCTAAATAAGAAGCATAGAGAGAGAGCTTCTAGGATTTGGATACAAAAAAGTATTCTTCATGGGAGTTAGAGGATTGGAAATCTATCAGGACTTGAGGCATGCACACATCTGGAGTGTGTTGCTGAGGCACTTAGCCACTTTGTAAAGCCTTGATCAGATTAAAGCTTTTGTTTATGGGCTTTGCACGCCTAAGGTTGGAAGCCTTTTCTTAATGTCAGAAGGCCATTTTGGAGCAGACAATTCTACTTTCAAAAGCAAAACCTTGGGCTTCTCTGGTGGTCCAGTGGGTAAAGGCTCCGCCTTGCAGTGCAAGGGGTGGTGGTTCGATCCCGGGTCTGGGAAGATCCCACGTGCTGTGGAGCGGCTGGTCTGATGTGTCCAATTACTGAGCTGGAGCTCTGGAGCGCATACGCCCAGAGCTGGTGCTCTGCAGTGAGAGAGACCACTGTGATGGGAGGTCCACACAGGCCAAAGAAATAAATGAAAGAATTAAGTGGCCAAAAATTTCAAAAAAAAAATAAAGCAAACCTTGGTTTGCCCCTCTTAGGCTCCATTAATTCCAGTGCTATAGACTATTCTATTGCTCAGACAACTGTCCACAAGTCACGTAACAAGATTTTATGCTTCTATCTCTTCAATAAACTTCGTATTGTAGAACAATGGTAGATTTATGGGATAGTTGGAAAATTAATACAGAGTTCCTGCAGATTCCTTATCCAGTTTCCCCTAAAATTGACACCTTACATTAACAATGTACTTGTCAAAACTAAGAAACCTTCCATAGGTCCTGACTCAGTCAAATTTACTAACTGGTAATGGTGAGTCTCACTGGTAAAGCCTGCTTGCGACCCAGATTCAGAAGCACCTGGGGGAAGACATTCTTTCCATCCTACCTTTGTGAGACAGAGTCAGAAAGCTAAAAACGCCTGAAAACACAATATGGAAATTCAAAAAGGTGCTGAGTGGCAAGAAAATATGAAAAACATCTCATTCACTAGTGCGTGCTTGATTCTCAAGAAATATCTCTCAAAGGAAGCAAGAATTATAGGATTTCCAGGCTCAGCAAATAAAAACATAAAATGCTCAGTCCAATTTGAATTTTAGATGAAAAATGAATGATTTCTTAAAAATAATTATGTCTCATGCAACATTTGGTACACATCTATATTAGAAATCTGTTTTTTCAAGAAGATGTGATACATATATATGGTGGTGATTTAGTCATTAATTCACGTCCAACTCTTTCGACCCCACTGACTGTAGTCCCCCAGGCTCCTCTGTCCATGGGATTTTCCAGGCAAGTATACTGGAGTGGGTTGCCATTTCCTGCTCTGGTGTTCTGTAGTTTGTCATGCAACCCTGAGGAGGAAGGAAAGAAAGAAGGAAGGGAGAAAGGATGGTAGAGAAGAAGACATGACTCAGGCTACCTCAGGTTCGTGCCTTTAGAGTTTTGGTTCATCTGACTTCAGATTTACTGAGAAAACATCTGTGTATAATTTGACATTTCATGAGGAACTAGCCACTGGGAAAGAACAAACTGGTAAGACTGCCTGGAATTTCTCACTGTTCACTCACAACTTGAATTTTGACTAAGATGTGGTACACCCTGTAGCTTGGTACAGGAAAGGAATGTCCTGCCTCCAGAGACAGTCATATTCCAGTCCATGTGACAGATTTTGCAATATAAATTAAAATTCCAACTTTATGTCCCATTCCCGAGAGTTTAATTGCTGTGAGGTCAACCTTGAGAGAGAAATCTGCTCCGCTGGGTGTGCTCAGGGTGGGGACTATAAGATTCTATGATGATGCTTCCATATTTTATTTCTTAGACTGAATGGAAAGTATATAGAGTTATTTTATTCTTTGTAACATTTTGTGCATCAAAATATTATATAAGGTATTTTCAAATAAAATGCAGTAAGAAGCTGAGTGGTTTAATGGAAGCAGGATGGGTTTGCTTTGATAAAATTTTGCTTGAGTCCATATAAGTCACTATTTCACTTCTATTTTAAACTCCAAAGACCTTGAGTTCATCAGAGGGTTTCTAGTGCCATCTTATGCTGGGCCTTTTCTTTTACATTTCCATGTCTTACACTTTGTCTTTTGTTTTGGAAAGCCTTCCTTTATCTTTTCTCCAACCACTACCACTCACGTTTTAAAAGATAACTCAAAATCATCATACAGGACAAATCAGTAATTTTTTTCTCCCCCACCAGCAAGTGTCTCCCCTATTCTTTTCTCCCACCACTCATGGCAAGAGGCTCTACTTCTGTTCCTGCCTTATTTATTTATTTTTTTTATCCCAATCAGTTCTGTTAGGTTCTTTGTTGTTTCCACCACACTGTGCTATGATTAGCTTTTTACAGGTCTATCTTGCCACCAAGTCCTTCATGGAAGGACTATTGCTGACAGTGAAACTCTAATACTTTAGTCACCTGATGGGAAGACCTGACTCATAGGAAAGACCCTGATGCTGGGAAAGATTGAAGGCAAAAGGAGAAGGGAGTGGCGGAGGATGAGATGGTTGGATAGCATCCCCAGTTGAATGAACATGAATTTGAGCAAACTCCTGGTGGTAGTGAAAGACAGAAAAGCCTGGCATGCTGCAGTCCATGGGGCCATGAAATTTGGATATGACTTCACAATTGATCAACAACTTGCCTCCAACTGGAGTCTCTTTAAGAGAAGAACTGAGCTTTAATCATTCTCCTTCTCTCTGAACCTAGCAACATTTCCAACCCACATTTTTTTATTGAGTCACTAAGTTGGATAGGACTCTTTGTGACCCCATGGACAGCAGCACACCAGGATTCCCTGTCCTTCACTATCTCCTAGAGTTTGCTCAGACTCATGTCTATTGAGTGAGGGATGCCATCCAACCATCTCATTCTCTGCCGCCTCCTTATCCTTCTTCCCTCAACAGTTCCCAGCCTCAGGGTCTTTTCCAATCAGTTGGCTCTTCACATCGAGTGACCAAAGTAGTGAAGCTTCAGCAGCAGTCCTTCTAGTGAATAAACCCATGTTTACTCACCTGAATTGACCTTAGGAAATGCCTGTCTCTAAGCCTTCGTTTCCACCATTGTAAAGTTGCTACACACACACCAGCAAGTAAATTTTCAACCACATATTATCTGCTTAAAGCAAAACTTACTTCTCTACATTCCAAAAGCATCAGGGCTAATCCAACTTCCTTCTTTGAACAATGAGAAAACTAAGGCCTAGAGAGGGACAATAACCTGTACAGGGTGGGACAGGAAGGGGATGATTGATTCAGAGGGAGAACCCAGAAATCTACTAGTGGTGCCTATTGTCGGGGGATGATAAACAGGCTGTTTAAATTTCCAGCTTCCCTAACTCTTTAGAGAATTTGTGCGGTAGTGGCTCTCCCTAGCACAGACCCATAGCTGACCCAGACCTCAAAAGGGCAGCTTATAGGAGTGTCCATGGTCCCGTGGTCATTAACGCACCATGTTCACACTTCCTGGTGGCTGGCCCAACCCAACGCCCCCGCTTTGTTTTGGTCAAAAGTATCACTGGCAGACACGGTCAATAATACCAGTGGATGCTTTGAAGGCCTTACCCCTAGAGCCTCATCAGCCTTGGCTATTGGCATCCTTTCCATATTCTGCTGACCTGAGGTCATGTGGTGTGAATGGAAACAGAGGAGCTGACGCCCTAGAACTGCTTGCAAAATAAGTTGCTCTTTTTTCTAGCTGCAGATTCCATTAAGTAACTGGAATGGTCTTTATGTCTTTGGCATGAAATGTAGGCTTGCCCTCCCATTGCCCCTTCAACATTCTGGAGGTAGGAATGCTCTACTGTTAGGGATTTCCAGCACCAACCTGGAAGGGCCATTCCAGCATGGATTTCCCAGATGGGCTGCCCTCTCTTTTGGAAAGTGTCACCCTGTTTATCGCCAGTCTCCATTGCTATACTGACATAAGCATGGCCGTTAATCACTCCTTCTTTCCTTCTCTCCCTCTTCTAGAAGGCAACTTCAGAATGAGTCCACTTGGTGCCAGGTGGACTAGAATATCAACATTTGCAAAGCCGCAAGGGACTTTTGGAGAAAGGGACAAATGGAGAAAGAAGACAAAAGGGAGGAGCTTTGACTAAGTGCCCATAGTATTAGAACTGGGATTCATTTTAGTGTCTCCGGCTTTCTGTCCAAGACTCAGAACTTCAAGAAATTCTTGAAAAACAAACACACACCAAAGAGTCTCATATCCTGATAGTATTTATCTAAACTTTCCTACCAGTTTGTTCTTTCAGATGCCCTCTGATCTTTCTTGCTTGCTATTCTTTTTTTAATTTGGCCTCGTTTTATTGATTTTTTATTTATTTATTTTTCATCCATCTTTATTCTTTAGCTTCTGTGGGCCTCCTACTGCAGTGACCTCTTGTGTTGCAGACCACTGGCTCTGGGTGCACGTGCTCCAGAGCGCTGGCTTGTAATTGGACACACCGTTCCAGCTGCTCCAAGGCATGCAGGATCTTCCTGGGCCAGGGATCAAACTGGTGACCCTTACACTGCAAGGCAGACTCTTTACCCACTGGACCACCATGAAAGCCCTCTGTTGCTATCATTGTTTACTCATTTATTTATTCCTAATTTTTCATCTTTGTTTTCTTTCCTAATTTGTTTTTTTATATTCCCTTCAATTTGTCCTTCAAAACACAGCTCAGGGAAATTCCAAGAAGTAAGCTGAAGGACTGGAGTTTGAGTTATTGGTTGTGATTCATCAATTCCCAATAATGGTATTAGCCATCCATATCCTTGCTATGGCCTGAGCATGGCTGAAATGTAATTCCATTCTGTGACTTTGGGGCTGGGCTTGTCATCAATATGACAGAACATCTTATGCTTCATCGCCATAAACACAAGGCCTAGTGTGTACTATTCCTTTAGCCAGGGCTGCTTTGGCTCCAGAATGAGATAGAAAGAGCAGACCTGACCTAGACCTAGAGCCGGAAGCTAAACGCAGTGGAGCCCAACAAAATCCAACCAATGTCACAAGGTGTGCCTGGAAACCTCTGGAAAGAGCCTCTGTCTCAGAAGGGACAGTGGTGCCCAACTATACATATGAAATAGCCTTGCTACAAGATAAAATAAAATGTCATTCATTAAGTCATTCAAAAAATAACCAGAGTACAAACTATGATCTCATTTTCTCTCTGAAACTATATACATCATTAAAACTACTTGTCCATTAATGCAATTTTCTGAGGAAAGGGTTTGTGATTTTCCTGAGCTATTTCAATGGGTCCTTATTGTTGTTCAGGCACTAAATCATGTCTGACTCTTTGTGACCCCATGGACTGTAGCATACCAGGCTCCTCTAACCTCCACTATCTCCCAGAGTTTGATCAAATTCATGTCCATTGAGTTGGTGATTCTATCTAACTATTTCATCCTCTGTTGCCCCTTTCTCTTTTTGCCTTTGATCTTTTCCCCAGCATCAAGGTCTTTTCAACGAGTCAGTTCTTTTCATCAGATGGCCAAAATATTAGAGCTTCAGCTTCAGTCCTTCCAGTGAATACTCAGGGATGATTTCCTTTAGGATTGCCTCAACCAAATGAGTGAAAGGCCTCTGGTATAAAGGGTTCACTTTTGGTCAGATTCATTTGCCACAAAAGGTCAATATTTAATCACAGTATTGTATGGCTGCTCACGTCTGAGCTCAGACTAAAGAAAAAAAATTTGTCAAATAATTAGAGTTTTACTAGAATTTAAAAAGATTGAATGGAATTTTCTAATTATTAAATAGGTACATTTGTCATTTGCAATAATCATCTATGTAATTGACACTCTCATCAAACAACCTGAACCCTAAAATTGTAATAAAAATACTGAATGCTTGTAAATATCATGGCAAAGCTTAACTATCACCCTGATAATTTTTCAGGTCGGGCTTCTGTATCTGTCTTTTAGCACCTTAACATTTGTAACTATTTTCTCCTGTTAAACAAGTACAGGTCCCCAGTGTTTCCTTTATGGTTGACTTATGTTTTTTCTTGTATAATATGATTTTAAGAGCCTTTACTATTTTGATTTCTCTTCTCTACATTTTCTAGTTTGTCACTGACTCCTTTAAATACATCACTGAAAACTAAGCAGACTCCAAATATAACCAAATGCTTACCTCCTGCTATAGACTGAACTACGTTCTCACCCTTATGAGATTTTCAGTGCTGAAACCCTTATATAACCTATAACCTATAACCCACCTAATGTGATGGTATCTGGAGATGGGACCTATGGGAGTGATCAGATTTAGAGGTCATGACAGTGGAGCCTGATGATGGGCTTGGTGCCCTTATAAGAAGAGATACCAGAGAGCCAGAACATTCTCTCTCCACTGTGCAGTAACACAGCAAGAAGGCAGCCATCTGTAAGCCAGAAAGAGAGCTCTTACCAGAAACTGACAATGCTGAGAAAATAAATTTCTGTTGCTTAAGCTACCCAACATTTGGTCATGGTAGCCGAGCAAACCAAGACACTTCCTCCCTGTTCTCCACACAGTGTCTAGCACAGTGCTTGGCTTCCATGGAGTGATTGATGGGCTGGACTTGAGGATGCCAGCCTCAGGGGCATTCTTGGTTTGCAAAATCAACACATGCTGATCACAGCCAAGTTCACACCAGACTTTTTGCAATCAGCATGGCCAAAATATTAGAGCTTCAGCTTCAGTCCTTCCAGTGAATACTCAGGGATGATTCAGACCTAAAAGAGGAAATAAAATTCACTTTTGGTCAGATTCATTTGCCACAAAAGGTCAATATTTAATCACAGTATTGTATGGCTGCTCACGTCTGAGCTCAGACTAAAGAAAAAAAATTTGTCAAATAATTAGAGTTTTACTAGAATTTAAAAAGATTGAATGGAATTTTCTAATTATTAAATAGGTACATTTGTCATTTGCAATAATCATCTATGTAATTGACACTCTCATCAAACAACCTGAACCCTAAAATTGTAATAAAAATACTGAATGCTTGTAAATATCATGGCAAAGCTTAACTATCACCCTGATAATTTTTCAGGTCGGGCTTCTGTATCTGTCTTTTAGCACCTTAACATTTGTAACTATTTTCTCCTGTTAAACAAGTACAGGTCCCCAGTGTTTCCTTTATGGTTGACTTATGTTTTTTCTTGTATAATATGATTTTAAGAGCCTTTACTATTTTGATTTCTCTTCTCTACATTTTCTAGTTTGTCACTGACTCCTTTAAATACATCACTGAAAACTAAGCAGACTCCAAATATAACCAAATGCTTACCTCCTGCTATAGACTGAACTACGTTCTCACCCTTATGAGATTTTCAGTGCTGAAACCCTTATATAACCTATAACCTATAACCCACCTAATGTGATGGTATCTGGAGATGGGACCTATGGGAGTGATCAGATTTAGAGGTCATGACAGTGGAGCCTGATGATGGGCTTGGTGCCCTTATAAGAAGAGATACCAGAGAGCCAGAACATTCTCTCTCCACTGTGCAGTAACACAGCAAGAAGGCAGCCATCTGTAAGCCAGAAAGAGAGCTCTTACCAGAAACTGACAATGCTGAGAAAATAAATTTCTGTTGCTTAAGCTACCCAACATTTGGTCATGGTAGCCCGAGCAAACCAAGACACTTCCCTCCCTGTTCTCCACACAGTGTCTAGCACAGTGCTTGGCTTCCATGGAGTGATTGATGGGCTGGACTTGAGGATGCCAGCCTCAGGGGGCTATTCTTGGTTTGCGCAAAATCAACACATGCTGATGAGTGCAGCAGGCCCCCAAGTTCACACCAGACTTTTTTTCCACTGTTGGTCTGGAGTTCTGAGCTCCCAGTGCCGGTCTATCCATGCCAGCCTCTGGGGAGCCAGAGCTTCTTGGGGAAGATACCACATGCATGAATAATAAGACAAGCGTCTGTGTTGGCAGTGTGGGGTGACAGAACTTTCCTAGGGATGAGGCCAAGGCTGGCAGCTTTCCCACCTCCATTCAACTCCTGGAAGACCAGAAAATTCATGTGGCCCTGTCTGGTGCTGAAGACTCACTGGTGGGACGATTCAGAGACAACTCAGATAATGTGCTTTTCCTTCAGCGCCTGGGGCAACCTGCATGGTCCAGTCACCCTCAGGTCTCCAGGGAGCACTGGTGGATACCTGCTCTCACCACACTTGCCCTGTGGGTGCCTTGTGCCACCCACAAGAACAGGTGGGAGGCATGAGTGAGTCAGGTTAATTCCCTTACCTTTAAAATGGTCATTTATTCCTGGTATTAATATATTGCTCAAGATCACTGTGACAGTCAAATGAGGTGAAGGGGTTACATACAGAGCTGCCATCGCTGGGCCTTCTTTTCAGAACCCTCAGCAAACTCTTTTGTATAAAGCCAACAGCACCCTGAGGTGGACTGTCTAATGCTCATCTTACAGGTGAGGAAACTGCAGTTTAGGGACTGACCTGCACGGGTACACTAACTACTGAGTGTGAAGTTTCTTTCCCAGTGCTTGGTGTATAGCGTGCACGTCATCTATACTAATGGAATGAAGAGAAATACCAGATTTTGTTTTTCTTATTTCAGGCGGACCTCAGAGTTCATGTCACCAACCACTGTGCTATACAGCTGCACTCTACACTGTAGAGTCCTGTTCCTCTGGAACATTTCCCATGAAAAAGTTCTGATCCACAAACTGATTGTCCAGCAGAGTGGGGTCCCAGCAGACCTCCTGGGCCTTACATCTTTGTCCATTACATCTTTTGTGTGCTACAGATCTGGTACAGGCTTTTATGTTGGCCAAAAGAAAGGAATGTTAGCACGGACACTATTGTTATGGATATTATGCTCCCAAGGAGGGAGGGGAATAAGGAAAATGTGAATCAAAGATAATAGGTAATAACAGCCACTGATTTTCTGAACTTTGATGTGTGGTAAATACCTTCTTAAGCATTTTACATAAACTGTCATTTTCTCCTCATACAACCTCATAGAGTCTTTCTAGTTCTCTTTTGCAGAAAAGGAATCTGAGAATATTAATTTAATTACTCTATGAAACTCTTGGGTTCCTTGGAGGAAACAATCATGGTTAATCCATATTCTCTCCCTTGTGAGTCAAAATCTAGCAAAGTCACCAGCATGATACAGAGACCCCTGGAGCCCTGAGTTCAGATCCTTTCTCCATCAAGGAATTCAGATGAATCAGACATGGGATAGCTCTGTAATTCTTTGTGTGTGTATAGGAGCTACGTCGCTTCAGCTGTGTCTGACTCTTTGCCACCCCACGGACTGTAGCCTATCAGATTCTTCTGTCTGTGAGATTTCCAGGCAAGGACATTGGACTGAGTTACCATTTCCTGTTCCAGGGGCTCTTCCTGACCCAGGGACTGAACCTTCAACTTGCAGATTCTTTATCATTGAGCCACCAGGGAAAGCCCCACAGTATGATTTGCTTGGTGTTTCATAAACATTCGCTGTTAATATCATTATGCACGTGTGATAGAAAATAACAAAACCAAACCAAACTAAGCCAGCAGATTTCAAGTGCAGAAGAGGATTTCAGACTCTTTCACAGTTTTCAGAGTTAGCTTGATTCATAGCTTCAGAAGGAAAGCTGACTTTGGTGCTGGGACAGGAGAGAAACTCACTCTCCAGGCAGGTATGTGGTCAGTTGACATGTGGGTCAGAGGGAAGCCAGAACGGTGAAGGGAAATTTTCAGATCTCTAAACTAGATAATAGTACTCTGGAGTGTAAGCCAGTCCATAGGCAACTGAGGCTGGTTTCGGAGCATGATATTTACTGGGTTTTGTCCATACAGTGAATGCTTTGTTGAAGGCTTGTTTTGCTATAACATTGGATGGGTGGGATTAAAATGGTCAAGTCACCTACAATGATTCAAAAAAGGGTGGATCCTTCATATTCTCGTATCTATGTTCTGGACAGTAGGCTTTAAATACAGTCACATTGCTGAACAGAGCTGTAGAGTTTCATAGGACCTTCATACCATCTGAAATTATCTAGCTGAAAAGCCACCCCAAAGACTGACATTTAGTGGAAGATACACTAGGAAGAAGTCAATTACAACAGGGTTCTGACAGTGGCATAAAAGGGCAAGTGTGAGATACTGTAGGAGCTGATAGAAGGGGCACATCAGTGCCATACCAGTGATCAAAAGCACTATCAAGTTACCCAGGAGTGACCTTGCTGAAAAACCAAGTGAAGGTAGTTAAGGGGGAAGACAGGGATATAGACAACATCCTTGAATAAAGAAACAGCATGCTCAGAGTGTAGAGATGGAGGAGAGCATGGCACATTCAAAGAGCTGAACAAGGATCATTCATGGCTGGAATGGAATGATCAGTGGGAAGAGAGAGGAGAATTAAAAGGGAAAAACCATGCAAGGAGACTGGACTTCACCTCTGAGGTGATGGAAAGCATCTGAAATGTTAGCCAGGGACATTCCAGGATCACATCTTATAGGAAATAATATAGCAGTTCTTACTGAGCCACCAGGGAAAGCCCCACAGTATGATTTGCTTGGTGTTTCATAAACATTCGCTGTTAATATCATTATGCACGTGTGATAGAAAATAACAAAACCAAACCAAACTAAGCCAGCAGATTTCAAGTGCAGAAGAGGATTTCAGACTCTTTCACAGTTTTCAGAGTTAGCTTGATTCATAGCTTCAGAAGGAAAGCTGACTTTGGTGCTGGGACAGGAGAGAAACTCACTCTCCAGGCAGGTATGTGGTCAGTTGACATGTGGGTCAGAGGGAAGCCAGAACGGTGAAGGGAAATTTTCAGATCTCTAAACTAGATAATAGTACTCTGGAGTGTAAGCCAGTCCATAGGCAACTGAGGCTGGTTTCGGAGCATGATATTTACTGGGTTTTGTCCATACAGTGAATGCTTTGTTGAAGGCTTGTTTTGCTATAACATTGGATGGGTGGGATTAAAATGGTCAAGTCACCTACAATGATTCAAAAAGGCTGGATCCTTCATCTTCTCGTATCTATGTTCTGGACAGTAGGCTTTAAATACAGTCACATTGCTGAACAGAGCTGTAGAGTTTCATAGGACCTTCATACCATCTGAAATTATCTAGCTGAAAAGCCACCCCAAAGACTGACATTTAGTGGAAGATACACTAGGAAGAAGTCAATTACAACAGGGTTCTGACAGTGGCATAAAAGGGCAAGTGTGAGATACTGTAGGAGCTGATAGAAGGGGCACATCAGTGCCATACCAGTGATCAAAAGCACTATCAAGTTACCCAGGAGTGACCTTGCTGAAAAACCAAGTGAAGGTAGTTAAGGGGGAAGACAGGGATATAGACAACATCCTTGAATAAAGAAACAGCATGCTCAGAGTGTAGAGATGGAGGAGAGCATGGCACATTCAAAGAGCTGAACAAGGATCATTCATGGCTGGAATGGAATGATCAGTGGGAAGAGAGAGGAGAATTAAAAGGGAAAAACCATGCAAGGAGACTGGACTTCACCTCTGAGGTGATGGAAAGCATCTGAAATGTTAGCCAGGGACATTCCAGGATCACATCTTATAGGAAATAATATAGCAGGTGAATTGGAGGGCTTCCCTGGTGGTCCAGTGGGTAAAGAGACCGCTTTGCAGCGTAAGGGCACCAGTTCGATCCCTAGCCTGGGAAGATCCCACATGCTGTGGAGTGGTTGGACTGGTGTGTCCAATTACAAGCCAGTGCTGCTAGTGTGTGTGTGCCCAGAGCCGATGCTCCACAGCGAGAGAGGCCACTGCAATGGGAGGCCCACACAGGCCAAAGAATAAGGATGGATGAAAATAAATAAATTAAAAAAAAAAAAAAACAACAGTAAAAGAGGCCAAAATTTAGGGGAAGAAAAAAAAAAGATTGCCTTTCTGTTAAAAAAAAAAAAGAAGGTGGATTGGAGGTGAGATGTGTTGGTGACAATGATGGCAGTGATTAAAAAAAAAAGGAGAGGAGGACCACCACCATCCATAGCACCACCACCACAAAAGCGGAAAATGTGGTCAAGACTTCAAAACATCCCCCTTTGTGGCCTCACATGGCTCTAGTCAATACAAAGAGTAGGGTCAACACATGAAAATAATGTGATAAACACTGAATGGCACATTTGAATTCAGAGCTCTCTGAAGGCTGGCACACAGCATTAGATGAACAAGTGATCTCTATGAAAAATTATCAAACACATTTGCATATTATTCCTGAAAACTACAAAATAAGTTGTGGTTTTCTGTTTTACCAAAAGATTTACAAGCAAATGTTTAACATACAGTGGATGCAAGTGTGAGATACTGTAGGAGCTAAAACATCAGTGCCATACCAGTGATCAAAGCACTATCAAGTTACCCAGGAGTGACCTTGCTGAAAAACCAAGTGAAGGTAGTTAAGGGGGAAGACAGGGATATAGACAACATCCTTGAATAAAGAAACAGCATGCTCAGAGTGTAGAGATGGAGGAGAGCATGGCACATTCAAAGAGCTGAACAAGGATCATTCATGGCTGGAATGGAATGATCAGTGGGAAGAGAGAGGAGAATTAAAAGGGAAAAACCATGCAAGGAGACTGGACTTCACCTCTGAGGTGATGGAAAGCATCTGAAATGTTAGCCAGGGACATTCCAGGATCACATCTTATAGGAAATAATATAGCAGGTGAATTGGAGGGCTTCCCTGGTGGTCCAGTGGGTAAAGAGTCCTCTTTGCAGCGTAAGGGGCACCAGTTCGATCCCTAGCCTGGGAAGATCCCACATGCTGTGGAGTGGTTGGACTGGTGTGTCCAATTACAAGCCAGTGCTGCTAGTGTGTGTGTGCCCAGAGCCGATGCTCCACAGCGAGAGAGGCCACTGCAATGGGAGGCCCACACAGGCCAAAGAATAAGGATGGATGAAAATAAATAAATTAAAAAAAAAAAAAAACAACAGTAAAAGAGGCCAAAATTTAGGGGAAGAAAAAAAAAAGATTGCCTTTCTGTTAAAAAAAAAAAAGAAGGTGGATTGGAGGTGAGATGTGTTGGTGACAATGATGGCAGTGATTAAAAAAAAAAGGAGAGGAGGACCACCACCATCCATAGCACCACCACCACAAAAGCGGAAAATGTGGTCAAGACTTCAAAACATCCCCCTTTGTGGCCTCACATGGCTCTAGTCAATACAAAGAGTAGGGTCAACACATGAAAATAATGTGATAAACACTGAATGGCACATTTGAATTCAGAGCTCTCTGAAGGCTGGCACACAGCATTAGATGAACAAGTGATCTCTATGAAAAATTATCAAACACATTTGCATATTATTCCTGAAAACTACAAAATAAGTTGTGGTTTTCTGTTTTACCAAAAGATTTACAAGCAAATGTTTAACTAATGAGACTGTATTGAACTCTCATCTAATGGACCTCATTGTATCAAAGGGTAAGGCAGTAAAGGGAATTGTGGGTTATTTTGTACAACTGATGTGCACTTATTGAAGAGACGGGGAAACCACTGCAGAGAAAGAAGAGGATCCTGCTCATGGCCCTAAGGCAAATTAATGGACAAAAAAAAAAAAATAGCTCTAGGGCCTCCTGAATTACAATCTTCTATTCTTTTAATTGTATCTGTGACTATCACTTAAAAATATGAAACTCAGGTAAATAAACATAATAACATTTGCATATGGTAATATGCCTTAAGGCATGTTCACCAGAATGCAGCCCTGGTGAAGAGTAGTAGCTGGTGTGTGTGTGTGTGTGTGGTGGGTGAGTTCTAGTTTCACCCATGTTTAGAAAGGATGGTAGAAACAAAGCTAAGTATATTTCTTTATTATAGAATACATAGATTTTAATAAGTGAATACACTTTAAAAATCCTAAAGGAAAGATTTTCATCAGCCTACAGTGCTCAACATCAGACTGACATGTTGTTTTTCATAATTATGCTCATCATATTGATTTCTTTAACATCATCAGGAATGACATAATAATTCTATGTTATATGAAAAGCTCTTAGGAATTTATATGCTTTTCTAATACATAATTTAAGTATGCATCTCCAGAAGCTAATCAGCTTCTGTTAAAATTCAACTGGAAGACTTTGACAGACGAAACAGTTCAATGACTAAACAAATCACATCGACTTCTTGCAGCTTTCAACATTTTATGTTCTACTTCAAGAGCCTGGCAATGTCAACCACCTTAAATTGGATGACTTGTCATTTGACTGTCAATCTTCTGACTTCAGAAAAGTGTTTATCTCAATGCAATATTAAGTATAATCTTTTATAAGCAAAAATTGAGGACTCAAGCTAAATTTAGTCATATGAGGTACAAAATGCTTCCCAGGTAGTACAGTGGTAAAGAATCCACCTGCCAATGTAGAAGATACAGGAGACATAGGTTTGATCAAGAAGATCTCCTGGAAGAGAAAATGGCAAACCTATTCCAGTACTCTTTCCTGGAAAATTTCACGGACAGAGGAGCCATGGAGGGCTACATTCCATGGGGTCACAAAATAGTCAGACATGATTTATTGACTGAGCATGCACCCATGCATGGTGTACAAAAAAAATGCATTAACCCAATTGAAGTGATCATCAGATGAAAGATGTCATCCATGCATGGCTAAAATTCTCCAAGCAAGCCCTGTGAAAGTGAAAGATTCCCTTCTCCAGGGGACCTTCCTGACCCAGGGATTGAACCTATGTCTCCTACACTGCAGGCAGATTCTTTACTGTCTCAGCCACCAGGGAAGTCTCCAGTTGCTGACAAATATTCTTTGACATTTTATGACAGGTAGCCAAATTTCAGAGATAATAAAATGGAAGGTGGGTATTTGTTACACTGCCAGATACCAGCGCCCTAGAAGACAATTTTTCCACAGACAGTGGTGGCTGGGGGATGGTTTCGGGATAATAATTTCTATTATTATTATGCTAACTCCATCTTAAGATAATCAGACATTAGATCCCAGAGGTTGGAGACCCCTGTGTTAGAATTAAGGAACTTAATATTATGCAGCTATGGAACAAACTATTCTTTGGGAGATGTTGGTTCCCAAGGACAAGAAACGAAATGCCCTTGAATCTTGCAAAATTCTTACCACCCTGTACCCATTCCAACTTGAGATTCAGAGATGTCTTAGTCCATTCAAACTATATAACAAACTTCCATAGACCAGGTGGCTTATTAATAACAGAAATGTATTTATCACATTTCCAGAGCCTGGAGAATCCAAGATCAAGGTGCCAACAGATCCTGAATATTGTGGAGACTCACTTCCAGATTCATAGACAGCCATCTTCCTTCTGTGTCTTCACATGATAGAAGAGGGAAAGAATCCTTCTGGGGTCTCTTTTATAAGATCACTAATCCCATTAATGAGAACTGCACCATCCTAACCTAACCATCTCCCCAAGACCCCACTTCCTAAGACCATCACACTGGCTGTTAGGATTTCAAAATATGAATTTAGGGGGAATACAAACACTTAGTAAACAGTAATAAATATTCAGATAAATCTTCAGGTCATTTCTCAAAGGCATTATTAAATCCCCACAGCCATAATCTCGTTTTTTCAGTAAGGACTCAAACTATTTCCAGTTATAAAACAGTGAAAATTTCTTGAGTTTTTAAGATTTCTGATAGTTATAAATGAACTGAAAATGTTAGATGTTAACTGAGAACACATATTCCAACAGTGAAAATAGTATACAAATCTACCTTTATCCTTAAAACTTTTTTTGCTTTTCCTTTTTAAAATCTTTTTGTGTGTTTTCTCCACAATTTTCTTTTTAATTCTTTTCTGCCAAGTTAACACATCTGAATGACATTTTAAAGCCTGTCAAAGAGTGAAAACTAAAACATATGATCTTAATTAAATTTGAATGAGTGTTTTTGTTGATTCAAGGCTGCAGTTAAGAAAGACTTTTGACTTTGGAAGTTTACAGGTCTATTTGATTCTTGCCCTATTAAGTCAAAATAAGCCTCTCTCTCACTGAAAATCTTCTCTTCCTAGATCAGGGTCCTTTATTTGCCAGTGGCCTAGGGCACTCATTGTGAAGTGCTAGAAAATTACCTCTAGTATAAATAAACTATTTAGAATTTTGTAAACACCGCTAAGTTCTTAGAAAAGCCTGAAAGAACTTCCCTAATTCTTTATGACGGGTTGCTTGCTGCCTAACACCTCAAAATTTGTTTATATCCTACCTTCAAAAACCTATAAATGTGACCTTGTTTGGGAAAAGACATTTGCATACTAATTAAATTTAAGATCACTAGATATGAGCACCCTAAAGTACCATAGTGGGTGCTAACGCTAAGGGTAGTGGGGGAAAATATAAGCAGCGGAAGCCAAGAATTGCCTCGAGCCACTAAGAGCTGGAAGAGACAATGAAAAAGTCTGTCCCTTGAGTCTTCAGAGGGGGCTATTGTCCCGCTGACAGGGTGATCCCAGACTTCCGGACTCCAGAACTGTGTGGAAATAAATTTCATTGTTTAAAGCTGCCAAATTTGGGGTAGCTTGTTAAGGTAGCCCTAGGAAACTCATATAATATTCAAGCATTCCATGTCTTCCCTCATCTGAAATCTTCAGAGATCAATATCGCTGACTTCAGATATGGCTCCACAAATGTGGGGGCAGTGACTTCAGTTTTCAGGAATTTTTATCGAAGGAAGGGGTGGGATATTCTTCTGTTCTTTCTGAGATAGTTTAGATGATTTTTTAAAATGAATTAATTTATTTTAATTGGAGAACAATTACAATATTGTGATTTTTGCACACATCAACATGAACCGGCCAATGTGTGACCCCCATCCTGAACCCCTCCTCTCATGAAAATGTTAGAGCTAACCACAATTTTCTTTTTAAATTCTTTTCTGTGTGTTTTCTCCACAATTTTCTTTAATTCTTTTCTGCCAAGTTAACACATCTGAATGACATTTTAAAGCCTGTCAAAGAGTGAAAACTAAAACATATGATCTTAATTAAATTTGAATGAGTGTTTTTGTTGATTCAAGGCTGCAGTTAAGAAAGACTTTTGACTTTGGAAGTTTACAGGTCTATTTGATTCTTGCCCTATTAAGTCAAAATAAGCCTCTCTCTCACTGAAAATCTTCTCTTCCTAGATCAGGGTCCTTTATTTGCCAGTGGCCTAGGGCACTCATTGTGAAGTGCTAGAAAATTACCTCTAGTATAAATAAACTATTTAGAATTTTGTAAACACCGCTAAGTTCTTAGAAAAGCCTGAAAGAACTTCCCTAATTCTTTATGACGGGTTGCTTGCTGCCTAACACCTCAAAATTTGTTTATATCCTACCTTCAAAAACCTATAAATGTGACCTTGTTTGGGAAAAGACATTTGCATACTAATTAAATTTAAGATCACTAGATATGAGCACCCTAAAGTACCATAGTGGGTGCTAACGCTAAGGGTAGTGGGGGAAAATATAAGCAGCGGAAGCCAAGAATTGCCTCGAGCCACTAAGAGCTGGAAGAGCCAATGAAAAAGTCTGTCCCTTGGAGTCTTCAGAGGGGACTATTGTCCCGCTGACAGGGTGATCCCAGACTTCCGGACTCCAGAACTGTGTGGAAATAAATTTCATTGTTTAAAGCTGCCAAATTTGGGGTAGCTTGTTAAGGTAGCCCTAGGAAACTCATATAATATTCAAGCATTCCATGTCTTCCCTCATCTGAAATCTTCAGAGATCAATATCGCTGACTTCAGATATGGCTCCACAAATGTGGGGGCAGTGACTTCAGTTTTCAGGAATTTTTATCGAAGGAAGGGGTGGGATATTCTTCTGTTCTTTCTGAGATAGTTTAGATGATTTTTTAAAATGAATTAATTTATTTTAATTGGAGAACAATTACAATATTGTGATTTTTGCACACATCAACATGAACCGGCCAATGTGTGACCCCCATCCTGAACCCCTCCTCTCAGCTCCCTCCCCACCCTATCCCTCAGGGTTATCCCAGAGCACCAGCTTCCATGCCCTGCCTCCTGTACTGCATTCTTGCTGGTCATCAGTTTTACGTAAGGCAGTATGCATGTTTCAAAACTATTCGCTCAAATCATCCCACCCTTGCTGTCTCCCAGGGAGTCCAAAAGTCTTTTCTTTACATCTGTGTCTCCTTTGCTGCCCTGCATGTAGGATGACTTTAAAAGATATAAAGCATATAGCAAACTATAAGCACTCTCTCTGAGGTAATTGTTAAAAGCTTCTTCTGCCATAAAAAATGAATACATCCTATTTTATGTTGTCTTGTTTACAATGAATTTATTGTGTTCTTCAAATTTTTTCCAATAAACTATGAGTGAAATAAAAATGCCTGATGTAACTTCTATTCTCCTTACTGTGTTTCAGTTTTCTTATCTGAAAAAGGGACATCATAGGGTAATACTGATCTCATAGAACTGCTGTGAGGGCTTATCCAATTTATACATATAAAGAATTTATGAGAAGGCCCGAGACATTCTACAGATGTAGATTGTTGTTGTTACCATCATCATCGTCATTTTTTTTATCATGTTTACCAGCACTGTAACCATGAAATAGGAACCCAACACTTGTGACTTGTGTATATATCTAGCCTGTTTAAAATTAATTTAGTTGAACCTCTCTAAATTGAAAGTTAGATGCCTATGATGCATGGAGAATGCTTTATGGTCTGTCTTCAAATTAAAAAGCTTTATTTTAAAGCATTTTGAACTTCAGATCCAAATTTTTTCAAATTAAAAAGCAGTGCTTGTTAAGGTAGCCCTAGGAAACTCATATAATATTCAAGCATTCCATGTCTTCCCTCATCTGAAATCTTCAGAGATCAATATCGCTGACTTCAGATATGGCTCCACAAATGTGGGGGCAGTGACTTCAGTTTTCAGGAATTTTTATCGAAGGAAGGGGTGGGATATTCTTCTGTTCTTTCTGAGATAGTTTAGATGATTTTTTAAAATGAATTAATTTATTTTAATTGGAGAACAATTACAATATTGTGATTTTTGCACACATCAACATGAACCGGCCAATGTGTGACCCCCATCCTGAACCCCTCCTCTCAGCTCCCTCCCCACCCTATCCCTCAGGGTTATCCCAGAGCACCAGCTTCCATGCCCTGCCTCCTGTACTGCATTCTTGCTGGTCATCAGTTTTACGTAAGGCAGTATGCATGTTTCAAAACTATTCGCTCAAATCATCCCACCCTTGCTGTCTCCCAGGGAGTCCAAAAGTCTTTTCTTTACATCTGTGTCTCCTTTGCTGCCCTGCATGTAGGATGACTTTAAAAGATATAAAGCATATAGCAAACTATAAGCACTCTCTCTGAGGTAATTGTTAAAAGCTTCTTCTGCCATAAAAAATGAATACATCCTATTTTATGTTGTCTTGTTTACAATGAATTTATTGTGTTCTTCAAATTTTTTCCAATAAACTATGAGTGAAATAAAAATGCCTGATGTAACTTCTATTCTCCTTACTGTGTTTCAGTTTTCTTATCTGAAAAAGGGACATCATAGGGTAATACTGATCTCATAGAACTGCTGTGAGGGCTTATCCAATTTATACATATAAAGAATTTATGAGAAGGCCCGAGACATTCTACAGATGTAGATTGTTGTTGTTACCATCATCATCGTCATTTTTTTTATCATGTTTACCAGCACTGTAACCATGAAATAGGAACCCAACACTTGTGACTTGTGTATATATCTAGCCTGTTTAAAATTAATTTAGTTGAACCTCTCTAAATTGAAAGTTAGATGCCTATGATGCATGGAGAATGCTTTATGGTCTGTCTTCAAATTAAAAAGCATGGTGGTGTCATTGTGTGGTAAAAGCATTTTGAACTTCAGATCCAGACAGTCTTTAATTCTTATTCAAGAGTGAATTTTCGGGCTTCCCTGGTGGTCCAGTAGGTAAGAACACCGTCTTGCAGTGCAAGGGACACCAGTTCGATCCCTGGCTTGGGAGGATCCCATGTGCCGCGGAGTGGCTGGACTGATGTGTCCAACTATCGACCTGGAGCTCTGGAGCACATGCGCCCAGAGCCGGTGGTCTGCAGTGACAGAGGCCACTGCGATGGGAGGCTCACACAGGCCAAAGAACAAAGATAAATAAATGAAAGACCAATAGAAGTGGCCAAAAAAATTTTTTTTTTCAAAAAAAAACAACAACAGTGAATTGTGAATTGTATCTAGAGTCAAATTACTTATAGTAGATACATCTTAGGCAGTCTGCTCAGCTTTGTTTCTATCCTCCACTCACATGTTAAGAGTTCCAATAGCTGTGAAGTAGTCAGAGGCTGCCGCTGACTGAATCAAAGTTGAGGCTCTCATGCCAGCTGAGGGCATGTAAATCTCCATGTACTTTTGTGGGGATTTACAAAGTGACCAAAGAGTCAAGGAGATGACTTCTTTTCGAGGAAATGAAAACCCAAAAGTTAGTCTGGAAAAGAAGTGGGTGAGAGGAAGGAAATGAAAATAAGACAAGGCATGCTAAGAGGAGCAGAAAGGAAAGAATAGAGGTCTTCTGTCTTTTTACTGCTTCTTTATTATCTTCATTATTATTATATCATGGTCCCTTTGCTCTCATATAAAAAAAGAAGAAACACAAACTGAATTTGTATTTGGATCATGAAGGGACGTCAGAACTTTTAAATAAATATGTAGGGAAACAACTTTGTCTACTCTCCAAGGCTTAATACAGCCCATGGATTTCATTGTACTGTTCTCTTTTTTTTTCCTAAAAGTTTCAACTAGGATTAAAAGATATCAAAGCATTTAGTCAATCATATTTTGTCTATATATCTAGCCTGTTTAAAATTAATTTAGTTGAACCTCTCTAAATTGAAAGTTAGATGCCTATGATGCATGGAGAATGCTTTATGGTCTGTCTTCAAATTAAAAAGCATGGTGGTGTCATTGTGTGGTAAAAGCATTTTGAACTTCAGATCCAGACAGTCTTTAATTCTTATTCAAGAGTGAATTTTCGGGCTTCCCTGGTGGTCCAGTAGGTAAGAACACCGTCTTGCAGTGCAAGGGACACCAGTTCGATCCCTGGCTTGGGAGGATCCCATGTGCCGCGGAGTGGCTGGACTGATGTGTCCAACTATCGACCTGGAGCTCTGGAGCACATGCGCCCAGAGCCGGTGGTCTGCAGTGACAGAGGCCACTGCGATGGGAGGCTCACACAGGCCAAAGAACAAAGATAAATAAATGAAAGACCAATAGAAGTGGCCAAAAAAATTTTTTTTTTCAAAAAAAAACAACAACAGTGAATTGTGAATTGTATCTAGAGTCAAATTACTTATAGTAGATACATCTTAGGCAGTCTGCTCAGCTTTGTTTCTATCCTCCACTCACATGTTAAGAGTTCCAATAGCTGTGAAGTAGTCAGAGGCTGCCGCTGACTGAATCAAAGTTGAGGCTCTCATGCCAGCTGAGGGCATGTAAATCTCCATGTACTTTTGTGGGGATTTACAAAGTGACCAAAGAGTCAAGGAGATGACTTCTTTTCGAGGAAATGAAAACCCAAAAGTTAGTCTGGAAAAGAAGTGGGTGAGAGGAAGGAAATGAAAATAAGACAAGGCATGCTAAGAGGAGCAGAAAGGAAAGAATAGAGGTCTTCTGTCTTTTTACTGCTTCTTTATTATCTTCATTATTATTATATCATGGTCCCTTTGCTCTCATATAAAAAAAGAAGAAACACAAACTGAATTTGTATTTGGATCATGAAGGGACGTCAGAACTTTTAAATAAATATGTAGGGAAACAACTTTGTCTACTCTCCAAGGCTTAATACAGCCCATGGATTTCATTGTACTGTTCTCTTTTTTTTTTTTTCCCTAAAAGTTTCAACTAGGATTAAAAGATATCAAAGCATTTAGTCAATCATATTTTGTCTACACTAGTCCAAATGAGCAGATGTTCTTAAGTTCTTTTCTGAAATAGTTTTGATATGTGTACACAGCCTTTGCTACTAGATGGATGGTTCTGATTAGTCTGGTCAACTGAATAGAACGGTAATTCAGTCAAGCAATCAACTAGCCTCTTTCTACCCTTGTCTCCTTCCCAAATCAGCTTATTTGATTACATTGTTGATCAGTTTTAAATTTTAATCTTCTTGTAGTTCCCCTTAAATGGAAAACGTAGGCATTACACAGTGCAACATACTTTCCTGATAAAAATAAGGGATATAGCCAGGGATAGATTTGAGATTTTCCAATTTCCTGGACAGCTACTTTTCTCTTACAAAGTGCATGTGCATGCATGTGCACACACACACACATATGCTCCCAAGAACACAGCTCTTCCAACAGGAATAAACCATCAAAACTTACCATAAATGGTATTCATTCTCAGAGGGATGACCAACCCTGTGGCCTGAGCAGAAAAAGGAAAGAGCATAGGAAGGGACAACAGTCTGAATAAGAAAGGCTATTCTCTCCTTTCCCATTAATTAAAACAGGTAAAAATATAATCTAAGAAGCACCATCTGTAGAAAAGAAACTAGATGGGTTATTCGCCCCAAGCAAAATAAGCTAACCCAAGAACACCTGTTCACTTCCTGCTACTTCATATTAAATTAATGTTTCCTTCGATGACTTATATGAGGCAGAAAACTCCTTGAGTCAATGTTTATGTCTTTTTTGTTGTATGCTTGAGGCTCAGTAAAGAACACAAGAAGTATCTGTAAGATGTTAAATGGACATTTAAGTATGGCATTCTCTCAGCTTCAGAATTCTTTTTCCTTGCTGTTAACTCTGAAAGGTCACATTTAAAGGTCAGACCCTCAAGGAATTCTTTCCCATTTCCACCTTTTCTCTGATTAAAATCAATCTCTCCACTCTCTAGGAATGTTGAGTGTATGTCCTCTGTTAGAAGCATCTTGTTCTGGTTTATCACTGTGTTATTTAAATGACATGAGATAGACTGGCTACGTTCATAGCTGTAAGGTCCCAAAAATTTCTAACCATTCTCTACTAACGTCTGGTTTTCCAGGATAGTGATTTTCATTCAGTAGAAAAAAAATGATAAATAAAGTGAATACAAATATGATTGTTAAATATCAGGCTGCTGCTGCTGCAAAGTCACTTCAGTCATGTCTGACTCTCTGTGAGTCCATATACTTCAGCCTGTCAGGCTCCTCTGTCCATTAGGATCCTCCAGGCAAGAGTACTGGAGTGGGTTGCCATGCCCTCCTCCAGTGGGATCTTCCTAAACCAGGGATGGAACCCAGGAGCCCTGCATTGCAGGCAGATTTCTCACCCATGAGCCATCAGGGACCCATTTATATATTTGAGACCCCATGGACTGTAGCTTGCCAGGCTTCTATGTCCATGGAATTTTCAGACAGGCATATCCTCAGGAGATTATCACAAATTAAATGAACATTAAAATAAAAGAAAACTAAGATCATGGGATCCTATCCCATCACATAACAGCATATGTGCATTCTCAGTTGCTCAGTTGTATCCAACTCTGTGACCCTATAGATTGTAGCCCTCCAAGCTCCTTTGACCATGGAAATTTTCAGACAAGATTATTGGAATGGGTTGTCATTTCCTCCTCCAGGGGATCTTCCCCACCCCTGGGATAGAACCCTTGTCTCTTGCATCTCCTTCCTTGACAAGCAGATTCTTTACCACTGCACCACCTGTGAAGCCCTCATGGCATACAGAGGGGGAAAAAGTGGAAGCGGTGACAGATTTTATTTTCTTGAGCTCCAAAATCACTTTGGACAGCGACTGCAGCCATGAAATTTAAAATTTCTGCTCACTGAAAGAAAACCTATGACAAAATCTAGACAGCTTGTTAAAAAGCAGGGCCATCACTTTGATGAAAAAAGTCTGGATAGTCTAGGCTATGGTTTCTCCAGTAGTCATGCATGAATGTGAGAGTTCGACCAAAGAACTGATGCTCTCAAATGGTGGTGCTGGAGAAGACTCTTGTGTGTCCACTTGGGGTGGGTAATCCTAAAGGAAATCAACCCTGAATATTCATTGGAAAGGCTGGCTACGTTCATAGCTGTAAGGTCCCAAAAATTTCTAACCATTCTCTACTAACGTCTGGTTTTCCAGGATAGTGATTTTCATTCAGTAGAAAAAAAATGATAAATAAAGTGAATACAAATATGATTGTTAAATATCAGGCTGCTGCTGCTGCAAAGTCACTTCAGTCATGTCTGACTCTCTGTGAGTCCATATACTTCAGCCTGTCAGGCTCCTCTGTCCATTAGGATCCTCCAGGCAAGAGTACTGGAGTGGGTTGCCATGCCCTCCTCCAGTGGGATCTTCCTAAACCAGGGATGGAACCCAGGAGCCCTGCATTGCAGGCAGATTTCTCACCCATGAGCCATCAGGGACCCATTTATATATTTGAGACCCCATGGACTGTAGCTTGCCAGGCTTCTATGTCCATGGAATTTTCAGACAGGCATATCCTCAGGAGATTATCACAAATTAAATGAACATTAAAATAAAAGAAAACTAAGATCATGGGATCCTATCCCATCACATAACAGCATATGTGCATTCTCAGTTGCTCAGTTGTATCCAACTCTGTGACCCTATAGATTGTAGCCCTCCAAGCTCCTTTGACCATGGAAATTTTCAGACAAGATTATTGGAATGGGTTGTCATTTCCTCCTCCAGGGGATCTTCCCCACCCCTGGGATAGAACCCTTGTCTCTTGCATCTCCTTCCTTGACAAGCAGATTCTTTACCACTGCACCACCTGTGAAGCCCTCATGGCATACAGAGGGGGAAAAAGTGGAAGCGGTGACAGATTTTATTTTCTTGAGCTCCAAAATCACTTTGGACAGCGACTGCAGCCATGAAATTTAAAATTTCTGCTCACTGAAAGAAAACCTATGACAAAATCTAGACAGCTTGTTAAAAAGCAGGGCCATCACTTTGATGAAAAAAGTCTGGATAGTCTAGGCTATGGTTTCTCCAGTAGTCATGCATGAATGTGAGAGTTCGACCAAAGAACTGATGCTCTCAAATGGTGGTGCTGGAGAAGACTCTTGTGTGTCCCTTGGACTGTAGGGAGGTCAAGCCAGTTAATCCTAAAGGAAATCAACCCTGAATATTCATTGGAAAGGCTGTTGCTGAAGCTGAAGTTCCAATACTCTGGCCACCTGATGTGAAGAGGCAGCTCAGTAGAGAAAGACCCTGATACTGTGAAAGATTGAAGGCAAAAGGAGAAGTGGGAGGCAGAGGATGAGATGACTGGATGGCATCACTGACTCAGTGGACATGAATTTGAGCAAACTCCAGGAGATGGTGGAGAACAGATGAGCCTGCAGTGCTACAATCCATGAGGTCAGAAAGAATTGGATGTGACCTAGTGACTGAACACAACCAACAAAAAAGATATAAAAACCTAAGAACTCCAAAGGAGTTTCATTTTAACCTAGAAAAGGTATTAAATTTGAGAATTATGTTAATGAGCTAACAGAGATGACTTTATTTAGAGATGTAGAAAAAGTGTTTCTTACATTGCTATCTACCTGTACATTTTTAAACCTGTGTTAACCTGCAGGAGATATATGCATGGGTTATATTCCTCATCTATAAAAAGAACTCAAGCATTTACAAAGTATTTTATTCCCTATTTCTAGGGTATCAGTTGAATATAAAATTTTAGAAGTTACTTTGGGATCCAGGGCTAGAGTTGAATACCAACTAGTGATAATGTCATCAAACAACTAAGTAGGACATGTCAAGGATCATTCTGACACTTTGTAAAGTTTTTTTTTTTCTTTTTTTTTAACATTATTTCAAAGCCAAGAGTGAGGGTAAGAAGGGAATCTAAGAGTATTAGCCATCTGTGTATCAGAAACTGGGGATAAGTAAGCAAAATATATGGGAATGTATCATTATACAGAAGAGAGAAACAAAAGAGAGAAAAAGAAAGTAAAAATAGTTAAAAGCTAGACAGCTTGTTAAAAGCAGGGCCATCACTTTGATGAAAAAAGTCTGGATAGTCTAGGCTATGGTTTCTCCAGTAGTCATGCATGAATGTGAGAGTTCGACCAAAGAACTGATGCTCTCAAATGGTGGTGCTGGAGAAGACTCTTGTGTGTCCCTTGGACTGTAGGGAGGTCAAGCCAGTTAATCCTAAAGGAAATCAACCCTGAATATTCATTGGAAAGGCTGTTGCTGAAGCTGAAGTTCCAATACTCTGGCCACCTGATGTGAAGAGGCAGCTCAGTAGAGAAAGACCCTGATACTGTGAAAGATTGAAGGCAAAAGGAGAAGTGGGAGGCAGAGGATGAGATGACTGGATGGCATCACTGACTCAGTGGACATGAATTTGAGCAAACTCCAGGAGATGGTGGAGAACAGATGAGCCTGCAGTGCTACAATCCATGAGGTCAGAAAGAATTGGATGTGACCTAGTGACTGAACACAACCAACAAAAAAGATATAAAAACCTAAGAACTCCAAAGGAGTTTCATTTTAACCTAGAAAAGGTATTAAATTTGAGAATTATGTTAATGAGCTAACAGAGATGACTTTATTTAGAGATGTAGAAAAAGTGTTTCTTACATTGCTATCTACCTGTACATTTTTAAACCTGTGTTAACCTGCAGGAGATATATGCATGGGTTATATTCCTCATCTATAAAAGAACTCAAGCATTTACAAAGTATTTTATTCCCTATTTCTAGGGTATCAGTTGAATATAAAATTTTAGAAGTTACTTTGGGATCCAGGGCTAGAGTTGAATACCAACTAGTGATAATGTCATCAAACAACTAAGTAGGACATGTCAAGGATCATTCTGACACTTTGTAAAGTTTTTTTTTTTCTTTTTTTTTAACATTATTTCAAAGCCAAGAGTGAGGGTAAGAAGGGAATCTAAGAGTATTAGCCATCTGTGTATCAGAAACTGGGGATAAGTAAGCAAAATATATGGGAATGTATCATTATACAGAAGAGAGAAACAGAGAGAGAAGGAGAAAAAAAAGAAAGTAAAAATAGTTAAAAGCTAACCTGAGCACATTAAATTCCACGTCATTAACTGTTGGAAAAACAGACATATCCCACAAAACCCAAGTGCATAGTAACCGACATAAATATTTTCTTCAAAGATCCACTCTATCCTGGGTTTATGTCTGATTGATGACTACTACATCTTGGCCCAAGAGGATATCCTTTACTCACATCACTCAGCTGGATAGTTTCAATTGTCTAAATATAATCCAATCTTTAAAGTCCATCTCCTTAACTAGGTAATGTCAACACTGGAGTTGGCCAATGGAGCATCAATGGAAATCTACCTACGTCTCAAACTTTCTCTTAAGGTGGATTATAACCAGAACCTTATACTGACTTGGTTTCTCACTTTTTTCTCCTTTTTGTATTCCACAGGATAAGTTTATACAAAGACCAGATGTATTTGTCAGCTATTTATTTTTACTCTTCACTCTAATTTGTAATAATCAGAAAATATTTAATATTTATTGGATATTGTCCACTGTTGATACTTTGAACTTATGTAGAAAGTACTGGGATTTCTTGGGCACATACAATTTTATTTTCATTCTTACAATGATCAAATCAAAACATTTTTCCTCTCCTGCCCCATATCTCCTGCCACCATATCACATGGAAGAAAAATCTGAAGTTTAGGAAATTTGATTACTTTGTCCAAAATCTTAAGCCAATAAATGACAGAGGTGAGACTGGCACACCTGTAGCCTCTGTTAGAATTAAATAAAATTTTAGAACTCAAGCATTTACAAAGTATTTTATTCCCTATTTCTAGGTATCAGTTGAATATAAAATTTTAGAAGTTACTTTGGGATCCAGGGCTAGAGTTGAATACCAACTAGTGATAATGTCATCAAACAACTAAGTAGGACATGTCAAGGATCATTCTGACACTTTGTAAAGTTTTTTTTTTTCTTTTTTTTTAACATTATTTCAAAGCCAAGAGTGAGGGTAAGAAGGGAATCTAAGAGTATTAGCCATCTGTGTATCAGAAACTGGGGATAAGTAAGCAAAATATATGGGAATGTATCATTATACAGAAGAGAGAAACAGAGAGAGAAGGAGAAAAAAAAGAAAGTAAAAATAGTTAAAAGCTAACCTGAGCACATTAAATTCCACGTCATTAACTGTTGGAAAAACAGACATATCCCACAAAACCCAAGTGCATAGTAACCGACATAAATATTTTCTTCAAAGATCCACTCTATCCTGGGTTTATGTCTGATTGATGACTACTACATCTTGGCCCAAGAGGATATCCTTTACTCACATCACTCAGCTGGATAGTTTCAATTGTCTAAATATAATCCAATCTTTAAAGTCCATCTCCTTAACTAGGTAATGTCAACACTGGAGTTGGCCAATGGAGCATCAATGGAAATCTACCTACGTCTCAAACTTTCTCTTAAGGTGGATTATAACCAGAACCTTATACTGACTTGGTTTCTCACTTTTTTCTCCTTTTTGTATTCCACAGGATAAGTTTATACAAAGACCAGATGTATTTGTCAGCTATTTATTTTTACTCTTCACTCTAATTTGTAATAATCAGAAAATATTTAATATTTATTGGATATTGTCCACTGTTGATACTTTGAACTTATGTAGAAAGTACTGGGATTTCTTGGGCACATACAATTTTATTTTCATTCTTACAATGATCAAATCAAAACATTTTTCCTCTCCTGCCCCATATCTCCTGCCACCATATCACATGGAAGAAAAATCTGAAGTTTAGGAAATTTGATTACTTTGTCCAAAATCTTAAGCCAATAAATGACAGAGGTGAGACTGGCACACCTGTAGCCTCTGTTAGAATCTGGAAATGCATGCTCATTCCTATTATGCCATCAGAGATGTTTTGAACCTAAATAGGACATAATTCCTTGATGAAATTCTACATACAGTGAATGTTTTCTGGAATATTTTCTTTAGCACATATTTATAGAGATAATTGGTAATAAAAACTTGTCACGGGAGGCTTTCATCAAAATAATTAACAATTCATATTTAAAATACTTTACTATTTCCAGAACTCTTAAACATATTTTCTCATTTAATTCTTACGAAAATTATTTAATCAAACCAGTTAGGATAAACTAGACTGTGATGTAGTTACAAATATACCCCTAAGTCTAAGGGGATTTACACAACAAAAGTCTGTTTCTTATACGTGCCAAATTTGATGGGAGATAGGCAAATCTTGACAGCTTCTTATCTGCCAATATATGGAGCCAGGGTGCTTCCATTCTGTGACTCTGACATTAACATGTTTTACTTGATTGCAGCATCTAGAGAAGAGAAAGTATGGAGAACTCATCTTTGCCTCCCTAAAGCCTTCCATAGGAAGGCTTGTCACAGTCCATTGGCCGAGATTGGTCACATGATGTCAGCCTAACTGCAAGTGACTCTGGGAAGTTTTCCCACAGTCTCCAGAAGAATAAAGCCAGATATGGTAAGTGTAATTAATTTCTACAACAGTGATCTTATATTCTTTTGTCTACTTTGCATAGCCGTACCTTATACTTGAAAAGTCAAGTACCAGAAAGAAATTCCACAGGATAAGTTTATACAAAGACCAGATGTATTTGTCAGCTATTTATTTTTACTCTTCACTCTAATTTGTAATAATCAGAAAATATTTAATATTTATTGGATATTGTCCACTGTTGATACTTTGAACTTATGTAGAAAGTACTGGGATTTCTTGGGCACATACAATTTTATTTTCATTCTTACAATGATCAAATCAAAACATTTTTCCTCTCCTGCCCCATATCTCCTGCCACCATATCACATGGAAGAAAAATCTGAAGTTTAGGAAATTTGATTACTTTGTCCAAAATCTTAAGCCAATAAATGACAGAGGTGAGACTGGCACACCTGTAGCCTCTGTTAGAATCTGGAAATGCATGCTCATTCCTATTATGCCATCAGAGATGTTTTGAACCTAAATAGGACATAATTCCTTGATGAAATTCTACATACAGTGAATGTTTTCTGGAATATTTTCTTTAGCACATATTTATAGAGATAATTGGTAATAAAAACTTGTCACGGGAGGCTTTCATCAAAATAATTAACAATTCATATTTAAAATACTTTACTATTTCCAGAACTCTTAAACATATTTTCTCATTTAATTCTTACGAAAATTATTTAATCAAACCAGTTAGGATAAACTAGACTGTGATGTAGTTACAAATATACCCCTAAGTCTAAGGGGATTTACACAACAAAAGTCTGTTTCTTATACGTGCCAAATTTGATGGGAGATAGGCAAATCTTGACAGCTTCTTATCTGCCAATATATGGAGCCAGGGTGCTTCCATTCTGTGACTCTGACATTAACATGTTTTACTTGATTGCAGCATCTAGAGAAGAGAAAGTATGGAGAACTCATCTTTGCCTCCCTAAAGCCTTCCATAGGAAGGCTTGTCACAGTCCATTGGCCGAGATTGGTCACATGATGTCAGCCTAACTGCAAGTGACTCTGGGAAGTTTTCCCACAGTCTCCAGAAGAATAAAGCCAGATATGGTAAGTGTAATTAATTTCTACAACAGTGATCTTATATTCTTTTGTCTACTTTGCATAGCCGTACCTTATACTTGAAAAGTCTACATTGCTCAGTACCAGAAAGAATCCAGTGTCAATCACGACTATCCACAAGCAAATGTAAGCATCATAGTTATTTGCTCTTTTCCATAGATCACCTGAGCCAGACATTCATAAATCTCACCTTCTTTGTCTTCTCTTTCTGTCTCTCCCCTCTTTTTTCCTCCCAGGATCCCCAAAGATGTTATCACCACCATGCTTTTAAGCTTGCTAGTCATGTTTAGCCTAGGTCTTCACTTCCTTAGATTAGTTCACTAGGAGTGTCAATGAAACTCTCTACTCTATATTAATAACCTCTCATAGCATGACACTGCTGTGTCATTATCTTTAAAAAAAACCCTCATGGTTGGAGAGACAATGAGGAGAAATATGTAACACAATGAGGGAAAGAGTATTTCTCCCTACATACAAAAAGAGAACTAAGATTCAGTGATTTTAAGGAATTTGTCTAAGGTCACCGAACTGTTCAGTGTGGCTGGTGTGTTTTTGAACAGAAGGGGTGGTCAAGAGAGCAATGACTCTTGGATTAAGTCTTCTTCAGCAATTCTAGGGTTGTTTCATATTACAAAAAAAGAAACATAGTTCATCTTTGTACCACTCAAAAGCATTTTGGGGGGTTTTTTGGTGGAAAAATAAAAGGACAGTTTCCATCACTATGCAACATTTCCTTTTCTTGAATTTCCTGTCAATCACCTATACTAATCTCTACCTAGAGAGGCAGTATCACTGATATGCTTTTTTAAAAAAACAAGTATTTTTTAAACGGTTATTTATGTAGATTTTAGGTGCTAAGGATACAGTGCTCACTAAAATGACTATTGTTTCATTTTCTCACCCCGAATGCTGTTTATAACATCTCCAAAGTCTCCAGTGCAGCTCTTTCTACTCTTCTGTATCTTAATTCGCTTATGAAGGAGCACTGCTGATGGCTGATACATATCATTCTGTGATTTTCTCTCTTATCACCCACAGTAGGACACTGCTGTTTTCTCCTCTCTGTAAAGCAATCCAGGAATTCCCGAATTAATTTTTCTACAACAGTGATCTTATATTCTTTTGTCTACTTTGCCGTACCTTATACTTGAAAAGTCTACATTGCTCAGTACCAGAAAGAATCCAGTGTCAATCACGACTATCCACAAGCAAATGTAAGCATCATAGTTATTTGCTCTTTTCCATAGATCACCTGAGCCAGACATTCATAAATCTCACCTTCTTTGTCTTCTCTTTCTGTCTCTCCCCTCTTTTTTCCTCCCAGGATCCCCAAAGATGTTATCACCACCATGCTTTTAAGCTTGCTAGTCATGTTTAGCCTAGGTCTTCACTTCCTTAGATTAGTTCACTAGGAGTGTCAATGAAACTCTCTACTCTATATTAATAACCTCTCATAGCATGACACTGCTGTGTCATTATCTTTAAAAAAAACCCTCATGGTTGGAGAGACAATGAGGAGAAATATGTAACACAATGAGGGAAAGAGTATTTCTCCCTACATACAAAAAGAGAACTAAGATTCAGTGATTTTAAGGAATTTGTCTAAGGTCACCGAACTGTTCAGTGTGGCTGGTGTGTTTTTGAACAGAAGGGGTGGTCAAGAGAGCAATGACTCTTGGATTAAGTCTTCTTCAGCAATTCTAGGGTTGTTTCATATTACAAAAAAAGAAACATAGTTCATCTTTGTACCACTCAAAAGCATTTTGGGGGGTTTTTTGGTGGAAAAATAAAAGGACAGTTTCCATCACTATGCAACATTTCCTTTTCTTGAATTTCCTGTCAATCACCTATACTAATCTCTACCTAGAGAGGCAGTATCACTGATATGCTTTTTTAAAAAAACAAGTATTTTTTAAACGGTTATTTATGTAGATTTTAGGTGCTAAGGATACAGTGCTCACTAAAATGACTATTGTTTCATTTTCTCACCCCGAATGCTGTTTATAACATCTCCAAAGTCTCCAGTGCAGCTCTTTCTACTCTTCTGTATCTTAATTCGCTTATGAAGGAGCACTGCTGATGGCTGATACATATCATTCTGTGATTTTCTCTCTTATCACCCACAGTAGGACACTGCTGTTTTCTCCTCTCTGTAAAGCAATCCAGGAATTCCCCGAATTAACACAAGAGTAAGCACAATTAGACTTATTTAAACTCAGGAGAGACATGTTTTTCTCATGAGGTAGTGGAAACCTTGGCATCATATTTAAGCTTAATCCAACTGCAGACAGATTTCTAAAGTTGAGAAATGAAATGTCAAGGAAAGGAAAAAAGTGTTATCCCCATAGCTACTGCGCTTGGGGCTGAAGATGACTAATGAAAAACTGTGTGTGTGTGTTTGTGTGTGTGTGTGTGTGTGTGTGCCATCAGATCACTGACAGATTACTAAAACTAGAAGCCTGGAAATTACAGTACACTTGAATGACTAGAAAATGCGAACAAACTGGAGATTTGCGTTCTCTTTGGATGACTTTGAAATATTCTTGAAATGTGTACACATTTAGCCCGGTGGCCTGTGATGACCAGGGGGGTGGGGGGGAGTGGGAGAGAGGGCATACATGCATGCATAGAGCAGATGTACTTCATTGTACAGCAGAAACTAACAACATTGTAAAGCAATTATGCTGAAATTTATTTTTAAAAGGAAAAGGTAAACTACAAACCTAAGGATCATCTTTTTTACCTGATGAACACTTTACAGAGCACTTTCTTATGCTTTCTGGTTTCCACTTTGCTACCATTAAAATATTCACAAGCAGGCTAGAAAACTTTTCTGGAAAATGAATTTTCGATTTCAAAATATCAAATTTCCTAGTAAGGAAAATTTTAAAAAATTTCCCTTGAGTCAACAGATCTAGATGTTTATCTACTGGTAAACAACATACATACTTTTTTTTTAATTAGTAAAGAAATAACTACCGAATTAAGGCATTAGAGAAATTTGTTTTAAGATACATTCCTTGTTTATATTTGCTTCTTATTGAGCTAGTTTCTCTTTCCTCCTTTTCCTGGCTAGTCACTTTGGCTTTCTCTGTGAATTTGGAAACTTCTTACCAAGCATCTTCTATGTGCCAGGCATTGAAAGTGATAGACGGTCAGTCATGTCTGACTCTTTGTGACCCATGGCTTGTACTCTGCCAGGCTGTCCTGTCCATGAAATTTTCTAGGCAAGAATACTGGAGTGGATAGCCATTCCCTTCTCCAAGGGATTTTCTGGACTCAGGGATTGAAACCGGGTCTCCTGCACTATACGCAGATTCTTTACTGTCTAAGCCATGAGGGATTGCAGTGCCCTAAAATTAAATTTTTCAAGGAGCTCATGATTTTACCAGAGAGCAGGTTATGAAGCTATAGGACCAGCGCTGTGAAGTGTCATGTGTGGGTCATGCTGAATGGAGATAGGACCGCTTAGGAGCTGGGGGACTATTTCACAGGAGACGAGCAACTCATGTCTTATTTGGCAGGAGGCTGTCTAGCAGACAGAGCATGAGGGCACTGCAGGCAACTGAAACTGCTCATATGGCTCCACAGATGCAGGTGAGAACAGTATGGCCGGAATGCAGAGAAGAGTGAGTTGGGGTGGGAGATGAAGCTGTAGGGAGAACAGCCAAGAAGAGCATGGCAGGCTATATACAGAAGGTGTTACTTGTGATGCTGTGCATTTTGACCTGATGTAAACAGCAGAAAAAAAGGTTATGCTGAAATTTATTTTTAAAAGGAAAAGGTAAACTACAAACCTAAGGATCATCTTTTTACCTGATGAACACTTTACAGAGCACTTTCTTATGCTTTCTGGTTTCCACTTTGCTACCATTAAAATATTCACAAGCAGGCTAGAAAACTTTTCTGGAAAATGAATTTTCGATTTCAAAATATCAAATTTCCTAGAAAGGGAAAAATTTTTAAAAAATTTTCCCCTTGAGTCAACAGATCTAGATGTTTATCTACTGGTAAACAACATACATACTTTTTTTTTAATTAGTAAAGAAATAACTACCGAATTAAGGCATTAGAGAAATTTGTTTTAAGATACATTCCTTGTTTATATTTGCTTCTTATTGAGCTAGTTTCTCTTTCCTCCTTTTCCTGGCTAGTCACTTTGGCTTTCTCTGTGAATTTGGAAACTTCTTACCAAGCATCTTCTATGTGCCAGGCATTGAAAGTGATAGACGGTCAGTCATGTCTGACTCTTTGTGACCCATGGCTTGTACTCTGCCAGGCTGTCCTGTCCATGAAATTTTCTAGGCAAGAATACTGGAGTGGATAGCCATTCCCTTCTCCAAGGGATTTTCTGGACTCAGGGATTGAAACCGGGTCTCCTGCACTATACGCAGATTCTTTACTGTCTAAGCCATGAGGGATTGCAGTGCCCTAAAATTAAATTTTTCAAGGAGCTCATGATTTTACCAGAGAGCAGGTTATGAAGCTATAGGACCAGCGCTGTGAAGTGTCATGTGTGGGTCATGCTGAATGGAGATAGGACCGCTTAGGAGCTGGGGGACTATTTCACAGGAGACGAGCAACTCATGTCTTATTTGGCAGGAGGCTGTCTAGCAGACAGAGCATGAGGGCACTGCAGGCAACTGAAACTGCTCATATGGCTCCACAGATGCAGGTGAGAACAGTATGGCCGGAATGCAGAGAAGAGTGAGTTGGGGTGGGAGATGAAGCTGTAGGGAGAACAGCCAAGAAGAGCATGGCAGGCTATATACAGAAGGTGTTACTTGTGATGCTGTGCATTTTGACCTGTATGTCTTCCAACATGTACAGCTGAAGCAACACTAATTGGATATGTTCCCAGATGGCACAAAATTCATGTGGTGTGTCTACCTAACTCACAAATGTTGCACTACTTGGATGATGAGTTTTGTGGCTTCCCAGAGGAGTGTCTGCGAGTTCATTCAGCAAAATGATGTACGGTTGTTCTCTATTGAGAACTTCATATACACTCAGCACACAATCAGAGGGGGTGGAAGAGAATTAAGAAATACTAAGTATGTTTTATTCAAAGAAACACAGTTATTGATTACCAAGAACATGCAGACTATTTGCTAGAAACAAGGGAAAAAGATGAGTAAGACATTGTCCCTATCTTCAGCACTCTTAGGACGCAAGGCACAAATCAGAGGGTATGGAATATCTCCAATTATTTCAATTACTTACTCCCTTTGTTGAATTTCTACCATGTGATACTCACTCTGTTTAAAGCATAAACAACGCACCTTTATACCTCCATCATTTACTAAGAATCCGTCTCTCTTCAACAAACTTATAGTGTGCTGCCTAAATAGTGTATATGAACAATGACAATATAAGGAGAACTATAGACAAAGGGCCTTTTTAGCGTTATTTGGATGGAAGGAAGGCATCCTCTATAAAGCCAGAAATATTACAAGCACAGTCCCAAAATCATCACAAAGATTCACCAAAATACACATCCTAAGCTCTATTTTATGACGAAGGAAATAGCTCATGAAAGTCAAAGTAACCTGCCTAAAGAGAGCCATGGCTCTAGGCAAGTGTGTGAACTTAAATATTTCTAGTTACATAATTACACTTTCCCTATTCTTTCTGGGCTATGTGGAATTAACAAGAGACGAGCAACTCATGTCTTATTTGGCAGGAGGCTGTCTAGCAGACAGAGCATGAGGGCACTGCAGGCAACTGAAACTGCTCATATGGCTCCACAGATGCAGGTGAGAACAGTATGGCCGGAATGCAGAGAAGAGTGAGTTGGGGTGGGAGATGAAGCTGTAGGGAGAACAGCCAAGAAGAGCATGGCAGGCTATATACAGAAGGTGTTACTTGTGATGCTGTGCATTTTGACCTGTATGTCTTCCAACATGTACAGCTGAAGCAACACTAATTGGATATGTTCCCAGATGGCACAAAATTCATGTGGTGTGTCTACCTAACTCACAAATGTTGCACTACTTGGATGATGAGTTTTGTGGCTTCCCAGAGGAGTGTCTGCGAGTTCATTCAGCAAAATGATGTACGGTTGTTCTCTATTGAGAACTTCATATACACTCAGCACACAATCAGAGGGGGTGGAAGAGAATTAAGAAATACTAAGTATGTTTTATTCAAAGAAACACAGTTATTGATTACCAAGAACATGCAGACTATTTGCTAGAAACAAGGGAAAAAGATGAGTAAGACATTGTCCCTATCTTCAGCACTCTTAGGACGCAAGGCACAAATCAGAGGGTATGGAATATCTCCAATTATTTCAATTACTTACTCCCTTTGTTGAATTTCTACCATGTGATACTCACTCTGTTTAAAGCATAAACAACGCACCTTTATACCTCCATCATTTACTAAGAATCCGTCTCTCTTCAACAAACTTATAGTGTGCTGCCTAAATAGTGTATATGAACAATGACAATATAAGGAGAACTATAGACAAAGGGCCTTTTTAGCGTTATTTGGATGGAAGGAAGGCATCCTCTATAAAGCCAGAAATATTACAAGCACAGTCCCAAAATCATCACAAAGATTCACCAAAATACACATCCTAAGCTCTATTTTATGACGAAGGAAATAGCTCATGAAAGTCAAAGTAACCTGCCTAAAGAGAGCCATGGCTCTAGGCAAGTGTGTGAACTTAAATATTTCTAGTTACATAATTACACTTTCCCTATTCTTTCTGGGCTATGTGGAATTAACAAGAGCTTAGAAAAAGAAACGCCATTCAAGAGAACCATTCTAAGTTCTCATAAAGACACAGCCTATGTCAGAGACATGGTTCTAGTAGAAGTTGATCTATCGTTTCATTTTCCAAGGTGGTCAAACTTGAATGAAAAACAGATCAGTGGAAACTTTCAGACTTGGTATGTTCACGTGGTCTTGTGTGTAGACATGGCATACAATGTGTATGTATCCTTTCAGGCTTGCTTGAAATCATCTGGTGTCATTCTTACGACAGGAACCAGTTTGATATCTTATTCGTTTCTCGAACATTTATAGTGATATTGGATACATTAATATTAGCCCATGCCCACTGTTTCTTGCCAGGGATTATAGTAACAGAAATTTTCAGTATTATATTAATAAGTACAGTTTTGGTTGAGAAGACGTATCCTAGTCTCTGGTATTAAAGATGTTACAATCTGGGAATTTCCTGGCAGTTCAGTGGTTAGGACTCTGCACTGCACTTGCACAGCTGGGGTCTATGTTCAATCTCTGGTTGGGGATCTAAGATCCCATAAGTTGCTCAGAGTGGCCAAAAAAAAAAAAAAAGCTATGAAACGAAAGCTTAGGATGCAACAGGACAGACTGTAAATGGCTTTAGTCTGAAGGCCTATCATCTGGAATGTGGACAGAGCCATAAGAGACCTTAGCAAAAAAAATGAACTTGGGATTGTAAATAATGCCTGAGCTGACATTTCCCTTGTGGGGACTCCCGTAATGGGGCCCAGCTGCCCAACATAATGCTCCATTAAGTTATAAGGAAAAACAACATTTTTTCAAACTGATACTGTGACTTAAGATTCACAGCTGAATGCCATTTGTTTTTGTACTTTACAACAATTAAAACCAGATTATTTTATACTGAAGCCACGGAAAAACAATCCCTACTGCCAACCCCCATCCTTCCTTCCTACTGACAGAGCTGCTCTTTTGTTCTCAAAAAAACAGGTTGGAAATGGGAGCTGTTGACCAAATTTTTCTAACTGAGGTTATATGATGAAAAGCTTTCATAACAGAGGCTGAAGTGCTAGGGATGCTTTTAATCAGTATGTAGGATTCTAACGAAGTCCAGGGTTGCTCCCTCTCAAAGAAATTCAGGTGCAAGGTTATATTCCACTAAGGGTTATTATGTCTGAGTACAGGCTAAAAGACTCCCTCCCTCAGAAGAAAAAACAAAATGGACAATACAAAGAGAGTTTTGCTGGGAGACAGAAGACTGGATTTTGCCTTGCTTCGATTATTTTGGAGTTGGTGTCCCTTCTATAAAACTAAGAAGAAGTAAGGAAAAATGTCTACATGGCTACTGGTCCATATAGGATACTGAGAGAATACACAGATGTGTTTTGAATGTAAGTGCTATTTATACGTACTCCATAATCATTGAAGTCAAAGGCTAAAGCAAGGTCTATTCACATCTTAGGATTCATAAAGTCAGATCTACACAGCTATAAATAAATGGGTCACCCTTATAATTCTGTCTCTGTTCACATCGTATGGATGATGAATAAGGATGGACTTAGGGGTTTAAGTAGAGACTCAGGGCTTCCAGGCCAAGTATAAACTCCCTGGGTTGGGGATCAAGTTCCTTCATGATCTGGCCACTTGATATTCCTCCTGATTTTCTCCTTTGAGCCCTCTGCATAGTCTCATGCCCCCAGTCTCGACTCTGGAAATCTATATTATTGTGTGTTTTTGTGTCTTCTGATAAGTTACTGCCTCTGCCTAGGATTTCCTTACTTCCATTATAAAAGATGGAATAACAAATAGAACATTCTGTGTGTGTGCTCAGTTGTATCTCACTCTTTGTGGCCCCATGGATTTTTAGCACACCAGGTTCCTCTGTTAATGGAATTTTCCAGGCAGGAATACCAGAGTGGGATGCATTTCTTTCTCCAGTGAATCTTCCTAACCTAGGGATCAAACCTGCATCTCCTGCATCTCTTGCATTGGTTGACCTAAGTCACCTGGGAAGTCCTTAGATACTGGCATTTTCTTAAGTGAATTCCATGGGATACTGCTCTCACAACGGTTTTTCTGATGTGTTGAGCATGCATTTTAAGGAGGAAGGGAGGGGACAAGTCTCAATGATTAAGACATTAGGAAAAATGCTGTTTATTTTACCAATCACTTGAAAAACCACAAGAATTATAATCAAGATTCTGAGAATTCTTGAAAAAGATAAATGTATTTAAGCCAGCATATTCCAAATGCACATGATGACAAATATCTTTCTTTGTAAGAATTACAGATATCCTTCAGTTCACAGTGAGAACAAGTTAATATAGAACATATACCACATGCAGATTATAGAGTTTCATGGTATTATGATATATATTATTCTTATCAATAAATTTTAATTATTTAAAAAATTCAGGAATAATTAAGAAGAAGTTTAAGGAAAATGGTTCTACATGGCTACTGGTCCATATAGGATACTGAGAGAATACACAGATGTGTTTTGAATGTAAGTGCTATTTATACGTACTCCATAATCATTGAAGTCAAAGGCTAAAGCAAGGTCTATTCACATCTTAGGATTCATAAAGTCAGATCTACACAGCTATAAATAAATGGGTCACCCTTATAATTCTGTCTCTGTTCACATCGTATGGATGATGAATAAGGATGGACTTAGGGGTTTAAGTAGAGACTCAGGGCTTCCAGGCCAAGTATAAACTCCCTGGGTTGGGGATCAAGTTCCTTCATGATCTGGCCACTTGATATTCCTCCTGATTTTCTCCTTTGAGCCCTCTGCATAGTCTCATGCCCCCAGTCTCGACTCTGGAAATCTATATTATTGTGTGTTTTTGTGTCTTCTGATAAGTTACTGCCTCTGCCTAGGATTTCCTTACTTCCATTATAAAAGATGGAATAACAAATAGAACATTCTGTGTGTGTGCTCAGTTGTATCTCACTCTTTGTGGCCCCATGGATTTTTAGCACACCAGGTTCCTCTGTTAATGGAATTTTCCAGGCAGGAATACCAGAGTGGGATGCATTTCTTTCTCCAGTGAATCTTCCTAACCTAGGGATCAAACCTGCATCTCCTGCATCTCTTGCATTGGTTGACCTAAGTCACCTGGGAAGTCCTTAGATACTGGCATTTTCTTAAGTGAATTCCATGGGATACTGCTCTCACAACGGTTTTTCTGATGTGTTGAGCATGCATTTTAAGGAGGAAGGGAGGGGACAAGTCTCAATGATTAAGACATTAGGAAAAATGCTGTTTATTTTACCAATCACTTGAAAAACCACAAGAATTATAATCAAGATTCTGAGAATTCTTGAAAAAGATAAATGTATTTAAGCCAGCATATTCCAAATGCACATGATGACAAATATCTTTCTTTGTAAGAATTACAGATATCCTTCAGTTCACAGTGAGAACAAGTTAATATAGAACATATACCACATGCAGATTATAGATTTTCATGGTATTATGATATAGATTATTCTTATCAATAAATTTTAATTATTTAAAAAAATTCAGGATAATTATAGTTGTGACATGAAGTTTCACGAAATAATAGAGACATCACATACTCTTTGCTCAGTGTCTGCCATTAATAGCTTGCAAAACTATAATCAATATCATAACCAAGAAATTGACATTGATACAGTAAAGAGACAGATCCACTACTCTCATTCACCCCTGGTAACCATTAATCTCAGTTTCCCTGATAGCTCAGCTAGGAAAGAATTTGCCTGCAATGCATGAGACCCTAGTTTGGTTCCTGTGTTAGGAAGATCTCCTGGAGAAAGGATAGGCTACCCAGTCCAGTATTCCCAAGCTTACCTGGTGGTTCAGATGGTAAAGAACCTGCGGGAGATTAGGTTCAATCCCTGGGCTGGGAAGATCCCCTGAAAGAGGGCATGGCAACCTACTCCAGTATTCTTGCCTGTATAATCTCATGGACAGAGGAGTGTGGCGGCCTATAGTCCATGGGGTCGCACAGAGTTGGACACGACTAAGTGACTAGGCATGGCACAGCACAGCAACCACTAGTTTGCTTTCTATTTCTAAAATTTTGTCATTTCAAAATGTTATTTAAATGGACTAACACATTGTACAGCCTTTTGACATTGATCTCTGTCACTTGGCATAATTCAATTGTACTTGGATTGTTGAGTACATCAATAATTTGTTCTTTTTTATTGCTAAGTAGTACTCCAAGATACAAATATACCATAGTTGACCTAGCACCTGGGAAGTCCTTAGATACTGGCATTTTCTTAAGTGAATTCCATGGGATACTGCTCTCACAACGGTTTTTCTGATGTGTTGAGCATGCATTTTAAGGAGGAAGGGAGGGGACAAGTCTCAATGATTAAGACATTAGGAAAAATGCTGTTTATTTTACCAATCACTTGAAAAACCACAAGAATTATAATCAAGATTCTGAGAATTCTTGAAAAAGATAAATGTATTTAAGCCAGCATATTCCAAATGCACATGATGACAAATATCTTTCTTTGTAAGAATTACAGATATCCTTCAGTTCACAGTGAGAACAAGTTAATATAGAACATATACCACATGCAGATTATAGATTTTCATGGTATTATGATATAGATTATTCTTATCAATAAATTTTAATTATTTAAAAAAATTCAGGATAATTATAGTTGTGACATGAAGTTTCACGAAATAATAGAGACATCACATACTCTTTGCTCAGTGTCTGCCATTAATAGCTTGCAAAACTATAATCAATATCATAACCAAGAAATTGACATTGATACAGTAAAGAGACAGATCCACTACTCTCATTCACCCCTGGTAACCATTAATCTCAGTTTCCCTGATAGCTCAGCTAGGAAAGAATTTGCCTGCAATGCATGAGACCCTAGTTTGGTTCCTGTGTTAGGAAGATCTCCTGGAGAAAGGATAGGCTACCCAGTCCAGTATTCCCAAGCTTACCTGGTGGTTCAGATGGTAAAGAACCTGCGGAGATTAGGTTCAATCCCTGGGCTGGGAAGATCCCCTGAAAGAGGGCATGGCAACCTACTCCAGTATTCTTGCCTGTATAATCTCATGGACAGAGGAGTGTGGCGGCCTATAGTCCATGGGGTCGCACAGAGTTGGACACGACTAAGTGACTAGGCATGGCACAGCACAGCAACCACTAGTTTGCTTTCTATTTCTAAAATTTTGTCATTTCAAAATGTTATTTAAATGGACTAACACATTGTACAGCCTTTTGACATTGATCTCTGTCACTTGGCATAATTCAATTGTACTTGGATTGTTGAGTACATCAATAATTTGTTCTTTTTTATTGCTAAGTAGTACTCCAAGATACAAATATACCATAGTTTAACTAACCATTCACCTATTGAAGGACACCTGCGTTGTTTCCAGTTTTATACAATTATGAATAGAACTGTTATAAACACTAGTATACAGGTTTTTATGTGAATATATGGTTTCATGTCTCTGGGTTAAATGCCCAATAGTCCACGTTAGGTCTTATGGTAGTTGAGTGGTTAATGTTTTAAGGAAACTGTCCAATTATTTTCCAGAGTTACTCATAGGCTTTAGTATGTTTTCAATGCTTATAGGTCCTATAGTAATAACTCTATTTCATTTCTGATATTGGTATTATAATTTATGTCATCTCTCTTTTTTCCTTTTCAGCCTCACTAGAAATTTGTCAGTTATATTGGTCTTTCAAAAAAATCACCTCTTTGTTTACTTGTTCTAGGTACTATTTTTCTCTTTTATTTTTCCCCATCATGTATCTTTTATTTTTATATTTATTTTCATCTATCTTTTATCCTTTGGCGTGTGTGGGCTTCCCATTGCAGTGGCCTCTCTCATTGCAGAGCACTGGCTCATCCAGAGCGCTGGCTCATAATTGGACACACTGGTCCAGCTGCTCTGTGGCACGTGGGATCCTCCTGGGCCAGGGATCCAACCCATGTCCTGTGCACTGCAAGGCGGACTCTTTACCCACTGAACCACCAGGGAAGCCCCTATTTTTCTCTTTTAAGGCTTCTTGGCTTCTGCTTTCATCTTTATATTTTCTTCTTTGCTTCAGGTTTACTTTGAATCTTCCTCTCTTATAGTGTATAGATTTAATGCTATACATTTCCTTTCCGGTCCTCTTTTAGCTGTATCCCACAAATTACTGTACATTGCATTATTTTCATTTAGTCAATTTTTAAAAATATCATTGAACTTTCATTTGCCCCATAAGCTATTTAGATGTGTACCGTTGTTCATTTTTCAGGTGTTCTTAGTATTTTATTTTTGATTTCTAGTTTGATTCCTTTGCGGTCAGAGAACCCTGGGTGATTTCAAGTATTTGCAATTTGTTGGGGCTTGTTTTTAGTCCCAAGAAAGGGCTTATCTTGATATATGGTCCACGGGCACTTAAAAAAGAGTATACATTCTGTTGTTGTTTGTTGAAGTAATCTTTAAAATTTGAGGTACTATTGTTTGATGAGGTAGTAAATTCTTCTATACGCTTTCTGATTTTCTGTCTAGTTGTTCTATTATGTGATGAGAAAGAAAGGAGTGTTCAAGTCCTGAAACGTACTTGTAGATTTGTGTCCTTTGCCTTTCTGTCAGTTTCTGCTTCCCATATTTTGCAGTTTTGTTGTAAGTACATGCACATTTTGGATTTCTATCTCTTCTTGCTGGATTGACACCCTTTTAATTGTGTAAGACCTTCCTCTGTCCCTGATAATTTTCTTCACCCTGAAGTCTGCTTTATTTTATATTAACATAGCCTCTCAAACATTTCCTTTGATTAATATTTGCATAGTATATATCCTTTTCACCTTTTTACTTTCAAATTATATATATTACATTTAGGTAAGTTTCTTATAGACAAAATTAACTGGTAATATTTTTAAACTTTCTCTGCCAATCTCTGTCTTTTAATTGGTGCATTTAGATGATTTACATTTATTATAATTTTTCATATTTTAGGGCTTATATCTGTTACTTTATCTTTTGTTATGTTTTTATTCTGTTTTTCTTGCTCTCTGGTGTCTCCTCAGGCTGGGGTATCGGAGTGTTTAGTTTCAGCGTTGTGAGGATGGAAGCCTGGGGTGCTCTTTGCTTCACATTTGTTGGTGTGGGTATGGGTGGACCACAGCTTTTCTGTGATGTTTGACTTTAGGAATTGGGTTATTGCTTAAAATTTTTGTATCTTGCTAGTCTTTTTGCTGGTCTTCTGATTAAGAGAGCATGCTTTTGTTGGTGCTTTCTGTCTGTGTCCGTTGGTGTTTCCAGGTTGTTGGCTTCTTCATCTCCTAGTTTTGGATCTATGAGGCAAGAAAGAAGACCCAGAGGATGCCTCAGCCTGCTGTTTCTTGAATCCTGAGTTTCTTGGCTTGCCTGCCTATTTTTGATTTCTAGTTTGATTCCTTTGCGGTCAGAGAACCCTGGGTGATTTCAAGTATTTGCAATTTGTTGGGGCTTGTTTTTAGTCCCAAGAAAGGGCTTATCTTGATATATGGTCCACGGGCACTTAAAAAAGAGTATACATTCTGTTGTTGTTTGTTGAAGTAATCTTTAAAATTTGAGGTACTATTGTTTGATGAGGTAGTAAATTCTTCTATACGCTTTCTGATTTTCTGTCTAGTTGTTCTATTATGTGATGAGAAAGAAAGGAGTGTTCAAGTCCTGAAACGTACTTGTAGATTTGTGTCCTTTGCCTTTCTGTCAGTTTCTGCTTCCCATATTTTGCAGTTTTGTTGTAAGTACATGCACATTTTGGATTTCTATCTCTTCTTGCTGGATTGACACCCTTTTAATTGTGTAAGACCTTCCTCTGTCCCTGATAATTTTCTTCACCCTGAAGTCTGCTTTATTTTATATTAACATAGCCTCTCAAACATTTCCTTTGATTAATATTTGCATAGTATATATCTTTTTATCCTTTTACTTTCAAATTATATATATTACATTTAGGTAAGTTTCTTATAGACAAAATTAACTGGTAATATTTTTAAACTTTCTCTGCCAATCTCTGTCTTTTAATTGGTGCATTTAGATGATTTACATTTATTATAATTTTTCATATTTTAGGGCTTATATCTGTTACTTTATCTTTTGTTATGTTTTTATTCTGTTTTTCTTGCTCTCTGGTGTCTCCTCAGGCTGGGGTATCGGAGTGTTTAGTTTCAGCGTTGTGAGGATGGAAGCCTGGGGTGCTCTTTGCTTCACATTTGTTGGTGTGGGTATGGGTGGACCACAGCTTTTCTGTGATGTTTGACTTTAGGAATTGGGTTATTGCTTAAAATTTTTGTATCTTGCTAGTCTTTTTGCTGGTCTTCTGATTAAGAGAGCATGCTTTTGTTGGTGCTTTCTGTCTGTGTCCGTTGGTGTTTCCAGGTTGTTGGCTTCTTCATCTCCTAGTTTTGGATCTATGAGGCAAGAAAGAAGACCCAGAGGATGCCTCAGCCTGCTGTTTCTTGAATCCTGAGTTTCTTGGCTTGCCTGCCTTCCTTTATTCAACTTTGAGAGTCTTCTTTTTTAAAAAAATTATTTTATTTATCTCTTTTTGGTTATTCTGGTTTTCACTGCTGCCACAGGCACTTCTCTAGTTACAGGGAGTGGGGGCTACTCTAGTTGAGATGAGCAGGCTTCTTGTTGTGGTGACTTCTCTTGTTGTGGAACTTGGACTCTAGGGCACACAGGCTTCAGTAGTTGCGGCACAAGGGCTCAATAGTTACAGCTCCGAGGCTCTAGAGCACAGGCTCAATAGTTGTGGCTCACAGGCTCAGTTGCTCTGTGGCATGTGGGATCTTCCCGGATTTGGGATCGAACCTATGTCTCCTGCATTGGCAGGCGAACTCTTCACCAGTGAGCTACCAGGGAAGCCACAGAGTCTTCTTATGTCTGTCTAACATTTAATGTCTAGATTTTTTAGTTGTATGTTTTTTGGGGAAATTAAGTGCACTCCATTTTCCTAGAGATGGAAGTCCTTTATGAATAATTTTAAAGCATGGCTTTGAATGTTTCTCATCTCCAAACACAATATAACATATTATTTTTAGACTTTATTTTTAGAGTAACATTCGGCAATGTTATGTTAGTTGAACATTATTTTATTTTGTTCCTAATAAACAATATGTTAGGTCCAATTATCTCAATGTATTAATATCAAGTGAGGATTGAGGTTCAGAGAATCTAAGCAAAAGGCGAAGTCAGGATTTAAATGAGATATCCTGCACATACTCTTTCCAGTTGACTCAGTTTTAAACTCTTATTCATTCTGTTATCTAACATTTGTCTACTCATAGAGTTTTTCTGGAATTTTTGATGACTGAAAGAGAAATTCTAAATGGATAATAACAACGGTAAGGGACCCAGGAGTCGGACATATGAAAGGTAACTGAAGAGAAAGCAGATATTGGAGAGAACACTCTGTCTTCACATATTTGAAGGGTGATTTGTTTGACTTTAGGAATTGGGTTATTGCTTAAAATTTTTGTATCTTGCTAGTCTTTTTGCTGGTCTTCTGATTAAGAGAGCATGCTTTTGTTGGTGCTTTCTGTCTGTGTCCGTTGGTGTTTCCAGGTTGTTGGCTTCTTCATCTCCTAGTTTTGGATCTATGAGGCAAGAAAGAAGACCCAGAGGATGCCTCAGCCTGCTGTTTCTTGAATCCTGAGTTTCTTGGCTTGCCTGCCTTCCTTTATTCAACTTTGAGAGTCTTCTTTTTTAAAAAAATTATTTTATTTATCTCTTTTTGGTTATTCTGGTTTTCACTGCTGCCACAGGCACTTCTCTAGTTACAGGGAGTGGGGGCTACTCTAGTTGAGATGAGCAGGCTTCTTGTTGTGGTGACTTCTCTTGTTGTGGAACTTGGACTCTAGGGCACACAGGCTTCAGTAGTTGCGGCACAAGGGCTCAATAGTTACAGCTCCGAGGCTCTAGAGCACAGGCTCAATAGTTGTGGCTCACAGGCTCAGTTGCTCTGTGGCATGTGGGATCTTCCCGGATTTGGGATCGAACCTATGTCTCCTGCATTGGCAGGCGAACTCTTCACCAGTGAGCTACCAGGGAAGCCACAGAGTCTTCTTATGTCTGTCTAACATTTAATGTCTAGATTTTTTAGTTGTATGTTTTTTGGGGAAATTAAGTGCACTCCATTTTCCTAGAGATGGAAGTCCTTTATGAATAATTTTAAAGCATGGCTTTGAATGTTTCTCATCTCCAAACACAATATAACATATTATTTTTAGACTTTATTTTTAGAGTAACATTCGGCAATGTTATGTTAGTTGAACATTATTTTATTTTGTTCCTAATAAACAATATGTTAGGTCCAATTATCTCAATGTATTAATATCAAGTGAGGATTGAGGTTCAGAGAATCTAAGCAAAAGGCGAAGTCAGGATTTAAATGAGATATCCTGCACATACTCTTTCCAGTTGACTCAGTTTTAAACTCTTATTCATTCTGTTATCTAACATTTGTCTACTCATAGAGTTTTTCTGGAATTTTTGATGACTGAAAGAGAAATTCTAAATGGATAATAACAACGGTAAGGGACCCAGGAGTCGGACATATGAAAGGTAACTGAAGAGAAAGCAGATATTGGGGAGAGAACACTCTGTCTTCACATATTTGAACAACTCTCAGATGGATGACAGACTTAAACTATTACGAGTGTCTCAAGGGGACATGACCAGGACTAATGATTAAATGTTACAAAGTACAGAGTTCAACTTCTGTATAAGGAAGAACAGTTACAGATGTCTGAAATGAAGATATATTGTTCCTGGTGGTAATGATGCCCCATCCCTGAGTGCTTTCAAGCAGGAGCTGGATTAATGTCTTGTTGTTGAGAAGTATGTAGAGTGTTGGTAGTTATGACCTTCAAGTTCTCTCTAATTCTTACGGTCTTTAATGCAGACTCTGCCATTGCCATGGAAGAGCAATATGATTACTGGACATAATCTTTCTCAGTTTAATTTTTTTCTTCTATGAGGACAGTAATAGTATCAGCCTAATCACAAGATGATTGTGAGGAAGAGACAGAATGATGTGTATAAAAACTTCAGTGCTATGCCTGCCATGTATAGAGCACTGGATAAATACCAGCAGTGGTGATGATGACGATGGTGATATAGTAGTTTCCAAGTTACTGCAGGATCTCTGCGGGTTAATGTTATTGTTGCAGAGAAGACAGTTTTAGGAATGGATTAATAAAATTTTAGATAATAAAATAGATTTAAGAACTGAAAATTTTATTATACCCAACCTGTCCATGAATATTTCACTATTGTAGAACTGAGCTGAACTTAACATTGATTTAAATTAATTATATAATAGATTTAAGAACTGAAAATTTTTATTTCTCATCTCCAAACACAATATAACATATTATTTTTAGACTTTATTTTTAGAGTAACATTCGGCAATGTTATGTTAGTTGAACATTATTTTATTTTGTTCCTAATAAACAATATGTTAGGTCCAATGATCTCAATGTATTAATATCAAGTGAGGATTGAGGTTCAGAGAATCTAAGCAAAAGGCGAAGTCAGGATTTAAATGAGATATCCTGCACATACTCTTTCCAGTTGACTCAGTTTTAAACTCTTATTCATTCTGTTATCTAACATTTGTCTACTCATAGAGTTTTTCTGGAATTTTTGATGACTGAAAGAGAAATTCTAAATGGATAATAACAACGGTAAGGGACCCAGGAGTCGGACATATGAAAGGTAACTGAAGAGAAAGCAGATATTGGAGAGAGAACACTCTGTCTTCACATATTTGAACAACTCTCAGATGGATGACAGACTTAAACTATTACGAGTGTCTCAAGGGGACATGACCAGGACTAATGATTAAATGTTACAAAGTACAGAGTTCAACTTCTGTATAAGGAAGAACAGTTACAGATGTCTGAAATGAAGATATATTGTTCCTGGTGGTAATGATGCCCCATCCCTGAGTGCTTTCAAGCAGGAGCTGGATTAATGTCTTGTTGTTGAGAAGTATGTAGAGTGTTGGTAGTTATGACCTTCAAGTTCTCTCTAATTCTTACGGTCTTTAATGCAGACTCTGCCATTGCCATGGAAGAGCAATATGATTACTGGACATAATCTTTCTCAGTTTAATTTTTTTCTTCTATGAGGACAGTAATAGTATCAGCCTAATCACAAGATGATTGTGAGGAAGAGACAGAATGATGTGTATAAAAACTTCAGTGCTATGCCTGCCATGTATAGAGCACTGGATAAATACCAGCAGTGGTGATGATGACGATGGTGATATAGTAGTTTCCAAGTTACTGCAGGATCTCTGCGGGTTAATGTTATTGTTGCAGAGAAGACAGTTTTAGGAATGGATTAATAAAATTTTAGATAATAAAATAGATTTAAGAACTGAAAATTTTATTATACCCAACCTGTCCATGAATATTTCACTATTGTAGAACTGAGCTGAACTTAACATTGATTTTTAAAATATCTTGAATTTGGGATATATCCATACACAGAGCAAATATACTGTGAATGAATGCTACCATTTATAGGCATAAAGTTATATGCTAATTCAAATCCTTCAAACATTTTCCATCATGTGATTTACCATGTCTCCACCTTCAAATTTCTGTTTAATTTTGACAACTTTCTTAATATCTCCTAGATTCCAATTTTCTCTTTTACCAAATGAGATTTACAAAAGTTCAGCTCTCTTCTGTGACCTGTCTCTATGATTTGGTTATTTTCCATTTCAAAATGAACTCACATATCTTAAAAAGGTCAGAAAAAGTATTTATATAACTCAATTGGACACTTTTTTTCCTTCACGATGTCTGTTCCAGAGTCACTAATCAAAGGATTTCATATTATCTGGTCAGTGAAAGACTGTACTCTCACCAGATTCCATTTTAATTTTGTTTCAGTTTTAGAAGCAGTGGTTCCATAGGCCACTGCCATCCATGCTGGGCTTCACTTTCATAGATGAATTAGCTATTCCAAGCAATTTTTCTTGCAAAATTCCTAACCCTGTGGGGAAGAAGTTAGTCTTGCTTATTTCACTTTCCTCTTGAGAGGAAAAGGCTTCAAGGAGTTTGGGAATTATGGCTGGTTCCAACAGACACTCTCACAATTAGATCACTTCTAATGGTGAAACATTTTCCAGACAATCTGTCTCAGCATTTCCATCTATTTAAGCACTGTAGGCTTCAAGAAAGTGACTGCTTTCTACAAAGGAGTTCTATAAGCTGTCATAGCCTTCCAATGGCTTCAGGGTCTGCCTAGTCCCAAGGACTATTTCCAAACAGGTCTATAAGTTAGCGGTGGAAAAGATCATCGGAGAGACCTTTCTCTTGTCTCTCATTCAGGTGATGATACCAGTGTGCCCCAATAATTCAAAGCAAAAATCTCCACATTCTGTTACTCCCCAGTCAATTGCTCTATGCTCAATCCATTCTCCTGTAAGTTTTTTCTTATATTTAGCACCCTTTAACATTTCTGTTAGCTGGACTACTGCTGGGACTATCAAAAGGGCTTGAAATTCAGTCTCTTTGCTTCACTATTCAGTCTCACTATGTTCTTCAACATCCTGTATGCTGTTGGACCAAGCTGCCCTTTTTAGTTATGAATCTGAGCACAGTCATTCTTGTGCAAAGGTGTCCAGCCACTTTCCATCACCTATAGGACAGAGCTTAAATCTTATGTGCAGCATGCAGGGTTTCTCATGACCCACCCTTTTCTCTTTTGCCAATTTTATTTCCATTAACTCTTGTGCACCTGAAATCTAAACCATTGAATGAGTGGCATTTTATGAATCTGTCATACTCTTTTATTCTTTTGTAATTCTGCTCCCTTTACATAAATGACCTTCCCTTAAAATCCTATACCTAGCAAGCTCATACTATTTCACCATACAGCATCACTTTAAATATAACTTCTTCTCAATACCTGGTTACCTAGGCAATGTTTTTTCCTATGTGCCTATTGTGATTTCATGAAAGGATGTTATTATATTCATTTTTCTTGTAGACTCAAAACTACAGATACCAGAGGGAAGTAAACTATCTCTTGCCCTCTTTTTCTACACAGATCTGATTCTTTATTAATGCTTTAAGAAAATAAATACATATCTTTTTGTGGAAAACTAGCTATTTATAACTCAGATGTAAGAGCGTTTGAGGGAAGTAGCTTTGGCCCATTAAGAAGGCAATCGTCCATGACTGGGGTCTTTGTTGGTGGCCAGGCTGTAAAATAGCAAGTGGCTATGAAGGATTCAGCTGAAGGTTGATTCCAAGATACCTGGGGCTAGGGTTGTTAGTAAATCTTGCTTCAATGAAAGTCTTGATGGGAGATTAGTCATCAGGGAAGGAAGTCCTGCCTGTAGTTCTAACATTTATCATTCTACTCTGCTTCTGGACATAGAAGGAATATTTTTGCAGGAATAAACATGCAGGTGATGATACCAGTGTGCCCCAATAATTCAAAGCAAAATCTCCACATTCTGTTACTCCCCAGTCAATTGCTCTATGCTCAATCCATTCTCCTGTAAGTTTTTTCTTATATTTAGCACCCTTTAACATTTCTGTTAGCTGGACTACTGCTGGGACTATCAAAAGGGCTTGAAATTCAGTCTCTTTGCTTCACTATTCAGTCTCACTATGTTCTTCAACATCCTGTATGCTGTTGGACCAAGCTGCCCTTTTTAGTTATGAATCTGAGCACAGTCATTCTTGTGCAAAGGTGTCCAGCCACTTTCCATCACCTATAGGACAGAGCTTAAATCTTATGTGCAGCATGCAGGGTTTCTCATGACCCACCCTTTTCTCTTTTGCCAATTTTATTTCCATTAACTCTTGTGCACCTGAAATCTAAACCATTGAATGAGTGGCATTTTATGAATCTGTCATACTCTTTTATTCTTTTGTAATTCTGCTCCCTTTACATAAATGACCTTCCCTTAAAATCCTATACCTAGCAAGCTCATACTATTTCACCATACAGCATCACTTTAAATATAACTTCTTCTCAATACCTGGTTACCTAGGCAATGTTTTTTCCTATGTGCCTATTGTGATTTCATGAAAGGATGTTATTATATTCATTTTTCTTGTAGACTCAAAACTACAGATACCAGAGGGAAGTAAACTATCTCTTGCCCTCTTTTTCTACACAGATCTGATTCTTTATTAATGCTTTAAGAAAATAAATACATATCTTTTTGTGGAAAACTAGCTATTTATAACTCAGATGTAAGAGCGTTTGAGGGAAGTAGCTTTGGCCCATTAAGAAGGCAATCGTCCATGACTGGGGTCTTTGTTGGTGGCCAGGCTGTAAAATAGCAAGTGGCTATGAAGGATTCAGCTGAAGGTTGATTCCAAGATACCTGGGGGCTAGGGTTGTTAGTAAATCTTGCTTCAATGAAAGTCTTGATGGGAGATTAGTCATCAGGGAAGGAAGTCCTGCCTGTAGTTCTAACATTTATCATTCTACTCTGCTTCTGGACATAGAAGGAATATTTTTGCAGGAATAAACATGCAGAGTAGAAGAGATTGAGTCAATCATCCCTTCTGTTCTTGGAAGCTCAGGTGCAGCAAATGGGAACCGTAGAAACCAAGTCACATTGTATGTGTATTTGTGTGTGTGTGTATGTTCTTAGTGCTCAGTTGTGTCTGACTCTCTACATCCCCAGGGACTACAACCCTCCAGACTCCTCTGTCCATGGGATTTCCCAGGCAAGAACCCTGGAGCGGGCTGTCATTTCCTCCTCTGGGGGATCTTTCCCACCCAGGGATTGAAACCATGTTGTTTGTGTCTCCTGTACTGGCAGATGGGTTCTTTACCACTAGCTCCACCTGGGAAGTGTAGGTCCTTAATCCTGTTATGGGAGTGCGGGGTCTTTGATGACTCACCCTGTGAGGAAGAAAGCACAGGTAACTAGAACCTAACCAGTACCATCCCTCCTTCTGGCGTCAGCACTGCTAGACACTCTATCTTGGTGGAGAATATAAGCAACTCTGCTTTCTGTAGCCATGTAAAGATTAAATTATAAGGGAGAACAAACAACAGAACAAAGGAGAATAACCAGGGGTGGATCTAAAAGTAACTGATCAGCAAAGGAAATGACACTTGAAAAAAAAGCGAGGGAATTCCCTGGCACTCCAGTGTTTAGAATTTGGCGCTCTCACTGCTGGGGTCCCAGATTCAGTCTCTGGTTAGGGAACTAATATCCTACAAGCTGCATGGTTCAGACAACAAACAAACAAACACCACCAAACAACAAATGTGGGAAAAAGAGGATTTTGCCATTCTTGTAAAGCAGCTTTATTACTGTGACCTGGTTTTCTTGAGTTTCAATACCTGGGCAGAATTGGTTACACTATTCAGACCTCTCCTGCCTTTTGTCCCTTCTTTGTGTTCATTCCTTCACAGAAGGCTCTTCAAGTCTTAACACAAGCCCCATCTCTTCCAAGAAGTGGCTCTGATAATCTACCAACCTAATCCATACAATTCACCTGCCTGGAGCAGAGGCCAAGTGTCGCTAGCCTAGGAGCATCTCCCATAAAATAACTCTTCCTTTCTTAATTTCTTCAAACATGTACATTTGCCGATATCTCACTATCTTACAAACTCTGACCTATACTTCTCTGAGAAAACACACACATAAAATTGCAAAAGGCTTCTATCAGATTATTTTATGATATTTTCTGTGATAGGCACTAACGGGACAAATAAAACAGAGCCCTTAAAGAGTGAAAACAGGTTTTACTAGAGATTGAGTCAATCATCCCTTCTGTTCTTGGAAGCTCAGGTGCAGCAAATGGGAACCGTAGAAACCAAGTCACATTGTATGTGTATTTGTGTGTGTGTGTATGTTCTTAGTGCTCAGTTGTGATTTTGGCTACAACCCTCCAGACTCCTCTGTCCATGGGATTTCCCAGGCAAGAACCCTGGAGCGGGCTGTCATTTCCTCCTCTGGGGGATCTTTCCCACCCAGGGATTGAAACCATGTTGTTTGTGTCTCCTGTACTGGCAGATGGGTTCTTTACCACTAGCTCCACCTGGGAAGTGTAGGTCCTTAATCCTGTTATGGGAGTGCGGGGTCTTTGATGACTCACCCTGTGAGGAAGAAAGCACAGGTAACTAGAACCTAACCAGTACCATCCCTCCTTCTGGCGTCAGCACTGCTAGACACTCTATCTTGGTGGAGAATATAAGCAACTCTGCTTTCTGTAGCCATGTAAAGATTAAATTATAAGGGAGAACAAACAACAGAACAAAGGAGAATAACCAGGGGTGGATCTAAAAGTAACTGATCAGCAAAGGAAATGACACTTGAAAAAAAAGCGAGGGAATTCCCTGGCACTCCAGTGTTTAGAATTTGGCGCTCTCACTGCTGGGGTCCCAGATTCAGTCTCTGGTTAGGGAACTAATATCCTACAAGCTGCATGGTTCAGACAACAAACAAACAAACACCACCAAACAACAAATGTGGGAAAAAGAGGATTTTGCCATTCTTGTAAAGCAGCTTTATTACTGTGACCTGGTTTTCTTGAGTTTCAATACCTGGGCAGAATTGGTTACACTATTCAGACCTCTCCTGCCTTTTGTCCCTTCTTTGTGTTCATTCCTTCACAGAAGGCTCTTCAAGTCTTAACACAAGCCCCATCTCTTCCAAGAAGTGGCTCTGATAATCTACCAACCTAATCCATACAATTCACCTGCCTGGAGCAGAGGCCAAGTGTCGCTAGCCTAGGAGCATCTCCCATAAAATAACTCTTCCTTTCTTAATTTCTTCAAACATGTACATTTGCCGATATCTCACTATCTTACAAACTCTGACCTATACTTCTCTGAGAAAACACACACATAAAATTGCAAAAGGCTTCTATCAGATTATTTTATGATATTTTCTGTGATAGGCACTAACGGGACAAATAAAACAGAGCCCTTAAAGAGTGAAAAACAGGTTTTTACTAGAGACAGCAGACAGGGAATCAACAGGGACTGTGGAAGGGAGAAAAAAGGGGAACAAAAGAGGACTAGAGGAATACAGAAGATTAGAAAATTTAGAAAGGGGTAAGTAGAGGATTATTGAAAATGATGTGGTGAAGTGGGTTGGCATAACATACATTTTGAGTTTCATAGCCTTGCACTTTCTTCTCCTTTTTTTTAAAATTTTGGCTTCTTTTATTGTTTATTTATTCATTTATTCATTTTCATCCATTTCTATTCGTTGGCCTCTGTGGGCCTCCCATTGCAGTGGCCTCTCTCATTGCAGAGCACTGGCTCTGGGTGCATGCTCTCCAGAGCGCTGACTCATAATTGGACACACCAGTCCAGCTGCTCTGCAGCACGTGGGATCTTCCTAGACGAGGGATGGAACCAGTGTCCCTTGCACTGCAAGGCAGACTCCTTATGGACTGGACCACCAGGGAAGCCCAGCTTTTCATTTTCTTGAACAAAGACTCAGCATCTTCAGGATCACAGTGCTGTGTAGGTGGAAGCCACACTAAAGTTTGGTCAAATATTTTAGCATAGTGTTTGGGCAACTCTTTTCTGCTATGTGGGAGCTCATGGCTCACATTAGAAGGAGCAGGAAAGGGCTTCCCTGGCGGTCCAGTGGGTAAAGACACCACCTTGCAGTGCAAGGGGCACCGATTCGATCCCTGGCCTGGGAGGATCCCACGTGCCATGGAGCAGCTGGACTGATGTGTCCAACTACTGAGCCAGTGCTCTGGAGTGCATGTGCCCAGAGCCGGTGCTCTGCAATGAGAGAGGTCACTGCAATGGGAGGCCCACACGGGCCAAAGAACAAAGATGGAAATAAATGAGACCAGTAGAAGTGGCAAAAAAATAAAAGAAAGAAAGAAAGAAAGAGCAGGAAATCCAGAAGGAATAAGGGAGGTGCCACTGCAGGGAGTGTGGACAGAAGAGCCTCCCCAGAGGTGTCCACATCCTAATCCTAGAACTATAGCTATGTTATCTTTCTGGGCAGACACCTTGCAGGTGTGGCTAAATTCAGGACTCTGGGATGAGCAGATGATTCTAGATTATCTGGTGGGGTCTTAGAAGAGGGAGTTTCAGGGTTAGAGAAGGAGATGTGATGATACATACAGAGGTCAGAGAAAGAAAACGGTCTGAAGATGCTGTGGACCTTCAGGATGCACAAGGGACCTCATCAAGGAATGAGGTGAACTTTAGAAGCTGTACTGGGCAAGGAATTGGATTCTCCCCTCGAGCCTCTGGGGCAACACAGCCCTGTGGACATTTAGATCCTAGCCCTGTAAGATTCATCTCTGACTTTCGCTCTTCAGAATATTCAGATAATTGCTTTGTGTTATTTTAAGCCACTCAAGCCTGTTTGTGTTTGTGGTCATTTGTTACGACAGCAAGTAGGACAACATAGGAAAATAAGCATGAGCCTCAAGCTGCCCAGTTCACCATCGCCCCCCAGGGCCTCCCTGGCATCCCATCCCAAGAGCTGAAGCACCCAGTGAGCTGAAGCAATGTGTGTGCACTGGCACCTAGCCCTCTGAGCACAGTTTCTGGGTAGGGCAGGAACATGATTGGTATTCATTTCCCCAGGAATGTTGTGGCATTTGCTATGTTACTCAGGGTTTTTATATTAATATGAAGCATCTTAATACAATCATTATTTTATCATTTGATTACATGTCCTTGGTGGATCAAATGACTCCCAAGCTAATTGACATTTAAGGACAGAGTGCACGCTCCCTACACTGGTTGACTTCAACAGGAAAAGGTTGGGGTGATTAGCACAAGAGAGAACTCATTTCGAAGCTATTTCAGTCGTCTTTTCACATCTGCCAATGATCTCTATTCCAAAAGCAATATTGGCTGGGCCACTGGAAGAATGTACTAGTATTTTCAGACAGGCTGAAAACTACCAACCAAGTTTACTGAGCAGCCTTGCTACTAAAGCCGCAGAAATGATAATTCTTTTCCTCTGGGGAAATCATATGTTCCCCTTGCTTGTTCCTTCTCGCTTTTAATGTGCAGGTTACAGAGGTTCATGCATAGCACATAACATTCTGGAAACGTGGAACTGCACACTTTATCAGCTTCCTCCTCTGAGGCCCAGTTCTGTTCCCCCATCAGATCTCTTTCCTTTACATTGATATAACTGAGTTTCTAACTCAGGTTTTAAGTAAGATGTCAGGGTTTAAATAATTGTCCTGGTAATTATAGCTACTGGGAATAAAGGGCATATTATATGCCAGGAACGGTGCTAGGCCTTTTGTGTTTATTTCATATATTCAACCTGAGTTTATGTGTGTTCAGTTTGACATCGGTGTTAACGATGTTTGCATTATGGGTTGGAGTCTCAACTGGGTTGGAAAGTAAGAAGGTAAGATTTCTAATAGCTGGTAGGTTTTCAGAGGTAATGTATGCTTTCACTCTCTTTGTCCCAAGAAATAGACCTTCTTTTCCTTATTACAGAGCAGGGACAGGGAGAGTGAGCCACATCATGAAGCCTATAGAATGGATGATGCCAAATGTTTATGGAAAAGCCTATGGGCACAGAGCCTGAATAAGGAAATGTCCACTCACTCCAGTATTCTTTCTTGGAAATCCATGGACAGAGGAGCCTGGTGGGAGTTGTAGTCAGAAACAATTTAGTGGCTGAACAACAACATCTATAGGCACAGAGATACTTTGAATCACTCTTTGCAGATTAAGTTTTGCTATGTTACTCAGGGTTTTTATATTAATATGAAGCATCTTAATACAATCATTATTTTATCATTTGATTACATGTCCTTGGTGGATCAAATGACTCCCAAGCTAATTGACATTTAAGGACAGAGTGCACGCTCCCTACACTGGTTGACTTCAACAGGAAAAGGTTGGGGTGATTAGCACAAGAGAGAACTCATTTCGAAGCTATTTCAGTCGTCTTTTCACATCTGCCAATGATCTCTATTCCAAAAGCAATATTGGCTGGGCCACTGGAAGAATGTACTAGTATTTTCAGACAGGCTGAAAACTACCAACCAAGTTTACTGAGCAGCCTTGCTACTAAAGCCGCAGAAATGATAATTCTTTTCCTCTGGGGAAATCATATGTTCCCCTTGCTTGTTCCTTCTCGCTTTTAATGTGCAGGTTACAGAGGTTCATGCATAGCACATAACATTCTGGAAACGTGGAACTGCACACTTTATCAGCTTCCTCCTCTGAGGCCCAGTTCTGTTCCCCCATCAGATCTCTTTCCTTTACATTGATATAACTGAGTTTCTAACTCAGGTTTTAAGTAAGATGTCAGGGTTTAAATAATTGTCCTGGTAATTATAGCTACTGGGAATAAAGGGCATATTATATGCCAGGAACGGTGCTAGGCCTTTTGTGTTTATTTCATATATTCAACCTGAGTTTATGTGTGTTCAGTTTGACATCGGTGTTAACGATGTTTGCATTATGGGTTGGAGTCTCAACTGGGTTGGAAAGTAAGAAGGTAAGATTTCTAATAGCTGGTAGGTTTTCAGAGGTAATGTATGCTTTCACTCTCTTTGTCCCAAGAAATAGACCTTCTTTTCCTTATTACAGAGCAGGGACAGGGAGAGTGAGCCACATCATGAAGCCTATAGAATGGATGATGCCAAATGTTTATGGAAAAGCCTATGGGCACAGAGCCTGAATAAGGAAATGTCCACTCACTCCAGTATTCTTTCTTGGAAATCCATGGACAGAGGAGCCTGGTGGGAGTTGTAGTCAGAAACAATTTAGTGGCTGAACAACAACATCTATAGGCACAGAGATACTTTGAATCACTCTTTGCAGATTAAGTTTTTTAAGTATATAGTGTGAACATTGGAATTATGCTATTTAGTTGAATCCTGTCTCCACCAGTTCATTCATTCCAGCCTTCACTCATTGCTTAATGCAACAACTATTTATCAGTATCTGTGAGCACCTTTGAGTATTGGGGACACCATTTGAACAAAACAAAATTGCTTCTTTCATGAAGCTTATGCTCCAGTTGAAGGGAAAATGTAGGCAAAAACAGCAACAGTAGGAACAAGAAAACCCACTTATATCATCCAGTGTTGATGAATATGATGTGGAAAGATAAAGCAGGGAAGGAAATGGAAAGAAACAAGCATTTCCTCTGGAGGCAGTGATGTTTGGGAGGAGTCCCACCTAAAGTGAGAGCCGCAGGCTGTGTTTCTCTCTGCAGGGAGAGAGTTCCAGGCTGAGAAAGAGCAAATGCAAAGGCAGCCCTGAGTGTGTCCAAGGTCAGTGGCTTAGGATGGGTCACCCAGATTCCCTTATTAGCGGTTTATCAAGGAAGTGCACTCAGAAGGAAGCTGTAAGGGAGTAAAGAGGTAGGGAAGGAAATGGTGAGAATGCAGGCAACGTCTTGGCCTCAGCTTGATTTTTTTTTTTTTTTTCCCAGCTTGATTTTTCTTGAAGATTCTAATACACTCCACAGAGTCTGGAAGGAAGTTAACTCCCCAGGACCCTGTCATAACAGGCAATAGGGTTATGTTCTAGACATACAAAAGCAGTCCTTTAAAGAAGGTCTCATAGGTCAGCCATTAGAGGGTATGGTTCCCAGAGGCTGGAGTAAGAGCACAGAAAACCAACGAGGGTCCGAGGGACCGTGGTGGGGTGATCGTGTCTGCTAGGGCCAGCTCACCAGAGACAATGAAAAGAGCAGAGGAATTGAAAACTGCATCAAGGAGGCCTGGAACCAGATCCAAGAAGGACTGTGGAATTTTATGTTATTGTTTAATGGGATATTTTGGAGATATTTTGACCGTGATAGCAGCACACTCATCTGACTTACATTTATAAAGCTATTGTGTGAATCATAGACTCAGGGGAATGAGAACAGAAGCAAGAAGACTTGTGAGAAGGCAAGTGTAGAATTCCAGCAGGATTATGATCTTGGATCTGCACTGTCCAGCACAGAAGCCACTAGCCAAATAAGGTCACTGAGCACTTGGAATGTGACTCATTCAAACTGAGATGTGCTGTAAGTGTAAAGTAAGCATCAGGCTTTAAAGGCTTAGAAGGAAATAAAGATTGTAAAATACCTCACTAATATTTATTTTGGATTAATCACATCCTGAAATGATAATATCAATATTTTGCTCAGATAACTACATAAAATGCCATTAAGTATGTTAATAAAATATGTAATAAAATATGCTATTCATCTGTTTAAATTAGAGTTTTTAAAATTTTATTGTTTATTTAGTTTTGGCTATGCTGGGTCTTCATTGCTTTGCATGGGGTTTCTCTAGTTCGGGAGATAGGGGGCTACTCTTTGTTGCAGTGCTTGGGCTTCTCATTGCGGTGGCTTCTCTTGTTGTGGACCACTAGCTCTAGGCATGTGGGCTTCAGTAGTTGCAGCATAAGGGCTCAGGAGTTGTGGCTCATGGGCCCTAGAGCACTGGCTTCAGTAGTTGTGGTGAACAGGCTTTGTTTTTCTAGGGCATATAGAATTTTCCCAGACCAGGGATTGAGCCCCTGTCCCCTGCATTGGCAGGCAGATTTTCACTGACTGCACTACCACAGAAGTTGTCGACAGTTTCCTTTTTACTTTTTTATATTTAAAAATCACATATGTAGTTCACATTGTTCTACTGGACATCCCACTTTAGATTCAGATGGTGAACTTTGCTTAAAGTCTATATATCTTATGAAAGTAAAGAGATTAGGATTTGCTGAAGGACAATATGTAAGCATGTAAAAGGTAACCACTGAAAGATGGTGACATTTTCTAAAATGGAAATCACTGGAGGTGTTGGGCACAGACTGGGAGAATGGGAAATGGGATTTGGTTTTAGACACAGGTTGGGATGTCTAATGGATCTTGAAATGGAAGTGACAAATGAGGGAATATACATGAGTCTGGATTTCCTTGGAGAGATCTGGGCTGGAGATTTAAATTTAAGGATGTGTGTGTTCAGTCGCTCAGCCTTGTTGAACTCTTTGTAACCTTAGATGATTGCCCACCAGGCTCCCATGCCCATGGGATCCTTTAGGCAAGAATACTGGAGTGTATTGTCATTTCCTTCTCCAAAGCTTAAGGATATGTTGTATATAAACCATTTTAAAGCGATTGTACTTGGTGCCATTGCTGTAGAAGTGGGCATTAAGAAGAGATGCATGGTTCAAACTGTGGAGAAGACAGTCACTTGGGGGATTTGGAAATAGCGGGGAATCTTAAAATGAACTACTGTTACACCTGAACTTGACTAAAAATTTTCTCGTTCTAAATTAAGTATGTTAATAAAATATGTAATAAAATATGCTATTCATCTGTTTAAATTAGAGTTTTAAAAATTTATTGTTTATTTAGTTTTGGCTATGCTGGGTCTTCATTGCTTTGCATGGGGTTTCTCTAGTTCGGGAGATAGGGGGCTACTCTTTGTTGCAGTGCTTGGGCTTCTCATTGCGGTGGCTTCTCTTGTTGTGGACCACTAGCTCTAGGCATGTGGGCTTCAGTAGTTGCAGCATAAGGGCTCAGGAGTTGTGGCTCATGGGCCCTAGAGCACTGGCTTCAGTAGTTGTGGTGAACAGGCTTTGTTTTTCTAGGGCATATAGAATTTTCCCAGACCAGGGATTGAGCCCCTGTCCCCTGCATTGGCAGGCAGATTTTCACTGACTGCACTACCACAGAAGTTGTCGACAGTTTCCTTTTTACTTTTTTATATTTAAAAATCACATATGTAGTTCACATTGTTCTACTGGACATCCCACTTTAGATTCAGATGGTGAACTTTGCTTAAAGTCTATATATCTTATGAAAGTAAAGAGATTAGGATTTGCTGAAGGACAATATGTAAGCATGTAAAAGGTAACCACTGAAAGATGGTGACATTTTCTAAAATGGAAATCACTGGAGGTGTTGGGCACAGACTGGGAGAATGGGAAATGGGATTTGGTTTTAGACACAGGTTGGGATGTCTAATGGATCTTGAAATGGAAGTGACAAATGAGGGAATATACATGAGTCTGGATTTCCTTGGAGAGATCTGGGCTGGAGATTTAAATTTAAGGATGTGTGTGTTCAGTCGCTCAGCCTTGTTGAACTCTTTGTAACCTTAGATGATTGCCCACCAGGCTCCCATGCCCATGGGATCCTTTAGGCAAGAATACTGGAGTGTATTGTCATTTCCTTCTCCAAAGCTTAAGGATATGTTGTATATAAACCATTTTTAAAGCGATTGTACTTGGTGCCATTGCTGTAGAAGTGAGCATTAAGAAGAGATGCATGGATCAAACTGTGGAGAAGACAGTCACTTGGGGGATTTGGAAATAGCGGGGGAATCTTAAAAATGAATCTTACTAGTTACACCTGAACTTGGTCAACTTCTTGGTTTAAGTCTTTGCTTTAGGATATATAAAAAGGGATTAATGATAGTGTAATTTCATGTAGGTGGAAATGATATATAAATGGAATAACATATATCCATACTTAGCAAAGTTCCTGGCCAAAAAGTAAGTACCCAGTAAATATTAGCTGTTATATGATTCTCCCCTTTGGATGGGTCTCTTTGGATCAGTCACCAGGAGCAAGGAAACCTCTCATTCTGGGATATTTGTCTAGTGCTATATTTACCCCACTGCTTTTGCTGCCATTTGTAGCTTTTCTAGGCGTGATACCACATTTACATGAGCTTGGAATGGAAGACCAGTGTGTAAACCTGTTTTTTATTATTATTATTATTATTCAGGTATAGCTGATTAACAATGCTGTGATAGTTTCACATGGACAGCAGAGGGCTCAGTCATACACATACATGTATCCATTCTCCTCCAAACTCCCCCTCGTCTGTCACATAGCCTTGGGCAGAGTTCCGTGCGGGATACAGTAGGTTCTTGTTGGTTATCCATTTTGAATATAAAATCTGCTTGGTTTTTAACAACTGGATACAGAAGATTCAACTTGGGACCTTGAGTCTAATACATTTAGGTCCCCATACTAACACAGCATTGTAAAGCAATTATACTCCAATTTCTTTATTTTTTTAAAGAATGGGTCAATAAAGCAACATAATTGCTGTCTTTGAAAATCCAAGGGCAAAAATGGGCTTAGAATGCTCAGGTGCTAAACAAAGAAATGAGTATATTTTATAAGCACCTTGTGCCCCACAAAAAAAGCTAAATTTTACTTTAAAAAATTATTTCTTGAAAGTTTTAAACCTAGTTCAACAAGAATCCATGCTCACGGTCTGGTTTATATCTCTTGGCTGTACATAGGCATGTAAGTACATGTATATAGATATGTACTAAGAACTTTAAATGTCTGTTCATGCTTTGGTTTAGGAAAGCTTGAGGGATGCAAGTCAATGGGCTGCAAAAAGAAAAGGGATTGGAATTGACAGACATGTTGGTTTGTTCCATGCAATGTGCTTTATAACCTGTATTTCTCATGGATTATCTATAAAACTGCTGCCACTTTCCCAGTGGCCTTATATAAATTTCTCGCCCACATCCGTGGCCTACTAGGGCTTGAACTGTTTTGACAAGGATAGGTTATTTCATGTAGGGGGAAAAAAAACCTCTGCAAAGTTCCTGGCCAAAGTAAGTACCCAGTAAATATTAGCTGTTATATGATTCTCCCTTTGGATGGGTCTCTTTGGATCAGTCACCAGGAGCAAGGAAACCTCTCATTCTGGGATATTTGTCTAGTGCTATATTTACCCACTGCTTTTGCTGCCATTTGTAGCTTTTCTAGGCGTGATACCACATTTACATGAGCTTGGAATGGAAGACCAGTGTGTAAACCTGTTTTTTATTATTATTATTATTATTCAGGTATAGCTGATTAACAATGCTGTGATAGTTTCACATGGACAGCAGAGGGCTCAGTCATACACATACATGTATCCATTCTCCTCCAAACTCCCCCTCGTCTGTCACATAGCCTTGGGCAGAGTTCCGTGCGGGATACAGTAGGTTCTTGTTGGTTATCCATTTTGAATATAAAATCTGCTTGGTTTTTAACAACTGGATACAGAAGATTCAACTTGGGACCTTGAGTCTAATACATTTAGGTCCCCATACTAACACAGCATTGTAAAGCAATTATACTCCAATTTCTTTATTTTTTTAAAGAATGGGTCAATAAAGCAACATAATTGCTGTCTTTGAAAATCCAAGGGCAAAAATGGGCTTAGAATGCTCAGGTGCTAAACAAAGAAATGAGTATATTTTATAAGCACCTTGTGCCCCACAAAAAAAGCTAAATTTTACTTTAAAAAATTATTTCTTGAAAGTTTTAAACCTAGTTCAACAAGAATCCATGCTCACGGTCTGGTTTATATCTCTTGGCTGTACATAGGCATGTAAGTACATGTATATAGATATGTACTAAGAACTTTAAATGTCTGTTCATGCTTTGGTTTAGGAAAGCTTGAGGGATGCAAGTCAATGGGCTGCAAAAAGAAAAGGGATTGGAATTGACAGACATGTTGGTTTGTTCCATGCAATGTGCTTTATAACCTGTATTTCTCATGGATTATCTATAAAACTGCTGCCACTTTCCCAGTGGCCTTATATAAATTTCTCCCGCCCACACTCCCTAAGAATGGCCTACTAGGGCTTGAACTTGGTTTTGACTTTAAAATCTAAATGAATCTTCCACTCCATTGTAGAATTAAAAATATTATACTTTTATTTTTTAATAATATCCCGGAAAGTCCAATGAGCAAAATGCTGAATTTCTGCCTGGGGTTAGCAGCTGTGTGGAAGGCTCTCTCCTGGCTAATCTTTACACATAGAATTATTTTAGACTTTAAAGAAGCCATGGATGCCCAACCAACTTATTTTATATATGGGAAAACTGATACCACATGTGGTTCTGACTTTCAAGGTCACAGTTAATCAGAATGAGGAGCAAAACCCAGGATTTCTGCTGTGCACTACTAACCAAGGTTATCTCCCATCACTCCTAAAAATGGGGCAAGTATAAGGGCAGAATTTTCACATGGGCTCGCATGGAAATGTAGGAGACACCCCCTCTTTATGGAAATGAAATTCAAGGGGCTCCAAACCTGAGCCTTTTGATTTGACCCCTCTCCTTCTTGGGCTGTGGCTGGTACAGGGGAGGATGGAATTAGGGTCCAAGCATTTGTGGCTTTGCCATGTGCTTTCATTCAATGAGGGACAGGAATCTGCAGGCAGGCTTCCCTTATGGGAAGCACTTGTTTGCCTAGAGGGGTCTTTTTTCCCTTTGAACTTCTCTGGGGACTCCACATGCAAGAAAGAGCTGATCAAAACAGTAAACGGGGACCCCGACCAGGATTTCCAAAATTGCATGCACATGTCTCTGTTTAGGAGAATTGGAAACACACATCTTTCTTGGATTGCTATAGCAACAGGGGACAGACAAAACAATACTTTGCAGGAAGCCATCCCATGGGGACTGATAACAGTTTAAGGGAGTGGAGCTGGGGATTGGAGAGTCTGGGCCAACATGTGCGGAGGCTGGGAATCTGTTCACCATGGAACGTGGGGCTCATGTTCTGATGGAAACCACCAGTCTCTAGGGCACGTTCCCCTCAGTCTGAGTCCCGATGTGAGAATGCGAAAATGGGAAAGGCAGGAGGCCAGAAGGCAGGCCTGGGTTGAAAATGCTGCCTTTTTGGCTCAGTCTCCACTTGCCCAAACCAATCCTCCAAATCCAGACCAGTGGAATACAACAATTCACATGTTCACAGCACTTTACCATTTGCAAAACATTTTCCTGAATTTATCATCGGAGTTGCTCATTTTGCCATTTTCATTCAATGAATGGATAACTAGGGCTCACAGACAGATCTAGAGTTGGAATTTTAATTCAAACCCTTCTGGCTCAAAAATAAAATCTATCGGAGTTGCTTGACATTTTGCCATTTTACACTTAGGTTTTAATCTTTACACATAGAATTATTTTAGACTTTAAAGAAGCCATGGATGCCCAACCAACTTATTTTATATATGGGAAAACTGATACCACATGTGGTTCTGACTTTCAAGGTCACAGTTAATCAGAATGAGGAGCAAAACCCAGGATTTCTGCTGTGCACTACTAACCAAGGTTATCTCCCATCACTCCTAAAAATGGGGCAAGTATAAGGGCAGAATTTTCACATGGGCTCGCATGGAAATGTAGGAGACACCCCCTCTTTATGGAAATGAAATTCAAGGGGCTCCAAACCTGAGCCTTTTGATTTGACCCCTCTCCTTCTTGGGCTGTGGCTGGTACAGGGGAGGATGGAATTAGGGTCCAAGCATTTGTGGCTTTGCCATGTGCTTTCATTCAATGAGGGACAGGAATCTGCAGGCAGGCTTCCCTTATGGGAAGCACTTGTTTGCCTAGAGGGTCTTTTTTCCTTTGAACTTCTCTGGGGACTCCACATGCAAGAAAGAGCTGATCAAAACAGTAAACGGGGACCCCGACCAGGATTTCCAAAATTGCATGCACATGTCTCTGTTTAGGAGAATTGGAAACACACATCTTTCTTGGATTGCTATAGCAACAGGGGACAGACAAAACAATACTTTGCAGGAAGCCATCCCATGGGGACTGATAACAGTTTAAGGGAGTGGAGCTGGGGATTGGAGAGTCTGGGCCAACATGTGCGGAGGCTGGGAATCTGTTCACCATGGAACGTGGGGCTCATGTTCTGATGGAAACCACCAGTCTCTAGGGCACGTTCCCCTCAGTCTGAGTCCCGATGTGAGAATGCGAAAATGGGAAAGGCAGGAGGCCAGAAGGCAGGCCTGGGTTGAAAATGCTGCCTTTTTGGCTCAGTCTCCACTTGCCCAAACCAATCCTCCAAATCCAGACCAGTGGAATACAACAATTCACATGTTCACAGCACTTTACCATTTGCAAAACATTTTCCTGAATTTATCATCGGAGTTGCTCATTTTGCCATTTTCATTCAATGAATGGATAACTAGGGCTCACAGACAGATCTAGAGTTGGAATTTTAATTCAAACCCTTCTGGCTCAAAAATAAACCAGAGAGCCCCTCAGCTACTTTCTTGTTCTTTCAAAGTTTTAACTCTCTTTCAGCTTTGCCTGTTAGACTTTAGCCTCCCTCTGAGTAGCAAACTGATGTTAGTGGAAGAGACTCTGGCCGTTATTTCTGAATTATCAAGTGAGAAAATGAGAGACTACAAAGTTCAGGGCTCTGCAGTTAGCCAGAATTTGGAAGCAATTGATAAAATCAAATTTATATTAGTAGCTAAAGCATCTGTACAGGTCTTCATCTCATTCTCTAATGACACATGATGTTTAAGCCATATTCCCAAACAACGGGTCACTCAGTCACAGCTTGAACTGTGCTCAATTTTGAATGAAGTGTTTAAACTGATCACCTGACAACAGCTAGTTGTACCACGGTGACTGTGTTTTAGACATCAGGACATTAACTGGTGTGTTTCTCCATATGGTTTTACATCATGGGCTTCCCTAGTGGTCCAGACAGTAAAGAATGTGCCTGCAATACAGAAGACCAGGCTTGAATCTCTGGGTTGGAAAGATCCCCTGGAGAAGGGAATGGCTACTCACTCCAGTATTCTTGCCTGGGAAATCCCAAGGACAGAGGAGCCTGGCGGGCTACAGTCTAAGGGGCTACAAAGGGTCCGACACGACTAAGCAACTTTCATTGCCATCTTCATGGTAACCTGGATTAATAATCATATTTACACAAAATAAGGAGTTCACTGCTTTGAGAACTGAAGTGACCAGTCCAAGGGCTCTGGCCATCCCAAGAGGGGTTCAGATTTTTTACTAAAGTTGACTACAATTAGAGTAGATTTTAGGGGAAAAATCCCACATGTTCAAAAGGGCAGGAGGCCAGAAGGCAGGCCTGGGTTGAAAATGCTGCCTTTTTGGCTCAGTCTCCACTTGCCCAAACCAATCCTCCAAATCCAGACCAGTGGAATACAACAATTCACATGTTCACAGCACTTTACCATTTGCAAAACATTTTCCTGAATTTATCATCGGAGTTGCTCATTTTGCCATTTTCATTCAATGAATGGATAACTAGGGCTCACAGACAGATCTAGAGTTGGAATTTTAATTCAAACCCTTCTGGCTCAAAAATAAACCAGAGAGCCCCTCAGCTACTTTCTTGTTCTTTCAAAGTTTTAACTCTCTTTCAGCTTTGCCTGTTAGACTTTAGCCTCCCTCTGAGTAGCAAACTGATGTTAGTGGAAGAGACTCTGGCCGTTATTTCTGAATTATCAAGTGAGAAAATGAGAGACTACAAAGTTCAGGGCTCTGCAGTTAGCCAGAATTTGGAAGCAATTGATAAAATCAAATTTATATTAGTAGCTAAAGCATCTGTACAGGTCTTCATCTCATTCTCTAATGACACATGATGTTTAAGCCATATTCCCAAACAACGGGTCACTCAGTCACAGCTTGAACTGTGCTCAATTTTGAATGAAGTGTTTAAACTGATCACCTGACAACAGCTAGTTGTACCACGGTGACTGTGTTTTAGACATCAGGACATTAACTGGTGTGTTTCTCCATATGGTTTTACATCATGGGCTTCCCTAGTGGTCCAGACAGTAAAGAATGTGCCTGCAATACAGAAGACCAGGCTTGAATCTCTGGGTTGGAAAGATCCCCTGGAGAAGGGAATGGCTACTCACTCCAGTATTCTTGCCTGGGAAATCCCAAGGACAGAGGAGCCTGGCGGGCTACAGTCTAAGGGGCTACAAAGGGTCCGACACGACTAAGCAACTTTCATTGCCATCTTCATGGTAACCTGGATTAATAATCATATTTACACAAAATAAGGAGTTCACTGCTTTGAGAACTGAAGTGACCAGTCCAAGGGCTCTGGCCATCCCAAGATTGAGGGGTTCAACGTCCCTGCATGTCTTGTCTCTATATGTCTAAATGATACTAAAAGAACAATGACAATTAGAGTAGATTTTAGGGGGCAGAGGGAGAACATGAAAGCTTAGACTGCACCTCATGACTTAAAATGGCACTGGTAAGTCTGATTGCATTTATATGGTACAATGGTTCAAAGGCATCTTAGCTCATCTATTACTCTTGCAAGCCCTGCTGTCAACACAATAACAGCAATAATATAGATAATGCTTCACACATACTTATACTGAGAATCTGTTGTGCTTCAGAAATATAATTTTTTTTCAGTTTTGTAATAATCCCGAGAGCTGTGTGTTTTATTCTCCATTTAACAGAAAGCAAGCTGATGCCAGGAGAATTTAGGAGATGTGTTTGTTCTAGGTCACAGGCAGTGACACTCAGAGCAAAGACTTGAATTCACATTTGTTTGAATTCAAGTTCATTCTCTTCCTACATCAGAACTGCCCATGGAGGCAATATTAACGATGGAATTTTTAGAGGAAGAAACTGGCTGGTGGTTTCTTAAAAATCAACTAATAAAGAACTGGAGGTCAAACATAAAAGAGAATGTAAAAGAGAACCAACTACATAAGGTTATAACAACCAACTACATCAGGTTGGTGTGAAGAAAATAAAAAGATAGCAGGACTAGATCAGAGCATTTTGTTTCCTTTGTTTTAATTTGTTTGTTCTTTAAATATATCTAGTTACCATTAGTTCTTCCAGAGTCTCAGGGTTAAAAAAAAAAAAAAAAAACGAAACAGTGTTTTGATTATCAATCAAGGCACATATTATATTCTCTGGGGCAATTACAAGTAGATTACTACAAATATTACCTTTAATTAAACAGTGGTTGAAGGTGATTAGACAGTGTCTAACTCAGGGCTTCCATTTATTTAACAGATCACGGTTCTGTTTAATATACTTATTAACATTCCATGGAAGCAGTATTCTCAGGAAGTTATTCTGGGGAACCACATATTACATCATGGAAAAGCTTCCTCCAGGTTTTCCAAGGGCCCCAGTATCGAGAGAGGATTCTAAAGATCCCATATAAATCTTTTCAAACTTGTCTTGAACCAGTCACCAGTGTCCAAGGAAGCTCAAGGATTAAGACTGTTTTCCACTTCTCTCAGGCAAATTGAATGGTATTTCTATCAGAAACTTTCCTTTCAAATTACAAGTGATTCATATGAAAAGCCCACTACACCTCCAAGGGGAAGGATGAAACTGTTCAGAGCGTGTGATTGTAAGCATCTGAATCATCGGGACTGGATGTGGGTGCAGGCCCTTGTGTCTTTCTGCATTACATCTTACTGTCCTTCAGTCTTCTGCTGCATGTTCCTGCCAGCTGGCCATGATTAAATCTCCAATGTTGACAGGCAATGAGTGAAACAATTACTGCTACATGAGTATTCTGAGAACTTGATGGCTGGGGATTAGAGGGGCAACTTGGTATGGTGCAGCAGTTTGGGCTGACAAAGACATTTATGGATTTCAAAATGCCAGATGGACTCCCAGATGGAGGGCTTGGGCTCTGCAGTTGGGACTGCTGGATGTGAGACCTCCCAAGGTCCCAGGACAAGTAAGGATGATTTCATCCTTTTCTCCAAATCAAGCTGTGCACTGCTGGCTGGGAGCATCCATTGTGAAGCCAGGGACAGGAGGGAGCTCCTCACTTCAAAACTGAAGTCAAGGCCAGCTCTTGAGCTAAAATCGAAAAAGACCAGAACTGGCGCTCAGAAGATCTATGTCCTTTGTTTTTGTTTTAATTACTTTGTCTTTGACTTTGGCCAACGGTGAGCACAAATTCAACACACATGTATAGAATGCCAACTGGTGTCAATGACTATAGAAGTTATCAAGATGAAGAAACCACATTTCACAGATTCTGGGAACTAGAGGCAGAAAAGTAAGGATATGATTCCTACAAATATTACCTTTAATTAAACAGTGGTTGAAGGTGATTAGACAGTGTCTAACTCAGGGCTTCCATTTATTTAACAGATCACGGTTCTGTTTAATATACTTATTAACATTCCATGGAAGCAGTATTCTCAGGAAGTTATTCTGGGGAACCACATATTACATCATGGAAAAGCTTCCTCCAGGTTTTCCAAGGGCCCCAGTATCGAGAGAGGATTCTAAAGATCCCATATAAATCTTTTCAAACTTGTCTTGAACCAGTCACCAGTGTCCAAGGAAGCTCAAGGATTAAGACTGTTTTCCACTTCTCTCAGGCAAATTGAATGGTATTTCTATCAGAAACTTTCCTTTCAAATTACAAGTGATTCATATGAAAAGCCCACTACACCTCCAAGGGGAAGGATGAAACTGTTCAGAGCGTGTGATTGTAAGCATCTGAATCATCGGGACTGGATGTGGGTGCAGGCCCTTGTGTCTTTCTGCATTACATCTTACTGTCCTTCAGTCTTCTGCTGCATGTTCCTGCCAGCTGGCCATGATTAAATCTCCAATGTTGACAGGCAATGAGTGAAACAATTACTGCTACATGAGTATTCTGAGAACTTGATGGCTGGGGATTAGAGGGGCAACTTGGTATGGTGCAGCAGTTTGGGCTGACAAAGACATTTATGGATTTCAAAATGCCAGATGGACTCCCAGATGGAGGGCTTGGGCTCTGCAGTTGGGACTGCTGGATGTGAGACCTCCCAAGGTCCCAGGACAAGTAAGGATGATTTCATCCTTTTCTCCAAATCAAGCTGTGCACTGCTGGCTGGGAGCATCCATTGTGAAGCCAGGGACAGGAGGGAGCTCCTCACTTCAAAACTGAAGTCAAGGCCAGCTCTTGAGCTAAAATCGAAAAAGACCAGAACTGGCGCTCAGAAGATCTATGTCCTTTGTTTTTGTTTTAATTACTTTGTCTTTGACTTTGGCCAACGGTGAGCACAAATTCAACACACATGTATAGAATGCCAACTGGTGTCAATGACTATAGAAGTTATCAAGATGAAGAAACCACATTTCACAGATTCTGGGAACTAGAGGCAGGGAAAAGTAAGGATATGATTCCTGCACAAAGTAAAAAATATAAACTATTCATTAACTATAGCAGTCCAAACAATTAAAGCATGTATGAGAAACTAGATGTGGTGTCTGAGATAATCATTAAGAGATTTTTGTCAAGTAGAATAACTCAGGCCAAGGGAAGGACAAGAAAATCAAAGCACAGAGGCTTGGTATTGACATTTATGCACTACTGAAACTATACACACAATTAACTATGAGAAAATGCTGTAGAGCACTGGGAATTCTACTCAATGCTCTGTGGTGACCTAAATAGGAAAAACAATCCAGAAAGAGTGGATACATGTATATACATGACTGATTCACTTTGCTATGCATCAGTATCGAACACAACATTGAGTTAGTAAGCAACTATACTCCAATAAAATTAATTTTTAAAAATCCTTCATGTTAATGCAGGCAACAAAATCAGCTTGCTCACATTGAAATTATAAAATGCACAGTCACGTGGACATAGACATTTGGGAGGAAGTTGTGACTTGAAGGTAGGGTGTTCAGGTGGTGATAGCATTCAAGAAGAAGTCAGGAGAAATTTTGTAGCTGGTAGAAATGTAATCATAAGAGGAGCCACTGGGGATTTTTTGAACAATTATAATTTGTATTACATTTTAGGAAAATAACAATATTTTTCATATATCTGACATACATGTCAAAAAGTTATAAATTTTGCTCTTGATTATCTCCCCTTAATGAATGGTGGGACCTTAGCCAGGTCATGTCCCCTCTCCAGATGTCAGTCTGGAATAAGAAGATTTAGAGTTAGGTTTCTTCATCCTCTAATCAACACAGTGTTGCCTCCACAGTGGTCAGAATGAGTGACTCCCTTCTTCTCTACTTGAAATCATGCTCCCAGACATCAAGACAAAAAGAAATCTATAAACCACTATAGGTCATCACTGATTAAGTTCAGAGCCAGCCCTGCATGATCTGTACCCCTGTGGAGAGTGCTGGTTTGGAGGGGGATGCCACTGTTCTCACACCAACCCTAGCTGAGTTCTGGCCAGGGACAATCCTGGTAGCATCCTTTTATGACACAGGTGAGGAATGGGGCTTGTATTTCATTTGTCCCTTGGAGACATCTCTTGGAGAAGGAAATGACAACTGACTACAGTATTCTTCCCTGGAAAATCCCATGGACAGAGGAGCCTGTTGGGTTATAGTCCATAGGCTTCCAAAGAATGGGACAAAACTGAGAGATTTTTGTCAAGTAGAATAACTCAGGCCAAGGGAAGGACAAGAAAATCAAAGCACAGAGGCTTGGTATTGACATTTATGCACTACTGAAACTATACACACAATTAACTATGAGAAAATGCTGTAGAGCACTGGGAATTCTACTCAATGCTCTGTGGTGACCTAAATAGGAAAAACAATCCAGAAAGAGTGGATACATGTATATACATGACTGATTCACTTTGCTATGCATCAGTATCGAACACAACATTGAGTTAGTAAGCAACTATACTCCAATAAAATTAATTTTTAAAAATCCTTCATGTTAATGCAGGCAACAAAATCAGCTTGCTCACATTGAAATTATAAAATGCACAGTCACGTGGACATAGACATTTGGGAGGAAGTTGTGACTTGAAGGTAGGGTGTTCAGGTGGTGATAGCATTCAAGAAGAAGTCAGGAGAAATTTTGTAGCTGGTAGAAATGTAATCATAAGAGGAGCCACTGGGGATTTTTTGAACAATTATAATTTGTATTACATTTTAGGAAAATAACAATATTTTTCATATATCTGACATACATGTCAAAAAGTTATAAATTTTGCTCTTGATTATCTCCCCTTAATGAATGGTGGGACCTTAGCCAGGTCATGTCCCCTCTCCAGATGTCAGTCTGGAATAAGAAGATTTAGAGTTAGGTTTCTTCATCCTCTAATCAACACAGTGTTGCCTCCACAGTGGTCAGAATGAGTGACTCCCTTCTTCTCTACTTGAAATCATGCTCCCAGACATCAAGACAAAAAGAAATCTATAAACCACTATAGGTCATCACTGATTAAGTTCAGAGCCAGCCCTGCATGATCTGTACCCCTGTGGAGAGTGCTGGTTTGGAGGGGGATGCCACTGTTCTCACACCAACCCTAGCTGAGTTCTGGCCAGGGACAATCCTGGTAGCATCCTTTTATGACACAGGTGAGGAATGGGGCTTGTATTTCATTTGTCCCTTGGAGACATCTCTTGGAGAAGGAAATGACAACTGACTACAGTATTCTTCCCTGGAAAATCCCATGGACAGAGGAGCCTGTTGGGTTATAGTCCATAGGGTTCCAAAGAATGGGACAAAACTGAGTTACTATCACTCACTCACTTGGAGACGTGCTCTCCCTCAAGGCTGGATGCCCATTTTTCAACTATGGACAAAAAACCATTAGTAAAGGTTAATTAGAAATTGCTGAAGTCTCTGCAACAAAATCTTCTTCAAAAGGAAGGGACTTGTGTACCGTTCCTTAAGTGGCATCCCATGATAGAGATTAGTCAGTATTTTGAAGAATGACAGTGTTTGGCCCTTCCAACAGCAAGAATGATAACACTACTAGACAGAGGCTCAATAGCAAGCAAAAGCCATACACTTCCAAAGAGATTCACAACCACTGATATTCTAATTTTCAAAATTTCATATGGAGCCACTGCATTTGGAAAACTCAAAGACATTGGTAAATATAGCAATATGCATGCATGCATGCTAAGTCACTTCTGATGTACTCAACTCTTTGCAAGACCCTATAGACTGTAGCCCATCAGACTTCTCTGTCCATGGGAATCTCCAGGCAAGAATATTGGCATGGGTTGCCATGCCTTCCTCCAGGGAATCTCCCAACCCAAGGGACCAAACCAGCATCTCTTCATCTCCTGCTTTGGGAAGTGGGTTCTTTATCTCTAGCACTACCCAGGAAGCCCACAAGTAGAGCAAAACATGTGCCCTAACACTGTTTTAGACTGGGACAAATCCTTCTTTCCCCTCTCTTCAGGCTGAATCCCAGGCTATCATGGAAGTTTGGTACTTAAATTAGAATTCAAAGTATAAGTGCGGTTTCTATAGAGAGAAATGTTACAGGACAGTACTCGTGATAACAGAAAAGCTAATTCAAATATTCAGATGAATGTCATGCATAGAGTATGGAAGAGACAGAAAACATTATGCATACTATTTCAAATAAATTCAGATGCCACTGTTCTCACACCAACCCTAGCTGAGTTCTGGCCAGGGACAATCCTGGTAGCATCCTTTTATGACACAGGTGAGGAATGGGGCTTGTATTTCATTTGTCCCTTGGAGACATCTCTTGGAGAAGGAAATGACAACTGACTACAGTATTCTTCCCTGGAAAATCCCATGGACAGAGGAGCCTGTTGGGTTATAGTCCATAGGGTTCCAAAGAATGGGACAAAACTGAGTTACTATCACTCACTCACTTGGAGACGTGCTCTCCCTCAAGGCTGGATGCCCATTTTTCAACTATGGACAAAAAACCATTAGTAAAGGTTAATTAGAAATTGCTGAAGTCTCTGCAACAAAATCTTCTTCAAAAGGAAGGGACTTGTGTACCGTTCCTTAAGTGGCATCCCATGATAGAGATTAGTCAGTATTTTGAAGAATGACAGTGTTTGGCCCTTCCAACAGCAAGAATGATAACACTACTAGACAGAGGCTCAATAGCAAGCAAAAGCCATACACTTCCAAAGAGATTCACAACCACTGATATTCTAATTTTCAAAATTTCATATGGAGCCACTGCATTTGGAAAACTCAAAGACATTGGTAAATATAGCAATATGCATGCATGCATGCTAAGTCACTTCTGATGTACTCAACTCTTTGCAAGACCCTATAGACTGTAGCCCATCAGACTTCTCTGTCCATGGGAATCTCCAGGCAAGAATATTGGCATGGGTTGCCATGCCTTCCTCCAGGGAATCTCCCAACCCAAGGGACCAAACCAGCATCTCTTCATCTCCTGCTTTGGGAAGTGGGTTCTTTATCTCTAGCACTACCCAGGAAGCCCACAAGTAGAGCAAAACATGTGCCCTAACACTGTTTTAGACTGGGACAAATCCTTCTTTCCCCTCTCTTCAGGCTGAATCCCAGGCTATCATGGAAGTTTGGTACTTAAATTAGAATTCAAAGTATAAGTGCGGTTTCTATAGAGAGAAATGTTACAGGACAGTACTCGTGATAACAGAAAAAGCTAATTCAAATATTCAGATGAATGTCATGCATAGAGTATGGAAGAGACAGAAAACATTATGCATACTATTTTAACTAAAATCACAAATCCTGTGCAAAAACTATGAGTTTACTGTGAACTCCTAATTCAAAATTCATAAACAATAGAAGGAGTAGCTTTGATTTTATTTCACCTTTATTAAACTCATCCATGATGATGAATCAGCTAACTCTCACAGTTTAGTGAGGTGGGTAGTATCATGCCCCCGGTAAAGAAGAGCAGACATCATTTACTGTGATGAGTACCCGTGCCCAGCAGCGAAGAAATGAGGTTGGAGAGCTAGGGTAAGAATTCCAGCTTTTGGTTTCCAGGTGTTTGGTCTTTTCAAACAGCAAGCAGCCATTGCAATTCCTAGTTTCAATCATTTCAAAAAGCAACATGAAATCCCACAGAGAGATCCTGGCAAAATATGCCTGTGCTTTTCTGTATGCACACAACACTGTTTCTCTGGAGACAGTAAAAGAAGTAAAAATAAGCAATACAGCCTCCAGCCAAGTCCTTCCCTAAGGCCACCTAAATTTTCAGAATGACTGCTATTCTGATGTGACATTTATAAAAAGTTATAAAAATTCTAATAGTTTGTTTCCATTTTAATAAAATATGTAAGACAGCTCTAAGCAGCAGGATACTGAAATATACGTGATGGAAGATGGTTTTGCATTTTTGTTGCTCTTTAAATTGTGTTCATGCCTCCCCTCTCTGAGAATATTGCTTGGTGAGCCCTTTCCTCTCAGAGAACAAATAACACTGGGAGTAACAGGGCTCCTCTTCTACAGAAAGTGAATAGAAATTACCCCAAATCAACCTTCCTGGAATTTTTTTTCTTGGAGAACACCTAATCCCTACAGTAAGTCAGGTTTGGTATAATTTTGTTAGTTGTTATCATATATTCCTAGGCCTGCTTGGCAAGAGTATTTTTTAATCCATATTTAATCTTCCAGAGGCTCCTGAAACCTAGCATTACTTTGATCAGGACATACACACTCTTTGTACCTCAGGGAAGTGTATTGAGAGGAAAGAGGATCCCAGACCACTTCCTGAGAGTAAAACTTTAGCATAAGTACTGTCTGATTTAAGGAGTGTAGAATCACTGATCTGCCAAATGGTAACTGAAGGAGAATGCCAAAGAATATAGGAATCACATTTTAGAGTAATAGGTCTAGGAAAGTCAAAGGCATCAAATAAATTCAACATTTTTGATCATTGTACTTATTCTTTTCACAATGATTAATGAAAGGTTGGGTAGTATCATGCCCCGGTAAAGAAGAGCAGACATCATTTACTGTGATGAGTACCGTGCCCAGCAGCGAAGAAATGAGGTTGGAGAGCTAGGGTAAGAATTCCAGCTTTTGGTTTCCAGGTGTTTGGTCTTTTCAAACAGCAAGCAGCCATTGCAATTCCTAGTTTCAATCATTTCAAAAAGCAACATGAAATCCCACAGAGAGATCCTGGCAAAATATGCCTGTGCTTTTCTGTATGCACACAACACTGTTTCTCTGGAGACAGTAAAAGAAGTAAAAATAAGCAATACAGCCTCCAGCCAAGTCCTTCCCTAAGGCCACCTAAATTTTCAGAATGACTGCTATTCTGATGTGACATTTATAAAAAGTTATAAAAATTCTAATAGTTTGTTTCCATTTTAATAAAATATGTAAGACAGCTCTAAGCAGCAGGATACTGAAATATACGTGATGGAAGATGGTTTTGCATTTTTGTTGCTCTTTAAATTGTGTTCATGCCTCCCCTCTCTGAGAATATTGCTTGGTGAGCCCTTTCCTCTCAGAGAACAAATAACACTGGGAGTAACAGGGCTCCTCTTCTACAGAAAGTGAATAGAAATTACCCCAAATCAACCTTCCTGGAATTTTTTTTCTTGGAGAACACCTAATCCCTACAGTAAGTCAGGTTTGGTATAATTTTGTTAGTTGTTATCATATATTCCTAGGCCTGCTTGGCAAGAGTATTTTTTAATCCATATTTAATCTTCCAGAGGCTCCTGAAACCTAGCATTACTTTGATCAGGACATACACACTCTTTGTACCTCAGGGAAGTGTATTGAGAGGAAAGAGGATCCCAGACCACTTCCTGAGAGTAAAACTTTAGCATAAGTACTGTCTGATTTAAGGAGTGTAGAATCACTGATCTGCCAAATGGTAACTGAAGGAGAATGCCAAAGAATATAGGAATCACATTTTAGAGTAATAGGTCTAGGAAAGTCAAAGGCATCAAATAAATTCAACATTTTTGATCATTGTACTTATTCTTTTCACAATGATTAATTATCTACTATGAATACCTATAGTTGATTCAATATTTAACTGGGTTCTGGAAATGGTGTAATTAAAAAAAAAAAAAAAAAAGGTCAGGTGAATCTTTGTCTTGGAATTTTTAATCTAGTTGCCCAATTCAACCCAGAAATATCTTCTGCAGTATATACGATATGGAGACAGCCTACAACTTCTTGGATACTTCTAAAGATGAAGGTCTAGCATTTACTAAAATTTTCCACACATAGATGACCCTTAATAATCTGTTTCTCATTCATTGTAATCTATTAAGTACCACTGGTAAGCATTTTCTTGAATGCTGTGTTCCACTGATTTGAATTCTCAAACAATACCGTAAGGTGAGAATTCACCAATCTTTTTGTTTGTTTTTTCAAATGGGAAAATTAAGATTCTGAAAAAAGTAATAATACAAACTACTCAGGTAAAGAATTAAACTTCCACAATGAAACAATTCTAATGTGTTAGCTAGGAATATAAAATGAAAACAATGGAGCTTTTGTTATTGTAAAAGATGTTAATGCTGTTGAATAAATAGTAAATAGAACTGAATCCATTCGTAAACACAAGTGTAAGGATATATCTGCATCAACCTTCTATGAAGATTTTAATTGAAGCATGACTTGACGCTCTTGAATCAAAGAAACTGCCTTCATCAGACAGACAAATGCAGCTCTCTACCCATATAACATATAGTGAATTTTCTTTATAGTTCTCACATGACCTAAAATTACCATGTTTGTTTACCCATTTAATTTATTTCTATTTGCTTTTCTACCTCTTGCAAATGCAGAAATCAAGAAAGCTCCATGAGTTCAAGTATTTTGATTTTGTTCTGTTTTTCAGTGAATTTTCTGTCTTAGACCAGAGTCTGACCCTTGCAGGTGTTCAGTAAATATCTAAAGAATGAATAAATAACTTTCTTGAATTCTTCAAGAAAGGATTATATACATGTGTGTTATATTTGGGTACTAATGAGATTTTTCTCACTATTGATTCAGTTTCTACATGGAAATGATCATATCCCAGTCATTTCTGAATCCCCTGTACTCAAGCCCAAACATAGGAATCACATTTTAGAGTAATAGGTCTAGGAAAGTCAAAGGCATCAAATAAATTCAACATTTTTGATCATTGTACTTATTCTTTTCACAATGATTAATTATCTACTATGAATACCTATAGTTGATTCAATATTTAACTGGGTTCTGGAAATGGTGTAATTAAAAAAAAAAAAAAAAAAGGTCAGGTGAATCTTTGTCTTGGAATTTTTAATCTAGTTGCCCAATTCAACCCAGAAATATCTTCTGCAGTATATACGATATGGAGACAGCCTACAACTTCTTGGATACTTCTAAAGATGAAGGTCTAGCATTTACTAAAATTTTCCACACATAGATGACCCTTAATAATCTGTTTCTCATTCATTGTAATCTATTAAGTACCACTGGTAAGCATTTTCTTGAATGCTGTGTTCCACTGATTTGAATTCTCAAACAATACCGTAAGGTGAGAATTCACCAATCTTTTTGTTTGTTTTTTCAAATGGGAAAATTAAGATTCTGAAAAAAGTAATAATACAAACTACTCAGGTAAAGAATTAAACTTCCACAATGAAACAATTCTAATGTGTTAGCTAGGAATATAAAATGAAAACAATGGAGCTTTTGTTATTGTAAAAGATGTTAATGCTGTTGAATAAATAGTAAATAGAACTGAATCCATTCGTAAACACAAGTGTAAGGATATATCTGCATCAACCTTCTATGAAGATTTTAATTGAAGCATGACTTGACGCTCTTGAATCAAAGAAACTGCCTTCATCAGACAGACAAATGCAGCTCTCTACCCATATAACATATAGTGAATTTTCTTTATAGTTCTCACATGACCTAAAATTACCATGTTTGTTTACCCATTTAATTTATTTCTATTTGCTTTTCTACCTCTTGCAAATGCAGAAATCAAGAAAGCTCCATGAGTTCAAGTATTTTGATTTTGTTCTGTTTTTCAGTGAATTTTCTGTCTTAGACCAGAGTCTGACCCTTGCAGGTGTTCAGTAAATATCTAAAGAATGAATAAATAACTTTCTTGAATTCTTCAAGAAAGGATTATATACATGTGTGTTATATTTGGGTACTAATGAGATTTTTCTCACTATTGATTCAGTTTCTACATGGAAATGATCATATCCCAGTCATTTCTGAATCCCCTGTACTCAGCAGAAGGCCAGCCTAGAATAGCCTCAGTAGGTTTATATTTGCTAATGAAGGAGCCATCCCTGAAAGTGTCCATCTTTCTAGCACATATCAGAATACAGGTAGAGAGAATCAAGCTGTCAATGAAAACACAGGCAAAACTATGTTGAGGAAGCTGAAGCAGAACATATGGTAACAGAAAAGATAATAAACAGCCACTGAGGTGATTTTAATCATCTAATGTAGTTCAGTTCTTCTTACCCAGACTTATTCCAAGGCTTTTGAAATTATGCTTGGGCTCTAGTCATTCTCAATAAATTATTTTACCACTAGAATTCAACAGACTCAAACAGCTTCCTCCTTTCTGAACTCACCAAATCTCCATAATATTGAACAGTGTTTTCTCTGGTTCTCACCCATTCATTGTGACTTTTTCCTTTTCTTTTTTTTTGTTGTTGTTTAGTTGCTAAGTCATGTCCTATGCTTTTGTGGCATCATGAACTATAGCCTATCAGGCTCATATACCTGTGGGATTCCCCAACTAAGAATACTAGAGTGGGTGGCCCTTTCCTTCTCCAGGGGAGCTTCTGGATCCAGAGATCAAACCCACATCTCCTGCACTGCAGACAGATTCTTCACCACTGAGACACCAGGGAAGCCCCATTTTTTTTTTTTTTTCCTTAGCAGCTACCAATTTCTGATACAGTTGTTGCTCAGTTACTGGAAGGGATCCTCTGTCCATCAGAGTAACAGAAGATGTGGAATAAATTCCCTGCCAGTATCACAGCCTCTGAAAGCCCAGAGCTCCTGTCATAGTGTCTGCCAATTCTGGGGGACTCATTCTTCTGCTCGGCATCCCTGCATCCTCATGTGTGGTATCCTGATGCATATCTGGTACCAGCAACAGATCTTAGCCATTTCATGAGTCCTTGGGAAGACTCTTGATATAAATGCATTAGTAAATATTCAAAGGGCATCATCGTGTATATCAATATGCACATAATGGGAGTCCTAGGAGAGAAGCAGAATGACATGTGTGTTATATTTGGGTACTAATGAGATTTTTCTCACTATTGATTCAGTTTCTACATGGAAATGATCATATCCCAGTCATTTCTGAATCCCCTGTACTCAGCAGAAGGCCAGCCTAGAATAGCCTCAGTAGGTTTATATTTGCTAATGAAGGAGCCATCCCTGAAAGTGTCCATCTTTCTAGCACATATCAGAATACAGGTAGAGAGAATCAAGCTGTCAATGAAAACACAGGCAAAACTATGTTGAGGAAGCTGAAGCAGAACATATGGTAACAGAAAAGATAATAAACAGCCACTGAGGTGATTTTAATCATCTAATGTAGTTCAGTTCTTCTTACCCAGACTTATTCCAAGGCTTTTGAAATTATGCTTGGGCTCTAGTCATTCTCAATAAATTATTTTACCACTAGAATTCAACAGACTCAAACAGCTTCCTCCTTTCTGAACTCACCAAATCTCCATAATATTGAACAGTGTTTTCTCTGGTTCTCACCCATTCATTGTGACTTTTTCCTTTTCTTTTTTTTTGTTGTTGTTGTTTAGTTGCTAAGTCATGTCCTATGCTTTTGTGGCATCATGAACTATAGCCTATCAGGCTCATATACCTGTGGGATTCCCCAACTAAGAATACTAGAGTGGGTGGCCCTTTCCTTCTCCAGGGGAGCTTCTGGATCCAGAGATCAAACCCACATCTCCTGCACTGCAGACAGATTCTTCACCACTGAGACACCAGGGAAGCCCCATTTTTTTTTTTTTTTCCTTAGCAGCTACCAATTTCTGATACAGTTGTTGCTCAGTTACTGGAAGGGATCCTCTGTCCATCAGAGTAACAGAAGATGTGGAATAAATTCCCTGCCAGTATCACAGCCTCTGAAAGCCCAGAGCTCCTGTCATAGTGTCTGCCAATTCTGGGGGACTCATTCTTCTGCTCGGCATCCCTGCATCCTCATGTGTGGTATCCTGATGCATATCTGGTACCAGCAACAGATCTTAGCCATTTCATGAGTCCTTGGGAAGACTCTTGATATAAATGCATTAGTAAATATTCAAAAACATTTTGAAGATTTTGTAGAGACCTGTGGGAAATCATCGTGTATATCAATATGCACATAATGGGAGTCCTAGCAGAAGAGAGAAAGGAACAGAATGACTATTTGAAGGAATAAGAGCTGAAAATTTTCTAAATCTACACGTGCAAGAAGCTCAATAAACTCCAAGCAGGGAAAACACAAAGAGATCCACACTAAGACACACAGTAAACTCATCAAAAGACAAAAAGACAATCTGGAAAGCAGCAAGAGAGAAGTGAATAGTCATATACAAGGGATTCTCAATAGGATTAACAGATAATATCTCAGTAGAAATAACAGGGGCCAGGAGGCAGTGGGCTGACATAATCAAGGTGTTGAAAGGAAAAAAAAAAGAGAAGAAACTGTTAACCAAGAATTTCATATCCAATAAATAAACCACTCTTCAAAATTAAAGGAAATTTAAGCCATCTTCAGATAAACAAAAGCTGAGCATATTTTTCAGTAGGAGATCCTCCCTACAAGAAAGCTAAGAAAGCTAAAGGGAGTTCTTTGGGAAAAAATGAAGAGATCCTTGATAATATGTTGATAAAATAAAAAAAGAATGCTAAAAAGGGTAACTACATGAATAAATCTGTAATGTGACCAAGTCTAATTTGGGGGGATCTTCAAGGTATTTGTCAATGTCTCTCTTTTCCCCTGAAAAATGGACTACATTTTCCTGTTGTTTTGCCGCTTTGTAAACTGTTATTGCTGAAAACTAGACTTTAGGGTATTTTAATATGGTAGCTCTGGAAATCATATTCTCCCTCTATCCCTAGGGTTTGCTATTATTACTCACTGAGGGCTGCAATCATTTATTTGCATAGTAACTATTCTAAACTATTTTACTTGTTATTTGTAGCCTTGAAAGTCTTAGTTTCATTATCTCAGTAGTCTGCGATCTAAAAGAGATTTCCTTAAATGCCGAGAACCAAAAGACATAAAATAAAACTACTCTTCAGGTCTTTCTTTGAAGATGGCCTCTGAGCTGGAGCAGTGCTTCAGTGCTTTGTCAGACTGGCCTACAACTCTGCCTTAGCCTTCAACTCTTGTAAATAAACCAAAGATCAGTAAATATTCAAAAACATTTTGAAGATTTTGTAGAGACCTGTGGGAAATCATCGTGTATATCAATATGCACATAATGGGAGTCCTAGCAGAGAGAAAGGAACAGAATGACTATTTGAAGGAATAAGAGCTGAAAATTTTCTAAATCTACACGTGCAAGAAGCTCAATAAACTCCAAGCAGGGAAAACACAAAGAGATCCACACTAAGACACACAGTAAACTCATCAAAAGACAAAAAGACAATCTGGAAAGCAGCAAGAGAGAAGTGAATAGTCATATACAAGGGATTCTCAATAGGATTAACAGATAATATCTCAGTAGAAATAACAGGGGCCAGGAGGCAGTGGGCTGACATAATCAAGGTGTTGAAAGGAAAAAAAAAAGAGAAGAAACTGTTAACCAAGAATTTCATATCCAATAAATAAACCACTCTTCAAAATTAAAGGAAATTTAAGCCATCTTCAGATAAACAAAAGCTGAGCATATTTTTCAGTAGGAGATCCTCCCTACAAGAAAGCTAAGAAAGCTAAAGGGAGTTCTTTGGGAAAAAATGAAGAGATCCTTGATAATATGTTGATAAAATAAAAAAAGAATGCTAAAAAGGGTAACTACATGAATAAATCTGTAATGTGACCAAGTCTAATTTGGGGGGATCTTCAAGGTATTTGTCAATGTCTCTCTTTTCCCCTGAAAAATGGACTACATTTTCCTGTTGTTTTGCCGCTTTGTAAACTGTTATTGCTGAAAACTAGACTTTAGGGTATTTTAATATGGTAGCTCTGGAAATCATATTCTCCCTCTATCCCTAGGGTTTGCTATTATTACTCACTGAGGGCTGCAATCATTTATTTGCATAGTAACTATTCTAAACTATTTTACTTGTTATTTGTAGCCTTGAAAGTCTTAGTTTCATTATCTCAGTAGTCTGCGATCTAAAAGAGATTTCCTTAAATGCCGAGAACCAAAAGACATAAAATAAAACTACTCTTCAGGTCTTTCTTTGAAGATGGCCTCTGAGCTGGAGCAGTGCTTCAGTGCTTTGTCAGACTGGCCTACAACTCTGCCTTAGCCTTCAACTCTTGTAAATAAACCAAAGATCAGTGGGAGACTTAAGCCTAGGGTTCTCTTAGCACTTTTCAGATTATCTGTTTAGCCCTAGGCATGCATACTGTATTTGGGATTCCCTTGTATACATGGCAGGCTTTCAAATAATTATTCCCAGAAGAATATCCTTTCTCAGTCTCCTCCTCCCCAGGCTTTACGAGCGGTCTCTTGCTTGTCTCATATGTCATCCCTTGCCCCAGGCAGCTATAGGTAATTCATCTTTAATGCTTTCAACAGCTGCCACCCAGCCTGAGTAGGGGTGAAACAAAAGCAAGTCTTAGTGATAGCTCCTCAGGGAACTGCCAGATAGGTCAAAATACACCAATTGTTGAGAACACAAGTCTGTATTGCTCCCTATTCCATGGCACCAGCAACTGCAAGAAATGTGGACCACCTTCTCATGGCTGCCAGCAAGCTAGGGAATGAGGGATGGCAGACAGGTAAGAAAAAGCACCACAATACTTTCTCATCAACACTTAGCAGCATTCTTTCTTCAATCAGCACTGTAAGAGTTGCTGTAAGGGTTTTATTAGATTCCAGAGTTCTTTAAAGGGTGCTTCTGTCAGTTTTGGCCCCTTAGGATTATTCAGTAAAAGGATCAATTCTTGGAACTCCCTAATCTGCCATTTCTCATGACAGCTTCAAAAGTGTCCCCTTTTTATTCACAAATTTCTCTTTTAGGAATTTTATCCCACTGATAGACTTGTGCATATGGCAAAAGATGTTTGCCCGCAGCCATTGGGTTTTGGCATCGCTTATAACAGCAAATAACTAGCAACAGAACGAGAACAAATCCACTGGTGAAACAAACATGGCAGAGCTATGAGACGGAGGGTTCTGTATGTATTAAAAACAACCAAGTAGATTTCTTTACAGTTACGGAGAAAGATTTGTAAGACATGTTAACTGACAAAGTGAGTGGAATGGTGTGTTTGTGTGGATTAGAGCATACACAGGAATGGATCGGAAACCTAAGAAACTACAAACAACTTTTATCATTGAAGGACAGTGGGTGCCTCTGAGCTGGAGCAGTGCTTCAGTGCTTTGTCAGACTGGCCTACAACTCTGCCTTAGCCTTCAACTCTTGTAAATAAACCAAAGATCAGTGGGAGACTTAAGCCTAGGGTTCTCTTAGCACTTTTCAGATTATCTGTTTAGCCCTAGGCATGCATACTGTATTTGGGATTCCCTTGTATACATGGCAGGCTTTCAAATAATTATTCCCAGAAGAATATCCTTTCTCAGTCTCCTCCTCCCCAGGCTTTACGAGCGGTCTCTTGCTTGTCTCATATGTCATCCCTTGCCCCAGGCAGCTATAGGTAATTCATCTTTAATGCTTTCAACAGATGCCACCCAGCCTGCATGGGGGTGAAACAAAAGCAAGTCTTAGTGATAGTCCCTCGGGGAGCTGCCAGCTAGGTCAAAATACACCAATTGTTGAGAACACAAGTCTGTATTGCTCCCTATTCCATGGCACCAGCAACTGCAAGAAATGTGGACCACCTTCTCATGGCTGCCAGCAAGCTAGGGAATGAGGGATGGCAGACAGGTAAGAAAAAGCACCACAATACTTTCTCATCAACACTTAGCAGCATTTTTTCTTCAATCAGCACTGTAAGAGTTGCTGTAAGGGTTTTATTAGATTCCAGAGTTCTTTAAAGGGTGCTTCTGTCAGTTTTGGCCCCTTAGGATTATTCAGTAAAAGGATCAATTCTTGGAACTCCCTAATCTGCCATTTCTCATGACAGCTTCAAAAGTGTCCCCCTTTTGATTCACAAATTTCTCTTTTAGGAATTTTATCCCACTGATAGACTTGTGCATATGGCAAAAAGATGTTTGCCCGCAGCCATTGGGTTTTGGCATCGCTTATAACAGCAAATAACTAGCAACAGAACGAGAACAAATCCACTGGTGAAACAAACATGGCAGAGCTATGAGACGGAGGGTTCTGTATGTATTAAAAACAACCAAGTAGATTTCTTTACAGTTACGGAGAAAGATTTGTAAGACATGTTAACTGACAAAGTGAGTGGCGGAATGGTGTGTTTTGTGTGTGGATTAGGAGCATACACAGGAAGTATGTGTGCATGTTTCCTTTGATATGCAGGAAACCTAAGAAACTACAAACAACTTTTATCATTGAAGGACAGTGGGTGGATGGAAACAGTGCAGTTGGGCGAGAGACAGCAGAAACCCTTAAATTTCCTTAAATTTATAATTGTGGGAACCACATGAATGTACTAATTATTCAAAAGGTAAACTGAAAGTCAACCAGTATCAGCGTCCCCAGAATAAAATTCTCTTGTTCATAGCCTTCAAGGCAGTGCTTAATCCCACCTCTGCTTATGCTTCCTTTTTTCCCCTCTGTTTTCTGATGTAGAATGATCCAAGGGCCATCAGCCAAAAGGGTATTTTTTTCCTCCAGATCCCAAAACTTTCCAACTTTTTTCTCCCTCAGGGCTTTGGTACAAAATGTTTCCCCTTGCAGACATGTTTATTGCTCTAAAATCCACATGCGTAGTTATCACTCATCCTTTAGTTTTCACCGAGATCTTCCACTAACACTTCTGCCCAGGAGATTTCCTTCATCCGCATCATTCTTTGGGGATGGTTTTATTTTTCCATTAGGGCAATTACTAGAATAGATGGTACCTTGGTTTTATTTTTCCATTATAGTAATCACTGTAATAGAGTATTAGGCATCCGTTTACTTTTATTTGCCTGTTTCTCCAACAAGACTCTCAGAGCTCTGTCTGTTTTGCTCACTGTTGGATTGTCAGCAGTACCTGGATCAGTGCTTGGCCCACTTGAGTTGAATGAATCAATATGTGAATGAGGGGAGCACATTAACTCATCATCTCATTTAGAGATCTTTTTCTTTTGTTTCTTGGAGTAGACTACTTTTTAGGTGAATCCTTTCTTTTTTTAAATTATTTTTTACTGGCATATAGTTGCTTTACAATGTCATATTAGTTCTGCTGTATAGCAAAGTGGAGCAACTATAGGCTTACATATACCCTCTCTTTTTTTTGGAATTCCTTTCCATTTAGGACACCATGGAACATTGAGTGGAGTTCCCTGAGCTCTACAGTAGGTTCTCATTAGTTTTCTATGCTATACATAGTGTTAATAGTATGTGTGTGTGTGTGTGTGTGTGTGTGTGTGTGTGTGTGTAAATTCCAGCCTCCCAATTCATCCCACTCTTGGGTAGATTCTTGGCTTATTTCATCTGTAAAGCAGGGATTCTGAACTTGCTGGCCTCCAAGGTTCCCAGAGAGACTTTTCACAACACTCTTGCCCCTTCACTTCTACAACTAGCACACTTGTGAACCTGACCTTGCTCTTTTCCCTAGCAAGACAGTGAGTTCCTCTTGCCAGCAAAGCAGATTCTCCCGCAGTATCAGAGATAGGCAGGTAGCCAGTGGTCATGAGAAAGGTCTTTGGCTTCTGACACCACTCTTCTGCCAGAGACCCAGCATATACTATTGTCTCTTGTTACCGCCCCCATCCATTTTACCTGCTATAAGTCTCTACCAATAGGAACCCATATTTATACTTTTCTCCATTCTCCTTCCAATACACGGTGTTCAGATAATAATGACTTTCAAAATCCAAATTAAAAATCTGGGCCACACTTAACTCCTCTAGAGTCATTTAGTTCTGAAGAGAGACTGGCGACTTCTTTGTCTGAAAGTATTCATTCTGGAAAACAGCCTGAGTCTCTGCTTATCTGCTTTCTTCTACAAAGATCTACAAAGTCAAGAGCCTTGAAAAAACAGAGGGCCTTCATCAATATTAAAGAGAAATAGCCATCATCAATATCAGATTTTATTCAGTGGAAGGAACACAGATCTTCAGATCTGACAGATAAAATTTCCAGAGTAGTTTTCCTCCAGGCAAATAGATTGATTTCTCTGAGGTTCTTTCTATATTGGCAGAGGAAAGATTCTTCTCATATATTACCATGAAAGCTAAATTAGGTCATGCATATAAACACTGGACTCAATGCTTTACACGGTAATTGATTATTTCCCTTTTTATGACACCCATATTCTTATTAACCCCTGTATTTATTAATAGTGAATGAATATAGATAAACCATCACACATTTGCAACCACATGAGGGAGAAGGTTATCCACAGAAACTCCTGAGGATTTTAAAACTAAAATGACTGGCCCAGGCTCAAATTTCTACCTCTGAAATCTGAGACTTTGTTTCACATTTTCCCCTTCAAAGAAGTTTACACGTGGGTCACACAAGCATCCATCGCTGCTCTGCCACTTTGCACTGTGGCAGGATGACCCTTGTGGCTGTGAGTACCATCATATCATATCATTGCTGTGAATGGCACAGAATTCTCAGTGCATACTGCCCTTCACTGGAAACTAACCTAGTAATAATTAGACCGTAGCAATATTTTACCCAAACACCCTAATCACACACACACACACAAACAGATGGACCAGGAAAATGAATAAATGAAGACAAATAGTATTCTAGGCAGAGGAAGAAGCACAGGTATATGAGAACACAGCCTATAGCATGAGAACGCAGCCATAAGAACATTGTCTATAGGACAAGAACAGTGCCTCTACAGGATGAAAACTGTTGACCCCAGCAGCCTGGTTCTGATAGACTATAAATCCCTCCTTGCCAAGCCTTCATCATTGCTAAGGCATCTATGCCCATTCTCGACAGTATTACCCTCCAAGTGGCATTGTAAATCTGGATGCAGAGTACAATGAGAACATGGTTTAAAACCAGTCTCTTGGGTGGGGAAAGTGGATGTGCTAAGGGCTGGTGTCTACATTCTGAGAAAGGCAGAGAAAAGGCTTTCCCCGTGGAATCAGGGATGCGGATAAAGTATCCAAGAGCACAGTTTTCAGGACCTGGCAGCAGAGTTACAACCCATGTGAAGTGGCATCATGGTCTCTTCACTGAAGGAACTATACCCTTAGAGCTCATCTCTCCGGACGACTTCCCATTTTCTGGCTTAAGTGGTAGGTGAGGGTAGAGAGTGAATCTCCACTCTTGTTTAGAGGGCACTGAAGGGCAGAATGGTACGATGCCTTCCCAGAGCTCTCTGCTGTGAATCAAACCTGGAAGGGTGATGCAGCAGAAGGAATACGCCACCACTAGATACACATATGCAAATTTGCAGTGAACATTCCAGATATCATCTAGTCTCCTGCAGTCACAGGCTCTAGTTCCTTCTCATCCTCTCCATCACAGACCAGTCCTCTAATCTATACATAGTTATAGCAGCTGGTTCCCAAGGGGGCAATTCTCAGATGCGCTTTTACTCTATGGTCAACTGTTGAGAAATAAAGATGAACACTTACTGAGTGCCGAATATACGACCTGAGTCAGGTGATTCGTTAGTAGGAGAACCACTGACCACTGCGACTGAGCTGCGTTGGATTTAAGCCACGAGTGTAGGGGGTCTCTAAGTGAACAATAGGATTATTTTCACCCGATGGGGAAAGAGAAGGTAGAAAGGAAGCTGGGGAAAGGATAGCAAAAAGCACAAGAGAAAAGTACATAGGTTCTATGAGAACACAGCCTATAGCATGAGAACGCAGCCATAAGAACATTGTCTATAGGACAAGAACAGTGCCTCTACAGGATGAAAACTGTTGACCCCAGCAGCCTGGTTCTGATAGACTATAAATCCCTCCTTGCCAAGCCTTCATCATTGCTAAGGCATCTATGCCCATTCTCGACAGTATTACCCTCCAAGTGGCATTGTAAATCTGGATGCAGAGTACAATGAGAACATGGTTTAAAACCAGTCTCTTGGGTGGGGAAAGTGGATGTGCTAAGGGCTGGTGTCTACATTCTGAGAAAGGCAGAGAAAAGGCTTTCCCCGTGGAATCAGGGATGCGGATAAAGTATCCAAGAGCACAGTTTTCAGGACCTGGCAGCAGAGTTACAACCCATGTGAAGTGGCATCATGGTCTCTTCACTGAAGGAACTATACCCTTAGAGCTCATCTCTCCGGACGACTTCCCATTTTCTGGCTTAAGTGGTAGGTGAGGGTAGAGAGTGAATCTCCACTCTTGTTTAGAGGGCACTGAAGGGCAGAATGGTACGATGCCTTCCCAGAGCTCTCTGCTGTGAATCAAACCTGGAAGGGTGATGCAGCAGAAGGAATACGCCACCACTAGATACACATATGCAAATTTGCAGTGAACATTCCAGATATCATCTAGTCTCCTGCAGTCACAGGCTCTAGTTCCTTCTCATCCTCTCCATCACAGACCAGTCCTCTAATCTATACATAGTTATAGCAGCTGGTTCCCAAGGGGGCAATTCTCAGATGCGCTTTTACTCTATGGTCAACTGTTGAGAAATAAAGATGAACACTTACTGAGTGCCGAATATACGACCTGAGTCAGGTGATTCGTTAGTAGGAGAACCACTGACCACTGCGACTGAGCTGCGTTGGATTTAAGCCACGAGTGTAGGGGGTCTCTAAGTGAACAATAGGATTATTTTCACCCGATGGGGAAAGAGAAGGTAGAGAAAGGAAGCTGGGGAAAGGATAGCAAAAAGCACAAGAGAAAAGTACATAGGTTCTATGTCATTGACCTCACAGGCACAGACGTAGAGCCAGACATGCGGCTTTGACTTGGAACTCTGGATTCTCTCACTGATGTGGTTTCCACGTCCAGGAAAGTCCTGTATTATCCTTCAATCTCAGGGTTCATTAGTCAGATGAATTCTGTGATGATTCAATTTTAGAACTTATAAATAGGACACGGAATAGCACACAACAAAAGGTTCTGCTCTTAATATCCTTTAAAATTTTTTTCCATCTGCTACTCCCAACTATGTGAAGTTGATATTTTCTCCATCCTTCAAATGAGCACAGGAAAACTTGGGGAAGATAAGTTATTTGACATAAAGTTCACACAGCAAGTTCAGTGGGGGATTTGAACCCTGTTTTCTCCAACTTCAAAGCCCTTCATTAGCAACATGCCACTTTGGGGCTTACATAACTCAATTGGAAAGCAGTGGATCTTTTTGGAATAAGATTGCATTTATGTTTTATGTGAAATTACTCTGCTCAGTGAAAAGGTGGAATCTGAGTTGGTTTTCCTACTTTCAGAACTTAGACAAGGCACAGTGCCATGGCCCAGGGGAGACTTGGGAAAGACAAACGTTGCCCACCTTGGCTCAGAAAGGGCCATTCTCTCCTCCAAGGGGCTACTTAACAGATAGCCCTCTTGTTTGCGGTCTCCCAGGCCTCCTGACCCACTTACACCAGAGAGAAAATTCCTGCCAGATCCTATTCCAGGATCTGAGATCCCCAGACAGAATGAGATCATCCTTTTGGGCCCGACCTGCTTTAATAAGCTGGATGACATCTTGAATAAACGAGTGTATAAAGGAACAAGTGAATGACTCCACTGTAATCTGTCAACAAAGTCTATGTCAAGAAGCCTTTTAAGCTCCTATATTGGTTTGTCACCAAAGAGCAAAATCACCTGCCTGCCAGTTTGGTACCCGGGCAGATTCAGTAGCCTGAGCATGGATTCTCCTTGAATGGTGAATGCTTCCATTTATTTCACGTTTTGTACCTCCCTGGGGAGACTATTACAGGGCTCGAGTCTCTCTATAGACTAGCTTCTGGGGATGCATATGATGAACTACTACAGAGAGGCTAATGAAATAAAAGTGGATCTGAAATTAGAGGATGTAATTTCAAGTCTACATTTCTTGGCTGTGTGATAAATAAATAATATTAACTTCTGTAAAGTCTCAGTTGACTCATACAATAATAAATATGATCAAAAAGATTACCGACTTTGCATTGCTTTTTTAGAATCTTTAAAGTAGGGGATGAGAAAATTCTTTGTAGATGGATATGGGTTTTAAAATTGTCGGTTAATTTTTTCTATTCACTTAAAATCTGGGGCATTAAGTGACAGCAACACCTTAATGTATTCGGTCGCTTTCTCAATCAATTGTTGTTCCATACAAATTATTGAGGAACTGTGATAAGACTGGGATTAAGCCTGGAAAGGACTTTAAAATATTTCTGAAAACACACCAATAATTTTGCTACTCTGGGTATGGACATCCTTGGCAGGCAGGGAAATCTGATGACTGTGCGTCCACTGTTCACCCTTATTCCAAATGTAGCTCCCAGCGACACACCTGTCACATAAGTAGTGCTCAGGCTACATCGAATCAAGTATTCTGAGGGTGGAATATCACTCATGGTCTGATACCCCCAATTCATAATCCACATAATTGCCAAAGGGATGTCTCCAAATGTAAATCAGATACATATATCCCTCGGCTGAAATCCTACAATGCTTTTCCATGCTCTGAGGAGGAAGTTCAGATGTCTCAGTCTACTTTCACACTGCTAACTTTCTAATCCAGATAGAGCTTTCCTGTACAGTATAAACATTTCTGAATAGTGACACTGTTCCTAAATACCAGGCCATTGGCCCATCCCTAATCTTACCTCATCAATACACACACATACACACAGATTTGTTATAAGGAATTAAGTCATGTGATTATGGAGGCTAAGAAATACCAGGATTTCTACAAGCTGGAGACTCCGGGACGGCAATGGTGTGGATTCAGTCTGAGGGCCTGAGAACTGAGAGCTGATAGGATAAGTTTCATTCCAAAAACCAGCCGGCATGCCTGAAACTCAGGAAAACCTTATGTTATGGCAGGAAAATAATGATGTTCCAGCTCAAGGCAGGCAGGAGGAGTTCCCTCTTACCTAGACCTTTTGTTCCACTCAAGCCCTTCCTTAAAAACTATTACATTTTATCTTCTTCCAGTTAAAAGTGTTTTATCAATCATTTCAACACATTAACTGAAGGTCTACTGTGTGTTCATCTTTGTGTTTGGAAGATTTATCATAGCATACATGACCAGCTCTTAGTTAAGTGATTTCCAATGCTCTTCAGAGCCTCGCTGGACACATGCTGAATGTTTTCAGATAATGAGGACCCTCCTCTCCAATAGATGCTTAAAAGTATTTGGAGTATAACATAAGAACTGTCATAATAGAGGTGGAATTGGAGTTAGGACAATTCAACTCATGGATGCTGGGACAGAATTCTTGGGACAAGCAATCTGAGGGGCTCTCCTAGGAAGTGCCAGGATTTTGGACCAAGACACATCATGGGGCATCTGTGGGGCCCCAAGCAGAAAAATATTACAGGGTTATAAGGAAAAGCTAAGGAGACAGAGGCAATGTGATGAGGGATCCAGGCAGGTAGGGCAGAATTCTCTGAGCATTTTCTCAGAACCTTCCTACTGTCCCATTGTAGAAAAGGAATTCTTCTCATGTGTGGGAACATTTTATTCATAATCCACATAATTGCCAAAGGGATGTCTCCAAATGTAAATCAGATAAAAAACCCCAATGCTTTTCCATGCTCTGAGGAGGAAGTTCAGATGTCTCAGTCTACTTTCACACTGCTAACTTTCTAATCCAGATAGAGCTTTCCTGTACAGTATAAACATTTCTGAATAGTGACACTGTTCCTAAATACCAGGCCATTGGCCCATCCCTAATCTTACCTCATCAATACACACACATACACACAGATTTGTTATAAGGAATTAAGTCATGTGATTATGGAGGCTAAGAAATACCAGGATTTCTACAAGCTGGAGACTCCGGGACGGCAATGGTGTGGATTCAGTCTGAGGGCCTGAGAACTGAGAGCTGATAGGATAAGTTTCATTCCAAAAACCAGCCGGCATGCCTGAAACTCAGGAAAACCTTATGTTATGGCAGGAAAATAATGATGTTCCAGCTCAAGGCAGGCAGGAGGAGTTCCCTCTTACCTAGACCTTTTGTTCCACTCAAGCCCTTCCTTAAAAACTATTACATTTTATCTTCTTCCAGTTAAAAGTGTTTTATCAATCATTTCAACACATTAACTGAAGGTCTACTGTGTGTTCATCTTTGTGTTTGGAAGATTTATCATAGCATACATGACCAGCTCTTAGTTAAGTGATTTCCAATGCTCTTCAGAGCCTCGCTGGACACATGCTGAATGTTTTCAGATAATGAGGACCCTCCTCTCCAATAGATGCTTAAAAGTATTTGGAGTATAACATAAGAACTGTCATAATAGAGGTGGAATTGGAGTTAGGACAATTCAACTCATGGATGCTGGGACAGAATTCTTGGGACAAGCAATCTGAGGGGCTCTCCTAGGAAGTGCCAGGATTTTGGACCAAGACACATCATGGGGCATCTGTGGGGCCCCAAGCAGAAAAATATTACAGGGTTATAAGGAAAAGCTAAGGAGACAGAGGCAATGTGATGAGGGATCCAGGCAGGTAGGGCAGAATTCTCTGAGCATTTTCTCAGAACCTTCCTACTGTCCCATTGTAGAAAAGGAATTCTTCTCATGTGTGGGAACGTATTTAAGTGTGTTATCAGTTATCCAAAGGATGTGGTGATCTTAGAGTTGAGGAATGAAGAGAGGTCAACATTCCTTCCACCTAGCCTGGGTGGAAAATTTTGTTGCCAGATTTAGAGATGAGAGAAGAAAAAAATTCCCATTTTATGGCAATCCCCAATGAGACATTAGTTCCACCCTTATGTCTTTAGCCTTGCACTTACTTGGGCCACTTTTTTTAGAAGGTAGAAATGTGGGGACCATGACCAACTAACTGTCCTCGAGAAATTGAAGAATTGTTTTAGAACACTGAAACATTAATAGTTGTTTCAAATAAACTCCCTCTACAAAATCGTAGCAATCCTCTCTTAGTTTTGTTTTGTTTTGCTTTCATTTGACCAGAGGAGAAACATGGCACATCATTCAAGGAGATGTACGGGAAGTGGGGCTAGAAGAATGAGAAGGCTTCAAGAGGTGGGGAAAAGCAGTCATGCTCTTTGGCTCAGAGAACCAAGGGGAAGATTGTGGAAGCCATCACAGGTTCATGCTTGGCAATTCAGCTCTTCCTTAGATCAAACTCCTGGAAAATATTTAATTTTTGAAAACAACTTGCAAGAAACTTTAATTGTTCTGCCAGCAACTACTTAGAAAAATAAAATATTAAATTTTAGGGCATGGAGAAATCTAAAATGTCAGCCAGTCCAACCAGTCTCCCTAGACAGATACAAAAAATGAAACTGACAAAGTTGGTTTGCTTGAGGTCAAACAGCTTATCTCCTGGGTTCCTAACGTGGGCTCAAGGAAGGAGAGAAGTCAAGTGGAACTCTCTGGAAGTTTGCACAATATGGTAATTAAATTATCTACTCCCTCAAAACAAATTGTCTTTAAGTGACTTTTGAGTATGTAGTAGCAGGGAAGAAAACAGAAAAAAAGAGGGAGAGAGAGGAAGCTGGGTCAAATTCAGAATTGACCCACCTGGGTCAATTTAAAATGACTTGAAGGAATATTTTAAAATAACAGTAGCCAAGATCCATCACCATTTTAGAAAATTAGAGACATTCCACAGTTAGTTCATCCCATAACAAAACTCCTAAGGATCTTTCATCTAGCAAAAAGAGTGGTCTTGGACATTGCAGGCAACATATGGTGAGGAATCTTGCTTGGGATAGCTGGAATGTTTACAGGAACTTTGACCAACAATAAGGTCTTGGAATGTAGACTAAACATGGAGAACAAAGGCCTCACACTGGTTCAGAAAACCAATGGGAGTCAAGATGCGAGTGCTCTGACAGCTGTTCTAAAACATCAAGAAGTACCTCCGACCTTCCCTTCTCCAGAGGCCAGCAGTCTGTCTGTAAAATAATGACGTCTGCCTTGGAGAACTTGTTAAGTGTCTTGCTGTTCCCCACCATCACACATTTATCCAAGGATCCACCTGCCTGGAATTTTCTTCACTCCTCCTGGAATGTTGTCTCCTTGATTCTTCAGGCATGGTCTCCTTCCAGAAGACATCGCTATCAGATATCCTCACCACATCCCTGCTCCAGCCTGAGTGAAGAACTCCTCTCTAGGCCCCCACATCACCTTGCACTTACTACCTTTATTCAAACACTTTACAAAACAGTCCAGACATTCAGAAAGTCATGATGACAATAAGAACTATCCAATTAACTGCTACCCAATTAAAAGATGCTCTAAGTCCATTTTTGTCATGGGATTTTCTTGAAATGACCTTGGCACCCAGCCCTCTACTCATTATCTTTGAGGAAGTTTAGAACTGAAATGGAACTTTTCTGGTAAAAAAATATGGTATCATAACATAAAATATGGTAATTAAGGAATATTTCTTCCAACTATAAGTTATCTTTAAGTGACTAAAGCAAGAACAAGAATTAAAATGAAGTAGTGGAGGAAAAAGCAGAGCAGGAGAGAAAGGAGATATACAGGGACAGTATTTAATTCTTTCCAAAATTATTAGCACTAATCCCCATGCCTGGTATACAGTAGACACGAAATATGATCTGAAAGTGATCCGAACCATGGTCATAGTAAAGTTACCTAAATTAATGAGGTTATGTTAATACTAAAGATCCAGTTTCTCAGAAGCCCAAGATAAAGATCAACACTTCAAGTGTTCCTTTTCAGTAACTTTAAATGGACTTCTTTGCAACATCTCCATGCAAAGCCATGACATCACCAGTGGGGTCTGTGTCATTTATGTGAGCAATGTCTCAATTGTGCTGTTCCCAAACCGTAGCCAAAACAAGCTGTCTTATTCCCCGAGGCAATGGCCAAGGCTTGGAAACCCTGAGTGTATACACACATAAATCTCGAGGGGAAGAATCATGTTTAAACCTTTAAGGAACTTGCACGTAATTGGACCTTCAAAGTTGTTTGGTTTTATGGTAAACAGGAGAGTCCGATCCTGTTCCAGAGAAATGTGAGCATTTAGGGAAGACGTTTGCTTCACGGAAGGTGATGGTGTTCTTTGAAGTGTTCAGAGAGTTACAAAAGAAGACACAGACGTTCACAAAAGCTCCTTCTCTAGATGTGACTTCCCATCCGTGAAAAGTGTCTTTCATGTCTGCAAAGAGTCTCATGATCCTATTGAGAGAAACTGCAATCCATTACAGTTGGATAATGACCCTCGCAGCAGAAAGGACTGTGGTGCTGAAACTACTTCTCTCAGCCTCCCTCTGGGGGAGAAAAAGAGAGGGAGAGACTGGGGACCTTGAAAAGGGACTGATTTATCAGAGGTATTCAAACAATTGTGTGTTTTCCTTCCTCCTTTATATTTGACCATAATATATGTTCTCATTTCTATACAACACCTATCTGCCTACCTACTTACCTAGTCTACCTACTTACCTTAGCTATAGGTTGAACTACCTGGTGAACATCAGACAGAACTGTTCACCTAAGTAAGCCTGCAAACAAACATCATACTATGGCCCCTGAATATCTCTGTGACCTTATTAATTGCAATAATCCTTAGTTTCCTTATTACAAACTATTAATGGTTTACTAAATACCTCGTGTCTTGTGAGGACTTGTAAAGAATCTGCCTGCAATGCAGGAGACCTGGGTCTGATCCCAGGTTTGGGAAGATCCCTGGAGAAGGGAATGGAAACGCACTCCAGTTTTCTTGCCTGGAGAATCCCATGGACAGTAGGGGCGACAGACAATGCCCCAAAAGTTACCTAAAGGTTGTTCTAAAGATCCAGTTTCTCAGAAGCCCAAGAAAAACCTTTTTTAAATTTTGGACTTCTTTGCAACATCTCCATGCAAAGCCATGACATCACCAGTGGGGTCTGTGTCATTTATGTGAGCAATGTCTCAATTGTGCTGTTCCCAAACCGTAGCCAAAACAAGCTGTCTTATTCCCCGAGGCAATGGCCAAGGCTTGGAAACCCTGAGTGTATACACACATAAATCTCGAGGGGAAGAATCATGTTTAAACCTTTAAGGAACTTGCACGTAATTGGACCTTCAAAGTTGTTTGGTTTTATGGTAAACAGGAGAGTCCGATCCTGTTCCAGAGAAATGTGAGCATTTAGGGAAGACGTTTGCTTCACGGAAGGTGATGGTGTTCTTTGAAGTGTTCAGAGAGTTACAAAAGAAGACACAGACGTTCACAAAAGCTCCTTCTCTAGATGTGACTTCCCATCCGTGAAAAGTGTCTTTCATGTCTGCAAAGAGTCTCATGATCCTATTGAGAGAAACTGCAATCCATTACAGTTGGATAATGACCCTCGCAGCAGAAAGGACTGTGGTGCTGAAACTACTTCTCTCAGCCTCCCTCTGGGGGAGAAAAAGAGAGGGAGAGACTGGGGACCTTGAAAAGGGACTGATTTATCAGAGGTATTCAAACAATTGTGTGTTTTCCTTCCTCCTTTATATTTGACCATAATATATGTTCTCATTTCTATACAACACCTATCTGCCTACCTACTTACCTAGTCTACCTACTTACCTTAGCTATAGGTTGAACTACCTGGTGAACATCAGACAGAACTGTTCACCTAAGTAAGCCTGCAAACAAACATCATACTATGGCCCCTGAATATCTCTGTGACCTTATTAATTGCAATAATCCTTAGTTTCCTTATTACAAACTATTAATGGTTTACTAAATACCTCGTGTCTTGTGAGGACTTGTAAAGAATCTGCCTGCAATGCAGGAGACCTGGGTCTGATCCCAGGTTTGGGAAGATCCCCTGGAGAAGGGAATGGAAACGCACTCCAGTTTTCTTGCCTGGAGAATCCCATGGACAGAGGACCCTGAGAGGCTACAGTCCACGGGGTCACAAAGAAACAGACATGACTGAGTGACTTTCAACTTCACTTTGTCAGGACTCTAGATTTTGTTTTTCTTTTACCCTCTGCAGTAGCTATCTATCCTAACTTCTCTTCCTAAAGGAGTGCCAGACAAACTACAGGATAACCAGTCCAATATTAATTTCAAATAAACAACAACAACAACAATTAAGCATAACTTTGTACTAAATATTGCATAAGAAACCACCTATTTCTAGTTGATAATTCTGGCAACACATCAGCCTGGTTAATGCTTATCATCTTTTCAGAAATTTCATTGTCTATGAAAGAAAGAAAGTGATAATGTCCAGATCTTTGCAATCCCATGGCCTGTAACCCACCAGGCTCCTTTGTCCATGGGATTCTTGAGGCAAGAGTACTGGATCAGGTTGCCATGCCCTTCACCAGGGGATCTTTCTGACCCAGGGATCGAACCCAGGTCTCCTGCACTGCAGGAAGATTCTTTACCATCTGAGCCACCAGGGAAGCCCTTCCTTGTCTACTCTTCTTCTCTAATCCTCTCTCACTTTTCCCATGGAATTTAGTAATTCATTTTCCTATCTGCCTTGGTTGTCCCTTGTGCATGTTACCATTGTAGTACTTACATGTTGTATGACAATGTAACTTCTGTACCTACCTGTGTCCTCCTCTCTCTATTTCCTACTTATCACAAGACAATGTTTTCTTCTTCCTTTCAAAGACGCAATCTTTCCACCTTTGCTTGCCACCTCTTCCTATAATACCCTTTTGTAATACCCTCTGTCAGCTAGCCCCACATGTGTATTTCCAGCCTAGACTCTGTATTTGCATTTTAGACCTATATATATGTAAGAGGAGTTCCCTGGTAGTACAGATGGTAAAGAATCCGCCTGCAATGCAAGAGACTTCGGTTCGATTCCTGGGTCAGGAATATTCCCTGGAGCCCAGTATTCTTGTGTTTCCCTGGTAGCTCAACCAGTAAAGGACTGACTGGAATGCAGGAGACCTGGGTTTGATTTCCAGCCTAGACTCTTATTTGACTGTGATACCTATATATAATATGGCCTACTTGATACTTCTGCTTGTCTGTATCACAAGGCTTAGTACATGCAAAAGGAATCTCTCTCCCCACTTCTATCCCTGTGTGCACTGCAGCTTGTATCAGGTTCCACACCCTAGTAGTGACGCTCCCACTGATAGGAGTGGTCAGGCCAGCACCCCCATTTTCCACCGGCCCCTACTCATTCTTCAAGTTTTAGCCCTGTTATCACTTCCTCAAGGAAAACCCCCTTTTTTGCCACACCAGATTGGGACCCATTCTCTTGTTACACCTTCACGAAGTATCCTGCACTTCTTCATACCACTTAACACAGCTCAAACAAGGTATTTACTTGTGCGGCTATGTCTTTCACTTTTTAAGCTCCTGGAAGTGAGGATAATATCTATTCTAGGCATTGCATCCTCACTGCCTGGGATAATGTCTGACTCAGAGCTTTCTCTGTGAATATCAGATTTGAATGAGTGATAATTTACTTGCATTTTTCTTTCCTTATGATGAGATTCTTTCCTCACAGATCTGATATTTTTGCTTTGGATATTATAGCCACCAGGGAAGCCCTTCCTTGTCTACTCTTCTTCTCTAATCCTCTCTCACTTTTCCCATGGAATTTAGTAATTCATTTTCCTATCTGCCTTGGTTGTCCCTTGTGCATGTTACCATTGTAGTACTTACATGTTGTATGACAATGTAACTTCTGTACCTACCTGTGTCCTCCTCTCTCTATTTCCTACTTATCACAAGACAATGTTTTCTTCTTCCTTTCAAAGACGCAATCTTTCCACCTTTGCTTGCCACCTCTTCCTATAATACCCTTTTGTAATACCCTCTGTCAGCTAGCCCCACATGTGTATTTCCAGCCTAGACTCTGTATTTGCATTTTAGACCTATATATATGTAAGAGGAGTTCCCTGGTAGTACAGATGGTAAAGAATCCGCCTGCAATGCAAGAGACTTCGGTTCGATTCCTGGGTCAGGAATATTCCCTGGAGCCCAGTATTCTTGTGTTTCCCTGGTAGCTCAACCAGTAAAGGACTGACTGGAATGCAGGAGACCTGGGTTTGATTTCCAGCCTAGACTCTTATTTGACTGTGATACCTATATATAATATGGCCTACTTGATACTTCTGCTTGTCTGTATCACAAGGCTTAGTACATGCAAAAGGAATCTCTCTCCCCACTTCTATCCCTGTGTGCACTGCAGCTTGTATCAGGTTCCACACCCTAGTAGTGACGCTCCCACTGATAGGAGTGGTCAGGCCAGCACCCCCATTTTCCACCGGCCCCTACTCATTCTTCAAGTTTTAGCCCTGTTATCACTTCCTCAAGGAAAACCCCCTTTTTTGCCACACCAGATTGGGACCCATTCTCTTGTTACACCTTCACGAAGTATCCTGCACTTCTTCATACCACTTAACACAGCTCAAACAAGGTATTTACTTGTGCGGCTATGTCTTTCACTTTTTAAGCTCCTGGAAGTGAGGATAATATCTATTCTAGGCATTGCATCCTCACTGCCTGGGATAATGTCTGACTCAGAGCTTTCTCTGTGAATATCAGATTTGAATGAGTGATAATTTACTTGCATTTTTCTTTCCTTATGATGAGATTCTTTCCTCACAGATCTGATATTTTTGCTTTGGATATTATAAGGATTAAAATGCAGACTTTGGAGCTCAACAGACATGGATTTAAGTCTAGTGCTATAACTAATGTGACTGTAGTCTAATCAAATTGCTTCTCCTCATTAAACCTCATTTTCTGCATTTGTCTATGGGAGACATATCTTATACAGTTTTTATGAAGATGAAATAAAAGACATTTTAAATTCTTGAGTATATTAGTGCATAGATCATTAACTGTGGCTTATCACTCTGATTTTATTATTTAGTTAGAAATCCCTTGACTCTCACCCAATTCTACTCCATTCTAGATAAAAATGGGACTATACAACTACAATGAACAATGATTTTAAAATGAAGAAAATGTAGGTATGAAAACAAAATCAGACAATAGAAGATATTCATCAAAATCTCTTCAGCAAGAGGTGAATAGTGAAGACCATTTCTAAAACTGAAGACTACTTATTCTTTAAAAATTAATAATGTCTCGAGAATGGAGAGTTCAAGGGAAGTAAATGATGTAACTTCTCCATAGTAACAGCTCACATTTTCCCCACAACTTAAGAAGATTTACTGAAGTCAGATACTAGCCATTTAAGGGCTTATTTGTCTGGAAAAGATGTGCAAGGGGTCAAGCTCAATGTTAATTATTTGGGGGGCATGTTGTACTTTAGAAATGCCACGTGCTGTTGAAATTCTTAGAAGCTTTATCAGAGTTATCAGTCCATGTGAGTAAAAGAATTACACTTCTCTCCACTTACCGACAGCTCAAACAAGGTCCCACTTTCCCCCTTTAGTTTGCCCTGTTATCACTTCCTCAAGGAAAACCCTTTTGCCACACCAGATTGGGACCCATTCTCTTGTTACACCTTCACGAAGTATCCTGCACTTCTTCATACCACTTAACACAGCTCAAACAAGGTATTTACTTGTGCGGCTATGTCTTTCACTTTTTAAGCTCCTGGAAGTGAGGATAATATCTATTCTAGGCATTGCATCCTCACTGCCTGGGATAATGTCTGACTCAGAGCTTTCTCTGTGAATATCAGATTTGAATGAGTGATAATTTACTTGCATTTTTCTTTCCTTATGATGAGATTCTTTCCTCACAGATCTGATATTTTTGCTTTGGATATTATAAGGATTAAAATGCAGACTTTGGAGCTCAACAGACATGGATTTAAGTCTAGTGCTATAACTAATGTGACTGTAGTCTAATCAAATTGCTTCTCCTCATTAAACCTCATTTTCTGCATTTGTCTATGGGAGACATATCTTATACAGTTTTTATGAAGATGAAATAAAAGACATTTTAAATTCTTGAGTATATTAGTGCATAGATCATTAACTGTGGCTTATCACTCTGATTTTATTATTTAGTTAGAAATCCCTTGACTCTCACCCAATTCTACTCCATTCTAGATAAAAATGGGACTATACAACTACAATGAACAATGATTTTAAAATGAAGAAAATGTAGGTATGAAAACAAAATCAGACAATAGAAGATATTCATCAAAATCTCTTCAGCAAGAGGTGAATAGTGAAGACCATTTCTAAAACTGAAGACTACTTATTCTTTAAAAATTAATAATGTCTCGAGAATGGAGAGTTCAAGGGAAGTAAATGATGTAACTTCTCCATAGTAACAGCTCACATTTTCCCCACAACTTAAGAAGATTTACTGAAGTCAGATACTAGCCATTTAAGGGCTTATTTGTCTGGAAAAGATGTGCAAGGGGTCAAGCTCAATGTTAATTATTTGGGGGGCATGTTGTACTTTAGAAATGCCACGTGCTGTTGAAATTCTTAGAAGCTTTATCAGAGTTATCAGTCCATGTGAGTCCCCAGACCCAACCATAAACACATGCAAAGTTTTATTGCATTTAATATTTCTGAGCTGGCCCAAACCATCTTTTATTCATGATGGTTGGTTTTATTTTCTCACATATGGACTGTACCAGTCTGTGAAAATAAAGTGAGGAGAAAATAAGAAACCCTTAGTCTTAAGTCTCCTTTTAAAGAAAAAGAGTTAGAAATGGGCCTTAAAATGGATCGAAGTAGAAAATAAGACTGACCATTTTTTTTAGCAAATACACCATGCATTGAGCTGGTTGGGAACTTTCATAAATACCTTGCTTAATCCTTAAGAGGATCTCAAACAACAAATATAGCTATTCCCATATACAGACAGAAAAGTTACATTTTGGAAACATTAAATTCAGGACTGGCTAAATCATTACAGAAACTAGAAAAAAGTGAAAATGTATGGCTGGTTGTTCAAAAAGTTATTGGGGATTTCAAGGTGGCAGCCTGAGAATACTCAACCAAGCATGAGACCCTCCTAAGTTGCGGCTACACAGGTCACATGTCCATGAAGCTGGCCCTTGTCAAGTTGAAAGGGGTGAATAGGCAAACTTGGTAAGAAGGCCAGTGGTTTCCAAGGAGGAGGAGGAGGAGAAAGAGGAGGGGGAACAGACATCTTCTAAGATCTACTCTGAAACTAACTTTATTGCTTATGGATACAAACTATTTTGCATTGGAATGTCTCATCTAGTCTAGATGGTCAGAGGCCATCCTCTGGCTAATCTTATGTTAATGTTGTGGGGGTGGGTCTAGTAAGACCTTTACAGCCATAAGATATTCTTTTGATCTCTTGTTAATAACCAACTGGAAAGGCACAAAATGCCTTACCTAAATTGACCTCTGGGGCTACTCTTCTATCCCACTTCCAGTACCTGTACCTAGAAGTTTTCTTTATCCCTTTTTATTTTAATAAACCTTTTATTGCATGAAGCTCTGAGTGACCAAAGCCAAGTATTTTTTCTTTTTCTTTTTCTTTTTTTTTTAACTTTTGGCCTCATTTTTGTTGTTGTTGTTGTTTAACTTATTTATTTTCATCCATCTTTATTCTTTGGCCTGTGTGGGCCTCCATTCCAGTGGCCTCTCTCATTGAAGAACACTGGCTCTGGGCGCTTGCACTGGCTCATAATTGGACACACCAGTCCAGCCACTCCACGGCATGTGGGATCTTCCCATGCAGGAATTGAACTGGTGCCCCTTGCACTGCAAGGCGGACTCTTTACCCACTGGACCACCAGGGAATCTACCTAAAGTCAAGTTTTTTTGATCTCAAAATGAAAATCTCCTTTGGAGATCATGAATCCAACATCATTTGCTGTAAACTATCTACTGTCATCTATCAAAGCAACCCATTCAGTGTCACAAAGCCAGTAAAAGGTAGTCTGGAGTTAATAGTCAGCCATTTGAAGTCTAAGCCATGATTTTTGCCCCTCTGAAGCTCTCAAGTCTGTTAATCTTCCTCCACCCCTACCACCTGATTTACTCTGTTTAATTGTTTACACTATTTTTGCTCTATTTGACAGAAGACCATCTGAATTTCCAAAATTTGATTCTTTTTTCAGGTGAATGCTTTGGAGGTACACTGATGGCTGGATTTGGGCAATATCTCAGCTTCCTATTTTCACACTGCTGATTTCCCAAGATGTGCATTCACATCAGCCAGCTCCCTCTGTGGGTTCGGCATGAACCAGGGATTGTCTTTGAGAATTAATCCTCAAAGAAGACTTGCCTCCGGAAGTAGCTTCTTAGATAGTGATAGATGATAAAAGACTGGTTGCGACTTTTGGTTGCCAAGGTGGAAGGAAGGAATGGGAGTTTGGGATTGGCATACTAGTATAAATAAAGAAGCATAAACAACAAGGTCCTACTATATAGCATAGGAAGCTATATTCAATATCCTAAGATAAACCATAATGAAAAAATATGAAAAAGAATATGCATATGTATTAACTGAATCATTTTGCCATACATCAGAAATTAATACAACATTATAATTCAACTGCACTTCAAAAAAAAAAAAAAGACTTGTTTGATATTAGTCCCAATCAAAAACCACACATCTCTGAAACAGAAGTAATCCTTGTGATTACTTAATCTCATTTTTGCTTTGTGGTACTTGTTTTATATTATTTTAATTTCTTTTTGTCATAGGTATACTGGGAATGAGACAAATCAATAGGTAGCCCAAAGTAATATAGCAAATTAATGGAAAATCTGGGACTAGAATTAAAATATGTTACAGTAGAGATGTGATTATTCATAAAATGTGAACAGTTTATATCTAAATCATTCCTTTGGGAAGCTGATTTAGGCAAATTAGATGGAAAATCTGGGACTAGAATTAAAAATGTTCCTAAAGTCAAGTTTTTTTGATCTCAAAATGAAAATCTCCTTTGGAGATCATGAATCCAACATCATTTGCTGTAAACTATCTACTGTCATCTATCAAAGCAACCCATTCAGTGTCACAAAGCCAGTAAAAGGTAGTCTGGAGTTAATAGTCAGCCATTTGAAGTCTAAGCCATGATTTTTGCCCCTCTGAAGCTCTCAAGTCTGTTAATCTTCCTCCACCCCTACCACCTGATTTACTCTGTTTAATTGTTTACACTATTTTTGCTCTATTTGACAGAAGACCATCTGAATTTCCAAAATTTGATTCTTTTTTCAGGTGAATGCTTTGGAGGTACACTGATGGCTGGATTTGGGCAATATCTCAGCTTCCTATTTTCACACTGCTGATTTCCCAAGATGTGCATTCACATCAGCCAGCTCCCTCTGTGGGTTCGGCATGAACCAGGGATTGTCTTTGAGAATTAATCCTCAAAGAAGACTTGCCTCCGGAAGTAGCTTCTTAGATAGTGATAGATGATAAAAGACTGGTTGCGACTTTTGGTTGCCAAGGTGGAAGGAAGGAATGGGAGTTTGGGATTGGCATACTAGTATAAATAAAGAAGCATAAACAACAAGGTCCTACTATATAGCATAGGAAGCTATATTCAATATCCTAAGATAAACCATAATGAAAAAATATGAAAAAGAATATGCATATGTATTAACTGAATCATTTTGCCATACATCAGAAATTAATACAACATTATAATTCAACTGCACTTCAAAAAAAAAAAAAAGACTTGTTTGATATTAGTCCCAATCAAAAACCACACATCTCTGAAACAGAAGTAATCCTTGTGATTACTTAATCTCATTTTTGCTTTGTGGTACTTGTTTTATATTATTTTAATTTCTTTTTGTCATAGGTATACTGGGAATGAGACAAATCAATAGGTAGCCCAAAGTAATATAGCAAATTAATGGAAAATCTGGGACTAGAATTAAAATATGTTACAGTAGAGATGTGATTATTCATAAAATGTGAACAGTTTATATCTAAATCATCTTCCTTGGCTTGTAAAGCTGATTTTCAAGGGTCAAATATGTTTTTGGATTAACAGATAGCCACTTAATAAAGAAAAAAATCACTGTGCCTTATAGCCAAGACTGTGAGAATATCAGATCTTTCACTCTATGCCTCTTACTTTACAGCACAGAGAGAAACTGGTTGGGTCATCGTGGATCAGATAGGAATCCCTCAAAAACTGTGACATGTTACTTACATGTTTAAAGTCTTCACTCAAGTGGCTGTAGAGTTTTACAGCTTTTCCAAGACAGTCTGGGGTGGTGTCTCTGAAATTTTCATTAACTGCTATTTAGAAAGACTTCAGTTGCTGCAAAATAAACAGAAAAAAAAAAAAAGTAAGCCGTCTTCCCTTCCTGGGAAAAGCCAGCCATGCAAACTGCTCTCCACCCACAGGGAATTGCACAGTGCCAGGTGGAAAACTGGCTTACTGGATTTCTGAATATTGTATCTACTGGATAAGCAAAAACTGAGACTTTCAGGGTATATTTTAGTGTCCTGTGTAGGTACTACATTATTTGGAGAAATGCCTTGCTCCTGATGATTCTACCATAAAGTCCTAACTATTCTCATGTGCAACCTTGATATTGGTGAGATAGTAACAGCTGATACACAGTAAGTGCATGTTGAGTTTCTTGTAAGGTACCAACCAACTATGAATGTAGACTGCTTATCTGGTTGTATCTAATGATCCATAATATCTAGAGCAAATTTCAGGGATATATAGCTCAAATCAAGCCTCCTAGCCAAATTAAGTGTCTCATAAATATTTATGTTGCTAATACTATGCCAGTCTTAGGCCAAAATTCAGCTAGATAATCTTAGAGAATCTAGAGCTCAATTCTTTACTCTTACCAGTATTTGATTTAGCTAAGAATTTCCACTGCCTTCAGGAACCCCACTTCTTGAACTTAGCATTCATCTGTACCATTCACTGGACTCTTAAATTCAAGACTGGGTAGAAAGGGATGTCCCTGGCAGTCTAATGGTTAAGACGCCACACTTCCAATGCGGGAACATGGGTTTGATCCCTGGTCAGGGATCTAAGATACCACATGTCTTATGGGAAAAAAAAAAGAAAAACCCTGAGCTGGGAAATCATCAGTCCAGTTATTTCTAGTGATACACAGGCATGTGGGGGGAATAAATCAATACACTTAAAAAATTAATAAGCAAACATTCAACCATACAATATGATGATCATTGTGATGAAGTCACAATCTAAACCCAGCATTAATCCATTACCACTCTAATCCTGTAGGCTTCCCAGGTGGCAAAGTGGTAAAGAATCCACCTGCCAAGGCAGGAGATGCAAAAGACACAGATTAGATCCCTGCGTCAGGTAGATCCCCTCAAGTAGGTAACAGAATTCTTGCCTGGAAAGTTCCATCGACAGAGGAGCCCAATGGGCTACAGTTCATGGGATCACAAAGATTTGGATATGACTGAGCATGCACAGACACACTCTAATTCAGACAACAAAACTGATTCAACTTTATAATTTTATCATATTGATGTTAAAGGATAAAATGTCTGAATAAATGCAGAAAAAATACTCAGTACAAGTTAACCTCTATTAGCAGATAAAACTGTCAACTTTCTTACTTGTCATACTTTTTTTCATATTGCTCCTTTCATATTTATTGAGGTATGTTTGACAAAACTGTCTCTATTTAAAGTGTACCAACTTGATTATTTGATATGCATACACATTATGAAATGATTAGAACCATCTAGGTAATTAACATGTCTATCAACTCAAATAGTTACCCTTTTGTTTGCTGTGTCAAGAGGCTTAGATCTAGCTCTTACATATCTAACGAGCAAATTTCAGGGATATATAGCTCAAATCAAGCCTCCTAGCCAAATTAAGTGTCTCATAAATATTTATGTTGCTAATACTATGCCAGTCTTAGGCCAAAATTCAGCTAGATAATCTTAGAGAATCTAGAGCTCAATTCTTTACTCTTACCAGTATTTGATTTAGCTAAGAATTTCCACTGCCTTCAGGAACCCCACTTCTTGAACTTAGCATTCATCTGTACCATTCACTGGACTCTTAAATTCAAGACTGGGTAGAAAGGGATGTCCCTGGCAGTCTAATGGTTAAGACGCCACACTTCCAATGCGGGGAACATGGGTTTGATCCCTGGTCAGGGATCTAAGATACCACATGTCTTATGGGAAAAAAAAAAGAAAAACCCTGAGCTGGGAAATCATCAGTCCAGTTATTTCTAGTGATACACAGGCATGTGGGGGGAATAAATCAATACACTTAAAAAATTAATAAGCAAACATTCAACCATACAATATGATGATCATTGTGATGAAGTCACAATCTAAACCCAGCATTAATCCATTACCACTCTAATCCTGTAGGCTTCCCAGGTGGCAAAGGGGTAAAGAATCCACCTGCCAAGGCAGGAGATGCAAAAGACACAGATTAGATCCCTGCGTCAGGTAGATCCCCTCAAGTAGGTAACAGAATTCTTGCCTGGAAAGTTCCATCGACAGAGGAGCCCAATGGGCTACAGTTCATGGGATCACAAAGATTTGGATATGACTGAGCATGCACAGACACACTCTAATTCAGACAACAAAACTGATTCAACTTTATAATTTTATCATATTGATGTTAAAGGATAAAATGTCTGAATAAATGCAGAAAAAATACTCAGTACAAGTTAACCTCTATTAGCAGATAAAACTGTCAACTTTCTTACTTGTCATACTTTTTTTCATATTGCTCCTTTCATATTTATTGAGGTATGTTTGACAAAACTGTCTCTATTTAAAGTGTACCAACTTGATTATTTGATATGCATACACATTATGAAATGATTAGAACCATCTAGGTAATTAACATGTCTATCAACTCAAATAGTTACCCTTTTGTTTGCTGTGTCAAGAGGCTTAGATCTAGTCTCTTAACTAATTTTAACTATATAGTACATATATAAACATAGTTAACATATATAGTACAAATGTATAGTTAAACATATACAGTACAAACATATAGTTAAACATATATAGTACAAATGTATAGTTAAACATATATAGTACAAACATGCTTAAAATTAACTGTAGTCACCATGTGGTACATTAGATCCCAGAACTCAATTCATCTTATAACTGGATGAACCCTGTAATCAATATCTGCTCATTTCCCCCACCTCCACCATTCACCCTCTGGCAATCACCATTCTACTCTTTGTTTCTATGAGCTTGAGTTTTTTTCTTACTCAGATTCCACATATATAACTGAGATCACACAGTATTTATCTTTCTCTTTCTGGTTTATTTCACTTAGCATGACGTCCTCCAGCTTCATCCATGTCATATATAACACAATTTCTTCCTTTATCATGGCTAAATAATATTCCATTATATATAAAATATTATTATATAATACATTATATATTGTATATTATAATACATGCAAATTGTATCATTTTTTCTTTATCCATTCAATCACTGACAGACACTTAGATTCATGCCATGGTTTGGCTGTTGGAAACAATGTACAACAAACTTGGGAGTGCAGATATTTCTTCCAGATACTGATTTTATTTCCTTCAGATATATATCCAGAAATGGTACTGCTGGATCATGTAGTAGTTCGAGCTTTAATTTTTTGAGGACTTCCTATACTACTTTCCACAATGACTGTATCAATGTTACATTCCCACCCGCGGTGCACAAGGGTCCCTTTTTTCCACATCCTTGCCAACATGTGTCTTTTGTTTTCTTGATAAAAGCTATCTTAGTAGGTATTTAATGATTTCTCATCCTGGTTTTGATTTTCACACCCCTGATGATTACTGATGTTGAGCACCTTTTCACATAAGTATTGGCTATTAGTTTGTCTTCTTTAGAAAAATTTTTATTCTAGCCCTTTTCACATTTTAAAATTATATTATTGATATTCTTTTGCTACTGAGTTGTATGAATTCCTTATATATTTTAGAAATTCAACCCCTTATCACATATATGGTTTGCATTTATTTTCTCCCATTCTGTAGGTTGCCTTTCACTCCATTGATTTATTTTGGTATGCAGAAGCTTTCCCAAAAAGTAAATTCACTTGGCCTGACAGCATATATATCACTCAGGACAGGTTAGGTTGTATATAGCATAGATGAACAGTCCTCCAAACTCAAAACAACAAGGATTTATTTCTCTTTCACACAAAATATCCATTAGGGATCAGTGGGGATCTCTGCTAATCATATATCTTTGGGAACCCAAGCAAGGAGGTGGCACTCTTGGACATTACTAATCACCCTGCTAAAGGAAAAGAACTCCTGAATGGGCAAATGGGATACATTCATTCGTAAGGCCTGAGAATAATAATGAGTCTGCCTGCGATGCAGGAGATCCAGGTTTGATTCCTGGGTAAAAAAGATCTCTTAAGGAATGCAATAGCTACCATTTCAATATTCTTGCCTGGGAAATTCTATGGACAGAGCAGCCTGGCAGGCTATAGTCAGTGGAATTGCAAAGAGTCAGAGACAACGTAGCAACATTTTCATTTCATGCTTAATGGCAGAACATTAAAGTATAACTTTATCTATGAAACCAAGAACAGTATGTTATTGAATCCTGTATGGAGCTTAGTCATCTCAGAAAGGCAAACACTAATTTACTAATTAATCAAATTAAATTAGTGAGAAATAATGCTCATCATGTATTCTATACATGAATCAGAAATAAACAAACATGCTTAAAATTAATAAGAAAGTATAAGATGCTTGCTTAATATAAAATCAGTGATGCTATTCAAGTGTTACATTCCCACCCGCGGTGCACAAGGGTCCCTTTTTTCCACATCCTTGCCAACATGTGTCTTTTGTTTTCTTGATAAAAGCTATCTTAGTAGGTATTTAATGATTTCTCATCCTGGTTTTGATTTTCACACCCTGATGATTACTGATGTTGAGCACCTTTTCACATAAGTATTGGCTATTAGTTTGTCTTCTTTAGAAAAATTTTTATTCTAGCCCTTTTCACATTTTAAAATTATATTATTGATATTCTTTTGCTACTGAGTTGTATGAATTCCTTATATATTTTAGAAATTCAACCCCTTATCACATATATGGTTTGCATTTATTTTCTCCCATTCTGTAGGTTGCCTTTCACTCCATTGATTTATTTTGGTATGCAGAAGCTTTCCCAAAAAGTAAATTCACTTGGCCTGACAGCATATATATCACTCAGGACAGGTTAGGTTGTATATAGCATAGATGAACAGTCCTCCAAACTCAAAACAACAAGGATTTATTTCTCTTTCACACAAAATATCCATTAGGGATCAGTGGGGATCTCTGCTAATCATATATCTTTGGGAACCCAAGCAAGGAGGTGGCACTCTTGGACATTACTAATCACCCTGCTAAAGGAAAAGAACTCCTGAATGGGCAAATGGGATACATTCATTCGTAAGGCCTGAGAATAATAATGAGTCTGCCTGCGATGCAGGAGATCCAGGTTTGATTCCTGGGTAAAAAAGATCTCTTAAGGAATGCAATAGCTACCATTTCAATATTCTTGCCTGGGAAATTCTATGGACAGAGCAGCCTGGCAGGCTATAGTCAGTGGAATTGCAAAGAGTCAGAGACAACGTAGCAACATTTTCATTTCATGCTTAATGGCAGAACATTAAAGTATAACTTTATCTATGAAACCAAGAACAGTATGTTATTGAATCCTGTATGGAGCTTAGTCATCTCAGAAAGGCAAACACTAATTTACTAATTAATCAAATTAAATTAGTGAGAAATAATGCTCATCATGTATTCTATACATGAATCAGAAATAAACAAACATGCTTAAAATTAATAAGAAAGTATAAGATGCTTGCTTAATATAAAATCAGTGATGCTATTCAAGTGTTATCTTTTCTCAAGAATACTTAAATAATTCAATTAAACATACTATTTCTCATAACAATTAGGCAAGTTCCCTAGAAATTAATCTATCAAATGATAGGCTGGACATTTTGCAGAGAAAGTTTAAAAGAAAAAGCACTTGTCTGAAAAGAGGTTTTTAAAAGCTCTGAATAAGTGGATTGATATGATATAGTTATAGATAGAAACAGTCAGGCTAATAAAGATATTAATTCTTCCCAGATTGAAAGACAGATTTAATGCAGTATCAATCAATGCTTCTGCAGAATTTTTTCTCTCTTTTGTAGAATTAACAAACTAATTCTAAAACCTATATTAAAGGGCTTACAGAAGCTTGACAAACTAATTCTAAAACCTATATTAAAGGGCTTACAGAAGTTAAGGCACTCCTGGAGAAGAGAAATGAGAGAGGAACTTGCCCAAGCATACAGTATGTCTTGTCTGAAGCCATATAATTAAAGCACTTCAGTTTGCTGCAAGTATAGACACATGAACTAATGGAATCAAACAGCAAAATAATCAATAATACAAGCATTTATATGAAGCATTTATGACAAAATCAACACTGTGGAACAATGGAGGAAAGGATGGATAATAAACAAATGGGTCTGGCCACGGGCAAAATAAAGGAACATATTTATTTGTACTACATGTAAACATTAATTTAGAAAGTTAAAGTTTTAGAAAAGAGGAATATATATGCGCTCTTGAAGTATTAAAAAAAGATCTTGGGCTTCCCTTGGTGGTCCAGCGGGTAAGGACACCGTCTTGCAGTGCAAGGGGCGCCGGTTCGATCCCTGGCCTGGGAAGATCCCACGTGCTGCGGAGAGGCTGGACTGATGTGTCCAATTACCGAGCCGGAGCTCTGGAGCGCATGCGCCCAGAGCCGGTGCTCTGCGACAACAGAGGCCACCGCGATGGGAGGCCCACACGGGCCAAAGAACAAAGATGGATGAAAACAGAGAAATGATAGACCAATAGAAGTGGCCCGCCCACTCCCCTCCCGCCCCAACTTGACCCCCGCCCAAAATAAATAAATAAATAAATCTTAAAAAAAAAAAAAAGATCTTGACATATAAAAACAGTTTTTACACAGCAATGGAGACAATAACAAGGTGAAAAGACAACCCTCAGAATGGAAGAAAATAATAGCAAATGCAACAACTGACAACAGACTAATTTTCAAAATATACAGGCAGCTCATGCAGCTCAATACCACAAAAGCAAACAACTAAATCAAAAAGTGGGCAGAAAATGTAAACAGACATTTCTCCCTTTAAAGAAGATATTCTGCTGTTGCTTGGTCACTTCAGTCGTGTCCATTTCTGTGACCCCATCGACTGCAGACCTAGAGGCTCCTCTGTCCATGGAACTCTCCAGGCAAGAATATTGGGGTGGACTGTCATGCCCTCCTCCAAGGGGATCTTCCCAACCCATGGATGGAACCTGGGTCTCCTGCACTGCAGGCAGAGTCCTCACCACTGAGCCATCAGGGAAGCAGAGATGAAGAACGGACTTGTGGACACAGTGCAGGAAGGAGAGGGTGGGATGAACTGAGAGAGTAGCACTGAAACATATACATGACCACCATGCAAAACAGACAGCCAGTGGGAATTTGCTTGTGCTGCGTGGAGTTCAAATCCAATGTTCTGTGACAACCCAGAAGGGTGGGATTGGAATTGGATGGACGATGGAAAGGAGGTTCAGTAGGTTGGGGACATTTGTATACCTATGGCTGATTCATGTTGATGTTTGGCAGAAACCAACACAATATTGTAATCATCCTAGAATTAAAAATAAATAAATTTTTTAAAAAGGGCATAATTTATATTACATGTAAAGGTTAATACAATTATAGAACTTTTAGAAAAGAGGAATATATATGTGATCTTGAAGCATAAAAAAGATACAAATCAAAAATGGAAAGATTGGTAAAGCTAATTACATTTCAAAATTAAAAGTCTCTGTTTATCAGAAATCATCATAAAGAAAGTAAATAGATAAGCATATCTTTTGAAAATGTGTCTCTGAAATTTAGAAACAATAAAAAAGTGTTCATGCCTAGATTATAGAAAGTATAGAACATGCAACAACATACAAAGGTGAACAAAAATGTAGACAGACACCATGAAAATGGAAACACAAGTTTACATTTTGAAAACTGCTCCTTCTCACTAGTCATAAAGGAGGTGCTCCAACAGTGGCCTAAGGTAACCATTAATACCCTTGAGACTAGTGAAAAAGAAAGTCCAACAATACCATTGATTTTATTATTTCAAATGCAACTGACAACAGACTAATTTTCAAAATATACAGGCAGCTCATGCAGCTCAATACCACAAAAGCAAACAACTAAATCAAAAAGTGGGCAGAAAATGTAAACAGACATTTCTCCCTTTAAAGAAGATATTCTGCTGTTGCTTGGTCACTTCAGTCGTGTCCATTTCTGTGACCCCATCGACTGCAGACCTAGAGGCTCCTCTGTCCATGGAACTCTCCAGGCAAGAATATTGGGGTGGACTGTCATGCCCTCCTCCAAGGGGATCTTCCCAACCCATGGATGGAACCTGGGTCTCCTGCACTGCAGGCAGAGTCCTCACCACTGAGCCATCAGGGAAGCAGAGATGAAGAACGGACTTGTGGACACAGTGCAGGAAGGAGAGGGTGGGATGAACTGAGAGAGTAGCACTGAAACATATACATGACCACCATGCAAAACAGACAGCCAGTGGGAATTTGCTTGTGCTGCGTGGAGTTCAAATCCAATGTTCTGTGACAACCCAGAAGGGTGGGATTGGAATTGGATGGACGATGGAAAGGAGGTTCAGTAGGTTGGGGACATTTGTATACCTATGGCTGATTCATGTTGATGTTTGGCAGAAACCAACACAATATTGTAATCATCCTAGAATTAAAAATAAATAAATTTTTTAAAAAGGACATTATTTATATTACATGTAAAGGTTAATACAATTATAGAACTTTTAGAAAAGAGGAATATATATGTGATCTTGAAGCATAAAAAAGATACAAATCAAAAATGGAAAGATTGGTAAAGCTAATTACATTTCAAAATTAAAAGTCTCTGTTTATCAGAAATCATCATAAAGAAAGTAAATAGATAAGCATATCTTTTGAAAATGTGTCTCTGAAATTTAGAAACAATAAAAAAGTGTTCATGCCTAGATTATAGAAAGTATAGAACATGCAACAACATACAAAGGTGAACAAAAATGTAGACAGACACCATGAAAATGGAAACACAAGTTTACATTTTGAAAAACTGCTCCTTCTCACTAGTCATAAAGGAGGTGCTCCAACAGTGGCCTAAGGTAACCATTAATACCCTTGAGACTAGTGAAAAAAGAAAGTCCAACAATACCGATTATTATTATTATTTTTGGCCACTTCTATTGATCTTTCATTTATTTATCTTTGTTCTTTGGCCTGTATGGGCCTGCCATTGCAGTGGCCTCTCTGCGCCGGCTCTGGGCGCATGTGCTCCAGAGCTCCATCTTGGTAGTTGGACACATCAGTCCAGCCGCTTTGCGGCACGTGGGATCTTCCCAGGCCAGGGATTGAACCGGCGCCCCCTGCACTGCAAGGCAGTGTCCTTACCCACTGGACCACCAGGAAAGCCCAATACTGATTATTGTTAAGGGTGTAGAGAAATAGTAAGTCTCATACCTGGCTGATGGAGTGCAAATTAATCCAACACATTGAAAAATAAATCAGTATCACTTACTAAACTTCAAAAATCATGAATTCAGTAATTATAGTTTTAGGAATATTTCCTAGAGAAATTTGTATGCCAGGATACATTTGAATAAATGTGACTCTAGCAATATTGATTTTACTAGCAAAACACTTCAAAAACATCAAATTCCCATAGTCAGTAGAATAGATGCATTGTAGCATAGCCATTACACTAAAGTACCATACAGCAAAAAGAAAATGAGCTACAATGCAAAAAAATCAATGGAAATTAATTTCAAGACATAAGCTTAATTGAAAACTGTAATTTATGAGGAAAATATATGTACCATGACTCCACCCAGGTAAAGGTATTAAACAGGCACAATAAACAGAGGGATATATTGGTGAGAAAAATCTGTGCAGAAAAAAATACAAAATTTAGAACAGGGGCCACTTTTGGAGGTTGGGAGAGGGACAGATAATGAAATAACACATAGGAAAAGGCACATAGGCAGCTTCCAAAGTTCTGTAATGTTCTACTTCTGAAGTTGAATGGGGCATTTATGCACGGTTCTTTGCTGTCTTTGATCAATATATCTACATGCATTCTCTCTCTCTATATATATATATATGCACACACACACACACACACACATACACACACACACACATATATATATACACATACTATAGAATATTTTATAACGAACATAAACACAAACTGACTAGGAGTTTGAGCATGGACAAAGACATTAACATGAAAATCAGGTACATATGGATGTACTTTGGGTTTCCCTGGCAGCTGAGCAGCAATCAATCTGCCTGAAATACAGGGGCTGCAGGAGCTGTAGATTCAGTCTCTGGATTGGGAAGATCCCCTGGAGGACATGGCAACCCACTCCAGTATTCCTGCCTGGATAATCCCATAGATGGAGGAGCCTGGTGGGCTATAGCCCATACGGTTGCAATGAGTTGGACACAACTGAAGCAATTTAGCATGCACTGACACACATGTACTTTTGAAGAATGACACTCAATTCACATATTCAGCCTTGAGGTTGAGGGTAAGTTTCAGAGTCAACTGAAAAGCAGATGAAAGCATCCCTGCTCAGATCTGAGCCCCTTTGGAGGTAAGAAATAGGAGATGCAACAAGAGTTTCCCTTCCTGAGACATCTACCCATAGGTTTGATACAATACCCTCCGCTCTCAGGGGAAAGGAAACATGTGAAGGGACTTGGAAGCAGGATGAACTCCATGTAGCTTGTTTGGGGAAGGAATATGCAGCGAGATAAAGAACAACTAGCTCAGGTTGGCATTAATAATGGGTCTCCAGTGCTTTCTGTAACAGTTGGCATGCAGTGATGCTCAACAAATATTTGGGGGAATGAATAAATGGAGACTTTGACAATGAGAAGTCCTGGGAACATACCTCCTTTGTTAATGGTGTCTCATTCTCGTTTCCTTTTTGGCCACTCTCACCATGGCTAGAGAAACTTTATAACATTTTCCCCTTCCCTTTTCAGTAGCTGGTGCTGGTGGGAAGACTTGAAGAGGTCCAAGACAAACTGTGAATGGCCTTGATGCCCAGTGGTCCTTGCAGAGCGCTGACAGATGTCTCACACAAGAGCTAGATTGGAGACACCGCTGGCTGGGGCCAGGAGCCAACTTTCTCAGAGAAATCTCCATAGATGGTGGTAGATTGAGTGTCTCTGCATGCTGACACTGTGTTTTTCTTTCCTCCTCTTCACCCCCCATTTCTCCAGCTCACATCTCCTTCCATCTCCTACCTGATCATGTTCCTTTCTTTATGCTTCTTAAAGGGGCCTTTATGTCCTTTGCTTTGGTTAATTTCTTCTTGGACCCTTTGGAACAGTGCATTTCCTCATTGTCGGGAGGATACACAGAAACTGGGGGCAGGGCTGAGGCAACCTCACTTGATTATACATTTCATGCTTTTGAAAGCTCTTTTTTTTTTCACCCATCATGTAATTTCTGCCTAGGTTTAGTTTCTCTTCATTTTTGAATTTTATCATAATCTTTCTTTATATTGCAAATTGACTCTAAATGTAATGTGGAGAGAGAGAAATGAGGAAAAAGCACTATAAACATCACTCAGAGATAACAGTCAGTCCATGTATTTTGGGGAATTCTATTCTAGTCTCTCTGATTTTTACTATTCATTTATCTTTTGGAAGTTAAGGGAACCATTCATTTACTGTTCTTCCTTTCCAGGTCATGATGAAGGCCGGTAAAAGTTCAAGAAGTAAATGTGGAGCTAACAATAACAGAGACGTAATAATCTTTCGTATGTAGGGATCCTTTATAAGGCAGGGTTGAAGAATGTATCTTAGGTCTGGAGTTAAAGAGGGGTCCTTATAATTTGCCCACTGAACCTGTGCCTTCAGGTCTACTGTGGGCAGAGTTACATCAACTGTACTCACACAGTTAAATGCATGGGAAATGGTGTCTGTCAGCTGAGGGGAAGAGTGAACACTGGTACCCTGGGCTCATTTACTGAAGTCTGACACTAAGCCCATCTTCGGGTATTCTTAGATTAAAAGCAGCTAAACCAAAGAGGAACCCAAGCTGTCTGCCAAATGTAAAGAGATAAATAATATTCCAGAGACAGATCACTGCCTATTTCCAAAGTTTTGTATAAACAGGATCCCCCACCCGTGTAAATTCCAATTTGTATCAGGAAAGGTCAAGTCAGGAAAACAGACAGGGGCTTCCCTTGTGGTCCAGTGGTTCAGAATCCACCTTGCAATGCAAGAGACTCGGGTTTGATCTCTAGTGAAGGAACTAATAACGCTATTTGCTGCAGAGCAACCAAGCCTGAACACTGCTATGACTAATTCCCCACACCACAACTACAGAGTCTATAGGCCTCAATGAAAAACCCACATGACTCAAGGAAGAACCTATGAGCCACAACTAAACCCCTAAGATTTAAATCAGATGAATAAACATCTTTTAAAGAAATCAGGAAAACAAAGACCATACTAATCATTTTAACAGAGACACTTAATAGAGGGAATTGGAAAAGTAAAAAGTAAAACTAACTAAAGAAATAAGGTAACAAAAAAAGCAGCAGGAGGGAACAGGTGTCATAGTGGGAAACACAAAGAGAAAAGACTGAGATGATCCCATCCTGCGGGTTCTGGCCAACTGGCACTAGGATGTCAGGAGCTTGCTTGGAGAAGGGACTTAATGAGCTATGACTTAGCTCTCAACAGAGCCTGGCCAATCTTTCTCAAGGGGCATGATGAAACTGGCTCTGTATGTGTGGGGTAAAACACAGAAGCCAGAACCTTACCATTACTTGGATGAGGGGTCACTGATAAAACTAAGCTCATGAGAAAAGTAAATAATACAGAAGGAATAAGTGCCTTCCCTTCCCAGACTAGGGCTGTTTCTAGAGTCTAGTGGAAGGAAACGTGCCTAACAGGAGATATGGCTTGCAAAACCCAGACCCCAGACTCACAGTTCAGGGTGTAGATAAACACCAAGGCACCAGGGTTCGTGTTGCAGCCATTCTGCAGAGATCGAATGGACTTCCATGTCAAATTTGGTTTCAGTGTAGAGACCAAGGGTCCCATGCACACCAAGAAGGCATGAAAAGGTTTTTTACTCACAGAATAAACTTTTATGGGGAGAGTAGAGTGTGAGCGCAGGGCTGATTTGGAAATGAACTGGAGGGTGCAGAAAAAGGGGACTGGTTTGGGTTGTTAACGTGGCTGAGGGGTGGGCTGGAGTGAAGACACCCGTGTGACGACAAGGGGTTGCATGGTTTGAATTCTCCACTGGCTCCCAAAAGGGGGAACACCAGACTTTCTCATCAGTCTGCTCAGATGTGGAAGGCAAAAGAGACTGCCATCAGCAAATATCAAAAAGTGGAGTCAGACTCTTTATTACATTTAGAAGACAGAACAGAGACTTTTCCTCCTGCAAAGGCTAAAATTGCTTCTGCTGGCATTCCCCAAAAGGAGAAGACTTATAGTTTAAATGACAGAATGGGGGAAAGGGGAGGTTCTGTCTTTCAGCTGCCACCTTAAATTCTAGCTGTGTGCTGCATCGAGAAGTTTCACTTAGTGAATTTTTCTGGAAAATCTTGCCAGATTATTCACTATTCTTATAAAATGTCTTTTGATACTTGCATGCTATTCTCTGGATATTTGGATAAATTATGCTTCATACAATACCAATTCTTCTTTGTTTTTAATTGAAGGATAATCACTTTACAGTATTCTGTTGGTTTCTGCCAAACATCAGTATGACTTAGCCATAGGTCTACATATGTCCCCTCCCTCTTGAGCCTGCCTCCCCTCTCGCTCCCCATCCCACCTCTCTAGGTTGTTACAGAGCCCCACTTGAGTTCCCTGAGTCATACAGTAAATTCCCATTAGCTATCTATTTTACATAAGGTAATGTTATACTAGTTCTAAGTTGATGGGCATTTAAGCTGTTTCTGGATTTTCTTATACTTTTAAAATATGTATTCTATGCTCAGAAGTCACTGCGCCAGTCCCCAAGGATTCACTGACACTTTATTAGGTGCTTGTTGTTCAGTGACTCAGTCATGTCCAACTCACTGTGGCCCCATGGTCTGCAGCATACTAGGCTTCCCTGTCCTTAACTATCTCCCTGAGTTTGCTCAAACTCATGTCCATTGATTCAGTGGTGCCATCCAACAGTCTCATCCTCTGTTGCCCTCTTCTCCTCCTGCCTTCAATCTTTCCCAGCATCAGGGTCTTTTCCAATGAGTCAGTTCTTTGCATCTGGCCCCAAAGTACTGAAGCTTTAACTTTAACATCAGTACTTCCAATGAATATTCAGGGTTGATTTCCTTTACGGTTAAAGCATTTAGGTGCTAGGCACAGGACAAAAAACAGCCTCTGCTCTCCAGACAGAGATGACGCCTCACCAACCTCACTGTGTTGTTACCCTCAGAGGCAGATAAAGATAAAAATAAAGACAGGCAGATAAAGACAACCAGGGGAAGCCTAAGGTCACATTTTTGCTTTGTATTTCACTTTAGTTAAATGAAATAATCAAAATGAATACATTCCCATTCAAAGAATTTAACTCTATCAAAATACGTAGGTATAAATATTTTTTCATTTTTGCAACCCTGAATACCTGCCCTTCTGAGTTTTGGTCTGTGTGTGAAGTACCCACATGTAGATACAGAACACACAGGATGTAAATATGTGTTCATATAATTCGGAAATTCTTTGGATGTAAAAAAGACCAGAAAATAGAAAAAGAGAAAAAATACGTATATACATTATGCATAGTACTGGCATTCAAATTCTTTTCAGTTAATATTATACCTTAGAAATGTTCTGTTCTTTATGAAGGCTGCACTATTCTCACAGGAAGAATCCTTGAGGATTAATGTGGCCTTTCCTCCACTCTCTGAGATTCAGTCTTTCCATTTGAAATAATTACAAAAATGCTACAATAGAAGAAAATATCTGTATGTGATTGTGAAGATAAATCTGAGTGTAGAATCTTAAAAATAAAATTATTGGATAAAAGTATCAGTGCAAGTTAATTTTTTTATAAGTTCTTTCTCTCAGAAAGAGTACTGATTAAAATTCTCTGCAAGGGTTCTTCTTTCAACATCATCTTGCCAGGAGTGGTTATTTTTGATATTTTAATATTATATGAAATTATTTTGATTCAGTCATGTCCAACTCACTGTGGCCCCATGGTCTGCAGCATACTAGGCTTCCCTGTCCTTAACTATCTCCCTGAGTTTGCTCAAACTCATGTCCATTGATTCAGTGGTGCCATCCAACAGTCTCATCCTCTGTTGCCCTCTTCTCCTCCTGCCTTCAATCTTTCCCAGCATCAGGGTCTTTTCCAATGAGTCAGTTCTTTGCATCTGGCCCCAAAGTACTGAAGCTTTAACTTTAACATCAGTACTTCCAATGAATATTCAGGGTTGATTTCCTTTACGGTTAAAGCATTTAGGTGCTAGGCACAGGACAAAAAACAGCCTCTGCTCTCCAGACAGAGATGACGCCTCACCAACCTCACTGTGTTGTTACCCTCAGAGGCAGATAAAGATAAAAATAAAGACAGGCAGATAAAGACAACCAGGGGAAGCCTAAGGTCACATTTTTGCTTTGTATTTCACTTTAGTTAAATGAAATAATCAAAATGAATACATTCCCATTCAAAGAATTTAACTCTATCAAAATACGTAGGTATAAATATTTTTTCATTTTTGCAACCCTGAATACCTGCCCTTCTGAGTTTTGGTCTGTGTGTGAAGTACCCACATGTAGATACAGAACACACAGGATGTAAATATGTGTTCATATAATTCGGAAATTCTTTGGATGTAAAAAAGACCAGAAAATAGAAAAAGAGAAAAAATACGTATATACATTATGCATAGTACTGGCATTCAAATTCTTTTCAGTTAATATTATACCTTAGAAATGTTCTGTTCTTTATGAAGGCTGCACTATTCTCACAGGAAGAATCCTTGAGGATTAATGTGGCCTTTCCTCCACTCTCTGAGATTCAGTCTTTCCATTTGAAATAATTACAAAAATGCTACAATAGAAGAAAATATCTGTATGTGATTGTGAAGATAAATCTGAGTGTAGAATCTTAAAAATAAAATTATTGGATAAAAGTATCAGTGCAAGTTAATTTTTTTATAAGTTCTTTCTCTCAGAAAGAGTACTGATTAAAATTCTCTGCAAGGGTTCTTCTTTCAACATCATCTTGCCATGATTGGTTATTTTTGATATTTTTAAATATAGCTACTCTAATGGGAAAACATCTCTGTAGTGTTATATTTTTAGCTCTTATTTTTAGACTTATTAGTGTCAAAGGTCTTATTTACCTTATCTGTTCATAAGAAGAATTGATGCTTAAGATAAAATGACAGTATTTTATTTCTTTGACCTTCATATTAAACCAGGCAGAATCTCTTTACTACTTTTTTAAGCAACATTTTGTTTCTAGAAAGGAAAAGCTGATGACTTGAATAACTTTTCAAAAGAATCATCTGTAAAACTTTAGACCAATTTTTAACCTGTCAAGTATGACACTTGAAGACTGGTCTACTAGGGAAGGTAATTGATTATTAAGTTACTGAATAGCTACTTAAAATGGATTGGGAGGGATCAGCTGGGACTTTACTATCACCCGAGTTGCCTCTACCTTCTCATAACCATTTCTTTCTGGTCTTTAAGGCAACCTGATGCACACTGTCTACTTTCTTGATCTTCTTCCTCAAGATGTTGTGATTTTTTTTTTTTTTTTTGCCAGATCAAGTTTTCCCATCCTATTACAGATTTATTAGGATTTATTGAGATTAGGATTTATTAGGATTTATTGATTCCTTAAAAGGACATGACACTTATATAGTAATATCTTTTATTTCTGTTGCTTCTTCTACAACATAAGCCAGGGCCACATCTGAAGTATCTCTAGACTTTTTTTTTTTTTTGGAGAATTGTAATTCTCCAATGTATGATGAGTCATTTACTTTTGTTAAAGGAAGCAAAACTCTCTTCTGCAAAAGTGCTGAATATTATACCTTAGAAATGTTCTGTTCTTTATGAAGGCTGCACTTTTTCCGGTTGAGGATTAATGTGGCCTTTCCTCCACTCTCTGAGATTCAGTCTTTCCATTTGAAATAATTACAAAAATGCTACAATAGAAGAAAATATCTGTATGTGATTGTGAAGATAAATCTGAGTGTAGAATCTTAAAAATAAAATTATTGGATAAAAGTATCAGTGCAAGTTAATTTTTTTATAAGTTCTTTCTCTCAGAAAGAGTACTGATTAAAATTCTCTGCAAGGGTTCTTCTTTCAACATCATCTTGCCATGATTGGTTATTTTTGATATTTTTAAATATAGCTACTCTAATGGGAAAACATCTCTGTAGTGTTATATTTTTAGCTCTTATTTTTAGACTTATTAGTGTCAAAGGTCTTATTTACCTTATCTGTTCATAAGAAGAATTGATGCTTAAGATAAAATGACAGTATTTTATTTCTTTGACCTTCATATTAAACCAGGCAGAATCTCTTTACTACTTTTTTAAGCAACATTTTGTTTCTAGAAAGGAAAAGCTGATGACTTGAATAACTTTTCAAAAGAATCATCTGTAAAACTTTAGACCAATTTTTAACCTGTCAAGTATGACACTTGAAGACTGGTCTACTAGGGAAGGTAATTGATTATTAAGTTACTGAATAGCTACTTAAAATGGATTGGGAGGGATCAGCTGGGACTTTACTATCACCCGAGTTGCCTCTACCTTCTCATAACCATTTCTTTCTGGTCTTTAAGGCAACCTGATGCACACTGTCTACTTTCTTGATCTTCTTCCTCAAGATGTTGTGATTTTTTTTTTTTTTTTTGCCAGATCAAGTTTTCCCATCCTATTACAGATTTATTAGGATTTATTGAGATTAGGATTTATTAGGATTTATTGATTCCTTAAAAGGACATGACACTTATATAGTAATATCTTTTATTTCTGTTGCTTCTTCTACAACATAAGCCAGGGCCACATCTGAAGTATCTCTAGACTTTTTTTTTTTTTTGGAGAATTGTAATTCTCCAATGTATGATGAGTCATTTACTTTTGTTAAAGGAAGCAAAACTCTCTTCTGCAAAAGTGCTGAGGACCAGTCTTGTTGTTTAGTTGCCAGGTCATGTTTGACTCTTTGCAATCCCACGAACTGTAGTCTTTTAGGCTCCTCTGTCCATGGGACTTCCCAGGCAAGAATACACAGCGGGTTGCCATTTGCTTCTCCAGGGGATCTTCCTGACCCAGGGACTGAACCTGTGTCTCCTGCATTAGCAGATGGATTCTTTACCACTGAGTCACTTGGAGGCTGTTGTGTATATTTAATTTACAGCAAAAACTACAGCAAAATGCTACCCACAGTGTGGTGAGAAACATAATTTCTAAATAACTCACTTTCACATTTATATAACTCTGTTGTCACATGATCTCCAGCCTGAACTCTCCCATCCCCCTCCTTCCTTCCTCTGTTTCTGATTCCATGATTTGTGCATTTCCATGGATATCAAAGGCTTAAACAAATATTCAATAGTCACCAAGCTCATTTCTCAGGGTCTTCTGTGCCTGCTGAGCTCCTTATTCTTCTGGTCCCTGGTTCTCTAATAACATTGAAAACTCAGCCAGCCCTGTCTTTAGGTTTCATAAATCCATATTCACACAAGGTCGTCATCACCTCAGTAGAGTTTAAAATTAGGGTTCATACCAGATTAATCTAATTAGTGAAATGAAACAGAGGAGTATGTTCATTTTTAAAATATGCATCCAGTGAAATAAAATGAAATATTCTTCCATAGCACCAAGGACTTCCTGTTATCTTTTCTGACCTTCTTACACTCTCTCTTCCCTCCAAAGAACCACAGATCCACACCTCCTCTATTCTTTTGAAGACCTACTTTGCCTTTTCTCTCTGATGTTCTGCAGTCAGTCAATGTCAAGGCCCTTTGTACCTCAGTTTCTATCACAGTCACATAATAAGGAACGTTTCCCTCACTAGGTAAAAGAAAATTTACTCCCAAATGTCGGTCCAGCCGACAGTCGAACAGGTCCAGAGAGGGAGAGAGTCACGGCTAAGAAAGAAAGATTATAGAAAAGATGGGGTCCAGAGGGCCAGCAACACAACAGAGTATTCTGTTAGCCGCTGACAAACTTTATTCTTTCAAGCAAGGAATATATAGTAAAAGCTTTATAAGATAATACATTTCCCAGGATGCGCATTCTGTTACTATGTTTTACCCAAGGTTTCATGCTTTTCCCAAGGTTACATTATTATGCTTTGCCCAAGGTTACAGAGCCTGGGAACACAGGTGCTCTTTACGATATTTTGGCTATGTCTCTACAATACGTGGGGTGGCGGGACAGAGAGCTATGCTGTTATCAGCCCCTGTTGCCAGGGCAGCTCCTAGGGCTATGTTTCCTTAAAGGGAAACCCCTTGAAACAGGGCAGCTCCCCACACCCAAAGAGGAAAATGGTGCTGGTTGCTAAAACAAGAATAGACTGTTAGGGCTTCCCTGGTGGTCCAGTGGGTAGGGGCACTGCCTCGCAGTGCAAGGGGCACCGGTTCGATCCCTGGCCTGGGAAGATCCCACGTGCTGCTGAGCGTCGGGACCAGTGTGTCCAATCGCCGAACCGGAGCACTGGAGCGTGTGCGCCCAGAGCCGGTGCTCTGCGACAACAGAGGCCACCGCAATGCGAGGCCCACGCGGGCCAAAGAACAAAGATGGATGAAAATGAATAAATGAAAGGCCAATGGAAGTGGCCCACCCGCCCCCCTCTCTCCCAACCCCCCTAAAAATAAATAAATAAATCTTTAAAAAAAATGAATAGGCTGTTATACAAGTTACATGTTCATATCACATCTAAAATGCGGGAAGGTTTTGCAAAGGTGAATTTCAGTTTGTTTTCTGTAAATAAGTGAGCAGCACAGTAACTACTGCTCTCTCCTTCCATAAACAGGCATGCCTATGTCATCATTCAGAGAAAGCAGAGCCGGTGTCTCGACTGTTTCAGACCATAGATTGTGGATAAGACCCAGAAAAACATGCCTTTAACGTCACGGTAATTTGTGAGAAGGGTGGATTCAGAAGCATTTCTGCTGAGAACTGCAGAAAAGCAAGCATGGAAGAATGCAAGTGCAAAAGTCATTAGTTTTCAAATCAGTAAGGACTAGTTTGCAATTTTTAAAAAGATGGTATGAATTACATTACAACACATTTATGGGAGTAGCGCAGCTATCTTTCCAGAACAATTGATGTAGGTAACTCTGAGCAAGGTTTGTCTAATTTTTTTTTTTTTTTTACACTACATGGAAGCATAGCCTATGTATAGAGAAGTACACAAATCAATAAATTTTCACAAATGGAACACACATCTGTAACCAGTTGAGGGACAGAATATTGCCATTTACGTTCTCCTGCGTCCCTCTAGGGAGCTCAGTTGGTAAAGAATCTGCCTGCAATGCAGGAGACCTGGATTCAATTCCTGGATCAGTAAGGTGCCCTGGAGAAGGAAGTGGCAACTCACTCCAGTATTCCTGCCTGGAGAATCCCCATAGACAGAGAAGCCTGGCGGGCTATAGTCCATGGGATCGCAAGAGTCAGACACCACTAAACTACTTCTAGTACTTCTCTGCCCCTCCAGAACCTCCACCAGTCCAATCACCAGCCTCAGTACTGATACCATAGCTGCCAACATATTCATTTTTTCTGCTGTTCAACTTGTACTGATGGAATCATGGGTCATGAGACGAATGAATAATCAGAGTTTCTCTGCTATCTCCACTTGGGGTAGCAGATAGCCCATGACAAGTATAATCATTGCACGAGCTGCTACTTGTCCACATTTCCAGAAATCCTGGTTATAGGCATTTCTTTTAATGGATGCTGATGTGCACCTTTTGCTCAGAGAACTGATAATATACAGACCTCTTTAATACAATGGTTGTTTGGTACTGCCTTGGAGACCTAGTCACTGTTTCCAGGGCATTTAAAGATTAAAATAGGCCCTTGATGCTGTGTTATTTTTGTTATTGCTGCTGTTGTTGCTAATTTCCCTGAGCTTACAGTAGGTTCTCATTAGTTATCTATTTTATACATAGCAGTGCATATGCCAAGCACCCGTTCATCCTCCTCTCCCCTTCCCCCTTCATATCCATACATTTGTTTTCTATGTCTGTGTCTCTATTTCTGTTTTGCAAATAAGGTCATCTGTACTACTTTTCTAGATTCTATATATATGTGTTAATATATAATATCTGTTTTTCCCTTTCTGACTTACTTCACTCTGTATGCCAGTCTCTAGGTCTATCCATATCTCTGTTAATGACACACTTTTGTTCCTTTTTTGTGCTGATTTTAAAAACTATGGACTCATACTATATTTAATGGATGGCGAATTTCCCATTGATTCATACTTTTAATGTAATAAATAGATGATAGTTGGATGGACAGGTAGATAGAGTCGTGGTTAACTTTGTGTGTCGACTTGGCGAGGCCACACAGTTCCAAAATATTTGATCAAACATTATTCTAGATGGTTCTGTGAGGGTATTATTTAGATGAGCTTGATATTTAAATCAGTTGACTTTGAGTAAAGCAGACAACGCTCCATCATGTGGGTGAGCCTCATCTGATCAACTGAAGACCTTAAGGAAAAAGACTGACCTTTCCCGAGGAAGGGAGAATTCTGCCAGGAGACTGACTGAACCACAGCTTCATCGACTCTCCCCTAGGTCTCCAGCTGGCCAGCCTGCCTTGCAGGTTTTGGGCCTGCCAGTCTCTACAACCACATGAGCCAATTTCTTAACATCAATCTCTCTCTGTTTCTCTCACTCTTTCTCTTCGTTCCATTGGTTCTATTACTCTGGAGAACCCTGACAGACAGACCAAGTGTACTAAATACTCAGCACTTATTGAAGAAACACATGAGAGTCATTTCATCTTACCTTTCAAACATGCCTAAGGATTGGGTGCTGGAATTAGTCTGATTTAACAGATAAGAAACTGGAGTTCAGGAAGATAAAGCCCCTGTCCAAGAACATCCTGAGGTTGAATGCAGACCTGCCTTCTCACCCTGGGAAGTGCATTTTCCTCCATACTCGAAGCTCACAGCTCTACACTGTTCCCTTTTCTTTGGCGCCCATCCATCATCTTTTACCCCTCTCCGTCCTGCCTGTTCTCTCCGCATGCATTCAGAACAGTCCCCTCACACCAGGGGCATTCTTCCCAGCTGCAGCTCTGGCCCAGAGTCTGTTCACACATCCTGGTGCTAATAGAGATCCCAGACACTCCTGGCTTCACTGACAACATCAGAGGCAAAAGAAGGCAATGTATGAGCAGGGAACACTTTTCAGAGGAAAATGGGCTCCTTTCCTGAGCAGACCTTGCTTGACCCCTTGAGGAAGGGCAGAATGTGGGAAGATGATTGTGAGAGACAGAATGGAGGTACCCCAAGCTGCCATGGAAACACAGGTGCATGTTACACTGGAGCGCCTCTTGCAAATTGCCTGCCCATGTTTATTTCATCATTCATTTATTCACTCATCTAATCAATATATATTTTTAAAGCATGCATGATTGTCAAACACCACACTTGGTGCTGAAGGGATGATGGAGAATAAGACAGCTCTCCCTACAGTTGCTAGAGTCTATTTCTCAGATGGAAAAGACAGGTAAACAGCCAGGTAACTCAGTACCTTGTGTTAAGTGTGAGGGAAGAAGGAAATGCACTTGGAAAGCACAAGGAGAATTCAGAAACAAGCCTATTCAATCAGTCGGGGAAGGATTTCTGGAGGAGGTGATGTCGAACACAAGACTGGAGCAAAGAATGGGAATTCGCCAGTAACGAGATATGGAATGGAAAGGATTGTTTTCTGGATGAAAGGAAAACTTGCTAAGGTGGGAGGACTGGATTTTCACAAGTCAGTTGCAAAGACTTCAAAGGCATTCACAGTAACTTAGGTGGGGTACCGGGGTTGGGCAGCAGGGAATGAGTATCAGGAGATGAAGCAGGAGAAAGTGCTTGAAGTCAGGTTCCCTAACAAAGTGGTGTGAGTTTGAGTTCTGTCTGGCCCTCCCAGGCACTGTGTGTTCTGGAGCACAAGCTCCTCTCTCATCAAAGGGGAATAACTCTGCCCTGTGGACCCCCTGGATAGTGATGAAGACCAAGTCAACAGTGCGTGGGAAATGCTAGCACACACTCTGTCCCTGCAGATCTCCCCGCAAGATGGAGCTATTCACCAGTGCCCCACATTCTGGAGTGTGGAGGGGAGGCTATGCCAGAAGCCAAGAGGTTCTTTCACTTTGGTGTTTCCTACAGTCTGGAAGATAACCTCTGACTCTAACCCAGTGAGCAAGGCCAGCTGCCTCTGTTCCTTCTGCTCATGAACCGCATCCTTTGGCCATAGAGAATTTCAAAGCTGGTGTGCCAAAGACAAGACAAGCAAACAAACAGAATAAAATTAACCCTTCACTAGTCTAAAAGTTTGATCCCGCCCCCCCACCAACAAGACAAGGTTAATTAAAACTTGAGACCTAGACCTGAGGGAATTGTGAGAGAAAATTTATGGAAACACAGGTGCATGTTACACTGGGCGCCTCTTGCAAATTGCCTGCCCATGTTTATTTCATCATTCATTTATTCACTCATCTAATCAATATATATTTTTAAAGCATGCATGATTGTCAAACACCACACTTGGTGCTGAAGGGATGATGGAGAATAAGACAGCTCTCCCTACAGTTGCTAGAGTCTATTTCTCAGATGGAAAAGACAGGTAAACAGCCAGGTAACTCAGTACCTTGTGTTAAGTGTGAGGGAAGAAGGAAATGCACTTGGAAAGCACAAGGAGAATTCAGAAACAAGCCTATTCAATCAGTCGGGGAAGGATTTCTGGAGGAGGTGATGTCGAACACAAGACTGGAGCAAAGAATGGGAATTCGCCAGTAACGAGATATGGAATGGAAAGGATTGTTTTCTGGATGAAAGGAAAACTTGCTAAGGTGGGAGGACTGGATTTTCACAAGTCAGTTGCAAAGACTTCAAAGGCATTCACAGTAACTTAGGTGGGGTACCGGGGTTGGGCAGCAGGGAATGAGTATCAGGAGATGAAGCAGGAGAAAGTGCTTGAAGTCAGGTTCCCTAACAAAGTGGTGTGAGTTTGAGTTCTGTCTGGCCCTCCCAGGCACTGTGTGTTCTGGAGCACAAGCTCCTCTCTCATCAAAGGGGAATAACTCTGCCCTGTGGACCCCCTGGATAGTGATGAAGACCAAGTCAACAGTGCGTGGGAAATGCTAGCACACACTCTGTCCCTGCAGATCTCCCCGCAAGATGGAGCTATTCACCAGTGCCCCACATTCTGGAGTGTGGAGGGGAGGCTATGCCAGAAGCCAAGAGGTTCTTTCACTTTGGTGTTTCCTACAGTCTGGAAGATAACCTCTGACTCTAACCCAGTGAGCAAGGCCAGCTGCCTCTGTTCCTTCTGCTCATGAACCGCATCCTTTGGCCATAGAGAATTTCAAAGCTGGTGTGCCAAAGACAAGACAAGCAAACAAACAGAATAAAATTAACCCTTCACTAGTCTAAAAGTTTGATCCCGCCCCCCCACCAACAAGACAAGGTTAATTAAAAAGACTTGAGACCTAGACCTGATTTTCAAGCATCTATGCCTTTTCTAGATGGAAAACTACTCACCGCCCTAACTCCCCAGTTTTGACCATTTTCCTGAGTTCATCTGCACTCATTTTCAGGCCTCTCTCCTTGGAAAGGTTTTCCTGACATGTGGCAGAGCCATAGGCAGGGTCCCTCCTCTATACATCCACAGAAAATTGCATCTTCAGTATCATTTTAACCTCTACTAGTCGCTTCTCAAAAGCAGAGTAAAATAAGTGTCCCATGAGTGACCCTCAATTCCATTTGCTTCATTACTGTGTATCACTCAATTATACTGGGTTAGTCAAAAAGTCCCTTTGGGTTTTTCCATAAGATGTTATAACAACCCAATATTATTTCATTATTACACAGTATTGATTTTTTTTAGAATATCCTTTCCCCCAAAACTTTATTTTCCCCCAAATAAGCAAACAGCAACAAGAAAGTCTGACATGTTGCAGTCTGTGGGTCACAGAGTCAGATACAACTTAGCAGCTGAACAACAGCAACAGCAGCAAGCAAAGCGTGGGCTTACAAAGTCCAAAAGTCAAGTCAGTTTAGTTTCTGAAATAAAGTATGTGAGTGAAGTTGCTCAGTTGGGTCCAGCTATTGGCAACCCCATGAACTACAGTCTGACAAGCTCCTCTGTCCATGGGATACCTGAGTGGGTAGCTGTTCCCTTCTCCACGGGATCTTCCCAACCCAGGTATTAAACCCAAGTCACCTGCATGCAGGTGGATTCTTTACTGTCTGAGCCACCAGGGAAGCCTATGAGTCACCAGGGATAGACGTACTTATTGAAAAGCAGAATTAGAGACACTGACACAGAGAACGAAAGTGTGGATCCCAAGGGGGAACATCAGAGCGCGATGAACTGGGAAACTGAGACTGACATATATATCCTATTGATACTACATATGAAACAGATAACTAATGAGGGAAAATATGACATCATAAGTCAAGTATACTTATAAGAGGAGTGGCATCCAATAGGAACATTTTTGCCATTGTTAGTGGAGCCACCAAATCCATCCCTTTGGAAATCCCTAATCCCATACCACAAGGTATTGCATCTTATTTTTATTCATTTCAGCAGTTTCTGAAATAGATCCTGATACAGAGCTGGACTGTAGTAACTCATTATTTAATGAAAGGAAAAAGAATAAACGAGTGCACTGGCTTACTGGGGACCATATTCAAAATGAAGAACAGCCTTTATCTGTGGTCACCAGAATTTTATTTCCGAAAAAGACATTTGTGTTTTCTTACTTTCATGTTACCTAAATTTCTGGTTGTCTTCTATGGGAATGCAATAAACCCAGGCTTGTCTAATAATAAGTCAAATGCATGGATAGGTGCAACGCCCTCTACAAAGTTCCAGGATGGAAAGACCCACCAGGAAGAAAAGCTGCACACTCCTCTTTAATGACACTAGATACGAGTGTATCAGAATCGTTCACATGTATGTACCGACTTGTCAATAAGTGAGTTTGTGTGTAAACATGGGGTCCATGGGTTCTGGTTCCAGCTCTGCTATCAACTCACTGGATGACTTTCAATGAGTCTCTTTCTCTCTCTGAGCCTCGGTCTCCTCTGCTCTAACAGGGGCATGAATATATTATCTCCAAGCTCACTTGGAAAATTATATCACAGTTTATTCAATTCCTTGAAGCTCTTACGGTCTCCATGTCTATAATTAGGGGTGACCTTGGTCTGGCTCACAGGTCCCTACCTTCATCATTTACCCTCAGGTGACAGCTTGGCCAGGGGAGACTTACTCAACATGTGCCAGAATGTTGTATCCCAAGAGAAATGCAGTTATCTGATGCTGAGCATTTGGAGGTTTCAAAATCCTCAATTGTGGCTGTTTACTGCTCCCTGGTGGTTCAAGCAGAATTCTGCAGCTGCTCAAGGAAAATACCTCTGAAATGTAGAAACCAGTTTTTCCTTATGGGAAGGCTTAATGAACAAAACATGCCAACACAATGCCTGCTACCAAAAGAGCTGTTGAATAAATTCATATTCACCTGTCGCTTCCAAAAGAAACGGGCTTTGGATTGTTGTGTTCAGAAGATCCCTCAAATTCTTAGAGTTGCATAACAGGAATCTACAGCATTTAATAATTTAAAAAAATCATCAGTAAATGTATTAAGTAAAGTCAATGTATTTCAAGTGATTAAAGTAGAGAAGAAGTAAAGAAACTCTGAAAAAAAGAATACTCATGCATTCCATTTTTTATTCTTAGTTCATGGAGGTGGTAAGAATGGGGAAAGTCTAAAGCTTATTAGCTTCTATATGTCCCATGTTTGTATAATTTTTATTACATTTAGTGCACAGAAAAACCTAAGGATGGAAGAGTTGGCAGCTGGGGGCACAGAGAGGCAAATAACTATCTGAGTGTCCATAGTTAACACACAGCCAGCAGCTAGAATTTAGAGAACCATGGTCTCTCCAAATACATCACCCAGGCTTCTAGGGGTTTTAAAATTATTTCATTCTTTTACCCATTTTATAGATGGAGAAATTGTGACTTAAAGAGAGATGCTGCACCAGGGATGTGCTGGCAAGGGTTTAGAAAGCAGCTCAAGGTGGTGGTGGTGTCAGTCTAATTTTATAGCATTTATGGTATAAATTATAGTATTTCTAATATACATTGCAAATGCTCTAGTTTATATAGTTCTATAGAACTCATATGGTTCATTTTATTGAATGCGGAGTTGGGAAGTAATGTGTACAACCTAGCCAATCACTGATCATATGTCTTAGACTGACATTTCACAAGTTTGTGCTGAGTACCAAAATGTCCTAGACTGATAGGAACGAAAGCTGACGGGTCTGGGTCTAACTCTAGCCTTCTTCTTTCTGATTTGCACAATACAACCTGATAATTGGGGATGTCCTTCTACTAATAGTTTCACCAGCTGACCATGTTCAGTTCTGATGTCTTCCTTTGCCTATTGGTCTTGGCATGTGGAGATTAAGCATCAAGGTGACTGAAATGAACAGCTGTCCATCTGAAGAAATAGCCCTCAGTGCAGAGAAGAGGTGCCCACCCTCGTGGTGTGGCTCCAATCAGCCTGAGCCAGATCTTGACCCTATCTATGCTTTATCCCAATGTCTTCAAAGACTGTTTGCCTTTTTACACACATTGCTTCCCCAGCTCATAGAACAATGGACTTCTCCTTGATCTGTATCAAATCCATACTTCTTGAATGACTCCATCTCTGGTCATTGTATTAAGATTTCACTGTAAGGTGAACTCCTTACTACCCATTGATGTCGCATACATCACTTGCACTCTTTGGAAATCAGTTTTCTGACCTTTAAAATAAAAATACTAGCTACCATGAGGGTTTGTTACAGGATTAGAGCAATAGATCGTATATCCAGGGCTAGGTATACCGTAGACAATCAACAAAGAACAATTCTTGTTAATATTAGACTTTCCAAATTTTTAAGATACTCATGAAGCAGGATTCCTGAGAAAAGCACAGACTGATCATAATTTTCTCTCTCTCTCTATATATATATATTGAGTGAACAATTTTACATCATGCATCTCTGTTGATGTTCACAACCTCTGTTTATGATAGGGATCAAATACTCGATTTTACAAATGGAAAAAAAAGAAGCCTGATCAATTAATAACTTCCAGGATTTTTTCCACCAAACTGCTTCTCTGCTTGTCTAATTCTTCCGTGGTGAGCTTTAGAGCCAAGCCTCACCGTCCTATTCTCTGTGAAGGATTCCCCATTGCTTCCTCCCATAGTAGACTCTGCTTGCCTCTCTCTGTGTTCCCACTGAGTGGGACAACTGGATCTGTCACAGTAGCTCTCAGCTGCCATTCATTCTTCCATTTATTTAAAAACTTTTTATTGACTGCGTGCTAACTGTCAGGAATATTGCTCAGTTTAAGCTTTTGCCAGGCAAAATAGATAAGTAAGTAAGTTTAGTTGCTCAGTTGTGTTTGACTCTTGGTGATCCTATGGACTGTAGCCTGCCAGGTTCCTCTGTTCATGGGAATCTCCAGACAAGAATACTGGAATGAGCTGCCATGTCCTTCTCCAGGGAATCTTCCTGACCCAGGAGTCAACCCCAGGTCTCCTGCATTGCAGGCGACCTCTTTACTGTCTAGTGCAGAGAAGAGGTGCCCACCCTCGTGGTGTGGCTCCAATCAGCCTGAGCCAGATCTTGACCCTATCTATGCTTTATCCCAATGTCTTCAAAGACTGTTTGCCTTTTTACACACATTGCTTCCCCAGCTCATAGAACAATGGACTTCTCCTTGATCTGTATCAAATCCATACTTCTTGAATGACTCCATCTCTGGTCATTGTATTAAGATTTCACTGTAAGGTGAACTCCTTACTACCCATTGATGTCGCATACATCACTTGCACTCTTTGGAAATCAGTTTTCTGACCTTTAAAATAAAAATACTAGCTACCATGAGGGTTTGTTACAGGATTAGAGCAATAGATCGTATATCCAGGGCTAGGTATACCGTAGACAATCAACAAAGAACAATTCTTGTTAATATTAGACTTTCCAAATTTTTAAGATACTCATGAAGCAGGATTCCTGAGAAAAGCACAGACTGATCATAATTTTCTCTCTCTCTCTATATATATATATTGAGTGAACAATTTTACATCATGCATCTCTGTTGATGTTCACAACCTCTGTTTATGATAGGGATCAAATACTCGATTTTACAAATGGAAAAAAAAGAAGCCTGATCAATTAATAACTTCCAGGATTTTTTCCACCAAACTGCTTCTCTGCTTGTCTAATTCTTCCGTGGTGAGCTTTAGAGCCAAGCCTCACCGTCCTATTCTCTGTGAAGGATTCCCCATTGCTTCCTCCCATAGTAGACTCTGCTTGCCTCTCTCTGTGTTCCCACTGAGTGGGACAACTGGATCTGTCACAGTAGCTCTCAGCTGCCATTCATTCTTCCATTTATTTAAAAACTTTTTATTGACTGCGTGCTAACTGTCAGGAATATTGCTCAGTTTAAGCTTTTGCCAGGCAAAATAGATAAGTAAGTAAGTTTAGTTGCTCAGTTGTGTTTGACTCTTGGTGATCCTATGGACTGTAGCCTGCCAGGTTCCTCTGTTCATGGGAATCTCCAGACAAGAATACTGGAATGAGCTGCCATGTCCTTCTCCAGGGAATCTTCCTGACCCAGGAGTCAACCCCAGGTCTCCTGCATTGCAGGCGACCTCTTTACTGTCTAGGTCAATAGGGAAAGAGATAAGCTCTTGCCAGAGTTCATGTCTAGTGAAACAGACAGACATTAATCAGATAACCATAAACATGACATATATCTATATCTGTTATCTATATCAATATCTAACCAAGTGACTGGAGTTGAGATTGTAGAGATAGCCTGAAAATAGATTGATTTTTATTTTAAGCAAGGGCAACATAGCATCATACATAGTCTTTCATGTCATGTTAAGAATCTCATGGTTTTATTCCAGTATTTTTTCTAATACAAATCCCCAAAAGGACTTGAGAAGAATGAATTGATCAAAATTTAACTTTAAAGCATCATGTCTCTTTTTTTATATATAGAATATGGTTCTTTTCCACACTATCTGAAGTCAGAGCATCTAGCAAGGTGGCTGGCATAATAGCAGCCACTTAGAGATGTTGCTGAAATAATGTGTAGCCATATATATATACACATACATATATATATGCGCATGTGTATATATATAGATATATGCCCGTGTATATACACTTGTGTGCTTACATATTCAATATATACATACATATATGTATACACACATATTCAATAATCGTATCAATGATCCACCCCAAAAGCAGTTGTTATGTCAACTGAGAGATTAGAAGACTAAAATAAAGAGAGGGAGGGGGGCTTCCCTGGTGGTCCAGTGGGTAAGGACACCACCTTGCAGTGCAAGGGGCGCTGGTTTGATCCCTGGCCTGGGAAGATTCCACGTGCTGCGGAGCGGCTGGACCGATGTGTCCAATTACCGAGCTGGAGCTCTGGGGCACATGCGCCCAGAGCTGGTGCTCAGCGACAACAGAGGCCACCATGATGGGAGGCCCACAGGAGCCAAAGAACAAAGACGGAAGAAAATAGAGAAATGAAAGACCAATAGAAGTGGACTGCCTGTTACCCTCCCTCCCCACCCTACCCCCCCCAAAAAGATAAATAAACAAAATAAATATATATATATATTTTTAAAAAGACAGAGGGTATCACTGGGTACTGTTGGTAGTTGAGTAAGCTAGGATTTAAACCTGGTCTAGAGTCTTCTTTGGAATCTACAGTCTTCCCACAACTGTATGTTGTGACTCTCATCATGACACACAGCCACTCAGGAAGTTGCTCTACAACCCCCTTTAATGGGAAAGAAGCCTTCATCTAGGAGCCTGCCCCGGTTATCTATAAAAATTCAACCATAAACATGACATATATCTATATCTGTTATCTATATCAATATCTAACCAAGTGACTGGAGTTGAGATTGTAGAGATAGCCTGAAAATAGATTGATTTTTATTTTAAGCAAGGGCAACATAGCATCATACATAGTCTTTCATGTCATGTTAAGAATCTCATGGTTTTATTCCAGTATTTTTTCTAATACAAATCCCCAAAAGGACTTGAGAAGAATGAATTGATCAAAATTTAACTTTAAAGCATCATGTCTCTTTTTTTATATATAGAATATGGTTCTTTTCCACACTATCTGAAGTCAGAGCATCTAGCAAGGTGGCTGGCATAATAGCAGCCACTTAGAGATGTTGCTGAAATAATGTGTAGCCATATATATATACACATACATATATATATGCGCATGTGTATATATATAGATATATGCCCGTGTATATACACTTGTGTGCTTACATATTCAATATATACATACATATATGTATACACACATATTCAATAATCGTATCAATGATCCACCCCAAAAGCAGTTGTTATGTCAACTGAGAGATTAGAAGACTAAAATAAAGAGAGGGAGGGGGGCTTCCCTGGTGGTCCAGTGGGTAAGGACACCACCTTGCAGTGCAAGGGGCGCTGGTTTGATCCCTGGCCTGGGAAGATTCCACGTGCTGCGGAGCGGCTGGACCGATGTGTCCAATTACCGAGCTGGAGCTCTGGGGCACATGCGCCCAGAGCTGGTGCTCAGCGACAACAGAGGCCACCATGATGGGAGGCCCACAGGAGCCAAAGAACAAAGACGGAAGAAAATAGAGAAATGAAAGACCAATAGAAGTGGACTGCCTGTTACCCTCCCTCCCCACCCTACCCCCCCCAAAAAGATAAATAAACAAAATAAATATATATATATATTTTTAAAAAGACAGAGGGTATCACTGGGTACTGTTGGTAGTTGAGTAAGCTAGGATTTAAACCTGGTCTAGAGTCTTCTTTGGAATCTACAGTCTTCCCACAACTGTATGTTGTGACTCTCATCATGACACACAGCCACTCAGGGAAGTTGCTCTACAACATCAATGAGAGCCTTCATCTAGGAGCCTGCCTCTCCCCACTTTCTAGGCACTGGAGGCTCACTTAATACCTCTCCTGACACCATCGTCGTTCTTCCAGCTCAGGCACCCATCTGTCTTATTGCTGTAGCCATGTCCAGCCCCACTGGATATCCTTTCTCTCATAATCAATTCCAACACCAGCCCCTGGTGCTTGACCATCACTCTGTGTCCCTGGCTCCTAGGTAACTCACTTCTAAGCCAGTCTGGGTCAAACAGCATTTGACCTTCATTTTCCTAATATAGAAATCAGAAACAAAAAAGTTCTGCTTATGTCTGATTGGCTAGAGCCTAGTCTCCTGGCCACTCCCAGTTAGTAATTTTAGTTGAATTGTTGATACTGTTCCACCAAAGCCATCATTTACTGAACGTCAATGATGTAAATGTCCTCCCTCTGTTTTATTTAATTTACCCCTTGAAACAGACCTTTTCAGAAAAGTATGAATTGTAGGTAGAAAGTCCCTTTTTACAGGACTTTGGAGATCTCTCTGATGCCCTCTGGGTGGAAATATTTTCTGCATACATAGCCTTTGTCAGGCACGCCCTTTCTGTTTGTTTTGTGAAGGCACAGCCTCCTTGAAGCCTAATATTTGTAAGAGGTAGGGATCACCTGTTATTCCCATTTTCCAGATAATGCAACTGAGGCTTACAAGGTCAAGTCACTTGATTAAGGGCACATGACTAATATATGACCTTTCCAGAATTCCAGCCCTAGTTGGTCTGATGCTGAAGCTCATGGATTTTTCCATTTTGATGTGTTGCCATGCTTGAGTCTGTCTAGCTAAGGAGGAAGGACATCCTTGAAGCATGCCAGAATCAGTTCTCACCAGAATCCCCACAGACCGTGCTGAAAAAGCTGAAGCTCTACTTGTGTAAAAAACAAAATAAATATATATATATATTTTTAAAAAGACAGAGGGTATCACTGGGTACTGTTGGTAGTTGAGTAAGCTAGGATTTAAACCTGGTCTAGAGTCTTCTTTGGAATCTACAGTCTTCCCACAACTGTATGTTGTGACTCTCATCATGACACACAGCCACTCAGGGAAGTTGCTCTACAACATCAATGAGAGCCTTCATCTAGGAGCCTGCCTCTCCCCACTTTCTAGGCACTGGAGGCTCACTTAATACCTCTCCTGACACCATCGTCGTTCTTCCAGCTCAGGCACCCATCTGTCTTATTGCTGTAGCCATGTCCAGCCCCACTGGATATCCTTTCTCTCATAATCAATTCCAACACCAGCCCCTGGTGCTTGACCATCACTCTGTGTCCCTGGCTCCTAGGTAACTCACTTCTAAGCCAGTCTGGGTCAAACAGCATTTGACCTTCATTTTCCTAATATAGAAATCAGAAACAAAAAAGTTCTGCTTATGTCTGATTGGCTAGAGCCTAGTCTCCTGGCCACTCCCAGTTAGTAATTTTAGTTGAATTGTTGATACTGTTCCACCAAAGCCATCATTTACTGAACGTCAATGATGTAAATGTCCTCCCTCTGTTTTATTTAATTTACCCCTTGAAACAGACCTTTTCAGAAAAGTATGAATTGTAGGTAGAAAGTCCCTTTTTACAGGACTTTGGAGATCTCTCTGATGCCCTCTGGGTGGAAATATTTTCTGCATACATAGCCTTTGTCAGGCACGCCCTTTCTGTTTGTTTTGTGAAGGCACAGCCTCCTTGAAGCCTAATATTTGTAAGAGGTAGGGATCACCTGTTATTCCCATTTTCCAGATAATGCAACTGAGGCTTACAAGGTCAAGTCACTTGATTAAGGGCACATGACTAATATATGACCTTTCCAGAATTCCAGCCCTAGTTGGTCTGATGCTGAAGCTCATGGATTTTTCCATTTTGATGTGTTGCCATGCTTGAGTCTGTCTAGCTAAGGAGGAAGGACATCCTTGAAGCATGCCAGAATCAGTTCTCACCAGAATCCCCACAGACCCCGTGCTGACTAATAAATGCCTAAACACATCCTGTATCACTGCTTCCCATCTGTCCCTACTTGCGTGGTTTTCCCAAACTTGTTGCAAAGGTCCCCAAAGGGCTGAAAACATCATCTGCAGACGGATGAGAAGCATGTTAAAGGAAGGGCCAAGGAATGGATGGGAAGATTGGGCCACGGTAAAAAAAATAACATTCCAAACAATTTTCAGTTGGCACAAAATGATGTTTCCTTGGGCATTTTTCCTCTTCCAATTTTGTAATTCATGCTTATTTTCAGTGAAATTCACTCCATCTGTATCTGATTCATTCACACTTAATTCATCAGCAGACAGCTCTGTCAGAGAAAAAGATTCCGATGTGCCTCTAGCATTTGACTGGAATTGGGGTCTGTCGGGAATCCCAGGGATAAGGGGCATGTGAGAAGCATGCTGAGAAGCAGGCAAAGTGGCTTCATGCTTCCCCTTCCACCACGCTCAATCCTCTGTTGTTTCCTCTTTGTTTTAGGCAGCTTGGTGGTCTTCCCAGATGTTTTGTAATTGGGCTTATGCGCTGATCTTTCCCACTTCTGGCTCCAAATTGTCTGCCCATAAACATGCTCACATTTCTCTCATTCTAAAACACGAAACAACTAAGTCATCCCCAGGCAAGAGGATCGCAAACCACAATTCCTTTTCCCACCCCATTCATCCTCAAATACATTTCCACCTCAGCATCTCAGAACTTTCTGCACTACATTCATCACCTCCGCTTTATTTCTCACACCTTCATTATGTAACTCCACCTCCTGTACCAAAGTCACCTTTCAATTCCCAAATCCAGTGGTTCCGTTCTGTTACTGTGCGGTCAGTTTCTTGACTGCATTAGCTGCTGTTGACACTTCCCTCCTTCCTTACTCTCTCTGCTGTACTGGCTTCCTTTCACTCTTTCTCTTATTTCTTCCCTTCTTTTTAGTTTCATACGTCTCCGCCCTTTCGTATTTATAAAACAAAACAAAACAAAAAAAGTATGTACTATAGTCCCTAAGTCTTGACTGAAAGTTCTGGAAGCACAATGTCTGGGTTCAAAGCCCACTGTGCCATTTCCAAATGTGTGACTTTGGGCAAGTTTGTTAATCCTCTCTGTGTCTCAAGGGAAAATTAGGGAAAAGCATAGTTACATCGTAGGGTTGGATAGGGATTAACGAATTTACTACTTCTAAATTTCTTCAAACAGTACTTAATATTGTATTAATAACTACTCAATAGATTTTAACTGACAGGACCAGTATTAAACACAACCTAATAATCTGTAAATACTTATATAATAGGATTGATGATGGATGGGGAATGTACTCTAATAAAATCTTTGTGATTATTTCAAGATTATGTTTGGGACGTCCCTAGTGTTCCAGTGGTTAAAAATCCGCCTGCCAATGCAGGGAACACAGGTTTGACCTTTGGTCTGGGAACTAAGATCACACATGCCACAGGACAACTAAGCCTATGCACCATAACTACTGAGCCTGAGTGCCACAACTACTAAGGTCCTAGAGCCAACGCGCCGCACAAGAGACGCCCCATCAGTAGGAAGCCACTCACCACTAGAGAGTAGCTCCCGTTCATTGCAACTGAAGGACGCCTGCATACCACCATGTAGAGCCCATGCACTGCAACCCAGTGGAGTCAAAAATAAATAGTTATCTTTAAAAAGTAAAGAATGTATATTCTAGTCTATAGAAGATTGTGTCCATCCTATAGATATAAAACAAGTCTATATGGTTTTTACTAATGTATATATGCCTAAAGATAGAAATTGAGGTTAAACCATTGCCTAATAAGACAATAAAAGGAAAAGTAATGGGGAATGCATAAATTACCAATACTAATTATAAGAAAGCTGGAGTGGTCATATAAATATTAAAATAGACCTTAAGACAAAGAGTATTAAGCAAAGCAATGTAGAGATACTTTATAATGATAAAAGGTCAACTCCTTGGAAAAACATGAACCCATCTATGTGCATGTACCAAACTAAAGGTAATAATAAAATCCACAACCAGATATGAGAATCTTAACTCTCTTCTCTTTGCATTAAAATACAAAACCATGGACTTCCTTGGTGGTTCAATAGCTAAGACTGCATACACCCAATGCAGGGGGCCCAGGTTCCATTCCTGGTCAGGGAACTAGATCCCACGTGCTACAATTCCATAAATGCATTCCACATTCCATAAACGAAGACTGAAGATTCCAAACAAGTGCCACAACTAAGGCCCAGCACAGTTAAATAAAATAAAGTAAACATCAAAATATAAAAAATAACTAGACAAAAAATTCACTAAAGTTACAAAATATTTAAACCCTGTCAGTCACCACTCATCTGAAATTTACAGCAAATTACATCCAACAACTGCATAAGACACATTTTCTTCAACTGCATTTGAAATCTTCACCAAGAAAAGCAATATGTTGGGTCACAGAAAGGCTCTTATAAACTAGAAAAAATGGTTTTCTTACTGACTTTATTCATTGATACCAACAAAATTGAGTCCAAAACATTAGATAACTGTATTTTAACTGTACTTTTAGAATACTGTATTTTGCATATGGAAACTAAATACCATGCTTTTACATATCTTATAGGCCAGTGGAAAAATAATGAGAAAAACTAGAAATTATTCTCAAATAAATGACTTAGAAAGAACACATGTTAATATTGCCAGAATGTATTTAAAGCAGTGCTTAGGAAAAAATTTAAATGCTTATATTAGAAAAAAAAAAAAAAAAACTTTAGAATTAATTACCTAAATTTCCACCTAAAGAAGATGTACAAATAAACCCAAAATTCAAAGAAAACACACAAATTTTCTTAAGTGAAAGAAAACATAAAATTAGGAGCATAAAATAGAAAAACAAGAGAGAAATTTAATAAAGCCAAAGGTAGCAATCTAGAAAATTACATTGATAAATCTCCAAAAAGACTCACTAAGAAAAAGAAAGCCACATAAATTAGCCTTATCATAACCGAGGGCATCACTAAATATTCTACATACATAAAACACATAGCAAGATAATATTATTAATGCATTTATGTAAATAAATTCAACAACTTAGATGAAATGGGAAAAAGAACCCTTGGAAAAAATACAACTTAGGAAAATACTGATATAAGAAGAAACATAAAATCTAAATAACTCTATATCTTTTTTCATGGAAATGCATTTTATTTTAAATATAGCATTGAGTACATGTCAGTCACAGGCTCTTGATCTTTTTGTACCCTCTCCCCTGCATCCTGGGTAATGATACATTTTTTTCTCTAGTCTATGAGTCTGTTTCTGTTTTGTAAATAAATTCATTTGTATCTTTTTTCCAGATTCTTCATATAAGTGATATAAGACAGGTGTCTGTAAATACTTAGTATGATAATCTCCAGTTCCATCCATGTTGCTGCAAATGGCATTATTCCATTCTTTTCATGACTAAGTAATATTTCATTATACATAATAGAATAGAATAATATACTATATATACTGTACATATATATGCACCACATTATATATTTGCATTATATATATATGCATCTCATTTCTATAGCCATTCATTTCCTTTTTTAAAAGTTTTTTATTATACCTTTTTTTTCTTTAATTTTTGGCCTCTTTTCATTGATTTTTTATCCATTTATATTCATGCATCTTTATTCTTTGGCCTGTGTGGGCCTCCCATTGCAGTGGCCTCTCCCACTGCAGAGCACCAGCTCTGGGTGCATGTGCTCCAGAGCACTAGCTCATAACTGGACACACCAGTCCAGCCACTCTGGGGCATGTATGATCATCCCGGGCCAGGAATCGAACCAGTGCTCCTTGCACCACAAGGTGGACTCTTTATCCACTGGCCCACCAGGGAAGGCCCCATTCATTTCTTGATAGTCATTTAGGTTGCTTCCATGCTTTGGATATTGTAAACAGTGTTGCAATGAACATTGGGGTATATGTATCCTTTTGAACCATGTTTTTCTCTGGATTTACGTCCAGGAGTGAGATTGCTGGGTCATATGGCATTAGTGGTAAAGATCCCACCTGTCAGTGTAGGAGACATAAGAGACACAGTTCAATCCCTGGGTCGGGAAGATCCCCTGGTGGTGGTCATGGCAACCTACTCCAGTATTCTTGCCTGGAGAGTCCCATGGACAGAGGAGCCTGGCAGGCTAGAGTCCATACAGTTGCACACAGTCAGACCCGACTGAAGCAACCTAGCACTCAATACTCATGGTGGCTCTATTTTTAGTTTCTTAAGGAACATCTATTTATTCCCCTAAGTTCTCCTCCATACATTTTCATAAATTCTCCTATCAACAGTTTATGAAGGTTCCCCTTTTCTCACATCCCCTCCAACATTTATTGTTTCCAGATTTTGTGATGTTGGTCATTCTGACTAGTATGAGATGATACCTCCTTGTAGTTTGGATTTGTATTTTTCTAATAATTAGCAATACTAAGCTCCAACACTTGGCACATCGGAAGCAAAGAGTCCACTCATTGGAAAAGACCTTAATACTGGGAAAGATTAAGGGCAAGAGGAGAAGGGGGCAAAAAGAGGATGAGATGGTTGTATAGCATCACCAACTCAATGGACTTAAATTTGAGAAAACTCCAGAAGACACTGAAGAACAGGAAAGCCTGGCTTGCTGCAGTCCATGGAGTCAGGAAGAGTTGGACCCAACTTAGCAACTGAACAACAAGAAGCATCTTTTCATGTCTCTCTTGGCCATCTGTATGCCTTCTTCGGAGAAATCTCTTTAGGTGTTTTGCCAATTTTGACGATTTTTTTTGTTTTCTTTGTTTGATATTGAGCTGTATGAATTGTTTGTAAATTTTGGAAACTAATCCCTTGTCAGTTGAATCACTTGCAACTAAATAGCTCTATATTTTTTAAAGTCATAGTTTTCTAAGTCTAGTCTCACTCAAACCAGGACTATCACCATCATACATTATTATATTAAAATGAAAATGTTTAAGCCTTACCTCGAAACTACTGAACCAAGAACTCTGAAAACAATGAACAGTTTGTGTTTAAAAGCCCTCTAGGCATGGACTTAGGAGAAACATCCTAAACAAATATTAACAAATTGAATCTAAAAAAAAAAAAAGGATTAAGTGACTCCTGTCCCAGGAAAAACAGGATATTTTCCTATTTTAAAAATCAACCAATGGAATTAATTTTATGATTAATATACATGAATATGCATAACATATCTATTAATGTGTATAAGATAATTAATTATATTGAGTAAAAGAGAAAAACCATAGTAACATCCTAGCAAGTTCAAAATAACTACTTTGAACAGCTTAATACCTGTGCATATATTTTAACATACAAATAAAATTGTGTTGTATTTGTTTTAACAAATTAGCAATAGGACACAATTTTATTAGTATGTTAAAGGCATCTCCAATAACAATACTAACAAAGGATAAACTATGAATAGCCAATAAGCACATGAAAAATTCTCAGCACCTTTAATTATTAGGGAAATACACACTTGAACCATAATAAGCTACCAGGAAGAGAATAGTAACACTAAATACTGGCAAGCTTGGGAGTACCAAACTTTAATATATTTGTAGCGGAAGTGTAAAATTGCACAACTTACTTTGGGAAAATGTTTTGATTTTTTCTTATAAACACACCTCCTGTAGTGCGATCAGGCAATTCTAGGTGTTTAGCCAAGGAAAATGAAAATCCATGTTTACAGAATGACTTGAAAAACAATGTTCACAGGAATCTCATTCATGATAGTTTAGAACTGAAATGAATGAGGAAATGGTGATACATTCACATAATGGAATAATATTAAATAATAATACTAGCAACTTTACTTGTATATTCAGTAACACAGTTGGACTGCATAGACATTATGCTGAAAATAGAGGTCAGACACAACAGAAAATGCACCGTACAATTCCATTTATATGAATTCAAACCACAGGCAAAACTAATCTAATTTGAAGAAAAATTCAGAGCAGCCATGCCTCTGGGGGATACTTAGACTGGGAAGAGACGGAAGGGAAAATTCTAGGTCGACAGTTAACATTCTATACATAGGTATGTAGGTTGCATGGGTGGATGCATTTGTCAAATCTAATGAACTTGTAACTTATGATTGTGCATCTCCTAGAATTTAATTTTATCTTAAAAAAATGTGTATTAAGAAAAAAATCTGTATGTTTCTTGAAATGACAGTCAAATTGCTGGCTTGGTTAACCTTCAACAGCAAAAGTATTGATTCAGGTCTAACATAAATGGCAAGATACTGAATGCAATACTGTAAAGTTTCTCAAGTCTTCCATATGTCTATTGTATTTGATTTGATTTGATGTGAATTTTGCTGTCTTAAAGCCAATATCAATATTTATCTGCAGCTTGGGAAGCCCTTTTCTTGCCAGAAATGTGTAAGTTCTCTTTCACTCCCGCTATAAATAGGGTAAGTCCTACCAAACATTTTTCGAAAATAAATGAGTGGAACATTAATTTCCTGATAGCCAATAAGCACATGAAAAATTCTCAGCACCTTTAATTATTAGGGAAATACACACTTGAACCATAATAAGCTACCAGGAAGAGAATAGTAACACTAAATACTGGCAAGCTTGGGAGTACCAAACTTTAATATATTTGTAGCGGAAGTGTAAAATTGCACAACTTACTTTGGGAAAATGTTTTGATTTTTTCTTATAAACACACCTCCTGTAGTGCGATCAGGCAATTCTAGGTGTTTAGCCAAGGAAAATGAAAATCCATGTTTACAGAATGACTTGAAAAACAATGTTCACAGGAATCTCATTCATGATAGTTTAGAACTGAAATGAATGAGGAAATGGTGATACATTCACATAATGGAATAATATTAAATAATAATACTAGCAACTTTACTTGTATATTCAGTAACACAGTTGGACTGCATAGACATTATGCTGAAAATAGAGGTCAGACACAACAGAAAATGCACCGTACAATTCCATTTATATGAATTCAAACCACAGGCAAAACTAATCTAATTTGAAGAAAAATTCAGAGCAGCCATGCCTCTGGGGGATACTTAGACTGGGAAGAGACGGAAGGGAAAATTCTAGGTCGACAGTTAACATTCTATACATAGGTATGTAGGTTGCATGGGTGGATGCATTTGTCAAATCTAATGAACTTGTAACTTATGATTGTGCATCTCCTAGAATTTAATTTTATCTTAAAAAAATGTGTATTAAGAAAAAAATCTGTATGTTTCTTGAAATGACAGTCAAATTGCTGGCTTGGTTAACCTTCAACAGCAAAAGTATTGATTCAGGTCTAACATAAATGGCAAGATACTGAATGCAATACTGTAAAGTTTCTCAAGTCTTCCATATGTCTATTGTATTTGATTTGATTTGATGTGAATTTTGCTGTCTTAAAGCCAATATCAATATTTATCTGCAGCTTGGGAAGCCCTTTTCTTGCCAGAAATGTGTAAGTTCTCTTTCACTCCCGCTATAAATAGGGTAAGTCCTACCAAACATTTTTCGAAAATAAATGAGTGGAACATTAATTTCCTGATAGCTCAACACCCCAGCTTCTCAATAGCAGTAACTGATTTCACGTGTTTAGTCTCCCATTGGTGGAGTTATTCATTTCTGAATATAGATCTCTTTTTTTTTCCTCTGGGGAAATAAATATACATTTAGTTTAGTTTTTATTTTTCTTCTAATCATCTTTAAAATTTAATAACGTTCTTTTTATTTTAACATTGCTTAGCAGGAAAGGATTTGCTGATGCCCACAGTTGGATAGACATATAAACAGGGAAACTATTATTTTGTTTTACATGATATTGGATATATTGGAGAATGAAATAGGATGTGCTCAGTTGTGTCAAACTCTTTGTGATCCCATGGACTACAGCCTGCCAGGCTCCACTGTCCATGGGATTTTTCAAACAAAAATATTGTAGTGGGTTGCCATTTCCTCCTTCAAGGGATCTTCTGGATCCAAGGATCAAGCCTGCATCTACTGTGTGTCCTACACTGCAGGTGGATTCTCTGCTTGCTGAGCCATTGAGGAAGCTATAAATAAAGCTTTGGTTGAACTTTTGGTGTTGATTTATATTATAATATTTTATGAGTAAACATTATATAATACTTTTTTTTAAATTTGGAATTTCATTCCATACCTGCTTATTCTACAAGTTTAGCAAGCTGTCATGTTCTATCACTTTGACAATTTTGATTTCTGAAAATATATCGAGTCCCAAACCTTGTAAATTCAAAAATTTAAAACAGAATTCTACCAAGAAATGCAATCTAGGGTAAGGGGACAGACAATCATGCTGATAATAGTAATTTTAATAAGATATGTTAAATGAAAATACATGGAAACAATAGGCTGTGAGTATAACAATAGTTATACGGGGATACTAGCCCAATTCTGTGGGAATATATTGGGCAAGATTCTGGAATTCTCCACTCTCCTTATCTTTCTTTACCATCACCTTCAACTTCACCTGGCTTATTTTAGTTTCTTTCATGTCTTAAGAGTACCTATCATGATTTTAGGAACATCTTTTCTCAACTCGCAGACCATAAGGTACCCTTAATTTATACTTTTATGGTACCATATAATTTACTTCATAACATCACAATTGTAATTAAAGAAGTTGGGTACAGTTATTTGTCTAACATTGAATATACCTGCTGGAGTGTAGGTGCCTTATTTGTTCTAGTCTTTACGTTATCACCAGTGATTGCCATGTTATTCAGTACACATTGGGTGATCAACAGGTTCTTATTCAACAACAGCAACATGATTGAGCTAAGTCTTGAAGAACCAAGGTTTTTCAATGCAGAGATGCCCCATTCTTTCCTTCTGATACCTAAGCTACAAAAAGCAGCTGCTGTCAGCCAAGGTACTGATCAGAAGAAACCTATAATGAACATCCATGTTTTGTGAGCTAAACTAAATCTATGCTGCTACAAGCGACTAAGATTTGGGGGTTGTCTGTCAGAGCAAAATAATTCACTCTAACTGATACAATGATTATATCCAAAATTCACGTCTACTAACCAACCCAGTATCAGATATGCAATAAGTGCTATGAAGGTACACAGAGATTAATTAAGCGTGGTCCCTGAGGTACGGCATCTCATAATTTCACAGTTCCTTATTTATCCTTCCTCAGTCCAAAAAATGCCCTTTTTGTATTTAATATAAACTCTTAGATATGAGTAGTGTAGTTATGAGTCATGAAGTCAAATCTCAGTTATAACAGATAGAGGTGAAGCTTTCTAATCTCTCTGAAATTTAAATGTTTTTGTCATTGATAAGATGGGTATAATCCTCATCCTGTAGAAGTTAACTCTAATGTTATAAATGTGTCTACCTCAGGTCAGGAAGTAATTAACAATTATTTATAATAAATAAGAAGAGGGAAAATGTGATGTGCTGTTATTATCAGAATTTTCTTTAAGGTTCTTCTACATGAAGTCATCTCTTATTCATTATTATAGAAGAATGGTGTCTCACTTGTCTTTATATATCTGGGGGTTAGCACAGAGCTGGACACATAGTTGACCCATGATAAATAGAAGCTGACTTGAATTCTGTGAGGGTTGAGAGGAAAATAAGAGGAATTTCCAGTCTGAAGATGTCAGAGGAAATTTCAAAATGTCAAGGAAGTAGAAATATTTCAACTTAAATCTTGAAGGTTAGGAAATATTTTGACATGCTGGAGATAGAGCACGATTGTCAGAGAAAATAGGAAAAGCAAAGACATGAGTTAGGATCTTCTGGGATATGTGAGGCAAATAGTGAGTAGTTTAGGTTGGTCTTATGTAGGGCACATAAAATAAGAATTTTGTAAAAGACAGGTCAAGGTTAAAATAGAGAGAGCATCTGAAGGCCATGTAAGGAGCTGAGTTTTTAGTCTATAGCAAGAAAGAGACACTTTCTCTTTCTCTTTCTCTGTAAGAGATTACAGCAATGGAAGAATGAGAGGTGAAATGAGCAGTTTAGGAAATCTGTCTTAACTGCAGTACTGTGTTTTGTGGTTTACAATCACAATTATTCTATTAGATGGAGAATATTATTTTCATTTTACATGAGAAAACTGAGGCTCAGATGTTAAAAAACAAGAACAACAACAACAAAAAAAACCTGCCTTGGATATAATCATCAGAGGAAAAGACACTATTTAAATACAACATTTGTTTGATGTCAGTCTGTACTTTTTCCATTTAAGATCAAACAGAGGGCTTCCCTGGTGGTCCAGTGGGTAAGGACACCGCCTTGCAGGGCAAGGGACGCCGGGTTCGATCCCTGGCCTGGGAAGATCCCATGTGCCGCGCAGCGGCTGGACCAATGTGTCCAATTACCGAGCCGGAGCTCTGGAGCGCATGCGCCCAGAGCCGGCGCTCTGCAACAACAGAGGCTGCTGCGATGGGAGGTCCACACGGGCCAAAGAACAAAGATGGATGAAAACAGAGAAATGATAGACCAATAGAAGTGGCCCGCCCACTCCCCTCCCGCCCCATCCCACCCCCCTCAAATAAATAAATAAATAAATCTTTAAAAAAAAAAAAAAAAAAAGTAAAGACCAAACAGAATAAATTTGACTTCAGGATTTTCCAGATGTACAGGAAAAAGCATTCTTATAGATAAAGCAGCTTTATGTTTTGTTAAGCAAGTCCAAATGAGTTTCCTTAAAATATTTATTTTTCCCAAGATGTATTTCAAAGATGATTTGTGAAGTGCAAAATGTTAAAAGAATACAAACCGTTAATGCTACTGCTAATTAGATAAATTATGCCTATAACTGTTATTTAGATCTTTTAGATCATATGTTACTCTAGTGAAAAAAAGAGATTAATTACTTTTTCATTTTTTAATCTTATTTCCCTAAGTGCAATATTTACAAATCAAGAAGAAATTCATCCCAATGTCTATTTTTCATGTTAAGTTCTCTAGAAGATCAAAAAGATGTCTAGACTATGAAAGCTGAAAAAAATCCAAGAGCTTCTCGTAAAATGGAGACCAAAGCTGAGGGACATTTCAGTGGTGTAGGATGCGACTCTTTTAGTCCAAGTGATGCAGGACATCTGTGTGGGATTAAGAGGGTCTAAACACATTTTTAAAGGATCCCTGCGTGCTAAGCCCTTATTCTTAGTAATTCAACATTTACACTCAGAGAATGAGTCCTAAAACACAGTAAATACAGGAGGCCAATATAATAGTAATTATCTTTTACTAAATGTCCACCATGAACTGGATCTTTATTCAGTTTATTGTAATCTTGACTGCATCTTTTCAGAGTTTGCATTGCTTTCTCTTGGAGAAGGAAATGGAGAGAGAGTCTCTTGATACCTCAGTGGTGAGGAATCTGCCTGCAATGCAGGAGACCTGGGTTCCATCCCTGGGTTAGGATGATCCCCCTGGAGGAGGGCATCTCAACCCACTCCAGTATTCTTGCCTGGAGAATTCCATGAACAGAGGAGCCTGGCAGTCTGCAATCCATGAGGTCACAGAATTCGACACGACTGAAGTGACTACGCAGCAGCATTGCTCTCTCTCCTTTGTAACTAAAGAAGATGACCATCAGAATACTTTAAAAAACTACTATGTGCTTGGACTTCCCTGGTGATCCAGTGGCTAAGAATCTATCTGCCAATGTGATGAGACACAAGTTCCTGGTCCAGGAAGATCCCACATACTGTGGAGCAACTAAGCCTGTGTGCCACAACTACTAACTCTGTGTGCTCCAGATTCAGTGCTCCACAACAAGAGAAACATCTGAATGAGAAGCCAGTGCACCACAACCAGAGAGTAGCCCCCTACTCACCACAACTAGAGAAAGCCCACAAACAACAAGGAAGACCCAGCACAGTCAAAAAAAATAATAAAATAAAATAAACATAAACAAACATAAATAAAAATTGTAAAACCTCAAAAAAACAAACCTAGTATGTGCTTAAGTGGAGATCTTTAACCTACATTTTTGGAGTCATATGCTCACAAGCTTTCTGTTTTACCGCCTTGACCAAGTTCCCTTCAAATGTGATACTCTGTGATTCTACCGGTCACCTCTGATTCTTTCTCTTAAAATGGAGAGAGGTTTGTTTCAATTGAGTCTCCATGAAGTAGCTTATTTTATCCAAGAATGACCACAATGGAACATTGTCTTGCGTTTTGTTTCCCAAGCACTGAGATACAAGTATAACCCATCTGTTCTATGGTTTATGGCCATTCTTCCCATTGTACTCTTGATGAACAACAACTGTTGACATAGAACTCTATGAAATAGTCAGTTCTGTAACACTTAAGGAAGTCCCTTCTCTCTTTGTCCCACCCTATCGTGTCTCCTGTGGAAGCAATCAGTGCCCTGAAACGGTGGGAATTACACCATGCGTGAGGCTAATGATGGCGAGTACAAAAATCTTGGCATACAGAACATCGCAGAGCGAAAACAAAGACCACAGGGCAATGGAATATACCTTAAATGGCTTAAGTGCACGTAGAAATTGATCCTTGGGCTAGGTCAGCTTTGTTTGCATCATGGACTCCCTGGGTTAGGATGATCCCCTGGAGGAGGGCATCTCAACCCACTCCAGTATTCTTGCCTGGAGAATTCCATGAACAGAGGAGCCTGGCAGTCTGCAATCCATGAGGTCACAGAATTCGACACGACTGAAGTGACTACGCAGCAGCATTGCTCTCCTCCTTTGTAACTAAAGAAGATGACCATCAGAATACTTTAAAAAACTACTATGTGCTTGGACTTCCCTGGTGATCCAGTGGCTAAGAATCTATCTGCCAATGTGATGAGACACAAGTTCCTGGTCCAGGAAGATCCCACATACTGTGGAGCAACTAAGCCTGTGTGCCACAACTACTAACTCTGTGTGCTCCAGATTCAGTGCTCCACAACAAGAGAAACATCTGAATGAGAAGCCAGTGCACCACAACCAGAGAGTAGCCCCCTACTCACCACAACTAGAGAAAGCCCACAAACAACAAGGAAGACCCAGCACAGTCAAAAAAAATAATAAAATAAAATAAACATAAACAAACATAAATAAAAATTGTAAAACCTCAAAAAAACAAACCTAGTATGTGCTTAAGTGGAGATCTTTAACCTACATTTTTGGAGTCATATGCTCACAAGCTTTCTGTTTTACCGCCTTGACCAAGTTCCCTTCAAATGTGATACTCTGTGATTCTACCGGTCACCTCTGATTCTTTCTCTTAAAATGGAGAGAGGTTTGTTTCAATTGAGTCTCCATGAAGTAGCTTATTTTATCCAAGAATGACCACAATGGAACATTGTCTTGCGTTTTGTTTCCCAAGCACTGAGATACAAGTATAACCCATCTGTTCTATGGTTTATGGCCATTCTTCCCATTGTACTCTTGATGAACAACAACTGTTGACATAGAACTCTATGAAATAGTCAGTTCTGTAACACTTAAGGAAGTCCCTTCTCTCTTTGTCCCACCCTATCGTGTCTCCTGTGGAAGCAATCAGTGCCCTGAAACGGTGGGAATTACACCATGCGTGAGGCTAATGATGGCGAGTACAAAAATCTTGGCATACAGAACATCGCAGAGCGAAAACAAAGACCACAGGGCAATGGAATATACCTTAAATGGCTTAAGTGCACGTAGAAATTGATCCTTGGGCTAGGTCAGCTTTGTTTGACTCAGTCTCATGGACATTTTATAATTGTTATGTATCAGAACCTGGCTCTATTTGTCTAAAGGATTAGGGTAAGGAACAAACTTCAAAAAATGTTTATGTCCCCAGATCTACTGAGTAAAAATAACAAACAGAGAGGGGAAAAAAAGAATAAACAGAGAAAAACTCTTTAAATTCTAGCCCTGGATGCCTCTTCTATCTCTTCTCTCTCTCATGTCTCCATTAAGAGCCTCTCTGGGGCTTCCCTGGTGGTCCAGTGATTAAGAGTCCACCTTGCAGTGCAAGGGGCACCAGTTCGATCCCTGACCTGGGAAGATCCCACGTGCTGCAGCACGGCTGAACCGATGTGTCCAATTATGAGCCAGGGCTCTGGAGCGCATGTGCACAGAGCCCATACTCTACAGTGAGAGAGGTCACTGCAAAGGGAGGCCCACACAGGCCAAAGTATAAAGATGAATAAAAAATAAATAAATAAACAAACAATAAAGGAGGTCAAAAAAAAAAAAGAAAAAAAGAATTTCTCTTCTTTTGCTCTGGCTGGTACCTCAGCCAGGTTAGTCTTTTTCCTTCTTATTGGCTTATTCTCTTGCTCATTTGTTAAGGTCTTAGTAGGATGCCTCTACTCTCTGGAGTACTCTCTAGACCACGCCACCACACAGAATCCATTTCTCCCTTATCTGTACATCCTAAGGGTGCATACCCTTCCTGTCTTGTAGGATCTTACATGGCTTATCATTGCCTACTGTGTTGTTTCCCCTCCCACTGCATCCTCAAGTACAGTGCCAGAGACTCAGCATGAATTCAGTAAATTGTTATTTAATGTACACAACCTAGGTCAGCTGTCCTTCTCTGAGAGCTACTACTCCATTTATAGCGGCAACCTTTAGTCCCATACCAAACCAGATAGGAGCAGATAATGCAGAGTCCCACCATGAGTTCTCCAGGTGCAAGCAATGCAGTCTTTACTGACCCAGGAATCAAACCTGCATGTCTTGCGTCTCCTGCATGGTAGGTGGATTCTTTATCACAGCACTACCTGGGAACTCCCTCAAAACGACTCATTGTATACGTTTATTCTCTCCAAAGTCTTTTTTTTCCTTTAGGTCCCTACCAAGATGTTTTTCTTTTTATTCTATCTTGCAAGCAACAAATAACACTTTTCAGACTCTCTCCTCACATCATTCTCCTTCAACAACAGTCACCAAGTGAACTTTAATTTTCATTTTAAAACACATTCACTAATCTTCTACTTTTTAGCCACTCTCCCAAATTATTGACCTATACCTATCAGGGTACTCACTAAACATGGACAGCTGTGTTCATCTGATTAGATGGCACATTAACCTTCCATCACCCAGGGGTATTAATTATTTTTTTCCTCTAAGAAATATAAATAATTTATCCAAGGCAGAATTTGGTGAATGTGGCTGCCCACATTTGATGATAGGAATCTTTATTTATTGGACTGTCTTATTTGTTGATTATTGAATCATCTCAAATTCTTAAAATTACACAAAGGTTATATAAAGTGAGTTAGTGTCAGAAGTGGGACGAGAAAGCAGGTGATCTGATACTCTTGTGTCTTCTTTCGTATCTTGAATAGTGGAGGAAGTGGAAACTAGATAAACAATGAAAGATAATACTGTCTATTGTTTATTTCTATTTTCTCAATGACTGCTCTAGGTAGCTCATAAACATGCACACTCTTTTATTCCTTATCACTGGACTGCAGTGCAAACATTATCTCCATTTTACAGATGAGAAAACTGAGGCTCAGAGTGGTAGAGTCCCCGACCTATATAGGTCTCCCATGCTGTTCTCATTGCAGTCTCTGACACAGCACTCCTCAAATCCTAGTTTAAGTGTGACCGGGCACTAGCTACTTGAAGGAGTTTTTTTTTTTTTTTAATCTTGGCCTCTTTTATTGGTTTTTTATTCATCCATATTTACCCTTTGGCCTGTGTGGCCCTCCCATTGCAGTGGCCTCTTGTAGAGCACTGGCTCTGGGTGCGTGTGCTCCACAGCGCTGGCTCATAATTGGACACACTGGCCCAGCAGCTCTGTGGCAAGTGGGATCCTCCCAGGCCAGGGATTGAACTGGTGCCCCCTTGCACTGCAAGGTGGACTCTTTATATGCTGGACCACCAGGGAAGCTTAAAGGGTTTTTTTTCAAAAATATTTATTTGAATTATTTTTGAAGGAATCTCACACTGCTCTGAAATTTTATGCTTAGGTTTGTTTAAAGTGGAGGTGGCAGGAAGTGCTTGGATTGGATTACTTCTAAAGTGGAGGTGGCATAAATAGGGATAAAAACCAGAGTTAAAATGTCCATTGCATATTTACATACCATGCCATGGAGAAACGGGTTGGCTGAGAAAGTGATACATGGAAACAGAGCTTCTTAATGCAGCAAAGCCTCATTCATGATGTCATGAGGGGTCTCCAAGGCCCCAGGACATAAAAATGTGATACTGGGTAGTGGCAGTTGGAGGACATTTCATTGCAGTTGTAGGATTCCCTAGAGTGACTTTTGAAAGTTGCAGCTGGCCTACTGAGGTCATGGTGAAGGGACTTTGACAAGTGGTATGTGGCTCTTCGAGGAACAATCACCTCCTTGACTCTTTTCTGGGAGGCTGCTGGGAGGAAAAATGAGGATTGTTAATATTTTGCAAATGTGGTTTTGTTCCATGTGGGCAATGTAACTCAGTCACTAGACGGTGCGTCTCTGGGACACAGGTACTGGAGCTTATTCATCTTGATATTTTCCACTCCCAGCACATTGCTTATCAGTTGTCTTTAATCCAGTTCACTATGCTGGAGAGCCATTGGACATTCAGTCTAGGAAGACAAAGGAGGGAGGATCATACATAGTCTTGCAGAAAAAACCATGTGGAAATTAATCTTTGAGAAAGAACAGGAGTTAATGGGCAAAGAGGAAGAGATGAAGTCATCTCAGGAAGAGAGAACAGTAAATGCCAACGCACTGAGGGTCAGGGCAAGAGCATGCTAGGTTTGTACTTGTACCTGAGGTGTGGATACAGAGCTGGTGGGGAGGACCAGGAGATAATACTGAGCAGCTTTTGAAAACTACATCATGAAGAACCTTTAAGTCAGCAAAGGGATTTAGACTTTATTCTGAAGGCAAGTAGCGACCTCTGATGAATCTTAAGATAAAGATCAGATTTACATTTTGAAAATCTGACTCTAAACAAAACAAAAAGTACCCTAAACTAGCATATGGTGAAGGCTACATAAACAAAGAAGAAAGACAAGTCAAATAAAAATTGGCAATTAAGGCACCAAATATCCCTAATAGAAACAGGAAATCAACTGAAGTGATCTCATTACATACTTATGAAATCATGCTTGATCTCACTAGCCACCTAGGGAATGCAAAATAAAACAGTAAGTAATAACTTACGTCAACTGATCGACATATTTAAGGCATTAAAAACATCTACTTCTAATAAAGGTGCATATACAGTGTTGTGGTGAAATTGCTCCAGTTTTGGGAGGTAATTCGATAGCATCTGAAACATTCAAGATTTTCAGCACACTTTTTGAGTTGGTCATCCCACAAGCAATTATCTATGCAGCAGGACTAAAAGCTCCATATGCAAAGATGCACACGTGATGTTCATCACAACATTTCTTGTTAAGAAGTCAAACACAACCAAAATTTAGGGAGGAATAACTTCTGTTGGTTGGGCTTCCCATGTAGCACTAGTGATAAAGAACCTCATGGCAATGGAGGAGATGTAAGAGACATGGGTTCATTTCTGGGTTGAGAAGATCCCCTGGAGGAGGGAATGGCACCCTACTCCAGTATTCTTGCCTGGGGAATCCCAAGGACAGAGGAGCCTGGTGGGCTACAGTCCACAGGGTTGTAAAGAGTCAGACGTGACTGAAGTGATTTAGCACACATGCATGAACCTCTGTTGGTGAGTCTCCTTTTACCTTTTTAGGTCCATTCTCAGCTTCTCCTGACCACATCTCTGGGATACTGTCCCACTGGTTTTCAGAAGGCATTGGAAGATGGAAGAAGAGAGAGAGGCTGGGGTATTTATCCCTTACTTTGTCCTTTCTCCATTGGTGTTGGTCTCTACAGTGGTTGTACATCCCCGCCATGACCACAGCTTTATGACGGCCATCTCTCTACAGCAAACACAGTCCTTGACAGGTTCTAGTAACTATGTTTTGTTCTCCTTCCTCTGCAGGCTTGGGATTTAATGACTTCTGTCCCTAAATTCTTACTCTTTTATCTCTTTTTAAGTCACTTTTTGGGGGGCTTTCCAGGTGGCTCAAATGGTAAAGAATATGCCTGCAATGAAGAAGACACAAGTTTGATCCCTGGGTTGGGATGATCCTCTAGAGTAGGAAATGGCAACCCATTTCAGTATTCTTGACTGGAATCCTACAGACAGAGGAGCCTGGTAAGCTACAGTCCATGGAGCTGCAAAGAGTCTGATATGACTGAGAGATGAACACTTTCACTTTCAAGTCACCTTTGGAGCTTGTGAGCTGTTTTTCATGCTGGAGCTACAATGAAGAGTTGGAGATGAGTTGGAGAGGGTAAACTTGGATGTTACAGGTGGGCTGGTCTTACAGGATTTCCATGTGACCCAAGGAGGAGAATGGGGACCAGTTCTACTGATGGTTCATACAGCAGTGTGTCTAGTTCACAAAGTCAGTCTCTTTCTCAGTTACACCCAATGGACCATCAACTCACTGTTCAGGACCCTGGGATCAAGTAACAGGAGACCAAAAGAAAGAACAGGTGCTATTCCATGCATACAAACATTCAAAGACACTGAACTTTCCTTAAATTTGCTCATCCTTAGCTTCAGGAACATTTGTTCATTCTTCTAAAGATTCAGGAGCTCACGGAGGCAGCAGAAAGTGCTTGGGGATACCCACAAAGGCCATGGTGGCCATATCCTTGAGTTCACCCTTTGGTTCCTCACTCTCTCTGTGTGACCTTAGCAAGTGGCCTACCCTCCCCAGATCTCAATTCCCTCACTGTGAAGTGGGGATACCATGAGTACCTCTCCTGTTTTGTAGTTACAAGGAATAAATGTGAGCTTTCCTGGGACCACATCTCTGGGATACTGTCCCACTGGTTTTCAGAAGGCATTGGAAGATGGACGAAGAGAGAGAGGCTGGGGTATTTATCCCTTACTTTGTCCTTTCTCCATTGGTGTTGGTCTCTACAGTGGTTGTACATCCCCGCCATGACCACAGCTTTATGACGGCCATCTCTCTACAGCAAACACAGTCCTTGACAGGTTCTAGTAACTATGTTTTGTTCTCCTTCCTCTGCAGGCTTGGGATTTAATGACTTCTGTCCCTAAATTCTTACTCTTTTATCTCTTTTTAAGTCACTTTTTGGGGGGCTTTCCAGGTGGCTCAAATGGTAAAGAATATGCCTGCAATGAAGAAGACACAAGTTTGATCCCTGGGTTGGGATGATCCTCTAGAGTAGGAAATGGCAACCCATTTCAGTATTCTTGACTGGAATCCTACAGACAGAGGAGCCTGGTAAGCTACAGTCCATGGAGCTGCAAAGAGTCTGATATGACTGAGAGATGAACACTTTCACTTTCAAGTCACCTTTGGAGCTTGTGAGCTGTTTTTCATGCTGGAGCTACAATGAAGAGTTGGAGATGAGTTGGAGAGGGTAAACTTGGATGTTACAGGTGGGCTGGTCTTACAGGATTTCCATGTGACCCAAGGAGGAGAATGGGGACCAGTTCTACTGATGGTTCATACAGCAGTGTGTCTAGTTCACAAAGTCAGTCTCTTTCTCAGTTACACCCAATGGACCATCAACTCACTGTTCAGGACCCTGGGATCAAGTAACAGGAGACCAAAAGAAAGAACAGGTGCTATTCCATGCATACAAACATTCAAAGACACTGAACTTTCCTTAAATTTGCTCATCCTTAGCTTCAGGAACATTTGTTCATTCTTCTAAAGATTCAGGAGCTCACGGAGGCAGCAGAAAGTGCTTGGGGATACCCACAAAGGCCATGGTGGCCATATCCTTGAGTTCACCCTTTGGTTCCTCACTCTCTCTGTGTGACCTTAGCAAGTGGCCTACCCTCCCCAGATCTCAATTCCCTCACTGTGAAGTGGGGATACCATGAGTACCTCTCCTGTTTTGTAGTTACAAGGAATAAATGTGTTACTACATGTGAATATCTCACAACTGTGCCCAGCACGTGGATAAGGGGCTTAAAATATATGAACAGCTTTCATTGCCTCCTTACACCAGGCAGTTACATACAGAATGGATACAGCTGCAAAGACAAAAAAGGAACAAATGAAAATGACGATGATCTCCCTCTGCCTTTCTGCCTATGCCTGCTGATTTGGAACCTACCATCACACAAAAACAGAACACGTGGAAACAAATGCCTCATTTCCTTTTTTTGATAGGGTTGCTAGACTGATGGATGGGTGCTGACTTTGGAAACAGAAAGTCTTGATTTTTGAAAAAGAACTTGATAGCATTCTCCTGGGGCCCAGTTCAAATTCCTTCCTTTCCAGGTAATTCCTGGAACACCTATGTGCGATATTGCCTCGCTACTTAAGTGCCAGAGTCCTACGATCTTCTTTGCAACAGAGATGCCAGTTTACCCTATGAGAGAGTCCTCTATGTGCGTCCATGGCACCTCCTGGACTGAGCTGCTGCAGGTCAGTGTTCTCTGTCTTAGGAAGCTGACAGAAAACAGAGGGCAGCACAAACTCCCCAGACTTTGTGATCAGACTGACATGAATTCAAGCACTGATTCAGCCTCTTGCCTGGGGAGCGTGCTCTAACAGTTACTCCGAGTTCCAATTTCTTCATCTCTGAACATGAGATAGTGGTGTCCTTCTGTATCATAGATACCATTTATCACCCCTCATTCTGTTTCAGGTAAAGTCAAGCGTCACTCCATGATAAAGGTACTATCATGTATATAATACAAGATTATAAGTGGAAGTCTGTACTCTGACTAATATATCTTTGTTTCTCCCACTTCCAGACTCATGATAACTACCATTCTACTCAGTCTCTGTGAGCTCACTTTTCTGGATTCCATACATAAGTGACATCATGCAATATTTGTCTTTCTCTGTCTGACTTATTTTACTTAGCATAATACCCTCAAGGTTTCTCCAAGTTGTTGCAAATGGTAGGATTTCCTTTTTTCTCATGGCTAAATAATATTTAATTGTGTATATATATATATATATATATATATATATATATATATATAATCATATCTTTATCCAATCATCTGTTGATGGACACATTGGCTGTTTGCATACCTTGTCTATTGTGAATAATGCCATAACGAATATGAGAATGATCTTGTCTCTTCAAGATCCTGTTTTCTATCCTTTGGATGTATACCTAGAATTGGGATTGCTGGATCATATGACAGTTCTGTCTCCAATTTTCTGAAGTACCTCTATATGGTTTTTCATATTGGCTGAACCCATTTTTGTGCCCACTGCAGGGTTTCTCTGATGGCTCAGCAGTAAAGAACCTGCCTATCAATGCAGGAGATACAAGAGACATGGGTTTGATCCCTGGGTTGGGAAGACCACCTGAGGAGGGCGTGGGAACCCACTCCAGAATTCTTGACTGGAGAATTCCATGGGGAGAGGAGCCTGGCGGGCTACAGTCCATGGCACCTCCTGGACTGAGCTGCTGCAGGTCAGTGTTCTCTGTCTTAGGAAGCTGACAGAAAACAGAGGGCAGCACAAACTCCCCAGACTTTGTGATCAGACTGACATGAATTCAAGCACTGATTCAGCCTCTTGCCTGGGGAGCGTGCTCTAACAGTTACTCCGAGTTCCAATTTCTTCATCTCTGAACATGAGATAGTGGTGTCCTTCTGTATCATAGATACCATTTATCACCCCTCATTCTGTTTCAGGTAAAGTCAAGCGTCACTCCATGATAAAGGTACTATCATGTATATAATACAAGATTATAAGTGGAAGTCTGTACTCTGACTAATATATCTTTGTTTCTCCCACTTCCAGACTCATGATAACTACCATTCTACTCAGTCTCTGTGAGCTCACTTTTCTGGATTCCATACATAAGTGACATCATGCAATATTTGTCTTTCTCTGTCTGACTTATTTTACTTAGCATAATACCCTCAAGGTTTCTCCAAGTTGTTGCAAATGGTAGGATTTCCTTTTTTCTCATGGCTAAATAATATTTAATTGTGTATATATATATATATATATATATATATATATATATATATATATAATCATATCTTTATCCAATCATCTGTTGATGGACACATTGGCTGTTTGCATACCTTGTCTATTGTGAATAATGCCATAACGAATATGAGAATGATCTTGTCTCTTCAAGATCCTGTTTTCTATCCTTTGGATGTATACCTAGAATTGGGATTGCTGGATCATATGACAGTTCTGTCTCCAATTTTCTGAAGTACCTCTATATGGTTTTTCATATTGGCTGAACCCATTTTTGTGCCCACTGCAGGGTTTCTCTGATGGCTCAGCAGTAAAGAACCTGCCTATCAATGCAGGAGATACAAGAGACATGGGTTTGATCCCTGGGTTGGGAAGACCACCTGGAGGAGGGCGTGGGAACCCACTCCAGAATTCTTGACTGGAGAATTCCATGGGGAGAGGAGCCTGGCGGGCTACAGTCCATGGGATCACAGAGTCGGATGTGACTGAAGTGACTTAGAACGCAACTGTGCATAGGGTTTGCTAAATGAGTAGATCTTTTTTTTTTTTTTTTTTTACCATTTAACTTGTTTTAATGTTTCTTCACAAATGGTGAAAAATACTAAAGTACAGACAAGGAATAATCATAATGTTGTGGCCAACATTATAAATATGGAATTATAAATTTAAAACATTTCTGGTTTAAAAAATAAATCTGGTAGTCAATGCAGCTCTGCGGGCCTCTGCATCTAGTAGGGCCGGTCTCTGCGCTCCTGGCGGTGCTCGCCTTTATCCATTTTTCCAGGTCCTCCACGCCCGCCTCTTCGTCCTCCCATCTGTTCCATCAAAGGTCCAGGGGGTCCCCCAGGGCCACCTCGTCGTCCTCCACCAAAGCCACCGCGATCCATGCCCCGGCCACCACGGAAGCCACCTCTGTCTCCACCACGGCCTCCTCTGAACATTCCACCAGGACCACCGCGGTCCATGAGGCCGCCTCTTCCTCCCCGCATGCCACCGGGACCACCTCTGCCGCGGTCACCGCCTGGCGGTGGGAACGGTGGTGGGAGGAAGCCCTCTGGCTTCGGGGCCTTACACTGGTTGCACTCTGTTCTCCAGGCGAAGTTCTGGTTTCCACACCCTGGGTTGGGGCACTGCCAGTCTCCAGCCCGGTGCTGGACGTTTCCTCCTCCAGAAGGGTTCCCCCGGGAACCGCGGGGCCCGCGGGGCGGGAAGCCGCCTCGGTCTCCTCCCCGGCCGCCCATGCGACCCATGGGTCCTCCAGGGCCTCCTGGACCTCCTCGCAGCGGCGGCGGCATCCCCCTGCCCTCGCGGGGCGGCATCCCTCCCCGCATGCTGTTCATTGGTGGCTTCTTCCGAGCGAGAACAACTTTGAGCTTGCTGCCCTGGAAGTCCTTGCCATGAAACCACTCGACAGCAGTTTTGGCAGTTGGTGGGTCTTCATAGGACACTGTAGCATCGCCTTTAGGCTTTCCTGTTTCCTTGTCCAAGTAAATATGGATCATGGGCTGTCCAGTTCTCTTGTTCATCTTAACAACTCCACACTGTTTAAAGAAGTCTGCCAGGTCATCTAGAGTCACATTGTCATTTAATCCTTGTACATAAATTGCACTGTTGTCAGAGTCTTCATCTGGATCTACAGGTGGGCCTAAATCAAGATCTGGTCCTTCATCCATGGGTCCACCAGGCTTATTGAAGCCACCTCGCTCTCCAGCGCCCATTCCACCGCGTCCTCCTCCCCGCCCACCTCTGCTCATGCCTCCACGATCAAATCCCCCTCTTCCCCTGCCCTGGTTATCAGGGCCACTCATGCTCCGGTTCTCTCCTGGTCCGGAAAATCCTCCAGACTCCTGCCCATAAACACCCATGCTACTGGGGTGGTCCTGTCGGAATGAACTCTGCTGCCCGTAGCTGCTGCTCTGCTGGCTATATTGACTTGGAGCCTGACTGTAGGACCCAGTCTGGGGGGGGGTAGCTAGTGGGCGGCTGCTGCCCGTAGCTGCTCTGCTGCCCGTAGCTGCTCGGCGGCCCGTAGGTGTTCTGCTGGGAGTAACTGCTCTGATCATAACTAGTCGGCTGTGTCGAGGAATAGCTGGTAGGAGGATAGGATGGCGGTGCCGAGACTGGCTGCATGGGGTAGCTCCCTGGTACCTGGGGATAACTGTAGTTACTCTGTCCATATCCTAGGCTGGGCTGGTTGTAACCCCCTGTGCTAGACTGTGGTTGACTAGTCTCAGCGGGTTTGTTACCGTCCTGTGGTCTTGTAGGCGCGGTGGCCGCTGGCTGCTGTCCGTAAGCTAGGTAAGCAGGCTGAGTGCCGTACGCAGACGGAGCTGCATAGGAGGCCTGGGTGGTCGTGACCGTCGCAGTGGTGGCGTCATAAGCACCAGTGCCATACCCCTGGACAGGCTGACTGTAGGCCTGTGGGGCAGCTGGAGTAGAATATCCAGTGGGAGGCTGTCCATAAGAAGTTGCATAGGCGGTCTGCCCATAGGTTGCAGTGGTCTGAGCCTGGGTATAGCTGACATCAGTGGGCTGTCCATAGGTTCCATAACTTTGTTGCCCATATGCCTGGGTAGTCTGTGCATATCCTTGAGTGGGCTGGGCAGTGTAAGCACTGTAGCCCTGCTGGGCTGCAGCTTGGCTGTACGTACTATAATCCGTGGACGCCATTTTCTCTCCTTCCTTCTCGTTCTCTCAACGTCCGTCTCCCTCTCGCTGGCCCGCTAGGCGCTGCACTGCGCAGGCGCGAGACCCGCAACCTCGGGCGCTACCATCGGGCCTGGCCACGGGGGGGAAGGGGAGGGCGCCCCGGCGCGCCGGGCCTCCGCGCCCGAGTCTCTCGCCTAATCCTCTCGAAAGCCTAAATGAGTAGATCTTAAATGTTCTCACCACAAAAGAGAAATGCAAACCAGGTGACAAGATGGAAGTGTTAGCTAGTGCCACAGTGGTTGCCATTTTGTATTATTAAGTGGGTGAAATCAACATGATGTACAGCTTAAACTTACACAACATCAGTTATATCAGCTTTCTCAATAAAACTTGGGAAAAAATAAAGTATTGTCATTACCAATGTACAGAGATAAATATATTGAGACACAGAAAGGCCTTCAAAACAGAACCTCATCCAAGCTACAGAACTCATAAGTAATGCAGTTAAAACCTACCCTGAGGCAGTTGAAGCCAACATTGCTAACCATTGGTCTGCTCAGTTTCACAGTGCTCGTCTTTTCATAGATGCTCTGTGCCACTGTCTACTGAATGAAGGCTGACTAAGCTCCTCTGGTATCCCTGGTATTAAATTCTGGGCATAAAGCAGATTAGGCTTGATCTCAGAGACGTTACTCTCTAGTGCAGAATATAGACAATACTCAAACAGAAAAATAAAGTAGTCTGAATGAAATAAAGTGATGAAATAGGGAAGCCTTGGATGGTAGAGAAGACCTCTTACAATACCTTTGCCCTAATAAGGTATCAAAATATTTATTAACTTTAGATGGGCCTGGAAAGGAACAATGTGGGGCTGCTATGAGATGATTGGTAGACTTAAAACTGGTCAACTAGCTTTTCCAAAGGCAGCTCATCAGTACACTGCCAACTGTTTGGAGACAGTGCTAACTCTACCCAGGTCCTGAATAATTTTAGAAATGATATTCAGTTTAATACCTTCCAGCAATTATGAGATTGGATTTTGAAATATGGGAAGCTTCAGTCAGATAGTGTGGAAATGACAGAGAAATGCCTGTTTTGTTTGCAAAAGGGTATGGAAGTCATTTATTTTGAATATCCCTAAACACAGGATTTTAAATGGATAAGTCTCTGTCTTTCCAAACTTTATCTTCTGTATTGTGTCTGCATATTTCAGGGATTAGCTAAGAACAAACAAAACCATCCTAACCAGCTGAGACTCCCTTACGGAGCCTCTGTATTGGTTCCAAGGTAGGTAGGATGTTCCAAGTGCTTTCAGCAAGTCATTTCTCATCCACACACAAAGGAACTCATGAATAAGAAAGAACCCAGTGTTCTGTGTCACACAGAGTCATCGTAAGCATCTTCTCCTCTCTGTGGAAGTGTTAGCTAGTGCCACAGTGGTTGCCATTTTGTATTATTAAGTGGGTGAAATCAACATGATGTACAGCTTAAACTTACACAACATCAGTTATATCAGCTTTCTCAATAAAACTTGGGAAAAAATAAAGTATTGTCATTACCAATGTACAGAGATAAATATATTGAGACACAGAAAGGCCTTCAAAACAGAACCTCATCCAAGCTACAGAACTCATAAGTAATGCAGTTAAAACCTACCCTGAGGCAGTTGAAGCCAACATTGCTAACCATTGGTCTGCTCAGTTTCACAGTGCTCGTCTTTTCATAGATGCTCTGTGCCACTGTCTACTGAATGAAGGCTGACTAAGCTCCTCTGGTATCCCTGGTATTAAATTCTGGGCATAAAGCAGATTAGGCTTGATCTCAGAGACGTTACTCTCTAGTGCAGAATATAGACAATACTCAAACAGAAAAATAAAGTAGTCTGAATGAAATAAAGTGATGAAATAGGGAAGCCTTGGATGGTAGAGAAGACCTCTTACAATACCTTTGCCCTAATAAGGTATCAAAATATTTATTAACTTTAGATGGGCCTGGAAAGGAACAATGTGGGGCTGCTATGAGATGATTGGTAGACTTAAAACTGGTCAACTAGCTTTTCCAAAGGCAGCTCATCAGTACACTGCCAACTGTTTGGAGACAGTGCTAACTCTACCCAGGTCCTGAATAATTTTAGAAATGATATTCAGTTTAATACCTTCCAGCAATTATGAGATTGGATTTTGAAATATGGGAAGCTTCAGTCAGATAGTGTGGAAATGACAGAGAAATGCCTGTTTTGTTTGCAAAAGGGTATGGAAGTCATTTATTTTGAATATCCCTAAACACAGGATTTTAAATGGATAAGTCTCTGTCTTTCCAAACTTTATCTTCTGTATTGTGTCTGCATATTTCAGGGATTAGCTAAGAACAAACAAAACCATCCTAACCAGCTGAGACTCCCTTACGGAGCCTCTGTATTGGTTCCAAGGTAGGTAGGATGTTCCAAGTGCTTTCAGCAAGTCATTTCTCATCCACACACAAAGGAACTCATGAATAAGAAAGAACCCAGTGTTCTGTGTCACACAGAGTCATCGTAAGCATCTTCTCCCTCTCTGTAGCATGCACCATGGGCAGCTTTCAGTGTCCTACCTCCTGACCTTGGCCCCAGTTCCTCAGACTTTGAATTCTTGGACAAGAAGGTTATCTAGATAAGAAATGGTCTCAGAAATCTGACACTAGCTGATAATTTATATAGACATCAAAATGTGCACCAGGATGAATGAATTTAGAAAATTAAATTCTATTGGCAGATAAACTCTCTACACATTTTTCAAAAATGACCATATTTGTCTCAGAATTGAATATTTGGAATGTCGTAATGAAGCGTTCTTAGTGGTTGTACTTTTAATGATGAAAAAACAGAAGCAGCCCAAATATTAAACAAAGAGTAAATACAGAAATTGGTATCCCTATGTTAAAGAATAATATTTAGGAATATAAAGGAATAGGCTATTGGCATACATTAAAATAAGTATAAATTTTAATTATACTGAAAGAAGGCAAAAACCTATCACATGGTGTAGGAATTTGTTTGTATAATTCTGAAGACAACACAAACTCATGTAATGACAGAAAACAGCTCAGTGGTATTGGGAGGGAGGCTGGAAACAGGAAGAGGATCGGCAAGAGGGATTACAAGGGGATGCTGTAAACTTTGGGGACATGAGGTATGTGTTCCTTATTTTGACTGCATTGATGGTTTTACAGGTGCACATATGTTACAACTTGTGAAATCATACAATTTAAATATGTGAAGTTGATTGTAGTTCGATTACACTGCAACAAAGTGGTTAAAATATGTATCAATACATATGAGTGGGTAAAAGCAACAAACTGCAAGAAATAAATAAAATAGATGTCCAAGACACCAACTATAAACAATAGATTATACGTGAAAAAATGAAACCTAAATAATAAATGGGAAGAGTGCAAGTTTCTCAGTTTTACCCAACCTCTTTGCAACTCTGTAGCCCATCAGGCTCCTCCTGTCCATGGGACTCTCCAGGCAAGAACACACTAAATTCATGAATGAGAAGGCTTAACAGCGTTCAGATGCAAAATTTCCTATGGCTGATTTATAGTTTCATTGAACAGATTTGCAGATTGATGGACTTTATAAGGGACTTCTACAAAGTAGTAAGGGAAAGGTAGAGAAAGCAACAGGAAAACAGGCAAAATACTTGAATAGCACTTGATGAAAAGAGAATAAAATATACATAAGAAAACTTGCACAATTTCCTCAATTATCACAGAAATAAAAATCAAAACTATAAGATTTCTCTATACAACTGACATATTGGCAACGTAAAGGAACAGACACTAACCAAACTTGGCATTGGACAGGACTTACCCTCAGTATTCTTGAAACTTTGGGTCATATAATCATTTATTGCGGGGGGGCTATCCTGTGTCTTTTAAGAAGTTTAGCAGCATCCCTGGCCCCTCACCCCTAGATGTCTGGACAACTCACCCCTTCACTCTCTCCACATCTCCAGGTATGACAACCAAAACTGCTTAGCTAGAAGAGGGGTGGGAATGAGGCTCTTTAGTTCCAGAAAGAGTCTCACAGATGTAGAAAAAATTTACATCTTAGTGTTTGAGCTGCACTGGAATTTATTAACCAGAAGATCATGGGGACAAACTTATGGATGGCAAACAATGGGATCATTGAATCAATGTCTATCATTTAAATGAAAATTATAAAAGATAATTTTAAAAAGATAAACATATGTGTTTACTGCTATAAAAGATACTTTCCTCAAAGTCTCACATCATTTACTTTTTTTTTTTTTGCATTACTTTTAATAAATGCCCTTACAGGAGAAACAAAAAAGAGATACACCAATTTCTGTTAAATTTAGCACCTCTGTTAAATGAAGCCCTGCAATGTTTCCACAACATCCCCTGTCCACTTGAAATATAAGCAACACCAACAGCATGAATGACCATCTCAGAAGGGTCATTCCATTCCATAGACCATTTTAAAAAGTATTGTTCTTTTAATGTTTCAAAGGGATAGTGAGAAAGTTAGCAAAAGCCTGTGGTCTTCTGATCCAATAGAGCTACAGTTAATCCTTTTCAGTCGAACTCTAATCCTAAGCTAACAGAACACAACGGATTGTATGCAGTGTAACATTTATTTTTTAGTAGTTAATTTTTATTTTATTTTGAGATCATTTTTAGACTTACAGAGGAGTTGCAAAAACAACACAAACTTCATAAATCCTCAGTCAGCTTCCCTCTTATATTAGTAGCTTACATTATTAGAAGACATTGTCCAAACTAAGAAATTAACCTTGGTGAGATACAATTCAGCATGCTTCCTTGGTAGCTCAGACAGTAAAGAACCTGTCTGCAATGCAGGAGACCTGGGTTCAATCCCTGGGTCAGAAAGATCCCTGGAGAAGAGAATGGCTACCCACTCCAGTATTCTTGCCTGGAGAATATCAAGGACAGAGAAGCCTGATGGACTACAGGCCATGGGGTCTCAAGAGTTGAACACGACTGAGCGACTAACACTTTCACTTTTCATAACACTATTCACTAAAGTAGAGAGCTTACTGATGTCACTAGCCCTTATACTAATGCTCCTTTTCTGTTCTAGGATCCGAGATCCAGTTTTCCACATCACATTTAGTTGTTTTGTCTTGACAGACACCTCTGATCGTGACAGTTTGCCATTTTTGCTCATCTTTTGTGATCTTAATCCTTTGAAGAGGAAAAGTCTGTTACTTTGTTGAACATCCCTCTATCTGGATTTTCTTATATTTTCTTTGTATTATATTCATGTGTTACCTTATTTCCCATTAAGGAAGAGGTGGCTTGCCCCTTTTCAGTGCATGCTTTTTACTTTTTGTTTAGATTTCTTCTGACTCTTTTAGATAATATCATAAATAAAATTTCAAGGAAATTTTCCTTCTCTTTCCAGGAAACACAGGGGACAGACACATTTTTGCTTTGAATAAGTCTTCCAAGCTTTGAGTAAGATTTACCTCTAACTATGCAAGCAGGATCTGATGAAATTTTCCATCTTGTGAGGCATACCTCAGACTGAAAACAAAAGAATACACATGGCTGACACTCTACCAACTTCTAACATCATATATCGAGAGCTAAATGTCATTGTGTATTATTGGCTGGAGGGACACATCATCATTTGACTAAGGTGAGTGAAGACAGAATTATTCCCTGTAGACACAGTAGTTACACTTTATAATCAGGTAATAGTTTGGTAAATTCTTTGACATTGTGCAAATATCCCATATCTATTTAACAGTATAGGACCCATTTTAGTAACCTTTGATGAATCTTGCATGTAGCAATTATTGCTGTTGTATTTAAATGGTTATTTTCTATTTCTTGCCCTCCTTCTAAAATACATCTATTATTTGGGATTCTTCTATAAGGAATGGTGTATTTTTTCTGTATCTATTTATCTGAAATCTGGAAAACATTTTATTTTCCCCTTTGGTGGACTTTGAAAAGGAAAAAAAAATGACCTTAAAATAGTTTCTTAAAACTGCTACTTGGCAATGAGAACTAATTTCAAGGAAAATGTCCAGTCCTTGCTAGGAAAGAGAGGAGACAGAGACAGTTTTGATTTTAATAGTGCATCAAACCTTGAGTGAGATGTACATCTAGCCATATAGGCAGGATCTGATAAAATGTTCTATCATCTAGGCTTACCTCTGTTTGTACCAGAGAAATGAAGATAATTCAGACCTGCAAAGCCCATACTACCATGGCCCTCCTCTTCCTACCTATACCCAATTATTGGGACCCAAACCTTGCTCAGTTATACTGGTAAACTCAAGAATTATTAGCTTTCAGCCTAGTAAGAAATCCATGTACCTAGGTCAACTAATCTATGACAGAGGAAGTAAGAATATACAGTGCGGAAACAGTCTATGAAGCGAGTGGTGTTGAGAAAGCTGGACAGCTGCATGTAAATCAATGAAATTAGACTACTTTCCTACACTCTACACAAAAATAAACTTAAAATGGTTCAAAGACCTAACTATAATAACAGATACCATAAAACTCCTAGAAGAGTACACAGTCGAAACATTCTCTGACATAAACTGTAGCAATACTTTCCTGGATCAGTCTCCCCAGACAAAAGAAATAATAATAAATGTATGGGACCTAATCAAACTTAAAAGCTTTTACATAGCAAAGGAAACTATCAGCAAAATGAAAAGACAACTTACAGAATGGGAGAAAATATTTGCAAATGATGTGACCAACAAGAGGTTAAGAACCAAAACAGACAAATAACTTGCACAACTCAATATCAAGAAAGGAAACAACTCAATTTAAAAATGAGTAGAAGGTCTAAATAAACATTTTTCCAAAGAAGACATGCAGACTGGGCATCAGGCACAAGAAAAGATGCTCAACATCACTAATTATGTGTTCAGTTAATCAGTCATGTCTGACTCTTTGTGACTCATGGACTTTAGCCTGCAAAGCTCCTCTGTCCATGGAATTTGCCAGGCGAGAATACTGGAGTGGGCTGCCATTACCTCTGCCAGTGATCTTCCTGTGCCAGGGATCAAATACATATCTCCTGCATCTTCTGCACTGGCAGGTGGATTCTTTACCATTGCACCACCTGAAAATTATTCTCTAATTACTAGAGAAATTTAAATCAAAACCACAAAATTCATACCTATTAGAATATAAGTGCTGAAGAGGGTATGAAGAAAAGAAAGCCCTCCTAAACTGTTGATGGAATGCACAATGTAGCTGTGTACGGAATTCAGTCCTTGCTAGGAAAGAGAGGAGACAGAGACAGTTTTGATTTTAATAGTGCATCAAACCTTGAGTGAGATGTACATCTAGCCATATAGGCAGGATCTGATAAAATGTTCTATCATCTAGGCTTACCTCTGTTTGTACCAGAGAAATGAAGATAATTCAGACCTGCAAAGCCCATACTACCATGGCCCTCCTCTTCCTACCTATACCCAATTATTGGGACCCAAACCTTGCTCAGTTATACTGGTAAACTCAAGAATTATTAGCTTTCAGCCTAGTAAGAAATCCATGTACCTAGGTCAACTAATCTATGACAGAGGAAGTAAGAATATACAGTGCGGAAACAGTCTATGAAGCGAGTGGTGTTGAGAAAGCTGGACAGCTGCATGTAAATCAATGAAATTAGACTACTTTCCTACACTCTACACAAAAATAAACTTAAAATGGTTCAAAGACCTAACTATAATAACAGATACCATAAAACTCCTAGAAGAGTACACAGTCGAAACATTCTCTGACATAAACTGTAGCAATACTTTCCTGGATCAGTCTCCCCAGACAAAAGAAATAATAATAAATGTATGGGACCTAATCAAACTTAAAAGCTTTTACATAGCAAAGGAAACTATCAGCAAAATGAAAAGACAACTTACAGAATGGGAGAAAATATTTGCAAATGATGTGACCAACAAGAGGTTAAGAACCAAAACAGACAAATAACTTGCACAACTCAATATCAAGAAAGGAAACAACTCAATTTAAAAATGAGTAGAAGGTCTAAATAAACATTTTTCCAAAGAAGACATGCAGACTGGGCATCAGGCACAAGAAAAGATGCTCAACATCACTAATTATGTGTTCAGTTAATCAGTCATGTCTGACTCTTTGTGACTCATGGACTTTAGCCTGCAAAGCTCCTCTGTCCATGGAATTTGCCAGGCGAGAATACTGGAGTGGGCTGCCATTACCTCTGCCAGTGATCTTCCTGTGCCAGGGATCAAATACATATCTCCTGCATCTTCTGCACTGGCAGGTGGATTCTTTACCATTGCACCACCTGAAAATTATTCTCTAATTACTAGAGAAATTTAAATCAAAACCACAAAATTCATACCTATTAGAATATAAGTGCTGAAGAGGGTATGAAGAAAAGAAAGCCCTCCTAAACTGTTGATGGAATGCACATTGATGTAGCTGTTATATAAACAGTACGGAATTTCCTTAAAAACCTAACATTAGAGTTACTATATGATCCAGCGATCTCACTCCTGGGTATATATCCAGAAAAAATGAACAGTGATTCAAAAAAAAATACATGTACGCCAACATTCAAAAAAGCACTATTTATAACAGGTAAGACATTGGAAACATTGCAAGTGCCTGTCAGCAGATGATTAGCTTCAGAAGATGTGGAACGGAATATTACTCAGTTAATATAATAATAAAATATTGCCATTTGTAGCAAGTTGGATGGACCTAGAGAACATTATACTTAGTAACCTAGACAGAGAAGACACATATTGTATGATTATATATGTGGAATCTAAAAAAATTACACAAATGAACCTATATATAAAACAGACAGTCTCATAGACATAGAAAACAGACTTACAGTTATCAAAGAAGAGAAGGTGGTCAGGAGGAACAAATTAGAAGTACAGGATTAACAAACTATTATATATAAAATAGAAAAGCAACAAGGATTTACATATAACACAGGGAATTATATTCAACATTTTATAATAATCTATAATGAAAAATAACCAGAAAAAAAACTAATCATTTTACTGTACACTGAAATTAAAACAATATTGTAAATCAACTATTCTTCAATTAAAACCAATGATTAGCCTTAATTGGAGATTTTTTCCCCAAGGCTCCAAATGCTATGATTTTTATAACCTTCTTTGCCACAGAAGTGTCCCTAATGACAAAAGATGGCCTTTGAATTTTTTGGAAATAGTATAAGAAAGATCAATGAAAATCAGTTGTATTTCTTTTTTTTTTTTTTTTTTAAGATTTATTTATTTATTTATTTATTTTGGGCGGGGGTCAGGTTGGGGAGGGAAGGTAGCAGGCGGGCTACTTCTATTGGTCTTTCATTTCTCTATTTTCATCCGTCTTTGTTTTTTGGCTCCTGTGGGCCTCCCATCGCGGTGGCATCTGTCGTTGCAGAGTGCCGGCTCTGGGCGCATGCGCTCCAGAGCTCCGGCTAGGCGATTGGACACATTGGTCCAGCCACTCCGCGGCACGTGGGATCTTCCCAGGTCAGGGATCGAACCGGCGCCCCTTGCACTGCAAGGCGGTATCCTTACCCACTGGACCACCAGGGGAAGCCCCTCAGTTGTATTTCTATACACTAGAAATATCTATACACTAGAATATACAATGAACAACTCCAAAAGGAAATTACAAAAACAATTCCATTTATAATAGCATTCCAAAGAACAAAATACCTAGGAATAAATTTAATCAAGAATGTGGAAGACTTATACTGCAATCAACAAACTTCGCTGAAAGAAATTTTAAAAAACTAAACAAATGGAAAGACCCTGTATTCATGGATTACAAGATGATATTGCTAAGATGGCACTACTCCCCAAAGTTACCTACATATTCAATTCAATTTCCATTAAAATTGACAGTATTTTCTCAAGAAATGGAAAAACTGAGCCTCAGATTCATATGGAATTATAAAAGATTTCTCAAGTGGAACTAGAGATAAAGAACCTGCCTCCCAATGCAGGAGATGTAAGAGATGTAAGTTCGATCCCTGGGTCAGGAAGATCCCCTGAAGGAGGGCACAGCAACCCACTCCAGTATTCTTGCCTGGAGAATCTCATGGACAGAGGAGCCTGCAGGTTGCAGTCCATGGGGTCGCAACGAGTCAGACACAACTGAATTGACAGCATGCAGAATCGCCAAAACGGTATTGTAGAAGAACCAAGGTAGAGGAATTGCACTTTCCAATTTCAAAGCTTACCATGAAGTGCCACACAGATATCAAGCTATACATATACATTAGGCAATAGCATTAATAACTCAGTAATAATCCTAAACATCTAAGGAAAATTCGTTTTGAACAAATGTGACAAGATCTTTTAAAGGAGAAAAGAGGCTTTTTTTTACAAAGGATGCTGGGACAACTGGATATTCACACAGAAAGAATGAATTCAGCTTTCTTCCCTACACCACATAAAAGACATTGACACAAAATATATTAAACCCTTAAAATGATCCCCCTCTCCCAAACAAATAGAAACAAAGTGACCCAAAATATTTTCAAGTACTGTCTACAAATTAAAACATTAAGAAATGAACATTAAAGTCATTAAACTAAAACCTTCATAGATGGATGAAACAACACATTAGGCATACCTCAAGAGAAAATTATTGTAAGGTCATTCTGAAAATAATGTTAGAGTACAGCACAAAGAAACAGAGATGTACTATTTCAGAACAGGTTAAAGAGACCTAGAGGATGGAATGGAATAAAATGGTCTCACAATACACGCTGTTCTGAAAGTGAAGAACAATCCCACCAAATCTAAACAAATGGAAAAAAAGAATGTGGAAGACCTGCAATCAACAAACTTCGCTGAAAGAAATTTTAAAAAACTAAACAAATGGAAAGACCCTGTATTCATGGATTACAAGATGATATTGCTAAGATGGCACTACTCCCCAAAGTTACCTACATATTCAATTCAATTTCCATTAAAATTGACAGTATTTTCTCAAGAAATGGAAAAACTGAGCCTCAGATTCATATGGAATTATAAAAGATTTCTCAAGTGGAACTAGAGATAAAGAACCTGCCTCCCAATGCAGGAGATGTAAGAGATGTAAGTTCGATCCCTGGGTCAGGAAGATCCCCTGAAGGAGGGCACAGCAACCCACTCCAGTATTCTTGCCTGGAGAATCTCATGGACAGAGGAGCCTGCAGGTTGCAGTCCATGGGGTCGCAACGAGTCAGACACAACTGAATTGACAGCATGCAGAATCGCCAAAACGGTATTGTAGAAGAACCAAGGTAGAGGAATTGCACTTTCCAATTTCAAAGCTTACCATGAAGTGCCACACAGATATCAAGCTATACATATACATTAGGCAATAGCATTAATAACTCAGTAATAATCCTAAACATCTAAGGAAAATTCGTTTTGAACAAATGTGACAAGATCTTTTAAAGGAGAAAAGAGGCTTTTTTTTACAAAGGATGCTGGGACAACTGGATATTCACACAGAAAGAATGAATTCAGCTTTTTTCCCCTACACCACATAAAAGACATTGACACAAAATATATTAAACCCTTAAAATGATCCCCCTCTCCCAAACAAATAGAAACAAAGTGACCCAAAATATTTTCAAGTACTGTCTACAAATTAAAACATTAAGAAATGAACATTAAAGTCATTAAACTAAAACCTTCATAGATGGATGAAACAACACATTAGGCATACCTCAAGAGAAAATTATTGTAAGGTCATTCTGAAAATAATGTTAGAGTACAGCACAAAGAAACAGAGATGTACTATTTCAGAACAGGTTAAAGAGACCTAGAGGATGGAATGGAATAAAATGGTCTCACAATACACGCTGTTCTGAAAGTGAAGAACAATCCCACCACAGAAACACAAAGAACTATCTTTCAGGCCACCATACAGAAAAGCCACCTAACTACAGAGGAACAGCAAATGAACTAAGAGTGGATTTCTCCACAGTCAAAATCAAAGGATATTAGCAAAATGACTTCCAATTAGTGAGAAAAACCCAAAATGGACCAAACGTGTACAAATACATGTGTAATTGTGTACTTACCAAATTCCCTTTCAAAAAGAAAAGTGAAGACAGAAGGCTCTCACCTCCTCCCACAGACACACCAGCTATCACAACCTATAGAACAGCTCTCCCTGAGAAGGGCCTGGAGGCAAGCAGAGCAGCTGCTCTACAATTAAAGACATCACACACACACACCCCTCCAGGTGGGTGACCCCAAAGAGGAACTGTGTATGCTCAGTTGTGTCCTACTCTGTGACCCCATGGACTACAGCCTGCCAGCCTCCACTGTCCATGGAGGTTTCTACGCAAGAATACTGGAGCAGGTTGCCATTTCACACTCCAGAGGATATTCCCAGCCCAGGGATTGAACCTGCATCTCTTGAGTCTCCTGTATTGGCAGACAGATTCTTTACCACTTGCTGTTTTTGTTCAGTCGCTAAGTCTTGTCCAACATTTTCTGACCCCATGGACTGCAGTACACCAGGCTTCCCTGTCCTACACTATCTCCGTCCATTAAGTTGGTGAGCCCATCCAACCTTCTCATCCTCTGTCGCCTCCTTCTCCTACCCTCAATCGTTCCCAGCATCAGGGTCTTTTCCAATGAGTTGGCTCTTCACACCAGGTGACCAACATATTGGAGTTTCAGCTTCAGTGACAATCCTTCAAGCTTGATTTCCTTTAGGACTGACAGGTTTGATCTCCTTGTTTTGCAAGGGACTCTCAAGAGACTTCTCCAGCACTACCATTCAAAAGCATCAATTCTTCACACTCAGCCTTCTTTATGATCCAGCTCTCACATCCATACCTGACTACTGGTAAAACCATAGCTTTGACTCTATGGACCTTTGTCTTTTACCACTAGTGCCACTCAGACTCAGAGGATGGAATGGAATAAAATGGTCTCACAATACACGCTGTTCTGAAAGTGAAGAACAATCCCACCACAGAAACACAAAGAACTATCTTTCAGGCCACCATACAGAAAAGCCACCTAACTACAGAGGAACAGCAAATGAACTAAGAGTGGATTTCTCCACAGTCAAAATCAAAGGATATTAGCAAAATGACTTCCAATTAGTGAGAAAAACCCAAAATGGACCAAACGTGTACAAATACATGTGTAATTGTGTACTTACCAAATTCCCTTTCAAAAAGAAAAGTGAAGACAGAAGGCTCTCACCTCCTCCCACAGACACACCAGCTATCACAACCTATAGAACAGCTCTCCCTGAGAAGGGCCTGGAGGCAAGCAGAGCAGCTGCTCTACAATTAAAGACATCACACACACACACCCCTCCAGGTGGGTGACCCCAAAGAGGAACTGTGTATGCTCAGTTGTGTCCTACTCTGTGACCCCATGGACTACAGCCTGCCAGCCTCCACTGTCCATGGAGGTGTCTAGGCAAGAATACTGGAGCAGGTTGCCATTTCACACTCCAGAGGATATTCCCAGCCCAGGGATTGAACCTGCATCTCTTGAGTCTCCTGTATTGGCAGACAGATTCTTTACCACTTGCTGTTTTTGTTCAGTCGCTAAGTCTTGTCCAACATTTTCTGACCCCATGGACTGCAGTACACCAGGCTTCCCTGTCCTACACTATCTCCGTCCATTAAGTTGGTGAGCCCATCCAACCTTCTCATCCTCTGTCGCCTCCTTCTCCTACCCTCAATCGTTCCCAGCATCAGGGTCTTTTCCAATGAGTTGGCTCTTCACACCAGGTGACCAACATATTGGAGTTTCAGCTTCAGTGACAATCCTTCAAGCTTGATTTCCTTTAGGACTGACAGGTTTGATCTCCTTGTTTTGCAAGGGACTCTCAAGAGACTTCTCCAGCACTACCATTCAAAAGCATCAATTCTTCACACTCAGCCTTCTTTATGATCCAGCTCTCACATCCATACCTGACTACTGGTAAAACCATAGCTTTGACTCTATGGACCTTTGTCTTTTACCACTAGTGCCACTCAGACTCAGAGGTCCTCCCTAAAAAGCGAGGGATTCAACCTCCACATTAAGCACGGCAGCCCTGGAGACTGGTACCAGTAAGACAAGTCCTCTTTACTTGTCTTGAAAGCCAGCAGGATTTACAACCAGAAAAACCGAGGGCTGTAGGAAATCAAGATCCTGTTCTTAAAGGGTAGTGCACAAACGTACTTGCTGCACATGTACAGAGGATGCAGATGGAGCAGCACCTGGCTCTCAAGCTGGCCTGCCAAGGCTGCACCAGCACAGTCCCCAGCCTGCATCTGACTGTAGTTCCACCCTCAACCCCTGCCAAGGTGGTGACTTCTGACAAGCCAGGGGAGAACATACTCCACCTCTAGCCCACCTGGCTCCAGCCCAGCCCTGCCAAGGCAGCAGCTTCCAATGAGCTCAGGGAGAAATGCCAGTCCACCGTCCTCAACCCTGAATCTTGTCCAATAGATCTGTATTGAGGGGCAAGGAAAATTCCCCACAAGGGAATTGGGGTAGACCTTTGAAGGTCTGTGGAGTGAAGACAGAGACTTCCCAGAATAGAACTGGAGAAACCTGGGGTCACAAAAACTGCAGGGAAAGGGGTTGAACATGGAAACTCTTGACAACTGAAGGCAATTGCCCTCAAGAGAGAAAATAAGTTGTAATTTTCTACAAGACATGAAGAGTGAGGAAGTCCAGCAGGCATGAGAAATGGTCAGTCTTCTTGCACCAAGCATGCCTCAACCCAGAGAGGAGCACAGCCGAAGCTGGTGAGTAGAAGATGGGGCATATCACTCCAGCTAGGCAAGGTACTGCTGCAGTAGCAAATAACCCAGAGCTTTCAGTGACATAACAGAGTCGACCTTTCATCCTCATTGCAGCCCACTCTCACTGCAGTCTTTGCTGAGTACAGCCCATGCAGGTGCACAGGCAGATGAAGGCTCTGTCTGGATACACATTTCCAGAAGACACTGTGACTGTGTAACTACTACATTGGACCAGTGCACGGTGACTGCCCTTCTATGAGTCTCAATGGTCTCATCTTATGGTGGAAATTAGTGTTCTGGTGAAGAAAAAAAGAGCACTAGATCAGGACTTCTCAAATTATATTCCAAGAAGCATGCGTTGTCTCTCTGTGTGTGCATAGCTCAAATTTGAAATTTTTAATTAAAAAATGTTTTCCTCAAATACATATTTTAAACAACACACTTTTGCAAAGACCAAAATACATGTAACTCCTTTGTGTTGTCGCCTTCCTCCTCTGAGACAGACAGTGTGACCACAGCAGACAGGCCCTGGGGAAACAGCATCCTGCTTTTATGTCGCGATTCTTCATTCTGAGATACCATCACAAGCATAAAAGCTGGACAGTTACGTATAAAAGAGTGAAATTAGAACATTTCCTACCATCGTACACAAAAATAAACTCCAAATGGATTCAAGACCTAGAGACGAGAAACTGTAAAACTCTTAGCGGAAAACATAAGCAGAACACTTAGGCACAAATCACAGCAGGATATTCTATGTCCCATCTCCCAGAGTGATGGAAATAAAAACAAAAATAAACAAATGAGGCTTAATTAGACTTAAAAGCTTTTTCACAATGAAGGAAACTTATAAACAAGGTGAAAAGGCAACCCTCCGAATGGGAGAAAATGACACATGAAACAACTGACAATGGATTTCTCTCCAAATACACAAGCGGCTCTTGCAGCTCAATACCAGAAACACAAACAACCCGATCAAAAAGTACAAAGAAGAGTTCACCAAAGAGGACATACAGATGGTTAATAAACACATGAAAACGTGCTCAACATTGCTCATTATTAGAGAAGTGCAAATCAAAACCACAATGATGTATCATCTCATATTGGTCAGGCTAGGCATCGTCAAACAAATCTACAAACAATAAGTGGTGGAGAGGGTGTGGAGGAAAGGGCACGCTCTAGCACTATAGGAATGCAAACTGATACAGCCACTATTGAAAGTAAAACGGAGATTCCTTGAAAACTGACAAATAAAATTAATAATTCCCTGGTTGCTCAGATGGTAAAGCATCTGCCTGAAATACAGGAGATGGGGGCTCAATCCCTGAGTTGGAAAGATTGTCCTGAAAGGGAATGGCAACATACTCCAGTATTCTTGCCTAGAGAATCCCATGGACAGAGGAGCCTTGTGGACTGCAGTCTGTGGGCTCAAAAAGATTCAAACACTTAATTTTCACTCTCTTTAGAGTTTCCCTGTTGACTTGAATGGTAAAGAATCCTCTGCACTGCAGAAGACCTGGGTTCGATCCCTGGATGAGGAAGATCCCCTGGAGAAGGAAATGGCAAGCCACTCCCACGTTCTTGCCCGGGAAATCCACGGACAGAGGAATCTAGCAGGCTACAGCCCATGATATTGCAAAGAGTTGAACATGACTGAGTAACTAACTCTTTTTTTTTTTTTAACGTATTTTTTTTTTTAATTTTGGTCTTTTTTATTGGTCCTTTATTTATTTATTTTCATCAATCTTAATTCTTCGGCCTGTGTGGGCCTCCCACTGCAGTGGCCTTTCTCGTTGCAGAGCACTGGCTCTCTGGGCACATATGCTCCAGAGCGCTGGCTTGTAATTGGACACACTGGTCCAGTTGCTCCATGGTATGTGGGATCTTCCTGGGCCAGGGATTGAACCTGTGCTCCTTGCACTGCCAGGTGGACTTCTTATCCACTAGACCACCAGGGTAGCCCCAAACACCTTCTTTTACTTTCATGACCCAGCAATCCCACTAATGGGCCTATACGCTGAGAAAACCATAATTGAAAAATGGTACCCCAGTGTTCACAATAGCACTATTTACAACATCCAGGACATTAAAGCAACATAGATGTCCATCGACAGATGAATGGATAAGGAAGTTGTGGTATATATACATAGTGGAATATTACTCAGCTATAGAAAGGAGCACATGTAACTTCATTGTAATGAGGTGGATGAACTTAGAGCCTTTTATACTAAGTGAAGTAAGTCAGAAAGAGAAAGACAGATATCTTTTTAAACACATATGTGTGGAATCTAGAAGGATGGCACAGATGAACCTCTCTGCAGGGCAGCAGTGGAGACACAGACATAGAGAACAGACTTGTGGACATAGAAGGGGAAGGAGAGGGTTGGACAAACTGAGAGAGTAGCATATATATATGCATATTTGAGACATATGTGCTACTATCTGTAAAATTCGATAGCCACTGTGAACTTGACGTGTGAAGCCGCAGCTCACATCCGGCGCTCTGTGACAGCCTAGCAGCATGAGGTGAGGAGCGAGGGAACTTCAAGGGGGGGATAAGTCTCCACCTGTGACCCTCCACACTGACATGTGGCGGAAACCAGCACAGTATTATACAGCAAGCCTCTTCCAATTGAAACTAAGTAATTTTTCTAAAGTCTCTTCCTGCTTGAAGGCAGCACGGCCACTAGAGGGAAGCAACCGTCAGACAGAGCAGATTCTCTACAACAGGGATACATCGCATCTCCCTGGCTCAGACTCTTCAGGGTCACAGCAAACATCTAGTCGTATCAGGATTTGGGAGAAATGAGACTGAATGTTTGTCAAATTCCTTCTCTGATTTTGAGCCAACAGGCTTTGGGCTCTCTCTGTCTCCGGGTCTCTCTAGGCACATAGTACAGGGTCTAAAAGAAACCCTGCATGGCCTCTGCGTTTCTTTTCCTAACCATTTCCAGTCGCTGTCTTGGTTAAGGCCCTTCGTTCTCTATCTTTAAAGCTAACCATGGAGCCAGGGCTCCTGATGGAATGATAACCGACCTTATCTCTATCCAGACAGCGTGTCCCCTGTCCTCATGCTTCTGCGAGCTGCAGGGGACTTTGTCCATGAAGGTGAACCCTCACTTTCCTATGGGCAGGAAGACAGGTCACAGCGAGGGACCTTAATAAATGCAGGTGCCTTTAAATAAACAAGTCACTTTGGGGATATAAATATAAACTGGACCACACTTGATAACTAGAGATGAATGAATGAGTCTGTCCAGGGCAGATTAAAGCCACAGATCCGTGATCAGAAAGTCTGAGTCCCAGCTTTCTCCCTTACTGCTGATGTTTGCCCCATTAGTTAGTCTCTCTGAACTTCAGCTTCTCCATTTGCGCAGAGAATAGTGAGTCTAGATGTCCGTGGAAGAAAGTAATGTGCGCACAAAGCCAAGCACATGACAGTGACTAAATATTCATTGTGAGAAAAAACGATGGTGGGGTGGGGGTGGGGGCAGAAAAAAGCAAACCTTGCGTCTCTATGAACTGGTGAAGTGGAATCAACAAGAGTAGAGCATTTCAAACTGGAGTGCTGCCTCAGAGAGGCTGTATGACTTTGGATTGGCCACTAACTCATACTGAACTTCAATTTCTTATTTGGAAGACTAAGTATTGAAGACTACTGGGTAGAGATCTAAACATGACAAGGAATGTGAAGTAGCAATAAATCCACAGATCCAAATGGATTATGATTTTTTATCCGACTCTTGCCCAAATGCCTATACATTAGTGTTGTAATATGATCTCGTCATCTATCTTCTAAACCAGACGTTATTGTTCCCATTTTGCAGGCCAAGAAACAGAGGGTTAGAGTTCAAGGGACCTACCCAGAAGCACAGAGCTTGAAAGTAGACACTGTCGGGTTTCCGACTGGATCACGTTCTTAGTCTAATGCCTCAAGATGCCATGAGCCGTGGTACATGGCAGACGTACTGACTCAGGCTGACTGCCAGAGCTACAGACAAAGGCTTCTGCTTTAGCCAATAGGGATCATCACCACAGCACATCTCCCCAAATCTCAGATAGCACCCTTTCCTTTATTCCTTTTTCTCTAATGTGTGCACTGTCTCTATATGCCCACTAGATGGCAGTCATATCCTAGCTTTGGTTTACTTTGGGTTCCATCGTCTGTGTGAAATTAAAAAATTACCTTCTGCATCAACAGTTCTAAATCTCTACATAAATCCCAGTTTGTGAGAGTTACATACTTGTAAAGATTTACAAAAAATATTCAGGGTGAACTCTGGAGAATTAGTTATCTTGCTTAAAAATGCAGACCAACCCTCTCTAATTTCACTCGCAGAGGCCCCTCAATGGCCATAAGCCATCGCAGTGCTATGTGAGTCTCTGCTCCAGGGTGAAATGGGAATTATTAGCATCTTTTTCTCGGAGTCTACAGATCGATGCGCCCACCAGAGTTCACCAGCACTTCGTTGCTTTTGCTTACTGCTGCGTGGAATGAGACACAGAAGACATAGGCTCACAGCTGGTACTAGGATAGGGCAGGCTATCCCAGAAGATTAGATGGCTCCCTTATCCCAATTCTACCCTTCATATACCGTCTCTTTAAGGTATTGTACTCCTTTGCTATGGGGCTTCTCTGGTGGCTCAGTGGTAAAGAATCAGCCTGCCAATGCAGAAGATGCAGGTTTGATCCCTAGGTCAGGAAGATCACCTGGTGAAGGAACTGGCAACCCACTCCAGTATACTTGCCTTGGAAATTCCATGGGCGGAGTAGCCTGGCAGGCTACTGTCTACTGGGTTGAAGAGTCAAATATGACTTAGCCACTGAGCTGTTCCTTTATTATAATAATCATAACAATTACATAGCAGGAATAACTAACCTCTGTATCATCTTGCATAGTTTATAAAGTGCAGCTCTCTAAATTATTTCACTGAACGCACCTGAATTAACCCAGCCGAGGGCATTTAATGGATTGGCCAAAAAATTCATGTGGGTTTTTCCATATCAACTTAGGGAAAAACCCACCTTAACTTTCGGCAAACCCAATGTTCTATTTTACAGAGTAGAAACTGAGCTCAAGAGAGCAAGTCAATTCCTAGGAATCGCCAAGCTATTCAGCTAAAATGCTAGCGCTTGAATCTGAGACTTCTAAGTATCCTATTCATGTCACTGCATGCAATTAAAAACCTGTATTCCATGTGTTTAAGATGACAGCTCCTCTGTTGCTATTCCCTTACTCTTCTGATAATCTCTGAATTTCGCCTCTCCCCAAAATTCAGAGTCCCTGGATGGAGACACTCATTCTCCCTCCCTCCTTTCTACTGTCTCCTCCCATCCTAAATCTCAGTCCCCAGCTTTAAATGTAGGGCAACAAAGGACACATGTCTGTGTCCCACGACAGAGGACCAGAGCTGGAAGGCATGGTTGGAATTATCTCATCTAACCACCCTCTTTCTATGTTAGGAAACCAACAAAGGACCGACATGTGAGTCTCTGCTCCAGGGTGAAATGGGAATTATTAGCATCTTTTTCTCGGAGTCTACAGATCGATGCGCCCACCAGAGTTCACCAGCACTTCGTTGCTTTTGCTTACTGCTGCGTGGAATGAGACACAGAAGACATAGGCTCACAGCTGGTACTAGGATAGGGCAGGCTATCCCAGAAGATTAGATGGCTCCCTTATCCCAATTCTACCCTTCATATACCGTCTCTTTAAGGTATTGTACTCCTTTGCTATGGGGCTTCTCTGGTGGCTCAGTGGTAAAGAATCAGCCTGCCAATGCAGAAGATGCAGGTTTGATCCCTAGGTCAGGAAGATCACCTGGTGAAGGAACTGGCAACCCACTCCAGTATACTTGCCTTGGAAATTCCATGGGCGGAGTAGCCTGGCAGGCTACTGTCTACTGGGTTGAAGAGTCAAATATGACTTAGCCACTGAGCTGTTCCTTTATTATAATAATCATAACAATTACATAGCAGGAATAACTAACCTCTGTATCATCTTGCATAGTTTATAAAGTGCAGCTCTCTAAATTATTTCACTGAACGCACCTGAATTAACCCAGCCGAGGGCATTTAATGGATTGGCCAAAAAATTCATGTGGGTTTTTCCATATCAACTTAGGGAAAAACCCACCTTAACTTTCGGCAAACCCAATGTTCTATTTTACAGAGTAGAAACTGAGCTCAAGAGAGCAAGTCAATTCCTAGGAATCGCCAAGCTATTCAGCTAAAATGCTAGCGCTTGAATCTGAGACTTCTAAGTATCCTATTCATGTCACTGCATGCAATTAAAAACCTGTATTCCATGTGTTTAAGATGACAGCTCCTCTGTTGCTATTCCCTTACTCTTCTGATAATCTCTGAATTTCGCCTCTCCCCAAAATTCAGAGTCCCTGGAGGGAGACACTCATTCTCCCTCCCTCCTTTCTACTGTCTCCCTCCCATCCTAAATCTCAGTCCCCAGCTTTAAATGTAGGGGCAACAAAGGACACATGTCTGTGTCCCACGTACAGAGGACCAGAGCTGGAAGGCATGGTTGGAATTATCTCATCTAACCACCCTCTTTCTATGTTAGGAAACCAAGCCAGGGAGTAGGAGAAATATTCCCATGTGTGATGCCATGGGATTATCTCAAATGACCTACTCTTCATGAAAGCCAGTCTCCACCTTGGTAGCTACCCATTTGTTTGGAAACTATGTTCATGCCAGCTGGGTTATCCTTTAAAACAGGGTCTCATATACATTTTGCACAGATGCAGTGGCTTCCCCGCACACATACGCACAATTACCAAAGAAATTTGGTGCTATGAAATCTCATCAGGGTTGAAATGTGCAAGTCACAACTTTTTTTTTTTTTTTTTTTTACTTTAGGATCTAAGGTAAAGCCAGTTCACCAGAAATCTGAGCTGTGATTAGCCTTTTCGAGTTCCACATCTGTCTCTTACCATCTATTTGTCTTGTCCACACTTCCACTATCGAACTCATCTCAGAGTACAACGATTGCCATTTTTGTCTCATTTCCCCATGGAGCAGAATATCCCTGAGACTAAATTTTAGAAATCTTTGTAATTCTAGATCCTAGTATAGTTTTGGCATAGTAGTATCAAAGAGTAGATGATCAATAATTGCCAAAGTGAATTACACTGCACTGAGTTGAACCTATCCATTACCAACCACCTCCTTGCACATATATCATCAGGGTGTTAAAATCCAGATGCAGATGGGAAAGGCACCTTTTCAGAGGTATTTAAGCTTTAAAATATTTTGAGACATTTAAGGTTTAATGAGCATGTTCCTTATCCTTAGCACAAGCTCTTTAGTGTCTCTCTGGTTAGATGAAGGCAGATGAATTAAAGATAAAGCTACAGAGAATTTGGTAATTTAATACATATTGATTGAGCTCCTTATATGTGTCAAATAAGTAATCAAGAGTTCTAAGATGACAGAGAAATTGATACTTATAACTGTGGTTCTGGAGAAGGCTCTTGAGAGTCTCTTGGATTGCAAGATCAAACCAGTCAATCCTAAACAAAATCAACTCTGAATATTCATTGGAAGGAATGATGCTGAAGCTGAGCTCCAATGTTTTGGTCATCTGATGAGAAGACCCAACTCAGTGGAAAAGATCCTGATGCTGGGAAAGACTGAGGGCAAGAAGAAAAGGGAGCAACAGAGGATGAGATTGTTGGATGGCATCATCATCTCAATGGACATGTGTCTGAGCAAATTCCAGGAGATAGGGAAGGACAGGGAAGCCTGGTATGCTGCAGTTCATGGGGTGACAAAGATTTGGTTATGACTTAGCCATTAAACAACAAAAGACAGCAGACTTTCCATGAGCAGCAACAAATCAAGGACCAGAACCAGCAGGAGGATGCAGGGAGTCAGGCGTTAAATGGAGCGTTGGATTTAGAAAGAGGAGTCCTTCCAGCAGGAATGATTGTCGTGTGGTTTAGGCATCGTCATTGATAAGAAAGACTGCCTAATGCCTAGAGTCCGTGGATGTAGAGCTCTATTATTCTTAGAGAAAGGGCTTTCAGGTCTTCTAGATGAAATTGGCCTTTCACAGCTGGGGAGACTGAGGCCCAGAGCAGGGAGGTGGCTTCGGCATGGTCCTCCAGTGAGTGCACGACAGAGCTGGGATGAGAGCAGAGTCTCCTGATTCCCAGTCCATTGCTCTTTTCTTGAATAATCCACCGCGCACCTGGCTATGCTTTTCTTTCAGAGTTCGGCCACTATTTCGTTTTCTCTGCATGGCAGGCAGCCAAGAACCTTGACTTCTTCATGTTACCATTTTGCCCTCTGCAGAATGGGATATTAAAGTATTCACTTGGGGGATGGGTCATGGGGCTCCATCAAAAAAAAAAAAAAAAGATGTTTGTGAATTTCTCTGAACTCTTTGGTCCAGAGGGACTCTAGAAATGGGAGATCCCAGTGGCAGCGGCGGTGGTATCCGAGCCCTTTTTGAGGTCTTGCCTTTACTCTGCAGAATGAGAGAGACGGTTGAAGTGATAAACTATTCCTTATGAGCTGTATTTGTGTTGAAAGCACAGCGTGAGTTCCCTGAGCGCTTCCTCTCACACAACCACAGCTATGCACCAGAAATTGATACTTAATGTTTGGGGTCATTTTGATGAGAAAGACCCAAAAAACTCAAGTGGAAGCTGAGCTCCAATGTTTTGGTCATCTGATGAGAAGACCCAACTCAGTGGAAAAGATCCTGATGCTGGGAAAGACTGAGGGCAAGAAGAAAAGGGAGCAACAGAGGATGAGATTGTTGGATGGCATCATCATCTCAATGGACATGTGTCTGAGCAAATTCCAGGAGATAGGGAAGGACAGGGAAGCCTGGTATGCTGCAGTTCATGGGGTGACAAAGATTTGGTTATGACTTAGCCATTAAACAACAAAAGACAGCAGACTTTCCATGAGCAGCAACAAATCAAGGACCAGAACCAGCAGGAGGATGCAGGGAGTCAGGCGTTAAATGGAGCGTTGGATTTAGAAAGAGGAGTCCTTCCAGCAGGAATGATTGTCGTGTGGTTTAGGCATCGTCATTGATAAGAAAGACTGCCTAATGCCTAGAGTCCGTGGATGTAGAGCTCTATTATTCTTAGAGAAAGGGCTTTCAGGTCTTCTAGATGAAATTGGCCTTTCACAGCTGGGGAGACTGAGGCCCAGAGCAGGGAGGTGGCTTCGGCATGGTCCTCCAGTGAGTGCACGACAGAGCTGGGATGAGAGCAGAGTCTCCTGATTCCCAGTCCATTGCTCTTTTCTTGAATAATCCACCGCGCACCTGGCTATGCTTTTCTTTCAGAGTTCGGCCACTATTTCGTTTTCTCTGCATGGCAGGCAGCCAAGAACCTTGACTTCTTCATGTTACCATTTTGCCCTCTGCAGAATGGGATATTAAAGTATTCACTTGGGGGATGGGTCATGGGGCTCCATCAAAAAAAAAAAAAAAAGATGTTTGTGAATTTCTCTGAACTCTTTGGTCCAGAGGGACTCTAGAAATGGGAGATCCCAGTGGCAGCGGCGGTGGTATCCGAGCCCTTTTTGAGGTCTTGCCTTTACTCTGCAGAATGAGAGAGACGGTTGAAGTGATAAACTATTCCTTATGAGCTGTATTTGTGTTGAAAGCACAGCGTGAGTTCCCTGAGCGCTTCCTCTCACACAACCACAGCTATGCACCAATCCTCCTGGGCTCAGAGATGGAACTCTGCTTAAATGCATGGAATTTATTCTTAGTCCTTTTCTTAATTACGACTTTATTTTTATTTCTCTTGTGTTCTCTAGGGGAGGGGTTAGAGAGCCGAGGAAAAGGAAGGAAGGAGGCAGGGAAATGTGTTATAGATTCAAGACGTATTTTTTGTTTCTGAGTTGCTTGCTGTCTGAAAAGTAGAGGGATTTAAAGGATTTCACAGAGATGCAAACTTCATTCCAAAGAAGCCAGAGCCCAGAAGACACGTAACAAGCACAATGAAAACATGACTTGAGATGAGGGCAATTATTATTTGACTAATAAATCCCCTAGGCGAATAGAAAAGAGATGGAACCTTTTTTTCATCATTTATTTCAATAAACAAAGGAGTTGGACACTCACGGTAAGAGGATCATGTAGTCTTGCTGAGGGTATTTCAGCAAGTTGGTATGTAATAACCACCCCCATTGCTACCCCAGGTTAGTCATGCACTTTCCTCCTGTGTCCAGTTTGGCATCTCACCATACTGAGAACTTTCCTCACACTCTTGTGATGTTCCTCATTCAAAATCCAAGTCAGAACCGATGCCCAGGATGCCTACATCTGTGTCCTATCTTAGGGAGTTTTCCTTGATATCTAGAACTCCTGTAAAGTAAGTAACTTGTGTGTAGGCACATTCTGATTACCTTTTCTCTTCCTCCTCCTCCTTCCCCATCTGGCTCTTCCTTTCCCACTTCTTCCTCCCTGCTCTTTTTGCTTTCCCTTTTCACTGTGATCATCATGCTATCAGCTCTAGGACATGCTATCACCTACAGAGGAAAGGAATAAAAACAACTGGACTTCAGAGGAAAGGAGAGAAATCTCTTACTGGTGTGTCCCGGCCCTGGAAGTGACTGGCTGTGGGACATTGAGCAAACCCTGAAATTACACAAGATGTGAAATCTCACTCAAAACACTGAAGACAGTAATCGTGGTCCAAAGGCTTATTGGAAGGATAGTCTGAGAGAGGGAAGTAAAATACCACGGTGTCACCTGGGGTAGAATGAGCAGTTGACAAATATGAGCGTGTGCAGTCTCTTTTGACTTTGAGATCTGATGGTGAGGCCCGGGACCTCCATCTTTATAAGCACAGCTAGAGAGAAGACAGTCTTCCCTGATGGTTCAGACAGTAAAGAATCTGCCTGCAAGGCAAGAGACTTGGACTCGATCCCTGGGTCAGAAAGATTCCCTGGGGAAGGGATTGGTAACCCACTCCAGTAGTCTTGCCTGAAGAGCCCCATGGGCAGAGGAGGCTGGAAGGCTACAGTCCGTGGGGTCACAAAGAGTCAGACACGACTGAGCAACTAACACCCACATACACACAGAAGATGCATGACCCTGGGGGTGACTCAAGGGGGAACTCTCCCCAAGTGCTTCCCAAACTCCCTCCTCTCTTTACCTCCTTTCTGCCATGGAACAACTAAGCCATCTGTCCAAGGAGGTGGTGAGTGTGGTGTATAAGAAGGTGGATAAGAAGAAGGCAGCAACTGGGAAGGAGTCCAGCTGCTGTGCTGACGAACCCTGTGATGCTGGACAAATGACTCAGCTTTTATCTCATCTGCAGCTTCTGCATCCACAAAAACAAGGATAATACCTTCCTCATATGCCGTTATGGTAAGTAGCTAGTGGGAGTGAGGTACTTCAAATGATACCTGACACACAGCAGTTTTGGTTACTATTACTTTCCCAAGAATTGCCCAGCAAGGGCAGCTGCTTGGTGCCATGGGACTCTGGAGGGTGGGGGAGAGAAAGCATGGGAAGTTGACAGAGACCATGCTTTCCTTCTGAGTGGGCTATGAGAACTAATCAGTAGTGCCTATATACTTTCAGTCCAGCTCAAGTTTCCTGCTCCAAAAAGTCTTCTAGTTTTGCCTCTTTCCTCTTTTCCACTGGTAGACATGGCCATCCTTTCCTCTGAGCTTCCAGGGCATGATGTGTCCTTTTTGGTGTCAGCAAAGACTGTCTAATGGGTGCCACTGAAACGGATACTCAGGGCTCAGTTTTCACACCAAGACATGAGCTCCTGGAGGGCATGTATCATTGCTTTTACCTCTTACTCTAGCTCTCAGTCTGGGTCACTGTAGTTGGTGCTCACAAAATAATTAGGTTGGTAAATGAATGCCTGCCAGCTGCAACTCAACTATCTCAAGATACTGATTTTCTGGACTGTATATGGTATATTTTCTGTAGGAAGTCTCATGAGCAATGAGACGTGATGAAACTTGGAAGGCGATTTGGCTTCTAAGAAGCATCTGAGAAGATAATTTCAAGAGTGGATGTGAACTCGCTCAGTTCAGCTGCTTATTAGAATAAAGTGTAATCACTGATTTGTGGTAGCAAGTGGCAAAGGCAAAGGCTACAGAACAAAAGCGGAGGCTTGTTCCTACTCTGAACTGGTTGTTGAAGCTGTCAAAGTAACCCGACATTGTTGAACGCTGTCAAGGAACAGACTGAAAGAAAAACTACATCTCAAATGCCCAGTGCCTGAATGGGTAGAGAGGTTTCATTGTGCTAGTCACAAATAGCTTTCACGAAGTTAGAGTGCTTACTTGAACCCTACTTGAACTAGCTGAATGCTGGTATATTCACGACTCAGAGAAAAAAAAATATTTTAAAGGTTTGGGGTTGCTCCCACTTCTTGTCATGGAGTGAGCCAATTTATAAAAATTGTTTATTACTCAGTAACCCAGCTGGACCCCAGAAAGATAGGGCTGCTGTGACCATGGAAAACAACACAAATGCATACAGACACCAAAATGAAGCCAGAGATCTTCTGGAGGCTTAGATAAACATTTAGTCTCATAAATAAATACATTATCAGACCACACAAAGCATTTCCTACCCGGTCTCTTCCTCAGAAGTCACACTCCAAATAGTTTCTTTAATTTGTCCAGGTTCAAACAATCAAGATGTATTTATTGATTACCTACTGGATGACCAATTCAAGGTCCCATGGCCCAAGACAAACGGCAGAAGAAGGCATGGTTCTTTACTTCTTCTCATCATTTGAAATTGTAGACATAGAGGCAAAATGCACAAATTTAAATCAATTAATAACAAATGCAAGCTGGGGTGAATACCAACTTGTGCTGTCTAGGAAAATGGATGGTAAGGTGTGTGGTCTGAGTCCAGAGACATCAATTGGAGGGCATGTATCATTGCTTTACCTCTTACTCTAGCTCTCAGTCTGGGTCACTGTAGTTGGTGCTCACAAAATAATTAGGTTGGTAAATGAATGCCTGCCAGCTGCAACTCAACTATCTCAAGATACTGATTTTCTGGACTGTATATGGTATATTTTCTGTAGGAAGTCTCATGAGCAATGAGACGTGATGAAACTTGGAAGGCGATTTGGCTTCTAAGAAGCATCTGAGAAGATAATTTCAAGAGTGGATGTGAACTCGCTCAGTTCAGCTGCTTATTAGAATAAAGTGTAATCACTGATTTGTGGTAGCAAGTGGCAAAGGCAAAGGCTACAGAACAAAAGCGGAGGCTTGTTCCTACTCTGAACTGGTTGTTGAAGCTGTCAAAGTAACCCGACATTGTTGAACGCTGTCAAGGAACAGACTGAAAGAAAAACTACATCTCAAATGCCCAGTGCCTGAATGGGTAGAGAGGTTTCATTGTGCTAGTCACAAATAGCTTTCACGAAGTTAGAGTGCTTACTTGAACCCTACTTGAACTAGCTGAATGCTGGTATATTCACGACTCAGAGAAAAAAAAATATTTTAAAGGTTTGGGGTTGCTCCCACTTCTTGTCATGGAGTGAGCCAATTTATAAAAATTGTTTATTACTCAGTAACCCAGCTGGACCCCAGAAAGATAGGGCTGCTGTGACCATGGAAAACAACACAAATGCATACAGACACCAAAATGAAGCCAGAGATCTTCTGGAGGCTTAGATAAACATTTAGTCTCATAAATAAATACATTATCAGACCACACAAAGCATTTCCTACCCGGTCTCTTCCTCAGAAGTCACACTCCAAATAGTTTCTTTAATTTGTCCAGGTTCAAACAATCAAGATGTATTTATTGATTACCTACTGGATGACCAATTCAAGGTCCCATGGCCCAAGACAAACGGCAGAAGAAGGCATGGTTCTTTACTTCTTCTCATCATTTGAAATTGTAGACATAGAGGCAAAATGCACAAATTTAAATCAATTAATAACAAATGCAAGCTGGGGTGAATACCAACTTGTGCTGTCTAGGAAAATGGATGGTAAGGTGTGTGGTCTGAGTCCCAGAGCTACTATCAATTTTCTGGATGACGATTTATTCATCCACTCATTTGAGAAAAACAAATCAGCACTTATCATGGATTAGGTACTACGCTAGGTGCTGAAGATATCCTAAATCATTAGATTTAGTTTTCCATTCACTTAGTCAACAGACAGTTAATGATTTTATAATAGGTGAAGGATGTTGTGCTGGGTGCTAGAGAAGGGGGGAAAGATAAATCCCTGCCCTCTGCAGGTCATGCTCCTCGTCAAGATAGCAGTGAGTGCTAGGGTGGGAGAGGGTGGTGGATTCACTGGTCTCTAAACTCCCTTCTGTCAAGAGTATGCTAAGCAGTAGATTGGACGATTATGTAATTCATTTGCTAAGTGTCAGGTCAAGAAGACGAATGGTCATTTGTAAAAATGGGATAAACCACTGGACTTCAAATTGCAGACATTTGGATGGGAATCCTCTGAAAGACTCATAGCTCAGCACTCACATAACTACGTGTCACTTTAAGAAGGCAAGTCAGCCCTGTTCATTCCCTTGTACATACATATTTCTTTATAGTTTACAAGTCACTTCTATGTGGACAGTTTTATTAGCTCTACATAAAACTCTTATGAAGTCAAGGGTTTAATATTCTCTTTTTAAAGATAAAGGAACAGAGGCCACAAGTAGTTGAATTGACTTACTCATGTCTGTGAGGCATAGAGTTGGGGTCAGAGCCCAGGGCTCCCACTTCCAAGTCTGGTGCTTCTTCAATGACAGCAGTACTTACTCATTTGGGATGTATGTTCTGAGGGCTGGTTATGGCTCAGGTATTTGGATAAGTCTCAGGGAAGGTCATGAAGAACCAGGCAGCCATCACAGTGATATTACAGTCAGTTATTCTCTAACTCTTACTCAAAATTAACAGGAACTTACTGCTTTGTAGGGATTCCCAGATGGCGCTTAGGGTAAAGACTCCATCTGCCAATGCAGAAGGTATAAGAGGCTTGGGTTCAATTCCTAGGTTAGGTTCTTGCCTCTGGAGAAGGGAATGGGAACCCACTCCAATATTCTTGCCTGGGGAGTCCCATGGATAGAGAAACTTGGTGGGCTACAGTCCATAGTGTTGCAAAGAGTTGGATATGACTGAGTGAATTAGCAAGTAAGCAGGCACTGATTTGTAGCTTGTTGAGTAGTTTTACATGCAATTTAGAGAATTAGCTCCTAGATCATAAGCTCCCTTTAGTCAGGTGCCAGATAAACAACTCTTCATAAAGTACTTTAATACCTTTATATTAATTTGATATTGATGGCAGCATATGTGTATGCCCAAAAATTAAACTCTTAAATACTAAAATCTCCTCTCAAGATAGCAGTGAGTGCTAGGGTGGGAGAGGGTGGTGGATTCACTGGTCTCTAAACTCCCTTCTGTCAAGAGTATGCTAAGCAGTAGATTGGACGATTATGTAATTCATTTGCTAAGTGTCAGGTCAAGAAGACGAATGGTCATTTGTAAAAATGGGATAAACCACTGGACTTCAAATTGCAGACATTTGGATGGGAATCCTCTGAAAGACTCATAGCTCAGCACTCACATAACTACGTGTCACTTTAAGAAGGCAAGTCAGCCCTGTTCATTCCCTTGTACATACATATTTCTTTATAGTTTACAAGTCACTTCTATGTGGACAGTTTTATTAGCTCTACATAAAACTCTTATGAAGTCAAGGGTTTAATATTCTCTTTTTAAAGATAAAGGAACAGAGGCCACAAGTAGTTGAATTGACTTACTCATGTCTGTGAGGCATAGAGTTGGGGTCAGAGCCCAGGGCTCCCACTTCCAAGTCTGGTGCTTCTTCAATGACAGCAGTACTTACTCATTTGGGATGTATGTTCTGAGGGCTGGTTATGGCTCAGGTATTTGGATAAGTCTCAGGGAAGGTCATGAAGAACCAGGCAGCCATCACAGTGATATTACAGTCAGTTATTCTCTAACTCTTACTCAAAATTAACAGGAACTTACTGCTTTGTAGGGATTCCCAGATGGCGCTAGGGGTAAAGACTCCATCTGCCAATGCAGAAGGTATAAGAGGCTTGGGTTCAATTCCTAGGTTAGGTTCTTGCCTCTGGAGAAGGGAATGGGAACCCACTCCAATATTCTTGCCTGGGGAGTCCCATGGATAGAGAAACTTGGTGGGCTACAGTCCATAGTGTTGCAAAGAGTTGGATATGACTGAGTGAATTAGCAAGTAAGCAGGCACTGATTTGTAGCTTGTTGAGTAGTTTTACATGCAATTTAGAGAATTAGCTCCTAGATCATAAGCTCCCTTTAGTCAGGTGCCAGATAAACAACTCTTCATAAAGTACTTTAATACCTTTATATTAATTTGATATTGATGGCAGCATATGTGTATGTATAAAATATTATTCCTATTCATTAATCATGAAGGGTATATTCTGAAAAGTTAAAGTTTCTCAGTTGTGTCTAACTCTTTGCAACCTCATGGAATGCAGCCCACTAGATCTACAGGTGTAGTCTGAGAAACCCAAAATTATATACAAGATTACTAGAAGATCTAGAATTTAATCCTGAAGCATTCATCAACCAGAGCTTTATCATTTCTGTTCTTTAACATTGCATCCCACTGTGTTATGTGGAAGACCTAGGAGGGCATTTAACCTACAGTAGCAGCTCAAACAGTCACGGCGGAATGAGTAGCTTGGATGTGGATTAGTTTAATCTGTGAATGGGCTGTACATTGAACCCCTAACACTTATCTGTCACTAAGTCTAAGAAGTAGGTTTCCTCTGAGACACAAAGGTACTTTGTGAGTTTGAGATCTGGTGAAGCAGTGAGAGGAAATCAAAGTATGAAAGCTGGAGGAATGATACAGTTAGAGAATCAGAAAGACTGAGAACTTTGGTGCCCGACCTAGGTTTGATGTTCACATTTCCACTTACTTATATATACCTTCAGGCCAATATTTTAACTCTGGGGACTTAAGGGATGTTTAAGAGGATTAAGGGCAATAATACATGGTGAACATGTATTAGCCCAGTGGCTCATCTACAATAAATACTCAGTAAACACTAATTCTTCATTCTAATACAAGCTGGGAGAGCAGTAAATACAAACACAGAGCCATAAGGAAATAGAGCACATGTTTGGTGGTAGCTCCAAGGAGGATAAAGTACATGCATAGGAAAAGAGGAAGAGAAGAATCTGAAAGGGTAACATGGGAACAGTGGAAACAGTGACAGACTTTATTTTCTTGGGCTCCAAAAATCACTGCAGTTGGTGACTGGAACCATGAAATTAAAAGACGCTTTCTTCTTGGAATAAAATCTATGACACACCTAGACAGCATATTAAAAACCAGAGACATCACCTTGCCAACAAAAGTCCATATAGTCAAAGCTATGGTTTTCCCAGTAGTCATGTATAGATGTGAGAGTTGGACCATAAAGAAGGCTGAGTGTCAAATAACTGATGCCTTTGAACTGTGGTGTTGGAGAAGACTCCTGAGAGTCCTCTGGACTGCAAGGAAACCAAACCAGTCGATCCTAAAGGAAATCAACCCTGAATATTCACTGGAAAGACTGATGCTGAATCAGAAGTTCCAATACTTTGGCCACCTGATGCGAAGAGATAACTCATAGAAAAGGACATGAGTTTGAGCATGCTCTGGGAGATGGCGAAGGACAGGGAAGCTTGGTATGCTGCAGTTCATGGAGCCGCAAAGAGTTGGACAAGACTGAATAACTGAAGTGAACTGAACATGGGATCAGATTTTAAAGGGCTTTCAATGCCATTCTAAATGGTTAGATTCTACCCTGTTGCTACAAGCTGTCTATAACCAGTTGGGCCTTTTATAAACAAACTGGCTGATAAGTAGGGAGACAGAAAGTTACACAAAACAGGAGCCACATTCACAAAGATTCTATCCGCCCATTCACCTTGAATAATGGCTAAAGGAAAAAGTGACTGGTGCCCAGTGCTACAAACCTGAACCACTCTGAGCTCCTCCAAGACACAAGTCTATCCACGCCATGGCTGGAAAGAGATACATACATATATTTTATGGTGGATTAGCTTTTTTGGATGATGGCCACACCATAGAGGGTTTTCTAATCTATTTTGAGTTCTAATTGATTACAGCATTTGGAAAAATGTACGCCAAATTGCTCCGTTAATCAAGGTAAATCAAGCTGATGTCATAGATGCTAAATATATGTTTTTGCAGTAATACTATTTACATGGCTGGAACTAAGGCTTCTGTCAGTGTTTCCACTTGACAGCTCTGCATTCTCAGAAGGGGCCCTTCGCTTATCTCAGAAGGCATTCAGCAGCTCATCTCCAAGGCTGGATTCCTGGGTCCCTCACCCCATGTAAGGAAGGGGTCTCAGGAGAAGATGAGTCTGCCTCCTTCTGAACAGACTCCAAGACAGTGGGAATGAGGCCACACCACAAAGGCTAGAAAGGCAAGGAAGGCAATATCAGAGGCAGACAATTTTATGAATCCAGAAGGACCCTGCATGTCACATATAGTCAAAGCTATGGTTTTCCCAGTAGTCATGTATAGATGTGAGAGTTGGACCATAAAGAAGGCTGAGTGTCAAATAACTGATGCCTTTGAACTGTGGTGTTGGAGAAGACTCCTGAGAGTCCTCTGGACTGCAAGGAAACCAAACCAGTCGATCCTAAAGGAAATCAACCCTGAATATTCACTGGAAAGACTGATGCTGAATCAGAAGTTCCAATACTTTGGCCACCTGATGCGAAGAGATAACTCATAGAAAAGGACATGAGTTTGAGCATGCTCTGGGAGATGGCGAAGGACAGGGAAGCTTGGTATGCTGCAGTTCATGGAGCCGCAAAGAGTTGGACAAGACTGAATAACTGAAGTGAACTGAACATGGGATCAGATTTTAAAGGGCTTTCAATGCCATTCTAAATGGTTAGATTCTACCCTGTTGCTACAAGCTGTCTATAACCAGTTGGGCCTTTTATAAACAAACTGGCTGATAAGTAGGGAGACAGAAAGTTACACAAAACAGGAGCCACATTCACAAAGATTCTATCCGCCCATTCACCTTGAATAATGGCTAAAGGAAAAAGTGACTGGTGCCCAGTGCTACAAACCTGAACCACTCTGAGCTCCTCCAAGACACAAGTCTATCCACGCCATGGCTGGAAAGAGATACATACATATATTTTATGGTGGATTAGCTTTTTTGGATGATGGCCACACCATAGAGGGTTTTCTAATCTATTTTGAGTTCTAATTGATTACAGCATTTGGAAAAATGTACGCCAAATTGCTCCGTTAATCAAGGTAAATCAAGCTGATGTCATAGATGCTAAATATATGTTTTTGCAGTAATACTATTTACATGGCTGGAACTAAGGCTTCTGTCAGTGTTTCCACTTGACAGCTCTGCATTCTCAGAAGGGGCCCTTCGCTTATCTCAGAAGGCATTCAGCAGCTCATCTCCAAGGCTGGATTCCTGGGTCCCTCACCCCATGTAAGGAAGGGGTCTCAGGAGAAGATGAGTCTGCCTCCTTCTGAACAGACTCCAAGACAGTGGGAATGAGGCCACACCACAAAGGCTAGAAAGGCAAGGAAGGCAATATCAGAGGCAGACAATTTTATGAATCCAGAAGGACCCTGCATGTCACATCCCTTGACTGATGAGAGAATTGAAGGATAAGGAGAGAACTTGGCTAAGATACAGACGATCACAGTACAGAAGAATGCTCAAAGACCATCTAGCCTTCCTAATAAGACCCTTGAAGCATAAGTACAAAGAGGAATTTATCAGCAATCATACAGAAAATTAGTTTCAGAGCTACGACTGAAAATTAGGTGTTCTGACTTCTCATGTTCTTTCTGAATGATAGGAAAATGTTTTGTCTTATTCTTTTCTTTTCCCTTTTCCCTTTCCTTCTTTCTCTTCATCATCTCTAACATTCACTATTGTTCCAAACTAGGTACCAGGCTGTGTAATAAACGCTAAATATTATTATAACCATGTAAGGTTAACCTTAATTATATTCTTATTTTTTAAAATGAAGAAATGAAGACAAAGAAGTAAAGTAACTTGACTAGGAAAACTTTGCTAATAAATAACAGTGAAGTGAAAGTCACTCAGTTGTGTTCAACTCTTTGCAACTCATGGACAAGCCATGGAATTCTCCAGGCAAATACACTGGAGTGAGTTGTCTTTCCCTTATCCAGGGGATATTCCCAACTCAGGGATTGAACCCAGGTCTTCCACCCTGCAGGCAAGTTCTTTACCATCTGAGCCACCAGTGAAACTCAAGAATACTACAGTGAGTAGCCTAGCTACTTCTAGCCTAGTAGCCTAGCCTTCTCCAGGGGATCTTCCTAACCCAGGAATTGATACAGGGTCTCCTTCATTGCAGGTAGATTCTTTACCAGCTGAGATACAAGGGGATCCTAATAAGTAACAGTAACAGGGATTAAAATGTGGAAGTATCGAATGCATATGCGTGTGCACTAAATCACTATTATCCATTTTCCATCATGTTTGCCTACTTTTAAACAACTCTTTCAATATGGCACTAGGTATTTTATGCACAATATTTCAAAAATTTACTAATGACGTATTTTAAATGATGCAAGCAGTCATAGGTGATCAGTCTTATAAGTGATCCCTCTCTTGAGGTGACATAACTTGTTGAAAGTCACACAGCTAGCAGGTTTAAGAACCAGCCATTGAACCCATGGCTATTTCTGTGATTTGAGTATGGTAGTTAAGTATATGATAATGAAGGAAGATAAGAGATAAAAGACCTAAAAGTCAACTGTCCCTGAATGGCTGTATCCTAATCTTGACCAATTTCCTTTTCCCCTCTGGGTCTCCATTAGCATATTTATACCATAAAGACACTGATGTTCTTCTCCAGTACTGTTATTGAAAGAGAAACACCCATAGCAGAAGAAAAAAGAAGGAAAAGAACAAAAAGAGTGAGGAGGAGGAGGGGTTCGAGGAGGAAAAGGAGAAGAAAGAAAAGAGGAAGGAGAAGGCAGAGGGAGAAAGAGATTCACAACTACACATGCAGAGCTTATAAAACCACTAAGGATTGAAATTGCCTGGGATGAAAAAAAGGGATCAGAAAATTCATGCTCAGGTCCATTTGGGAAGTTCTTCCATGGCCTGGGAGGTGTCCCATCAGGACTAGATCAAAAGCAGACACTGACGCAACCAGCTGCTTGTGTACAGATGCTGGCCTTCACATTCCACATGGGAACATCTGCTGGGGACAACCACTTGACAAACAAGCAGGCAATTAGGTAGCAAATCCATCTGTGCTGAGAACATAGGACCACCAGCAGTGGGCAGGCTGCAGCGGGGGAGAGGAGTCTGCTGGGAAAGATGCTCACGTGAGAATCAGACCATCTAAGACAGAAGGGAGACGGGGTCAGGGACAGAGTTCAGGAGAAAAGTTCAGCTTGTTTTGCAGCATGGATTTGTGATTCTCAGTCTTGGCTATAAATGATAATAAACTGCAGACCTGAAATATTCTAATGCCCAGGCTGTCAGTTCAGTTCAGTCACTCAGTCATGTCGGACTCTTTGCAACCCCAAGCACTACAGCACACCAGGCTTCCCTGTCCTTCACCATCTCCAGGAGTTTGCTCAAACTCATGTCCGTTGAGTCTGTGATACCACCCAACCATCTTGTCCTCTGTCAGCCCTTTCTCCTCCTACCTTCTAGATATCCCAGCATAAGAGTCTTTTTCCCAGATACTGTGAAAAAAAACCCGTATTTTAAATGATGCAAGCAGTCATAGGTGATCAGTCTTATAAGTGATCCCTCTCTTGAGGTGACATAACTTGTTGAAAGTCACACAGCTAGCAGGTTTAAGAACCAGCCATTGAACCCATGGCTATTTCTGTGATTTGAGTATGGTAGTTAAGTATATGATAATGAAGGAAGATAAGAGATAAAAGACCTAAAAGTCAACTGTCCCTGAATGGCTGTATCCTAATCTTGACCAATTTCCTTTTCCCCTCTGGGTCTCCATTAGCATATTTATACCATAAAGACACTGATGTTCTTCTCCAGTACTGTTATTGAAAGAGAAACACCCATAGCAGAAGAAAAAAGAAGGAAAAGAACAAAAAGAGTGAGGAGGAGGAGGGGTTCGAGGAGGAAAAGGAGAAGAAAGAAAAGAGGAAGGAGAAGGCAGAGGGAGAAAGAGATTCACAACTACACATGCAGAGCTTATAAAACCACTAAGGATTGAAATTGCCTGGGATGAAAAAAAGGGATCAGAAAATTCATGCTCAGGTCCATTTGGGAAGTTCTTCCATGGCCTGGGAGGTGTCCCATCAGGACTAGATCAAAAGCAGACACTGACGCAACCAGCTGCTTGTGTACAGATGCTGGCCTTCACATTCCACATGGGAACATCTGCTGGGGACAACCACTTGACAAACAAGCAGGCAATTAGGTAGCAAATCCATCTGTGCTGAGAACATAGGACCACCAGCAGTGGGCAGGCTGCAGCGGGGGAGAGGAGTCTGCTGGGAAAGATGCTCACGTGAGAATCAGACCATCTAAGACAGAAGGGAGACGGGGTCAGGGACAGAGTTCAGGAGAAAAGTTCAGCTTGTTTTGCAGCATGGATTTGTGATTCTCAGTCTTGGCTATAAATGATAATAAACTGCAGACCTGAAATATTCTAATGCCCAGGCTGTCAGTTCAGTTCAGTCACTCAGTCATGTCGGACTCTTTGCAACCCCAAGCACTACAGCACACCAGGCTTCCCTGTCCTTCACCATCTCCAGGAGTTTGCTCAAACTCATGTCCGTTGAGTCTGTGATACCACCCAACCATCTTGTCCTCTGTCAGCCCTTTCTCCTCCTACCTTCTAGATATCCCAGCATAAGAGTCTTTTCCAGATACTCCCCCAAGCAATTCAATCAGTCTTTTGGAATGGAGCACAGGAAGCAATGTGTTTTAAAGCTACTTATATAATTCCAACGAGCTGATAAGGCGGAAAAACAATGGTCTGGAGCCTCTAAACTTAACCTCTCAAGTTGGTGACACAGATAGAGTTCTTTAAGAGCTACTGCTTTTATGCCTCTATGCTTCTCTTTGGAATGAATCCAAATATGCCTTTTGAGTTTATACACGCCTCATTTCAGTGGTCTAGGACTCAAGTATAGTCCATCTATCCTATGAGATAGGATACAAACTACTTCTATTAGCCAATCTTAAACAAACTGGTTCTTTCTTCAAGATTCCATTACCTTATCTGTTGTCCTATAGAGTTGTCTGTTGGGAAGTAAAATTGATAATGTATACTTAAGGGTTGAAAACAGGCTGGACATAGTAAGTGCTCAGTAAGGGTTGGTGGAACTTGACTGAGTCACACACAGAGAAGGAAACATTTTAGTCAGTTGGGTATGGTTTTGGATGTTCTTCTCTCCATTAGACACCACAGCCAATCTAAAACCAATCTTTCAGATATTATGCCCTCAATATTCCCTAAGCCTATTTATTTTTCTCCAGTCTCAGTGCTACAGTTCAGACTCTCACCATCTCTCATCTGAACCAGCAGCAGCCAAGAACCAAGACCTTAGAACCATGTACTCTTAAATGTGCTCCATACACCACAGACAGAGGAACTCACAACAAATATCCCTCAGCTAAAAACCTGTAAGAGATTCTCTGTTACCCAGAAATAAAAGACTGAACTCTTAATGTAGCAAGTAAGACTCTTCGGGACTTGTTTCTGCTGGTCTGTCCACACTTACATCTGCATATATCTCTTTCCACCTGTTCACTGCTCTCCCATCTTAACAACGTTCATATCCTAAAGCTGTCAACCCCAAGCACTACAGCACACCAGGCTTCCCTGTCCTTCACCATCTCCAGGAGTTTGCTCAAACTCATGTCCGTTGAGTCTGTGATACCACCCAACCATCTTGTCCTCTGTCAGCCCTTTCTCCTCCTACCTTCTAGATATCCCAGCATAAGAGTCTTTTCCAGATACTCCCCCAAGCAATTCAATCAGTCTTTTGGAATGGAGCACAGGAAGCAATGTGTTTTAAAGCTACTTATATAATTCCAACGAGCTGATAAGGCGGAAAAACAATGGTCTGGAGCCTCTAAACTTAACCTCTCAAGTTGGTGACACAGATAGAGTTCTTTAAGAGCTACTGCTTTTATGCCTCTATGCTTCTCTTTGGAATGAATCCAAATATGCCTTTTGAGTTTATACACGCCTCATTTCAGTGGTCTAGGACTCAAGTATAGTCCATCTATCCTATGAGATAGGATACAAACTACTTCTATTAGCCAATCTTAAACAAACTGGTTCTTTCTTCAAGATTCCATTACCTTATCTGTTGTCCTATAGAGTTGTCTGTTGGGAAGTAAAATTGATAATGTATACTTAAGGGTTGAAAACAGGCTGGACATAGTAAGTGCTCAGTAAGGGTTGGTGGAACTTGACTGAGTCACACACAGAGAAGGAAACATTTTAGTCAGTTGGGTATGGTTTTGGATGTTCTTCTCTCCATTAGACACCACAGCCAATCTAAAACCAATCTTTCAGATATTATGCCCTCAATATTCCCTAAGCCTATTTATTTTTCTCCAGTCTCAGTGCTACAGTTCAGACTCTCACCATCTCTCATCTGAACCAGCAGCAGCCAAGAACCAAGACCTTAGAACCATGTACTCTTAAATGTGCTCCATACACCACAGACAGAGGAACTCACAACAAATATCCCTCAGCTAAAAACCTGTAAGAGATTCTCTGTTACCCAGAAATAAAAGACTGAACTCTTAATGTAGCAAGTAAGACTCTTCGGGACTTGTTTCTGCTGGTCTGTCCACACTTACATCTGCATATATCTCTTTCCACCTGTTCACTGCTCTCCCATCTTAACAACGTTCATATCCTAAAGCTGTCAATCTACTTGTATTTTTCTCTGTAAGCACTTGGATGTTTTTACATCAGACCCATGTGTTACACTGTTTGATCATCTCAGAATACCTCTCTGACCTTCACTCTTCCCCTAGTTAACATCGTTTTATTCATTAAGCTCAATGTAGGCCCTACTTTATTTTTAGGAAGCCTTCCCTGATTATTTTGCCTTGGTTTCTATTAAGTGCTATGTCTTGCATTTCCCTCCATCATATTTCACATTTTGCTGGAATTGTCCAAACACATTCATGAATCTAAGCCAGTTGGCTGCTAGCTCCTCCATGACAGAGGCCTTCTCTGGTCCTCCACCATGTACAGTCAGCATCCAGAGGGTATAGACACTGTTCCACACAAAACATTGGTTCAGTGAACCTGAGACATTGTACTCAGCTTTGTTCCCAAGGAAGAGATGATTTGTTCTCCCATGTCTTCAATTTCACTTGCTCATGGGGAAAGGCCAGGATTGGGAGACCTGTGTTCAAATTCTGCTGGCCAGTCAATTCCTAACTAAGACTAAGTTCTTGAAGGCAGTCCTCTGGGAATCTTTTGCAGACAGAAATGGAGCCATGCAGGAACGAATCTCAGTCTTATTTCTTTCCTCTGGACCAAACTGGCTCTGAGTAATGCCTTTGCGATCCTGACCACATCCTCTTCTTCCACTGCCAAAAACAAGGGGCTAGAGATAAACCATAGCTCAAGCTCAAAGAATTTGGAGAAGGTGACTCGCTTGCTGGGTCAGGGCCATATTCTAGGAAGGATCCTTCAACCCCCTTGGGTCTTAGATTAGAGTGTGTCCTTCCAGTCTTATAAAAAATGGGCTGTCAACAGCAAGTCAGAAAATATTAATGAGGTAGGAGGCAGGAGATGCCCCCCAAAGGGGGAGGATTGCAGAAACTGCTGAAGAAACACTCAGTAAGATGACATTTTAAAAGAATTTGCCCTCTATTTCTAGAGACTTTCATACAAAGTTATTGCTAACTCCCTCAAAAAGCTGAACTCTTTGTAGCACCTGTTCCCCACTTACATCTGCATATATCTCTTTCCACCTGTTCACTGCTCTCCCATCTTAACAACGTTCATATCCTAAAGCTGTCAATCTACTTGTATTTTTCTCTGTAAGCACTTGGATGTTTTTACATCAGACCCATGTGTTACACTGTTTGATCATCTCAGAATACCTCTCTGACCTTCACTCTTCCCCTAGTTAACATCGTTTTATTCATTAAGCTCAATGTAGGCCCTACTTTATTTTTAGGAAGCCTTCCCTGATTATTTTGCCTTGGTTTCTATTAAGTGCTATGTCTTGCATTTCCCTCCATCATATTTCACATTTTGCTGGAATTGTCCAAACACATTCATGAATCTAAGCCAGTTGGCTGCTAGCTCCTCCATGACAGAGGCCTTCTCTGGTCCTCCACCATGTACAGTCAGCATCCAGAGGGTATAGACACTGTTCCACACAAAACATTGGTTCAGTGAACCTGAGACATTGTACTCAGCTTTGTTCCCAAGGAAGAGATGATTTGTTCTCCCATGTCTTCAATTTCACTTGCTCATGGGGAAAGGCCAGGATTGGGAGACCTGTGTTCAAATTCTGCTGGCCAGTCAATTCCTAACTAAGACTAAGTTCTTGAAGGCAGTCCTCTGGGAATCTTTTGCAGACAGAAATGGAGCCATGCAGGAACGAATCTCAGTCTTATTTCTTTCCTCTGGACCAAACTGGCTCTGAGTAATGCCTTTGCGATCCTGACCACATCCTCTTCTTCCACTGCCAAAAACAAGGGGCTAGAGATAAACCATAGCTCAAGCTCAAAGAATTTGGAGAAGGTGACTCGCTTGCTGGGTCAGGGCCATATTCTAGGAAGGATCCTTCAACCCCCTTGGGTCTTAGATTAGAGTGTGTCCTTCCAGTCTTATAAAAAATGGGCTGTCAACAGCAAGTCAGAAAATATTAATGAGGTAGGAGGCAGGAGATGCCCCCCAAAGGGGGAGGATTGCAGAAACTGCTGAAGAAACACTCAGTAAGATGACATTTTAAAAGAATTTGCCCTCTATTTCTAGAGACTTTCATACAAAGTTATTGCTAACTCCCTCAACTGCATTGGAAATATTTAGATTCTATATTTGATTTCAAAAAAATTAAAAATGATTTGAATTGAAAGCGATGTCAGAGATCATCTGGGCCAATCCCAGAGCTTTTGTTTGTTTTCCAAAGGGAAGTGAGAGATTTTGTTTTTCTCTTTGCCCAAAACTGAATGTCATCTTTTTAACCAGACTCCCATTTTCGTTTGTTTTGACAGAAGTTAAAGATGGTCCCCAATTTTCCTGCTCCTGAATACACCCTATGTGTAACAGAACCAATATGTGTAACAGAACCAATGGAGTATAATGTTAGTTTTAGTAGATTAGCAATCAGTCAGTTTTGAGTTGATCAAAAGGAGATTATCCTGGGTCACCTGAGCTAATCAGAAGAGTCACTTACAAAAAGGTGAAGTCATTTTGAAAAAAGGAGACACATTTGCTGACTTAAGGACAAGGAACACTGCCATATTGTGAGGCTAGGGACATATGGCAAGGACCTGAGGATGACCTCTAAGAGCTGAGAGGGGGGGGCCTTGCCAGAAGCCAGCAAGAGAATGGGGACTTCAGTCACATGGCCAAAAGGAGGTGAATCCTACCAACAATCACATGACCTTGAAAGAGGACCCTTAGTCTCAGGTGAGATCAAACACCTGGCTGACTGACACCTTGGTTTCAGCTTGACGATTCTCTGAGCAGAGAATGTATTAATCTTCACGCAGTACCCAGATTTCTGATATCCTGAAACTGTGAGATAATACAATTGTGTTGTTTGAACTGTTACATTTGTGATATACAGCACTGTACAGATTATACAGCATTAGAAACTAATATACAGTCCATTTCTTGCCTGTTGGTCATATGAACAGGATTATTTTACCTTTATCTTCAACAATGTCATGGGGCCCAATCTTAAATTAAATAATCCACAGGGACTGGCTCAAAATGGGTATGTGAGTTAATATGTGCCGAGGAGAATAAGACCAAGATGCCCCCAAAGGGGGTGGATTGCAGAAACTGCTGAAGAAACACTCAGTAAGATGACATTTTAAAAGAATTTGCCCTCTATTTCTAGAGACTTTCATACAAAGTTATTGCTAACTCCCTCAACTGCATTGGAAATATTTAGATTCTATATTTGATTTCAAAAAAATTAAAAATGATTTGAATTGAAAGCGATGTCAGAGATCATCTGGGCCAATCCCAGAGCTTTTGTTTGTTTTCCAAAGGGAAGTGAGAGATTTTGTTTTTCTCTTTGCCCAAAACTGAATGTCATCTTTTTAACCAGACTCCCATTTTCGTTTGTTTTGACAGAAGTTAAAGATGGTCCCCAATTTTCCTGCTCCTGAATACACCCTATGTGTAACAGAACCAATATGTGTAACAGAACCAATGGAGTATAATGTTAGTTTTAGTAGATTAGCAATCAGTCAGTTTTGAGTTGATCAAAAGGAGATTATCCTGGGTCACCTGAGCTAATCAGAAGAGTCACTTACAAAAAGGTGAAGTCATTTTGAAAAAAGGAGACACATTTGCTGACTTAAGGACAAGGAACACTGCCATATTGTGAGGCTAGGGACATATGGCAAGGACCTGAGGATGACCTCTAAGAGCTGAGAGGGGGGGGCCTTGCCAGAAGCCAGCAAGAGAATGGGGACTTCAGTCACATGGCCAAAAGGAGGTGAATCCTACCAACAATCACATGACCTTGAAAGAGGACCCTTAGTCTCAGGTGAGATCAAACACCTGGCTGACTGACACCTTGGTTTCAGCTTGACGATTCTCTGAGCAGAGAATGTATTAATCTTCACGCAGTACCCAGATTTCTGATATCCTGAAACTGTGAGATAATACAATTGTGTTGTTTGAACTGTTACATTTGTGATATACAGCACTGTACAGATTATACAGCATTAGAAACTAATATACAGTCCATTTCTTGCCTGTTGGTCATATGAACAGGATTATTTTACCTTTATCTTCAACAATGTCATGGGGCCCAATCTTAAATTAAATAATCCACAGGGACTGGCTCAAAATGGGTATGTGAGTTAATATGTGCCGAGGAGAATAAGACCAAGATACTTTGTTGGATCTGTTTAGAGGGGAAAAGTGCTCTCTTTTCACTGAAATTGAAGCTGAAACCTTTTGGGTCTGGAGCTGTTGTCAACCATATTGCCATCATGTGGAATTTGGGAATGAAGCCAATATTGAGGAGAACAGATTTCAACAATGGAGAAAAACAGATCTGTTGATGTATTTTGAGTCCAGGATCAAGTTGACCCTAAAGGAGCGACTACCTGTGGAAGTTTCAGTGATCTAAACCTATAACACTCACATTTAGTTGAAGACAACTAGAGAACAAGTCTTCATCCTGTGCACTGGAAAATGCTCTATTTGAAATGTGGGACAACTGGGGACAGACAGGAATATGCTGACCCACTCACACACATAATAACAGAAGGACAAGAAAGAAACAAGGCTTCCTCATGCTCAGTCAAAAGAACTCTACATCACCTTATTTTTATGTTGAGGATTTCACTGGGAACCCTGAATTATTGATTTCTCAAAAGACAACTACAATATAACAGCAATGGCAATATCGCCAATAACTGCGGTTCAATGAGGGTTTACTATGAGCCAAGCTATTTGTTATGAAATACAAATGGTCTTTAATTTTATATTCCTATAAACCTTATGGATTTTATATCTTAATCATTTCTATCTTAAAGATGGAAGTTCAGAAATGCAAAAACACCATCAAGGTCACATAGTAAGTAGAGGAGCCATGATTTAACCCTTATCTGTCTGGCTCTAAAGTCTATTCTTTTAACTACTGTGTTAATGTTTCTAGAATAAAACAGAGACAAAACAAAGCTGGGGCTGTTTCTTTATTATTTCAAAATGATTGCAAGAATATATCATAACAACATCTTTTTTACTGATACAGATTTGCAGAGACTGGTGCATATTTCTCTGCCAATCAACTCTATAGGTTTAAAGAAATCTTTAATCCCTAAAGTTAGAATATTAAATTGTATACATCTTCTTCCTCCTTTATTTGAAGATTATACAGGAAGTACATTTGGAAGGAAAGAGTGCAACTTGCTATGACAGTAAAAAGTTCAAACTAACATTTAGGGCAGCTTCTATTCAAATTGCTTTCTTCTTGTAATTCCCTAAGTGACCTTGCGCAAATGATCTCATCATTTGCATTTGTTTTATGATCTATAAAATGAAGCAATTTACATCAAAACTGATATGCAGGAAACTTTGTTCCATTATGAAGCCCCTTTTTTTTTTTTTTTTAAAGATTTATTTATTTATTTTGGGGGTGGGTGCGGTGGGGAGGGAGGGGAGCAGGCGGGCCACTTCTATTGCTCTTTCATTTGTCTATTTTTTCATCCATCTTTGTTCTTTGGCCCGTGTGGGCCTCCCAGTGCGGTGGCCTCTGTTGTCTCAGAGCACTAGCTCTGGGCGCATGCGCTCCAGAGCTCCAGCTCGGTAATTGGACACATCGGTCCAGCCGCTCCACGGCACGTGCGATCTTCCCAGGCCAGGGATCGAACTGGCACCCCTTGCACTGCAAGGCGGTGTCCTTACCCACTGGACCACCAGGGAAGCCCTATGAAGACCTTTTGATGGGACTCCAAATACCCCAGGAACATTTTTGGCTAAACTGAACACTGACTTCAATTGGATCCTTTGGCTCAGTCCTGGAGTACCTCTGAGATATTCAGTCACTGAAAAACCACTGTGCCCAAAGTATAAAATATACCATACATTATATAAGCACTTGGGCTTCCCCAGTGGCTCAGTGATAAGGAATCTGCCTGTACCGCAGAGACCCAGGTTCAATCCCTGGGTCCGGAAGATCCCCTGTAAGAAGGCATGGCAACCGACTCCAGTATTCTTGCTCAGAGAATCCCATGGACAGAGGAGCCTGGTGGGTTAGTCCATAGGGTTGCAAAGAGCTGGACACAACTGAACCGACCTAGCATGCACACATACTAAGAAATGGAGTATTAAAACACTGAACAGCATATACTTATATGGATACAGTGAATTAATGATTACAGTTCCCTCAAATTACAATGGCACAAGTAATCTTATGAGAGGGGTTACTTACTATTATTATCATCATTTGACAAAGGAAGGAACTGAGGCTCAGATGCTAAGTAAGCTGCACGAGGGAACAGTCAGAATTTGAACTCAGTTCTGTTTAACTCTTAAACTTGTGCAGAAAAGCCCTAAGTTTATTACTATGCACCCTTTCCTCTTCTGAAGAGAATTTTCTTGTCTGATGTAACTGTAGTGTTCTATTCAGGGACCACTTTGGGTTGAAGTAGAGCTGTCACTTTTAACGACTCAATCAACTCATCTGAAGTATACCAGATCCTTTCTGGAAGAGCATAGGGAACTAAAATTTCCCTAAAAATGGAGATCAGTCTGTTCCTCTGAAAAAAAGCTTGCTTTATGGTCACACTGTACAAATCACTCTAGGGTTTGTTTCACTTTCTTTTTTTTTTCAGTCTTTGTTTCTTTCTTTGAGAGTCATAATTGCTAAGATTTATGCAGCACACTTTTCTCTAAAGGATTCCAAACCATTTTGCAGAAATTCTGAACCTCCTTAGCTGCCCCCTTGGGGTCCCTCCAAATTACTGTTTCATGACAAAAGGAGTAACCTCCCCATCATTTTGGGGAAAACATATTCAACCCTTTTTCACATATCCTATGCATAAGAGATGGGCGGCAGGCGGAAGGGGGATCCTCAAACATTAGATCATCTGGTTTATTCCAACACTGGGAGGTTGTTCCCAGTTGGGTATCTCAAGTGTTGCAAATGGCTGCTGATCTGAAGGACTGCACATCTGTTATTTGACACCAGCCCCTGGGCAGCAAGAGCTACTGATGAAACAGGTATAGCTTTTCTTTTTTTGAGAGTATCCACAGCAAGCTTGTAGATGAGAAAACCCCAGAATCCCTGGGTCCGGAAGATCCCCTGTAAGAAGGCATGGCAACCGACTCCAGTATTCTTGCTCAGAGAATCCCATGGACAGAGGAGCCTGGTGGGTTAGTCCATAGGGTTGCAAAGAGCTGGACACAACTGAACCGACCTAGCATGCACACATACTAAGAAATGGAGTATTAAAACACTGAACAGCATATACTTATATGGATACAGTGAATTAATGATTACAGTTCCCTCAAATTACAATGGCACAAGTAATCTTATGAGAGGGGTTACTTACTATTATTATCATCATTTGACAAAGGAAGGAACTGAGGCTCAGATGCTAAGTAAGCTGCACGAGGGAACAGTCAGAATTTGAACTCAGTTCTGTTTAACTCTTAAACTTGTGCAGAAAAGCCCTAAGTTTATTACTATGCACCCTTTCCTCTTCTGAAGAGAATTTTCTTGTCTGATGTAACTGTAGTGTTCTATTCAGGGACCACTTTGGGTTGAAGTAGAGCTGTCACTTTTAACGACTCAATCAACTCATCTGAAGTATACCAGATCCTTTCTGGAAGAGCATAGGGGAACTAAAATTTCCCTAAAAATGGAGATCAGTCTGTTCCTCTGAAAAAAAGCTTGCTTTATGGTCACACTGTACAAATCACTCTAGGGTTTGTTTCACTTTCTTTTTTTTTTCAGTCTTTGTTTCTTTCTTTGAGAGTCATAATTGCTAAGATTTATGCAGCACACTTTTCTCTAAAGGATTCCAAACCATTTTGCAGAAATTCTGAACCTCCTTAGCTGCCCCCTTGGGGTCCCTCCAAATTACTGTTTCATGACAAAAGGAGTAACCTCCCCATCATTTTGGGGAAAACATATTCAACCCTTTTTCACATATCCTATGCATAAGAGATGGGCGGCAGGCGGAAGGGGGATCCTCAAACATTAGATCATCTGGTTTATTCCAACACTGGGAGGTTGTTCCCAGTTGGGTATCTCAAGTGTTGCAAATGGCTGCTGATCTGAAGGACTGCACATCTGTTATTTGACACCAGCCCCTGGGCAGCAAGAGCTACTGATGAAACAGGTATAGCTTTTCTTTTTTTGAGAGTATCCACAGCAAGCTTGTAGATGAGAAAACCCCAGAATCATCACTCCGGACACACCAGTAAGACTGAACTGTGCTGGGTTTATGATCTGATGCTTGACAAGGCACAGACACTATGTGCCCATCCCTTGTGCCTAGGCAGAGAGGGAAGGGGAGCTGAGGCAGGAAGAACAAGTAACAGAAGAAATGTGAAAAGATGGAAGAGACACTCTCTGTCCTTTCTGCCTTTTAACCAGCCTCATTCCCATCCATCTCCTAACACAGCTCTCATTTCCTCCACTGCACTTCCAGTGTAACTGACGATTTAATCTACTCAAACAGTGGCTGAATTGGTTGTACTTTCTCTTTTACTGCATTTGCAGTGGGTGTACAACATGTCTTCATTAACTCTCCATGACATTTAGAATAGCTTGGGATAAAAAAGACACTCAATCAAGAAGGAAAAATAGCCCCCCACCCTCCCATCTCCAATCCAAGCATCCCCCAGGGCATGTATTAATTACTGAAGATGAATGCTGGACCTCCATTCTCAGCAGGGGCTTTTAAATTTTATTTCTCTGTCGAGTCAGAAGACAGTATTTCATCTTACAAACCTGTAATGGAGTTTCAACTTCTTTTGGAAGTAGCAGTTAATAGCAGCTTCCCTTACTGAGCACCTACAATGTGTGTGCCTGTGTGCTCAGTTGCTCAATTGTGTCCGACTCATTGTGACCCCCATGGACTGTAGCCTACCAGCCTCCTCTGTCCATGGGATTTTCCAGACAAGAATGGGTTGCCATTTTCTACTCTAGGGTATCTTTCTGACCCAGAGATCAAACCCATGTCTCTTACATCTCCTGAAATGGAGAGCCACCTATAGCGTCATTAAATTCTTTTCATGAATTAGCTCTCATAATCCTCACACCTACCCTACAAAACACAAAATTATACCCGTGTGTTAGATGGAGAAATGGACTGCAAGTACCATGCTTTTTCCAGACTATAGGTGGGTCCTCAAAAATTAGATCATCTGGTTTATTCCAACACTGGGAGGTTGTTCCCAGTTGGGTATCTCAAGTGTTGCAAATGGCTGCTGATCTGAAGGACTGCACATCTGTTATTTGACACCAGCCCCTGGGCAGCAAGAGCTACTGATGAAACAGGTATAGCTTTTCTTTTTTTGAGAGTATCCACAGCAAGCTTGTAGATGAGAAAACCCCAGAATCATCACTCCGGACACACCAGTAAGACTGAACTGTGCTGGGTTTATGATCTGATGCTTGACAAGGCACAGACACTATGTGCCCATCCCTTGTGCCTAGGCAGAGAGGGAAGGGGAGCTGAGGCAGGAAGAACAAGTAACAGAAGAAATGTGAAAAGATGGAAGAGACACTCTCTGTCCTTTCTGCCTTTTAACCAGCCTCATTCCCATCCATCTCCTAACACAGCTCTCATTTCCTCCACTGCACTTCCAGTGTAACTGACGATTTAATCTACTCAAACAGTGGCTGAATTGGTTGTACTTTCTCTTTTACTGCATTTGCAGTGGGTGTACAACATGTCTTCATTAACTCTCCATGACATTTAGAATAGCTTGGGATAAAAAAGACACTCAATCAAGAAGGAAAAATAGCCCCCCACCCTCCCATCTCCAATCCAAGCATCCCCCAGGGCATGTATTAATTACTGAAGATGAATGCTGGACCTCCATTCTCAGCAGGGGCTTTTAAATTTTATTTCTCTGTCGAGTCAGAAGACAGTATTTCATCTTACAAACCTGTAATGGAGTTTCAACTTCTTTGGAAGTAGCAGTTAATAGCAGCTTCCCTTACTGAGCACCTACAATGTGTGTGCCTGTGTGCTCAGTTGCTCAATTGTGTCCGACTCATTGTGACCCCCATGGACTGTAGCCTACCAGCCTCCTCTGTCCATGGGATTTTCCAGACAAGAATGGGTTGCCATTTTCTACTCTAGGGTATCTTTCTGACCCAGAGATCAAACCCATGTCTCTTACATCTCCTGAAATGGAGAGCCACCTATAGCGTCATTAAATTCTTTTCATGAATTAGCTCTCATAATCCTCACACCTACCCTACAAAACACAAAATTATACCCGTGTGTTAGATGGAGAAATGGACTGCAAGTACCATGCTTTTTCCAGACTATAGGTGGGTCCTAATGGCTCAAAAAATGGACAGAGGTCCAGAACTCCTCACGGTGATCTTGCGCCCATGAAAACGCTGTCATGGTGTCTGCACAGTTGAACTTTGATGTGAATTAAGAAGATGGTTCAATATATCAACCCTCAAAGGAAGCCTTCCAGGCTCCAAATAAGATGAAATTTCTTTTTTTTAATATCAAATGGGGTTGTTAATATTTCCATAGAGGCAACAACATTCAGGTGAAGTTGCCCTTCCTTTGCTTAACTGTTGTGTTGCCAAAGTACCCTCTAGACATACCCCTTTGTTGCCCAGACTTATCTGAGGAGCTAGCAACATTTCCGAGATGAAGCTAAAGGAATATTAAAAGTCCTCAAGGGTAATATAAATCAACTGGTTTTCTTAGGAACACAAATCTCAGTGGTTGTTTTCAGAATTATATATTTTTGAGACATCCTAAATATCCCTCTATCTCTTTTACTCTCTATTCATCATTTCAAGAAACATGTGCTCATTAAATATTCTATAGGAAAATCAAACAAACAAGCAAACAGAAAGAGGAAAAAAGATAAAGCACAAATAGTGAACATTTGTTTCACCACTTGCCTTTTCCTCCATTTAATATATTTTTTTTAAAGAAAAACTTCCTCTGGAAATATGTGCTCATAGATGGAACTATGACACAAATAAAATTAGGATTTCACTGGTTATCCCAATAGATGGACACTTTCCTGCTTCTGAAATCCTGCATGACTTTATTTGTATTGCTCCTTTGGTTTACAGATTAGACATAATAAGCCAGTGGTGAAAGACAGATGCATAAACAGATAAAGGTGAGCCATATGTCCTATCTTGTTCTTTTTCTCCCCTTTAACTTGTTTTCAAATGAAGATACATTTTCCATAGAAAATTCAAGTTGTACAAATACAGAATCCATAGGCTGTACCTGGGATTTCCTTCCCATGCTCTCTCACAATATATAAATTCTATTAGAATGGCCACATAGCCTGATGTCTGGAATAGTGTAATTCTCAGGAAAAGTGAGTTGAATGGGTGACTGAGTTTTGTTTTATTGATTTTGCTCACTCAGCTGTGAGTCTTACTCAGGTAGACCCACTATTCTTTGCTCCTCCATACCCAGCATAATGCCTGGTGCATAGTGTGGACATAGTCAATCAGTCACATTTGACTCTTTTCGATCATAAGGACTGTGGCACTCCAGGCTTCTCTGCCCATGGGACGTCCCAGGCAAGATTATTGGAGTGGGTTACCAATTCCTCCTCTAGGAGATCTTCCCAATCCACGGTTCCAAACTGTGTCTTTTATGTCTCCTGCCTTGGCGGCCAGATTCTTCACTGCTAAAGGCCTGTGCATAGGAAAAACATGGCAACCTTTGTTGCCCTTTGAGGAGCCCTTAGCATAATTCTGAGGAGCTAGCAACATTTCGAGATGAAGCTAAAGGAATATTAAAAGTCCTCAAGGGTAATATAAATCAACTGGTTTTCTTAGGAACACAAATCTCAGTGGTTGTTTTCAGAATTATATATTTTTGAGACATCCTAAATATCCCTCTATCTCTTTTACTCTCTATTCATCATTTCAAGAAACATGTGCTCATTAAATATTCTATAGGAAAATCAAACAAACAAGCAAACAGAAAGAGGAAAAAAGATAAAGCACAAATAGTGAACATTTGTTTCACCACTTGCCTTTTCCTCCATTTAATATATTTTTTTTAAAGAAAAACTTCCTCTGGAAATATGTGCTCATAGATGGAACTATGACACAAATAAAATTAGGATTTCACTGGTTATCCCAATAGATGGACACTTTCCTGCTTCTGAAATCCTGCATGACTTTATTTGTATTGCTCCTTTGGTTTACAGATTAGACATAATAAGCCAGTGGTGAAAGACAGATGCATAAACAGATAAAGGTGAGCCATATGTCCTATCTTGTTCTTTTTCTCCCCTTTAACTTGTTTTCAAATGAAGATACATTTTCCATAGAAAATTCAAGTTGTACAAATACAGAATCCATAGGCTGTACCTGGGATTTCCTTCCCATGCTCTCTCACAATATATAAATTCTATTAGAATGGCCACATAGCCTGATGTCTGGAATAGTGTAATTCTCAGGAAAAGTGAGTTGAATGGGTGACTGAGTTTTGTTTTATTGATTTTGCTCACTCAGCTGTGAGTCTTACTCAGGTAGACCCACTATTCTTTGCTCCTCCATACCCAGCATAATGCCTGGTGCATAGTGTGGACATAGTCAATCAGTCACATTTGACTCTTTTCGATCATAAGGACTGTGGCACTCCAGGCTTCTCTGCCCATGGGACGTCCCAGGCAAGATTATTGGAGTGGGTTACCAATTCCTCCTCTAGGAGATCTTCCCAATCCACGGTTCCAAACTGTGTCTTTTATGTCTCCTGCATTGGCAGACAGATTCTTCACTGCTAAGCCACCAAGGAAGCCCCTAGTGCATAGGAGACACTCAAAACAAACTAATGATAATAATAATAAAAGCTTTGTTACAATCATTTGCTCTACAGGAGTCCTTCTGAGCAGCCTGTGAAAGGAAGCTCTCTGCAGTTAGCATCAAAGATACTTTGCATCACCCTGCTGTCATGTGCCACCCTATAAGTTTATAAAAAAACTTGGCTTCTGGATCTATGAAATGAGGCTAACTCTACCTATCCTACAGAGGCGCTCTTAAACTCATGTGAGGCAATATTTGTAAATATGTTTTTTAAACACTGGAAGGTTACTCGAGTTAATTATTTTATGACTACAGGGGAAAAAATGGTCTGTTCTTAAAATAAGCCAACTTTATTCCAGTAAATGAGCATTAACTGAGTTTTGGTGCCAAAAAGAGAAACAGACAAAGAGATAATGGTCAGTTGATGTGCTAAATCATAGGATCAAGATTAGGGTGTGCAGAGGAAGCTTTGAGAGCACAGAGGAGAAAGATTTTCTGACAGTTTTGAGGTAGAAGGTGAAAGAGGTGATATCATTGGGGTGTTTGGAGGAAGGACCACTCCAGGCAAAGGGAAGAGGTTGAGCAAAAACATGAAAAATGGGTAATGCTTACATGCACAGGGAGCTACCACTGTTTCAATAGGGGTGCCAGATAGGTCTTGCAACAAACTATCACCTACTTTATGCGATGTGCACATCTTTGAAGAAGAGAAAGTCAAAGCTACTTTGTCAAGCTGCCTCCCTCGATCATGTGATAGAACATGGACCCCTCCCCATTATGTCTTGAGGGTTTCTAGGGCTCAGACTACCTACCAGGATCACACAGTCTGTGCATATATATTCAGTTGCTTCACTTGTGTCTGACTCCTTTTGATACCACGGACTGTAGCCCACCAGGCTTCTCTGTCCATGGAATTCTCCAGGTAAGAACACTGGAGTTGGTTGCCATCCTCTTCCCAATCCACGGTTCCAAACTGTGTCTTTTATGTCTCCTGCATTGGCAGACAGATTCTTCACTGCTAAGCCACCAAGGAAGCCCCTAGTGCATAGGAGACACTCAAAACAAACTAATGATAATAATAATAAAAGCTTTGTTACAATCATTTGCTCTACAGGAGTCCTTCTGAGCAGCCTGTGAAAGGAAGCTCTCTGCAGTTAGCATCAAAGATACTTTGCATCACCCTGCTGTCATGTGCCACCCTATAAGTTTATAAAAAAACTTGGCTTCTGGATCTATGAAATGAGGCTAACTCTACCTATCCTACAGAGGCGCTCTTAAACTCATGTGAGGCAATATTTGTAAATATGTTTTTTAAACACTGGAAGGTTACTCGAGTTAATTATTTTATGACTACAGGGGAAAAAATGGTCTGTTCTTAAAATAAGCCAACTTTATTCCAGTAAATGAGCATTAACTGAGTTTTGGTGCCAAAAAGAGAAACAGACAAAGAGATAATGGTCAGTTGATGTGCTAAATCATAGGATCAAGATTAGGGTGTGCAGAGGAAGCTTTGAGAGCACAGAGGAGAAAGATTTTCTGACAGTTTTGAGGTAGAAGGTGAAAGAGGTGATATCATTGGGGTGTTTGGAGGAAGGACCACTCCAGGCAAAGGGAAGAGGTTGAGCAAAAACATGAAAAAATGGGTAATGCTTACATGCACAGGGAGCTACCACTGTTTCAATAGGGGTGCCAGATAGGTCTTGCAACAAACTATCACCTACTTTATGCGATGTGCACATCTTTGAAGAAGAGAAAGTCAAAGCTACTTTGTCAAGCTGCCTCCCTCGATCATGTGATAGAACATGGACCCCTCCCCATTATGTCTTGAGGGTTTCTAGGGCTCAGACTACCTACCAGGATCACACAGTCTGTGCATATATATTCAGTTGCTTCACTTGTGTCTGACTCCTTTTGATACCACGGACTGTAGCCCACCAGGCTTCTCTGTCCATGGAATTCTCCAGGTAAGAACACTGGAGTTGGTTGCCATCCTCTTCTCCAACGGGTCTTCCCAACCCAGGGATCGAGGCTGGATTTCCTGAATTACAGGCAATTCTTTGCCAACGGAGCCACCAGGGAAGCCCATCACATAGTCAGTAGGGGGTCTACACCGGGATTATAATTATGGCCTGGACCAAATGGCCCTGTCCATCAGAGCTCTAGCCTTAATCCATCTCTCCTCATTTATCTTGATCTGAAGAGAGGAGGGGATGGGAATTCCTTTTCTATAATACATCCTTCTTTTGTGATGGGCTAGTGAAGGGCACTCGGGGTCTGAGCGGGGGGTCTTTTGTTCCAAATGGTCAAGTTAAGCCAATTGCGGCTGTTGTGGAAGTAGGGTCATATGAAACCTGGCTAGATGGTTGTAATTAATCACTGTAAGGCAGCAAAGAAGGAGCCCAAGCTGTCAGAACACCCAGGAGGCTGTGGCAGAAGAGTTCCAACAATTCACATTTGCAGCTCAATGTCTCCGTAGGAGCCTGGAGTTTTGGAAACTCTGGAGCTCAGCACAGATCCTGAGGCTTGCGAGCTTCGTCCTTTTGGACACCTTACCCCAAGGAGCTCTCCAAGCCCCTGACATTTGGGGGATTGTCAGAGCTCTGGGCCGCCAGAGAAAGACCTTGTCTCAGAAGCCAAAGTCATCAACAGAGATGGAATTGAGTGAGCAGGTTTTTCAGAGGCTGGAAGAAAAACTGTTTCTGAAATCTGTTTTGACTTTTGCAAACACTGCCTTTCCCTCTGGCCCCATAATTGAGTGGAGCTGGCGATACTTATTCATCTCTTAGTCTATGGCTGAGTCACCCCCTCCTTCTCATTAGAATGTTATGAGTATGTGGAGGCAAGGTGTTTATTGAGCACTCTCACTCCATTCTAGGGTGGCAGTAATGCAGAGGCTTATGGCTCTTGTCCTCAAGAGAAACCCAGAAGGGTCCTGCACCAAGCAACTGAGTAAGGAAACAACAGACTATACAGAATGGACACAGATGACACAGGTTTTCTTTCAGTGAGGAGGGGAGAAGGGAAGCTCTTTGGGCAACAAGTCAGATAGCAATGTCCCTCTCATTCATCAGGACCTCTTTGACTAGGCTTTTCCCCAACGGGTCTTCCCAACCCAGGGATCGAGGCTGGATTTCCTGAATTACAGGCAATTCTTTGCCAACGGAGCCACCAGGAAGCCCATCACATAGTCAGTAGGGGTCTACACCGGGATTATAATTATGGCCTGGACCAAATGGCCCTGTCCATCAGAGCTCTAGCCTTAATCCATCTCTCCTCATTTATCTTGATCTGAAGAGAGGAGGGGATGGGAATTCCTTTTCTATAATACATCCTTCTTTTGTGATGGGCTAGTGAAGGGCACTCGGGGTCTGAGCGGGGGGTCTTTTGTTCCAAATGGTCAAGTTAAGCCAATTGCGGCTGTTGTGGAAGTAGGGTCATATGAAACCTGGCTAGATGGTTGTAATTAATCACTGTAAGGCAGCAAAGAAGGAGCCCAAGCTGTCAGAACACCCAGGAGGCTGTGGCAGAAGAGTTCCAACAATTCACATTTGCAGCTCAATGTCTCCGTAGGAGCCTGGAGTTTTGGAAACTCTGGAGCTCAGCACAGATCCTGAGGCTTGCGAGCTTCGTCCTTTTGGACACCTTACCCCAAGGAGCTCTCCAAGCCCCTGACATTTGGGGGATTGTCAGAGCTCTGGGCCGCCAGAGAAAGACCTTGTCTCAGAAGCCAAAGTCATCAACAGAGATGGAATTGAGTGAGCGGGTTTTTTCAGAGGCTGGAAGAAAAACTGTTTCTGAAATCTGTTTTGACTTTTGCAAACACTGCCTTTCCCTCTGGCCCCATAATTGAGTGGAGCTGGCGATACTTATTCATCTCTTAGTCTATGGCTGAGTCACCCCCTCCTTCTCATTAGAATGTTATGAGTATGTGGAGGCAAGGTGTTTATTGAGCACTCTCACTCCATTCTAGGGTGGCAGTAATGCAGAGGCTTATGGCTCTTGTCCTCAAGAGAAACCCAGAAGGGTCCTGCACCAAGCAACTGAGTAAGGAAACAACAGACTATACAGAATGGACACAGATGACACAGGTTTTCTTTCAGTGAGGAGGGGAGAAGGGAAGCTCTTTGGGCAACAAGTCAGATAGCAATGTCCCTCTCATTCATCAGGACCTCTTTGACAGTTAAGCCAATGCCTTTGAAGGTACCCAGCAAATTCTTGTGGTACCAACTGCTGTGCATTTCCTTCTATATGCCTTCTGGTTTTGTCTTTCTTTTTGCCTGGAGAATGCCGTGGACAGAGAAGCCTGGCGGGCTACAATCCATGGGGTCACAAAGGGCCGGACGTGACTGAGTGACTAACACACTTTACTCCCTCCTTTTCTTCCTACCCCGTTCTTTCCCTCTGATTCTATTTGGAAACCAAGTCTAAGTTCTAAAGAGCTTTTTTTAGCTTAAGGGTCATATATGAAAATAGTGCTGTTGGTAGAGATGATGTAAGTGAATCTAATAAAAATATTCTTTATGCCCCAGGGGTCTACAGTTAATAAGAAACACCTTGCAGTTGTATAGCACCATGCACACACTAACCGACTTCAGACTCACTACCTCATTCACTCTGCATTTCAATTTCATGAAACAAAAGGTCAATAGTATTTTCCTCATTTTACTAAAGCTGAGATCCAAAACAGCTATGAGCTGATGAGTCTCCAAATGTTTTCTTCTGGTTGCTTCCGATTTTCTGTTGCTGCCAACATTAGGTTGAAACATATCTGTATACTTACTTGACATCACTACTGTGATAAACCACAGGCCCTTCAAATTCAAACATATCCATAACTGGCTTTGTTGTTGTTTAAATGCTAAGTCATATCTGACTCTTTTGCGACTCCACGGACTGTAGCCCACCAGACTCATCTGTCCATGGGATTCTCCAGGCAAGAATACTGGAGTGGGTTGCCATTTCCTTCTCCAGGGGATCTTCCTGATCCAGGGATCGAACCTGTGTATCCTGCACTGCAGTCAGATTCTTTACCGCTAACTCACCAGGGAAGTCCCCTAGCCAGCCTTATCACCTCTCATCTCTCCCTCTTTTCCATCTTAGTTTTCCTGGTACTCGTTCAGTGGAAAGCCCCTGCTTTTCATCCAGTTATCAAAAAGAGACTTTTTTCCTTTTCTCTGCAGCACCACATTCAATAAGTTATAATCTTTTATAGATTCTCCCTTCTTATAATCTCAAAAAGCCATCTCCAACTCAGTCTAAGTCACCATCATTGCCAGCCTCCTAAACAAACTCTGCATACAGAGTTTGGTCCCAACTGAGTCCATCTGACACAACAAGACGGAGTGCTCTTTGTAATATGAAGGTCTGATCACAGCCCTTTTCTCTCCTACAAGTTGAAACTTTCTGTGGTTCTATGAGCCAAAAGGGTACTTGATTATTTGTGATCTGAATATTGGCCATGGTTCATCTATTTTAGTCTTATTTTTAATTGGATTCCAATATGAACCCATTTTACCCCTCATACCAAGCCATGAGACTCTTTGTTTCCACCACATTGAAGCTTTTTCACTTCTACCCATGCCTTACTCACCTGTGGTCCCCACTTCCTGTCTGGCTAGCATTTGTGTGCTTTCAGGTTTCCCACTGCCTTGTCCAGGATGTTCTCCTTGAGTACGTTTCTAAAGTGTTTCTACTAGGTTTTCAAGGCATTTTGTGTTTCTCTCTACTGTCACACTTATTTCACTACATGGTTTTTCATTTTGTTTTTCTTCTGGTTTATTTTAAAGTACAGAATCTGTGTCTTATTCAATCTTGGTGTCACAGCCTCTAACAGCAGTCTTGCACATTGTAGACTCCTGGTAAATGTTTGAGAGATACAATCTCTGTTCAGAGCAAAGGGGTCACTATTCAAGCCTAAATCTTGTTTCTCTGAGTCAGATGCTGTATGGAGGGAAAAAAATTACCACCTTAAAAGGATATCGGAATTTCTTTCTATTGCAGTTGGTGGATATGACACTACATGCAATTTGATATACTATAATGAAATGTAGCTGGACTGTCTACATGTCTTCTGTGAAGAAGATTTTTGGTCTCACCTTCTCTTCATGGTCTCTCCACTGTCTTCTCTAGCTGTTCCCTTGAGGAAACTCTTGAGTCTGCACTTCACATTGACTTTGACTCTCTTGGAAGAAGACAGAAGTTCCAAAGAAGTTTTGTGGTTCTTATTTTTTCTGTTTTCCCATAAGGATGAAAGAATTGCGGGTCTGACTAACCAGGCTCACCCTCACCTACCCTCCCAGGAAGATTCCAATCACGCAAAGGGAAATGCAAATAAATGAACAGTCACTGTGTCTATAAAACCAAAGACATTGAACAGTCCCCCCTGCCAACAACCCCCATCAAATGCTTCTACGTGTTTTCTTTGCTAGAAATTTTAACACAACTAAAACAGTTTTCATCAGCCCTTGAGAGGACTGCAGAGTCCTACAGAGAACATCTCTGCCAACAAGCCTGATATCACATGTGAAGACTGTTGTGAAGTCTCCCATTTCCTTGAGAAGAAAGAGGAGCCCAGGGGGTGGATGATGTGCCCAAGACCACTCACTCAGTAACAAATTCACATAACCCTAGGACCCATGTCTGTGGATGCCCAACTCCCTTTCCCATACCAAGCCATGAGACTCTTTGTTTCCACCACATTGAAGCTTTTTCACTTCTACCCATGCCTTACTCACCTGTGGTCCCCACTTCCTGTCTGGCTAGCATTTGTGTGCTTTCAGGTTTCCACTGCCTTGTCCAGGATGTTCTCCTTGAGTACGTTTCTAAAGTGTTTCTACTAGGTTTTCAAGGCATTTTGTGTTTCTCTCTACTGTCACACTTATTTCACTACATGGTTTTTCATTTTGTTTTTCTTCTGGTTTATTTTAAAGTACAGAATCTGTGTCTTATTCAATCTTGGTGTCACAGCCTCTAACAGCAGTCTTGCACATTGTAGACTCCTGGTAAATGTTTGAGAGATACAATCTCTGTTCAGAGCAAAGGGGTCACTATTCAAGCCTAAATCTTGTTTCTCTGAGTCAGATGCTGTATGGAGGAAAAATTACCACCTTAAAAGGATATCGGAATTTCTTTCTATTGCAGTTGGTGGATATGACACTACATGCAATTTGATATACTATAATGAAATGTAGCTGGACTGTCTACATGTCTTCTGTGAAGAAGATTTTTGGTCTCACCTTCTCTTCATGGTCTCTCCACTGTCTTCTCTAGCTGTTCCCTTGAGGAAACTCTTGAGTCTGCACTTCACATTGACTTTGACTCTCTTGGAAGAAGACAGAAGTTCCAAAGAAGTTTTGTGTTTTCTTACTATTTTTCTGTTTTCCCATAAGGATGAAAGAATTGGGTCTGACTAACCAGGCTCACCCTCACCTACCCTCCCAGGAAGATTCCAATCACGCAAAGGGAAATGCAAATAAATGAACAGTCACTGTGTCTATAAAACCAAAGACATTGAACAGTCCCCCCTGCCAACAACCCCCATCAAATGCTTCTACGTGTTTTCTTTGCTAGAAATTTTAACACAACTAAAACAGTTTTCATCAGCCCTTGAGAGGACTGCAGAGTCCTACAGAGAACATCTCTGCCAACAAGCCTGATATCACATGTGAAGACTGTTGTGAAGTCTCCCATTTCCTTGAGAAGAAAGAGGAGCCCAGGGGGTGGATGATGTGCCCAAGACCACTCACTCAGTAACAAATTCACATAACCCTAGGACCCATGTCTGTGGATGCCCAACTCTCTGCTCTCTCAGCTGTTCTAACAACTCTAAGGACACTAAAGGTTTAAAAGCCCAAAAAACTGAGCTCTATTTACCCTGGATTCAGAGGCAGTTAGCATCTTAATATGTCTTTGAGGCAGTTGGAAATTTGAGTGCATTTCAAGGAATGGGATGACCCATTAATGATGGAAACCAATAATAATAAGCATTCATTTGACCAATTTTTTTCAGAAGTGATGCTAAATATCCACTGTTTTCTATTACATTGATAATTGCTCTGTTTCAGAAAAGAAGAAAGAAAGGAAGGAGGCAGGGAAGAGAAATAAATAAAGAGGGAGAAATAAAGATGATAGGAAGGGAGAGTGAAAAAGCGAGAAAGGAAGGAGGAAGAGTGAGAGAGAAAGAAGGAAGGAAGAAGGAAGAAGAAAGAAAGAAAAGGAAGCAGGATGACCCCATGCATGCGTTTGGCTGTGGTGGAATGGATGGGCTGGTTTAAATTTGTCAGTTGCTGGCTCAGATTCCTAGTGCCCTGCCTCTGAAGTGTGTTCCTGTAGAGTTTTAAAAGGGAATGAAATTAGGTCTTCACATAGGACCTTTCATACTTTTATTTCCTTGGGTGTTCCAGAACTGCTCACCAGGATGGAAAGCAGTGCTGTGCATTTGACCCTGTGAGAGGCCTGTACTGTGAAGAAGAAATTACTCACTGCCTCTGTGCTATTAGTTGAAACACATCCGAAGTCTGGCCACGCAGATATTAATTATGAGCATTTGGAGACTTTAAAATATATTAGGAAAGAAAATGTAGGCTATGAGGAACCTTACTGCTGATTTATCTACCTCTGTTTTTTGTTTGTTTGTTTTTAGGAGAAAGCCATAGGGCAGAATTGGGAGGTGACAGGTCCCAAGGTCACACACTGAGTCACTAACACATCACAGATAGACATCCCTGTTTCCTAGTCAAGGTTCACTAATGACGCGAGCCTTTAAGGCACTGTCACCATGGCTGAGGGCAGAGGCCCTGTGGGCAAAGCAGTGCATGGTCCTTTCTCCTTTACTGTTCTCGGTGTACTAGGATAACTGGTAAGCTCTTTTGCGTTAACTCTCATTTTTAAGGATAGTAACTCTTCCAGGGTGCACTCTGCTACTTTTCCAGGGTCTACCCTTCACTCTCCTTCCTTCACAGGGTTTCAATATCTTCCATTTTCCTTAGAGGTTCTTTAGAGTTATACTTAGTTAGGTCACTGAAAACCTCTTTCCTTGAAATGCAAGAGTCTGAGGCAATGCTTACATTCTAGTACTTTCTTGGAATTTTCAACCCCAAAGAAGGGCGAGGGGAGGAAAGTGAGGCAGGGACAGAGGCAAAGCAAACACAAGGAGATGATGAACTACTGATCTATCCACAGGTGCAAGAGAATATCCAACTGAGAGTTATCTCTGGAGAGGCGTTTAGGATCACTATGTGTCAGAACAACTCAGGGTTCAGTGAAGAGGCAAGGAAAGCCATTTATCTGTTTAGTCCTTACTTGTGCTGTATCTCATTGGTTACAGTGTTCTCCAGAGAAACTGAAGCTCTAACATTTTCAGTTAACATCATCTGACACTTCCAGAGATGACTTCGGCAGTCAGAGCATCTGACATGTGGTAGTACCTCAGGGAGCTGGAGACTGGAGCTTCTGGAGCCTATGTTACAGTGAAGGATGACAGAGACCTTGTGGTATTCTGGTCCGTGCCCTGGGGAATGACCAGGATGGAAAGCAGTGCTGTGCATTTGACCCTGTGAGAGGCCTGTACTGTGAAGAAGAAATTACTCACTGCCTCTGTGCTATTAGTTGAAACACATCCGAAGTCTGGCCACGCAGATATTAATTATGAGCATTTGGAGACTTTAAAATATATTAGGAAAGAAAATGTAGGCTATGAGGAACCTTACTGCTGATTTATCTACCTCTGTTTTTTGTTTGTTTGTTTTTAGGAGAAAGCCATAGGGCAGAATTGGGAGGTGACAGGTCCCAAGGTCACACACTGAGTCACTAACACATCACAGATAGACATCCCTGTTTCCTAGTCAAGGTTCACTAATGACGCGAGCCTTTAAGGCACTGTCACCATGGCTGAGGGCAGAGGCCCTGTGGGCAAAGCAGTGCATGGTCCTTTCTCCTTTACTGTTCTCGGTGTACTAGGATAACTGGTAAGCTCTTTTGCGTTAACTCTCATTTTTAAGGATAGTAACTCTTCCAGGGTGCACTCTGCTACTTTTCCAGGGTCTACCCTTCACTCTCCTTCCTTCACAGGGTTTCAATATCTTCCATTTTCCTTAGAGGTTCTTTAGAGTTATACTTAGTTAGGTCACTGAAAACCTCTTTCCTTGAAATGCAAGAGTCTGAGGCAATGCTTACATTCTAGTACTTTCTTGGAATTTTCAACCCCAAAGAAGGGCGAGGGGAGGAAAGTGAGGCAGGGACAGAGGCAAAGCAAACACAAGGAGATGATGAACTACTGATCTATCCACAGGTGCAAGAGAATATCCAACTGAGAGTTATCTCTGGAGGCGTTTAGGATCACTATGTGTCAGAACAACTCAGGGTTCAGTGAAGAGGCAAGGAAAGCCATTTATCTGTTTAGTCCTTACTTGTGCTGTATCTCATTGGTTACAGTGTTCTCCAGAGAAACTGAAGCTCTAACATTTTCAGTTAACATCATCTGACACTTCCAGAGATGACTTCGGCAGTCAGAGCATCTGACATGTGGTAGTACCTCAGGGAGCTGGAGACTGGAGCTTCTGGAGCCTATGTTACAGTGAAGGATGACAGAGACCTTGTGGTATTCTGGTCCGTGCCCCTGGGGAATACTCAGATAGGTGTTGAAGGTGGACACGATATAAAATCCAAGAAGTACTAGCTGAGGTGATTGTCTCAAGCAGATCTGAGCTGGGCAACCATAACTGGGAGTGTCTGCATATCATGGATGGGGAATGTCAAAGCCCTGAACTTAAACAGGCACTTTGAGCAACTGTTTTTGAATTCCATGCTTGCCCAAATGTACAAGTGTTTATTAACCCTTCTTCCCTTTTGTTCAGCTCTCACTTGTTCTCTGATTCACTACATCGCCTTTCTCCCTCTTCTGTGGTCCCGTCTCTTTAGATAAACCTCTTGACCTTAGTTATTAAAGATGGATCGATGCACCCCACACTCCTATTGCCAAAACAAAGCAAACGTGTAAACAGAAAGATTAAGGGTAAATTTTAGGCTGCCTTGAAAATACATTTAGGACCTTGAATATTATCCCCTCTAGTGGAGAGTGATGCTGTACTTTTTCCCAGAGTAATCCTCACTGTATCCCCTATACTAAGATCTTTTCTTTTCTCCCTTCTAATTCAAGCCCTACCCATTTTTAAGACAAAATTAATTCTATCACCTTGGCTTTTCACCCATGCTTCCACTTGTGAGATGCTCTGTAGTCATGGATGTATTTCTCATTGTGTGATCAGCTGCTCAGTCCTGTCTGACTCTTTGGACTGTGGGCCACCAGGCTCCTCTGTCCATGGGATTTCCCAGGCAAGAATACTGGGTGATTTCCCAGTTTCCCAGTCATGATGAACTACTGATCTATCCACAGGTGCAAGAGAATATCCAACTGAGAGTTATCTCTGGAGCGTTTAGGATCACTATGTGTCAGAACAACTCAGGGTTCAGTGAAGAGGCAAGGAAAGCCATTTATCTGTTTAGTCCTTACTTGTGCTGTATCTCATTGGTTACAGTGTTCTCCAGAGAAACTGAAGCTCTAACATTTTCAGTTAACATCATCTGACACTTCCAGAGATGACTTCGGCAGTCAGAGCATCTGACATGTGGTAGTACCTCAGGGAGCTGGAGACTGGAGCTTCTGGAGCCTATGTTACAGTGAAGGATGACAGAGACCTTGTGGTATTCTGGTCCGTGCCCCTGGGGAATACTCAGATAGGTGTTGAAGGTGGACACGATATAAAATCCAAGAAGTACTAGCTGAGGTGATTGTCTCAAGCAGATCTGAGCTGGGCAACCATAACTGGGAGTGTCTGCATATCATGGATGGGGAATGTCAAAGCCCTGAACTTAAACAGGCACTTTGAGCAACTGTTTTTGAATTCCATGCTTGCCCAAATGTACAAGTGTTTATTAACCCTTCTTCCCTTTTGTTCAGCTCTCACTTGTTCTCTGATTCACTACATCGCCTTTCTCCCTCTTCTGTGGTCCCGTCTCTTTAGATAAACCTCTTGACCTTAGTTATTAAAGATGGATCGATGCACCCCACACTCCTATTGCCAAAACAAAGCAAACGTGTAAACAGAAAGATTAAGGGTAAATTTTAGGCTGCCTTGAAAATACATTTAGGACCTTGAATATTATCCCCTCTAGTGGAGAGTGATGCTGTACTTTTTCCCAGAGTAATCCTCACTGTATCCCCCATACTAAGATCTTTTCTTTTCTCCCTTCTAATTCAAGCCCTACCCATTTTTAAGACAAAATTAATTCTATCACCTTGGCTTTTCACCCATGCTTCCACTTGTGAGATGCTCTGTAGTCATGGATGTATTTCTCATTGTGTGATCAGCTGCTCAGTCCTGTCTGACTCTTTGGACTGTGGGCCACCAGGCTCCTCTGTCCATGGGATTTCCCAGGCAAGAATACTGGGGCAGGTTGCTATTTCCTCCCCCAGAGGATCTTCCTGACCCAGAGATCAAACCACATCTCTTGCGTTTCCTTGACTGGCATATGGATTCTTTACCACTAGCACCACCTGGGAAGCCCTTGTAATTATGGAATATCTCCTCAACTCTTGCTGCCAAAGAAGTTTTTGGGCACTACTGAAGTCTGGTAGGAAGAACTGTCAAAGAGAGAACACTACAGTCTCCTGTGGAAAGTGCTGAGATGTGGGAGATACCATATGCCTGTAGGAGGGCCCTCGGACCTGTTTGGGAAAAGATTCAAGAAAAAAGATTCAGCAAAAAAAGCACCGAATGTACTGAATGAAGGTTGAGAAAGGGTTAAACTAGATCTCTGCAGAGAAAACTCTGTGTAATGTCTGGGAAGCAAGAGAGTATAGTGCTTCTGGAACCTCAGTATGAACTAATCAACTGAAATACTTAGAGCATGAAAAGTGAGGTGACCAGGCTCCAAAGTGATCTTTGGTGATTCTAGTCACCTGGTATTTTTATATTTTTGTGTAGTTTCTTCCTGCATTAAATAGGGTGAATCTGTGTAATCACTAAGATATTTTTAAAATGATAATGTTTGAAATTCGAGGCCAGAACAAAAAGACATTACAGTTTGTACCATTTCCTTTCTTGGATCATGCAGTCTCAGGAATGTAAAGTGTCATGTCATGGGGATGCTCAAGGAGGCCTATGGTGAGGACCACATAGAGAAGAACCAAGATCTTCATTAAAGATGGATCGATGCACCCACACTCCTATTGCCAAAACAAAGCAAACGTGTAAACAGAAAGATTAAGGGTAAATTTTAGGCTGCCTTGAAAATACATTTAGGACCTTGAATATTATCCCCTCTAGTGGAGAGTGATGCTGTACTTTTTCCCAGAGTAATCCTCACTGTATCCCTATACTAAGATCTTTTCTTTTCTCCTTCTAATTCAAGCCCTACCCATTTTTAAGACAAAATTAATTCTATCACCTTGGCTTTTCACCCATGCTTCCACTTGTGAGATGCTCTGTAGTCATGGATGTATTTCTCATTGTGTGATCAGCTGCTCAGTCCTGTCTGACTCTTTGGACTGTGGGCCACCAGGCTCCTCTGTCCATGGGATTTCCCAGGCAAGAATACTGGGGCAGGTTGCTATTTCCTCCCCCAGAGGATCTTCCTGACCCAGAGATCAAACCACATCTCTTGCGTTTCCTTGACTGGCATATGGATTCTTTACCACTAGCACCACCTGGGAAGCCCTTGTAATTATGGAATATCTCCTCAACTCTTGCTGCCAAAGAAGTTTTTGGGCACTACTGAAGTCTGGTAGGAAGAACTGTCAAAGAGAGAACACTACAGTCTCCTGTGGAAAGTGCTGAGATGTGGGAGATACCATATGCCTGTAGGAGGGCCCTCGGACCTGTTTGGGAAAAGATTCAAGAAAAAAGATTCAGCAAAAAAAGCACCGAATGTACTGAATGAAGGTTGAGAAAGGGTTAAACTAGATCTCTGCAGAGAAAACTCTGTGTAATGTCTGGGAAGCAAGAGAGTATAGTGCTTCTGGAACCTCAGTATGAACTAATCAACTGAAATACTTAGAGCATGAAAAGTGAGGTGACCAGGCTCCAAAGTGATCTTTGGTGATTCTAGTCACCTGGTATTTTTATATTTTTGTGTAGTTTCTTCCTGCATTAAATAGGGTGAATCTGTGTAATCACTAAGATATTTTTAAAATGATAATGTTTGAAATTCGAGGCCAGAACAAAAAGACATTACAGTTTGTACCATTTCCTTTCTTGGATCATGCAGTCTCAGGAATGTAAAGTGTCATGTCATGGGGATGCTCAAGGAGGCCTATGGTGAGGACCACATAGAGAAGAACCAAGATCTTCCACCAGCAGTGAGCACTCCCTTGCCAGGTGTATGAGTCAGCTCCATTGGAGAAGATGCTCCAGTTCCAGCCCAGCTTCTAGATAACTGCAACCCCAGATGACATCTTGAATACAGCCTCACAAGAATCCTGAGCCAGAGCTCCCCCATTGAGCTCTGTGAGAAACTGTGTACACTAATAAATACCTCCCATTTTAAGGCATGAGATCTTGGGGTAATTTGCTGCACTGTCAGATAAGGAAAGCAGGCAAGAGTCAAGTCACACAGCAATTTGTAAGTCCATCAAGATGATAGAACCTTTACCACAGCAGTCAATCATTAATGAGCTTTATAGTGAAGTCATCAGGTTTATGATCCTATGGTACTCCAAGATCAACTGCATACTTAAGTGTCTCTTTGTTACATGGCATTGAATACAACGGTTTTCCATTAAGGAGGACAGATGTAAATTTCCACTGGAGAGTGACAGATTGAAGACAGTATAGGACCTCTTAGTAGAAGCAAGAAAGGAAGGAGCCTCTCTGGTCCCCAGACTAAGTAAAATGGATAGAATGCAACCCCAATATGCTCCCACTCCCCCATGAAACCCATATTTATGGATGAATGAAGTGCAGTGCCTGCTGTCAAGAGTGGTAGATGCAGTCTCTTAACAATGTGGGTGTAGAGGGGGCAGGAAGAACATCTGTCTAACAGACATACCATAGTATAACATGGTTTTTCTAAATATATTTATATTCTTGGTGTGGGAGTTGGAGCAATGATTTGACCCTAAAATGTCAAAATATATGAAATGAAACTATGGAATCATAAGGTCCTAGAGTAATAAAGAAACAGTAGGAGTTATTTAGTTCAACTTCCAACTCAGTGTTGGAAATATAAGAGTCTAATAATAGCACCTACTTATATTTTGTGTAGTTTCTTCCTGCATTAAATAGGGTGAATCTGTGTAATCACTAAGATATTTTTAAAATGATAATGTTTGAAATTCGAGGCCAGAACAAAAAGACATTACAGTTTGTACCATTTCCTTTCTTGGATCATGCAGTCTCAGGAATGTAAAGTGTCATGTCATGGGGATGCTCAAGGAGGCCTATGGTGAGGACCACATAGAGAAGAACCAAGATCTTCCACCAGCAGTGAGCACTCCCTTGCCAGGTGTATGAGTCAGCTCCATTGGAGAAGATGCTCCAGTTCCAGCCCAGCTTCTAGATAACTGCAACCCCAGATGACATCTTGAATACAGCCTCACAAGAATCCTGAGCCAGAGCTCCCCCATTGAGCTCTGTGAGAAACTGTGTACACTAATAAATACCTCCCATTTTAAGGCATGAGATCTTGGGGTAATTTGCTGCACTGTCAGATAAGGAAAGCAGGCAAGAGTCAAGTCACACAGCAATTTGTAAGTCCATCAAGATGATAGAACCTTTACCACAGCAGTCAATCATTAATGAGCTTTATAGTGAAGTCATCAGGTTTATGATCCTATGGTACTCCAAGATCAACTGCATACTTAAGTGTCTCTTTGTTACATGGCATTGAATACAACGGTTTTCCATTAAGGAGGACAGATGTAAATTTCCACTGGAGAGTGACAGATTGAAGACAGTATAGGACCTCTTAGTAGAAGCAAGAAAGGAAGGAGCCTCTCTGGTCCCCAGACTAAGTAAAATGGATAGAATGCAACCCCAATATGCTCCCACTCCCCCATGAAACCCATATTTATGGATGAATGAAGTGCAGTGCCTGCTGTCAAGAGTGGTAGATGCAGTCTCTTAACAATGTGGGTGTAGAGGGGGCAGGAAGAACATCTGTCTAACAGACATACCATAGTATAACATGGTTTTTCTAAATATATTTATATTCTTGGTGTGGGAGTTGGAGCAATGATTTGACCCTAAAATGTCAAAATATATGAAATGAAACTATGGAATCATAAGGTCCTAGAGTAATAAAGAAACAGTAGGAGTTATTTAGTTCAACTTCCAACTCAGTGTTGGATTAGTCTATAGAGAGTCTAATAATAGCACCTACAGTTTATTGAGCATTGACGGTTAGGTACTCTGCTGAAACCTTCCATGACACAATCTGACTTAGTGTTGAAGCATACCTGAGAGGTAGATGCTATTTTCACTTTTTAAAGTAAATAACCAAGCCAAGGTTTAGTGGGTAAGTGCTCGTCAAATTCTAGAGTTCATTCGAATGGCCTGAACACCTTGTTAAAAATCTAGATTCAGACTCTACGTCTCAGGTGGAGCCAAGTTTCTATACTTATTTTTAATTGGGTGATAATTGCTTTACAATATTGTGTTGGTTTCTGTTGCACAACAACATGAATCAGCTGTATGTATACATATATCCCCTACCTCTTGAGCCTCCCTCCTACCCCCACCCCCATCTCACGCCTCTAGGGCATCACACCTGTCAGAATGGTCATCATCAAGAAACCTACAAACAATCCACGCTGGAGTGGATGCGGGGGAAAAAAGGGAACTCCCCTGCACTGCTGGTGGGAATGTAAACTGATACAGTCACTACGGAGAACTGTATGGAAACCTAGGAATAAAACTATGGTATGACTAAGTTTCTGCTTTTGTAATAAGCTCCCAGGTGATGCTAGTGCAACAAAGGTAAATGATACAAAGACTCAAGGGTGGGATGTGGCCAGTTCAAAGCCTCTTCTGTCTGACTTCATAGAGTAGGCTCTTAATACACTAACACCACCATCTCCTTTCCACTTAAGTCGTGGTCATCCAGTCTCTACTTGAATGCTTCCACTTATTTGGAGCCCTCCCTGGTGGCTTAGAGGTAAAGAATCCTGTCAGTGCAGAAGACTCGGGTTCAGTCCCTGGGTTGGGAAGATCCCCTGGAGAAGGAAATGGTAACCCACCTCAAGATTTTTGCCTAAAGATTTCCATGGGCAGAGGAGCCTGAGCCACAAAGAGTGAGATACAGCTTAGCTTAGTTTAAGTACACACACACTTTACCTGATGGCTCTCCTTTCCAATTTTCAATACTACTTACAAAGTAAAAGATTTTTCTTATGATGAGGCAAATCCTGTGCCCACACAAACTCAGTGGATCCCCTGCTGAACCATTACTAAAGAAGCACTTTCTCTAGGATCGAATTATTGTTCCTTTGAGCATTCCATTCTTCAGGGAGCAATGGAGAGAAGGAGGGGAGAAGTTGGATATCAACACACCCCTTAAATCTATAGCATTAGTTAGTGAATGTCTGGGTGACTGGTGGGAGACAGAGGTGCAAGTTGAGGCATTTACTAATATGCATTTGAGTGTGTGCTTAGTCATGTCTGACTCTTTCAGACCCCATGGGCTATAGCTCACCAGGATCTTCTATCCATGAGATTCTCCAGGAAAGAATATTGGAGTGGGTTGCCATTTCCTTCTACATGGGACCCTCCTTACCCATAGATTGGACTTGTGTCTCTTGTGTCTCCTGCATTCTCAGGCAGATTCTTTACCATTGCACCATGTGAGAGGCCCTTTTCAAAACTAAAGCAATGATAATGTAGAAGAACCAATTTTAATTTGTAGTCAGGACCAACTTCCCCTGTTCATACCATGTCCAGTCACTAATAGGGATATGGCCATGGACATGTTGATGAATAAAATACATCATGAGTCATATTAATGAGATCCTCTTCATAAAAATGGGCCCTATTGATTAACTTAGTCCACTCTTGCTCTCATTCATATAGAAAAAGGCATAACAACTTGCCCATGAGAAGATGAGTCAGAGCTGTGGTGGACTGAATTCATAAGCTATGAGTAGTGAGAGTAACTTTCCTATAAACCAGCTGTATGCTCTCAAATAGTAACACAACAGTATGTGGAAAAGACATTGAACTAGGAGTCAGAAAACCTGAGTTCTAAAACTAACATTATAGCTAATTTATTTATGTCACCACCTTATTTGAATAAAAGAGAGCCTAGAAGGGGATAAGATCAAACATTCATTCCTGTTCTTGATCAGAACTTCTAGGCATTAACTTCGGAGAGTGTAAGTGAAGCTTCTGGTTTCAAAGGTGTGTTCAGTGGCTTGTTGTGTCCAACTCTTTGCAACCATATGGACTGTAGCCTGCCAGGCTCCTCTGTTCATGGGGGGAATGGGCAGTCTCATTGCTCCAGGCAAGTATGCTGGAGTGGGCTGCCATGCCCTCCTCTAGGATATCTTCCTGACCCAGGGATTGAACCCAGGTCTCCCACATTGCCAGATAGGTTCTTTCCCACTAGAGCCACCTGGGAATCTCACAGGCACTAAATACCTCACAACCAAGAACCAAAGTGTCAATTACTTTCCTTCTCTAACAATAGAAGAAGAAGAAAAAAAATCAAGCATGTAAGAAGCAGGGATGCTGAAAAGGATTCTAATGTGTTACTCATATTTTCAGGGCAGGACATATTTCTTAAAAGCCAGCTGAGATAAAAGACCCGCAAATGAATGGTGGCAATTCGAACCACCATGCCACTCAGTTCAGAATGTACTGAATTAATAGACACGTGGAAACCTCTCCCAGGTCCATATTCTCGACTCACAAATAGGAATTATGAGGCCTTTGATGTCCTCCTGACATTAGATTGTTTCTTGATGTTCTTTGGGGGAAATCTCCTTAAGTGTCTCTACTCTCGGCTGAAATGATATCTTATAATTTTTTTCCATCAATAATCCTTAGTGACTTGTAGAAGATGGGCCCTAAAATGCTGCCATCTACCATAGGGAGACCAAGTTTCCATCTGGATGATGAACCACAAGCATTTTAGAAGCTATGAAAACTAACTTGCCCATGAGAAGATGAGTCAGAGCTGTGGTGGACTGAATTCATAAGCTATGAGTAGTGAGAGTAACTTTCCTATAAACCAGCTGTATGCTCTCAAATAGTAACACAACAGTATGTGGAAAAGACATTGAACTAGGAGTCAGAAAACCTGAGTTCTAAAACTAACATTATAGCTAATTTATTTATGTCACCACCTTATTTGAATAAAAGAGAGCCTAGAAGGGGATAAGATCAAACATTCATTCCTGTTCTTGATCAGAACTTCTAGGCATTAACTTCGGAGAGTGTAAGTGAAGCTTCTGGTTTCAAAGGTGTGTTCAGTGGCTTGTTGTGTCCAACTCTTTGCAACCATATGGACTGTAGCCTGCCAGGCTCCTCTGTTCATGGGGGGAATGGGCAGTCTCATTGCTCCAGGCAAGTATGCTGGAGTGGGCTGCCATGCCCTCCTCTAGGATATCTTCCTGACCCAGGGATTGAACCCAGGTCTCCCACATTGCCAGATAGGTTCTTTCCCACTAGAGCCACCTGGGAATCTCACAGGCACTAAATACCTCACAACCAAGAACCAAAGTGTCAATTACTTTCCTTCTCTAACAATAGAAGAAGAAGAAAAAAAATCAAGCATGTAAGAAGCAGGGATGCTGAAAAGGATTCTAATGTGTTACTCATATTTTCAGGGCAGGACATATTTCTTAAAAGCCAGCTGAGATAAAGACCGCAAATGAATGGTGGCAATTCGAACCACCATGCCACTCAGTTCAGAATGTACTGAATTAATAGACACGTGGAAACCTCTCCCAGGTCCATATTCTCGACTCACAAATAGGAATTATGAGGCCTTTGATGTCCTCCTGACATTAGATTGTTTCTTGATGTTCTTTGGGGGAAATCTCCTTAAGTGTCTCTACTCTCGGCTGAAATGATATCTTATAATTTTTTTCCATCAATAATCCTTAGTGACTTGTAGAAGATGGGCCCTAAAATGCTGCCATCTACCATAGGGAGACCAAGTTTCCATCTGGATGATGAACCACAAGCATTTTAGAAGCTATGGGCCAATTTTTATAGAGGTTTCTTGTTAATATTACTCATGATATATTTTCCCCCCTCTTACTCCAAAGCCATATCCTTTTCAATGACTGGAAAGAGTGTGTATTGTCTGAGTTCAGTGTCTGTCAAGGCCGAGACTTGGGGAAAATGAGGCTTCTTGGGTGTGGATTCAGCACCAGGAAACTGTTCCAATTACAAAATTGCAGGATCAAAAATGTAATAGTGCCAATCATTTTAAAATCGAATTTCAGAGAGTGAAGGGCAAGGAGCAAGGAGGAGCTAGTGTTTATCAACACCAGCTATGTGCCAAACATGCTAGCACTTTACTCATATTTACCTAAGTCCTGAGAGGGAGCTATTCTCTGCTGTCCAAGTAAGGAAATTAAGTGAGACTGCAAGAGTTTAAATAACATGTTCATGTTCACACAGCTAGGGCACTGCAAAGAACCAGTGGCTCCGGATGGCCTTTTGAGATTTAGAGCTTAAACTCTTTTCAACATTCCTGGCTCTGCTGCTTGTTTGCTAAGTTCTCCTGGATGAATGACTGAACCAGTGGAGCCTCCATTTCTTCGTCTATAAAAGAAGGTGTGGAGGGTGCTTGGGTCACTTTTCCCCAGAGGAAACAGAGTCCTTAGCAACAAAAAAGCACACTGAAAACTAAATCTTAAAGGTGTCAACACCATCATTATTGTGGCACGCTGCCTCTTTTAAGCAAATAAATATATAAGTAAAATATTAGAGTACTGCTAAGGCAGAGGAGGTGTGGGGAGAGGGAGAAGAAGAAATCCAAGGCCGTTTTCTTGCTGAATGGTATACTGACCTATGTTTTGACTCTGTGGTCAGTAAGGTAACACTTCAAGACTCCCCATGTGCTCTTCGGACCACAGTCAGGATGAATGAGGGCAACATTGATAAATAAAGTCCCACTTTTTCTTCTTTCATTCTCTCTCTGGTTCTATCTCCTCCTCATTTCTTACTCTGGCTCTGTGTCTATTTGTATGTAAAAGTGAAAGGTAAAAATGTTAGTCACTCAGTCATGTCCAACTCTTCGGGACTTCACAGACTATAGGCCGGCAGGCTCCTCTGTTCATGGAATTCTCCAGGCAAGAACACTGAAATAGGTAGCTACTCCCTTCTTCGGGGGATCTTCCTGATCCATATAAAGCCTTCTTATCCTCTCTTACCTCTGGATGCATCCTTATCTTGAAAGGTGTGTTATAGAGATAGGAAAGAGGTGGTCTTAATGTCTGAAACAACTCATCAGTTTCATGTGGCAGAGGAGAGTTTTGCACTGAGAGCGAATGTAAAGGAGTGGGTAGGCTATGGTGATCCAGAATTAGCCAACTTTAACTTCCTAAACTTCCAGTGTTGAGTAGAACTATAAATTATTTCCTGAAAGCTAAACCAGATTGAATAGTGTGAGGGCCCTTAGGAATCAGCTAGAATCCTTGGTCCATTTTACCTATGAGGAAAGCGAGGCACAAGGCTAGGAGGTAGAGACAAAGGCTGTCCTGGCTGTCATCTCTCATTGATACACTCTGGCCATCCATCCCTACCGCATCTCCTGCTTGGAGATACATCAGGGTGACCATAGGTATTCTGACTTCCATTTTTGCTCTGTTCCTCTTATACCCAGGTTCCTAACTTGAGAGTTTCAAAAGATATTCATCAATTTTACTTTCTTTATTAACTTAAAAATCATCTAAACTTCCCTCAAATGCATTATTCTCTTTTCCAATCTTGAATTTAAACCCTGGAACATTCTCCAGTAAGAACTCTACAGAGTAAAATCAACCAACAACAAATATGTTCCAGACGTATAAAACTCATATCTGTGCATATACTTTTAGGAACTTTGAGTATGTGTGTTCCACAACATACTTCCTATTGGCAACTGACCTGGACAAGCAGGTCAGTTTCTTGTCTCAGACTGAAAGCCCTTAGGAATAAGAGGGTTTGTCTAGATAAAAGCTTCCATATTACCCTGGAAGTACAGCATGCCTATGGGTTGGTTGTTGTAACAATATTTGAGAGTGCCCTCTTTTCTAACAGACCACCTTGGATTATCAAATGAACGAACCATGTGAACTACCAAAAGGAGGTATGACCAGACAGTAGGTGTACATTTTAGAGAGTGCCATACTAATTTTTGCAGAACTGTGATGATTGTTTTCTTTTTCCTTCTGTTTTTGAAGTTTGGAAGACTCAGTAGTTGTCTTGGTGAAAATAGATAGATAGATAGAGCAAAGCTAATGAATTCATGTTGTCTTCCACTTGGAAATCTTTGTGTTTTTGTTTGTAGAATTCCTTATCCCACCCCCCTTTTGGGAGATCAAAAGGCCCCCTTTTGGATCAAGGGGAAAATCAGGTTTTAGAAATGGCCATACTTTCCCCCACCCTCCCTCAGAGTAGGCGGCAGCTTCGGCTCTTTGGATCTTAGCAATTGCAATCCCCCTTTGTCCCCGAGGTGGTCCACGGGAGGACCCAGGCCATTGTCTGAGGCTCCAACCTTTGTTGGATTCTTGAGAAAGGACTGCTGAGGCAGACGTGAGGCCTGCTTTTAAGTTTTCCCGCCTCAAAAAGTCTATTGAGGCGTTTTGTGTGGTTACTTGTGGGGGTCAGGCTTCTGATCTGACCCCTGGCATCCCCGGGTAATTAGAGCATGCAGAACAGCACCTCCTCCCTGGCTAATTGGCTCTCTCAATGAACCTTTTAAGGAGGAAGTCTGTCTATGACTCACTTGCCCTCCACAGCAAACTTTCAGGCCCCAACTCATTCATTTATCCATGTGATGGGATGGCAACTTAGGAAGTGATTAGGAGTGGGATCAAACAGGTTCCTGATTGCCCCATTAGGAATGGGGCCCATTAACTCTTTGAGAGCTTTCTACCACCCTGGTGGGAAACTGATTGCAACTGAAGACACTTTCTCAGGCCTGGTGATGCTAACATGTTTACAGCTCATTCCCAGAAGATGTGGTATCTCCTAGGATCTACCTGGAAATCCACTGGCATGGGATAAAATCAGCAACATGTAGCTTGATATTAATAGACACCTTAGAAAAAGACAAGAAGCAGTCAAGAAACAGAGCTGAACTAAAACACAGTGCTTTTCATAAATTATGCTATATTGGTAGCAAAATTGGGAGTATGGGAGGCAATAAAGATTGTGTCCTAAAACTATCATTATGGTCATGAGTTGTATGGAGATTGTACAGTTTGATTCAAGGAAGCAAGTGTGAATGCTTCTAAAATATCCTCAACACAAGACCACCCCCCCTGTGCACAATCCTTGTAGACTGCCCTCAAACCAGGCCACTCCATCTGGTAATGGCCACATTACATTTCCTGCTGGAAAGAGTAAGAAGGATTCTTAGCAGGCTCCAGTGCAGACAAATTAGGCCCTGGTTTCGTAAGTCATCTCTTGTTTTCATGAATGATTTACCTCTTACTTTCCTGGCTGATGCCCAGTTCTTTCACAGACTATAACCTGACTCTTCCTGACAGGTTGTGACTTTTAGGAGTTCTTCAGTGGCGAATTACATGACTGAGAAATGCTAAATGTTAAAAACAAAGACAAACAGCAGGCTGCTAAGTCTGGTTGCTTCAATTGCAATCCCCCTTTGTCCCCGAGGTGGTCCACGGGAGGACCCAGGCCATTGTCTGAGGCTCCAACCTTTGTTGGATTCTTGAGAAAGGACTGCTGAGGCAGACGTGAGGCCTGCTTTTAAGTTTTCCCGCCTCAAAAAGTCTATTGAGGCGTTTTGTGTGGTTACTTGTGGGGGTCAGGCTTCTGATCTGACCCCTGGCATCCCCGGGTAATTAGAGCATGCAGAACAGCACCTCCTCCCTGGCTAATTGGCTCTCTCAATGAACCTTTTAAGGAGGAAGTCTGTCTATGACTCACTTGCCCTCCACAGCAAACTTTCAGGCCCCAACTCATTCATTTATCCATGTGATGGGATGGCAACTTAGGAAGTGATTAGGAGTGGGATCAAACAGGTTCCTGATTGCCCCATTAGGAATGGGGCCCATTAACTCTTTGAGAGCTTTCTACCACCCTGGTGGGAAACTGATTGCAACTGAAGACACTTTCTCAGGCCTGGTGATGCTAACATGTTTACAGCTCATTCCCAGAAGATGTGGTATCTCCTAGGATCTACCTGGAAATCCACTGGCATGGGATAAAATCAGCAACATGTAGCTTGATATTAATAGACACCTTAGAAAAGACAAGAAGCAGTCAAGAAACAGAGCTGAACTAAAACACAGTGCTTTTCATAAATTATGCTATATTGGTAGCAAAATTGGGAGTATGGGAGGCAATAAAGATTGTGTCCTAAAACTATCATTATGGTCATGAGTTGTATGGAGATTGTACAGTTTGATTCAAGGAAGCAAGTGTGAATGCTTCTAAAATATCCTCAACACAAGACCACCCCCCCTGTGCACAATCCTTGTAGACTGCCCTCAAACCAGGCCACTCCATCTGGTAATGGCCACATTACATTTCCTGCTGGAAAGAGTAAGAAGGATTCTTAGCAGGCTCCAGTGCAGACAAATTAGGCCCTGGTTTCGTAAGTCATCTCTTGTTTTCATGAATGATTTACCTCTTACTTTCCTGGCTGATGCCCAGTTCTTTCACAGACTATAACCTGACTCTTCCTGACAGGTTGTGACTTTTAGGAGTTCTTCAGTGGCGAATTACATGACTGAGAAATGCTAAATGTTAAAAACAAAGACAAACAGCAGGCTGCTAAGTCTGGTTGCTTCAAGGGAGATGAGGAGGAAAAGGGAAGTGAGGGAGTCAGAAAAGAGTATTTTTTTTTCTTTTTACAGCTTTGTCGATTCACATCTTATGATGATGCAATAAGGTTTACTTTCAACAATGTTGAGAAAACTTTAAATTTCTTAAATTTATTTTTTATAAAGAAAACACAGATGTTGATGTTTATTGACCTTGGCTTTTCACTCAATGCATTTTGTGTCCCATCAATTATTAAGCATGAGACTGCTAATGATAGAAACTCATTCTGAAGATTTCACAAAGGGACTTCCCTGGTGGTTCAGTGGCTAAGACACTGTGTTTCCAATGCAGGAGGCCTAAGTTTGAACCCACATGCTGTAACTAAGAGTATGCATGCCACAGCTAAAGATCCTGCATGCCACAGCTAAGACCTGGTACAGTCAGATAAATAAATAAAATAATCAAAAAAACCCAGTTCATATATATGTTTTGAATCAGTTCTACCTCTTACTTGCTAGATAGTTTGGAACAGGTGATTTATTCAGTTTCATCAAAGATACAACATGTTCACTTATTAAATGGAACTATTTCATCAATTACATTGAGGGTTGCCATGTGGATTAAAAAAAAGCAGCGCAGGGACTTTCTGGTGGTCCAGTGGTTAAGATTTTGCTTCCAATGGAGGGAGTGTAAGTTCAATCCCTGATCAGAGAGTTAAGAACCCACATGACATGTGGCCAAAAAAAAAAAAAAAAAAAACACAAAACATAAAACAGAAGCAATATTGTAACAAATTCAATAACAACTTTAGAAATGCTCTACACTGAAAAAAAAGAAAAGACAGTGCAGATACACATATACAGTGTCTATCAGAGCACTGGATTCTAGGACATGGCTTTGTGGATGGAGTAGATGTTGGTGCTACTATTATAGCTGATAGAACTTTAGTTCAGGGGAGCCAAGTCAAGATCACCCAGCAGGAGAGAGAATATACACTTTAGACCCTCTGATTCCAAGTCTGCTTCCTCTCAGGATCTTGGGAGTGGGGTCTCTCTGGAGCCTACTGTCATCTTGGAAGTTTTTAACAAAAAAAAAAGCATGACTTGCTTTATTATCTCTGCCTAACAAGAAGAGATTAAACTTCTAGGAGGAAAAGGGAAGTGAGGGAGTCAGAAAAGAGTATTTTTTTTTCTTTTTACAGCTTTGTCGATTCACATCTTATGATGATGCAATAAGGTTTACTTTCAACAATGTTGAGAAAACTTTAAATTTCTTAAATTTATTTTTTATAAAGAAAACACAGATGTTGATGTTTATTGACCTTGGCTTTTCACTCAATGCATTTTGTGTCCCATCAATTATTAAGCATGAGACTGCTAATGATAGAAACTCATTCTGAAGATTTCACAAAGGGACTTCCCTGGTGGTTCAGTGGCTAAGACACTGTGTTTCCAATGCAGGAGGCCTAAGTTTGAACCCACATGCTGTAACTAAGAGTATGCATGCCACAGCTAAAGATCCTGCATGCCACAGCTAAGACCTGGTACAGTCAGATAAATAAATAAAATAATCAAAAAAACCCAGTTCATATATATGTTTTGAATCAGTTCTACCTCTTACTTGCTAGATAGTTTGGAACAGGTGATTTATTCAGTTTCATCAAAGATACAACATGTTCACTTATTAAATGGAACTATTTCATCAATTACATTGAGGGTTGCCATGTGGATTAAAAAAAAGCAGCGCAGGGACTTTCTGGTGGTCCAGTGGTTAAGATTTTGCTTCCAATGGAGGGAGTGTAAGTTCAATCCCTGATCAGAGAGTTAAGAACCCACATGACATGTGGCCAAAAAAAAAAAAAAAAAAAACACAAAACATAAAACAGAAGCAATATTGTAACAAATTCAATAACAACTTTAGAAATGCTCTACACTGAAAAAAAAGAAAAGACAGTGCAGATACACATATACAGTGTCTATCAGAGCACTGGATTCTAGGACATGGCTTTGTGGATGGAGTAGATGTTGGTGCTACTATTATAGCTGATAGAACTTTAGTTCAGGGGAGCCAAGTCAAGATCACCCAGCAGGAGAGAGAATATACACTTTAGACCCTCTGATTCCAAGTCTGCTTCCCTCTCAGGATCTTGGGAGTGGGGTCTCTCTGGAGCCTACTGTCATCTTGGAAGTTAAACAGAGCATGCTTGCTTTATTATCTCTGCCTAACAAGAAGAGATAAAATAAAACTTCTAATCATGTCTCAAAGATTCCAGAACTCTCTTCCCAGCCTAACCAAGGTTCCAATGTCTCAGAAATCCTCTGGAGATTGCTGGGGTACCCTATGATTTCCTTATCTGGAGGAGAGCAGCATTCTCGTGACGTCTCACTGTGGAGCTTTAACAACCTGAACCCACTGGTGGAGATGGTTGGATCCCCTTGTCCTACATTGTGAGCTCCTTGAAAATATATGTTAATCATCTCTCTACAGCGCCTGTCACCTCTCTTGACCTTTGAATGGGCAATAATCAACGTCTGAAAACAAATGAATACATCCATCAGTATATCATAGGGAATTTTCCCAACTAGATTTTAAATGTTAATGATGAGCCAATCTTATTCATTCTTATACCTCAAGTACTTGTACTGAGCCTATAAGAGCTTGTTGAATGAATATGGCTACTCTTTAAAGTCTACCAAAAAAAAAAAAGAAAAAAAGAAAAAGAAGGCATCAAGGTACCACCACTTCATTTGGTGCTTGCCAGGCATGTCTTTGGATAATCATCCAGAGAGAAAGATAAGGCCAGACTTTGAATTCTTTTGCACCAAAAAGGAAAAAAGAAGGGAGGGGTGGAGGCAACAGAAAGAGGAGGAACATGAGGGGCTATGTGGAGGGGGTGGAGAAAGAAGAGGAAGAGAAGGGGAAGAAAGAAATCAGGTTGGTGCCCCTAAATCCTGTCTTATGGAAAGTGCACACAAGGGGCTGGAATGCAAATGAGCCTTGGCATGTGAAAGCAACAAGACAAAGGGTCAGAACTCTCTGAATTAACAATGGAGGTGTTTGTAACATGCTCAGTGGAGTATGTGACAAAGACTGCTATTTTCAGGCCTTACTATGAACTCATGCAGATTTTACAGAGACACACATCAGCTTCTTGCTCTCATTTTGTCTCTCTCCACACACGCACACAAAGAAACATACAAACATTCTTAAATGTTCCTATATATACACTTTAGAGGTGGCAGTATCTTCTGCAAAGCTATCTTAAGTTTCACATTCAGGTTTGTGGTTCAGAGAAAAGAAATATCAACTGGAAGTTGATATTTTTCTCCCTGCTACTTAGGACTATACACTCTGGGAATTTAGATGCAAGATGCTCTGCTAGAAAGTTCATAGGTCTTGGGTTAGAAGACCAGGTTTCTAGACCTTTGAATTCTGCCACCACTTACTTGTGGGGGCTTCCCAGGTGGCCTGCCAATGCAGGGGACTAAGAGGACACAGGTTCAATCCCTGGGTCAGAAAGATACCCTGGAGCACAGCATGGCCACAGACTCCAGTATTCTTGCCTGGAGAATCCCGTGGACAGAGGAGCCTGCTGGGCTGTTTGGGGTTCACAGGGTCGCAAAGAGTCAGGCATGACTGAAGTAACCTGGCATCAGGCACTACTTACCCACGGGCCTAGCCCTATCCTTTTTCTCTTATGGCCTCAGTTTTGCTCTTTGGAATGGAAGAATTCAGAACAAAGAAGTCTTTACAGTTTCTTTAGTTTTGAAATTTTCTCTTTTGTCTTTCCTCCATGACTACTTAGGCCTTGGAAGGAAGGTGCCCCATGGGCTAGAACTTACTTTTATTGATTGTGTTGTTTCGTCCGGCTTCATGCTTAGGGCTTTATGTACAGTATCCCACTGAATCCTCATGCAGCCCTGAAAGAGGTCACTGCTCTTCTGTTTGGTAGGAGAGGACTGGAAGCTCAGGGAAATGAAGTGGATCATTGTACTGTCACTCTGGAAAGGGCCTCTTTTATAGGAATGCCTTCATATAGTCTTCAAAGTACAGACTCTACAGACATTAGCTGACTGCCTTTTTTTCTTCCAAGTTCTCTACTGCATGGGGCACCCAGCTACAGACGCCACTGTGGTGCAAAGGCAATGCCCAGGGAGTCATTATCTCCTCCAAGAAACTATCCAGTGAGAAGCCCTTACATAGGCTGGGATTTGAGGGGCATAGACTTTACTCCTTCTCTTTAGAGACTCACTGTTTGTCCTTGAGAAAAAAAAAAAAGTTTCCTTTTCTTGGATTCAGTTGCCCCAACTATAAACGAGGGAGAAAATATGGCACTGATGAAAGTCATTACAGGATACTGAATAGCAGCATACAAAGGCTCTGGCGCTTAGTTTAAATCCTATGCTCCTTCTTTTTAGATGTATGTTCATTTGAAAGTTACTTATCTTCACGCAGATTCAGTTAGTCTAGCTGTAAAATGGGAAAAAATATGACTCAGTTCCCTGAAGGCTTTGTGTACTGAGTGAGTTAATACATGTGAACTGACTAGCATGATGCCTAGCACCTGCTGAGGTCCTAATGAATGATTTTCAGCCACTTCCAATGGAAGTACCTGTGAATAGTGTGCTGTACACCACTTGGTTTCTAAGAACTCCCTCTGCATACAGATTTTTAATCCTGAGTATACTCATCAATGGGAGAAGGGCATTTGAGGAAGAAGAGTCTTCCTTTCACAGGATGGAAGCAAGAGAGCAAGTTATGTTGGGAAATAAAGTAAGTCCATACTGTTGGGGCACTAGTATGGAGTAGGGTGGGCCTCCACATGAAAAGAGACAGGGAACACAGGCAGGGGGCAATCCTGCAGCCCTTTAGACTGCAGGATACAGAGACAGGGCTATATCCTGAAGGCAGCGGGAACCAGGGTGTCAGATCAGGTCTGCAGGGCAAAGGGAAGAACGGGGAGGAGGGTGTACATATTTCTATGGAGCACACGCTCAGCTAATGAGCTGGTTTTATTTAGACTGTGTGCTGATTTGAAATGATTCGGGAGGCTGGGTTTGAATGAGTGATGAGGTGTCCTGGGGGCTCTCCCAAAACCGCGTCTTGGCTCTGCCCCTGGTGGGATTCAGAGAGAAGAGAAAGAAACTGGATGCTGGGAGGCCTGCAAAGAGGAGGGATGCTGTGAGCTGGCCTCTGGCAGTGGCCCTGGGCACGGGGAGCAGCAAGTTCCAATCCACTTGGAGGCTGGAAGGGTAGCTGTCTCTAGTCTCGCTGCCAGTCTGGCCTTCATGCTTCGGTTCAGAAACCTGACTGCTGAGACGTTTATCCAGCCAGGGGGCAGCTCTGTGGAACCGAGGCCCAGCACCCATGAAGGATGGTGAGTTCAGCTCTCGCGCCCCAAGGACCAGCGCTGGCAGGGGGAAAACGGGCATGCCAGGTAGGAGTTTGTCAATGCTGGTCCTCCTCCACCCCTAGATTTCGGGAATGCATAGAGAACCACTGTGGCTTGGATGTGAGACTTGAAGCTCAGTGGCCAAATGAAGTCAGGCTGTCCGTCTGTTCTAAATTTAACTCCTTAACCACGTTTGGGCACAGTACCTTGTCTGAGGTTGTTTTCACCCCAAATGTATAATGTCAGGGCGTGCCAGGGAGGGATGCAGGCGATGACGGCAAAGAGCCTCGGAGAAGAAAACACGAGCAGCTCCTGCAGCCAATCTGATTAGCACATAAACTCCTAGCTCTCCCTTCAGCCTGAAACCTCACTTGGTCAACAGGCAAGCTGCTTTCTTCCAATGGAATTTAACAGAATGACCATTTCAGAGTCTCTGTGCATAAGTGTGATTCAGTACTCCTTTCCTCTAACTTCTTTTAGGGGCATACCATTTGGAAAATATTAATAACTGCTATTTAAAGCGTTCTCCTTGTACAAAACACTGGGCTAAGCATTCCCTATTTGTTATCTCATTTAATCTTCATGGCAACTTTATGAATTAAGCACTATTATTAGCTTCCTTCTAAACATTGGGAAAAATTAATCGTTCAGAGATTAAATAACTTGCCCAGATCTTCATAGCTGGCCAGGAGAAGGGTCTATATTTGAATTCCATTTTATCTCAAATTGAACGGGCTCAATTTGAGTAGGTTCGTAACTACAAGGAAGTACCTCCGTGGACCACCTGAGCCAACCTGTTATGCATGGAGAGGTAAAATATTACCATCTGCTTATAAAGATGGGGAAAAGACAGACCAGAGAGGTTAAATGCCCCTGCAAAGAGGAGGGATGCTGTGAGCTGGCCTCTGGCAGTGGCCCTGGGCACGGGGAGCAGCAAGTTCCAATCCACTTGGAGGCTGGAAGGGTAGCTGTCTCTAGTCTCGCTGCCAGTCTGGCCTTCATGCTTCGGTTCAGAAACCTGACTGCTGAGACGTTTATCCAGCCAGGGGGCAGCTCTGTGGAACCGAGGCCCAGCACCCATGAAGGATGGTGAGTTCAGCTCTCGCGCCCCAAGGACCAGCGCTGGCAGGGGGAAAACGGGCATGCCAGGTAGGAGTTTGTCAATGCTGGTCCTCCTCCACCCCTAGATTTCGGGAATGCATAGAGAACCACTGTGGCTTGGATGTGAGACTTGAAGCTCAGTGGCCAAATGAAGTCAGGCTGTCCGTCTGTTCTAAATTTAACTCCTTAACCACGTTTGGGCACAGTACCTTGTCTGAGGTTGTTTTCTACCCCAAATGTATAATGTCAGGGCGTGCCAGGGAGGGATGCAGGCGATGACGGCAAAGAGCCTCGGAGAAGAAAACACGAGCAGCTCCTGCAGCCAATCTGATTAGCACATAAACTCCTAGCTCTCCCTTCAGCCTGAAACCTCACTTGGTCAACAGGCAAGCTGCTTTCTTCCAATGGAATTTAACAGAATGACCATTTCAGAGTCTCTGTGCATAAGTGTGATTCAGTACTCCTTTCCTCTAACTTCTTTTAGGGGCATACCATTTGGAAAATATTAATAACTGCTATTTAAAGCGTTCTCCTTGTACAAAACACTGGGCTAAGCATTCCCTATTTGTTATCTCATTTAATCTTCATGGCAACTTTATGAATTAAGCACTATTATTAGCTTCCTTCTAAACATTGGGAAAAATTAATCGTTCAGAGATTAAATAACTTGCCCAGATCTTCATAGCTGGCCAGGAGAAGGGTCTATATTTGAATTCCATTTTATCTCAAATTGAACGGGCTCAATTTGAGTAGGTTCGTAACTACAAGGAAGTACCTCCGTGGACCACCTGAGCCAACCTGTTATGCATGGAGAGGTAAAATATTACCATCTGCTTATAAAGATGGGGAAAAGACAGACCAGAGAGGTTAAAGACATGCCCTAAATCATAGAGGAAGAGAACAGAAGAGCATGTTCTGGAATCAAGATGTTTATCTTCAAGATTTAGTATCAACAGCCAGTTTGCTGTCAGATATATTTGGGGAAAAAAAGTTTTGTTTTTTTTTTTATTTTGAACTATGTTTAACTTACTAAAAATGGCAACAATAGAGCATAGTTTCCATGTACTCTTTACCCAAACTTCCCCTATATTAACCTACAGGTAGAGTGTAACCATCAGAACCAGAAAATGAACACTGGTACTGTTAACACCAGTCACTTTAATGAAGTTTCACCAGCTTTTCCACTTAGGTTCTTTCCCTGTCCCAGAATCCTATCAGAATCCCACGTTACCCTGAGCTGTGACTTCTCAGTTTCCTACAGTCTATAACAGTTCTTTAGTCTTTGTCTTTCATAACTTTGGCACCTTTGAAAGGTATTGGTGAGTTACTACATGGAATGTCCCCACCATGTGTGTTTGTCTAGAGTTTTCATGTAACTGAACCTAGGCTCTGCACCTGCGGCAAGGGCACCACAGAAGCGATGCAGTGGCTATCTTAGCACACCATTAGCACCAGTCGTATGCTATCAATATGCGTATTACTTGGTGATGTAACCTCAATCACTCTAAGAAGGTGATTTCTGAAGAAGGTTTCTAACACCTTCTTGGCTTTAAGGTATTATCCCTCCCACCCTGCCCCAATAGTGAGCAAATATCTTAGAGAAGATACTTTGTGACTATACCCCTCCTCTTTCTCCTCAATTTTTTTATTCACTGGTTCATGGTAAAACGTGTGTGCAGTGAGTGCTGTTCTGTCTGCTCACTGCTGACTTTCCTTCCACTTATATTAATGTAAATTCTGTTCTAAGGGAGGACTGTCCACTCACAGCTCTCTATTTAATCTGATATATTTATATCCTCATAAACTCATGGATATGTATTTTAGTCTATGGATTATGGTCCAGTACTATGATGTTCTAGTTTGTTGCTCAAATTGTTCAGCTTTGGCCACTTGGCGCTCCTGCAAGCTTGCTGCCAGATCTCTTACATCACAGGGCTCCTCAACTTTCTTTTCATTAACTGAAGCAGTTGCTTAAAATAGAAATAGCCATGATCCCTTTGGTTCTTCTTTCTCTCTTATTTCCTACACAGTCTTCCAACTTCATCCCTGGTTTTCGAAGTCTGTTCATTTCAGCTCCAAACTGTCTCTCAAGTCACCCTCCTGGTCTCTTTCCAGTTTGGAATGTATTACTTTTCATTTTAACCACAATGACATTTGGGTGTTTCTCTTTCTAGTCCCTACCCACACTTGCAATGAATCCCTTTTCCATACTGCAGATTAAGTAATGTTCTGAAGATGTTAAGGTTAGATTACCTCTCCCTTACAGAGGCTACTGTTTTCTCTCAGAGAACTGGTGTTTTTTTAGCCTGTTTGTAAGACCATCCATAATTTGGCCACAATAGACTTGTTTAAGGGCTTCCCCAGTGGCTCAGAGGGTAAAAATCCACCTGCAATGCAGGAGACCTAGGTTCAATCCCTCTATATGGGAGATCCCCTGGGGAAGGAAATGGCAACCCACTCCAGTACTCTTGTCCGGAGAATTTCATGGACAGAGGAGCCTGGCAAGCTACAGTCTATGGGGTCGCAAAGAGCCAGACATGACTGAGTGACTAACACTCACTCACTTACTCAACTTCTTTAATTCCATTTACTGCTTCTCCATCTGTTTTGTGCTCCTGTCCCCTGAGTTCCTCACTTTTCCCATAATGTGCTACAGCATTTCATCTTTCTGTGTTTCTGCACATGCTATTGACTTTAAAATGTCCCTACTCTTGCAGTTATAGCAACACCCCAACTGCTAGTTGTGATCTATGGAACTGATGAAGGAGTGCCTCCATCAATAGATACCCATTGATTCAAAGGATCTTCAACTGTTTCCACAACTCCTTGAACACCTCATTGACATTTTTTTCTGGAATAAAGAGAAGGAGGTCTTATGGCATAGCCTTAATTATCCTATTTGAGTTGCAATCTTGCAGCAGAGCCAGCAGAATTGTGGAGAGTGATGGAGGTTAAATCCATCTTTGTTGACTTGATTGCCTCTCCTTTGGTGGGGCACCATCACCCTTCTCATGGTTACTTCTGCATCACCACCATGGCCTATTGCCCCATCACAGGGCTCCTCACTTTTCATTAACTGAAGCAGTTGCTTAAAATAGAAATAGCCATGATCCCTTTGGTTCTTCTTTCTCTCTTATTTCCTACACAGTCTTCCAACTTCATCCCTGGTTTTCGAAGTCTGTTCATTTCAGCTCCAAACTGTCTCTCAAGTCACCCTCCTGGTCTCTTTCCAGTTTGGAATGTATTACTTTTCATTTTAACCACAATGACATTTGGGTGTTTCTCTTTCTAGTCCCTACCCACACTTGCAATGAATCCCTTTTCCATACTGCAGATTAAGTAATGTTCTGAAGATGTTAAGGTTAGATTACCTCTCCCTTACAGAGGCTACTGTTTTCTCTCAGAGAACTGGTGTTTTTTTAGCCTGTTTGTAAGACCATCCATAATTTGGCCACAATAGACTTGTTTAAGGGCTTCCCCAGTGGCTCAGAGGGTAAAAATCCACCTGCAATGCAGGAGACCTAGGTTCAATCCCTCTATATGGGAGATCCCCTGGGGAAGGAAATGGCAACCCACTCCAGTACTCTTGTCCGGAGAATTTCATGGACAGAGGAGCCTGGCAAGCTACAGTCTATGGGGTCGCAAAGAGCCAGACATGACTGAGTGACTAACACTCACTCACTTACTCAACTTCTTTAATTCCATTTACTGCTTCTCCATCTGTTTTGTGCTCCTGTCCCCTGAGTTCCTCACTTTTCCCATAATGTGCTACAGCATTTCATCTTTCTGTGTTTCTGCACATGCTATTGACTTTAAAATGTCCCTACTCTTGCAGTTATAGCAACACCCCAACTGCTAGTTGTGATCTATGGAACTGATGAAGGAGTGCCTCCATCAATAGATACCCATTGATTCAAAGGATCTTCAACTGTTTCCACAACTCCTTGAACACCTCATTGACATTTTTTTCTGGAATAAAGAGAAGGAGGTCTTATGGCATAGCCTTAATTATCCTATTTGAGTTGCAATCTTGCAGCAGAGCCAGCAGAATTGTGGAGAGTGATGGAGGTTAAATCCATCTTTGTTGACTTGATTGCCTCTCCTTTGGTGGGATAGCACCATCACCCTTCTCATGGTTACTTCTGCATCACCACCATGGCCTAGCTTCTACAGCCACCTAAAGTTCAACACTATCACAATCACCATCACTGCCCCCAATAAATTTGCCATTATGACTGCTACCACCAACACCATCAAACCAACACCAGGACTAGATGACCATCACCTTGAGACTGCCATCAGCACAAGTACCCACCATACCACTAATCGACCAGGAATTAGCCTTTATTGAGTGTCAAAGGGTACGAAACATCTCACATACGCTAAATCATTTATCCTTCTTTATACCTTTGTGCTGAGACATAGACTAAGCAATTTATTTAAGATTACTCAATTGTTAAATGCTTAGAAAAATATAAATATTGGATATAAGTATTAAGTGAATTTAGAAGTTTCACATTGTCTTTCATGCTGTCTCATATTCAATTTCCTCATTTTACAGGTGGGAAAAAAAACCTAAGCCAAGTAGGGGATGGCTCATATCTTCCTCTGATTCTTAAACCAGGACTTTGTTCACTGTGCGACAGTCTGTGACCTACTTTCCTCTGTGCTCTGATATTATCTTTGAATTTTTCACATTGCATAATTTTTTAAGCTTATGATACATGCAGGTATTGGATCAAATAACAGACCGAAAGAAAATGAATGCACAATCCAGGAAGAAAACTTAAAAGGTAAAAGAGTACTTTTCATTCTTCCCCAAACACCAAAACAAAACTTGACAATAAAGAGTTTTTTATTCACTCGAATTCATCCCATTAACGCTGCACAAATTTAATGTGCTGTTTCAGGAATGTGGCAGCATCATTTGGTGCCCCAAACCACAACCCGGTAGCCAAAAGAGAATGCAGAGTCCATGACAAGGGAGAGAAGGTGAAGTCTTCCAATGTGATTTACACAGATGGAGAGGCAGTGAAGCAGATAAATAAAGATGGCAGTGCCAAAGGGCAGGGATTGGGATCCTGATGAAGGAGTGCCTCCATCAATAGATACCCATTGATTCAAAGGATCTTCAACTGTTTCCACAACTCCTTGAACACCTCATTGACATTTTTTTCTGGAATAAAGAGAAGGAGGTCTTATGGCATAGCCTTAATTATCCTATTTGAGTTGCAATCTTGCAGCAGAGCCAGCAGAATTGTGGAGAGTGATGGAGGTTAAATCCATCTTTGTTGACTTGATTGCCTCTCCTTTGGTGGGATAGCACCATCACCCTTCTCATGGTTACTTCTGCATCACCACCATGGCCTAGCTTCTACAGCCACCTAAAGTTCAACACTATCACAATCACCATCACTGCCCCCAATAAATTTGCCATTATGACTGCTACCACCAACACCATCAAACCAACACCAGGACTAGATGACCATCACCTTGAGACTGCCATCAGCACAAGTACCCACCATACCACTAATCGACCAGGAATTAGCCTTTATTGAGTGTCAAAGGGTACGAAACATCTCACATACGCTAAATCATTTATCCTTCTTTATACCTTTGTGCTGAGACATAGACTAAGCAATTTATTTAAGATTACTCAATTGTTAAATGCTTAGAAAAATATAAATATTGGATATAAGTATTAAGTGAATTTAGAAGTTTCACATTGTCTTTCATGCTGTCTCATATTCAATTTCCTCATTTTACAGGTGGGAAAAAAAACCTAAGCCAAGTAGGGGATGGCTCATATCTTCCTCTGATTCTTAAACCAGGACTTTGTTCACTGTGCGACAGTCTGTGACCTACTTTCCTCTGTGCTCTGATATTATCTTTGAATTTTTCACATTGCATAATTTTTTAAGCTTATGATACATGCAGGTATTGGATCAAATAACAGACCGAAAGAAAATGAATGCACAATCCAGGAAGAAAACTTAAAAGGTAAAAGAGTACTTTTCATTCTTCCCCAAACACCAAAACAAAACTTGACAATAAAGAGTTTTTTATTCACTCGAATTCATCCCATTAACGCTGCACAAATTTAATGTGCTGTTTCAGGGGAATGTGGCAGCATCATTTGGTGCCCCAAACCACAACCCGGTAGCCAAAAGAGAATGCAGAGTCCATGACAAGGGAGAGAAGGTGAAGTCTTCCAATGTGATTTACACAGATGGAGAGGCAGTGAAGCAGAGAAATAAAGATGGCAGTGCCAAAGGGCAGGGATGGATTTGGACAGTCCTCTTTAATCTCGGTGGTGGGAAAAGGCTTGGCCTTGAGTGACATGGATTAGTTGCATATTTGAGGGATAAAATAGTTTGTAGCTTCTGAATGGTTTTCTTCCTCAGGTGAGGCCCAGCCAGAACTAAAGGTGAAAGGAACAAAGCCTCTGCAAGTTGAAAAGAGTTTAGAACTGGGCCTTCTGAGAAGTGGCATAGAGCCTCTCGTTGGTAGAGAGCCTCTGGTAGAGATACTCTCCTGGGCATGTTATGAAATGCTGTCAACATTCTACCCCTCCTCATTCTGTAAATTCTGCACGGCCCCCTGTGCACTCAGCCTTTCTAATGTGCTCATTTCTGTGGACACTCAAGCCCCATCTGAAGCGAAGTCAAGACTTAATTGCCCCTGCTACATTCTCTGTGGACATCTGGTCTACCTTATAGTGACCTGCTCACTTCCCTATCCCTATCAGAATATTCGTGAATTTAGGAGGCAGTAGAAAGAGCACCTGACAGAGACACGGGAGGCTAGGACATGGTTTCAGAACATACACTGGATTAAAGAAACAGGGATCTACACATAAGACTTCATACTGATTTTGAATCTAATTAAATGTTGCAGTCGTTTGTAGACTGATCACTGTGTTTACTGCTTTCTGGCCCATGTTTCTCCAACAAGCTTCAATGCATTTTCCAGGAGACTTTACCAGTTCCCGAGCCTGCTATCACCCAGAAGAACTGTGCCTCAGTATTTTGGCTTAGTCACATTTTGTACTGCATATTGAATTTATCATTCAGAAAGTCAGTATGTCATATGTATATACATGTATGTATATATAAAATGTGTGTGTGTGTGTGTGTGTATGTGTAGACTTCCCAGGTGTCTCAGCAATAAAGAATCTTTCTGCAATGCAGGAGATGCAGGAGACTCGAGTTGGATTCATGAGTCAGAAAGATCCCCTGGAGGAGAAAATGGCAACTCACTCTAGTATTCTTGCCTGAACCCCAATAGTACTTTGGCATGAATTCAAATACTAAATGTTCTAATCTTAACAATCTTTCTCAACTGAAACCTTACGTCTCTGTTTGGTCTTTAAAACTTAGCTTTCCTCTTATACAATCTCAGCAAATTGTATTTTACCCTTCAAATACCTCTCCCATCAGTTTTTCTCTCCATTTTTTTGCTATTGTCATGAATCAACATCTCAGAACCTTCCCTATGCATCTCCATCTCTGCTTTTTTCCATCTCAATTGATGGATTTACTTTCCCATATCTTTACTAAAATTAGGTTACGTGTTCCAGTCTACTAGAGAAGAGGTTCTAAACTCAACTTGCAAGCCTGGAATCCCAGGCCCTTCATAATTGTCCATGCTTTCCTTGTCAGCACTGCCAGGTGCTGGCTTCCTTGGCACGTGTGCACGCTAGGTTGCTTCAGTCGTGCCTGACTCTTTATGATCCTATGGCCTATTTTCTAGGCATGAATACTGGAGTGGGTTGCCATGACCTCCTCTAAAGGATCTTCCCAACCCAGGGATCAACCCCATGTCTCTTACATCCCTTGCATTGGCAGGTCGGTTGTCCATGGCTAGTGCCACCTGGTAAACCCACTGGTCTTCTTTACTTCCCCAAAACTTGAGCCAAAGGATTGCCTTCATTTGTTGGTACTGCTCTTCTGAACAAAAACCTCCCTCGGCATGGATTCTTTCCTACCCTCATCCCCAAACTATACTTATTTTTACATCTTCAGCATAAATGTCTCTTTTTTTTCTTGAATACTCCAATGCTTATCCAACCTTATCCCTAAACATCAACCATTTTCAGCTGGAAATGTCCCCCAAAGACTTTGTTTTCCATTCTTTTTTCCCCATTCTCTTGCAAAACATTGGTTTATTCATTTATGTAAAACCTCATTTGTGACAACCTTTGGTCTCTGCTCCTATACTATGATTTTTTTGAGGCTATATCTAATTCTTCACATTATCCTCAGCACCTGGCATGATGCTTGACACAGAAGAGCTCAATATACCTTCTGGGAATAAATGAACTATCCTGAGTACCTTCTGCAAGGGAGTCTTTGGTGACAATAATGGAACAAAAACCCAAGTCGTCTTTCTGGTGAAGAGAGCCAAAGGTAGCTCTGATAGAAATAAGAATAATCACTGAATAATGGTAATTCATAACATAATTCAGACTGAGAAATGACAAACCCAGGGAGGGTTTTCTCCCTTAATGTTTATCTCTGGAGGCCTTATGTGAAATATGGCTGTGAGAGACTTGGTCTTGCTCAAAATTGTTTTGTTTTTGTTCTTTTCCTGGCCCTCCCCCACCTTACTTTCTTTTTGTAATGTTCTTAAAAAGTCGAGAATGGTTTATCTTAGCATTTGTAAGTTTATTTGTGGATGCAATTGTGAAGCTCATCATGTTAGTTTTATGAGAAGTCTGAGCCCATTGTCCTTAGAAAACGAAAATGATTAACATTGATTTGTTTTGTTACCCAATTGTTTAAATTATAATAACTCTCCATCAGGGTTTTTTAAGTACAGCTGTGTTTATGGATTAAGATCTACTGACTCAAATATTTACAGTGTTCCAAAAATTACGAGAACATACAGTGTCAGGAATTTTCCATAGGCTGTTCTTTTGAGCTGGAGTGAGTTTCTATTCAACTTGAAGAGAAGGCTTTAGAAAATTTCAGAGGACATGGACAGGTCTATGTAATTCATCCCCAGACAGGCACTAAATGGAATAGCTCCACAGAAGGGACACACTGGCTAAATGGTCATATCCTATCTAACCTTATAAAGGATAGACCTTACTAGTTTATCAAATCTAATCTATTGCTTTCACTTAACTTTTATATTGCTTAAAGATGCCTCTGCCTTTAAATATCTGAAGATCTGCTGGCCTGGACTGGGGACAGAGCTATGCCATTTTCTAGTTCTATAAGCTGGAACAAAGAATTTTTCTAGATATTTTGTTCCAATGTATAAAATAAAGGTCTATGGAGGAAAATGAAAAGACATCATAATGCTGTGCATACATATATGTTCCATCGATGGGGCTGTTTTTCCTTTAAGCCAGATTCTGCTCTTGGAAACATTGACTTGGAAGTGGTACTTTCCCCAGAAGAATCTTGTAAATGGATAGAGAGGACACTATCCTTGCCCTTGAAACTGAGGGCTCCAGCTTGTCTCTTCAGTTGTTCCCTTTCTCCTCCCATGGTCCCATATCTGTCTGCTCTTCGTGCCTCACTTGAGGCTGTTTTATGACAGGGTTATAAATGCCTTAAGTGGCCTTGTGTGCCATGTCATGGTGCCAAGCTTGTGGTAAGACATAAAAAAGGTGTGTGTTGAAGAAACAGAAAAAGAAGGAGGTAGAAAGGGAAGAAAATGCAAGGGAAGGAAAGAGAGGAAGGAAAAGAGGGAAGAAAGAAAACTACAAAGAAGCATATTTGTTTTATCTAATTCATAGGATAGGTGAGAGACAGAGAAAATACACACACACACATACACACATAAATACACAGGTAAATTGCAGGTTGGGACTAGGTCCCTGTTTTCTAACTTAAAATGTTCTGGCTAATACACCATGCTAGTTAGATGCACTTTTGGAATTCAGAGAAAGAAACTGAACGTTTGAATTAAAATGAGAAAGAAGGGCTTACCAGGTGGCGCTAATGGTAACGAACCTGCCTGCCAATGCCAGAGACATAGAGACATGGGTTCAATTCCTGGGTCAGGAAGATCTGGAGGAGGGTATGGCAACCCATCCCAGGATTCTTGCCTGGAGAATCTCATGGACAAAGGAGTCTGGTGGGCTACAGTTCACAGGGCTGCAAAGAGTCAGACATGATTGAAGAGAGCACGCTCACAAAGAGAAAGAAGGCAGAAGGGAAATACATTTTAGATGAACCAGTCACAAAGCATTATTTGTTCAGAAAGGGAATTAAGTCCTATAAGAATTGCCAAAGTCATTAGCAGAACATAATGCTTATCCTCAAACACTAAGCAGATCCAATTACCTAGTACTGTTGTGGTATTTTGAGGGTAAAAAGGAAGGCATTTGAAGTCAGACCTGTCTGCTTTTCAGTACAAACTCAGCTGCTAACCCATTCTGTGACCCTGAATCATGTGGACCTTGATTCTCAGATTTTCAGTCTGTAAGTGGGTTTAATAAGACTGGCTTCATACAGCAGGGATGAAGTATACATATGATCACTTACGGAAAACATCATGCAGGTTATTAATATGGCCATTACTCAGAAAGAGAGAACTGTTTTCTTTGAGAACCTCCTTGCATTCCTGGGAAGCTATCATTTTAGGTGAGAACTGTGCCTTGTCCAGGCAGTCACTCTATAGCCATAGAACAACAAGCATAATCCTTGTCAATCCACCTGACAATAGATATAATCCTGAAGAATGCTAAAACATGGGCAGTTCTCTCTGTGGGAACATTCTGTGCCAGGCAGTAGGAAAGAGCTCAAAAAGCAGCAGTGAAGGCTTGTTGAACCCTGCTTGCATTAGGTACCTCATTTTCCTGGAGACACTCCCACCCAAGACTTCCAGCCAATATCCTAGCCTGGCTTTGGTCACCTATTATATTAATCTATGATTATTTCTGACTTGTTTATGAAAGAGACCCGCATCTGCAAAGATGTGTTTGTTCATTGCTTCAGTTATGCATTCATTTATTGAAACTACCTTGACTATATCCGTGTGACTGGTCCCTTTCTAATTTTGCAGATTAACAATGACTTTAAGGCATGGGTCATTGAATCCTCATTGTTATAGCTGAAGACTTAAAAGACAGTCTAGTAAAAGGAAAGGCTGCAGGACCAGGAAAAGAATTTGAAGTTGAATTCTCAGTAGCATCACAAATTTGGAAACATAAGTTCTTTCTCCATGAACCTTGGTTTCCTCATTTGATAGGTTGTGATCCCTTCTCTTACGGGTTCCTGAAAGGACTGTTGGAGATGTATTTAAAACATCCAGCAGATAATACATATTCATATGTCTCTTCTTCCTTGAAAAAATGTTTCAGAGGAAAAAAGAATTTGTTACTTTAAAGGAGGTGATAAAAGACTTAAGACCTGACTAAGACATTCATCTCTCCTTGGCATGTTCACAACTAAATATTTTGAATGAACCATTGAAAGAATGAGAGTCTCAAAGACTCTTGATGTGTCTTCAGCTGCTAAAAGGGGCATTTGAAGTCAGACCTGTCTGCTTTTCAGTACAAACTCAGCTGCTAACCCATTCTGTGACCCTGAATCATGTGGACCTTGATTCTCAGATTTTCAGTCTGTAAGTGGGTTTAATAAGACTGGCTTCATACAGCAGGGATGAAGTATACATATGATCACTTACGGAAAACATCATGCAGGTTATTAATATGGCCATTACTCAGAAAGAGAGAACTGTTTTCTTTGAGAACCTCCTTGCATTCCTGGGAAGCTATCATTTTAGGTGAGAACTGTGCCTTGTCCAGGCAGTCACTCTATAGCCATAGAACAACAAGCATAATCCTTGTCAATCCACCTGACAATAGATATAATCCTGAAGAATGCTAAAACATGGGCAGTTCTCTCTGTGGGAACATTCTGTGCCAGGCAGTAGGAAAGAGCTCAAAAAGCAGCAGTGAAGGCTTGTTGAACCCTGCTTGCATTAGGTACCTCATTTTCCTGGAGACACTCCCACCCAAGACTTCCAGCCAATATCCTAGCCTGGCTTTGGTCACCTATTATATTAATCTATGATTATTTCTGACTTGTTTATGAAAGAGAAACTCATCTGCAAAAATGTGTTTGTTCATTGCTTCAGTTATGCATTCATTTATTGAAACTACCTTGACTATATCCGTGTGACTGGTCCCTTTCTAATTTTGCAGATTAACAATGACTTTAAGGCATGGGTCATTGAATCCTCATTGTTATAGCTGAAGACTTAAAAGACAGTCTAGTAAAAGGAAAGGCTGCAGGACCAGGAAAAGAATTTGAAGTTGAATTCTCAGTAGCATCACAAATTTGGAAACATAAGTTCTTTCTCCATGAACCTTGGTTTCCTCATTTGATAGGTTGTGATCCCTTCTCTTACGGGTTCCTGAAAGGACTGTTGGAGATGTATTTAAAACATCCAGCAGATAATACATATTCATATGTCTCTTCTTCCTTGAAAAAATGTTTCAGAGGAAAAAAAAAAAGAATTTGTTACTTTAAAGGAGGTGATAAAAAGACTTAAGACCTGACTAAGACATTCATCTCTCCTTGGCATGTTCACAACTAAATATTTTTGAATGAACCATTGAAAGAATGAGAGTCTCAAAGACTCTTGATGTGTCTTTACTTCATGGTCTTCAACATTTCTATCCAAACTAACCACTCTATAAATTTCAAATTTTGAAAAGTTCATGCATTCTGAGAACCAAGGAATTGCAATGTTCTAAATAGATAAGGGCCCACAGAAGTGGTCCACTTAATTTCCATTTTCCCCTCCTCATTCTACAGGGATATTTCCTACGATACTGCCTGTTAGATATTGCTGGACCCACCAGAATAGCCCAAATTAAAAATAAATGACAACACCAGATGGCTGAGGATGTAGAGCAGCTTAGCACACATGAGACAAATAATTCAGGAGAGGTTAATGAGATGACTTTTGAAGGCATAATCACAGTCAGAGAAATACACAAGACATGGCGCAGAACCATAAGGCTAGCAATAACAGAAACTACTAGCACTGTTAGCTTGATGGAAATAGTAGAGGGAACAGTGTTAACTAGAGACTAGAGAAAGCAGCCTATCGTGGCAGGAGATGAACTCTGAAAGGGGCTGTGGACTTTGGATGAATGGCCAGTCACTGCTCGTATGTGGCTCTGCTAGGAAGAGAGGAATAAAATCCCAATCTCAGTCATCTCTCTCCCTTCAAACTCTCACCTGTTTCTCCCAGGGGCCAAATCCAACTGACCATCAGTGGGCAAAGGACCTCATGGATACAGCATGCAGAGGTCTGTCTCTCAGGTCAGAGGGCAGAGGGGAAAAGGCAAAAGGAAGACTAGTCAACACAAGCATCATAACCAAGAGAAAATTGAGGCTTGAGGAGGGATGGTAACTTGACCTGCCCACATAAAGTTTCCTTAGCAGTTGCTTTGTGGTGGACGCTATCCCACATGCTTTTTCTTGCATCCCTTCTCTTACGGGTTCCTGAAAGGACTGTTGGAGATGTATTTAAAACATCCAGCAGATAATACATATTCATATGTCTCTTCTTCCTTGAAAAAGGTTTCAGAGGAAAAAAAAAAAGAATTTGTTACTTTAAAGGAGGTGATAAAAAGACTTAAGACCTGACTAAGACATTCATCTCTCCTTGGCATGTTCACAACTAAATATTTTTGAATGAACCATTGAAAGAATGAGAGTCTCAAAGACTCTTGATGTGTCTTTACTTCATGGTCTTCAACATTTCTATCCAAACTAACCACTCTATAAATTTCAAATTTTGAAAAGTTCATGCATTCTGAGAACCAAGGAATTGCAATGTTCTAAATAGATAAGGGCCCACAGAAGTGGTCCACTTAATTTCCATTTTCCCCTCCTCATTCTACAGGGATATTTCCTACGATACTGCCTGTTAGATATTGCTGGACCCACCAGAATAGCCCAAATTAAAAATAAATGACAACACCAGATGGCTGAGGATGTAGAGCAGCTTAGCACACATGAGACAAATAATTCAGGAGAGGTTAATGAGATGACTTTTGAAGGCATAATCACAGTCAGAGAAATACACAAGACATGGCGCAGAACCATAAGGCTAGCAATAACAGAAACTACTAGCACTGTTAGCTTGATGGAAATAGTAGAGGGAACAGTGTTAACTAGAGACTAGAGAAAGCAGCCTATCGTGGCAGGAGATGAACTCTGAAAGGGGCTGTGGACTTTGGATGAATGGCCAGTCACTGCTCGTATGTGGCTCTGCTAGGAAGAGAGGAATAAAATCCCAATCTCAGTCATCTCTCTCCCTTCAAACTCTCACCTGTTTCTCCCAGGGGCCAAATCCAACTGACCATCAGTGGGCAAAGGACCTCATGGATACAGCATGCAGAGGTCTGTCTCTCAGGTCAGAGGGCAGAGGGGAAAAGGCAAAAGGAAGACTAGTCAACACAAGCATCATAACCAAGAGAAAATTGAGGCTTGAGGAGGGATGGTAACTTGACCTGCCCACATAAAGTTTCCTTAGCAGTTGCTTTGTGGTGGACGCTATCCCACATGCTTTTTCTTGCATGAATGAGCTGTGGTGGCCTAAATGGGAAGGAAATTCAAAAAAGAGGGGATATGTATAGCTGATTCCCTTTGCTATACAATAGAAACTAGCACAACATTGTAAAACAACTATATCCTAATAAAAATTAAAATAAAAAATGGAAATTTTTTTTGACTCAGTTTAAGTAATGACTATTTTATGAAAAAAATATCCCAACAAGGCACTATGAGTTCTGGGAGATATTCTTTAAATAGCTCAAAAAAAATTATTTATAGAAACTGTCTACCAGCACAAGCATTCCTGTCCTTTTTGGATAATGTGAACAAGATTGCTTTAGGGGTTAAACATGCTTCATAGGATGCTCATGAAAAACACTACCAACAATAGGGATGCCTTAAAAACATGTATATATGCTACTTATCAATCCACACAAAAACTTCCTTCTCTCTCTCTCTCTATCTCTCCAACTCGGAAGTTCAGAGTCTGACAAATGTTCTTAATGATACTTAATGTGCTATTTTTGTTCCTTGTATAAAAATAAACATAAAACAAATTCCTTTAGGAATGGAAAAAAGTTAGCTCATTAAATTCTTACACCAATGATATGAACACTCTTAAAACTACCAGTGAAACTGAAATAGTCCATATTAAGTTGCTCTTGATCGGGTTATATAAAATGCCAGAAGCATTTAATCAGACTTGACAAAATGTTGACAGAGGGAAGGAAACTGGAACGGGTTAAATAAAAGGGGGGGCCCCAAAAAGGTCTGTCCATGTCCTTTTAGAGCTATGGAAACCAGTGTCTCCAAGTGGCTGGCCGCTAGGAAGAGAGGAATAAAACCCCAATCTCAGTCAGCTCTCTCCCTTCAAACTCTCACCTGTTTCTCCCAGGGGCCAAATCCAACTGACCATCAGTGGGCAAAGGACCTCATGGATACAGCATGCAGAGGTCTGTCTCTCAGGTCAGAGGGCAGAGGGGAAAAGGCAAAAGGAAGACTAGTCAACACAAGCATCATAACCAAGAGAAAATTGAGGCTTGAGGAGGGATGGTAACTTGACCTGCCCACATAAAGTTTCCTTAGCAGTTGCTTTGTGGTGGACGCTATCCCACATGCTTTTTCTTGCATGAATGAGCTGTGGTGGCCTAAATGGGAAGGAAATTCAAAAAAGAGGGGATATGTATAGCTGATTCCCTTTGCTATACAATAGAAACTAGCACAACATTGTAAAACAACTATATCCTAATAAAAATTAAAATAAAAAATGGAAATTTTTTCTGACTCAGTTTAAGTAATGACTATTTTATGAAAAAAATATCCCAACAAGGCACTATGAGTTCTGGGAGATATTCTTTAAATAGCTCAAAAAAAATTATTTATAGAAACTGTCTACCAGCACAAGCATTCCTGTCCTTTTTGGATAATGTGAACAAGATTGCTTTAGGGGTTAAACATGCTTCATAGGATGCTCATGAAAAACACTACCAACAATAGGGATGCCTTAAAAACATGTATATATGCTACTTATCAATCCACACAAAAACTTCCTTCTCTCTCTCTCTCTATCTCTCCAACTCGGAAGTTCAGAGTCTGACAAATGTTCTTAATGATACTTAATGTGCTATTTTTGTTCCTTGTATAAAAATAAACATAAAACAAATTCCTTTAGGAATGGAAAAAAGTTAGCTCATTAAATTCTTACACCAATGATATGAACACTCTTAAAACTACCAGTGAAACTGAAATAGTCCATATTAAGTTGCTCTTGATCGGGTTATATAAAATGCCAGAAGCATTTAATCAGACTTGACAAAATGTTGACAGAGGGAAGGGAAACTGGAACAGAGTGTGGAAGGTGAAACCTCAGACTCCAAAGCTCTTCATCCACCAGAGGTCTGGGCATTCGTTACTTAAAGGAGCTGTGGGCGAAGAATAATGGCTCTGCACAGATGTCCATGTCCTCACCCCTGGGTCATGTGAATATGTTACATCACGTGGCAAAAGAGACTTTGTCAATGTGATTGAAGTTACAGATTTTAAGATAGGAAGATTATCCCGATTTATCCAGGCTCATCCTAACGATCTGAGCTCTGGAGAGCAGAGAACGTCCTCCAGGAGAAGCAGAGGAGTTGTGGTAGGAGGGGAAGTGAGTGCAGCTACAAGTGTGAGAACAATCCCCAAACAGCTGGTTTCTGTGATGGAGAGGGCCAGGTGTGAGGGCTAAACAGAGATCTCGAAGAACTAAAAACTGGCCTCCTTCTGACAGTCTGGAAGGAAAGAGGGACTTTCATCCTACAACCTTAAGAGCGTGGACTCTGCCAACAATCTGAATGAATTCTTCCTTGGGGCCTTCTGCTAAGAGCCCAAGACAGCTGGCAGTTGATTTCAGTGTTGTGAAACTGGAGACAGAGAAACAGCTGAGTCTTCCTATGTTTCTGGCCTAGAAAACAGTGATAGAATAAATATATGTTTGTTTTTTTTAACTCATTGTGTGTGGTAGTTTTATGTTTGTTTTGTTTTGTTTTTATGGCAGTGATACAAGGCTAACACAAAGATGCATGTAGTTTGGATTGGAACCCCAGGAGCTCTGAGCTCTGTGGAGATGGTCTAGTCCAATGTCTTCATACAACAGGAATCTTAGCTACTATATGCCTCTTAAATATTGCTGCATTCACCAGAATAGCCCACATTAAAACAAACAAACAAACAAACACCAAATCACTGAGCTGAGCATGTGGAGCAACTGGAACTCTCATACTATGTTCATGGAAATGTAATCTGCTATGGCCACTTTGGAAATAATTGTTGCAGTTTCTTACAGACCTAGACATATAACTATGCTATTCAAAAGTAATCCCAGTTGTAGATTTTTGCCCAAGAAAATAAAAATATATATCCACAAAATACCTTTTACATGAGTATTTAGAGATTTACTCTAAATAGCTCAAAACTGGGAATAGCCCATTTTTATATCAATAGGAGGATGGAAAAATAAACTGTGATAAAATACTAGAGAATATGATATAATCTGACACACTAGAGAATATGATATAAAATGCTCAGAATAGGCAAATACATAGAGATATAAAATAGAATAATGATTGCCAGAGTCTGGGGGTGAAACGAAGGACCGGGGAGTAATAGTTAATATATATGGGTTTTCTCTTGGCAGTGATAAAAATTTTCTGGAAATAGATAGTGGTGATGGTTACATAACCTTGTGATTATACTAACAAACACTGATTTGTATACTTTAAAGTGGTAATTTTTTTCCATATTAATCATATCTCAAAATTTCAAAAACAGCCAAGAAAGAGAAATAACAAATTACAGACACATGTAATGACACAAGTGAATCTCAAACATACAGTGCAAAAGAAGTTTCAACGGGAATTCAACATTAAGAGCGTGGACTCTGCCAACAATCTGAATGAATTCTTCCTTGGGGCCTTCTGCTAAGAGCCCAAGACAGCTGGCAGTTGATTTCAGTGTTGTGAAACTGGAGACAGAGAAACAGCTGAGTCTTCCTATGTTTCTGGCCTAGAAAACAGTGATAGAATAAATATATGTTTGTTTTTTTTAACTCATTGTGTGTGGTAGTTTTATGTTTGTTTTGTTTTGTTTTTATGGCAGTGATACAAGGCTAACACAAAGATGCATGTAGTTTGGATTGGAACCCCAGGAGCTCTGAGCTCTGTGGAGATGGTCTAGTCCAATGTCTTCATACAACAGGAATCTTAGCTACTATATGCCTCTTAAATATTGCTGCATTCACCAGAATAGCCCACATTAAAACAAACAAACAAACAAACACCAAATCACTGAGCTGAGCATGTGGAGCAACTGGAACTCTCATACTATGTTCATGGAAATGTAATCTGCTATGGCCACTTTGGAAATAATTGTTGCAGTTTCTTACAGACCTAGACATATAACTATGCTATTCAAAAGTAATCCCAGTTGTAGATTTTTGCCCAAGAAAATAAAAATATATATCCACAAAATACCTTTTACATGAGTATTTAGAGATTTACTCTAAATAGCTCAAAACTGGGAATAGCCCATTTTTATATCAATAGGAGGATGGAAAAATAAACTGTGATAAAATACTAGAGAATATGATATAATCTGACACACTAGAGAATATGATATAAAATGCTCAGAATAGGCAAATACATAGAGATATAAAATAGAATAATGATTGCCAGAGTCTGGGGGTGAAACGAAGGACCGGGGAGTAATAGTTAATATATATGGGTTTTCTCTTGGCAGTGATAAAAATTTTCTGGAAATAGATAGTGGTGATGGTTACATAACCTTGTGATTATACTAACAAACACTGATTTGTATACTTTAAAGTGGTAATTTTTTTCCATATTAATCATATCTCAAAATTTCAAAAACAGCCAAGAAAGAGAAATAACAAATTACAGACACATGTAATGACACAAGTGAATCTCAAACATACAGTGCAAAAGAAGTTTCACACAACAGAGGTAATACTTTCTAATCTCATTGAGGCAAAAGTCTAGAAGAAGCCAAGTTAAACCATGGTGAAAACAATTGGGAAAAATGGTTGTATTTAGGATGACAGAAGTGAAGACTGTGGAGTAGGATGAAAAACTTTTTGGTGAGATGGTAGTTTTATATCTTGATATGTGCTTGGGTCACAAAGGTATGGGCATTTGTCAAATCCCATCAAATGGTACACCTAGGATTTGTGTATCCCCTGCAAGTAAATTTAACCTGACAAGAAGATAAACAAATACTGACCTTTAGCAAAAGCTATGTAGGCTAATCTATTTTGAGGGAAGTATATTGATGTCTGTAACATAATTTGATATGCATTAAAAACAACACTGTATTGTCAGATAAACAGAGGCACAAGTGGATATGGGATAAAGCAAGTATATTAAGATGCTCACAGTAGAATCAAGAATTATGTTTGAAATTTTCATAGTACGGCATTGGCCAAAAAGTTAATTTGGGTTTTCCATACAATTTTACAAAAAACTCAAATACACATTTTGGTCAATCCAAAAAAAAAAAAATAATAAAGAAAAATACTGCTTGCTCTTTACTTGAATATTTATAATGAAGCATATTGCTGTGGTTTAGTCACTAAGTCATGCCTGACTCTTCCCAACCCCATGAACCACAGCCTGCCAGGTTCCTCTATCCATGGGATTTCCCAGGCAAGAATACTGGAATAAGCATGCAAGGATTCTTCAATATCTGCAAATCAATTAATGAGTCCTAAGTCATGCCTGACTCTTCCCAACCCCATGAACCACAGCCTGCCAGGTTCCTCTATCCATGGGATTTCCCAGGCAAGAATACTGGAATAAGCATGCAAGGATTCTTCAATATCTGCAAATCAATTAATGTGATACACCATATCAACAAATTGAGAGACAAAAGTCACATGATAATATCAATAGATGCAGGAAAAGCCTTTGACAAAATCCAATACCTATTTATGATTAAAAAAGCTCTTCAAAAAATGGGCATAGAAGGAACCTACCTCAACAGAGTGAAAGCCATATATTAGAAGTCCACAGTAAACATTATCCTCAATGGTGAAAAACTGAAACTGAAAGCATTCCCTCTAACATCAGGAACAAGACAGGGGTGTCCACTTTCACCACTGTTATTCAACATAGTCCTGGAAGTTCTAGCAACAGCAATAAGAGAAGAAAAAGAAATAAAATGAATCCAGATTGGAAAAGAAGAAATAAAACTCTCACTCTTTGCAGATGACATATTATACATAGAAAATCCCAAAGACACTATTAGAAAACTACTGGAGCTAATCAATGAATTCAGCAGAGTCATGGGTTAGAAAATCAATACACAGAAATGACTGGCATTCCTATATACTAACAATGAAAAAGCAGAAACAAAATCAAAGAGGTAATCCCCTTCACCATTGCAACCAAGAGAATAAAATATCTAGGAATAAACCTACCCAAAGAAATAAAAAAACTGTACACAGAAAATTACAAGAAGACTGAAACAGATGGAAAGATATTCCATGTTCCTGAGTTAGAAGAATCAATATTGTGAAAATGACCATACTACCAAATATCATCTGCAGATTCAATGCAATCCCTGTAAAACTACCAATGACTTTCTTCATAGGACCAGACCAAAAAATAACACAGTTCGCATGAAAACACAAAAGACCCCAAATAGCTAAGTCATCCTGAGAAAGAAGAATGGAGCTGGAGGCATCAGCCTCCCCAACTTCACACAATACTACAAAGCAGCAGTCCTCAAGACAGTATGGTGCTGGCACAAAAACAGAAATACAGACCTATGGAACAAGATAGAGAACCCAGAGATAGCCCCACGCACCTATGGGTACCTTGTTTATGACAAAGGAGGCAAAACTATAAAATGGGGCAAAGACAGCCTCTTCAACAAATGATGCTGGGAAAACTGGACAGCTATATGCAAAAAAATGAAGTTGGAACATTCCCTGACACCATACACAAAGATCAACTCAAAATGGATTAAAGACCTAAATGTAAGATCAGAAACCATCAAACTCTTAGAGGAGAATATAGGGAAAACACTCAAGGACATAAATCAAAGCAAGATTTTCCATGACCTGACTACTAGAATAGCAGAACTAAAAACAAAAAGTAACACGTGGGACCTAATGAAACTTAAAAGCTTTTGCACAGCAAAAGAAATTACAAAAAAGGTGAAAAGACAACTCACAGAATGGGAGAAAATAATAGCAAATGAAATCACCGACAATGAATTAATCTCCAAAATCTACAAGCAACTTAGACAACTCAGCACTGGAAAAATGAACAACCCAATCAAAAAATGGGATAAACACCTAAAGAGATATCTCACCAAAGAGGACATACAAAAGGCCAAAAAGCACATGAAACGATGCTCAACCTTGCTTATTCTTAAGAGAAATGCAAATCAAAATTACAATGAAATATCACCTCACATCCGTCAGAATGGCCATCATCAACAAATCGACAGACAATAAATGCAGGGTCACATTGAACCAAGAGAATAACAATAATTTCTTTTTAAGAGGTAATCCCCTTCACCATTGCAACCAAGAGAATAAAATATCTAGGAATAAACCTACCCAAAGAAATAAAAAAACTGTACACAGAAAATTACAAGAAGACTGAAACAGATGGAAAGATATTCCATGTTCCTGAGTTAGAAGAATCAATATTGTGAAAATGACCATACTACCAAATATCATCTGCAGATTCAATGCAATCCCTGTAAAACTACCAATGACTTTCTTCATAGGACCAGACCAAAAAATAACACAGTTCGCATGAAAACACAAAAGACCCCAAATAGCTAAGTCATCCTGAGAAAGAAGAATGGAGCTGGAGGCATCAGCCTCCCCAACTTCACACAATACTACAAAGCAGCAGTCCTCAAGACAGTATGGTGCTGGCACAAAAACAGAAATACAGACCTATGGAACAAGATAGAGAACCCAGAGATAGCCCCACGCACCTATGGGTACCTTGTTTATGACAAAGGAGGCAAAACTATAAAATGGGGCAAAGACAGCCTCTTCAACAAATGATGCTGGGAAAACTGGACAGCTATATGCAAAAAAATGAAGTTGGAACATTCCCTGACACCATACACAAAGATCAACTCAAAATGGATTAAAGACCTAAATGTAAGATCAGAAACCATCAAACTCTTAGAGGAGAATATAGGGAAAACACTCAAGGACATAAATCAAAGCAAGATTTTCCATGACCTGACTACTAGAATAGCAGAACTAAAAACAAAAAGTAACACGTGGGACCTAATGAAACTTAAAAGCTTTTGCACAGCAAAAGAAATTACAAAAAAGGTGAAAAGACAACTCACAGAATGGGAGAAAATAATAGCAAATGAAATCACCGACAATGAATTAATCTCCAAAATCTACAAGCAACTTAGACAACTCAGCACTGGAAAAATGAACAACCCAATCAAAAAATGGGATAAACACCTAAAGAGATATCTCACCAAAGAGGACATACAAAAGGCCAAAAAGCACATGAAACGATGCTCAACCTTGCTTATTCTTAAGAGAAATGCAAATCAAAATTACAATGAAATATCACCTCACATCCGTCAGAATGGCCATCATCAACAAATCGACAGACAATAAATGCTGGAGAGGGTGCAGAGAAAAGGGAACCCTCTTGCATTGCTGGTGGGGATGTAAATTGATACAGCCTCTATGGAAGACAGTATGGAGATTCCTTAAAAAACTAAAAATAGAAGCACCATACGACCCAGCAATCCCACTCTTAGGCTTATACCCAGATGAAATCAAAACAGAAAGAAGCACCTGTATCCCAATGTTCATTGCAGCTCTCTATACAATAGCTAGGACATGGAAGCAACCTTGATGTCCATCGACGAATGAATGGATAAAGAAGCTCTGGTACATATATACAATGGAGTACTTCTCAGCTGTAAAAAGAAATGCAGAAGAATCAGTCCTAATGAGGTGGGTGGATCTAGAACCTATTATAAAAAGTGAAGTAAGTTAAAAAGAGAAACACGTACAGTATACTAACACATATATATGGAATCTAGTAAGAGGGTAACGGTAACACATGCAGTGAAGCGATGGAAAAACAGACATAAAGAACAGACATATGGACATTGTGGGGTATCAACAGCCTGTGGGAGGCATAGAGGGAGTATGTTCCCAGATCTTGGAACATACATACCTGTGAACAACAAAACTCTGTAAAAATTTTAAAAACATAAAATTAAAAAAAAAATACTGAAATAGGTTGCCATTTCCTTTTCCAAGGCATCTTTCTGACCCAGGGATCAAACCCATGTCTGCTGCATTGGTAGGCGGATTCTTTATGGCTGAGTTACCAGGGAAGTCCCATGATGAAGGGTACTAATTTCATAATATGACTCATGCTATTGTCCAACAGCTCTTAATGTCAGATTTGTCTTCCAGACATTAAGATTTTGCTTTAATTCCATCCAGCAGCCCTTGTTTCATCTTCTGGGGCCCCCTAAAGAATGTCTACTCCCCAAATCCTTTAGAAGGCTGCTTGGGATAGTTTAGGAACATGGTTTTGGAGGGTTCATGACTTGCTTCTGCTCCTAGTGTCTCATGGCTCTAAGTGGAGATCTCCAATCAGACCCATAGGCATCACTTGGTAGGTTGTTAGAAATGCAGAATCCTGGGCTTCATCTCCGAGCTCCTAAATGACAATCTGCAATTTGATAATACCCTTGAATCCTCTGAATGTAAGTCAGTTTAAAGAATAAGCTGGATCAATAAAGTGAAAATATAAGCATGCTTATTCCAGGGTAGGAGCAGCATTAGTGAGAGTGAATTCAACAGAAAGAAGCACCTGTATCCCAATGTTCATTGCAGCTCTCTATACAATAGCTAGGACATGGAAGCAACCTTGATGTCCATCGACGAATGAATGGATAAAGAAGCTCTGGTACATATATACAATGGAGTACTTCTCAGCTGTAAAAAGAAATGCAGAAGAATCAGTCCTAATGAGGTGGGTGGATCTAGAACCTATTATAAAAAGTGAAGTAAGTTAAAAAGAGAAACACGTACAGTATACTAACACATATATATGGAATCTAGTAAGAGGGTAACGGTAACACATGCAGTGAAGCGATGGAAAAACAGACATAAAGAACAGACATATGGACATTGTGGGGTATCAACAGCCTGTGGGAGGCATAGAGGGAGTATGTTCCCAGATCTTGGAACATACATACCTGTGAACAACAAAACTCTGTAAAAATTTTAAAAACATAAAATTAAAAAAATACTGAAATAGGTTGCCATTTCCTTTTCCAAGGCATCTTTCTGACCCAGGGATCAAACCCATGTCTGCTGCATTGGTAGGCGGATTCTTTATGGCTGAGTTACCAGGGAAGTCCCATGATGAAGGGTACTAATTTCATAATATGACTCATGCTATTGTCCAACAGCTCTTAATGTCAGATTTGTCTTCCAGACATTAAGATTTTGCTTTAATTCCATCCAGCAGCCCTTGTTTCATCTTCTGGGGCCCCCTAAAGAATGTCTACTCCCCAAATCCTTTAGAAGGCTGCTTGGGATAGTTTAGGAACATGGTTTTGGAGGGTTCATGACTTGCTTCTGCTCCTAGTGTCTCATGGCTCTAAGTGGAGATCTCCAATCAGACCCATAGGCATCACTTGGTAGGTTGTTAGAAATGCAGAATCCTGGGCTTCATCTCCGAGCTCCTAAATGACAATCTGCAATTTGATAATACCCTTGAATCCTCTGAATGTAAGTCAGTTTAAAGAATAAGCTGGATCAATAAAGTGAAAATATAAGCATGCTTATTCCAGGGTAGGAGCAGCATTAGTGAGAGTGAATTCAACAGAATAAAGGCATATTGAGGAGCAGGAACTTAAAGAGCTAGGAGAGCAAGAGTGAGCAGGGATAGATAGGAAGGAGCCTGCATCTGAATAGCCACATGTCTGCTGTTTGGCTGACATGGACATGACACCAGACTCACGAGAGCATGTCCACCCTGAGCTGCTTCACCCCTCGAGCTTTACTTTGATATCCTCTCCAAATATAAAAAATCCTCCCAGTCTGCTGCTTCTATGAGCAGAACTCTTGAAACCTTCTTCGCCAAGGTTTTGCCCTGGTTTGTTAATCCAAAAGCACTTTCCAAATGAATAATATGGCTTTCCTTCCATTTCCTGCTTCCTCCTTCCAATTACATAAACAAACCAGTGTTTTAAGCATAAAAAAAATAGCGATATAGATCAATTCATATGTATTTCCAAATGAGGCTTTTTCACGACAGAACATCTGCCCAGAGAGTGGGGCTCTTCTTCTTAATACTGATGACCCTGGTAACCAGGACTTCCTGGAGTGTCTTCTGTTTTGAGGTTGTTTTAATGAACACACAAACACTGTTTTCCAACTCAGAGCAAATGTCCAGGAACACCTCCCCTCCTCACCCATCATGAGTCCTTACCTGATTTTGCAAATTGTTTTAACTCTAATGGTCCTTGTTGGTGGTGAATGTTCCCTCTGAGTATGCTGGGAGCTCACGTAATTGGGTCTGTCTCATTGTGACCTGAAATTGCACTGATCTAGGGCTGACTCCTTGGCTACCTCGTCCTTCAAGGTTCAGCTCCAGTAGCACAAATAATGCATAGTTAGTGAAGCCCACTCTAACCTTCCTACCTGCCTCTCAGTGCAGCTCAGGTGGTTAGTAACCTCTTGGATTATATACACCCTTCTGTTTTAATTGAAGAGGGAAGAAATACACATATATTAACCTACCAGCTGCCATAAAATCCCTCCTGGAGTGGGAAATGTTTGTCTATCAAAGTACCTTGATTAACTCCTTGTAGTGAAAAGGGGAGACCCTGAGGACATGGTTACACAAAGTCAGGAAATAAAAGAGATTCATAAATTGCTCACTATTGGAAAATCAGTGAGGCTGAGAAATAGATGAGAGCGGAGAAGTGAGGGGAGATGGGCAATATGGAAAAAGATTAGAGACTGAACCCTAAGTAGAGCTGAAACTTGAAGGCTGTGCTCAGGTCATCTGACTACCATACTGATGGCACAGTGGCCAGCTCCACCTCTCCCTGGACAAGACAGTGAAATTTCTTTTAGGAAATGGTGCTGTGAACATACAGATACATTTATAAGGACAATATCACACCTATTCAAAAATAACAGTTTCTAACACAGTTCATGACCTGGGGATAGACAATGAAAGGCTTCTGAGAAGCTGACACAGAAGTATAAATAGCAATCCTCAATAAGAAGGCATAGCTGCCATTGACAGAGGTTGCTCAAGGCATCAAGCACTTTGCTGAATGTTTCCCCTCATATACTCCATCTTGTAATACACACAAAAAACATGTCCATATTCCCCATATTTCTGATAATGGAACTAAATCTTGGAAGGCTAAATGGATGCCAAAGTTTTCTGAGTTTGAATATGATGGAGCTTGTTCTGGTTCCAAAAGCCCATTCTTCACCAAATATTCTTAACCAGACATGTCTTCCTCAAGAGAACCATAAGTGCCTACTAAAGCATGTCTCCATCTTTTAGCCATAAAATAGTTAGGTTGGAAAAGAGGGTTTATTCACATTTTCTATAACAATTTAATGGTACACAACTAGGAGCTCACGTAATTGGGTCTGTCTCATTGTGACCTGAAATTGCACTGATCTAGGGCTGACTCCTTGGCTACCTCGTCCTTCAAGGTTCAGCTCCAGTAGCACAAATAATGCATAGTTAGTGAAGCCCACTCTAACCTTCCTACCTGCCTCTCAGTGCAGCTCAGGTGGTTAGTAACCTCTTGGATTATATACACCCTTCTGTTTTAATTGAAGAGGGAAGAAATACACATATATTAACCTACCAGCTGCCATAAAATCCCTCCTGGAGTGGGAAATGTTTGTCTATCAAAGTACCTTGATTAACTCCTTGTAGTGAAAAGGGGAGACCCTGAGGACATGGTTACACAAAGTCAGGAAATAAAAGAGATTCATAAATTGCTCACTATTGGAAAATCAGTGAGGCTGAGAAATAGATGAGAGCGGAGAAGTGAGGGGAGATGGGCAATATGGAAAAAGATTAGAGACTGAACCCTAAGTAGAGCTGAAACTTGAAGGCTGTGCTCAGGTCATCTGACTACCATACTGATGGCACAGTGGCCAGCTCCACCTCTCCCTGGACAAGACAGTGAAATTTCTTTTAGGAAATGGTGCTGTGAACATACAGATACATTTATAAGGACAATATCACACCTATTCAAAAATAACAGTTTCTAACACAGTTCATGACCTGGGGATAGACAATGAAAGGCTTCTGAGAAGCTGACACAGAAGTATAAATAGCAATCCTCAATAAGAAGGCATAGCTGCCATTGACAGAGGTTGCTCAAGGCATCAAGCACTTTGCTGAATGTTTCCCCTCATATACTCCATCTTGTAATACACACAAAAATCATGTCCATATTCCCCATATTTCTGATAATGGAACTAAATCTTGGAAGGCTAAATGGATGCCAAAGTTTTCTGAGTTTGAATATGATGGAGCTTGTTCTGGTTCCAAAAAAGCCCATTCTTCACCAAATATTCTTAACCAGACATGTCTTCCTCAAGAGAACCATAAGTGCCTACTAAAGCATGTCTCCATCTTTTAGCCATAAAATAGTTAGGTTGGAAAAGAGGGTTTATTCACATTTTCTATAACAATTTAATGGTACACAACTATTTGGGTGATTTATGAAAACATCCCAAACTAACATTTAAGAAGGAATAGTGGTAAGGACATCTGAGAAGTAGATTCACTGATAACTCCAACATGTTATGCTATCGAATATCACTGAGTGAAGATAAAAAAAAGAAAAACAAAACAAAAAACACAATTGAAACAAACATGAACTCACTGGGTTCTAGGTCAAGTGCGTAAAGTTATCCCTGTACCTGGGTACGGAACATGGCTGTGAAGAATGCTAAAAAGAGATCTTGTTTTCTATTTCCCATTTCAACGTACCATGGAAGGATGAAATCCAACAAAAATCCAACGCAAATGGCTAGAATGAAACAGTGGTGCAATGGAACAGCTCTAGTCATGGAAAGAGGTTTACGCTAGTTGCTCATGCCAGTGCTGTAACCCGGGACCTCACCATTCTGAGTCACCCTTTGCTCTTCTCCATAGTTGGAATACTAATCGTACCTATTTCTGAGGATCTTTGTGAAGCGGAAGCAATGACATCTATAACATGCTGGTTCAGTACAGCTCTGTTCAGTCACATTTAAGGACAACTTCTTTGTCCAAATGGAAAAGTTCTGACATTTGGAAGGGATTTCCAGCATGGGGCAGGTCTTTTCTGAAAATGCGTACAGTATTCGCTCATCATTAGGAGGAGAAACAGGAGGTGGTTTTCCCACTCCTGGGTTATCTGTCTCTACTCTGTGAGGAGAGCTGTAACATGTCAGATCCACTAGCTCTCGCTCTTCACATCCCAGCCAGCATCACCCAGGAGACAGAAATAGCATTCATCGAAAGCCATAATTACCTCATTTCACTGGCCTGTTTTTTTGCGAGATGTGCCTTGCCTCACAGTGACTGCACGGGGCCAAAAGTCCAGCAAACAGAGCCGCTGCTTGTCCAAGAAATGGCCCTGCAAACAGGAGGGGACAGTATGTTCCCTGAGTACATTGGGACCCTTGGCTGTTTTGTGGGTGTTTTTGTTTTTCAAGCCAGAAACAGTGTCTGCAAACTCCTGGGGATTTCCCAAGGCGCATTCGTCAGGCGGCCAGGCTTCCTCTGACATCATCCCTGAGTGATGCGGTGCAGAGAGAGGGTCACACACGAGGCAATCCTGGGGCAACATTAGCACGATTGTGGGAAGTGAGAGAGCTAGTGCCAGCATGGTCAGAGAAACAAGGTGGACTTTCTAAAACAGTGCCCACTTGGTGGGCATTCAAGGAGTAAATCTTGAACAAAACTACTTCCAGACTGTGCATCCAGTAGATGATAGAGATAAGATTTCAACCAGGTGACCAACTGTCATGATTTACCTGGGGCTAATGGGCTTCTCTGAGTACATAACTTTGGGTGCTAAAATCAGGAAGTATGTACATGCTAAGTTTCCTCAGTCATGCCCAATTCTTTGTGACCCCGTGGACTTTAGGCCACCCGGTTCCTCTGTCCATGGGATTCTCCAAGCAAGAATACTGGAGTGGGTTGCCATGCCCTGCTCCAGGATCGTCCCAACCCAGGGATTGAACTCACATCCCTTATGTTTCCTGCATTAGCAGCTGGGTTCCTTACCACTAGTGCCACCTGGGAAGCCTCCAAAGTCAGGAAAATCTTGGGCCAAGTGGAATGAGTTTGTTGCATTGGTTTCAACCCAGATTTGTCAGATTCCAGAGTTCATGTTTAAACATAAAACACAAACCTGTCTTCAAGGTGATTTAAGTTTAAGAGGGGATTGGGAAAGTCACAACGTAGGAATGCAGAAATGTCATGGCGACAGTATTCGCTCATCATTAGGAGGAGAAACAGGAGGTGGTTTTCCCACTCCTGGGTTATCTGTCTCTACTCTGTGAGGAGAGCTGTAACATGTCAGATCCACTAGCTCTCGCTCTTCACATCCCAGCCAGCATCACCCAGGAGACAGAAATAGCATTCATCGAAAGCCATAATTACCTCATTTCACTGGCCTGTTTTTTTGCGAGATGTGCCTTGCCTCACAGTGACTGCACGGGGCCAAAAGTCCAGCAAACAGAGCCGCTGCTTGTCCAAGAAATGGCCCTGCAAACAGGAGGGGACAGTATGTTCCCTGAGTACATTGGGACCCTTGGCTGTTTTGTGGGTGTTTTTGTTTTTCAAGCCAGAAACAGTGTCTGCAAACTCCTGGGGATTTCCCAAGGCGCATTCGTCAGGCGGCCAGGCTTCCTCTGACATCATCCCTGAGTGATGCGGTGCAGAGAGAGGGTCACACACGAGGCAATCCTGGGGCAACATTAGCACGATTGTGGGAAGTGAGAGAGCTAGTGCCAGCATGGTCAGAGAAACAAGGTGGACTTTCTAAAACAGTGCCCACTTGGTGGGCATTCAAGGAGTAAATCTTGAACAAAACTACTTCCAGACTGTGCATCCAGTAGATGATAGAGATAAGATTTCAACCAGGTGACCAACTGTCATGATTTACCTGGGGCTAATGGGCTTCTCTGAGTACATAACTTTGGGTGCTAAAATCAGGAAGTATGTACATGCTAAGTTTCCTCAGTCATGCCCAATTCTTTGTGACCCCGTGGACTTTAGGCCACCCGGTTCCTCTGTCCATGGGATTCTCCAAGCAAGAATACTGGAGTGGGTTGCCATGCCCTGCTCCAGGGGATCGTCCCAACCCAGGGATTGAACTCACATCCCTTATGTTTCCTGCATTAGCAGCTGGGTTCCTTACCACTAGTGCCACCTGGGAAGCCTCCAAAGTCAGGAAAATCTTGGGCCAAGTGGAATGAGTTTGTTGCATTGGTTTCAACCCAGATTTGTCAGATTCCAGAGTTCATGTTTAAACATAAAACACAAACCTGTCTTCAAGGTGATTTAAGTTTAAGAGGGGGATTAGACACGGGAACAGACAGCCACCATATACACGGAGAGGACCTAGTTGCTTGAGAGAAGGATTAGCAGCTTAGCCAAGCAGCATTCACCAACACCCATGATTCCTCCTTTCTATGAGCAGTCTCCTTTGTTCAGGAAATCCTTCTATTAAACATGTGCTTCTATGAGCCAGCCAGTTCCTGCTGCTGCATTCCCCTTGGCAGTGAATGGTTTAGGAACGAACATGTGACATTACACTGGCCAATGAAATGTGAGAAAAAGTCTGATGGTCAGATTCTTGGAAAGGTTTCCTTGTTCTTAAAAAGAAACCAATGTCAACAAAAGTTCTTTTTCACCCACTGGCCGTATTTATGTCTGTAAGTGACATTTAGAACTATGGTTGCTGTTTTAGATTTATCAAGGGAAACAGAGTTAGACTGAATGATGAGGAATGTAGAAATGACTTGCATCTTTTATGACATTATTGAACTATGATATGAACTGATCTGCAGCCACTGTACCTCAGCATTGAGGTCCATTGCCTTTATTGTCAAAACTCTTTGAGACAAGGCATTTCGTTCTACACTTGACAACATTCTAAAAGATATACTATCCAAATGTGACAAGCCATGAGAGGAAGCAGAGATGCTCACCAGGTGATGGCAGAAGGAAAGGCTCTAGGAAGGATACAAGACTTGAATCGTGCTGAGGAGGGAGGCTATACTTTCAATGGACAAAACCAGGCATAGGAAATAGCACTAGAAAAACTACAAGAGGATATGTAACCTAGGAATAGCTAGAGAGAAACAAGTAGCCTAATTTGGCTAAAGCTGAGCTTTATGGAAGGGATCAATGGAACAGGAATCAGGAAATGTACTCAGAAAGTAAATTATAGAAGACTTGATTTCCAGGCTAAGTGAACTAGACTTTCCCCGTGAATGACGGGAGTCACTAAAGATGGCTGGCTAGAATGTCACCATACCCTTCCCCCAAACAACTGTTGATCACTGAGATTTCGCCTTCATTTAGATTTGCTTACTACTTAGAGCTATAATTCTCAATTTTAGAAGCATGCTAGAATCATCTGAAGGAAAAAGCCAATTTAAGTTTAAGAGGGGGATTAGACACGGGAACAGACAGCCACCATATACACGGAGAGGACCTAGTTGCTTGAGAGAAGGATTAGCAGCTTAGCCAAGCAGCATTCACCAACACCCATGATTCCTCCTTTCTATGAGCAGTCTCCTTTGTTCAGGAAATCCTTCTATTAAACATGTGCTTCTATGAGCCAGCCAGTTCCTGCTGCTGCATTCCCCTTGGCAGTGAATGGTTTAGGAACGAACATGTGACATTACACTGGCCAATGAAATGTGAGAAAAAGTCTGATGGTCAGATTCTTGGAAAGGTTTCCTTGTTCTTAAAAAGAAACCAATGTCAACAAAAGTTCTTTTTCACCCACTGGCCGTATTTATGTCTGTAAGTGACATTTAGAACTATGGTTGCTGTTTTAGATTTATCAAGGGAAACAGAGTTAGACTGAATGATGAGGAATGTAGAAATGACTTGCATCTTTTATGACATTATTGAACTATGATATGAACTGATCTGCAGCCACTGTACCTCAGCATTGAGGTCCATTGCCTTTATTGTCAAAACTCTTTGAGACAAGGCATTTCGTTCTACACTTGACAACATTCTAAAAGATATACTATCCAAATGTGACAAGCCATGAGAGGAAGCAGAGATGCTCACCAGGTGATGGCAGAAGGAAAGGCTCTAGGAAGGATACAAGACTTGAATCGTGCTGAGGAGGGAGGCTATACTTTCAATGGACAAAACCAGGCATAGGAAATAGCACTAGAAAAACTACAAGAGGATATGTAACCTAGGAATAGCTAGAGAGAAACAAGTAGCCTAATTTGGCTAAAGCTGAGCTTTATGGAAGGGATCAATGGAACAGGAATCAGGAAATGTACTCAGAAAGTAAATTATAGAAGACTTGATTTCCAGGCTAAGTGAACTAGACTTTCCCCGTGAATGACGGGAGTCACTAAAGATGGCTGGCTAGAATGTCACCATACCCTTCCCCCAAACAACTGTTGATCACTGAGATTTCGCCTTCATTTAGATTTGCTTACTACTTAGAGCTATAATTCTCAATTTTAGAAGCATGCTAGAATCATCTGAAGGTGATTATAATCACCTCTTTCTCTCTATATATGCCACATATATGGGATGTGAGCAGATTAGATTGCTCTGGGAGAGGACTGGATGTTTTTTGCTTTGTGTTAAGCTCCTCAGGGCAATTATGTTTGAGAACCATTGGCTAGGTCATCTATAACTGTGTATTTTTACTTTACTAATACCAAAAGTCTACTAGAATGCCAATATGTAACGAACACTGCAGTTTTTCTAAGTAAGTACCTTTCATTTTTGGTGAATCACTCTCCTACCTACCTCTAAAATAAAGTAAAACCATTGTAAACCCTAAAGGGCCTGGAAAATGTACTAGCTACAACCATAACCATTATCATTTAATTGGGATTAAAAGGAAATATATACAGAAGTTAAACGATCTTTTCAAACCCAACCTGCATAATAAAGTGAGATCTGGGACTGGAAACAAAGTTTCGAAATTATTTACCTAGCTAGCATTCCTTCCACTAAACTGAGTTGTTTCTGTTATATATATTTTCCCCAAAGATTTTTAGCTACATTTTATGTAGAAGACATGCACTATGTTTCTTTGTCTACTCCCAGGTACATCCTCCCACTGCAGTATTCCTGAGTACCTGCCTCTTATATGATTAATTAAATCCATTTATCTGATAATTCCAAAACAGTAGTGTGCACTAGAATTACCTGGAGAGCTTGTTAAAATAGATATCTGACCTTCATCTCCAGAATGCTTGATTCAGTACCTGTGAAGTGATTCATATTCATCGAATATTCACAGGTGAGGTCTAAGTTACCAGTCCAGAGACCACACTTGGAGAATCACCATGTATGTATACTAAGCCGCTATAGTTGTGTCTGACTCTTTGCGATCCAATGGACCTCAGACGGCCAGGCTCCTCTCTCCATGGGATTCTCCAGGCAAGAACATTGGAGTGGGTTGCGATGCCCTTCTCCAGAGGAGAAACACTACCTTTATCCAAATTCAGAGGTGGATTTTTTTTGTCTAAAGGTTATTTTTTAGTCAAGTAAAGCTGGTCTGGATCCCAGATCTGGTGATCTCTGTGTGACTTTGAGCAAACTGTCTGCTCTAAGTCTTAGTTTTCAGATCTATAAAATGGAAATGTTAATAAATACCTAGAAGGTTGTCTTACACAATGGTTACCATAGAAAGGATTCACTATGTGTCCATTTCCTAGCTTCTCTTCTCTGTATTGACTTTCTGTTGATGATCTGCCTTTCCCAGGAAGAGAAATACTGCCTGGCTCCAGTCTTAGATTCATGACTACTCTTGTAACTGACTCTCCCTCAATGAGCTTGAGTCTGCACTTCCTCCACCAATTGCTAACACACATATGGAGTCTATTTCTAGGAAATGTTATGCAAATCATTTCAAAGGGGGGAAAATATGATAGGCAAATTATGTCAATATTATCCTCAAAGCAGTGTTTTGGAGATAAAACCTACCCCATATGTTCTGTTTCACTTACTTTGGAATTTTTAACAGTTTAACCATAGCAGCTGCTCCTGATCACTAATTGCCTGCAACATTAAACAATGGATGTGTATCAGTTCCCAGACTTTTCCTTCTATGTCAACCTCAGAGCTTTCCGATATTTACAGATTTCTCCAGGTCGCTTCATTCTTCTCATGTTAAACACTGTCAGCCTGTGGCTGAGCAAAGGATATATGGGATGGGTCCAGGTGACCTTTGGCATGGGCCGTGGTGAAACCAGGGCAGTAACAGATGGGGTTCCCGACCTAGAGACAATCTGGCTCCACATACAATCTTTCCATAACTCAAAGGACCTTGACTAAGTTTCCATCACTACTCTTGGTTGATGTCGTTTTCCGTGTGAATTTGCTGGGACCTTCTTCATCAGAAACTATATACAGCTATGCATTTAATTGTCTATGAAAGGAATTTGAAATCAGTTGCTGATCCTTTTTTTTTTTTACCTACTATATCAAGTCAGTTTCCAAGGCCTATTGGTGTTTCCTCTTAAGCTCTTATTTCTCTCTGCCTCTACTGCTCCCGATAAACTATCCAAAAACCTTTTTAAAGGAGTTATTAACACTACCTTTATCCAAATTCAGAGGTGGATTTTTGTCTAAAGGTTATTTTTAGTCAAGTAAAGCTGGTCTGGATCCCAGATCTGGTGATCTCTGTGTGACTTTGAGCAAACTGTCTGCTCTAAGTCTTAGTTTTCAGATCTATAAAATGGAAATGTTAATAAATACCTAGAAGGTTGTCTTACACAATGGTTACCATAGAAAGGATTCACTATGTGTCCATTTCCTAGCTTCTCTTCTCTGTATTGACTTTCTGTTGATGATCTGCCTTTCCCAGGAAGAGAAATACTGCCTGGCTCCAGTCTTAGATTCATGACTACTCTTGTAACTGACTCTCCCTCAATGAGCTTGAGTCTGCACTTCCTCCACCAATTGCTAACACACATATGGAGTCTATTTCTAGGAAATGTTATGCAAATCATTTCAAAGGGGGGAAAATATGATAGGCAAATTATGTCAATATTATCCTCAAAGCAGTGTTTTGGAGATAAAACCTACCCCATATGTTCTGTTTCACTTACTTTGGAATTTTTAACAGTTTAACCATAGCAGCTGCTCCTGATCACTAATTGCCTGCAACATTAAACAATGGATGTGTATCAGTTCCCAGACTTTTCCTTCTATGTCAACCTCAGAGCTTTCCGATATTTACAGATTTCTCCAGGTCGCTTCATTCTTCTCATGCTAAACACTGTCAGCCTGTGGCTGAGCAAAGGATATATGGGATGGGTCCAGGTGACCTTTGGCATGGGCCGTGGTGAAACCAGGGCAGTAACAGATGGGGTTCCCGACCTAGAGACAATCTGGCTCCACATACAATCTTTCCATAACTCAAAGGACCTTGACTAAGTTTCCATCACTACTCTTGGTTGATGTACGTTTTTCCGTGTGAATTTGCTGGGACCTTCTTCATCAGAAACTATATACAGCTATGCATTTAATTGTCTATGAAAGGAATTTGAAATCAGTTGCTGATCCTTTTTTTTTTTTACCTACTATATCAAGTCAGTTTCCAAGGCCTATTGGTGTTTCCTCTTAAGCTCTTAATTCTCTCTGCTCTCTGTCTCCACTGCTCCCAGATAAACTATCACCTTTTTAAGCTAGGGTCAATATAATATCATCCTGAGTAATATCTGCTGACTTCAACCCCACTCTCTCTATAGCTATCACAGTTGGAATGATCTTTCTAAGATACAAATTGTATCATGTCATTCCCATGACTCCCTTTCCAGTGACAAGACTCAGAAACTAAGTCCAGTTGCATCATGCTGGTTGATTCTGAATCTGCACTCTCCAATATGATACCCACGAGCCACGTGTGGCTATTTAATTTACATTTAAGTTAATGACAATTTTATAAAGCTGCAAATGAAATTTCTCAATCACACTAGCTACATGTCACATGCTCAACAACCATGTGTTGTTAACAGCTACCATTTTGGAAAATGAAGATAGAGATTATTCTCATGATCAGAAAACACTCTATTAGAAAGCACTTCACTAACTATTGAAAACTAGTAACACTATACCTTATTCATTTATTTTTTTACAGAGGTTTGTTGTTTACTGCCACACATCAACCTGAAACTATACCTTATTGTAACACTATACATGGCCATCACATCAAGAAATGATACCTTCAAACATTGCTGAAGGGAATGTAAACTGAAGTGAGCATTATATAGTGCAACAGTTCTTAATGAAATTAAGGATGTGTAGAAGCTCCAAAGAACGATCACACAGCTCACAAAGAGAATACACTCAAGGATGTTTGTCAAACATGAGCAGATTATGGAAGACAACTTAAATGCTGATGACCAGAGGACTGGATGAGTAAAATATAGAAGATGCATAATAGCAGAATCCTGTGAAGCAGAAAGAAGTAAGCAACTAGATACACACGTATCTACCTTAATAACATATTATTATATTTTTACTGTGGAATATGCGTTAGCAATAAAATAATAATTTTAGAAGTTCTAATACATGCCAGAACTTGGGTGGATCTCACAGATATTGAGTAACACAAGTTAGACATAAAAGAGTATACACTTTAGGACTCCATGTTTATGAAGTTCACTGAACATGCAAAATAATTTTGAGTAATTGAAATCAGAACAGGGGTTGTCTTTAATTGGAGATTTACTGTAAAAGGACTGAGGGAAACTTTCTGGGGTGATGGAAATGTTCAATGTTTAGATCAGGGTGTCCATTACATGGAAATATACATCTGTCAAACTTCCTTAACTATATGCTTTAGATCTGTGTATTTTACCATATTTAAATAGACCCCAATAAAAGTAGTTACTTTTTTCTAAAAAAAATATAGTTTTAAAGGCAAAAAGATTAGTTTCAGATGAGATATCCATGCATATATGCATTCAAAAACCACAATATATATTCTACAAAGTTACTCATAAACAAAAAGATATATAACAAAAACTTTGAATTAGTATTTTTGGTGAAGATCAGGGAATGTAAATGCTAGTGGTGATTAGGGATGAAAGAGATATAAATTAGGATAAAGTAAACTAGTAAAGTAAACAAATTAGGGTCCTTAAGTGGACTAGAGGAGATTTAGCCCTGTGTGATCAAGTCAACCCAACTTTCTGTGCATGTGTGCTAAGTTGCTTCAATCAAGTCTGACTCTTTGGGACCCAATGGACTATAGTCTGCCAGTCTCCTCTGTCCATATGCTTCTCCAGGCAAGAATACTGGAGTGGGTTGCCATGTCCTTCTCCAGGGGATCTTCTCGACCCATGGATTGAACCTGCATCTCTTATGTCTCCTGATAAGCAGGCGGGTTCTTTACCATTAATGACACCTGGGAAGCCCCAACCAATAAGACCTTCAGTGGAAAACAGTCTCTGTCTTTTTCTCCTGGGGTGGCTGAACTAGGATTGTGTAATACTTGTATGAAGTGGAGCTTAAAGGAGAGACAGGAGATGAGGCAGGGGGAGGGATGGAGATAATGGCAGAAGGGGAAGAGGAAGACAGGAGAGAGAAGGGAAAGAATGGAACATCTAGACACTGGAATCCTCAGTTTCTGAGCCAGCTCCATCTCTGGAATTTTCAGGAATATGAACATATATTTCATTTCTCTCCCTTTTTTCATTTCTCTGGAATTTTCAGGAATATGCAAAATAATTTTGAGTAATTGAAATCAGAACAGGGGTTGTCTTTAATTGGAGATTTACTGTAAAAGGACTGAGGGAAACTTTCTGGGGTGATGGAAATGTTCAATGTTTAGATCAGGGTGTCCATTACATGGAAATATACATCTGTCAAACTTCCTTAACTATATGCTTTAGATCTGTGTATTTTACCATATTTAAATAGACCCCAATAAAAGTAGTTACTTTTTTCTAAAAAAAATATAGTTTTAAAGGCAAAAAGATTAGTTTCAGATGAGATATCCATGCATATATGCATTCAAAAACCACAATATATATTCTACAAAGTTACTCATAAACAAAAAGATATATAACAAAAACTTTGAATTAGTATTTTTGGTGAAGATCAGGGAATGTAAATGCTAGTGGTGATTAGGGATGAAAGAGATATAAATTAGGATAAAGTAAACTAGTAAAGTAAACAAATTAGGGTCCTTAAGTGGACTAGAGGAGATTTAGCCCTGTGTGATCAAGTCAACCCAACTTTCTGTGCATGTGTGCTAAGTTGCTTCAATCAAGTCTGACTCTTTGGGACCCAATGGACTATAGTCTGCCAGTCTCCTCTGTCCATATGCTTCTCCAGGCAAGAATACTGGAGTGGGTTGCCATGTCCTTCTCCAGGGGATCTTCTCGACCCATGGATTGAACCTGCATCTCTTATGTCTCCTGATAAGCAGGCGGGTTCTTTACCATTAATGACACCTGGGAAGCCCCAACCAATAAGACCTTCAGTGGAAAACAGTCTCTGTCTTTTTCTCCTGGGGTGGCTGAACTAGGATTGTGTAATACTTGTATGAAGTGGAGCTTAAAGGAGAGACAGGAGATGAGGCAGGGGGAGGGATGGAGATAATGGCAGAAGGGGAAGAGGAAGACAGGAGAGAGAAGGGAAAGAATGGAACATCTAGACACTGGAATCCTCAGTTTCTGAGCCAGCTCCATCTCTGGAATTTTCAGGAATATGAACATATATATTTCATTTTTCTCTCCCTAAATTAGTTTGAGTGGGTTTTCTCATTTGCTCTCAGAACTGCACTAGTATCCTAAAGTAATTTAGTCTTTTAAAGAATCTGTATTAAGCTCTATTTTAGCATTAAAAAATTTATTTTGAACATGGAGATACTCAAATATATGCACAAGCTGAAGCATGGGTATAAAGAATTCTCAGCTCTAACAAGCTTCAGTAGAATGCTATATACTACATGCTTCACACATTAATACTTACCTATATGTAAAGGTAAATGTTTTAAAACACATAACCACAATAGCGAGATCATACCACATTTTTCCCCTTAACTTTCCCACATACATAATATTCAGATTTCCCTGATGGCTTAATAAATGTTATTTTACCATATAGTTTCAAAGCTGGATTCAAATAGTATCTAAAATGATCTGAGTAATCGCTCTCTTGATTTATTTTAAGTTGCAGTTTCCCCATTCCCTAGATATTTGTGTATGCCTATGCACATACGTGGGAGCCTGAGATTGACTTGTTGAAGAAGCTTGGCACCTTCCAAAAAATTGGCCTTCTCTGGATTTTTAGATTGCATTCTTGCTTAATATCTTCTTGTGGTCCTGTTCTGTTTGTCTGTTGGTATTTTGGCTGCACCATGCAGCTTGTGAGAACCTTAGTTTCCCAATCAGATATGGAACCCAGGCCCTCAAAGTAAAAGCATGGAGTCCTAACCAGGGAATTCTCAGTCCTGTATTTTCTATGAACAAGTATGTTTTAGTTTAACTTGGAGGGGAGACTACTCTATCAGAATATCAGAGGTAATTTATAGTTTCTGTTGTATAATAGAAGAAAATTAATGTCTGATTATGCCTCTTCCTGTGATGCTAACAGTGATCTGTACGTTCAGGTCCTTTCAATTGGATTCACTGACATGATACAAAAGAGCTTATTTACAAAATATAAACTTCCTTATTAGCTTTTATCTTGGGCTTGAGAAGCCACTGCTGACAGTTCATCATTCCATTAAAGGTCCCAGAATGTTGATATTCTCTTACTCCTGTGTATAACAGTTGAAATTGCTCCATAAAAAACGTTTCCCTTCATATTTTTTGGATACATAAGGTACAGTTCTTACAAGAAAGATAAATTACTGATTGATTCTTCTCCCATGTTTAACAGTTTTCAAACTGAGTTGACACCTACAAAGGTAAAAAAATGAAAGTTTGGGATTTTTGTCTAAAAGTATCTTTATGAGCTCATGGATGAGAAAATATTTTATATGTTTAAATCTATTCCATTTGTTATTATCTTTGTGGCCCAAATGTCCTATTCTTGGCCAATAAGAGCTCATGAGTCCTTATGACATAATCTCCTTTATTGATAGAATTACATTCAAGTGCATAAGATGTTCCAGGCTCTCTCATGTTTCTGGCTTAAGATCTGAAAGTAATCAATTATTTCTCTAAGGTGCCTTTTTTCTTTGTGGTGGGAAATGGCATTTTGACACAACCACCATCTGGGGACTCAGGGCGATCAACACTACCAGTCGTTACTGATCAAACATTGTTTCTCAGAATTTTCAGAGCTAGGAAATAGATATCTTTTAAAGAGGAAAACCATATGTGGACAGTTTGTGTTCTTGCTTAATATCTTGGTTTTAAATTTTTATCTCATCTACTGATGAAACTGTCATTCTTAAATACTTACTTTATTTCTTCAACTGCAATAGGTAATATATTATACTAAGGAGGCTTATATTATTACTATCATTGCCATTGTTGACAGCAGGATTGTTTTGGCAGTTCATTTTGTCCTTGGTATATGTCAGCACATTATCCTATTTATCGTCAATTAAAATGAGTCCTCCATGTGTGCTAAGTTACCAACGTTGTTACATTTTGCTTTTTGGTGGATTGTTATTTGATTTTTATGGTTTTTCATCTTATTTCTGATTTTTAAAGAAATTATTTAAAATATTTGCATGGCTCCAAATCCATCTTTACAAAATGAGGTATATTCAGACAAGTGAAAGTTGCTCAGTCATATCTGACTTTGTGACCCATGGGTGAGCCATGGAACTCTCCAGGCAAGAATACTAGAGTGGGTATCTACTTTCTTCTCCAGGGAATCTTCTCAACCCAGGGAGCTTCCATATTAAAGGTCCCAGAATGTTGATATTCTCTTACTCCTGTGTATAACAGTTGAAATTGCTCCATAAAAAACGTTTCCCTTCATATTTTTTGGATACATAAGGTACAGTTCTTACAAGAAAGATAAATTACTGATTGATTCTTCTCCCATGTTTAACAGTTTTCAAACTGAGTTGACACCTACAAAGGTAAAAAAATGAAAGTTTGGGATTTTTGTCTAAAAGTATCTTTATGAGCTCATGGATGAGAAAATATTTTATATGTTTAAATCTATTCCATTTGTTATTATCTTTGTGGCCCAAATGTCCTATTCTTGGCCAATAAGAGCTCATGAGTCCTTATGACATAATCTCCTTTATTGATAGAATTACATTCAAGTGCATAAGATGTTCCAGGCTCTCTCATGTTTCTGGCTTAAGATCTGAAAGTAATCAATTATTTCTCTAAGGTGCCTTTTTTCTTTGTGGTGGGAAATGGCATTTTGACACAACCACCATCTGGGGACTCAGGGCGATCAACACTACCAGTCGTTACTGATCAAACATTGTTTCTCAGAATTTTCAGAGCTAGGAAATAGATATCTTTTAAAGAGGAAAACCATATGTGGACAGTTTGTGTTCTTGCTTAATATCTTGGTTTTAAATTTTTATCTCATCTACTGATGAAACTGTCATTCTTAAATACTTACTTTATTTCTTCAACTGCAATAGGTAATATATTATACTAAGGAGGCTTATATTATTACTATCATTGCCATTGTTGACAGCAGGATTGTTTTGGCAGTTCATTTTGTCCTTGGTATATGTCAGCACATTATCCTATTTATCGTCAATTAAAATGAGTCCTCCATGTGTGCTAAGTTACCAACGTTGTTACATTTTGCTTTTTGGTGGATTGTTATTTGATTTTTATGGTTTTTCATCTTATTTCTGATTTTTAAAGAAATTATTTAAAATATTTGCATGGCTCCAAATCCATCTTTACAAAATGAGGTATATTCAGACAAGTGAAAGTTGCTCAGTCATATCTGACTTTGTGACCCATGGGTGAGCCATGGAACTCTCCAGGCAAGAATACTAGAGTGGGTATCTACTTTCTTCTCCAGGGAATCTTCTCAACCCAGGGATCGAGCCCAAGTATCCCACATTGCAGGCAGATTCTTTACCATCTAAGTCACCAGGGTAGTCCAAGAATACTGGAATAGGTTAGCCTAGCCTTTCTCAGGATAGGAAAATCTTCCCGACCCAGAAACTGAACTTGTGTCTCCTGCATAGCAGGTGGATTTAAAGTTAAATTTTCTTTTAACCTTTACCTGTCTCCCTCTTCCTCCCTGTAGATAACTGCTTCAATTTTCTTATTTTATTTATTCTTCTGTTTTGATATATGTGCATATGTGAAGCTCAAATAAGAAGTAACCTTTGCTCTACATGCTGTTGTGGACCTTGTCAAGCCTTATCTCAAAAATGAAGAATCCTTCCTTTGAAATATTCTGTTTTTCTGCATCTACCCCAATCATTTAAGTAAAAGTGAGGGAGCAAGTTTTGTTAACAAAAGTCACACCTGTATCTTGAAACCAATGTGAAAAAGACTTGAGAAATTTAGAAGTTACCTGAAAGGCTAACATCTATGATTATTAAGATTCACAGCAGAGTTTCTTTCCTCTTTGGAGCTGAACAGATTTTTGATGAGAAAAACATTGGCTTTGCTAATGGAAATGGTCTTGTGTATATACCAAGCTGGGCTTGTAGACATTAATAGCTGTTTGACATGCACCGATCTTCTACAGGATAAGAATTTGGGAATAGCAATTTCTTTCCTGCCTCTTTGATCTGCTACCAAATCCCATAGTGGTATATTATGGCTGCAGAGAACTGTAAATGTTAGCAAGCAGCATTTTGAAAACTTAAAAAAATGCAGTTGCAAAGGCAATTCAAACATCAGGTATCCTTCTCTTCATACAGACTCTGGTTTCAGAGCTATTGAGGGAATTCTGTCAAATCTCAAACTGCACTGGATCGCTGATCTGGTAGGAATACTCAAGTTACTCTGAATAGCTGATTTTCAGTGCAAGAAAGAAGCTATTAAATTCTTTTGCCCTTTCCTTAAAACCTCAAAACAAAACATACACACACACACACACACACACACACACGCACACACACACACACAGAAACAAACATATTTCACTGAAAAGGAATTTCTTTCTGAGGACAAATATGGTGGCTTTGAATAAGCAGGATACCAGTCTAGAGGAATGTTTGATCCCTACTATTTTCTCAGTGGGGTCTCCCTGGTGGCTCAGATAGTAAAGAATCTGCCTGTGATGCAGGATACTGGGATTTGATCCCTGGGTTGGAAAGCTCCCCTAGAGAAGGGAATGGCGACCTGTTTCAGTATCCGTGCCTGGAGAATCCCATGAACAGAGCTGCCTGGCAGGATACAGTCCATGAGGTCACAAAGAGTGGGGACACAACTGAGTGACTGAGCCCAAGCACACACACCCATTCCCTGAGGACTTTACACACCCATGCGAAGTTTGGAAATTGTATTCAGTAAGTATATTTGAGTGGTTAATGACAGAGAGATGCCTTATACACCTACTGCTAAAATAACTGTGAGGAGTTTGAAGGATACTAAAAAAGGCAAAGATATAGATGGAAAATCCTATGTTCTTTCTTTCCAATAATTTGTAGTATAGAAGATAAATGCACAGTTTATTTTTAGCTCTACAAGATAAATTGTAGTTTACTAATACGATTCACAGTCAAACACACACACTATATGTTAAGTATCTAACTCTATTGATGCTATTCATTGGGGTTTCCCATCTTCCATCATCATGAAATATCAAAACGATCTGTGTCTACAAAAGTGGAAGGTATTAGTACTTGTCTCGGGAAGACATTAATGCTTTACATGCACCGATCTTCTACAGGATAAGAATTTGGGAATAGCAATTTCTTTCCTCCCATCTGCTACCAAATCCCATAGTGGTATATTATGGCTGCAGAGAACTGTAAATGTTAGCAAGCAGCATTTTGAAAACTTAAAAAAATGCAGTTGCAAAGGCAATTCAAACATCAGGTATCCTTCTCTTCATACAGACTCTGGTTTCAGAGCTATTGAGGGAATTCTGTCAAATCTCAAACTGCACTGGATCGCTGATCTGGTAGGAATACTCAAGTTACTCTGAATAGCTGATTTTCAGTGCAAGAAAGAAGCTATTAAATTCTTTTGCCCTTTCCTTAAAACCTCAAAACAAAACATACACACACACACACACACACACACACGCACACACACACACACAGAAACAAACATATTTCACTGAAAAGGAATTTCTTTCTGAGGACAAATATGGTGGCTTTGAATAAGCAGGATACCAGTCTAGAGGAATGTTTGATCCCTACTATTTTCTCAGTGGGGTCTCCCTGGTGGCTCAGATAGTAAAGAATCTGCCTGTGATGCAGGATACTGGGATTTGATCCCTGGGTTGGAAAGCTCCCCTAGAGAAGGGAATGGCGACCTGTTTCAGTATCCGTGCCTGGAGAATCCCATGAACAGAGCTGCCTGGCAGGATACAGTCCATGAGGTCACAAAGAGTGGGGACACAACTGAGTGACTGAGCCCAAGCACACACACCCATTCCCTGAGGACTTTACACACCCATGCGAAGTTTGGAAATTGTATTCAGTAAGTATATTTGAGTGGTTAATGACAGAGAGATGCCTTATACACCTACTGCTAAAATAACTGTGAGGAGTTTGAAGGATACTAAAAAAGGCAAAGATATAGATGGAAAATCCTATGTTCTTTCTTTCCAATAATTTGTAGTATAGAAGATAAATGCACAGTTTATTTTTAGCTCTACAAGATAAATTGTAGTTTACTAATACGATTCACAGTCAAACACACACACTATATGTTAAGTATCTAACTCTATTGATGCTATTCATTGGGGTTTCCCATCTTCCATCATCATGAAATATCAAAAAACGATCTGTGTCTACAAAAGTGGAAGGTATTAGTACTTGTCTCGGGAAGACTGGAGGATGGGTAACAGGGTAGTAGGGGAAGATATACCTTTCCCTAGAGATCTGTGTCAAAACCTCAAAATCTCAAAACCTTTCAGTATCCATCCATATCTTTCTGATGTAGACAAAACAGAAATTGATATCAAAACAAATGGCTGTCTCCATTAATTCTAAGCAAGTCAGTAATAACTTCAGAGAAGATGATCTGCTGTTTACTGTGTCCTTGTGGATTTTCAAACTGGCGAAGTATTTAAGCAGAAAAACACCTGTTTCAGCTGATCTGCCCACACTTGACTCCTACTGCATCCCTGCTTGCCTTTCCCAAACCACTCTTACTTCTCCAGAATTAATGGAGACACATTCAGGAGAGACAGTTGAACTGGGCGGGGAATGGAATTTGTGTTCAATGAACAGTATGCTGTGTGACCTGAGGCCAGCCATTTTCCTCTCTGCACCTCAGTTCCTCTTACCATAAAATGAAAGCCTTGTAATAACGATCTCCATGGCGCCTTTCAACTCTGACATTTGGGGGGAATCTACAAAAATGCTGTAAGATATTACAAGAGTTCCATTTAAACACCTGGCCACTTTAGAAGGGCTTTGCATATATATTATGTTGCACTTGCTAAATCCAACGTGAGCGATCCCAAGAGGACCCAGGACCAAATTGCAAATGTCTGTTTGTGATGATGGAGGTCTTGTAATCTGAGCATTGATCCTAGAAAGCCTTTGGGTGTTTCACAGAGTAACATAAGATTATAAAGTGATGTATTACCCAGAAGAAATTCCTTTCCATTTCCATTTCATTTTCCTCTGTGGTATTTAACTTATTTTTATTATGTGCAGCCATCATAAATATTTATACTGCAATGTATGATTTCCAATAATTTGTAGTATAGAAGATAAATGCACAGTTTATTTTAGCTCTACAAGATAAATTGTAGTTTACTAATACGATTCACAGTCAAACACACACACTATATGTTAAGTATCTAACTCTATTGATGCTATTCATTGGGGTTTCCCATCTTCCATCATCATGAAATATCAAAAAACGATCTGTGTCTACAAAAGTGGAAGGTATTAGTACTTGTCTCGGGAAGACTGGAGGATGGGTAACAGGGTAGTAGGGGAAGATATACCTTTCCCTAGAGATCTGTGTCAAAACCTCAAAATCTCAAAACCTTTCAGTATCCATCCATATCTTTCTGATGTAGACAAAACAGAAATTGATATCAAAACAAATGGCTGTCTCCATTAATTCTAAGCAAGTCAGTAATAACTTCAGAGAAGATGATCTGCTGTTTACTGTGTCCTTGTGGATTTTCAAACTGGCGAAGTATTTAAGCAGAAAAACACCTTTTTCCAGCTGATCTGCCCACACTTGACTCCTACTGCATCCCTGCTTGCCTTTCCCAAACCACTCTTACTTCTCCAGAATTAATGGAGACACATTCAGGAGAGACAGTTGAACTGGGCGGGGAATGGAATTTGTGTTCAATGAACAGTATGCTGTGTGACCTGAGGCCAGCCATTTTCCTCTCTGCACCTCAGTTCCTCTTACCATAAAATGAAAGCCTTGTAATAACGATCTCCATGGCGCCTTTCAACTCTGACATTTGGGGGGAATCTACAAAAATGCTGTAAGATATTACAAGAGTTCCATTTAAACACCTGGCCACTTTAGAAGGGCTTTGCATATATATTATGTTGCACTTGCTAAATCCAACGTGAGCGATCCCAAGAGGACCCAGGACCAAATTGCAAATGTCTGTTTGTGATGATGGAGGTCTTGTAATCTGAGCATTGATCCTAGAAAGCCTTTGGGTGTTTCACAGAGTAACATAAGATTATAAAGTGATGTATTACCCAGAAGAAATTCCTTTCCATTTCCATTTCATTTTCCTCTGTGGTATTTAACTTATTTTTTTATTATGTGCAGCCATCATAAATATTTATACTGCAATGTATGATTGGTCAATAAAGAAAAATCAATACTGGGTTTCTACTACCCAGGAAAGAGATTGTGCTCTACCTGATTCTAATCAAGCATCTCCCCCCAGCAAACCCCCACCCCCAAAAAAAATCAGAGTTGGGAAGGTAAAATAGGGAACCAAGTGGAAAAAAGAAAACAGAAAACATGTATTATTTATTTTATATTTGTAAATATTATATATATTTTGCACTTATATGCATTCACATTGATGCACAAAGATTCTTGGTTTAAAACTATCTTGTTAGTAACCCTCAGTTCAGTCTAACTGCCTTCTTTCAGTGCCTATGAACCACAGAAAATGAGCTTTAACACAGAAAGCTATCACAGTTACTCCATCATGGATATAAAGATGCAGTGCAATTCCTGCCATAACTCCAATTACATTTTTTGGAAAAAAAATCTAAAATTTATGTAGAACTATAAAAGTCTCTGCATAGCCAAATTCATCTTGCAAAAGAAGAACAGAGTTGGAAGCATCACACTTCTTGATTTCAAATTGCATTACTAAGTTATAGTAATCAAAATAGCATGGGATTGTCATAAAAACAGACACATGGACCAAGGAAACAGAATCAAGAGCCCAGAAATAAATCTATGCATACACAGGCAACTAATTTTCAACAAAAGCACCAAAAATATACAATGACAAAAGGACAGTATTTGAAAGTGTTAGTCCCTCAGTTGTGTGCAATTTTTTGTGACCCCATGAACTGGAGCTTGCTTCTATCCATGGGATTCTCCAGGCAAGAATACTGGAGTGGGTTGCCATTCCATTCTCCCGGGGATCTTCCCAACCCAGGATCAAATAAAGATTTCCTGCATTGCAGGCAGATTCTTTACTGTCTGAGCCACCAGGGAAGCCCTCAGGCAAAGTCTGTATCCACACAACAAAGAATGAAGCTGGACCCTTATTTTACACCATGAGCAAAAAATCAACTGAAAATGGATTAAAGACTTAAATGCAAGACTTAGAATCATAAAACTTCCAGAAGAAAACACAGGGTAAAATTTCCATGGTATTGGCCTTGGCAATGATTTTTTGGATATGGCATGAAATGCTTGAGTAACAAAAGGAAAAATAAACAAATGGAACCTATATCAAACTAACTGCCTCCTCCCAAAAATCAATAAAATAAAAAGTCAGCTATGATTGGCAGAAAATATTTGCAAACCATATATCTGAAAAGGAAGTAATATTCAAAATCTCTAAGAGGCTCATGCAGTACAATAGCAAAAAGCCTCCCAGTTAAAAACAGAATACCCGAATAGATATTTTTCCAAAGAATACATACACATGCTCAATAGGTATATGAAAATATGCTCACTAATCATCCTTAGGGAAAAGGAAATTAAAATGATAATGACTATCATCAAAGAGGCAAAACTATGGGCTTCCCTGGTGGTCCAGTGGGTAAGGACACCGCCTTGCAGTGCAAGGGGTGCCGGTTTGATCCCTGGCCTGGGAAGATCCCACGTGCCGTGGAGCGGCTGGACCAATGTGTCCAATTACTGAGCCAGAGCTCTGGAGCACATGCACCCAGAGCCGGTGCTCTGCGACAACAGAGGCCACTGTGATGGGAGGCCCACAGGGGCCAAAGAACAAAGATGGATGAAACTAGACAAATGAAAGACCAGCGGAAGTGGCCCGCCCACCCCCCTCCCTCCCCACCCCCGCCAAAATAAATAAATAAATAAATGTTTAAAAAAAAAAAGAGGCAAAAGTATAACAAATGTTGGCGAGGAAGTAGAGACAATGAACTCTTTTTTTGTTGTTTGTTTCTTCAAATGTATTTATTTATTCAACAATGTATTTATTCAGAAATGCTGATTAGACTCTAAGGGTACAGAGGAACATAGCTGGTAAGGAATCTGCCTACATGGAGTTCATAGAAGTTCAAGGACAGTTGAGTTGTCTGTGGGCTAGGGAGACTTTTGGGGACAAGCTACCCTGGAGGCAGGCCTGGAAGATTTGATGGAGAAGAGTAGAATAGGGGCTCTTTCCTGGAGTTACACGGAAGACAGGAGACTTAGCCACAAGACATTAGGTTGTGATCATCCCAAGGTGCCTGGTACATACTTTGTTCCAATGTCTGGACCCACTGAGGTTCAAGTTCTTCATGTCTCTTTGCAGAGAAGAATTCAGCGAGAGGCAAAGTGACAGGTCAGAAATGGATTTATTCAGATTCAGAGAAAGCACACTCCACAGACAGAGTGTGGGCCATCGCAGAGTGAATCCAGCGGCCGACAATGGAACTCTTGTACACTGTTCGTAGGAATGTAAATTGGCACAACCATTATGGAGAAAGCATGTGGGTTTCTGAAAAATTTAGAAATTCCATATGATCCAGCAATCTCACTTCTGGGTATATATCCAAAGGAAATAAAATCACTATATTGGAGAGAAATCTGTACTCCCATTTTAATCACAGTACTATTCATATTAGCCAAGATATGGAGACAACCTAAGTGTACCTTCACAGATGAATGGATAAAGAAAATGTAATGTATGTATCTGGCTAGCTAGCTAGGTAGAATAGGACATTACCCAGCCTTTAAAAAGAAGGAGGGGTGGGACGGGGGCGGATATATATATGACTAATCTGAGAACATACATATCTGTAAACAACAAAACTCTGTAAAAGTGAAAAGTAAAATAAAAGTTTAAAAAAATATAAATAAAAAATAAATAAAAAGAAGGAAATCCCACCATTTCTGACAACATAGATGAATCCGGGCTTCCCATGCGGTCTACTGGAATGCAGGAGATGCAAGAGATACAGATTACATCCCTGGGTTTGGAAGATTCCTTGGAGTGGGGAATGGCAGCCTATTCCAATGTTCTTGCCTGGAGAATCCCAAGACAGAGAAGCCTGGTGAGCTATACAGTCAATGGGGTTGAAAAGAATCAAACATGACTGAGCAGATGAACAAGCTGAAGGAGATGAATCAAGAAGACAGTATGCTAACTGAAATAAGTCAGACAAAGAAGGGGAAAATTGGCATGATTTCACTTTGATGTAGAACCTAAACAGTCAGATATATAGAAACAGAGAGTAAAATGGTCGTTACCAAGGGCAGAGAGGTGCAGAAAATGGGGAGATATCTGTCAAAGGGAACACATTTGCCATTGTGTGGATGAATACATCTAAAGATTTAATATACAACATAACGACTATAGATAATAATATATTGAATACTGGAGATTTTCTAGGAGTGTATTTCAGATGTTCTATGTATTAAAAAGGGTTGGTGGGGGGAGAGGTGGGTAACTAAATGAGAGAGATATATTAATTATCTTGTCAGAGGGCCATCGCAGAGTGAATCCAGCGGCCGACACTGGAACTCTTGTACACTGTTCGTAGGAATGTAAATTGGCACAACCATTATGGAGAAAGCATGTGGGTTTCTGAAAAATTTAGAAATTCCATATGATCCAGCAATCTCACTTCTGGGTATATATCCAAAGGAAATAAAATCACTATATTGGAGAGAAATCTGTACTCCCATTTTAATCACAGTACTATTCATATTAGCCAAGATATGGAGACAACCTAAGTGTACCTTCACAGATGAATGGATAAAGAAAATGTAATGTATGTATCTGGCTAGCTAGCTAGGTAGAATAGGACATTACCCAGCCTTTAAAAAGAAGGAGGGGTGGGACGGGGGCGGATATATATATGACTAATCTGAGAACATACATATCTGTAAACAACAAAACTCTGTAAAAGTGAAAAGTAAAATAAAAGTTTAAAAAAATATAAATAAAAAATAAATAAAAAGAAGGAAATCCCACCATTTCTGACAACATAGATGAATCCGGGCTTCCCATGCGGTCTACTGGAATGCAGGAGATGCAAGAGATACAGATTACATCCCTGGGTTTGGAAGATTCCTTGGAGTGGGGAATGGCAGCCTATTCCAATGTTCTTGCCTGGAGAATCCCAAGACAGAGAAGCCTGGTGAGCTATACAGTCAATGGGGTTGAAAAGAATCAAACATGACTGAGCAGATGAACAAGCTGAAGGAGATGAATCAAGAAGACAGTATGCTAACTGAAATAAGTCAGACAAAGAAGGGGAAAATTGGCATGATTTCACTTTGATGTAGAACCTAAACAGTCAGATATATAGAAACAGAGAGTAAAATGGTCGTTACCAAGGGCAGAGAGGTGCAGAAAATGGGGAGATATCTGTCAAAGGGAACACATTTGCCATTGTGTGGATGAATACATCTAAAGATTTAATATACAACATAACGACTATAGATAATAATATATTGAATACTGGAGATTTTCTAGGAGTGTATTTCAGATGTTCTATGTATTAAAAAGGGTTGGTGGGGGGAGAGGTGGGTAACTAAATGAGAGAGATATATTAATTATCTTGTGTGTAGTAGGAATTCCACTTACAATCAGGAGACACAGGTTTGATCCCTGGATTGAAAAGGTCCCCTGGAGGGCTTCCCTGGTGATCCAGTGGGTAAGGACACCACCCTGCAGTGCAAGGGGCACCAGTTTGATCCCTGGCCTGGGAACATCCCATGTGCCAAGGAGCGGCTGGACCGATGTGTCCAATTACTGAGTCGGAGCTCTGGAGCGCATGCGCCCAGAGCTGGTGCTCTGTGATAACAGAGGCCACTGTGATGGGAGGCCCACATGGGCCAAAGAACAAAGATGGATGAAAATAGATAAATGAAAAACCAGCAGAAGTGGCCCGCCCACCCTTCTCCCTCCCCAAACCGCTCCCCATCCAGCAAAAACAAAAAAATAAGTCCACCAGAGAAGGAAATGGCAACCTACTACAGTATTCTTGCCTGAAGAATTCCATGGACAAAGGCACCTGGCAGGCTATAGTTCATGGGGTCACAGAACAGTGGGACATGACTCAGTGACTAAACAACAAGCATGCATTTCACTAGGCATATGTATGTCAGTAATTACATACACCTTAAATACATTTAATTTTTATTTGCCCACTCCTTCAAAAGGAAACTATGTTTGGAATGTTTGGTCTTTCTACTCTTAAGATAGAAATATAAAGCCTAAGTATAAAAGTTTTCTTGTGTAACAAGAATTTAGGGATATCTTCAGCTCTGGCAGTATATTATCTGCATTAAAAATGGACGCTAACATCTGTCTCAGTAGGGAAAAGCTATTGAGACATGCTTCAGCAGCTCCTGTACTATGAATCACCTTTGTAAACCTGGCTAAATAAACTTGGTATTTTCTTAGGAAAAAAAGAGACAACTTATGTGTCTCACCGACACAGGTAGGTGCTTTGGAATGATCACCTGTTGGGCTTCCCTGGTAGCTCTGACGGTAAAGAACTCGCTTGCCAATGCAGAAGATTCGGGTTTCATCTCTGTATCAGGATGATGCCCTGGTGAAGGGAATGGCTACTCACTCCACTATTCTTGCCTGGAGAATTTCACGGACAGAGGATCCTGGAGGACTATACAGTCCATGGGGTCTCCAAGAGTCGGACATAACTGGGCGACTTAACACTTTCACTCTTTCAGTCCGTATGGGATGACTTCTGGATTTGTGACCCTGGAAGAAGGCAGCTGAATGGATCATTTATCATGTTGTGCTTTGAGTCAAGTCAGAAGAATTTCATTGTAAATACAGATGGACATACGGGGGATTGAGTCACAGAAGAAAGAGCATAGGGGAAAATCAGATAAATCTGACCAACGAGCAAAATACAGGAGCTCTGGGCGCATGCGCCCAGAGCTGGTGCTCTGTGATAAGGCCACTGTGATGGGAGGCCCACATGGGCCAAAGAACAAAGATGGATGAAAATAGATAAATGAAAAACCAGCAGAAGTGGCCCGCCCACCCTTCTCCCTCCCCAAACCGCTCCCCATCCAGCAAAAACAAAAAAATAAGTCCACCAGAGAAGGAAATGGCAACCTACTACAGTATTCTTGCCTGAAGAATTCCATGGACAAAGGCACCTGGCAGGCTATAGTTCATGGGGTCACAGAACAGTGGGACATGACTCAGTGACTAAACAACAAGCATGCATTTCACTAGGCATATGTATGTCAGTAATTACATACACCTTAAATACATTTAATTTTTATTTGCCCACTCCTTCAAAAGGAAACTATGTTTGGAATGTTTGGTCTTTCTACTCTTAAGATAGAAATATAAAGCCTAAGTATAAAAGTTTTCTTGTGTAACAAGAATTTAGGGATATCTTCAGCTCTGGCAGTATATTATCTGCATTAAAAATGGACGCTAACATCTGTCTCAGTAGGGAAAAGCTATTGAGACATGCTTCAGCAGCTCCTGTACTATGAATCACCTTTGTAAACCTGGCTAAATAAACTTGGTATTTTCTTAGGAAAAAAAGAGACAACTTATGTGTCTCACCGACACAGGTAGGTGCTTTGGAATGATCACCTGTTGGGCTTCCCTGGTAGCTCTGACGGTAAAGAACTCGCTTGCCAATGCAGAAGATTCGGGTTTCATCTCTGTATCAGGATGATGCCCTGGTGAAGGGAATGGCTACTCACTCCACTATTCTTGCCTGGAGAATTTCACGGACAGAGGATCCTGGAGGACTATACAGTCCATGGGGTCTCCAAGAGTCGGACATAACTGGGCGACTTAACACTTTCACTCTTTCAGTCCGTATGGGATGACTTCTGGATTTGTGACCCTGGAAGAAGGCAGCTGAATGGATCATTTATCATGTTGTGCTTTGAGTCAAGTCAGAAGAATTTCATTGTAAATACAGATGGACATACGTGTGTGTTTGTGTGTATACATATGCATAGTGACACAGAAGAAAGAGCATAGGCTTGAAAAATCAGATAAATCTGATTCAGGTCATTTTAATTTCCTATGCCTCTGAGTCCTTCACAAAATGGGATTAATAAAAACTGCCTCATAAGGCTGTTCGAAGAATTAAATGAAATAAACAGAAGTTACCTGGTCTCATGCTTGGTACAGTGTATGCCCTCAACACTAGTTAGTTTTTGTTGAATAGAGACAATATATTATCTATACTTCCTGTCCTAAGGGAAAAAATCTAGACATTATTATCTGTACAACTAGGAGACATTGCTTAGAGTCTTCTCACCACAGTTCATGAAAAATAAATAAGATTTCTTGATACTGATGTTATTACCACTGGAGTGCCAGATACATTTGGGGGGACAAATGTACAACATAAATAATAAATATATTAAATTAATACACATTGAACAAATCAGCATCTCTTGGGCTTTTCTTGTCATTATGACACAATTCTACTTGGGAAAGGAACAGAAGAAATAATGCTCTGTCAGTTCCTAGGTTAATTACGAGTCATCAGGTTGGCTGTTTTATGAAGAAAACATGCAATTGTCACATGTTCAGATCTAACTTTGCTAATAACCTTTTAAGAAACTCTGTTAATTATCTAATTTGTCTGGCAAATTAGACTGAGTTAAGACTCCAATATGCCTGCTACATTCTTCCTATAGTTTAAAATGTTCAGAACTTACGTGAAAAGATGATTGGCTTAAGTTTTTCCATTATGGAAGTAAAATTCTTTATTAGCTTCTACCCCATCCCCCACTCCAGTTCCTAAATTATATTCGATGAGGCACCAAGAAGGACAATTAGCTATGCTAATTGAATATTGCTATCAAAAGAAAGGAATCACAAGTCTTGAAGGTATTAAATTCTAGTGGAGAGAAAGTGACAATGGCATAGCCAAGAAGGACAAAAACAAACAAAAAGGAACAGAAGACACATTACAGTCAGGGTGAACAGAAGCATACCAGTCTGGCTCATTTGCCCTCATCCAGCCTGCACTGGATAAGACCTTAAGGAGTCAAGGTCTTTGTGAAAGAAGTCAAGATAACTGATAAATTCTCTCTGATGTAAGCAGTGGTTAAAAGGGAGTGAGTGCTGGAGATTTGCAGCTATTGTAGATTAAAAGGCAATCTAGGCTCTCTTTAACTTTTTTTTTTTTTTTTTTTTTTTTAGTTCCCTCTCATCTCACACTCCTGCATCATGAGACAAAAGCATCTTGAAGTGGTTTCTTCCATGTTACGCTCTTAGGGGAAAGAGAGCAGAATTTTGGTATTTCAGCCTTGTCCAGGATATGACAGCAATACATAATCCACAGCACCCTCACCGCCTCACCTGCTCACAGAAATATTTAAAGCATATGTTCATCTTAGACCTATCCTTTCCTAGACTAAAATAGAATAAAGCTGAGGAGGGTTAAGGAGAGACGTTTCTGCACAGCAGAGAGACCTGATCTGATATCTAGGGTGGTTTGTACTCTGGGGAATCCCTGTCTTTGTTGCAGGGTCCTCAATGGTCAATAAAAGGCATAACGCACTGTGAACTGCCATGCCATAGGGTCACAGATACCTGAATCCTGCATGGTTCTCACCGTGGGATGATTCTAGCTTTCAGCAAAGTGGTGTTATAGCATTCCAGTGGTTAAAGGCCCATCCTTTGGAATATTTTAGACCTGATTTTAATTTTGGGCCCATATCTTGGGAAAATTAAGTAATCCTTTGAGTACCTTGTCTTTAAAGTGCAGACAAGATTATAATTTTTTCAATGTTATTTGAGTGTGTGTTTGTGAAAACTAAATGAGATGAACACAATGCTTGGCACAGAGTAAGTCTTTGATAAAAATACAGAGCCTTTTACAGAATCCCTTTCCTTGTCTTAGGATACTAGTGTGAGCACTGGGGTCTGGTGCTTCAGAAGTCATTCTAAAACCATGAGATAACAAGCACATAGATGAAAGCCTGGGTCTTTAATAGCATCACTGACTCACAGAACCAGTCCCGGAATTGTCAACTATCAGACTTCTTGATAAATCAGTTACACATGTATGTGTGCTTAGTCACTCAGTTGTGTCCAACTCTTTTGCAGCCCCATGGACTCTAGCTTTGCAGGCTCCTCTGTCCCTGGAATTTTCTAGGTAAGAATACTAGAGTGAGTAGCCATTGCTTCTTTCAGGGAATCTTCCTGACCCAGGGATAGAAACTGAGTCTTCTGTCGCTCCTGCATTGGCAGGCTAATTCTTTACCACTGAATCACAATGCATATCTGTATTATTTTACTGACTTGCTTGTTTCTAATCAGCATTCAGTAATGGCCTAATTTTGGAGAGCTCATGGTAAAAACTCAAGAATAGCCTTTTGAAATGGTAAGTGTTCAGAATGATAGTAGTAGTTTATAGATGCTCTATGAAGGCTTTATTTTTCTGCTTTTTTTCATTTGACTGTGAGTTCCTTGGGAGCATTAATCTCTGTCACCAGTGTCCCACACTGCAGATGACATACTGTAAAACTTCTTGTCTGTTGGCAGGAATCATATTCACTTCTATTGGTGACAAGAGACATGTCTGACTCTTGGTGACCCCATAGACTGTAGCCCACCAGTTTCCTCTGTAGGATTCTCCAGGCAAGAATATTGGAGTTGGTAGCCATTCTCTTCTCCAGGGGATCTTTCTGACCCAGGGATCAAACTTGGGTCTCCTGCATTGCACGTGAATTCTTTACCATCTGAGCCACCAGGGAAACCCCTTCACTTCTACAGTGCAATTTTATCATGAAGTCTGATGGAAGAGGGGTATGTAAGTCAGGGTTAGAATCCCAGTCTAATTAAGACTTTATTGCTGTGTCACCTCAGGGAAGTCACTGATACCCTCTAAATCTTATATCTCCCCTCTAAAAATTTGTGACAATGTTTTCTATGTCTCAGGACTATAGGGATTCAAAGATATAAAGGAAGTAGAAGATGCTACAAATATAAACTTTTAAAGATGTGCACTCCCATTTGAGTTACTACCCCAAAATTGGCCATTGGAACAAACCAGAAAACCGAGGATCCTCTTTAAATCTTTATCTCAAATGTGGCTGAGCCATGGTCAACACTGTATATTCTGTAGCATGTTTGGAGGCTTTGGTCCAACACATCTGGCTGTTTTATAGCATCACTGACTCACAGAACCAGTCCCGGAATTGTCAACTATCAGACTTCTTGATAAATCAGTTACACATGTATGTGTGCTTAGTCACTCAGTTGTGTCCAACTCTTTTGCAGCCCCATGGACTCTAGCTTTGCAGGCTCCTCTGTCCCTGGAATTTTCTAGGTAAGAATACTAGAGTGAGTAGCCATTGCTTCTTTCAGGGAATCTTCCTGACCCAGGGATAGAAACTGAGTCTTCTGTCGCTCCTGCATTGGCAGGCTAATTCTTTACCACTGAATCACAATGCATATCTGTATTATTTTACTGACTTGCTTGTTTCTAATCAGCATTCAGTAATGGCCTAATTTTGGAGAGCTCATGGTAAAAACTCAAGAATAGCCTTTTGAAATGGTAAGTGTTCAGAATGATAGTAGTAGTTTATAGATGCTCTATGAAGGCTTTATTTTTCTGCTTTTTTCATTTGACTGTGAGTTCCTTGGGAGCATTAATCTCTGTCACCAGTGTCCCACACTGCAGATGACATACTGTAAAACTTCTTGTCTGTTGGCAGGAATCATATTCACTTCTATTGGTGACAAGAGACATGTCTGACTCTTGGTGACCCCATAGACTGTAGCCCACCAGTTTCCTCTGTAGGATTCTCCAGGCAAGAATATTGGAGTTGGTAGCCATTCTCTTCTCCAGGGGATCTTTCTGACCCAGGGATCAAACTTGGGTCTCCTGCATTGCACGTGAATTCTTTACCATCTGAGCCACCAGGGAAACCCCTTCACTTCTACAGTGCAATTTTATCATGAAGTCTGATGGAAGAGGGGTATGTAAGTCAGGGTTAGAATCCCAGTCTAATTAAGACTTTATTGCTGTGTCACCTCAGGGAAGTCACTGATACCCTCTAAATCTTATATCTCCCCTCTAAAAATTTGTGACAATGTTTTCTATGTCTCAGGACTATAGGGATTCAAAGATATAAAGGAAGTAGAAGATGCTACAAATATAAACTTTTAAAGATGTGCACTCCCATTTGAGTTACTACCCCAAAATTGGCCATTGGAACAAACCAGAAAACCGAGGATCCTCTTTAAATCTTTATCTCAAATGTGGCTGAGCCATGGTCAACACTGTATATTCTGTAGCATGTTTGGAGGCTTTGGTCCAACACATCTGGCTGTTTTATGACTCTAATTCCAATTTAAAATTCCAAAATGCCTCACACAATCCTTTTTCTCTATCCAGAAAATGCTTTCCATAAGACCAGATAAGGAAAGCAAGAGCCTGGTGTGTCACCCTTCCAGTGGTCTGTTGATCTCTCTTTTGCTTTTACCAAGCGTTCAAAGCATGAGTCACTTCTCCACCACTAAAACAAGGGGTTGCACCATAAAGGCCAATGATTCCTTTATTTCAGACTGGTAAAAAGCATTTTAGCAAGTAAGCTGGGTTTAGGTCTCTGTTCTGACACATTAGCTATGGTATCCTGGGCAGAGAGCTCACTGAACTGCATCTTCTCATGAATAAAATAACATGGAAAAAACAGGCTTGACGTGGGAATGAAATGAGATCATGCATGTGAAAGAAAGTTCCTGGTAAACAAAGAAGTTCTGCACGCCATCATCTGTATTGAAAATCACATGGTTTGTGAATCATTTCAGTGGCCTGTTTCTTTTTCTACAAAAAGCAACTGGAACGAGGGTTTGCAATTCAGGTGCTTCCCCTGATTTTTCTGGGGAAATTTATTTTAAGAAGTCTTTCTTGTGTAGACAAATCAACAGATCCAGATAGGGTTTGCAAAAGAGCAGTCAGATATCAGCTTTTTTCTTTTCATTCTTCCTCTAACCAGTGCCTATAGAATCTTCCTGTGGAGACACTCCCTGAGGCTTAGAACATAAGCTAAAGAGGGGCAGGTATACAGAAGAAGCTATAAGGTGTAGAAAACATACACACACACACACACACACACACACACGTATTCCTTTCCTAGGACTGTTGAAACAAGCCACAACAAGCTTGGTGGTCTAAACCAACAGAAATGTATTCCCTACAGATCTGGAGTCTGAGGTGTTGACAGTGTCGTATTCCCCTTGAGGGGCTGAGGGAGAATTTCTTCCATACTCTCCTAGCTTCAAGTGGCTTCCAGAATTCCCTGTACTCTTTGCTTTAGACTCACATCACTCCAATCTCTGCCTCCATTTTCACCTCATCTTCTCTGTGTGTCTGTGTCCTCTTTCATGTCTATTTATAAAGACATTTGGCATTAATTGAGGATGCACCAGGTAATCCAGGATGGTTTCATCTCAAGACTCTCAGCTTAATTCTATCAGCAAAGACTCTCTTCCCAAACAAGATAACATTCATGAGTTCCGGGGAGACTTATCCTTTGGGTTCCATTCCACCTACTCCCATGTTCTCAGTGTTATACTCACCTGGATTTGAATCCCAGCTCTTACACTAACTGTGAAATTTCTATTCTTTGTAGAAACTGCATCTTCACTTGTAAAAGGTTGCCTTGATAATATCTTTACAAGATTGTGGTGGCCTTAAAAGAAACCATGAATATTGAGTGTCTACTAGGCACTTTCTCATGGCTCAGATGGTAAAGAATCTACCTGTAATGCAGGAGACCTGGGTTCAATCCCTCAGTTGGGAAGATCCCCCTGAAGGAGGGCATGGTGACCCACTCTAGTATTCTTGCCTGGAGAGTCCCCATAGCCCTGGCGATTATAGTCACAGAGAGTCAGACACAACTGAATAACTAAGCATACAGCCAGGCACTAGGAACTCCACACATAGCAACAATTTAAAAAATAATAATAATGCTGGCTTTGGAATATCTAATATTTCTAAAATAAATGCCCATCCAAAAAAGGAAAGAAATACTTCAGTATTTCTACTAAATAAATTTAGTAGAAAATGCCCCAGACTAGGTCTCAAAAGTCCCTTTTCCCCAAATTCTGCCACTCACCAATTAATTCTAATAACTATGAATACTTCTATTCCATTTAGTGGTGCATATTGTACTCTCCATATTTGTATAAATTGAACTAGATGACATATTTTTTTAATTTTTTGGCTACACATGGCATGTAAGACCATAGTTCCTTGACCTGGGACTGAACCCATGCTTCCCACATTGGTCAGTGGAGTCTTACTCACCTGACCACTGGGGAAGTCTCTGAACTAGATAATCTTTGATATCTTCCCTTTTTCTGACATCCTGGAGTTTCACAGAAGTATAACATTTAGATGGCCTTGTGAGTAACTGGGTGAAAAAGCAACTGAAAATTCCTACAGTCCAACAGGAAAGCAAACCTCTGGCCACTGTCTTGACTTCACATAGTTTTGAATATTTGTTTTTAGGAATGGATTTTAGTTAGGCAATGCTTCTATTCACTTCTGAGGAGGGCAGTTAGCTGGCTAAAGTGAAACTTTGGGGCGAGCTCTTACCTTTTCAGACTTTCAGTTGAGCTCCTCCAATCCCAACCACCAACTGCTCAGTCACTGCTCTTCTGAACCTTGTCACTGCCTTTGAGAAGTGGTCTCCCTGCCTTCTTGGGCAGAGAAAGGCTGGGGGCAGGTACACAGAGATTATCTGGAGAGTCGCAAAACGATGCATGCAACCGGGGCTGGCTATATAATCCATGATGCTTCTTGTTCAAAATCAGGTCAAAGGGGCCATTAAAGGCACTAAAACACAACAGCTTCTTCTTTCACAGTCTCTCTCAAGCTGTCAGAACAAAAAGCTGCATTCCCTCTCAAGCTGTCAGAATGTATCCTTGCCATGAGAATCCCCATAGCCCCGGCGATTATAGTCACAGAGAGTCAGACACAACTGAATAACTAAGCATACAGCCAGGCACTAGGAACTCCACACATAGCAACAATTTAAAAAATAATAATAATGCTGGCTTTGGAATATCTAATATTTCTAAAATAAATGCCCATCCAAAAAAGGAAAGAAATACTTCAGTATTTCTACTAAATAAATTTAGTAGAAAATGCCCCAGACTAGGTCTCAAAAGTCCCTTTTCCCCAAATTCTGCCACTCACCAATTAATTCTAATAACTATGAATACTTCTATTCCATTTAGTGGTGCATATTGTACTCTCCATATTTGTATAAATTGAACTAGATGACATATTTTTTTAATTTTTTGGCTACACATGGCATGTAAGACCATAGTTCCTTGACCTGGGACTGAACCCATGCTTCCCACATTGGTCAGTGGAGTCTTACTCACCTGACCACTGGGGAAGTCTCTGAACTAGATAATCTTTGATATCTTCCCTTTTTCTGACATCCTGGAGTTTCACAGAAGTATAACATTTAGATGGCCTTGTGAGTAACTGGGTGAAAAAGCAACTGAAAATTCCTACAGTCCAACAGGAAAGCAAACCTCTGGCCACTGTCTTGACTTCACATAGTTTTGAATATTTGTTTTTAGGAATGGATTTTAGTTAGGCAATGCTTCTATTCACTTCTGAGGAGGGCAGTTAGCTGGCTAAAGTGAAACTTTGGGGCGAGCTCTTACCTTTTCAGACTTTCAGTTGAGCTCCTCCAATCCCAACCACCAACTGCTCAGTCACTGCTCTTCTGAACCTTGTCACTGCCTTTGAGAAGTGGTCTCCCTGCCTTCTTGGGCAGAGAAAGGCTGGGGGCAGGTACACAGAGATTATCTGGAGAGTCGCAAAACGATGCATGCAACCGGGGCTGGCTATATAATCCATGATGCTTCTTGTTCAAAATCAGGTCAAAGGGGCCATTAAAGGCACTAAAACACAACAGCTTCCTTCTTTCCACAGTCTCTCTCAAGCTGTCAGAATGCTTTATGTTTGGAATTGAATGCTGCATTCCCTCCGGCAGGAAGACACTCATAGCGTGAGTGCAGGCAGACCCTACTGGGTGCCCTGGGCTCCATCTCACACGTTTGCTCTCACCTGGCTGTTAGTGGAACACTCCAGACAGATGTAGTATACCCTGGCTAGAAGCCTGGAGGCAAACTTTCTGACCAGGATTCTCCGTTCCAACCACCAGAGGTGCACAGCCATCAGAAAATTGGAACTTCCACACTGCGTGACATTTGGTACATGGATCATGGCTGCATAAAATGCCCACCCCTATCACTGACTGACCTACAGAATGGGTTAAGGTACTGCCAACCTGGGATAGGAAACGTTCCTGCCATGCCTTTCCCAGATTCACCACAGAGCCTGCGTGCTCAACCCCCAGACATTCTGTACTCAGGGCCCACAGGAAGTAAAAGGCAATGGTGAAACACGGGCCTCACCCTGCCCATCATGACCTGGTCATCATTCTGGAGGAAGGAGGCAGAGGGCAAGCCTGGGATGGGGAGGCCTGCTTTGAGTTCAGACTCCAAGCCTCTGGTATATGGTCCATTGTCCTATCAGCTGAGTTTTGGAGTTCTGTTTTACATTTATATCTGAAAAGTACTATGATGTGATTTTCTCAGTATAAAAGGGTTCATTTTATCCACTCTAAAGATACTGATTGTGAGGTTCTCATGCATTGGGTAGGCCAAAATTTTCATTCAGGGATTTTACAACATCTTACAGCAAACCATGAACAAACTTTTTGGCCAATCCAATACTAGATGCTATTCTATGCTTGTGTCAAGGTAAGATCAGCAGCCAGGTAGAATGTGCAAGTAGATTATTAATCAGAAAGAGTCCTGGAATTTCCAGTTCAGATGGAAACAGACAAGAGGGATGTAAACAAATTAGCAAAATAGTTGCAGATATTGATAAATGCTAGGAAAAGAAAAGGTGGCATAGTGAGAAAGTGACTGGACTGGTAGTCCTTGGACTGGGTGGTCAGAGAAACATCTCTGAAAGGCACTAAAACACAACAGCTTCCTTCTTTCCACAGTCTCTCTCAAGCTGTCAGAATGCTTTATGTTTGGAATTGAATGCTGCATTCCCTCCGGCAGGAAGACACTCATAGCGTGAGTGCAGGCAGACCCTACTGGGTGCCCTGGGCTCCATCTCACACGTTTGCTCTCACCTGGCTGTTAGTGGAACACTCCAGACAGATGTAGTATACCCTGGCTAGAAGCCTGGAGGCAAACTTTCTGACCAGGATTCTCCGTTCCAACCACCAGAGGTGCACAGCCATCAGAAAATTGGAACTTCCACACTGCGTGACATTTGGTACATGGATCATGGCTGCATAAAATGCCCACCCCTATCACTGACTGACCTACAGAATGGGTTAAGGTACTGCCAACCTGGGATAGGAAACGTTCCTGCCATGCCTTTCCCAGATTCACCACAGAGCCTGCGTGCTCAACCCCCAGACATTCTGTACTCAGGGCCCACAGGAAGTAAAAGGCAATGGTGAAACACGGGCCTCACCCTGCCCATCATGACCTGGTCATCATTCTGGAGGAAGGAGGCAGAGGGCAAGCCTGGGATGGGGAGGCCTGCTTTGAGTTCAGACTCCAAGCCTCTGGTATATGGTCCATTGTCCTATCAGCTGAGTTTTGGAGTTCTGTTTTACATTTATATCTGAAAAGTACTATGATGTGATTTTCTCAGTATAAAAGGGTTCATTTTATCCACTCTAAAGATACTGATTGTGAGGTTCTCATGCATTGGGTAGGCCAAAATTTTCATTCAGGGATTTTACAACATCTTACAGCAAACCATGAACAAACTTTTTGGCCAATCCAATACTAGATGCTATTCTATGCTTGTGTCAAGGTAAGATCAGCAGCCAGGTAGAATGTGCAAGTAGATTATTAATCAGAAAGAGTCCTGGAATTTCCAGTTCAGATGGAAACAGACAAGAGGGATGTAAACAAATTAGCAAAATAGTTGCAGATATTGATAAATGCTAGGAAAAGAAAAGGTGGCATAGTGAGAAAGTGACTGGACTGGTAGTCCTTGGACTGGGTGGTCAGAGAAACATCTCTGAACTCAAGATGTGTGACTGAGACTTGACTGAGAAGAAGGAGAAAGTCATGCAAAGACCCAGGATCAAAGCTTTCAGGCAACAGCTTCAATGGTGGTCCGGTGTTTAAGACTCCAAGCTTCCAGAGCAGGGTGCATGGGTTCAATCCCTAGTTGGAGAACTAAGATCCCATACGTCATGGTACACAATCAAAAAGGAAAAAAAAAAGGCTTCAGGCAAATGAAACAGTTAGGGAAATACCCTGAGATGAGAATAATCAGCTCTTGAGGAAGGAAACGAATGTTGAAATGATTAGAGCAGAGTGAACAGGTAGAGAGGGATGAGCTGAGTTCAGAGTGGAGATAAGAGTCCTATTCAGCAGAGCATGAGGAGCCATGCTAAGGAACTGAAACTCTAGATAATTTGATACTTTTAAGCAAGAAAATGGCATGGTATATTTAAAAGATCCTTTTGATTGCTTTGAAAAAATACTCTAATAGATGATAATGGTGAAAACAGAAAAAGTAGTTCACATACTATTATAATAGTTGAAGTGCGAGATGAGTATGGCTTGCATTGGAATGGGAGCAGTAGAGATGCACAGGAAGGAGAGATTTCAGGATATTTTCTGCTGGTGAGTGAAGTGGGATTCTGAAAGACCAGATGTAGAAGAGGTAAAAGAAAGAGAAATCAAAGAGGACTCTTATATTTTTGACTTGAGCAACTGGATGAGTGTCAGGTGAAAGCATCTTCTAGATGGGAAGAACGGAGGAAGAAAGACTGGTGGCTAGATAACAAACTGCTTCCTAAGGTGAGTCCAAAAGAACCAGGGAAACTTTATACAAGTAAAATGACCAACACTGTCACCTTTATAAGCAAACAAAAGAACTAAGTTTCTTTCTCTCCTGGGTGCCTCACTGCAGTTCAGTCTCCAGACTTAGAACAGGGGGCATACACAAAGGGAGTCTTGAGGATAAATATAGATACATAATAGTTGAATGGTATGAGAACAAGATAAACTTACATTGGCAACAGCTTTGGAGTTTACAAAGCACTTTCCCATCCTGATCCTCAGATAAACCCTACAGAGGAAGTAATATTGCTACCCCTACTGTACAGAAGAGAAAATTGAAGCCAAAGCAATAAAGTGATCATCTCAGGCTTACATAACTCCTCTGGATCCTGAAAGGCAGGTATCCTGAGCCTCTAGTCCAGCCTTTGTTGATGGGACAAAGAGTCCTGGAAAATCTCCCTGTGTATAAACCTCCAGGAGGTTTTCCCTCCATCACTTTACACCAGCCAAATTCTGATTCAGAGCTGGAGAATTAGCCTTCTTATTATGTAGTGAATTCCGTGAGTACACACCAAGTGTCGTTTTCTGTAACAATCTGCAGTCTCTTCCCCTCTCTTTCTTCCATTGTTGCTGTTGTGCAGTCATTAAGTTGTGTCTGACTCTTTGTGACCCCATGGACTGCAGTGTGTGAGGCTTCCCTGTCCCTCACTGTCCTCCGGAGTTTGTTCAAATTCATGTTCATTGAGTCAGTGATGCTATCTAACCATCTCATCCTCTGTCACCCGCTTCTCCTTTTGCCTTTAATCTTTAATGTCAACTATTTTTCCTTAGAAAACTGTGCCCAGGTTAATGGGACTGATGCCTGGTTTTGCGTGGATGTTTTGATACACTCTAAACTCAACGACTTCCCTTCAATTCCTGGGACCTTGGGAACAGCCCATCCACATGTGGTGGGAAGTAGGGCAAGAGGGAACGGGGGAAAGTGAGGGAGACACAAACAGAGCACAATGTTTTCTTTCTGAGAAACTTCATCAAGGCTCTGATTCCAGTGACCTCACCTCCAAGCAATGCCAGCGTCTTTGCTCTAAATCAAAGTGGACTTCTGGTGGTGCTTAACAAGCTTTTGGGTTTAATATGCCTACAGCTTCTGATGTTGCAAAAGAAATTCTGAAGGTAGTCAGCATCTGTTCTCCGAGATCAGGGCAGTCCACGACCCTGATATACCAACTTGCATGTTTCAGTGCAGAAATCCACAGGAAGTTGTCCATGGGACATGAATCTGTCCACAGAAAAAATCAGGGCGACCCTGATCATAAAAATAATAGTTGAATGGTATGAGAACAAGATAAACTTACATTGGCAACAGCTTTGGAGTTTACAAAGCACTTTCCCATCCTGATCCTCAGATAAACCCTACAGAGGAAGTAATATTGCTACCCCTACTGTACAGAAGAGAAAATTGAAGCCAAAGCAATAAAGTGATCATCTCAGGCTTACATAACTCCTCTGGATCCTGAAAGGCAGGTATCCTGAGCCTCTAGTCCAGCCTTTGTTGATGGGACAAAGAGTCCTGGAAAATCTCCCTGTGTATAAACCTCCAGGAGGTTTTCCCTCCATCACTTTACACCAGCCAAATTCTGATTCAGAGCTGGAGAATTAGCCTTCTTATTATGTAGTGAATTCCGTGAGTACACACCAAGTGTCGTTTTCTGTAACAATCTGCAGTCTCTTCCCCTCTCTTTCTTCCATTGTTGCTGTTGTGCAGTCATTAAGTTGTGTCTGACTCTTTGTGACCCCATGGACTGCAGTGTGTGAGGCTTCCCTGTCCCTCACTGTCCTCCGGAGTTTGTTCAAATTCATGTTCATTGAGTCAGTGATGCTATCTAACCATCTCATCCTCTGTCACCCGCTTCTCCTTTTGCCTTTAATCTTTAATGTCAACTATTTTTCCTTAGAAAACTGTGCCCAGGTTAATGGGACTGATGCCTGGTTTTGCGTGGATGTTTTGATACACTCTAAACTCAACGACTTCCCTTCAATTCCTGGGACCTTGGGAACAGCCCATCCACATGTGGTGGGAAGTAGGGCAAGAGGGAACGGGGAATGTGAGGGAGACACAAACAGAGCACAATGTTTTCTTTCTGAGAAACTTCATCAAGGCTCTGATTCCAGTGACCTCACCTCCAAGCAATGCCAGCGTCTTTGCTCTAAATCAAAGTGGACTTCTGGTGGTGCTTAACAAGCTTTTGGGTTTAATATGCCTACAGCTTCTGATGTTGCAAAAGAAATTCTGAAGGTAGTCAGCATCTGTTCTCCGAGATCAGGGCAGTCCACGACCCTGATATACCAACTTGCATGTTTCAGTGCAGAAATCCACAGGAAGTTGTCCATGGGACATGAATCTGTCCACATGGTAAACCCCTTTTAAACAGGGACACTTACTGCAACCTAAGAGGGCTTATTCTGTACCCTTGTTTCAAAGACATGAAACTATATAAGCAAGCTCTCAAGACAGTTCATAGCTTTCATTCTTGTCCCTTCATGTTACTTCTCTGCTCATATTTTTCCAGTGCTGACTTTTCAGAGATAGAATATAACCCATCTGTTTTTGAGGTCTACAAGGTCATTCATGATCTGATCTCTGGTTATACCTCTGACTTCTTTCATAACTATGTCCAGTACTCATTTCCATGCAAGCTCCTCCAGTGGTTCAGCTAGTCTGAAAACATATTTAGACTCAGTCACTGGATTTTTTTTGTGTTTCTAACTAAATGGAAGGCTCTTTCCATGAGTCTCATGACTCATTTCTTCAACACATTCAGGTTTCTGCTCAAATGAGACATTTTAAGAGCATCCTAGCATTGCCATGGTGGTCTCTAGTAGTCCCGTGATGGTTAATTTCATAGGTCAACTGGGCTGAGCTATGGGATGGCCAGAGATTTTCTTAAACATTATTCTGAGGGCTTTTTTTTTTTTTTTGGATAAAATTAATGTTTAAGTCTGAGTAAAGCAGGTTGCCCTCTCTATTGTGGTTGGGTCTCGTCCAATCAGTTGAAAGCATGAATAAAAAAAAAAGGCTGACCCTTCTTTATAAGAGAGATGTTTTCTTTCCTAATAGCTTTTAAGTTGGGAAATCAGCTGTTTTGCTGCTTGATACTCTTCTAACTAAGACATATGCTTTTTTTCTGTGTTCTGACTGAAACTGAAACATTGTCTTTTTCTGAGTCTCAAGCCTTCTAAAACTATATAAAACTAGACCTATACTACTGGCTTACCTGATTTTCAGGCCTCGAGACTCAGACTGGAACTAAGTCATTGATCTGACCCTCCTGGGTCTCAACCATGCTAACTTCTTATGCACAGCTTAGGACTTACCAGTCTCTATAATTGCCTGAGCCAATTTCTTATCATCTATCCATTTGTCTATCTATTCTGTTCTTCTGAATAACCCTGACAAATACCAAATGAAGCGTAAAACAGGACAAAATGTAACAAATTTAAAGAGTTTTTAGTTTTTACACGCCAATATACCCATTATCTAGATACTATTTTTAATATTTTACACTTGTCTCCTCTGATACGAACTTGAACACCTCAAAGAAATAAAACATACCATCAACAGTGGTGACAGTCTAAAGTTATGCCTTTTAATGAATTTAAATCTGTCTTTAAGTGTCAATATATTGCTTTTAATGTTTGTCATTTAAATATTAAACTGCTAAGAAAACATCCATTAAATGCCAAACCATGAACCAACTCTTTCTGACAAAGTAAATTAATTCCTCTTTGTGAGTAGTATATAAACTTACATACATTTTCTATAAAATATTTTTCCATTGATATGTTTTATTGAGATTGTATTGAATGTACAGATCAGTTTGGGAAACAGTGGCATTTTAATAACACTGAGTTTTTGACCCAGCACACAATATATTTCTTTTATTTTTTTAATTTTAAGAGCATCCTAGCATTGCCATGGTGGTCTCTAGTAGTCCCGTGATGGTTAATTTCATAGGTCAACTGGGCTGAGCTATGGGATGGCCAGAGATTTTCTTAAACATTATTCTGAGGGCTTTTTTTTTTTTTTTGGATAAAATTAATGTTTAAGTCTGAGTAAAGCAGGTTGCCCTCTCTATTGTGGTTGGGTCTCGTCCAATCAGTTGAAAGCATGAATAAAAAAAAAAGGCTGACCCTTCTTTATAAGAGAGATGTTTTCTTTCCTAATAGCTTTTAAGTTGGGAAATCAGCTGTTTTGCTGCTTGATACTCTTCTAACTAAGACATATGCTTTTTCTGTGTTCTGACTGAAACTGAAACATTGTCTTTTTCTGAGTCTCAAGCCTTCTAAAACTATATAAAACTAGACCTATACTACTGGCTTACCTGATTTTCAGGCCTCGAGACTCAGACTGGAACTAAGTCATTGATCTGACCCTCCTGGGTCTCAACCATGCTAACTTCTTATGCACAGCTTAGGACTTACCAGTCTCTATAATTGCCTGAGCCAATTTCTTATCATCTATCCATTTGTCTATCTATTCTGTTCTTCTGAATAACCCTGACAAATACCAAATGAAGCGTAAAACAGGACAAAATGTAACAAATTTAAAGAGTTTTTAGTTTTTACACGCCAATATACCCATTATCTAGATACTATTTTTAATATTTTACACTTGTCTCCTCTGATACGAACTTGAACACCTCAAAGAAATAAAACATACCATCAACAGTGGTGACAGTCTAAAGTTATGCCTTTTAATGAATTTAAATCTGTCTTTAAGTGTCAATATATTGCTTTTAATGTTTGTCATTTAAATATTAAACTGCTAAGAAAACATCCATTAAATGCCAAACCATGAACCAACTCTTTCTGACAAAGTAAATTAATTCCTCTTTGTGAGTAGTATATAAACTTACATACATTTTCTATAAAATATTTTTCCATTGATATGTTTTATTGAGATTGTATTGAATGTACAGATCAGTTTGGGAAACAGTGGCATTTTAATAACACTGAGTTTTTGACCCAGCACACAATATATTTCTATATTTATTTAGTTCTTATTTAATTTTTCTCAGCAATACTGTGAAATTGGCAGCATAGCGGTCTTTGTCAGATTCACTTCTAAGTATGTCATATTTAGTCTGTTAATATGAAGATTTATATTATTTTCAAATTTTAAACTAACCTTGCATTCCTGGGATAAATCTCACTTGAATATCATGCATTATCTTTGTCACGAATTGTTTTTTGTTATTTACTGTTATTTATTGTTTTCTGTTATTTAGAGTTTACTTAGAATTTTGCATTTATAGTCATGAAGGATACTGGAATGCATTCTTCCTTTTATTTGTACTATAATTATTTTTGCTATTTTTGGATAAGAATACTGTTTGGCTCATAGAACAAGTTGGGCAACAATTTCTCCTCTACAATGTTCTGGAAGAGGTCGTGTAAAATGGCAACATTGTTCCCATAAATGTTTAGTAGAATCATCACTAAAGGCATTTGAGACTGGGATTTTCCCTGTGGGATGTTTTAATACAAATTCAATTTATTTAATAGATATTGATTCTTTCTCTGTTTCTTCTTGAACAAACTTTGGAATTTTCTCTTTTTCACGGAATTTTTCCATTTCATTTAATTGCTGAATATAGTAGCATAAAGTTGCTATAATATTTCCTTTTTAATCTTTTAAGAGTTGTAGAATCTATAATGCTGTCAGTTTTCAAATTCACAAATGCTAAGGTGTCTCCTCTCTCTTTCAGTATCTCATGGTCTCTCTGCCTCCGCCTGTCAGCTCTCAATTAGTCTGACTAGTTATTAATTTTGTACTTAGTCACTCAGTCGTGTCCAGCCCTTTGTGACCCCATGGACTGTAGCCCACCAAGCACGTCTGTCCATGGGATTTTCCAGGGAAGAATACTGGAGTGGGTAGTCATTTCCTTCACTAGGGAGTTATTAGTTTTATTGATATTGTAAAAGAAGCAGATATTTGGCTCAATGATTTATCTCTGTTATTTTTCTGTTTTCTAATTTATTGATTTCTGTGAATTTTTAATGGGTCTCTTCTCCAGCTTACTTTATATTTAGTTTATTCTTTTTGTTCTAGTTTTTAATGGGGACATAATATCATTGGATTGAGATCTTTCTTCTTTCCTAATTAAGGAATTAATGCTATGCTTCCCTTAAAGAACTGCATTAGCAGTAACTCAAGTATTTTGATATATTGTTTTTGTTTTATATTAGTTCATTGTGTTTCCAATTTACTCTCTAATTTTCTTTGTATACCATGCTTATGCAGAAGTGAGTTATTTACTTACCAAAATATTTGGATTTTCTGGAGATATTTCTAAGTTAATTCTTTGATCAAGGCAACACTTTGTATGAATGAAGTCTTTTAAAATTTATTGATAATTGTTTCATGGCCCAAAATGTATTCTATCTAGGCTAGGTGAAAATACTTTTTTTCACTTGAATGTTTGTTATTCTGGTATTGGGTAGTGTACTGTAAAAGCCAGTTAAGTCAAATTGGTTAGCAGTTTTGTTCAAATCATTTGTGTCTATTCTTATTTTCTGTTAACTATTTCCATTAATTTTTTTCTTTTTTTTTCCATTAATTTTTGAGATATGAGTACTGATATCTTTATAATTATGGTTTTATTTACTTTAAAAATTACTAGAGGGCTTTCCTGGTGGTACAGTTGGTAAGGACACTGCCTTGCAGTGCAAGGGGCGCCAGTTCAGTCCCTGGCCTGGGAACATCCCACGTGCCAAGGAGCAGCTGGACCGATGTGTCCAATTACCGAGCCAGAGCTCTGGAGCGCATGCACCCAGAGCCGGTGCTCTGCGACAACAGAGGCCACTGCGATGGGAGGCCCACACGGGCCAAAGAACAAAGATGGATGAAAATAGATAAATGAAAGACCAATAGAAGTGGCCCGCCCGCCCCCCTCCCTCCCCAATCTGCTCCCCCCCACCCCTGCCACCAGAAAAAATTACTAGAGTATAATTTATTTACAATGTTGTGTTAGATTCATGTACTACACAGTGAATCTGTTATATATATTCTCTCTTTTCTAGGTTTTTTTCTCCATATAGGCAATTACAGTATAATGAGTAGAGTCCATGAACTGTACAGTATGTCCTTGTTGGTTATTTACTGCACATACAGTAGTGTGTTTCTGTCTATTCCAATCCTCCAGTTTATCCTTCCCTCTCTTATCCCCTGGTAGCTATAAATTTGTTTTATATATCTATAACTTTGTTCCTGTTTTGTAGATAAATTCATTTGGACTTTTTCTAGATTTCACATATAAGGAATATTGTGTGATGTTTGTCTTTCTATGTTTGACTTACTTCTGTCAGTATGAGAATCTCTAGGTTCATCCATCTTGCTGCAAATGGAATTATTTTGTTCTTTTTACAATTGAGTAATATTCCATTATATATATGTACCCCATTTTTATCTTTATTCTGTTGATGGGCATTTACGCTTCTTCCATTTCTTGGCTATTACAAACAGTGCTGAAATAAGCACTGGGGAACATGTATCTCTGAGTGATAGTTTTCTCTGGATATACGCCTGTGGGAAAAAACACCTGATGGTGACCCACATGCAGAGGAAGGCTGAAACCAAAGATGAGCCCTGGGAGCCATGTGACAAAGGAAGAAAACTGAAATCTCTCCCTGTAGCAACACAGTCATAGATTAAACCCCTGCGACTGGCTTGGTAAACTCAGCGCCTGTGGAACACTTGAATAGACAATGAATGCTTCTGCAACTGAGAGGTGTCCAGGAATATGGGCCATGGTCTTTATGGGCACAGACATGTGGAAGCTGGGCCAACTCGGAATCCAAGCTGCTCCCACACTGCCCCCAGTGGACCCAGAGGCAGGTTTTGGAGGCTCTCCTGGAAAGGTGGGTTAAAGGCTATAGCTCACCATAGGGCAAAGACACTGGTAATGTGCAATTCTTTAAAAACCTCAGTTGTTGAACGATACCATGTCTATAAGATGGAGAAAATAAAATTTGTCTCAAATGGCTGGTATGAGGACTAAACAGACGCTTGGTAAAAATCCAACAGAGTGCACTATAAAGTCCCGTCTTCTGAGATAATCTCAACTAAGCACAGCCCTCTCTATCCGTGTTCCTGCTTAGGGACAACTTCTCAAACTGTTCTTGTGGAATCACTTGTGCAAACTTAACACCAGGAATTTAAATTTATCTCTGCTAGATATTATTCTGCTAGAAATGATTTATTCTTGCCCACTCCATTCCTACTTCTGCATATTAACTCTGATGGCTAACCATGTTCTCTGTCATTTACAAATTGATAAGCATGCCTTTCATCTAGCACTACTCTCCATCTTGAAGTACCTTCTTATAATTAACATCTAAATATCTCCATTTTCCTCACTTATTCCAGTTTTTTTTTAAAAAAGACTCACATATTTATAGTTTCTAAACACTGTAAATTCAGGAAAATAATACCGCTTATTATGTGTCAAGGACATGACCAATGCATTACTTCATAACCAGAAAAATAGCTAATTTTACAACCTGTGACATCAGAACCAATATACAAGTACCTTTAACACTGAGTAATTCGAAGAAGTACTTACATTTTATGAGTCAGCATGATCACTCGATGGTATTAATATCAGATCGATGTTACAAGTGATTCCAATAGCCAGCCGGAGTGGTCAGATAAAAAGAAAAAAGAGACTTTGTAAGGAGGCTGATACAGAGCCTAGCACTGATCATCAGAATGCTTGCTTGAAGCTCCAGTTGATACAAAGCTAAAACACTAGTTGCTGGATAAATACTCCCATTTATAGTGGGAAGTTTCACGTAAAATAAGCAACCGATGTTTTATAAGTTCTTATGGTGAAATGATACAGGATATTTTTTAAAAGTGGGGGTAAATTACGCAAATAAAGATATAATAATGATAATAACGGATTCCATTACAATCATATTATGTAAAATGTGTACAATCTTTTAAATGACATATAGTCCACATATCAAAGACCATGACAGAACTTTTTATGTATTATAAATGCTTTTCATCAATATTTGAATCCTTGTTATGAATTTTACATTTGAATAATAGTATCTCTAAACTGTTGTTAGAGATACTGAGGCAGAGAGAGTTTAGGCAGCTTGATTAAAATAGGTGATATTTCTATTATTAGGCATATAACTTAAGACTTGATTATGTCTCTCTATCCGTGTTCCTGCTTAGGGACAACTTCTCAAACTGTTCTTGTGGAATCACTTGTGCAAACTTAACACCAGGAATTTAAATTTATCTCTGCTAGATATTATTCTGCTAGAAATGATTTATTCTTGCCCACTCCATTCCTACTTCTGCATATTAACTCTGATGGCTAACCATGTTCTCTGTCATTTACAAATTGATAAGCATGCCTTTCATCTAGCACTACTCTCCATCTTGAAGTACCTTCTTATAATTAACATCTAAATATCTCCATTTTCCTCACTTATTCCAGTTTTTTTTTAAAAAAGACTCACATATTTATAGTTTCTAAACACTGTAAATTCAGGAAAATAATACCGCTTATTATGTGTCAAGGACATGACCAATGCATTACTTCATAACCAGAAAAATAGCTAATTTTACAACCTGTGACATCAGAACCAATATACAAGTACCTTTAACACTGAGTAATTCGAAGAAGTACTTACATTTTATGAGTCAGCATGATCACTCGATGGTATTAATATCAGATCGATGTTACAAGTGATTCCAATAGCCAGCCGGAGTGGTCAGATAAAAAGAAAAAAGAGACTTTGTAAGGAGGCTGATACAGAGCCTAGCACTGATCATCAGAATGCTTGCTTGAAGCTCCAGTTGATACAAAGCTAAAACACTAGTTGCTGGATAAATACTCCCATTTATAGTGGGAAGTTTCACGTAAAATAAGCAACCGATGTTTTATAAGTTCTTATGGTGAAATGATACAGGATATTTTTTAAAAGTGGGGGTAAATTACGCAAATAAAGATATAATAATGATAATAACGGATTCCATTACAATCATATTATGTAAAATGTGTACAATCTTTTAAATGACATATAGTCCACATATCAAAGACCATGACAGAACTTTTTATGTATTATAAATGCTTTTCATCAATATTTGAATCCTTGTTATGAATTTTACATTTGAATAATAGTATCTCTAAACTGTTGTTAGAGATACTGAGGCAGAGAGAGTTTAGGCAGCTTGATTAAAATAGGTGATATTTCTATTATTAGGCATATAACTTAAGACTTGATTATGTGCATTGTATGATTCCAACTTCACCAAAGTTGTCTTCCAGTGCCTATTTTATAAAATGTACATATTCTATCAAATTCAATTATCATAGAAACTATGTAACAGGTAGTACTCTATCTTACAAATAATAAGCTAAATCTTCAGTATGTTTAAGTAATATTCTTAATACACTTATTGCCTGACAGAATGGGGGCTCAAGCCAGATCTTTTATTCTCTTTTAAGCACATCCCTGTCCCTTTCCATGCTGTCCAGCCTGCCTACCTGCTTGCCTGTATGCATTTGTAAATGAATGAATGAATGAATATATTCACTATATAATGTTTCCATCTGAGGTCCAGACATAAGGAGTAAATTGGATAAAAGCAAGTTTCTGGGTTAAGAGCCTATGGAGACAACTGAAGTTACTATGAGGAAGCTGGATTTCAAGAAGTGGTTTCAGTCCTGGATGCACAGTAGAATCACCTGGGAAGATTTTTTTTTTGATACTTACTGATGAGTGACTTCATGCCAGACCAACTAAATTATAATTTTTGTACATGAGAGGGGAGGCATGTATCTATGCGGTTGGCCAAAATGTTAATGTGTGTTTTCCAGTAACATAAAATAATCCAAATGAACTTTTTTCCAACCCAATATTTATTTTTCAAGCCATTCCAAGCAATTTTAAGATATAGTCAGGTCTGAGAACACTGTATTAGAGATTAGCGAGAGGGCAGTGAGCAGAGTAAAAGTGATCTGAAAACAATCTTCAGTCTCCTGATTTCATCAAGACACGAAAGCCATGTAAATAAGCTGGACTTAATCTAAAGGGCAGTTAGAACCACTGAGAAAGTTTAAATACAGAAGTAGCAGAATTTCGTTCACATTTGAGGTGGCTACATGGAGAACTCACTGATCAATAAAGAGTCACAGTACTGAGAAGTCAATTACAAAGACAATAGTGGGAATGTATACACCAGGGATGAAAAAAAATTTTAAAAAATGGGAATGTTAGCTGTTAGGAGTGTTAAAGCTTGGGAAATGGTTCTTTGTGAAAGGTGCATCAGAAAGTGGAGTCAGAAATAATTCCCCATGTTTCTGTCTTGCTTTTGTCATTCATTAAGACAAGGCATCAAGGATAATGGAGGAAATTTGAACAGAAATTGGTTCAAATGTTGAGCATTTTGGTTAGGAATACTTGCGGGATATTCAGGTGGAGATAATTGAGAGGCACCAAGCACACAAGTCAGGAAGATCCCCTGGAGGAGGGCATGATCACCCACTCCAGTATTCTTGCCTGGAGAATGCCATGGACAGAGAAGCTTGGCCGGCTACAGTCCAAAGGGTCACAAAGAGCTGGTCACTACTGAAGCAACGTAGCACAAGCCCAGAAGGCTGAAGCCCCTGAGGAAAGCAATCTGCCCTGGGTCTTATTGTTGTTCAGTCATCCAGTTTATAGCCATGGGTCTATGGAGTTAAAGATACTTTGCAATAGGTGGTGACTGAAGCCATGTGCTTTCTGTCATTGTTGCTGATGGGGCTGATGGTTGGTTGGGTGGTTGACTGGCTTTAAAAACAGGCTTCTGGAACAAAACTATGTATATGTATAACTGCATCACTTTGTTGTACACTTGAAACTTACACATTGTAACTCAACTCTACTCCAGAAAAATAAAAACTAAAAAAATTGTTTTTATTTGGGTGGATTTTATTATTACTGTTATTTTTATATTTGCTTGTTTGGGTATTATGTTTTTTTGGTTATTATTGTTGTTGAAAAAGTATTCTAAAAAAAAAAGAGAGAGAGCAGGCCTTCCCTGGTGGTCCAGTGGGTAAAAAGTCCACCTTGCAATGCAAGGGGCACTGGTATGATCCCTGGCCCAGAAAGATCCCACATGCTGTGGAGCAGCTGGACCAGTGTGTCCAGAGCCAGCGCTCTGGAGTGCATGTGCCTAGATCCGGTTCTCTGCAATGAGAGAGGCCACTGCAATGGGAGACCCACACAGGCCAAAGAATAAAGATGGATCAAAATAAACAGGAAGAGAATCAATAAGAGAGGCCAACATTTAAAAAGAAAGGGGGGGGGGAGTGTAAGAGCAGATAGGTTTTATTTATAATTTGTTGCTCTTTTGTCCTTTTTTGTTGTTATTTTTGGGATTTTTTTTTTTTTTTTGGAAAAAGAAATAATTCAAACTCAGTTATATTCTTACTCAAGCTTAAAAATCATCTTGTGTATAATACAGATGAAACAGCAAATGCTGAAAAATAAAATTTTGGGAGGTAGCAGGAGAAACATCTGGGTCATGAACATGCATACATTCAGTCTGGTCATAGTGGAAGGTAAGAATAAATTTCAAAAATCAACATTTGTTCTCTGGGAAAACATTTCCAAGTAGAAGGGTTTATTCTGCTTTTGGCCACAGAACAAATGCTCATTTTCTATACTGTGTATACCATTATTTTGCAAAACAAAAATTCCATAAACTGGGTTATGTGCTTGTGGCCAAGGGTTTAGCAGATAACCACTTCTGCTGATGTTTTCTAAAGTACTGTGGGTAATGCCTGAACAATATTTGAGTAGTTGTGATGAAGTGAGCTGATGGGGCTGATGGTTGGTTGGGTGGTTGACTGGCTTTAAAAACAGGCTTCTGGAACAAAACTATGTATATGTATAACTGCATCACTTTGTTGTACACTTGAAACTTACACATTGTAACTCAACTCTACTCCAGAAAAATAAAAACTAAAAAAATTGTTTTTATTTGGGTGGATTTTATTATTACTGTTATTTTTATATTTGCTTGTTTGGGTATTATGTTTTTTTGGTTATTATTGTTGTTGAAAAAGTATTCTAAAAAAGAGAGAGAGCGGGCCCTTTCCCCTGGTGGTCCAGTGGGTAAAAAGTCCACCTTGCAATGCAAGGGGCACTGGTATGATCCCTGGCCCAGAAAGATCCCACATGCTGTGGAGCAGCTGGACCAGTGTGTCCAGAGCCAGCGCTCTGGAGTGCATGTGCCTAGATCCGGTTCTCTGCAATGAGAGAGGCCACTGCAATGGGAGACCCACACAGGCCAAAGAATAAAGATGGATCAAAATAAACAGGAAGAGAATCAATAAGAGGCCAACATTTAAAAAGAAAGGGGGGGGGGAGTGTAAGAGCAGATAGGTTTTATTTATAATTTGTTGCTCTTTTGTCCTTTTTTGTTGTTATTTTTGGGATGTTCTTTTTTTTTTTGGAAAAAGAAATAATTCAAACTCAGTTATATTCTTACTCAAGCTTAAAAATCATCTTGTGTATAATACAGATGAAACAGCAAATGCTGAAAAATAAAATTTTGGGAGGTAGCAGGAGAAACATCTGGGTCATGAACATGCATACATTCAGTCTGGTCATAGTGGAAGGTAAGAATAAATTTCAAAAATCAACATTTGTTCTCTGGGAAAACATTTCCAAGTAGAAGGGTTTATTCTGCTTTTGGCCACAGAACAAATGCTCATTTTCTATACTGTGTATACCATTATTTTGCAAAACAAAAATTCCATAAACTGGGTTATGTGCTTGTGGCCAAGGGTTTAGCAGATAACCACTTCTGCTGATGTTTTCTAAAGTACTGTGGGTAATGCCTGAACAATATTTGAGTAGTTGTGATGAAGTGAGCAATTAAAGAATACTATTCTGAGAAAAATTTAGTGAGCTGGAAGTGAAACATTTCAAACATTTTGAAGAGATCTTAATCATATTAAATACTCTCATTTTACATGTGGGGAAATTGAGTCTAATGAAAGGAAGTAACCTGCCTGAGGGTGTAGAGCTGGGATGAAAGCAGGATCTGTCTGGATCCAATGTTCTCATTACAAAGTTCCTAAATTGGGAAAAGCGGGTCCAACATCCTAGCACAAATGAGAGTAAAGAACAGTATTCAAGTGGGATTTGGGTGGCTCAACTGGGCCAGATGATGGACTGCAGAACACAATAAATTATTGCTATTTTAGTTAAACTATGTAGGACACCACTCCCACTGAGAAGAACTTCTCTCAGCATATAGTTACAGAGAAAAGAAGACCTCACACACAATCACATTAGTGCTTGATGATGTCTAACGTGAAACTGGAAATGGAAAAATTAGATTAAATCAGTAAGTGAGGCTTAGTCACCTACTGGGTGAGACAAAGTGAGTCAGGAAATAGAAGAAAGGATTTTAGGGGTAAGACTGGCTGTCCATTTCAAACAGAAACACTGGACTTCTTTAAACCAGTGGACCTCTTGAATTTCCCAAGAGAGGAAACAGTGCTAAAAGGGGAATATAACTCTTCAGATGGAAAGAAAACATATGAGTCTAGCACATTTGTTTAGTCTTTCTGCAACTCAGATAAAGCAAAAAGCTCATTAATTTAGAATTGGTGATAATTTGTACAGGGCCTATTCTGAAGTTTACCTTTGCTTTACCTGGCTATTAACTCTTCAGATAGTGGAAGGTAAGAATAAATGTCAAAAATCAACATTTGTTCTCTGGGAAAACATTTCCAAGTAGAAGGGTTTATTCTGCTTTTGGCCACAGAACAAATGCTCATTTTCTATACTGTGTATACCATTATTTTGCAAAACAAAAATTCCATAAACTGGGTTATGTGCTTGTGGCCAAGGGTTTAGCAGATAACCACTTCTGCTGATGTTTTCTAAAGTACTGTGGGTAATGCCTGAACAATATTTGAGTAGTTGTGATGAAGTGAGCAATTAAAGAATACTATTCTGAGAAAAATTTAGTGAGCTGGAAGTGAAACATTTCAAACATTTTGAAGAGATCTTAATCATATTAAATACTCTCATTTTACATGTGGGGAAATTGAGTCTAATGAAAGGAAGTAACCTGCCTGAGGGTGTAGAGCTGGGATGAAAGCAGGATCTGTCTGGATCCAATGTTCTCATTACAAAGTTCCTAAATTGGGAAAAGCGGGTCCAACATCCTAGCACAAATGAGAGTAAAGAACAGTATTCAAGTGGGATTTGGGTGGCTCAACTGGGCCAGATGATGGACTGCAGAACACAATAAATTATTGCTATTTTAGTTAAACTATGTAGGACACCACTCCCACTGAGAAGAACTTCTCTCAGCATATAGTTACAGAGAAAAGAAGACCTCACACACAATCACATTAGTGCTTGATGATGTCTAACGTGAAACTGGAAATGGAAAAATTAGATTAAATCAGTAAGTGAGGCTTAGTCACCTACTGGGTGAGACAAAGTGAGTCAGGAAATAGAAGAAAGGATTTTAGGGGTAAGACTGGCTGTCCATTTCAAACAGAAACACTGGACTTCTTTAAACCAGTGGACCTCTTGAATTTCCCAAGAGAGGAAACAGTGCTAAAAGGGGAATATAACTCTTCAGATGGAAAGAAAACATATGAGTCTAGCACATTTGTTTAGTCTTTCTGCAACTCAGATAAAGCAAAAAGCTCATTAATTTAGAATTGGTGATAATTTGTACAGGGCCTATTCTGAAGTTTACCTTTGCTTTACCTGGCTAAAAGGATTTGGAAAGCAAATTAACAGTGTAAACAGGATGGCAGGCAGCAATATTTAACCTCTTTAAGAGAGCAAACTTTCTCTCAATATCTTTAAAATACAATTTATACATACAGATATGACATGCTAGCTATAGATTATTTTTATCTATTAAGTATAGCAGGACCCTGGTGATTTCTACCTAGGACACTTAGCTTAGTTTGACCCAATGTGTGTGTTTCTAAAAGAAGTCAGTTGGCATTGATTTTACAATCATCAAACTTTTAAAATATTGATACCAACTTGGACAGGCTTTGAGGGTCATACTTAATTCCACTTAATAACCACTGACTTTGTTTCTATCAAGCAAGAAACACAAGGTTTTAAGCAGCATATGGTATAGAATAAAGAGTGGATATAGAAACCAAAGGTCTTGGGTTCAAGTCCACGTGCTTGTGTTTATTTACATTGTGTTACCTGGAACACATTTTAAATTAGATGGAGATTAATCTCCTTTCTAGAAACATCTTAAATGGAGATAAAGATAGCTCTACTGTAAGACTCATAGGGTTGAATCAAAGCTGACTTTGGCTAACACATATGAAAGTTCAAAATGAGGCAGCATTAGAATCCAAAATAATTTGATTAGTACATTCAGCATTATGACAGACTGAAAAGTGAAGCAAAGAAAAAGACTCTCTTTTATAAAGCAACTCATTATTTTTTTCTAAGAATTCCATTGTTTGACCATTTCTTGCCCACACAAACTCTTAGCAAGAATTTCACATCTTTGCAATAGGTAGCTCTAGTAAGCTAACTAATCACCACCATCCTCATTAAGAATTCCTAGGGGGTTTCCCTGGTGGTCCAGTGGGCAAAGAATCTGCCTTGCAGTTCAAGGGGCACCGGTTTGATTCCCGGCCCAGGAAGACGCCGCAATGCTGCAGAGCGGCTAGGCCAGTGTGTCCAATTATGAGCCAGTGCTCTGGAGCACATGCGCCCAGAGCCGGTGCTCTGCAGCGAGAGAGGCCACTGCAATGAGAGGCCCACACAGGCCAAAGAATAAAGATGGATGAAAATAAATAAATAAAAAAAAATAAAAGAGATCAAAAATTTTTTTTAAAAAAAATGAATTCCTAGGGAATTCCCTGGCAGTCAGTGGTTAGGACTCCACACTCTCACTGCAGAGGCCCTGAGTTGAATCACTGGTCTGGAAACTAAGATCCCATAAGCTGTCTTGGCCACAGAAATTAAGAAATCCTTCAATTTAGGAGTCTAGGTGTCTTTGCCTTTGTCCTGCTCCATTACCTAAGCTCCTTTTCTATGTAAAAATTGGTCCTCCTTAGATCTGTATGTGCCCTTTGATGTACTTCTATACCCTAAGTTGCCTTTATAAATCTCCCCATATACGTCTATATCCACACCAATACCATGGATTCCTTTCTTTCTCTCTATGTCTAATTCGTTTCTGTGTCCAAAGTGCTTGGCACGCAATAGGCACTCAACAGAGGCTTAATAAAGAACTGAATAAATGATAAAGATGAGGACATATAGAAGAATCATTGATAAAGGCATAGGGACATGCTTCTAACAACTCCTTAAGCCCTCTGTCAAGAAAACACCCCATTCACAGTTTCTGCCACAGAGAAAGATACTTTTTCTATCATGTGAACCTTTGACCACAATTTATTGAATTTCTGGTGGGTACCAGACCCAAGGATAGACACATCCATAGGTCAGCTAGACAGCAAGGGAGTTCCCTAGCATGTCATTCTGCTTGGCTTGGCAGTAGAAGAAAGGACAGGAGGTGGGCACTCAATCCAAAGTCTGCTAAATCAGATACCATTACCACCAACATCCAATTCCACCTTTGCCTTGAATGCAATCTGATGCTTACACAGGTACCAATTATTTAGGAGAGCTGGCTCTATCTCTTGCTCAGAAGGAAAACCTAAGCCCATCTTAGCAATTACTTTCCCTTTGACATTTGGTTTAGGCATGGCTTATGTCATAGTTCTAGTAAATGATATGTGAAGTTGATGTGGGAAAGTCTGATAAATTTCTGGGAAAAGTTTCCTCATTCTTTGAAATCAAGACTTAGTAAATGTCTTCTATACAGGATGCTCCGATGTTTGATTGAGATGCTGAGACTAGCTACAACAAAGATGATGAGGGGGAATCAGCCTTAAAACAGACCCAGCATCTGAGGACAGAAAAGGAGGCTGAAATAAAGAACCCTGATTCTTGGGTCACCAAGGAGAAACTGAATAAACGGATCTAGAGGAGCCCTACTGCAGGACTTCATATTACTAGATGTAGACTTATCTTGCTATTTAAGCCAGTTGAGTCAGGATTTTCTGTTATTTGCAACCAAAGACACAGTAATAAATACAACCACCAATCCATATAGAAATTAATTATCTGTGTAGCTAGCTAATGGAAAATAAGGAACTGACCTTTTAGATTCCATTTTTCTTTTTCCAGAAACTAGAACTGGAATTACTGACAGTAGAAAAATGTAAGTTCAGAGCTAAATCCCTAACATTACTAGCTAAGAGGAAGAATTTGGAATTGCCTTAATGAGTCAGGGACAAACTCAACTTTTAAGGAAGTAATAATTGTAAGTAAGCAAAGTGAATGAAGAGAAATAAAATGATGTAATGACTGATTCTGAATTTTTCACTGGTAAGTATAAAATGAAGTCAACCAAACAAATAACACACCTACCTGAAATCCCTTTCTCCATATAACATCTCTAACTAGTGTTACCCGGTTTCTGTTTAATATCCCTAGACATGAAATGAACTCTCTCCTTTCAAGGACACATTCTACCATTATTGAATGATATTGATTTATAAAATGTTCCCTCCAAGGTAGAAATTAAATTGATTCCCTGAATCCCTGGGGTCAGCTAGCTTGGCTTGGCAGTAGAAGAAAGGACAGGAGGTGGGCACTCAATCCAAAGTCTGCTAAATCAGATACCATTACCACCAACATCCAATTCCACCTTTGCCTTGAATGCAATCTGATGCTTACACAGGTACCAATTATTTAGGAGAGCTGGCTCTATCTCTTGCTCAGAAGGAAAACCTAAGCCCATCTTAGCAATTACTTTCCCTTTGACATTTGGTTTAGGCATGGCTTATGTCATAGTTCTAGTAAATGATATGTGAAGTTGATGTGGGAAAGTCTGATAAATTTCTGGGAAAAGTTTCCTCATTCTTTGAAATCAAGACTTAGTAAATGTCTTCTATACAGGATGCTCCGATGTTTGATTGAGATGCTGAGACTAGCTACAACAAAGATGATGAGGGGGAATCAGCCTTAAAACAGACCCAGCATCTGAGGACAGAAAAGGAGGCTGAAATAAAGAACCCTGATTCTTGGGTCACCAAGGAGAAACTGAATAAACGGATCTAGAGGAGCCCTACTGCAGGACTTCATATTACTAGATGTAGACTTATCTTGCTATTTAAGCCAGTTGAGTCAGGATTTTCTGTTATTTGCAACCAAAGACACAGTAATAAATACAACCACCAATCCATATAGAAATTAATTATCTGTGTAGCTAGCTAATGGAAAATAAGGAACTGACCTTTTAGATTCCATTTTTCTTTTTCCAGAAACTAGAACTGGAATTACTGACAGTAGAAAAATGTAAGTTCAGAGCTAAATCCCTAACATTACTAGCTAAGAGGAAGAATTTGGAATTGCCTTAATGAGTCAGGGACAAACTCAACTTTTAAGGAAGTAATAATTGTAAGTAAGCAAAGTGAATGAAGAGAAATAAAATGATGTAATGACTGATTCTGAATTTTTCACTGGTAAGTATAAAATGAAGTCAACCAAACAAATAACACACCTACCTGAAATCCCTTTCTCCATATAACATCTCTAACTAGTGTTACCCGGTTTCTGTTTAATATCCCTAGACATGAAATGAACTCTCTCCTTTCAAGGACACATTCTACCATTATTGAATGATATTGATTTATAAAATGTTCCCTCCAAGGTAGAAATTAAATTGATTCCCTGAATCCCTGGGGTCATCTTCCAACATATAGATCAGTAGTTATCAAATAGGACTAATCTTGCCCCATCCCCACCCCTCAACCTCCTATCAGGGGATGACTGGTAAATGTTAGAGATGTTTTCAGCTGTCACAAATGAGGGGTTGCTGCTGGCCTCTGGTGACTAGAGGAGGAGGATGCTGCTAAATAGTCTGCAATGGACAGAGCAGCCTCTCAAAATAATTAGAAATAATTATCCAGCCCAAAATGTCAACAGTGCCAAAGCAGGGAAGCCCTGATCTAAAAGCTATCTTATGTTGCTATTTTAGTTACTAAGTTGTGTCTGACTCTTAGTACTCCATGGACTGTAGTCCACCAGGCTTCTCTGTCCCTGGAATTTTTCCAGGCAAGAATACTGGAATGGGTTGCCATTTCGTTCTCCAGGGAATCTTCCCCATCCAGGGATCAAACTTGCATTGGAAGGTGTATTTTTCACCACTGAGCCACCAGGGAAGTCCCCAAAGGGGTCTTATATATAGCAAATAAATCCCTTCTTTAGAAGAGGAGCCAAAAATAACTACCGTGGTTTTAAAGCATTTCTATTCAACCTTTCATATTTTCTATTAGTACCAAGGCCTATGTATTAATTAAATGATCTTATATATAATACCTTGTCCCTAGGTCCTAAAATACAGCTGACCCTTGAACAACATGGATCTGAACATATATAATACATATAGTACTACAGTACTATACAGTCAGGGTGGTTGGTTGGATCCACGGATGCAGGACTGTGGATACAGAAGGCCAAATGAATAGTTATATGCAGATTTTCAACTGGGCAGTGTTGGTTTCCATCCTGCTTGAGTTGCTCAAACATCAACCATAGTTGAAGATGAAATTGTCCTTATTTGGAGAGCAGTGGAGCAAACAATCCTGAGGAAGAGGTGCATCAGATACGTAGAGGTACATAGGCTTTCCCTGCTTTGGAGCTAAGGCATCAGCAATGCATAGGGAGCTCTCCCAATGAGAATTCATGCTGTGGTCTATGAGTAGATGCTTCATGACTCCCCTCTTCAAGGGATATGAGTCATATCCTTGGCTTTGTTCCTGCAGTGGACATCTGTTTTTGTCTCCCTTCTCCCCTCTTTTTTGGAACAGCACGCAATTTTCCTTTGGGAAAATACTTCTCCCTATAGAGGTATTTCCTAAAATGTCTTAAAGGAGCCATCTGTCAGGGCCTCATATTTTCTTGTCACATGTTGGCAAGTGTATCAAGCTAGGCCGATCAGTCTTGATCTCCTTGGGATTTAATCTTGAGTGAAGTAATATAAGAATGGGAAATATTTGAAGCTGATTTATAATGAACTGCGATAGTATCCTAAAGAGACTGCCTACAATTCCTTCTAGATTCCCAGTTATTTCTTCTCTCTGATCCAATTGTTCCACTGTCCTCTCAATTTAACAAGTTGCTCCCCACATACTTTTGCCCCCACTCCAAGACTAGTTTTAGTTTCTTATACTTAATAATCCTTCACTTTTACAACGACAGAATTGGGTACTAGGTAGGAAGTCAATACGTGTGGATTCTGTCATGGAAAGGTCACGAGAAGGTCATGGTCACAGGAAGGGTGCTTTGCCTCTCTGAGTCTACCCTCTCGTGCATAAAACAGAAGTAACAGACTAAGTCATTCCCAAAGACTCTTCTAGCTCTAAGGTCCCAAATGGCTAGCATTAAACATTGGATCTTCTTTGACTAAGAAAGGCAAACGAAACCTTAGATACAGCCAGGAGGTGGTGCTCCAGTACCACAATGATCCACCCACTAACAATGTCCTAGCAGGATTGCCCCTGTTGGGGATAAGGGCTTCCAAGAATCCTACAAGATCATTTCCGCGCTGTCTGGTGAATCGGGCATGTTTTCCTCCTCTATTGCTAAATACAACTATGTGTGTGGCAAGTGTGAGAGGTCTTTGCTTGATCTCTGTTGGGATAGATAAACGTTCTTCCTCAAATGTTTCCCTATTGGACAATAGAAATATTCTTTCTCAATATTTGGCAAGTCACAATGATGTTTGGTAGAGGCGGGTGGTAGGATTATGCATGTATTAGACACATCAGTGAGACAAGCACTACCAAATGCCATGGGGGCTAAAACAGATACGGATCTTGTATTCTGGCATCAGCTCTATCATGTCATTTGCTATGTAAAATTGGGAAAATGACCTTGAATTTTCCTTCAGTTACCTCCTCTGTAAGCAATTACATTGGATGAGATCAGCGGTTCCCAAATTTATATTTTGTCAGAGAAAAACAGTGGAAAAAAAATCTTTCCTTAAATAAAGTCATACATGAAATCCTCATATATAAATACGTCTCAAAACTTTTTACATTACATGTGGCAGAAATGGAATTCAAACAAGTTTAAAAGTAAAACAGGAGGAAAAAGAAATGAAAGCATGCCAGACATGGCTGGGTCGGGGATCAAAAGCTGTCATCAGAGATCCATTTCTCCACCCGTCATGTACCTATAACTACTTGGCTTCATTCTCAGCCAGACCTTCAACGTGTGGTAGCAAGATGGTCCTGGAAGAGAGAGGAAGGGAGAACATTTCTGCCTCCCCCACCCCTACTCCCTGTCTCTTACATTCTGAGAAATTCTGATGAAATGGCCTATCTCTGTTGTTAAAGAAACAAGACTGCCTGCTTGCCAGTTCTATCAGAATAACAGAGTGAGAAACAGAATATTCCACATGGTAGACAAGAAGAAGGAAGGAAAGCTATTCAGTACTAAAAATATATACAAAACTGGGATTTCTCTCACTGGAGGAGAAAAAAAAAACTATCATTTCACCAGGTTATGGTGGAACAGAAACTGAAAACCATAAGAATAGGGATCTTTAAATTAATTTCTTAAGGCTCTGAGGGTCCAGATCTCTAAACTGGTACAAGGTGACACAGTTCTCGTTTCATTCTTTGTCATGTTAAATCTGAGGTTTCTCTATGGGCTATTTATCGGAAAACAAACTGATAATTTGCCATTTTTGTTTTTCTCATTCTTCAAAATGATTTGTGACCTTGTTTACAGCATGAATTTTCTTTGTACATTGTTGGAAAGCCAAAGATGATTATATTATTTAAATGATGCCATCAAGGTACAGATAATGATATGTTAGTTACCAAAGGATTGGTATAAATGTTATTAATGTATCTATCAATATATTAATATTAATATATATTTATATTCATTGTATAAGAATGCAATGAAATCATCTTGTCCGACTCAGTCATTTTCCACTGGCCAAAACTGAGATCCCATGCCATTCAAGGATGTTGTCTCCAGACAGGAATTAGAAGTACAGATTGCTATTTCCAAATCCACTGTTGTTCAGTCACCAAGTCACGTCTGACTCTGTAACCTCATGGACTGCAGCATGCCAGGTTTCTCTGTCTTTTACTATCTCTGAAGTTTGCACAAATTCCCGTCCACTGAGTCAGTGATGCGATCAAACCAGCTCATCCCCTCCCATCCTGTTCTCCTTGGGCCTTCAGTCTTCCCTAGTATCAAAGTCTTTTTCAGTGAGTTGGCTCTTAGCTTCAGGTGGCCAAAATATTGAAGCTTCAGTCAAATCCGTTAGTCCCTCTAACTGATGCTTTGGTGTGTGTTGTTACTAAGGATATCTTTTTCTAAGACAGTTCTGATCATGTCACTTCTGTCCTTACTTACATGATTCCCATCTTTACGGAACACTGTAAACACTTTAGCATGATATTCAATACCCTTTTTGATGCAGGCTCTTGCTTACTTTTAGCTGTTATTTCTATCTCTCTCTGCTTTCCCTTTAAGCACACTTTTTTTTTCTTGGCATCTCTCATATGCTGTGGTATTTCTGGCTTCTGGTCTTTGCTCAGATAATCTCTCTCTCTAGAATACTGTGCCTCTCCTGTCTCTCATCTTGTAAAACTCCCCTTGCTCTCCATGGCTCAGTTCATCTGTTAGTCCCTTTGAAGCATCATGGTACACATTCTCTTTCTGTAAACCAGTCGTGATACCCCTCTGTGTCTCTTCTAGCAATTCTTGCTCTGATTGTTCTTACTAAAGTGAAAAGAATTGTCAGTTCATTGACTTAGCACTGTCCAAGTATTTTGAATAAACTAACCATATGATGTTAGTGAGAGAGGAAGTTGGGGACAAAAAGGGCTTTCCCAGGACCTCTGAAAATATCCTAGAACAGGCTAATGATTCTCTTTCTTAAGATTCTGAGCAGAAGCCTCCTCTACAATGTGATGCAGCCATTATCATTTAACTGAAGCTGGTAAGTACATGGAAACAACATCCCCATCTTTATCTAAAACAAAAGACTTCAAAAAGGGGTATTTCTTCTAAGATGTCACATTCATTTGATACTGAAATTGTTGAAGATCTTGAGGCTACATCTGGGCTCAGAAACAAATGTTGTGATTTGATAGTGGTGTATATCAAAATACAGAGGAAGATATAATAATGATGTACATTAGCCCACATGCTGCCTCTGCCTGAATTCAATGGCTCTCAATCTTTTAATCTCTGTTTCACATTTGAGGTTTAGTTTCCACTGCTTGACACATGTTAATCACATCATAGTGATGGCTCTCTACCAGCCATCCTTCTAGAAGTAAAGCAAGTTGCAACTTACATGCACCCCTACCTCTAACATTCGAAGAACAAAGATCATGGCATCAGATCCCCTCACTTCATGGCAAATAGATGAACAAACAATGGAAACAGTGGCAGATTTTATTTTCTTGGGCTCCAAAGTCACTGTGGATGGTGACTGCAGCCATGAAATTAAAAGACACTTTCTCCTTGGAAGAAAAACTTTAGCATGATATTCAATACCCTTTTGATGCAGGCTCTTGCTTACTTTTAGCTGTTATTTCTATCTCTCTGCTTTCCCTTTAAGCACACTTTTTTTTTCTTGGCATCTCTCATATGCTGTGGTATTTCTGGCTTCTGGTCTTTGCTCAGATAATCTCTCTCTCTAGAATACTGTGCCTCTCCTGTCTCTCATCTTGTAAAACTCCCCTTGCTCTCCATGGCTCAGTTCATCTGTTAGTCCCTTTGAAGCATCATGGTACACATTCTCTTTCTGTAAACCAGTCGTGATACCCCTCTGTGTCTCTTCTAGCAATTCTTGCTCTGATTGTTCTTACTAAAGTGAAAAGAATTGTCAGTTCATTGACTTAGCACTGTCCAAGTATTTTGAATAAACTAACCATATGATGTTAGTGAGAGAGGAAGTTGGGGACAAAAAGGGCTTTCCCAGGACCTCTGAAAATATCCTAGAACAGGCTAATGATTCTCTTTCTTAAGATTCTGAGCAGAAGCCTCCTCTACAATGTGATGCAGCCATTATCATTTAACTGAAGCTGGTAAGTACATGGAAACAACATCCCCATCTTTATCTAAAACAAAAGACTTCAAAAAGGGGTATTTCTTCTAAGATGTCACATTCATTTGATACTGAAATTGTTGAAGATCTTGAGGCTACATCTGGGCTCAGAAACAAATGTTGTGATTTGATAGTGGTGTATATCAAAATACAGAGGAAGATATAATAATGATGTACATTAGCCCACATGCTGCCTCTGCCTGAATTCAATGGCTCTCAATCTTTTAATCTCTGTTTCACATTTGAGGTTTAGTTTCCACTGCTTGACACATGTTAATCACATCATAGTGATGGCTCTCTACCAGCCATCCTTCTAGAAGTAAAGCAAGTTGCAACTTACATGCACCCCTACCTCTAACATTCGAAGAACAAAGATCATGGCATCAGATCCCCTCACTTCATGGCAAATAGATGAACAAACAATGGAAACAGTGGCAGATTTTATTTTCTTGGGCTCCAAAGTCACTGTGGATGGTGACTGCAGCCATGAAATTAAAAGACACTTTCTCCTTGGAAGAAAAACTGACAAACCTAGACAGAGTATTCAAAGGCAGAGACATCATTTTGCTTACAAAAGTCTGTATAGTCAAAGCTATGATTTTCCCAGTAGTCATGTATGGATGTGAGAGCTGGACCATAAAGAAGGCTGAGCGCCACAGAATTGATGCTTTTGAACTGTGGTGTTGGAGAAGATGCTTAGACTGAAAGGAGATCAAATGGGTCAATCTTAAAGGAAATCAACCCTGAATATTCATTGGAAGGACTGATGCTGAAGCTGAAACTCCAATGTTTTGGCCACCTGATGCAGAGACAACTCATTGTAAAAGATCCTGATGTTGGGGGGAAAATAGCAAAAGGAGAAGGAGAGAGAGGACAAGATGGTTGGATGGCATCACTGAGTCAATAAACATGAGTTTGAGCAAGCTCTGGGAGATGGTAAAGGACAGGGAAGCCTGTTGTGCTACAGTCCACAGGGTCGCAAAGAGTTACACCCAACTGAGCAACTGAACAGAACTGAACTGAACTGATATTAAGAGCCTAATAATTAGAAAAGACTCCTGACACTGGGAAACAATTAAGGCAGGAGTAGAAGAGGGTGACTGAGGATGAGATGGTTAGATCGTTTCACCAACTGAATGGACATGAATTTGAGCAAACTCAAGGAGACAGCAAAGGATGGGGAGCCTGGCATGCTGCAGTCCATGAGATTGTAAAGAATTGAACATAACTTAGTGACTGAACAAGAACAAATTACATATTGTTCTAACTTTGTGCTATGTCAGAGAAATGGCAGATTATAATCTCACTTTGAATTTTTACATAATTTTAATTAGGTTTCTCTAACTAGAGACTAAAAGGGTTCTGACTAACATATGTTAAAGAAGTGAATACATGGTACAGTTGGCTAAAAGCAAAAAGTCATGTTAACAAAGAAAACCTCCTGGAAAAGTGCCAATGCTGTATGTCAGACATGTTAATCACATCATAGTGATGGCTCTCTACCAGCCATCCTTCTAGAAGTAAAGCAAGTTGCAACTTACATGCACCCCTACCTCTAACATTCAAGAACAAAGATCATGGCATCAGATCCCCTCACTTCATGGCAAATAGATGAACAAACAATGGAAACAGTGGCAGATTTTATTTTCTTGGGCTCCAAAGTCACTGTGGATGGTGACTGCAGCCATGAAATTAAAAGACACTTTCTCCTTGGAAGAAAAACTGACAAACCTAGACAGAGTATTCAAAGGCAGAGACATCATTTTGCTTACAAAAGTCTGTATAGTCAAAGCTATGATTTTCCCAGTAGTCATGTATGGATGTGAGAGCTGGACCATAAAGAAGGCTGAGCGCCACAGAATTGATGCTTTTGAACTGTGGTGTTGGAGAAGATGCTTAGACTGAAAGGAGATCAAATGGGTCAATCTTAAAGGAAATCAACCCTGAATATTCATTGGAAGGACTGATGCTGAAGCTGAAACTCCAATGTTTTGGCCACCTGATGCAGAGACAACTCATTGTAAAAGATCCTGATGTTGGGGGGAAAATAGCAAAAGGAGAAGGAGAGAGAGGACAAGATGGTTGGATGGCATCACTGAGTCAATAAACATGAGTTTGAGCAAGCTCTGGGAGATGGTAAAGGACAGGGAAGCCTGTTGTGCTACAGTCCACAGGGTCGCAAAGAGTTACACCCAACTGAGCAACTGAACAGAACTGAACTGAACTGATATTAAGAGCCTAATAATTAGAAAAGACTCCTGACACTGGGAAACAATTAAGGCAGGAGTAGAAGAGGGTGACTGAGGATGAGATGGTTAGATCGTTTCACCAACTGAATGGACATGAATTTGAGCAAACTCAAGGAGACAGCAAAGGATGGGGAGCCTGGCATGCTGCAGTCCATGAGATTGTAAAGAATTGAACATAACTTAGTGACTGAACAAGAACAAATTACATATTGTTCTAACTTTGTGCTATGTCAGAGAAATGGCAGATTATAATCTCACTTTGAATTTTTACATAATTTTAATTAGGTTTCTCTAACTAGAGACTAAAAGGGTTCTGACTAACATATGTTAAAGAAGTGAATACATGGTACAGTTGGCTAAAAGCAAAAAGTCATGTTAACAAAGAAAACCTCCTGGAAAAGTGCCAATGCTGTATGTCAGTTAATTATCTGGAACCTCAGGTCACAAGCCATGTGTACTCTTGACAGTGTCGTAGATGAAGTCCCAAAGAAATATTTGAAAATACTTATCCAGTCTTTCCCAAAGAATTCTCTAAGACTTTGTTTCTATAGGATACTCTGAAGTGGTTCCATGGAAAAAAATGAGTTTCACTGGTAAAGGATTTCTTGGGATTTTGATTGTTAACACGCATCATGAATCATATAGTGTTGTGTGTCATAATACCTACCAAACTCATTTTACCACAGATTTTGTACTTAATCTTGAAAAGTGATGTCCTGAGGGATGCCCTGTGGAGCTCTGGTATAGTTTGAGCTCCTTGTTTTAAAAATGGCCAATGAGAGTCTCAGAGAATTTGCGTCACTTGGTTGAGGTATATAGGAGCAGAACTTGAGGGGTATCTATCAGTTTTTAGTCCAGAGCTCTACTATCCTCCATCTGGCTGAAATGTGGTCAGTATTTAAACAATTCAACAAGGAGGCTGTTACACAGGCTAAAGTGGTTTTAATGCTGTGACAGTCTACATAAGCAAACCAAAATCTATACCTGTGAATGCCTCAAGTTTAAGAAATAAAATGAGTCTGGGGTCAGTCTGGGTCAAACTTAGGAACTGAACTGAGTCTGAGTTAAACGTGAGTGTGCCATTGTAAAGGCACAGGTGAACACAATTTTGTTTAAAGGCTAATTTTATGTGGATTATCCTTTCCAAATATACTCAGATTACAGTGGCCACAGTGAAGAACTTTTAATCATCTTAGATAAGCTCATTCAATTACAAGGTGCCCTAGAGGAAAAGGTGCCTCAGCAAGCCACTCACTATAAAAGGTAGAGAAAAAAAATGTTTCCTTCCCTACAGTTTCTGGTGACCAGAGTGGGAACCACTGGGACACCCAACTTGCTTTAGAGCCTGCAGAAGGTATCCTTGAAGACTCAGCAAAAGCTGGGAAAGAATTCTTAACAAAGTCATGCCTGGGTAAGAGAGGAAGAAAGGACTTCACATTGGCAGGGAAAAAAAGAATACTTGTACATCCTTTTTATTTCAGGGACAGCTACTGCCTTTTGTCTCATTTTTGTGTCCTGGGAACTTGGCAACTGTCACAGTAATGGCCCCCAAAGTATTACCAAGCAGAAATATGGGTTGTACCTCACTATGGCTAAATATGGCTGGACTGTATGGTGTGGTATGATATGTCCTTAAGGTGTGCCTACTTAAAAGTATTCTTCAGGGCTTCCCTGGTGGTCCAGTGGGTAAGGACATCACCTTGCAAGGCAAGGGGTGCTGATTCAATCCCTAGCCTTGGAAGATTCCATGTGCTGACGAGCGGCTAGACCGATGTGCCCAACCTCGGGGCCAGACCTCTGGAGTGCATGTGCCCAGGCCAGTGCTCTGCGAGTGTGCCCAGAGCTCCTTGTTTTAAAAATGGCCAATGAGAGTCTCAGAGAATTTGCGTCACTTGGTTGAGGTATATAGGAGCAGAACTTGAGGGGTATCTATCAGTTTTTAGTCCAGAGCTCTACTATCCTCCATCTGGCTGAAATGTGGTCAGTATTTAAACAATTCAACAAGGAGGCTGTTACACAGGCTAAAGTGGTTTTAATGCTGTGACAGTCTACATAAGCAAACCAAAATCTATACCTGTGAATGCCTCAAGTTTAAGAAATAAAATGAGTCTGGGGTCAGTCTGGGTCAAACTTAGGAACTGAACTGAGTCTGAGTTAAACGTGAGTGTGCCATTGTAAAGGCACAGGTGAACACAATTTTGTTTAAAGGCTAATTTTATGTGGATTATCCTTTCCAAATATACTCAGATTACAGTGGCCACAGTGAAGAACTTTTAATCATCTTAGATAAGCTCATTCAATTACAAGGTGCCCTAGAGGAAAAGGTGCCTCAGCAAGCCACTCACTATAAAAGGTAGAGAAAAAAAATGTTTCCTTCCCTACAGTTTCTGGTGACCAGAGTGGGAACCACTGGGACACCCAACTTGCTTTAGAGCCTGCAGAAGGTATCCTTGAAGACTCAGCAAAAGCTGGGAAAGAATTCTTAACAAAGTCATGCCTGGGTAAGAGAGGAAGAAAGGACTTCACATTGGCAGGGAAAAAAAGAATACTTGTACATCCTTTTTATTTCAGGGACAGCTACTGCCTTTTGTCTCATTTTTGTGTCCTGGGAACTTGGCAACTGTCACAGTAATGGCCCCCAAAGTATTACCAAGCAGAAATATGGGTTGTACCTCACTATGGCTAAATATGGCTGGACTGTATGGTGTGGTATGATATGTCCTTAAGGTGTGCCTACTTAAAAGTATTCTTCAGGGCTTCCCTGGTGGTCCAGTGGGTAAGGACATCACCTTGCAAGGCAAGGGGTGCTGATTCAATCCCTAGCCTTGGAAGATTCCATGTGCTGACGAGCGGCTAGACCGATGTGCCCAACCTCGGGGCCAGACCTCTGGAGTGCATGTGCCCAGGCCAGTGCTCTGCAGCGCGAGAGGCCTCTGCAATGGGAGGCCCACACAGGCCAAAGAACAAAGATGGAAATAAATGAAAGACCAATAGAAGTGGCCAAAAAAAAACAGTATTTTCCAAAGTATTTTTTTGTTAACTTAAAACTTTAAAGTTATACTGAGATAAGATAAATGGTGAGTATTCATTGATGATCTAGATTGTTTCCAAATAAGATAAAAAACTGAGACATTAATTGCTGAGCATAGCTTTATCCAATTTAGTCTTCCTTTTATCTAGAAACATAACATATTTGGATCTATTAGTAAATACATTTTGTGCTACATTGAAAAATTTACTATGAGGAAGACTGAATCTCTGAAAATCTTGAAGTGCATTTATAGTTTGCCAATTCATAGGATGTTAGTATTGCAGATGGTACACAATTGCTTACCTTTTAGGTTTTACTAGGGATAAAGGATTCTAGTGGTTAAGAATAATCACTATGTGTAATTAAAGTGATTTAAAAATAACATGGGTGAAAGGAAACAATTTTGTACGAAAAGTATATGAGAAAAATAGAATGACCAGCTATTTCAGAATTAGAGAAAAGAACACAGAACAAAACCTGAATGGAAAAAACGTTATAGATTTGTGAAAAAGAAATATATATATATATATATATACATATATATATATATATATATATATATATATATATATATATATATACCCAGTAAAAGAGGTCAAAAATTAAAAAAAAAAAGAAGTCACTAAATTTTCTGGCTGAGGCAGTTTTAAATAATAGAAAATTGCTTTAGTTTACTTATTGTCTGAACAAGAAAGACTATAAAGCATAGCAAATACTTTTCTGTACCTAGATCAGCACTTGTTGTATCTGAGCAAATACAAGAAATTAACCATCTACTCAGGTAATACAGACTGCTGTGCCTTTATTTATATTCTTTACCAAGCAGAAATATGGGTTGTACCTCACTATGGCTAAATATGGCTGGACTGTATGGTGTGGTATGATATGTCCTTAAGTGGAAAGTAGGGGGAAACATCACCTTGCAAGGCAAGGGGTGCTGATTCAATCCCTAGCCTTGGAAGATTCCATGTGCTGACGAGCGGCTAGACCGATGTGCCCAACCTCGGGGCCAGACCTCTGGAGTGCATGTGCCCAGGCCAGTGCTCTGCAGCGCGAGAGGCCTCTGCAATGGGAGGCCCACACAGGCCAAAGAACAAAGATGGAAATAAATGAAAGACCAATAGAAGTGGCCAAAAAAAAACAGTATTTTCCAAAGTATTTTTTTGTTAACTTAAAACTTTAAAGTTATACTGAGATAAGATAAATGGTGAGTATTCATTGATGATCTAGATTGTTTCCAAATAAGATAAAAAACTGAGACATTAATTGCTGAGCATAGCTTTATCCAATTTAGTCTTCCTTTTATCTAGAAACATAACATATTTGGATCTATTAGTAAATACATTTTGTGCTACATTGAAAAATTTACTATGAGGAAGACTGAATCTCTGAAAATCTTGAAGTGCATTTATAGTTTGCCAATTCATAGGATGTTAGTATTGCAGATGGTACACAATTGCTTACCTTTTAGGTTTTACTAGGGATAAAGGATTCTAGTGGTTAAGAATAATCACTATGTGTAATTAAAGTGATTTAAAAATAACATGGGTGAAAGGAAACAATTTTGTACGAAAAGTATATGAGAAAAATAGAATGACCAGCTATTTCAGAATTAGAGAAAAGAACACAGAACAAAACCTGAATGGAAAAAACGTTATAGATTTGTGAAAAAGAAATATATATACATATATATATACATATACATATATATATATATATATATATATATATATATATACCCAGTAAAAGAGGTCAAAAATTAAAAAAAAAAAGAAGTCACTAAATTTTCTGGCTGAGGCAGTTTTAAATAATAGAAAATTGCTTTAGTTTACTTATTGTCTGAACAAGAAAGACTATAAAGCATAGCAAATACTTTTCTGTACCTAGATCAGCACTTGTTGTATCTGAGCAAATACAAGAAATTAACCATCTACTCAGGTAATACAGACTGCTGTGCCTTTATTTATATTCTTTACTTATTTGATACCAGGTGGTTTGGTTACTGTGGGCCCTGGTTAAAGAGCATGCTCCAGTCTTGAAGTATTATCTTGCCAATAGTTATCACTGTAGTCTCCCTGATGGGCTATATTATCTCAGCGGTATTAAATTTATCATCACAGCCACACCAGTACATCAGATGATCTCACTGTGCTTGGAGAAACAGAAACAAGATGAACAACAGCAGCAGAAATCTTTCATTGATCTGACGTTATAACCTATGAAGTTCACTGTGAGATGCCAGCAACTCAATGCTTACAGTGACAGGGTGGCACTAATGACACACTTTTGCTCAAACTCTCATGTATAAGAGGGTGACCAAATGAGGGGAATGGTTAAATTAAGCAAACAAGAAGGCCATCAGGATGATGTGCCTTGATGACGTATGCAAGCCAATCAGAATATAAGCATGTAAATGGGTCAAGCTTAAATCAAAACACTGAGAAAAACCAATCACAAACAGCCATGTAGGCTCTAGCTAGAGCCAATGGATAATTGCCCTATTTTGCATCCACCCTTTTTCTGTAAAAGTGTTCCTAACTTTGGGTTTGAATTGGTTTTTGCTCAAATAAACTCTTAAAAATTGTAATATAACTCTTTTTTTAAAAAAATTTGGCCTCTTTTATTGGTTTTTTATTTATTTACTTTCATTCATCTTTATTCTTCAGCCTGCGTGGGCCTCCCACTGCAGTGAACTCTCACACTGCAGAGCACCAGCTCCAGAAGCATTTGTTCCAGAGCACTGGCTCATAATTGGATACACCGGTCCAGCTGCTCTGTGGCACGTGGGATCGTCTCAGGCCAGGGACTGAACCAGTGCCCAGTGCACTACAAGGCAGACTCTTTACCTACTGGACCACCAGGGAAGCCTGGTTTATTTTTAACACATACCACAAGAGTATGATTTTTCCTGCTACTTTATATTCCTTGAATCCTCTTTATTTACTCCTTCTACACCCAATCCATTCTAAAAGACCCCACAACTATGGAACAACAGAAAGGTAAGCTCACATTAAATTGACATATAGCAGGCAATGGTAAGCATCCTGTCAGAAATTCAGCAATAGGTCTTCCCATAGTTGGAAATGTCGTCATGCTATCATTAAGAAATACATAACATTAGTACTCTTTTATTGCCAAAGGTCTTATAATACAAATTTTTCTCTGTAGCTTATTCTGATTTTTCATAGATTATCATCTTCCACACACTTTTTGGAAAACCTTCCATTGTACTAATCCAACTTCCAAAACCTCCATCCTTCTCCATGAAAACACATGCTTTTGAGTACCTACGTGTGTTTTCCAGACAACCTAAGTGCTACGGACACATTCTCCTTGACCAACTTGGAGTTCTGGTCTTGTGTGAAAACATTCCACTCTTTCATGTTTTCCAGACAGTGTCTAATTGAAATGGAAACTAGCAGAGGATTGGGTGTTTGGTGAAGGAAATGACATGCGGCCCTCTTAGAACTCAGGGGTGATGTCATTCACTAAGGTGAAGACTCTCTTGCCTGATGCCTTTATGACCAGGGATTAGTGAGGTGTGGTGAACAGAGCACTGGACTGGGAGTCAGGAGGCCCGGATTCCAGGCCTAGCGTACCTGGTACCTTCCTGTTGGATTCTTTACCATACTGTAAGCCCTCCTCACCTGAGTCTTGTTTTCACTAAACTAGATCTATCTTAGAAAGATATCTTAGAAAGTCTTGGAGGGGCCAAAGGATACACAATTGGAAATGAAACTGCAAGGGGATTGCAAGGAGTCAGCCTTCTATACAATCACTAGATGAACAATAAAGTTCTGTAGAACAGACAGAGGAGAAATCACTGAATTCTGCTTGGTTAGTTCACTCAGGAAGATATTTTATGCAGAAGAATGAAATAACATGATTATAATTTTATGTGATTTCCCTGGCTCCTGTGTAGACAATGGATCCTAGGGGACATTACGGGAAGTGGAAGGGGCAGTTAGGACAACAAGCATATACAGGGATGCTTTGTTTTACTGTGTGCTTCACTTCAATGTGCTTTGTAATAGTAAATTAAGAAACTGTGCTTTTTACAAATTGAAAGTTTGTGGTAACCCTGCATCTGGAAATTCTATGACTACCATTTTCGCATTGGCTCCCTTCGGGTCTCTGTGTCACATTTCTGGCAATTCTTGCAATATTTCAAACTGTTTCATTATTGTTATATTCATTATAGTCATTTGAGATCAGTTATCTTTGCTGTTAGTATTGCAAAAAGCCATAAAAAAGAATGAAATAATTCCATTTGCAGCAACATGGATGGACCTAGAGACTATTATACCAAATGAAATGTTAGAAAGAAATGAACAAGTACTGTATGATATCATTTATATGTGGAATCTAAAATATGACAATGAACTTATCTATGAAACAGAAATAGACTCACAGACGTAGAGAACAACCTGTGGTCTCCAAGGGGATGTGAGGGAGGAGAGATGGATTGGGAGTTTGGGATTAGCAGATACAAATTATTATACATAGAACGGATAAACAACAAGGTCCTATGGTATAGTACATGGAGCTATACTTAATATCCTGTGATAAACCGGATACTGGAATAGAATATGAAAAAGAATATATATAAAACTGAACCACTTTGCCATACATCAGAAACTAACATAACATTTTAAATCAACTATCTTTCAATTAAAAATAAATAAAAGATTACAGCTAAGAGTAGTTTGCTTAAGGATAATGACAGAGTCTACAGTTTATTTCATTTTTCCTCAAATTAGAGAAAAAGTCCTTTTTTTTTTTTTTTTATAACACTGAACTCATTGGTGCTTGTCTTCTCCCAGTTTGGCAGCCTTGGCCAGCATAATTCAGTTCAGACTGCAGTGTCACTACCTGAGAGAGTAGGATAGATTAAAAGCAATGTAGAGATTTTGAGTTTATTTCTGAACTTTTCCTTTCAAATCAGTTCCAAAAATAAGTCATGCTGTCCTTCTTTTAGACTTTGCCAGTGGAAAATGTTCTTACAACATAAACATCCAGGAACCCGCTAGTCCCATGTTACCTTAGGTTTTATTGTCTCAGGATGTTTCCACAAGTCTTTGTATAAGCAGAGTGAGAACTCTCTTTGCTCTGTCTTTGTTACTCTCTCCAAGCTCTTCGACTGTCTTTCTTCCTCCTGCCCTCATGCTTGTCTTGAAATTCTATGACTACCATTTTCGCATTGGCTCCTTGGTCTCTGTGTCACATTTCTGGCAATTCTTGCAATATTTCAAACTGTTTCATTATTGTTATATTCATTATAGTCATTTGAGATCAGTTATCTTTGCTGTTAGTATTGCAAAAAGCCATAAAAAAGAATGAAATAATTCCATTTGCAGCAACATGGATGGACCTAGAGACTATTATACCAAATGAAATGTTAGAAAGAAATGAACAAGTACTGTATGATATCATTTATATGTGGAATCTAAAATATGACAATGAACTTATCTATGAAACAGAAATAGACTCACAGACGTAGAGAACAACCTGTGGTCTCCAAGGGGATGTGAGGGAGGAGAGATGGATTGGGAGTTTGGGATTAGCAGATACAAATTATTATACATAGAACGGATAAACAACAAGGTCCTATGGTATAGTACATGGAGCTATACTTAATATCCTGTGATAAACCGGATACTGGAATAGAATATGAAAAAGAATATATATAAAACTGAACCACTTTGCCATACATCAGAAACTAACATAACATTTTAAATCAACTATCTTTCAATTAAAAATAAATAAAAGATTACAGCTAAGAGTAGTTTGCTTAAGGATAATGACAGAGTCTACAGTTTATTTCATTTTTCCTCAAATTAGAGAAAAAGTCCTTTTTTTTTTTTTTTTATAACACTGAACTCATTGGTGCTTGTCTTCTCCCAGTTTGGCAGCCTTGGCCAGCATAATTCAGTTCAGACTGCAGTGTCACTACCTGAGAGAGTAGGATAGATTAAAAGCAATGTAGAGATTTTGAGTTTATTTCTGAACTTTTCCCTTTCAAATCAGTTCCAAAAATAAGTCATGCTGTCCTTCTTTTAGACTTTGCCAGTGGAAAATGTTCTTACAACATAAACATCCAGGAACCCGCTAGTCCCATGTTACCTTAGGTTTTATTGTCTCAGGATGTTTCCACAAGTCTTTGTATAAGCAGAGTGAGAACTCTCTTTGCTCTGTCTTTGTTACTCTCTCCAAGCTCTTCGACTGTCTTTCTTCCTCCTGCCCTCATGCTTGTCCTGACAATCTAGAAGATTCTGACATGGTCTAGTTTGACATTTTCATTTTAGGGGTGATACATCACTTTTCCATTGCTGCTGTAAAAAACGACTATAAACGTAGTGTCTTAAAATATATATATATATATATATATATATATATATATATAATCTCACAGTCTATAGGCTCAACGCTTGATAAGAGTCTCCCAGGACTCAAGTCAAGGTGCTGAGAGCCTGTGGTTCCTTGCAGATAGTCTAGGTTCGTGTGGTAACAGCGCTGAGCTCTCTGTCTCCTGGCTGGGGATTTCTCTTAGCTATCATATCTCAGCAAAAGCTCCAGGGATTCACATCGTAGTCATATTATATCTCCTCTGCCTACTATTCTGCCCTTCTCCTTTACTCCTAAGGACTCATCTACAGTAATCTCTGCACCTCAAAATCTTCAACCTTAATCACATTAGTAAACTCTTTCTTTCTGTGTCACTTTGGAATGTATTCATAGGCTCTGAGAAGTAGAGGCTGGACATCTTTGGGGAACTTATTTTGTCTCCTACTGTTGAGAAAAACTGAGCCCCCAAAGATCATCATGCCCGAGGAGGGGCAGGACATGCAGGTTCAATCTTTGGGTGGGGAAGATCCCCTGGAGGAGGAAACAGTATTCTTGCTGGGAAAATCCCATGGACAGAGGAGCCTGGTGGGCTACAGTCCATGAGGGTTGCAAAAAGTCAGGTATAACTGAAGAGACTGAGCACATGAGATTTCTAACTGAATTCTTTCCACTATGCAAAAATATACGCAGCTCGTGTGAATTCAGGTCTCTCCTAAGAGTAGAATGATGCTTAGGGATTAATACCTCTAAGATAAGGCACACATGGGCTTAGAAGCTTATTCCTCCACACATCAGCTACTTGTATGGAAATCACAGTGTCAGTCACCGATCATGGTAGACTCTCTGCATCTCCCTGGACTGTAGTCCACCAGGCTCCTCTGCTGATGGAATTATCCAGGTAAGAATACTGCAGTGTTGCCATCTCCTGCTCCAAAAGATGTTCCCAACACAGGGATCGAACCCAGGTTCCCTCCACTGCAGGCAAATTCTTTACTGCCTGAGCTACCAGGGAAGTCCTAGACTAGTTACTAAGTATTCAGTAATTCAGGCTGTGCATCTAACCTAAAGCTTTCTCATCTATAGAATGAAAGGCTAGGCCCCATGTAGCAGTGATTTAGGGAGCATTTAATAAGCTATTTCTTGAGCTCTTAACACAGGGTTTATATAAAAAAAATTCACCAAAAGGGCCAATTTGAGTTCCTATTCTTTGCAGATGAGAAAACAGATTCAGAGAGAAGGAGCAATTGGACGAGGTCATACACTGGGTTAGTGGCAAATCCCAAGCCAGATTACACAATGGCATGAGAATTTGGAGGGAGAGCAATTACAAGAATGAAATTCCACACCTGCTTTCCACAACATTCCACGACCAGCCCTTAGCGTGAGCCTCAATTTCCTTCCACCAGGGCATCCCACAGGAATTAGAGGCTGAAAGGCAAGCACGCTGGATTCATCTGATGTGACAACTTTGGTCTTCCTCGGCATTTTCAGTTTCCACATTCCTTTATGAACCTCTGCCCTACAGCCCAATCGATGTCAGCTCACTTAGTGCTAAATGCTTCCTGCGCACCAAGTCATTTTGCATTCGCTTAGTAAAAATGGAACCATCCAGCATCAATTCACATGAAATAATTTTCCACTTCGTGTCAACCGAAAATCACCAATTTCCTGCTGCAAGTGACACTTAGTACTGGGAAGCATTTGGAGTCGTTATGAGTTATTGTCGCCTGGGCTGCCTGCCTTTGTGTGACCAAATCCTGTATCTAGAGAGAATATGGATCAAAGCTCCATTTTCACGTGACTAAATATAAGAATTAAAATCTAGCCCATCTTCTGATGAAGCTTAAATCTTTTCCCTTCCGAAAGACAAAAATAAATTGACATTGCATTTGTAACTCCAATGGGGCAGGTCATAGCAGAACCGTTCAATCCTTCAGTAAGCGTATAGAGACTTTCTGTGTTTTAGGCACTCTTGCAAACACAAAGCTAAATAAAAAAAAAAATCTCTACTCTTAAAAGATTCTTACTGTCCAGCTGGGACAGTTAAATTTTATATAGTTGACTACAGTAAAAGCCACATTTAATCATATGCAGCTGTTAAAATATTATGTCTTAAGCCAATGATGCTCAAATACTTTCAACTGTGAAGCTCTTCATTTAAGTGACATTCAATAAATAAAACTGATAATGGGGAACCTGCAGGGTCTGAAGTGGAAACCAGAGACCTGGAGACCTATGTATAAACACATTATAGTTTCTGATAGCTCTTCATAATATATTTTAAAGGATCAGTTTTTACAATATTTGTAAATGCTTTAGTGAATGTACTGATCTGTAAATACAAGTAGGAAGCCATTCTTTTTATCATTACCTCTTTGAACTTACTCTCTAGACTGATATTTCTCATATTCCTGGTTTCTCTCTCAAGGGGATTCTACAGTTTCTCTGGTCCTTCTCAAGTATTAATAAATAGTCTTGTTCCACAGGTCACTGTAAAGCTAATCTTAGGGAAAGGGAAAAAGCTTTCCTCCACACATTTGGAAAATGTAGCAAGACCTGTCGTCCACCTCTTCCTCATTCCCCACCATGCTCTTCTTCTTTTCTTTTTTGGCCACTTCTATTGATCTTTCATTCATTTATCTTTGTTCTTTGGCCTATGTGGGCCTCCCCTCCCAGTGGCCTCTCTCGTTGCAGAGCACCAGCTCTGGGCACATGCGCTTAGTGAACCATAATAATTAATGATTTTCCACTTCGTGTCAACCGAAAATTCCTGGAAGCACTTAGTACTGGGAAGCATTTGGAGTCGTTATGAGTTATTGTCGCCTGGGCTGCCTGCCTTTGTGTGACCAAATCCTGTATCTAGAGAGAATATGGATCAAAGCTCCATTTTCACGTGACTAAATATAAGAATTAAAATCTAGCCCATCTTCTGATGAAGCTTAAATCTTTTCCCTTCCGAAAGACAAAAATAAATTGACATTGCATTTGTAACTCCAATGGGGCAGGTCATAGCAGAACCGTTCAATCCTTCAGTAAGCGTATAGAGACTTTCTGTGTTTTAGGCACTCTTGCAAACACAAAGCTAAATAAAAAAAAAAATCTCTACTCTTAAAAGATTCTTACTGTCCAGCTGGGACAGTTAAATGTGTATATAGTTGACTACAGTAAAAGCCACATTTAATCATATGCAGCTGTTAAAATATTATGTCTTAAGCCAATGATGCTCAAATACTTTCAACTGTGAAGCTCTTCATTTAAGTGACATTCAATAAATAAAACTGATAATGGGGAACCTGCAGGGTCTGAAGTGGAAACCAGAGACCTGGAGACCTATGTATAAACACATTATAGTTTCTGATAGCTCTTCATAATATATTTTAAAGGATCAGTTTTTACAATATTTGTAAATGCTTTAGTGAATGTACTGATCTGTAAATACAAGTAGGAAGCCATTCTTTTTATCATTACCTCTTTGAACTTACTCTCTAGACTGATATTTCTCATATTCCTGGTTTCTCTCTCAAGGGGATTCTACAGTTTCTCTGGTCCTTCTCAAGTATTAATAAATAGTCTTGTTCCACAGGTCACTGTAAAGCTAATCTTAGGGAAAGGGAAAAAGCTTTCCTCCACACATTTGGAAAATGTAGCAAGACCTGTCGTCCACCTCTTCCTCATTCCCCACCATGCTCTTCTTCTTTTCTTTTTTGGCCACTTCTATTGATCTTTCATTCATTTATCTTTTTGCTCTTTGGCCTATGTGGGCCTCCCATCACAGTGGCCTCTCTCGTTGCAGAGCACCAGCTCTGGGCACATGCGCTCCAGAGCTCTGGCTTGGTAGTTGGACACATCGGTCCAGCTGCACTGCAGCACGTGGGATCTTCCCAGGCCAGGGATTGAACCAGCACCCCTTGCACCGCAAGGCGGTGTCCTTACCCACTGGACTACCAGGGAAGCCCTCCCACCATGCTCTTCTATTCCACTTCCCTCACTTACCATGACTGCTATAAATTCTCCTGGAATAGAGAAGGTATTGGGGTGATTCAATGGAAGAAAGAGGCAAAGAATGCCCAGGGCTGCCACATACAGTTGTGCAGGTTGCATACTGTGCAATGGTACCTAGGCAATAGAACATGGACTCTAGATCACTTTTCTTGGGAAGTTAAACTTACCAAATACTTTGGAGTGGAGCTGCATCCATTTGAGAGAAGGAGACATTTTTGCAAATTGTCACCTTGTTTTATCATCTACTTCTGTACTGCCTCCAATAGGAGGATGTGTCTCTTATAAAATTTTCAGAAGGTACAACGAGATCAAACTGGTCAATCCTAAAGGAAGTCAAGCTTGAATATTCATTGGAAGGATTGACAGTAAAGCTGAAACTCCATTAATTTGGCCACCTGATGCCAAGAGATGACTTGCTGGAAAAGACCCTGATCCTGGGGAAAATAGAAGGCAGAAGGAGAAGGGGACAACAGAGGATGAGATGGTTGGATGGCATCACCAAATCAATGCACATGAGTTTGAGCAAACTCCAGGAGAGGGTGAAGGATGGGGAAGCCTGGCATGCTGCAATCCATGGTGTCACAAAGAGTTGGACACAGCTGAGCGACTGAACTGAACTAACACAGAAAGGCAACCCGGTTTACCAGTACAGTTTAAAGCTGACTCTTGACTAAAGGCAGCAGGTGTTCAAAGACTGGTCTTTCCTTTGTGAGCTGCTCTGGGGATCACGAGGCATTCTCCCACTCTAGGACTCTCCCATTCAACACCCTCTGATTTTAATAGCTCAATATTTCTGTTCATACCTCAGTCCTGCTGCTCACACCTCCTCCCCAATAGACCATCTCTGTTGTGTCTCCTCACCCTGCAGCAGGCCTTTGAAAAGAGGCCATTTCAAGACATACTGCCTCACCTGCCCCAGAGAACACATATGCCCCTCCTCCATCATCATAGGAAGCAGAACTCCATAGCCACCCCTTCACCTCAGCTGCCAAAGACTCCTTCAGCAAGTCTCTCCCTGTGAGACCTTTTCAAGAATTAATCAAATTCCTGTCTCCATAGTCACCAAAGTCAAAGGTATTTATATGACTTCCAGGAGTCAACTCCATTTGAGTCTACCCTCATCTGTTGGGAAAGAAAGAGGCAAAGAATGCCCAGGGCTGCCACATACAGTTGTGCAGGTTGCATACTGTGCAATGGTACCTAGGCAATAGAACATGGACTCTAGATCACTTTTCTTGGGAAGTTAAACTTACCAAATACTTTGGAGTGGAGCTGCATCCATTTGAGAGAAGGAGACATTTTTGCAAATTGTCACCTTGTTTTATCATCTACTTCTGTACTGCCTCCAATAGGAGGATGTGTCTCTTATAAAATTTTCAGAAGGTACAACGAGATCAAACTGGTCAATCCTAAAGGAAGTCAAGCTTGAATATTCATTGGAAGGATTGACAGTAAAGCTGAAACTCCATTAATTTGGCCACCTGATGCCAAGAGATGACTTGCTGGAAAAGACCCTGATCCTGGGGAAAATAGAAGGCAGAAGGAGAAGGGGACAACAGAGGATGAGATGGTTGGATGGCATCACCAAATCAATGCACATGAGTTTGAGCAAACTCCAGGAGAGGGTGAAGGATGGGGAAGCCTGGCATGCTGCAATCCATGGTGTCACAAAGAGTTGGACACAGCTGAGCGACTGAACTGAACTAACACAGAAAGGCAACCCGGTTTACCAGTACAGTTTAAAGCTGACTCTTGACTAAAGGCAGCAGGTGTTCAAAGACTGGTCTTTCCTTTGTGAGCTGCTCTGGGGATCACGAGGCATTCTCCCACTCTAGGACTCTCCCATTCAACACCCTCTGATTTTAATAGCTCAATATTTCTGTTCATACCTCAGTCCTGCTGCTCACACCTCCTCCCCAATAGACCATCTCTGTTGTGTCTCCTCACCCTGCAGCAGGCCTTTGAAAAGAGGCCATTTCAAGACATACTGCCTCACCTGCCCCAGAGAACACATATGCCCCTCCTCCATCATCATAGGAAGCAGAACTCCATAGCCACCCCTTCACCTCAGCTGCCAAAGACTCCTTCAGCAAGTCTCTCCCTGTGAGACCTTTTCAAGAATTAATCAAATTCCTGTCTCCATAGTCACCAAAGTCAAAGGTATTTATATGACTTCCAGGAGTCAACTCCATTTGAGTCTACCCCCTAGCATCTCTGCTCTACCCACACCTTGAGGATAACCCAAGTGGCAAAGCCAGTTCCACCGCTATCCTGTATCAACAGCTGGCAATGGATAATCTGGGCCTTTGGAGCATCTGCTGAGACTCAAGGACATAGCGGAGTTCTTGACACATAATGGTTAGTGACAGGAGTACATTTTCAAGTAATAAAAAATGGAAAGCTGGATACATACACAAAATTGAGTGAATGTATATACATGCATATTATGTGTAGATGTGTTTACATTGTGTGTAAATATGCTCATCTATCTATCATTATAGAAGCAGATGAAATAGTAGAAGAGATGTTTAAGATTCTTTCATTTAAAATTGGCTTTATGTAGCACTTGTGAAAGTCACTTAGAGGGCCTGCCTACCCCACAAAGATATAGGTTATAAATTCTCGGTACCAGCTCTATTAGTTTCTTACCGCTGCTTTAACAAATTACTTCCAATTTTGTGACTTAAAATAGCACAGATCTATGATCTTAACATTCTGCAGGTCAGAAATCTGAGAAAAGGGCCTTACAGAGCTACACTCAGGGTGTCAATAGAGGTTTGAGTCCTTCCAGAAGCTCCAGTTTTCCTGCCTTTGGTACTTCCTAGGGGCTGTCTACATGCCTTGGCTCTCGACCCCACATCACTCCCCACTCTACTTCTGCCGTTGTACGTTTCCTCGAAGTTTGACTGGCTTGTCTCCTCCTTATAAGGACTGTTAGGATTTCATGGGACTCACTCAGATACTCCAGGGTGAATTTCCCATCTCAGGATCCTTATTAATTACATCCGGTCTGTTTTGCCATGTAAAGTCATGTATTTGTAGGTTCTGGGGGTTTAGATATGGACATCTCTGATGGGGCTCTATTATTCTACCTGCAACACCATCCTCAACAGGAGGTCATGGATAGAGAAAATGAATAATGGTAACAAATATAAGCACTTGAAAGTGTGAACTGGGTTATGTGACTTTACCCCGCTCAACCCACAGTTTATCTATCAAATAATAGTACCTGCCTCATTCAACTGTTACTAGTATTAAATACAATTTGAAAATATTAGTATTTTCAAAATGCTAAGAACATGGCTGGCTCATAGCGAGTGCCACGTAACTGCTTTTCAAAAGTCCCAAGAGGGGGAATTCCCTGGTGGTCCTGTGGTTAGGACACCATGATTTCACTGCAGAGAACCTGTGATCAATCACCGGTTACGGAACTAAGATTCCCTAAGTTAGCCTCATAGTCAAAGGGAGAGTACACATAATGGTTAGTGACAGGAGTACATTTTCAAGTAATAAAAAATGGAAAGCTGGATACATACACAAAATTGAGTGAATGTATATACATGCATATTATGTGTAGATGTGTTTACATTGTGTGTAAATATGCTCATCTATCTATCATTATAGAAGCAGATGAAATAGTAGAAGAGATGTTTAAGATTCTTTCATTTAAAATTGGCTTTATGTAGCACTTGTGAAAGTCACTTAGAGGGCCTGCCTACCCCACAAAGATATAGGTTAAAAATTTCCCGGTACCAGCTCTATTAGTTTCTTACCGCTGCTTTAACAAATTACTTCCAATTTTGTGACTTAAAATAGCACAGATCTATGATCTTAACATTCTGCAGGTCAGAAATCTGAGAAAAGGGCCTTACAGAGCTACACTCAGGGTGTCAATAGAGGTTTGAGTCCTTCCAGAAGCTCCAGTTTTCCTGCCTTTGGTACTTCCTAGGGGCTGTCTACATGCCTTGGCTCTCGACCCCACATCACTCCCCACTCTACTTCTGCCGTTGTACGTTTCCTCGAAGTTTGACTGGCTTGTCTCCTCCTTATAAGGACTGTTAGGATTTCATGGGACTCACTCAGATACTCCAGGGTGAATTTCCCATCTCAGGATCCTTATTAATTACATCCGGTCTGTTTTGCCATGTAAAGTCATGTATTTGTAGGTTCTGGGGGTTTAGATATGGACATCTCTGATGGGGCTCTATTATTCTACCTGCAACACCATCCTCAACAGGAGGTCATGGATAGAGAAAATGAATAATGGTAACAAATATAAGCACTTGAAAGTGTGAACTGGGTTATGTGACTTTACCCCGCTCAACCCACAGTTTATCTATCAAATAATAGTACCTGCCTCATTCAACTGTTACTAGTATTAAATACAATTTGAAAATATTAGTATTTTCAAAATGCTAAGAACATGGCTGGCTCATAGCGAGTGCCACGTAACTGCTTTTCAAAAGTCCCAAGAGGGGGAATTCCCTGGTGGTCCTGTGGTTAGGACACCATGATTTCACTGCAGAGAACCTGTGATCAATCACCGGTTACGGAACTAAGATTCCCTAAGTTAGCCTCATAGTCAAAGGGAGAGTGGAAAACAGAGGTTACAAAAGAAAAACGAAAAGAAAAGAAAAAGTCACAAGGGAAGATGCTTTATGTTACAAAGTAGATTCGGGATCCAGCTGCTTCTTATTTGGCTGACACTGTGTTACATATTCCAGAATTAAAAGCATCAGGGGCTTATTAACTTAATGGATGTTAATAAATCTCTGGAGTAAGTCTGATACAATAGTATATGCAATTACTATTTTTTAAGAAAATATTCTAACACATTAACAGTTCTCCTGTGAGAATGCCTGTGATTTTTATATTCTTCTTTACACTCGATCAGTGTTCTCTATTTTGTTCAATTAACCTATATACCAGTTGTATCAGAAGGAAAATATAAATAAGACATGCAATTTAAATATATTTATATTTAAATATATATACACATATAGTGCATGTATGTGTGTGTGTGTGTATATATATATATATATATATATATATATATATATATATATATTAAGAGATACATATACATATTAAGAGATCAGAGGTTTACTTTTAGGCAGGGGGGTGGGGGAAGTTCCTAGACTCCATTTCTGATGTGTGGAGGGCTGGCTTCCCTATGCCTTCAGGCAATGCTCCAACAGCTGGTGTCCTGTAATTCAATTAAATTCGGACACCGTCTACTCAGAGATAGCATCAGATTCATAGGTTGATGACTTAGTCCATAAGTCTGCCCCTGGCTCCCTTCAGATGTCTGTTACAAGCCCAGGCTACTTTCCTGTCCAACTGGCTATTGATGGGGCGTCCCTGGTGGCTCAGCTGTAAAGAATCCACCTGCAATGTGGGGCTATAGATTGGAGATTTCCATGAAATTCTCCTTGGACTTCAAAGTCAATTGCACGTCCAGGCTGTTGCTTGTATTTCTGACCAATTGGCTATTAATATAAACAGGGTACAAGGCTCCCAAGACACCTCCTTGGATTCTGTTAAGTTGCTAGAGTGGCTCACAGAATTCAGAGAAACATTTCACTTACTGGGTTACCAGTCTGTAATAAAAGAATATAACTCAGGAATAGCCAGATGGAAATGATGCATATGGCAAGGTATGGGGAAAGGGCACGAGCTTCCATGTCCTTAGAGCACACTGTCGTTGTAGTGCGTGCTTAGTTGCTTCAGTCCCTGTCCCACTTTATGTTACAAAGTAGATTCGGGATCCAGCTGCTTCTTATTTGGCTGACACTGTGTTACATATTCCAGAATTAAAAGCATCAGGGGCTTATTAACTTAATGGATGTTAATAAATCTCTGGAGTAAGTCTGATACAATAGTATATGCAATTACTATTTTTTAAGAAAATATTCTAACACATTAACAGTTCTCCTGTGAGAATGCCTGTGATTTTATATTCTTCTTTACACTCGATCAGTGTTCTCTATTTTGTTCAATTAACCTATATACCAGTTGTATCAGAAGGAAAATATAAATAAGACATGCAATTTAAATATATTTATATTTAAATATATATACACATATAGTGCATGTATGTGTGTGTGTGTGTATATATATATATATATATATATATATATATATATATATATTAAGAGATACATATACATATTAAGAGATCAGAGGTTTACTTTTAGGCAGGGGGGTGGGGGAAGTTCCTAGACTCCATTTCTGATGTGTGGAGGGCTGGCTTCCCTATGCCTTCAGGCAATGCTCCAACAGCTGGTGTCCTGTAATTCAATTAAATTCGGACACCGTCTACTCAGAGATAGCATCAGATTCATAGGTTGATGACTTAGTCCATAAGTCTGCCCCTGGCTCCCTTCAGATGTCTGTTACAAGCCCAGGCTACTTTCCTGTCCAACTGGCTATTGATGGGGCGTCCCTGGTGGCTCAGCTGTAAAGAATCCACCTGCAATGTGGGGCTATAGATTGGAGATTTCCATGAAATTCTCCTTGGACTTCAAAGTCAATTGCACGTCCAGGCTGTTGCTTGTATTTCTGACCAATTGGCTATTAATATAAACAGGGTACAAGGCTCCCAAGACACCTCCTTGGATTCTGTTAAGTTGCTAGAGTGGCTCACAGAATTCAGAGAAACATTTCACTTACTGGGTTACCAGTCTGTAATAAAAGAATATAACTCAGGAATAGCCAGATGGAAATGATGCATATGGCAAGGTATGGGGAAAGGGCACGAGCTTCCATGTCCTTAGAGCACACTGTCGTTGTAGTGCGTGCTTAGTTGCTTCAGTCATGTCCCACTTTTTGCAACCCCATGGACCACAGCCCACCAGGTTTCTCAGGCCATGGGATTCTCCAGGCAAGAATACTGGAATGGGTTGCCATGCCCTCTTCCAAGGAATCTTCCCCATTCAGGGATCGAACCCATGGCTCCTACATCTCCTGCATTGCAGACAGATTTTTTTTTTTTTTACCACTGAGCCCTCTGAACTCACTACTTCCTCTCAGGGAAAGCCCTCAGAGTACACTGCTCTTCCCAAATCTCCTCTTGCTCACCAACCTGGAAGCCTCAGGGAACCCAAATCACTTGGATTTTTCCCAGAAGCTTCAACAGGAAGGCAAAATTGATTAAATCGCTGGTCATCCACAATTGATTGCAAACCCTAACCCCTCTCTCTTCCCAGGAAGTAGGGGGGATGGGATTGAAAATTCCATTCTTCTATTTTCTTGGTCAGCCGCCACCCTCAGGTGTGGTCATTAAGTCACCTTATTACCATAACAAACGATAGCTTGATCATTTAGGAAATTCCAGGGATTTTAGGAACACTGTCCGAAATAGGGGAGATGAAGACCAAATACATATTTCTTATCATAAATCACAATATTATGAGTCATAAGAGGACAGAAGAATAAGTGTCCACAAAGCTCCAATACTTCAGCCACCTGATGCAAAGAGCATAGGAAAAGACCCTGAAGTTTGAAAGACTGAAGGCAAAGGAGAAAGGGGTCACAGAGGATGAGATGGTTAGATAGCATCACCAACTCAATGGATGTGAATCTGAGCAAACTCCAGGAGACATGGAAGACAGAGGATCCTGGAGCGCCGCAGACCACGTGTTGCAAAGAGTCCACACGACCTAGCAACTAAATAATAACATTCTCATCAAGTTGTGTAAACAAAGCCAAGACAATAATCCTTAACAGATCTTTATTGATCATTGTGCTACCCAGTTCAAGCCCAGTCTGCTCATCACACAACAGGTCAATGACTCTAAGAGATGAGATGCTAAGGCAAGGAAAATGACTTTATTTGGAAAGCAGCTGACTGAGAAGATGTCAGGCTGGAGCCTCGAAAATAACCATCTTACTGGGGTTTGGATACCAAGTTCTTTTATAGATCAGAGATAGGGAGAGGTGAAAAAGCAAAGCAAAAGGTCATTAATCTTGCAAACATCTTTTAGAATGGCAAGCCTCAGGCAGAGAATGTGTTAATTTCTCCCTTCCAGTCATCCACAGTTGGAAGGGGTTCTGAACAAAGTCATTTTACTTTTAACAGTCAGGCAGGGTCCTAGAACCAAGCTGTTAAGTATGATCATCATAATAAAAGCGATGGAAAGCACGTCAAATAAACAGTTTGCAATACGGAGTCAGAATTTGTTTCCTCCCAGCAACAACTGGTTACAATCTAGACACCCAGACCAAGCATTTCAGACTGTGTAGTAACCAGCTCTAATCACCCTGCACACTGTAATTCTTCCCGTCCCCCTATTAACTATGAATCAATCCAGCAAAGTCCTATTTACAAGCCATGATGTTAAGCTCTGCATTGTGTTCTGGGTCTATAATTAAGACAGCAAACTATCTCTACCCTCAAGTAGCTAATAATTTAAAAACAAGGGCAGGGACTTCCCTGGTGGTGCAATGGTTAAGAATACACCCTGCCACTCAAGGAACCTGAGTTCAATCCCTGGTCAGGGAACTAAGATCCCGCATATCTCGGAGCAGATAAGCCTGTGTACCACAAGCCAACTGTGAATGATACAAGCAAGATCCATTCCCATGTGCTGCAAATAAGAACTGATGCAGCCAAATAAATCTCCAAATATATTTTAATAAATAAACAATGAAAGAAGGGGCAGAGTTCTATAGAACAAAAGACAAAATCGTGGTCTACATGGGATCTTAGCTATTGTTATCATCAAATGCTGTAAGACATGATTGATTCTAATAGGGCCAAGGCTGGCTTCTGAGATATGCAACCTGGGCTCTCAGCACCTTGGCTTTGTAGAGTCTATGCTGGACATAAAGCTCTGCTGAGGCTGGCTTGATTCTTTCTAAACACGGATCCTTATTTTCATCTTGCACAGACTATGTAGCCAATCCTGAAAAAGAGTTTGAAGGTGGAGGGTGATTGGATGTGCAGACTCCAAGTACCTCGCCACTGAGAAGCACCAATGAAGTGGCCAAATCCATAAAGTTTACTCTGCTTCTCCTATGCTTTGTACACCCTGCTAAGAACTACATATCCACATGTGTCTTCTCTATCAGGATATATACAAACACACATACAGTGTCACCAGTTCACAGCTATGTACTTGTTGCTTCTCCATCGACCATCTACTTTACCACTTACCCACAGATGCCAAAGGGGAAGATTTTCTGCAAATTTAACTTTCTTTGCCTTCCCACTATCCCTCCACTTCTTCCTTCCCTGCCTTCCTTTGACACCTTCTTTCTTTTCTTCTGCCTTCCTTTTTATCAATTATGAATCTTTAATTCGACTTCAGTGGGCTTCACTTGGGCTGCTTATCTCAAAAGCAGGGTTTTATACTTTAATCTAGAAATTCTAATCTATAGGTCTGAATTGGGATTGCAGGAATCTACTCTGAAAACACACACACCTACCCACCCACTAGGTGCTTCTGGTACCTACTAGAAGGTTGAGAAATGTTGCTCAGGTGTGATCTAATCTCCTCACTGAATGGTTCTTAGAAACTAAAACCCAGAAAGATAAAATGATCTCTCTAAAAGTCAAATGCTGATATGCTAGTAATTTTGAAGAAGAAGGATCTAGGCCTGGTTATCTGATTTCTAATTCAGAGCCCTTAAAATCATGGGTTTTTGAGATTACAGAAATTCAAGGCCTTCCAAAAGCATTAGGGTTATCCCTAACAAAATGTAGTATTTGAGGCAAATCACATCTATTCATCTTCTTATTCCACAATTGAAATCAGACTGAAAAGAATATGTGGGAGAACTGTGCAAGGGGGTAGAAATCAGAAAAGAGAAACTTACAGACCTCTCTTAGTGTGGGTATGAGAAGGATTTGTTTCCTAGTGTCCAAGCTGCCTACACTGGGCAGTGCTCCACATGACAGCCAAGATGGTCTTTTTAAAAGACAAACCTCTGTAGAACAGTATCCTCCAGATAGAGTTTGGTGTGGTGAGAGGGCATGTGCTCTAGGGTTGGATGGCTAGAATTCAAAGTTGTGTGACCTGGGACTGAAGCTCCAATAACTGTGGCCATCCAATGGAAAGACGTGACTCACTGGAAAAAATTCTAATGCTGGAAAAGGTTGAGGGCAAGAGAAGAAGGGGACGATAGAGGTTGAGGTGGTTGGATGGCATCACTCATGACTCAATGAACATGAATTTGAGCAAACTCCTGGAGACAGTGAAGAACAGAGAAGCCTAGTGTGCTGCAGTCCATGGGCTTGCAGAGTTGGACTTGACTTCGCAACTGAACAAATAGAAACAATCTGGGGCTCATTGCTTTGGCTCTCTGTGCCTTTGTCTCAACACTTTTAAAAAAGAATGGTAACCAATGCACAGGGTCTGTGGTGAAGAGACTGTAATAATACTAACATGCTAAGCACACAAGGCTCTGATGTTGAACACCTCAGTTCAAATCTTGGCTCCTCCTCTTTGAACAGGTGACGTCACTCTCTGGGAAAGAGGAGGATAATGACGATACATTCCTTGTGGGTCACTGTGCAGATGAAATGAAACAATGTATAATGCTCTTGATTAAGCACCTATCAAGGGCTCACTGAATGTTGGATGAAGCATGGTAGACACTTGATAAAGTGAAATTAAATGAATGGGAGAAAGGAGAATTTCAGGTAAGGTGTAGTCACCCAAATCAATGTGTCTTGTCTCCTCTACAAGAATGTTTTCTGAACCCAGTGAATTTCCACTGGTAAGGGAGACGCCGGGATGGCAAACCAGATTAAGGTAATTGTTTTCCTTGGAAGCTGAAAAGTCACAGTTTGTTTGCCTCCGGCACCTCTATTACTGTAACTTCAATTCAATCCCCAAATCCCACTGAACTAGTGAATGAAATTTAAAAGCTGCAAAAGAAGAGAAGGAAGAATTGAGGTGAGGAGCCAAAATGCTTCAGGCTCCATTTGGATCTTCTCCTGCCATCTCCCCACCCTGCCTCTGGCCCAGGCCTTTGCAAGATTCCTCGCTGTCTTTGTCCCTGCCGCTGGCCGTGAGTTCTTCTTTTCTTTATGGGCAAGTGGAGAGGGGTGAACAAGCTGAGGCATTGAAAGGGAGTTGCCTGAAGAATAAGAGAGGTCTCAGACTGAAAACACAAAAGGGTACAGCTCTCTGTCAAGGTTCTCATCAGGCCACTGTAGCTGCCTCCTTACCTGTTCGTGTTTTCACCAGGCAAGGGGGTATCCAGGCCCCAATGTCAAGGCCATGGACAATAGGTCTGGTATAAATGCAGGCCCATTAACAGCTTCCTAGTTTATCTGTTGGAACGTTCAACATCTGCAAAATTCATTAAAATGGGTAAAGTAACTGGCATCATGCTCAATAAAATGTCCTTCTCTCCTCTCCCTCCTTGTTCTTCTTATCCTTCTCTTCCACTCCCTCTTTTGCTGCCCTTTTTATTTTTTAAAGATTTTTTATATGGACCATTTTTAAAGTCTTTATTGGACTTGTTACAATGTTGCTTCTGTTTCATGTTTTTTGGGCACAAGGCATGTGAGATCTTAGCTCCCTGACCAGGAATCGAACCTGCAATCACTGCACTGGAAGTTGAGGTCTATGTCCCTCTTTGTCCTTTTTAATCATGCTCTTCTTCCTCTTTCATTCTCTGTCTCTGCTCCCAAAATTAGGGGCCATGTTTTACCCAGCTCTGCCTCTCTTTTGGCCTTGTACACAGCGACCGCTCAATGGACACCTTGCAAAATAAAGAAAGAAAAAAACTCACCATTGTCCCTTCTCTGCCTATTAGAAAACACTCTCAGATCTGTGTTCTCACCGTGAGTACTTAGCTTTTTAAAAAATTTTCACCAGTAATTCCACTGGTAAGGAGACGCCGGGATGGCAAACCAGATTAAGGTAATTGTTTTCCTTGGAAGCTGAAAAGTCACAGTTTGTTTGCCTCCGGCACCTCTATTACTGTAACTTCAATTCAATCCCCAAATCCCACTGAACTAGTGAATGAAATTTAAAAGCTGCAAAAGAAGAGAAGGAAGAATTGAGGTGAGGAGCCAAAATGCTTCAGGCTCCATTTGGATCTTCTCCTGCCATCTCCCCACCCTGCCTCTGGCCCAGGCCTTTGCAAGATTCCTCGCTGTCTTTGTCCCTGCCGCTGGCCGTGAGTTCTTCTTTTCTTTATGGGCAAGTGGAGAGGGGTGAACAAGCTGAGGCATTGAAAGGGAGTTGCCTGAAGAATAAGAGAGGTCTCAGACTGAAAACACAAAAGGGTACAGCTCTCTGTCAAGGTTCTCATCAGGCCACTGTAGCTGCCTCCTTACCTGTTCGTGTTTTCACCAGGCAAGGGGGTATCCAGGCCCCAATGTCAAGGCCATGGACAATAGGTCTGGTATAAATGCAGGCCCATTAACAGCTTCCTAGTTTATCTGTTGGAACGTTCAACATCTGCAAAATTCATTAAAATGGGTAAAGTAACTGGCATCATGCTCAATAAAATGTCCTTCTCTCCTCTCCCTCCTTGTTCTTCTTATCCTTCTCTTCCACTCCCTCTTTTGCTGCCCTTTTTATTTTTTAAAGATTTTTTATATGGACCATTTTTAAAGTCTTTATTGGACTTGTTACAATGTTGCTTCTGTTTCATGTTTTTTGGGCACAAGGCATGTGAGATCTTAGCTCCCTGACCAGGAATCGAACCTGCAATCACTGCACTGGAAGTTGAGGTCTATGTCCCTCTTTGTCCTTTTTAATCATGCTCTTCTTCCTCTTTCATTCTCTGTCTCTGCTCCCAAAATTAGGGGCCATGTTTTACCCAGCTCTGCCTCTCTTTTGGCCTTGTACACAGCGACCGCTCAATGGACACCTTGCAAAATAAAGAAAGAAAAAAACTCACCATTGTCCCTTCTCTGCCTATTAGAAAACACTCTCAGATCTGTGTTCTCACTCGTGAGTACTTAGCTATCAAAATATAAAACTTCTAAAGAGAAAACTTCTCAGGGAAAGACTCAGAGGATCTTAACAACCTAAAATGACCCATGCATCAGTCTAGCTCCAATGCTGACTTTGCATAAGAGACCTTGGAGACTCAAAAAGACTAGGGATATTTCGGTGGCCCTCGTTGGGGCAGGAGCAGAGTGATCTGTCTTGATCCTCATCCATTTCTATTTCTCTAAATCACAACATCTCCCTCTGTGCAGGTGAGTCTCCTGATTGTCCCATTAATACATTCACTCAATTATTCATTCAGTGAAGAAATGTCTAATAACACAGTATGTCAGGTAGTCATGGTGCTAGGTGTCAAGGACAATTATACATTAAAATACGCCTGATATCTATCCTCGTAAAGCAAATGGAGGAGACTATTAACTGAAAGTATGTAAATGCCACTCTGTTGTCCATATACATGGTTAGATTTTCCGTTTTAAATAATAATAATGTATTCTATGGAAAACTGTAAGATGCTATGGGGGAGGAAGATATAAAAGGTGGACCCTATTCAAATGGGGCATGGAGGAAAGCATTTCTGACTTTTAAGAGGAAGCCAAGAGAACAAAGCATATTCTTATGGGAAAATTCTGCTAGTCCTTTCTATCTCTCCACCTGGAATGCCCTCTCCTTGTTCCTTCCTTCCTGTAAGGCCCATTACTTGTCCTTAAAGTCCCACCACAAAAAGTGACAAATCTTCTGTTATCATCTTAGTCCAAAGATCAAGTCTTTCTAAAACAAAGATTGTCTTCCCTCCAAAAACAGACATTCATCATTTCAACTCATAAAATGTTTTTGGGCACAAGGCATGTGAGATCTTAGCTCCCTGACCAGGAATCGAACCTGCAATCACTGCACTGGAAGTTGAGGTCTATGTCCCTCTTTGTCCTTTTTAATCATGCTCTTCTTCCTCTTTCATTCTCTGTCTCTGCTCCCAAAATTAGGGGCCATGTTTTACCCAGCTCTGCCTCTCTTTTGGCCTTGTACACAGCGACCGCTCAATGGACACCTTGCAAAATAAAGAAAGAAAAAAACTCACCATTGTCCCTTCTCTGCCTATTAGAAAACACTCTCAGATCTGTGTTCTCACTCGTGAGTACTTAGCTATCAAAATATAAAACTTCTAAAGAGAAAACTTCTCAGGGAAAGACTCAGAGGATCTTAACAACCTAAAATGACCCATGCATCAGTCTAGCTCCAATGCTGACTTTGCATAAGAGACCTTGGAGACTCAGAGAAGACTAGGGATATTTCGGTGGCCCTCGTTGGGGCAGGAGCAGAGTGATCTGTCTTGATCCTCATCCATTTCTATTTCTCTAAATCACAACATCTCCCTCTGTGCAGGTGAGTCTCCTGATTGTCCCATTAATACATTCACTCAATTATTCATTCAGTGAAGAAATGTCTAATAACACAGTATGTCAGGTAGTCATGGTGCTAGGTGTCAAGGACAATTATACATTAAAATACGCCTGATATCTATCCTCGTAAAGCAAATGGAGGAGACTATTAACTGAAAGTATGTAAATGCCACTCTGTTGTCCATATACATGGTTAGATTTTCCGTTTTAAATAATAATAATGTATTCTATGGAAAACTGTAAGATGCTATGGGGGAGGAAGATATAAAAGGTGGACCCTATTCAAATGGGGCATGGAGGAAAGCATTTCTGACTTTTAAGAGGAAGCCAAGAGAACAAAGCATATTCTTATGGGAAAATTCTGCTAGTCCTTTCTATCTCTCCACCTGGAATGCCCTCTCCTTGTTCCTTCCTTCCTGTAAGGCCCATTACTTGTCCTTAAAGTCCCACCACAAAAAGTGACAAATCTTCTGTTATCATCTTAGTCCAAAGATCAAGTCTTTCTAAAACAAAGATTGTCTTCCCTCCAAAAACAGACATTCATCATTTCAACTCATATTCAGCAAACACTTGATCAGAGATTTTTTTTTCCTCTGTTTGCCAATGAAAATCCATCAGTATTCTTTATATGGGTGAAGTAGGTCCATGTTTATCTGGTTAACCTTTTTTTTTTTTTAAGCAGGTATTTATTTATTTATTTATTTAGGTGGGGGTGGGGTGGGGAGGGAGGGGAGCAGGTGGGCCACTTCTATTGGTCTTTCATTTGTCCATTTTCATCCATCTTTGTCCTTTGGCCCCGGTGGGCCTCCCATCACGGTGGCCTCTGTTGTCACAGAGCACCGGCTCTGGGCACATGCACTCCAGAGCTCCGGCTCGGTCATTGGACACATCGGTCCAGCCGCTCTGCGGCACATGGGATCTTCCCAGGCCAGGGATCGAACCGGCGCCCCTTGCACTGCAAGGCAGTGTCCTTACCCACTGGACCACCAGGGAAGCCCCTATCTGGTTAACCTTTATTAAAATATATTGGACTTGTATGAGCTGAGGCCTAGTCTAAGAAATTCTACAAGGATCCTATTACCTAATTGTTACATAGATATGTGTGTAAGTATGATAGACAGATAGACAGATGATATATTGTCAGTTTTTGTATATTCAAACAATGAAATTTGCTGAAAAAATGTAAAATTTTAATCAAGAGATTAGAAATAACAGAATGGAGGAAAAAAGGTAAATTTGAAGAAGGAAGACATGAATATAGATTCTACTTCTATTCTTCAATGACAGAATGAGCAGCAATTACAAGACTAATCCTCAACATTTTGGAGCTCTTAATATATTCTAGGCATTGTGCTGAGATTTTCATGTATATGATTCTGATTCAGTAGGAATTATTATGAGTTTTAGTCCAGTTTTTACAGATAAAGAAACACTGAAACTTGGGAAATTAAGTAACTTTCTCAAAGTAATACACTTAATATGTAATAAATGTAGAATTTACTCTGGGTGGTTTAATTATAGAACCCAACACTACATGCTCACTTGCAAGTTCAGGACAAGCTTAATAAGCAACTGAGCTAGATTTTGCACCAATTTTTCTAACCTGAAATAACAAGGGGAGTGGACACAGTCAATGACAACTCAGCACCTCTGTTTTAAAGGGCCCTATTCTTCCTGTTCTTTCATAATTTGGGAGGATCAAGAGAGGCTTCCTGGAAGAGTTGCAGGAAGATCTGGAATCGGGAGTAATTCTGTCTCCTGGGTTCCTTTCATTCAAACTCCCATCCTACAATGCTTGGATTATTTATAGAAGATATTCCCAACGGAGGGCAGCTCCATATTCTGCCTTAGAGATTGCAGAAAGAGATAAATAACACATTCCTCATTTTCTTACTCGCTGGGGAAATTGGGGGCTGTGTTTACATCAATTCCTTGGTATTTATCCTCCTGCTGACTGTTTCATCCCCTCTATTTCACGTTGTTATTTTACTTCCATTAGGGGAGCAGAAAAAACATGAGAAGCCATTCTGATCCATCCCAGTCCTCAGAGGGCATTGCTCGGTCAAAGTCAGCATCCTCTCCCTTGTAATTTTCCCTACAAACATCTCATTCAAGAGGCATTTTCCTCCCTCAGAGTACTCATGTCCTGATGATGATAAAAAAATAAATAAATATCACACACATACACACACATCAAAACAAAACAGAATGGAAGAAAAGAGAACAGAAAATCAATTGCACGCTTGGTTCACTTCATGTTTATATACTTCTGGATTTCCTTCCTGGGCTCCTGAGAATTGCCTCGTTAGCAGTTAGGAAGGGCTGGCAGGGTCACTGCAGTTTTAATGTGGCATGCCTGTCTTCCGTGGCTTTTCTTCTTTGAGAAGGGGCTGGACTTTATTAAGAAACCTTCTGAACATACAAGTTCCTTTATTTATCCATCATGTCCATGGAGACATTGATGCCGTCCATTGTGTACGGGAAACTGACAGGATTATTTGTTATTTTCAGTACTTTTCTGGAAATAGAGGCTTTGCTTCAAGAAAGTCCTGTGGTTGGTTAAAACACTTTTGATCACTGGAATTCTTATTTGGTTAATTTTTCTTTGCCCTGGCTCTTCAGTGAAGGACAACATACTCTGAACATCTAGATCTGTGTTAAGTGCTGTGCCAAGCACTTTTCATGTGTTATTCCATTTGACTAAACAAACAAATATATTGATGTAAACAGCAATGTCCTAATGCCATAGATGGAAAAACTTGAGACTCAGAATATAAACACATTTCTGTTCGGGAGATTGTGAGAAGTCTTTGCAGCTTATTGATATAATTTTACTACCCTCTGCTAAGTTTTTAAAAATTCTGTATTAGAGTATAGTCGATTTATAATGTTATGTCAGTTTTCAGGTGTACACAAAGTGATTTATTTGCACATATGCCAACATGCATTTTTTCAGATTCTTTTCCCATATGGGCTATTACAGACTATTGAGTATAGTTTCCTGTATATACAGCAGGTCTTTGTCAATTACCTATTTTATATATCATATTGTATATATATTAATCCCAAATTCCTAATTTATCCCTCTTGCTATGTGTCCCTTTGGTAACCATAAGTTGGTTTTCAAAGTCTGATAAGTTTTAAAAGGCCATGGGGTACATACAGCTCACATCACTGGGTTTTTGAATAGTAGATTTGTGTCTTTAATGAGCTACATGGCCTTAAGGAAAAAGCATGAAACTCTCTCTTATTTTCCTCCTATCCACAGTATGAAAGAGAAACGTATGAAATTTTGATACAGAAAACCAGAAGCAGAAATTCTGGTTTCTACCGCTTACTAATGCTATGTCTTAGGTTAACTTTCCCAAAAGCAATGTCTGGAATGGGGATTCATGCACATGTTATTTATTAAGAAAGTGCTCCTGGGAAAGAATGATAAGGGAGATGCAGGGGAGAGAATAATAGGGGAGATGCAGGAGAGAGGATGACATCAAGCAGGGTTGTGACTTCAAGTGGGTCCCCGTCTCAGTCTGATCCCGTTCTGGAGCAGTTAGTCCTCTGTCTATCCTGACTCAGGGAAAAAAAGCTGGATCTTTATATTGCTATCCCCGTCCATCATTGATAAGAGTCACCCCAAAAGCCTATGAACTCCTATATACCTTTTCTTGGCAAAGGGTTTGGGGGGGCGGTGTCTACTTTTTTTCGTTTTTATTGGAGTATAGCTGATTTACAATGTTGTTGTAGCTTCTGCCTTACAACAAAGTGACTCAGTTATACATATATCTACCCTTTTATAGATCTTTTCCCATCTAGGCCATTACAGAGTATTGAGTAGAGTTCCTGCTGCCTTCATGTAGATCCTCATTAGTTATCTATCATCCTCGTGACTCTGCTTGTGCTGGGCAGAGATCAGAGGTAAGACAGACCTAAGCAGATCTGGATGGAAAAATCTGTGGTTCTGGGCAGGACATTTCACAGTTCTGTTTCATCTCCCCATCTTCAAATTGGTCAGCTAGATTGTACAACTTCAATTTGTATAATTGTTCCCCAATTTGTATAAATCTTCCCCAACTGGAAGAAAAAACTAAGTTCCTCCTTATGCAACTTAAGTTTCATGGGGCAGGAGTTTTGATTTCACTCAGTCACATAGCAGACACTCCTACGAGGCTGACTAAGAGTTGTTTAGTCACCAAGTCATGTCTGGTTTGTTTTGAACCCATGGACTGCACCACGGCAGGCTTCCCTATTCTCTATCTCACAGAGTACGCTAAAACTCATGGCCACTAAGTCGGTGATGCTACCCAACCATCTCATCCTCTGTCACCCCCTTTGCCTCCTGCTCTCACTCTTTCCAAGCATCAGGGTCTCTTCCAATGTAGGCCCTTCACATCAGGTGGCCAGTAGAAGAGGCTAAATAAATATCAAACTAAGGAATGAATAGTGAAAAAATGGGTACCACCAACTGCTATATAAGGGTTTGAGGGTTTAATTTATAAAACAAGCCTCGTCCATTAATCTGCATGCTGAGAAAATTATATAAAAATATTTTGCTAAGTGAAAGAATACAGTCACAGAAAACTCTTATTATAAGATATCATTTATATGAATTGTTCTAAAATGTCCTCTTTACATTTGGAGACCATAGTACCTATCCTATAGGATCTATTATAAGGATTTAATGAGTAATAGCAAGGCAAGCATTGTGGGCTTCCCAGGTTGCACTAGTGGTAAATAACTCGCCTGCCAATGCAGGAGACACTTGAGATGCAGGTTTTATCTGAGTCAGGAAGATTCCCTGGAGAAGGGAATGGCTACCCACTCCAGTATTCTTATCTGGAGAATTCCTTGGACAGAGGAGCCTGGTGGGCTACAGTCCATGCGGTCACAAAGTGTTGAACACCACAGAGTGACTAACACACACACATATGTATTGAAAATGTGCTTGACACTGAAACATGAATGCTGTATACACATCAGGTATAATTATCCACCAATAAGAAAGACAATGAACACAAAAGCAGCCAGACTGAAAAATGGAAATTGACACATAGATATGTAACAGTAATTCACGACTGACACAGTTGAAACACATACGAAGGGATATTTAGACTTTACAGGAAAGAAATTACATGCACCTTAAATTTGAAAAGATATGTTATTCTATCAGATTGGCAAAGATTTCTTTTTGTAGCACACCCAGAAGTTAGTAAGAAGAGATAGCAAAGGGCTTAGTCATATACAGTTGCACGATAAATTGCTTCAGTCGTGTCCAACTCTTTGTGACCCCATGGACTGTAGTCTGCCAGGCTCCTCTGACCATGGGATTCTCTAGGCAAAAATACTGAAGTGAATTACTATTTTCTCCTTCAGAGGGTCTTCCTGACCCGGGGATTGAACCCATGTCTCAGAGTCTCCTGTACTGGCAAGTCGATTCTTTACCACTAACACTACCAGATACGTTGTTTTTCTGTCAGATGGCAAACATTACTTTTTGTAACACACCCGAAAGATAGTAAGAAGAGATAACAAAGGAGTTTGTCGTACACAGTTGGGAAAGTGTAAATTGCAATAAACCCTTCTAATGGGCATGTGGACAGCTTTATCAAACAGTACTTCATATCATTATGAAATCTCTCATTATATTTTTTTCAATCAAGACCCAAGAGTAGGAGAGAGAAACTTCCCTTAATGGGGAGTGATACAGCTCATGTAGAGGTATACATACATAGGAGATAACAGTACTCTTTAGATGCTGTTGTAAATTCCTAGGCTCCACAGGGATAGGAGTGCTGTGAAAGATACCTTTGCTGAGAAGGGCAAATTCAGGTTCAATTCACTTTTAATTGACTTGTAGAATACTGAGAGGCCTGACTTGATGCAGAGGTCTGAATTTCAACTCCTATGAGGAGCAGGCCCAAATTCTTCTTCCCTGAGCCTTGTATCACCAAGATCCCAAGAACAGCCCCCCCCTTTGGCCCACAATTTTTTTTCCTTCCCTGAGGGCCTTAAAATTTTAGTGCACAGCTTTAAGACTTCTCATATAATATCTAGAACAAAACCCACATATGTATTGAAAATGCGCTTGACACAGAAACATCAATGCTGTATACACATCAGGTATAATTATCCACCAATAAGAAAGACAATGAACACAAAAGCAGCCAGACTGAAAAATGGAAATTGACACATAGATATGTAACAGTAATTCACGACTGACACAGTTGAAACACATACGAAGGGATATTTAGACTTTACAGGAAAGAAATTACATGCACCTTAAATTTGAAAAGATATGTTATTCTATCAGATTGGCAAAGATTTCTTTTGTAGCACACCCAGAAGTTAGTAAGAAGAGATAGCAAAGGGCTTAGTCATATACAGTTGCACGATAAATTGCTTCAGTCGTGTCCAACTCTTTGTGACCCCATGGACTGTAGTCTGCCAGGCTCCTCTGACCATGGGATTCTCTAGGCAAAAATACTGAAGTGAATTACTATTTTCTCCTTCAGAGGGTCTTCCTGACCCGGGGATTGAACCCATGTCTCAGAGTCTCCTGTACTGGCAAGTCGATTCTTTACCACTAACACTACCAGATACGTTGTTTTTCTGTCAGATGGCAAACATTACTTTTTGTAACACACCCGAAAGATAGTAAGAAGAGATAACAAAGGAGTTTGTCGTACACAGTTGGGAAAGTGTAAATTGCAATAAACCCTTCTAATGGGCATGTGGACAGCTTTATCAAACAGTACTTCATATCATTATGAAATCTCTCATTATATTTTTTTCAATCAAGACCCAAGAGTAGGAGAGAGAAACTTCCCTTAATGGGGAGTGATACAGCTCATGTAGAGGTATACATACATAGGAGATAACAGTACTCTTTAGATGCTGTTGTAAATTCCTAGGCTCCACAGGGATAGGAGTGCTGTGAAAGATACCTTTGCTGAGAAGGGCAAATTCAGGTTCAATTCACTTTTAATTGACTTGTAGAATACTGAGAGGCCTGACTTGATGCAGAGGTCTGAATTTCAACTCCTATGAGGAGCAGGCCCAAATTCTTCTTCCCTGAGCCTTGTATCACCAAGATCCCAAGAACAGCCCTCCACATTTCCCCCCACCATATTAGGACAGCTATGGCATCCTTGTACTTGCTCATTTTCTGGGTCTCAATTCCTTCTTCATTTGTGCATATGTATATGTGTTTGTGTGTACACTTACAAAAGTCTCCTATTTTATTGTGCATTCAGCTGTGATTTTGAAAGAACTTCTCATATAATATCTAGTGTTTCTAGGAGTTGTATAGCAGTGGAGCTTTCCAATTCTTTAGCCCATTCTATGGCTCAAACCAGATATCTATTTTAAAAGGGTCTACTAATCTGCCAAGCCCCATGGATCCATGGTTCTAAAAGGAAAATCTAGAGTAACAGTTAACTAAAGGCCTCTTTCAATAAGAATAAGCCTGAGAGAACAAGAAAACCCTACACTTGGTCAAGCACTGGAGCAGCTGGTGTTTTCTTCTCTTTCTGTGGTTATCTCTACAGTCCTCTGCAATGCTGTCCCAACCTGCATGTGCCTAGTGCTAATGACATTGTTAGATATGATCAGTCTACATGCCTGACTGTCCTAGAAGACAATCTCATTCCTATAAATCTGTATCCTGGTATCCACAAACTGTATCTCCCACTAGAGCATATACTCTGTATATGCTGGCTGAAAGAATTAGTGATTTTCTTTTATAAATAGATCTGATGGAGTGGTAAAGTTAGAAAATCTTCAATAAAATGCTCTGCGTCAACTGTAATAAATTTCACAACTATCAGTTGAACACCAAACATAACTGAAGTAACTTTCTAAGTCCTGAAAGATGAATATATTTTGTTCAATTTTAAATGGCTAGTTTTTATTAGAATTTCATTTTAATTATATAGGAAGAATTTCTGTGCATGAGTGTAGTGTGTATGTGTGTGTGTGTGTGTGTGAGAGAGAGAGAGAGAGAGAGAGAGAGAGAGAGAGAGTTCTCCCTTGCAAATTGTCAATACATTTTTTATAGGATCTGAAGAAAAATGCTTGAGTGTAGTAGCAGAAACATCTGCCAGACAGGTTACATAAGTTCTAGCTCTGTGACAATCAGCAAGTTACTCCCTCTCATCAAGTATCAGTTTTCTTCTGCATGCCTTCCAGGGTAGTTAAGAGAATTGAGAATTGTAAATGTGTATAAGCTACCTGGCCCCATAGTAGATGCTTGATATATCAGAGCTGCTGCTATTACATCATAACATGAGAATCCTCAGAGGTAAGGATTAATGCCTTTATTGAGTTTCTCTTCCAAGATCAGGGTCTAGATATTTGTTTTCTTCAAAACAAGGCACAGTGAGACTCCTTGGTACTGATTCTAATCCTATGAAAAGCATATTATGATAGGTGATTCTGCCAATTAGGAGAAGACAAGATTGAGCTTGCACATTTTCTTTAGACATCAAGTAAGCATGAAACAAACCTCGGTAAGTGGCATTTCCGAATCAGAGCCAGTAGGGTTATATAGATAGTTCCACAACCTTGATGGCTTGAGAGTCTCTAAAATGCAAACCTATCTGATATGTCAAAAAAAGTAAACCACATTTGGTTACTAGGAAAATCTCAGAATGTCCAGATGAGCTGTTAGGCCATCAGGACTAGGGTATCTCACTGGCCTCTGACTCTAAATGGATAGCATCTCACACAGACATTTTACCACATTACCACATTACTCTCATCTGGTGCCAAGAATGTGCTGGAAAAGTCAATAGGAAATAAAAACTAGCCAATTTGTAAAATTTTCTCATGTCTCTTTTATTTGTCAGTGTATTCTTTCATTGATCTCTCACAGGTTTTGAGGCTAGAATGGTGAATAACAACCTCAGGCAAGGCATGGTCTGACCTTGGCAGAAGTCTTTCCTTTTGCCTTTCCTGGTTGCCATGGGTCAGATTCCCATGCCTGTACAGCAGAGTCCCAGAAGAACCGCCTCTGTAGCTCCTCTGTCTGCTTACAGAGAGGAAGACATGGAAAGGGGCAGCAGGGAGAATATCACACTTGGAGTTCAACCACTCATGAGCTTGGAGGTCTTGGGTAAATCGTTCTGTATCCCCAGACCTTCATTTCTCATCTGTAAAATAGGATCAATGTCGAGTTCCCCTGAGAACATGTTTGTGAGAATAGTTTATAAACACTAAGTCCCTAGGAATGTGGAAGCTTTTTATTTTTGCCATTTCCATAACTAGAGAGAAATGAAACGCTCTCCATTCATATTCCAAGCTAGTGCCATTTTGAACATGGTCTTATCCACAGCATGAGCAACAAGCTAGAAATGAGATTATGGAAAGATCCTGTGTTGCAGAAAGAGAACAGGAAGAGAAAGTTATCTTAAGGGATTGGTCTATGTGAATGTGCAGCCCTTTGTGTCTGAAATCCATGGGTCATGTTGGCAGGCTGGAAATTCAGCTAAGAGCTAATGTTGCTACAGCAGTCTTGAGTCCAAATTCTACAGGATGGAAGCTGGCAACTTGGGCAAAATCTCTATTTTTCAATCTTAAGAATTCCTTCTACATTGGAGAACCTTAGGCTTTGCTCTTAAGGCCTTCAACTGACTGGATAAAGACCACCCACATAATGGAGAAAAATTTACTTTCTTAAAAGTCTAAAGATTTAAATGTTAATCACATCTAAAACAGACTTTCACAGGTATTCATATCCAGACTGGTGACCAAACAAATAGGTGTGTGTATCTGTTTGTATGCGTGTGTGTTAGTTGCTTAGTTGGGTCCAACTCTCTGCAAACCCGTGGACTGTAGCCCACCAGGCTCCTCTGTCCATAGGCATCTCCAGGCCAGAATACTGAGTGGGTAGCCATTCCCTTCTCAGGGGATCTCCCTGACCCACAGATCAAACCAAGGTTTCCTACAGTGCAGGCAGATTCTCAACCATCTGAGCCCCAAGGAAGCCCACACAAATGGGTGTCATGGCAGATTCAAGTTCACCCATAAAAGTAACCAGCACAACACCAAATACTACAGAGGACTTCCAAGTGGAAAGGACAGGGTAGTGGTTTGAAAACAAGGTGACTTAGGGGACACAGGACCTCTGGTCTGCAACACATGAAGGGAGTTTTTAGGGGACTTGCTTCTAGAGGGATGAGCCCTTGGAGGTCTTGGGTAAATCGTTCTGTATCCCCAGACCTTCATTTCTCATCTGTAAAATAGGATCAATGTCGAGTTCCCCTGAGAACATGTTTGTGAGAATAGTTTATAAACACTAAGTCCCTAGGAATGTGGAAGCTTTTTATTTTTGCCATTTCCATAACTAGAGAGAAATGAAACGCTCTCCATTCATATTCCAAGCTAGTGCCATTTTGAACATGGTCTTATCCACAGCATGAGCAACAAGCTAGAAATGAGATTATGGAAAGATCCTGTGTTGCAGAAAGAGAACAGGAAGAGAAAGTTATCTTAAGGGATTGGTCTATGTGAATGTGCAGCCCTTTGTGTCTGAAATCCATGGGTCATGTTGGCAGGCTGGAAATTCAGCTAAGAGCTAATGTTGCTACAGCAGTCTTGAGTCCAAATTCTACAGGATGGAAGCTGGCAACTTGGGCAAAATCTCTATTTTTCAATCTTAAGAATTCCTTCTACATTGGAGAACCTTAGGCTTTGCTCTTAAGGCCTTCAACTGACTGGATAAAGACCACCCACATAATGGAGAAAAATTTACTTTCTTAAAAGTCTAAAGATTTAAATGTTAATCACATCTAAAACAGACTTTCACAGGTATTCATATCCAGACTGGTGACCAAACAAATAGGTGTGTGTATCTGTTTGTATGCGTGTGTGTTAGTTGCTTAGTTGGGTCCAACTCTCTGCAAACCCGTGGACTGTAGCCCACCAGGCTCCTCTGTCCATAGGCATCTCCAGGCCAGAATACTGAGTGGGTAGCCATTCCCTTCTCAGGGGATCTCCCTGACCCACAGATCAAACCAAGGTTTCCTACAGTGCAGGCAGATTCTCAACCATCTGAGCCCCAAGGAAGCCCACACAAATGGGTGTCATGGCAGATTCAAGTTCACCCATAAAAGTAACCAGCACAACACCAAATACTACAGAGGACTTCCAAGTGGAAAGGACAGGGTAGTGGTTTGAAAACAAGGTGACTTAGGGGACACAGGACCTCTGGTCTGCAACACATGAAGGGGAGTTTTTTAGGGGGACTTGCTTCTAGAGGTCATTGATGATCCAACAAAGATCAAGAAGTACAGCACCAGGGCTTCCCTGGTGGTCCAGTGGGTAAGGACACCACCTTGTAGTGCAAGGGGCACCAGTTCAATCCCTGGCCTGGGAAGATCCCACGTGCTGTAGAGCGGTTGGACAGATGTGTCCAATTACCGAGCCAGAGCTCTGGAGCACATGCGCCCAGAGCCAGTGCTCTGCGACAACAGAGGCCACTGCGATGGGAGGCCCACACAGGCCAAAGGAACAAAGATGGATGAAAACAGATAAATCAAAGACCAACAGAAGTTGCCCGCCTGCCCCCTCCCTCCCCAACCCGCACCCCCACCCCCCCCACAAAAAAAGTTTAAGAAGTACAGCTCCAGAGAGACCAATTCTGGCTGAAGATAAGGAAGAACATACTATCAATTAAATGTGTTTGATGCTAGATGTTTTGATTCAATGGAAGTCTTCAACATTAAGCTCAGTGTTGCACTCTGTGAAGGCAACAGCCGGATGGCATGCTGCATAAGAGGGGAAGCCCTAAGGTAGCATTCAACGTCTTCCTAAGGTATGAGATTCTATGACGTTAAATAGATAATTCAGAATCATTTAGAGCAAACCTCAAATTGTAGTACATTACTCTGTGCAATACTTTCCTCTTAGGAAGCTAGACTGCCTCTTTTCAAGAAGCAAATTCATTAACTGCTTAATGTAAAATCATGTATCTTTTCCTAGTATCTTTGTTACGCTATCTTAAATTAAAGCATGATCTGTAAGGCCCACCAGGCTCCTCTGTCCATAGGCATCTCCAGGCCAGAATACTGAGTGGGTAGCCATTCCCTTCTCAGGGGATCTCCCTGACCCACAGATCAAACCAAGGTTTCCTACAGTGCAGGCAGATTCTCAACCATCTGAGCCCCAAGGAAGCCCACACAAATGGGTGTCATGGCAGATTCAAGTTCACCCATAAAAGTAACCAGCACAACACCAAATACTACAGAGGACTTCCAAGTGGAAAGGACAGGGTAGTGGTTTGAAAACAAGGTGACTTAGGGGACACAGGACCTCTGGTCTGCAACACATGAAGGGGAGTTTTTTAGGGGGACTTGCTTCTAGAGGTCATTGATGATCCAACAAAGATCAAGAAGTACAGCACCAGGGCTTCCTGGTGGTCCAGTGGGTAAGGACACCACCTTGTAGTGCAAGGGCACCAGTTCAATCCCTGGCCTGGGAAGATCCCACGTGCTGTAGAGCGGTTGGACAGATGTGTCCAATTACCGAGCCAGAGCTCTGGAGCACATGCGCCCAGAGCCAGTGCTCTGCGACAACAGAGGCCACTGCGATGGGAGGCCCACACAGGCCAAAGGAACAAAGATGGATGAAAACAGATAAATCAAAGACCAACAGAAGTTGCCCGCCTGCCCCCTCCCTCCCCAACCCGCACCCCCACCCCCCCCAAAAAAAAAGTTTAAGAAGTACAGCTCCAGAGAGACCAATTCTGGCTGAAGATAAGGAAGAACATACTATCAATTAAATGTGTTTGATGCTAGATGTTTTGATTCAATGGAAGTCTTCAACATTAAGCTCAGTGTTGCACTCTGTGAAGGCAACAGCCGGATGGCATGCTGCATAAGAGGGGAAGCCCTAAGGTAGCATTCAACGTCTTCCTAAGGTATGAGATTCTATGACGTTAAATAGATAATTCAGAATCATTTAGAGCAAACCTCAAATTGTAGTACATTACTCTGTGCAATACTTTCCTCTTAGGAAGCTAGACTGCCTCTTTTCAAGAAGCAAATTCATTAACAGCTTAATGTAAAATCATGTATCTTTTCCTAGTATCTGTTACCCGCTTCTTAAATTAAAGCATGATCTGTGGGTTGATTGCTCCTTGATGCAGTTAGTTTTCTGCACAGCAAAACCATAGTCCACTTGCCCTTGACACGTGCATAGCAACTTGACCACTAGCTATAAGTAGAGGTCCTCAAATGAAGCAGGCACAAAATAGAAAGCCAGATTGCGCTGTCTTTCAGATCTTGTAATAAGTTCTTGATCAAAAAAATTTTCCATCTGTCTCTGTTTCCCATGGAATAAGCAGAGGCATGGCACCAGTAAGAGTAATGTCATTCCCTTCCATAGAAGGACCAGGGGATGCGAAGCAGTGGGAGCCTGGCAGCTCTACCAGAAGGGAAGGGGTGGTGAGAGTCTGAGCTTTGGTGAAATGTTGGATGTTGTTATCTCTAAGATAGCCTTAAAATTCTGAGGTCACGTGATCAGTGAGATACAGGGGATATTTTTTAGACATGATCATCACTGACTAAATTGATAAATGCTTTGTAAACAGGCAAATTACTGGATGACAACCAATTCTTTTCACACATTATATATTAAAAAACAATTAGCTACAAAAAATAAGGAAATTTATTTATTCATTAAACTTAGTATTTTCCTTTTCCCACTGGCATTTTTTTTCAAAGGTGCTCACTCCTATCTGACATAAGACTCATTTTATGAAATGTATACTGATTGTTTTTTTTACTACCGTGCCAGAGAAAGACTGAAGTACATAAAAGATAGCATTACACTCATGAATTAGCATTCTCTTTCTTTGGTGTACTGGTCACATAAAGAAGAACATACTATCAATTAAATGTGTTTGATGCTAGATGTTTTGATTCAATGGAAGTCTTCAACATTAAGCTCAGTGTTGCACTCTGTGAAGGCAACAGCCGGATGGCATGCTGCATAAGAGGGGAAGCCCTAAGGTAGCATTCAACGTCTTCCTAAGGTATGAGATTCTATGACGTTAAATAGATAATTCAGAATCATTTAGAGCAAACCTCAAATTGTAGTACATTACTCTGTGCAATACTTTCCTCTTAGGAAGCTAGACTGCCTCTTTTCAAGAAGCAAATTCATTAACAGCTTAATGTAAAATCATGTATCTTTTCCTAGTATCTGTTACCCGCTTCTTAAATTAAAGCATGATCTGTGGGTTGATTGCTCCTTGATGCAGTTAGTTTTCTGCACAGCAAAACCATAGTCCACTTGCCCTTGACACGTGCATAGCAACTTGACCACTAGCTATAAGTAGAGGTCCTCAAATGAAGCAGGCACAAAATAGAAAGCCAGATTGCGCTGTCTTTCAGATCTTGTAATAAGTTCTTGATCAAAAAAATTTTCCATCTGTCTCTGTTTCCCATGGAATAAGCAGAGGCATGGCACCAGTAAGAGTAATGTCATTCCCTTCCATAGAAGGACCAGGGGATGCGAAGCAGTGGGAGCCTGGCAGCTCTACCAGAAGGGAAGGGGTGGTGAGAGTCTGAGCTTTGGTGAAATGTTGGATGTTGTTATCTCTAAGATAGCCTTAAAATTCTGAGGTCACGTGATCAGTGAGATACAGGGGATATTTTTTAGACATGATCATCACTGACTAAATTGATAAATGCTTTGTAAACAGGCAAATTACTGGATGACAACCAATTCTTTTCACACATTATATATTAAAAAACAATTAGCTACAAAAAATAAGGAAATTTATTTATTCATTAAACTTAGTATTTTCCTTTTCCCACTGGCATTTTTTTTCAAAGGTGCTCACTCCTATCTGACATAAGACTCATTTTATGAAATGTATACTGATTGTTTTTTTTACTACCGTGCCAGAGAAAGACTGAAGTACATAAAAGATAGCATTACACTCATGAATTAGCATTCTCTTTCTTTGGTGTACTGGTCACATAAGCTTGAAAACTGGAATGAGAATCATTTCTATTACAATTCAAATTAATGTACTCAACTACATAGGAGACGAACAAATATGATTATTTACCCATATATTTCAGGTTTCCCTAAAGTTTTTTTAAAAATTTTTGGCCACTTTTTTATTGGTCTTTATTTATTTTCATCCATCTTTGTTCTTTGGCCTGTGTGGGCCCCTCATTACAGTGGCCTCTCCTGTAGCAGAGCACTGACTCTGGGCGCATGTGCTCCAGAGCACTGGCTCGTAATTGGACACACCAGTCTAGCCACTCCGACACATGTGGGATCTTCCGGTGCCAGGGATCGAACCGCCACCCCTTGCAGTGCAAGGCGGACTCTTTACCCACTGGACCACCAGGGTAGCCCCAGTTTTCCCTAAATTTTATGGTATGAGTAGTATTTTGTTTCTGTGTGTATGCTCAGTCGCTCAGTTGTGTCTGACTCTTTGAGACCCCATGGTCTGTAGCTCTCTAGGGTTTTCTACCCATGGGATCTCCCAGGCAAGAATACTAGAGCGGGTTGTCATTTCCTTCTCCAGGGGCTCTTCTGCACTCAGGAACCAAACCTGCATCTCCTGCATTGCAGATTGGTTCTTTACCACTGAGCGACCAGGGAAGCCCCTATTTTGTTTTTGATTCATTCTCTAATCTTAGGCAAATTTCTCTCTAGTTCTTACATTTGGTGGCACTGATTCCAAGTTATCTTCAGAAGTCTTTCAGAAATCTACTGAAGTTTAATGCAGGGTGCTATTGCTAAACCCCTATACTATCTAGGATTAACTGATATTTTCTTCTTGCAAAACAAATCTGTTAGAATATCAGAGCTTCCCAGACAACTATTGGCTCCGTGTTCAAACACAGCATCATAAAGAAATTCAATGTATCTTCCATTAAAAGAAAACACATTTAAGAGAGCATGCCATACTTTTCTCTCACGTGAAAGGTAGGTATAGGTGCAGTTGTGTCCCTTGGTACCAACCTGATTGGAAAAATAATCCTTAAATACTCCCATGTGATGACTTTCAACACAGTCACCCTTTTATCCTATGCTGTTCATCTTCTTCTGCTGTGTAGGTCCCTTTGTGAGGCTCATGTATTCTTATTATTTCCCAGGTTTTAAATTCTTGTTTCAAGGGTAGAATTACAAAGGAGCGACGCCTTTAATCGAACAAATATGATTATTTACCCATATATTTCAGGTTTCCCTAAAGTTTTTTTAAAAATTTTTGGCCACTTTTTTATTGGTCTTTATTTATTTTCATCCATCTTTGTTCTTTGGCCTGTGTGGGCCCCTCATTACAGTGGCCTCTCCTGTAGCAGAGCACTGACTCTGGGCGCATGTGCTCCAGAGCACTGGCTCGTAATTGGACACACCAGTCTAGCCACTCCGACACATGTGGGATCTTCCGGTGCCAGGGATCGAACCGCCACCCCTTGCAGTGCAAGGCGGACTCTTTACCCACTGGACCACCAGGGTAGCCCCAGTTTTCCCTAAATTTTATGGTATGAGTAGTATTTTGTTTCTGTGTGTATGCTCAGTCGCTCAGTTGTGTCTGACTCTTTGAGACCCCATGGTCTGTAGCTCTCTAGGGTTTTCTACCCATGGGATCTCCCAGGCAAGAATACTAGAGCGGGTTGTCATTTCCTTCTCCAGGGGCTCTTCTGCACTCAGGAACCAAACCTGCATCTCCTGCATTGCAGATTGGTTCTTTACCACTGAGCGACCAGGGAAGCCCCTATTTTGTTTTTGATTCATTCTCTAATCTTAGGCAAATTTCTCTCTAGTTCTTACATTTGGTGGCACTGATTCCAAGTTATCTTCAGAAGTCTTTCAGAAATCTACTGAAGTTTAATGCAGGGTGCTATTGCTAAACCCCTATACTATCTAGGATTAACTGATATTTTCTTCTTGCAAAACAAATCTGTTAGAATATCAGAGCTTCCCAGACAACTATTGGCTCCGTGTTCAAACACAGCATCATAAAGAAATTCAATGTATCTTCCATTAAAAGAAAACACATTTAAGAGAGCATGCCATACTTTTCTCTCACGTGAAAGGTAGGTATAGGTGCAGTTGTGTCCCTTGGTACCAACCTGATTGGAAAAATAATCCTTAAATACTCCCATGTGATGACTTTCAACACAGTCACCCTTTTATCCTATGCTGTTCATCTTCTTCTGCTGTGTAGGTCCCTTTGTGAGGCTCATGTATTCTTATTATTTCCCAGGTTTTAAATTCTTGTTTCAAGGGTAGAATTACAAAGGAGCGAGCAATTGGAAACAGCTGCTTTGGTTTCGGACACTGCTCAGGCATCTCCATTGTGCGCCTTCTAGGCTAGGTGATTAGGTACAACTAGAGTCAGAATCCAGACTTCCCAGGTGGTGCAGGGGTAAAGAGCCCAACAGGCCAATGTAGGAGACTGGGTTCAGTTCCCGAGTTGGGTAGATCCCCTGCAGTAGATAAATTGGCAACCCCCTCCAGTAGTCTTGCCTGGAATACCCCATGGATAGAGGATCCTGGCAGGCTGCTGGGGTTGCACAGTCAGACGCAACTAAGCACAGCACAGAGGTAGAATTGCTCTCACTTTTGACTGGGATTCTCTTCATGTTCGTGAATAAACAAAATGCACAGATGGAGCTCTTTTCTTACCCACAGAACATACATGAACTGCCTGTCACTCAATTTGATTAGGAATACCTATCCCACCAAGACAGGAGTGTCAGGAATCTTGAACAGTTAAACACCCCAAAGCTTGTGTTTGTTTTCCTAAAGTTGTGTTGATTTTGAGGCAGCATATTAATGGATTTTGTCTATGTTACCATGAAGGGGTGCTTATAAAAATCAAAAAAGGAAAATGTCTCTCCTTACATGAGTTCTCAAAGTGAATAAAGTCTGGAGATTCTGAACAAACCATGAATATCATTGCTTTAGATGTAGCCTTGAGATGTATACCAACACAGCTACTGAGAGTTGAGCATACAGCCATAGATTATCGGAGCCAGAAAAACAGTGGAGATTTCTAGTCCAGAGATGGTCATTCATAAGCAGGTAAACCATGGACCAGAAAAACAGGTTGATATAATATTATTAATAATACCTAAGATTTAGTGAACACTTAACATACCGTGTCAAATACCGTGTGTTAAATACCATGGAAGGCTCTTTATGAAGACAAACTCAATTTTCATGAAATCTTTCAGAGTTTGTGCCTATTTTCCTTCCTTTATTCCTTTCTTTCCTCCCTCTCTTCTTTGTCCTATCTCCCCCTTTCTTTCCTTCTTTTCTTTCCAGATAAAGAAATAGGATGGGAGACCTAGACTATACAGTTAAACAGCAAAGACTCAGGGTCCAAACTCAATGCTAACTGATACCAAATTTTGTGTCCCTAACTACTGACTTATAGACAGACAGACACAAAAAAAAAAAAAAAAAAAAACCTTTGTTGAAAAGCAGTTCTACAACTAACTTGCCCTGAACTTTGGGCAAAAGATCTCATCTCTCTTAGAATCAATTTTTCTCCCTTGTAAACTATAGAAAATCACAGTTAACTCATAGAGTGATTGTTGGAATTAAATAAGTAACACTGAAATGATGGTTTCAGTCTATGACGAGTCCTCAGAAAGTGGAGCAGATACATGACAGATATTTCAGAGGGCACAATGGTACCACCTGTGTACAGAGGGGTAGGCTGAGTGGTGCATTTGCATTTTAATGCTTTTCAACCTGGTGCTCCCATGATGCTGATCATTTGCTTGGGATCAAAGGTATATGTCCTGCCTGATTCCTAGCCCCAAAATCTTCCTCTAATTCAGAGATGTCAGAAAGAGATAAGCATACACTGCTGCCCAAACTTTTATGACAGAAATATGAAATCTAGAATCTAGAGGATTTACACTTTCAATTAAAATTTCAGCCCTTCTATATATACTTATAAAACAAAAAAGCAAACTTCTACCCTGAAGAAGCAACAAACTATGTGATATTTTTCCATAGGAAGGAAGAAACACAGATGTGGTGAGGAGAGAGCTGGATGGAGGGTTAGATGTAGCAGATTCTCCTCTAGTACAACTAACAGAGTGGGTGGGTCCTGGCACTCTCTACTGGGGTGAACCTACCCTAGACTCCTAATTGGACTTAGTTTTCCCATCCTTTAAATGGGTAAATTAACTTAGAACAGGATGGACTCTTAGAACCTTCCCAACACTGTGTCATATCTATATGAAAAACAGGAAACTCTCATCTTTTACCTAGATCATAGGTACCCTGTAACAATGTCTACAGGTCTTGCATTGAAATGGAATTGAGTCCTTCCCAATGTGCCTAGCACTGTGTCATTTAATCCTTGAGAGCATCTAGTGGTGAAAGTGATTTAAGACAACCAGCAGACCTTATTTTTCTATTCCCCCAAATCTTTCCCACGTCCATCCTGACCACTGTTAAGCGTGAGTCTGGCAGATTGCATTCCACTGCGGTTGAAAGATACATCCGGGGTCTGTAGTATATTCCCCTTCCTCATGTTTCCATTACTCAAGGAACATTTTCAAAGGATGAGATCTGCTCGATTTTCGAATAGTTTCCAAAGGGATGTGGCAGAGTGCCACCTCATTTGATTCACTTAAAATTAGACCACAGTGAGGAATCCCAGTGTCCCGCTGGGAGCAGCTCTGTACCGGTGGGAGGAGAGACCTCCCTATTTGTTGCTGGAATACAAGACAGGCTCTTCCTCCTTGCCTCACATGTCTCCCCAGTTCTGATTATTCTGAGCACTAACTCTCTCACTGAAAACACAATATAACATTATTTTTGAGCCCCCCTCTCCCCTCTTGTGCCTATCGCCTCACATTACTGTTCAGAATTCATGAACATTAATTCTAGCTGAATTAGAGAATACTTACTGGGAGAAAAAATTCATGGCAAATTCATGTCCACTCAGTCTCTAAGATGTCAACCACAGGTTACATTTGTTAAAGACTCAAAATATACTCACACTGAAGATAGGATATAATCCTGGGTATATCAGCCAATTTGGGTTGTCAAAACAAAATATGATAAAATTTAAATTTATTTTCTCACACTTCTGAGTACTGGAAATACAAGACTAGAGCACCAGCATGACCGGTTTCTGGTGAGAGTATACACACACACACACACACACACAGAAAGAGAGAGTGCTCTCTTTCTCTTCTTATAAGGCCACAGTACCATCAGATTAGAGCTTCGTCCTTACAGTCTTATTTAACCTTAATAACCCTCCAAAAGACCTACTCTTCAAATATACTCACATAGAGAGTTGGGGCTTTGGAAGCTGAATTTTGGCAAAGAGGAGAAGGGAACGGTTCATTCCATAGCACTGGGGTTTCCAACATTTTCTTTAATTTCTCTGTCCTTAGAGATAGGTCCCCAAAGAGAAATCAAACTTGGCTTAGATATCCCAAGGATTTACATACCTATATATTAAAAGAAAATTTGGACTAACTTATCTGAAATGGGTAGGTTCAATTATTTGATTTTGTTTTGTTTTTGTTTTTTTTTTTCATGTACCTATTTATGGGTTGGAAAGAATTCAATCTTTGGAGAGAACAGATTGACTTCTAATCTTGGTAATATTACTAATTTGCTTTATGACCTCAGCTTTTTCCATCTGTAAAGTAAGGTCTTCTGGGAAGACTCCCTCCCACTCTGATATTCTGGGGATCTGAAAAGTATGGATTGGTATCTGTATCCCTTTTGGAATAGAGACTTGTTATCAATCCAAAGGATGCTCTAATGTCATCCGATCTATTTTTTCAGAGGTCTCATGGCTAGGATAGTGGGATAGAGATGACTTAAAATATGAAATCAAACTCTCTGGAAAGACATGGAAGAGAGACACTGAGCTGTAATCTAGAAGTGAAATTGGAAGCAGTCAGGTGAAAGATCCATGAGTCAAAAGGAGAAGTTCTTGGAGTTTTCTTCTTGCCTGAGGGTTCACATCTTGCGGAGTGCTGGATAGATGAGAGATCACAGTTATAGCATCTAGACATTAGTTAAAGGACAGAGCAATGAAAGGTATTTTTTCAACTTGTCTAAAAGCACTTTATATTGATTATGATACTTGAATTCATTCTAACCACAAAACCTGGACTATCATTTTCATTCTTAAATTCCAGAAATGGAAAAAAAAAATAACATTTAAAACAAATTGTCCCAAATTACATGGTTGGAGAGAAGCAAGGGACAGATTCCAAACAGGTCAGTTAACCTGAGATCTCCTACAGACTAACCCATTCTGTCTTAGCAGGAAAACTGAGGTTCAGTAATGTGTTCCATGTCTTTCTCACCAGACAGTGTTCCAAGAAGACAGAGCTGCATGAAAACATTTAGCTTCAACACACACACAGTGTAGAAAATACTTGGGAAGTAAAAAATACAGGATGATAGGAAACTCCAAATGAGTATCCTCAAACCCAAAGAGAATCAGGAGCATTCTCAAGGAGGAAATAAAGTCTACAGTGAGAATCGAAGACTAAGAATGACTTACACAGGTGAGAAGAAGGGAAGCGCGGTGGAAGAAGAGGAACAGAGGCAAACATTCCAGGACCCAAGAAGAATTTCATGCCAAAAGGTATCTGTCTCAGACGCTTAGTTATGCTAATATCCCCCCAAAGCATTATTTACTCAAAAGCACATTCCAAATACCACTACAATTTTGTATGCCATAGCATGCTCATCACACGCTAATCGCATGTTTATTCATTTTCTCTACTGACAGTGAATTCCTTGAGAACACAACCATTTCTTTATTTATCTTTGTGTTCCGGTACACAGCATATAGTGGATGTTCAATGCTTGGTGAGTGCTTAGAGCCTGAATCACTAAATGCATTGAGGTTTCCTGACCTTTCCATTTATCGGATATTTGTCTTGGATTTACCACTGAATTTTGTCCCATAAATGCTTCCTTTTCACTTCATTTGTATCAGGCAGCTCTGCTAGGCATCACAGAGGTGAATACATAAGGCTGAATGCACTGCTTTCCAGAATGTCATCATCTCTGGTGGGGATGGTAGACCAATATGCAAATTGCTAAATCTCTATATGTAAAATAGACATGAGAAAACCTCTCTCAGCTATCTTCACAGGATAACTGGAGTGCCTGGTAAAATAATACATCAAAAATACTTACAAGGTATCATTTGTGTATAAGTTAATAGCTATAAATAGTTAAATGAAAGAAAAGCCAAGCTTAATCAAATGCATTAAAAAAAAGCATTTTAAAACAAATTGTCCCAAATTACATGGTTGGAGAGAAGCAAGGGACAGATTCCAAACAGGTCAGTTAACCTGAGATCTCCTACAGACTAACCCATTCTGTCTTAGCAGGAAAACTGAGGTTCAGTAATGTGTTCCATGTCTTTCTCACCAGACAGTGTTCCAAGAAGACAGAGCTGCATGAAAACATTTAGCTTCAACACACACACAGTGTAGAAAATACTTGGGAAGTAAAAAATACAGGATGATAGGAAACTCCAAATGAGTATCCTCAAACCCAAAGAGAATCAGGAGCATTCTCAAGGAGGAAATAAAGTCTACAGTGAGAATCGAAGACTAAGAATGACTTACACAGGTGAGAAGAAGGGAAGCGCGGTGGAAGAAGAGGAACAGAGGCAAACATTCCAGGACCCAAGAAGAATTTCATGCCAAAAGGTATCTGTCTCAGACGCTTAGTTATGCTAATATCCCCCCAAAGCATTATTTACTCAAAAGCACATTCCAAATACCACTACAATTTTGTATGCCATAGCATGCTCATCACACGCTAATCGCATGTTTATTCATCTCTCTCTACTGACAGTGAATTCCTTGAGAACACAACCATTTCTTTATTTATCTTTGTGTTCCCGGTACACAGCATATAGTGGATGTTCAATGCTTGGTGAGTGCTTAGAGCCTGAATCACTAAATGCATTGAGGTTTCCTGACCTTTCCATTTATCGGATATTTGTCTTGGATTTACCACTGAATTTTGTCCCATAAATGCTTCCTTTTCACTTCATTTGTATCAGGCAGCTCTGCTAGGCATCACAGAGGTGAATACATAAGGCTGAATGCACTGCTTTCCAGAATGTCATCATCTCTGGTGGGGATGGTAGACCAATATGCAAATTGCTAAATCTCTATATGTAAAATAGACATGAGAAAACCTCTCTCAGCTATCTTCACAGGATAACTGGAGTGCCTGGTAAAATAATACATCAAAAATACTTACAAGGTATCATTTGTGTATAAGTTAATAGCTATAAATAGTTAAATGAAAGAAAAGCCAAGCTTCTTTCTTTTGTTTTTGTTCAGTCTTCAAGTCTGACAAAACGTGGTCCATTGGAGGCAAGAATAACAAACCACGCCAGTACTCTTGCCTCAAGAACCCCATGAACAGTATAAAGAACTCTTTTCTTAGTAGATTCCCAGGAAATAAAGGAAGAACCAGCATTGGACATCATCACCTCTTGAACACTATGACACTAATTGTTGCAGGCAAGGTTCTTCAATATAAATTAAAACGAATGGGTTAAGGTATAAAGAGAAATGCATTTTCTGAATTTAAATATTAATGTGAGAAAACAGCAGATAATAGACCTTTCACTAAGTGACTTACCTGTATTCTGTATTCTTCCTAAGCTTCACAATTATTTAAAACAGACAAAGAACAGAGGGACTGCCCTAGATTGGGGGAGACTAGGGAGACAGGGTACCTAAAACTGACTCATAATTCATAATTCAGGAATAAACCCTGGGTCTGGGAAAGGACACCCATGGACAAGCAGAAAGCTTCATATAAGGTCTATAGCTTATGGCGTTACATCCATAATTTTATAATAAATTTATAACTTCCATAACTGCACAAAGGTTATGTGAAGTGTTAACACTAGGAAAGTCTGGTGAAAGGTGTACACAGACATTTTGTCCTCCTCTTTCACCAACTTTTTTTAATGCCTAATTTCTTTTTCAAATAATAAAAAAGGTATTTTACTCATGCATCCAGACCCCTAAAGTTAGAAGGAAATGGGCATGAAATCTTTGTTGACCGCATCCTAGGGCATATTTTGTTGTTCCTGTAATTCAAGGGGATTATCTGTCTGATCTCCTCAGAGTTCCAGAACCCACAAATTCCTATTCAGAATCTTTGGGTCATGAGAAACAGAACAGCACTGGCACACACTGGGTCAGGCACTGTGCGGGCTACTTTATTTATGCCCCTGTATCCCTCACCATTTTGCATCATGCCCTTTCTGTGCCCTCTGAACACAGAAAGCAAACAGCTTAATTGGAAATTGCTGTTTTTCTTCTCCCTGAGAGGGTAAAAATCATTTTCCATTTCTTCAGGCAGTTGAGAGTCACTGCCCTCCAGGAAATGAGGAACGTTTCCCTGGATTTTATTTTTCTACATGCTATAAAATTAATTACAGTTTTGTTTCATTTCAGGGTTGAGGTAGGGTTAACGGAGGAGGGGGTATGCATTAAGGCGAAGGAGTAAATAATATACTAACCTTAAAGATGTTTTGAAACGTTGCCAGAAGCCAGGTGAATAATTGATGATACTCTGAGGCATCCAGATCTTTCCCATGAAATGGTAGTTATGCCAAAATGAATTGCAAGTGATATCCTTCTTTCTTTTTCCTTACACACACACACACACACACACACACGAGTCCCTTTATTGACCCCCCTCACAGATAAGAGATACTATTATTCATCCATTCAGAATGTCCTGAAAATGAGACACATTCACCTCTTCCCTCATTTCCAAGCCCATTGCCCTTGCTTGAATCTTGTCCACATTTCTTTGCATTTAATCTTATGCACTGGAGGAGGAAACAGCAACCCGCTCCAACAATCTTGCATGGGAAAACGCATGGACAGAGGAGACTATCAGGCTACAGTCCACGGAGTCACAAAAGAGTCAGACACAATTTAGTAACTAAACAGGGACAATCTTAGGCAACTGGTCTCCTGGTCCAAATATGGAAGGACTACTGCCTCCTGCAGAGATTTTCCTGCTCTGATGTGACTGCTCTCTGCTCAGCATAATCTCTCTGTCCTCAGTTCCCACCTAGGAATGATAGTCCATGGCTTTCGGTTCATCACACCAGTCCTTCTGAGGTCTGGCTTCTGACTTCATTTCCACCAACCCTCAGTATCTTTTCATTAAATAATATTTATATCCTGAACATGCCTGGCCTTTCTCACTGCCCTGCCTTCACCTACAAAACTTGTCCACCAAGAACGCATGTTCTCTGCCCTCAGTTCAGCCTGCTGAAATTCTCTTACAACTATACAAGTACCACCTCTTTCCTGAAACCCCCTCCCAATTTTCAGTTATTCTCTTAGTAACCTATCTTAAGATTACATTTGTAGGGAGTTGCCTCTGCTTGACGACAAACCTCTGAAAGGTAAGGAATGTGTATTTTAATATCTATTCCTCTTAAGAACACAAAGGTATGGTTCAGAAAGATTTTAAGAGAAAACTTCAGGGAATGTTGGGAGGTTGTATCTATTTTATATCTGATGAACAGGGAGTCACATGGAAAATCCAGTTCCGTGGCACACAGCATGCCAATACAACTCTAAAAACTGAGCTCTGTGTACACTTCCATAGCACTATTTTACATTATTTCTTTCCACATCATTAATTCTCAGAATCCACTCAGGAGAGTAGGTCTGATTCTCATCTTTCTGATGAGAAAACTGAGAGCTGGGCAGGAATCAAGTCTAGTCTGCGGGAGAGTTGGTGTTAGTCACTCAGTGCAGTCTGAATCGGTATGACCCTATGAACTACAGCCCACCAGGCACCTCCTTCCATGGAATTTTTCAGGCAAGAATACTGAGTGTGTTGCTATTTTCTTCTCCAGGGGATCTTCCTGACCTAGGAATCAAACCTGGGTCTCCTGCTTTGCAGGTAGATTCTTTTACCGTCTGAGTCACTAGGGACTGAGAGAATTTGGGTGAACACTGGAGACGAAGCCATTGAGAGGGGTCCGGGGGGTCCCAGCTCAAAAATCTGCAGATTGACTTTCCAATCTCAGATCTTGATGTAGAAGCTCAGTGGTCTTGTGCAAGTCATTTGGTTTTCCAGTCTTTTATTTCCTGTTTAGTGTGTGTGTGTTTGTGTGTGTGTGTGTGTGTGGCATTCAAATATTTAATCATTCAACCATTGTTATATTTTTGGACATGGAGGAATGTTTCTTTTTTTAAAGTATGATGAATAGCTCTGTGATGAATCTTTTTAAAAAAGTTTTATTGGTTTGTAGTTGATTTACTCTGTTGTATTAGTTTTGGCTGTACATTAAAGTGAATCAGTAATACATATACATATATCCACATTTTAGGTTCTTTCTCCTTATAGGCCATTACGGGGTATTGAGTAGAGTTCCCCATGCCCTACAGCAGGTCTTTATTAGTTATCTATTTTATATGCAGTAGTGTGCATATGTCAGTCCTCCAGAAAGTATGTCTAGGGACACTTGCTCTGCAAAGGGACTCCTTGAGAAGATACATAATAGGGTGAGCTATGTCCATAAGGGAAGTTCCATTCAGCCCGGCTAAGCCAGAGGTCTCTGCACTGCTAGCGGTGAGTCCTCTGCATGAATCTCTGCCTGTCGACAGGCAATTCTGTCATGCTACTGCTTCCACATGCCATCTTTCTTCATGTGAGTTCTCAAGAGTGAGCATTACCACTGTGGTCTCAGGAGACCATCTAGTGTGCCCGATAAGAACACAACCTAACGGGCCCCACTGCCTGGGCTTGTATCTCAGCTTGCCCCCTAGATAAGCTCTGTGGCTTTAAGAAAGTCACTTCGCCTCTCCATGCCTCACTCTTCCCGTCTCTAAAATGGCAAGAATAGTATTCATCTCCTAGGACTGCTGGAGCATCTGCGAGGTAAATCTCTGCTAACAGCACCTCCTGTAAATGTCAGCTATGTTTATTTCTGTGCCAAGTACTCGGGCTTCTGGAAGGATTATATGAGAACAGTTTGTCAACTTTAAAGTACTAATGGAAAATAAAGACTTAGTAGATGGTTAGGAGATGCTTTTATTTTCTCTAAAACTGGAAAAAAAAATGTACCCTCTGGTTCCAAAATCCTTCTGAGATCATGAGCTAAAAAGCTCTAAGACTCTTCATACCATTTATGGGACATAATTTTCTTCTAAGACATTTTTAAAGTTAAGTTTACAGTCACCTTTCTCTAAAAATGTCTCTGGTTGGAATCAGTTTGCAGACTTGAGCCTTTGAATACTTCATTTTAAATATATTCTCCTCTTCCAAAGTCAGAACAATTACAATAAACAATGTGAAGTTAGAAGTAACTGAAGTCATTTTTTACATTTTTGAACATTTTTAACTTGAAATAGATGTACCTTAACCTTCCACAGATGGCTTCTCCCTATAAATGATGTGTTCAAGTAGTAACATTAAGCCATCAACTGAGAGTTCAGTAAGGAAAAGTGCCCTTTTATTTTGGAAGCACATCAGTGCTAACTAAAGTGGAAGGTTAATACATGTTTTTCCTATAATTCGCAAAGTAATAAATAAGAGCAGAGTAATAGTATATTTTAAAATGCTACACTGATAGACATACACTGTCACACATACGCACAGGTAGTACATAACTTGGGAGATGGTTTAGGTCAGCTTCCAAACTGGCTGATGGTCATAACTTGGTACAATCACCCAATTTTTAGAAATACTTTGAGAAGGGCATTGTCCTAGGAACTGTGGAGCATACAAGACAGCGGGGATCTAGTAAAAGTGAAATGCTGATTTTAAGCCAAAATCCGCATTTACTGACAAGACCATGTTTGAGCCTGAAAAGGTCAAGTGGAGCTCCTGGAGTGGCTTTGATTGGCCTCAGGGCTCTCCGTCCTCAAAGGCGTTCACACCATCGTCTTCCCTAACTCTGTCTGCTTCCCTAACTCTGATGACATTTTCCACAGACTGCACGTTCTGTCTAATGTTCTACTAAGCACATACATTTCTGAGGTCAAATAAACTTAATATAAATTGGGCTAAACGTGCATGTTTAAATTTTTTTTTTTTTAATTTTCAAATTCTGGCCTCTTTTACTGACTTTTTTTTTTAAAGATTTATTTATTTATTTATTTATTTATTTGAGGAGGGTGGGGTGGGGAGGGAGGGGAGCAGGCAGGTCACTTCTATTGGTCTTTCATTTCTTTATTTTCTTCCATCTTTGTTCCTTGGCTCCTGTGGGCCTCCCATCGTGGTGGCTGCCATCGTTGCAGAGTGCCGGCTCAGGGCGCATGCGCTCCAGAGCTCCGGCTCGGTAATTGGACACATCGGTCCAGCCGCTCTGCGGCACGTGGGATCTTCCCAGGCCAGAGATCGAACCGGCGCCCCTTGCACTGCAAGGCGGTGTTCTTACCCACTGGACCACCAGGGAAGCCCTTTACTGACTTTCTATTTATTTATTTTCATGCATCTTTTTCCTTTGGCCTGTGTGGGCCTCCCATTGCCATGGTCTCTCTTATTGCAGAGCACTGGCTCTGGGTGCAGGCACTACAGGGCACTTGCTCGTAACTGGACACACCGGTCCAGCCGCTCTGTGGCACATAGGATCCTCCCAGGACAGGGATTGAACCAGTGGCCCTTGCACCGCAAGGTGCGCTCTCTACCCACTATACCATTAGGGAAGCCCTAAATATGTATTTTATTCTTACAGGACATCTTGGAGCAGGAGATGGAAGATGCTATGTTGTTCAGACCCATTAGATTAAACAGTGTATTCACAGATTAGTGTTCTGCAGAAGTTCTGCAGAATAACTGGGGAAACACTGGATTAAGAATCAGCTTAGATTTATTGGTTCAGCAAAGAGGAACTTGATGTGGGTAAGGGAGATACAGCTGTTAATGCATAATTGCTGTTCTATTCTCAAGCAGCTCTTATCTGGGAGGTGTAGCTTACAGCATGAACATTTTAGCAGGAAGTGTGAAAGACTAGGGAACACCTTGGGGGAAGAAGGATGCTTTGTTGCTTTTTAGATGCCTGACATGTTGCCTGATGTGGAAACAATGCATAATTGATGCTCAACTGATGCTGGTGAAAAGGCTGGAGAGGGAGAAAGAAATCAAGAAAGGTAGGAAGGAAAAAGATTTGGGGTGGGGAAAAAACAGGCTGAGGAGAAACCAGTCTGGGAATATAAAAGAATGCAGGAAGGTCTTTGACCAATAATGAAAAATCCTGAGAGTTTCTAAGGGGGTTCTATGGGGGTGCTTCTGTCTGGGAAAACTGAGGGTAGCAGTTAAAATGACACATTCTGCATCACAGAGCTGCTTCAAGTTGGCCTCATTATAGATAGAGACACACTCTAACTATAAAGTCAGATATTCTAGGAAGTTCCACTTCCAAGAGATCCTGGACATGCCACTGTATGAACATCTTTCCTTGATCTCTCCATGTGACCACCCACACTCAGTTTTTAATGTTTCTTTTTTTTTTTTTTTAGCGGACAATGAGATCCATGTAATCCATTGTGCACCCTTCTGCTTTTAGGAAGTTCAGAGCTTAATTCAGTATGCAATTGCAGCAATGTTACCTATCAGAATTCAGCTGAATCCACATTTCCCCTTTTCATCAACACATCCATAACTGCTACAATGGCTCAGAAACTATCCTAGGCTCCGTGAGTGCTGTACATAATGCCTCAAAGAGCTCTGACCAGTCATGGGACATGCAATTTTCACTCACCGATTCATTAACTCATAAAGCTATTGGCTATCTATCATGGCTCAGGATCTTTACCAGAAGTACTACAGATAACAACGCAAATGATAATGACAATCACTAAACAACTTTTAAAAAGTTTCTATATTCTTTCTTTTAACAATACGCAAATATTGAAAAAAAATTCTGTACATATGCAAACTTCTTCAAAAACTGGTTGCAATGAGTGCTCAAATTATTATTATTAACAGATACTTAAATATTGTAAACATAGATTCATAAAACCCAAATCCTGCAAAAGCACAAATCTAAGTGTATAAAATCTGCATGCTGAGTTGCTTCAGTTATATCTGACTCTGCAACCCTGTGAACTGTAGCCTGCCAGGCTCCTCTGTCCATGGGATTCTCCAGGCAAGAATACTAGAGTGAGCTGCCATGCCCTCCTCCAGGGGATCTTCCTGACCCAGGGATTGAACCCTAGTCTCTCACACCGTCTGTCTTGGCAGGTGAGATCTTTATCACCAGTGCTATCTGGGAAGCCTTAAGTGTGTATAAATAGTAATGAAAGGGTTCTGAAGCCCTTAAAAATTATAGGACTTGCCAACTGTCTTGTATCAAGTCAATCTAGACTTCCACTATTGAATTACACTGGATTTGGGATAATTACCCAAAGACATTCCCACCGCTGCAAAGTTAATTCCAGTTCATTCATTCCGTGTATGTTTGGAAAGTCCCTACCAATGCCAGGTCCTGAGCCTGGCAACAGGTCAGAGAAATTATTGCTGAGTTTACTTTTAGGTGGCTCTGAGTGAAAGCCCCTGCCAAACCCACTGTAAATATATTATCTAAGCGCTCAGCATAGAGTTCCAATGTTCCATTCTTACAATTGCACAACCACCATGACCAATGTCTGGGCAGAGCCATCAGGAAATAACCGCTCTTTGGCTTCACATTCCTTTGTTGAGCTTGATGTCCACACAATAGGAGGATTATACAAGGAAGTAAGAGATAAACTGATGACACTTGATATAAACACATTCTTTTCAGAATGGGGAAACATACATGGGCGGAGAGATATGGAGAATGTCTCACACAATCCAGTAAAGAAGATTTAGGGTGTGGACCTGACATTCTCTGACACTTAATTCCTCTTCATTGGCCCAAACATTGTGTCAACAGCATTTGATTAGCAGCCACAAGGTAGAGAGGCTTGTATTTGGAACAGAAGATGGTAACTGTAGTCAGAAATACTTCTGGACACAACTCCAGAGGCACCCTTCACAGAGATAGCAGTATAAATGATGCCCCCTCGAGCTGTGCAGGGCACAGTCTTTACAGTTGCGTCAAGCATGATTGAGAAGCATTCTCCCCATCTAAGAGGTTGTAATGTGAATGGTAGGGATGAAAAGGTGAAAATACAAGGCCATTCACAAAGAAAACATTGACGAGAAAAAGCAGCAAATCATATTGCTAAGAGTAAGAGAAGGGTATGGGCTTCCTCGGTCACTCAGTGGTAGGGAATCCACCTGTAATGCGGGAGACACAGGAGACACTGGTTCAATCCACGAATCAGGAAGATCCCCTGGAGGAGGGCATGGCAACCCACTCCAGTCTTCTTGCCTGGAGAATCCCATGGACAGAGGAGCCTGGTGGGCTACAGGCCATGGGGTTGTAAAGAGTCAGGCATGACTGAAGTGACTCAGTACAGCACACAGAGAAGGGTATGATAGATTTAGATTTGCCAGGCTCAGATTTTTGAATCCAGCCTGCAGCGAAATATTAGGAATCCATGATGCAGGCTGATGGAAAAATCAGAAGCTATGGCTGAGATTAGAAATCTGGGCTTAAGATTTGTTAACAGAAAGTTGGTAACTGGGAAAGTGTGTGAAAGTTGCTCAGTCACGTCCAACTCTTTGTGACCCATGGACAAGAATTCCCCTGGAATCCTCCAGGCAAGACTACTGGAGTGGGTAGCCTTTCCCTTCTCCAGGGGATCTTCCCAGCTCAGGGACCAAACACAGGTCTTCTTCATTGCAGGTAGATTCTTCACCACCCGCACCGGAAGCCCAAGAATCCTGGAGTGGGTAGCCCATCCGTTCTCCAGATCTTCCGAACCCAGGAATACAACCAGTATCTTCTGTATTTAAGGAGGATTCTTTACCAGCTGAACTAAAAGGCAGCATGTGAAGGGGGATCATTTTTCTCATGGAAACAGAGTATAGGCTTACCATAGAAGTAAAAGCGGTACAGGCTTCGACTTTGGCAAACCCCTGTTAGGGAAAAGGAGGAGGAGGAAGAGGACCTGGAAAAGCAACTGCAAGTTTACGCTTTCATCCTTTGGGAACTGCTGTCCAGTGTCACTGAGTGAATTGCAGTGGCATATCTCAGACCACAAAGACTCTGTGGGTTTGAGAAACTTTGTTTGGCCAAGTTGAGTTTGCCATATAAGGGTACAAACTGTCATTTTTCACAGATTCCAACCTTCTGTTTCTCAAGATATGCCTCAAATGCATTCATCAATTTCATCAAGGATGTTTCCCAGTAGTGAGGGAACCATAAATCTCACAAGTTCTTAAGAATTCTTTTAAAAAGAGATTTTGGTTATTTAGATAGTAAATTAGTTGAAACGATCACTGTTTTCATATTCAGGGGGCACTTAGAGTCAATAAACGTTCTATGAAATACAATAGATGGGCAGAACTTAACAGAAATTCCGTCCATTCAGTCGGTATTCAATCCAGCCCTGATCATACAACAGTGTTAGGGGCTGAGGTAAAATAGGGAATAAGGTTAACACAATCCTTACCTTGTGAATTCACATTCTGATGGGAGAAATAAACAAAAAATAAAGGTAATAAGCAAACACACATATCAAGCTTGTGATAAATACTATGAACAAGGAATCAAAGCAGAGACTAACAGGGGTTCATCTCTTAAAATAGGGCAGTAAGCAAAGGCCATTTTGCAGAAATACTATTGTAGCCAAGCTATGATAGAGAAAAAAGTGCAGCCTCATAAAGAGGCAGGAGAAAGAATATCTCAGGTAAAAGGAATGGCATATCCAGAGGATCTGAAGGAGGAAAGAGCTGGACAAGCCTTAGGACAGGGGTGAACCAGGAGAAGAACATAGAGGATGGAAGGTAGAGGGAGTCAGGGGACAGATTCCTGCTTGCTATGTGGACAACAGAGTAGAGGTAAGCAATAGCAGGGACTTCCCTGGTGGTCTACGGGCGAAGATTCTGTGCTCCCAGTGCAGAGGGCCCAGGTTCAGGGGACCAGATTCCACAGGCTACAGGTAAAGATCAAAAATCCTGCAAGCCACAACTAAGACCTGGCACAGGCAAATATTTTTATATATGTGTGTGTGTGTGTGTGTGTGTGTATGTATAAAGGTGAGCGATAATAGACCTAGAAATCACAAGGGATGACTATCACAGTCATTCTGGACTAAGGCACTGGCCATCAGAGAAAGAGAGAGAAGGATAAAAAGACAGTGAGATGAATGGATCCAATGATACAAATGGAGACAGAGTTGACAGTACTCATGGACCTATATGTATCACCAACGACAGGGATTTCTTTCAAGGTATTTTGTTTGGGAAACAAAGTAAATGGTGGGACCACTTGTTGAACTAAAGGAGATCTGAGGGAGAACCATGTTTCTGGAGGAAAATCCAGTTTTATTTGAAACATGCTATGTTTGAGATACCTGTGAATAATACAGTTAAAGATAATATTAGCACAATCTGAGAGGGAAATGGAATCCTTTGCCCCATGGTAAGCAAATTGGCAGGACTTTCAACAAAGTGAACAAAAATGTTATCAAGCCACTTGTTACTTTAAGTCTTGTCTCTGGCTAAAATGTACCTCTTGCATAAAGATCTTGATTTCTAGCCTGGAATTCATTTTTGAAAATGTGATCTTTTTTTCTTCTCAGGTATATGTCATCTAAATAGAATGATACTATGAAAATTAATAAAATGAAAAAGAAAGGAATCATTGCTTTACTTAGGCCCATGAATCATGGACTTATGGCTCAAGGTCGGTTGAACACACATATCAAGCTTGTGATAAATACTATGAACAAGGAATCAAAGCAGAGACTAACAGGGGTTCATCTCTTAAAATAGGGCAGTAAGCAAAGGCCATTTTGCAGAAATACTATTGTAGCCAAGCTATGATAGAGAAAAAAGTGCAGCCTCATAAAGAGGCAGGAGAAAGAATATCTCAGGTAAAAGGAATGGCATATCCAGAGGATCTGAAGGAGGAAAGAGCTGGACAAGCCTTAGGACAGGGGTGAACCAGGAGAAGAACATAGAGGATGGAAGGTAGAGGGAGTCAGGGGACAGATTCCTGCTTGCTATGTGGACAACAGAGTAGAGGTAAGCAATAGCAGGGACTTCCCTGGTGGTCTACGGGCGAAGATTCTGTGCTCCCAGTGCAGAGGGCCCAGGTTCAGGGGACCAGATTCCACAGGCTACAGGTAAAGATCAAAAATCCTGCAAGCCACAACTAAGACCTGGCACAGGCAAATATTTTTATATATGTGTGTGTGTGTGTGTGTGTGTGTATGTATAAAGGTGAGCGATAATAGACCTAGAAATCACAAGGGATGACTATCACAGTCATTCTGGACTAAGGCACTGGCCATCAGAGAAAGAGAGAGAAGGATAAAAAGACAGTGAGATGAATGGATCCAATGATACAAATGGAGACAGAGTTGACAGTACTCATGGACCTATATGTATCACCAACGACAGGGATTTCTTTCAAGGTATTTTGTTTGGGAAACAAAGTAAATGGTGGGACCACTTGTTGAACTAAAGGAGATCTGAGGGAGAACCATGTTTCTGGAGGAAAATCCAGTTTTATTTGAAACATGCTATGTTTGAGATACCTGTGAATAATACAGTTAAAGATAATATTAGCACAATCTGAGAGGGAAATGGAATCCTTTGCCCCATGGTAAGCAAATTGGCAGGACTTTCAACAAAGTGAACAAAAATGTTATCAAGCCACTTGTTACTTTAAGTCTTGTCTCTGGCTAAAATGTACCTCTTGCATAAAGATCTTGATTTCTAGCCTGGAATTCATTTTTGAAAATGTGATCTTTTTTTCTTCTCAGGTATATGTCATCTAAATAGAATGATACTATGAAAATTAATAAAATGAAAAAGAAAGGAATCATTGCTTTACTTAGGCCCATGAATCATGGACTTATGGCTCAAGGTCGTTGTAGGAATGAGTTTGAAAAGTAAAAATAAATACTTGCTATTCCCTTGGTTTTTGCTTTTCTGCTGTCAGCAGACAAGTTCATTGCACAGTAAGAAGAACTAGCTACCAGATAAGTAAACTGCTAGAACGTTAAAACTTTAGACATTTTCAAAGAAGCAGGAGTGGAATTATAAAGCTCCACTATATTGACCACCTAATGCAAAGAGCTAACTTATTGAAAACAAATCTGATTTGGGGAAAGACTGAGGGAAAGAGAAGCGGGCAGCAGAAAATGAGATGGTTCTCCAACATCACTGATTTAATGTTCCTGTGTTTGAGCAAATTCCAGGCGATGGTGATGGACAGAGAAACTTGCTTACTGAAGTTCATGGTGTCACAAAGAATAGGACAAGCCTTAGCAACTGAACAACACCACATATGCCGAATGTGTGTCTTCAGAAAAATGACCTTCAAAATTCATTGGCTGATGTCCCCATAATATTCAGGATAGGTACTTGGTACTGTAAGAAACTGATGAGAAGGGAGACAGAATCTTTCTCAGAGATCCTGAAGCATCCAGAAGAGACACACATGCAGTGTTAGTAGAAGACAAGCTTGGAAGCTATCAGACTCAGAAAGCCAGGAAATACACATCGCTGTTGGAAAAAAAAAATGATAGAGAACCTCCAGCTAAGAATAATATGGAAGAGCTTCATGGAGGAGGGAGTGTTTGAACAGAACCTTAAGGAATGGGTTTGATTTTGAACACCTGACAAGAGGGGGACAATTCAGGGGGAAAGTAGAATGGAGTAGAGACTGGAAGATCATGGTGTGCTTGTCAGACCAGAAATAGCTCAGTATGCATGCATGAGTAGAAAGTAAAATCCAAAGTGCGAGGTAAGGGTAGAAAAACTGGTTGATTCAGAGGTTCAAGAAATACACATATACATATATATACATACTATCTATCTATGTATCTATCTATGTATCTATCTATTATCTATATCTATCTATCTATCTATTATCTATATCTATCTATCTATCTATAGGTTTCCCAGATAGTACTAGTGGTAAAGAACCCACCTGCCAATGCAGGAGCTATGAGAGACATGGGTTCGATCTCTGGGTCAGAAAGAACCCCTGGAGGTGGGCATAGCAACCCACTCCACCTACTCCAGGATTCTTGCCTGGAGAATCCCATGGACAGAGGAGCCTGGAGGACTGTAGTCCACAGGGTCACAAAGAGTCTGACACAACTGAAGCGACTCAGCACACCTGTATGTATGTATAGCCATGCATATAATATACACACAGATATATATATATATATATATATATATACACTGTTCTATTGACTTTACATAAGGAAACCTCTTTCTCTTCAGTATGCATTGTAAGATAATGTGCTTTTTTCCCCACTGGATGTGAACAAGGAAACCTGAAGGTCTGGGAACTTCTGACAGCCATCTTGGGACCAGAAGAAAAATGAATTTTAAAAAATTTAAAATAAATCTGGCACTGAGAAAACAAGGCTGAAAAATGAAGAGAGAAAAACTGTGGCCTAACAGTTTTTTCTTTCTTTTTTTTGAGTCAATGGATTATGCTTCACATGAGAATAGTGCTATTTCTGAAGTTTGATCTTACAGGAGTCAATAAATCCCCTTTATGGTTTAAACCAGTTTGACTTGAGTGTGCTATTATTTGCCACTTGAAGTGTCCTTATACAAAATCCTTGGAAGGTATACTACAGTTTTGGTTGGCAATAAGGATCTACCAAAATTTGTAGCCCCAAGACTGTCATAATCTGGAAAGAAACCCTCCTAATGGTGGACAATGCAAAACACCATGAAATCAAGGTAGTCCAAACCAGAGGTCATGAAAGTCAGCCAGTGTTTTAAGCTGAGATTTGTCTCACTTTTTCTCTCATTCCCTGTCTAGTTGTTTGCCTTCTGTCTCTGTCCCCCCAAAGAGGAAAGGAAGTAATTCTACTTAAGTCTTTCCTTGAGACCAGCCACCTCCCCTGGGCTTGGAACCTGACACCATTTTTCTCCCTTCTACTGACGCCATAGATGTATTCATTTCTCTTTGCGCATTTAATATAAACCAGATAAGCCACAAACTTATAATAACTTTAGTCAATTTCAGTTTTCAGGCAAGCTGAATCACTGAGGCCAATGCTTCCATACATGATTCTGTGATTTCACCGATGGTGAGGCTCTTTGGGGAATTGCTTTCCTAAACTTTCCTTCCAGTGTTTAGATTATGGCACACAGACTGGAGGCATATTATGAGTGATCCTCTTGAACTTTGTCAGAACGTCCTCATAAATCACATTCAAGAAAATATATATAACTTCCACACACATATATATGAAACTCAAGAATGCGGACAAGTGGAATGAATTCTAAACTGTCAGTTTAGAGCAGAAACTTGCCTTTTCAATTTGAGGACTGAAATTAGGGGTGAGAAAACTCTAATGGAAATAGTATGTTCTTAGAGAAACCAGAGGATCTGTTTGATTTCTGACTTTATATAGAATTATATTTGATTTTGGAATTACAAAAAGGTTATGATCCCAGGTATTGATGGGATTCCAACAGATCCCACTTGCTAAACCCTAGTCTTTTCATCTATGAAATGGGTTTAAATTTTCCATTTTGTGTTATGACTCTAAAATAAAATATTCTTGAATTAATGAAATATTTGCAACTGACTGTACCCTTAATATATGCCAGGTGCTGTATTATGGACATTAGCTATTATCATTTATTTAGCTCTTAATAGGTACCAGACACTAAGAACGGATAGGTATTAACACCCTTAATACTCACTGTATTAAAATAGTACGCTAATGATTTGCCATTTTATAAATGAAAAAGTTGAGGCACAGAAATGTGAAGAATTTTCCCAAGGTCACGTGGGTAACATATGGCAGAGGAGAGAACCAAGGGAAAAGGGAGGCAGTCCACTCTTGGTATGTCCTATTGTTTTTACAGTTCCCACTAGCACTGAGGGGCTTCACTGCTGGCTTAGCAGTCAAGAATCTGTCTGGAAGGCAGGAGACACAGGAGATGCAGGGTTGGATGCAGGAGACACAGGAGATGCAGGGTTGGATGCAGGTTGATCCTTGGATTGGGAAGATCACTTGGAGAAGGGCAGGCAGTGCACTCCAGTATTCCTGCCTACAGAATTCCATGGACAGAGGAGTCTGGCGGGCTACTGTCCATAGGGTCTCATAGAATTGGGCACGACTGAAGTGACTGAGCACACAGCACAAGAGCACTGAGGCCTGGGGATTGTGAATACTAGGTTTTAGTGAAGAAAATTAAGACTGAAAGAGGATATATATCCTCTCTCAAGGTTACACAGCTAACTGAAAGAGCCTAGACTTAAAACTTAACTCCAGGACTTCCCTGGTGGTCTAGTGGTTAAGACTGCTTCCACAGCAGGGTGGGTGCAGGTTTGATCCCTGGTTGGGGAAGTTCCACAGGCTGCACAGAATGAACAAAAAATCTCCCTCCAAAAAAACAAATAAACCACTTTACCCCAGTATTTCTTTTATCTTTTAGTTCCCATATATTGTCCTCATGCACCCAGTCTCTCCACTTCAAGACTTGCCATTCCACTCTTTCTTCAAATTACATTGTCACTATTCTTTTTCTGAGCTAGAGCTGAGTGACACAGAAGAGGGGCTGAACACTGGAAAAGTCACAAATGACGAGATTTGTCATTGTTCTTGTCGTTCAGTTGGTGAATTGTGTCTGACTCTCTGCAATCCCATGGACAGCAGTACGCCCAGCTTCCCTGTCTTTCACTAGCTCCCAGAGTTTGCTCAAATCCACACTACTTTTAAGGAAATTAACGGAAGAACTTACTGCAAAGATCTTATTTGACTCAGTGGCATTTCTATTTTAAAATATAATTTCTAATTTCATTATGAAGTTTAGCATGTTTTTAAATTTTTTGCCACATCCATTACCAAATTCATGTCTTGACATCACAAATATATTAGCACATTTCCCTAATCCAGGGAAGGCTTATTGATTCCAAAATCAAATTTAATCAGGCTTGGGATTTCAGAGTCCTCACTCTTTATTATTGATAAGTTGTGAGGGTATAATGTAGAAATACTCTGCTGTATTTTATTGGCAAGTTTGACAGAGTCTCCAAAACTCCTTTTTATCTAAGACAGGAAGTGCAGAATAATTATAGTATTTATACTTTTTGCCTTGTTGTCACCTTGTGAAAGTTGGTTTTCACCTTGACCAACTTTCACAGCCCCACTCCATAAAAGCTGCTCAACAGACAAGGTGTTAAGCTATAAGGCATCATGATTTGACATATGCTAACTGAAAATAATTTGTTACTTTTATGAAATCACCAAAAATACAAACTGTAAATGGGCCATCCTAGAATAAGGACAAGGCATAAAAAGTTTTCAGTTACAGAATCGTCAGAATGAGAAGGAATGCTGTAATGAAACTATGTGAGATGCTCACATGAATCTTGTGTTTCGTAGCTTGCAGAGATCTTTCAGAAATCTCATCTCATATTAATGCACACAAGCACCCTCTGAGGCAAGTATTCTTTTTAAAATATTCCTGAAATAAGGATAAAAGGTGATAAAATTACCCAAGTGTCTGCAGTTAGTAAGCAGGAAGGCCAGGATATGAATCAAATTCTGACTTCAGAATACAAGTACAGAAAGTGTTAAAATCCCACAGACTTTTGTTCTGTCTGGTCTAGCTCAGGAATCTACTGGGCCCCCACTGGATGATTTTGATTTTTCTTCCTTTCTGTCCTCTTCCTTTTTTTTTTTTTTTTGAGTTTTCTTGACCACATTCCTGGGAAATGACTCCAAATAGAACTCTGTGAGACCAAGGCTGGTTAATGCATCACTGACCACAGATGCTCCAGGATGTGGCCAACCCTTTGGTTCCCCATAAGAACTTACTGCAAAGATCTTATTTGACTCAGTGGCATTTCTATTTTAAAATATAATTTCTAATTTCATTATGAAGTTTAGCATGTTTTTAAATTTTTTGCCACATCCATTACCAAATTCATGTCTTGACATCACAAATATATTAGCACATTTCCCTAATCCAGGGAAGGCTTATTGATTCCAAAATCAAATTTAATCAGGCTTGGGATTTCAGAGTCCTCACTCTTTATTATTGATAAGTTGTGAGGGTATAATGTAGAAATACTCTGCTGTATTTTATTGGCAAGTTTGACAGAGTCTCCAAAACTCCTTTTTATCTAAGACAGGAAGTGCAGAATAATTATAGTATTTATACTTTTTGCCTTGTTGTCACCTTGTGAAAGTTGGTTTTCACCTTGACCAACTTTCACAGCCCCACTCCATAAAAGCTGCTCAACAGACAAGGTGTTAAGCTATAAGGCATCATGATTTGACATATGCTAACTGAAAATAATTTGTTACTTTTATGAAATCACCAAAAATACAAACTGTAAATGGGCCATCCTAGAATAAGGACAAGGCATAAAAAGTTTTCAGTTACAGAATCGTCAGAATGAGAAGGAATGCTGTAATGAAACTATGTGAGATGCTCACATGAATCTTGTGTTTCGTAGCTTGCAGAGATCTTTCAGAAATCTCATCTCATATTAATGCACACAAGCACCCTCTGAGGCAAGTATTCTTTTTAAAATATTCCTGAAATAAGGAGAAAAGGTGATAAAATTACCCAAGTGTCTGCAGTTAGTAAGCAGGAAGGCCAGGATATGAATCAAATTCTGACTTCAGAATACAAGTACAGAAAGTGTTAAAATCCCACAGACTTTTGTTCTGTCTGGTCTAGCTCAGGAATCTACTGGGCCCCCACTGGATGATTTTGATTTTTCTTCCTTTCTGTCCTCTTCCTTTTTTTTTTTTTTTTGAGTTTTCTTGACCACATTCCTGGGAAATGACTCCAAATAGAACTCTGTGAGACCAAGGCTGGTTAATGCATCACTGACCACAGATGCTCCAGGATGTGGCCAACCTTTGGTTCCTCAACTGTGTGCTGTCTACCCCAGTCTTGTCGTCGGCTGCCCTTCAGACCTTCTATTGCCAGGGCTTGTCTCCTTGACCTCATCTGGACTCCATAGCTAGAGACTAATCACCCGGTTCATGTTCCCACACGGGGACATTTGTGTCCTGTTTTCACTGGAACACTTTAAAAGCACAAAGCCCTAAAAACACTACTTTGTTTTCTACCTGCCCTGATGAAAATCTTATCTTCAAGCGCCTCATTGTCTTTTGCCTCAAGATAACATCTTGTGTCTACAGCAGGACAAACACTGACTTGGCCTTGGCTCTGGTATTTTTACTTTCTCTGGGGTCTTGTGCACTGAAATTTTGGTTCTTTAGAGCTCTAACCTTTAACTCTCTAACACGTTGTATCAGTTATGCCCTTTGACTTACTTAGATTACCAACACTTGCATACATACATATACATACACACATACATATAGATATGCATAAATGGTAATCACCAATTATCTACCACGTAGTGTCACAGGATGGAGATGGAGTGAAGTTTCACGTCTGGCTCCATTCTTCAAGTAGTCAAATTGTATCTAACTGAAACTAATGCCAATTGATATAGATAGATCTTTAAAAGAATGAATAGACAGAGTTAGATATTGATAAACTAAAGGAAATTAGCATGTGTATTGAAGATATAATGTGCCTATTGTATTGAGCTAGGAGAAGTGTGTTCAGAAATATAAATTATTCCAGCATTACCTATTATCTCTGCATTCAGACAACTTACAAATAACACCTCCTAGTCCGATAAAAGGTGATAAAATTACCCAAGTGTCTGCAGTTAGTAAGCAGGAAGGCCAGGATATGAATCAAATTCTGACTTCAGAATACAAGTACAGAAAGTGTTAAAATCCCACAGACTTTTGTTCTGTCTGGTCTAGCTCAGGAATCTACTGGGCCCCCACTGGATGATTTTGATTTTTCTTCCTTTCTGTCCTCTTCCTTTTTTTTTTTTTTTTGAGTTTTCTTGACCACATTCCTGGGAAATGACTCCAAATAGAACTCTGTGAGACCAAGGCTGGTTAATGCATCACTGACCACAGATGCTCCAGGATGTGGCCAACCTTTGGTTCCTCAACTGTGTGCTGTCTACCCCAGTCTTGTCGTCGGCTGCCCTTCAGACCTTCTATTGCCAGGGCTTGTCTCCTTGACCTCATCTGGACTCCATAGCTAGAGACTAATCACCCGGTTCATGTTCCCACACGGGGACATTTGTGTCCTGTTTTCACTGGAACACTTTAAAAGCACAAAGCCCTAAAAACACTACTTTGTTTTCTACCTGCCCTGATGAAAATCTTATCTTCAAGCGCCTCATTGTCTTTTGCCTCAAGATAACATCTTGTGTCTACAGCAGGACAAACACTGACTTGGCCTTGGCTCTGGTATTTTTACTTTCTCTGGGGTCTTGTGCACTGAAATTTTGGTTCTTTAGAGCTCTAACCTTTAACTCTCTAACACGTTGTATCAGTTATGCCCTTTGACTTACTTAGATTACCAACACTTGCATACATACATATACATACACACATACATATAGATATGCATAAATGGTAATCACCAATTATCTACCACGTAGTGTCACAGGATGGAGATGGAGTGAAGTTTCACGTCTGGCTCCATTCTTCAAGTAGTCAAATTGTATCTAACTGAAACTAATGCCAATTGATATAGATAGATCTTTAAAAAGAATGAATAGACAGAGTTAGATATTGATAAACTAAAGGAAATTAGCATGTGTATTGAAGATATAATGTGCCTATTGTATTGAGCTAGGAGAAGTGTGTTCAGAAATATAAATTATTCCAGCATTACCTATTATCTCTGCATTCAGACAACTTACAAATAACACCTCCTAGTCCATCCAGTTTTACCTGAAAGGACAAAGTCTACAATGAAATACTTGGAATCGCTACTTGCTAGGTGTTTGACACCAGATGAACTCATTTATCCCTGCAAGCTTTATTTCTATATCAATGCAATGGATTATGAGTTATCAATACATTTCAGTGGATATGCCAGGAACAGAGAAGGAACCAGGTGTAGAAATTTCCATAGGACCAGACACGGTCTTCAAATCCAGGAACTTTATTTCCAGTTAGCTTTGAAGGAGCTGGCTAACTGTATTTGCTTAGAAAACCTGTCGACCATATTTGTGGTCTGTTCTTTTCCCTCTCTGGACACATAGAGAGATAAGTTCCAGTGATTTCACTATGACTCCATTTAGCATTAAATGGCGTGCATATGACCCAGGAGAATGGAGACTCTGTCAGTGGAAAACTCTAAGTGGAAAGGTCCTTGTCCACGAAGGCTGTACTTTAGAGACCTTGTCAGTAAGAGCTTTTGTCTTAGGGGTTTGTAAATATTTATATTTTCAAACTACTATGAGAGGAACAACAGCCATTCTGCATGAATGGATTACGTTAAATGTACCCAAAGTCTGTAATTCAAGCTGTCAAATGTGAGGAAAAACCAGACTTAAGGCTGCCATTCCAATCCACTCAGAATAAATAAGAACTCTGGGCAGAGCTCGTCCGCACAATGGCTCACAGACATATGGAAGACGTTACTAGGGAAGACAACTAGTAAGAAAAGAAAAAAACACACTAAATGAATTCAAGAAGTACCTAGGTTTTCATCCAGAGAGGAAAGGGATTGGGGCTTGAGGGAGAAGATTGTTGGCCAAGAAGCAAGGAATTGGGATTAACATTAAACCAAGAATGAAGGGTAGCACGTGCAGGCTTTTCCTGTTCCTAAGACAGCTGTCTGTTTTTCATTTATTGTTTATGGGGTTTGGTGATATGACACCAATATAGGAATCAAAATGTGTGTCTGGACAGGCTGGATGAAGGGTAGGGGATTTATTTGCTGTGAAAGTTCTATGTTAAGCATGCGTGGGGGTTTCCTAGGCCACAGCACACAGGTGGAAGATTTGTTTATTGAACAGAAAAAAAAAATGCATTTCAGGGAGACGTTGACCAGTGGGTCATATAAGTTTGATTCAGTTCTACAGGTATGCACAGTCACCTACTCTGTGCCAGACATGGGCAATGAAGCTTGAGAGACAGTCTGATTTAATGGAGATTTAGCTTCTTGTCCTTACTCTGAAGTTCCCAAGTTTTGCAGAGTAAGGTGAGAAACTTTGCCTTTCAGAACATCAGCTCAAAGTGCTAGAGCTTTATTTTTATTGATTAAATATTAAGTTAGATGACTTGGTGAAGGTATGGGACAAAATGTACTTTCTAATGCTCTCCTATTAACCCTCCTGTCTAGACTTCAGGAGAACCCCAGCTGTCATACAGAGTGTTACTATTCACTCACATTTCACGCTCTTCTCTGTGGTACCCCTAACTGTGACAGGATATAGCACCCAACTTGTTTAACCCAGGTGTTCAGAAGGCTGTACTTTAGAGACCTTGTCAGTAAGAGCTTTTGTCTTAGGGGTTTGTAAATATTTATATTTTCAAACTACTATGAGAGGAACAACAGCCATTCTGCATGAATGGATTACGTTAAATGTACCCAAAGTCTGTAATTCAAGCTGTCAAATGTGAGGAAAAACCAGACTTAAGGCTGCCATTCCAATCCACTCAGAATAAATAAGAACTCTGGGCAGAGCTCGTCCGCACAATGGCTCACAGACATATGGAAGACGTTACTAGGGAAGACAACTAGTAAGAAAAGAAAAAAACACACTAAATGAATTCAAGAAGTACCTAGGTTTTCATCCAGAGAGGAAAGGGATTGGGGCTTGAGGGAGAAGATTGTTGGCCAAGAAGCAAGGAATTGGGATTAACATTAAACCAAGAATGAAGGGTAGCACGTGCAGGCTTTTCCTGTTCCTAAGACAGCTGTCTGTTTTTCATTTATTGTTTATGGGGTTTGGTGATATGACACCAATATAGGAATCAAAATGTGTGTCTGGACAGGCTGGATGAAGGGTAGGGGATTTATTTGCTGTGAAAGTTCTATGTTAAGCATGCGTGGGGGTTTCCTAGGCCACAGCACACAGGTGGAAGATTTGTTTATTGAACAGAAAAAAAAAATGCATTTCAGGGAGACGTTGACCAGTGGGTCATATAAGTTTGATTCAGTTCTACAGGTATGCACAGTCACCTACTCTGTGCCAGACATGGGCAATGAAGCTTGAGAGACAGTCTGATTTAATGGAGATTTAGCTTCTTGTCCTTACTCTGAAGTTCCCAAGTTTTGCAGAGTAAGGTGAGAAACTTTGCCTTTCAGAACATCAGCTCAAAGTGCTAGAGCTTTATTTTTATTGATTAAATATTAAGTTAGATGACTTGGTGAAGGTATGGGACAAAATGTACTTTCTAATGCTCTCCTATTAACCCTCCTGTCTAGACTTCAGGAGAACCCCAGCTGTCATACAGAGTGTTACTATTCACTCACATTTCACGCTCTTCTCTGTGGTACCCCTAACTGTGACAGGATATAGCACCCAACTTGTTTAACCCAGGTGTTCAGAAGACGTGGTTGTCTAGTGGGATAAACAGAAGTAATATATCTAAGAGTATTATATGAGAACCATTGAGAGGTTCACTGTATCTATGTTTATTTTCCTTCTGTCCTTATGACCAACAATGCTCCAAATGGGAAGCTAATCCATCAGCCTGGGTCCTGGAATGATGACATAAAGCTCTGTTTTTGCTTACCTGCCATGGACATCGATCAGTGGTTTAAAGTCACTGAAATCTAGGGGTCTTTTGTCACTGTGGCAAGATGCACGCTTGTTGACCGAAACTCACAGGATAAGAGATAGCTTTCGTCTACAAAGCATGTGTTCTTACCTTAGAATAGCCTACATCCCAGTGTTCCTAAGTAGCACCCACGTCCATGGCAGAAAGGTAAGACAGAACAAGTGTTAAATGTTTATGGTCTTACAATAACCTAGCTCCACCCAGTTAAGAAATGTAGGCCAAAATCTATCTATGGTTTACTTGATTTTATTCTATGAGAAGGAGAGAGTAAAATTAGGGCAAATGATAAAATGTATTACTTGAGTAAAGTCTCCTAAGAAAGGAGATTTTAGGCCTGTTCTCCATTAACAACACTGAAGATTTCTTGAAGAGAGAGGTGATACACTCAGGTCTCTTTCTGAAACATCCCCCTTTATACACTTTGGAGGACAGACTGCAGTGTATAAGCCAGCAACTAGGCTGAACAGGCAGGAAGGAGTATAGTAGTAATGATAAATGAATGTGGAGAGCAGTTTTAATAAGGATACTTACAATAGAGATGGAGAGGAGACTGCAAATATGGAAAAGAATTAACAGTGAGAGTTTAATAAGGATACTTACAAAGAAGGAGACTCAGCTCAAAGTGCTAGAGCTTTATTTTTATTGATTAAATATTAAGTTAGATGACTTGGTGAAGGTATGGGACAAAATGTACTTTCTAATGCTCTCCTATTAACCCTCCTGTCTAGACTTCAGGAGAACCCCAGCTGTCATACAGAGTGTTACTATTCACTCACATTTCACGCTCTTCTCTGTGGTACCCCTAACTGTGACAGGATATAGCACCCAACTTGTTTAACCCAGGTGTTCAGAAGACGTGGTTGTCTAGTGGGATAAACAGAAGTAATATATCTAAGAGTATTATATGAGAACCATTGAGAGGTTCACTGTATCTATGTTTATTTTCCTTCTGTCCTTATGACCAACAATGCTCCAAATGGGAAGCTAATCCATCAGCCTGGGTCCTGGAATGATGACATAAAGCTCTGTTTTTGCTTACCTGCCATGGACATCGATCAGTGGTTTAAAGTCACTGAAATCTAGGGGTCTTTTGTCACTGTGGCAAGATGCACGCTTGTTGACCGAAACTCACAGGATAAGAGATAGCTTTCGTCTACAAAGCATGTGTTCTTACCTTAGAATAGCCTACATCCCAGTGTTCCTAAGTAGCACCCACGTCCATGGCAGAAAGGTAAGACAGAACAAGTGTTAAATGTTTATGGTCTTACAATAACCTAGCTCCACCCAGTTAAGAAATGTAGGCCAAAATCTATCTATGGTTTACTTGATTTTATTCTATGAGAAGGAGAGAGTAAAATTAGGGCAAATGATAAAATGTATTACTTGAGTAAAGTCTCCTAAGAAAGGAGATTTTAGGCCTGTTCTCCATTAACAACACTGAAGATTTCTTGAAGAGAGAGGTGATACACTCAGGTCTCTTTCTGAAACATCCCCCTTTATACACTTTGGAGGACAGACTGCAGTGTATAAGCCAGCAACTAGGCTGAACAGGCAGGAAGGAGTATAGTAGTAATGATAAATGAATGTGGAGAGCAGTTTTAATAAGGATACTTACAATAGAGATGGAGAGGAGACTGCAAATATGAGACGTCTTTTATAGCTAGAATTAACAGTGAGAGTTTAGAAGTGTGGAAGATGTATAGGCTAAAGACAACAGTGACAAGACAATGGTCTACTCATTCACAGACAGGAAGTCTGTGTAAAGTAACTCAGTTGAAAAGGTTGAGTAAGTCAGTCATTTAGTTTGGGGGTTCCTCTTATGCATCTGCACAGAATATCAGTGATCACACGGTTCTGCCTTTGGGACCATGCTCAGACATACAGACCACTGGGCAAGATGCATCATTCAACTGGCCAGCTGTGACTCTTCTAGTAAATCTCAGATTTACTGGAAGACCACACTGTTTATGATTTGTGGGAGGCATTCACAGCAAGTATAAAAAGCAGTTTTGACCACAGTTGTGGACCCTGAGACAGGAGACAGCTGGGTAGAATGCCAGGAGAACAACCTGAGGAATTCTACAGGCTTGGGTTCAAATTCCAGCTCTACCACTGTCTTGCTGTTTGGTTTAGAACAAATTACTTAAAACCATTGAGTCTCAGTTTTCTCACCTATAAAATTGGGTATAATAATACAGACTTCATAAGACTGTTGTGAAGATGCCAGAAGGTAATTAATGTAATGTGACCAAAACACGGTAGGCATTCTATAAATGCTGTTTACTTTCCCACATACCATTTAAATGATGTGGAATGAGGCTGTCTCTAAAAGACATCATTGAATGATATGCTTGTTATTGGTCAACTCACCCTTTAATTTGGGGAGCCCCCAAACAATCTTTCATGGTAAATCAAAGGGACTTTTCCATCAAAGAAAAGAAAGGGACCAAACATTTTTGGTTGACTACCCATTGAAAATAGCTTAAGTCAGAAGGGCATTTTGTCTAGAGGAGAGATGACCTCTATTGGTATGTGAATGATGGGAGTGGTAAGGGGAGCCAGTGGTCACCATTTCCAAGTATCAGATGATCATCTGAAAGGCTGAGTAAGTGATGTGCTTTGTGGTCCAGACAAGAGGACTCTAGCCAGTAGGTCAAAGTTATCATAAAACACTTCTTGGTTCAATTCACAGTCAACTAATCAACCCACAATACCTCTTTGGAGGCAATAAGTACTATTACTGGCTGTATGAAAGGTGAAGTTGGGTGAACACTGTACAAATAAGCAAGGAGGAGAGATTCCCACACTTGTGGATGGATCTACCAGAAGCAGTTCAAGGCAACAAACATGTAATGAGGACCTAGTACATGTAAGACTCTGGTTGTAATCTGCAAGAGAAACAGATTCAAAGATAATCATATAATAAATACTCTTATGCATCTGCACAGAATAACAGTGATCCCACTGTTCTGCCTTTGGGACCATGCTCAGACATAAAGACCACTGGGCAAGATGCATCATTCAACTGGCCAGCTGTGACTCTTCTAGTAAATCTCAGATTTACTGGAAGACCACACTGTTTATGATTTGTGGGAGGCATTCACAGCAAGTATAAAAAGCAGTTTTGACCACAGTTGTGGACCCTGAGACAGGAGACAGCTGGGTAGAATGCCAGGAGAACAACCTGAGGAATTCTACAGGCTTGGGTTCAAATTCCAGCTCTACCACTGTCTTGCTGTTTGGTTTAGAACAAATTACTTAAAACCATTGAGTCTCAGTTTTCTCACCTATAAAATTGGGTATAATAATACAGACTTCATAAGACTGTTGTGAAGATGCCAGAAGGTAATTAATGTAATGTGACCAAAACACGGTAGGCATTCTATAAATGCTGTTTACTTTCCCACATACCATTTAAATGATGTGGAATGAGGCTGTCTCTAAAAGACATCATTGAATGATATGCTTGTTATTGGTCAACTCACCCTTTAATTTGGGGAGCCCCCAAACAATCTTTCATGGTAAATCAAAGGGACTTTTCCATCAAAGAAAAGAAAGGGACCAAACATTTTTGGTTGACTACCCATTGAAAATAGCTTAAGTCAGAAGGGCATTTTGTCTAGAGGAGAGATGACCTCTATTGGTATGTGAATGATGGGAGTGGTAAGGGGAGCCAGTGGTCACCATTTCCAAGTATCAGATGATCATCTGAAAGGCTGAGTAAGTGATGTGCTTTGTGGTCCAGACAAGAGGACTCTAGCCAGTAGGTCAAAGTTATCATAAAACACTTCTTGGTTCAATTCACAGTCAACTAATCAACCCACAATACCTCTTTGGAGGCAATAAGTACTATTACTGGCTGTATGAAAGGTGAAGTTGGGTGAACACTGTACAAATAAGCAAGGAGGAGAGATTCCCACACTTGTGGATGGATCTACCAGAAGCAGTTCAAGGCAACAAACATGTAATGAGGACCTAGTACATGTAAGACTCTGGTTGTAATCTGCAAGAGAAACAGATTCAAAGATAATCATATAATAAATATGTACTAAATGTATATTCTAAGTTAGATGCCACCTGAGGAAATGAAGAAAGTTAACAAGACACAGACCCTACCCTGGAAGAATTCACATCTTGTAGATAAAGCAGCAAATGACTGCAGGGAACAAGACATAAAAGCTTGTTGATACTAGACCTTATGGAGATGAAAATGAGTAAACAAACGACTTTTGCCTTGAAAGATTCAGGACGGTTTTTTAAATGGGTTTGCAGTAAGGTTTTACATGTCCGAATGATGTAGAAAATCAAGATGACTCTCATGAAAATATAGATTTTGACATGTGCTTTTACTAGAACTGTGCAGATTCATGTGCTATAGGCCAGATAAATGAAAGCAAATAAATGAAAGTGAGAAAGAACTGAGTACCAGGCATTATAAACCATGCAGTGTTAATGTGTATATTAACTCACTTAGTCCTCTTGACAGATTGTGGTTGATGGCACCACCTCCACTTCCACTTCACATAAAAAAGAAACAGGGCACAATATTTTAAATTCAGTTAAAACTACAATCAGATCCAGTGGTAGTGGCTAACCAACAGGGGTGTGGAAAAGGATTTAGAAGTCACATATGATAAGAATGGTGACCTAAATGGAAAAGAAATCCAAAAATGAGGAGATATATGTTTATGTATAGCTGATTCACTTTGCTGTACAGCAGAAAATAATACAACACTGTAAAGTAACAATATCCCAATAAAGATAAAAAATAATGAATAGAATGATATGCTTAATTAGGAATTCATACCACAAATATTACTGACCTCTAAGTCTTTTTTTTTTTTTTTTGGTCTCTAAGCCATCATTTATTCTTTAGCATGTGTGGGCCTCCCATCACAGTGGCCTCTCTTGTTGCAGAGCACTGGCTCTGGGCACATGCGCTCCAGAGTGGTGGCTCGTAATTGGACACACCCGCCCAGCCGTTTCTCAGCATGTAGGATCTTCCTGGGCCAGGGATCACACTGTAAGACAGACTCTTTACCCACTGGACCACCAGGGAAGCCCAACCTCTAAGTTTTAAGCATTGTTGTAAATGAATGGAGAACACTTGTAAACAAAAGCAGACATAGGTCTCTGCTCTTCTATTGCTGACATTCTAGAGGAAGACATAAGGAACAGTAAATATAAAAATTAAAGCATATCACCTGTCAGACACTGAAAAGAGCTGCATAAAACCAAGACAGTGTAGCCAGGGTAGGTGGTGCAAGCTGGCCAAGGTATTGCAGGCTTCATATGTGGACAATGGGGGTCTTGTTGAGAAGGTGGTATTTAAAGAAATACTTCAACGTGGCTCAAGGGTAAGGAACAGCAGGGACACAAGCATGGGGCCACATGAGATCCCAAACTAGCAAAAAGGACAGTCAAATAAATCTCTAATCATAGGTCTCAGTGGCTCAAAAACTTCAATAACAGAATTCAGTCAAGTGAAGCAAAAACTGATTTCAAATCTTACCAAAACCATTTCAAGGTTAAGGCAGATTTATATTTTCAAGCTATGAGATTTGGAAAACAAGAGATTTTTCCCTTTGATGGGCTCTAGTCTTTTCATCTGTAAAGAGCAATTAAAAAAAGAAACAGGGCACAATATTTTAAATTCAGTTAAAACTACAATCAGATCCAGTGGTAGTGGCTAACCAACAGGGGTGTGGAAAAGGATTTAGAAGTCACATATGATAAGAATGGTGACCTAAATGGAAAAGAAATCAAAAATGAGGAGATATATGTTTATGTATAGCTGATTCACTTTGCTGTACAGCAGAAAATAATACAACACTGTAAAGTAACAATATCCCAATAAAGATAAAAAATAATGAATAGAATGATATGCTTAATTAGGAATTCATACCACAAATATTACTGACCTCTAAGTCTTTTTTTTTTTTTTTTGGTCTCTAAGCCATCATTTATTCTTTAGCATGTGTGGGCCTCCCATCACAGTGGCCTCTCTTGTTGCAGAGCACTGGCTCTGGGCACATGCGCTCCAGAGTGGTGGCTCGTAATTGGACACACCCGCCCAGCCGTTTCTCAGCATGTAGGATCTTCCTGGGCCAGGGATCACACTGTAAGACAGACTCTTTACCCACTGGACCACCAGGGAAGCCCAACCTCTAAGTTTTAAGCATTGTTGTAAATGAATGGAGAACACTTGTAAACAAAAGCAGACATAGGTCTCTGCTCTTCTATTGCTGACATTCTAGAGGAAGACATAAGGAACAGTAAATATAAAAATTAAAGCATATCACCTGTCAGACACTGAAAAGAGCTGCATAAAACCAAGACAGTGTAGCCAGGGTAGGTGGTGCAAGCTGGCCAAGGTATTGCAGGCTTCATATGTGGACAATGGGGGTCTTGTTGAGAAGGTGGTATTTAAAGAAATACTTCAACGTGGCTCAAGGGTAAGGAACAGCAGGGACACAAGCATGGGGCCACATGAGATCCCAAACTAGCAAAAAGGACAGTCAAATAAATCTCTAATCATAGGTCTCAGTGGCTCAAAAACTTCAATAACAGAATTCAGTCAAGTGAAGCAAAAACTGATTTCAAATCTTACCAAAACCATTTCAAGGTTAAGGCAGATTTATATTTTCAAGCTATGAGATTTGGAAAACAAGAGATTTTTCCCTTTGATGGGCTCTAGTCTTTTCATCTGTAAAATGGGCTTCAAAATATCTAACTATTTGCGTTAATTTAATGAGATAGTGATTGTAAAAAAAAATCTGATATATATATATATATATAAACATCTGGTATGGAGCCCAACACAGAGCTGGGCTCTATTATCCTACTCTCTTGAAATGTTTAGGCATTACAGGGGAAAGTTTTGCTTTGCATAATCCACTCATTGTGTTTCTAGAATCTGCAAGCTGCCATTTACCAGTTTCACTGCATTGCTGAAGGCTCATGTTCAAGTCTTTGCTCAAGTACTGCTATAGTTTTGACTTATATTTAGGGGTATCAGGAGTATTTCTCTTTCTTATTATCTGTTGGATCTTACCATTCTCTTCCCAGCACCCTCCGCAAATCTCAATTTTGTGAATCTAAGGACCACCAGTACTGTCACTGGAGCATATAACATTTTTACAATTTTATTTTTATGGGTGAGAAACAGAGGAAATACAAAATTAACAGGTAATCAAAGTATATCATAGGAGAGAATTTTAAAGTAGTAAGAGAAGATGAAACCGACTTGTATAGTTCACATTCTCAAGCATAAATTCACGATGAAATTTCTTCACACATGTCTTTGGAATTAGGAGATCTGCCTAAACATCGTTTAAATATACTTCACGTAAGAGCGTGGGGAATAGTGTTTTATGAAATTATACTTTGGTTCAAATCTCACTTGCAATACCTACTGCGTATTTACTGATACTCTATGTACTCTAGGTACCATGCAAGAGAATTTAATATATCATCTAACTGAAGTCATACAGCAACTCTGGGACATGGGAACTTTATCCTTTTACATAAGGAAACTGAAGTTTTCTCTACCCTTACTACATAAAGAAATAAGCTTGCTTGGAAAAAAATTTTCTTCAAAGTCACAGAACTCATAATCATCAGAGTCAACAGTCAAATTTTGAATCTCCCTTATATAATTTTTATTATATATACCTACATATATATAATACAACACCATTCTGTACTTGTAATCAAATAGGTTTTATAAGAGAAATTCAAAGAATAGATTTGTATTTTATATCACACAATTCAGAAAACTCTGTTCTGGCAGAGAATTTTCACAGTGTTCTGGAATAATTTTTAAAGGAGGGAGATACCCAGTGTTCCTTTCAGCACTATTTACAGGAGCCAGGGCATGGAACCAAGCTAGGTGTTCATCACAGATGAACTGATAAAGAAGCTGTGGTACATATCTACAAAGGAATATTAGTCCACCAATAAAAAGAATGAATCTCAGTCAGTTTTAGATGAATCGAGAGCCTGTTAAACACAGTGAAGTAAGTCAGAAAGAGAAAAACAAATTCTGAATATTAATAGAAATGTATATATAATCTATATTATATCATAGATTATATACCTTTGTATATATAATTTATAATCTATATTATATGCAATATAATCTGTACATTATATTAATGTATATATAATCTAGAAACACGGTACTGATGCACCTATTTGCATTGAAGGCACAGAGACACAGACATAGAGACCAGGCTTGTGTCCACAGCAGGGGAAGGAGAGGGTGGGACAATGACAAGAAGGAGAGTTGAAACGTGTCCACTACCATATGTAAAAGAGACAGCTAGTGGGAAATTGCTGTGTAACCCAAGGAGCTCAGTCCAGTACTGATAGCCTAGAGGGCGGAATGAGGAGGGTTTGGAAGAGAGATTAAAGAGGGAGGAGACATGTGCATACCTAGGGCTGATTCGCATTGTTGTAGGGCAGAAACCAACACAACATTGTAAAACAATTATCCTGAAATTAAAAATAAATTTTAAAAAAGAAGAGGGATTCACTTTCAAATATAAAAGTTATCTAAAATTGGAGCTAAATTTCAAAGAGTCATTTTCTGTTTTAGCCTGGCAACGTAAGACAACAAGTTATGAATGCCATACCTGCATTTTCTACATCTTTACTTCCTACCATTCCAGAAGCGTAACAGATGAGACAAAAGAAATGCAGGAGCCCATATCTGAATGGTTTCCAGGGTCAGAGGGATAGAACAGAGACAGCTGTCCTGGGAGGCAAGAGGCAGATGCTCTGGCTCTTGACTGGCAGAGAATTTGTTTTGCAAAGATCTTGGGCTAGCTGCCTTTTCTTCTCTCAGATTAGACACAGGTAACTTTAGCCTCCCTGGAATCCAGCCCCCACCTACAGTTTCTGTGTCTCTCTAGGTTGAGTGGGGGCTTTCTGCTCCCTTATGTGGGAAGCTCCTTGGATCGTACCACTAAATGTAGCCCCTCTGATTCGATTCTCTCCTATTTTAAACACTGGAAATGAAAAGGTAAGATTTTCTTTAAACATAGCCTAGTCCTACCCCTTAATGACCAAATGAGAGACGCAGAGGATCACAAAAGGCTCAGCTTCAGCTTCCCAAAGCCACATGTCAATTTAAAGCAGAGCAGAGCCGGACTCAGACGCCTGCATCCCAGTTCAGCATCCTCTATTGCTCGAGTGTGATTAAATCTGACGTCAGACCTCACTGAGAGATGATGTTTTGTTGTTTTGTTCTGTTATCTCAGTCCAGACCATACAAGTTTTTCCTCCATAATGAAAAATGATCACCCGTCCTAAAGAATAATTGAAATGAAAAAGGCAGCGTAATCATACTGCATCTGCAGCTATCGGCATTTCAAAACACTGAGTGCATAATGAAATAATCCTTAAGGAAATTAGTTATTGTCCAAGCATGCCGGCTGCTTTGACTTCCTCCAGCGCACTTTCACAGACATTAACATTGTACTGAAAAATATTCAAGGTCTTCTTTCTTTGGTTTGCATAACTATGTTTGAAGAGAAATGAGATGCTTTAATATTACAGAGTCATTTCATTTAATAGAAATGCAATGGCCAAAGTCATGGTGATATGACTTCAGCTCTACAATTTACCTGGAATTATTTTTCCCTCCAGACCCTGGGCTTCCTGGGAGACAAGCAGAAGCCCTACATGATAAAGGGGTATGAAGTCATATCATATCATTTCAGGCTTGCATAGAGAGAAAAAGAAGACTGCTTGCCTCAGAGAAGGCCTCTTGGGCTTCCTCTTATTCATTCCTCATGGCAATCCTGTGATATAGTTATTATTATAAGCGCAATATTTAAAAATAAAAAAACAAGGGCACTAGTGTGCCAATATAAAACTAGTTGTTGCTGTTCGGTTGCTAAGTTGTGTCTAACTCTTTATGACCCTGCATACTGCAGCACACCAGCCTTCTCTGTCCTACACCATCTCCCGGAATTTGCTCAAACTCATGTCCACTGAGTCAGTGATGCTATCTAACAACTACATCCTCTGCCCCCTTATTTTCCTTGTGCCTTCAATCTATCCTGGCATTAAGGTTTTTTCCCAATAAGTTGGATCTTCACATCAGGTTGCCAAAATATTGGAACTTCAAGTTCAGTATCAGTCATTCCAGTGAATATTCAGGGTTGATATCCTTTAGGATCGGCTGGTTTGATCTCCTTGCAGTCCAAGGGACTCTCAAGAGTGTTATCCAGCAACACAATTGAAAAGCATAAGTTCCTTGGTGCTCAGTCTTCTTTATGGCCCAATCTGACGTCAGACCTCACTGAGAGATGATGTTTTGTTGTTTTGTTCTGTTATCTCAGTCCAGACCATACAAGTTTTTCCTCCATAATGAAAAATGATCACCCGTCCTAAAGAATAATTGAAATGAAAAAGGCAGCGTAATCATACTGCATCTGCAGCTATCGGCATTTCAAAACACTGAGTGCATAATGAAATAATCCTTAAGGAAATTAGTTATTGTCCAAGCATGCCGGCTGCTTTGACTTCCTCCAGCGCACTTTCACAGACATTAACATTGTACTGAAAAATATTCAAGGTCTTCTTTCTTTGGTTTGCATAACTATGTTTGAAGAGAAATGAGATGCTTTAATATTACAGAGTCATTTCATTTAATAGAAATGCAATGGCCAAAGTCATGGTGATATGACTTCAGCTCTACAATTTACCTGGAATTATTTTTCCCTCCAGACCCTGGGCTTCCTGGGAGACAAGCAGAAGCCCTACATGATAAAGGGGTATGAAGTCATATCATATCATTTCAGGCTTGCATAGAGAGAAAAAGAAGACTGCTTGCCTCAGAGAAGGCCTCTTGGGCTTCCTCTTATTCATTCCTCATGGCAATCCTGTGATATAGTTATTATTATAAGCGCAATATTTAAAAATAAAAAAACAAGGGCACTAGTGTGCCAATATAAAACTAGTTGTTGCTGTTCGGTTGCTAAGTTGTGTCTAACTCTTTATGACCCTGCATACTGCAGCACACCAGCCTTCTCTGTCCTACACCATCTCCCGGAATTTGCTCAAACTCATGTCCACTGAGTCAGTGATGCTATCTAACAACTACATCCTCTGCCCCCTTATTTTCCTTGTGCCTTCAATCTATCCTGGCATTAAGGTTTTTTCCCAATAAGTTGGATCTTCACATCAGGTTGCCAAAATATTGGAACTTCAAGTTCAGTATCAGTCATTCCAGTGAATATTCAGGGTTGATATCCTTTAGGATCGGCTGGTTTGATCTCCTTGCAGTCCAAGGGACTCTCAAGAGTGTTATCCAGCAACACAATTGAAAAGCATAAGTTCCTTGGTGCTCAGTCTTCTTTATGGCCCAATCTCACCTCTTTACAGGACAAATGAAAAAACTACAACTTTAACTGTATAGACCTTTGTCGGCAAAGTGATTTTTAATACATTGCCTAGGTTTGACTTAGCTTTCTTTTCAAGGAGCAAGTATGTCTTACTTTCATGTCTAGGTGTTACTAGAACTGTAGGATCTTCTGAATTCAATGACTGCTTTAATTTGCTTGTTCACATTACTTCCAATGAAGGAACAGGTTGTCTATACTGAAGAATTAAAATTCTTTTTATAGACAACAAATCATCTTTTTCACCTTCAATACTCAGGATCACTTTAGGGAGTAGAGAACAGGTTTTTTTTTTTTTTTTTTTCTGTTGTTTTCTCAGAGTGCTGAGTAGAATACACAGACACAAAGAATAGAAGACATACCTTTAAGAGAAGAGAGGCCTTCCTAATGGGCAGAAGTATAATTTTGATAGGTTAGTTTCAGATACTGTGTGTTTTCGTAAGTGTGATCAAATATCTAAGCAATGACCTCACAGAGATATAGGGAAGATTCAACTCTTAGATAGGACTTTGGACAAGAAAATATGTATGTTTCTATGATTTATCATTTGATCTGTAGTACTTTGGTTAACACAGAAGGTACATTCAATTCCTGTTATTTTAGGTTTCTAAGCTTTGTCCAAATGCATATTTTTACAAGGGAAAAAAAAAAGATCCGCGGCAGTGTTATATTATGGCTTTTGGCTGAAATCTCATGCCTAAAACGTGCAACTGAAATATGGCTTTGTGGAGGAGCTCCAAGTTTTGCAGAATTATGTACTGTTTGAGAGGGGTCAACCACAGAACTGCACATCTCTACAGAGTCTTCAAACACTCTGAGTCGCTGAGGTCTGCAGAACCAATTTGGAAACCTTCAGAATGGGAGGTCCTTGTGGCTTCCTATCCTCAAGCTGCTCTCCAGAAGAACAAGAACCAAAAACTGCTATGCACTCACTCAAAGGCACCAGGCTGGAAATTCACTGGCATTACAAAGAGACAGGTCTCAGAGAACTTTAAACTCATGAAACTCCTCCTTGATGCCCTGAAGCTGCCATAAAATCACAAAATATTAGAGGTGAGAAGCCAGCAATCACTTTTTTTTCAGCCAGGGACACTAGGCTGAGGCTCAGAAATGGGAAGGACGTTGTTTAAGAAGACATAGTGACTTTGTTCCAAGATTAGTACCGAACTCTAAGTTCTTTGATCCATTTGGTGCTTGAGGAATTACAGAATTCTAGGATGAGACATAATTTCACAGATCATCTCTTCACCATCACCCCAACTGGATGTTAATAGGCCTCTATGGAAAGGGGGTTTCTTGAGCAAGTAAGCTTATGGATCAGTACCTACGATATTAGAGATCCGTGATGCCCATGTGCGAAGCTCTAGAAGTCTAGCAGAAAACATTTTCTGTTTAGTTTTTATTGGAGTATGATTGCTTTACAATGTTGTATTAGTTTCTGCTGTACGAGGAAGAGAATCACTATTTGTATACATATATCCCCTCCCTCTTTGGTCTCCCTCTCACCCCATCCCGATCCCACGCCTCTAGGTCATCACAGCACCAACTTGAGCTCCCCATGCATACAGCAGCTTCCCACTAGCTCTCTGTTTTACACACGGTCACATATACAAGGTAATACTACTCTCCCAATCCACCTCCTTCTATTCCCCAACTGTGTCCACAAGTCCGTTCTCTACATCTGCATTTCTATCCCTGCCCTGCAAATAGGTTCATCAGCACCATTTTTCTAGATTCTACATGTAAAAACATTAGATTTTAATTATTTCCCAGACTCATCTGACTAAAGAGCCCTTTTCCTTCTGGTCACCTATTGACATAGTAGAAAACACTTGGACTTTGCAGTAAACAATTTGGGAGGACTGGTTTCATCTCTTCTCACCGGATACTTAGTTTCTCTACCCGCACAGTCACCACATAGTGTCCAGCTAGAGTGTCTACAGCAATGAGAATCTGTTCAAATCATACGTTTATCGAGGAGATGATCACAATATGTGGGCTTCCTGTGTCTGAAAACAAGGGCCTAATAATTACGTGACTATTGCTCCCACAGGCATCCATGTCACAGTTTTCAACAATTCCAATCATCGGATGCTAATCCTAATTTTTGGCTCCAACTGACTTGTGGCAAGCCTGGTTCTCCTCAGCATGATCTCTCTACACAGACAATATCCTTGCAAAGACTTCAAGATGTTGACCATAACTCTCCTCTCAGAAGCCCGAACTTCTTGATCACCACTCCTTGGTTCTTTTTCTTACACAGAATGGTTTCAAGTCTCCTCACTATTTCGATCTCTGATTCCAGTTAAAACCATGGGTTTCTGCAGTATTAGACAAATTGAGGTTCAAATTTTAGTTACTTCCCTTGGTACAAAAGATGCATGAGCTTCTTAAAACATTTCTGGCCTTTTGTTAATCTCATGCTTTTCACCTGGTAAGAGGTGTCTATTTCATATCTATATTATATAATCAACCCCATAAAGATACGTTGATAAATGTAAATGATAACGAATGACTGACAACATAGCATTCAATACATTTTAGCCCTGGCACCTTTATTGCCAGAACCTCACTCACATAGTTCTATTCAGAATCAGCACGATCTGGGCCAAACTTATGAACATGTGATTAAACACGTAAAGTAGAAAGTTACAGTAAGGGAGGCGACTGTCCCTCTATTTCTGACCACTCCCAGAGGACTAAGCTTCAGTTCTTCTCATACGCTACCAAATTACAGTTGACTTTTTTTTTTTGTCTAGCTGGTCCTGCTACCCTGACTCCTTTATAGGCATTCCTGGGAACACTCCTCAATAAACCACTCACGTGAATGTTTCCAGTGACATTCTGCTTTTGAGGGATTCCACCTGTGACACTCAGAAATAACCTGTGGATTTGGGGGAAGGGAGAGTAATAAGTCTTGCATATTCACAAGAGAAATGAGCTCGTCAGTTTCAAGTCATAATAGCAGTACTGCCTTACTTCATACTCTCTTGAGAGAGAGAAATCTGAAGAATACACGTTAAGTAGCCTGTCGCTGGGATTACTTTACTTTCTAGTTAGATAGATAATTCTTGTCTTCTCTTTAAGGATGCACACATTTTATAAAGTTCTGGCTCATGAGGAGACATAAGAAAGGAGTGAACAGTAGTTTAAACCTACTAGACCAGTCCTGGGTTTTTTTCTCTGGGTCTCAGTTTCCGAGCAATACAGTGATCAGTTGTACCAGATAATTTCTGAAGGCTTGTGTGGGCTCTGTCTTTGTTTTGTTTTGTTTTGTTTCATTTCTTTTTCCAGGCTTCATCAATTATTATCCTACCCCTTAAATGGAATTTTGAGACCTTTTATTCAACTGGCAGGTAATTATAGTGCAACAACCATAGGGACAGTCCCATTCCTTGGTTTTGAACACAAAATAGTAAACTTGCTAGAAAAAGTGTAGAAGCTCATGAAGATGTCCATCTAAGTGGTTATACATTCAATTAAATGAACAATATGAAAGGGTAGTGGGTAATAGATAAAGTTCAGGATGCTACAGGAACAGAGAAGAGGGAATTAGCAATCCAAAGAAGTGAAGACTTTTCATGAGAAACACCCATTAAGCTATGACTTGAACAATGAGCCACACCAACAGATAAAGAGCTTCCAGATAAAACAGGTGCAGAATCGTAGAGGCTTGAACATACTCAACTTTTGAGCGACTAAAAAAACGCAGATCTTGCAAAAGGGTTCTATACTTGCTAGAAATTATGAAAATAAATAATCTGTATTTGAAAGAAGGGTCATCTTATATCTTGTCACCAAAGTAAAATGTGCTGTGTTGTGCTTAGCCGCTCAGTCATGTCTGACTGTGACCCCATAGAATGCAGTCTCTCTTCATGGGGATTCTACAGGCAAGAAAACTGCAGTGGGTTGTCATGCCCTTCTCCAGGGGATGTTCCCAACCCAGGGATCAAATCCAGGTCTCTTGCATTGCAGGCAGATTCTTTATCATCTGAGCTAATAGGGAAGCTCAAACTTAAATAGTCTATGTCATCATTTGTATAAATGAATTAGCACATGTGCATAATCTAGAGGTTTCCAAAAATTAAATTATTGGGGCCTTCCCTGGTGGTCTAGTGGGTAAGGACACCACCTTGCAGTGCAAGGGGCACCTGTTCGATCCCTGGCCTGGGAAAATCCCATGTGCTGTGGAGCGGCTGGACTGATGTGTCCAATTACTGAGCCGGAGCTCTGGAGCGCATGCACCCAGAGCCGGTGCTCTTCAACAACAGAGGCCACTGCGAAGGGAGGCCCACACGGGCCAAAGAACAAAGATGGATGAAAATAGATAAATGAAAGACCAGTAGAAGCGGCCCGCCTGCCCTCCTCCCTCCCCACCCCAGCCCCCCCACACACAAAAATAAATAAATTATTGGGCCTTACCCTGAACCACAATTAAAATCTTCTTTGGTTGTGGGCCCAGTAATCTGGGTTTCAATTATTTCTTTGGGTGATTTTTATGCAAACTAGAGTTAAGGTAGAGTTTTGATTTGATGTTTGCTTGATGCATTCCAATGTGCTTGTGATAAATTTTATGCAAAGTGTATTGTGATGCTTGGTGATGGTTATAACAGAAACAAAGAACTTATAGTTGTTTTTTATATCAGAATTGACTTTTTTTTTCAGCCACCTATAGCAGAGAATGATGCCATCTAGTTGTTTCCTAAGTAAAGTTTCTCAGGCTGTGGGTATTTTCAATGCAAAATTCACTGTTCTATTTCATTTCAAGGAGTTGAACATAGCCTTCTGAGATATCTGATTCAAATCCTGGCATTTGAGGTTGCTTTCATAAAGACGCAGAAAGTCAAACATCCCGTCCTGAATATTTGATGTTCAGAAGCCTGCCTTATATTCAGAACTCCAAATCCTCTTGTAATGTCCCTAAAATTTGTGAACAAAACATTAGCTCACTTGCATCTAAAACATAGCTCTCTAGAGAGCATGATGTTTATTGAATTTGGGGATATCAATTATATGACAAAGGCACTTTCCTCTCTGCAACCAGCCAACAATAGCCCTGTTTCTCCATAAATATCACTGGGGAGGTGGGGGTGGGTCAGATATGATCCGGTTGGTGCTGCCATGGGAAATAACTTTTATGTGTCAGTTTTGAAAAGAAATTGGATAATTTAGCATCACCCTAATATCTCACATTAGCATGCTGAAACCAGGTCCAGATAAGAAACACTGCCGCTCATTGCTAAGAGTCATGTTAGCACCTCTTTAGGGTAGTAAAGGAAAAGATAAATGGTAATGGTAGGGAAAAAAACAATTTCCATAGTGCTTTCAGCCATGACTGAAGGCCAGTCTATGAGACAGAGGCTTTTATTGAGGGGTCATAACATATAATGCATCATAAACCCAACAGCCATCAAGAAGGACAAATGGCACATAAGAAACAAAACCTTTCATTGGTAAGAGACTTGGTGAGTGCAACTGAGAAGCCCTGGGATAATTCAAACACTCATTCAGTGCACTGAATTTATAACATAGAGCAATTTCATCTCAAATGTGATTATTTTATTTGCAGCCTGAGCTAATGTCTCCACTTAGTTCCCCTGGGTTCATATGGCAATTAAATACCTAAATGGAAAATCAAGCAGGTTCTAGGACTTCTGATAATCAGACTCCCAAAAGAAGGAAAGGGTGAAGGAAAGAGTCTTAGGTAAGAATACCGCTGTCTAGGAAAACTAAATGATTTGGGTCTTCACAGTTCTTATCCCTGAATTTACTACAGACCTTTGTAGGTTGCTTTCATAAAGTTTCTCAGGCTGTGGGTATTTTCAATGCAAAATTCACTGTTCTATTTCATTTCAAGGAGTTGAACATAGCCTTCTGAGATATCTGATTCAAATCCTGGCATTTGAGGTTGCTTTCATAAAGACGCAGAAAGTCAAACATCCCGTCCTGAATATTTGATGTTCAGAAGCCTGCCTTATATTCAGAACTCCAAATCCTCTTGTAATGTCCCTAAAATTTGTGAACAAAACATTAGCTCACTTGCATCTAAAACATAGCTCTCTAGAGAGCATGATGTTTATTGAATTTGGGGATATCAATTATATGACAAAGGCACTTTCCTCTCTGCAACCAGCCAACAATAGCCCTGTTTCTCCATAAATATCACTGGGGAGGTGGGGGTGGGTCAGATATGATCCGTTGGTGCTGCCATGGGAAATAACTTTTATGTGTCAGTTTTGAAAAGAAATTGGATAATTTAGCATCACCCTAATATCTCACATTAGCATGCTGAAACCAGGTCCAGATAAGAAACACTCCCGCTCATTGCTAAGAGTCATGTTAGCACCTCTTTAGGGTAGTAAAGGAAAAGATAAATGGTAATGGTAGGGAAAAAAACAATTTCCATAGTGCTTTCAGCCATGACTGAAGGCCAGTCTATGAGACAGAGGCTTTTATTGAGGGGTCATAACATATAATGCATCATAAACCCAACAGCCATCAAGAAGGACAAATGGCACATAAGAAACAAAACCTTTCATTGGTAAGAGACTTGGTGAGTGCAACTGAGAAGCCCTGGGATAATTCAAACACTCATTCAGTGCACTGAATTTATAACATAGAGCAATTTCATCTCAAATGTGATTATTTTATTTGCAGCCTGAGCTAATGTCTCCACTTAGTTCCCCTGGGTTCATATGGCAATTAAATACCTAAATGGAAAATCAAGCAGGTTCTAGGACTTCTGATAATCAGACTCCCAAAAGAAGGAAAGGGTGAAGGAAAGAGTCTTAGGTAAGAATACCGCTGTCTAGGAAAACTAAATGATTTGGGTCTTCACAGTTCTTATCCCTGAATTTACTACAGACCTTTGTAGTATAACTATATACTCAGCAAGCTGCTTAGGACAACTGAAATATCCCTCACTTGGCAGATTCTACTCTCTTGAGAAGGCTTTCCAGGTGGCACAGTGAGAAAAAACCCTCCTGCCAATTCAGGAGCAGGTAGCACCATGCTTGGGACATAGAGGTCTCTACTTTTATTTTCTTTATGCTAAATCACCTCCCTGGATCAAAACTCCTGAAAACTGCTCTAAGTTCTGAGGAAATGTTTCAAAGCATCCAATGAAGCTGGAGCTTTGACTTCTGTTTACTTAATGCATTCAGATATGTTTTTCGATGAATGAAGCTGTCGACAATGGCAAGATTTTATGCAAAGTGAACTGGAATGCTCAGTGATGGTTATACAAGGGACAGAGAAACTGTAGCTGTAACAGAACTGTATCAAAATTCACTTTTCTGTCTTGCAATAAACACTACAGTTTGCTTCACCACAACCTGGTGTCAGTAGATTAACTTTGTCCTGTATTAGATGAGTGTTCTGTAACAAACAAAACACTGATTTATGATGTGATGGTTTTCTTATTCTATTAATAAACCAAAAATGGAATGACAAAAAAACCCTGACTTTTCAAAAAAAAAATGACTTTTCTTCAGTCTCCTCTGGCAGAGTCTGATATCATCTAGCTGTTTTCAGAGCAAACTTTGTTGCGCTGTGCAGTAACTGTGTCTATGGATGTTTGAACATGATTTGACCTGGTAGAGATGACCATGGTGCTTACCAGGCTCACCTGGAGTCCCATTCCAGCTCTCTGCAAACATATAATGCATCATAAACCCAACAGCCATCAAGAAGGACAAATGGCACATAAGAAACAAAACCTTTCATTGGTAAGAGACTTGGTGAGTGCAACTGAGAAGCCCTGGGATAATTCAAACACTCATTCAGTGCACTGAATTTATAACATAGAGCAATTTCATCTCAAATGTGATTATTTTATTTGCAGCCTGAGCTAATGTCTCCACTTAGTTCCCCTGGGTTCATATGGCAATTAAATACCTAAATGGAAAATCAAGCAGGTTCTAGGACTTCTGATAATCAGACTCCCAAAAGAAGGAAAGGGTGAAGGAAAGAGTCTTAGGTAAGAATACCGCTGTCTAGGAAAACTAAATGATTTGGGTCTTCACAGTTCTTATCCCTGAATTTACTACAGACCTTTGTAGTATAACTATATACTCAGCAAGCTGCTTAGGACAACTGAAATATCCCTCACTTGGCAGATTCTACTCTCTTGAGAAGGCTTTCCAGGTGGCACAGTGAGAAAAAACCCTCCTGCCAATTCAGGAGCAGGTAGCACCATGCTTGGGACATAGAGGTCTCTACTTTTATTTTCTTTATGCTAAATCACCTCCCTGGATCAAAACTCCTGAAAACTGCTCTAAGTTCTGAGGAAATGTTTCAAAGCATCCAATGAAGCTGGAGCTTTGACTTCTGTTTACTTAATGCATTCAGATATGTTTGCGATGAATGAAGCTGTCGACAATGGCAAGATTTTATGCAAAGTGAACTGGAATGCTCAGTGATGGTTATACAAGGGACAGAGAAACTGTAGCTGTAACAGAACTGTATCAAAATTCACTTTTCTGTCTTGCAATAAACACTACAGTTTGCTTCACCACAACCTGGTGTCAGTAGATTAACTTTGTCCTGTATTAGATGAGTGTTCTGTAACAAACAAAACACTGATTTATGATGTGATGGTTTTCTTATTCTATTAATAAACCAAAAATGGAATGACAAAAAAACCCTGACTTTTCAAAAAAAAAAAATGACTTTTCTTCAGTCTCCTCTGGCAGAGTATGATATCATCTAGCTGTTTTCAGAGCAAACTTTGTTGCGCTGTGCAGTAACTGTGTCTATGGATGTTTGAACATGATTTGACCTGGTAGAGAGATGACCATGGTGCTTACCAGGCTCACCTGGAGTCCCATTCCAGCTCTCTGCAAACTGCCTGTGTGAACTTAGGAAATTCTTTTCCCTCACTGGGTGACTGTTGTATCGATCTGTGGAAAGTGGTAGAGCTTAAGTGATCTCTGAGGTCCTTTTAGCTCTGAAGTTTAAAGATCTCTGTCAGTTTTGAAATCACGTATTTTGGGTTTCACCACTTTTACCCCTGATTTGGCTGCCTCTTGTGAGGCACAGGAAGTTAAGTATCATGAAGTGGGATGGATGTTTAAATTTCCCAAATAATAAGACTATGCATCACACTCAGCTTATATTAATATAACATCTAAAATAGAACAAATACTAATTTTAATGCCTTATAATAAAGAATACTGGTGAGCTCATACAGAGGAAGGTACATGAGCATGAAAAATTTAACATGAGTTAGAACAGGCTTGTGCTGAAGGTGGTATAAATAAAATCAAAGGGGTGGAGGGCCCAGAAGAGAAGGCTGCTTTCTCATAGTGGGAATTGAGGGTGGCTTAATGGAGGCATTTTAATGGACACTCAAAAGCTCAAGTGGGAGATCTTCTAGGGATCTGACTGATACATAAAACGTGATAAAGCCACAAGGATATAAAACTAGAAGTGAAAGTTAAGACTTAATCATGAAAGAAACCCCAGGCCAGTGCAGGCACCTGGAATGTTCTTAAATTAGCAGTTATCAACGCTGGCTGTACATAAAAACCACCTGGGAAATTTAAAAATTATCTTCACTGGGCGCTCATCTTCAGAAATTCAGTTAATGGTCTATATTGGAGCCCAGGCATCAGCATTTTCTCTAAACTCCCTAGAGTTTAATGTAGCATGCAGGTGCAGGTAAGAATCAATCATTTAGATTATGGTGGGGCCAAAGAAGGTATAAGGCAGGTGAAGGACGTAACTGCAATACTCTTGTAATGACTTGGACAGACTCGTGTCCTCAGGGCATTTAATACATGAATTGCTTTTGGAAGAACAGATCTTGTTGTTTTTTTTTTTCTGGTGCTGTTTTTAGTGGGAGTCATCGCTGGTTGACATCCAGTATCATAAGGAAAACGAAGAGTTTACTCTGCATAACTAAGGTCAGAGAAAGACCAGAGAAAAGCTTGGCACTGCTAGGCAGGAGAGTCCCTCAAGAGATGGGAAGGACCGAGATGGGGCTGGGGGTGAGGGGATCCTACGGGGAGGATATTCATCTAACAGCCTTGTTCCAAATGAAAACCTGTTGCCATCCTATGTTACTCTTTCTCAGAAACTCATAAATCTTCAGTAAAATATGTAAGAAACAAAAAATTCTGACTGTAGTAGGACTTCTTGTGGAAACTTGTGAAAGTCTAGAGAGTTGTGTCAAGACTTTCATGGTTCAAAAGAGCTACTGTGGAGAGCTAGTACATTGTATTCTGCGTTACAGAGGGGAACATAGCCAACTGGTATACCTTAGAGAATGTTCTCAAACATGACTGAACCACAGAAACAGTGAAGCAACTAATGAAAAATGTAGATGCCTGGGCTCAATACCAAAGTATGTTAACCTGGATTTTGATGACACGGTCCAGGAACTTTTACTTTTTTTAAGTTTGTTTTTTTAAGTTTTAACTTTATTTTGAAGTATAACTGATTAAAAGGTTGTGACATTTTCAGATAGACAGCAAACGGACTCCGTCATATATATACATGTATCCATTCTCCTCAAACTTCCCTCCCATCCAGTCTGTCACAAAATTTAAATCCCTATCCAGCAATTTGGCAAGGCCCACCTGGAATGTTCTTAAATTAGCAGTTATCAACGCTGGCTGTACATAAAAACCACCTGGGAAATTTAAAAATTATCTTCACTGGGCGCTCATCTTCAGAAATTCAGTTAATGGTCTATATTGGAGCCCAGGCATCAGCATTTTCTCTAAACTCCCTAGAGTTTAATGTAGCATGCAGGTGCAGGTAAGAATCAATCATTTAGATTATGGTGGGGCCAAAGAAGGTATAAGGCAGGTGAAGGACGTAACTGCAATACTCTTGTAATGACTTGGACAGACTCGTGTCCTCAGGGCATTTAATACATGAATTGCTTTTGGAAGAACAGATCTTGTTTTTTTTTTTTTTTCTGATGCTGTTTATAGTGGGAGTCATCCCTGGTTGACATCCAGTATCATAAGGAAAACGAAGAGTTTACTCTGCATAACTAAGGTCAGAGAAAGACCAGAGAAAAGCTTGGCACTGCTAGGCAGGAGAGTCCCTCAAGAGATGGGAAGGACCGAGATGGGGCTGGGGGTGAGGGGATCCTACGGGGAGGATATTCATCTAACAGCCTTGTTCCAAATGAAAACCTGTTGCCATCCTATGTTACTCTTTCTCAGAAACTCATAAATCTTCAGTAAAATATGTAAGAAACAAAAAATTCTGACTGTAGTAGGACTTCTTGTGGAAACTTGTGAAAGTCTAGAGAGTTGTGTCAAGACTTTCATGGTTCAAAAGAGCTACTGTGGAGAGCTAGTACATTGTATTCTGCGTTACAGAGGGGAACATAGCCAACTGGTATACCTTAGAGAATGTTCTCAAACATGACTGAACCACAGAAACAGTGAAGCAACTAATGAAAAATGTAGATGCCTGGGCTCAATACCAAAGTATGTTAACCTGGATTTTGATGACACGGTCCAGGAACTTTTACTTTTTTTAAGTTTGTTTTTTTAAGTTTTAACTTTATTTTGAAGTATAACTGATTAAAAAGGTTGTGACATTTTCAGATAGACAGCAAACGGACTCCGTCATATATATACATGTATCCATTCTCCCTCAAACTTCCCTCCCATCCAGTCTGTCACATAACATCAAGCAGAGTTCCCGGTGCTATAAGTAGGACTTTGCTGGTTATCCATTGTAACTACACCAGAGTGTAATGTCCATTCCAAAGTCTCTAACTATCCCTTCCCCTCGTTAATACCTCTCTAGCATAGGAACCTGTCTTTTAACCAGTTCCAAAGACTGAAATTGTGTTAGATGTCCTGAGTTTGGGCAAGATTTATATAGAAGATACATAAGAGATTGGGAAACTCTGGAGGTAAGGAGGGAGATAAACAACTAGAATTGAGAAGTCTTTATAGCTTGAGAAAGAGGGAAAAAATGCCTTGGATTTAGATAATTCTAGTGGGTCATATGAAGAGAATAAGATGGCTAAAATAACTGCAGGTCATATGAAATAAACAAATATTTCCATGTGTTTAGGCCTGGCCAAAGACCTCACCAAATATTTTTTTTTTTTCTTTTCTATTTCTGCTGTCCCTTGGGACAGATAGCTCTGGGCCTCATGGAATTATGAATCAGAATGTTCTGACATATGCAGCTAATAGAACATGCATTAGTTTTAAAATTAGGAGCTTTGTTCTGAGTGCCCATGATTTCATTCTTTATTCCAAGAGTATCAGCCTCTCCTAATATAGAAGAGATGTGAAATTTTCATACACATTTTACTGACTCAGTTTAATGGATTTACTACTGATTTAACCTTTTGTTTGCCAGTTCTCCTCTGCGTGCCCAGGAGCCAGATCATGGGAATGATTCCCTACCAGTTCAATTTCAGAATTACTAAGACTATCAATCATACTGTCTCTGAGTGAGGAAGTCTCATTTTAGGGTGTATGTATCTCCTAAAGTTAAACAAAAATGAACGTGTGTGTGTATTTCAAGTTGCCCTACCACTAGGGAGGACATCCATGAGATTTTCCAGGAAGGCCACAATGCAAGAAAGAGCACTGCTGAATTCAAGTACCAGCCCTGACCTATGCATGTGTATGACTTTGGAGGAGGTCATCACAGCCCAAATGGCTATGTGACTTCTTCCTCTATCAATCCCACACCTCACACCTTTCTCCTCCTTTCACAGGTATCAGTCCATAATAAGCACCTTGTATTCGAAACCCAGGGGCTTTCCTGGTAGCTTGGTGTTAAAGAATCTGCCTGCAATTGCAGAAGACCTGGGTTCGATCCCTGGGTTGGGAAGATCCCCTGGAGGAATACATGGCAACCCACTCCAATACTCTTGCCTGGAGAATCCCATGGACAGAGGAGCCTGGGGGGCTACAGTGCAAAGGGTCACACAGAGTCAGACATGACTGAAGCCACTCAGAAGCTGCAGCAACATTCTAAATCAACCTCAGTGTCTGCTCAGAGAACCCACCTGCAACACCTGCCCACACCCCCAGCTTACTTAGGTGCAATTTGAGAAGATTCTTATTCCAACTTCCTGGAAAATGTTACAAGAATTTGTTGAAGAAATACAAATCTCTTGCATTGCGGGACATTTCTTGTATATTTCTAGTGCAGGTCATATGAAATAAACAAATATTTCCATGTGTTTAGGCCTGGCCAAAGACCTCACCAAATATTTTTTTTTTTTCTTTTCTATTTCTGCTGTCCCTTGGGACAGATAGCTCTGGGCCTCATGGAATTATGAATCAGAATGTTCTGACATATGCAGCTAATAGAACATGCATTAGTTTTAAAATTAGGAGCTTTGTTCTGAGTGCCCATGATTTCATTCTTTATTCCAAGAGTATCAGCCTCTCCTAATATAGAAGAGATGTGAAATTTTCATACACATTTTACTGACTCAGTTTAATGGATTTACTACTGATTTAACCTTTTGTTTGCCAGTTCTCCTCTGCGTGCCCAGGAGCCAGATCATGGGAATGATTCCCTACCAGTTCAATTTCAGAATTACTAAGACTATCAATCATACTGTCTCTGAGTGAGGAAGTCTCATTTTAGGGTGTATGTATCTCCTAAAGTTAAACAAAAATGAACGTGTGTGTGTATTTCAAGTTGCCCTACCACTAGGGAGGACATCCATGAGATTTTCCAGGAAGGCCACAATGCAAGAAAGAGCACTGCTGAATTCAAGTACCAGCCCTGACCTATGCATGTGTATGACTTTGGAGGAGGTCATCACAGCCCAAATGGCTATGTGACTTCTTCCTCTATCAATCCCACACCTCACACCTTTCTCCTCCTTTCACAGGTATCAGTCCATAATAAGCACCTTGTATTCGAAACCCAGGGGCTTTCCTGGTAGCTTGGTGTTAAAGAATCTGCCTGCAATTGCAGAAGACCTGGGTTCGATCCCTGGGTTGGGAAGATCCCCTGGAGGAATACATGGCAACCCACTCCAATACTCTTGCCTGGAGAATCCCATGGACAGAGGAGCCTGGGGGGCTACAGTGCAAAGGGTCACACAGAGTCAGACATGACTGAAGCCACTCAGAAGCTGCAGCAACATTCTAAATCAACCTCAGTGTCTGCTCAGAGAACCCACCTGCAACACCTGCCCACACCCCCAGCTTACTTAGGTGCAATTTGAGAAGATTCTTATTCCAACTTCCTGGAAAATGTTACAAGAATTTGTTGAAGAAATACAAATCTCTTGCATTGCGGGACATTTCTTGTATATTTCTAGTGCAATTCTTGGGTATTTTCTTGTGTTTTTCTTTTTTGCGCATCTCCTGGATGTTTCTTGGCTAATTCCTGGGTAATTCTTGGGAATTTCTCTAGCCTTTGGTTTCCAGCAGAACAGTTGGGGCCACGTGGTCTTCAAGGGTCCTCTCGGTGCTGACAATGCATCAAGATTTATTTTCTCCATTCATAGTCTCATCACACCCACTGGGAAACTTCCTTGGTATTGTGTTTTCTATCTCATGTTCTCAAAGCATCCTGCGTTCACAGCAAAAAACCCTTCCACTGTATTGTCGTTTAGCTTTCGTGCATCTGTCTTCTTTACTGGATGGAAACCTCTGGATTAAAGGTCCTTTCTTTCACCTTAAAGTCACCTGTGGTACCTACAACTGCAGGAGAGCCTTGAACGTATTTGATAAAAGGGTGCTCAATAAATGAACCCATGCAGACAGTCCCTGGGCTATTCTGACGGAGCAATACATGATGAATGGCACTCCATAACTCTCTTTCCCATTGCCCTCTCTTTTGGTAAACTATATCCTGCTTAGTGAAGATCAACATGTTTTCAAATTACTGCAGGACGTACACATGTCTAAGTAAATGGTTCAATAAAAATACACATGGCACTGTATTTTAATCAACTGTCAAAATCAGATGGTACAATACAACAAACTATCATCCCTTCCCAACCAAATAAGTCTTTTTTAAATGAAATTGCAATTGTTTTGTATTAATTTACTTTGTTTCCTTGTAAGAAAGTAAGGATGGGAGCAACCAAAGACAAAAGGTTATGAAGTGCTGGTATAAGACAGACCAAAAGGTGGCAGGAAAATTTGGGAATAGAAAGGAAATTATATGTATTTTGTGCCTAACACATGCCAGGCATTGTTCTAAGTTCTTAGCATATATTTAACTTAATCACTGTATTTAGCAGACAAGAATGCTGGGGCACAAAATGGTTAATGATTTGCCATGAGTCCTATAAGAGAGGTCACAAAAGGAGAAATAAAAACTCAGGCATTTCATCTCCAATGTATGGATCTGTCTGCACAGATAAATGGAAATGAAGACCTGAGAGGTATCGCTATATAAAATCATCAAGGATATTCTATGTAGATTCTTCATAGAGTGGGAAAGAAAGAAGGAGAGAAAGAGAAAATTGCCAGTAATAATTTAATAAAATTATACTGATCTCACTTACATGCAGAATTTCTAAAAAATGTCAAACTCATAGCAGAGTAGAACAGTGGCTACAAGAGGCTAGAGGGTGGAGAAAAGAGAAGATATTAATCAAAAGGTACAAACTTTCAGTTATAATACATTCTGAAGCTCCAATGCACATCCTGGCGACTAGAGTCAATAACCATGTATGCTTGAAATTTGCTACGAGAGTACCTCACAAGTGTTCTTCCCATTTCCCATGACCAAAAATGGTGGCCATAGGAGATAAAAGGCCACAGTAATTCGTTTGATTATGGTAATCATCTCACTAAATATACATACATTGAAACATCACACTGTATACATTAAATATGTTCAATTTTCATTTGTCAAAAATAAATTCTGGGACTTCCCTGGCAGTCCGGTGGCTAAGACTTCACTTTCCAGTAAAGAGGGCATGGGTTTGATTTCTGATGGGGAAGCTAAGATTCCACATGCCTCATAGCCAAAAAAAACAAAACATAAACCAGGAGAAATGCTGTAACAAATTTGATAAAGATTAAAAATGGTTCACATCAAAAAAAATCTTTAAAAATAAACACAACTTTTAAAAGTATTTCCTGAGTAGAAATCAATGGCCTAAATCAGGAAGACATATATAACTGCAAATCCTATTTCCTACCCACAGGCAACTTCAATATATAGTTGGGAAAACAAGATATAAGTGCATTAAAAAGAGAACCAAATGGAATATTACTCAGCCATAAAAAGGAACATATTTAACTCCATTCTAATAAGGCGGATAAACCTAGTCTATTATACAGCATCAGGTAAGTCAGAGAGAGAAAAACAAGTATGATATATTAATGCAAATATATGGACTCTAGAAAGATGGTACTGATGGACTTATCTACAGGGCATCAGTGGAGATGCAGACATAAAGAACAGACTCATAGACGCAGTGGGGGAAGGAGAGTTTCAGACGCTGAGAGAGTAGCATTGAGACATCTGCATCACCATATGTAAAATTAGATAGACCGTGGAAATTGACTGTATGACACAGAAAATTCAAATCCAATGATCTGTCAGGAGTAGGATGGGGCGGGGGGTGGGAGGGAGACTCAGAAGGGAGGGGACATATGTATATTATGGCTGATGCATGCTGCTGTATGGCAGAAAGCAAGACAACATTGTCAAGCAATTATCCTCAAATTTAAAACAATAAATTACAAAGCTAAAAAAAAAAAGAATTAGAATTGTCCCCGAACCAACTGCATAGCATTATCAGAGGGTACCTCATGAAAACAGAGGTCAGGACTTCCCCGGTGGGCCCATGGTTAAGAAGGCACCTACCAATGCAGTGGACAAAGGTTCAGTCCCTGGTGTGGGAAGATTTCACATGCCGTGGGGCACCTAAGCCCTTGCCCCACAACCACGGAAGCCCTCGCTCCCACAGCCCCATGCGTCACAACAACGGAAGCCTGTGTGTTGCAGTCCCATAGAATTGTTTCGGAGGTCCGTGGCTAAGACTTCACTTTCCAGTAAAGAGGGCATGGGTTTGATTTCTGATGGGGAAGCTAAGATTCCACATGCCTCATAGCCAAAAAAAACAAAACATAAACCAGGAGAAATGCTGTAACAAATTTGATAAAGATTAAAAATGGTTCACATCAAAAAAAATCTTTAAAAATAAACACAACTTTTAAAAGTATTTCCTGAGTAGAAATCAATGGCCTAAATCAGGAAGACATATATAACTGCAAATCCTATTTCCTACCCACAGGCAACTTCAATATATAGTTGGGAAAACAAGATATAAGTGCATTAAAAAGAGAACCAAATGGAATATTACTCAGCCATAAAAAGGAACATATTTAACTCCATTCTAATAAGGCGGATAAACCTAGTCTATTATACAGCATCAGGTAAGTCAGAGAGAGAAAAACAAGTATGATATATTAATGCAAATATATGGACTCTAGAAAGATGGTACTGATGGACTTATCTACAGGGCATCAGTGGAGATGCAGACATAAAGAACAGACTCATAGACGCAGTGGGGGAAGGAGAGTTTCAGACGCTGAGAGAGTAGCATTGAGACATCTGCATCACCATATGTAAAATTAGATAGACCGTGGAAATTGACTGTATGACACAGAAAATTCAAATCCAATGATCTGTCAGGAGTAGGATGGGGCGGGGGGTGGGAGGGAGACTCAGAAGGGAGGGGACATATGTATATTATGGCTGATGCATGCTGCTGTATGGCAGAAAGCAAGACAACATTGTCAAGCAATTATCCTCAAATTTAAAACAATAAATTACAAAGCTAAAAAAAAAAAGAATTAGAATTGTCCCCGAACCAACTGCATAGCATTATCAGAGGGTACCTCATGAAAACAGAGGTCAGGACTTCCCCGGTGGGCCCATGGTTAAGAAGGCACCTACCAATGCAGTGGACAAAGGTTCAGTCCCTGGTGTGGGAAGATTTCACATGCCGTGGGGCACCTAAGCCCTTGCCCCACAACCACGGAAGCCCTCGCTCCCACAGCCCCATGCGTCACAACAACGGAAGCCTGTGTGCTCTGCAGTCCCGACTCCAAGGCAAGAGAAGCCATCACAGCGAGAAGGCTGTGCACCACCACTAAGGGTCGCTGCTGGAGAAGGCCCTCGCACAGCAGTGAAGACCCAGCACGGCCAAAAACAAATACATCATAGCAAAATAAAGTGAGCGGTTTAAAAGAAAGCAGAGGTCCTGCTGTTCTCTCCTCACTCAGCATGTCAGAGGCTCCCTAGCCACCCAAGGATAAAGGACCCTGCTCTACACAGCCATGAGGTTTCTACATGTCTGTCTACTAAATGAACTGCTACTAATCCACTGCAAGAGAAGAGGAGAATGTTCAGGTTTTCTGAAATCAACCCAATAAATCAACCCAATAGCCAGACAGGTTGCCCCATTTCGAGGAGTCCTATGAACATGGCCCCCACAACTATCCACATATTTTCTGTTTACTTTCAAAGAGCAATTGCCTCGTAGACATAGAATTTGACTATAACCACCTCCAGCTGTGTATCTTGAGTATTTTCAGAGACAGAATATTTAAGATGATGTCTAAAAATCAAAAAAAGTCTCTATTGAAGAAAATACTATTAAAAAAAAAAAAAGGCTCTATCCAGGAAAAAAGACTTTTCGATGAAAATGCCAAGAGTAGAAAGTACAAAGCTGCTTTCAAGTGGGAAAACAGTTCTGGTGAAAAAAGTGTGCAAAAGGTTGTCTAATCTGTGAAGAGTCTGTCTGCATTGTAGTGTGAGCTATAGACATAGAGGTCCATTTCCTTTGCAGAGAAGGAATGTAACATTGTGATGTTTCTGCAATTCTAAACCCCAGAAAAGGGGTGGGGGGCCATTAGACTCTGAACATTTACAAAAAAAAAAGCTAAAAAAAAAAGACTTAGAATTGTCCCCGAACCAACTGCATAGCATTATCAGAGGGTACCTCATGAAAACAGAGGTCAGGACTTCCCCGGTGGGCCCATGGTTAAGAAGGCACCTACCAATGCAGTGGACAAAGGTTCAGTCCCTGGTGTGGGAAGATTTCACATGCCGTGGGGCACCTAAGCCCTTGCCCCACAACCACGGAAGCCCTCGCTCCCACAGCCCCATGCGTCACAACAACGGAAGCCTGTGTGCTCTGCAGTCCCGACTCCAAGGCAAGAGAAGCCATCACAGCGAGAAGGCTGTGCACCACCACTAAGGGTCGCTGCTGGAGAAGGCCCTCGCACAGCAGTGAAGACCCAGCACGGCCAAAACAAATACATCATAGCAAAATAAAGTGAGCGGTTTAAAAGAAAGCAGAGGTCCTGCTGTTCTCTCCTCACTCAGCATGTCAGAGGCTCCCTAGCCACCCAAGGATAAAGGACCCTGCTCTACACAGCCATGAGGTTTCTACATGTCTGTCTACTAAATGAACTGCTACTAATCCACTGCAAGAGAAGAGGAGAATGTTCAGGTTTTCTGAAATCAACCCAATAAATCAACCCAATAGCCAGACAGGTTGCCCCATTTCGAGGAGTCCTATGAACATGGCCCCCACAACTATCCACATATTTTCTGTTTACTTTCAAAGAGCAATTGCCTCGTAGACATAGAATTTGACTATAACCACCTCCAGCTGTGTATCTTGAGTATTTTCAGAGACAGAATATTTAAGATGATGTCTAAAAATCAAAAAAAGTCTCTATTGAAGAAAATACTATTAAAAAAAAAAAAAGGCTCTATCCAGGAAAAAAGACTTTTCGATGAAAATGCCAAGAGTAGAAAGTACAAAGCTGCTTTCAAGTGGGAAAACAGTTCTGGTGAAAAAAGTGTGCAAAAGGTTGTCTAATCTGTGAAGAGTCTGTCTGCATTGTAGTGTGAGCTATAGACATAGAGGTCCATTTCCTTTGCAGAGAAGGAATGTAACATTGTGATGTTTCTGCAATTCTAAACCCCAGAAAAGGGGTGGGGCGGGGAGCCATTAGACTCTGAACATTTGAACACAAGCACCAAGGTATGCTTTGAATGCTAAAGCTGGAAGGACTGCATTTAAGGACTGTCCACAGGTTTCCCTCCTGGCCACCCCTGCATCTGGCCCCTCTTAAAGGGTCTCTCCTGGAAAATAATTTTTTTTTTTTTTCTCCTGAACAGACCCACAAAGCAAGAACAGATGTGACACGAATAACCTCTACTTTGTGCATACCTCAGAGAAAAACGACCAGGACTAGCACAGGGGCTCTGGCTGCAGGCCAGAGAGAAGGACAACTGGAGTGTAGGCCTCTAATGACAGGGCTCACCTCAGCTCACTGCTTGGTAATCACACAGGGAGTGCAGGTGGAGAAAAGCGGCTGCGTCCACGAGTGGCAGAGAGGAAGGATTTGCAAAAAGCTGCTGTGTTCCTCCCCTTCCCCCACCTTCAAAATGCCCCACTGCTTTAGCTAAAGCACCACCTCAGGCTTCCCTGGTGGTCCAGTGGGTAAGGACACCGCCTTGCAGTGCAAGGGGCGTCGGTTCAATCCCTGGCCTGGGAAGATCCCACGTGCTGTGGAGCAGCTGGACTGATGTGTCCAATTACCGAGCGGGAGCTCTGGAGCGCACGCGCCCAGAGCCGGTGCTCTGGGACAACAGAGGCCACTGCGATGGTAGGCCCACACAGGCCAAAGAACAAAGATGGATGAAAATAGATAAATGAAAGACCAACAGAAGTGACCTGCCCGCCCCACTCCCTCCCTAACCCGACCCCTGCCCACAAAAATAAAATGAAATGAAATAAAATAAAATAAAAAGCAACACCTCTAAGTGCATGAACATGTGATCCAACGCAATGCCCACGGCTCAGGTACCGGACTCTGATACCCAGAGGTAGACTTCTGACTGCCACCAACTACGTAAGTTCTAAAAATTAAAAAAGTTATGCTTTCTATGCCTCCTTTCCTAACAACACAAAGATAATAGCATCATCTACTTCACCAAGTTGTCATGTTCTCTGCAATTGCTAAACCCCAGAGAAGGAATGTAACATTGTGATGTTTCTGCAATTCTAAACCCCAGAAAAGGGGTGGGGCGGGGAGCCATTAGACTCTGAACATTTGAACACAAGCACCAAGGTATGCTTTGAATGCTAAAGCTGGAAGGACTGCATTTAAGGACTGTCCACAGGTTTCCCTCCTGGCCACCCCTGCATCTGGCCCCTCTTAAAGGGTCTCTCCTGGAAAATAATTTTTTTTTTTTTTCTCCTGAACAGACCCACAAAGCAAGAACAGATGTGACACGAATAACCTCTACTTTGTGCATACCTCAGAGAAAAACGACCAGGACTAGCACAGGGGCTCTGGCTGCAGGCCAGAGAGAAGGACAACTGGAGTGTAGGCCTCTAATGACAGGGCTCACCTCAGCTCACTGCTTGGTAATCACACAGGGAGTGCAGGTGGAGAAAAGCGGCTGCGTCCACGAGTGGCAGAGAGGAAGGATTTGCAAAAAGCTGCTGTGTTCCTCCCCTTCCCCCACCTTCAAAATGCCCCACTGCTTTAGCTAAAGCACCACCTCAGGCTTCCCTGGTGGTCCAGTGGGTAAGGACACCGCCTTGCAGTGCAAGGGGCGTCGGTTCAATCCCTGGCCTGGGAAGATCCCACGTGCTGTGGAGCAGCTGGACTGATGTGTCCAATTACCGAGCGGGAGCTCTGGAGCGCACGCGCCCAGAGCCGGTGCTCTGGGACAACAGAGGCCACTGCGATGGTAGGCCCACACAGGCCAAAGAACAAAGATGGATGAAAATAGATAAATGAAAGACCAACAGAAGTGACCTGCCCGCCCCACTCCCTCCCCAACCCCCCCCCCACAAAAATAAAATGAAATGAAATAAAATAAAATAAAAAGCAACACCTCTAAGTGCATGAACATGTGATCCAACGCAATGCCCACGGCTCAGGTACCGGACTCTGATACCCAGAGGTAGACTTCTGACTGCCACCAACTACGTAAGTTCTAAAAATTAAAAAAGTTATGCTTTCTATGCCTCCTTTCCTAACAACACAAAGATAATAGCATCATCTACTTCACCAAGTTGGTTTCGAGAATTTGATCAAGAGGGAATTAGGATACTGAAGTTGAAGCTCCAATACTTTGCCCATCTGATGCAAAGAGCCCACTCACTGGAAAAGACGCAGATGTTGGGAAAGGTTGAAGGTAGAAGGAGAAGGTGATGACAGAGGTTGAGATGGTTGGATGGCACCACCGACTCAATGGACATGAGTCTGAGCAAGCTCCAGGAGATGGTGAAGGTCAGGGAAGCCTGGTGTGCTGCAGTCCACCGGGTCACAAAGACTGAGGAACTGAACAACAAATTAGGAACAGGGGCTTCCCTAGTAGCTCAGTGATAATGAATCCACCTGGCAATGCAGGAGATGTGAGTTTGGTCCTTGGGTCAGGAAGATCCCCTGGAGAAAGAAATGGCAATTTACCCGTGTTCTTGCCTGGGTAATCCCATAGCCAGGGAAGCCTGGTGACCTACAGTCCATGAGGCTGAAAACACTGAATACGACTTACAGCCTAAACAATAACAGATTAGGAGCACTTCCAACAGTGTCCAAGTACATAGCAAGTTTTCCATCACTGGTGCTTGTTCTAAGTATTAAGAATCGCTTTCCATTACATGTTATATTTATTTGGGTACATTTCTTATTTTCCCTCACCAGAAAGGAAGGCTCTCAAGTGTGGAAAAACACGTCAGATTCACTTTAGTATCGTACTGTCTGAGCTCAGTGTCAGGAGTGTGTTGCCAATCGCTTGACAGCAGGATCTCTGAGAAGGAAGCGGAGATCTGTCCTGCTTGCCAATTTCTTTGGTGTAAGTCTTCCCACCACGGCCATTTTCAAGCTATCAACAGGACATCAGCTGACTCACAAAATTCCTGAAAATTTAACAATAGCCTCTTATAGGCAAGATAAGCCAGTTCTAATATTCCACTGATGCATGTACAAGAGACAGAGGAGAAAGAAAAAATATGTCAATTAACAAATTTAGAAATTAGTGATTTCCATCAGGCATCTCAATCGTAAGAACGAGCATGCTACCATTTATTCCCACCCACCCACCCAGCTTTACTGAGACAAAACTGACAAATAAAAATTGAGTGCATTTAAGGAACACAACATAACATTTTGATAAACCTATAAAATTATTATCACAAGCTAATTAACCTATCTACCACCTCACAGAGTTGTCTTTTTACTTTTTGGTATGGGAACACTAAAGATTCTTACAAATTTCAAGTATACAGTACATTATTATTTCCTATAGTCACAGTGGGTTTCCCAGGTGGCTCTAGCGGTAAAGAACTCCCCTGCCAATGCAGGAGAGGTAAGAGACGTAGGTTCAAACCGTGGGTCTGGAAGATCCATTGGAGAAGGGCATGGCAACCAACCACTCCAGTATTCTTGCCTGGAGAATTCCATGGACAGAAGAGCCTGGAGGGCTACAGTCCATGAGGCTGAAAACACTGAATACGACTTACAGCCTAAACAATAACAGATTAGGAGCACTTCCAACAGTGTCCAAGTACATAGCAAGTTTTCCATCACTGGTGCTTGTTCTAAGTATTAAGAATCGCTTTCCATTACATGTTATATTTATTTGGGTACATTTCTTATTTTCCCTCACCAGAAAGGAAGGCTCTCAAGTGTGGAAAAACACGTCAGATTCACTTTAGTATCGTACTGTCTGAGCTCAGTGTCAGGAGTGTGTTGCCAATCGCTTGACAGCAGGATCTCTGAGAAGGAAGCGGAGATCTGTCCTGCTTGCCAATTTCTTTGGTGTAAGTCTTCCCACCACGGCCATTTTCAAGCTATCAACAGGACATCAGCTGACTCACAAAATTCCTGAAAATTTAACAATAGCCTCTTATAGGCAAGATAAGCCAGTTCTAATATTCCACTGATGCATGTACAAGAGACAGAGGAGAAAGAAAAAATATGTCAATTAACAAATTTAGAAATTAGTGATTTCCATCAGGCATCTCAATCGTAAGAACGAGCATGCTACCATTTATTCCCACCCACCCACCCAGCTTTACTGAGACAAAACTGACAAATAAAAATTGAGTGCATTTAAGGAACACAACATAACATTTTGATAAACCTATAAAATTATTATCACAAGCTAATTAACCTATCTACCACCTCACAGAGTTGTCTTTTTACTTTTTGGTATGGGAACACTAAAGATTCTTACAAATTTCAAGTATACAGTACATTATTATTTCCTATAGTCACAGTGGGTTTCCCAGGTGGCTCTAGCGGTAAAGAACTCCCCTGCCAATGCAGGAGAGGTAAGAGACGTAGGTTCAAACCGTGGGTCTGGAAGATCCATTGGAGAAGGGCATGGCAACCAACCACTCCAGTATTCTTGCCTGGAGAATTCCATGGACAGAAGAGCCTGGAGGGCTACAGTCATGGGCTTGCAGAGTCAGGCACCACTGAAGCAACTGAGAACACATGCACATAGTCACCGTTTTCTACACTAGATCCCCAGAACTTTTCATCATTTTTCCTTTTTTTTTTTTGGTTATGCTGGATCTTTGTTCCTTGACCTGGGATTGAACCTAGGGCCCTGGAGTGGAAGTGTGGAATCCTAACCTCTGGACCACCAGGGAAGTCCACAATTTATTCATCTTTTTTTTTTCCATGCATCTTTTTGCCCTTGTAGGCTTCCCATGGCAGTGGCCTCTCTCATCTCAGAGCACTGGTTCTGGGCGCATGCGCTCCAGAGCTCTGGCTCAGTAGTTGGACACATCGGTCCAGCTGCTCCGCAGCACGTGGAATTCTCCCAGGCCAGGGATTGAACCAGAGCCCCCTGCACTGCAAGGCGGTGTCCTTACTCACTGGACCACCAGGGAAGCCCCAGAATTTATTCATCTTACAAATGGATGTTTGTACCTGATGACACACTCTCTTCATTTCTTCCACCACCTGTAAACTATGGTTCTACTCTGTTTGTATGACTTCAACATTTTTTTGTCCTTTTTAGATTCTACATACAAAAGAGATCATACAGTATTTATGTTTCATATCTGGCTTATTTAACTTACCATAATGTCCCCTAGGTTCATTCATGTTGTCACAAGTATTAGGACTTCCGTTTTTATGGATGAATAATGTATTTACCGGAGACGGAAATGGCAACCCACTTCAGTATTCTTGCCTGGAAAATCCCATGAACAGTAAGGCCTGGTAGGCTATAGTTCATAGGGTCACAAATATATATATATATATATATATATATATATATATATATATATATTGCCTTTAGAAAGTAACTTGAACTCAAACTCTTAAGTCAAATGAATGAATGAATAAACGAACTGTAATCTTCAATTTTTATTTGTCTTATCATAAATCTAATCCATTAACAACTCCCTTTGATTCATCTACCAAACACTTCTAATATTCCTCCATTTCTCTCCCATACACCATAAACTTGCCACAGTCTAATCTTTTTTCTCTTGGGGATCAATAGCAGCCTTCTATCTGAAATTCTAATGTCTGCTCTTGCCCTCTTATAGTTCATTCTCTATTCTAAAGATAGAGATACATTTCTCTTTTTTTAAATCACTGTTCTTCAAATAGATTTAATGTTTCTTTTAAATTTTATTTTATTGAAGTTTAGGTGGCACTAGTGGTAAAGAACCTGCTTGTCAATGTAGGAGACCTAAGGGATGCAAGTTTGATCCCTGGATTGGGAGGATCACTTCGAGGAGGGCATGGCAACCCACTCCAGTATTCTTGCCTGGAGAATCCCATGGACAGAGGAGCCTGGTGGGCTAGAGTCCATGGGGTTGCAAAGTTGGACATGAGTGAAGCGACTTAGGATATGTAGCTGATTTACAATTTCATATTACTTTCTGCTGTATAGCAAAGTGATTCAGGTTTTTTTTAATTGAAGTAATTACAATTTTTTAAAAAAAATTTTGGCCTCCTTTATTGGTTTTTCATTTATTTTCATCCATATTTATTCTTTGGCCTGCATGGGCCTCCCATTGCAGTGGCCTCTCTCCTTGCAGAGCACTGACTCTGGGCACAGGTGCTCCCGAGCGCTGGCTCGCAAATGGACACACCAGTTCAGTCATTCCACAGCATGTGGGACATTCCTGGGCCAGGGATCGAACCAGTGCCCCTGCAGGGCAAGGTAGACTCTTTACCCACTGGACCACCAGGGGAAACCCAGTGATTCAGTTTTACGTATCTACATTATATACAATAGTGGAGGAGAAAAGATAACTGTGTATAAAATAATTATATAAATAAAAGCACAACATGGCAAAGATTAGGAACACTAAGGATGTTGGGACAATAATAAACATTTTAGGGCTTTCCTGGTGGTTCAGTGGGTAAGGACATTGCTTTGCAGTGCAAGGGGCACGATTCAATCCCTGGTCTGGGACGATCCCACGTGCTGCAGAGCGGCTCGACCCATGTGTCCAACTACCGAGCTGGAGCTCTGGAGCGCATGTGCCCAGAGGCGGTGCTCTGCAGTGAGAGAGACCACTGTGATGGGAGGCCCACACAGGCCAAAGAACAAAGATAAATAAAGGAAAGACCAATAGAAGTGGCCAAAAAAAAAAAAAATTAGAGAGTAGAAGAATTCAAGTTCACATACAAAGCTATGGGGATCAAAATGCTACCATAGTTCTTTAAATGGAGCAAGATCTCTAAAATTATAAAGAATTTCTAACGTCTAACTTTCTAGACTCATATTCAAATGTAAAAGTAAAATAAGAACTGGCTGAAATGTGCAAGGGCTCAAAAATTACGAATTTAATGTTTCTTTTAAATTTTATTTTATTGAAGTTTAGGTGGCACTAGTGGTAAAGAACCTGCTTGTCAATGTAGGAGACCTAAGGGATGCAAGTTTGATCCCTGGATTGGGAGGATCACTTCGAGGAGGGCATGGCAACCCACTCCAGTATTCTTGCCTGGAGAATCCCATGGACAGAGGAGCCTGGTGGGCTAGAGTCCATGGGGTTGCAAAGTTGGACATGAGTGAAGCGACTTAGGATATGTAGCTGATTTACAATTTCATATTACTTTCTGCTGTATAGCAAAGTGATTCAGGTTTTTTTTAATTGAAGTAATTACAATTTTTTAAAAAAAATTTTGGCCTCCTTTATTGGTTTTTCATTTATTTTCATCCATATTTATTCTTTGGCCTGCATGGGCCTCCCATTGCAGTGGCCTCTCTCCTTGCAGAGCACTGACTCTGGGCACAGGTGCTCCCGAGCGCTGGCTCGCAAATGGACACACCAGTTCAGTCATTCCACAGCATGTGGGACATTCCTGGGCCAGGGATCGAACCAGTGCCCCCTGCAGGGCAAGGTAGACTCTTTACCCACTGGACCACCAGGGAAGCCCAGTGATTCAGTTTTACGTATCTACATTATATACAATAGTGGAGGAGAAAAGATAACTGTGTATAAAATAATTATATAAATAAAAGCACAACATGGCAAAGATTAGGAACACTAAGGATGTTGGGACAATAATAAACATTTTAGGGCTTTCCTGGTGGTTCAGTGGGTAAGGACATTGCTTTGCAGTGCAAGGGGCACGATTCAATCCCTGGTCTGGGACGATCCCACGTGCTGCAGAGCGGCTCGACCCATGTGTCCAACTACCGAGCTGGAGCTCTGGAGCGCATGTGCCCAGAGGCGGTGCTCTGCAGTGAGAGAGACCACTGTGATGGGAGGCCCACACAGGCCAAAGAACAAAGATAAATAAAGGAAAGACCAATAGAAGTGGCCAAAAAAAAAAAAAATTAGAGAGTAGAAGAATTCAAGTTCACATACAAAGCTATGGGGATCAAAATGCTACCATAGTTCTTTAAATGGAGCAAGATCTCTAAAATTATAAAGAATTTCTAACGTCTAACTTTCTAGACTCATATTCAAATGTAAAAGTAAAATAAGAACTGGCTGAAATGTGCAAGGGCTCAAAAATTACACAGGAAGCCCATATGTCCCATTAAAATATGACAGCGAAATATAGAGAAGAAAAGGTTGGGATTCAGAAAATCGTAGCCTTTATACTGAAGATAAAACAAAAGGAGTCCCCAGGATAATGATAAAGGGAATGCCTAAGGTAAGAGCTGTTGAAAAAATCTGGACAGAAATTAGAGTGAGGTTGGTGGGCTCTAGGAGGGAGATTTCTAAGAAGAAAAATACAGATATATTACCTACCTATGTACATACATACACACACATATAGATGATTGATACATTGATATGTAGATTCATTTTTCAATAGAAGTAAAGTTTAACTGTTCTGGTAGATATTTGGAGGCTTAAAAACCTTCCTGAACAAATAGATTATTAAGGCAATTTTTGACCCCAAAGAGAAAAATGTATACAAATAAAGAGAATAAGTATGCTCTATTTCATGGCTCAGCTCTGAAAATATTTACACAGTCTTATAAACACTAACATGTTTATTTAATTAAAAGTGTGATAGAACTATCTTGAAAAGTTAAGGGAAGGAAAACGTGTGCTGCACGTTGGTACAGAAGATAGGCCATGAAGCCCATGATGAGACAGACACCAGATCATTACAATTAAGTCAATGCTTAATGTCTAAAATTAAGAGTAAAGACACATACCATGTAATTTAGGAAATGGAGAGAAAATATCCAAAGATATATTTTGAATATGTTGACATTGTGAGTCTCTAGGAAGTAAGACTCAGTGATGAAAAGGGGCAAATGACTGCTATTTTTTGCTAAAAGTCAGATAATACCGCTTGACTTTTAAAAAACATTTCTATACAAATAACAAAACAGTGACAAGGATGGCAAGGATGGGAATAACACACAGGTAGATGGGAACATATATACATATATATACCTATGGCAGATTCAGGTTGATGTGGAGCAATAAATAACAGAACTCTGCAAAAATAATATTAAAAAAAGATCATGTCGTTGTCCTTGAATTGGATGCTAAGTTCAAAAGCGTTGATTATATTATCATGCTTTATAGCATATCTAGAGCTTATGTATCTTATTTTGTATGCATCAGATATCTAAAAGATATTATAATTCATAATCATTAATGAAGTAAAAACATTAAAAGAAAAACTTGATAAATCACTGTAGCCACTATTAAAAAACAGTATAGAGACTCCTCAAAAAAACTAAAAGTAGAGTTATGATATGATCCAGTAATTCCACTCTTGGGTATACATTCAGATAAAACAAAAACACTAATTCAAAAAGATGCATGCATCCCAATGTTCACAGCAGCATCATTACAACAGGCAAGATATGGAAACAACCTAAGTACCCATCAGCAGAAGAATCGATAATGAAGATATATAATGGAATATTACTCAGTCATAAAAAATGAAATTCTGCCATTTGTAGCAACATGAATGGACCCACTAACACTATACTTAGTAAAACAGCCAAAGAGAAATACTGTACAGTAACCCTTAAATGTGGAATCTAAAAAAAATATAAAAATGGATGTATAAACCTAACAGAAACAGATACAGATATAGAAAACAATCTAATGGTTACTGGAAGGGAGAAGTAAGTGAGGAGGGGCAAGTTAGGGGTATGTAATTGAGAGATACAAACAACTCTACATAAAATAGACGAACAACAAGGATGTATTATAGAATACAAGGAATTACAGCCATTATCTTATAATGACTTTTAAAGGAATGAAATCTGTAAAAATGCCGACTCACCACACTGTCCATCTGAAATACTATACACCTGAAACGAATATAAAATCACTATAAATCAACTATACTTCAATTAAAATTTTTAGGGCTTCCCCTGGTGGTCCAGTGGGTAAGGACACCGCCTCGCAGTGCAAGGGCTGCCAGTTCGAGCCCTGGCCTGGGAAGATCCCACGTGCCGCGGAGCGGCTGGACTGATGTGTCCAATTACCGAGCCGGAGCTCTGAGCGCATGCGCCCAGAGCCAGCGCTCTGCAACGATAGACGCCACCACGATGGGAGGCCCACAGGAGCCAAAGAACAAAGACAGATGAAACTAGAGAAATGAAAGACCAATACAAGTGGCCCGCCCTCTCCCCACCCTCCCCAACCTGACCCCCGCCCAAAATAAATAAATAAATAAATCTTTAAAAAAAATTTTTTTAGTACTAAAAAGCCCTATCTGTATTCAATGTTGAAATTTTTAGAAATGGGAAAAATAGATTTCCCTAAGTCTCTGAAGACTATTGGTTTCCACTAAGTTTCTTTTTCTTTGAATAAACAAGGAAACAAATAAACCATTAAAACGTTAAGTGCCTTTGTTACACAAGTCTCTGGTAAACCATGGATAAGTCAATGTCTGGTGTGTTTCGATAAACAAGTGAATTGTCAGACATAAGACTGAGGAGTCCAGAGGCTGGGAGAAGGACGCCTGGCTGCCGCATTTCACTGATGTCTATTCTATTACCAAAGACTCTTGATCAGATCACCTTGGGGTCACACATGCCTCTCATCTTGGAATTTACTGACAGAAATAGAGGGACACGTATTAACACAGATCTAAAGACTGTCTGCTCTTTCCAACGGATCTGCAAAGAGGCAGACCCTATGCTTACTCAGTGTTCCCTTCCTTTTTGTCTGCAAGCTCCATGCAGTTTGGGACCTTATGTCTTGTGTATTCCTGGATATGCCTGCCATTTGCTTGGCACATTGTGAGAACTAAATATATAGGAATTGAATGAATGATTGAACGATTAACGTTTTTTGCTACTGACTAACCTGAGGTTTGGCCTATGAAAAATTGTATAGCTTATATCTAAACCTTATACATATCTGCTTCCCTCTCAAATGACATAGTGATGAGAATATAAAATTTAACAACAGAAGATGCCAGGTGAATTCCTGGATATGTCTTTTACTGACTATGTCATTCTGAGCAACACTGCACAGTTCTCTGAGCCTAAATTCTCTCAGTCACTCATCCATTATATGATGATAGTAGGACTTCCCTTGCTATAGGGGGGAATAGTTAATACCTGTGTATTTTATAGACTGTAACATAATAAATGAATATCACTTATATCTATCACAAAAATCTTGCTGATATATATTTTCTATGTATTGTGTCCATTTGGTTCCTCTTTCTACATGTTCGCTTTCCAAACTAAATTTACAAGCAAGACACTTTAACACAATGCTAGTTTTCATGAATTTATGTGGCACATACATACAAGGGAATATTACTCAGCAATAAAAAGGAACAAAATTGTGCCATTTGAAGAGATGTGGATGGACCTAGAGAGTGTCAGACAGTATGAAGTCAGTCGGAGAGAGAAAAACATGTACATGAGCACATGTACGTGGAAGCTAGAAAAATGGTACAGATGAACCCATTTGCAAAGCAGAACTAGAGAGACAGGCATAGGGAAACAGGTGGGTTAAAGGGGGGAGGGGGGAGGTGAGATGAACTGGGAAGTTGGGAGTGACATCTGTACACTACCGTGTATAAAACAGGTAACTAACGAGAGCCTACTGCACAGCACAGGGACTCAACGCAGTGTTCCACGGTGACCCAGATGGGAGAAAAGCCCAGCAAAGAGGGGATATACATGTGGCTGATTCATTTTGCTATGCAGTAGAAACCAACACAGCATTGTAAAGCAGCTATACGCCAATAACAGTTTTAAAAATAAGTAAATAATAAAGCCAGCTCTTCTACTACATACACAGTAAAAGAATTGTGCAGATAGGAATTACCACAGACATTAATGTCTACCTCCATGAGTCATATGCCTCAAATATGTGGATCAACTATATCTGTCCAAGGTACTATGTTTCCTGCCACTTTTCTGACAAGCAGACACAGAGTTGATCAGTTCTACTGTATAGTTCAATCGCTAAGTTATAGGGACACAATCATTTTTATTTTCTCTGTTAAATCGCTTATGTTTCAGATAGGTTGATGTTCTACGAAGTTACAGATAAAGTTCAGTTGGCTACTGAAGAATAAAGAAATCATTACATTAAAATTGCACAGTTCTCTGAGCCTAAATTCTCTCAGTCACTCATCCATTATATGATGATAGTAGGACTTCCCTTGCTATAGGGGGGAATAGTTAATACCTGTGTATTTTATAGACTGTAACATAATAAATGAATATCACTTATATCTATCACAAAAATCTTGCTGATATATATTTTCTATGTATTGTGTCCATTTGGTTCCTCTTTCTACATGTTCGCTTTCCAAACTAAATTTACAAGCAAGACACTTTAACACAATGCTAGTTTTCATGAATTTATGTGGCACATACATACAAGGGAATATTACTCAGCAATAAAAAGGAACAAAATTGTGCCATTTGAAGAGATGTGGATGGACCTAGAGAGTGTCAGACAGTATGAAGTCAGTCGGAGAGAGAAAAACATGTACATGAGCACATGTACGTGGAAGCTAGAAAAATGGTACAGATGAACCCATTTGCAAAGCAGAACTAGAGAGACAGGCATAGGGAAACAGGTGGGTTAAAGGGGGGAGGGGGGAGGTGAGATGAACTGGGAAGTTGGGAGTGACATCTGTACACTACCGTGTATAAAACAGGTAACTAACGAGAGCCTACTGCACAGCACAGGGACTCAACGCAGTGTTCCACGGTGACCCAGATGGGAGAAAAGCCCAGCAAAGAGGGGATATACATGTGGCTGATTCATTTTGCTATGCAGTAGAAACCAACACAGCATTGTAAAGCAGCTATACGCCAATAACAGTTTTAAAAATAAGTAAATAATAAAGCCAGCTCTTCTACTACATACACAGTAAAAGAATTGTGCAGATAGGAATTACCACAGACATTAATGTCTACCTCCATGAGTCATATGCCTCAAATATGTGGATCAACTATATCTGTCCAAGGTACTATGTTTCCTGCCACTTTTCTGACAAGCAGACACAGAGTTGATCAGTTCTACTGTATAGTTCAATCGCTAAGTTATAGGGACACAATCATTTTTATTTTCTCTGTTAAATCGCTTATGTTTCAGATAGGTTGATGTTCTACGAAGTTACAGATAAAGTTCAGTTGGCTACTGAAGAATAAAGAAATCATTACATTAAAATTATTTCATTATTGGATCTCTGTGTGCATGGATGAGGTTTTAGGTCAGTGAACAGCTTTGCAATGTAATACATATCAAATATCGGGCCTCCATATTAATTATTTAGAAAGGAATCTGATGCAGAAAATCAAGGTGAGGTTTTGCAGCAATATGCCCTGAATTCAAATTCTGATTCAGCCATTTACTTCCCCTGAGCCTCAGTTTCCTTCTATAGAAAAAAAAAAAAAAAAAAACAAGAAAAAAAAATCAGATACTTGAAAGGATAAAACAAATTATACAGAAAGTGCCTGACCGGCAATCAATTAATGCTGGCAGCTTTTGGACTTCTGAACACCGCACACTCAGATACCATTCTCTAGGCTTGTAGTCACATATTAAAATGGATTTGAGGAAAGCAGTGGATACCAGCTAGTTCTCCATAAGAAGCAATGCAGCTCGTCTGTGCGGGTGCCAAGGAAGCAGCATCCCCAGAAGACAGGGATAGCTGGACTGCATCTGGGTAGCTGTGTCACACATGACCAGAGACCCACAGATGCCAGAACTAGGCTCAATGCTTTACATGTGCAACAAGAACAAAAACAAAGGCGGACAGCAAACCAAGAGGGTCTGCTTGCTGTCCCCAAACCACAACCTCATTCAAAGGAGGGGGAAACCTGTCAGCGAGAAAGGGCTTTGTGCTTCTGAGAACACAATGGCTTTGGATATGCATGTCTGGTGTTAAAACCTACAAAAAGTGGTGAATGACCTGCCTTTAGGTAGTGCTGGATAAAGGGGATGAGTGGGAACCAAAGAACAAGAGAAAGAGAAGCAGCAGGGCGCCTCATGCAGGCCTGTGGTACAGCCTTCCAGGGAAACACCCCAAATGTTCCAGTAAGGTCTATCAAACTTCTGCATGCTGATGTGAGTGACTGTGTTGTTACAGTTACATAAACTAAAGGGGAAAAGGATGCCTAAATCAATGCAGCAAGGGGAAGAGGTAGGTAGAACCTCATATCAAGGGAAACTATCTTTCAAGGATCTTATAAACCTTAGGCAGGAGTTGGACTCTCAAAGGCCATTTTGGAGTTGGAAGCAGTTTGATTAATTTCAAGTGTACATGTGTATGTGTTTGCTGTGGGACTCAGAGATTATATATGATCATAGTATTTTTATCTCTGTATTACAGAACAGGCTGGAAGACGTTTACATAACTTGTCCAAGGTCACCCAGCTAAATATATGGGTGGAGGGAGCTGATACTTGAACTTGTGCCCATCTGTCCCCTAAATAGAGTCCTCAGTTACCAAGTCATATTGTTTCTCTAAGTTGATTCTCTGGACACCTAGTGGGGGTTGGCTGCCTGTTACATCATAAATCACATGAGAATAAAACAAATAAGCAGGCCCTAACTGTACATATTCTAATTCATTAAGTCTAGGCTTATACCAGGGAAATCTATATTTTTTTAAAATTTCTCATAGGAATTCAGACTTGGAACCCTTTATGCAAAGACAAATACCAAAGGAAATCATATTTGGCAAATACCAGCTAGTTTTCCATAAGAAGCAAGGCAGGTCGGCGGTGCGGGGGCCAAGGAAGCAGCATCCCCAGAAGACAGGGATAGCTGGACTGCATCTGGGTAGCTGTGTCACACATGACCAGAGACCCACAGATGCCAGAACTAGGCTCAATGCTTTACATGTGCAACAAGAACAAAAACAAAGGCGGACAGCAAACCAAGAGGGTCTGCTTGCTGTCCCCAAACCACAACCTCATTCAAAGGAGGGGGAAACCTGTCAGCGAGAAAGGGCTTTGTGCTTCTGAGAACACAATGGCTTTGGATATGCATGTCTGGTGTTAAAACCTAAAAAAAGTGGTGAATGACCTGCCTTTAGGTAGTGCTGGATAAAGGGGATGAGTGGGAACCAAAGAACAAGAGAAAGAGAAGCAGCAGGGCGCCTCATGCAGGCCTGTGGTACAGCCTTCCAGGGAAACACCCCAAATGTTCCAGTAAGGTCTATCAAACTTCTGCATGCTGATGTGAGTGACTGTGTTGTTACAGTTACATAAACTAAAGGGGAAAAGGATGCCTAAATCAATGCAGCAAGGGGAAGAGGTAGGTAGAACCTCATATCAAGGGAAACTATCTTTCAAGGATCTTATAAACCTTAGGCAGGAGTTGGACTCTCAAAGGCCATTTTGGAGTTGGAAGCAGTTTGATTAATTTCAAGTGTACATGTGTATGTGTTTGCTGTGGGACTCAGAGATTATATATGATCATAGTATTTTTATCTCTGTATTACAGAACAGGCTGGAAGACGTTTACATAACTTGTCCAAGGTCACCCAGCTAAATATATGGGTGGAGGGAGCTGATACTTGAACTTGTGCCCATCTGTCCCCTAAATAGAGTCCTCAGTTACCAAGTCATATTGTTTCTCTAAGTTGATTCTCTGGACACCTAGTGGGGGTTGGCTGCCTGTTACATCATAAATCACATGAGAATAAAACAAATAAGCAGGCCCTAACTGTACATATTCTAATTCATTAAGTCTAGGCTTATACCAGGGAAATCTATATTTTTTTAAAATTTCTCATAGGAATTCAGACTTGGAACCCTTTATGCAAAGACAAATACCAAGAACTCGGCTTATTCTAGAGGCAGGGATAGAACCTATATTTCTGGTGTCAATACTCAGCAGGAAATACTCACGAACACAAACAAAGAAACCATACAACAAAGAGCTTACAGGGATCAAGTGAGCAAAAAAAAAAAAACAAAAAACAAAAACCTTTCATGAGGTACTTTTGTAAAGAAACTCACTGGAAAGTCTAAGAACACTTCGGTAATTTTCTAGGTACTAATTCTGTAAGAGTAAGAAGTAGTAGTATCCTTATTTTCCCAAAAAAGAACTCACAGTCAAAAGAAGGAAATGATTTGACAAAGACAAGAGCAAACCAGGTTTCCCTGGTGGCTAAATGGTAACTAATCTCCCTGCAATGCAGAAGAGCTGGGTTTGATTCCTCAGTTGAGAAGAGCCCTAGAGGAAGGCATGGTAACCCACTCCAGTATTCTTGCCTGGAGAATCCCATGGACAGAGGAGCCTGGCGGGCTACAGTCCATGGAGGGCACATGACGTTGGACACAATTGAACAGCAGGAGCCCAAGAGAATACCAGGATTCTAATTCAATCTCTCATACTGAAAAGAAAGACTATATGCTTGCTAAACAATACTCTCCTTTTCAAAGTGTGTATGTATTACACAAGCTGCTCTTGAGGTTGTAAAAACAAGGGTCATTTTGTGCGTAATAAGGATTCCTCTGGCTCTCACTCTCACGCACTGTTGTGCAATCCCCAGTCCCTAGGCGGCCTCGTTCAGGTACTCCTGAGCGTGATCTGAGGTGAGAGGACTACACTCTTCTCACCAGTCTCCTCCTGTCCCTCAAGGTACTCCTGGGGGCGTGATCTGGGGGTAGAGGAACTCTGTCCCCTAAATAGAGTCCTCAGTTACCAAGTCATATTGTTTCTCTAAGTTGATTCTCTGGACACCTAGTGGGGGTTGGCTGCCTGTTACATCATAAATCACATGAGAATAAAACAAATAAGCAGGCCCTAACTGTACATATTCTAATTCATTAAGTCTAGGCTTATACCAGGGAAATCTATATTTTTTTAAAATTTCTCATAGGAATTCAGACTTGGAACCCTTTATGCAAAGACAAATACCAAGAACTCGGCTTATTCTAGAGGCAGGGATAGAACCTATATTTCTGGTGTCAATACTCAGCAGGAAATACTCACGAACACAAACAAAGAAACCATACAACAAAGAGCTTACAGGGATCAAGTGAGCAAAAAAAAAAAAACAAAAAACAAAAACCTTTCATGAGGTACTTTTGTAAAGAAACTCACTGGAAAGTCTAAGAACACTTCGGTAATTTTCTAGGTACTAATTCTGTAAGAGTAAGAAGTAGTAGTATCCTTATTTTCCCAAAAAAGAACTCACAGTCAAAAGAAGGAAATGATTTGACAAAGACAAGAGCAAACCAGGTTTCCCTGGTGGCTAAATGGTAACTAATCTCCCTGCAATGCAGAAGAGCTGGGTTTGATTCCTCAGTTGAGAAGAGCCCTAGAGGAAGGCATGGTAACCCACTCCAGTATTCTTGCCTGGAGAATCCCATGGACAGAGGAGCCTGGCGGGCTACAGTCCATGGAGGGCACATGACGTTGGACACAATTGAACAGCAGGAGCCCAAGAGAATACCAGGATTCTAATTCAATCTCTCATACTGAAAAGAAAGACTATATGCTTGCTAAACAATACTCTCCTTTTCAAAGTGTGTATGTATTACACAAGCTGCTCTTGAGGTTGTAAAAACAAGGGTCATTTTGTGCGTAATAAGGATTCCTCTGGCTCTCACTCTCACGCACTGTTGTGCAATCCCCAGTCCCTAGGCGGCCTCGTTCAGGTACTCCTGAGCGTGATCTGAGGTGAGAGGACTACACTCTTCTCACCAGTCTCCTCTGCCCTTAGTACGAAGACAGCCTAGCAAACTGTAAACTGTAGGGACAATGATAGGCAGCTGGAAGGAGACAGAATGCATGTCAAATGAAAAGCAGATCCCCAGATAAGCAAGGAGCTAAGAGAGAGAGGAAAGCACAGCTAGAGAAATGTGCCATGGAACTCACTCATGATCTTTTACAGTTCAATGTCCTTTCTAGGTTGGAGCACAGTGGACCACCCCACAGCCGTACCAATGGCTGCAGAGCTATAATGTGCCCACTGCTGTGTGAGAATAAAAATGACAACCGAATGTCTCTTCCTTCTTCCCTCTTCCTTTCCTTCTTCTCTTCCCTTTTTGGCACAGAGGCAAATGCATGCCCTAAAGTCGAGGAAGTAGAGTTGGGGTGGGATTGAGGGATGGCAGCATCAGTGTAGCTGGCTACTCAGAGCTGCATGTGTGTGTGTGTGTACACACGGTGCGGCATGAAGGCCTCAGGATACCTAGGGTATCAGATGGGCAGGCTATAGTCCATGAGTCTCAAAGAGCTGGACACAACTGAGTGACTAACACTTTCACTTTGTATCAATGGATGCTAAGGGTGGGTGTGGTTCCGGGAAAAAAATAAGATGCCAGAGTGATTTCTGAACACCCCACAAAGACTCATCAACTATAGAGGAAAAATTATGGCTCACTATAGGGCAATCTGGCAGTTAGCACTAGGAGCAGGTGATCCAGGTTGTCATGACCATTGGTGGGACCAGTGAATATCAGGTGATCTCGTGAGTCACTGAAAAGAAAACAATGTAAAGTCTGTGTTGTTTCTATCAGGAAGGCAAGGTCTAGGTTAGATCATAAAGAAACAGAAAACTCTGACTACAAATCAAACAGATTCTGCTCGTAAAAACTGGTAAAGCAAGGACACAGAAAGGGCAAGCAACTATCCCAGGCTGAAGGAGAGCAATGAGAGCTATTCACTGAAACAACCTTTTCCTGAAGAGGCTCCTGGGCCAGGAGAGCAGATGGGACAGCTCTCGAGGCAGTGGTGCAACCTGCACGTGGTGTGGATAACAGACCGGATGGTAGAGCTCTGTCAAGGCTGATTTTCTGATTTGGAGAGTGCTTGTGTGGTGATACAAGAATGTGTCTTTGCTTGGGAGAAATGCACACTGGGGAATTAAGGGTTCATGGGCAGAGGGTTACACCTGCTATTGCTCTTAGGTGGTTCAGAAAAAGACTAAGGACAATAGGTGTGGGGAGAGAAGAGAGAGTAAAGATGAAGAATCCATGGGTTATATGATGCTCCCCCTCTCCAAATTCACATGTTGAAGGTCTATGCCCCAGTACCTCAGAACGTGACCTTATTTCAAGAGAAGGTCTTTAAAGAAGTGGTCATATTAAAGAGAGGTCAGTAGGGTGGGTCTTCAATTAATATGACTGATATCTTCGTAAGAAGTGGAAATCTGGACACAGATAGACACATAGAAGGAAGAAATGCATAGAGACATCAAGAGAAGACCACCATCTGTAAGCCAAGAAGAGAGACCTGGAACAGATGCTTTTTTCACAAGCCCCCAGAAGGAAATTATCATGCTTACACTTGGATTTCAGATTTTAGCCTTGATTTTTGTCTCTCCAGAACTGAGATAGTAAACTTCTATTGTTTAAGCCATCCAGTCTCCGGTACTTTGTTTCAGCACCCCTAGCAGAGCAACACCATGTGAAAAGGACACAGTTGTTCTTCATATTCTTCCTTGCGACTTTTCTAAGTTTGAAATAAATGCAAAATATATTATTACTAAAATATTGAGAAGTTATCCTTTTACAGGTAATCATCTAGCACCATTTTCACATGAGCTGTTTCCTTTGATCTTCACCACACGAGAGGCAGTGATTATTCATGGATTATTAATATCAATTATTCATTGATCCCTTTCACAGTCCAATACTCTGAGTAAGTTCCCAAGGGATCTTTGTAGTAAACAAGTAATAGAGAAAAATGAAACTTAAACAGGTTTTCTCTGAGCTTCTAATGTTGACAGTAGGAGAAGCGACTGGTTCATATATGATAAATGTTCATTAACTAATAAAGCAATCAGAAGGAAAACAGCAGTAAGAAAGTTTCATTTAGAATGCAGATTTACAGATTGCGCTAAACCCTCTTTCCTTGAAGGAAAGACTTGGGGAAAGGACAGAAGAGAAGAGAGAGAGGAGAAGCAGAGAGAAGAGGGATACATGAAAAGGATGAAGGGGAGAGAGCAGTAGTGATGTTCATCGTCTTACCTGGAGGCTGATAAGCAGGCAGAGGGAGACCAAGTGAGACATTCTCTCCTAGCAGGTGGAGATGGCCCCTTCCTCGTCTCTCTTTGCTCATAAAGTCTGTACAGTGTCCTCTACAATGTGGTCTTGTTAGAAAATGCTACTATTTTTTTCTTATTATTCTCTACTAAAACCTGAGGCATTCTAGACTCTTCTGCTTCTTAGTTATAAAATCCTGGGAAAAGATAGGATCATACTTGGGTAAAAATACAGTCATGGACGTCCCTGGTGTTCCAGTGCCAGGACTGGAAGTGCCCATTACAGGGCCCCCATAGAGACATCAAGAGAAGACCACCATCTGTAAGCCAAGAAGAGAGACCTGGAACAGATGCTTTTCACAAGCCCCAGAAGGAAATTATCATGCTTACACTTGGATTTCAGATTTTAGCCTTGATTTTTGTCTCCAGAACTGAGATAGTAAACTTCTATTGTTTAAGCCATCCAGTCTCCGGTACTTTGTTTCAGCACCCCTAGCAGAGCAACACCATGTGAAAAGGACACAGTTGTTCTTCATATTCTTCCTTGCGACTTTTCTAAGTTTGAAATAAATGCAAAATATATTATTACTAAAATATTGAGAAGTTATCCTTTTACAGGTAATCATCTAGCACCATTTTCACATGAGCTGTTTCCTTTGATCTTCACCACACGAGAGGCAGTGATTATTCATGGATTATTAATATCAATTATTCATTGATCCCTTTCACAGTCCAATACTCTGAGTAAGTTCCCAAGGGATCTTTGTAGTAAACAAGTAATAGAGAAAAATGAAACTTAAACAGGTTTTCTCTGAGCTTCTAATGTTGACAGTAGGAGAAGCGACTGGTTCATATATGATAAATGTTCATTAACTAATAAAGCAATCAGAAGGAAAACAGCAGTAAGAAAGTTTCATTTAGAATGCAGATTTACAGATTGCGCTAAACCCTCTTTCCTTGAAGGAAAGACTTGGGGAAAGGACAGAAGAGAAGAGAGAGAGGAGAAGCAGAGAGAAGAGGGATACATGAAAAGGATGAAGGGGAGAGAGCAGTAGTGATGTTCATCGTCTTACCTGGAGGCTGATAAGCAGGCAGAGGGGAGACCAAGTGAGACATTCTCTCCTAGCAGGTGGAGATGGCCCCTTCCTCGTCTCTCTTTGCTCATAAAGTCTGTACAGTGTCCTCTACAATGTGGTCTTGTTAGAAAATGCTACTATTTTTTTCTTATTATTCTCTACTAAAACCTGAGGCATTCTAGACTCTTCTGCTTCTTAGTTATAAAATCCTGGGAAAAGATAGGATCATACTTGGGTAAAAATACAGTCATGGACGTCCCTGGTGTTCCAGTGCCAGGACTGGAAGTGCCCATTACAGGGCCCCCGTGTTCAATTCCTGGTCAGGGAACTAGATCCCATATGCCACAACCATAAGATCCTACGTGCCACAACTAAGACCCAGTGTGGCCAAATACATACATACATACATGCATAAAATATGTTTTAAAAAAGCACAGCCATGTTAAGTCATTCCTATGTTCAAAACCCAATGGTTGCTCTCAATCTCATTTAGAGTAAAATGCAGTATCAATCCCAAAATGAACATGGCCCTATGTGATCTCTACACCTGTTACCTCCCCACACGACATCCCCTCATTCCAGCCTCCAAATACTCCTGAAGGTCCCTCATATGCATCAGGATGACTCCAATATCAGGGTCGTATACATTATGCTCCTCTTCTCATTTCACATTCTTTGGTTTCAGTTACCCACAGTCAGGTATGGTTTGAAAACATTAAATGGAAAATTCCAGAAATAAACAGTTCATAATTTTTAATCGCATGTTGTTCTAAGTGGTTTGATGAAACCTCGAGATGTTCTACATGAGATGTGACTCCTCATTCTGCTCAGCAACCCCTGCTCTTTGTAAAAAGCCCTCTCAGGTATCACATGGACTATCATGGTATCATAGTGCTTATGCTCAAGTATGTAACCTGTCTTTCACTTAGTAATGACCCAAAGTGCAAGAGAAGCAATGCTGGCAATTCAGATATGCCAAAGAGAAGCCATAACGGGCTTTTATCAGGTGAAAAGATGAAAGAGCTTGACTTCAAAGGGAAAGAAAAACATCATATGCTGAGGGTACTAGGCTCCACCATTAGGGCAAACCTTCCATCTGTGAAACTGTGACAAAGACAAAAGAAAGCACCTGAAGCAGATGATTCTCCTGCTGTATCATCAGAAGGTCAGCAGCAGCCCTACATCATTCATCTCAGCTCATCACATGGGGTTTCTATCATCTCCCAACATCACCAGAAGGATGAGTACAGTATTTTGAAAGATAGACCACATTCACATAGCTTTTATTGTCACAACTGTGCTATTTTATTATTATTATTGTTGATTTGTTACTGTGCCTAACTGATAAACTGAACTTTCTCAAAGGTATGTACGTATAGGGGGAGAAAACCAGTATATTTAGGGTTTGTTACTATTTGAGGTTTTAGGCATACACTGGGGGTCTTGGACCGAATCCCCCTGCAGATAAGAGGGGGAGCTACTAGACTTGCTCCACTCTCTACCTCAAGTGTTGCCCTATTCCCTCTCATCTTTACTAAAAAGTTACTTCAATGCCAAGCATTTTTAAAACCCAAAGGCTACCCAAAATGCCCCATCCCCCTTTCCCCGGTTGGTTATTTTCTTTAGAGCTGGTCTCTGCATAACATTCTGAGGGTTTTACGATTTGGCTTTCTTTTATACATTGTTCGACTTTTTCTCTTCCACAGGGACGGAGATTTTTGTACTATTTGGTGCTGTAGCCTTAGCACATAGAGTTATATTTGGCTCAGAAAATATCTTATTCATTTGTTAAGTGAACAACTGTGGGTACTTGACCATCTTGTGTCTCAGTTATATTATCAAAACCAGTATAATAAATGTTACGAGTTGGTGAGGAACCACTCACTCAGATATTGTTGGTGAAGATCTGAAAAGACACTGCTACTCTGAAAAACAGTTTGGCGTTTCTTATTAAACTAAATACACAATTACCATATGACCCAGAAATTGTACATTTGGGCATTTATCCTTGAAAAGGAAAACTTATTTTCAAGTTGAAAGCAAACAAACTGTTCCTGGATATCCGTAACAGCTGTGGTACATCCATACCATGCAACGTGACTCAGCAATTAAAAAAAAACCTCACTGTTGATACAACTCAGATAAATCCCAAAAAAGAAAAAGAAAAGCCAAAAACTATCCAAAAAATGAATCCTCAAAGGCTATATACTGTATGATTCCATTTATACAAAAATTCTCAAATGGTAAACATGAAGAGAAGGAAAACTGATTACTGCTTTCCAGGGATTAGGGATAGAGTGGTGGTAGAGGAGGAGAAGTAAATGTGTTTATTAAAAGATAATATAATGGGAAACAAGAGCAATATAAGGAGCACTTGGTTATAAAATTGCTGTTTGGCTAGGGTGGTATATATTCAAATCTACACTTGTGATAAACTACATTCATATATATACACAAAAATAGTTACTGACCTTTTCAAGTTGGCCCCCATCAAGCGTCCTCTTTCAAGTGTTGCTTAGGTCAAAAGAATGAGACGGAGTTTGGTTCAGAAGCAAAGATTTTTGTTCTAAGAACTCAAAGACGCAGCTCCCGCTGTAAAGCTCCCATGCTCTCCCCGCCAGGCGCAGGTGGAGCTGCTTTACAGAGATCAGCTCTACTGGAATTAGCGGGAAGGGGCGGAGTTCTCTCCGTGAAGTCTCGCGCAACTTTGCTGGTCTCACTTCAGATTGCAGTGCTGGGAGGTCAGCCCTTTTGCGCATGGCCGGCCTCCCAACACGATCTTCAATTGCAGTGCCATGCGCAGTGCTTACGCTCTAAGTGCGAGGTTCGGCCGCAGCATTTGAAGCTCGTAACTGTGGTTGAAAAGTGGGTGGAGGCAGCGTACCGCAATCTAAGTGAACAACTGTGGGAAACCATCTTGTGTCTCAGTTATATTATCAAAACCAGTATAATAAATGTTACGAGTTGGTGAGGAACCACTCACTCAGATATTGTTGGTGAAGATCTGAAAAGACACTGCTACTCTGAAAAACAGTTTGGCGTTTCTTATTAAACTAAATACACAATTACCATATGACCCAGAAATTGTACATTTGGGCATTTATCCTTGAAAAGGAAAACTTATTTTCAAGTTGAAAGCAAACAAACTGTTCCTGGATATCCGTAACAGCTGTGGTACATCCATACCATGCAACGTGACTCAGCAATTAAAAAAAAACCTCACTGTTGATACAACTCAGATAAATCCCAAAAAGAAAAGAAAAGCCAAAAACTATCCAAAAAATGAATCCTCAAAGGCTATATACTGTATGATTCCATTTATACAAAAATTCTCAAATGGTAAACATGAAGAGAAGGAAAACTGATTACTGCTTTCCAGGGATTAGGGATAGAGTGGTGGTAGAGGAGGAGAAGTAAATGTGTTTATTAAAAGATAATATAATGGGAAACAAGAGCAATATAAGGAGCACTTGGTTATAAAATTGCTGTTTGGCTAGGGTGGTATATATTCAAATCTACACTTGTGATAAACTACATTCATATATATACACAAAAATAGTTACTGACCTTTTCAAGTTGGCCCCCATCAAGCGTCCTCTTTCAAGTGTTGCTTAGGTCAAAAGAATGAGACGGAGTTTGGTTCAGAAGCAAAGATTTTTGTTCTAAGAACTCAAAGACGCAGCTCCCGCTGTAAAGCTCCCATGCTCTCCCCGCCAGGCGCAGGTGGAGCTGCTTTACAGAGATCAGCTCTACTGGAATTAGCGGGAAGGGGCGGAGTTCTCTCCGTGAAGTCTCGCGCAACTTTGCTGGTCTCACTTCAGATTGCAGTGCTGGGAGGTCAGCCCTTTTGCGCATGGCCGGCCTCCCAACACGATCTTCAATTGCAGTGCCATGCGCAGTGCTTACGCTCTAAGTGCGAGGTTCGGCCGCAGCATTTGAAGCTCGTAACTGTGGTTGAAAAGTGCTGGCTGGAGGCCGCAGCGTGCATCATCCTGCAAGCAAGTGAAACTAGACGAAGCACAAAGGAAAAGGAAAAAAAAAAAAAAGGTTAGACTTTATTTTATTAACTGAGTTCTATTTTTATTTTCAGGAAATTACTAATGAGCCTTGCTGGTAACAAAATGTATGAATGGCAGTTTCTCGGTTGTGATATTGCAAGATACTACTATTGAGGAGACTAGGTACACAGCAAACGGTTTCTGTCAGCATTATCTATTAAAAGTGTGTGTGAGTCTACAGTTTTATGTAATTGAAACACTAGAATATTTTTAATTCTGAAAATATGCATCGAGTACTCAGTATGTATGTGCATCACCTTTGCAGGGTAGTTGGAGACATTAAATGGATAGATACACATATATGTGTGTAAATAATACACTTAGAATGCTACTCAGGGAAATTCTTTAGTGGTTCAGTAGCTAAGACGCTGTGCACCCAAAGCAGGGGGGCCCAGGTTCAATTCCTGGTCAGGGACCTTGATTCTACTTGCTGCAACTACAACCCAGCATAGCCAAATAAATAAACAAAAATAAATATTTTTTAAGAAAATGGCGCTCAGCATATAATACACCCTCAATATGTTTCAGCTGTTGTTATTCCAATGCTTGAAGGTGGAGCCTGTGTTCAGCTGAGGAGTATTAGTGCTGACGTATATTGCTACCACCTGTCAGTGTAAATGGACGAACTGGCTTCTCTACTTCTTTGCACGAACCTCCAAAGAGCAGGATCAGTAAGAAGGGTGATCTCTGTGGACTCCAGAGTAGTCAAGAACCCTAACCAGGAAGACAGTAGGACTGCCCACCACTGCCTGGCTTTGCTGCTGATTTATTATAAGCCCATTTCATTCACTAAGCTTCAGTATCATCATTCATGAGCAGAGGAATGGGAATGGCTTTATTTCCAACACTTAAATATACATACATCCATGTTTTATAAAGCCTCGGTCTCGCAACTTTGCTGGTCTCACTTCAGATTGCAGTGCTGGGAGGTCAGCCCTTTGCGCATGGCCGGCCTCCCAACTTTGCGTTGAACGCCTAAGTGCGAGGTTCGGCCGCAGCATTTGAAGCTCGTAACTGTGGTTGAAAAGTGCTGGCTGGAGGCAGCGTGCATCATCCTGCAAGCAAGTGAAACTAGACGAAGCACAAAGGAAAAGGAAAAAAAAAAAAAAAGGTTAGACTTTATTTTATTAACTGAGTTCTATTTTTATTTTCAGGAAATTACTAATGAGCCTTGCTGGTAACAAAATGTATGAATGGCAGTTTCTCGGTTGTGATATTGCAAGATACTACTATTGAGGAGACTAGGTACACAGCAAACGGTTTCTGTCAGCATTATCTATTAAAAGTGTGTGTGAGTCTACAGTTTTATGTAATTGAAACACTAGAATATTTTTAATTCTGAAAATATGCATCGAGTACTCAGTATGTATGTGCATCACCTTTGCAGGGTAGTTGGAGACATTAAATGGATAGATACACATATATGTGTGTAAATAATACACTTAGAATGCTACTCAGGGAAATTCTTTAGTGGTTCAGTAGCTAAGACGCTGTGCACCCAAAGCAGGGGGGCCCAGGTTCAATTCCTGGTCAGGGACCTTGATTCTACTTGCTGCAACTACAACCCAGCATAGCCAAATAAATAAACAAAAATAAATATTTTTTAAGAAAATGGCGCTCAGCATATAATACACCCTCAATATGTTTCAGCTGTTGTTATTCCAATGCTTGAAGGTGGAGCCTGTGTTCAGCTGAGGAGTATTAGTGCTGACGTATATTGCTACCACCTGTCAGTGTAAATGGACGAACTGGCTTCTCTACTTCTTTGCACGAACCTCCAAAGAGCAGGATCAGTAAGAAGGGTGATCTCTGTGGACTCCAGAGTAGTCAAGAACCCTAACCAGGAAGACAGTAGGACTGCCCACCACTGCCTGGCTTTGCTGCTGATTTATTATAAGCCCATTTCATTCACTAAGCTTCAGTATCATCATTCATGAGCAGAGGAATGGGAATGGCTTTATTTCCAACACTTAAATATACATACATCCATGTTTTATAAAGCCTAGAGAATTATTCTTTTAAAATAATATTTTATTTAGTAGTCTGAGGTGAGGAGCAAAAGCACTCAGCCATACTTATACATGTATCTGTTCTCTCCTAAACTCCCTGCCATCAGGCTTCCACATAACACTGAGCAGATTTGCCCAGCCTGGACAGTAGGCCCTTGAAACTTGAGCCTTGGGCCAGGAGTCCAAAGGGAATTATATATAGACTCCAAAATTCCGGTCTCCAGTTCCATTTAGGTGAAGTAGACCCTTCTGTTTCTGGCCCCCGGGAAAGTACAGTTATTAGCAGCTTTTTAAAAAAACATTTAAAGGTCTTTGAAGTATGTGGTAGTCAGAATATCTGGAGATGATAGCAAGCCAAGATTTTTGAAACCTTTGGGGGATAAAAAATTGTAGAAACTTAAGCCATAATTATGGTATTAATCACGACCATTGCATCATTATCCTCCAAAGCCAAGGGGAGTTATACTTGCTAAATTTAAAAACAATAAAGGCATGTTGGAATTTATGAAAACACACACACACACACATACACAAAAGGCTTCAGAAAAATATCAGCTTATTTAATCTGATGTTTACAGTACAACCTTATGTATTTCTGCAGTGTTTTGGGGAGGACTTTTGGGTGATTTTTCATGCCAAAAGTGAGCCAATAGCTGATAGGTGTCTTCACTCAGATAGGCCAGATTTTAATAGTGCAGTGAGCATTGTATGGATCATTGTTGCCTGTCCTCTTACCCTTTGTCAGAGCATCTGGAATGCCCAGCCCTTTCAGAGGTGAAATTGCTTATATTTTTGTACTAATTTGGGATTCCTTGAATATTAAATCATCGAGTGTTTATGTAAACACCTTGCAGGAAATCACCTTATGGAGACACTATGAACTAATTACAAAGAAATAGGTAAAAATCTCATTCCCTAAGAATAATAAATACAATTTGTGAGGAACTACCAAAGGCCCCCATTATATACAAAATAAACTCATTGAATTCTCACAACTCTATCAAAAATATAGAAAGCAAACTAGGTCTTTGCTGCTGATTTATTATAAGCCCATTTCATTCACTAAGCTTCAGTATCATCATTCATGAGCAGAGGAATGGGAATGGCTTTATTTCCAACACTTAAATATACATACATCCATGTTTTATAAAGCCTAGAGAATTATTCTTTTAAAATAATATTTTATTTAGTAGTCTGAGGTGAGGAGCAAAAGCACTCAGCCATACTTATACATGTATCTGTTCTCTCCTAAACTCCCTGCCATCAGGCTTCCACATAACACTGAGCAGATTTGCCCAGCCTGGACAGTAGGCCCTTGAAACTTGAGCCTTGGGCCAGGAGCCCAAAAGGGGAATTATATATAGACTCCAAAATTCCGGTCTCCAGTTCCATTTAGGGGAAGGAGACCCTTCTGTTTCTGGCCCCCGGGAAAGTACAGTTATTAGCAGCTTTTTAAAAAAACATTTAAAGGTCTTTGAAGTATGTGGTAGTCAGAATATCTGGAGATGATAGCAAGCCAAGATTTTTGAAACCTTTGGGGGATAAAAAATTGTAGAAACTTAAGCCATAATTATGGTATTAATCACGACCATTGCATCATTATCCTCCAAAGCCAAGGGGAGTTATACTTGCTAAATTTAAAAACAATAAAGGCATGTTGGAATTTATGAAAACACACACACACACACATACACAAAAGGCTTCAGAAAAATATCAGCTTATTTAATCTGATGTTTACAGTACAACCTTATGTATTTCTGCAGTGTTTTGGGGAGGACTTTTGGGTGATTTTTCATGCCAAAAGTGAGCCAATAGCTGATAGGTGTCTTCACTCAGATAGGCCAGATTTTAATAGTGCAGTGAGCATTGTATGGATCATTGTTGCCTGTCCTCTTACCCTTTGTCAGAGCATCTGGAATGCCCAGCCCTTTCAGAGGTGAAATTGCTTATATTTTTGTACTAATTTGGGATTCCTTGAATATTAAATCATCGAGTGTTTATGTAAACACCTTGCAGGAAATCACCTTTGCGGAGACACTATGAACTAATTACAAAGAAATAGGTAAAAATCTCATTCCCTAAGAATAATAAATACAATTTGTGAGGAACTACCAAAGGCCCCCATTATATACAAAATAAACTCATTGAATTCTCACAACTCTATCAAAAATATAGAAAGCAAACTAGGTCAGAGAATTTATGTTAGTAAAATCTTAAGTTTTTTCCAATGTGGTAGGCTGTTGCAATTAAACTTTTTAAATTCAAATCAAAATAAATGTATGGATGGCTGCAATATTTTTTAATTGAAGGATAATAGGTTTACAGAGTTGTGTTGCTTACTGCTAAACATCAGCATGAATCAGTTATGGCTGCAATTATAATGACAAAGCAGAAATCAACTAGGGCTAGAGCAATTAAAAAAATGGAAAAATATTTACAAAGTGCTGAAAAAAATTGGTTGGTTAGAGTGTATTGTCAGCAAAACCATCCTTTAAGAATCAGGTTGAAATAAAGGACATTTTTATGTAAACAATAGATTATGAATAAATTCTCATGAAAGAAAGTTGGAAAGGATGTACATACAGAAAAATATAATTCCGTAATAAGGTCTGTAATGCAAAGGAACAGCAAATGTTTGAGCATATCCAAACAAACACTGAGTATCTGAAAAACAATAATAGTGTTTAATTTGAGGTTAAAAAACAAAAACCTATCCAAGATGCAACTTAAATACTGGCAACTGTAACCCATGTTGAGGAGGTGTGGAAGGAGTAAAAGTATCTGAAAGCCCAAAGTACTTTTCAGTATTGGAATGAAAGTACATTTTAACTGAGGGCTTGGTGTTAATTGTGTTTGAAATTATTAACATAACCTCTAAAACACTAGAAAGAGAAGATTGATTAGAGTACATATTTAAGTCCCCAAAATAAAGAAAAATAAGCAAAAAAAAAAAAAAAACCCTCTCCCAAAACAGGAGAGTAAGATTCTCAGGCCAGGGTAAGGCAAAAGAATGCTTTGTTATTAATGGAAACCTACTGAGGGGAATTTATCCATTTTAGAGCCCTTCAATGAAGATAGCATATTGACAGGCAGACCTCCCTTTGACAGAATTCTGTACAGCGGAGCCACCAAGCTCTTTAATGAGGACCAGTTCTTAAGAATATAAACAATATAAATTTTCCAGTTAAAACTTGCCAAAGGCCCCATTATATACAAAATAAACTCATTGAATTCTCACAACTCTATCAAAAATATAGAAAGCAAACTAGGTCAGAGAATTTATGTTAGTAAAATCTTAAGTTTTTTCCAATGTGGTAGGCTGTTGCAATTAAACTTTTTAAATTCAAATCAAAATAAATGTATGGATGGCTGCAATATTTTTTAATTGAAGGATAATAGGTTTACAGAGTTGTGTTGCTTACTGCTAAACATCAGCATGAATCAGTTATGGCTGCAATTATAATGACAAAGCAGAAATCAACTAGGGCTAGAGCAATTAAAAAAATGGAAAAATATTTACAAAGTGCTGAAAAAAATTGGTTGGTTAGAGTGTATTGTCAGCAAAACCATCCTTTAAGAATCAGGTTGAAATAAAGGACATTTTTATGTAAACAATAGATTATGAATAAATTCTCATGAAAGAAAGTTGGAAAGGATGTACATACAGAAAAATATAATTCCGTAATAAGGTCTGTAATGCAAAGGAACAGCAAATGTTTGAGCATATCCAAACAAACACTGAGTATCTGAAAAACAATAATAGTGTTTAATTTGAGGTTAAAAAACAAAAACCTATCCAAGATGCAACTTAAATACTGGCAACTGTAACCCATGTTGAGGAGGTGTGGAAGGAGTAAAAGTATCTGAAAGCCCAAAGTACTTTTCAGTATTGGAATGAAAGTACATTTTAACTGAGGGCTTGGTGTTAATTGTGTTTGAAATTATTAACATAACCTCTAAAACACTAGAAAGAGAAGATTGATTAGAGTACATATTTAAGTCCCCAAAATAAAGAAAAATAAGCAAAAAAAAAAAAAAAACCCTCTCCCAAAACAGGAGAGTAAGATTCTCAGGCCAGGGTAAGGCAAAAGAATGCTTTGTTATTAATGGAAACCTACTGAGGGGAATTTATCCATTTTAGAGCCCTTCAATGAAGATAGCATATTGACAGGCAGACCTCCCTTTGACAGAATTCTGTACAGCGGAGCCACCAAGCTCTTTAATGAGGACCAGTTCTTAAGAATATAAACAATATAAATTTTCCAGTTAAAACTTGCCAAAGAGATCAGCCATCTTTAGTCATTCTCAAACACAGGGCTCAAGATTATACTTCCAAACGTACTGACTCAGTAAGGGCATTTTTATTACATACCAAGAGATACTGGAATGATAAAGTGGAAGACCTGAAGACCCCATTTTATAGTCACTATCCTACATGAGAATACTAAAGTCCTGTCGGCAGTACCATTTATCAATACAAATTGAAAATGAGATGCTTGGTTTATATCTCAATCTCTGGCAGAATTGGAGAGGAGGAAAGAGTGTACATTCATTTGCAGAAGACATTACTCTTCACACACACACACACAAACTTCTTATGCTTTAAACAACAGATGTTGGTACATTTGCTAACTAATCCCTGAATCTTAGACCTCATGGTACTTGTGAGATCCAGTCCACAGTGTCTGCCATTTATTTTCACTTCAGTAGGACTGGATAAGAGAGGAGATTTTACTAATAAATCCAGACCATCTTGTTATTTAAGATCCCCCAAATCCCAGTCTCACAAGATAAAAAACAGTCCAACAGAACTAAATTCTTCTGGAGGTGACAGTACATTTCGGAATTTATGACTGTGACCCCTTCAGTTCACTCGCTCAGTCATGTCCATCCCTTTGTGACCCCATGGACTGCAACACGCCAGGCCTCCCTCTCCGTCACCATATCCCGGAGTTTGCTCAGACTCGTGTCCATTAAATCAGTGATGCCATCCTGCCATCTCTTCCTCTTTCATCCCCTTTACCCAGCATCAGGGTCATTTCCAATGAGTTGTCTCTTCGCATCAGGTGGCCAGAGTATTGGAGCTTCAGGCTGGTAAATCAAACCCTTTCTCTGAGCATTAGTTCCTACAAAATGCAGATTTGTTTTCTCTTGTGGAAAAATTGGCTTTAATATGTTTATTGTGTATATTTCCTTGGTCAGTCATGTATTCATTTTCATATTCACTTCTCCTTCCTTACCCATATGTGTTCATTCTTATATTCCTTTATCAACATATGTTTTATCAAGTTAGTCAGTAACTTATTCATGGCTCTCTCAATTACTAGATTATTTACATATTCAACTTATATAGTTTTTATTGGAGTGTAATTGGTTTTCAGTGTTGTGTTACTTTCTGAGGTACAACAATGTAAATCAACTATGTGTATACAGATATCCTCTCTCGAGCCTGCCTGTCACCAGTGCCCCCTCCCATCCCACTCCTCTAGGTCATTCACAGGGCACTGAGCTGAGCTCCCTCTCTATTCAAAGCATCTTCCCACTTGCGGTTTTACATGTGCTAGAGTGCGTATGTCCATGCTCCACTTCCAGTTTATCCCACTGACTTCTTCCCCGACTCTGCCCACGAGTCCCTTCTCTATGTCTGTGTCTCTGTTCTTTCCTTGAAGATAGGTTCATCAGCACCATTTTTCTAGATTCCACATATATGCGTTAATCGATGACATTTTTTTTTCTTTTTCTGACTTCACTCCCTATGACAGACTCTAGATCCATCCATATCTCTACAAATAATCCAGTTTATTTTTGTCCTTCTTCAAGTATTTTTGTTCATTCATCCTTTAATTCATTTACTTATTCATTTAACACACGCAGTATCTTCATGCAAGTTTTGCTTCTGCTAGAGAAACAGGCAGAAATTGGCAGTGCACCCATGACACCCTCTCAAGCTTTGAATTGTTCCCTTGGCTTTCTTTTCTCAAGATTCCCACCTATGAGTACACTGGACAGTCCATTCTGCAGCTACAGATTACTTAGTTCATACACAGGGATAATATTTTTAGCAGCTTCTAGATGCTAATCAGGCCAGACTTGTATCAAAATCCTGTTTATTCACATCAGACCTCAATCAGCTCAGAAACTTCAGCCTAGCATTAGGCCTATGTAAAGGAAAACCTCAGGCTTTTTATTCCTGTGTAGGGAAAACCCAGTTCTTCTTAGCTGTGTGTTACCACTCTGGGAGTCCTCACTACTCACATAAAACATTTCACCATCCCCCATGTATATTCATTGTCCAACTCCCAAGCTCTCTGAACCTTGTCTTTTCTTTTCTATGGAAGCTGCATTACATAGGTATGATTGATTAATTCATAGCCATTGGCGATTGATCCAACCTCCAGCCTCCTCCCTCTCCTTAGAGACTGAGGTGTGGGAGGTACTGAAACTTCAACCCTCTAACCTTGATTGGTTCTCTTTACAACCACCCTCCTTCCTCAGGTTACCTGAGAGACTTTGAAAAGTCATCTTATTAACATAACAGACCTTTATGACTCTTAGGGCAGGAAAGTCTAAGGGCTTTAAGGAGCTCTGTGCCAATAAGAAATATATGACCAAATATATCTATTTCTTATTATAAATCAAAATTATACAGGCTCACAGGGCTCTGTCTCGTGTCACAAATGAGTGTATCTTAATCATGACCTTGGTGGTGGCTGTATAGTCCTGAGTTTCAGTGTTTCCTTAGCCTTCCATTGATCTATGTCAAAAGAAGAATATTTACCTTAACTCCATCTTCCTTGGTTATAATTATAATCCAGTACAAATGATCGTTGGCTTGGTTAAAGTCAAGAACTATACTCTTGAAGTACAAAGTATTTTTTCTTAATAACTCGCCCAAATGATGATTGTTTAGTATTTGTCCTCACTGCTAGGGAGTGTCAAGAGAGGTAAGTTTCTCCTCTGTCCTTCTTGGTTCTTTGGCTGGATTAATTATATTGACACAAGACAGATTAACAGGAAAAAAAAAGCAAATTTAATTGGTATGTATGGATGTGTCATAGAAATAGGGCCTCCAAAGTGATCAAAGCAGGCGACTTAGATAAATGATTTTGACAATTATTTGTGAAGATTGAACAAAACACAGGGGTTTGTGCTTAGGGTTGCAAACTGAAGAAGATGTAACAGTTTGTTTATACAGTTTTCTTAGCCTTGAATTCCCCAGCTCTGGTGATAAGGCTGCTTTCTATCCTGGTATAGGAGAGTGCCTTCAACATGGGAGATTTATTTCCTGCTTTCAGGGTGAATGACGAGGGTCTAAGTGTTGTTGCTGCTGTTTGATTAAAAAGATGTCTCCCCACACCAGCTGTGACTTTAATGCAAAATACACCATCCCCCATGTATATTCATTGTCCAACTCCCAAGCTCTCTGAACCTTGTCTTTTCTTTTCTATGGAAGCTGCATTACATAGGTATGATTGATTAATTCATAGCCATTGGCGATTGATCCAACCTCCAGCCTCCTCCCTCCTTAGAGACTGAGGTGTGGGAGGTACTGAAACTTCAACCCTCTAACCTTGATTGGTTCTCTTTACAACCACCCTCCTTCCTCAGGTTACCTGAGAGACTTTGAAAAGTCATCTTATTAACATAACAGACCTTTATGACTCTTAGGGCAGGAAAGTCTAAGGGCTTTAAGGAGCTCTGTGCCAATAAGAAATATATGACCAAATATATCTATTTCTTATTATAAATCAAAATTATACAGGCTCACAGGGCTCTGTCTCGTGTCACAAATGAGTGTATCTTAATCATGACCTTGGTGGTGGCTGTATAGTCCTGAGTTTCAGTGTTTCCTTAGCCTTCCATTGATCTATGTCAAAGAAGAATATTTACCTTTCCTCCATCTTCCTTGGTTATAATTATAATCCAGTACAAATGATCGTTGGCTTGGTTAAAGTCAAGAACTATACTCTTGAAGTACAAAGTATTTTTTCTTAATAACTCGCCCAAATGATGATTGTTTAGTATTTGTCCTCACTGCTAGGGAGTGTCAAGAGAGGTAAGTTTCTCCTCTGTCCTTCTTGGTTCTTTGGCTGGATTAATTATATTGACACAAGACAGATTAACAGGAAAAAAAAAGCAAATTTAATTGGTATGTATGGATGTGTCATAGAAATAGGGCCTCCAAAGTGATCAAAGCAGGCGACTTAGATAAATGATTTTGACAATTATTTGTGAAGATTGAACAAAACACAGGGGTTTGTGCTTAGGGTTGCAAACTGAAGAAGATGTAACAGTTTGTTTATACAGTTTTCTTAGCCTTGAATTCCCCAGCTCTGGTGATAAGGCTGCTTTCTATCCTGGTATAGGGAGAGTGCCTTCAACATGGGAGATTTATTTCCTGCTTTCAGGGTGAATGACGAGGGTCTAAGTGTTGTTGCTGCTGTTTGATTAAAAAGATGTCTCCCCACACCAGCTGTGACTTTAATGCAAAATAATCAATATGCAACTGTGGTGTATCTTGGGATAGGCTGTCCTGACCCCTAGCAGGAGTAAGTTCTATGATGATGACAACTTAGATGGTGCTATTCATCAGGATATCCTCTTGCCACTGACCTGGTATGTGGCTAAATGAAGATTTTTAACAGAAATAAGAGTTACATGCATTGCAATTTTGTTGATGTAAAGGGGCTAATATGTGTTCCCCACTGGTTGTTAGAGTGGGCATTCTGAATGACTTCTTTCCTGTTTAATATTTTCCAATAGCTGCCTGTTCCCTAGAAAATCAAGTCTAAACTCCATAACATGCCTTGTTTCACAGTAATGTCTCAGGTGGCTTCTCCAGCACAATTTTGTCCCGCAGTCAATTACTGTGTTCTCAAAAATCCAATCAAATCACCTATTAAGAACCTCTTCCTTACTGTCTTCCGTAAGACATGGCCACCTCCTTATTGAAGCTATTTGTGTACCATGCACATATGTCTCTTATTACACTTATTTCACTATGTTTATTCATGTGTGTGCATGTCTATCTTTATCTACTAATTCTGTCCTCCTTGGAAACAAACTATATTTTAATTTGCAAACACCTGTGGTCTAGTACACTGTTTAAATGGATGGCTTCCCTTCCTCTGATTTTTTTTTTTAGTGAGCAAAAAAAATGAACAATTATTTTAAAAAATGAAAAGGATGAATCAAAATAGAGAAAATGCAGCAGGTTCAACCAAAGTATTAAAAAAATGTATTCTGGTATTTTGGAAACAAGTAATATTTTCAGCTTCTCTGCTTGAAAAGGTACAGAAGATCTTTTACTCACTATTACTCATCCATGATGGTTTTCACTACTAAAAATATAAACACGGTAGGATGGTTTTACTGTTGATCAACTCTAAGCATATATACATTAATACTTAGGGAAAAATCGACTGACAATGTTTCCAATTATTTGGCCATAATATGCGTTGATTTGATAGATAATTATTTGACCATAATATGCTTTGATTGACCCCAGATAGTCACTGGGGTCAGGCCCAGAAAAGTTCAAGTGTTTTCTCTTGATCACCCTACTAGCTTTCTGACTCTATTGGGGCTATTTGGGCTCATTTCCCTGTTAGGTAAACTGTCGGTTCTCAGAAACCAGATTAGGTGGCAAACCCTTCACAAACTGGGACTAATGACCTAAGAAATTCTGTGAATGATGAGCTGAGACTCCTTTAGGTCTGGTGCAGAGTATGGAAGCCAAATAGGACATGAGGAGAAATAGAAAGTGGTCAAGACTGTGAGGAGACATGGTTACCATAGCTGTGGGAATAAGCAGTTCTCTAGGTGCATAACAAAATTGGAAGAATCAGGAAGAAAAGGCAGTTTGAGGGTGGAATTGTAAAATCTCATGAGTGCAAGAAAATACTACATTGTTCCTTCAATGCTATCTCTACATTAGTGGTGATGTGAATGGAGTATGGACACATGGTATATTACATTGAATATGATTGTGATTCTTTTCCTAAAATAGTTGCATGAGTGTATATCCTCTCTGTAGCGTTCTGGAGTTGATACTGGTTTCTTTAGGTACCTGGTCACTGAGGAGGGACAAAGAAAGTAACCAGACTTAGCCAATTCTTGTTGTGTCAGGTATCCTACCCAGTGCTGGAAGTTAATCTCTAGAAGGACTTGTGGGCATGCGTGTTCAGTTGCTTCAGTTGTGTCTGACTCTTTGTGACCCTATGGATTGTAGCCTGCCAGGTTCTGACCATGGGATTCTCCAGGCAAGAATACTAGAGGGGAATGCCATGCCTTCCTCCAGGGGATCTTTCTGACCCAGGGATCAACTTCATGTCTCTCATATTTTCTGCATCAGCCAGTGAGTTCTTTACCATTAGACCCACCTGAGAAGCCTGTAGAAAGACTTGACATTGCCCTAAATGAGCTTGCCAATACCATAGGTGGTAGCTACAGCCATTTTCCACTTAAAAGTAAGAAAAGCTGGACTTCAAAGAGGTTCAGTCCATGATTCTCATCTAGGAAGAGAGAACTAGACTGTCCCAGAGAATCTGACTAGAAAAAAGGATAGGAGAGGGGGAACGTTTCTATAAATAAGTTTCTTCTTCTGCCTATGACATGGTGAATCCTAATAGAGAAAGACACAGAGAAGGGCATTGATCTGTTGGGTTTAACTGTGCTGTGGGGCCAGAGATAAGCTGCTGCAGTGTTGCTTTTCTGTGTGACCTGGAGCCTGTCTTTTTTCATACCCTTGAATCCCCTCACTCTAAAAGGAGATAACAAGGCATGACTCATTCCATCTCTAAGGCTGTTCTGAGAATCAGGACTGTTCCAAGCTTATGTGGAATTATTGTCAAAATAAGAGTTCTTATTTTGATGTACTCATTTTGGTACTGAATTAATGCTGATCTGTTGTTATCCTGGTAGAAAATGCTATGGAACTGGACAAAAATATGGTTAATGTGATATAGATTGATGGGAACAAAAAATATAGAATATTTTAGGCACCAAAGGTGACGTTTAGTTCAAATTGTATGATTTAATATCCCAAAATGACTTCGTCCTTACAACGTTGAAATCTTCTCGTCAGTACATTGTACATGGCATAGCTACAATATGTGTCAAATCCAGGGTGCTAGATTTTTCTGAATTAGCCCTCAATAGGTTAATGTAAAATATCATAGTATAGGGGCTTCCCTGGTGGTCCAGTGGGTAAGGACACCACCTTGTAGTGCAAGGGGCGCCGGTTCAATCCCTGGCCTGGGAAGATCCCACGTGCCGTGGAGCAGCTGGACTGATGTGTCCAATGACCAAGCCGGAGCTCTGGAGTGCGTGCACCCAGAGCCGGTGCTCTGTGACAACAGAGGCCACTGCGATGGGAGGCCCACATGGGCCAAAGAACAAAGATGGATAAAAATAGATAAATGAAAGACCAATAGAAGTGGCCCGCCTGCCCCCCTCCCTCCCCGACCCGCTCCCCCTTCAATAAAAAATTTTTAAAAAATCATAGTATAAGCAATCTTATAGCTCATCTAATGTTGTTTAACTCATTTACTGTCTCCACTGAGACCCTGAGACCCTGATTTTAAGTAACTTTGCTTATGAACCTTCTCCTGCAGGCAAAACTAAAGTGAGACAAGCAGACACATCACTATTCATTAAGGCAGGTAAAAAGTCCACTATACACATTGATACGTTGAACCCCATACATTTGTTAAGAACCTATGAGCTATAGTCATCCATCCAGTTTCCAGATGAAAAACTGAACCCCATAGAAGTAGACTGATGTTCTAAAAACCGTTTTGCACATAACCAAAGAATCCAGAACTTGAACTGAGTTTGAATTGAATAATTTTTTGGCTGCATGTTGAGCATTTTCTTTTTTCCTACTTTCTTAGCTGTAATACTCTAGTTTTTTAGCATATTTGCATTTCCTGGAGAAAATTTAATCTGCCAGACTCATGGAAGAGAGTCTTAGGTGACTGACAAGCAAATGAGAAATGATAATCAAGATAGAATTTTAACAGAAAACGCATACTCTGTGTAAAAATGTGAAGCATTAGCCAGGGTAGGTAATGAGAGCAGTCTCAATTCTACATCCAGTGGCCCTCCATGTGAATGTCTTCCATGCTTTATTCATGGGTCAGCTTTAGGACCTTTTGCACTTTGTTTTTAGGCAATTATCACAGAAATCCTGGAGATACTCTCGTTCACTGACTTTCTGCCAGAATTGACCACTAGGGTGACTTGGAAATGTTTCTCCAAATAGAGATAAGGCTTAAGTCCCACCTGTGAAGATTCTCCTTCACTAGCTCACAAGGGACTTGAGCATCCTGAGAAACTCTCTCCCAGCAACTCTTCAAATAGACCTAACTGAGAAACGATCCAGGAACACACATCCCTCTTTTCCATTTTGCACATAGCAAAATAGAAACCAGGAGTGGTGTGAGTGTTTCCAAAATTCAGAGATTTTTTAGCCTCTTGCTCAAGAACTCCAGAATGTGAACTGGGATTAATGATTACATGACCTTTGATGTTCTAGTCTCTCAAGATCGTGTTGAGGGTACAGAAGCACAGAGGATACAGAAAAATACAGGGTTCTCAAAAGAGTATAGTGGAATTTTAGCCTAGGTCTACAGATACATCTAAATAGCCTGCATTGTCTTAAGGCCTATGCTGCCTCCTTCTCTAGTTTTCCCTCGCTGGCAAATGGCAGGTGGTGCTGGGTCTCTTATAGGGGTCTCCAAAGCAGGTGATAAAGCAAAGGGAAATTGAAACCCAAGTCCTGGATGGCATGTCCTCCAAAACAGAGTGACCATCCAAAGCATGAAGTTTCATGGGACAAACAAAGGTAGCTGCTGCCCTAGCAATGACAGCGGTCCTTACAGTCAGGAGCAAAGAATAATAGATAAAATTAGGGAGAATTTCTTTGGTTGAAGGAATTCAAAGCAAGGGGCCTTTCTTAAATCTGTCAGTCCTGAAAGTTGCTCACAAGTGACTGAGCCTATATGAATAGCACTGAGGACGAGAGATAAATAAGGGCGAAAGAAGTTCTGACTTTAAGGAATCACATTCTGCTTTAACAAGTAGGTGCAGTGAACAGTATTATGGGTTAATTAACGAAAGATTTCTGATAAAGCTCCTCAGAGTAGGTCATGCCCCAGTATCATTGTTGAGGATGTTTTGTGGTTTACCAGGCAGACATAGTTAGCAGAATGAGGGCATTCCTGGCAGAGGAAAAGCATACGCAAACTATAGCACAATGAAGCAGGATGATATGTTAAAAGAGCTGCAAGTCAGAGCTTGTGCTTAGAGTTGAAACACAAATAGAATTGTTGAAGGATGGAAAGATACCTGGGTGATGTCTCACGAACCACATAAAGGCCACCAAGACATTCCCTCTGCTTCCTGCAAACCATTAATTGGCAAGAAAATGATGTAGGGCTTCCCTGGTGGTTCAGTGGATAAAGACACCGCCTTGCAGTGCAAGGGGCGCCAGTTTGATCCCTGGCCTGACAAGATTCCACGTGCCGCGGAGCGGCTGAACCAATGTGTCAAACTACCGAACCAGCACTCTGGAGCGCATGCACCCATAGCCAATGCTCTACAGCGAGAGAGGCCACTGTGATGGGAGGCCCACACAGGCCAAAAAAAGAATAAAGATGGATGAAAATGGATGGATGAAAGACCAATAGAAATGGCCCCCCAAAAAGAAAATGCTGTAAATTGTACCCATCTACCATGACAGAATAGCTTTGGGAAATATTAAGCTCCCCATGGTAGTCAGCATTCAAAGTATTTATGAATCAGGGTAAAATATACATGATTTCAAAGATCTTTCCCCAATTCTAACATATTCTGTAAAGATTTAGACATGGTGGCCTTTTAAACGTGTCACTCTTGTGGATGTGATGGGAATGAAAAAGAAGAAATAAGAATAAATAAAAGAAATAATGAGTTATAGGAGTAGTGGGCATTGTTTAACATCAGCACTGGAATGAATGGTCTTAGGAACAGGATCAGCAAAGCTAATCCAAAACATTTTCTCCTGCCTGGATATTCAAAAACTCTCTTAACTGTCCTCTACCATTTATTCTTATTTTTCTCTGATGTAAGATCATACAGACATCCATCTTGTCCCCATCCTAAAGACTGGGTGATTTTAATGAAAGGAAAACCAAGCCATGACATCTCTCCTATTTCTTTAATAGGTCTCTCTTACTCTTCATGACCAAACAACTTCTCATGGACTACAGAGACCTTCATGGTCTGCCTATGTCTGTCTCTTCAGCCTCCTTTTATACCAGATTCCACTAATTAGACTGTCTCAGTTTTGATACTATTGACTTGTCAAACTGGATGTTTCTTTGCAGGTTGCCCTAGAATATTTCAACAGGCTAATAGATGTCTCATTTTGATACATTGACTTAGGTCTAAAAGAGCTGCAAGTCAGAGCTTGTGCTTAGAGTTGAAACACAAATAGAATTGTTGAAGGATGGAAAGATACCTGGGTGATGTCTCACGAACCACATAAAGGCCACCAAGACATTCCCTCTGCTTCCTGCAAACCATTAATTGGCAAGAAAATGATGTAGGGCTTCCCTGGTGGTTCAGTGGATAAAGACACCGCCTTGCAGTGCAAGGGGCGCCAGTTTGATCCCTGGCCTGACAAGATTCCACGTGCCGCGGAGCGGCAGAACCAATGTTGCAAACTACCGAACCAGCACTCTGGAGCGCATGCACCCATAGCCAATGCTCTACAGCGAGAGAGGCCACTGTGATGGGAGGCCCACACAGGCCAAAAAAAGAATAAAGATGGATGAAAATGGATGGATGAAAGACCAATAGAAATGGCCCCCCAAAAAGAAAATGCTGTAAATTGTACCCATCTACCATGACAGAATAGCTTTGGGAAATATTAAGCTCCCCATGGTAGTCAGCATTCAAAGTATTTATGAATCAGGGTAAAATATACATGATTTCAAAGATCTTTCCCCAATTCTAACATATTCTGTAAAGATTTAGACATGGTGGCCTTTTAAACGTGTCACTCTTGTGGATGTGATGGGAATGAAAAAGAAGAAATAAGAATAAATAAAAGAAATAATGAGTTATAGGAGTAGTGGGCATTGTTTAACATCAGCACTGGAATGAATGGTCTTAGGAACAGGATCAGCAAAGCTAATCCAAAACATTTTCTCCTGCCTGGATATTCAAAAACTCTCTTAACTGTCCTCTACCATTTATTCTTATTTTTCTCTGATGTAAGATCATACAGACATCCATCTTGTCCCCATCCTAAAGACTGGGTGATTTTAATGAAAGGAAAACCAAGCCATGACATCTCTCCTATTTCTTTAATAGGTCTCTCTTACTCTTCATGACCAAACAACTTCTCATGGACTACAGAGACCTTCATGGTCTGCCTATGTCTGTCTCTTCAGCCTCCTTTTATACCAGATTCCACTAATTAGACTGTCTCAGTTTTGATACTATTGACTTGTCAAACTGGATGTTTCTTTGCAGGTTGCCCTAGAATATTTAACAACATTTGTGGTCTCTACCCACTAGATGGTACTCATTCCCAGTTATAATAACCAGTCTCTCCAGTTTGCCTAGTGTCCCTAGGGTTGAGGGGTAATTACCCTGCTTGAGAACTAGTGGTCTAGATCATTCTTTTCTAGGTACATGTTCATTCAGATGTACCATGCTTCCTCTGATTACACTTTTGAAATCACCGCCTACTTCCTCTCAGATTATCTCCCCCTCTCAGACCCTACACCAAATTACTAATGTCTAATTGTCGCTTCTATCCAAGCACAATCATTGTTTCCTCCATGGAACATACACTGAACTACCAATCACAGTGCTGTGATTAGCCCCCTTTCCTTTAGGGCATTCTTTGCAGTCATATGTTCATCATGGGTCATTGGAACAGTTTCTGACTTCCCCTCCAGCCATTATACTTCATAAAAACAGGGGGCTTGTCTATTTTTTTTTTCACCATTATATTCTCAGTACCTGGCATGGTAGAAATTCAAGAAACATTCAATGAATAATTGGAAACTGAACAAAAATCACAATTATCAGAAAAATAAAGCAGAACTCCCAGACTGTGAAGCCAACAACTATTTGCTGAATACTGATTTTGCAATGAAGCACAATATCAGGCCTGGGACCACAGTAAAAAAAAAAAAAAAAAAAAAAAATGCAGTCTTTGCCTAGAAGGGATAGTCTTGGGAAAGAAAGTGATTTGTAAGTAAAAAGGAATAATAGGACATCCTCAGTAATCAATGGCAGTCTGAACAACCTAAAGTTGGGTATATACAGAGGAATTCCAAGGTATGCCTAGAGAGTAGAGAAACATTTCAGAAAAACAATAATTCTTGAGCTCAGACTAAAGGATTGAACAGAATTAGGTCAGATGAACAAAGGTAGTAGGGTAGGCAGGTATTAGAGTTGGCGTGGTTGGTGGGAAATCAGTCACAGCAGTGTACAGGTAAACACCAGACTGCCAGTTTTGATACTATTGATCTTTTCAGCCTCCTTTTATACCAGATTCCACTAATTAGACTGTCTCAGTTTTGATACTATTGACTTGTCAAACTGGATGTTTCTTTGCAGGTTGCCCTAGAATATTTAACAACATTTGTGGTCTCTACCCACTAGATGGTACTCATTCCCAGTTATAATAACCAGTCTCTCCAGTTTGCCTAGTGTCCCTAGGGTTGAGGGGTAATTACCCTGCTTGAGAACTAGTGGTCTAGATCATTCTTTTCTAGGTACATGTTCATTCAGATGTACCATGCTTCCTCTGATTACACTTTTGAAATCACCGCCTACTTCCTCTCAGATTATCTCCCCCTCTCAGACCCTACACCAAATTACTAATGTCTAATTGTCGCTTCTATCCAAGCACAATCATTGTTTCCTCCATGGAACATACACTGAACTACCAATCACAGTGCTGTGATTAGCCCCCTTTCCTTTAGGGCATTCTTTGCAGTCATATGTTCATCATGGGTCATTGGAACAGTTTCTGACTTCCCCTCCAGCCATTATACTTCATAAAAACAGGGGGCTTGTCTATTTTTTTTTTCACCATTATATTCTCAGTACCTGGCATGGTAGAAATTCAAGAAACATTCAATGAATAATTGGAAACTGAACAAAAATCACAATTATCAGAAAAATAAAGCAGAACTCCCAGACTGTGAAGCCAACAACTATTTGCTGAATACTGATTTTGCAATGAAGCACAATATCAGGCCTGGGACCACAGTAAAAAAAAAAAAAAAAAAAAAATGCAGTCTTTGCCTAGAAGGGATAGTCTTGGGAAAGAAAGTGATTTGTAAGTAAAAAGGAATAATAGGACATCCTCAGTAATCAATGGCAGTCTGAACAACCTAAAGTTGGGTATATACAGAGGAATTCCAAGGTATGCCTAGAGAGTAGAGAAACATTTCAGAAAAACAATAATTCTTGAGCTCAGACTAAAGGATTGAACAGAATTAGGTCAGATGAACAAAGGTAGTAGGGTAGGCAGGTATTAGAGTTGGCGTGGTTGGTGGGAAATCAGTCACAGCAGTGTACAGGTATACAGCAATCCAGCCAGCTGAGCATCTCCACACAGTTCTGAGAAGTGAGCTTAAAGACTTAAGTGGGGATCAAAGCATGAGAACTTCTTGTGTAGGCTCAAAGATCTGTACTTCATCCTAGAGATACTGGAATATACTCTGGGCTGTCATAGAAGGATAGCAGGCAGTAGTATGAGTCAGATCTGCAGCTTCAACCAGATAAGGTGATATTTGACCAGTAGATAGGGAAGAGCATGAGTTCACAACTCAGGGTCTCATTAAATTTTGTTTAGACTTTAACTGACTGTGACCTGGCACAGCAACTTCTCAACATGGAAAATTGGATTGCAAATCAGTGTGAGGTTCAAGAGCACATCGGCTCTATTCTTAGTAATAGCATAGCAGAAAGTTTATTGCAATCACTGTCTTTCCAGCCTCATCCTCATAAAGCCATATTTATTGTTGTTGGCAAGGTGTATCTCGGGAGTTATAGGGATCAGGGAGCTTCCCAGGTGGCACTAGTGGTAAAGAATCTGCCTGCCAATGCAGGAGACATAAGAGATGTGGATTTGATCCCTGAGTTGGGAAGATCCCCTGGAGGAGAGCTTGGCAACCCATTCCAGTATTCTTGCCTGGAGAATTCCCATGGTTAACATAACCCGGCAGGCTATAGTGCATAGGGTCTCAAAGAGTCAGACACAACTGAAGAGACTTAGCACACACATAGGGATCAGGAGGCCAGCTCTAGGTTTGAGAGAAAAAGAGGCAAACGTAGGCATTTTCTGGACACTGCAACATTCTGAAACCTGATGATTGAGTGTTTGTTTTCCCATTGTCTGCATTTCTGCCTAGTCCTCCAACATGAATAATTGTCAAGGTTTTGCTAGGCCAAAGTATATTCGAGGGAAATCGGATCTGCAATTTTGCAGAATTTCACAATGCCTTTTTGCAGTCCTGTGTCAAATTGTTTGTTTAAATCTAGTTTATTTTACCTTCTTGGTCCTGGACGTACTATCAGCTGAAATATTTATATCACTGCCTCTTAGAGTTGGGGGCGTGGTTGGTGGGGAAATCAGTCACAGCAGTGTACAGGTATACAGCAATCCAGCCAGCTGAGCATCTCCACACAGTTCTGAGAAGTGAGCTTAAAGACTTAAGTGGGGATCAAAGCATGAGAACTTCTTGTGTAGGCTCAAAGATCTGTACTTCATCCTAGAGATACTGGAATATACTCTGGGCTGTCATAGAAGGATAGCAGGCAGTAGTATGAGTCAGATCTGCAGCTTCAACCAGATAAGGTGATATTTGACCAGTAGATAGGGAAGAGCATGAGTTCACAACTCAGGGTCTCATTAAATTTTGTTTAGACTTTAACTGACTGTGACCTGGCACAGCAACTTCTCAACATGGAAAATTGGATTGCAAATCAGTGTGAGGTTCAAGAGCACATCGGCTCTATTCTTAGTAATAGCATAGCAGAAAGTTTATTGCAATCACTGTCTTTCCAGCCTCATCCTCATAAAGCCATATTTATTGTTGTTGGCAAGGTGTATCTCGGGAGTTATAGGGATCAGGGGGAGCTTCCCAGGTGGCACTAGTGGTAAAGAATCTGCCTGCCAATGCAGGAGACATAAGAGATGTGGATTTGATCCCTGAGTTGGGAAGATCCCCTGGAGGAGAGCTTGGCAACCCATTCCAGTATTCTTGCCTGGAGAATTCCCATGGTTAACATAACCCGGCAGGCTATAGTGCATAGGGTCTCAAAGAGTCAGACACAACTGAAGAGACTTAGCACACACATAGGGATCAGGAGGCCAGCTCTAGGTTTGAGAGAAAAAGAGGCAAACGTAGGCATTTTCTGGACACTGCAACATTCTGAAACCTGATGATTGAGTGTTTGTTTTCCCATTGTCTGCATTTCTGCCTAGTCCTCCAACATGAATAATTGTCAAGGTTTTGCTAGGCCAAAGTATATTCGAGGGAAATCGGATCTGCAATTTTGCAGAATTTCACAATGCCTTTTTGCAGTCCTGTGTCAAATTGTTTGTTTAAATCTAGTTTATTTTACCTTCTTGGTCCTGGACGTACTATCAGCTGAAATATTTATATCACTGCCTCTTAGGAGTTGTGCATTTCCCTTGTTCTGTGAAAAAATGTGCTGACCTGCTCTATGCATATGAGTAATTGTTTTTATTTTAATTACTCGAGTGCCGGTGGAAGGAGACTGAGTCCTCTGGCTTGTTCTCTTCTTGAGCATTTCTTGCTTTCATTCAATGCCTTTCACCAAGAAAATTCTTGTTCTCATCAACAGCAATATCTTTGGAGACTATTTGAAGTTGAAATCTTCATGCTAAATCCAGCTTTTTGAAAGGAGGTGTGAGAATCATGGAGATGAACATACCTTACTGCCCAGTGCAGAAATCCCCTTCTCCTAGCTAGATTCCAGGATGCTGGAGGTAAAAAAAAAAGCCAAAGCATAGTCTTGCCCAGATATTATTTACGAAAACAAGCCTTCCACACAAACATACACACATAATCCTTATTACATATAGCATTAACTCATGCCCTTTTGACCTCATTCACTCATCCAACTGAATCACTGAATCTTCATGATGCTCCAGTCAGTGAGCAAAACAGGCAAACATCTGCCCTCACAGAGGCCACAGTCTGACATTGACATCAGACAGGGCAGCAGTTAGTACCACCATGTGGGTGAGGGTGGGAACACCACGGGTACTTTGTGGTTCTAGGAAGTCATGGAAATTAGGCCAAGAGAAGTGGTATTCAAGCTGAGGAAAGAGAGGAATGGGTGGACAAGCTAACACTGCGAAGGAAAAATGCCCCAGGTTGGAATTGCAATATCATCTAGTGAGAGATTCAGCTAGATAGGTAAGACCATGCCATGGTGCGAGTCCAGATATGTCTGACTCTTGGTGACCCCCATGGACTAGAGCCCACCAGGTTTCTCTGTCCATGGAATTCTCCAGGAAAGAATACTGGAATCGGTTGCCATTTCCTAGGCCAGGGGATCTTCATGACCCAGAAATTGAATCCACATCTCTTATACCTCTTGCATTGGCAGGTAGATTCTTTGCCAGTGTGCCACCTGGGAAGTCCCCAGGAAGGTAAGCACCTGGATGGTGGTTTTTAAAAAACCTGGTTTCTGTAGCAGAATGGGAAAGGCATACCTGTGGCCAGGACTAGCTCCAACTCTTCAAAGCTGTTTCATCTTGAGAAGGTTACTTAACCTTTTTAAAACTGAATGCCATGTTTAGTCATTATGAGTTCATAGGGTATATATAAAGGTTGAATATGTTAGAAGATGTAAGTTGTATATGTTAGAACATGTAAATTGTTTACACACAGGCTGATGCATGGTAATGTCTTGATAAGTACGAGGTCATGTTGTGATTACCATCGTTGTTGTTATGTATTTTTATTTCATCTTTGCCGTGCCTTCATTGTCTTTTCCACTCTGTTTTTGTTGTTGTTGTTTATTGTTTTGTTCCCTTGAATCAGGTGCTATAGAGTAAACATCTTCTTTCTGAAAGTCCGAAGTCCTGGATCCCCCCTCTATCCATTTTCTCTCCTTCCCTGTCCATCTTTTTGTTCCCCTTACCCTCTCACTCCTATGGTTGGCACGCCACCATGGTTGGGCCCCGGAAACTGGACAAAGGGTCGTATCAAATGTTCGACCCCTGGGTGCTATCACCTCCATGCCAGGACCACGTTAAGAACAATTTCTACGCATAGTTTAGTTGGAAATTCACGTGAGCATGCTCCACCATGTATGAGGGGAAATGAACAGAGCATAAATTATGGGTAAAATAATGTTTCTCAGTTTAGCTGTCAACATTGAAGAGGCATTTCTATTTAGCTTGGGTAATGTTTCTCAATTTCTCTGCATTTCCATATTCATACTGCCAGGCTTAAAGTTAGGACTCCTCTCTCATCCAAACTAGTGTGGTGTCATCCCCAGTGTTCACATTTGTCTGTTCCAATCCTGCGTACACTGAGACAGCAGAATGTTCTTCCTATACTATCACACTGACCACTATATATTCCTGTTTGAAAACCTTCGAAGATGTTCTGTTTTCTGAATCGTAAGTCTTTCAGGATGCTTTTCATTGCAAGGAACAGTAACATACTTACCCAGTTAAAAGAATGAGACTATATAGCTTCACTTAACCAGAAAAATCCAGAGGTGATATGGGTATTGGGCACAATTTGATTAGAATTTTAGCTGTATGTCTCTGTCACTCTCTTGGTTGTCATCCAAGTGTCAGGCTTATTCACTAGCCGGCTTTTATGCTGGCAACATATTTGAAGCAGTGGTCAGTATCCTAAATCCACAGTGCCATCCAGCTAGAAAGACACGAGTCAAGGATTTCTTTGTATTGCTCAATCTTAAACTGGGGACCCACCTCTGAAATGATCACTAGGTTTAAAGCCACTTCGGAGAGGAGCACTGTGGGAAGGTGTGTGGGGTTGCTACAATCTGTTAGTTTACGGAAATCGGCATCAATCTTGGGCCAAACAGTGTGAACCATTGTGGATAGGATAGAAGGTGCACTAGATGCCAGGAAGGCAAGCAACAGTGCTGCCCTCCCATCCCCTGAGGATGTCATTCAAGACATGTCACCATCTGGCTTCAATGCGCAATTTTGACTTCCCATCATCCCTATTCTTACTTTACTCTCACCAGACTGAATTTATAGCCCCAAGTTTCTGTCTATGCTTTTGCTCCAGACTGGCTTTCTGTGGGGCATGCCAATCCCCTGCCCTTCTTGGCCACAGAAAACCCCTCCTGTCCTTTTACACCCGTCTTAAAAGCTGTATCCTTATCAATCCTATATCTCCTCCTGCCCCCAACACACACTGTCACACTTCAGTTGGAGTGAAGCTTTATTTGCCATCATCCAATTAGGGTGCTACCCGCTAGTTACCCTTTGCTCAGGGAGTGACTGAGTAAGACTGCCTTGCTTGTTTGTCATCTTTTTCAAGGACCTGTTCTCTGTCTTTTGTTTTCTTATCCAAGAAAGGATCAGTGCTTTGACTTGGGAAATGTCTCTATAGGTTAATGTTATCACCTCTTATCAAATACCTTAGCCCTACTGAGTTAGAATCTTGAGCTAAAATTTAGGAAAACCTGGAGGGCTGCTTATTATTTCAAAGGAATAATCAGTTCCATGCTAATAACCTATACATTATTATTTAAATACATAAAAGCTTGGAGATTTGGAAAACTCAGCAATGGCCACAGGACTGGAAAAGGTTAGTTTTCATTCTATTCCCAAAGAAGGGCAATGTCAGTATTTAAACTACCATACAGTTGCGCTCATTTCACATGCTCGCAAGGTAATGGTTAAAATCCTTCAAGCTACGCTTCAGCAGTACATGAACTGAGAATTTCCAGATGTACAAGCTGGATTGAGGGCAAAGGGACCAGAGATCAAATTGCTAGCATTCAGTAGATCATAGAGAAAGCAAAGAAATTCCAAAAGTAATCTGCTTCTGCTTCATTGACTACACTAACCTTTGACTGTGTGGATCACAATAAACTGGAAAATTCTTAAAAAGATGGGAGTATCAGTTCACCTTCTCTGTCTCCTGAGAAACCTACATGCAGTTCAAGAAGCAAAGGTTAGAACCGGATATGGAACAAAAGACTGGTTCAATATTTGGGAAAGAGAACATCAAGAGTCTATATTCTTGCCCTGTTGATTTAACTTATATTCAGAGTGCATCATGCAAAATGCCAGTCTAAATGAATCACAAGCTGGACTCAAGATTGCCAGGAAGTATATCAACAACAAAAGATATGCAGATGATACCACTCTAGTGGCAGAAAGCAAAGGAGAACTAAAAATCCTCTTGATGAAGGTGAAAGAGGAGAGTAAAAAAGATAACTTAATACTCAACATTCAAACAACTATGACCATGGTATCCAGTCTCATCATTTCATGTCAAATAGAAAGGGAAAATGTGAAAACAGGGACAGATTTTGTTTTCTTGGTGACTTCAGCCATGAAATCAAAAGACGCTTACCCTTGGAAGAATGTTTTGCTAAGTCATGTCTGACCCTTCTGCAGTCCCATGAGCTGTAGCTTGCCAGACTCCTCTGTCCTTGGAATTCTTCAGGCAAGAATACTGGAATGGGTTGCTATTTACTTCTCCAGGGGATCTTCCCCATCCAGGGATCAAACCTGGGTCTACCTGAATTGCAGGTGGATTCTTCACTGACTGAGCCACCAGGGAAGCCCAGACCTAAGACAAACCTTGACAGTGTATTAAAAAGCAGAGACATTGCTTTGGCAACAAAGGTCAGTATAGTCAAAGCTATGTAGTAATGTACAGATGTGAGACTTGGAGCATAAAGAAGGCTGAATGCCAAAGAACTGATTGAATTGTGTTGCTAGAAAAGACTGTTAAGAGTCCCTCAGACAGCAAGGAGATCAAACCAGTTAATCTTAAAGGAAATCAGCGCTGAATATGCATTGGTAGGACTGATGTTGAAGCTGAAGCTCCAATGCTTTTGGCACCTGGTACAAAGAGGTGACTTATTGGAAAAGACCCTGACAATGGGAAAGACTGAGGGCAGGAGGAGAAGGGGACAATAGAGGATGAGGTGGTTGAATGGCATCAGTAGCTCAGTAGACATGAGTTTGAGCAAACTCCAAATGGGGAAAGACTGGGGGGAGGGTCAAGAGAAACCTACATGCAGTTCAAGAAGCAAAGGTTAGAACCGGATATGGAACAAAAGACTGGTTCAATATTTGGGAAAGAGAACATCAAGAGTCTATATTCTTGCCCTGTTGATTTAACTTATATTCAGAGTGCATCATGCAAAATGCCAGTCTAAATGAATCACAAGCTGGACTCAAGATTGCCAGGAAGTATATCAACAACAAAAGATATGCAGATGATACCACTCTAGTGGCAGAAAGCAAAGGAGAACTAAAAATCCTCTTGATGAAGGTGAAAGAGGAGAGTAAAAAAGATAACTTAATACTCAACATTCAAACAACTATGACCATGGTATCCAGTCTCATCATTTCATGTCAAATAGAAAGGGAAAATGTGAAAACAGGGACAGATTTTGTTTTCTTGGTGACTTCAGCCATGAAATCAAAAGACGCTTACCCTTGGAAGAATGTTTTGCTAAGTCATGTCTGACCCTTCTGCAGTCCCATGAGCTGTAGCTTGCCAGACTCCTCTGTCCTTGGAATTCTTCAGGCAAGAATACTGGAATGGGTTGCTATTTACTTCTCCAGGGGATCTTCCCCATCCAGGGATCAAACCTGGGTCTACCTGAATTGCAGGTGGATTCTTCACTGACTGAGCCACCAGGGAAGCCCAGACCTAAGACAAACCTTGACAGTGTATTAAAAAGCAGAGACATTGCTTTGGCAACAAAGGTCAGTATAGTCAAAGCTATGTAGTAATGTACAGATGTGAGACTTGGAGCATAAAGAAGGCTGAATGCCAAAGAACTGATTGAATTGTGTTGCTAGAAAAGACTGTTAAGAGTCCCTCAGACAGCAAGGAGATCAAACCAGTTAATCTTAAAGGAAATCAGCGCTGAATATGCATTGGTAGGACTGATGTTGAAGCTGAAGCTCCAATGCTTTTGGCACCTGGTACAAAGAGGTGACTTATTGGAAAAGACCCTGACAATGGGAAAGACTGAGGGCAGGAGGAGAAGGGGACAATAGAGGATGAGGTGGTTGAATGGCATCAGTAGCTCAGTAGACATGAGTTTGAGCAAACTCCAGGAGATGATGGAGGACAGGGAAGCCTGGTACACTGCAGTCTGTGGGGTCACAGAGAGTCAGACGTTACTTAACAACTAAAGAACAATAACAACATAAAAACCAAGGAACACAGGCTACAGAAGTTTCAATTCACCATAGGTGTGTGGTATCAGTGTATTTTTCTCTCATTTGCAAGTAAGTCTTGTTCTGCACAACACCTGTATTTTTGAGAAACCATTTGTAAATCAAATCTTGTAGTCTCATTTACATACATTTTAATTGCAGAAATGAACTGTATGCATTTCGTTTTAGTTTTTAGTCACCTCTACGGTCTCAGAGGGCTAACCTCAAGTTTTTGACAGGAGTATGTTCCTTTATGGAGACTCTGTAGGACAATATTTTCTTGTCTTTTCCATGTTCCACAGACTTCCAGCGTCCATAAGGGGACTACCACTCTCTCTCACTGTGAATGTTGTTAAAGTAGAATCTTTCTCACATTATGTCATCCTGACAGTAATTCTTTTGCTTCCATTTTCCCCATTCAAAGGATCTATGTGATTACATTGGACCACCTAGATAATTCAAGATAATCTCCTTACTTGAAAGTCAGCTGATTAGCAACTATACCTTGCCATGTTAAGATTATAACTCACAGAGTCTGGGATCTAGCACGTAAATGTCTTTGGGGGATGGAGTTATTACTTTCTGTATCATGTAGAACTACACTTAACAAATGAAAAAGGAATGATGTAAATATAAATTTACCATTTGGCAAAAACTATTGTAATAATTATTTTATGCATCCATGGATGTTATAGTTAGGGGATGATATAAAACACAGCTTGTGAATAGTTTCAAAGTGTCTCCCCACATAGCACTTAATACTTGCAAACAGTGTAACTTTCCATGCATACACGTGACAGATACCACCATCATCAAGCAATTTCTGAGCTATATATATATGTATAATTGGAGTTCCCAAAGGTGAGGGGAAAGAACAGAAAGGCATTTGAAGAAATGATGACTGAAATTTATCCACCTTTGATAAAAAGTATTAACCTACAGGTTGGAGAAGTACAACAAACCCCTAGCATAGGATGTATGAAGAAAACTACACCAAAGCATATCATCACATTCCTTAAACCAGTGTTAAATCTTAAAAGCAAAAGAGACAATACATTTTGCACAGAGTGTCAACGAGTATAGCCTGACAATTCCTTAGGAAAAGTAGAACTCAGAACACAGCAAAGAAACATTATTAAATAATGAATTAAAAAAAAAAAAGGTCAGTGTTCAATCTGGACTTTTATAACCAGCAAAAATATTTAAAACCTTAAAGCAGAATAAAATTTTTTTACAAAAGAAAGTTGAAAATATTTATCTCTAGCCACTTACCTCTAGAGGGAGTGCCTTCATAAATCCTTTAAGAAGACAGAAAATAATACCAAAGGGAAATCTGACTCCATACGAAGGAAAAGATGACATTGGAGGTGGAAAAGATATATGTGAGTATAAATATTTGTATCTTATTTCATTGCTTTTATTTAAAATATTCAGTATTAGTAAATGATTTTGATTTCCCTAAAGAAGTAACAGTGATCATGTTTCCCTTACTCCACTAAAACTAAAAGCAAGCAAAATATATGAACCAATGGCTTTGAAGACAGCAGATAATGAAGGACAGTGGCCATTCCCAGACAGGAAGCAAATAATGTGAGCTGTATAATTGTTAGAGCTTGCTATCTTGAGAGAGTTTCCAGACCTAGCAGCAAGAAAATGGACCACAGTCTAAGCCAAAAAAGACTCCCTAAGTTGAGATGGAACTCAGAAACCTGGAAGGCCAAGGGGCCTAGAATTACCAGTACAAGGTAACAGAAGAATTCTCTGTGTAGAAAGCACTCTTAGCATATGCAGAGCATATGCGTGCATGCTCAGTCTTGTCCAGTTCTGTGACTTCATGGATTGTAGCCCACCAGACTCCTCTGTTCATGGAATTTTCCAGGCAAAGAATACTGAAGTGGATTGCCATTTCCTCCTCTAGGGTATCTTCCTGACCCAGGGATTAAACCCTGCTTCTCCTGCATTGGCAGGTAGAGTCTTTACCATATGCAAAGGGTGCCCCTCAATTCTTTTAGCTCACTGTTGTTAAATTATTAATTCTTCCAAAGCTGATCTATAAATGCAATGTAATACACAGAACACTACCATGGATTTTTGTAAAAATTAACAAACTCCTTCTAAAATTCAAAGGAAAATGCAAAAGACATAGAATAGTTTAAAAAGTGTGGAGGACAAACCCTGCTTGATGTTAAGACTGGTTGTGAAGTTGGCATTTTTTCAGAAGGCGAATATTACTGACACTTTGCCTCAAAGCTCACTGACTTTGACCTCATGTGAGTCAAAGAAATGGAAACATCTGTTTCCCTTCAGGGGCCTCCTCAGTAGTCTTCTGCCCCAAAGTTGTATTCCATGTTTCCAAATACACATAACCTTGTTCTAGTACTGCCAGTCCTCAGATTGTCCTTTTCTTTCTTTTTTTTCCCCCCACTCATGGACTAAAAAAACATTGATTGTAGAAATCTTTGATGAAAAATTTCATAAACAACTTCCATGGTAAGTAAATGGATCACAGGTAAAAAGATCAGTTCATACATAGATCTAGCTGTCTTGACATAATTGCAACTAGTTGTTTGAAAAAAAAAATTGTCATTTCTTTGAGCTAATCAGGAGTCTAGAAATTATGATCCTCAGTAACCTGGAGAGCAAGTTGAATGTAGTTTTTACATAGTAAGTCAAGATTTCAGTCATTATTTCGTATAAAAAATTGGAAATATGAGACTGTTGATTTTTTTAAAAAAATATGATACAATGATACAAGTAGTTTGTATTTATTTCCGTTGAATTATCACCCAAGCATATCCTTGCTTCTGTGTATTACCTTAATTCAGGTTTATCCCAATAATGGACATCAATTAAAAACTCTAAAATATTCTCCTTGATGATCACAAAATTAATTTAATTCAGTTCTACCAAGTTTGTGTGTGTGTTTTTGGCCGTACATTACAAACATAAATAGTGATTTCTCTCCACAAAAGGAAACAATGAAAAGGAAATGTTAACTTTCATTGCAATTTCTCCTGCCTTCAGATATAAATTCATTTTGCTTCTCAGCCTTAGAAGATAATCGTGAGAACCAAAATGAACCCAAGTGAAATAATATGTGAACGCATGATCTTTTCTGGGACAAAGCTGTATAATCTAGGATAAAGAACATTGGTTTGGAAAAGACAGTTCTGGGTTTGACTCTTAGGCCCAGACTTTCTCACTGTGGACCTCTGCACTTTCTTGACCTCTGTTACATCTCTATGATGAGAACAATTATACCTCTCCCACAGGCTTGCTATGAAGGTAAGACAGGATCATTGATATTAATATTAAGCTCCCAATCCATTGGCAGGACAACCTGGTCAGTGTTCAGCCTAGCAAATTCCCTTCCTCTAGAATGAAACAGGGGAACGGTCTGAGAGGCTGCTGATCATCAAGAGAATGGAGAAGGCTGTCAGCCGTAAAACATAACAATTTATAAATTTCTTATTTCACAACAAGCTCTGGGACATCCATCGTTCATGGAAATAAACAAACTCTGAGTCCGGGGCCTGTTCCCAGCTGCAGAATCCAATGCAAATGCACCTGAATGACTAACGTGTGTTGCAAATGACTCACCAACCCCTGGCTGCAATCTGGGTCCATCTGCTGAGCAGGGCCAGCCGCCCCACCCAGAAGGGGCCTGTGAGAACCTCTACAGACCATCTCTTGGAAAGAGGAAGCTTTGCTTGCTCTCAAGGTGCATCTCAAACCTCCATTCCAACTGCTTAGCAGGCTGTGTTAAAGCAGCAGGCCACTTTCCCCAAACATCTTTGGAGCTCATCAAGTTCCAATCCCTCTTGTAACAAAACTGGTTTTAGGGAGGGAAGGTGTGATTTCCTCAAGGTCTCACAGACAGACATTCAAATCCCTTTTTCTTTAATCTGACATATTTCTACTTTGCAACGTGTGATACTCAGTAAGGGCTTCCCTGGTGGCTCGGACAGTGAAGGATCTGTCTGCTGTGCAGGAGCCCTGGGTTTGATCCCTGGGTCAGGAAGCTCCCCTAGAGAAGAGAATGACTACCCACTCCAGTATTCTCACCTGGAGAATCGCATAATCAGTCAAATTTTCGCTGTTTTTTTCTTTGAGAGTTATATAGGATGAGAATGGAATGAAAGTGATGGTGAGCATTGCCCAAATCCTTTAAAGACCCACCCGATATCTTCACATTCTGAGAAACGTGTCTGGATTCCTGGACCCAGTCAGTCTGATCCTTGATTGCTAAACTTACCCACACATGGCTTTTCTCTCTTCATCTGCTGTGATCTTTTGAGCCCTTCTTTGCAAGAATCCAGGCAATGATGCAAATACATCCTTCTGTCTACTCATTTCTCTTAGCAGATAATGCTGATCACCAAATCTGGCCCTTGTTATTACTGAGTCTGGAAGTTATCTAAAATATTGTCTCAATACAACCATGAGCACAGGTGGGGGATGTTTCCAAAGCCACTCACTATGCTATCAAAAAGACAGACGGACCTCCATCAGACTATGTTCTCCTTCAAAGCAGGCTTACGATTGTGAATCTGGTATAACAGTGCATTTAGGGCTTTGGCACATGGTACTTATTCAGCAGTCATTTGTTGAACAAAAGATTGAATAGAGGTGGCAAGTATTAGGTTCACTTTCCCAGGTAACAATTACTCAATGCAAATGCACCTGAATGACTAACGTGTGTTGCAAATGACTCACCAACCCCTGGCTGCAATCTGGGTCCATCTGCTGAGCAGGGAGCCAGCCGCCCACCCAGAAGGGGCCTGTGAGAACCTCTACAGACCATCTCTTGGAAAGAGGAAGCTTTGCTTGCTCTCAAGGTGCATCTCAAACCTCCATTCCAACTGCTTAGCAGGCTGTGTTAAAGCAGCAGGCCACTTTCCCCAAACATCTTTGGAGCTCATCAAGTTCCAATCCCTCTTGTAACAAAACTGGTTTTAGGGAGGGAAGGTGTGATTTCCTCAAGGTCTCACAGACAGACATTCAAATCCCTTTTTCTTTAATCTGACATATTTCTACTTTGCACGTGTGATACTCAGTAAGGGCTTCCCTGGTGGCTCGGACAGTGAAGGATCTGTCTGCTGTGCAGGAGCCCTGGGTTTGATCCCTGGGTCAGGAAGCTCCCCTAGAGAAGAGAATGACTACCCACTCCAGTATTCTCACCTGGAGAATCGCATAATCAGTCAAATTTTCGCTGTTTTTTTCTTTGAGAGTTATATAGGATGAGAATGGAATGAAAGTGATGGTGAGCATTGCCCAAATCCTTTAAAGACCCACCCGATATCTTCACATTCTGAGAAACGTGTCTGGATTCCTGGACCCAGTCAGTCTGATCCTTGATTGCTAAACTTACCCACACATGGCTTTTCTCTCTTCATCTGCTGTGATCTTTTGAGCCCTTCTTTGCAAGAATCCAGGCAATGATGCAAATACATCCTTCTGTCTACTCATTTCTCTTAGCAGATAATGCTGATCACCAAATCTGGCCCTTGTTATTACTGAGTCTGGAAGTTATCTAAAATATTGTCTCAATACAACCATGAGCACAGGTGGGGGATGTTTCCAAAGCCACTCACTATGCTATCAAAAAGACAGACGGACCTCCATCAGACTATGTTCTCCTTCAAAGCAGGCTTACGATTGTGAATCTGGTATAACAGTGCATTTAGGGCTTTGGCACATGGTACTTATTCAGCAGTCATTTGTTGAACAAAAGATTGAATAGAGGTGGCAAGTATTAGGTTCACTTTCCCAGGTAACAATTACTCTTCTAGAAAATCTGATATGAAAGGGACATCATTGATCAGAGGGAGCATCTGAGATTCAGAGAGACTGAGGGAACAACTGGACATGGTTTTCACTGGTGACTGTGATTAAAAAAAAAAAAAAACAATAGTACATAGACTTTTCAGTTAAAGGAAAATTGAAATGTCACATATTTGAGTAGGGGTGAGGATCCTCATAAAAACTTGCCTCTACCTACTTGTCCATAAAATCAACATACTTTTTATGCATTTTTAATAGTGAATAACCTTCAGAACAGTTTCTAAAATGAAAGCATGCGGACACCCACATTTAGGGTCTTGTACACCAGATAATTTTCTCTGTAATGAATAAAACACTGTAAAATAACTGAAGTTATCCACTGCATTTTTCTTCTTTATGGAAGGCTTTGAACTATGTATGTTTATTATACTGAATATATTTAGATAAAAGTTTTGACTTGTGTGGCAGTGAGTGGAATTGGCCACTTTTTTTTCACATAGAGGTGAATACAGAAATCATGCTGTGCAGAAAAAAACGAGGGGGGATAGAATTTTGGGGAAATGATGCTACTCCTTTCTAATACAGTGATACTTATTGTCAAGTGTGGTCAAAAGCCAGTGACTCATCTTTATAACAAAACTTGCTAAGGAGTCCTAGCTGACTCAGAGGTACACTGAAGACCTATGGCAGTAGCAGTCTGGTTTTTCCATTTGAGCACCTTTCCACAAATGGCTGCACTGTCTCTGTTTTGTTGTTTTTAAATTACTTCTACTTAGAGAATTTTATCCTGAATTTTTAAAGAGGTAAGAAAACATTTAGGTAGAAGAGCAATGATAGTAATGAGTGAGAAAGTTTTTATTGGAGTGGTTCAGAACAGGAAAAGGGAGTGATCCCTGGAGCCACAAGGAGCACTAAGTTTTAGAAGGTTGGCAACTTGGGCTCAGCTCGCTCTTTTTTGGTAAGTTCTTCCTGTCAAAGGATCTCACTTGTTCCACCTGTGAAGGGATTCAGTACACCACTTTGAAACATCCTTTGGCAGTATCTTCTACAGCTGATTACATGCATATCCTATGATTCAGCAATTCTCCTGCTAAGTGTGTACCAACAGAAACAAGTGAACATGTGCACCATGGGGAAATTCATATCAGCATGACCGGTAATGATAAAACTGGGAATAGCCCAAGTGTCCATCAACATGAAAATGTGTTACAAAATGGAATATTATATAGCAATGAGGATGAATGGGAAATGTCATGGAAATGTGCCAGGCACAAAAAGTTCCATGCTATGCAATGTCATTCAAAGTTCAAGAGTAGGTAGGCATCTCTAATTCACAGTGGGCAAAGTGGTTTGGATTTGGACAGATCTGGATTGGAATCTTGTATTGGAAGATGAATAGCTCTGGAGATTTGGACATGTTGGATTACCTCTCAAAGTCTCATTTTACCCATCTGGCATAGAAAACATTTAACACAATGTCTTTCATATTAAAGATATACAGAAAATTGTAGTTCTTGTTAGTAGTATTGCGAACTCCGACATGCAGGATTCCCTTAAGGTATGTTATTCTAAGATTAGATAGGAGTGTCTAAATCTATTGCTTTCAGTCTCTGTCATGTTCCTGTCACATACATTTTGGTTCTTTCTTCAGTTCCTCTTCCCAAACACCTTGCTATTGTCTCCTTTTCTCCCAGAGCCTCCATGTTGACTGTTTTTGATCTGTAGCTCTCTGAGATGCCCCGCTGACATGGTTCCTTCTAAAGCTCTTTCAAGACAAAAAAGAAATGGTTAATCTCCACATCTCTACAGGATTTACTATTAGATTTCCTGATGATGGCCTTTCTGACTGCTATAAGGCATTACTTCATTGTGGTTTTGATTTGCATTGCTCTAATACTTCGTGATGTTCAATATCTTTTCATATGCCTGTTGGCCATCTGGATGTCATCCTAGAAAGATGTCTATTTAGGTCTTCCCCCTACCTTTTTTATTGAATTGTTTGGTTTTTTTGCTGTTGAGCTCCATGAACTGTTTGTATTTTTTGGAGAGTCGCTCTTTTGGTAAGTTCTTCCTGTCAAAGGATCTCACTTGTTCCACCTGTGAAGGGATTCAGTACACCACTTTGAAACATCCTTTGGCAGTATCTTCTACAGCTGATTACATGCATATCCTATGATTCAGCAATTCTCCTGCTAAGTGTGTACCAACAGAAACAAGTGAACATGTGCACCATGGGGAAATTCATATCAGCATGACCGGTAATGATAAAACTGGGAATAGCCCAAGTGTCCATCAACATGAAAATGTGTTACAAAATGGAATATTATATAGCAATGAGGATGAATGGGAAATGTCATGGAAATGTGCCAGGCACAAAAAGTTCCATGCTATGCAATGTCATTCAAAGTTCAAGAGTAGGTAGGCATCTCTAATTCACAGTGGGCAAAGTGGTTTGGATTTGGACAGATCTGGATTGGAATCTTGTATTGGAAGATGAATAGCTCTGGAGATTTGGACATGTTGGATTACCTCTCAAAGTCTCATTTTACCCATCTGGCATAGAAAACATTTAACACAATGTCTTTCATATTAAAGATATACAGAAAATTGTAGTTCTTGTTAGTAGTATTGCGAACTCCGACATGCAGGATTCCCTTAAGGTATGTTATTCTAAGATTAGATAGGAGTGTCTAAATCTATTGCTTTCAGTCTCTGTCATGTTCCTGTCACATACATTTTGGTTCTTTCTTCAGTTCCTCTTCCCAAACACCTTGCTATTGTCTCCTTTTCTCCCAGAGCCTCCATGTTGACTGTTTTTGATCTGTAGCTCTCTGAGATGCCCCGCTGACATGGTTCCTTCTAAAGCTCTTTCAAGACAAAAAAGAAATGGTTAATCTCCACATCTCTACAGGATTTACTATTAGATTTCCTGATGATGGCCTTTCTGACTGCTATAAGGCATTACTTCATTGTGGTTTTGATTTGCATTGCTCTAATACTTCGTGATGTTCAATATCTTTTCATATGCCTGTTGGCCATCTGGATGTCATCCTAGAAAGATGTCTATTTAGGTCTTCCCCCTACCTTTTTTATTGAATTGTTTGGTTTTTTTGCTGTTGAGCTCCATGAACTGTTTGTATATTTTGGAGAGTAGTCCTTTGTCCATTGTTTCATTTGCAAATATCTTCTCCCACTCTATGGGTTGTCTTTTTGTCTTGTTTATGGTTTCCTTTGCTCTGCAAAGTCAGAGAAAAAGAAATATTTTATATATATATATATATGGAATCTAGAAAAATGGTACAGATGATCCTGTTTCTAGGGCAGGAATAGAGATGCTGATGGAGAGACCTGTGGGGAAAGGTGGGACAAACTGAAAGATCAGGTTGGACATATATACACTACCATGTGTCAAATAGCTAGTGGAAACCTGCTGTATAGCACAAGGGAACTCAGCTTCTTGCTCTGTGATGACCTAGAAGGGTGGAGTTGGGGTGGGGTGGGAGAGAGGTCCAAGAAGGAGGGGGTATGTGTATACATAGAGCTGATTCACTTTGTTGCATAGCAGAGACTTAACAATTATATTCCAATTTTTACAAAGAGGCTGAAATTTTCTCTTTGTATCTCACTCTAGAAGAAATATCACTCTCCTGTTGCACTGTTGTCACTGTGTGCATGTTATAGCCACATGTAGATTAATTGCTGGATTCAAGGCACAAACGTGTCATGGCATAAGTGTTTCATCACATGTAAAGAAAGGTAATAGAATCCTAAGGCTCATTTGACATGTTCTACTTGGACTGAAGTCCTGTGAATTCTTCTCAGTTGCCTACTGCCTTGACTACCCCTCCCACCATGATAGACCAGATCTCCTAAATAAGTGTTTTGTGTTTTTTTTTTTTTTTTTCTCCTATTGATCATGGACACTGTCCTTCCCTGTTTATCCTGCCTTGCAACAATTTACTACATTTTCTGTTTAGTGATCTTTTTAAAAAGTGTTAACCGTGTCCTATATCTTCTTTGTTTATATCCCTCCAGCAGAACCCAGTGGAATTGGAATAAAGCCTAAGTCATCACCGTAACCTACCAGGTCTCCCTTCTCAGTACTAACCTACTCTTATCTTCTCCCTTTGGTGCAGCATCCTTACTTCTGTTTCTCACATACATTATGCTGATATACAACTTAGGGATTTTATATATGTCAAGCCCCCATTCCCAGATTTCACGGATAGCCCATTGTATTGGTTCAGTTCCAAGTATCACCAATTGAGAGAGCTTTTCCCAGGACCAGCATAGCTAAAGTAACATTTACCCCATCTCAGATTACTACCACATCCCCTTATTATATTTTCTTCATTGCAATTTTCACTAATCTCATTTACGTGCCTTACTTTTTTGTCATGTTTATATGGTTATTGATGTGAATGAGGCAGTGAGGGGGGTGTTAATGGGGTTTAGAGGTGATGCCAGTGGTGTTGGTGGTACAAGCATTCAATAATGGTCTTTCTGTGGTCTGGGTTTTCATTGCTCCTACTCATGGTGAATTCAGTAACTACCTGACCCAGGCAGAAGAACTCATGCGGTAATGAAAACCTCCGACATCTTCCTCTCCTTGTCTCTGATTGCAACATGGCCACATTCACTGGCATTTGCTCACTGGGTCAAGCCATTTCCCAGGCTCGATTTGAGAATGAGACCTTTACAAATTTCTCCCTCTTATTTACAGACTTTAGTATGATCTGAGCACTGAATTCTCTAAAAAGGAAGAATATTGTTAGCAAATGTTTAGATTAACCTGAACATGAATAGCTGAATTCCAGTCAGTTAAGTTTTCCTTTGCATAATATATCTTAGATAAAATTTAAAAAAAACAAAAAAGCATATTCAGCATTTTATATTTGTTTGACTTATTTGTATTCTAATCCTGAGGAACCTATGTATTGCCGGCAGCACTGAAAGAGGACAATTCTCTGCCTGCTATCCATCATAGGAAATAACATAGAAGAACCATGAGTGCTTAATATATGCACCCCCAAAATGTGAAGTTCTTTCAAAATGTTTTAGTGCTGTGTTTATTGAGTATTTACTCTTAGGCAGAGACTGCATATGTTCATTTCTCCAGACCTTCTTCCCTTTCCTAAAAGCATACATGGGTTTAGAAAAAACAGATTGGCATTGACATGTAGTGTAAATATTTTGGAGTTTGATCTGAATGCAAGTCTTCATTTGGTTCATTGTTCAGTCACAAAGTTGTGTCCAGTTCTTTGCAGTTTCATAAACTGCAGAATGACAGGCTTCCCTGTCCTTTTCTGTCTCCTGGAGTTTGCTCGTGTCTCATGTCAGACTCATGTCTACCTTCTCCTCCTACCCTCAATCTTTCCCAGCATTGGTCTTTTCCAATGAGTCGGTTCTTCTCATCAAGAGCCAAAGTAGTGGAGCTTTAGAATCAGTCCTTCCAATGAATATTCAGGGTTGATTTCCTTTAGGATTGACTGTTTTGATCTCACTGCTGTCTGAGGGACTCTCAGGAGTCTTCTCCAGCACCACAGTTCAAAGGCATCAGTTCTTCAGTGCTTAGCCTTCTTGATGCTCCAACTCTCACATCTGTAAATGACTCCTGTAAAACACAGCTTTGACTGTATGGACCTTTGCCAGCAAAATGCTGTCTCAAATTTTAATACACAGTTTGATAGTTTCCGAGGCAACATGGCCACATTCACTGGCATTTGCTCACTGGGTCAAGCCATTTCCCAGGCTCGATTTGAGAATGAGACCTTTACAAATTTCTCCCTCTTATTTACAGACTTTAGTATGATCTGAGCACTGAATTCTCTAAAAAGGAAGAATATTGTTAGCAAATGTTTAGATTAACCTGAACATGAATAGCTGAATTCCAGTCAGTTAAGTTTTCCTTTGCATAATATATCTTAGATAAAATTTAAAAAAAACAAAAAAGCATATTCAGCATTTTATATTTGTTTGACTTATTTGTATTCTAATCCTGAGGAACCTATGTATTGCCGGCAGCACTGAAAGAGGACAATTCTCTGCCTGCTATCCATCATAGGAAATAACATAGAAGAACCATGAGTGCTTAATATATGCACCCCCAAAATGTGAAGTTCTTTCAAAATGTTTTAGTGCTGTGTTTATTGAGTATTTACTCTTAGGCAGAGACTGCATATGTTCATTTCTCCAGACCTTCTTCCCTTTCCTAAAAGCATACATGGGTTTAGAAAAAACAGATTGGCATTGACATGTAGTGTAAATATTTTGGAGTTTGATCTGAATGCAAGTCTTCATTTGGTTCATTGTTCAGTCACAAAGTTGTGTCCAGTTCTTTGCAGTTTCATAAACTGCAGAATGACAGGCTTCCCTGTCCTTTTCTGTCTCCTGGAGTTTGCTCGTGTCTCATGTCAGACTCATGTCTACCTTCTCCTCCTACCCTCAATCTTTCCCAGCATTGGTCTTTTCCAATGAGTCGGTTCTTCTCATCAAGAGCCAAAGTAGTGGAGCTTTAGAATCAGTCCTTCCAATGAATATTCAGGGTTGATTTCCTTTAGGATTGACTGTTTTGATCTCACTGCTGTCTGAGGGACTCTCAGGAGTCTTCTCCAGCACCACAGTTCAAAGGCATCAGTTCTTCAGTGCTTAGCCTTCTTGATGCTCCAACTCTCACATCTGTAAATGACTCCTGTAAAAAAAACACAGCTTTGACTGTATGGACCTTTGCCAGCAAAATGCTGTCTCAAATTTTTAATACACTAAGTTTGTCATAGTTTGATTGTAAGGTGTGAGCGTTTTTAATTTTGTGGTCGCAGTTGCTGTATGCAGTGATTTTGAAGCCCAAGAACATAAAATCTGTCACTTTCCACTTTCTCCACATATATTTGCATGAAGTGATGGGACTAGATTCCATAATCTTAGTTTTCAGTTTTAAGCTAGCTTTTTCACTATTATTGTTTAACTTATAGTAGCTATTTGATATTGACAAATTATTTGACCCAAGTCAGAATTTCCTCAGTAGCACTCTAAGACATGTTATACCTGCTTTGCTTTTTGCTCAGTTATTGAATGATGTAAATGAGTTCGTTAAATCCTTGGGCATTAATAATTCATGTCTCTTCATCAGCCATGAGATTCCACAAAACTGTTCTTTGCTTGGAATGGAGTCAAATAAAGAAGCTAGGTCTTTCTGTGGCCCCTTGAAGAACACAGTCCCCCTACATGGGCAATTGCAGTTCTTCCACTGTCAGTCTGGAGAGCATTAATCTCAGCTGAATGAAAGAGACCTTTGTATAAATATGCACCCAGTGAGGAGCCGGATGAGTTTACAAACAATTATGCAAATATGGCCGTGTGTTTTTTCCAGACCTAACCACAACATGAGTAGAGATTAATCAGTGTGGACATCTTTGGCAGTTGGAGCGTTTCATTCTGTTTTTCCTGAGAAGATAAGAAGTAATGTCTAACGTTGAGTCTTGGTTCAGCTGTGTGAGTGGGGTCAAGATGAGGATTGGCTGAATTATCTGTGTCCTATTTCAAATAATCATCCCCAGAAGAATCTAACAGTTGAACATAGTTGGGGCAATGGAGGTGAGGATGGTCCAAAGAAAGTTTGGAACTACATATTATTCCACAGTAAATATTGATAGGAATACCCATTCTGTACTATAACAATCACCCCTTAGGGTACTGTTATTATTTCTTAAATTTCAATAAAAGAGTGAATTCTGCCCTGTATTTAGATGTAAAAAAAAGGTTAGTAAATGACTCCTGTACAGCTTTGACTGTATGGACCTTTGCCAGCAAAATGCTGTCTCAAATTTTTAATACACTAAGTTTGTCATAGTTTGATTGTAAGGTGTGAGCGTTTTTAATTTTGTGGTCGCAGTTGCTGTATGCAGTGATTTTGAAGCCCAAGAACATAAAATCTGTCACTTTCCACTTTCTCCACATATATTTGCATGAAGTGATGGGACTAGATTCCATAATCTTAGTTTTCAGTTTTAAGCTAGCTTTTTCACTATTATTGTTTAACTTATAGTAGCTATTTGATATTGACAAATTATTTGACCCAAGTCAGAATTTCCTCAGTAGCACTCTAAGACATGTTATACCTGCTTTGCTTTTTGCTCAGTTATTGAATGATGTAAATGAGTTCGTTAAATCCTTGGGCATTAATAATTCATGTCTCTTCATCAGCCATGAGATTCCACAAAACTGTTCTTTGCTTGGAATGGAGTCAAATAAAGAAGCTAGGTCTTTCTGTGGCCCCTTGAAGAACACAGTCCCCCTACATGGGCAATTGCAGTTCTTCCACTGTCAGTCTGGAGAGCATTAATCTCAGCTGAATGAAAGAGACCTTTGTATAAATATGCACCCAGTGAGGAGCCGGATGAGTTTACAAACAATTATGCAAATATGGCCGTGTGTTTTTTCCAGACCTAACCACAACATGAGTAGAGATTAATCAGTGTGGACATCTTTGGCAGTTGGAGCGTTTCATTCTGTTTTTCCTGAGAAGATAAGAAGTAATGTCTAACGTTGAGTCTTGGTTCAGCTGTGTGAGTGGGGTCAAGATGAGGATTGGCTGAATTATCTGTGTCCTATTTCAAATAATCATCCCCAGAAGAATCTAACAGTTGAACATAGTTGGGGCAATGGAGGTGAGGATGGTCCAAAGAAAGTTTGGAACTACATATTATTCCACAGTAAATATTGATAGGAATACCCATTCTGTACTATAACAATCACCCCTTAGGGTACTGTTATTATTTCTTAAATTTCAATAAAAGAGTGAATTCTGCCCTGTATTTAGATGTAGAAAAGGTAAAAGGCCTTCCTACAGCTATGAATTCTTTAATTATTGATCAAGTACAGTTGGAGAAGGGGCTGTTTATATTCATATCTAAATGTATCATTAAGTATATGAGAATATATATTTCATGTGTATGATATCTCATAAATATTATATGTAACATCCAAACTGTTGGGTGACTGAGTGACCATGTGTAAGTCATTTCATTTTTGTGACCAAAAGTTTTCTTGTTTGTATAATGGGAATAAATTATGTGCAAGTTGTAATGTAAGAGTAAAATACTCTAAAATTTAAGAGACTATCTTTATAACTATTATTTCTATCAAAGTCAGGGTCATTTATTTAGCTAATTTGAATTTGCTTTTTTATTAAAATGACTTTTAAAAATTATATTAGAGTATAGTTAATTATCCATGTTGAGTTAGTTTCAGGTGCACAGCCTTGTGACTCACATGGTTGGGCCTGGTTAGTACTTGGATGGGAGCAGTGTGATTCAGTGATGCATATGTTTCTATTCTTTTTAGAATTTGTTGCCTATTTAGGCTATTGCAGAGTATTGAGCAGAGTTCCCTGTGCTATACGGCAGGTCCTTGTTCATCGTCTGTGTTAAATATGGCAGTGTGTACCTGTCAGTCTCAAACTCCCATTCTGTGCTCCCTGTCAGCAACACTCTACCCCTTGTAGCCCTTACTTCATTCTCTAAGTCAGTGGGTCTGTTTCTGTTTTGTCAGTAAATTCCTTTGTATCATTTTTTAGATACATATACGCCATATCATATGACATTTCTTTCTCAGTCTGACTTATTTCACTTAGTATGATAATCTCTAGGTCCATACAAGTTGCCACAAAGGGCACTATATTATTCTTTTCATGGCTAAGTAATATTCCATTGTATATGTGTACCACTTCTTTATCCATTTATCTGTTGATAGAGATTTAGGTTGCTTCCATGTCTTTTCTGCAATGAATATTGGGGTGCACATAATCTTTTTGAATTTGGGTTTTTACAAGGTATATGCCTAGGAGTGGGAGTGCTTATTATTTCTTAAATTTCAATAAAAGAGTGAATTCTGCCCTGTATTTAGATGTAGAAAAGGTAAAAGGCCTTCCTACAGCTATGAATTCTTTAATTATTGATCAAGTACAGTTGGAGAAGGGGCTGTTTATATTCATATCTAAATGTATCATTAAGTATATGAGAATATATATTTCATGTGTATGATATCTCATAAATATTATATGTAACATCCAAACTGTTGGGTGACTGAGTGACCATGTGTAAGTCATTTCATTTTTGTGACCAAAAGTTTTCTTGTTTGTATAATGGGAATAAATTATGTGCAAGTTGTAATGTAAGAGTAAAATACTCTAAAATTTAAGAGACTATCTTTATAACTATTATTTCTATCAAAGTCAGGGTCATTTATTTAGCTAATTTGAATTTGCTTTTTTATTAAAATGACTTTTAAAAATTATATTAGAGTATAGTTAATTATCCATGTTGAGTTAGTTTCAGGTGCACAGCCTTGTGACTCACATGGTTGGGCCTGGTTAGTACTTGGATGGGAGCAGTGTGATTCAGTGATGCATATGTTTCTATTCTTTTTAGAATTTGTTGCCTATTTAGGCTATTGCAGAGTATTGAGCAGAGTTCCCTGTGCTATACGGCAGGTCCTTGTTCATCGTCTGTGTTAAATATGGCAGTGTGTACCTGTCAGTCTCAAACTCCCATTCTGTGCTCCCTGTCAGCAACACTCTACCCCTTGTAGCCCTTACTTCATTCTCTAAGTCAGTGGGTCTGTTTCTGTTTTGTCAGTAAATTCCTTTGTATCATTTTTTAGATACATATACGCCATATCATATGACATTTCTTTCTCAGTCTGACTTATTTCACTTAGTATGATAATCTCTAGGTCCATACAAGTTGCCACAAAGGGCACTATATTATTCTTTTCATGGCTAAGTAATATTCCATTGTATATGTGTACCACTTCTTTATCCATTTATCTGTTGATAGAGATTTAGGTTGCTTCCATGTCTTTTCTGCAATGAATATTGGGGTGCACATAATCTTTTTGAATTTGGGTTTTTACAAGGTATATGCCTAGGAGTGGGAGTGCAGGATCATATGATAATTATAATTTTTGTCTTTTTTTTTTAACCTTTAGCTATGGTTTTTTGGGGGGCGGGGTGGGGCAGTTCTATTGGTCTTTCATTTATTTCCATCTTTGTTCTTTGACCTGTGTGGGCTTCCCATCGCAGTAGCCACTCTTGCTGCAGAGCACTAGCTCTGGGCACAGGTACTCCAGAGTTCCAGCTCAGTAGTTGGACACGTCGGTCCAGCCAGTCCATGGCATGTGGGATCTTCCCAGCCCAGGGATCGAACCAGTGCCCCTTGCACTGAAATGCAGTGTCCTTACCACTGGACCACCAGGGAAGCCCAATTTTCATCTTTTTTTTGTTTGTTTTTAAATTTTATTTATGTATTTATCTTTTGGAGGGTGGGTTGGGGAGGGAGGGGGATGGGCGGGCCACTTCTGTTAGTCTTTCATTTCTCCATTTTCATCCGTCTTTGTTCTTTTGGCACCTGTGGGCCTCCCATCGCGGTGGCCTCTGTTGTCACAGAGCACCGGCTCTGGGCGCATGTGCGCCAGAGCTCTGGCTCGGTAATTGGACACATGGGTCCAGCTGCTCCGTGGCACGTGGGATCTTCCCAGGCCAGGGATCGAACCAGTGCCCCTTGCACTGAAATGCAGTGTCCTTACCACTGGACCACCAGGGAAGCCCAATTTTCATCTTTTTTTTGTTTGTTTTTAAATTTTATTTATGTATTTATCTTTTGGAGGGTGGGTTGGGGAGGGAGGGGGATGGGCGGGCCACTTCTGTTAGTCTTTCATTTCTCCATTTTCATCCGTCTTTGTTCTTTTGGCACCTGTGGGCCTCCCATCGCGGTGGCCTCTGTTGTCACAGAGCACCGGCTCTGGGCGCATGTGCGCCAGAGCTCTGGCTCGGTAATTGGACACATGGGTCCAGCTGCTCCGTGGCACGTGGGATCTTCCCAGGCCAGGGATTGAACCGGCGCCCCTTGCACTGCAAGGCGGTGTCTTTACCCACTGGACCACCAGGGGAAGCCCCAATTTTCATCTTTTAGGGTATCTCCATGTTGTTCTCCATAGAGGCTGTACCAGCTTCCACTTCCATGCAGCTCCTCTCCAGCGTTTATTCTCTGTAGACTTTTTGATGATGACAGTCTAACTGCTGTGAAGTGATATCTTATTTGAGTTTTGATTTATAGTTCTCTAATATTAGCAGTGTTAAGCATGTTTTCGCATGCCTGTTGGCCATCTGTATGTCTTCTTTGGAGAAATGTCTGCTTATGTCTTCTGCCCATTTTGTGATTGTGCTTGTATATATATATATGTTGAACTATATATGGACTGTGTGTAAGTTTTGGGAATTAATCTCTTGCAGACCATATGGCTTGGAAATAGCATTTTCCTATGAGTTTTACAGTGTTCCAACTGTTAATCCATTTAGAAGTTGTTTATGTGTATGGTGTTTGAGAACATTCTAATTTCATTTTCTTACATGTAACTGTCCGGTTTTCCCAGCATCACTTATTTAACAGGCTGTCTTGTCTCCATTGTATATTCTTTCCTCTCTTGTTGTAGATTAGCTGACCATAGATGTGTGAGTTTATTTCTGGGCTTTCTATCCTATTCTAGTGTTCTATGTTTTTTTTTTTTTTGCTGGTACTATGCTGTTTTGATGATTGTAGCTTTATAGTTTGGAGTCAGGGAGCCTGATTCCTCCAACTCTATTTTTCTTTCTCAAGTCTGCTTTGGCTGTTTAAAGTCTTTTGTGTCTCCATACAGATTTTTTGCCCAGTCCTGTGAAAAATGTCACTGATAATTTTTTAGGGGTTGCATTGAATCTGTAGAAGACTTTGAATTTAGTTTATTCTTAACGAATTTTTATGAGTGCCTATTATGGATTAAGTTCAGTTCTAGACAGTGGGATAGATAAAGATACAAAAAACAGTGCTTTCTTGGAGATTGCCTTCTATCATAAGGGCATAGACAATATGTGTGTGTGTGTGTATTATTTGTGTGAAAGTGTCAGTCGCTTAGCCATGTCCAACTGTTTGTGACCCCATGGATTGTAGCCTGACAGGTTCTTCTGTCTATGGATTTCTCCAGGCAAGAATACTTCCTTCTCCAGGGGACCTTCCTGGCCCAGGGATAGAACCTGACTCTCCTGCATTGCAGCCAGATTCTTTACCATCTGAACCATATTCATATTGTATCTGTGCATGAGCACACACACAAGCTACATAGTGTATATAATACTCTAAGTCTGATGGAAAAAATTGAACAGAGTAAGATTTCCTGAGAAGGTTATATTTAGTTAAGACTTAAATGAGTTGAATCCCCTTAATATATAAAATATGAATTAAAAAACCAACATCTGTGTTGAATGTACTGAATTATATGATTCTTTGTTTCCTCCTGTCTAATAACAGAGATTCCAATTCCTTTAACATGAGTAAACAAAATCTTTAAATTACTCTAGAAAAATATGTGATAAATAAAGTTACATCAGTGTATCTTAAGTAGGAAAGTTTAAAAGAGAGCATATAGAACTAGGAACTGCAAAGATCTGTGTTCTGGTCTTCCTCTGAGTGTAACTAGCTCATAAAACATGGGCAAAAACTAAACCGAATCCTCTCTTTCTGAATAGCCTTTGTTTCAAAAGTGGTATAATACGTGTTATACTTATATAAAAATAATCTATTGGGGTGATTTGGGCATAGCGTAACTGTTCCATGAAACACGTAAAAGTCCTATATGTAAGTAAGATGTCTTAAGACAAAGTACGCATTTCTCACTAGATTGGATAAGCATGTTTTATTTGCCTGATCTGATCTCAAGTCTTACAATCAGTGAGCTTCCTAGGTGGCACTAGTGGTAAATAACTCACCTGCTAATATAGGAGACATAAGAGACCAGGTTCATTCCCAGCGTCAGGAAGGTCCCCTGGAGGAGGGCATACCAACCCACTACAGTATTCTTTCCTGGAGAATCCCACAGACAGAGGAGCCTGGCAGGCTACAGTCTATAGCGTCACAAAGAGTCAGGCATGACTGAAGCAACTTAGCACCCACATTATAATCAGTCTATATCTTTTCAATATGTGTCTTACAAATTTACTGTCACAAGTACAGAAGCTCCTCTGCTAAAGTAATTTCACATTATATGTGTTCATAGATCTGCTTTTTAAAGTTGCTTACCAGAACAAAAGGACACTGACTGTATCCAAGCAGATGAAATAGTCACATGAAATTATTTTAGTCTCATTCATTATTAAGACTTGGTTTATGTCATATGTACTGTTTGTTGTAGCACTCTTCTACGTGATGAAGAAAGCTAAATAGTGTATATAATACTCTAAGTCTGATGGAAAAATTGAACAGAGTAAGATTTCCTGAGAAGGTTATATTTAGTTAAGACTTAAATGAGTTGAATCCCCTTAATATATAAAATATGAATTAAAAAACCAACATCTGTGTTGAATGTACTGAATTATATGATTCTTTGTTTCCTCCTGTCTAATAACAGAGATTCCAATTCCTTTAACATGAGTAAACAAAATCTTTAAATTACTCTAGAAAAATATGTGATAAATAAAGTTACATCAGTGTATCTTAAGTAGGAAAGTTTAAAAGAGAGCATATAGAACTAGGAACTGCAAAGATCTGTGTTCTGGTCTTCCTCTGAGTGTAACTAGCTCATAAAACATGGGCAAAAACTAAACCGAATCCTCTCTTTCTGAATAGCCTTTGTTTCAAAAGTGGTATAATACGTGTTATACTTATATAAAAATAATCTATTGGGGTGATTTGGGCATAGCGTAACTGTTCCATGAAACACGTAAAAGTCCTATATGTAAGTAAGATGTCTTAAGACAAAGTACGCATTTCTCACTAGATTGGATAAGCATGTTTTATTTGCCTGATCTGATCTCAAGTCTTACAATCAGTGAGCTTCCTAGGTGGCACTAGTGGTAAATAACTCACCTGCTAATATAGGAGACATAAGAGACCAGGTTCATTCCCAGCGTCAGGAAGGTCCCCTGGAGGAGGGCATACCAACCCACTACAGTATTCTTTCCTGGAGAATCCCACAGACAGAGGAGCCTGGCAGGCTACAGTCTATAGCGTCACAAAGAGTCAGGCATGACTGAAGCAACTTAGCACCCACATTATAATCAGTCTATATCTTTTCAATATGTGTCTTACAAATTTACTGTCACAAGTACAGAAGCTCCTCTGCTAAAGTAATTTCAAATTATATGTGTTCATAGATCTTCTTTTTTTAAAGTTGCTTACCAGAACAAAAGGACACTGACTGTATCCAAGCAGATGAAATAGTCACATGAAATTATTTTAGTCTCATTCATTATTAAGACTTGGTTTATGTCATATGTACTGTTTGTTGTAGCACTCTTCTACATTTTGTGATGAAGAAAGCTAAAATGGAAACATCTTTGGATCTGTATTTTAAGAATTGACAAGAAACAATAAGGTTCAGAAGTAATGCTGTCACCATCTCTGGTTCTTCTGTGAAACTTCATTTTGCAAAGATGGTTAGCAGTGTTTTGGACATGTCAAAAAAAAGGCTTCTGCATGACTGCTCAGAATTTCTGTGTGTATGTGTGGGAGTGCTCCGTTGTTCAGTCATGTCTGACTCTTTGCAACCCATGAACTGTAGCCTACTATGCTTCTCTGTCTGTGGAATTTTCCAGGCAAGAATACTGAGCAGGTTGCCATTTCCTACCCCAGGGGATCTTCCCAATCTAGGGATCAAACCCATGTCTCTCGTGTTTCCCTCTTTGGCAAGTGGATTCTTTATTGCTAGCGCTACCTGAGAAGCCCCCTTTTGAAAAGATCCTTCTATGGGCACTTTTGGACAGTTTTGGAAATTATGGACTCTCACAAATAGGTACTATTTTTAGGTGTATGTTTCAGGCTGAATAACAACTTCCTAAGGTGTGTGTATCCTAATCCCCCAAACCCTTCATTATGGCATCATCTACTCGAAGGGCATGAGTTAGAGAAAATTCTAGGAGATGGTGAAGGACAGGGAAGCCTGGTATGCTGCAGTCCATGAAGTCACAAAGATTTAGATGCAACAGAGCAACTCAACAACACCACTACCACAATCATTAGATGGAGAGATTGATTACCTCGTATTAACCATGTAGGCTCTAAAGGTCATCCCAGTGGTTCTGTAAGAAGGAGACAGAAGAAGATTTGATTTCAGAGAGAGAAGAGGAGAAAGTGATGTTATGATGGAACAGAAGATGCTAAGCTGCTGGCTTTGAAGCTGGAGGAAGGGGTCACTAATCAAGAAACCAAGGGAATGAGTTGTCCCCAAAAGCTTCCCAAGGGAGCATAACCATGCTGACACCTTGGTTTTGGTTCAGTGAAACAGAATTCAGACCTCTGAACTCTAGAACTGTACAAGAAAGAATGTGTGTTGCTTTAAGCTACCAAGTTCTTAATAATTTATAATAGTGTCACTAGGAAATTAATGCAATGTGAACCTCAAATTATTAGCAACATCTCCTGTGGGAGATGCAATTCATTAAGTCTACATTGGGCTACACTCTGTGAAACAGGTTTCAGACTCACTGCACCCAGAATATTGGGAGCATCTGGTGTGTCTACAGTATGTCAGAGAGCAGTAAAAGTTTTGTTCTGGAAGCAGATGCAACCAGATCAATACCTGTAATAATAAGAGTCTTCAATATGTTGATGAATTTTTCTGGGCTTCCGTGTTCTTCTGTATAAAAGGGAACTAACAATAATTCACAAGTCTTAGGTCAAAATGAGATGAAATAATGTACAGTCAGCACTTAACATAGATTTTTGGTATGTATTATGTACCAGTTAACATATTCACTTTTGTCTTGATCATAGCAAACCCTGAGCCAAGTAGCAGAAATTTATTAGAAAGACCAATATCCTCTCTAAATACAAGCTAGGCCACCACAAACACTAAATGTAAAACTAAAAGTAAGAAGAAAACAATTTTGAATATTTAAATTAGTGGGACTTCTTGGGTGGAAGTACCTGTCCAGATGAGCCAGTGTTTCTTGGTTGCACGTCTGCCCCTATGTGTTACTATAAACTCTTTTTCCATGAACCCCCATGCAGGGCCAGGTGACCACACCTGTGTTAAAAGTGTGCCTAGCATCAGGTTGAGAATATCATCCAGGGTGGGATGATCTGGGAGACCAGGGCTTTAACAATGACTAGAAAAATAACCACTAGAGAGTTATTTTTCCATGCCTCAGAGTGGACTTTCCTATATCAGTGTGCTATCTCTAAGGCTCATTGCTAATGAATACATAGAATTTAGGAAATAGTAAAACAGAGTGACTAGAATATAGTAACCACTTAAAGGTTGACAATTATGAATAATAATAATTGACACTCAGAATATAAACTTGATTAAAAATTATATTTATATTAAAAATTATATTCAAGGGTTTTATAAGTTCAGGTGTTAAACTTTGAGTGCTCACTGTAAATAGAAAGATAGATAGAAAGATAAAAACAACTCTTAAGTGGCCTTTGTTCAACATCAACTCTGTCCATTATAAACATAATATGTACATATATCATTTTAACTTTTATAGTATCCACATTTATAATAATTAAAAATAAACTAGTAAAATAAGTAACATGTAGATAAAGTTATTTTAATAGCATATATTATTAACTAATTACATCTAAAATACTATCATTTCAACATGTCCAATATTTTGCATTCTTTTTAAAAGTACTTTGTCTTTGAAATCCAGGGCATTTGCTCTTAAATAAGGTGATCAATCCTTTTAATTTCTCTGGGACTGTCCAGGTTTTAGCTCTGAAGGTCTTCATCCTGGAAAACCCCACAGAGACAGTTGTTTATAGCGCATCTTAGTTTGAACACTACACTGCAATCAGAAATAGCTGTATTTCAATTTCATCAAATTCAGTTGGGAGAATTACAGATCGAAGTTCTTCAAATGAACCTGAAGGAGAGATTTGGGAGCAATTGAATTGAACATCAATTGCTAACTTTAAATTTATTGATATTAATGACAGCTTAAAAATGTAGTTCCTCAGTCTTGGTAGCTTTTAGATGTTAAAATAATGGCTGCTACATTGGGCAGTGCAGTTCCCTCTTTCTTTTGTTAATTACACACCAAATAGTCTATGCCTTCTGGAAATTTATTTTCCTAAAATTTCCAAGTGCCATATTGGAACTGAGGAAGGAGATTTCTTATTGCCTTGTATATATTACCGAAGTATCATACATTATTACATAGGACTTTGCAGAGATGTGACCACTGCTTTAAATATGTTGTATTATGCCATGCAGTTTTAAAAACCATTGGTTTAAGGAACATCCGTTTGGAAAAAAAAAAAAACGGAAGAAATAGTGACAAAGACAGAAACTTAAAGCATTAGTAAATGCAAGTTGTGGGGAAGGAAGTATAAATAGAGCATGTGGCTATTCATTCATTCTGTGATGGAATTACCAACACGCGAAGAGCCAGGAGACCCAGCCCTATGATGAGAATGCTAAAGATAAAACTTACTGTTTTGGACTTACCTGGTGGTCCAGTGGGTAAGGACACCGCCTTGCAGTGCAAGTACCGCCGGTTCGATCCTGGTCTGGGAGTCGAAGAGTCCAGAGACCCATGACTTTTTAAAATATAGTACATATATCATTTTAACTTTTATAGTATCCACATTTATAATAATTAAAAATAAACTAGTAAAATAAGTAACATGTAGATAAAGTTATTTTAATAGCATATATTATTAACTAATTACATCTAAAATACTATCATTTCAACATGTCCAATATTTTGCATTCTTTTTAAAAGTACTTTGTCTTTGAAATCCAGGGCATTTGCTCTTAAATAAGGTGATCAATCCTTTTAATTTCTCTGGGACTGTCCAGGTTTTAGCTCTGAAGGTCTTCATCCTGGAAAACCCCACAGAGACAGTTGTTTATAGCGCATCTTAGTTTGAACACTACACTGCAATCAGAAATAGCTGTATTTCAATTTCATCAAATTCAGTTGGGAGAATTACAGATCGAAGTTCTTCAAATGAACCTGAAAGAGAGATTTTTCAGCAATTGAATTGAACATCAATTGCTAACCTTAAATTAATTGAAATTAATGACAGCTTAAAAATGTAGTTCCTCAGTCTTGGTAGCTTTTAGATGTTAAAATAATGGCTGCTACATTGGGCAGTGCAGTTCCCTCTTTCTTTTGTTAATTACACACCAAATAGTCTATGCCTTCTGGAAATTTATTTTCCTAAAATTTCCAAGTGCCATATTGGAACTGAGGAAGGAGATTTCTTATTGCCTTGTATATATTACCGAGAAGTATCATACATTATTACATAGGACTTTGCAGAGATGTGACCACTGCTTTAAATATGTTGTATTATGCCATGCAGTTTTATAAACCATTGGTTTAAGGAACATCCGTTTGGAAAAAAAAAAAAAAACGGAAGAAATAGTGACAAAGACAGAAACTTAAAGCATTAGTAAATGCAAGTTGTGGGGAAGGAAGTATAAATAGAGCATGTGGCTATTCATTCATTCTGTGATGGAATTACCAACACGAAGCGAAGAGCCAGGAGACCCAGCCCTATGATGAGAATGCTAAAGATAAAACTTACTGTTTTGGACTTACCTGGTGGTCCAGTGGGTAAGGACACCGCCTTGCAGTGCAAGTACCGCCGGTTCGATCCCTGGTCTGGGAAGATTCCACGTGTCGCGGAGCAGCTGGACCCATGTGTCCAATTACCGAGCCAGAGCTCTGGAGCACATGCACCCAGAGCCAGCGCTCTGCGACAACAGAGGCCACTACAATGGGAGGCCCACAAGAACCAAAGAACAAAGACAGATGAAAATAGAGAAATGAAAGACCAATAGAAGTGGCCCACCCATCCCCCTCCCTCCTCACCCCCTAAAAGATTAAAAAAAAAAAAAAAAAAACTTACTGTTTTTTTCCCCTCTCTGGTCGGACTTCACACCTCTTGCAATATCATTGGCTAGACCTTCAGAGACTCAGTTACTCTGAACACATAGAGGCTCTGCATTAATTATAACAGCAACTGTAATATGCCCACTGATAGCTAGGATTGAAACAGATAAATTCTGAAGGATAAGAAGTGAGGTAGACCTAAGATGGTTGGATGTCATCACTGACTCATGGACATGAGTCTGAGCGAGTTCCAGGAGATGGTGAAGGACAGGGAAGCCTGGTGTGCTGCAGTCCATGGGGTCGAAAAGAGTTGGACACGACTGAGCAACTGAACTGAACGGAGGTCTAAGCTGAAGACATACACAATCAAGTTAATGGCAGTAGTGGCTTAAAAAGGTAACAGCCAAGGCAAGAATTGAATTCTCTGTAGAAACGGGAAGTAAGAAGTTCCAAGTACAGGAAAGTGAGAACCTTATGTGGTCTACATAAAGCCGGGGCCCTGAAACATTGTGGAATTGATGCAATAATCTATCTTAAGATCTTCCTGGAAGTCCAGTAAAATATCAAGACAGCTCATCCTCTACCTGTGCTCAAAGGAGGGAAAAACAAATGTGTCTAAATTTGGGAAACCTAGCATGTGCCATGCACGCATTTGGATCAGACTATGCTATTCATATGGAATAGGGCTCACAAGGACGTAAGTAATGCAAAAAAAAACACTATAAGGCCAGAAACCTCATGATTTTGGCAGAAACAAATAAAAGAAACCACACTGTGAAGATGTTTCCAAAACCCAGAGGACATGTGCCTCCCATTGACAGAGGGGATAGAGTGGGGGAGTGGAAAGACCACCACGGAAAATAAACACATAATCCAAAAATACAAGTTACTAGAGGAAATGATCTACCACGTGGGACATCAATAGAAACAACAAAGCATAAAATTAATACCCCAAGACACTGAAATTACAGAACATAAAAAAGAGGCTATCGGATAAATACATTTTAAATGATTAAAGAGAACATCGAAGGAAACAAAATAGAACAAGAACTTATCTAAAATGAATAATTTTAGTTCAAAAAATGGATATTGTAAAAGAAAAAAAAAAGATGTTTATAAGCCTAAAAAAGGTCACTGGCCTAAACAGACTAGTCATATCTAAAGAGAGAAGTAAAGACCTGGAAGATTTTTTAAAAAGATCATGTTTTCCAGATGGAAACCCAGAGATAGAAATATATGTAAGTAAAGAAAAAAGAAGAGAAGACTTTGGATCAGAAACAGGAAAATTTCAGTATTTTATATCAGGGACACATTTATTAATAGCCTAAAACAGTATGTGGCTTAGAGAAAGTACTCTGGAAATATTTGCTGAAAGGATAAATGAATGAATGGTTAGAAATCTCAGAGAAGATAGATAATGTGTGGCAAAAGAGTGGAAAATGAACAGATAATAGCTGTGAATTTTTAAGAATTGGAGACGGTTATAAGATGTAAGTTAAATACACTGAGTCCTAAAGAGGAAAAATTGTAACAAACATATGCTTGATAACCATACACACAGTAATAATCTTTTTTTTTTTAAAGATTTATTTATTTATTTATTTTGGTGGGGGTGGAGGTGGGGAGGGAGGGGAGCAGGCGGGCTACTTCTATTGGTCTTTCATTTGTCCATTTTCATCCATCTGTTTTTTTTTCTTTGGCCCAGGTGGGCCTCCCATCGCGGCCTCTGTTGTTGCAGAGCACCAGCTCTGGGCGCATGTGCTCCAGAGCTCTGGCTTAGTAGTTGGACACATCAGTCCAGCCGCTTTGCAGCACTTGGGATCTTCCCAGGCCAGGGATCGAACCGGCGGCACTTGCACTGCAAGGCGGTGTCCTTACCCACTGGACCACCAGGGAAGCCCAGTAATAATCTTATAAAGGAAACAAAGGGAAAAAAAATCAAAAACTAAAACAGAAGCTAGATGTTTAGTAGATTTAGCAGCAGCAGCAATAGAGACTAGAATGAAGTAATATATTTGACATTCCAAAGGATAATAAATTTAAGCCAAGTATCTTATAAGACCTCATGTTATTTGAGGTTGGTAGTAAATTGAATATATTTTCAGCAAAGACTAAAGGCTTCCAAATCATCATCAGAAAAAGTGTTGCCAAAGACTGCATTTCATATTACCATATGTAAAATAGACAACCAGTGAAAATCTGCTAAGACTAAGGGAACTCAAACAGAGCTCTGTGATAGCCTAGAGGGGTGGGATGGAGAGGGAGACAGGAGGGAAGTTCAAGAGGGAGCGAACATATGTACACCTATGGCTGATTCATGTTGATGTTTGGCAGTAAACAATAAAACTCTGTAAAGCTATTATCCTTCAATTTAAAAAATTTAAAAAAATTGAAAACAGGACTTTCAGAAAGTAGCAAATTGTATGCAGAAGGAATTAGAGATGCACATAAAAGAATAACAAAAATATCACTTGATATGTAAATAAATCTAATAGCCTGTATGTGGCTTAGAAAGTACTCTGGAAATATTTGCTGAAAGGATAAATGAATGAATGGTTAGAAATCTCAGAGAAGATAGATAATGTGTGGCAAAAGAGTGGAAAATGAACAGATAATAGCTGTGAATTTTTAAGAATTGGAGACGGTTATAAGATGTAAGTTAAATACACTGAGTCCTAAAGAGGAAAAATTGTAACAAACATATGCTTGATAACCATACACACAGTAATAATCTTTTTTTTTTTAAAGATTTATTTATTTATTTATTTTGGTGGGGGTGGAGGTGGGGAGGGAGGGGAGCAGGCGGGCTACTTCTATTGGTCTTTCATTTGTCCATTTTCATCCATCTGTTTTTTTTTCTTTGGCCCAGGTGGGCCTCCCATCGCGGCGGCCTCTGTTGTTGCAGAGCACCAGCTCTGGGCGCATGTGCTCCAGAGCTCTGGCTTAGTAGTTGGACACATCAGTCCAGCCGCTTTGCAGCACTTGGGATCTTCCCAGGCCAGGGATCGAACCGGCGGCACTTGCACTGCAAGGCGGTGTCCTTACCCACTGGACCACCAGGGAAGCCCAGTAATAATCTTATAAAGGAAACAAAGGGAAAAAAAATCAAAAACTAAAACAGAAGCTAGATGTTTAGTAGATTTAGCAGCAGCAGCAATAGAGACTAGAATGAAGTAATATATTTGACATTCCAAAGGATAATAAATTTAAGCCAAGTATCTTATAAGACCTCATGTTATTTGAGGTTGGTAGTAAATTGAATATATTTTCAGCAAAGACTAAAGGCTTCCAAATCATCATCAGAAAAAGTGTTGCCAAAGACTGCATTTCATATTACCATATGTAAAATAGACAACCAGTGAAAATCTGCTAAGACTAAGGGAACTCAAACAGAGCTCTGTGATAGCCTAGAGGGGTGGGATGGAGAGGGAGACAGGAGGGAAGTTCAAGAGGGAGCGAACATATGTACACCTATGGCTGATTCATGTTGATGTTTGGCAGTAAACAATAAAACTCTGTAAAGCTATTATCCTTCAATTTAAAAAATTTAAAAAAATTGAAAACAGGACTTTCAGAAAGTAGCAAATTGTATGCAGAAGGAATTAGAGATGCACATAAAAGAATAACAAAAATATCACTTGATATGTAACTAAATCTAAATAAACAGCAAAATAAACAATATTAACTAAGCTGCCGAGCAACTAAGCACCACAACTCCTGAGCCTGAGTTCTAGAGCCCATGCTCTGCAACAAGAGAAGCCACAGCAGTGAGGAGCCCATGCATCACAACAAAGAGTAGCCCCTGCTTGCTGCAACTAGAGAAAATCCACACACAGCAACGGATACCCAGCACAGCCAAAAAATAAAATCAATCAATAGATTAAAAAAAAAAAAAAAAACGGTGAAAACAAAGTATTTCAAAATAGTAATAGGAAAGATTGAGGTGATAGTGTGAACAAGGTAAAATGTCCTAGGCCCTTTAAATCATTTGGTGGGAGCTTCAAAAAGACATTGATAAACCTTAGACTGTTGTTATACATGCATCTTAAATTTTAAAAGTAAAATATAAAAAATAGAAATGGTATATAGATAACATTGAGTTGGCCATTTTTTTTTTCTGTAGGTTAGTTCTGATTGTCTTTATCGTCATTCAAAGAAAATATTTTAGATTATGTTGTGACAGCTATCATGTCAGTAGGCATTCAGAAGCATTATCAGAATTGGTGAATTTTTGTATAGCCATTTTAATATTGAAGATGGGTGGAAAAGTAACATTTTTGTCAGATTATGCTTTATTATTTCAATCAGGAAAGGTAACATTGCAACTGAAGCACAAAAGATTTGTGCAGTGTATTAGAAATGATGCTGTGATTGATTGGACATGTCCAAAGTGGTTTGTGAAGTTCCTAGTGAGAGATTTCTCACTGGATGATGCTCCATGATTGGGTAGACCAGTTGAAGGGGAAAGCAATCGAATTGAGACAGTATTTGAGAACAATCAACAGTGCACCATGTGAGAAATAGTTGGCATGCTCAATATATCCAAATCAAACATTGAAAATCATTTGCACCAGCTTAGTTATGGTTAATGTTTGGGTTCCTCATAAGTTAACTAAAAAAAAAAAAAAAAAAAAAACAAACAAACAAACAAACTATTATTGACCATATTTCTACATACAATTCTCTACTGAAACACAATGAAAATGTTCCATTTTTAAAACAAAATATGATGGGAGATGAAAAGTGGATACTGTATAATAATATGAAACAGAAGAGATCATGGGGTAAGCAAGATGAACCACCACCAACCATGACAAAGGCCAGTCCTCATCCAAGAAAGTGATGTTTTGTATATGGTAGGATTGGAAAGTGAAAGTCACTAAGTTGTGTCTGACTCTTTGCAACTCCATGGACTCTACCCCGCCAGGCTCCTCTGTCCATGGAATTCTCGAGGCAAGAATACTGAGTGGGCAGCTGTTCCCTTCTCCAGGGGATCTTCCCAACCCAGAGATTAAACCCAGATCTTCCCATTGTAGGTGGATTCTTGACCATCTGAGCCACCAGGGAAACCCAGATTGGAATGGAATCCTCCAGTATGAGCTCCTTCCAGAAAAACCATATGATGAATTCTAACAAAAACTGCTCCCAGTTAGACTGATTGGAAGTAGCGCGCTTTGAAAAGGGTCCAGAGTTAGTCAACAGAAAATGCATAATATTCCATCAGGATAGTGCAATACCACATGTTTCTTTGATGACCAGGGAAAAAATGTTCCAGCTTGGCTGGGAAGCTCTGATTCATCTCAGTATTCACCAGACATTGTACCTTCAAATTTCTTTTTTTTTTTCCTCAGTCATTACAAAATTCTCTTAATGGGAAAACATTCAATTCCCTAGAAGACTGTAAAAGGCACTTGGAATAGTTCTTTGCTATATAAAAGATAAAATGCTTTGGTAAGATAGAATTATGAAGTTACCTGAAAAATGGCAGAAGGTAGTTGAACAAAGTAGTGAATCTATTCAATGAAGTTCTTTGCTAATATAAAACAGTGATTCTCACTGGATGATGCTCCATGATTGGGTAGACCAGTTGAAGGAAAGCAATCGAATTGAGACAGTATTTGAGAACAATCAACAGTGCACCATGTGAGAAATAGTTGGCATGCTCAATATATCCAAATCAAACATTGAAAATCATTTGCACCAGCTTAGTTATGGTTAATGTTTGGGTTCCTCATAAGTTAACTAAAAAAAAAAAAAAAAAAAAAACAAACAAACTATTATTGACCATATTTCTACATACAATTCTCTACTGAAACACAATGAAAATGTTCCATTTTTAAAACAAAATATGATGGGAGATGAAAAGTGGATACTGTATAATAATATGAAACAGAAGAGATCATGGGGTAAGCAAGATGAACCACCACCAACCATGACAAAGGCCAGTCCTCATCCAAGAAAGTGATGTTTTGTATATGGTAGGATTGGAAAGTGAAAGTCACTAAGTTGTGTCTGACTCTTTGCAACTCCATGGACTCTACCCCGCCAGGCTCCTCTGTCCATGGAATTCTCGAGGCAAGAATACTGAGTGGGCAGCTGTTCCCTTCTCCAGGGGATCTTCCCAACCCAGAGATTAAACCCAGATCTTCCCATTGTAGGTGGATTCTTGACCATCTGAGCCACCAGGGAAACCCAGATTGGAATGGAATCCTCCAGTATGAGCTCCTTCCAGAAAAACCATATGATGAATTCTAACAAAAACTGCTCCCAGTTAGACTGATTGGAAGTAGCGCGCTTTGAAAAGGGTCCAGAGTTAGTCAACAGAAAATGCATAATATTCCATCAGGATAGTGCAATACCACATGTTTCTTTGATGACCAGGGAAAAAATGTTCCAGCTTGGCTGGGAAGCTCTGATTCATCTCAGTATTCACCAGACATTGTACCTTCAAATTTCTTTTTTTTTTTTTTTCCTCAGTCATTACAAAATTCTCTTAATGGGAAAACATTCAATTCCCTAGAAGACTGTAAAAGGCACTTGGAATAGTTCTTTGCTATATAAAAGATAAAATGCTTTGGTAAGATAGAATTATGAAGTTACCTGAAAAATGGCAGAAGGTAGTTGAACAAAGTAGTGAATCTATTCAATGAAGTTCTTGGTGAAAATGAAAAATGCCTTTTATTTTTATTAAAAACTGAAGGAACTTTTTAGTCAACCCAATATTTCTGCATACACATAGTATATATGTGGGCTTCCCTGGTGGCCCCAGATGATAAAGAATATGCCTCCAATGCAGGAAACTCAAATTTGATCTCTGAGTCAGGAAGATCCCCTGGAAAAAGGAAGGCCAGCACACTCCAGTATTCTTGCCTGAAGAATTCCATAGTCAGAAGAGCCTGGTGGGCTACAGCCCATGGGACCGCGAAGAGTCGGACATGATGGAGTGCTTATCACACACAACAACAGTATATATGTATCTTCACACACAGGTACCTTCAAAATTCTTAGAGGAAATAAAAGGGAATAAACAAAATTCATCAACCAAAATGCAGGCAGAAAAAGAGAAACAAAACAACAAAGGAAACACATATAGAAAGCACAGAGTAAAGTAACAGATAAGAACTCAAAAGTCATTACTCATCACTGAAAAACATCACAGAAACAATCAGGAAACTCAGACCAATTTCGGAGCCATGTCTGCATCTTGGTGAATTGGGTTTGTTTCATTTCAAATCCTATATAATCCCCAATGTATTTGGCCGAACACTCTCCTTGGATTTTTTTTTTAAATCCTAAGTGTAATTTAAGGATAACAGAGTTTTCTAGATTTAATTCACAAAAATGTGATTTTCTGTAGGATATTTAATACCTTCATTTAAGAATAGACATTCAAATATTTTTTTTTTCTTTCCTTTCAAACACCAGAAGGTAATAGTTGATAGATTTTGGTTTAAAGAATACAAACCCCCAATTCTGAGAATTCTAAGTATGGATAGAATTATATTTCAGTGCTGTAGGCTGAGATACCTATATGTTATTGGGGCTGGATGTGTTTAATTCTCCACCAGTCCCATGCCACCCTACCCTACCCCACAGCTGCCAGTTCTGCCTTCAGATTACAAACAGGTAGTACGATCACTGAATCGTGAAAACGAACTACATGTGACAGTATTGTAGGTCCATGGTGAGTGAAGATACATACTTTAGAAAGTCTTTTTGTGTTCTTTTGTGTCTCATAAAATTTTCTGAAATAGAATTTTTTTTTTAGAATTTGTACTCTAAAATATGTTTACCTATTTAATCTCTGAAGCTGACTTTTTTCCCCTGCATAATCTTTTAGTCATTTGGTGGGGAGAGGAGGTGTTAAGGGAAAGTCCTATTTCAGAGTTCAGTGGTAACTCGGCTTTTTAATAGAAGAGTTTTAGATGACTTTAAGGTCCCTGGAAAAGGAAGGCCAGCACACTCCAGTATTCTTGCCTGAAGAATTCCATAGTCAGAAGAGCCTGGTGGGCTACAGCCCATGGGACCGAAGAGTCGGACATGATGGAGTGCTTATCACACACAACAACAGTATATATGTATCTTCACACACAGGTACCTTCAAAATTCTTAGAGGAAATAAAAGGGAATAAACAAAATTCATCAACCAAAATGCAGGCAGAAAAAGAGAAACAAAACAACAAAGGAAACACATATAGAAAGCACAGAGTAAAGTAACAGATAAGAACTCAAAAGTCATTACTCATCACTGAAAAACATCACAGAAACAATCAGGAAACTCAGACCAATTTCGGAGCCATGTCTGCATCTTGGTGAATTGGGTTTGTTTCATTTCAAATCCTATATAATCCCCAATGTATTTGGCCGAACACTCTCCTTGGATTTTTTTTTTAAATCCTAAGTGTAATTTAAGGATAACAGAGTTTTCTAGATTTAATTCACAAAAATGTGATTTTCTGTAGGATATTTAATACCTTCATTTAAGAATAGACATTCAAATATTTTTTTCTTTCCTTTCAAACACCAGAAGGTAATAGTTGATAGATTTTGGTTTAAAGAATACAAACCCCCAATTCTGAGAATTCTAAGTATGGATAGAATTATATTTCAGTGCTGTAGGCTGAGATACCTATATGTTATTGGGGCTGGATGTGTTTAATTCTCCACCAGTCCCATGCCACCCTACCCTACCCCACAGCTGCCAGTTCTGCCTTCAGATTACAAACAGGTAGTACGATCACTGAATCGTGAAAACGAACTACATGTGACAGTATTGTAGGTCCATGGTGAGTGAAGATACATACTTTAGAAAGTCTTTTTGTGTTCTTTTGTGTCTCATAAAATTTTCTGAAATAGAATTTTTTTTTTAGAATTTGTACTCTAAAATATGTTTACCTATTTAATCTCTGAAGCTGACTTTTTTCCCCTGCATAATCTTTTAGTCATTTGGTGGGGAGAGGAGGTGTTAAGGAAGTCTTCACACTAAGGTCCTATTTCAGAGTTCAGTGGTAACTCGGCTTTTTAATAGAAGAGTTTTAGATGTACAGAAAAATTTAAAAGATGATACAGAGAGCTCCTGTATATCATATGTCCATTTTCTCCTATGAATATATTTTGTTTCTAGGATGAATTTGTCACAACAACTTAGTTGTACACAATTATTAATTAAATGCCACACTTTATTTAGATTTCATCAGTTTTCCTTAATATCCTTTTTCCTATGTGAGAATTCCATCCAGGATATCACATCATGTTTAGTTGGCAAGAGTCTCTAGATGACTCTGTCCTGCAACAATTTCTCAGACTTTCCTTGTTTTTGATGACCTGGACAGTTATGAGGAATACAACTCAGGCATTTTGTGGCATGGCTCTCTGTGTGGATTTGTCTGATGTTTTTTCTCATGGTTGAACTGGGATTTGGGCTTTGGAGAGGAAGACCTCAGAGACAAGGGCCATTCTCATCACGTCTTGGCAAGGGTACATGCTGACAACATGATTTATCATGGAGGGTGTTAACCTTGGTGACCCAGCCCACATAGCATTTGCCATGTTGGAAATGGATAGCTTTTCAACAAACTCTTCTTTGGTATTCAAGGAGGCATTGGGCGAGACGTTTCAGGTGTCTGATCTCAGGTCAGGAAGTATAAATTGTTATCTTGGTCCTGCCATAGATTTCCTGAGTCACTTTGCTTTTTCAGGTCTCACTTGTAATCTATGGGGTTTATAGAAAACATTGAAAGGTAAAGGGAAATATTTTGAAACTTTCTTATATCTTAGATTCTATGTTCTCACCACTTAAAAAATTAATTTAACTTTAGTTGGAGAATAATTGGTTTACAACAGTGTGTTTACAGCTGCCTTTTTTTTTTTTTTTTTTTTTTTTTGCCTTGGGGTTTCCATTTCTCTTTTTCTTGGCCTCTTTTTATTGATTTTTTGTTTGTTTATTTTTCATTCATCTTTATTCTTCAGCCTGTGTGGCCCTCCCATTGCAGTGGCCTTTCTCATTGTAGAGCGCCGGCACTGGGCACCTGCGCTTCAGAGCTCTGGCTCCTAATTGGACACACAGGTCCAGCCATTCCACAGCACATGGGATTTTCCCGGGCCAGGGATCAAACTGGTGCCCCTTGCACTGCAAGGCGGACTCTTTACCCACTCGACCACCAGGGAAGCCCTCTACCATTATTTTTATTCCACTTTGTCAGAGTCTCGGTAGAAAGATGGGCAATTTGAGGAGAATATGATAAAGAAAATATTGTCGGAGGTATGCGGAAACTCAAGTTTTAGTACAGCCCTCTGAGTCTTGTGCCACCAGGGTGCGTGCGTCACACCTAGAACTGAAGGGAGGGAGGACAGAGTGCTTCCAGGATCCTTGGGACGTAGATGCCCACACTGGAGAGGAAGGTGCCAGAACGGAGCTCTGCCATCATCCAAAGGACACAGCTAGTCCAGGACAAATCTGTAAGCCAGGCGGAACCAGTCTCCAGATTTCACGTGGCTCTCTCACTCTCATCTGGATGAATTGAACCTGAAGCTAGAAGCCAAGGAAGCCCAGAGAGAGTAAGACATTTGGGGCACAGAAAAGGGTGAAGAAGAATAGAAATCAGAATCATGAATCTCGTGAATCCTTGAAGTGCATGAACGTTGCATTGAGAATTAACAGGAGGAGGAGAAAAAAGTAACCCAAGATTTTGAGGAACTGAGTCAAAAAATAGAAGTTTAATGCCTATATCAGGGAGACATCAATCCATATGGCAAAGGGGAAACTTAAGCCCCCTTGTGAGTTAGGAAACTCAAATTGCATGAGATAGGCAAGTGTCCATTGCATCAAAAGGCTCTACCTTAAATATGTCTGTAAGGACAGAAAATGTATAAGTGAAAGAAACTTTGCAAAAGTTGTTTCACATTGGACAAAACTTTAATATTTCTTATGCCACTTACATCATAGTGATATAGACATTATTATGCCCATCTCAAAGATGAGGAAAAAGAGGCTGCTGCATACATTACCTGGCCCAAAGTCACACCGTTCTAGCTAAGGGCCAGACATATATTTGACACACAGCAAAAAAATCTGAAGGAGTCAAGTTTAATTAGCTAAAGTGCTGAACTAATCTTCTAGAAAGGACTGGCCAACACATGCTGCCTTCTGGCACAGTTGCTGGGCACAGAGAGAAGTCAGCCAGGGTTCCACTTCCATGTTCTAGCCAAAGAGGCTCATTTGGACCTCTGAGTGAAAATAACTTTTATATTCTCTAATGACTATAACTCATTTTCTATTACTTAATAAATGTGATGAATAAAAGAGTTCTTATGAAGCCAGATCACATTTGCAAATGGCCTCTTGTGACTTGATGGATGGATTTGGAACCCAATGCCGGAAATAGACTTGCTGAAACCTGCAGGTGTCGGCAGAAAGTGACTTCCGAGCCATTTCTCTCTCCTTCAGTGGTGATAATCTGGGCTTTTTAACTGATTAGAAAATCTAAAAGGTGCTCTTGGTTTTTAAGTTCCTATGTAAAACTCAGCTAATTGGTGAAATTCAGCAGGCCTTTTCTTTCCTCATCCACCCAGTTGTGGCTTCTCTCTTTACTCTTAAGGACTCTCTAGCAAACAGATAGAAAGTCAGGAGACCGAAAGGATTAGAGGGCCTGACTTAGAGAAGAGCATCTCTGTTTTTGCTGGGAGCTAGAAAAATAAGGAAATGCCAGAGCATGACTGTTTTTACAAGCTGTGCATTGTATATACTGTTGAGTATTTTTTAAAGGATTTTGAGTATTTGTTGTAAGGAAAGTTTGGATACTTTATACCGTGGTGGATATAATGGAAAAGAACCTTGATTTAGAGTTATATAGTCCTAGGTTTGGTTTTGAACGGGTCACTTTTTAATTTTTTTTTAAGCTTTAGGCAGTTTTCTTTGTAACCTGTCTATGTACTATATGAGAAAGATAGTCCAGTGTTTCTCAATCTTGACTGCTCCTTAGAAAATCCTGGGGAACTTTCAAAACATAGATGTATAAATAATTAAATGTCTATTTGGGGAACAACCTATTTAAAAATACCACCCAAATGTAGAGTGAAAATAGACAACTAATCAGAATGAAATGGTCAGTTGTCAGGGTCACAAAATTGCAAGGTTTACTTGTCATAAAGGGGAAGTTGAAGCCCAAAGTCACACCGTTCTAGCTAAGGGCCAGACATATATTTGACACACAGCAAAAAAATCTGAAGGAGTCAAGTTTAATTAGCTAAAGTGCTGAACTAATCTTCTAGAAAGGACTGGCCAACACATGCTGCCTTCTGGCACAGTTGCTGGGCACAGAGAGAAGTCAGCCAGGGTTCCACTTCCATGTTCTAGCCAAAGAGGCTCATTTGGACCTCTGAGTGAAAATAACTTTTATATTCTCTAATGACTATAACTCATTTTCTATTACTTAATAAATGTGATGAATAAAAGAGTTCTTATGAAGCCAGATCACATTTGCAAATGGCCTCTTGTGACTTGATGGATGGATTTGGAACCCAATGCCGGAAATAGACTTGCTGAAACCTGCAGGTGTCGGCAGAAAGTGACTTCCGAGCCATTTCTCTCTCCTTCAGTGGTGATAATCTGGGCTTTTTAACTGATTAGAAAATCTAAAAGGTGCTCTTGGTTTTTAAGTTCCTATGTAAAACTCAGCTAATTGGTGAAATTCAGCAGGCCTTTTCTTTCCTCATCCACCCAGTTGTGGCTTCTCTCTTTACTCTTAAGGACTCTCTAGCAAACAGATAGAAAGTCAGGAGACCGAAAGGATTAGAGGGCCTGACTTAGAGAAGAGCATCTCTGTTTTTGCTGGGAGCTAGAAAAATAAGGAAATGCCAGAGCATGACTGTTTTTACAAGCTGTGCATTGTATATACTGTTGAGTATTTTTTAAAGGATTTTGAGTATTTGTTGTAAGGAAAGTTTGGATACTTTATACCGTGGTGGATATAATGGAAAAGAACCTTGATTTAGAGTTATATAGTCCTAGGTTTGGTTTTGAACGGGTCACTTTTTAATTTTTTTTTAAGCTTTAGGCAGTTTTCTTTGTAACCTGTCTATGTACTATATGAGAAAGATAGTCCAGTGTTTCTCAATCTTGACTGCTCCTTAGAAAATCCTGGGGAACTTTCAAAACATAGATGTATAAATAATTAAATGTCTATTTGGGGGAACAACCTATTTAAAAAAATACCACCCAAATGTAGAGTGAAAATAGACAACTAATCAGAATGAAATGGTCAGTTGTCAGGGTCACAAAAATTGCAAGGTTTACTTGAAGCCTCCATGAATGGGGAAGTTGAAGCCCAGGGAGATTCTGAAGTTTATCTAGAATCACACAAGTTTGAGCAGATTTCAGGTCTTCTGAAATCTGTATCAGAATATTTTCTAAAAAAACATAAGCTCAGCCTGAGTTGCTCATGAGCTACCCAGAGCAGAAAACAGAGTGTTAGACACCCATGCCGTTAATAATAATAATAATAATGATAATCATAGTAGTAATAAATAATACTAGAGGGCAATTGGGCAATGAGGTTATCCTCTATGATGGCTTGTACTCTGATCACCAACATATCCAGCTTTGAATGTGTCCTAAATCAGAAGTCACAGACTCACTTGTCCATCAAGTTCAGGCAGGCAGCTGACCTGGCACAAGACTGGACAGGAAGAGGAGAACCTTGAAATGGAGGATCAGTTTTTCCAGTTCAGATATTTCACAGATTGCAGAACAAGCAGAACGGATTGATGACCTAAATTCACTCATAGGGTGCTGGCCTACACACCTCCGTTCCTTCCCCAGTGCACCACATAGAAAGCTAGATTTTAGGAAGAACTTGCCAGCATGATCTGGTCCAGAGTTTTGCCTTTCATCTGATATTGTTGCATCATCTGTTTTCTAGATCCAGGGAAGCCAGAGGATGGAGATGTTGAGTCCTGGCCCAGGCTTTCAGTGGGATAGAGAGAGAACCATCACAGAGGCCTTGGTAATCCCTGCCTCATGCTCTTCTGGGCATTGTCAGAGCCCAAGAGCTGGAGTCAGAAGAGACAGCGGTTCAGATCCTGGTGACACGCTGGGAAACTGTGAGTGATTTTCTCTTGTTTTTTTTTTTTTTGCCACTATAAAAATGAGAATGATAAAACTACTTACCTCATAATGGTAGTGTTGGGATTCAGTAAAAGAATGCATGTTAAATGTTTAGCTCATTGCCAAGCACAGGAGTTTCTTGTGGTTTCACTGGTTTTCTGTTATCATGGTGGTGATGTTGCTGTGCAGTATCCCGTCACATCCCGAAGTGTGAATCAGAGTACTTGATGTTTTTAAGGACCACATAGTTTCACATTTGCTCTATCCTCCCATAAGTCTTGTCTCTGGCATCCACAGGCAAATGTACTTGAGTTCACTTGACTGAGCGTTTCATATGTGTACGTTCTGACCTGCAGCTTGGTGCTTGTAACAAGGGTATCACAGCTGTAAGGTTGACTGGTGTGTAATGGAGGCCAGGGACTGGCACACGGCCTTCCTTCCATCTCCTGTACAGAAGGGGCAGTGCAGTGGTAAACGGGAGGAAGTCTTGGGTCTGGATGAGAAAGACCAGTGCACTTTGTAGAGGAAGGAGAGATGGTGGGACCAGCAGAGTGGAAGCTGGGAAACAGTGGGCTTCACCCCGTCTAGTGGACACAGCTCCTTGGGGCGGGAGGAGATCGGGAAGGGAGGGTCGTAGTTTCCATGGCCGCCCGCCCAGTTCCATGTTAAAATGTATCCATGAGGCGGGGGAAAGTGCTTATAAGAAAAAATGAATAGCATCAGAAGCTTGAGAATGTTCAGACCTCCTGCACCCTGGAAACAATGACATCCTTGCCCCATAGCCTGAGTGAGAGGGTGCTGGCCTACACACCTCCGTTCCTTCCCCAGTGCACCACATAGAAAGCTAGATTTTAGGAAGAACTTGCCAGCATGATCTGGTCCAGAGTTTTGCCTTTCATCTGATATTGTTGCATCATCTGTTTTCTAGATCCAGGGAAGCCAGAGGATGGAGATGTTGAGTCCTGGCCCAGGCTTTCAGTGGGATAGAGAGAGAACCATCACAGAGGCCTTGGTAATCCCTGCCTCATGCTCTTCTGGGCATTGTCAGAGCCCAAGAGCTGGAGTCAGAAGAGACAGCGGTTCAGATCCTGGTGACACGCTGGGAAACTGTGAGTGATTTTCTCTTGTTTTTTTTTTTTTTTTTTTTTTCCACTATAAAAATGAGAATGATAAAACTACTTACCTCATAATGGTAGTGTTGGGATTCAGTAAAAGAATGCATGTTAAATGTTTAGCTCATTGCCAAGCACAGGAGTTTCTTGTGGTTTCACTGGTTTTCTGTTATCATGGTGGTGATGTTGCTGTGCAGTATCCCGTCACATCCCGAAGTGTGAATCAGAGTACTTGATGTTTTTAAGGACCACATAGTTTCACATTTGCTCTATCCTCCCATAAGTCTTGTCTCTGGCATCCACAGGCAAATGTACTTGAGTTCACTTGACTGAGCGTTTCATATGTGTACGTTCTGACCTGCAGCTTGGTGCTTGTAACAAGGGTATCACAGCTGTAAGGTTGACTGGTGTGTAATGGAGGCCAGGGACTGGCACACGGCCTTCCTTCCATCTCCTGTACAGAAGGGGCAGTGCAGTGGTAAACGGGAGGAAGTCTTGGGTCTGGATGAGAAAGACCAGTGCACTTTGTAGAGGAAGGAGAGATGGTGGGACCAGCAGAGTGGAAGCTGGGAAACAGTGGGCTTCACCCCGTCTAGTGGACACAGCTCCTTGGGGCGGGAGGAGATCGGGAAGGGAGGGTCGTAGTTTCCATGGCCGCCCGCCCAGTTCCATGTTAAAATGTATCCATGAGGCGGGGGAAAGTGCTTATAAGAAAAAAAAATGAATAGCATCAGAAGCTTGAGAATGTTCAGACCTCCTGCACCCTGGAAACAATGACATCCTTGCCCCATAGCCTGAGTGAGAGGGATTTGGCCTGATAAACTGGCTCATCTCCTTTCCATCTCTGTCTCCAGTGTCTTGTCCCTGTCTCGTTCCATCAGTGATCACCTTGCAGACATAGAAAAGAGCATGGAAGTGTGGAGTGATGGGGAAAGACCCATTTTCCAAGCCTCCAGGCAGCCCCGGACTGTTACAAGAGGACACGCTTAGTGTTTTCTAAGCTGGATGAGGCATCCAAGGGCTAGGAGACTTGGACTGGATAGAAGGCTCCTGGAGCTGGTTCACTGGATCCAGTCTCCTGGGCAGGGAAGGATAAGCGCTCTCTGCCCTTGGTCGTCTGTTGACCCAGCTGCTATGTTAAGACCATCACACAGCCTCCTGGCTGTCCCCAGTGTCGTCCTTGTTGATAACCACAAGGTGGCATTGCAGATTAAAGGGAAGTACCGCAAACCTCCTTCCCGCTCGCAGGTGAGGCTCTGGCACTTCACACCTGGGAGCGAAGAGGACGTCTGTTCCCATCTGCTCATTCCACAGATGGTCACACTGAGGCTCAGAGACAAGGCGTGATCTGCCTGGGGAGCTACAGCATAGAACAGAAGTGTCTCAAATGCTGCGCACACAGGGAGATGCTTGACCCATTGTTAGGTACCCAGATAATGGAATGTGCCCCTTCAATTTAGTCAAGTGTGAAATACATCCATGTGATTTTCTCAAAAACAAAACAAAACAAAAAAGCACACTTCCTTGACTCAAGTGAGTACAAGAAATGAGAGCCTGAATGCCTCAAGGGCAGGGGTTGTGCCTTTTTCACTTACCACATACAAAATCCTGGGGGTCAGTGTATAGAGTGTTGATTTATGGTTCCTAATACATGCTAGATTTTCTCTTCTGTATAGTCTTTTTCTTGAGACTAGATTTGTAGAAGTTAATGGGGAAAAATTTGCTTTCCCTTGTTTTTTTACCTTCGAGTGGCCCCCACAGCTCCTTGGGGCGGGAGGAGATCGGGAAGGGAGGGTCGTAGTTTCCATGGCCGCCCGCCCAGTTCCATGTTAAAATGTATCCATGAGGCGGGGAAAGTGCTTATAAGAAAAAATGAATAGCATCAGAAGCTTGAGAATGTTCAGACCTCCTGCACCCTGGAAACAATGACATCCTTGCCCCATAGCCTGAGTGAGAGGGATTTGGCCTGATAAACTGGCTCATCTCCTTTCCATCTCTGTCTCCAGTGTCTTGTCCCTGTCTCGTTCCATCAGTGATCACCTTGCAGACATAGAAAAGAGCATGGAAGTGTGGAGTGATGGGGAAAGACCCATTTTCCAAGCCTCCAGGCAGCCCCGGACTGTTACAAGAGGACACGCTTAGTGTTTTCTAAGCTGGATGAGGCATCCAAGGGCTAGGAGACTTGGACTGGATAGAAGGCTCCTGGAGCTGGTTCACTGGATCCAGTCTCCTGGGCAGGGAAGGATAAGCGCTCTCTGCCCTTGGTCGTCTGTTGACCCAGCTGCTATGTTAAGACCATCACACAGCCTCCTGGCTGTCCCCAGTGTCGTCCTTGTTGATAACCACAAGGTGGCATTGCAGATTAAAGGGAAGTACCGCAAACCTCCTTCCCGCTCGCAGGTGAGGCTCTGGCACTTCACACCTGGGAGCGAAGAGGACGTCTGTTCCCATCTGCTCATTCCACAGATGGTCACACTGAGGCTCAGAGACAAGGCGTGATCTGCCTGGGGAGCTACAGCATAGAACAGAAGTGTCTCAAATGCTGCGCACACAGGGAGATGCTTGACCCATTGTTAGGTACCCAGATAATGGAATGTCCCCCTTCAATTTAGTCAAGTGTGAAATACATCCATGTGATTTTCTCAAAAACAAAACAAAACAAAAAAGCACACTTCCTTGACTCAAGTGAGTACAAGAAATGAGAGCCTGAATGCCTCAAGGGCAGGGGTTGTGCCTTTTTCACTTACCACATACAAAATCCTGGGGGTCAGTGTATAGAGTGTTGATTTATGGTTCCTAATACATGCTAGATTTTCTCTTCTGTATAGTCTTTTTCTTGAGACTAGATTTGTAGAAGTTAATGGGGAAAAATTTGCTTTCCCCTTGATCTCTCATTGATTCAGTGTAGTAACTGGTGACTGAGATCCTCTTCAGTACATAGGCTGGGCTGTGTACCTGCTGGGAGCCTGGCCTCGCGTTTGGTAGTGAGGAGATACCCTACTCTTGTAGGTTTACTGTTATCTCACTCCCTGACTTAAGGAGCTTGAACAGGCATGTTTTGAATTCCATCCTCTTTTCTCCATCATTGGTTCCTTCCCAGAATTTAGGGTCCAGCATTGTTTCTGATTCTCGGGGAAGCCAAGTGGCCTTGCAGGTCCAATGGCAGAGTCCATGCCCCTGAACAGAACTCGCAGAACCATTACTGACATATTACATGATATGTTACTCATCTTCTCACTCTCTGAGGCACCTTGAGGAAGCCACTTTTCTTTAGGTCTCAGGTTCCCTGTGTCTAAAATTTACTCAACACTGAACACCCTATAGTTTTAGATCATCTAATGCCCTCCCCACCATGAAACATGTTAGCAATTGAAACTTCTCTCCCCCTTCTTCTGTATGGTTTCTCTTTTACCCAAACATTGGCTACCCAATGAGGGTCCCTGATGACTGAATCTGGAATGCGTATTCTTTGGAAAGCTCTGAGGTTGGGACTTTAGGGAAAAAGAAATGTCATCACACTGTTTTAGAAAAATTCTCTTCCATCGCAGAAAATATTCAGTGATTCTCAGGAGGAAAAATGAAAAAGTGTATCACATGCCCAGATGAAGCTTTGTTGCCGCTGGTGTATTTTAATGCTCATCTAAGCCAAAGGATCCTGCTTGGGACCCTGCATGTCTTCGAGTGATGTTCAAGGGTAGACCAGAACCAGTGATGTTCAAGAGCAAATCAGATTTTCTGATCCAAAATTTAATACCCCCTACAGAGAAAAATCCCATGATGTGAAGACTGACCAGAGTTGGAGAGGGCAATAAATTAAATGGTCCATTTACAGGTGTGGGTACAGCAGCCTTCCTTCCATTGACTATAATTGAGTCTCTCCAGCCACAGGGAGCTTTGCTGACTGGTCCCCATACTGCTTGCCAGCCTCCACCTTCCACTCTCCTAGTTTAGAGCCTTTTGCATTCTTTCACTCATTCCTTACATGACGTGGTTTCCAGGCACAAATCCATCCAACTCTAGGGTGCCTATGTCCCCTCTGAAGCCTGGTGGCGTGAGTGGCCTGGGCCCCCATGGTAGTCCCCATGAGATTTCCTATGCTAAGCAGGGCAGTGAGGAGATGAGGAAGACCTCGCCTGTGTCCTTGAAGAGCTCATCGTACAAAACAAGGTTATCATGGGTCTGTAAACACAGAAAACAGAAGCAAAAGGCAAGCAGCTTAAAGTCGTTTTCCATGGATGGGACAGAAAATAGCCCAAAGAACAGACACAGAGTTCTTAGCACATTATGTGTATTGTCAAGTTTCTGGATGTTCTTTTTCTGTTCCTAATATTTCATTAAAATGGGTGTCTGCATTTATTGCCAATGACTGTCACCCATATGAATATTAAAGAGATCCACGTTCCCAGAGGAGAGGGAAGTTACATCCTTCCTTTTGTTTGCCTCTTCTCTGTAAGTCAGGGATGGCTGAGTACTGGTAGTGGGAAATTGGTTTCATTTATCCCTTTCTTTTGTATGAATTGACACAGCCAGGACTCACAGAGGGAACGGTGCTTCCTCTCAGCCCAGGATGGACCGACATGCTGGATTCTTCTTGCTAAGGAACTTGTCTTTGCAACAGTGCTTGTTTCTTCTTTGTGGCTGATGGCACGTGCGAGATGGTTAAGCTGAGAAATGCAGTGCTCCAGAGACAGGGTGTGAATGCTGCTGTTTCTTCACGATGGGCTGTCTCTGGTGGCAGAGCCCTGCTGCAGGCTCTTCAGGGCTTCAGTGGAGGGGAGAATAATCCCCCAGCGAATTCAAGGGCCCTGTGTTTTTCTTGTAACGAGAGTAGAACCTGCTCTTTCCCATAAGTTTGTAGGAGATTCTCCCAGTTGCAGAGTAAGGTTATAGACCTCTTCTTGCTTCCTTCTTAGGATCATCCTGCAAGACAAAGGGAATGTCGATTTATACCCACAGAGACTGAAACTGGGACTGTAAGAGATAAGCCCCAGAGAATGCAGGAAAGACCAGGCAGAGAAGCAGAGGCTATACTTGAATTCAGAGTTTTTTTGACCTCAGAGTTTTGATCAGTCTTCATGCCCTCTATCTGCCTGTAAGACATGCACCATTGTGTTATGATATTATTACTGACAAAGCTCTCCTCACATCAACCCAACTCATTTATTCCTCACAGCCACTGTATGGGGTTGAGAGGACGGTCACTGCTTTTCTTCCCTTCATGTGTAGAAGAAAGAGGGCAACTGTATTAGGTTGAAGGATGCAGTGTTGCTGTGTATGTGGGTGTGGTGGAGTGGGGTTAGTGTGTAATCAACACAACGCTCCTCTCTACTTCAAGTTCCAGATAACACAGTGGAGCAACAAATAAAAAAATAGAATAAAGCCTGTTCCCTCTGTTTTTTTTTTCATTCCAAAACAGTGAAAATTTCCATTCACAAAAGCATTCCCAAAACCTTGTCAGATCTAAAACGTTCAAAGAAAATTTGCATTATTTTCAATGTAATCTATATCCCCTGAGTGAAAGCTGGAATTATGTGGTTTGTAAAGATGCTAAATATGCAAATCAAAGTTTGACTCCCTCAGTTAACTATAATTTATGTTTGTTGGTAAGTTACAAATGAGCAAGAACTTTTGAATATATTTTATCTAATTCTTTCAGCAATCATACATGTTTGGATTCTGTTTTTGCTAAGGAACTTGTCTTTGCAACAGTGCTTGTTTCTTCTTTGTGGCTGATGGCACGTGCGAGATGGTTAAGCTGAGAAATGCAGTGCTCCAGAGACAGGGTGTGAATGCTGCTGTTTCTTCACGATGGGCTGTCTCTGGTGGCAGAGCCCTGCTGCAGGCTCTTCAGGGCTTCAGTGGAGGGGAGAATAATCCCCCAGCGAATTCAAGGGCCCTGTGTTTTTCTTGTAACGAGAGTAGAACCTGCTCTTTCCCATAAGTTTGTAGGAGATTCTCCCAGTTGCAGAGTAAGGTTATAGACCTCTTCTTGCTTCCTTCTTAGGATCATCCTGCAAGACAAAGGGAATGTCGATTTATACCCACAGAGACTGAAACTGGGACTGTAAGAGATAAGCCCCAGAGAATGCAGGAAAGACCAGGCAGAGAAGCAGAGGCTATACTTGAATTCAGAGTTTTTTTGACCTCAGAGTTTTGATCAGTCTTCATGCCCTCTATCTGCCTGTAAGACATGCACCATTGTGTTATGATATTATTACTGACAAAGCTCTCCTCACATCAACCCAACTCATTTATTCCTCACAGCCACTGTATGGGGTTGAGAGGACGGTCACTGCTTTTCTTCCCTTCATGTGTAGAAGAAAGAGGGCAACTGTATTAGGTTGAAGGATGCAGTGTTGCTGTGTATGTGGGTGTGGTGGAGTGGGGTTAGTGTGTAATCAACACAACGCTCCTCTCTACTTCAAGTTCCAGATAACACAGTGGAGCAACAAATAAAAAAATAGAATAAAGCCTGTTCCCTCTGTTTTTTTTTTCATTCCAAAACAGTGAAAATTTCCATTCACAAAAGCATTCCCAAAACCTTGTCAGATCTAAAACGTTCAAAGAAAATTTGCATTATTTTCAATGTAATCTATATCCCCTGAGTGAAAGCTGGAATTATGTGGTTTGTAAAGATGCTAAATATGCAAATCAAAGTTTGACTCCCTCAGTTAACTATAATTTATGTTTGTTGGTAAGTTACAAATGAGCAAGAACTTTTGAATATATTTTATCTAATTCTTTCAGCAATCATACAAGGTAGATATTATCTCCACTTTACAGACGTGCTAACCAAGGCATAGAGGTGATCATAAATTTCCCAACCACTGAGTGACGGATCTCAGTCACGCAGAACTTGGTCAAGTCTGTTTGATTCCAAATATCATGTACAAGTTCTTGGAATTTTCCATAAGAGGCAACTGCCATCTTTTGCTCTTCTGTCCCTGGAAAAAACTCCTATGCTGGCTATTGTCAATGTCTCAACAGCTTTATTTCAAAGAAGTTCTTAATTAAAAAGTCAGCTTTCTGGAAATGGGACACAATGTAAGTGAAAAAGGGCACTTTATTCTATCAGCTCAACTTGTAGTCACTTGTACATGTAAAAATGACAGACGACAGATTATCTGTCTGTGCGTTTGACACCCTAAATCATAAACAACCTTCTTAGGTTTTGCTGAAACAGCAGGAACAATGTATGTCCAACTGCTGGACTGGTAAATAGTCGGGACCGAGACGGTTAGAGTTACTAGCTTAAGTAACATTCACTCCATTCAGCATGTGGGACTCTCAGATTTTCCAAAGAATTTCTGAAAGCCTGTAATTGGGTGGCATCAGACCTTGGAGTTAGAATAAACCCTTTTAAAAATATATATGAAAATCAGCAAAGTGTCCCATCCTGTATAGTTTGATGGATTCCATAGCATCATATAATTAGATGGGACCTTACCCATATTCCAGTCCATTCCAAGAAAGGGAAGTGATTTGCCTAAGATCCCATAGCAGGTCAGTTACAAGACTGGACCTTTTGATTCCTCATGATGACCTGGAGATTTACTGAACCACATGACATTTTGGTGGTAAGGATACAACAGAATTCATTTAACTTAATGTCGTGGAACTGCAGTCTAGCTCAAGTAGAAGGCAGTACTGAAAATTTCCATTCACAAAAGCATTCCCAAAACCTTGTCAGATCTAAAAGGGTTCAAAGAAAATTTGCATTATTTTCAATGTAATCTATATCCCCTGAGTGAAAGCTGGAATTATGTGGTTTGTAAAGATGCTAAATATGCAAATCAAAGTTTGACTCCCTCAGTTAACTATAATTTATGTTTGTTGGTAAGTTACAAATGAGCAAGAACTTTTGAATATATTTTATCTAATTCTTTCAGCAATCATACAAGGTAGATATTATCTCCACTTTACAGACGTGCTAACCAAGGCATAGAGGTGATCATAAATTTCCCAACCACTGAGTGACGGATCTCAGTCACGCAGAACTTGGTCAAGTCTGTTTGATTCCAAATATCATGTACAAGTTCTTGGAATTTTCCATAAGAGGCAACTGCCATCTTTTGCTCTTCTGTCCCTGGAAAAAACTCCTATGCTGGCTATTGTCAATGTCTCAACAGCTTTATTTCAAAGAAGTTCTTAATTAAAAAGTCAGCTTTCTGGAAATGGGACACAATGTAAGTGAAAAAGGGCACTTTATTCTATCAGCTCAACTTGTAGTCACTTGTACATGTAAAAATGACAGACGACAGATTATCTGTCTGTGCGTTTGACACCCTAAATCATAAACAACCTTCTTAGGTTTTGCTGAAACAGCAGGAACAATGTATGTCCAACTGCTGGACTGGTAAATAGTCGGGACCGAGACGGTTAGAGTTACTAGCTTAAGTAACATTCACTCCATTCAGCATGTGGGACTCTCAGATTTTCCAAAGAATTTCTGAAAGCCTGTAATTGGGTGGCATCAGACCTTGGAGTTAGAATAAACCCTTTTAAAAATATATATGAAAATCAGCAAAGTGTCCCATCCTGTATAGTTTGATGGATTCCATAGCATCATATAATTAGATGGGACCTTACCCATATTCCAGTCCATTCCAAGAAAGGGAAGTGATTTGCCTAAGATCCCATAGCAGGTCAGTTACAAGACTGGACCTTTTGATTCCTCATGATGACCTGGAGATTTACTGAACCACATGACATTTTGGTGGTAAGGATACAACAGAATTCATTTAACTTAATGTCGTGGAACTGCAGTCTAGCTCAAGTAGAAGGCAGTACAGTAAACAGAATTACAATACATGCAACAGAGTCTGTAATAATGTAGGATTATAATAATAGCTAACACAGTTTAAGTGAAATGTCTTGCATTGATCTCATTATTTGTAATGAACCCCCAAAAGCAGGTGTCTTCTATACAGAGATTGAGGGTTTACCCAAGATTATGTCCAGTAAGTAACGGAACTAGAATTATGAGTGCAACAGAAACTTTGTGCTGAGGAAGAGAAACGACCATGTTGACTTAGGAGAAAGGAGTGAGTGATGCCTGAATAGTGTTTTCAAGGAAAGCTAGGACTTAGCCAGGTAAAGAGGGGAAAGGAAGCTAGAGACTGTGCCAGAGGTATAAAAACTTTTTGATGGTGACTGTGATAAGGTAAAGAGGCAGACTGTGAACCTTAGAGCAAGAACTAAAAACAAGAGTGAGTGCTGCAGTGTAGCCAATACTGGAGACAAAAGGCAATCCTAAAAGGTACTCATTTACTCCACAACAAGACAGGGGAGAAAAGGAAGTGAAGAGCAAATTAGACAGATTCTAACATGTTAGACTAAACCAAAACATATCAGTAGTTACTTTAAACATGAGTGATCTAGAGATAAAAACACTCCAGCGAAAAATCAGAGATCCTCAGAACAAGTAAGATCCAACCAAAATTGCTGATTGCCAGTCCTGTGAATCTGTTTAACAAGTAACACTTTAAGCTTTTAAACACACAGATATACAGACTAAAAAAAATAAAAGTACAAGAGGTAAAAATGTAAATAGAAAGTATGAAAATTAAAGTATAAAGGTATCTACAAAGCATACACTGACTATAAGAAAACCAAAGTGGCTATGTTAGTCAGTCAGCATAGACATTAGAAAAATGTACATGTGTAAGATAAAGAGGGACACGGTCTAATAATAATGTCAGACAAATCAGTTCTAGAAGATTTAATAATCCTAAATATGCATTCATGTAAATAACAGTTTTAAAATGTACCAGATCAACAGATAGGAATGAAGAGAGAAACATACAAATCCATGTTGGAGATTATAGCATTCCTCTTTTGGTAACTGGTTAAACATGTAGACAGAAAATCAGTAAGAATGTAGAAAACTCAAACAACACTATTAACAGTCATTCTAATTGGCATTTATAGACCACTCCACCCAACAACAGCAGAAAACACATTCTTTTCATGCATGCTTAGGCATTCACCAAGATAAAACCTTTACTGAACAATAAAAAAAGCATCAGTACATTTTAAATGATAGGATAAAAACCAAGGCTAGCATTTAGATCTGTTCTTATCTTTAACATAAACCAATTATACCTGCATTATGTCAGTAGAATTACTAAATTAATATTACTATAGCTCAAGTCTGTTAATCCATTAACTCGCTGTGTGATGGTCAGCAAGTTTCTCTGTATGTCTAAAGCCAAGTTGGATTACTTTTCTGCATTTTATGTCAGTAAGCAATTACAATATACTAGGCAGACTGTGAACCTTAGAGCAAGAACTAAAAACAAGAGTGAGTGCTGCAGTGTAGCCAATACTGGAGACAAAAGGCAATCCTAAAAGGTACTCATTTACTCCACAACAAGACAGGGGAGAAAAGGAAGTGAAGAGCAAATTAGACAGATTCTAACATGTTAGACTAAACCAAAACATATCAGTAGTTACTTTAAACATGAGTGATCTAGAGATAAAAACACTCCAGCGAAAAATCAGAGATCCTCAGAACAAGTAAGATCCAACCAAAATTGCTGATTGCCAGTCCTGTGAATCTGTTTAACAAGTAACACTTTAAGCTTTTAAACACACAGATATACAGACTAAAAAAAATAAAAGTACAAGAGGTAAAAATGTAAATAGAAAGTATGAAAATTAAAGTATAAAGGTATCTACAAAGCATACACTGACTATAAGAAAACCAAAGTGGCTATGTTAGTCAGTCAGCATAGACATTAGAAAAATGTACATGTGTAAGATAAAGAGGGACACGGTCTAATAATAATGTCAGACAAATCAGTTCTAGAAGATTTAATAATCCTAAATATGCATTCATGTAAATAACAGTTTTAAAATGTACCAGATCAACAGATAGAAATGAAGAGAAACATACAAATCCATGTTGGAGATTATAGCATTCCTCTTTTGGTAACTGGTTAAACATGTAGACAGAAAATCAGTAAGAATGTAGAAAACTCAAACAACACTATTAACAGTCATTCTAATTGGCATTTATAGACCACTCCACCCAACAACAGCAGAAAACACATTCTTTTCATGCATGCTTAGGCATTCACCAAGATAAAACCTTTACTGAACAATAAAAAAAGCATCAGTACATTTTAAATGATAGGATAAAAACCAAGGCTAGCATTTAGATCTGTTCTTATCTTTAACATAAACCAATTATACCTGCATTATGTCAGTAGAATTACTAAATTAATATTACTATAGCTCAAGTCTGTTAATCCATTAACTCGCTGTGTGATGGTCAGCAAGTTTCTCTGTATGTCTAAACCTTGGTTTTCCTGAGCACTGATGTTTGGCATTAACTAGATAATGTTTTCTTAGATTATTCTCCACTTTTTGTTGATGAATCCAGCCCCTCGCACAATGCCTGTCATATAGAAGGACATCTCGATAAATATCTGTCCAAAAAATATCACATGAATGAATAAGCGATTAGTCTGATTTAAGAGATGCCTGACAGACTCTGCTGCATTCCATCCTTTACATTTCTGAAGTTAAAATATGCCTTCTTTCCAAAATGCAATAAACTAGGGGTTCAGTTTTTGGTTCTGGCTTAAATACTTGCCTTTACTTAATTTATTGTGAACTATTATGGGTATGTATATTAAATACAGGGTATGTTTTTTAATTGCAGTTATTGCCTTTTTATGTTTGTTTAAATTTTGTCCTCTTTTATTGGTTTTTTATTTATTTATTTTCATCTATATTTATTCTTTGACCTGTGTGGGCCTCCCATTGCAGTGGCCTCTCTTGTTGCCGAAAACCAGCTCTGGGTGCATGCGCTCCAGAGCGCTGGCTGGTAATTGGACACACAGGTCCAGCCGCTCCATGGCACATAGAATCTTTTTGGACCAGGGATCGAACTGGTGCCTTGCAGTGCAAGGTGATCTCTTTACCCACTGGACCACCAGGGAAGCCCTCAAATGCAGTTTTTAGTTAGTGTTTTTTGGAGTAACAGGCTGGCTTCTTTGGGTAAATGGCAGAGATGTATGTATTTGTTGAAACAGTATGTAAGAAATGTGCTGACCTATATACTATAGAGAATGTTACTAATGTTTGAGAAATATCAGGTAGCAATAGTGAAATTCATCTAACATTTTCAGACTCAATTCATTTCATCCCAATCTATGTATGATATCTTATAAAATCCATTTTGCTGTTGAAAACATGAACTCAAAAATAATGGTTAAAGTATCACTAGCAATGTACCAGTTGTTTTAAGAAGAATACAGTATGTCATGACTTCACAGCTATTTTTAAACGCAAATGATTATTTTTATTAATAACGGACATTCTTTTGATAAAACCGTTTTTATTAATAAGCAAAATTTCTCTGTTATGTCTAAACCTTGGTTTTCCTGAGCACTGATGTTTGGCATTAACTAGATAATGTTTTCTTAGATTATTCTCCACTTTTTGTTGATGAATCCAGCCCCTCGCACAATGCCTGTCATATAGAAGGACATCTCGATAAATATCTGTCCAAAAAATATCACATGAATGAATAAGCGATTAGTCTGATTTAAGAGATGCCTGACAGACTCTGCTGCATTCCATCCTTTACATTTCTGAAGTTAAAATATGCCTTCTTTCCAAAATGCAATAAACTAGGGGTTCAGTTTTTGGTTCTGGCTTAAATACTTGCCTTTACTTAATTTATTGTGAACTATTATGGGTATGTATATTAAATACAGGGTATGTTTTTTAATTGCAGTTATTGCCTTTTTATGTTTGTTTAAATTTTGTCCTCTTTTATTGGTTTTTTATTTATTTATTTTCATCTATATTTATTCTTTGACCTGTGTGGGCCTCCCATTGCAGTGGCCTCTCTTGTTGCCGAAAACCAGCTCTGGGTGCATGCGCTCCAGAGCGCTGGCTGGTAATTGGACACACAGGTCCAGCCGCTCCATGGCACATAGAATCTTTTTGGACCAGGGATCGAACTGGTGCCCCTTGCACTGCAAGGTGATCTCTTTACCCACTGGACCACCAGGGAAGCCCTCAAATGCAGTTTTTAGTTAGTGTTTTTTGGAGTAACAGGCTGGCTTCTTTGGGTAAATGGCAGAGATGTATGTATTTGTTGAAACAGTATGTAAGAAATGTGCTGACCTATATACTATAGAGAATGTTACTAATGTTTGAGAAATATCAGGTAGCAATAGTGAAATTCATCTAACATTTTCAGACTCAATTCATTTCATCCCAATCTATGTATGATATCTTATAAAATCCATTTTGCTGTTGAAAACATGAACTCAAAAATAATGGTTAAAGTATCACTAGCAATGTACCAGTTGTTTTAAGAAGAATACAGTATGTCATGACTTCACAGCTATTTTTAAACGCAAATGATTATTTTTATTAATAACGGACATTCTTTTTGATAAAACCGTCTTTTATATATATTTTATGATTTAAGCAAAATCTGATAATGTAATATTCTGTCCACTAAGTGAATTTAAAAGTTTAAAGGTTAAGCTTATATACAGAGTGAGAAATGTGTGTGGGCCTTGGAGCAAGATGGTGGGACCCCTGGACCACCACTGTGTTCTGAAAAGCTGGTGCAGATCTGAGATAACTTCCTCCCCAAGGTGGACCAACCGAAAAGGCCACCTTCCCTGAGTGGACAGCATGTGAGGCACAGTACAGGGCTTGGCAAGGGAGAGTTAGTGTTCTTATGCACTTACAAGATTTGCAACTGTTTTTGACTTAAAGTATGAAAAATATTTAATTCAGTTTTCCTCAACGAAAATTCCATGAAACCATAGTCCCACAGACTCTAAAGGTTGTAAGGAAAGAGAGAAGACAAGAACACTGATTCTTTTCAAGTTTTGGCAGCATTGACTTAAATACTCACAGGACATTAGAGATCTTGAAGTATGTTAAATATTTCAAAATGATGGGGCGAGGGAGCATTGTTTAAGGACATCCCAAACACTTTACCATGCTTATCTGGGTCCTGTGGCTTCAAGAAATTATCACAAGCCTCGTGGCTCATAGCAGTAGAAAATTGTTCTCTCACAATTCTGGTGCACAAAAATTTAAAAACAATGCCTCAGCAGACCACCTTGCTATGGAACCTGTAGCGGAGAATCCATCCTCTGCCTCTTCCAGCTTCTGGGGGCTATTGGTATTCCTTGGTGTGTAGCTGCGTCCCTCTAGTCCTGCTTCCTGGTTCCACTGCTTCCCCTTGTGTATGTGTCTGTTGAATGTCCCTGTGGCTTAATTGTGTAAGAATGTTGTCCATAGATTTAGGCCCTACCTAGATAATCCAGGCCAAGCTACTCCTTCACCAATTCTTAACTTGTTAAGTCGTGTCCAGCTCTTTGTGATCCTGCGGGCTGCAATGTGCCAGACTTCCCTGTCCTCTTCTGTCTCCCAGACTTTACTCAAACTCACGTCCGTGGTGTCAGTGATGCTATCGAACCATCTCATCCTTGGCCACTCCCTTCTTCTTTTGCCTTCCATCTTCTCTAGCATCAGTCTTTTCCAATGAGTCGGCTCTTCACATCAGGTGACCAAACTATTAGATCTACAGAATCAGTCCTTCCAGTGCATATTCAGTGTTGATTGTCTTTAAAATTGACTTACACTCCAAAGGACTCTCAATAATCTTCTCCAGCACCACAATTTGAAAATATCAATTCTTTGGCACTGAGCCGTCTTTATAGTCCACTCTCACATCCGAGTTATATCTTTTATGATGTATGGCAGTATTCATTATTCTACCTCATAAAATAATATTCACAGGTTCCAGGGGTTAGGAAGCAGGCATATCCTTTTCAGGACCATGATTCAGCCTCATACCCATGGAACCATTTCATGGAATTATCTTTTGTTTATTCATATATCACTCAGCAAATATCTTTTGAGGCACTATTAAATGTCAGGTTCTATTATAGGTACCACAATTTCATCAGCAAATGAAATTTTAGTATGATAAATTTTAGAACACTCTGCCACATTAATAAATGTGATTTGCAAATGCTAAAGAGTCATCCAAATATATGAAAAGCTACATAAATAATATATTCTATCTTTTCTTTCATTTGGAAATTTAGCTAACATTGTTTGAATTACTTATATTTATTAGGTATTGGTATATAGAAGTGGGTGAAGACCTTTATGAAGCTTGGAGCTGCTTGAAAATATAGACATAAGCATAAAAACATACCCAGAGTTAAAAAGAAAGTCTATTAGGAACAAAAGCAAGAAAATAAATTCTTTTTAAAAATTGAAATATCAGGGGCTTCCCCAGTGGTCCAGTGGGTAAGGACACCACCTTGCGGTGCAAGGGGCGCGTTTTTGATCCCTGGCCTGGGAAGATCCCACGTGCCATGGAGCTGCTGGACCGATGCATTCAATTACGGGGCTGGAGCTCTGGAGCGCATGTGCCCAGAGCCGATGCTCTGTGACAATAGAGGCCACTGCGATGGGAGGTCCACATGGGCCAAAGAACAAAGATGGATGACAAATAGATAAATGAAAGACCAATAGAAGTGGCCCGCCCGACGAAAAGAAAAAAAAAAAATTGAAATATCAGACAAGTAACATAAAATAATTGAAATAGAACTCTCATGATAACTGAATGGCGGAATGGATACAGTGAAGGGTACAGTAGTTCATTGGAAAATCAGGTCAAAGACAATTCTCAGAGACATAGAAAATGATAAAAAGATGAAAAATATTATTTAAAGTGAAGAAGTGTGAAGAAAAAAAACAGAAATATTAAAATTTATTTAGTAGGAATATTAGGAAGGAGTAAAAATGGAGAGGATGTCATCTTTAAAGAAATAATAATTGAAAATGTCTTCCATTTTTGAATTGTATAGCTGATTTACTGTATTGTGTTATTGTCTGGTGTACAGCAAAGTGATTCAGATTCTTCTCCATTATAGTTTATAGCAGGGTATTGAATAGAGTTCCCTATGCTTTACAGTAGACCCTTGCTATTTATTTTATTTATAGTAGTGTATGTCTGCTAATTCCAAACTCCTATTTTCTCTCTCCTCCCTTTTTCTTTTGGTAACCTTAAGTTTATGTTCTATGTCTGTGAGTCTGCTTCTGCTTTGTAAACAAGTTCATTTGTATCATTTTTTTTAGATCTCACATATAAATAATATGGTATGATATTTACTTTTATCTGACTTACTTCACCTGTATGATAATTTCTTGGTATCCATGTTATTGCAGTTGGAATTATTTCATTCATTTTTATACCTGAGTAATATTCTACTGTGTGGGTGTGTGCACTGGATATTGTCAATAGTGCTGCTGTAAACATTGGGGTACATGTATTTTTTTGACTTAGATTTCTCCAGATAGGTGCCTCATAGTGTGACAGGTGTATCATATGGTAGATCTATTTTTTTTAAGGCACACTCATACAGTTTTACATACTGACTGCACCAATTTACATTCATATTAGCACTGTCGAGAGTTTCCTTTTCTCCACACCTCTCCAGCGTTTATTATTTGTACTTTTTTTGATGATTGCCCAGAGCCGGTGCTCTGTGACAATAGAGGCCACTGAGATGGGAGGCCCACACGGGCCAGAGAACAAAGATGAATGAAAAATAAATAAATGAAAGAGCACTAGAAGTGGCCCGCCCGACGAAAGAAAGAAAAAATTGAAATATCAGACAAGTAACATAAAATAATTGAAATAGAACTCTCATGATAACTGAATGGCGGAATGGATACAGTGAAGGGTACAGTAGTTCATTGGAAAATCAGGTCAAAGACAATTCTCAGAGACATAGAAAATGATAAAAAGATGAAAATATTATTTAAAGTGAAGAAGTGTGAAGAAAAAAAACAGAAATATTAAAATTTATTTAGTAGGAATATTAGGAAGGAGTAAAAATGGAGAGGATGTCATCTTTAAAGAAATAATAATTGAAAATGTCTTCCATTTTTGAATTGTATAGCTGATTTACTGTATTGTGTTATTGTCTGGTGTACAGCAAAGTGATTCAGATTCTTCTCCATTATAGTTTATAGCAGGGTATTGAATAGAGTTCCCTATGCTTTACAGTAGACCCTTGCTATTTATTTTATTTATAGTAGTGTATGTCTGCTAATTCCAAACTCCTATTTTCTCTCTCCTCCCTTTTTCTTTTGGTAACCTTAAGTTTATGTTCTATGTCTGTGAGTCTGCTTCTGCTTTGTAAACAAGTTCATTTGTATCATTTTTTTTAGATCTCACATATAAATAATATGGTATGATATTTACTTTTATCTGACTTACTTCACCTGTATGATAATTTCTTGGTATCCATGTTATTGCAGTTGGAATTATTTCATTCATTTTTATACCTGAGTAATATTCTACTGTGTGGGTGTGTGCACTGGATATTGTCAATAGTGCTGCTGTAAACATTGGGGTACATGTATTTTTTTGACTTAGATTTCTCCAGATAGGTGCCTCATAGTGTGACAGGTGTATCATATGGTAGATCTATTTTTTTTAAGGCACACTCATACAGTTTTACATACTGACTGCACCAATTTACATTCATATTAGCACTGTCGAGAGTTTCCTTTTCTCCACACCCTCTCCAGCGTTTATTATTTGTACTTGTTAATGATTGCCATCCTGACTGGCATGTGACTTGATTTGCATTTCTCTAATAATTAGTGATATTGAGCATCTTCTCATGTGTTTATTGGCCATCATATGTCTTCTTTGGAGAAATGTGTACTTAGGTCTGCTGTCCACTTGCTATTGATTTTTTTTTTTTTATATTGAGCTGTAAAAGCGGCTTGTATATTTTGGAAATTAATCCCTTTATGGTCGCGTCATTTGCAGACATTTTTCTCATTCCAAAGGTTGTCTTTTCATTTGTTTATGGTTTTCTTTGCTGTGTAGAAGCTTTTAAGTTTATTAGGTCCCATTTGTTTATTTTTGTTGTTTCCAGTACTCTAGGAGATAGATCCAAGAAAATATTGGTATGACTTAGGTTAAAGGGTATCTTGCCAACATTCTCTTCTAAGAGTTTTAAAGTGTCAAATTTTATAGTTAAGTCTTTAAGTCTTACATTTATTTTGGAGTATGAAATAAGGGTGTGTGCCAACTTCATTGACTTGCATGCAGCCGTCTGAGCTTTCCCAGCCCCACCTGCTGCAGAGACTATCTCTTCTCCATTCTGTACCCTTGCCTCCTTGGCTGAAGATAATTGATCATAGGCTTGTGGGTTATTCCTGGGCTGTTTTGTTCAATTGATCCATATGTTGGTTTTGGTGCCAATACCATGCTGTTTTGGTTACTGTAGCTCGATAGCATATTGTCTGCAGTCTAGGAGGGTTATTCCTCCTGCTTTGTTCTTTTTCTTCAGAATTGCTTTGGCAACTCTGAGTCTTCAGTAATTCATATAAATTTTAGGATTGTTTGTTAAGTTCTGTGAAAACAAATAATCCAACTTTTAAAAGAAGCATTTTATATAGAAAATTTTGAGTACTAAATGTGGATAAAAAAGTCAACACAAAGGAGAAACAAAGAAATGATCATAGTAAAACACAAGAAAAAACTTCAGAAGCAGAGAATTCTGTCCAATTCTAGAATAAAATTATGTAATTTACAAGGGAGTAAGAAATCAGGTTGAAATCAGCATTCTGTGTATAGCACTAGATGCAAGAAGAGAATAGAGAAATACTTCCAAAGTGTTTTTTCTTAGGCCTACACTGCTCAGAGATTTTAATGCAAAAGAAGACTTTTAAGTAGTAATTACATGGGGAAGAACTTTCTCCACACCCTCCAGCGTTTATTATTTGTACTTGTTAATGATTGCCATCCTGACTGGCATGTGACTTGATTTGCATTTCTCTAATAATTAGTGATATTGAGCATCTTCTCATGTGTTTATTGGCCATCATATGTCTTCTTTGGAGAAATGTGTACTTAGGTCTGCTGTCCACTTGCTATTGATTTTTTTTTTTTTATATTGAGCTGTAAAAGCGGCTTGTATATTTTGGAAATTAATCCCTTTATGGTCGCGTCATTTGCAGACATTTTTCTCATTCCAAAGGTTGTCTTTTCATTTGTTTATGGTTTTCTTTGCTGTGTAGAAGCTTTTAAGTTTATTAGGTCCCATTTGTTTATTTTTGTTGTTTCCAGTACTCTAGGAGATAGATCCAAGAAAATATTGGTATGACTTAGGTTAAAGGGTATCTTGCCAACATTCTCTTCTAAGAGTTTTAAAGTGTCAAATTTTATAGTTAAGTCTTTAAGTCTTACATTTATTTTGGAGTATGAAATAAGGGTGTGTGCCAACTTCATTGACTTGCATGCAGCCGTCTGAGCTTTCCCAGCCCCACCTGCTGCAGAGACTATCTCTTCTCCATTCTGTACCCTTGCCTCCTTGGCTGAAGATAATTGATCATAGGCTTGTGGGTTATTCCTGGGCTGTTTTGTTCAATTGATCCATATGTTGGTTTTGGTGCCAATACCATGCTGTTTTGGTTACTGTAGCTCGATAGCATATTGTCTGCAGTCTAGGAGGGTTATTCCTCCTGCTTTGTTCTTTTTCTTCAGAATTGCTTTGGCAACTCTGAGTCTTCAGTAATTCATATAAATTTTAGGATTGTTTGTTAAGTTCTGTGAAAACAAATAATCCAACTTTTAAAAGAAGCATTTTATATAGAAAATTTTGAGTACTAAATGTGGATAAAAAAGTCAACACAAAGGAGAAACAAAGAAATGATCATAGTAAAACACAAGAAAAAACTTCAGAAGCAGAGAATTCTGTCCAATTCTAGAATAAAATTATGTAATTTACAAGGGAGTAAGAAATCAGGTTGAAATCAGCATTCTGTGTATAGCACTAGATGCAAGAAGAGAATAGAGAAATACTTCCAAAGTGTTTTTTCTTAGGCCTACACTGCTCAGAGATTTTAATGCAAAAATAATATCCTTGAAGACACTTTTATTGGATGTATTGCAACAACTAGATAATTACATGGGGAAGAACTGGGAAAAAATCTTAAATTACTTTCATAAAAAGTCTTACCTTAGTGATATGTCTCTCACACATAAAAATAGAAGAAATGGGAAATATATAGGAATTAAAACTGAAACTCAACAGGATTTACTGAGGGAGTAGAGAGGAAAGGCTCAAGGATGAAGTGAATGGGCTAAAATGTTTGTCTTGATCAGAGGAAGATATACATATTGAAATTTTAAGCATTGATAAGAAAATGAAGGAAAAATGATTATGAATTTTAGTAAGTTGATTCTAACCATCTGAAAAAAATGGATAAAATATGTAACTTTCAAAAATAGCAAGATAAGGCTTCTCTGGTGGTCCAGTGGCTAAAGAGTCTGCCTTGCACTGCAAGGGCCGCCGGTTCGATCCCTGGTGTGGGAAGATCCCACATTCCGCGAAGCAGCTGGACTGGTGTGTCCAATTACAAGCCAATGCTCTGCTGCAGGAGGGGCCACTGCAATGGGAGGCCCACACAGGCCAAAGAAGAAAGACGGGTGAAAAATAAATAAATGAAAGACCAATAAAAGTGGCCAAAATGAAATAAAATAGCAAGATAAAATTTTCTCTGGTCATTGGACAGTTTGAAAGGAGAACTGCAAATGAAAAGAAAGCATGGCAATTATTAAGTACAAAAGTTGCAAAAAATAAATGACATTGTGTTAATATAATGATACATTAAATGCATATGGTTTAAATTCATAGCTTAAAAGTCAGAGATTTTTCTGATGAACTTCTTAATGCCAATTTGATTTTTTTAAAAACTAAATGTGGCTAAAAAAGTCAACACAAAGGAGAAACAAAGAAATGATCATAGTAAAACACAAGAAAAAACTTCAGAAGCAGAGAATTCTGTCCAATTCTAGAATAAAATTATGTAATTTACAAGGGAGTAAGAAATCAGGTTGAAATCAGCATTCTGTGTATAGCACTAGATGCAAGAAGAGAATAGAGAAATACTTCCAAAGTGTTTTTTCTTAGGCCTACACTGCTCAGAGATTTTAATGCAAAAATAATATCCTTGAAGACACTTTTATTGGATGTATTGCAACAACTAGATAATTACATGGGGAAGAACTGGGAAAAAATCTTAAATTACTTTCATAAAAAGTCTTACCTTAGTGATATGTCTCTCACACATAAAAATAGAAGAAATGGGAAATATATAGGAATTAAAACTGAAACTCAACAGGATTTACTGAGGGAGTAGAGAGGAAAGGCTCAAGGATGAAGTGAATGGGCTAAAATGTTTGTCTTGATCAGAGGAAGATATACATATTGAAATTTTAAGCATTGATAAGAAAATGAAGGAAAAATGATTATGAATTTTAGTAAGTTGATTCTAACCATCTGAAAAAAATGGATAAAATATGTAACTTTCAAAAATAGCAAGATAAGGCTTCTCTGGTGGTCCAGTGGCTAAAGAGTCTGCCTTGCACTGCAAGGGCCGCCGGTTCGATCCCTGGTGTGGGAAGATCCCACATTCCGCGAAGCAGCTGGACTGGTGTGTCCAATTACAAGCCAATGCTCTGCTGCAGGAGGGGCCACTGCAATGGGAGGCCCACACAGGCCAAAGAAGAAAGACGGGTGAAAAATAAATAAATGAAAGACCAATAAAAGTGGCCAAAAATGAAAAAAAAATAGCAAGATAAAATTTTCTCTGGTCATTGGACAGTTTGAAAGGAGAACTGCAAATGAAAAGAAAGCATGGCAATTATTAAGTACAAAAGTTGCAAAAAATAAATGACATTGTGTTAATATAATGATACATTAAATGCATATGGTTTAAATTCATAGCTTAAAAGTCAGAGATTTTTCTGATGAACTTCTTATGCCAAGATCCATCAATCTGTTATCTTTCAGAGAAAATTTTTAAACAAAGGGCATACAAAGTGTCTGCACAAAAAATACGGAAACATGCGTATGAGAAAGATGCATACCATAGGAAGCTGTGGTAACACTTTTATAATAGACAAATATAATTGGAGATAAAGGTGGATGCAAGAGTTCAATAAAAGCATACTTAAAAGAACAACTTAACAGACATGTGCAGTGTTTGTAAACATAGATGCACGTAAGACAGACTCAGGATTAATAAAGTAACTGCAACAGAACTATATGGAGAAATAAACACAGGAATACTTTGTAGGCTGAGATTTGAAAACATTCCTCTAATAGACAAAATAGACTTTAGAAATAAGTGAAACTATTTTTAAGTTGTTAAATACATACTTATTGTCTATAAAAAATATGTTAGAACCTATATCCAACAATAAAATGTGCATTTTCCACAAGGAACAGTCTCAAAAATTAAGAGTTCTGAAGTGCTACTAAATACATAGGTCAGTCAAGGCACAAAATTGACACATTTATTCATAAAATATCTTTNACTGTGGGGGAAAAAGAACCAAGCTAAATGTCAGTTACCAACAGATTGGATAAATTAATATGGAGAGGGAACTCATGATGAATTATAGTCAGAAGAAATCAGTGAGATGCCCTTAGAGGAATTTGAGGTTAGCTATTGAAAACATCGTATTTATTGAGTAAATTAAAAAATTCAATACAATACAATAAACAGGAAATTCATGATTTTATTTAGGTTAAAGATGAATCAATGTGGTAGGGTAGCCACTGCAAGGGGAGGTCCCACATTCAGGCCAAAAGAATGGAAAGAACCCGGGTGAAAAATAAATAAATGAAAGACCAATAAAAGTGGCCAAAATGAAAAAAAAATAGCAAGATAAAATTTTCTCTGGTCATTGGACAGTTTGAAAGGAGAACTGCAAATGAAAAGAAAGCATGGCAATTATTAAGTACAAAAGTTGCAAAAAATAAATGACATTGTGTTAATATAATGATACATTAAATGCATATGGTTTAAATTCATAGCTTAAAAGTCAGAGATTTTTCTGATGAACTTCTTATGCCAAGATCCATCAATCTGTTATCTTTCAGAGAAAATTTTTAAACAAAGGGCATACAAAGTGTCTGCACAAAAAATACGGAAACATGCGTATGAGAAAGATGCATACCATAGGAAGCTGTGGTAACACTTTTATAATAGACAAATATAATTGGAGATAAAGGTGGATGCAAGAGTTCAATAAAAGCATACTTAAAAGAACAACTTAACAGACATGTGCAGTGTTTGTAAACATAGATGCACGTAAGACAGACTCAGGATTAATAAAGTAACTGCAACAGAACTATATGGAGAAATAAACACAGGAATACTTTGTAGGCTGAGATTTGAAAACATTCCTCTAATAGACAAAATAGACTTTAGAAATAAGTGAAACTATTTTTAAGTTGTTAAATACATACTTATTGTCTATAAAAAATATGTTAGAACCTATATCCAACAATAAAATGTGCATTTTCCACAAGGAACAGTCTCAAAAATTAAGAGTTCTGAAGTGCTACTAAATACATAGGTCAGTCAAGGCACAAAATTGACACATTTATTCATAAAATATCTTTGACTGTGGGGAAATAGAACCAAGCTAAATGTCAGTTACCAACAGATTGGATAAATTAATATGGAGAGGGAACTCATGATGAATTATAGTCAGAAGAAATCAGTGAGATGCCCTTAGAGGAATTTGAGGTTAGCTATTGAAAACATCGTATTTATTGAGTAAATTAAAAAATTCAATACAATACAATAAACAGGAAATTCATGATTTTATTTATGTAAACGAAAAATATATACACATAAAATGTTTTTCAAGATTGACTCTGAATCCAAGGAAGCATCAAATACACTAATATGCATGCTTTGGGGAAGAAAGGGAAGAGGAAGGAGAGGAAATGAATGGAACATAAAATATAAAGTGAAATAAAGCAAGCATGGAAAAGCATCAGTGATGATTACCATGAAATAAAGAGTAATATTGACTCAATTATATGCCTCATCTGAGGTTGGGAAAAAAGTACAATGCAAGCAAACAAAAAAATATGAATATAAAATGATATAAGCAGTATGTAAAGAGGGAAAAACACAGGTTAAAAATTAGGAAGAAGTAGAACAATAGATTTATAATGGTGTGTGTGTGTGTAACAGGGGTCGGCGTGTATATATACTTGCAGTTGGTGATATATGGTTGTGTTATCTTAAATTTTTCTTTGTTTTTCACATTTTTTCTATTGTCTTTATTCCTTACATAATTAGAAACAAGAAAAAAAATGAGAAAGAAAAACTTGTGCCTACGGAAACTATAGTCCATTTTGACATGTTGGTTTTTAATGTCATAACATATGAAAGAGACACAAAATGAATTAGAAGAGATCAAACAGACAAAGAAAATGGCTTATGAAATTATTAAACCAAATACTGACGGCAAAACAAAGTCCTAAATTGTTGACATACATATTCCCCAGTCCCAAAACCAGTGCACAAGCAGACTTGACTGCTTCTAAAGGCTAGTTTTAGCTGCACAGTTAGCTGCTTCTGTAGCATGTATCTAGTGAAACTTTTCCTCCATGCTCTTCAGTTTGAGGTAAGCCCTTGATTCTCTCCTAAAGGGCCTTATCACTAAGACTAAAGTTTAAAAGAAGTATTATTACTAAGCCTTCAGAAACGGTCGATTACATGGAAAAACCCAGATATGTGGCACTTTCTAAAGAAATAATACTTTTGAAAGAGTCATTCCCTGAAGTCAGTAGTCTTGGCTATTTTTAACTTGCATGAGCTATTTAAAAAATCAGACATTTGAACCTATATCAGGAAATCCAGTTGAGACCGTTGCAATTATGCTGCCTTGGGTCACAGAAAGAAAAGCTATGGCTGTCTTGGAATTCCAAGAAATTCACAAGTATAGGGCACTTCATCCTAAGAGATGTTGACAGGCCTTTTTAAATCATGATGAAAGCACCGTCATGAAAGTTCCTCTTATAGTATCCTTTGGTACAGACAAAATCCACAAGGGACTGTTCTAGGCTGTAAACACTAAGAAACAGTTTCCAGTGACAGTACTCACTTTGTCTCGATAACATGGGTATCACATTTTTTGCTCCTTAAAAAACATTTTTACATTTTTCATCTTTCTATAACTGTTTATTCCTCTCCTCCTCCTCCTCCTCTTCTCCACCTCTGCCTCTTCCTCCTCCTACCTCTTCGTCTTCTAGAAGACAACCACCATCGATGCTACCACCACTACTATTGCCGCCATTTTCAGTATTTTAACAGGTATATATTGAATGGCATCTATTGCCAGTAATTGGGCATCCCATTTTCACAGATGTAGATAAGACTTCCGAGGCATTCTGCCCCAAGATCCTCATTTTATAAATAGGAGAGTAGGGGTACCAATATGAATTTTGCATGAGGTATGCAATGCTAAATTCTTTACGTACATGATTTCATAAAGTATTAAGAACACCCCATGTGTTACACCTAATTAGGCCATGATACAGATGAGATAACTGAGCTTAGAAACAATAAATACATTTCACATGTTCTCAGAGTTACACAAAGATGCATTCAGAAGTGAGACAAGATTTGTGCCATGCTGAAGTCAGTTTTATTTCTACTGGATAGTATTGCCTCCAAGAGAAGGCAGGGACCTAAATTAAGCGGCAAGAGCTTGGATCTAAAATACATTTATGTCATGTGTAATTGACTTTCCACTTCAGTGCATTGACATTTCTTTGTAATACCATTTTAGGTTACCATGGAATGATAGATTATTTTTAACATTCAGACTTTCAAACATTCCCTATGTGTTTCTTCAACTGGACAATATGTGAAGCCTTTTATGTTTGTTTATGTCTTCCAAGACTTCTTGTGAAGATTCATATGAGCTCATTCTAAAATAATGGCTGGAAATTTCTTCCCAGTGGTATGCAGAAAATAACCTTCAGTTGAAGAGAACTTTATTGAGCATCTGTTTTGATAAAAGCACTGGGAAATCTTTGGGGGAACAGAGGAGAATAGTCAATGGCCTTGAAAGGAAGAAGTATACAAACATGTAATCAAAATCAAAGTGGACCATGGCAAGAAAGGGGTAGAATCAGGGATCTTTTTTTGTTTATTAGAGTATAGTTTCTTTGCCATATGGTGTTCATTTCTATTGTATAGCGAAGTGAATCAGCCATACGTATATGCCCCCTCATTTTTGAATTTCCTTCCCATTTAGGTCACCACAAAGCACTGAGTAGAGCTTCCTGTGCCTTACAGTCAGTTTTCATTAGCTGTCATTTTATGTGTAGCAGTGTATGTCTGTCAATCCCAGTCTCTCCACTCATTTCTCCCTCCCCTTCTTCCAGTGGCCTCCACATTTGTTCTTTATCTCTGTGTCTCCATTTCTGCTTGGCAAATAAGTTCATCTGTACCATTTTTCTGGATTCTATGAATCTGCCTTAATATACAGTATTTGTTTTTGTCTTTCTGCCTTCACTGTGTGTGACAGTCTCTAGGTGTATCCATATCTCTGCAGATGGCAAAATTTCATTCATTTTTATGACTGAATAATATTTCATTATATTTATGTACCATATCTTCAACACCCCATGTGTTACACCTAATTAGGCCATGATACAGATGAGATAACTGAGCTTAGAAACAATAAATACATTTCACATGTTCTCAGAGTTACACAAAGATGCATTCAGAAGTGAGACAAGATTTGTGCCATGCTGAAGTCAGTTTTATTTCTACTGGATAGTATTGCCTCCAAGAGAAGGCAGGGACCTAAATTAAGCGGCAAGAGCTTGGATCTAAAATACATTTATGTCATGTGTAATTGACTTTCCACTTCAGTGCATTGACATTTCTTTGTAATACCATTTTAGGTTACCATGGAATGATAGATTATTTTTAACATTCAGACTTTCAAACATTCCCTATGTGTTTCTTCAACTGGACAATATGTGAAGCCTTTTATGTTTGTTTATGTCTTCCAAGACTTCTTGTGAAGATTCATATGAGCTCATTCTAAAATAATGGCTGGAAATTTCTTCCCAGTGGTATGCAGAAAATAACCTTCAGTTGAAGAGAACTTTATTGAGCATCTGTTTTGATAAAAGCACTGGGAAATCTTTGGGGGAACAGAGGAGAATAGTCAATGGCCTTGAAAGGAAGAAGTATACAAACATGTAATCAAAATCAAAGTGGACCATGGCAAGAAAGGGGTAGAATCAGGGATCTTTTTTTGTTTATTAGAGTATAGTTTCTTTGCCATATGGTGTTCATTTCTATTGTATAGCGAAGTGAATCAGCCATACGTATATGCCCCCTCATTTTTGAATTTCCTTCCCATTTAGGTCACCACAAAGCACTGAGTAGAGCTTCCTGTGCCTTACAGTCAGTTTTCATTAGCTGTCATTTTATGTGTAGCAGTGTATGTCTGTCAATCCCAGTCTCTCCACTCATTTCTCCCTCCCCTTCTTCCAGTGGCCTCCACATTTGTTCTTTATCTCTGTGTCTCCATTTCTGCTTGGCAAATAAGTTCATCTGTACCATTTTTCTGGATTCTATGAATCTGCCTTAATATACAGTATTTGTTTTTGTCTTTCTGCCTTCACTGTGTGTGACAGTCTCTAGGTGTATCCATATCTCTGCAGATGGCAAAATTTCATTCATTTTTATGACTGAATAATATTTCATTATATTTATGTACCATATCTTCTTGATCCGTTCCTCTGCTGATGGCCACTGAGGTTGCTTCCATGGCCTGGCAATTGTGAATACTGCTCCAATGAACACTGGGGTGTGTGTATCTTTTTGAACTATAGTTTTCTGTTGGTATATGCTCAGGAGGCTCAAGGATCTTTGTCAGCACAATAGAGGAGTCTCTTTCCCACCCTAGATGTGCAGGATGAGTAAACAGTATTCCCTGAAGAAAGTTATTGAGGCTGAAGCTTGAAAAACAGGAAAAGGGTCAGCTGGGTGAAGAAATGGGAAGTAAGTCCTTAGTAGAAGTTCTAAGCTTAGTCCTTACAGGATGTACTTGGGCCCACTAAAGGAGCCACAGATCTAGAGGCAAGGAACACATAAGACATTTAGAAGGTTGTGGTTAGATTGATTCGTCTTGTAGGAGGCTAGTGAGAAATAACATTGACAAGATAACAGAAGGACCTGTAGAAGGTTCTGTCCGTGAGACCTAAGACATCAGGCCTGTGTTATTTGGACTGGTGGGGCAGGGAGCATTGTGATAGGAATGTGGTCTGGATTCATGAGATCAGTGCCGTCCCTCATTGTACAGAGGAAGAATGGAGTTCCAGAAAGAAAAAGTTACTCTAAGTCTCACATTGACTTCATTGACAGAGGCAAGTTCATAAATCACATTTTTTGTTTATGAATTTAATCATTAATAGATAGTTATTAAGTGTTTATAACAGTGAAAAGGCTAATGTAAGACACAGCCTTGCCCTTGTGGATTTACCTACCACTCAGGTAGGTATTTGTAAATAACTGCCATTTATTGAGCTATTACTCTGGGCCATAATTGTGATGAGCCATTTCCTTAAACTCTTTACTTTAGCCCCATAGCCCCTGTTTCCCACTAGCATCTGAATTTGCAAGAGCAGGTGAACTTTCTCTTTTGTTTCACTGAGTTGCTTCCAGAGAGGAAACAAGGACCATTGCTCCTACATAATAGGAGTTCAAGAAATATATCTAAATGAAATAAATCATTTTTATTATTTTTGGGGGGGGTCCTTTTGGTATCCCCATCTTTTCATTGAGTTAGGCAATTCTGCTGCCCTCTCATCCAGCAATCCAGGCTTTGGCCATGTGTTCCCTCTCTCCGTTTCCCCATTCTATCCCACTCTCTGGGAAGATGGGGAAATAGCCACAAATAAAATCTCATTTTCAAAGAGCCTGGTCTTTCCTCCCAAGGTTCTGACACAACCACCAGATGTGGACAAAGCAAACTGTGGGTCCCAGTGGCTTCTTCTAAGAAGGAGGGCATGCTGTAACAGCATGGCAGTGCATGTGGTACCCATGCTCATGCCAGAGAGACAGAACTGTAAGGGGGTGTTGCATTCTGAGACAAGAGTTGAGGCCTGTATCACAGACTCCCAGGGGGCTCTGGAAGAAAAGCCACATGTGCCTCTAAGGATCGTGACAGGGCCCTACCTCCCAAAGCTGCAGGCCTGGTGTGGAGGCTGAGATGTATCTTCTGGCAGAGCACTGCTCCTCTTCAGCCCTCTGTAGGTTTCATCTGGGACCCAAGACTGCTTTTACAGGATTTCAACACACAGTGGAGACCGCTTGACCTCCTCCTCCTCTCCCACCCTTCTCTCCCTCTTTGCCAAGCCTCCCTCCACCCGTGTCCTCTAGCTTCTCATTAAATACTATGTTTAAAATAATAAAAGAGACTTTGGAAAGCTATGGAGTCATAGGGTCATAAAATTGCACAGAATCTAAAAGGTCACCGAGCCTAATGTCCCTCATAATGCAGGGGAAATGGTCCTTTTAAAAGGTAACTGAAAACATGGAAAATTGAAGAGATGGGAACAAAATCAGTTATTTATTAATGAAAGGTTTCATTTTTATCTCAGCGCATGGACTAGGCATACCTCAGAGTGCAGAACAACTGGTAACATGCTGGTCAGGTTTTATTAGCCTACAAATATCCAGAGCGATCAATGGGGTGGAGGGTGGAAAAAGAAGAAACCTTCTTCTTGGTAAACAAACAGCGAATCAGTGAGGTTTTTAATTTGACTGTGCTCAGAGCTGGCTGTGGAGTGAATAATTTACAAAGTAAAGGGCAAGACTTTGCAAATAAATGGAAAACTTTATGTAAACAAAATCACAGTGCCCCCTGACCTCTTTTACCACAAAAGATTCTGAGGATTTTTTTAAAGTGACTGGAATACACAGGACTGAGGATGGTTAGAATCTATTTGTTGGGCAATTGAATCCACAACCATTGGGAAGATGGAAATAGCCACAAATAAAATCTCATTTTCAAAGAGCCTGGTCTTTCCTCCCAAGGTTCTGACACAACCACCAGATGTGGACAAAGCAAACTGTGGGTCCCAGTGGCTTCTTCTAAGAAGGAGGGCATGCTGTAACAGCATGGCAGTGCATGTGGTACCCATGCTCATGCCAGAGAGACAGAACTGTAAGGGGGTGTTGCATTCTGAGACAAGAGTTGAGGCCTGTATCACAGACTCCCAGGGGGCTCTGGAAGAAAAGCCACATGTGCCTCTAAGGATCGTGACAGGGCCCTACCTCCCAAAGCTGCAGGCCTGGTGTGGAGGCTGAGATGTATCTTCTGGCAGAGCACTGCTCCTCTTCAGCCCTCTGTAGGTTTCATCTGGGACCCAAGACTGCTTTTACAGGATTTCAACACACAGTGGAGACCGCTTGACCTCCTCCTCCTCTCCCACCCTTCTCTCCCTCTTTGCCAAGCCTCCCTCCACCCGTGTCCTCTAGCTTCTCATTAAATACTATGTTTAAAATAATAAAAGAGACTTTGGAAAGCTATGGAGTCATAGGGTCATAAAATTGCACAGAATCTAAAAGGTCACCGAGCCTAATGTCCCTCATAATGCAGGGGAAATGGTCCTTTTAAAAGGTAACTGAAAACATGGAAAATTGAAGAGATGGGAACAAAATCAGTTATTTATTAATGAAAGGTTTCATTTTTATCTCAGCGCATGGACTAGGCATACCTCAGAGTGCAGAACAACTGGTAACATGCTGGTCAGGTTTTATTAGCCTACAAATATCCAGAGCGATCAATGGGGTGGAGGGTGGAAAAAGAAGAAACCTTCTTCTTGGTAAACAAACAGCGAATCAGTGAGGTTTTTAATTTGACTGTGCTCAGAGCTGGCTGTGGAGTGAATAATTTACAAAGTAAAGGGCAAGACTTTGCAAATAAATGGAAAACTTTATGTAAACAAAATCACAGTGCCCCCTGACCTCTTTTACCACAAAAGATTCTGAGGTTTTTTTTAAAGTGACTGAAATACACAGGACTCAGGATGATTAGAATCTATTGAATTATCAAAAGAATATGTCAGACGGTTTGACTTTTGATGAGCTGATGAATGTAAAGTGGCCTGTTTTGATGTTAGAGATGTATGTTTCTGTTTTTGTTTTACTTTTTTCTGATTACTGGTGAGGTAGAGCGTATTCCCCTAATTTGGTGGCCATTATTGGTTATTAAGATTTTCTCTTTTGGATCTTAATTGACTTGTTGATTTTTCAGGTTCCTTGTATGTTATAGATGTGAATCTCGTCTGTTGATGTATGAATTTTTTTAATGTTCTTTTTATTATTTCTTTATTTATTTTTGGCTATTCTGGGTTTTCGTTGCTGCCACAGGCTCTTTTCTAGTTTCAGAGAGTAGGCGCTACTCTCTAGTTGAGGTGAGCAGGCTTCTTGTTGTGGTGTCTTCTCTTGTTGTGGAACTCGGGCTCTTGGGCACACGGGCTTCAGTTGCTGTGGCCCATGGGCTTAATAGCTGCGGCTCCGAGGCTCTAGAGCACAGGCTCAATAGTTATGGCTCACAGGCTTAGTTGCTCTGCAACACGTGGCATCATCCTGGATCAGGGATTGAACTCGTGTCTCCTGCATTGGCAGGCGAACTCTTCATCACTAAGCTAACAGGGAAGCCCTAGGTATGAATTTTTTATAATTATTTTTTAAAGACAGCTGTATCAAGCCCATGAAAATATTTATTGACCTCTAAAAGGCTTCCTGATGTCTCAAATGAAGAATCCACCTGCAATGCAGGAGACCCAGCTTTGATCCCTGGGTTGGAAAGATCCCTAAAGAGGCAATCCCAGCTGATGCTGGTCAATGCCTACAAATATCCAGAGCGATCAATGGGGTGGAGGGTGGAAAAAGAAGAAACCTTCTTCTTGGTAAACAAACAGCGAATCAGTGAGGTTTTTAATTTGACTGTGCTCAGAGCTGGCTGTGGAGTGAATAATTTACAAAGTAAAGGGCAAGACTTTGCAAATAAATGGAAAACTTTATGTAAACAAAATCACAGTGCCCCCTGACCTCTTTTACCACAAAAGATTCTGAGGTTTTTTTTAAAGTGACTGAAATACACAGGACTCAGGATGATTAGAATCTATTGAATTATCAAAAGAATATGTCAGACGGTTTGACTTTTGATGAGCTGATGAATGTAAAGTGGCCTGTTTTGATGTTAGAGATGTATGTTTCTGTTTTTGTTTTACTTTTTTCTGATTACTGGTGAGGTAGAGCGTATTCCCCTAATTTGGTGGCCATTATTGGTTATTAAGATTTTCTCTTTTGGATCTTAATTGACTTGTTGATTTTTCAGGTTCCTTGTATGTTATAGATGTGAATCTCGTCTGTTGATGTATGAATTTTTTTAATGTTCTTTTTATTATTTCTTTATTTATTTTTGGCTATTCTGGGTTTTCGTTGCTGCCACAGGCTCTTTTCTAGTTTCAGAGAGTAGGCGCTACTCTCTAGTTGAGGTGAGCAGGCTTCTTGTTGTGGTGTCTTCTCTTGTTGTGGAACTCGGGCTCTTGGGCACACGGGCTTCAGTTGCTGTGGCCCATGGGCTTAATAGCTGCGGCTCCGAGGCTCTAGAGCACAGGCTCAATAGTTATGGCTCACAGGCTTAGTTGCTCTGCAACACGTGGCATCATCCTGGATCAGGGATTGAACTCGTGTCTCCTGCATTGGCAGGCGAACTCTTCATCACTAAGCTAACAGGGAAGCCCTAGGTATGAATTTTTTATAATTATTTTTTAAAGACAGCTGTATCAAGCCCATGAAAATATTTATTGACCTCTAAAAGGCTTCCCTGATGTCTCAAATGAAGAATCCACCTGCAATGCAGGAGACCCAGCTTTGATCCCTGGGTTGGAAAGATCCCCTAAAGGAGGAAATGGCAACCCACTCCAGTGTTCTTGCCTAGAGAATCCCGTGGACAGAGGAGCCTGACAGGCTACTCTTCATAGGGTCACAAAGAGTGGGACATGACTGAAGTGACTCAACATGCATGCTGGGTGCCTGAATTCACACAGCTAAAAATCACCAGGGCTGAGATGTAAAATTTAGGCGTTCTACTTCTAGGTCCTTTTGTCTGTTGAGAGTAGAGTCTGTGTTTCAGTAGATTGTTGGGTCCTCTTCTGCTGGAGCATCAACCCACTGACAGAGCCACATGGTGTTTTCAATGGTGTAAATTGGCCTATGGAAACTCTGTTAACTTTCCGAGCCTTTAAATGGTGAGGGGGTGAGAACTGAGGTTAGTGAATTGTAAGTGCAAGTCTCTCTAAACTAATGTGATACAGGAAATCCCAGATGTGCATTAACAATTATCTGAAGGCCATTCGTTCAAAAATCCCCTGTTCAACACAGCCAAGAATTGTTGTTTACATATAAGCAATAATGATAGTAATAAAGCTGCTTTTTCCCTTCTTCCCTAACCAGCACAGGTACTTAAGCCATACTGGTCACTTCCCTCAAACACATGTTTTTAACATATTTTTTTTTTCTATATTTGCAAGAGTCTTCTGGAATACTGACAAGAGCAATAGATGCTTACTCTGGGGTCGTGACCTTCCCCCAGACTGTTGCCCAGTCCTCAGCTCCGTGAGGCCTTTGCTCGTCCCAGAGCCCACATGGAGCACTGCCCTGAGAACCTAAATCAAAGCCCACTGTTCAGCCACGACTTTCCAGGTCCATCCCTGCCAGGTCCCCTCTTCCTGGGGTAATAAACCTGTCGTTTATTTTTCTCACATGGAATGACCCTGCCTCCCATCCCATCATGACTTATCGAAACACTACATGAAGGCTTGGCACAAATGAAAAATCAGTGCCTTTCCTGCCTACTGCTCCTTTCTTTTGGATGTACAAATGATACTTTGTCGTCCATGGTAGCCATCACACCATCACAGCTACTTAGGAAGGTCTGGTCTCCACTGTGGGTCTGCAGGCTATGCCTGTAGTCATACTTTTGTCTCCTGCTTGGTAAGAGGCATGGTCATGTTGCAGATGATGTACCGTAGTTTCCTTCACATGCGAGATGCAGCTTCTGTTTGGGCTTTCAGCTCCAAGTGATGACCACCAAGGCATTTTTATAGACCCTTCTCCGGACCTCCGCAGGTCAGAAACACAGATCCCAGAGGGAAGAGTATCACAGAGCACACAGGGTGAACAGGTGCTCCCTTACTCCACCAGTGTCTGTCAGGCACATTCTTGTTCTGTGGCTGGGAATATGGGGGTGAGGGAGGACCCTGGACTCATGATGCTTACTGTCGGTGGATATAGTGGGTGAGTGTAGTCCAGGGGGTCATGAAGGGTTGGGCACAACTTAGTGACTGAACAACAGCAAATAGGTAGTGAACCACATAAGATAAGTGTATAGCATGCTGGATGAGAGAAACGTTCTTCAGAAGAACAAATCCAGGAAACGGGAAATGAAAAGTTTCAAAATCCCCTGTTCAACACAGCCAAGAATTGTTGTTTACATATAAGCAATAATGATAGTAATAAAGCTGCTTTTTCCCTTCTTCCCTAACCAGCACAGGTACTTAAGCCATACTGGTCACTTCCCTCAAACACATGTTTTTAACATATTTTTTTTTTCTATATTTGCAAGAGTCTTCTGGAATACTGACAAGAGCAATAGATGCTTACTCTGGGGTCGTGACCTTCCCCCAGACTGTTGCCCAGTCCTCAGCTCCGTGAGGCCTTTGCTCGTCCCAGAGCCCACATGGAGCACTGCCCTGAGAACCTAAATCAAAGCCCACTGTTCAGCCACGACTTTCCAGGTCCATCCCTGCCAGGTCCCCTCTTCCTGGGGTAATAAACCTGTCGTTTATTTTTCTCACATGGAATGACCCTGCCTCCCATCCCATCATGACTTATCGAAACACTACATGAAGGCTTGGCACAAATGAAAAATCAGTGCCTTTCCTGCCTACTGCTCCTTTCTTTTGGATGTACAAATGATACTTTGTCGTCCATGGTAGCCATCACACCATCACAGCTACTTAGGAAGGTCTGGTCTCCACTGTGGGTCTGCAGGCTATGCCTGTAGTCATACTTTTGTCTCCTGCTTGGTAAGAGGCATGGTCATGTTGCAGATGATGTACCGTAGTTTCCTTCACATGCGAGATGCAGCTTCTGTTTGGGCTTTCAGCTCCAAGTGATGACCACCAAGGCATTTTATAGACCCTTCTCCGGACCTCCATGAGGTCAGAAACACAGATCCCAGAGGGAAGAGTATCACAGAGCACACAGGGTGAACAGGTGCTCCCTTACTCCACCAGTGTCTGTCAGGCACATTCTTGTTCTGTGGCTGGGAATATGGGGGTGAGGGAGGACCCTGGACTCATGATGCTTACTGTCGGTGGATATAGTGGGTGAGTGTAGTCCAGGGGGTCATGAAGGGTTGGGCACAACTTAGTGACTGAACAACAGCAAATAGGTAGTGAACCACATAAGATAAGTGTATAGCATGCTGGATGAGAGAAACGTTCTTCAGAAGAACAAATCCAGGAAACGGGAAAAGAATTCTGTGGCAGTGGTAAGTGGGAGGTCACGATGGGCCTTTTTTGAGCAGACCGCTGGGGTGATGTGAGGGGGGTGAGCCAGGCATCTATCCAGGGTATATTTCCTCTAGCTGAGGAATGGCAAGTGCAAAGACCCTGAGATGAAAGCAAGGGAGGGGGCATATTTGAGGATAGTCAAGGAGGACAAGGGAACTGATGTAGAGAGAGGAAAGAAAAGGATATTGAAGTCTGGGGGAGGCTGATCAAAGAGAACTTTGTAGGTCACTTTGAGGACTGGCTTCTTCTCTGAGTAGGATGGAAAATTTAAGATGTTTCTTAAACTATGGAGAGATGTCATATGATTTATATCCTAAAAGAACCACTCAGTCTGCTAAGTTGAAAATAGGGGGACAGAGTGACAGCAGAGAGACGAGCTAGGAAGCTACGGTAATAATTCAGCAAGAGAAAATGGCACCTTGGACCATTCTGCAGGATAAGACTGCAGAAGGAAAAGAAGTGTGACCTGATGTATTTAGACTTGGGGATGGACGGGGAGGGGGAAGAGGTGAGGGGAAAACATGTCAAAACTGGCTTCAGTGTCTGCAGGCTGGAACAGTTATTTTCTGAGATAGGGAAAGTGCAGGAGAGGTTATTTGTTTGTGAAGCTATGTGGGGAAAACAGTTTTGGTTTATGCTAGCTGTGTAATGCTGATTAGAGTGATTGGGCAGTTGGGTGAATACACACATCTGAAGTCTAGAAGGCAGGTCTGAATTGGAGAACTATGTTTGTGATTCATCAATAATAGGAATATCCCCCCCTCCCCCGGCCAGCAAAAAATAATAATTGAGTCTGGATGAGAACATTTCCAAATGTTTGTTTGACCAGTGTCTGTCAGGCACATTCTTGTTCTGTGGCTGGGAATATGGGGTGAGGAGGACCCTGGACTCATGATGCTTACTGTCGGTGGATATAGTGGGTGAGTGTAGTCCAGGGGGTCATGAAGGGTTGGGCACAACTTAGTGACTGAACAACAGCAAATAGGTAGTGAACCACATAAGATAAGTGTATAGCATGCTGGATGAGAGAAACGTTCTTCAGAAGAACAAATCCGGGAAAAGCGGGAAAAGAATTCGGTGGCAGTGGTAAGTGGGAGGTCACGAGGGGTCTTTTATGAGCAGACCGCTGGGGTGATGTGAGGGGGGTGAGCCAGGCATCTATCCAGGGTATATTTCCTCTAGCTGAGGAATGGCAAGTGCAAAGACCCTGAGATGAAAGCAAGGGAGGGGGCATATTTGAGGATAGTCAAGGAGGACAAGGGAACTGATGTAGAGAGAGGAAAGAAAAGGATATTGAAGTCTGGGGGAGGCTGATCAAAGAGAACTTTGTAGGTCACTTTGAGGACTGGCTTCTTCTCTGAGTAGGATGGAAAATTTAAGATGTTTCTTAAACTATGGAGAGATGTCATATGATTTATATCCTAAAAGAACCACTCAGTCTGCTAAGTTGAAAATAGGGGGACAGAGTGACAGCAGAGAGACGAGCTAGGAAGCTACGGTAATAATTCAGCAAGAGAAAATGGCACCTTGGACCATTCTGCAGGATAAGACTGCAGAAGGAAAAGAAGTGTGACCTGATGTATTTAGACTTGGGGATGGACGGGGAGGGGGAAGAGGTGAGGGGAAAACATGTCAAAACTGGCTTCAGTGTCTGCAGGCTGGAACAGTTATTTTCTGAGATAGGGAAAGTGCAGGAGAGGTTATTTGTTTGTGAAGCTATGTGGGGAAAACAGTTTTGGTTTATGCTAGCTGTGTAATGCTGATTAGAGTGATTGGGCAGTTGGGTGAATACACACATCTGAAGTCTAGAAGGCAGGTCTGAATTGGAGAACTATGTTTGTGATTCATCAATAATAGGAATATCCCCCCCTCCCCCGGCCAGCAAAAAATAATAATTGAGTCTGGATGAGAACATTTCCAAAGACAGAAACCTGAGCATTTCAATGTTCAGAAGTTCTAATAAGGAGAACTTAGGCAGAGAGACTCAGAAGATAGGAGCAGGAAGAATAAGAAAATCAGAGTATGATATTCTAGAAACAAGCAAAGTAGGTATTTCAAGGGAAGGTTGTTACAGTGTATTGTGTTAACAAGTCAGTGACAGCTTCTCACAAAATAGCAGTGAATTGCTTCGTCACTTGGGACTTCTCTGGAGAGGTTCTGCATGGTACCTGTGTATCCCAGGACATTCCATCCAAAAGAAAATGGAAAAGGGCATTTATCTCTTGAGACCCTCGCAGCCTCCTGTCTTCCACTGATAGAAGTCCTTCCTGTGGTCATGATCTCTGGGTTGGAGCACCCAGCCTGTCTATGGAGCCAGAGACTTTGTGGGTCCTATCATAGCTTTAGCTCCCGTGGCTCTCAATATGGTGGAGAGTGGAGGTCATGGCCAAAACCAGGGTCTCACCTTGGGAGAGGTGATAAAAGGACTCTCTAACCATAAGGATGCTATAAGCCGTCAGCAGGACCACTGCGTCTGGAAGCAAACAGCTGTCTGAGTTGCAGGAGGTATTCAACACCACATCGATATGGAATATGCATACACTCGGTTATGCAGTTTATGAAGGGTAGGAATTCTTTTACTAATTGCTATGCCATTCTCAGTTCTACTAACACCAAACTCTTCTTACTGGGTTTCGACCCAGTCCATAGGTCATCACTTTCAGAAAGCCTTCCCAGACTAGGCCAGCCTTTCTTCCTCTCTTCTTTCTCAATGACCTCAACTTGATTTCAGATTCAAACATTCTGAAATTCCCAGCTTGGTGCTACCAGCCAGGTGTACCTGACTTGACCATCTTTCCCCTCTTACTATCAGTTTAATCATGAATAAGCTAGGAAAATTGTTCACAGTGTCATTTGAAAAGATTTAGTTAGGTTGCAACATGTGAAAATATTTTGATAAACATCTCACTTTTTCTTTTGTCTGGCCCCCCAATTTCCAACACAGTGATAAACTTCTGAAAGAAAACTTTAGGTCTAACCAAAATTGGAAAAGAAAAAAAATTACAAATCTCTCGCTTCAATTTCTTTTTGGAATTCAGCTAACCATTAATAAACAAATAAGCACATGAAACTAAACTACAGACCAAACTACATGCCTTGCCCTGATCTGTGTACTTGACTTTTGAAGCTGAGCCTCCCTGTTTTAAAACTGAAATATGAAACATTGACGGGGCTTCTCACAAAATAGCAGTGAATTGCTTCGTCACTTGGGACTTCTCTGGAGAGGTTCTGCATGGTACCTGTGTATCCCAGGACATTCCATCCAAAAGAAAATGGAAAAGGGCATTTATCTCTTGAGACCCTCGCAGCCTCCTGTCTTCCACTGATAGAAGTCCTTCCTGTGGTCATGATCTCTGGGTTGGAGCACCCAGCCTGTCTATGGAGCCAGAGACTTTGTGGGTCCTATCATAGCTTTAGCTCCCGTGGCTCTCAATATGGTGGAGAGTGGAGGTCATGGCCAAAACCAGGGTCTCACCTTGGGAGAGGTGATAAAAGGACTCTCTAACCATAAGGATGCTATAAGCCGTCAGCAGGACCACTGCGTCTGGAAGCAAACAGCTGTCTGAGTTGCAGGAGGTATTCAACACCACATCGATATGGAATATGCATACACTCGGTTATGCAGTTTATGAAGGGTAGGAATTCTTTTACTAATTGCTATGCCATTCTCAGTTCTACTAACACCAAACTCTTCTTACTGGGTTTCGTACCCAGTCCATAGGTCATCACTTTCAGAAAGCCTTCCCAGACTAGGCCAGCCTTTCTTCCTCTCTTCTTTCTCAATGACCTCAACTTGATTTCAGATTCAAACATTCTGAAATTCCCAGCTTGGTGCTACCAGCCAGGTGTACCTGACTTGACCATCTTTCCCCTCTTACTATCAGTTTAATCATGAATAAGCTAGGAAAATTGTTCACAGTGTCATTTGAAAAGATTTAGTTAGGTTGCAACATGTGAAAATATTTTGATAAACATCTCACTTTTTCTTTTGTCTGGCCCCCCAATTTCCAACACAGTGATAAACTTCTGAAAGAAAACTTTAGGTCTAACCAAAATTGGAAAAGAAAAAAAATTACAAATCTCTCGCTTCAATTTCTTTTTGGAATTCAGCTAACCATTAATAAACAAATAAGCACATGAAACTAAACTACAGACCAAACTACATGCCTTGCCCTGATCTGTGTACTTGACTTTTGAAGCTGAGCCTCCCTGTTTTAAAACTGAAATATGAAACATTGCGTGTGATTTTTTTTTTTTTTACCTTTTAAAGACAGAGCCACGGTTGCAGAAATAATTTAATATACTACATTGCATTTCCCCTGTGCCAATTCTATTACACATTTCCAGATGCTGCTGTATTGTGGTTCTTTCATTGCTACCTGGCCAAGGAGCTGATGGCTTGTCTGTTCTCAGCAGCTCTGGCTAGGAGCACTCAGCTGATACGTACTCTAGGTGCAAAAAGCACGTGTGTGGTTGTTCACCCTGGGGTCAGCATTCTGGAGCCCTCTGAATTTCTAGGCCCGGCACCTATATCTTATGCATAAGAGCCAAAAGACTGAGGAAGATATTAAACCCCCAAGATAGGACAGCCGGCAACAATCCTAAAACAGATTGAATAAGAGACCTCATTCCTTTCCACTACTTTTTTTTGTGTGTGTGTGTGAGATATTTCATGGGAATTGCTACTTGAGAGATACATGGAGCCAACCTGGGGCCTGGCCAGTCACAAACAGGAAGCTTAAGCCCTTCACGGACTGACTCCTGGTCAATTTGCAGAAAACCCTTAGGAGGAGGGACCTCTTTGAAGATGCTCCAGCCTGTAGGTTTTCTGCAGAAGTGTGAGAGTGGGCATCAGAAAGTATACTGTCTGAGTACAGGGACTTATAATTCAGCCAGCCAGCCATGATTACCTGAAGTAAGCTGATTTATCTCCATGGGGCTCAGAATCCCTGTCTAGAAACTGAGGAGAGCTGAGTTTCTAAATTATCATTTGGCTCTTCTCTTGTAGACCTCCAGTATTAGGCTCCATTGTAGAGAAAACCAGTGTGACAGGTGAAAATGGCTTCCAGGCTGGGGCCACTCACCCTGGCTTCTCATCTGCTCTAGGCCTTATTGCCTTCTGGCTCTAAGACGTTAGCCACATTGCCCCCTTCCTGAGCCCCAGATCCCCAAATGTAAATTAAAGAAGGACCCGAGTAATCTTACTGAGCTCTGTTTTGATGTTCTGGCTTTCTATTCCACAATACCCTGTTGCTTTACAGGAAGGCTGTACCTTATACCCCATTAACTCCCATACCGTAGGAGAAGAAAACCTGTGGAAACTTTCTTGGGGCATTCAAGGAAGCTTTCTTTGAACTTTCTTTCCCCACATCCTTTTCAGGTTACTAGAACTTCTATTGCAGAGAGAGCATTCGGCTGCTGTCCTAACTCTAGGGATGGAGGGGAAAAGGGGGTTCCTTGAGGTGGATCAAAATCTGCATTTTCTCCTATCTTTGGTTTGTCCTTACTGGTGTAGGAGAAGGGGAGCAGGCAAGCCCCAGAGGTAGGCTGCCGTCTCAGGATTTACTTTCTTACCGCCCTTTATAAAGAGCTGTTGGTTCACATGTGTATTCAGGGCCCATCCCCTGCGTTACACTTCTTGCCCCTTGCCCCACTTCTCTCCGTCACAGCTAGCCATGATCGTACGCTTGCTCCTACTCCTTGAATAACCGAAGACACTCTCACTGATTAAGCATTATGAGGAAGCCAGTGCAGTGTGATTCATATCCATGTCTCATTTATTCCTCACACCTATTCTATGGACAGGTTCTAATTCCTCCCTACCTTTTATGAGTCTAGAAATTGAGACAGGTGGAGGGCAAGTGATGATGTAACTCTGAGTAGCTGAGACCAGACTTTGCTGTGGTGGACTGTCTGAATTGTCTGTCCTGCTCTGCAGTCCTCGGGTTGAATGCCTGTGGTCTTTGTGTTGCTGTTGATTAGTAGGGGACTCTTAAGCCCCCTGTAGGTTTTCTGCAGAAGTGTGAGTGGGCATCAGAAAGTATACTGTCTGAGTACAGGGACTTATAATTCAGCCAGCCAGCCATGATTACCTGAAGTAAGCTGATTTATCTCCATGGGGCTCAGAATCCCTGTCTAGAAACTGAGGAGAGCTGAGTTTCTAAATTATCATTTGGCTCTTCTCTTGTAGACCTCCAGTATTAGGCTCCATTGTAGAAAACCAGTGTGACAGGTGAAAATGGCTTCCAGGCTGGGGCCACTCACCCTGGCTTCTCATCTGCTCTAGGCCTTATTGCCTTCTGGCTCTATGTCGTTAGCCACATTGCCTCCTTCCTGAGCACCAGATCCCCAAATGTAAATTAAAGAAGGACCCGAGTAATCTTACTGAGCTCTGTTTTGATGTTCTGGCTTTCTATTCCACAATACCCTGTTGCTTTACAGGAAGGCTGTACCTTATACCCCATTAACTCCCATACCGTAGGAGAAGAAAACCTGTGGAAACTTTCTTGGGGCATTCAAGGAAGCTTTCTTTGAACTTTCTTTCCCCACATCCTTTTCAGGTTACTAGAACTTCTATTGCAGAGAGAGCATTCGGCTGCTGTCCTAACTCTAGGGATGGAGGGAAAGGGGCTTCCTTGAGGTGGATCAAAATCTGCATTTTCTCCTATCTTTGGTTTGTCCTTACTGGTGTAGGAGAAGGGGGAGCAGGCAAGCCCCAGAGGTAGGCTGCCGTCTCAGGATTTACTTTCTTACCCGCCCTTTATAAAGAGCTGTTGGTTCACATGTGTATTCAGGGCCCATCCCCTGCGTTACACTTCTTGCCCCTTGCCCCACTTCTCTCCGTCACAGCTAGCCATGATCGTACGCTTGCTCCTACTCCTTGAATAACCGAAGACACTCTCACTGATTAAGCATTATGAGGAAGCCAGTGCAGTGTGATTCATATCCATGTCTCATTTATTCCTCACACCTATTCTATGGACAGGTTCTAATTCCTCCCTACCTTTTATGAGTCTAGAAATTGAGACAGGTGGAGGGCAAGTGATGATGTAACTCTGAGTAGCTGAGACCAGACTTTGCTGTGGTGGACTGTCTGAATTGTCTGTCCTGCTCTGCAGTCCTCGGGTTGAATGCCTGTGGTCTTTGTGTTGCTGTTGATTCACAGAGATAGCTCTTCCCCTCACAGTATTTCCTCAGTTTAGATTCTGTGCGTAAATGTCTCTGTGTCTCACCTCAGCTGGCATCTGGGAAGTAATCAAAAGACAGTAATTCCAGTTGTCGCCTTTAATCATCACAGCAGATTGGAGGAAACCCGTGTTAAGAGATGTTAAGAACCTTCTCAAGGTCACACAGCTAGTGTAAATGCCAGAGCTGAGATTCAAACAGCAGTCTGTAAGAGTATAAATTCCATGAGGATCTGAGTCACCACCAAGTACCTGTGTAAATCTCAAGCTTTCCCCACCCCCACCAGCCCTTAACCTTTGGTGGGGAAGATCATTAGGCGGGAATGAGGGCATGACAAAACAAGGACTAGCAAGTGAAAGCAAGCTGGATCCAGAGGTTTCTGGTGGTTTCTCTGTGTGTGTTTTGTTAGCAGAATTGGAGGGAGCAATGTGCATAGAGTTTCTGGCAGAGAATTCTTTCAGCGTCCACGTGAATGTCCTCTCTAAGTATATTAATTAGAGTCCAAATACCTCTGAGCTATTCCTAGCCCAGCACTTTCATGACAATGGACTCCCAGTTAAGCCTGTTGGATCAGTTCTTTGTCATCCTCTACCCCTCTCCCATCCTCTTTTCAACATACAGATCAAAACAATGCATTGAAATGGTTTTCTTTAAAAGAAAAGATACTCTCAAGGGAAATACATGAACACTGTCATAGTCATGTTGAAATTACAACCTTAATGACCAATAGGGTCATTTTCCTTGAGAGGCTGATTCCAAGCACCTAACTTAAAAAAATATTTTTGTAAATAGATACACATACATACACATGTTTACATAGAGATGAATATAGCTATAGAGTATATTAATGACACTAGCAATAATCAGCTTTAATCACTTTCTACATGGCAGAAATCATGCTAAAACAAGAATATGCATGATTTCATTAAATCGAATCAATATTGCATTAAAAAAATACAATTATTATTCCTACTTTTCCAGTTTCTAAGCTTACAAAGTGAAGAAATTTGCTCAAGTTTGCAGCTGGTGAGCAGAGAAGTCTGGAAACTTTCTACCCCAGAGGCTGAGTTCTCAGTTATCAACATACACTGATTATCTTAGTGAAAAAGAGGATGGTGATTCACAACCATAAGATCATAAAGCTGAGTCTCAGAGGAGTTAATCCTAGGAAAGAAAGCACCCATCTTATTAGCAGAATAAGACTGTGTACATAAATGCCTTTGGATTTCTTTTCTAATGAGCCAGGAAGATCTACGTGGCCTCTCCAAATGTCTGAGGACTTTAGAGAGCAGACCTCAGTGATCCCTGGCAAGAGATAGCAATGTCTCTTTAATTTCAGTATCACTTCATACTTATGTCTGCAAAGCTCCTCTAATACCATGCTATTTAGTGAGGTAGCTCCCTCAGATGAGAAGCTTTCAGAATAGAAAGTTGAAATGCCTTGCTTCAAGTCACAGAATTAATAAATAGCATTGACATATATGGGCTTCCCTGGTTGGTTCATGGTAAAGAATCTGCCTGCCAGTGTAGGAGATGTGGGTTTGATCCCTGGGTCCGGAAGATTCCCTGGAGAAGGAAATGGCAGCCCACACTAGTCTTCTTGTCTGGGAAATTCCGTGAACAGGGGAGCCTAGCAGGTCACAGTCCATGGGGTCATATGGATGTGACTATACACCAACATATTGGCCTGCACACAATATCATGTAAAACAGCTACCTAGTGGGAAACTGCTGTCTGACACAGAGGGCTCAGCTCAGTGCTCTGGGAGGACCTAGAGGGGTGGGATTGGGGTGGGTTGAGAGGGAGGCTCAAGAGGGAGGCGATGCGTGTATACTTATACCTGATTCATGGACAGCAGAAACAAGCACAACATTGTAAAACAATCCTCCTCCAATTAAAAATAAATTTAAAAAAAATAGAGATTCTCAAAAGTGTTACAAGTCAGATCACTGTGCTGTATATTTCACCTTATGCAGTGTTCTACATCAATTAGATGTCATATAAGAATGGAAAAGGTGTTTTAAAGTTAAAACATTAGGCACAGCCAGGTACTAAATCTTTGTCTTCATGTCCTAGGTACAAGACTCTGTTTTGCAAGTAAGAAAACAGTTTGAGAGAATTTGAAAGACCAAAATTACAGTCATTTGGTGGCAAAGTCAAAGCTATTGTGAGAGACACTGGGTAAAATCAGACAGCAAAACGTGCTTTGAATATGGTTGCACCATTCTGACCTTTAAGAGAACTGAATGTTCATAGGTACCAAACCATGATCATCTGAGATTTAGATGATGAAACTCTGGCTCAAGGACTGATATCGGGTAGCTCCTCCTGGATGTAGGGGAAGTATGCAGGCTTCCCCTTCGTCATAAATACTCAGAAATGAGACCCCAAAATATATGAGAGTTAAGATTTTAATCCTGCACAGTTTTCTCTAAAAAATTCTGAGATCCATCGCTAAATCATTTTGGAATGTTAAAGCCAGATTTTGAGTGTGAATTCAAACAACAGAAACCACTCTGTGTGAGTCCATCTACCAACATTTTCAATCCAAGTAGAATCCAGATCATGGAGGAGGAAATCTGAGAGGCAGTGATATTTGTACCATAAATTATTATTTTTATCTCTGTTTTATTAATTCTGTTGATATTCAAGATGAAATATTCAAGTTGTAGAAATATAAAGAGATCTGTTTCTCTTTATCTTGTCTCTTTATCTAGGCTGAGACAAGATGAGATCTATCCCTGAGCTTTCTGGTGGAAGGTCGTTTGGGATGCCTGTTCCAGGCTTCTTTGCAACCTAGATTTTGGGGATGTGTGTGTTTTATTCAATCCTGGTGATTTTTTCTAGATTGAATCCACTGTTGTCACTTCTCTAGAGAAAGAGGATAGCTAAAATCAAGTCCATGGCATGTGTTTGCTGGTCTGTGACAGGGGTGGAAAGTGAAGAGAGATGTCGAGTCGCACGGGGTTCCTCCATCTGAGCAGAGGTGGCAGGTGGCAGGCTGGGCAGAGGAGGCCTTATGAGGTGAGGCAGTCCAGAGGCTAGGACACTCAAGGTGCCTCGCTGTGATTATTTTCTCTAAATGTCACATAGTCTGACGCCATGCAGCTCTTCACGTGACAGGCATGCTTCTGCCTCAGGACCTTCGCACTGGCTACTGTCTATATTCAAAACAACTTTCCCCTAGGGTGACTCCCACACGGTGTTCAACTCTCATTGAAAGGTCATTTTCATTGACTTAATGAAGCTCACCATGATCTCTCTCTCTTTTTTTTTTTTAATGCGTCTTGCATTCTTCCTCAGAATGTTCTTGTTTTTCTCCCACAACACTTACAAGGTTCTGGCATATCTATCCTTCTATCTGTCTGTCTATGTTATGAGCTCCTTGGCTGAAAGAATGAATTTTCCCCAATTCTCAAGCCAGATTGAAATGTTGTAGTCAGAACATAGGAAATATCCCCAAACCCTGTGTCTTCCTCCTATTTTATGTTGTTGAGCTAGAAAATGTTTTTTGCCAGAAGCCCAGTGGCTGAGGTGGAGCAGCTCTGCAGGGTCATGCCAGCTCCAGAATTCCTCCATGGGATTGAGGCCTTTGTTGCGTCTGCATTCCATCTCTCCTGCCCAGCACTAGCAACTGCACTCTCCATAGGTTTAAAGTTCATCAGCATGAAAAAGCTGAGAGGCAGTGATATTTGTACCATAAATTATTATTTTTATCTCTGTTTTATTAATTCTGTTGATATTCAAGATGAAATATTCAAGTTGTAGAAATATAAAGAGATCTGTTTCTCTTTATCTTGTCTCTTTATCTAGGCTGAGACAAGATGAGATCTATCCCTGAGCTTTCTGGTGGAAGGTCGTTTGGGATGCCTGTTCCAGGCTTCTTTGCAACCTAGATTTTGGGGATGTGTGTGTTTTATTCAATCCTGGTGATTTTTTCTAGATTGAATCCACTGTTGTCACTTCTCTAGAGAAAGAGGATAGCTAAAATCAAGTCCATGGCATGTGTTTGCTGGTCTGTGACAGGGGTGGAAAGTGAAGAGAGATGTCGAGTCGCACGGGGTTCCTCCATCTGAGCAGAGGTGGCAGGTGGCAGGCTGGGCAGAGGAGGCCTTATGAGGTGAGGCAGTCCAGAGGCTAGGACACTCAAGGTGCCTCGCTGTGATTATTTTCTCTAAATGTCACATAGTCTGACGCCATGCAGCTCTTCACGTGACAGGCATGCTTCTGCCTCAGGACCTTCGCACTGGCTACTGTCTATATTCAAAACAACTTTCCCCTAGGGTGACTCCCACACGGTGTTCAACTCTCATTGAAAGGTCATTTTCATTGACTTAATGAAGCTCACCATGATCTCTCTCTCTTTTTTTTTAATGCGTCTTGCATTCTTCCTCAGAATGTTCTTGTTTTTCTCCCACAACACTTACAAGGTTCTGGCATATCTATCCTTCTATCTGTCTGTCTATGTTATGAGCTCCTTGGCTGAAAGAATGAATTTTCCCCAATTCTCAAGCCAGATTGAAATGTTGTAGTCAGAACATAGGAAATATCCCCAAACCCTGTGTCTTCCTCCTATTTTATGTTGTTGAGCTAGAAAATGTTTTTTGCCAGAAGCCCAGTGGCTGAGGTGGAGCAGCTCTGCAGGGTCATGCCAGCTCCAGAATTCCTCCATGGGATTGAGGCCTTTGTTGCGTCTGCATTCCAGTCTCTCCTGCCCAGCACTAGCAACTGCACTCTCCATAGGTTTATCTCCCCAAAGTGCTTTCTAATAAACTTCTGCACATGCAGATATCTGTCAGAGTCTGTGTCCAAGGAATCTGATCCGCCAGTTTATTAGCAGTACTCTTCAGTTCAGAGATTTGCATTAACAACAGCAGTTGTGTTGCATGCTCAGTGACTCAGTTGTATCTGACTTTTTGCGACCCCATGGACTGTAGCCCAGCAGGCTTTTCTGTCCATAGAATTTCCCAGGCACAAATGCTGGAATGGGTTGTCATTTCCTTCTCCAGGGAGTCTTCCCGACTCAGAGATAAAATCTGCTTCTCCTAACTCTCTCCTGCATGGGCAGGTGGATTTTTTTTTTTTTCCTACTGAGTCACAAAACACTATTAGCATATGCCTTAAACCCAGTCTCATATTTTAGGGTGTATTGGAACCCATGGCTCCACAAACTTGAGGCACACCTCTTAAGTTTTAAAAGCATTTTGGAGAAAACAGTTATGGTGTACAACTTGATGGGCTTGACCCTCATGGGATCTGCTTTGATTGGCCTAATTTGGAACATTACCAGTTTGACCATCATAACTTCTGTTAAGAACTTGCGCCTGAAAAAAAAATCCTTCTTCAAAAGTAAAACCCACTCTGTCTTGGGTCTTAAATTGCATTGTACTTGAGAGAGTCAAAGATGTATAAATCTAGTTCCTTCTCTCTAGTAGCATTTGGAAGATAAGATCATCTTATTTGATGTACATTTGTACATTAGAAACACTTAAGAACTTGTTAGAAATGTCCATGACTGATCTCGGATCGGGGACCAAAAATTACTCCTACTTTTTATATGCTGATACAAATGATTTATGAGCCATTGGGAAGAAACTTGAGTACTGAAAATGGTATAAAACATGCATTGTCTGGTCTACTCTTACTAAGTAACAGACGCTGGGGTGGACTCTATAAAGTATGTATGTGTTTGTGTGTGTTTATACATGTATATGTAGTCTGTACTCATGGAATATAGTCTATAGTATATACATTTACTGAGAAACCATTATGTGTCAGATATTGTGATAAGTTCTACAAAAGCATGGAAATGAAAAATGGCTTGGGTCCTTTTCTCAAAAGGCTTAATTAGAGCTAGAGAAGAGTCATTAATTTCTGCCTTCATTTATTTACCTATCTTTCATCAATGAATTCATCCCTGCACGAATTCAATACATATTTGCTGAATACTTAATAATTGAAAGGTGCTGTCACAGTGACAAAGGGAAACATTTCGAAGTGCTCTACATGGAAGGCCCAACAGTTGACTCCAGGGAGGGCATAACATTTCAAAGCTTTTTAATGAAAAGGCACAAATGCTGGAATGGGTTGTCATTTCCTTCTCCAGGAGTCTTCGACTCAGAGATAAAATCTGCTTCTCCTAACTCTCTCCTGCATGGGCAGGTGGATTTTTTTTCCTACTGAGTCACAAAACACTATTAGCATATGCCTTAAACCCAGTCTCATATTTTAGGGTGTATTGGAACCCATGGCTCCACAAACTTGAGGCACACCTCTTAAGTTTTAAAAGCATTTTGGAGAAAACAGTTATGGTGTACAACTTGATGGGCTTGACCCTCATGGGATCTGCTTTGATTGGCCTAATTTGGAACATTACCAGTTTGACCATCATAACTTCTGTTAAGAACTTGCGCCTGAAAAAAAAATCCTTCTTCAAAAGTAAAACCCACTCTGTCTTGGGTCTTAAATTGCATTGTACTTGAGAGAGTCAAAGATGTATAAATCTAGTTCCTTCTCTCTAGTAGCATTTGGAAGATAAGATCATCTTATTTGATGTACATTTGTACATTAGAAACACTTAAGAACTTGTTAGAAATGTCCATGACTGATCTCGGATCGGGGACCAAAAATTACTCCTACTTTTTATATGCTGATACAAATGATTTATGAGCCATTGGGAAGAAACTTGAGTACTGAAAATGGTATAAAACATGCATTGTCTGGTCTACTCTTACTAAGTAACAGACGCTGGGGTGGACTCTATAAAGTATGTATGTGTTTGTGTGTGTTTATACATGTATATGTAGTCTGTACTCATGGAATATAGTCTATAGTATATACATTTACTGAGAAACCATTATGTGTCAGATATTGTGATAAGTTCTACAAAAGCATGGAAATGAAAAATGGCTTGGGTCCTTTTCTCAAAAGGCTTAATTAGAGCTAGAGAAGAGTCATTAATTTCTGCCTTCATTTATTTACCTATCTTTCATCAATGAATTCATCCCTGCACGAATTCAATACATATTTGCTGAATACTTAATAATTGAAAGGTGCTGTCACAGTGACAAAAAGGGAAACATTTCGAGAAGTGCTCTACATGGAAGGCCCAACAGTTGACTCCGGGAGGGCTGAGGTCTTTCTTAGCTTACATATATTTTGCCATATTCAAAGCTTTTTTAATGAAAATGTTTCCCATGGCAATGAACAAGCAGTCCTGTGGAATTAGTAATCACTGTTAAAATACTGTGTTTGGAGCATCCTGATGCCCTTCAGTCCACAAATCTGGGCATGGGAGGATGGTAGAAGTACTGAGAGTTTTTTTTTGGTTAGTCTGACTCAGCAAACCGTTTCCGAATTTGGAGAATTTCACAGTCATCAGTCAGACAGGCCCTTGGTAGCAGTTTTATGAATTTCGAGGAAAATCTCTGGTATGTGTCATGGTAAGGAAATGTTCAACAAGGAAAAGGGTAAATGAAGAATCATAATCATTTAGAAAGAATTCACCAAGAAATGGAGGGCTCTGTGGTATAAGTGAGCAGTTGCACAGGGTGGTTACAGGAAATGCCAGATTCATGACAGGTGGTCTTGACTTCTTCTCTCACTGCCCCCGACCCCTCAAGGCAGACAGCTGGAATCCAGCCCAGCTCCCTTTCCTACAGTGGCAGATGGAGCCACAGGATCCTTCTAGACCCCTGACTCCAGATATCCACTACCGGCTCCTTCGAATTGGTATGAGAGAGGTTATCTATTTCCCATTCCTACTGCAGTGATTTGGATTTGAGAGTGTGCCGATTTAGGTCCAGATCTTCAGGCAGCCAGAGGTTTTCATCTGAAAGGTTCTCTGGACATCAGTCCACTAGGCTTTCCAGTGGGGTGGACTCTATAAAGTATGTATGTGTTTGTGTGTGTTTATACATGTATATGTAGTCTGTACTCATGGAATATAGTCTATAGTATATACATTTACTGAGAAACCATTATGTGTCAGATATTGTGATAAGTTCTACAAAAGCATGGAAATGAAAAATGGCTTGGGTCCTTTTCTCAAAAGGCTTAATTAGAGCTAGAGAAGAGTCATTAATTTCTGCCTTCATTTATTTACCTATCTTTCATCAATGAATTCATCCCTGCACGAATTCAATACATATTTGCTGAATACTTAATAATTGAAAGGTGCTGTCACAGTGACAAAAAGGGAAACATTTCGAGAAGTGCTCTACATGGAAGGCCCAACAGTTGACTCCGGGAGGGCTGAGGTCTTTCTTAGCTTACATATATTTTGCCATATTCAAAGCTTTTTTAATGAAAATGTTTCCCATGGCAATGAACAAGCAGTCCTGTGGAATTAGTAATCACTGTTAAAATACTGTGTTTGGAGCATCCTGATGCCCTTCAGTCCACAAATCTGGGCATGGGAGGATGGTAGAAGTACTGAGAGTTTTTTTTTGGTTAGTCTGACTCAGCAAACCGTTTCCGAATTTGGAGAATTTCACAGTCATCAGTCAGACAGGCCCTTGGTAGCAGTTTTATGAATTTCGAGGAAAATCTCTGGTATGTGTCATGGTAAGGAAATGTTCAACAAGGAAAAGGGTAAATGAAGAATCATAATCATTTAGAAAGAATTCACCAAGAAATGGAGGGCTCTGTGGTATAAGTGAGCAGTTGCACAGGGTGGTTACAGGAAATGCCAGATTCATGACAGGTGGTCTTGACTTCTTCTCTCACTGCCCCCGACCCCTCAAGGCAGACAGCTGGAATCCAGCCCAGCTCCCTTTCCTACAGTGGCAGATGGAGCCACAGGATCCTTCTAGACCCCTGACTCCAGATATCCACTACCGGCTCCTTCGAATTGGTATGAGAGAGGTTATCTATTTCCCATTCCTACTGCAGTGATTTGGATTTGAGAGTGTGCCGATTTAGGTCCAGATCTTCAGGCAGCCAGAGGTTTTCATCTGAAAGGTTCTCTGGACATCAGTCCACTAGGCTTTCCAGTGGATGACTTTTCCTCTGCATGCCTCTGGTATGAAAATCAACAATGAGAAAATAGAGGATGCAGCATTCAGAAAGTAAAGTCTGAGCTATTCATAAGCACAGAACCCTACTTGACATGCCTCCCTCAACCCTTTGTGTCTGCCCACGCAAGCTGTCTGTCTGTCTCTCTCTCTCTCTCTCCCTCCCTCCCTCCATCCCTCCCCACTTCTCCTCTGGCTGCCCCTGCCCAGTGGCCATATACTTTTTTGGCAATTTGATCTTCTATCACTTTTCTAAGTGTGTCCTTTTGCTCTATTCTTTATGTGCTGTGATACTATGCCTTTTGCCTGGGAAAACTTCTCCCTACCTTCCTCACTTCCTTCTCTCTTCCGTGACCAAGCCCAAGCTACTAATTACTTGAATACATGATACATTTCAACTTATTTTGTAGCTTACTCCTTCCTCCAGGAGTTTTTCTCTGATGACCCCAGTCTTGCTTGGACTAGGTTCTTCCGTGATTCCCATTAGTACCCTTACTTTGGCATTAGCCTTTGACTTCTTTGATTATAAAGAGAGTATACCTGATCTTCATCTTTTCTATAGTGACTTGCATGGTGTCAACACACAATAGGCACTTAAGAAACACCTTAGAATGGGTGAATCATAGCAACGTTTGTTGTTAATAATGAACATGATGGTTATACCTTCCTTATTTTTTTAAAAAAGATTTATTTATTTATTTTGATGGGGGTGGGGTGGGGGGCACCAAGAAATGGAGGGCTCTGTGGTATAAGTGAGCAGTTGCACAGGGTGGTTACAGGAAATGCCAGATTCATGACAGGTGGTCTTGACTTCTTCTCTCACTGCCCCCGACCCCTCAAGGCAGACAGCTGGAATCCAGCCCAGCTCCCTTTCCTACAGTGGCAGATGGAGCCACAGGATCCTTCTAGACCCCTGACTCCAGATATCCACTACCGGCTCCTTGAATTGGTATGAGAGAGGTTATCTATTTCCCATTCCTACTGCAGTGATTTGGATTTGAGAGTGTGCCGATTTAGGTCCAGATCTTCAGGCAGCCAGAGGTTTTCATCTGAAAGGTTCTCTGGACATCAGTCCACTAGGCTTTCCAGTGGATGACTTTTCCTCTGCATGCCTCTGGTATGAAAATCAACAATGAGAAAATAGAGGATGCAGCATTCAGAAAGTAAAGTCTGAGCTATTCATAAGCACAGAACCCTACTTGACATGCCTCCCTCAACCCTTTGTGTCTGCCCACGCAAGCTGTCTGTCTGTCTCTCTCTCTCTCTCTCCCTCCCTCCCTCCATCCCTCCCCACTTCTCCTCTGGCTGCCCCTGCCCAGTGGCCATATACTTTTTTGGCAATTTGATCTTCTATCACTTTTCTAAGTGTGTCCTTTTGCTCTATTCTTTATGTGCTGTGATACTATGCCTTTTGCCTGGGAAAACTTCTCCCTACCTTCCTCACTTCCTTCTCTCTTCCGTGACCAAGCCCAAGCTACTAATTACTTGAATACATGATACATTTCAACTTATTTTGTAGCTTACTCCTTCCTCCAGGAGTTTTTCTCTGATGACCCCAGTCTTGCTTGGACTAGGTTCTTCCGTGATTCCCATTAGTACCCTTACTTTGGCATTAGCCTTTGACTTCTTTGATTATAAAGAGAGTATACCTGATCTTCATCTTTTCTATAGTGACTTGCATGGTGTCAACACACAATAGGCACTTAAGAAACACCTTAGAATGGGTGAATCATAGCAACGTTTGTTGTTAATAATGAACATGATGGTTATACCTTCCTTATTTTTTTAAAAAAGATTTATTTATTTATTTTGATGGGGGTGGGGTGGGGAGGGAGGGGAGCAGGCGGGCCACTTCTATTGGTCTTCCATTTGTCCATTTTCATCCATCTTTGTTCTTTGGCCCGTGTGGGCCTCCCATCGCGGTGGCCTCTGTTGTCGCAGAGCACTGGCTCTGGGCGCATGAGCTCCAGAGCTCCGGCTTGGTAATTGCACACATAAGTCCAGCCGCTCCGCGGCACGTGGGATCTTCCCAGGCCAGGGATCGAACCGGCACCCCTTTTCTTTACCCACTGGACCACCACGGAAGCCCCCTTCCTTATTTTATACATCGCTCTTCATCTGTTTTCAGCACCGTTCCATATTTTATATATGTTTACTTAATAAATTATATATTTTATTTAATAAAGTAGAGAATAATTTGAAGAAAATTATAATAATTTGAATAATTCATAAAAATGAGAGAGGTTTGGTTGTATGTTTATACCATTAACATTTACTGAGTATTATCATTTTTAAAATCTTTTTCAAGTTCCTTTTATTTGACTTACAATTTTTGGTTTTTTTTGGCTGTATTGAGTCTTCAATGCTTTTGTACCAGCTTTCTCTAGTTGTGATAAGTGGGGACTACTTCTTATTGTAGCACTGAGACAGACATGAAATTGGTGTTAATAATATGTTCCTTTTAATTGAACATTTATTACACAACAGACCCTGTTCTAGGCAGTGAGATCGTGCCTTCAAGGATCTTCTATTACCGAGTGATAAGTGAGGGGTATCTGAAGAGAAATGAAGCATGCAAGAGGAAGAGGGGATTTCTATAAGGAGGTGACATTTTGGGTGACCTGTGTGGAATGAATGCAGTACTAACTTACACAGATGAAAGAATGCTTATTTAATCATAAGGTATCTAATGTATGTTAGACATGTTGGTAGGGATAGAGTGCCTGGAATCCACTGGTTGCTTGACAAACATACTGTTCTGGATAACTAAGCCTAGTCCACAAATGAAATGAAAACATGGCTCTTCCCCTCAAGATTCTTGCATTCTGGTGGAAAAGAGGGTGAAGCACAAGATAGTGAATGAAGAAGAGTCATAGCTCTGAAACTGACACATCCTCTCCTCCCTCGACCCTCCTTGGTCCCTCTGTTCCTTCCTCTGAAAACCAACCTTCTCCTTGGGAGTCTAAGTTATCTGGTATATCCGTTTCTTTTGCTGGGTGCTCAACCTTGGCCTCCTCCCAAATGCCTCCTGCAAATGTTTATTTTTATAAATGTTGCATACACAAGGGCAGGAGATAGGCAAAGAGGTGAGCCAGAGTCATTTACGAAACCACTTTGGCACCCTGCTCCGGAAATCATTTCCGCAGGAGGCTGCCCTGGACAGAGTGCACTTATCCTCAGACTGTCTATCCCCATTTCCAAGCAGATTTCAGTTCTTATTTACAGTCAGAAGCTCCATGGGCTTCTGAGCCAAAAGCCTTCTTTCCTGAAAAGCCAGTGATGGCCTCCAGCAGTCCATCCGATTTTAAGAAATAAGCATGCCCCTGGGTCGGAAGGAGACTTGTAGACCTAATTCGTCTCCATCAGTGAGCATTTTATGGCCACCTACTTGTTGAAAATCTTGATCTAAACATGGAGAGTACCAGACATAGGGTCCTACCAGAGCAGAAAGGAACTACCTTTTAGGAAGGACATGCCACACATGACCATGCTTTACCTATCAGATGTCATAAAATTCTCACAAAATAGATATTATTACCCCACTTTACAGATCGAAGAAAGAAAGAATCAAGGAAGGACAGGGAAAAGAAAGGGAGGAAGAGAGAGAAGCAGCAGAAGTGGGAGGAGAGAAAGCAACAGGAAGGGATGGAGAATTTGAAGCTCTGTAGCATGTACACCTCCTGACAGCTGATGAATAGGCTTAACATTCGTTTAACTCCATCACCTCTAATCAAGCTTTCACCTCTCCCTCTCCATCAAAATCTTGCTTATCAAGGTCATCATGGCCATCCACAGAGCTATACCAGGTAGCCAATTATCAGCTCTCACTTTGAGGTTCATCACCTATCAGCAATAATTTCACCAATCCCTTCTCCCTTAAACACTTTCTTCATTTGGCTTCCAAGTCAGCACACATACTCTTCTGGTTCTCCTGGCTCCTCAGTACCAGCTCTCTTCCTCTCAACTGACAGCTGCTCATCAACTTGGTGTCTTAACGGAGTTTCTCAGAGCCCAGTCCTCGGACTGCCTCCTTTCTCAGTTTGCATTCACTCCCTGTGTGATTCTGTCTTTCTCATTTCTTCCAATATCATCTGAATACCAACAGGTCTTTTCCCTTCCATTCTGGATCATTCCTTCATACTGGTATATACAACAAGGTCCCCATCAGACCCACTCTTGTAATGGACTCCCCTCCAGTCTCAGTTCTGGCAATTCCATCATTCCCATTGCTTAGAACAAAACACCCTTCTATGTCACCCATAACCCACACCTGATCTTAGAGGTTATCTAGTTTGAGTTGGCTTCAGAATACATCCCAGATGCAGCTACTTCCCACCATCTCCAAGGTCACCAGTCAGATGCAAGTCTTCATTGGCTCTCAGCCAGATTATGTGGTCTCCTTCCCTTTGCATTTGCCCTGAAAGTTTGGTCTCAATTTGGTGTCCAGGTTGATCCTGAAAAATCTACCAGTTCTCCCTGTATAACTCTGCAAAGTCTGCTCATCTCAGTCAGAGTAAAATCCAAAGCTCGTAAAATAATGGACAGGTTCTTGCTCCATCTGGTCTCTTGTTCCCGCCCTGAACTGACCACCCCTCATCCCTCCTCACTTCCTCTCACTCTGCTCTGGTCTCACTGATGTCCTCGCTGCTCCACTGTCTGGAATTCTGTCCCCCAGACATGTGCATGACTGACCTCCCCACCCTCTTCAGATCTTCACCTCAATGTAGCTTTTTCAAAAAGGATGTAGTTGTCCATGTTACTTCAAATTATAGCCCTGCCCCAGTCTTTTCTGTCCCCTTCCTTATTTGGTTTTTCTCCGTGTGTGTGTGCATGCTAAGTCACTCAGGCATGTCCAACTCATTGCCACCCCAGGGACTGTAGCCCACTGGGCTCCTCTGTCCATAGGACTTTCTAGGCATGGGTTGCAATGCCCTCCTCCAGGGGATCTTCCCAACCCAGGAATCAAACCCACATCTTGTATGTCTCCTGCATTGGCAAGCAGGTTCTTGACCGCTAGTGCCACCTGGGAAACCCATGCTTACCATTATTTTTATACCATATATTTTGTTTTCTTGTTTTCTTCTCTTTCTTTTGCTCCACAGAAGAAAGTAAGTTCTTTGAAGACAGGGCTTTCTGTTGATTTTGCACTGCTGTATGAGAAGTACTTTAGATAAGTGTATATAATATACCAAAATTTCAATTAATATTAAATAAATACAAATGAGTAAGGAAAAGGTAGATATCAGTGAAGTTTAGCCTATGTAAGGAAGGCTTCATGGAGAAGGGGGAAAAAAACGTTTGTTGAGTACTTACTATGTGCCAAGTACTAATATCTCATACCCATTATCATTAAATTAACCTACAATCTTGAGAAGTATTTATTATTATTCTTTTTCCTGTTTTACAGGATAGAACACTGTAGTGTCAAGAGGCTAATTGACCCTCTCAAGGTCACTACGATAATTTTTCACAGACACCCAGAAGTCACTTCTTTTCGTCTCTGGTTCCCGACCATGGAATACAATTTTAGAAATCTCTCATGGGGATGGGGCTGTGTTACTTAAACAAAGGAAAAAAAGGAAGTCACATACAAAAAGAACAAAGTTGGTATATTAATATGTTTGTTTATTTTTCAATGGCTATTATGATTTAATTCTTATAATAATTCTATTATGTTATGTCTTTATGGGGAGAAGAATGAACAGACTATCCCCTGCCCTTAGTTACATTACCATCTAGGAGAGCTGACATTAATACAAAAATAAAAGTGCCTTTTGCTCTAAGAGCACAGAGAAGGGAGCAGTTGATTCGATGAGGATAGAGTCCAACAAGGAAGACCTCAGAGGAAAAGGCCTCTCAACTTAATCCTACTGGGTAGAGAGGACTTTGTATTCCAAGCAGGGCTGCATCTGGTGCAGAGGGATGGAGGAAAGGCATAGCAGGGTGGAAAAGAGCCTAGGTTGCATGTGACTCGCTTCAGGGTGCCCACTGGGCTCCTCTGTCCATAGGACTTTCTAGGCATGGGTTGCAATGCCCTCCTCCAGGGGATCTTCCCAACCCAGGAATCAAACCCACATCTTGTATGTCTCCTGCATTGGCAAGCAGGTTCTTGACCGCTAGTGCCACCTGGGAAACCCATGCTTACCATTATTTTTATACCATATATTTTGTTTTCTTGTTTTCTTCTCTTTCTTTTGCTCCACAGAAGAAAGTAAGTTCTTTGAAGACAGGGCTTTCTGTTGATTTTGCACTGCTGTATGAGAAGTACTTTAGATAAGTGTATATAATATACCAAAATTTCAATTAATATTAAATAAATACAAATGAGTAAGGAAAAGGTAGATATCAGTGAAGTTTAGCCTATGTAAGGAAGGCTTCATGGAAAAGGGGGGAAAAAAACGTTTGTTGAGTACTTACTATGTGCCAAGTACTAATATCTCATACCCATTATCATTAAATTAACCTACAATCTTGAGAAGTATTTATTATTATTCTTTTTCCTGTTTTACAGGATAGAACACTGTAGTGTCAAGAGGCTAATTGACCCTCTCAAGGTCACTACGATAATTTTTCACAGACACCCAGAAGTCACTTCTTTTCGTCTCTGGTTCCCGACCATGGAATACAATTTTAGAAATCTCTCATGGGGATGGGGCTGTGTTACTTAAACAAAGGAAAAAAAGGAAGTCACATACAAAAAGAACAAAGTTGGTATATTAATATGTTTGTTTATTTTTCAATGGCTATTATGATTTAATTCTTATAATAATTCTATTATGTTATGTCTTTAGGGGGAGAAGAATGAACAGACTATCCCCTGCCCTTAGTTACATTACCATCTAGGAGAGCTGACATTAATACAAAAATAAAAGTGCCTTTTGCTCTAAGAGCACAGAGAAGGGAGCAGTTGATTCGATGAGGATAGAGTCCAACAAGGAAGACCTCAGAGGAAAAGGCCTCTCAACTTAATCCTACTGGGTAGAGAGGACTTTGTATTCCAAGCAGGGCTGCATCTGGTGCAGAGGGATGGAGGAAAGGCATAGCAGGGTGGAAAAGAGCCTATTCTTGTTGTTGTTGTATTGAGTCCTTAAGTAGCCTGTAGCCCATTAGGCTCCTATGTCCATGGGATTTCCCAGGTAAGAATATTGGAGTGGGTTGCCATTCGGGGATCTTCCTGATCCAGGAATCCAGCCCATGTCTCCTATATTTGGCAGGTGGATTTTTTTTATATCACTAAGTCACCTGGGAAGCCGTCTCTGAAAGAGCTTAGGAAGTGCAATAAAGAGAAGGTGGACCTGGGACTTTTCTCAAAGGGCAATGGGAAGCCATGCCCGATTTAATCGGAAAGTGGCCTTGTCAAATCTGTTCTTTTGTTAAGATCACTTTGACACTCATCTTGAAGGATATCTGGCAAGGAAAAAACATCAGGGACAGGATGCTAGTCTAGGGGTCCTAGCAAAATCTGAGACACCGTGATGAAACCAGTGGTGGGGCAGCAGAAGTGGGGATGACAGATGATGATGATTCAGGTATGCATACTTCAGTGTTAAAAGCCAGCTGTTCCTTATAGTGCCCTGGGTGATTAAACAATTCTGATACTCTAGACACAGCCCAATCAATTAAATCAGAATTTCTGGAGTTTGCAATAGTTTATAAAGCTCCCTCGATATTTGGATGTGCACCCAAGTTGAAGAACCACTGGTTTATGAATTATAGGAATGCATTGTTAATTGGATATGACCACGCAAGGAAGAGGAAAACTGAAAGATAAAGTTTTCCAGCCCATATGACTTAAAAGAACAAACACTGGCTGCGACTGGTGCTTGATGAGTCGCCCTGAACGGCTATTATGATTTAATTCTTATAATAATTCTATTATGTTATGTCTTTATGGGAGAAGAATGAACAGACTATCCCCTGCCCTTAGTTACATTACCATCTAGGAGAGCTGACATTAATACAAAAATAAAGTGCCTTTTGCTCTAAGAGCACAGAGAAGGGAGCAGTTGATTCGATGAGGATAGAGTCCAACAAGGAAGACCTCAGAGGAAAAGGCCTCTCAACTTAATCCTACTGGGTAGAGAGGACTTTGTATTCCAAGCAGGGCTGCATCTGGTGCAGAGGGATGGAGGAAAGGCATAGCAGGGTGGAAAAGAGCCTATTCTTGTTGTTGTTGTATTGAGTCCTTAAGTAGCCTGTAGCCCATTAGGCTCCTATGTCCATGGGATTTCCCAGGTAAGAATATTGGAGTGGGTTGCCATTCGGGGATCTTCCTGATCCAGGAATCCAGCCCATGTCTCCTATATTTGGCAGGTGGATTTTTTTTATATCACTAAGTCACCTGGGAAGCCGTCTCTGAAAGAGCTTAGGAAGTGCAATAAAGAGAAGGTGGACCTGGGACTTTTCTCAAAGGGCAATGGGAAGCCATGCCCGATTTAATCGGAAAGTGGCCTTGTCAAATCTGTTCTTTTGTTAAGATCACTTTGACACTCATCTTGAAGGATATCTGGCAAGGAAAAAACATCAGGGACAGGATGCTAGTCTAGGGGTCCTAGCAAAATCTGAGACACCGTGATGAAACCAGTGGTGGGGCAGCAGAAGTGGGGATGACAGATGATGATGATTCAGGTATGCATACTTCAGTGTTAAAAGCCAGCTGTTCCTTATAGTGCCCTGGGTGATTAAACAATTCTGATACTCTAGACACAGCCCAATCAATTAAATCAGAATTTCTGGAGTTTGCAATAGTTTATAAAGCTCCCTCGATATTTGGATGTGCACCCAAGTTGAAGAACCACTGGTTTATGAATTATAGGAATGCATTGTTAATTGGATATGACCACGCAAGGAAGAGGAAAACTGAAAGATAAAGTTTTCCAGCCCATATGACTTAAAAGAAAGGCTGTTGTCTAAAGAATCCGACTGGCTGCGACTGGTGCTTGATGAGTCGCCCTGAACAAAGGACACACTCTCAGCTATGGAAAATGAAAGCTTATCTTATAAAACTGTTGTGGGGATTACATGAAATGACACATTTAAAATACATAGCATGGAAACTTACTTCCCTGGAAGTCCAGTGGTTCAGTCTTTGTTTTTCAATGCAGGGGGGTGTGGATTCAATCCCTGGCTGGGGAGCTAAGATCCCACATGTGTTGGGGGCCAAAAAAAAAAACCCCAAACAAAATATAAAACAGAAGCAATATTGTAACATATTCAATAAAGACTTTAAAATGGACCACATCAAAAAGAATCATAAAATATAATAAGACACTTAGTATGGTGCCAGGAACATGGTGAATGCTCAGTTTTTTTTTGTCATTTGTTTAATTCTTGTTGGCAAAAGTGAGTCTTCAGAAAAGGAAAGGTTTCCAGATGAGGGGTACTAAGTTTGGCTGTCAATGTATTGACTTTAGAGGGTTTGTGGGATATCTAACGGGCTTCCCAGGTGGTGCTGGTGGTAAAGAACATGCCTGCCAATGTAGGAGACATAAGAAACACATGTTTCATCCCTGGATTGGGAAGATCCCCTGGAGAAGGAAATGGCAACCCACTCCAGGATTCCTGCTGGAGAATCCCAGGGACAGAGGAGCCTGGTGGGCTACAGTGTATGGGATTTCAAACAGTTGGACATGACTGAAGCAACTTAGCTTGCAGGATATTGAACAGTCATTTGAAAGTAATAGTTTAATCTTCAAGACATAGTTCTGAGCCATAGGTACCAATCTGGTACTGTTGACAGCTAACATTATTATTGGCATATATCTGTGTGTTCTTGTTTAATTGCTGGCATGTCCAACTCTCTGGGACCCCCTGGACTGCAGCATGCCCTGTGTGTGGTCACAGAGGTATATCATGTCTTGTGGAGGGAGAACATAGTGAAAGAAGGATGAGTGTATTAGTAAAGGCAAATGATTCTGAACCTACTTTCTTCTCTGTAAAGTGAAGGGAATAGGAAGTCATGCTTCAGGACATTTCTTAGAGAGGTAAATACAATGAAACGGGTAAAGCACATTGAAATTGTGGGATACAGCAGGCATCAAAGTACAAATAAGCCAGAAGAGAAAAAAGGAAATGGATTTTCAAAAGAGTACTTTGTCAAGAAACAAAAGAGTCCCAAATTTGAGGAAAAGATCAATTGTGTCAAGTACATAAGATAAATCATTTGGGGCCACAGTGTTCTCATTGGTATAGTGAGCCCTTGAATGAAAGGAAATTTATGTAAGTGTTAATTTATTGTCCTACTTTAAACAGGAGCTTTCTACTGTGGAAAACAGAAGTGCAATCCGTTCTAAGATTCAAATACTGCTGCTAGGACTCAAAAACAGTTATTTGCTGGTTTTAAGGCTGCCATCAGTTTCTTTCCTGGGTCCTCATGGAAGAAATCATGAGTCATATAATGGGAGGTGTCCTCTTCAATATCTCTAAACTACTTTTAAAAATTAATTTCATGGGCTACCACCTCATGAAGTCTCTGTTTACACTACTGCATAAATGCATATTTACTCAGGACCAGATGATGATAATAGTGCCTAGTATTACCATAATAATGAAATCAGCCATTATTGAGCAAGCACGTATTATGTATCAAGCAGTGTGCAAATTGTTTTTATTTGCATTGTTTTCATCAATTCCCAAGAAGAAGGCAGAGAGCAAGAGTTACCACCTATACTTTGCGTATTGCAAATTTGAGGTTCCAAGAGGCTAAGTGACCACCCAAAGGTCAAACCAGCAATAAATGGTATGACCAGGAAGTCTACTCACCTATAAGATTTAACTGACACAGGGAACTGGACTGCCTTTGAGATACAGGCAGTGATGTAATAAAGCATGTTGTCTAGACCTTTGGGACCTGCTGACACTCCTGCTTTCAAATCTGGCCCGTTGTTTATTTGCCATGCAACCTAGTGTAAGTCCCTCACCAAGTCTCAGCTTTCTCATTTGTAGAAAGGACAGATTAATTGAACCTGTTTTCTCTAATTGGCTTCCCTGGGGTCTCAGACAGTAAAGAATCTGCCTGCAACTGCAGGAGACCTGGGTTTGATCCCTGAGTCAGGAAGATCCCCTGGAGAAGGAAATGGCCACTCATTCTAATATTCTTGCCTGGGAAATCCCATGAACAGAGGAGCCTGCTGGGGTCACAAAGAATCAGGCATGCTTTGGGACCAAAGCAACAACAATTTCCTCTAATAGCTAGAAGTGGTGTTAGAAAAGTTGTGTGATTCCGTTTGGAAGGAGGCCCATAAGCAAACACTTGTAGCTTCTCACCACCACTGGTTTGTCTAATTGGTATGAAGACCTAGGAATACACAGCCTTGCAGCATCCCTTTCCACTTTGGAACCTTCCTGTATTCTGAGAATCTGTATAATGGCCCTGCTCATGCTCAAGAGGTCAGGGGATGTCCAGGACTTCTCTGAACAGGTGGATACCTCTGTCTAATTCTGAAAGAACTGCACTTTCCCTTCTCAAACAGCTCTTCCAGTAATTCAGTTCAGTTCAGTCACTCAGTCATGTCCAACACTTTGCAACCCTGTGAACTGTAGCCCACAAGCCTTCCCTGTCCTTCCCATCTCCTGAAGCTTGTTCAAACTCATATCCATGGAGTCAGTGATGCCATCCAACCATCTCTTCCTCTGTCATCCCCTTATTTCCTGACTTCAGTTTCTCCTAGCATTAATATATTTTTCAGTGAGTCAGCTCTTCACATCAGGTGGCCAAAATATTGGGGTTTCAGCTTCAGCATCATTCCTTCCAATGAATATTCAAGGTTGATTTCCTTCAGAATTGAGCAGTTTGATCTCTTTCAGTAATAAAGTCAACATTTTGTTCTCTGTCTGCCTAATCCTTTGTGTAGCTTGGTTACACAACTTAAGAACTTGGAAGACTCTCTAAAATCCCAACAGAGTTTAACTAAAATAATATGGATCACCTGATGAATATAGAGCTCTTGGTTTGTCTTAGAGGCATAGTTTCATGTGTACTTTCTTCTAATGTGAACTTTCTTTCTAATGTGGTCTGAGAGCTAGCATTCTTATTGACACCTCTATTTCCCATTATGTCAGACAGTAAGAATCTATGGCTTCCTGGGGCCTGCCAACTGCAGGAGACCTGGGTTTGATCCCTGAGTCAGGAAGATCCCCTGGAGAAGGAAATGGCCACTCATTCTAATATTCTTGCCTGGGAAATCCCATGAACAGAGGAGCCTGCTGGGGTCACAAAGAATCAGGCATGCTTTGGGACCAAAGCAACAACAATTTCCTCTAATAGCTAGAAGTGGTGTTAGAAAAGTTGTGTGATTCCGTTTGGAAGGAGGCCCATAAGCAAACACTTGTAGCTTCTCACCACCACTGGTTTGTCTAATTGGTATGAAGACCTAGGAATACACAGCCTTGCAGCATCCCTTTCCACTTTGGAACCTTCCTGTATTCTGAGAATCTGTATAATGGCCCTGCTCATGCTCAAGAGGTCAGGGGATGTCCAGGACTTCTCTGAACAGGTGGATACCTCTGTCTAATTCTGAAAGAACTGCACTTTCCCTTCTCAAACAGCTCTTCCAGTAATTCAGTTCAGTTCAGTCACTCAGTCATGTCCAACACTTTGCAACCCTGTGAACTGTAGCCCACAAGCCTTCCCTGTCCTTCCCATCTCCTGAAGCTTGTTCAAACTCATATCCATGGAGTCAGTGATGCCATCCAACCATCTCTTCCTCTGTCATCCCCTTATTTCCTGACTTCAGTTTCTCCTAGCATTAATATATTTTTCAGTGAGTCAGCTCTTCACATCAGGTGGCCAAAATATTGGGGTTTCAGCTTCAGCATCATTCCTTCCAATGAATATTCAAGGTTGATTTCCTTCAGAATTGAGCAGTTTGATCTCTTTCAGTAATAAAGTCAACATTTTGTTCTCTGTCTGCCTAATCCTTTGTGTAGCTTGGTTACACAACTTAAGAACTTGGAAGACTCTCTAAAATCCCAACAGAGTTTAACTAAAATAATATGGATCACCTGATGAATATAGAGCTCTTGGTTTGTCTTAGAGGCATAGTTTCATGTGTACTTTCTTCTAATGTGAACTTTCTTTCTAATGTGGTCTGAGAGCTAGCATTCTTATTGACACCTCTATTTCCCATTATGTATTATCAATAACTGGTTATTGAGAACTTGCTAGGTGCAGAGTTTTCAGTTTGGCAATGTACATAGCACAGTTGTGAAAAAGATTGAACCTCATCCCCCGAGATTCATCAGGTCACTAGTGAGAAAAAGAAAAATATGTGCATGTGTATACAACCAGGCAGGAAAGAAATACACCACAAGGGAAAGTCAGATTAATTGCTCTGAGAAGCTGCTGTAGCAGGTATAGTTCATTGTTTTTCTTCAACAAGAAAGCAGTTTCATTGTTTTTTAATAATGAAATTGACCTAAAGCCTTGCATAAGCTCCTTATTTTTGTTGGGGCTAGGTCCCACATCTGAGTGTAGAAGAGGGTCATTGGATGACATGGTCCCTTAGAGTCCCCAACCTTTTTGGCTCCAGAGGCCAGTTTCACAGAAGACAATTTTTCCATGGATTGGGGTGGTGGGGGATAATTTGGGGATGGCTCAAGAGCATTACATTTTTTGGGGCACGTTATTTCAGTTATTATGATCTCAACTTCACCTCATCAGGCATTAGATCCCGGAGTTTGGGGACCCCTGTTTTAGAGTCTTCCCAGGCTGTGTGTGGGTAGTGTCTGACTTTGTGACCCCATAAACCCATCAGCCTTCTCTGTCCATAGAACTTTTCAAGCGAGGATACTGGAAAGGGGTGCCATTTCCTTCTCCAGGGGCCTTCCACCCAAGGATCATATCTGAGTCTCTGATGTCTCTTTTGAAGCTTTTGTAATATATTTTTCAGTGAGTCAGCTCTTCACATCAGGTGGCCAAAATATTGGGGTTTCAGCTTCAGCATCATTCCTTCCAATGAATATTCAAGGTTGATTTCCTTCAGAATTGAGCAGTTTGATCTCTTTCAGTAATAAAGTCAACATTTTGTTCTCTGTCTGCCTAATCCTTTGTGTAGCTTGGTTACACAACTTAAGAACTTGGAAGACTCTCTAAAATCCCAACAGAGTTTAACTAAAATAATATGGATCACCTGATGAATATAGAGCTCTTGGTTTGTCTTAGAGGCATAGTTTCATGTGTACTTTCTTCTAATGTGAACTTTCTTTCTAATGTGGTCTGAGAGCTAGCATTCTTATTGACACCTCTATTTCCCATTATGTATTATCAATAACTGGTTATTGAGAACTTGCTAGGTGCAGAGTTTTCAGTTTGGCAATGTACATAGCACAGTTGTGAAAAAGATTGAACCTCATCCCCCGAGATTCATCAGGTCACTAGTGAGAAAAAGAAAAATATGTGCATGTGTATACAACCAGGCAGGAAAGAAATACACCACAAGGGAAAGTCAGATTAATTGCTCTGAGAAGCTGCTGTAGCAGGTATAGTTCATTGTTTTTCTTCAACAAGAAAGCAGTTTCATTGTTTTTTAATAATGAAATTGACCTAAAGCCTTGCATAAGCTCCTTATTTTTGTTGGGGCTAGGTCCCACATCTGAGTGTAGAAGAGGGTCATTGGATGACATGGTCCCTTAGAGTCCCCAACCTTTTTGGCTCCAGAGGCCAGTTTCACAGAAGACAATTTTTCCATGGATTGGGGTGGTGGGGGATAATTTGGGGATGGCTCAAGAGCATTACATTTTTGGTGCACGTTATTTCAGTTATTATGATCTCAACTTCACCTCATCAGGCATTAGATCCCGGAGTTTGGGGACCCCTGTTTTAGAGTCTTCCCAGGCTGTGTGTGGGTAGTGTCTGACTTTGTGACCCCATAAACCCATCAGCCTTCTCTGTCCATAGAACTTTTCAAGCGAGGATACTGGAAAGGTGCCATTTCCTTCTCCAGGGGGCCTTCCCACTCCAAGGATCATATCTGAGTCTCTGATGTCTCTTGCCTTAGCAAGAGGATTCTTTACTACTTCAGCACTGGGGCTTTCCCTTCCCAGGCTAATATGCTCCAATCCATTCTCTTCCTCCATGTCAAGGTGCTGCAAGGGCCGAAAGACAGGGCGGATGCTTGAATAAACCTTTTGGTGCCTTGGGGCCTAGGTTAGGAGAAATGGGAAGGAAGAACCCTGCTTCCATGTGCCCACCTTACCTCTGCTTGGTTTCATTTTATCCCAGGTCATCCCCCAGAGAAGTGACACATGATTCATCACGGTGACATGACATCACCCTCATCCTCTGAGCTACTGTCTTTGCTTAATTTTTAGGACACAACTGAAACCAGTTTCAAAGAGAAAGACGTGTCTCTGGTCTTGCCCAGGCAAACCATAAAGAGGCAAGACCAGATTTTGTCCCCGTCTCTCTATAAGCAAGGAGTCACCAGAATTCCCAAGGGGAGTCCTACCTGGGATGCAGAACTTGGCATCTCCCTGCTTCTCACTGGGAGAGGCAGAAACAGTGGGGTGGAAGGATCACATGGTATATTCAAAATAACCCATCCACCTGCGTCAGCACCGGACTGTCTCACATCTGAAGCCAAGTCAGAGTGAGAGAAGGAAAAGATAGGATGATGTAATAATGATGATTTATTGAGTACTACTGTGTACCAGTGATTGGTCTAAGTGCCTTGTTCATTTGAATTCTTGAAACACCACTATGAAACATCAGTAGTTAGATTATCCTAGTTTTACACATGGTAGGCCAAAAATGAAATCTAGTAAGTCCATTTTGGCTCCAGAGGCCAGTTTCACAGAAGACAATTTTTCCATGGATTGGGGTGGTGGGGGATAATTTGGGGATGGCTCAAGAGCATTACATTTTTGGTGCACGTTATTTCAGTTATTATGATCTCAACTTCACCTCATCAGGCATTAGATCCCGGAGTTTGGGGACCCCTGTTTTAGAGTCTTCCCAGGCTGTGTGTGGGTAGTGTCTGACTTTGTGACCCCATAAACCCATCAGCCTTCTCTGTCCATAGAACTTTTCAAGCGAGGATACTGGAAAGGGGTGCCATTTCCTTCTCCAGGGGGCCTTCCCACTCCAAGGATCATATCTGAGTCTCTGATGTCTCTTGCCTTAGCAAGAGGATTCTTTACTACTTCAGCACTGGGGCTTTCCCTTCCCAGGCTAATATGCTCCAATCCATTCTCTTCCTCCATGTCAAGGTGCTGCAAGGGCCGAAAGACAGGGCGGATGCTTGAATAAACCTTTTGGTGCCTTGGGGCCTAGGTTAGGAGAAATGGGAAGGAAGAACCCTGCTTCCATGTGCCCACCTTACCTCTGCTTGGTTTCATTTTATCCCAGGTCATCCCCCAGAGAAGTGACACATGATTCATCACGGTGACATGACATCACCCTCATCCTCTGAGCTACTGTCTTTGCTTAATTTTTAGGACACAACTGAAACCAGTTTCAAAGAGAAAGACGTGTCTCTGGTCTTGCCCAGGCAAACCATAAAGAGGCAAGACCAGATTTTGTCCCGCTCTCTATAAGCAAGGAGTCACCAGAATTCCCAAGGGAGTCCTACCTGGGATGCAGAACTTGGCATCTCCCTGCTTCTCACTGGGAGAGGCAGAAACAGTGGGGTGGAAGGATCACATGGTATATTCAAAATAACCCATCCACCTGCGTCAGCACCGGACTGTCTCACATCTGAAGCCAAGTCAGAGTGAGAGAAGGAAAAGATAGGATGATGTAATAATGATGATTTATTGAGTACTACTGTGTACCAGTGATTGGTCTAAGTGCCTTGTTCATTTGAATTCTTGAAACACCACTATGAAACATCAGTAGTTAGATTATCCTAGTTTTACACATGAGGAAACTGGAGGCATACAAAATTGTAGGACCTCATCAAAGGTCACACATCTAGTAAGTGGCAGAGATGAGATTGAGTTCTTACCTGTCTCCAAAACCTGTGCTCTGTATTAGGTTTCATATGAAATCCCTCTTACAAGTTCTATGAAGTCAAGATAGCTTTTCTCGACTGGCTTGTTTTCCTTGTCTAATAAATGACTCTTTCCTTCAGTAGTATTTTTTTCATTATCTGCTTTCTTCTGACTATCCTGGCCACAGTACCCTGGTCCAAAGCATGTTTCTCTTTCCTCTGAAGTAGATATTTGGAAGCTCATCTTCCACATGGAAGCATGTGGGATATTTCTTAAAAGCAACACTGATACTTGATCTAACCCTTACCTGAATTCTTCAATGGCATACTGCCTTTAATATGTAAAACAAATGTTTTACTTTCCAGTCCTGTTTCCCCCTTACAGCCTTACCTCCTTGCCACGTTTTAAATAGAGTTTATTTTCTATTCAGAATATGTTGTTACTGCTTCTGTTAATTGGCAAAAGTTTCCCTTGACCTTGTGACTTAGCATGTATTGACCCTTCATTCTGGTCATGTTTCATCCTCAGTGCGTCTCTCCTCAATAATTCCTCTTTGTACTTCACTAATATGTCAGCAGTCATGATTTCACCTCTACAGGAAGTCTCCTCTGATTGTCTTTATCCAGATTTGGTGGTCAACCTACGTGTTGGCACTGGCAAGTTGCCTAGCCCTTGTGTCTCTGACCTTGCTGCGCTCCTCTCCTGTGTGCATATTTTTATTTATCACCACATTATCTGCTCTGTTAGAGCAAGGACTGTGCTTCCCATTATGCCCCCGATTCCTACTTCCTATTTTGCAGAACTTGGCATCTCCCTGCTTCTCACTGGGAGAGGCAGAAACAGTGGGGTGGAAGGATCACATGGTATATTCAAAATAACCCATCCACCTGCGTCAGCACCGGACTGTCTCACATCTGAAGCCAAGTCAGAGTGAGAGAAGGAAAAGATAGGATGATGTAATAATGATGATTTATTGAGTACTACTGTGTACCAGTGATTGGTCTAAGTGCCTTGTTCATTTGAATTCTTGAAACACCACTATGAAACATCAGTAGTTAGATTATCCTAGTTTTACACATGAGGAAACTGGAGGCATACAAAATTGTAGGACCTCATCAAAGGTCACACATCTAGTAAGTGGCAGAGATGAGATTGAGTTCTTACCTGTCTCCAAAACCTGTGCTCTGTATTAGGTTTCATATGAAATCCCTCTTACAAGTTCTATGAAGTCAAGATAGCTTTTCTCGACTGGCTTGTTTTCCTTGTCTAATAAATGACTCTTTCCTTCAGTAGTATTTTTTTCATTATCTGCTTTCTTCTGACTATCCTGGCCACAGTACCCTGGTCCAAAGCATGTTTCTCTTTCCTCTGAAGTAGATATTTGGAAGCTCATCTTCCACATGGAAGCATGTGGGATATTTCTTAAAAGCAACACTGATACTTGATCTAACCCTTACCTGAATTCTTCAATGGCATACTGCCTTTAATATGTAAAACAAATGTTTTACTTTCCAGTCCTGTTTCCCCCTTACAGCCTTACCTCCTTGCCACGTTTTAAATAGAGTTTATTTTCTATTCAGAATATGTTGTTACTGCTTCTGTTAATTGGCAAAAGTTTCCCTTGACCTTGTGACTTAGCATGTATTGACCCTTCATTCTGGTCATGTTTCATCCTCAGTGCGTCTCTCCTCAATAATTCCTCTTTGTACTTCACTAATATGTCAGCAGTCATGATTTCACCTCTACAGGAAGTCTCCTCTGATTGTCTTTATCCAGATTTGGTGGTCAACCTACGTGTTGGCACTGGCAAGTTGCCTAGCCCTTGTGTCTCTGACCTTGCTGCGCTCCTCTCCTGTGTGCATATTTTTATTTATCACCACATTATCTGCTCTGTTAGAGCAAGGACTGTGCTTCCCATTATGCCCCCGATTCCTACTTCCATTATATTTGTTGAATGAAGAAAATAATAAGGAAACAGACGAGAGATTCAGGGTGGTTATCACGGAAATGAGAATCCAGTCCCATTGTTTTCCTTGTGCTCCAAAGATTCTTGGAAATTTAAAACATGACAATGGCTAACAAAGAAGGAATCACAGCTCATGGTAAAGGGACCCATATTCCCACCCCTCTTCTTGGGCAATTACTTCCTGAAAACAGGAGTCGCAGTACCTGGATGCAATGGGACACTCTGTGATGTGCTCTAAGCCTGTCACACACTTGGGAGTGTTAATAAGGCATTAATAATCGACCATAAAATACCACGAGTATTTTAGATAATGGAAAATAAGCCCGTTTACCCTTGCATGCACTTTGATGTGCACTGAGAAGGGAGTCTCTCTCAAAAGCAAGAAAAAAATAAACAAAAACTTCAAAGTTCCTTATACCAGGAATGATTGGAATTTTCAGACTTCATCTCATTAAGACTGTGAAGTTTCCAGTCCTCTTAAGACCCTCAGTAAATATTAATTGAATGTGAATTGAATTAAGTAGACAGCCTATTAATGACTCTTGTCATTTTTTCCTCAGAGATATTTAGGGAACACTAATAGCTGTCTATCACCTTTTGACAATGAAAATTTCTAGATGATCAGATATAGAGAAGGAAGGAAAAACTTGAGATGGAGAAATGAGAGATTAGAATGGATAAGATCTGTGTCTGAATCCCAGCTGTGCCATGAAATGTCTGTCCTCAAAGGACTTTCTCAAATGTGTCATGACTTACTTGTCTATAAATGGGATATATTTATACTTATTTTTTAGATACTATGATTTATTGTAAGAATAATATGTATGAACATGTTAAGCTCTAAATCAGACTGTACATTAAAGAAATTGTTCATCTCTCCATACAAGTCATGTCAATATGCTGCCATGTCAACACATCAGCATATTCAGACATTGTCATCTCTCTTTCTACATTGAAGTAAACTTTATTAAAAATCAGTGACTGTTCCAAGATTCTCTTTCTGGACTAATGTCAAAGAATCAGTGGTTCTATACCAACTTGAAGACTCTGTTTTCACCTTCTAAATTCTCCAGGCTTCTGAGATCATCAGTCAGTTATGTAAGGGATATAATCCTACCCCTGGACTGAAGGATTCCTGAGTTTGGGGACTTTCGGTGATAAAATCAGGGAAGTCCCTGATAAACCGAGAGAAGTTGGTCATGCTACTTCCTAGCTTTGACTCAATTGAAAAATAGATTCAAGGATCTCATAGGAACAAAACCCACTTGAAAGCTCATCACATGGGCAACAAGAGCTGAGCAAAGCAAGCACATCCTAAGAATAAATGAAGTGAACTGAAGGGGAACCTCTAGGCAAGATGAAATCTAGTTGTCCAGTAGAATAACAAGGCTCATAGAAGCCAGCCTCCTACCATCTTATTAATCAGGGAAAAAGGGATTAAGAGTGAAAATGAGGGCTTCCCTGGTGGTCCAGTGGATAAAGAGTCTGCTTTGCAGTGCAAGGGGCACCGGTTCGATCCCTGGCCCAGGAGGATCCCACATGCCGCGGAGCAACTGGACTGCTGTGTCCAATTAAGAGCCAGAGCTTTATAGTGCTTGTGCCCAGAGCCAGTGCTCTGCATTGAGAGAGGCTACTGCAATGGGAGGCTCACACAGGCCAAAGAATAAAGATGGATGAAAATAAATAAATAAAAAACCAATAAAAGAGGCCAAAATTAAAAAAAAAAAAAAAAGTGAAAATGAGAGAGAGAAGGAAAGAGGGTCTCTCATGCTTCTTGTCTTCTAGAAGTCCCTTTACCCATCTTTGAGGAGCTCAGAAGTCGATTTCTTGGTTAGGACACTGTGTCTCTTCCAAGTCTCTGCGTAAGGTGAGCTGCGGCGTCAGCATGAATTTGAGATACCAGAAGACTGAGGTTGAATCCTGACTTCCCATAAGCCCCAGCTCTGTGATGTTAGGCGAGTCATTGACTTTCTCAAAGTCTTAAATGTTGTGAGGAATGTAATCTATTTAAAGGAGCTTTGCAAAGTACTGCATGGATATGTCGGTTCATATTGTTTAAAGCAGTAGTTCTCACCTGGAGGTGATTTTACTGCCCTCCCAGTGAGCATTCAGCAACATCTGGAGACATTTTGGGTTGTCCTACCTGGGGAGACGAGGGGAGAGGGCAGTTTGCTACTGGCATCCAGGAGGTAGAGGGCATGGATGCCACTTAGCATCCTGCCATACACAAGGCAGCCTCTTCTCACCTCCCAGAAGATAACTGTCCAGACCCAAGTTGCATGGTTAGAGAAGCCCTCACTTAAAGGTTGGTCCCTGCAAATTATCTTCTGCTTCAAAGTTTAAAGGTAACATCTGAATGAAAACATTCAAAGGTATTTTTTTTCCTACATTATCAACCAGTAACAGCCATCAGCGATTAGATCCATCTCTTATTCTCCTTAGTCGCATCCATATCAGGGGTAAAGATACTAGTTTTAAGAATATCTAATGGCATTTCATAAGAAAGCATTTCTTCACATGCATATATATATGAATTTCCCTGATGACTCATTAGTAAAGGACCAACCTGCAATTCAGGAGACATAGGAGACTCCAGTTCTGTGTTTGGGTTGGGAAGATCCCCTGGAGGAGAAAATGGCAACTCACTCCAATATTCCTACCTGGGAAATCCCATGGACAGAGGAGCATGGTGGGATATAGTCCATGGGGTTGCAAAAGAGTCCAACACGCCTTCGCGATTAAACAAACAATAACAAGAATATGTATATATGCATGTGTGTTCAATATCCTCTTTGAATATTTTCTAGTTTTTAACTGTAAAATAACAGTTTGCAAAAGATCTTAACAGGCCTAAGACCATAGAATAATGCTTTATGCTGGGGAAACGACACTGTGCAGACCCTGACAACTCTTGCACATTTACCAGAATTCATAGAATTTTCACATATCTTAGTTCATCCTTATAGCATCCCTGTAAGGTAAGGAGAGCAGAAAATATTATCCCCATTTAACAAGGATGCAGACTGTATCCAGGTATCCAGGGATTCCATGACTTGCCTAGAATCACAAAGTTATTAGCTGGTGAAGATTTTTGTGTCTCAGCACTAGAAAATTAGCAAGTTTTTCTATGAAGCCATACAAGACATGCATTTGTACTAAGATTGACAATTGTTTTGGTTCAGCATTTCAGTTTAAAAAAAGCAGATGTTTGTTAAGCACCAGCAGTAAGTTTGGAGAGACCCAAATGACACAATTCCTGCCATCAAATTTTCAGAGACTTGTAGAAAATTTTGTCTAAATATTGGCTGGATATGATAATGTTAAATTGTGTTGATTTCTAAATTACTAGAAGGAACAGGTGTTCAAATGAGTTTGCTTGGAAAACTGTGTCATCACATGAACGTTAATTAAAAGTTAACATCAATAACTAACTCTTTCCAACATATGTTACATGCTCAAATATGCATACAGATATATTTTTATGCATACAAAATACCGATATATTTTGTATGCATACAAAATGTAGATATATTTTATATGCATACCAAATACAGATATATTTGCTATGCATACAAAATGCAGATATATTTTGTATTCTCAGTTTGATTTTAAACTACTGACCCTTCTCGTATCATACGTAAGATGTTGCCTACCTTACATCTGGGCCATAATTTAAAGAAAATACTTACAGGGAGAGAGGGTGGGCAATGACTGAACATTTTGAAAGATCACTTAGAAAACCAAGGAAGAGCTACATTAATAAAGTAATAATTAAATTTGAAGTGTGTGATGGATTATGACTCTGTTTTCCATGATTAAATATCATCCTTCCAAATAAGTAGGACTCTCTTTATTTCATTGAATGTATGTATTCTCATTTATAAATTAAATTTTCTGTCAGTGTGGAATGGAGAAGAGTCAAACAAGCCAGGCTTAGTTTCCTACTCTGTACTTGGAACTCCCCTGATATTTCCCCTGGGAGACTGGAGTGGCTTCTTCTGTTTGCCTCACTTATAGGACAGAGCTGCTGTGAAGATCTAATAAGAACACCTCTGTTCATGCTTAGCCATTGAGCTGACTATGTAGTATCCTAAATTGACCTAAGTCTCATCCAATTGCCAGTACATTGAGTTCTCCAAAAACTGAGGAACTCATCCATCAAGAGCATAACCAACTGAGCAGAAAAGCAATTTTAAACAAGCATCCTTTTACGGAGGAGATGTGGAAGGAGAAGGCTGGTGGGAAGAGAGGTGAGGGGAGATAAAAACAGATCAGGGAAGAGGGAGGAGATCCCTCCATTTCTTTGACCCCACTAGTTTCCCCCCATAAGTCAGGCCTAGACTCTACTTTCTTCCTAGAGCTTTGGTTCTTGATGCTCACTTTAAAGGGTTCCTTTGTCACTAAACTACTTTCATTTCCTTCACCATGGAATATTTTGACCTGTCTGGGAAAACCATCCTGAATACATCCAAAGATCTTCCTTATTAGTGTTGCCATCAGAACATGACTGCTAAACCCTGGGAGAATGAATAATTGCCCAGTCCAGTGGGTTAAAACTACAATAAATTTCTAATACCAAACCTCACTTGAGCCCTCAACACCAAAAACAATCTTTCATGTTTCCAACTCACACTGCTACTCTCAGCCTTTCTCCTTTGCAGTTATCTCATCACCTCCTTCAGGGTCTGGAAACTCCATCAATTCTTTCTTGGCTCTCCACAGATAAACCCTCTTTTATAATAGAAGCCAGCACTGGGGAATGCCTTCAACATTCTCACGCAAGTCTTCAAGATAAGCTGCCTGTTCATCCTCTCTGCCTCCTATCATGCAAAACATTTGTTTATGTCTCTTCCTTACTGTCTAAAGATAACTCCTTCACCAGAGTTCTGGTGAACTTCTCCAGAACTTTGTCCTTTTAGAGATTGCCTCCCTATTATGTATCATCAGCCACCTGTCTTGTTCCTATGAACTGTTCCCATCAGCAGTAGAGTTTAGTTCTCCCATGTTAAGATACTGAAATTTCTCTCAGATTAACAAGCTACAAAGAAACATAAATCTATGTCTCTTTTAAAACACTAACATTTTTTTCTGCTCTTTGCAAACACACTTCTATAAAAATGGTCTATACTTCTCATCTCCCCTTTTCTTGTCCTCCATTTTCAATTCTACACATGAGCATCCAGCTTTCTTCCCCTCATTCATTTCTCATCTGAATGACATATGCCAATGTGTAATTTGCAATTCAGAAATACTGGTCGGTGAATCAAACTTGCTTTGCCCCACCTTGCCGCTGTCTAATTAGACAATGCATCAACAACTTCACTGCTGCTGAGCCCCATAGATGTTTCTCCTTCCTCATAAAAATGGTCATTCACAGCATATAATATCACTGGAACCATGTCTCCTGACATCCTCTTCTCTTTCTATAGTAGTTCTGTTGAGATACAATTTCCACATCATTACACTTAACTTCGAAAAAGTACAATTCAGTGTTTTTTTAATGTATTTACAGAGTTGTGCAACACTAACAACTATCTAATTCCAGAATATTTACATCACTTCAAAGAAATTTCATATCCTGTAGCAGTGTTGCCATCAGAACATGACTGCTAAACCCTGGGAGAATGAATAATTGCCCAGTCCAGTGGGTTAAAACTACAATAAATTTCTAATACCAAACCTCACTTGAGCCCTCAACACCAAAAACAATCTTTCATGTTTCCAACTCACACTGCTACTCTCAGCCTTTCTCCTTTGCAGTTATCTCATCACCTCCTTCAGGGTCTGGAAACTCCATCAATTCTTTCTTGGCTCTCCACAGATAAACCCTCTTTTATAATAGAAGCCAGCACTGGGGAATGCCTTCAACATTCTCACGCAAGTCTTCAAGATAAGCTGCCTGTTCATCCTCTCTGCCTCCTATCATGCAAAACATTTGTTTATGTCTCTTCCTTACTGTCTAAAGATAACTCCTTCACCAGAGTTCTGGTGAACTTCTCCAGAACTTTGTCCTTTTAGAGATTGCCTCCCTATTATGTATCATCAGCCACCTGTCTTGTTCCTATGAACTGTTCCCATCAGCAGTAGAGTTTAGTTCTCCCATGTTAAGATACTGAAATTTCTCTCAGATTAACAAGCTACAAAGAAACATAAATCTATGTCTCTTTTAAAACACTAACATTTTTTTCTGCTCTTTGCAAACACACTTCTATAAAAATGGTCTATACTTCTCATCTCCCCTTTTCTTGTCCTCCATTTTCAATTCTACACATGAGCATCCAGCTTTCTTCCCCTCATTCATTTCTCATCTGAATGACATATGCCAATGTGTAATTTGCAATTCAGAAATACTGGTCGGTGAATCAAACTTGCTTTGCCCCACCTTGCCGCTGTCTAATTAGACAATGCATCAACAACTTCACTGCTGCTGAGCCCCATAGATGTTTCTCCTTCCTCATAAAAATGGTCATTCACAGCATATAATATCACTGGAACCATGTCTCCTGACATCCTCTTCTCTTTCTATAGTAGTTCTGTTGAGATACAATTTCCACATCATTACACTTAACTTCGAAAAAGTACAATTCAGTGTTTTTTTAATGTATTTACAGAGTTGTGCAACACTAACAACTATCTAATTCCAGAATATTTACATCACTTCAAAGAAATTTCATATCCTGTAGCAGTCACTTCTAATTCCCTTCTCCTACCCAGTCTCCGACAACCACTAAACTACCTTTTCTTTTCTTTTTTTTTTTTTTTGGTCCATTCTGGACATTTTAAGTAAGTGAAAATACTCAGTGTGATATTTGGTTACTGGATCTTTTCACGTGAAATAATATTTTCAAGGTTAATACATGCCATAGAATGTTTCAGTAGATCATTGTTTTATGGCTAAATAATGTTTTGTTATATGGATATACCACATTTTGTTTATTCATTTATCTGTTGATGGATAATTTTTTTCTGTACTTCTTGGCTACAATGTATAATTCTGCTGTGAATATTTGTGTGCAAGTTTTCATGTGGGAATATATTTTCACTTTTTTTGGGTATATTTCTAAGAGACAAATGTGCATTCAGACCTTTTGCCTATAAATTATGTTGTTGTCTTCTTACCACTGAGTTATAATAATTTTTCATTAATTTTGGATATAAGTCCTTTATAAGAAATATACTTTTCAAATATTTTCTCCTATTCTGAGGGTTGCCTTTTCATTGTGCTGATAGTGCCCTTGAAACAAAAAGATTTTAAACTTGATAAAGTCCAGTTGATCTACCTATTCTCTTTTCGTTTATGCTTATGGTGTTATATCTAAGACAGGTGTACTGAACTCAAAGACCTGAGAATTTAATTCTGATATTCAAGCCTGTGATCCAGTTGAGATAATTTTTCTGTGCTGTGAAGGGTCCAACTTCTTTCTTCACCACTTGGATATCCAATTGTCCCAGTACTGTTTGTTGAAAAAACTATTCTTTTCATTTTGTTTGTCTGAGCAACCATATCAAAAATCAGTTAACTGCATATGTAAATTTCTAGGCATTCAGTTTTACTTCATTGAGCTATAGGCCTGTCCGTATGTCAGTACCACCTGTCTTGAATACTGTATCCTTGTAAGGTATGAAATCAAGAAATGTGAGTTCTTTGGGTTTATTGTCTTTTTCAAGACTTTTTTGGCCCTCCTGTGTTACTTGTTACTTCAGCATCATCTATTTTTCTGTGAAATAAAAAAAGCAACTGAGATTGATAGAGATTATATTGAATCTGTAGTTTAATTTGGGGATATTGCTATTTTGATAATATTGTCTTCCAATTCATAAATGTAGACTATGTTTCTATTTATTTAGACCTTCTTCAATTTTTCACCAATATTGGATTGTTTTAGCATTATTTCTTACAGTTCTTTACAAAATTTATCTTTGATTTTTTAGTATTTTTGATGCTATAACAAATGAATTGTTCTCTTAATTTCCTTTTTGAAATGTTGATTGCTAGTGTGTAGAATACACTTAAATTTTGCTTATTGATTCTCTCTTGTTGCCCTGATGAACTCACTTATTAGTTTTAATACTTTTTTGTGGATTTCTTAGAATTTTCTATATAAATAATTATGCCTTCTACAAGTAGAATTTCATATCATTTTTTCTAATTTAGATGACTGTTTTTTCTTTTCTTTTCTTGACTAATTGTCCTAGTTAAGATCTATAGAAAAGTCAAACAGAAATGGTGAGAATGGATTTTTTATTTTTCTAATTTAGATGACTTTTCATTGTGCTGATAGTGCCCTTGAAACAAAAAGATTTTAAACTTGATAAAGTCCAGTTGATCTACCTATTCTCTTTTCGTTTATGCTTATGGTGTTATATCTAAGACAGGTGTACTGAACTCAAAGACCTGAGAATTTAATTCTGATATTCAAGCCTGTGATCCAGTTGAGATAATTTTTCTGTGCTGTGAAGGGTCCAACTTCTTTCTTCACCACTTGGATATCCAATTGTCCCAGTACTGTTTGTTGAAAAAACTATTCTTTTCATTTTGTTTGTCTGAGCAACCATATCAAAAATCAGTTAACTGCATATGTAAATTTCTAGGCATTCAGTTTTACTTCATTGAGCTATAGGCCTGTCCGTATGTCAGTACCACCTGTCTTGAATACTGTATCCTTGTAAGGTATGAAATCAAGAAATGTGAGTTCTTTGGGTTTATTGTCTTTTTCAAGACTTTTTTGGCCCTCCTGTGTTACTTGTTACTTCAGCATCATCTATTTTTCTGTGAAATAAAAAAAGCAACTGAGATTGATAGAGATTATATTGAATCTGTAGTTTAATTTGGGGATATTGCTATTTTGATAATATTGTCTTCCAATTCATAAATGTAGACTATGTTTCTATTTATTTAGACCTTCTTCAATTTTTCACCAATATTGGATTGTTTTAGCATTATTTCTTACAGTTCTTTACAAAATTTATCTTTGATTTTTTAGTATTTTTGATGCTATAACAAATGAATTGTTCTCTTAATTTCCTTTTTGAAATGTTGATTGCTAGTGTGTAGAATACACTTAAATTTTGCTTATTGATTCTCTCTTGTTGCCCTGATGAACTCACTTATTAGTTTTAATACTTTTTTGTGGATTTCTTAGAATTTTCTATATAAATAATTATGCCTTCTACAAGTAGAATTTCATATCATTTTTTCTAATTTAGATGACTGTTTTTTTTTTTCTTTTTCTTGACTAATTGTCCTAGTTAAGATCTATAGAAAAAGTCAAACAGAAATGGTGAGAATGGATGTCCTTGTTTTGTTTCTGATCCTGACATTTCAGTCTTTCACTATTAAGCATGATGTTAGCTGTTCCCTTTTGACCATAGTTTGTTGAGTTGTTTTATGATGAGAGAGTATCAGATTTTGTCAAGTCATTTTTAGGTGGGTATTGAGATGATAAAGTGAGTTTCATCCTTGATTAATATGGTGTATTACCTTGATTGATTTTAGATATTAAAACCACCCTGTATTTCTGGAGTCTGTTGTTGTTGTTGTTCAGGTGCTAAGTTGTGTCTGGCTCTCTGTGGCCCCGTGGACTGCAGCACACCAGGCTTCCCTGTCCTTCTCTACTCCTCAGTTTACTCAGCGTCATGTCCCTTGAGTCATTGATGCTGTCTAACCATGTCATTCCCTGCCGCCCTCTTCCCCTTTTGCCTTCAGTCTTTCCCAGCATCAGGGTCTTTTCCAATGAGTTGACTGTCTTTGGGTCGGGTCAAATAAAGACAAGCCCTGTGAATGGGTATTCCAGGGAGCTTCCAGACAGATCAAATAGTAATAAATTCTCTCAGAATTGGGGTTTTGGGGAGATTCCTAAACACTGTCTTTTCTATATTGTGCTTTTCACAGCCTCCATGATGATGAGGCTGTTGATTTTCATGGCTGCCGTTTGGGAAGAAAATAGCAATAGGGCATGTTAAAATGCCACAAAGCTACTTACTATTGTTATTCAGGTTCAGCTGTTTTCCTTCAGCTGAACTCCTCAGATTATTGCAAGCTTTTGAAGAATGTCTAGCATTCTGTGAAGGTTGAATGTGACAGTTGTCTCAGTGTTCTTGCTTGGAGGAAGGATTGGATTTTCAGAGGTCTCTGCTCTGCCATTCCGGAAGCAATCTTCTTCGTAATTCCCTCTTATCTCTCTGGCTACTCTTACTAACTTTGAAGCCATTTTTCTTAATATGCCTGGTGCATTACTATTTGTTTACTTTGTAGGGTTCTGTATTCTTTCCTGCTCTCACATCTTTTATCAGTTCCTCAGATGTCCTGATCTAGTGCTGTGGCTTCACTTAAATCTCCCTGCTGGCAGGTTCGCATTTGATGTTAGCGAATGGTGTTCCTTGTTTTGTTTCTGATCCTGACATTTCAGTCTTTCACTATTAAGCATGATGTTAGCTGTTCCCATTTGACCATAGTTTGTTGAGTTGTTTTATGATGAGAGAGTATCAGATTTTGTCAAGTCATTTTTAGGTGGGTATTGAGATGATAAAGTGAGTTTCATCCTTGATTAATATGGTGTATTACCTTGATTGATTTTAGATATTAAAACCACCCTGTATTTCTGGAGTCTGTTGTTGTTGTTGTTCAGGTGCTAAGTTGTGTCTGGCTCTCTGTGGCCCCGTGGACTGCAGCACACCAGGCTTCCCTGTCCTTCTCTACTCCTCAGTTTACTCAGCGTCATGTCCCTTGAGTCATTGATGCTGTCTAACCATGTCATTCCCTGCCGCCCTCTTCCCCTTTTGCCTTCAGTCTTTCCCAGCATCAGGGTCTTTTCCAATGAGTTGACTGTCTTTGGGTCGGGTCAAATAAAGACAAGCCCTGTGAATGGGTATTCCAGGGAGCTTCCAGACAGATCAAATAGTAATAAATTCTCTCAGAATTGGGGTTTTGGGGAGATTCCTAAACACTGTCTTTTCTATATTGTGCTTTTCACAGCCTCCATGATGATGAGGCTGTTGATTTTCATGGCTGCCGTTTGGGAAGAAAATAGCAATAGGGCATGTTAAAATGCCACAAAGCTACTTACTATTGTTATTCAGGTTCAGCTGTTTTCCTTCAGCTGAACTCCTCAGATTATTGCAAGCTTTTGAAGAATGTCTAGCATTCTGTGAAGGTTGAATGTGACAGTTGTCTCAGTGTTCTTGCTTGGAGGAAGGATTGGATTTTCAGAGGTCTCTGCTCTGCCATTCCGGAAGCAATCTTCTTCGTAATTCCCTCTTATCTCTCTGGCTACTCTTACTAACTTTGAAGCCATTTTTCTTAATATGCCTGGTGCATTACTATTTGTTTACTTTGTAGGGTTCTGTATTCTTTCCTGCTCTCACATCTTTTATCAGTTCCTCAGATGTCCTGATCTAGTGCTGTGGCTTCACTTAAATCTCCCTGCTGGCAGGTTCGCATTTGTAATCCCAGCTCAAATGCTTGTTCTGAGCAGCACCCTCATGCCTCTAACCTTATATCAGTATATCTTGAAAGACCTCCAGGCATCTCAAACCCAATCTGTCCCAAACTAAATGCATCATTAACCATTTTTTTCTGCTTCCTCATCTCTGGTACTACTATAGACACAGCCAGGAAAACCAACACTCACCCTTGACACCTTCTTTTTCTATAACTCCTCCAGCAGATCAAATGGTCTTTTTATCTGATCATCCCATTTTCATGCTTCTTCATCATGTTACTTTTCTGGCTCCCTGTTGCATTTAGAATTGAATCCGAGTGCCTTCCTGGGGTCTATACAGAACTTCAGGGTTTGGAATGCTGTCATCCTCTCTAGGATCATTTCTCCCTATTCTCCCAGGCAGCTTAAATTTTTCTCTCATTGTATTTTATACAAGCTGCTGCAAGAGAAATCCGGTGTGCTTTTAGTAATGCTCAGATTTTTTTGCTTATACTACCTTGAGTTGGATCCTGTTACTTGCAGTCAAAGGATCTTAAATAACCTGCTGAGCCTTGCAGTGTAGCTACAGCATGCTGCCTTGCTTTACTTATTGCTCTGACTTCACTCATCAATGTATCTACACTCTTACTCAACTGATCAGGTTGCTAGGACACCCAGTGTTGTCCATGCTTTCCTGGTCCATCTTCTTGACCGATTTTACCAGCAAAACTCTTTAATCTCTGCTTATACTATGCTAAGAGATCAGTACAATCCATTATTTCAGCCCCCGAAGGAGAGACTTTGTCTCTTTTTTCTCTCTTTTCAGATAGAATTCCCCTTCTGATGGCTTCTCCCAGGAGAGGGGAAAAGAAATGAATATTTACTAGCTCAAATGTCCATCTAGTCTATGAAATTCTATTGTCCTTGAGGGAAAACTCTTTTAGGCACTTTTATCTCTTCCACATTGAATTAACTATAGAACCCCACTTGAAAATTATAAAATGAAATATACTGGTTATTCCTTATTCTAACTGTGGTGGAATTTAGATTCTGGGTTCCTCCTTCATTTAAATCCATGATCATTGGTCATGGGAGCATCTCAAGGTACAATGCATGGTAGTCTGGGTCTGACTAGCATGTATTGTAACCCTTCTTTCTTTTGCTTGCTGATTCCTGACCTTGATGTGGTTGTGCTACCGCTTAATCTCTGTCTCTCTCTCTCTCTTTTTTTAATTTATTTATAAAATGGGGGCAGAATCAGTCCAAATTTCGGATGACTGGTAGAGCTAAATGTGTGAATGGATGTGAAAAGCCTAACCCTGGGTTTCATCAATGGTAGCCACTCAGTGGATGGCAGCTCAGCTTACCAGCATTATCATAATTACCCAGCCTGCAACCTCTGTTCTGTTAACAGATTTCAGCCCTCTAATCTTTTGTTTCTTCATCCTAATCCTTCACTTCCTCTGACTGTTCCTTTTTGATTCTGAGCAAACAGGCCACTCATATCTGGATCTGGCAGATTCTGAAATCTCTGCTTGGCGTTGTCAGGCAAGTTCAGGCATGTACAGACATGTCCACAAGTTTCTCAGAAGGTTGACTTTGCCAAAGTCGGAGCACCACCACCCCCTCCCTTTCCCACTGGGCCTGGGGCTCCAAGCCACTGGACATAAGTTTGTGCTTTCGAAACTTCAGTATTTACACAGAGTCTGTGTCTCTGGTTTACCCGGTGTCCAGCTGCTGATACTTATCTTGAAATTTCTAAGTACAAGACTGCAATCAAAGTGTCAGGGCACAGAAATGAACAAATAAAGATGTTTGGGGACTGCCTGCTTTTCTCATGCGATTTGCAGATTTTTCTTGGCTTGCGTAATCTGAGGTGGCTGGGACCATGGGCCCCCCTTAATTCCTTGGCCCAGAGGTACAGCACATGGCAATGTTCAAAATACAGGAGCTGGACATGCAGGAGGGGACCTCACCCGTGTTAGGAAAGCGTCCACCTCTGTGCCTCCCAGACAGCGTTGACGCATTCAGACAAGCTGGACAAAGAACGTACAGTCTACATTCCCTGGCCTTTGAAGAGAAGATGTTGCAAAGTACAGGCAATTGGAGTGTTTGCCTAATTCATCAAAACATTCACATTTGCTAGTAATACAATGCATCTATGATGAGAAGGACCCAGGGGGACCTCTGTGGATTAAGGGTGGAATGGCTCACATCTCCTAATTTCTACCATTCGGCTCAGCTTTGAAGCAACCTTCCCTTCATTCATGGAAGTGTTGCAGTGTTGTTTAAAAGGCATGGACTTTGGAACCAGATGGATCCGTGGCTCGGATGTGCTAGTTGTGGGATCTTAGGCAGTATACGCTTCCTGAATTCTCTTCTCTCATCTAGAAAGTAAGGGCAATAAACTAAACTCAGGGCTTTTATGAGGCTGCTTTGAGATACCGTGCACTGCTTTATCAAGGGAACAGGCCCAGTACGTGCTATAAATGAACTTTTCTCATTCACTTGGTTTTTAAGTGCCTACCAAGGACCAGGCATTCTGCTGGGTCTATAAGTTTCCTTTTCCATCTTAGAGCTACTTGAGCATTTGAATGAGAGTCAGGAGACAAGGAGAAGCATATTTCAAAAGAGGAAAAGAAGGCTTGAGTTTCATGCCAGTTACCACCTCTGACTAATCTCTGTGGTCTTAGATGAGAGACTTTTCTCTAAACATCCCTCTGCTGTAAAGCAAATCAATTACTCCTATTAAAGAGTCAATAGGACTATATAGTAATAATAACTTTATTATTAATATTATAACTACTGTTAATACAGAGTTTATTAGTTTCCTTTCTAAGCAGTTTTTTTTTTTTTTTTTCAATTTTGGCCACTTTTATTGTTCCTTCATTTATTTATTTTCATTCATCTTTGTTCTTTGGCCTGTGTGCGCCTCCCATTGCAGTGGCCTCCCTCATTGCAGAGCACCGGCTCTGGGCGCATGCGCTTCAGAGCGCTGGCTCATAATTGGACACACAGGTCCAGCCGCTCCACGGCATATGGGATCCTCCCAGGCCAGGGATCGAACCAGTGCCCCTTGCAGTGCAAGACGGACTTACCACCCACTGGACCACCAAGAGAAGCCCCTTTCTAAGCATTTTTAATTCACTGCTTTATTTAAACATTACAACAGCTCTAGGAAGACTTATTATACAACTTTTACAAATGAAAGGACCAAGGGACACAAAAGTGAAATGGCTTGTTCATGGCTAGCAATCAGAAGAGAGTCAGTCTGGCTCCAGAGTCTTTCCTCTCAGTCATCATATTTTGTATGAGGTAGGCTATAAAATTCTGTATAAATATGGAGATTTATTATTATTACACTGGAAAATTCTGCCTAACGAACTACATTTTGCTTCTATGATTTGTAGAATCCAACTTGATCCTTTTAAAGGGACCTGAGACAATTGCTCTACAATGCATTTTCACCAACGTGTTTCCAGAAACATCAAAATATTTTACAGTCAACATATATACACATACCTACCATGTAAATTCTACAATTAACATGCAACTCTACTTGCCGTATCACATATCTAGCCATCTCTAGACCTCTTGACAGAAGAGAGATCCCTCTGTCAATCCATCTGGCTTGTGATGCATTTCAGAATGACTTCTGGTCATCACCACAGCTTTACTCAAGTTCTCCAGTATGCATACCATTAATTAGAACTTAATAGGCTCTTTTCTTTTCCAAAACATGTTTTCGGTTCCATATTTGGGACGACTCTCTGGCAACCTCAGAAAATAATTGTAACTAACATCAAACCATGGGGTAGTTTGCTTTTAATATTGTTATTTTATTATTGCTGTCGTTACTGCTGTCATTGATTTTCACACCTGTATTTTTAATACTAACGACCAGCCTGCTATGGGGCTGCTTTCTTCCCTTCTCAAACCTTCCACTTCATCCCAGACATAATGACTCCTGTTCAGTTTTTCCCACTCCCACCCTCACCCTGTTGTGCCCAGATCTAACCACAGTTTGCTCTGTGCCAGACCTCCATATATCCAGTGGCATTCCAGCACTGACCCCACATGCATCATATCCTGACCCGCCTTATAAAGAGCACTGGACCACCAAGAGAAGCCCTTTCTAAGGGGCAACCAGTGCCCTTGCAGTGCAAGACGGACTTACCACCCACTGGACCACCAAGAGAAGCCTTTCTAAGCATTTTTAATTCACTGCTTTATTTAAACATTACAACAGCTCTAGGAAGACTTATTATACAACTTTTACAAATGAAAGGACCAAGGGACACAAAAGTGAAATGGCTTGTTCATGGCTAGCAATCAGAAGAGAGTCAGTCTGGCTCCAGAGTCTTTCCTCTCAGTCATCATATTTTGTATGAGGTAGGCTATAAAATTCTGTATAAATATGGAGATTTATTATTATTACACTGGAAAATTCTGCCTAACGAACTACATTTTGCTTCTATGATTTGTAGAATCCAACTTGATCCTTTTAAAGGGACCTGAGACAATTGCTCTACAATGCATTTTCACCAACGTGTTTCCAGAAACATCAAAATATTTTACAGTCAACATATATACACATACCTACCATGTAAATTCTACAATTAACATGCAACTCTACTTGCCGTATCACATATCTAGCCATCTCTAGACCTCTTGACAGAAGAGAGATCCCTCTGTCAATCCATCTGGCTTGTGATGCATTTCAGAATGACTTCTGGTCATCACCACAGCTTTACTCAAGTTCTCCAGTATGCATACCATTAATTAGAACTTAATAGGCTCTTTTCTTTTCCAAAACATGTTTTCGGTTCCATATTTGGGACGACTCTCTGGCAACCTCAGAAAATAATTGTAACTAACATCAAACCATGGGGTAGTTTGCTTTTAATATTGTTATTTTATTATTGCTGTCGTTACTGCTGTCATTGATTTTCACACCTGTATTTTTAATACTAACGACCAGCCTGCTATGGGGCTGCTTTCTTCCCTTCTCAAACCTTCCACTTCATCCCAGACATAATGACTCCTGTTCAGTTTTTCCCACTCCCACCCTCACCCTGTTGTGCCCAGATCTAACCACAGTTTGCTCTGTGCCAGACCTCCATATATCCAGTGGCATTCCAGCACTGCCACAGCATTCCACATGGCATCCAAGTATCTGTCTGACCCGGCCAATTATTACAATAACACCTTATATTTAGTTCGTGCTGGTTCATTATTTCATTCAGTAAATATTTATCAGAAGCCGATTTAACCAGGTGACAAGGGAGAGGGAGAGGCAGAGAGTGGACAGCAGGCACTGAGGAACAAAGGGATTAAATCAATCAGCACACGTTCATTGTGTGACTTGTCCATACACAGAATCACCATCAAGGAGCTTATAGTCAAGGAAGAAAACAAAAGCTTAATAATGGGCGACCACCTGTAGATGCAGAAGCAAGCAGAAAGTCTATGTAGTCATGTAGGTCTTTGAGTGGGTGTGTCTGCTGAAAAGATATAAAATAAGTAGTTGGGATTTCTGGACAGACATGAGGCTGTGAATAAATATTGGATAGATCCAAGGCCATGCACTAATGGAAGGACAAAAGAAGGTTTTTTTGAAAGGAGGTAAGAATTATGTTGGGTAGTTGTTAAAATGTCTTAGAATGTGTGGAAGGGTTGAATGATAATGTCAAAAGACTTAAAGCTGGGAGGACTTACCACAAGGATAGATTCTATTGAATTATCAAGATGGCCATGTTGCAGTGTTGAGACTACTTAGAAAACTGTTGGGACTGAAGTTGTTGGACTGCATGCTAGATGCCCTCAAGTTAAAGCTGAGAACTGTTGTTGAACTTGGCCGCTGACCATCACTGCTCTTGAGCATGCATGATGGCTTTGAACAATTTTAAAAGGAAGAGAAAGCATCTTTTAGGGCAAATCAATTTTTTGAATTTCTCTCTCTCTCTCCCAGCAAGTTAAAAAAAAAAAAAAAAAAAAAAACTCATTTCACCAATCCTAGACACAATACAAATTGAAGAGCAGAACACAGATTGGATGTCAGCTCTCACTAATACTCACTCACCTTCTCAGCCATGGTAACCCCGCAGATGTTTCCAAACAACAAGAGTAGGCGAGGAGAGACATGAGTTTACCTTCATACACCAAAAAGTGGGCTTCCCTGTGGCTCAGTGGTAAAGAATTTGCCTGCCAAGCAGGAGACATGGGTTCAATCCCTGGGTCCCACTCCCACCCTCACCCTGTTGTGCCCAGATCTAACCACAGTTTGCTCTGTGCCAGACCTCCATATATCCAGTGGCATTCCAGCACTGCCACAGCATTCCACATGGCATCCAAGTATCTGTCTGACCCGGCCAATTATTACAATAACACCTTATATTTAGTTCGTGCTGGTTCATTATTTCATTCAGTAAATATTTATCAGAAGCCGATTTAACCAGGTGACAAGGGAGAGGGAGAGGCAGAGAGTGGACAGCAGGCACTGAGGAACAAAGGGATTAAATCAATCAGCACACGTTCATTGTGTGACTTGTCCATACACAGAATCACCATCAAGGAGCTTATAGTCAAGGAAGAAAACAAAAGCTTAATAATGGGCGACCACCTGTAGATGCAGAAGCAAGCAGAAAGTCTATGTAGTCATGTAGGTCTTTGAGTGGGTGTGTCTGCTGAAAAGATATAAAATAAGTAGTTGGGATTTCTGGACAGACATGAGGCTGTGAATAAATATTGGATAGATCCAAGGCCATGCACTAATGGAAGGACAAAAGAAGGTTTTTTTGAAAGGAGGTAAGAATTATGTTGGGTAGTTGTTAAAATGTCTTAGAATGTGTGGAAGGGTTGAATGATAATGTCAAAAGACTTAAAGCTGGGAGGACTTACCACAAGGATAGATTCTATTGAATTATCAAGATGGCCATGTTGCAGTGTTGAGACTACTTAGAAAACTGTTGGGACTGAAGTTGTTGGACTGCATGCTAGATGCCCTCAAGTTAAAGCTGAGAACTGTTGTTGAACTTGGCCGCTGACCATCACTGCTCTTGAGCATGCATGATGGCTTTGAACAATTTTAAAAGGAAGAGAAAGCATCTTTTAGGGCAAATCAATTTTTTGAATTTCTCTCTCTCTCTCCCAGCAAGTTAAAAAAAAAAAAAAAAAAAAAAACTCATTTCACCAATCCTAGACACAATACAAATTGAAGAGCAGAACACAGATTGGATGTCAGCTCTCACTAATACTCACTCACCTTCTCAGCCATGGTAACCCCGCAGATGTTTCCAAACAACAAGAGTAGGCGAGGAGAGACATGAGTTTACCTTCATACACCAAAAAGTGGGCTTCCCTGTGGCTCAGTGGTAAAGAATTTGCCTGCCAAGCAGGAGACATGGGTTCAATCCCTGGGTCGGCAAGATTCCGTGGAGAAGGAAACGACAACCCACTCCAGTATTCTTGCCTGGGAAATCCCATGGGCAGAGGAGCCTGTTGAGCTACAATCCATGGAGTCGCAAATACAACTGAGCAACTAAAACAAAAGAACAACACCAAAGAAGAAGTCAGTTGGTCCAATCAGGGGTATTCAGGGAGTGAAACCATCTATCTGGGTGGTCATGGAGTTGGATGAAGACATTAGAAAACCTCCAGTGCCCTCTCCGTTCCTAGGGTTTGGGGACTGAAAATGCACTCAGTGGTAACCTCAGTTACCGCTCCCCACCCCCTTACACTGCCCTTTGTATATAAACAGGGTCCCATTAAAGATGAGAGTCCCCATCTCCTGCATAACAAAAAGTTCCAACTCCAAAACTCTACATGTTAATTCTTTGAAGACTGAAGGAGATGTCATATTTGGGTCACAAGCAAGCCCATTCTTTCTTTTCTTTTAAAGATTTTTGTTTGTTTGATGCAGACCCTTTTCAGTCTTTATTGAATTTGTTAAAATATGGCTTTTGATTTATATTTTGTTTTTTTTTCTGGCCACAAGGCATGTGGGATCTTAGCTCCCTGGCCAGGGATCAAACCTGTACCTTCTGCATTGAAAGGTGAAGTTTCAACCTCTGAACCACCAGGGAAGTCTCACCCATTCATTCTTTATGGTACTTTATGGTGCCCTTCCTGTAATTTCTCAGTGTCCCCTCTTTTATGTTGGAAGATGATGAGTCCGCTTGGAGAGGAGCTCTGAGCTCTTTCGAGGGTACTGCTGGATGAGTGTGCTCCCTGGACTGGTCCTTCCAGATGCTCTGCATTTTCAGGCATCTTCAAAATGCTCCGGTTTGACTATGATCTACCCCCAGAGTGATAAAGAGCATGCTTACAGTCATTCTGTGCCATGTTTCATCTCCTGGGCACTACGGATGCCCACTTTGTGCTTGTGTGCCCCACAGAACCTTTGAATAAACAGCTCCTTCAACTTCAGTCCCTGGCCAGACACATCATAGCACCCAGACCATGCCAGACACATCATAGGCACCCAGTTGTTCTCACCATTCCTTTTTCCTCTTTCTCTGCAGCCTTTCACACTCCACCCCCTCTAACCAGTACAAACTACACATATAAATAAACATGTACCAGGCCAGCTCTCCAGACATGTATGAATCCCAGTGTCAGCCTCAATGTGGGCTCATATTGCTGCATAGTAAATCTATCACAAGTATTTGTGAAGTCCTCAGAGGATGTCCAACTGAACTGAGTCCCTGGGATGCACTTTAGATGGAAAAATCATTGGACCCTGCTGTGCAGAAATGCAGTCAAATAAGGACAAGTTTATTTTTGAAACATAACTTTGAGGTTTTTTTCTTTCTTTTACAAAATAAGACAGTCTCATTTTAAACATTTAAAAATTCAAACAAATATGACAGAAAAATAAGAACTGAAAGGTCACACTATTCAGACAAGATATCTGCTAATTTTTGATTTGTATCATTTTAGGACTTTTCATAATGTTTTTTAACTTGGTCGGAAGTTTGAGAAGTACAAGTCATTTCTAACATTTTACCATTGCCAATCATGGATGTTCTTACAATGGTATCTTTGTGGAGATCCATGATTATTACCTTAGAATAAATTTCCAGAAGTGAAATTGGTGCCACAGACCTCCACAGTAGATCATTGGGCAAGTTATGGCAGCTCTGACTGCCATCAACTTCAGATGTCTCCCAATCCCAGAAGTGTTCACAAGTTCCACCTCTTCTTTCCACTCCATGCCCCCTTACACTTGGCCCACTTCCCCCAAATGTTGAAGATGATGAGTCCGCTTGGAGGAGCTCTGAGCTCTTTCGAGGGTACTGCTGGATGAGTGTGCTCCCTGGACTGGTCCTTCCAGATGCTCTGCATTTTCAGGCATCTTCAAAATGCTCCGGTTTGACTATGATCTACCCCCAGAGTGATAAAGAGCATGCTTACAGTCATTCTGTGCCATGTTTCATCTCCTGGGCACTACGGATGCCCACTTTGTGCTTGTGTGCCCCACAGAACCTTTGAATAAACAGCTCCTTCAACTTCAGTCCCTGGCCAGACACATCATAGCACCCAGACCATGCCAGACACATCATAGGCACCCAGTTGTTCTCACCATTCCTTTTTCCTCTTTCTCTGCAGCCTTTCACACTCCACCCCCTCTAACCAGTACAAACTACACATATAAATAAACATGTACCAGGCCAGCTCTCCAGACATGTATGAATCCCAGTGTCAGCCTCAATGTGGGCTCATATTGCTGCATAGTAAATCTATCACAAGTATTTGTGAAGTCCTCAGAGGATGTCCAACTGAACTGAGTCCCTGGGATGCACTTTAGATGGAAAAATCATTGGACCCTGCTGTGCAGAAATGCAGTCAAATAAGGACAAGTTTATTTTTGAAACATAACTTTGAGGTTTTTTTCTTTCTTTTACAAAATAAGACAGTCTCATTTTAAACATTTAAAAATTCAAACAAATATGACAGAAAAATAAGAACTGAAAGGTCACACTATTCAGACAAGATATCTGCTAATTTTTGATTTGTATCATTTTAGGACTTTTCATAATGTTTTTTAACTTGGTCGGAAGTTTGAGAAGTACAAGTCATTTCTAACATTTTACCATTGCCAATCATGGATGTTCTTACAATGGTATCTTTGTGGAGATCCATGATTATTACCTTAGAATAAATTTCCAGAAGTGAAATTGGTGCCACAGACCTCCACAGTAGATCATTGGGCAAGTTATGGCAGCTCTGACTGCCATCAACTTCAGATGTCTCCCAATCCCAGAAGTGTTCACAAGTTCCACCTCTTCTTTCCACTCCATGCCCCCTTACACTTGGCCCACTTCCCCCAAATCCGTCACTCAATCCATCTTCCTATATGCTGCCCCTCTCAAACATCTCCCCTCAGTGCACTGCTTCAGTTCACCTGCCCCTAACCCATCATCCTAGTCCACCTCCCCTAGTCCATCTCCCTAGAACATACCTTCTTGTCCATTGCCCTAGTGTATCTTTTCACCTCTCGGCTGCTATATAGTTTGACAATCAGCTTCCCTGTTTCTACATTGACCTCTTTAGGATTTTCCCCACTGAACAGAAAGAGAAATCTTTTGAATGTTGAGAGAGAAAATGTTAGCTTCCTACTACTAGAACACTTGGCATCATGTCTGTATCATGGCCTTCACAACTTCAAAATTCTCTAAGATCTAGCCCCCCACCTCTGTCTCTAGTCTCTCCTTTCCCCATCCTCCCCACGGGCACATTCTTCTCCAGCTTCACTGGCCCTCCCACTGTTCCTGGAATGAACTGTTCCTGCCTCAAGACTCCTTTCTCTTCCAGGAACTCTTCATCCAGATCTTTCTAGGAGCCTCTCCAGTAATTCACTCTAGAAGCCTTTACCACCCATCACTCCCTTGCCTCTTGCACCCCCAGATTTACCCTGTCAACACCCTACTTTATTTTCACCACAGCCTAAGTCCTCTTAGTATAAATATACTTTCCTGTCTTCGTCACACTAGAATTTTTAGCTTCATGAATCCTCTATCAATCACTGTGCCCTGAAAAACAAACAAACAAAAAATCAAATACCTGCCGACATCTTAGACTATCCAGAAATATCTGCTAATTTTTGATTTGTATCATTTTAGGACTTTTCATAATGTTTTTTAACTTGGTCGGAAGTTTGAGAAGTACAAGTCATTTCTAACATTTTACCATTGCCAATCATGGATGTTCTTACAATGGTATCTTTGTGGAGATCCATGATTATTACCTTAGAATAAATTTCCAGAAGTGAAATTGGTGCCACAGACCTCCACAGTAGATCATTGGGCAAGTTATGGCAGCTCTGACTGCCATCAACTTCAGATGTCTCCCAATCCCAGAAGTGTTCACAAGTTCCACCTCTTCTTTCCACTCCATGCCCCCTTACACTTGGCCCACTTCCCCCAAATCCGTCACTCAATCCATCTTCCTATATGCTGCCCCTCTCAAACATCTCCCCTCAGTGCACTGCTTCAGTTCACCTGCCCCTAACCCATCATCCTAGTCCACCTCCCCTAGTCCATCTCCCTAGAACATACCTTCTTGTCCATTGCCCTAGTGTATCTTTTCACCTCTCGGCTGCTATATAGTTTGACAATCAGCTTCCCTGTTTCTACATTGACCTCTTTAGGATTTTCCCCACTGAACAGAAAGAGAAATCTTTTGAATGTTGAGAGAGAAAATGTTAGCTTCCTACTACTAGAACACTTGGCATCATGTCTGTATCATGGCCTTCACAACTTCAAAATTCTCTAAGATCTAGCCCCCCACCTCTGTCTCTAGTCTCTCCTTTCCCCATCCTCCCCACGGGCACATTCTTCCCCAGCTTCACTGGCCCTCCCACTGTTCCTGGAATGAACTGTTCCTGCCTCAAGACTCCTTTCTCTTCCAGGAACTCTTCATCCAGATCTTTCTAGGAGCCTCTCCAGTAATTCACTCTAGAAGCCTTTACCACCCATCACTCCCTTGCCTCTTGCACCCCCAGATTTACCCTGTCAACACCCTACTTTATTTTCACCACAGCCTAAGTCCTCTTAGTATAAATATACTTTCCTGTCTTCGTCACACTAGAATTTTTAGCTTCATGAATCCTCTATCAATCACTGTGCCCTGAAAAACAAACAAACAAAAAATCAAATACCTGCCTTGTCTGATGTTCAATAAGTAAATAGAAATTGAATGTAGAGATGGAAGAATGAATGTATTCTTTAAGTTTATGCAGAAAGTGAAAGCTTGATTCCTGTTGCCAAATTGGCCTTCAAAAAAAAGACATCTTCCCTCAGCTTGCACTGGCTGAAAATTAAAGGAGATAGTTTTACCTTGATGTGCCCAGATTATTTTCCTGTTGATTTTCTTAACATCTCTATGAAATGATATTCTTAAAACTGCTACTAGTTAGGAAAGAAGTACATTAGATATAATTCATCTCACTGTAACTTTCCCTAGAAAATGACTCAAAATAAATTCAATACAAAACTCTCTGAAGAGTAAGCAGATTTCCCTCCATGACTGATCGTCCTTCTTTATGCGTGTAAAGAGGGGCAAGTAAAGAATGAAACACAGCCAGAATAGGTAAAACTTAAAAGACAACTTGCTGTATGGAAAAGTCTTGATCTCTAGAATCAGGTCTTTCTGAATTCGAATTCTGGGGCCACCATTTACTCACTGAACAACCAGGAACATTTCTTAATAGCTCATTGAGACACAGTATCCTCATCTTATAGTATGGAGGTAATCATTACTTTCCTGCCTTAGTTGCAGTTAAGATTAAATAGAACATCAGGCAGGGTTATTTTATTGAGCACATTTAGAACAAGGTCTCATGTGCTCCATAAACAGAAGCTATTTTTAATCCATATCCTTGTCATATTGGTGACTTCAGCTGTTCATTATGAAACCTGGAGGAGAAAGGACATCATGAAGAAAAAGAACTGTCCTCCAGTATGTGAGGAGTCATTTTTATAAAGAAAGGGGATACATTTAGGAAAGAACTAAAGTTATAATTTAGCAGTCCCTGGGCAATACAGGAAGTAGATCTGCCCAGCAGATAATGGGATGTGTTATGAAGCAGTGCGCACCTGCAGTCCTCAAGAAGAGGCTGGGACGACAGTCATGGGTCAAATTTGACTCTGGATGATGTTACCTCTGATTTGTCCTTTATGCTTAAAGTTCCTCTGTCAGTGCACCTCTGCTTAGCTTGTCAATGGCATAGACATTTAAGGGAAGAATTTTCCTGCGACTTCTAAGACCATGACTCTCTGTCTCTTTCTCCATTGATACAGAAACTTGGCCTTGGGCGTCCTGGGCAATGATGAGAGAAAATGAACCCCAACATTGTTAATATCTTAGTTGATTGGGAGTGTGAAAATGGCAGTGTGGTATGAAAATTCTTGTCTACTAGTTCACAGCTCCAAGTCTTGGGTTGTCAGCAAATTGCAGGAAGGATTAAATAACTTCTTTTATTCTGACACTTCTTATGGAAATACAACCCACTGTTCCCTCTTTCTTCTCCTTCTAACACATTCCTATGCTTCGTATAGAAGTCAGAGAACTAGACAGTGCATTGGCTGGAGACTTAACAGAAATGGAGGACTTCCTAATAGCTTCCCAGTGAATTGTGGTTTTCTATTTTTTCCTGAATGGCTTGTGTGTGTGTGTGTGTGTGTGTGTGTGTGTATTTTTTTTTCTCCCTTAGTAGAATATCAGGATTTACCTAGTCGTCTTAGCCAAAATATACGCCGTGTAGGTCCAACCCTTATAAAACTCTCGCTTATTGGGTAACCTTGAGTAACTTGCTCTATCTCCCAAGAATCATGATTAAGAGTTTGGGCTTTCTTTTTACTATTATACATTATTTTAATGTTATTGGAGTAGAGTTGGTTTACAATATTGTGTTTAGTTTCAGGTGTACAGCAAAGTAATTCAATTAGACATATATACACATATTCATTCTTTTTTAGATTATTTTCTCATATAGGTCATCCAAAAATATTGAGTAGAGTCCTCTGTGCTACATAATAGGTCCTTATTGGTTATCTATCTTATATATATTAGTGTGTGTGTTTGCCCTTTGGTAACCATTGTTTTCAATATCTATAAGTCTATTTCTGTTTTATGAATAAGTTCATTTATATATTTGAAAAAAATTAAGTTAAATTTTACATGTGAGTGACATCACATGACATTTGCCATTTTCTGTCTAAGAGTCCAGACTTTGAATCCCACTGAACTGGGTCCAAATCCTAGCTCTGCTACTTACTAGTTTTGTGACCTTGAATACTTTTCTTAACCTTTTAGAGTCTGAGTTATTTCATCCCTAAGATGGCTATTGCCATAACTGTTTTTTCTCTTAGGGGCATCATGACCATTCATTGCAATCTATACTATAAAATGCTTAACCAAGCTCTGAGCACATTATTAGAGCTCAATAAATGTTCCATTATTATAAAAATTAGGTAAAGTCTAGTCTTGGAGAAGCCTTATATAAGTAAGCTAGTGTCCTTATATCAGCCTTATGTAAGTAAGCTGGTGTCCTCAATTCTGCATCATTAGTTGAATCCTTGCTTCAGCGTTGCTGTTTTCCATGTTACTCAAACCAGAAATGTTTATTCATAAGGAAGGGGTCATCTGAGTCCTCTTATGAGTTGGGCACCATGTAGAAGTGTTTCAGATGTGTGTCTTCCTCTCATGGTTCTTACTGTTTGCAGATCCACCTTGGAGTTCTTCCTCTCTGATACCCCTCCCCCAGCCAATGAGGGACTACATTCAATTGAGTCTGTCGCCTGAGTACCTCTGGGTCCCGCCTGCTACTCTCTCTCCATCTCACCCCAAAGCCTTAGCTCTGTTTTCAGCATCTCTTGCCTGTACCGCTACAGAGCATCTCCACCATTTTGCTCCATACCAGCCTCTCACTTCTGGCAGCTGCTCTCCACAGTCAGACTCAATGTGTCACTCACATACAAATCTCTTTCTACTCACAACAGAAGTCAGCCTCCTTGACCTCTCACAGGAGGTCTGTTATCATTTGACTCTGTTAACCTCTAGACTGATTTTTGGCCACCTTCCTACATGGGCAGGCTCTGACCCAAGAAGCAACTTAAAATGACCTGAATATGCATTTTCTGTTTCACATTTTGGTGCTTCCAAGCCTTTGTGTATGCAGTTTCCTCTTTTCAGAAGGTCCTTTCCCCTTGCCTACTGGGAAAGCTCACTCTTCAATATTTATTTTGAATGTCACCTCTATTCTGGCGCATTCTTAGAGAGCTGATTGCTTCCTCTTCTGAATTATCTTTGTACCTCAGATCTACTGCTCTTTTTTTCTCTTAATGACTCATTAGTTTTCATATCAGATGTTGCCTTCTTAGAGAATGCCACTCCCTACCCCCAAAGAACCCCAAAGCCACACATTTCTATACCAAATTGTAGCTCCTATGACTTCCTGCCTTTGACAAATACACCTTACTGAATCTAATGGACAGACTTTTGCAGAACAACCTCATAGCTATAAAACAACAGTTTTTCTCATGCTACAAATTAAGTAAAAGGATCATGTTCATTTTTCATGCAAAAGCTAGACAAAAATCATGTTACTAAAGCATGTTCTTATGTAAGTAAGATGGTGTCCTCAATTCTGCATCATTAGTTGAATCCTTGCTTCAGCGTTGCTGTTTTCCATGTTACTCAAACCAGAAATGTTTATTCATAAGGAAGGGGTCATCTGAGTCCTCTTATGAGTTGGGCACCATGTAGAAGTGTTTCAGATGTGTGTCTTCCTCTCATGGTTCTTACTGTTTGCAGATCCACCTTGGAGTTCTTCCTCTCTGATACCCCTCCCCCAGCCAATGAGGGACTACATTCAATTGAGTCTGTCGCCTGAGTACCTCTGGGTCCCGCCTGCTACTCTCTCTCCATCTCACCCCAAAGCCTTAGCTCTGTTTTCAGCATCTCTTGCCTGTACCGCTACAGAGCATCTCCACCATTTTGCTCCATACCAGCCTCTCACTTCTGGCAGCTGCTCTCCACAGTCAGACTCAATGTGTCACTCACATACAAATCTCTTTCTACTCACAACAGAAGTCAGCCTCCTTGACCTCTCACAGGAGGTCTGTTATCATTTGACTCTGTTAACCTCTAGACTGATTTTTGGCCACCTTCCTACATGGGCAGGCTCTGACCCAAGAAGCAACTTAAAATGACCTGAATATGCATTTTCTGTTTCACATTTTGGTGCTTCCAAGCCTTTGTGTATGCAGTTTCCTCTTTTCAGAAGGTCCTTTCCCCTTGCCTACTGGGAAAGCTCACTCTTCAATATTTATTTTGAATGTCACCTCTATTCTGGCGCATTCTTAGAGAGCTGATTGCTTCCTCTTCTGAATTATCTTTGTACCTCAGATCTACTGCTCTTTTTTTCTCTTAATGACTCATTAGTTTTCATATCAGATGTTGCCTTCTTAGAGAATGCCACTCCCTACCCCCAAAGAACCCCAAAGCCACACATTTCTATACCAAATTGTAGCTCCTATGACTTCCTGCCTTTGACAAATACACCTTACTGAATCTAATGGACAGACTTTTGCAGAACAACCTCATAGCTATAAAACAACAGTTTTTCTCATGCTACAAATTAAGTAAAAGGATCATGTTCATTTTTCATGCAAAAGCTAGACAAAATATTTATCATCATAAAGAAATGTTGGACTAAAAGCATGCTAACTGTTCAAACCTATGAATGTTCCACAGTTTGCTCCCATGTTAAGCCAGGTCCCTGGACTGTATTTTTTGGGTCCCTTAAAGAATTGTCATTTTGGAGTTAGGATTTAGCACTGTTCTGCCGGCATTCATCCATGCTGCTGTTCTTATAAAAAACAGATGTGTGGAGAACATCTTTTGGACTCTTGATCAAAGTGCTACTGAGAACATTGTCCAATGTATTGCTCACTATCTTTTGTGACAAGTTCATCTCAGAAGTAGAATCCAGGACACCACATGTATCTAAGTTGTCTTCTCTTAGATGCCAAGAGATTGATACCCATTTCTTTCTTTGCTTAGGCTTGTAGGAAACTCAGTGCTCATTGTGACACTCAACTACTATTACTTAACCACAATTTTTTTAAAAGTACATTTTTATTTTTTCTTTCCATTGCTAAATACCCTGTCTCTTTTCCAGCTTTTTTAAAAATTTTACTTTTATACCTACGAGAAGGATTTATGGCAAAGAGACGTCTGTGGTAGTCGAAGAAGCATGCATTTTAAAGTCATATGGTACTGAATTTCAAGGTTGGTTCTGTTGGTTATTAGATGTATACCCTTAATTTCCTCTGTTCTTAGTCATCTAAGCTTGAAAACCAAAACATAATGCCATTTAGGTATGGTTATAAATATTATATAGATATGTTTACACACATATGTATAGACATACTTACTGCAGTCATTGAGATTCAAGAATCCCTTTTTAAGTGATGTTTTTACCTCCTAAACTCCCATTAGAAAATGAATAATAAATGCATGACAAATGATCAAAGAGGGAATAACAAGATTGGCCGTGATCAGATTTGTAGCAGATGATAAGAACTTGATCTTAGATGACTTCATAGAGGAGATAAAACACTGGGCTCTAAAGGCTGCAGAGGGTTTACATACACAGGAAGGCTACAGAGAAGATATTCTGGATGTGTGAGAGTTTGGTGGGAAAGAATGAATTGAGAAAAATTGAAAAAGGCAGGAAGGATCATGTTCATATTTCATGAAAAAGCTAGAAAAAACATTTATCATCATAAAGAAATGTTGGACTAAAAGCATGCTAACTGTTCAAACCTATGAATGTTCCACAGTTTGCTCCCATGTTAAGCCAGGTCCCTGGACTGTATTTTTTGGGTCCCTTAAAGAATTGTCATTTTGGAGTTAGGATTTAGCACTGTTCTGCCGGCATTCATCCATGCTGCTGTTCTTATAAAAAACAGATGTGTGGAGAACATCTTTTGGACTCTTGATCAAAGTGCTACTGAGAACATTGTCCAATGTATTGCTCACTATCTTTTGTGACAAGTTCATCTCAGAAGTAGAATCCAGGACACCACATGTATCTAAGTTGTCTTCTCTTAGATGCCAAGAGATTGATACCCATTTCTTTCTTTGCTTAGGCTTGTAGGAAACTCAGTGCTCATTGTGACACTCAACTACTATTACTTAACCACAATTTTTTTAAAAGTACATTTTTATTTTTTCTTTCCATTGCTAAATACCCTGTCTCTTTTCCAGCTTTTTAAAATTTGACTTTTTATACCTACGAGAAGGATTTATGGCAAAGAGACGTCTGTGGTAGTCGAAGAAGCATGCATTTTAAAGTCATATGGTACTGAATTTCAAGGTTGGTTCTGTTGGTTATTAGATGTATACCCTTAATTTCCTCTGTTCTTAGTCATCTAAGCTTGAAAACCAAAACATAATGCCATTTAGGTATGGTTATAAATATTATATAGATATGTTTACACACATATGTATAGACATACTTACTGCAGTCATTGAGATTCAAGAATCCCTTTTTAAGTGATGTTTTTACCTCCTAAACTCCCATTAGAAAATGAATAATAAATGCATGACAAATGATCAAAGAGGGAATAACAAGATTGGCCGTGATCAGATTTGTAGCAGATGATAAGAACTTGATCTTAGATGACTTCATAGAGGAGATAAAACACTGGGCTCTAAAGGCTGCAGAGGGTTTACATACACAGGAAGGCTACAGAGAAGATATTCTGGATGTGTGAGAGTTTGGTGGGAAAGAATGAATTGAGAAAAATTAAAAAAGGCAGGAAGACCTCATAGTAACTTTTTTTTTTTTTAATTTTTCTTTTCATTGATTATTTATTTATTTATTTTTCATCCATCTTTATTCTTCGGCCTGTGTGGGCCTCCCATTACAGTGGCCTCTCTCGTGGCAGAGCACTGACTGTGGGTGCATGTGCTCCAGAACGCTGTCTCATAATTGGACACACCAGTCCAGCTGCTCTGTGGCACGTGGGATCCTCCCGGGCCAAGGATCGAACCAGTGTCCCTTGCCCTGCAAGGTGGACTCTTTACCCACTAAACCACCAGGGAAGCCCTATAGTAATTTTTTTAACAAAAGCATCAGAGTAAACATTTGAAATTCAAAACATTCCTATTTATACAATTGAGAGTCTTTAACAATAAAATGAAGAGTTAATTTCTTAGAATATCAGAGAGACAAAAAAGGGTATAACTTGAAGTGTTTCTCTCCTCCGCAAAGTTTAAACAATTGACAATCTATAAACTGTAAGCAGAGGTAACTGTAGGAATCCCACCATTATCCATGCATTCTTCAGAAGCCAAGACATAGATCATGCAGTCAGAGAGCAGAGGAGCTAGATTGGGTTCTCAGCATGAGCTAGGGCAGCACATCTGAAGAAGAAAAGAAAGAGGTTCAAAGTCTCAAAACAAGGAGTAGAATAGGGACAAAGATGAAAGTTCTCTGACCCTCTATCCTCCATGGGACTCCTGCCTTGTCTGTCTGCCACCTCCTTTCCATCTCTAGGTCGCTGCAGTCTATCCCAACCCATTTGAGTATATGAAAGGGATGCTTGTTTCAGCAAAATATGTTTTACCTTCTACCTCTTGAGCCTTGACCCATATCAGTGGAAAATGGTGTGCTGATCAGTGAGGCTGAAGAGGTCTGCATCATGTTTAGACAAGGCTTCTTACTCTTGCAAATGACTCGCTTTGAAATACCAAATAAAGAATGTCTTAAGATGGAGTTTTAAGAAAACTTGATCTTAGATGACTTCATAGAGGAGATAAAACACTGGGCTCTAAAGGCTGCAGAGGGTTTACATACACAGGAAGGCTACAGAGAAGATATTCTGGATGTGTGAGAGTTTGGTGGGAAAGAATGAATTGAGAAAAATTAAAAAAGGCAGGAAGACCTCATAGTAACTTTTTTTTTTTTTAATTTTTCTTTTCATTGATTATTTATTTATTTATTTTTCATCCATCTTTATTCTTCGGCCTGTGTGGGCCTCCCATTACAGTGGCCTCTCTCGTGGCAGAGCACTGACTGTGGGTGCATGTGCTCCAGAACGCTGTCTCATAATTGGACACACCAGTCCAGCTGCTCTGTGGCACGTGGGATCCTCCCGGGCCAAGGATCGAACCAGTGTCCCTTGCCCTGCAAGGTGGACTCTTTACCCACTAAACCACCAGGGAAGCCCTATAGTAATTTTTTTAACAAAAGCATCAGAGTAAACATTTGAAATTCAAAACATTCCTATTTATACAATTGAGAGTCTTTAACAATAAAATGAAGAGTTAATTTCTTAGAATATCAGAGAGACAAAAAAGGGTATAACTTGAAGTGTTTCTCTCCCTCCGCAAAGTTTAAACAATTGACAATCTATAAACTGTAAGCAGAGGTAACTGTAGGAATCCCACCATTATCCATGCATTCTTCAGAAGCCAAGACATAGATCATGCAGTCAGAGAGCAGAGGAGCTAGATTGGGTTCTCAGCATGAGCTAGGGCAGCACATCTGAAGAAGAAAAGAAAGAGGTTCAAAGTCTCAAAACAAGGAGTAGAATAGGGACAAAGATGAAAGTTCTCTGACCCTCTATCCTCCATGGGACTCCTGCCTTGTCTGTCTGCCACCTCCTTTCCATCTCTAGGTCGCTGCAGTCTATCCCAACCCATTTGAGTATATGAAAGGGATGCTTGTTTCAGCAAAATATGTTTTACCTTCTACCTCTTGAGCCTTGACCCATATCAGTGGAAAATGGTGTGCTGATCAGTGAGGCTGAAGAGGTCTGCATCATGTTTAGACAAGGCTTCTTACTCTTGCAAATGACTCGCTTTGAAATACCAAATAAAGAATGTCTTAAGATTCTGTTGTGAGGTTGCCAACTGAGTGTTTGAATTCAGCTGAGTCACACGCAGCACTTCAAATGGCCTTCAGCTGAGTGTCCAAACATTTGGTTTCTTATCTATGCTAATTCCAAATTCTCCAAAGTGGCTGAAAGTTTATTGTGGATACATGCATAAATGACTTAAAAAAAAAAAAAAGGAAAATCACAGAGGAAGTAGATTTCACTTGTTGAGTTGGGCTGGGGCTTGCCTTCCAAATGTGTAAGAAAAAATGTTTCAAGTAGAATGAAGAGAAATAATTATTGGAAATAGAATTCTTTTTTTTTTAAGTTTGGAAAGAATATAAAGATATTCTGTTCTGGAGATGAACAGTAAATAGGTAGACAGCTGCTCCAGGGGAATCCTGATGCTAAACTCTTACACATTATGAGAGACCATCACATAGACTGCTGATGTCTGGCATGAGCATGGAAAGTATTGGTGGAAGCACACAGATCAAACATAAGACATCGATGATCTGATCTCACACCATCACTCTCTTATGTCAAGAAGCAATGGTAACTAGGCAGGGGACATCCAGGGGCAGAGCCTAGATTTATTGGCTTCTCTTACATAACGTTTTGTCATGCTATGATGACTTCTAGTTTGATAGACAGTGCACTCTTCTCTAAACTTGCCCATTAGTTTCTCCATGTGTTTGTTTAATTTGAGGCTAAAGCAGAACTGTTAGTGAAATAAGATTTCTTCCCATTAAAAAAAAAAAAAAGTCAGTTGGGGCCCCTAGACCTCCGTGCGGCCTTGTCATGGCATCTCAACTCAAGCCACTCCGCTGGAAGAACTTTGGGATTCCTCATAGCTGCTCTTAAGTTAGAAGGGAACTCTAAGCCTTGCCTTCCTCTCTAATTGATGTTTGTCTGCAAAGAGACTAAACTAGACCCAGATTTTTATTCATCTGTGGGAATGTGGGTCACCTCCTTTCCATCTCTAGGTCGCTGCAGTCTATCCCAACCCATTTGAGTATATGAAAGGGATGCTTGTTTCAGCAAAATATGTTTTACCTTCTACCTCTTGAGCCTTGACCCATATCAGTGGAAAATGGTGTGCTGATCAGTGAGGCTGAAGAGGTCTGCATCATGTTTAGACAAGGCTTCTTACTCTTGCAAATGACTCGCTTTGAAATACCAAATAAAGAATGTCTTAAGATTCTGTTGTGAGGTTGCCAACTGAGTGTTTGAATTCAGCTGAGTCACACGCAGCACTTCAAATGGCCTTCAGCTGAGTGTCCAAACATTTGGTTTCTTATCTATGCTAATTCCAAATTCTCCAAAGTGGCTGAAAGTTTATTGTGGATACATGCATAAATGACTTAAAAAAAAAAAAAAAGGAAAATCACAGAGGAAGTAGATTTCACTTGTTGAGTTGGGCTGGGGCTTGCCTTCCAAATGTGTAAGAAAAAATGTTTCAAGTAGAATGAAGAGAAATAATTATTGGAAATAGAATTCTTTTTTTTTTAAGTTTGGAAAGAATATAAAGATATTCTGTTCTGGAGATGAACAGTAAATAGGTAGACAGCTGCTCCAGGGGAATCCTGATGCTAAACTCTTACACATTATGAGAGACCATCACATAGACTGCTGATGTCTGGCATGAGCATGGAAAGTATTGGTGGAAGCACACAGATCAAACATAAGACATCGATGATCTGATCTCACACCATCACTCTCTTATGTCAAGAAGCAATGGTAACTAGGCAGGGGTCATCCAGGGGCAGAGCCTAGATTTATTGGCTTCTCTTACATAACGTTTTGTCATGCTATGATGACTTCTAGTTTGATAGACAGTGCACTCTTCTCTAAACTTGCCCATTAGTTTCTCCATGTGTTTGTTTAATTTGAGGCTAAAGCAGAACTGTTAGTGAAATAAGATTTCTTCCCATTAAAAAAAAAAAAAAAAAAAGTCAGTTGGGGCCCCTAGACCTCCGTGCGGCCTTGTCATGGCATCTCAACTCAAGCCACTCCGCTGGAAGAACTTTGGGATTCCTCATAGCTGCTCTTAAGTTAGAAGGGAACTCTAAGCCTTGCCTTCCTCTCTAATTGATGTTTGTCTGCAAAGAGACTAAACTAGACCCAGATTTTTATTCATCTGTGGGAATGTGGGTAGCTGATTTTTTGTGTGTGAGCCTGCCAGGTTCTATATAGCATAAAGGAGAATTTTAGAAGAATCATGGCTTAATGCAAGGAAGAATCAGTCAGGCCAGACATGTTTGTAACATGTGAGAAGAGGCTGGAGCAGCCATGAGCAGTGTTGGACAGATGTGCTGGGGAGGGGTGGCTCAGGAACAGAATGCTGTCCTCTTATTTTCTAGTGCTTCCAGCTGATCCCACCCAAACAAACCCTTCTTAGTATTCCAGAGCCACAGATGGACAGACGGCTGCCGATTATTTCTGTCTTTCAGTCTCACACTCCTTATTTTTCCTTAATAGGCTCTGAACCAAGTGGCTTTGAGCTTTCTCCTACTAATTCATAGCATGTTTTAGGCTTCTAAGGAAGCATACCTCTCCACAAATGTGCGGACAGAAATAAACATCTAATACAAAAAATATAGACATCGAATAGCTGGGATTTGACTCCAATTTCTAGGATCCATCATGTTTTCTAACAGTGGAAGCCTAGTGTCACCCGGACAGGAATACCTATCCTGAAAGTTTAGAATACAAAATTCAAACAGTGGGACGTGAGTAGCCCAGGGATGTGCCAGATTGGTTGGATTTGATTTTAGAAGATCTGAACACTAGCGCTATCTGTCTGAGCTATTTGTATCTGTCTGTGTATGTCCCTTTCTCTCTCATACACACACACACACACACACACACACACCCCACCCCACCCCCCATATTCTTAGGAAAATTGTTGTCTTTTCTGGGTCCAAGTTCCTCCTCAGTAAATGTTTCCTGCTGTCCAGACTTCTTGTCCCATAATAGAAGTTGCTCCTACAGAACTTTGTACTCAATTCAATTGTCTCGTTCCTGCTGCATTGGACTGATTTTATGCTTGGCTTGCTAAGGTGAAGTTAGAGAATCTGAATTTTTGAGCCAGATTTGAGTTAAAATCCTGCCTCCACCCCCTCAGGTGTATGACCTTGAGGAAATCATTTGCCATGCAAAACATGGTGATGACATCTACCACTACAGTTCTTTCAAGGGCTGAAAATTAGAGTGCATTCAGTGTCTTATAATAACCTACAATGGTAAATAATTTGGAAAAAATACATATATAATGGAATCACTTTCCTGTATACCTGAAAATAATATTGTAGATCAACAGTACTTCAGTGGTTAAACATTAGAGCACTATAAAAATGCCTACTTATGGACAGTCTGAAGATATAGTAAATTTTAGCTTCCCTTAAGTTTCCTTAATATGTAGCATCAGTCTGGCCTATTGTAGTTGTTCCAGAAATTCCTGTTGGAAACATAGTTAGTATTCAATAAATTGATATTTCTGCATATTATGATGCATACTCTTTGTGCCTGGAACTTGATGGCTGCTGTGCTCTTGCCGTAAGCCCAGGGAAGACCTCTTTGCCTATCTGCGGAGGCAGTAACTTTCTATGTAGGACACTCTACGTATAGGAGGTTAGGGAATTTTTTTTTTTTTCATAGTCATTTTTGTTGAATCATTGAGTTGCTTTTAATAAGGATGACTATTCTTTAAAACTTTGGATCCCCCCAAAGCCAATTTTTATGTTTCCCCAAGCACTGCAATCGAGGCTGCTCTGCCTGGCTATTAATACTCTAATGGAACAGCGTGCCCTCTTACAGAGGGGAAGTCAGACATTGTGCTGAGCTGATTAGAAGTGATGGCATGGAGCTTCTTCCTGAGAACGGAAGTCCTGTAACCTCAAATACCAAAGACTATAAATCTCAGCAATATATAATGGTAATTGGCTTGAAAGGCCTAATCGACCCAGAGAACAGAAGCCAAGAGCAGAATGCTCCATACTGGAAGCTCCAGGCCTCCGCCTCCTTTCAGAAGGAGATGTGTCATTTTCTCCCTCAGTGCTGGGAACAGCAATACAGGGCTTAAAAAGCTGAGCCTCACTAGAGGCCAATCTGGAGGCCCTGCCGGAGAGCCAGTGAAATCTAAAATGGAAGTCTACCTGCAGCACATTAAGGTGAAGTTAGAGAATCTGAATTTTGAGCCAGATTTGAGTTAAAATCCTGCCTCCACCCCCTCAGGTGTATGACCTTGAGGAAATCATTTGCCATGCAAAACATGGTGATGACATCTACCACTACAGTTCTTTCAAGGGCTGAAAATTAGAGTGCATTCAGTGTCTTATAATAACCTACAATGGTAAATAATTTGGAAAAAATACATATATAATGGAATCACTTTCCTGTATACCTGAAAATAATATTGTAGATCAACAGTACTTCAGTGGTTAAACATTAGAGCACTATAAAAATGCCTACTTATGGACAGTCTGAAGATATAGTAAATTTTAGCTTCCCTTAAGTTTCCTTAATATGTAGCATCAGTCTGGCCTATTGTAGTTGTTCCAGAAATTCCTGTTGGAAACATAGTTAGTATTCAATAAATTGATATTTCTGCATATTATGATGCATACTCTTTGTGCCTGGAACTTGATGGCTGCTGTGCTCTTGCCGTAAGCCCAGGGAAGACCTCTTTGCCTATCTGCGGAGGCAGTAACTTTCTATGTAGGACACTCTACGTATAGGAGGTTAGGGAATTTTTTTTTTTTTCATAGTCATTTTTGTTGAATCATTGAGTTGCTTTTAATAAGGATGACTATTCTTTAAAACTTTGGATCCCCCCAAAGCCAATTTTTATGTTTCCCCAAGCACTGCAATCGAGGCTGCTCTGCCTGGCTATTAATACTCTAATGGAACAGCGTGCCCTCTTACAGAGGGGAAGTCAGACATTGTGCTGAGCTGATTAGAAGTGATGGCATGGAGCTTCTTCCTGAGAACGGAAGTCCTGTAACCTCAAATACCAAAGACTATAAATCTCAGCAATATATAATGGTAATTGGCTTGAAAGGCCTAATCGACCCAGAGAACAGAAGCCAAGAGCAGAATGCTCCATACTGGAAGCTCCAGGCCTCCGCCTCCTTTCAGAAGGAGATGTGTCATTTTCTCCCTCAGTGCTGGGAACAGCAATACAGGGCTTAAAAAGCTGAGCCTCACTAGAGGCCAATCTGGAGGCCCTGCCGGAGAGCCAGTGAAATCTAAAATGGAAGTCTACCTGCAGCACATTAAGCTGGGAAGCTGGTAAAAATCTGATTCCTAGATGGGATTTTAGACATACTGAATCAAAAATACCTGAATTTGAATCGAGAGCTTAGTGTTTTTGACAAGTTCATAGCTGCTTCTTATGTACAGTCGGCATTGAGGACCGTTGCTGCAAAGTTCAGGCTCCATCTAGGACTCCACAGGATCTTCCTCAGTTCCCTGCATCTGACTTGGGTTTAACAAACATGTGTTCAAATTTCAGGTCAGTCACCTACTCACTGAGCAGCTTTCAGCAAGCACTTAATTCTTTCTCCAAACCCCTTTCTTCTGATTTGTGAAATGAACAAGGCAAAGTCTACCAGGCTGTGTTCTCAGAAGATCCTGAATGATTAGGCAGAATATGAATGCATATGGACCTGGTAAAGAGCCAGTATTATTGTTCATGGGCTTGAAACATGCCTAACTTTGGAGAATGTAAGAGGAGGATTTGGTATTCTATCTGCCCCACTTTGAGACTCACAAAAGTCAAACCCTTTTGAACTCAGAGTCATCCTAACTTAACTGTACCTTTACGAGTTAGGATGTACATTCTGTGCTTATTTGCTTAAAGTCATGTCTGATTCTTTGTGACCCCATTGGAATATAACCTGCCAGGCTTCTCTATCCATGGGTTTTTCTAGGCAACTGGGGTGGGGTTGCCATTTCCCTCTCCATAGGATCTTCCCAATTGGAGGCTGAAACCCAGGTCTCGCAGATTCTTTACCTACTAATCCATCAGGAAAGTCGATGATTAGTTAGGATGAGTGATGCTAAATGTTCTGATACACCTTGAAATCCTAGTGCATCCTTATTAAAGTGAAAGAGTATTTTCTACTTACATCCTAGCCAGATAAGGCTTAGCCAGGTTTGGAAGATTTTTATCCATGCAGACTTTCAGGAGCCGTCTCCTTCTGCTTTGTGACTCCCGTCTTTAGCATATTGTTGCCAAGGTCACTGCCGGAAAGAGGAGGGAGACCTTGAAGACAGAATGCCAGACACTCAAGTGCCTCCATGCAGAAGTGACACATCTCTTCTGCTCAAGCTTCATTGACCAGAGCTGTTCCCTCAGAGGCACATAGAGGCAAGGGGGCTTGCATAAAGTCCCCGGCAGGCAGCCACTTCCTACTGTCAACATTACATCATGAAAGTAAAAGTAAAAGCCGCTCAGTCCTGTCCAACTTTGTGCCACCCCATGGACTTCAGTCTAACGGGCTTCACTGTCCATGGGATTCTTCAGGCAAGAATACTGGAGTAGGTTGCCATGCCCTTCTCCAGGGGACTTTCCCAACCCAGGGACTGAACTCAGGTCTCCTGTTTTGCAGGCAGAGTTGTTGCTGTCTGAGCCACTGGGCTTGTCCCAAGTGTGTGTGTTATTTGCTCAGTCATGTCTGACTCTTGGCAGTCCATTTGTAGCCTGCCAGCCATCTCTGTGCATGGAATTCTCTAAGCAGGAATACTGGAGTGAGTTGCCATTTCCTACTTCCTGACCCAGGGATCAATCCCAGATCTCCTGCCCTGCAGACAGATTCTTTACCATCGGATCCACCAGGGAAGCCACTTACATTATGAAGAAGAGTACAAATCTCTGTCTCAGTCACCATTACAAAGTCATAAAGTTACTGTGAAGTTCAATGAGAAAATATGCATCAAATGCTTAGTGCAGAACCTGGTACATAGTATCTAATCAATAAACGTTAACTGAAGCCATCACTGTCAATAGCACAAGGTTAATTTCATTGTTTGTAAACCTTAGTGGAATCCTTTGGATGCTGATGACTTATTTAAACACCAGAGTGGCTATCATGATAACTTTCCTGATTTTAATCTGATTTGCATTAATATTTTTGACTCACATTTATTGAATGACTACTGAGTACTAGCCATGACTACACTTTCCCTTTACCCAGGCATTACATGGAATGGCTGAGAAAAAGGACAAGAACCCAATGCAAACATGTACATAAATGGTTATTTACATTGTGATTGTGTTAAGTTACATGACAGAGAAGTACAAAGTACTAAAAATTGGCATACCTAAAGAACTGGCCTAGCCTGTAGGTCAAGCAAGGCTTCTCTGAGACCTATGAAATGAATGGAACTTGGCCAAATGAATAAACAGGGGGAAGGATTTTAGGCAGAGGAAATGGACATGAGCCTCTTCTTTCTGATCTCTCTAACTCAGTCCTGGGGATCAGTCAGCTTGGATAGCAGACCTCATGGCATTGACCACTTCCTCAGAGGCACATAGAGGCAAGGGGCTTGCATAAAGTCCCGCAGGCAGCCACTTCCTACTGTCAACATTACATCATGAAAGTAAAAGTAAAAGCCGCTCAGTCCTGTCCAACTTTGTGCCACCCCATGGACTTCAGTCTAACGGGCTTCACTGTCCATGGGATTCTTCAGGCAAGAATACTGGAGTAGGTTGCCATGCCCTTCTCCAGGGGACTTTCCCAACCCAGGGACTGAACTCAGGTCTCCTGTTTTGCAGGCAGAGTTGTTGCTGTCTGAGCCACTGGGCTTGTCCCAAGTGTGTGTGTTATTTGCTCAGTCATGTCTGACTCTTGGCAGTCCATTTGTAGCCTGCCAGCCATCTCTGTGCATGGAATTCTCTAAGCAGGAATACTGGAGTGAGTTGCCATTTCCTACTTCCTGACCCAGGGATCAATCCCAGATCTCCTGCCCTGCAGACAGATTCTTTACCATCGGATCCACCAGGGAAGCCACTTACATTATGAAGAAGAGTACAAATCTCTGTCTCAGTCACCATTACAAAGTCATAAAGTTACTGTGAAGTTCAATGAGAAAATATGCATCAAATGCTTAGTGCAGAACCTGGTACATAGTATCTAATCAATAAACGTTAACTGAAGCCATCACTGTCAATAGCACAAGGTTAATTTCATTGTTTGTAAACCTTAGTGGAATCCTTTGGATGCTGATGACTTATTTAAACACCAGAGTGGCTATCATGATAACTTTCCTGATTTTAATCTGATTTGCATTAATATTTTTGACTCACATTTATTGAATGACTACTGAGTACTAGCCATGACTACACTTTCCCTTTACCCAGGCATTACATGGAATGGCTGAGAAAAAGGACAAGAACCCAATGCAAACATGTACATAAATGGTTATTTACATTGTGATTGTGTTAAGTTACATGACAGAGAAGTACAAAGTACTAAAAATTGGCATACCTAAAGAACTGGCCTAGCCTGTAGGTCAAGCAAGGCTTCTCTGAGACCTATGAAATGAATGGAACTTGGCCAAATGAATAAACAGGGGGAAGGATTTTAGGCAGAGGAAATGGACATGAGCCTCTTCTTTCTGATCTCTCTAACTCAGTCCTGGGGATCAGTCAGCTTGGATAGCAGACCTCATGGAATGTTCCAAAGCATCATCAGCTTAAAAAACACAAACAAATAAAAGCATCCTGGTAAATATGTCCACAAGGAACATTAGCAGTTTACAAAGAATACACAATATCCAAATACTTTGGCAGCTCCAAGGAACTTAAAAATACTTTTATGCAAATACAAATTTCTTTGTCTCTTCTTTGAAATCTTCAGCAAGTTTGTCCATGTGTAACTATTCTCAGCTGTATTCCAGTCACTGAATATGTTCAAAACCTAAATGGGAAGGAAAACCCCAAAAGAGGATATATATATATATATATATATATATATATATATATATATATGTATAACTGATTCACTTTGCTGTATAGTAGAAACTAACACAACATTGTAAACCAGATATACTCCAATAAAAATTAATGGGGGGCTTCCCCTGGTGGTCCAGTGGGTAAGGACACCGCCTTGCAGTGCAAGGGGCGCCGGTTCGAGACCTGGCCTGGGAAGATCCCACGTGCCGCGGAGCGGCTGGACCGATGTGTCCAATCACCAAGCCGGAGCTCTGGAGCGCATGCACCCAGAGCCTGCGCTCTGTGACAACAGAGGCCACCGCAATGGGAGGCCCACAGGAGCCAAAGAACAAAGACGGATGAAAATAGATAAATGAAAGGCCAACAGAAGTGGCCCACCCTCTCCCCTCCCTTCCCAACCCGACCTCCGCCCAAAAATAAATAAATAAATAATTTAAAAAAATAAATTAATGGGGCTTCCCTGGTGGCTCAGTGGTAAAGAATTTTCCTGCCAATGAAGGAGACACGGGTTCTATCCCTGACCTGCAAAGACCCCACAGGCTGTGCACCACAACTCTTAAGGCTCGTGCTCTAGAACCTGTGCTCAGCAGCAAGAGGAACCACCACAGTGAGAAGCCTGAGCACCGCAACTGGAGAAAAACCTGTGCAACAATGGAGACCCAAGATAGCCAAAAATAAATAAACGAATAAATAAATAAAATTTTTAAAAAATAATAATTTGAAAAATGGAAATATGTCTGTGATCTGTTCTGCTCATGGCTAAATAACCAGGCCTCACCATTTCCCCCAATACCTCTTAAAATGCAGAGATATGATCTTATTTTAGGTGATACCGTTAGTGAGTCCAGGCGCGCTCTGCTTGTGGCATGACAGACTATTAAATCCGAGAGGCAAGTTGTTGAGGCAAGGAAAACAACTTGCTTCAGAAAGCAGCTGACCAAGATGGCAGGCTAGCACCTCAGAAATAACCGTCTTATTGGGGTCTGGATGCCAAGTTCTTTTGTAGATCAGAGATGGGAAAGTGAAGAAGCAAAGTGAAAAGGTCAGTAATCTTGCAAATATCTCTTAGAATGGCAAGTCTTAGGCAGAGGATGTGTTAATTTCTCCCTACCGGTAGACAGGGGTCTGAACAAAGGCATTTTACTTTAATAGGCAATGGGACAGGGTCGTCTTGAGGCAAGCCATTAAGTATGATTACAATAATAAAAGCAATGGAAGGCAAGTCAAAGAAACAGTTTGCAACATAGGTTTCCTCCCTGCAACAGTATCACAAACTTAATAAAAGGTCAGGAGGAAACTTTTGAAGGTGATACGTGTATGGCTTAGATTGTTGTAACAGTTTCATGAATGTGTACTTACCTCCAAACTTATCAACTTGTTAAGATTAACAAGTTGTTAATCTTGTTAACATTAATAATGCACAACTTTTTGTATGTGAAAAATAATAACTTTAAATGGTGAAATTAAAATGCATTAACAGCGTGCACACGTGGACTCCTCAGCACACACACATACACACATGCGCACACAGAGTAGGGAAGTGTTACAGTGGGCTTCTTTACCCAGTTGGTAAAGAATCTGCCTGCAGTACAGGAAACTCTGGTTCAATTTGTGGGCCAGAAAGACCCCTTGGAGAAGAGATAGGTTACCCACTCCAGTATTCTTGGGCTTCTGTGGTGGCTCAGACAGTAAAGAATCTGCCTGCAGTGTGGGAGACCTGGGTTCAATCCCTGGGTTGGGAAATTCCCCTGGAGATGGGAAAGGCTATCCACTCCAGTATTCTTGCCTGTAGAATTCCATGGCTCATCCATGGGTCACAAAGAGTCAGACACAACTGAGTGACTCTCACTTCACTTTACAGGGGTGATAGAGAGTTCTGTATTGAGTAGATCTAAGGGGCTTAGGCCCTGCTCTACCATTTGCTGGTTGTATGATCCAAACCACATAGCATGGCATTCAGAGCCCTTCATGGTACCACAATCTGAGAGCTGAACATCTTCCACCATTTCTTCCCTGCACGTGCCCTCAGTTACAACCAGAACAAGCGTCTCGGATCCTGGATGGGTATTGTGTGTCCACTGTTTTATACATGATTGGGCATATGTCAGCAGAGATGATCTCCATAAGCACGGCCTCTGTCTCCATCCTCTTCTGCTGTCACTCCTCAGTCTCAAAATGGATCTTGTCTCTATCATAAAACTTTTCTTTATCTTGCATTTGCTTTAATCTCTGTGTTCCCATCACGGTGCTTAAGCCACTGGCAGCAGCTGTGGCATTTTCTAATTATTCATGTGCCTTCCTATCTCACATGGAAGGCAAGTCAAAGAAACAGTTTGCAACATAGGTTTCCTGCCTGCAACAGTATCACAAACTTAATAAAAGGTCAGGAGGAAACTTTTGAAGGTGATACGTGTATGGCTTAGATTGTTGTAACAGTTTCATGAATGTGTACTTACCTCCAAACTTATCAACTTGTTAAGATTAACAAGTTGTTAATCTTGTTAACATTAATAATGCACAACTTTTTGTATGTGAAAAATAATAACTTTAAATGGTGAAATTAAAATGCATTAACAGCGTGCACACGTGGACTCCTCAGCACACACACATACACACATGCGCACACAGAGTAGGGAAGTGTTACAGTGGGCTTCTTTACCCAGTTGGTAAAGAATCTGCCTGCAGTACAGGAAACTCTGGTTCAATTTGTGGGCCAGAAAGACCCCTTGGAGAAGAGATAGGTTACCCACTCCAGTATTCTTGGGCTTCTGTGGTGGCTCAGACAGTAAAGAATCTGCCTGCAGTGTGGGAGACCTGGGTTCAATCCCTGGGTTGGGAAATTCCCCTGGAGATGGGAAAGGCTATCCACTCCAGTATTCTTGCCTGTAGAATTCCATGGCTCATCCATGGGTCACAAAGAGTCAGACACAACTGAGTGACTCTCACTTCACTTTACAGGGGTGATAGAGAGTTCTGTATTGAGTAGATCTAAGGGGCTTAGGCCCTGCTCTACCATTTGCTGGTTGTATGATCCAAACCACATAGCATGGCATTCAGAGCCCTTCATGGTACCACAATCTGAGAGCTGAACATCTTCCACCATTTCTTCCCTGCACGTGCCCTCAGTTACAACCAGAACAAGCGTCTCGGATCCTGGATGGGTATTGTGTGTCCACTGTTTTATACATGATTGGGCATATGTCAGCAGAGATGATCTCCATAAGCACGGCCTCTGTCTCCATCCTCTTCTGCTGTCACTCCTCAGTCTCAAAATGGATCTTGTCTCTATCATAAAACTTTTCTTTATCTTGCATTTGCTTTAATCTCTGTGTTCCCATCACGGTGCTTAAGCCACTGGCAGCAGCTGTGGCATTTTCTAATTATTCATGTGCCTTCCTATCTCACTAGTCCATGTAAATTCACTAGCACAAGTGAATTGTGTTTGTGTGTGTGTATTTTTCCCCCAACACCTAGTGCAACATCTGATACATAATGGGCATTTAAGACACGTTTTGTAATTAAATGTCTTTTCTAATAGTTTGTCCACTCTGAGACTCAGTTTTCACCTGTAGAAATGAAAAATAATACACAGCTTAGTTCATCCATCCTTCTATTAAATGAGAACATGCACATAGGGTACTTCACAAACAGTCTGCCATAAAGTAAGTGGGAGTGATTAAAAAACATCTGAGGGCCTCCTATGTCCTAGGTCAGATGTGTAAAAATTCTTTGCCAACAGTTAAGCACTCTGCAAAACAAGGCATATATTTACTAAGCGTGATGAGATTGTTACAACATTAAAACAAATATGTGAATACATTGCTGCTTGTTTAATTATAATGATAATAATATGAGTAACCCTGTTTTTGCTCTTGAAGACTAATAAGAAAAGTAAGGAATGTGAAGTTTGCAAACACTGAGATTCTGAACAAGATGATAATACATGATGCATAATCAGTTATGAATTCCAGGGTCAGTGAATTTAATACATTTTATATCATTGCAAATGTTTGCTCTACTCCCAGGGAAGATTAAAAAAAAAAAAAAATATTCCTGTGTTTGGCTCGGAAGCTTCTCTCCTGGCAGTATGCATCAGACTAAATGTCACTAGAATATTTCAGCATATGTGGGTAAATATTTACACTCATTTTAAACAGATATTCCAAATTCCTTGTTGTTTTTCAGCAGAGGCCTAAACCTGGTGGTAAAAGTCATGAATAGAACTTTTTCATTCTCACTAAGTGAGAAGGGACTTTTCAAGGATTCTTGCCTCCAGGGTACTCTATTTTTCTCCTCCATTCTCTTTGGGTTGGGTTGTTGGAAAGGAGGGCTGGCCTTCTGCCATGGAGCTCTCTACCAAGCCACTTCGAATTATTGCTCCGTGGTCCCTGAGAACCAGTAGAAATTCAGCTGTGATCTCAGGGGGAGAAAGAAATATAAAGGAAAGAAATATGGAAGCTGTAATTTGAAGAAGTAACTCTTGGAAAAATGCAAAATGCATAGTGTTATGGCCTTGGGTTGAAAATGAGTAGACAAGGACTTAGACCAAATTTTTGATTCTAAGAGGAATGGGAAATTATGTCTGGCAACAAGTCAAAGATTGTATGTGTTCTTCAAAGATGCAGAGAGCAAAAGGGGTACATCAACCCAGCTGCCGTTGCTGGATTGATAGGTTGATATCACAGACTTTGAGTTGTAGACATTTTTGTTCATGTTTGAGGTACACTGAAATGGTGTGTGTGTAGGTATGCATGTATGTATTCTCTGAACACTATCCCTTGTTTTCTGAAATTCCTCGATAGTAGAGGACCTCATCCCAGAAAAGGCAACAGGAACTCTTCTAGTAGAACAAAGGAAGAAGCTAGGCAGAAGATCAGCCTAGCTGATAGGCTGAGCCAAGGGGATCCAGCTTTTTTCTAGGTAGAACAAAGGAGAATTATAATGATAATAATATGAGTAACCCTACATTTGGTCTTGAAGACTAATAAGAAAAGTAAGGAATGTGAAGTTTGCAAACACTGAGATTCTGAACAAGATGATAATACATGATGCATAATCAGTTATGAATTCCAGGGTCAGTGAATTTAATACATTTTATATCATTGCAAATGTTTGCTCTACTCCCAGGGAAGATTAAAAAAAAAAATATTCCTGTGTTTGGCTCGGAAGCTTCTCTCCTGGCAGTATGCATCAGACTAAATGTCACTAGAATATTTCAGCATATGTGGGTAAATATTTACACTCATTTTAAACAGATATTCCAAATTCCTTGTTGTTTTTCAGCAGAGGCCTAAACCTGGTGGTAAAAGTCATGAATAGAACTTTTTCATTCTCACTAAGTGAGAAGGGACTTTTCAAGGATTCTTGCCTCCAGGGTACTCTATTTTTCTCCTCCATTCTCTTTGGGTTGGGTTGTTGGAAAGGAGGGCTGGCCTTCTGCCATGGAGCTCTCTACCAAGCCACTTCGAATTATTGCTCCGTGGTCCCTGAGAACCAGTAGAAATTCAGCTGTGATCTCAGGGGGAGAAAGAAATATAAAGGAAAGAAATATGGAAGCTGTAATTTGAAGAAGTAACTCTTGGAAAAATGCAAAATGCATAGTGTTATGGCCTTGGGTTGAAAATGAGTAGACAAGGACTTAGACCAAATTTTTGATTCTAAGAGGAATGGGAAATTATGTCTGGCAACAAGTCAAAGATTGTATGTGTTCTTCAAAGATGCAGAGAGCAAAAGGGGTACATCAACCCAGCTGCCGTTGCTGGATTGATAGGTTGATATCACAGACTTTGAGTTGTAGACATTTTTGTTCATGTTTGAGGTACACTGAAATGGTGTGTGTGTAGGTATGCATGTATGTATTCTCTGAACACTATCCCTTGTTTTCTGAAATTCCTCGATAGTAGAGGACCTCATCCCAGAAAAGGCAACAGGAACTCTTCTAGTAGAACAAAGGAAGAAGCTAGGCAGAAGATCAGCCTAGCTGATAGGCTGAGCCAAGGGGATCCAGCTTTATGATCCTGTACCAATTAATTCTTGTGTCTGCCCTTCAAGAATCCAAGAGGTTTGAAACTAAGAGCTAACCTCCTAGGCTGTCTGAGGAAATTAACTCACACTTGGCCAAAGGAAGTTGTCTAGCTGTGTGTACAACAATCAGTTTGTGACACACACAACTACTGAGGGCTAGAAAGGAGTGTGTGATCATCAACAGCGATGATTATTTCAGGGTTGAAATTCAAAAAGAGACAAGTTAGAATCATAGTATGTTGTAAATTCAGTCAGAGGAACCAGTCCTTCATTCCATAGTGAAAAAGCATGCATTCATTCTGCTAGTAATACTGCTAGTTACCAGGAGTTGCATCCTAGTATAATTGGGGTAAGAATTCTGCCTTAGAATTTAATAAAGGTGGGAAGAAGGACACGTAAAGTCTTGATGACAAGACAGCACTTAAACATGTTTGTTTGTCTGCTAAGTGAGCAGTCCCTATGCTTAGTATTATGGAGGCAACAAAGATGTGTTAAGTGTGGCTTTCACTTTGGGGAAGGCAATGAGTGAACAGAGCTTAATTTTAAATATCAGGCATGATATTACTCAGTGTCTCATAAGAAGCAGGAAGTATCAGTACAGCAGAATCCAGAGGAAAGAGAGATCATCAGCTGAAAATCTAAGGATTGACCCTGGAGCTAGCACCAAAGGATCAGCTGACTAAGAGGATGTGTCAGTGGTATTCCAAATAGACTGAACTGCTTTGAGTAAAAGTATGGAGGAAAAATAGCTTCATGTAAATTGTGCTCTGTGATTGGCAAATAGTGAAGTTCTCCTAGAGTAACAGATTAAAAATAGGGAAGCTATAGGTGGGGGAGTTCTTTTTCTAGAGGTCAAAGATGGGGTACATCAACCCAGGTTGATGTTTTCACAGACTTTGAGTTGTAGACATTTTTGTTCATGTTTGAGGTACACTGAAATGGTGTGTGTGTAGGTATGCATGTATGTATTCTCTGAACACTATCCCTTGTTTTCTGAAATTCCTCGATAGTAGAGGACCTCATCCCAGAAAAGGCAACAGGAACTCTTCTAGTAGAACAAAGGAAGAAGCTAGGCAGAAGATCAGCCTAGCTGATAGGCTGAGCCAAGGGGATCCAGCTTTATGATCCTGTACCAATTAATTCTTGTGTCTGCCCTTCAAGAATCCAAGAGGTTTGAAACTAAGAGCTAACCTCCTAGGCTGTCTGAGGAAATTAACTCACACTTGGCCAAAGGAAGTTGTCTAGCTGTGTGTACAACAATCAGTTTGTGACACACACAACTACTGAGGGCTAGAAAGGAGTGTGTGATCATCAACAGCGATGATTATTTCAGGGTTGAAATTCAAAAAGAGACAAGTTAGAATCATAGTATGTTGTAAATTCAGTCAGAGGAACCAGTCCTTCATTCCATAGTGAAAAAGCATGCATTCATTCTGCTAGTAATACTGCTAGTTACCAGGAGTTGCATCCTAGTATAATTGGGGTAAGAATTCTGCCTTAGAATTTAATAAAGGTGGGAAGAAGGACACGTAAAGTCTTGATGACAAGACAGCACTTAAACATGTTTGTTTGTCTGCTAAGTGAGCAGTCCCTATGCTTAGTATTATGGAGGCAACAAAGATGTGTTAAGTGTGGCTTTCACTTTGGGGAAGGCAATGAGTGAACAGAGCTTAATTTTAAATATCAGGCATGATATTACTCAGTGTCTCATAAGAAGCAGGAAGTATCAGTACAGCAGAATCCAGAGGAAAGAGAGATCATCAGCTGAAAATCTAAGGATTGACCCTGGAGCTAGCACCAAAGGATCAGCTGACTAAGAGGATGTGTCAGTGGTATTCCAAATAGACTGAACTGCTTTGAGTAAAAGTATGGAGGAAAAATAGCTTCATGTAAATTGTGCTCTGTGATTGGCAAATAGTGAAGTTCTCCTAGAGTAACAGATTAAAAATAGGGAAGCTATAGGAGGTGATCATGGGGAAGCAGGCGGGCCTTTGAATGTAGGCAAATAAGGATTTGAGATTTGGTTCTTAGAACAGTGAGTAGCTATAAATGGATTATGAAGAGTACAAATTTGTAATTAGACCAGTAAAAGGGTAAATTTGGTGATGCAGAAGGCACAGAAAGGAAAAATTAGAAGAGACTAAAGTACAACATAATTCTACGCAGCCTATCATGGGATTGTGAGAACACTTTAACACAAATAGTGAATCCTAATGTAAACCAGGACCCTTAATTAACAATAATTTATAAATATTGGTTTATCCATGGCAACAAACATACCACAGGAATGCATGACTTTGATAACAGGGCAAAGGAAGGGATAGGGAAGGAAGAGGCAGTATGTGGAAATTTTCTGTACTTTCTGCTCAGGTTTTATGTAAACCTGAAAGTGTTCTTTAGAGAAACTATCAGTTTTAAGAAAATTTTTCTTAAAAAACCACTACTTTTATTCAGCCCTTTGGCATGGTCAGTTCTTACTTTCCAGTTTAAACAAAGAGTATTTTTCTCTGCTCATCTCATAGTTTAGATCTCTTTCATATGGTCTCATACCACCCTAAACTTATTCTTCATTCTGTTATTGTTGTTGTAAGGTCGATGACTAGGAATAGTCTCATTATACTGTGATATGCATAAAAATGTTTTATTAATCTACTGAGATTACAGTGTTTGTCATAGAAACTAAAGTTACTTACTCTAATAAATTACTGAGCATCTTATGAATTAGGATTGTTTGTGTTTCATTTACCTTTAATTTTCTAATACCTGAAAGATTGCCTGGCTCATAGAAGAGCCTCAGTATATATTTACTGGTTGTGTGTTTCATTATTACTGATTGTGATCATAATAATATAATCATTGTTATTGGTTGTTTCATTATTACTGATTATTACTGTTTGTGTGTTTCAAATTATCTTATCATAGGTATAGAATATTGATTAAGAATGTTGTCTTGGAAGTAAGACAGTCTTTGGTTTACATGCTAATATGTCTTTTCATATTTGCTCTGTGATATTGGCCAATTCATTTTACATCTTTAAGCCCTTCTCTGTAAATTGGAAATAAAAAATGTTTCCTCTGCTATAGAGCTGCTGTGAGAAGTAAATATGGTATTGTATGGTCCTAGCTCAGGTTCTAGAAAACAGAGTTTGATACAAGGATTAAGTGCAGATCTTTTAGGGGGTTCTGCTAAATTTGGTATACTTGCGGGGGCAGAAGGCACAGAAAGGAAAAATTAGAAGAGACTAAAGTACAACATAATTCTCGCAGCCTATCATGGGATTGTGAGAACACTTTAACACAAATAGTGAATCCTAATGTAAACCAGGACCCTTAATTAACAATAATTTATAAATATTGGTTTATCCATGGCAACAAACATACCACAGGAATGCATGACTTTGATAACAGGGCAAAGGAAGGGATAGGGAAGGAAGAGGCAGTATGTGGAAATTTTCTGTACTTTCTGCTCAGGTTTTATGTAAACCTGAAAGTGTTCTTTAGAGAAACTATCAGTTTTAAGAAAATTTTTCTTAAAAAACCACTACTTTTATTCAGCCCTTTGGCATGGTCAGTTCTTACTTTCCAGTTTAAACAAAGAGTATTTTTCTCTGCTCATCTCATAGTTTAGATCTCTTTCATATGGTCTCATACCACCCTAAACTTATTCTTCATTCTGTTATTGTTGTTGTAAGGTCGATGACTAGGAATAGTCTCATTATACTGTGATATGCATAAAAATGTTTTATTAATCTACTGAGATTACAGTGTTTGTCATAGAAACTAAAGTTACTTACTCTAATAAATTACTGAGCATCTTATGAATTAGGATTGTTTGTGTTTCATTTACCTTTAATTTTCTAATACCTGAAAGATTGCCTGGCTCATAGAAGAGCCTCAGTATATATTTACTGGTTGTGTGTTTCATTATTACTGATTGTGATCATAATAATATAATCATTGTTATTGGTTGTTTCATTATTACTGATTATTACTGTTTGTGTGTTTCAAATTATCTTATCATAGGTATAGAATATTGATTAAGAATGTTGTCTTGGAAGTAAGACAGTCTTTGGTTTACATGCTAATATGTCTTTTCATATTTGCTCTGTGATATTGGCCAATTCATTTTACATCTTTAAGCCCTTCTCTGTAAATTGGAAATAAAAAATGTTTCCTCTGCTATAGAGCTGCTGTGAGAAGTAAATATGGTATTGTATGGTCCTAGCTCAGGTTCCCTAGAAAACAGAGTTTGATACAAGGATTAAGTGCAGATGCTTAATTTTAGCAGGTGCCATCCCAGGGTAGCAAGAATGTCAGAAAAGTGAGACATGAGTATAAATGCAAGGTGATACAGCATTTGTCATGTTGTAGCATGTTGATACATGTCGCATGTTGTTACATGATAGCATGTTGTCCACTGTTTTATGATGAATCATGAAGAGATTTTTCACATAGGCCATCTCTAGGAAGTTAGTAGAAAGAATCTTTTCTCAGAGGAACAAAATGGGATTCAGCCTCCCCTTTTGCATGTTGTTTCCCACAGTTAATTCCCCACATTTCTGCACTGCTACATCTGGCTCTTTTGACAACTACTCAGCAAATCTGATCTCCCCCCCATGTTGTGTATGTCATCCAAGTTTGGAAGGAGCAAAGGAGACTTGAAATTGAGGGCATGTAGCTAGCTGGTCTTCCCAGGTGGTGCCAGTGGTAAAGAACCTGCCTGCCAATGCAGGAAACTTAAGAAACTTAGGTTGCCTCTGTAGGTCGGTAAGGTCCCCTGTAGAAGGAAATGGCAACCCACTCCAGTGTTCTTGCCTGGAAAATCCCATGGACAGAGGAGCCTGGTGGGCTATAGTCCATGAGATCGCAAAAGTCGGACATGATTGAACATCTGAGCACAACTAGTTGATCAATCTGGCTTTGCAAAGGCAGACAGAGAGTGGGAGGCTGACCTTCCTGGGGAAGCTGCTGTCTAGATCCAAGAGGCAGGATCGATCTGGACTCAAACAGAGGTAGTTGGCCCCAGAGGCAAGCTTCTGAACTGCCCTTGGAAAGGAGCTATGAAAGCTAAGATGGTACCCACAGCTTAGGGCCAGGAGAAAGCAGCACTAAGAAAACCTAATATGATACAGAAGATGTGTTTGATACAGTTTGCAAAGAACTGACCTCAGGGTCTGGCCTGTAACATACACTTCGTAAATATTACCTATTATGTTCTCTTCCATCATGCAGATAAAAACTTTATTTAAAATTAGCATCTCTGTGCCAGAGAAGATCGATTGAAAAAGGAAGAATGAGAGTCTTAGCCAACCTCAAAAAACAAGAAAAATGCCGGGGGATTATACGTTTTATTGTTATGAGGGCTACAGGCTTCCCAGGTGGCACTAATGGTAAAGAACCCACCTGGCGATGCAGGAAACATGAGATCCCTGGGTCCAGAAGATCCCCTGAGTAGGAAATGTCATCCTACTCCAGTATTTGCCTGGAAAATTCCATGGACAGAGGAGCCTGGCAGGTTACAGTCCATGGGGTCACAGAAACTCAGACAGGACACAGCAGTGGAGCACACGTGAGGACTACATGAGATCATCTATGTCCGTATGCTATAAGCACACATACTGTATAAAGCATATAGTAAGGTTTGAGTAAAGACTGAACTAAATTTGAAATATTTGTTGAATGAATGGATAAGTAAACAGTGAAATCAGTTTCTTTTTTTTTTTTTTCAGGTCTAGCATTCTTGAATGCTAGACCTAGAAAGGATCATAGAGATTGGTTGTTTTGAAGATTTATTTATTTATTTATTTATTTTTTTGGGGGGTGGGGAGGGAGGGGGGTGGGCAGGCCACTTCTATTGGTCTTTCATTCATCCATTTTCATCTGTCTTTGTTCTTTGGCCTGTGTGGGCCTCCCATCGCAGTGGCCTCTGTTGTTACAGGGCACCGGCTCTGGACGCACGCACTCCAGAGCTCCGGCTCAGTAATTGGACACATCCGTCCAGCCACTCCATGGCCAGGGATCAAACCAGCGCCCCTTGCGCTGCAAGGTGGTGTCTTTACCCACTGGACCACCATGGAAGCCCCGAGATTGGTTGTTTTGAATGCTTCTTTTATAGAGAAAAGAGTATTGAGACTCATGGAAGTAAATTACTTTTCTAAGGTCTAACAGCTCCGGTGTGGGCATTCAAGCATTGTTTGTAATTGCTTCATGCCTTACTTCATTAACTCTGTGTCATCCCTGCTCTTGCAGTACAAAGGAATCTGATAGTTATAATGAAGAGAGCTAGCTATCTTAATTTTCTAGAACTCAGAACGCGTCAAGCATTTTTCATCTTCTGGAGGTATTTAATATCCCTATTAAATAACGTAGGAGAGCCATGTTTTTAGATGATGAAATACCTTGCCCAGCTATTAAAAGGTAAAATTCAAAAACCAAACACCAGCCTTGGTGTTCCCAGTGCTCGTACCTTCTATCACTGCATTGTAGAAACTGTGGTGCCTGATGAGGATTTTTTCCTCCTGTGAGATTTACAGCATTCATGTGCAGAGAGGAGGTGTAAGTTCTGTAACACATGACAAGAAACCAGGGCCTGGAGGGAAAGCAAGGGGAGTGTGTCTTGGACCAACAGAAAATTTAAAACTGAGACCCCTCCCCTTCTCTATCTGTGGTATTTGCCATTAAAAAAAAAAAAAAAACAGGCGAAAAAAATCTCTTCTGGGAAAGACTCACTCAACTCCAGATCCTCTTCCAAGACATTCTTGGAGCAGAGACTCTAGCATTTCCAATTTGGCAGTAAGAAGTGTGATTTTAATTAGGCCATTTCCCTCTGGGGGCTGGGGGCTCTGCTGGCTGCACTTCATAAAGGAGCCTGTGGGTGGGCAGCGTGTAAGGAGCTCAGAGGTGAGGAACCTTCAGAACAAGCCTCCCAGAGGGGCCTGGCTGTCGTGTTGTGAAATTCCCCGATTCCTTCTTCCTCCTGGAGTAATTGGAAATTGCTGCACCCAGGGAGGGTGGAGAAGAGGTGGCCTCCTTCAGATATGAAAGGGTTTGGGAGCTCTTGGATCACAGCCAGCTAATATCCAGGACATTTGTTTTGTAGCTACAGGGCCCCTGTGTGGATCAGTCACGCAGTCTAGACAGGTGTCCACCTTCCTTGCTCCATGGAATCCCTTTGGGTCCTTGTAAGATGCCTGTGCCTTTCCCCAGGTGAAAAGTTCATATTCTTCCTGGTCATGAAATAATGTGGTTCCAACCTTTCCTCCTGGGGTATGACCAGTGATTTACAACTTTTGACTTCTCCACTGGAGAACGGTACAGAGATAAATTGTTGGCTGCCGACAATGTCTTTTCCATGTTGGAGAAGGCCTGGGCAGTGCAGCTGGGTTTGTGGGTGGGCTTGGTTTCTCAGGAGAGGCTGGCCTAAAGCCGCCCAGAGGAAGGAAACCAAACAGCACTCAGGAAAGAGCCAGACTTGAAGGAAGACCCAGGAGTCATCTCCTGAAGTCTTCTATGGTTCCTTAGTGGGCCCTGGTTTCCAAGGAGCCTGGGAGGACCCCTACTGGCTTTTTAGATGATGAAATACCTTGCCCAGCTATTAAAAGGTAAAATTCAAAACCAAACACCAGCCTTGGTGTAGGCTCGTACCTTCTAACTGCAAACTGTGGTGCCTGATGAGGATTTTTCCTCCTGTGAGATTTACAGCATTCATGTGCAGAGAGGAGGTGTAAGTTCTGTAACACATGACAAGAAACCAGGGCCTGGAGGGAAAGCAAGGGGAGTGTGTCTTGGACCAACAGAAAATTTAAAACTGAGACCCCCCCCCTTCTCTATCTGTGGTATTTGCCATTAAAAAAAAAAAAAAAACAGGCGAAAAAAATCTCTTCTGGGAAAGACTCACTCAACTCCAGATCCTCTTCCAAGACATTCTTGGAGCAGAGACTCTAGCATTTCCAATTTGGCAGTAAGAAGTGTGATTTTAATTAGGCCATTTCCCTCTGGGGGCTGGGGGCTCTGCTGGCTGCACTTCATAAAGGAGCCTGTGGGTGGGCAGCGTGTAAGGAGCTCAGAGGTGAGGAACCTTCAGAACAAGCCTCCCAGAGGGGCCTGGCTGTCGTGTTGTGAAATTCCCCGATTCCTTCTTCCTCCTGGAGTAATTGGAAATTGCTGCACCCAGGGAGGGTGGAGAAGAGGTGGCCTCCTTCAGATATGAAAGGGTTTGGGAGCTCTTGGATCACAGCCAGCTAATATCCAGGACATTTGTTTTGTAGCTACAGGGCCCCTGTGTGGATCAGTCACGCAGTCTAGACAGGTGTCCACCTTCCTTGCTCCATGGAATCCCTTTGGGTCCTTGTAAGATGCCTGTGCCTTTCCCCAGGTGAAAAGTTCATATTCTTCCTGGTCATGAAATAATGTGGTTCCAACCTTTCCTCCTGGGGTATGACCAGTGATTTACAACTTTTGACTTCTCCACTGGAGAACGGTACAGAGATAAATTGTTGGCTGCCGACAATGTCTTTTCCATGTTGGAGAAGGCCTGGGCAGTGCAGCTGGGTTTGTGGGTGGGCTTGGTTTCTCAGGAGAGGCTGGCCTAAAGCCGCCCAGAGGAAGGAAACCAAACAGCACTCAGGAAAGAGCCAGACTTGAAGGAAGACCCAGGAGTCATCTCCTGAAGTCTTCTATGGTTCCTTAGTCCTCCTTTGAGAACTGGACATTTACCTGTGGTTTCCAAGGAGCCTGGGAGGATTTTTCTAAAATGTAAATCCAATTACATCAAGTTTCTGCTTTAAAACACCCCTGGTGGGTCCCTGCTCATTAAAGTCCTTGCCACCAAGTCCTTGCCTTCAAGGACTTGAAGCTTGCCATCAAGCTTTCTTCATGTTGTGGCTCCCATATAGTGGGAGCAGTGACAGATTTTATTTTCTTAGGCTCCAAAATCACTGCAGACGGTGACTACAGCCATGAAATTAAAAGATGCTTTCCCCTTGGAAGGAAAGCTATGACAAGCCTAGACTGCCTGTTAAAAAGCAGAGACATCACTTTGCTAACAGAGGCCCATATAGTCAAAGCTATGGTTTTTCCACCAGTCATGTATGGATCTGAAAGTTGGACCATAAAGAAAACTGAGTTCCAAAGAATTTATGCTTTCAAACTGTGCTGCTGAAGAAGACTCTTGAAAGTCCCTTGGACTGAAAGGAGATCAAACCAGTCAATTCTAAAGGAAATCATCCCTAAATATTAATGGGAGGACTTATGCTGAAACTGAAGCTCCAATACATTGGTCACCTGATGTGAAGAGACAACTCATTGGAAAAGACCCTGATGCTGGGAAGACTAGAAGGCAGAGGAGAAGGTGATGACAGAGGATGAGATGGTTGGATGGCATCACTGACTCAATGGATATGAGTTTGAGCAAGCTCCACGAGATGGTGAAGGACAGGAAGCCTGGTGTGCTGCATTTCACAGGGTTGCAAAGAGTTGGATATGACTGAGCAACTGAGCAACAACAATCACATATTCTTCCTGGTCATGAATAATGTGGTTCCAACCTTTCCTCCTGGGGTATGACCAGTGATTTACAACTTTTGACTTCTCCACTGGAGAACGGTACAGAGATAAATTGTTGGCTGCCGACAATGTCTTTTCCATGTTGGAGAAGGCCTGGGCAGTGCAGCTGGGTTTGTGGGTGGGCTTGGTTTCTCAGGAGAGGCTGGCCTAAAGCCGCCCAGAGGAAGGAAACCAAACAGCACTCAGGAAAGAGCCAGACTTGAAGGAAGACCCAGGAGTCATCTCCTGAAGTCTTCTATGGTTCCTTAGTCCTCCTTTGAGAACTGGACATTTACCTGTGGTTTCCAAGGAGCCTGGGAGGATTTTTCTAAAATGTAAATCCAATTACATCAAGTTTCTGCTTTAAAACACCCCTGGTGGGTCCCTGCTCATTAAAGTCCTTGCCACCAAGTCCTTGCCTTCAAGGACTTGAAGCTTGCCATCAAGCTTTCTTCATGTTGTGGCTCCCATATAGTGGGAGCAGTGACAGATTTTATTTTCTTAGGCTCCAAAATCACTGCAGACGGTGACTACAGCCATGAAATTAAAAGATGCTTTCCCCTTGGAAGGAAAGCTATGACAAGCCTAGACTGCCTGTTAAAAAGCAGAGACATCACTTTGCTAACAGAGGCCCATATAGTCAAAGCTATGGTTTTTCCACCAGTCATGTATGGATCTGAAAGTTGGACCATAAAGAAAACTGAGTTCCAAAGAATTTATGCTTTCAAACTGTGCTGCTGAAGAAGACTCTTGAAAGTCCCTTGGACTGAAAGGAGATCAAACCAGTCAATTCTAAAGGAAATCATCCCTAAATATTAATGGGAGGACTTATGCTGAAACTGAAGCTCCAATACATTGGTCACCTGATGTGAAGAGACAACTCATTGGAAAAGACCCTGATGCTGGGAAGACTAGAAGGCAGAGGAGAAGGTGATGACAGAGGATGAGATGGTTGGATGGCATCACTGACTCAATGGATATGAGTTTGAGCAAGCTCCACGAGATGGTGAAGGACAGGGAAGCCTGGTGTGCTGCATTTCACAGGGTTGCAAAGAGTTGGATATGACTGAGCAACTGAGCAACAACAATCCACAGAGTTTCCCAGCTTCCTCTGCTCTTCTCCCACACACTCCCCACCTACAATTCCCAAACCAAATTGTGCCCTTCACATACTCATCCATACCCTTCCTCTTTTAAGTGCAATAATCTTTGTGACTTCTGTCCGTCAGTGAGCAACCTTCCCTTCCATCCCAAATCCCTCCTGTCCTTGCTTGGGTAAGTTTTGCTCATTATTCAAATTTCCAATTAGAAGATTAGAGGAAAGCTTCTTGGAAAAGCTCTCCCCAAATATTCCTTCAAGACTCATTGGCAAAATGGGAACACCTGTCTTGACATCTATTTTAAAACATAACATGTTCTATTATAATTGCCTGCTCAATTTACCTTCCCCATTCACTGTAAACTCTGTGAAATAAAATAACAGGTTAGTGTTTTGTCTATCATTACAGTCCTTGTTCAGTGTCAGGCATGTTTTTGGCACTCCGTAAATGTTTCTTAAATTAATAAGTGAGATCCCAGAAGGCATCCTGATAAACCCTTATTGATCTTCATCATTTTCTGAGGATTAAATACTCAAATACTTCTCTTGAAAATCTATAGAACTGGAATGATCTGTGCAGTTTTTCACAAATAATTTACAAACAGCCTGGAAGACTGCTGGTAGTAAACAGAGCTTGAAAATTATCATAAACACTGAGTTTTGATAATATTTTAAAATATTGATGTGAAAGGAGATCAAACCAAAGTCAATTGCTTTCAAACTGTGCTGCTGAAGAAGACTCTTGAAAGTCCCTTGGACTGAAAGGAGATCAAACCAGTCAATTCTAAAGGAAATCATCCCTAAATATTAATGGGAGGACTTATGCTGAAACTGAAGCTCCAATACATTGGTCACCTGATGTGAAGAGACAACTCATTGGAAAAGACCCTGATGCTGGGAAGACTAGAAGGCAGAGGAGAAGGTGATGACAGAGGATGAGATGGTTGGATGGCATCACTGACTCAATGGATATGAGTTTGAGCAAGCTCCACGAGATGGTGAAGGACAGGGAAGCCTGGTGTGCTGCATTTCACAGGGTTGCAAAGAGTTGGATATGACTGAGCAACTGAGCAACAACAATCCACAGAGTTTCCCAGCTTCCTCTGCTCTTCTCCCACACACTCCCCACCTACAATTCCCAAACCAAATTGTGCCCTTCACATACTCATCCATACCCTTCCTCTTTTAAGTGCAATAATCTTTGTGACTTCTGTCCGTCAGTGAGCAACCTTCCCTTCCATCCCAAATCCCTCCTGTCCTTGCTTGGGTAAGTTTTGCTCATTATTCAAATTTCCAATTAGAAGATTAGAGGAAAGCTTCTTGGAAAAGCTCTCCCCAAATATTCCTTCAAGACTCATTGGCAAAATGGGAACACCTGTCTTGACATCTATTTTAAAACATAACATGTTCTATTATAATTGCCTGCTCAATTTACCTTCCCCATTCACTGTAAACTCTGTGAAATAAAATAACAGGTTAGTGTTTTGTCTATCATTACAGTCCTTGTTCAGTGTCAGGCATGTTTTTGGCACTCCGTAAATGTTTCTTAAATTAATAAGTGAGATCCCAGAAGGCATCCTGATAAACCCTTATTGATCTTCATCATTTTCTGAGGATTAAATACTCAAATACTTCTCTTGAAAATCTATAGAACTGGAATGATCTGTGCAGTTTTTCACAAATAATTTACAAACAGCCTGGAAGACTGCTGGTAGTAAACAGAGCTTGAAAATTATCATAAACACTGAGTTTTGATAATATTTTAAAATATTGATGTGAAATGTGGTAAGAACAAGTGTCAGCATGCTCTGTATCCTGTCTCACAGTTTCTCAAAGGGGTACGTGTGGGCATGTTAATGAATGTGACTGAAGTCTTTCACATTCATGATACACAACTAAGGGCTTGGACGCAGGAATTTTGGTAGAGAAAAATGCAAGTATATTCAGGAGGTCATGAGACAGTGAAGAGGGAGATGGCTGTCCTGTGTTTTTTCCAAGAGGGAGAGCTCTTAGCTGAACCTTGAAAATGATTCAGCAAGGATAAGAACCAAGGAACAGTCCAAAGGAGAGATAATCTGGCTAGAGGAAGGCTTATTTGTAGTTGGAACAAGGCAGTAAGATTAACTAGAAGAAAGGAATGTCTCAGAAATAAATTTCAAAAATGCCATTCCACTCTGGGCAGCATCCTCTGCTTTATGGAGTACGGACAGACTCTGAGGTCCCAAAGAACCTCTAAGTTGGTTCCTGGCCAGATCATCACTTTTAGCCAGAGGAATGGCAGAACATGCCACATTCGCATGGAGATGGTTATAGAACTAAAGACTCATAAAGGAATTTATAACCATTGGACAGAGTGCTGACAATTGACTTCCAAACTCAAATGATCGCCATGACCTTGGATATCTCTCTCACTTGCTCCTTTCCTATTACATGAGTTTTGCATCAGGAAGAGGGATACAACTGGCAGAAATCCCCCAGCACGTCTATTCTTAGGCTCCCTCATGGCGCCTTAATGTAGCAAAAGTGAAAATAGTTCCTCATAAATCTATTACTCATAGTTCAGTGCTAAAAGTAAACTCTGTGAAATAAAATAACAGGTTAGTGTTTTGTCTATCATTACAGTCCTTGTTCAGTGTCAGGCATGTTTTTGGCACTCCGTAAATGTTTCTTAAATTAATAAGTGAGATCCCAGAAGGCATCCTGATAAACCCTTATTGATCTTCATCATTTTCTGAGGATTAAATACTCAAATACTTCTCTTGAAAATCTATAGAACTGGAATGATCTGTGCAGTTTTTCACAAATAATTTACAAACAGCCTGGAAGACTGCTGGTAGTAAACAGAGCTTGAAAATTATCATAAACACTGAGTTTTGATAATATTTTAAAATATTGATGTGAAATGTGGTAAGAACAAGTGTCAGCATGCTCTGTATCCTGTCTCACAGTTTCTCAAAGGGGTACGTGTGGGCATGTTAATGAATGTGACTGAAGTCTTTCACATTCATGATACACAACTAAGGGCTTGGACGCAGGAATTTTGGTAGAGAAAAATGCAAGTATATTCAGGAGGTCATGAGACAGTGAAGAGGGAGATGGCTGTCCTGTGTTTTTTCCAAGAGGGAGAGCTCTTAGCTGAACCTTGAAAATGATTCAGCAAGGATAAGAACCAAGGAACAGTCCAAAGGAGAGATAATCTGGCTAGAGGAAGGCTTATTTGTAGTTGGAACAAGGCAGTAAGATTAACTAGAAGAAAGGAATGTCTCAGAAATAAATTTCAAAAATGCCATTCCACTCTGGGCAGCATCCTCTGCTTTATGGAGTACGGACAGACTCTGAGGTCCCAAAGAACCTCTAAGTTGGTTCCTGGCCAGATCATCACTTTTAGCCAGAGGAATGGCAGAACATGCCACATTCGCATGGAGATGGTTATAGAACTAAAGACTCATAAAGGAATTTATAACCATTGGACAGAGTGCTGACAATTGACTTCCAAACTCAAATGATCGCCATGACCTTGGATATCTCTCTCACTTGCTCCTTTCCTATTACATGAGTTTTGCATCAGGAAGAGGGATACAACTGGCAGAAATCCCCCAGCACGTCTATTCTTAGGCTCCCCTCATGGCGCCTTAATGTAGCAAAAGTGAATAGTTCCTCATAAAAATCATGGGCATAGCCCTCTCTATTTTCTAATAGAGAAATTCCCAACGTGACTTCCACAGAACATCTGTTCTGAGAAATGTTCATGGATGCTGAGATAAAAATGGTTTCAGGCCAAAAAGTTTGGGAAATTATATGTGTTCTAGCCCTTGCATAAGTAATCACATTGTGTACATCAGGATATTTAGGACTTTGAGTCCTTTTGAAGAAAACAGATACTCCACATTTATTAAAAAATAGATTTTCTTTTATTAAGAGATATTAATATTCTACTGAAAATAAAAACCTTTAGGGAAAGTTTACTACCTCATCTAAGGATTGTGATTATAGGTACTCAAATATCTTTACTCAATATTTTGTTTATAAGATAAATTCATAATTTGTTGGTTTCTCAAAATCACATTCTAGTTAAACAGTCATATATTAGTATAAATGTTTGTGACTTATTTTATATAGTCTTTGTTGATAAAACATAGTTTCTGTTTTATACTGGGAACTAAAATTTTTTACAAACATTTATATAATGCCTTATAAGTGCAAGATACTGAGTTATACAGGCTACAGTAATACTGATAATCTTGCAAGTAGTAATAGTTTTCTTTTATTGTGCCCTTAAGTATGGGTCAAAAACTATATTGGGCACTTTTACATCTGTTTTCTCATTTAATGCTCCAAATAGCCCTATAAAGATTATATTATTATCTCCATTTTACAGGTGGAGAAGGGAAAAAAATGTCTCAGAAATAAATTTCAAAAATGCCATTCCACTCTGGGCAGCATCCTCTGCTTTATGGAGTACGGACAGACTCTGAGGTCCCAAAGAACCTCTAAGTTGGTTCCTGGCCAGATCATCACTTTTAGCCAGAGGAATGGCAGAACATGCCACATTCGCATGGAGATGGTTATAGAACTAAAGACTCATAAAGGAATTTATAACCATTGGACAGAGTGCTGACAATTGACTTCCAAACTCAAATGATCGCCATGACCTTGGATATCTCTCTCACTTGCTCCTTTCCTATTACATGAGTTTTGCATCAGGAAGAGGGATACAACTGGCAGAAATCCCCCAGCACGTCTATTCTTAGGCTCCCCTCATGGCGCCTTAATGTAGCAAAAGTGAATAGTTCCTCATAAAAATCATGGGCATAGCCCTCTCTATTTTCTAATAGAGAAATTCCCAACGTGACTTCCACAGAACATCTGTTCTGAGAAATGTTCATGGATGCTGAGATAAAAATGGTTTCAGGCCAAAAAGTTTGGGAAATTATATGTGTTCTAGCCCTTGCATAAGTAATCACATTGTGTACATCAGGATATTTAGGACTTTGAGTCCTTTTGAAGAAAACAGATACTCCACATTTATTAAAAAATAGATTTTCTTTTATTAAGAGATATTAATATTCTACTGAAAATAAAAACCTTTAGGGAAAGTTTACTACCTCATCTAAGGATTGTGATTATAGGTACTCAAATATCTTTACTCAATATTTTGTTTATAAGATAAATTCATAATTTGTTGGTTTCTCAAAATCACATTCTAGTTAAACAGTCATATATTAGTATAAATGTTTGTGACTTATTTTATATAGTCTTTGTTGATAAAACATAGTTTCTGTTTTATACTGGGAACTAAAATTTTTTACAAACATTTATATAATGCCTTATAAGTGCAAGATACTGAGTTATACAGGCTACAGTAATACTGATAATCTTGCAAGTAGTAATAGTTTTCTTTTATTGTGCCCTTAAGTATGGGTCAAAAACTATATTGGGCACTTTTACATCTGTTTTCTCATTTAATGCTCCAAATAGCCCTATAAAGATTATATTATTATCTCCATTTTACAGGTGGAGAAACTGAGAACTAGAGAGTTTAAGAAAATTTCCCAAAGTTATACAGCTAGTAAGTGGTACAGACTATCTGATTACATAATTGGCATTCTTGACCTACAAAAAACTAGTTTTCTAGATCACAGAAATGAAGATTGTATGCCCAGTTGGTCTAGTTTTTGTTGCTTCTCTATGAATGGTGCTTTTTATTCCATCTAAGATTAGGGTGAATTCTCTGCTCAAGCTAAACAAAATGTTAGGGGGACTCCCAGCCTTCATTTAGGAAATAATTTGTAAAAGGGGAATGTAGCCTAGGCTGGGTCCCTGGCTCCATAGATGAACCGTCTCTGGTAGCACTCAAGAAGAATCTTTTGAATGTCTAAGAATATGTAAGCTTTAACCAACTGGATTTAGATTTCTAAAATTTGAGGTTGGGCCTGGGGTATAATAATGGGCCGTGAGTATACATAGTTGCAGTTAACATCCTAATGTCCCTCTGAGAAGATGTTTGTCGTTCAAAGTCAAAGCAAAATAAGCAAATAAACCCTTGACCAGCTCAGAATTCTGAAAACAAAAAACATTTTCTTGGGTGCAAAACTCACACAGGGTATAAGGACACTTCCGTCTTTTTTGACGAATGGAAGTCCTTTGTGGAGACATTTCAAGACGATGAGCAGCTTTCAGATTAGCAGTCATATCTTGAGTGTCTACTGTGTGTTTCATTCTAAGATGGGCAGAATTAGTAAGACTTAAAATCTAAACTTCATTCTCTCTCTCTACCCGAGCAACCAGACTTTGTATTGCGGAAAACAAAGACAATCATGCCATACTCTTCTCAGAAGGCTCAGTGGCTCACCATCACACTCAGAGTAGTCAATCCCCATTTAAATCTGAGAGTTTACATCACTGGGCCTTTATTTCACCTCTCCAACCCTATCTGTAGAGGATTACTTTGTTGATAACTCTTTTTTTTTGATTAATATTATTATCTGATAATCTTGCAAGTAGTAATAGTTTTCTTTTATTGTGCCCTTAAGTATGGGTCAAAAACTATATTGGGCACTTTTACATCTGTTTTCTCATTTAATGCTCCAAATAGCCCTATAAAGATTATATTATTATCTCCATTTTACAGGTGGAGAAACTGAGAACTAGAGAGTTTAAGAAAATTTCCCAAAGTTATACAGCTAGTAAGTGGTACAGACTATCTGATTACATAATTGGCATTCTTGACCTACAAAAAACTAGTTTTCTAGATCACAGAAATGAAGATTGTATGCCCAGTTGGTCTAGTTTTTGTTGCTTCTCTATGAATGGTGCTTTTTATTCCATCTAAGATTAGGGTGAATTCTCTGCTCAAGCTAAACAAAATGTTAGGGGGACTCCCAGCCTTCATTTAGGAAATAATTTGTAAAAGGGGAATGTAGCCTAGGCTGGGTCCCTGGCTCCATAGATGAACCGTCTCTGGTAGCACTCAAGAAGAATCTTTTGAATGTCTAAGAATATGTAAGCTTTAACCAACTGGATTTAGATTTCTAAAATTTGAGGTTGGGCCTGGGGTATAATAATGGGCCGTGAGTATACATAGTTGCAGTTAACATCCTAATGTCCCTCTGAGAAGATGTTTGTCGTTCAAAGTCAAAGCAAAATAAGCAAATAAACCCTTGACCAGCTCAGAATTCTGAAAACAAAAAACATTTTCTTGGGTGCAAAACTCCACACAGGGTATAAGGACACTTCCGTCTTTTTTGACGAATGGAAGTCCTTTGTGGAGACATTTCAAGACGATGAGCAGCTTTCAGATTAGCAGTCATATCTTGAGTGTCTACTGTGTGTTTCATTCTAAGATGGGCAGAATTAGTAAGACTTAAAATCTAAACTTCATTCTCTCTCTCTACCCGAGCAACCAGACTTTGTATTGCGGAAAACAAAGACAATCATGCCATACTCTTCTCAGAAGGCTCAGTGGCTCACCATCACACTCAGAGTAGTCAATCCCCATTTAAATCTGAGAGTTTACATCACTGGGCCTTTATTTCACCTCTCCAACCCTATCTGTAGAGGATTACCAGGAAGCAATGTGTCAGCCAAGTAAGGCTTTGGATCCTTCTGTCAGGAATGGGAAGTGTTTTGTTTTGAATTGTTGAACAAGGGAGTGGCGTGTTTAGATATTTGACTCTTTTTTTTTTTCTTTCATTTTTCTTTTTCCCTTTCTCAGCGACACCAATTATATGTATGTTTTATCTCCTTTGTATGCCTTCTGTAAATATTTTTTTTGTTTTTATTTTTTTTAATACTTTTAATTTTTTTGGCTCACTTTCCACAAGTCCATAGACCTCTATAGCTCTAGCATTGCTTCTACCCATAGAGATGGTGCTTTGATTGCACGATTCAGTGAGGTGTATACTTTTTTCACTTTTATTTCATTCCTGACCTTTTGGCCTAGTTTGTTTATCTTATTGTTGTTGCTCTTCCTTGAGCTCCTAAATGATTCTTTTTTTTTTCCTTCTGCCCTCTTTATTTATTTATTTATTTATTTATCTTCTTCTTCTTCTTCTTTTTTTTAACTAAAGAAGATATACAAAGAGGAACATTTCATATGCTTACTAACCATTTAAGTACCATTTTGTTATTATTATTCTTTTTTTTGTTTAATTCTTTAGTTTAAAGGTTTTACAAAGTTTTGTTGTTCACAGGCATGTATGTTCCTAGATCAGTCATATGCATATCCATGGTCCCCACCCCCCCAGTTCACCCCATCCCACCCCTCCAGACCTTTGCCCCAAGCCATTGTAAGCAGCTAAATCATTCTTGAGCTTTTAATTCACAACCATTTGTATTTGCATCTTATAAATACAGCAAAGTATTTAGTAGCAAAGATTTTTATATGTGGTCAGATTTTTAAGGATAATTGTCCATTGTCATTCCTTTGTAAATCCTTTTCCCTTTCTTCTTGTAAGACTTAAAATCTAAACTTCATTCTCTCTCTACCCGAGCAACCAGACTTTGTATTAGGAAAGCAAAGACAATCATGCCATACTCTTCTCAGAAGGCTCAGTGGCTCACCATCACACTCAGAGTAGTCAATCCCCATTTAAATCTGAGAGTTTACATCACTGGGCCTTTATTTCACCTCTCCAACCCTATCTGTAGAGGATTACCAGGAAGCAATGTGTCAGCCAAGTAAGGCTTTGGATCCTTCTGTCAGGAATGGGAAGTGTTTTGTTTTGAATTGTTGAACAAGGGAGTGGCGTGTTTAGATATTTGACTCTTTTTTTTTTTCTTTCATTTTTCTTTTTCCCTTTCTCAGCGACACCAATTATATGTATGTTTTATCTCCTTTGTATGCCTTCTGTAAATATTTTTTTTGTTTTTATTTTTTTTAATACTTTTAATTTTTTTGGCTCACTTTCCACAAGTCCATAGACCTCTATAGCTCTAGCATTGCTTCTACCCATAGAGATGGTGCTTTGATTGCACGATTCAGTGAGGTGTATACTTTTTTCACTTTTATTTCATTCCTGACCTTTTGGCCTAGTTTGTTTATCTTATTGTTGTTGCTCTTCCTTGAGCTCCTAAATGATTCTTTTTTTTTTTTTCCTTCTGCCCTCTTTATTTATTTATTTATTTATTTATCTTCTTCTTCTTCTTCTTTTTTTTAACTAAAGAAGATATACAAAGAGGAACATTTCATATGCTTACTAACCATTTAAGTACCATTTTGTTATTATTATTCTTTTTTTTGTTTAATTCTTTAGTTTAAAGGTTTTACAAAGTTTTGTTGTTCACAGGCATGTATGTTCCTAGATCAGTCATATGCATATCCATGGTCCCCACCCCCCCAGTTCACCCCATCCCACCCCTCCAGACCTTTGCCCCAAGCCATTGTAAGCAGCTAAATCATTCTTGAGCTTTTAATTCACAACCATTTGTATTTGCATCTTATAAATACAGCAAAGTATTTAGTAGCAAAGATTTTTATATGTGGTCAGATTTTTAAGGATAATTGTCCATTGTCATTCCTTTGTAAATCCTTTTCCCTTTCTTCTTGCTGGTGTTGCTTTAGATTCTATGCCCATTTTGCTTGTATTAACATAATCATTGATAAGGGTAGTTTTCCCTTCATTATTTTCTGTGGAAAAGGAGTGGTAATGGAAGAGAAGTGCCATTAGTAGGACTCTGACCAGCGTCAGAGAGTAACTCCTTGTAATATGTATACTGTGTGTGTGTAGGGGTGTAAAAGTGAGGAAGGAGTATAAACTTTATTTCTTTTTTGTTTGTTTGTTTTTATTGAATTTTGTTGGTTTTAGAGAGAGGAATGAGATTAGCAGTACCTATGTGTGCATGCTCAATTTTGTCCAGCTCTGGAACCCCATGGACTGTAGCCTACTACACTCCTCCGTCCATGGGGATTTTCCATGCAAAAATACTGGAGTGGGTTGCCATTTCCTCCTCCAGGGAATTTTTCCACACCAGGAATAGAACTGAAGTATTCTGCAGTCTCCTGCATTGCAGACAGATTCTTTACTGCTAAGCCATGGGGAAGCCCTAGAGGTAGATTTAATTTTCCTTAAAAAGCAAAGTGAAGCTGTTTGGTTTCAAAGACCATTCTAGCTATAGTGAACAGATTGAAGGGAGGCAAGGAATGAAGTGACGGAGCTATAAAGAGACTATTATAAAGTGCATCCTCTAAAATACAGGATGGTTGGTGTTTTGAAAATAGAGTGAAGAGAATGAAGGTGAAATAATGATATGACTTGACGATTGTTCCCAGCTCTGCTCTCAGTAGCCTGCCTGTGATAATTTCAAAGGCCAGAGATACGCTGATTCATCTATACACTTCCAAACCATGCACCAAGTAAATACCCACAAGTAGTTAGTACAGCCAGACAAGAATGCGTATTTTAATTCCAGCTAATTAAAATATTGTCCTAAATTAAATGTCTTACATTTCTCTTTAGAAACTGCTGGAGTCATAGTAAGGGGAATTTGTGTTAGACATTCTTCTGGGGGGTGTCTCAGATTTTATAGCTGTTTTTTTTTTTTTTTTTAAGCCCTTTAATGCTTTGGAAGTAACCCATAAGTCACTTATCCCTAAATATCTATTTCCATGTTTTTAAAAGGGAATGATCATCATAATAATGCTACTCGTCCTAATAACTTGATAGGTTCTTCTTGGGATGAGTGAGTAAATGTTCAGCATGCGTCTCAGAGGCCTGATGTGTTCTGGGTAAGTCCCTACGGGAGCCCCCACTTGCTCTTTCTCTCTCCTTTCTGTAAGTGGGTCTCAGGTCTGGTTTGCTTCTCATCTGTGTCTTGCCAGTATTGCCTCTCTTTATTGGAGTCCTTTGTACAGAGCTTTATAGTTATCTGTTTATGTACTTGTGCATATGTACATATGTAGGCCAGGAATTGTGACATTGTATCCTCATATCTCCTGGCACCTGAATATAAAGAGTCTTCAATACATTCTTAATAAAAGAATTGGCTCCTAATGGCAGGTCATTCCTATCATGACTGGGGATGCAAGTACTCCTCCCCACTTCCTTTTTTAGAAACAAGGATTAAAGCGAGGCCACCCACAGCCTTTGATCCTTGGGTTTAATAGAGAGACTCAGCGGTAACTAACAACCCAAACGTGCCATGTTTGAAAAAGTATCTTTCTCAGACATATGGGCTTCGATGAGCAAGAGTCACAAGCTATCATGTTTTGATGAGTCATAAATGGCCTTAGTGTCAACCAGTTCCAGACGAAAAGGAGAAAAAGACCTCAGTTCATGAAAGACTACAGTCCACCAGAGAAGATAACATATTTCTGAAGCAGAATACAGCATCTTAGGAAAACATCGTCTCCCTATATATAAATGTATAAAATAAAGCAGAATTACATTCTCATATAAAAGCTAAACTTTTATTTTCACCTTTTGAACATGTAATTCGTTACTTAGTAAAACCGTTTATTTTTATTTGGTGAGCTGAATTGTTGTTACGCCCAGTGGACTTGGGCTTTGTGAAAGCTGGCCTCCTACAAATCAGTTTCTCTTCTCTCTAGTGGTGCCATAGCTCATCATAGCAAGACAGTCAGTTGGCAATTGTTTTCAGAACTCCTGCAGGGTTCTCAGCAGCGCCCTAGATGATGGATGGCTAGAGAGCTGACGACTGAGGATGGGGAGCGGAGTGTCTACTGGTAGTTTCGTCACCATTTTGTTGAAGCTGGCAGAAGAATTACTGCCCTTCCTGCAGTCTAGCAATGCTTTTATGAAAACAAGCATTTCTGTAAACTAGTTTTTTTTATAGCCAAACTAAATGCGATGAACCAAGCTAAAATTCCAATTTGGAAGTTCACCCCTTGTTTGTTATGATAAGGGAATAGCTATGTTTATGTGAAGGCTAACTATGTACTAGGTATTTCACATGTTCTACCATTTAGCTTTTATTTAAAAAGAAAAGGTCAAGGGGAGAGGAAAATTTAACCTGGTCTGGAAAAAGTCAGAATTATCTTACTGCTTTCTTCTGTTCTTCCTTAATTAATTTAAAAATTAATAAAAGTATATTTTACATATTTTATAGAGACCAAAATATTTAATAGGCCATACTGTAGGCAGTGGTTCCCTTTTATATGCTAAATTACCATAAGGGCAGTCACTTTTTTAATATTCTTCTCTTTTTTTTTTTTTTTGGATTATTTTATGGTTGTAAACATTTAAAAAAATCTTATTTCTTATAAAAGATCAGAACTTATATTTTTTACATATACAAACACATTCACACACATCCTCTCATCATGACCTTCCAAGTATAACTATATCACAATAAAACCTAAAACACTCAAATGAGTCCCCGGTATACTGACATTTTTAAGATCTTGCCACTGCATCAGACTTCATTGTATAGGCTAAAACTGCAGTCATACCTATACAGCTGTATGCTGAGCTTAGTTGTTCAGTTGTGTCCAACTCTTTGTGACCCCATGGACTATAGCCTGCCAGGCTCTTCTGTCCATAAGGATTCTCCAGGCAAGAATACTGGAGTGAGCTGCTATACCTTCCTCCTGGGGATCTTCCCAACCCAGGGATCAAACCCATGTCTCCCATATTGCAGGTAGATTCTTTACCAACTGAACCACCAGGGAAGCCCAGATAGTTGCATAGTTACAAAATTACTGTCCCAGCTCTGTGGCCAGCCATTACATTGTGATTACATGTCTGGTTTTGTATAGTTTTTTTTTTTATTATTTTTTTCTAGAGTTGATAATCACCTTCTTTTTAACTTGCTTAGTTTCTAATATGTATGTTTCTAAAGTGCCTACCATTATGTTAGTCTGAGTTTTCAACAGAACTGCAAAGCCCTTTTCAGTGTGAACAAAAACAGTACTTAATGCCATCAGTTCTAGTTTCTGTTTTGTTTTAATTTCGGCCTCTTTTATTGGTTTTTTTTATCCATTTATTTTTATCCGTCTTTATTCTTTGGCCTGTGTGGGCCCCCCATCACAGTGACCTCCCTTGCTGCAGAGCACTGGCTCCAGGCACATGTGCTCCAGAGCTCTGGCTCATAATTGGACACACCGGTCCAGTCGTTCCATGGCACGTGGGATCTTCCCCAGCCAGGGATTGAACTGGTACCCCTTGCACTGCAAGGTGGACTCTTTACTCACTGGGCCACCAGGGAAGCCCTAGTTTCTGTTTTTTGATTTTTGTTTTTAACTTGACTATGGCATGTCTAGTGTTCTTTGTCAACTCCTATGTGGAATGGTTGTTCCCCAGTTATTTTATCTGTCGTCCTGGGACTTTTTGTCTTCATCACTCTATTGCTTTCCTCTCCATCTCTTCTCCTACATTCTGTCCAAGTTTTCCTGCATATTTGTCTTTCTCTTCCTTGCTTTATTCCCTCAGTTTTTTGAGAGCATATCCTCTAATTCTTAAAAAAAAAAAGAAAGAAAGAAAGGTGAATAGGAGGTAAATTGTTGAACACCATGTATGTCTAAAAACTGTTTCACATCAAATAGCATTTATGGATAATTTTCATATAGAAATTTAGGCTGTAAGAAAAAGCATAATAGACCACAAGGTCACAAGAGTGAGGGAAGGCAGATCATTTAGGACCTTCTGAGCCTTGGTAGGAAGTCTGAAGTTTATCCTGAATGATAAGAAAGACCGTTGGATATTGCCATGTAGTGAAATGCCAAGATGTAATTTTGATTTTTTAAGAAGTGTTCTTTTGCCATAATATAAAGATAAGACTGTAAGGGGTCAGAAGTAAAGCATGAAGATCTGTTAAATCTGATTAAAATAATCTAGGTGGAAGAAAGTGGTGTCTTAAAGTTGGCTGTCAGTGAAAAGGGGTAATGAGATGGCATGTGTATGTTATAGAATCATGGCATGTAAAGAAGACTGGAAAAAGGTTGGTAAAGGCCTACCATTATGTTAGTCTGAGTTTTCAACAGAACTGCAAAGCCCTTTTCAGTGTGAACAAAAACAGTACTTAATGCCATCAGTTCTAGTTTCTGTTTTGTTTTAATTTCGGCCTCTTTTATTGGTTTTTTTTATCCATTTATTTTTATCCGTCTTTATTCTTTGGCCTGTGTGGGCCCCCCATCACAGTGACCTCCCTTGCTGCAGAGCACTGGCTCCAGGCACATGTGCTCCAGAGCTCTGGCTCATAATTGGACACACCGGTCCAGTCGTTCCATGGCACGTGGGATCTTCCCCAGCCAGGGATTGAACTGGTACCCCTTGCACTGCAAGGTGGACTCTTTACTCACTGGGCCACCAGGGAAGCCCTAGTTTCTGTTTTTTGATTTTTGTTTTTAACTTGACTATGGCATGTCTAGTGTTCTTTGTCAACTCCTATGTGGAATGGTTGTTCCCCAGTTATTTTATCTGTCGTCCTGGGACTTTTTGTCTTCATCACTCTATTGCTTTCCTCTCCATCTCTTCTCCTACATTCTGTCCAAGTTTTCCTGCATATTTGTCTTTCTCTTCCTTGCTTTATTCCCTCAGTTTTTTGAGAGCATATCCTCTAATTCTTAAAAAAAAAAAGAAAGAAAGAAAGGTGAATAGGAGGTAAATTGTTGAACACCATGTATGTCTAAAAACTGTTTCACATCAAATAGCATTTATGGATAATTTTCATATAGAAATTTAGGCTGTAAGAAAAAGCATAATAGACCACAAGGTCACAAGAGTGAGGGAAGGCAGATCATTTAGGACCTTCTGAGCCTTGGTAGGAAGTCTGAAGTTTATCCTGAATGATAAGAAAGACCGTTGGATATTGCCATGTAGTGAAATGCCAAGATGTAATTTTGATTTTTTAAGAAGTGTTCTTTTGCCATAATATAAAGATAAGACTGTAAGGGGTCAGAAGTAAAGCATGAAGATCTGTTAAATCTGATTAAAATAATCTAGGTGGAAGAAAGTGGTGTCTTAAAGTTGGCTGTCAGTGAAAAAAGGGGGTAATGAGATGGCATGTGTATGTTATAGAATCATGCCATTTGACCATGTAAAGAAGACTGGAAAAGAAATAGGTTGTAGGATAAATGGATTAAAAATCAAGAGATTTCTTTCAGTACACATTACTTTTGAAAGGAGGTTTCAAGTGACAATTTAAATATCTGAATCTGGAATTTAAATAATTTAGGCATGATATTGAAAGGTGGGGGACCAGATGAGATTATTTAGAAATAGTGGGTAGCACACTGCAGCCTGTGAGACAAACCTAGCCATTGCCTAGTTTTTGTAAATAAGGTTTTTGGTGGACACAGCCTTTCTCACTTTTTCATGTAATGTCTGTGGCTGTTTTCATGGTGCAGTAGCAGCATTAAGTAGTTGGAACAGAGGCCATATGGCCCCTAAACCTGAAATATTTACAGTCTTCCCCTTTACAGAAAAGCCTTGTTGACTCCTGATCTAGGGATTACGTATAGGTAAAAAGGAAAAGAAGGTCAAGGATAAGCTCAGGTGTTTCCTGACATTTAAAGAGTGGGAACATGAGTCTGAAAGACACTGGAAGGATGTGAAGAGAGGAAACCAGGTGAATGTTAGGTCCAAGCACAGACAGTGTTGTAAGAAGAAGGGAGTGTTTGACTGTGACAGATGTTACTGAGGGACGAACCAAGATGAGGACTGAAACTTGGCCACTGGACTTAGCAAGATGAATTGGAACGTCCTTGACAAGAATCCTTTGTGTGGAGTATTAACAAACAGGCCTAACTGGAGAGTGTTTAAGAGAGAAGGGAAGGTGCAGAAGGGAAAATAGTGAATGTAGGTAGTAAGAACACAGAAGATGAAACCTACCCTCTTTACAGAAAGTTGAGTGTACAATAAAGTGATGCTCACTCAGAGGGACAAGGCTGATATAAAATGGTGCAAACACCACAGAAAACTATATCGGGGCTCCTCCAAGAGTTAAAAATAGAAATATTATGTTATATATCAACCCTACTTCCAAGTTTTTATCAGAAATGATTGCAGTCAGGATCTTAAAGACATATTTGCATTCTCCTGTCCATTGCGGCACTATTCACAGTAAGTAAGATATGGAGACTTAAATGTCCACGCTAGAAATGAGATGGCATGTGTATGTTATAGAATCATGCCATTTGACCATGTAAAGAAGACTGGAAAAGAAATAGGTTGTAGGATAAATGGATTAAAAATCAAGAGATTTCTTTCAGTACACATTACTTTTGAAAGGAGGTTTCAAGTGACAATTTAAATATCTGAATCTGGAATTTAAATAATTTAGGCATGATATTGAAAGGTGGGGGACCAGATGAGATTATTTAGAAATAGTGGGTAGCACACTGCAGCCTGTGAGACAAACCTAGCCATTGCCTAGTTTTTGTAAATAAGGTTTTTGGTGGACACAGCCTTTCTCACTTTTTCATGTAATGTCTGTGGCTGTTTTCATGGTGCAGTAGCAGCATTAAGTAGTTGGAACAGAGGCCATATGGCCCCTAAACCTGAAATATTTACAGTCTTCCCCTTTACAGAAAAGCCTTGTTGACTCCTGATCTAGGGATTACGTATAGGTAAAAAGGAAAAGAAGGTCAAGGATAAGCTCAGGTGTTTCCTGACATTTAAAGAGTGGGAACATGAGTCTGAAAGACACTGGAAGGATGTGAAGAGAGGAAACCAGGTGAATGTTAGGTCCAAGCACAGACAGTGTTGTAAGAAGAAGGGAGTGTTTGACTGTGACAGATGTTACTGAGGGACGAACCAAGATGAGGACTGAAACTTGGCCACTGGACTTAGCAAGATGAATTGGAACGTCCTTGACAAGAATCCTTTGTGTGGAGTATTAACAAACAGGCCTAACTGGAGAGTGTTTAAGAGAGAAGGGAAGGTGCAGAAGGGAAAATAGTGAATGTAGGTAGTAAGAACACAGAAGATGAAACCTACCCTCTTTACAGAAAGTTGAGTGTACAATAAAGTGATGCTCACTCAGAGGGACAAGGCTGATATAAAATGGTGCAAACACCACAGAAAACTATATCGGGGCTCCTCCAAGAGTTAAAAATAGAAATATTATGTTATATATCAACCCTACTTCCAAGTTTTTATCAGAAATGATTGCAGTCAGGATCTTAAAGACATATTTGCATTCTCCTGTCCATTGCGGCACTATTCACAGTAAGTAAGATATGGAGACATTCTAAATGTCCACTGATGGATGGATGGATAAATACAGTATTCTGAGTTTTTCTGTGAAGAGCAGCAAAAAAAAAAAAAGAGAGAGATGATAACTGAAAGGAGGCAAGGGGTTAAAGAAAGTGGAGCATGTTGGTTTGTCAGCAACTAGACTTGGAGATTGTTTAGGTATCCTGCATTGTAGGCAGATTCTTTACTGTCTGAGCCACCAGGGAAGCCCAGACAGAGATTGGCACCTAGAAGCTTTAGAGATTTATGCTTTCAGAATAAACATCTTTGGAAGGTAATGCAAAACTGAAAAGAAGGTGAACTTGGCTGAAGTGAAGTCCAACAAAACTGTCAATCAAATCCAAGGAGAGCTCTGAAGCTAAAATGACCTTTCAGAGATGTCCTTTGATAGAAAGAGGGTGTCAGACTTATTTACACTCTCATTGATTAGTCATTGGTTGAGGGTTGCCCTAGGAAGGAGGGACAGTCTTGGTCCAAGTGGCCTTGCTGTACAGAGACAATTCCTGAAGGGGAAAACTGAGAACACTGAAAAACTGTGACAACTGAGAGCTGTTGGTCAGAATCATTCCCAGTGGCTGGAAGAAAAAGGCTTTCATTCTCAAAGAGGGATCTGAATGGCACATTCTAGAATTCATTTCAGAAAAAGGGATTTTAAAGTATGAGACCCCCTGCTAACTTTCTTTAATCTTGCCTCTCCCAAAATGTCTTTCACAGATTTGAAAATCACAAATATCACATCATAGTTGGACACCAGTTAGTGTATATCTTATGCCATATCTAAAATTGATAGAAAGTAAGATGTCTTTTTACTAGCCTTACTTGATGTTCCTTCTATTAAAAGATATTAACATGACCATTGTTGTTTGTATAGTTGCTCAGTTGTGTCCAACTCTTTGGGACCCCACGAACAGTAGCCTCCTCCTCCATGGGATTTCCCAGGCAAGAATACTGGAGTGGGTTGTAATAAGCATTTACTTAAAGAATTAAGGATTATTATTTTGATCCAGAGGAGCTCCTCAAAGACTGCTGGTCCTCTTCCATAAAAATCTAACATTAAAGAGATTAGGAGTAACATGAAATCAATAGCTGGTACCTTTGACCTTTGGCAATAAAGTTGGGTGTAAAACTAAATGAGAGAGGAAGGAATTTCCATATTGCATGTCTTTTTAAAAATTGTTTCTATTACATTTCTCTTACCTAATAAACATCCCTTATTTATTGGCCTCTTTGTCAAATTGGAATCATAGGTGGAAAGAAACTCATTGAACAGCTAATCCAACCATCTGCCCAGTGCAGACATCTTCTATAAATGCTGTGGCTCAGGTTACCCACCTCTCTTTGCAAGCCTCATGGAGTGGACCTTGATACTGGAGCCTTCATATGCTTGAGCCTTTGGCATATGTTTTCTAGAACTGAGCAAAAATGAACCTCCCTGTAATTTCCATCCTCCAGTTGTAGCTCAGTATTCACAGGGCTGAAATAATTTCTCTTCTGAAGGAGAACCTTTCAGGAAGCCTTTCAGGAGACTTACAGGTAGCTTTTAGTTTTCTTTCCTGACCTACCTACCTACCCTTAATAATCCTTTTCTGATGGCTAAAAGTGTCCTTCATATTCATTCAACTTAGTCACAAAACCCATATTGAGTCACTTGCCCTAAGCTAGGAACAGGGCTAAATTATAGGGATAAACATACATCCTAAACACCAGGAAATAATTGCTTCTATTTTTGTCATCCCAGTTGCTGTCTTGTGTCATTTCTAAGCTAAAATGGGGTGGTTCCTCTTGGTGAAGGATGTATTCTCTTCTCTTCTTTCTCTAATCTTGCCTCTCCCAAAATGTCTTTCACAGATTTGAAAATCACAAATATCACATCATAGTTGGACACCAGTTAGTGTATATCTTATGCCATATCTAAAATTGATAGAAAGTAAGATGTCTTTTTACTAGCCTTACTTGATGTTCCTTCTATTAAAAGATATTAACATGACCATTGTTGTTTGTATAGTTGCTCAGTTGTGTCCAACTCTTTGGGACCCCACGAACAGTAGCCTCCTCCTCCATGGGATTTCCCAGGCAAGAATACTGGAGTGGGTTGTAATAAGCATTTACTTAAAGAATTAAGGATTATTATTTTGATCCAGAGGAGCTCCTCAAAGACTGCTGGTCCTCTTCCATAAAAATCTAACATTAAAGAGATTAGGAGTAACATGAAATCAATAGCTGGTACCTTTGACCTTTGGCAATAAAGTTGGGTGTAAAACTAAATGAGAGAGGAAGGAATTTCCATATTGCATGTCTTTTTAAAAATTGTTTCTATTACATTTCTCTTACCTAATAAACATCCCTTATTTATTGGCCTCTTTGTCAAATTGGAATCATAGGTGGAAAGAAACTCATTGAACAGCTAATCCAACCATCTGCCCAGTGCAGACATCTTCTATAAATGCTGTGGCTCAGGTTACCCACCTCTCTTTGCAAGCCTCATGGAGTGGACCTTGATACTGGAGCCTTCATATGCTTGAGCCTTTGGCATATGTTTTCTAGAACTGAGCAAAAATGAACCTCCCTGTAATTTCCATCCTCCAGTTGTAGCTCAGTATTCACAGGGCTGAAATAATTTCTCTTCTGAAGGAGAACCTTTCAGGAAGCCTTTCAGGAGACTTACAGGTAGCTTTTAGTTTTCTTTCCTGACCTACCTACCTACCCTTAATAATCCTTTTCTGATGGCTAAAAGTGTCCTTCATATTCATTCAACTTAGTCACAAAACCCATATTGAGTCACTTGCCCTAAGCTAGGAACAGGGCTAAATTATAGGGATAAACATACATCCTAAACACCAGGAAATAATTGCTTCTATTTTTGTCATCCCAGTTGCTGTCTTGTGTCATTTCTAAGCTAAAATGGGGTGGTTCCTCTTGGTGAAGGATGTATTCTCTTCTCTTCTTTCTTTCTCATGCTAGATCCTCTTCATAGGAAAGCTTAGCTAACAGATACCATTTACTGAGCACTAGCTCCATAAGTTGTGGTCTTAACTAATGAGCTTATCTCATCTCTGATATTATGGCTCCAAGGAACATCCAAAGCCTGTCGCTCCCAAATGGATTTCTGCCTTCTTTAGGTTGAACTGCATCCCCAGGAAAGATATGTTGAGGCCTTAACTCAAGCTTCACATTCACAGAATGTGAATTCATTTGGAAATAGGATTGTTGCAGATGTGATTAGTTAAGATGAGGTCATGCTGGAATAGAATGGACCCTTAATCAAGTATGACTGGTGTTTTTAGAGAAGGGGAGACTTTGGACATAAATAGAAGCTGGCCATGAAGAGAAAGATGCTGAGACTGGAGTGATGCTGGCACATACCATGGAAAGCCTGGGCTACCAGAAGCTGGAAGTGGCAGAACAGATTCTCTCCTAGAGCTTTCTGAAGGAGCTCAACCCTACCAGCACCTTGCTTTCTGGATCCAAGCTCCCAGAACTGGGGGAGACAGGAAATGCTGGTTGTTTTAAGCCATGCAGGTTTTTGTACTTGTTGCGTCAATGCTAGGATACTCAATATAACCCCTCTAGTCTGTGCCTTAAGCTTGTTTCTTTCTGCTCCTCGGCATCCTTCTCTGATGGTCTCCGAGGCAGGTAGCGTTGGAAATATTGACCATAAATGCAGTGCTTGACCTGCCTCTTCACCATGCTCACCTTACAGTGTTCTCATTCTCGAGTCTCAATGCCCACCTTCACACAGTCACTCACTGGAAGGTCCTCATTTACTTTCCGTCCCTTTGAAGATATCTATGTGGTACCTACTCAATGCTAGACACTGGGAGAAGTGTGAGGATGACAAAGTGAACTGTTCGGGTAGCTTTTGCTGAGCTGACACCTATATGAAGCTATTCTCAAGGTTTTGCACACATAACCTAATATATTCCTCAGAGCCATCTCATGAAATAGGACTTGTAATACACCCATTTAACAGGTGCGGGACTGGGGCACGGAGAAGTTGAGGATCTTGCACAGTCACAAATCTGGCCACTAGCAGGGCCGAGACTTGAACCCAAGCAGTCTGACTCCAGAGTCTGTGTACTTACTGAATCGACTTTCCTGTCTCTTGGGAGGAAACAACTCCTGTATTCTCTTCTTCTTTCTTTCTCATGCTAGATCCTCTTCATAGGAAAGCTTAGCTAACAGATACCATTTACTGAGCACTAGCTCCATAAGTTGTGGTCTTAACTAATGAGCTTATCTCATCTCTGATATTATGGCTCCAAGGAACATCCAAAGCCTGTCGCTCCCAAATGGATTTCTGCCTTCTTTAGGTTGAACTGCATCCCCAGGAAAGATATGTTGAGGCCTTAACTCAAGCTTCACATTCACAGAATGTGAATTCATTTGGAAATAGGATTGTTGCAGATGTGATTAGTTAAGATGAGGTCATGCTGGAATAGAATGGACCCTTAATCAAGTATGACTGGTGTTTTTAGAGAAGGGGAGACTTTGGACATAAATAGAAGCTGGCCATGAAGAGAAAGATGCTGAGACTGGAGTGATGCTGGCACATACCATGGAAAGCCTGGGCTACCAGAAGCTGGAAGTGGCAGAACAGATTCTCTCCTAGAGCTTTCTGAAGGAGCTCAACCCTACCAGCACCTTGCTTTCTGGATCCAAGCTCCCAGAACTGGGGGAGACAGGAAATGCTGGTTGTTTTAAGCCATGCAGGTTTTTGTACTTGTTGCGTCAATGCTAGGATACTCAATATAACCCCTCTAGTCTGTGCCTTAAGCTTGTTTCTTTCTGCTCCTCGGCATCCTTCTCTGATGGTCTCCGAGGCAGGTAGCGTTGGAAATATTGACCATAAATGCAGTGCTTGACCTGCCTCTTCACCATGCTCACCTTACAGTGTTCTCATTCTCGAGTCTCAATGCCCACCTTCACACAGTCACTCACTGGAAGGTCCTCATTTACTTTCCGTCCCTTTGAAGATATCTATGTGGTACCTACTCAATGCTAGACACTGGGAGAAGTGTGAGGATGACAAAGTGAACTGTTCGGGTAGCTTTTGCTGAGCTGACACCTATATGAAGCTATTCTCAAGGTTTTGCACACATAACCTAATATATTCCTCAGAGCCATCTCATGAAATAGGACTTGTAATACACCCATTTAACAGGTGCGGGACTGGGGCACGGAGAAGTTGAGGATCTTGCACAGTCACAAATCTGGCCACTAGCAGGGCCGAGACTTGAACCCAAGCAGTCTGACTCCAGAGTCTGTGTACTTACTAACTCGACTTTCCTGTCTCTTGGGAGGAAACAACTCCTGCTTTCAGGGATGATAGAGAATTTTAGAGGAGCTAAAATATTAAAGAGATAGTCATGTGAATGAATATAATGTTATAAGCTGTGATAAGTGTTATGGAGGAAAATTAAACAGCATTAGGAGAGAGGCCGGAGGATCATGTTTCGCTGGAGAAGAGACACTTAGACTGCCATTTGAAAGGGAGTAACATTTTGCCAGGTAAAGAAGAGAGGAGAGAATTTCATGGCACAAGGGACAAAGCAAATAAGGCCTTTTGATGGAATCAGGCCAGAAACTTCCCCCTCCTTCACAATCTAAGTTCAGTTGTCACTGAGTGCTGTTGAATCCATTTCCTAAACGTTTCTCCACCTCTCTATTTTTGAATAAATTCTTTAAATATTTCTGAACCTCTCTACTTCTCCATGATCACTTATATACAATGAGAATGGCCTCCTGGCTTCGCTCTGTGTGATCTGTCACAGTGACCCAGGGCAGCCCTAGTTATCATTGGAAGTGCATATTTGATTGGGTAGCTCTCCTGCTGAAAACTTTTCAGTGGGGTCCTCTTGCTTTCAAATAAATTCCCCCAAGTTTGCCATGGTGCTCTGGGCATCGGAGATTTCAGACTGTCCTTGGGATTTCCGTCGAGCGTATCCTTTTAGCCAGCTAGCTTGGAAATATTGACCATAAAGCATTCCCCGAATTTTCTCAATTGCCCACCTTCACACAGTCACTCACTGGAAGGTCCTCATTTACTTTCCGTCCCTTTGAAGATATCTATGTGGTACCTACTCAATGCTAGACACTGGGAGAAGTGTGAGGATGACAAAGTGAACTGTTCGGGTAGCTTTTGCTGAGCTGACACCTATATGAAGCTATTCTCAAGGTTTTGCACACATAACCTAATATATTCCTCAGAGCCATCTCATGAAATAGGACTTGTAATACACCCATTTAACAGGTGCGGGACTGGGGCACGGAGAAGTTGAGGATCTTGCACAGTCACAAATCTGGCCACTAGCAGGGCCGAGACTTGAACCCAAGCAGTCTGACTCCAGAGTCTGTGTACTTACTAACTCGACTTTCCTGTCTCTTGGGAGGAAACAACTCCTGCTTTCAGGGATGATAGAGAATTTTAGAGGAGCTAAAATATTAAAGAGATAGTCATGTGAATGAATATAATGTTATAAGCTGTGATAAGTGTTATGGAGGAAAATTAAACAGCATTAGGAGAGAGGCCGGAGGATCATGTTTCGCTGGAGAAGAGACACTTAGACTGCCATTTGAAAGGGAGTAACATTTTGCCAGGTAAAGAAGAGAGGAGAGAATTTCATGGCACAAGGGACAAAGCAAATAAGGCCTTTTGATGGAATCAGGCCAGAAACTTCCCCCTCCTTCACAATCTAAGTTCAGTTGTCACTGAGTGCTGTTGAATCCATTTCCTAAACGTTTCTCCACCTCTCTATTTTTGAATAAATTCTTTAAATATTTCTGAACCTCTCTACTTCTCCATGATCACTTATATACAATGAGAATGGCCTCCTGGCTTCGCTCTGTGTGATCTGTCACAGTGACCCAGGGCAGCCCTAGTTATCATTGGAAGTGCATATTTGATTGGGTAGCTCTCCTGCTGAAAACTTTTCAGTGGGGTCCTCTTGCTTTCAAATAAATTCCCCCAAGTTTGCCATGGTGCTCTGGGCATCGGAGATTTCAGACTGTCCTTGGGATTTCCGTCGAGCGTCCATTCTCAGCTCCTGTAACACACGTTCTCTACATTTGCCTTTGGAAAGTGCCCCTATACCAGACCCTCCATGAGGTTATGGTGGCTCTATCAGTTACAGAACCTTGCCCGCCAGGGCATGGTGGTGAGCATATGACTAAGAAGTGATCAGTCACCGTATCCCATCCCCTTAGTCACAATGGCGTGTCTGAAGCAGCAGTTTTCAAAATCGAGTGTGCATCAGAATTACCTGAAAGGCTTATAAAAACACAGATTGCTGGGGCTGACCTCAGAGTTTCTGGTGTATTTGGCCTAGGGTGAGGCCTGAGAACTGGGGTTCATAATAGGTTCCAGGGTGATACCGTTGCCAGCATGGAGGCTTAAGGTCAAATGCAGGCCAGAGGAAAGCCACAGAAGTTCATGTGCCCTCAACCAAACTCTCCCTTTTCTTTGAAATCTATTGTTACAGAGATGTTTCGAGTCATAAATGGCCCAAACTTCTCAATCCCTAACACCTGGAAAGAGTCTGTGTGCAGGATGAGATAATGTGGATAAAATAGATTACAACAGAGGAAAACAGTCCAGAGAGTTGAAGGAGAGTTTGTGCATCATGATTTTAGACCCTGCATCTAATTATCACCAAAGCTAGTGTTACTTCCATTTTTCTTTTTTAATATGAACAAAAACATCCCTTGATACCCCCAAGCCCCACCCATCGCTCCTGTCCCATGTACACGTTCTTATTCAAATGAGAATTACAGCATTTTTTTTCAAAAACTTGCAACAGATTGGCCCTGATTATAAATGCATGGCCTTCAACACCCTGTCTGATCTGTTCCCAGCGTATTCTGTTCTGCCTCATCCAAATTTGGCAGCCTTTCCAATTTCTTTTGCCTCCCTGAGGACTTTCGCACATCTGTGTGTTTATTCCAGAAGGCTCTCCCCCAACAACTCCTGTTTATTCTTGCCTGCCTAACTCCTGTTTACTCACATCTTCAGGAAATCTTCTCTTACCAAATAGGTTGGTTGGATAAGCTTGGCCTATCCACTCATAAAACTACCTTTAATGACCACATAGTATTTATGAATTTGTAAAATTAATTTTTAAATTTATGTTTCTTTCAGTAGAATGTAAAAGCATGAAAGCATAGACCTATGTCTTGCTTAAAACTCAAAATAGATAAGTTGTACTCATCAAAATTACCAAAAAAAAAAAAAAAAGTGCATTGAAAGACCTGTTGGCAGAGTGAAAGACCATCCACAGAGTGGGAGAAAATATTTGCAAACCACATATCTTATAAGAGATTAGTATCCCAAATGTGTAAGTGATTAGTATCCTAAATATATAAGGAATTCTCACAACTAAACTAAAAAATAAAGCATTCAACAATAAGCAAAGTTCTTGAATAGATGTTTGTCCAGATATGATATACAAATGGCCAGTGAGCACCTGAAAAGATCCTCAATCATCACAGAAATGCAAATCAAAATCACAATGAGATACATTACAATAGCATACCCATTACAATAGCTATTATGTGTTGGAATTCTTGTAGACTGCCAGTGGTAACATAAAATAGCACAGCTACTATGGAGAACAGGGTGGTAGTTCTTCAAAAAATTAAACATAGAATTATGACTCAGCAGTTCTACTTCCAGTTTTACCCAAAAGAACCGGAAGCAGACTCAGGTAGATATTTGTGCATTTGTGTACAAAGCAGCAGCATTCACCATAGCCAAATGAAAGAAGCAACCCATGTGTCCCTCAGCAAGTGAATGGGTAAACAAAATGTAGCATATACGTAGAGTGGACTACCATTCATCCTTAAAAAGGGCAGACATTCTGATGCATGCTACCACATGAATGAACTTTGAAACCTTATGCTAAGTAAAACAAGCCAGACCCAAAAGGACAAATATTGTGTGATTTCACTCTCTAGGGTTGTCAGATTCATAGAGACAGAAAATAGAATACTGGTTGTCAGAGGCCAGGGAAGGAGGAAGGGTGGGGCTGTTGTTGCATGGGTGCAGAATTTCAGTTGAGGAAGAGGAAAACTTTTGGCGTGGAATGGCAATGCCTGTGTGCATCATGCCACCAAATAGAAATCTGATGATATGTATGTTTTATTACAATAAAACGCAACACGGAGGAAATGGTAACCCACTCCAGCATTCTTGCCTGGGAAATCCTATGGACAGAGGAGCCAGGCGGGTTACAGTCCTTGGGGTCACAAAAGAATCAGCCACGACATAGTCACTGAACAAGACCATGCTAAAAATATTTTCAAGAGTCAAGGACATTTTCTTGCCTCCATTGTTGCTTTCGAAATAGCATTAAAATTAATATGCCCCAACATTGTCAATAAAAGAAAGATTAAGTAAAAGTTATTATATATTCAGGGCTTCTGTGGGAGACAATCTGTATTGGCTTCTCATTTAAAATTGTTCATTTTATCAGACTGATTTGACTTTGGTTGGGTTTTATGGCTTATATAAAACAAAATTGATTTTCCTCAGTTTTGTGATCAAGATATCCCCACATCACAGAAATGCAAATCAAAATCACAATGAGATACATTACAATAGCATACCCATTACAATAGCTATTATGTGTTGGAATTCTTGTAGACTGCCAGTGGTAACATAAAATAGCACAGCTACTATGGAGAACAGGGTGGTAGTTCTTCAAAAAATTAAACATAGAATTATGACTCAGCAGTTCTACTTCCAGTTTTACCCAAAAGAACCGGAAGCAGACTCAGGTAGATATTTGTGCATTTGTGTACAAAGCAGCAGCATTCACCATAGCCAAATGAAAGAAGCAACCCATGTGTCCCTCAGCAAGTGAATGGGTAAACAAAATGTAGCATATACGTAGAGTGGACTACCATTCATCCTTAAAAAGGGCAGACATTCTGATGCATGCTACCACATGAATGAACTTTGAAACCTTATGCTAAGTAAAACAAGCCAGACCCAAAAGGACAAATATTGTGTGATTTCACTCTCTAGGGTTGTCAGATTCATAGAGACAGAAAATAGAATACTGGTTGTCAGAGGCCAGGGAAGGAGGAAGGGTGGGGCTGTTGTTGCATGGGTGCAGAATTTCAGTTGAGGAAGAGGAAAACTTTTTGGCGTGGAATGGCAATGCCTGTGTGCATCATGCCACCAAATAGAAATCTGATGATATGTATGTTTTATTACAATAAAACGCAACACGGAGGAAATGGTAACCCACTCCAGCATTCTTGCCTGGGAAATCCTATGGACAGAGGAGCCAGGCGGGTTACAGTCCTTGGGGTCACAAAAGAATCAGCCACGACATAGTCACTGAACAAGACCATGCTAAAAATATTTTCAAGAGTCAAGGACATTTTCTTGCCTCCATTGTTGCTTTCGAAATAGCATTAAAATTAATATGCCCCAACATTGTCAATAAAAGAAAGATTAAGTAAAAGTTATTATATATTCAGGGCTTCTGTGGGAGACAATCTGTATTGGCTTCTCATTTAAAATTGTTCATTTTATCAGACTGATTTGACTTTGGTTGGGTTTTATGGCTTATATAAAACAAAATTGATTTTCCTCAGTTTTGTGATCAAGATATCCCCCACATGGAGCAAGTAATCATATTTGAATTTACATATACAGGAAAAAAAGCAACAGCATTAATCAGTAACCTACTATGGTATATGGCACATAATAGGTTCTGCTTAAACATTATTGAAAAATGAATAAAGAGTAAATGAGTAAAAAAACAACAAATCAATGAATCTATTAAATATACTAAAAAGTAAATTTATAAAGTTTGACATAGAAGGAAGAGCACAACCTCTTTGAAAGCCAAAAATAGTTTTAAGACATTACATATACTTGTATAATCATATTTTCCTAAGGGGAAAAAATACACTCAAAATATACACATAGAAAAAAAGTCAGTAAGTCCCATCCATTAATTGTGGTTATTTCTGGAATAGAATTATGGGTGATGGACTTTCAGCTTCTACTTTATATATTTCAGTACTCCTCGAAGGTTTTAAAATAAGTACAAATTACTTCTTATATTAGGAAGTAATCGATACATATACTTTCATTTTGAAAAATAAATGCAGTGTTTGAAATGAAATGCCACACTTTCGATGTGGTCAGACCAGAGCAGGTTGAAGATGGACATCACTGGCTGAGTTTGTGAGGCTGAACTTCTAATTTAAGAGTGGTGTATCATATGCCAGGCCCCAACAAGGCATTTTCTGGCCTCAGGTTAATTCTGTAAAGGTTAATTGCTCCCACGACCTAGTAGTCCCACTCTCTGTAAGTTTTTCTGGACAGAGCATGAGTTTCAATACAAAAGAATGAAGAGATAGAAAATGTCAGAAGACTAAGCTCAGCAGTCACCTTTTGTGGCATGGTTATTTTAACGCTCCTTCCTCCATCCCACACATTGCACACAGTTGGTCTAACCAGGAAACCCTACCCAGGAAAATCCAGGCCTCAGGTGGAAAGTAAGAGGTGGCATTCAGCGAGGCAGGAAGGATGTTATTGTTGGTGAGTCACGTCCGGTGGCAACTTGGGGAGCAGCCGAGGCACTCCCTGTCTTGATTTTGTCCCCAGCGGTACAAGAAGTTCACACTGAAGTCACAGATGAGCCTCCAGGAGCTGTTTTGGGGGAAAAAGACTATGCAGAGAAAGAAGTAGGTGCTTCAGTTATGCCATGACTTTAGTAAATCCACAGAGATGATGGGGAGCAAGTTTGCTTGTAGGGATGCTTTGGAGGGAACATGGATGGGGAGAGGGTTTGGGATGGAAAGAATCCTCCCCTGTCAGTCAGACCTACCAGATCTTAGTTCCAGATCTGCAACTAACTGGCTCTGGGGTTTGGGACAAATCATTGAGTCTCTTTGAATTTTTCTTTACTCTGTGAATCAAAGAGTTTAACCCATGTGATTATCAAGGTAGAACTGAGTGTGGTGGCCACCGCTTGATGGGGTTTCATGTCCCAGATGGTGTGTCCTAGCCAGCCTTCGCAGGGGAAGCCAGTGTGGTTATTTCTGGAATAGAATTATGGGTGATGGACTTTCAGCTTCTACTTTATATATTTCAGTACTCCTCGAAGGTTTTAAAATAAGTACAAATTACTTCTTATATTAGGAAGTAATCGATACATATACTTTCATTTTGAAAAATAAATGCAGTGTTTGAAATGAAATGCCACACTTTCGATGTGGTCAGACCAGAGCAGGTTGAAGATGGACATCACTGGCTGAGTTTGTGAGGCTGAACTTCTAATTTAAGAGTGGTGTATCATATGCCAGGCCCCAACAAGGCATTTTCTGGCCTCAGGTTAATTCTGTAAAGGTTAATTGCTCCCACGACCTAGTAGTCCCACTCTCTGTAAGTTTTTCTGGACAGAGCATGAGTTTCAATACAAAAGAATGAAGAGATAGAAAATGTCAGAAGACTAAGCTCAGCAGTCACCTTTTGTGGCATGGTTATTTTAACGCTCCTTCCTCCATCCCACACATTGCACACAGTTGGTCTAACCAGGAAACCCTACCCAGGAAAATCCAGGCCTCAGGTGGAAAGTAAGAGGTGGCATTCAGCGAGGCAGGAAGGATGTTATTGTTGGTGAGTCACGTCCGGTGGCAACTTGGGGAGCAGCCGAGGCACTCCCTGTCTTGATTTTGTCCCCAGCGGTACAAGAAGTTCACACTGAAGTCACAGATGAGCCTCCAGGAGCTGTTTTGGGGAAAATGACTATGCAGAGAAAGAAGTAGGTGCTTCAGTTATGCCATGACTTTAGTAAATCCACAGAGATGATGGGGAGCAAGTTTGCTTGTAGGGATGCTTTGGAGGGAACATGGATGGGGAGAGGGTTTGGGATGGAAAGAATCCTCCCCTGTCAGTCAGACCTACCAGATCTTAGTTCCAGATCTGCAACTAACTGGCTCTGGGGTTTGGGACAAATCATTGAGTCTCTTTGAATTTTTCTTTACTCTGTGAATCAAAGAGTTTAACCCATGTGATTATCAAGGTAGAACTGAGTGTGGTGGCCACCGCTTGATGGGGTTTCATGTCCCAGATGTACTAGCCATGTGTCCTAGCTTCAGTCCTCTTGCCTCGCAGGGGAAGCCAGGAGAGTAGCCTGGTCCTGCCTGTAGAGGTGCTCATGCCGTGCTGTTCGGTTTAGTTCAGTCATTCAGTTGTGTCCAGCTCTTCATTACCCCATGGACTGTAGCACACAAGGTTTCCTTATCTTCCTCTGTCTCCTGGAGTTTGCTGAAACTCATGACCATTGAATTAGTGACCTCATCCAGGCACCTCATCCTCTGGCCTTTCACACCACCATGAATGAGGTCATATCCTACCCAGCACACTGCTTTTATTTTAGTGGCAGTAATAAGCACATGTCTTTGTAGATGTGGCCCACCCAAACTGGTGCTAGCCATGGAGGTGGTGTGTGGACCTGGTGAAGTGTGTGCGCCCCTTTAGGGATCATTCTCACTCATCAGCTGAGTCCTGCAGCTAGAAGACCTGAACCCAGGTTGTTCGTTTCCAAATCTCCTGCTCTCCACTTCATATTTCACAGCTCCTCCTGAGTGATGTGTCTTAGGAGCACCTCTTTTTTGCCTCTGTGTCACAAGCTGATGGTAATTTAACATCTGAAAACACCTTTCCGTTGCCTTGACATTTGCACTTGCCTGGGCTTTTCTGATAAATGTTCACACTCCAGCCATTTTTGAATAATCCTTCCTCGGAGTTTGAATTTAAGAAGGATCAGCTGGAGCCACCCCACACAAAGAAGTAGGTGCTTCAGTTATGCCATGACTTTAGTAAATCCACAGAGATGAGCCTCCAGGAGCTGTTTTGGAAAATGACTATGCAGAGAAAGAAGTAGGTGCTTCAGTTATGCCATGACTTTAGTAAATCCACAGAGATGATGGGGAGCAAGTTTGCTTGTAGGGATGCTTTGGAGGGAACATGGATGGGGAGAGGGTTTGGGATGGAAAGAATCCTCCCCTGTCAGTCAGACCTACCAGATCTTAGTTCCAGATCTGCAACTAACTGGCTCTGGGGTTTGGGACAAATCATTGAGTCTCTTTGAATTTTTCTTTACTCTGTGAATCAAAGAGTTTAACCCATGTGATTATCAAGGTAGAACTGAGTGTGGTGGCCACCGCTTGATGGGGTTTCATGTCCCAGATGTACTAGCCATGTGTCCTAGCTTCAGTCCTCTTGCCTCGCAGGGGAAGCCAGGAGAGTAGCCTGGTCCTGCCTGTAGAGGTGCTCATGCCGTGCTGTTCGGTTTAGTTCAGTCATTCAGTTGTGTCCAGCTCTTCATTACCCCATGGACTGTAGCACACAAGGTTTCCTTATCTTCCTCTGTCTCCTGGAGTTTGCTGAAACTCATGACCATTGAATTAGTGACCTCATCCAGGCACCTCATCCTCTGGCCTTTCACACCACCATGAATGAGGTCATATCCTACCCAGCACACTGCTTTTATTTTAGTGGCAGTAATAAGCACATGTCTTTGTAGATGTGGCCCACCCAAACTGGTGCTAGCCATGGAGGTGGTGTGTGGACCTGGTGAAGTGTGTGCGCCCCTTTAGGGATCATTCTCACTCATCAGCTGAGTCCTGCAGCTAGAAGACCTGAACCCAGGTTGTTCGTTTCCAAATCTCCTGCTCTCCACTTCATATTTCACAGCTCCTCCTGAGTGATGTGTCTTAGGAGCACCTCTTTTTTGCCTCTGTGTCACAAGCTGATGGTAATTTAACATCTGAAAACACCTTTCCGTTGCCTTGACATTTGCACTTGCCTGGGCTTTTCTGATAAATGTTCACACTCCAGCCATTTTTGAATAATCCTTCCTTGGAGTTTGCATTTAAGAAGGATCAGCTGGAGCCACCCCACACATTTAATGTGATTTCTGAAAGTGTAGGAGTTTTCAAAATAGTCTAAATCACTTCCCTCAGAAACAAAGGTAGTGGTGGGGGGGGGGGGGGATGAACGAGTCCTGCTGATACATATTTGAACATCAACAATTATTGGGAAAACCTACAGAGAATGTGGACTGGGAAAATTCTTTTGCCCCCATACAATGTTTTGCTATTTGTAATCATAGGGACTTGCCTTCCTCTGTGTTGGATGTATAACCTTCCATCAGTTTACCTGCTGCAACAGCCAGAGACCTCGACCAGACCTCATCAGAACCCCCTGACTGGTTTCTCTCTCCCTTTTTAGACCAGTCTTGACTATTGGTTCCTGGACCTTGCTCCTTATTTGTTTCAGAATCATCCACAGTTCATCTTTCCTTACTAATGCCTTGAACTCAGTACTCAAGAGCTTTGTTATATGATCCCAAGCCATGGACTATACGGCTTGTCTACCCATTTCTCTCCCTTTAACCTGTCCTTTGCTCCAGACATACCTGACTGCTTCACATCCATGGACCATGTTCTCCATCCTTTATGCCTTTTACTGCCATCCCTGTTGCCTGGCATGTCCCTGTCTTCATCCACTCTGCCTAATTCTCACATTTCCTCCAGGGGCTAAACCCAGTGTTACCTCTTGGATGGCCACTTGCAAGAACTGTTCTATGACTAAGAAATATCATTCACAGTAAAAAGCCTATGGCTTTGAATAGCCCTTAAAACCTCATGTGATATTCCTCCCATCTCTAACCTGTCCGCACTTGCATCCAGCACTATTAACCTTCTCTCTGTTCTTGAACATGTCCCCATGTCTGTGTTTTGTCCTTGCTCTGTCTTCTGCCTGGGATGGTCTTTCTCGTAAACAAGCCTGAGCCTTCCTCTTCCTGCTTCAGGTTTTTGCTTAAATGCACCTTTGTCAGCCAGGCCTCATCCCAATATATAATGTAAAGGTGCAGTCACCTCCCACATTGATGCTTCTCATCCTTTGCTTGATCTACTCTCCTGGGCTTTTCTGATAAATGTTCACACTCCAGCCATTTGAATAATCCTTCCTTGGAGTTTGCATTTAAGAAGGATCAGCTGGAGCCACCCCACACATTTAATGTGATTTCTGAAAGTGTAGGAGTTTTCAAAATAGTCTAAATCACTTCCCTCAGAAACAAAGGTAGTGGTGGGGGGGGGGGGGGGTGAACGAGTCCTGCTGATACATTTTTGAACATCAAAAATTATTGGGAAAACCTACAGAGAATGTGGACTGGGAAAATTCTTTTGCCCCCATACAATGTTTTGCTATTTGTAATCATAGGGACTTGCCTTCCTCTGTGTTGGATGTATAACCTTCCATCAGTTTACCTGCTGCAACAGCCAGAGACCTCGACCAGACCTCATCAGAACCCCCTGACTGGTTTCTCTCTCCCTTTTTAGACCAGTCTTGACTATTGGTTCCTGGACCTTGCTCCTTATTTGTTTCAGAATCATCCACAGTTCATCTTTCCTTACTAATGCCTTGAACTCAGTACTCAAGAGCTTTGTTATATGATCCCAAGCCATGGACTATACGGCTTGTCTACCCATTTCTCTCCCTTTAACCTGTCCTTTGCTCCAGACATACCTGACTGCTTCACATCCATGGACCATGTTCTCCATCCTTTATGCCTTTTACTGCCATCCCTGTTGCCTGGCATGTCCCTGTCTTCATCCACTCTGCCTAATTCTCACATTTCCTCCAGGGGCTAAACCCAGTGTTACCTCTTGGATGGCCACTTGCAAGAACTGTTCTATGACTAAGAAATATCATTCACAGTAAAAAGCCTATGGCTTTGAATAGCCCTTAAAACCTCATGTGATATTCCTCCCATCTCTAACCTGTCCGCACTTGCATCCAGCACTATTAACCTTCTCTCTGTTCTTGAACATGTCCCCATGTCTGTGTTTTGTCCTTGCTCTGTCTTCTGCCTGGGATGGTCTTTCTCGTAAACAAGCCTGAGCCTTCCTCTTCCTGCTTCAGGTTTTTGCTTAAATGCACCTTTGTCAGCCAGGCCTCATCCCAATATATAATGTAAAGGTGCAGTCACCTCCCACATTGATGCTTCTCATCCTTTGCTTGATCTACTCTCCTCCATAATGTCTATTGTCCTCTGACTTGCTGTATATATATATATTTTTTTTCTATTCGTTTATCTTTTGTTTCTGCTGCTAGAATACTAGGTTGATTTATTGCCTAATACCTCATTTGTAGGAAAATACCTTATATGTGCTGGGAGGTCTATCACGATTTGTTGAATAAATGAATGAATAGAGTTGAACATGACAGGCTTAGCATTTACCCTCTTGTTTCTCATGAACCACTGGAAGAATATGGTTGACTCAAGAAGTGTTCTGGGAGGGAAGAAGAGACAACCAATTAAGACTAAACCAGGGGAGGGAAAGAAGTCATTATCCTTTCCCTAAAAGAGTTACACCTTTCCAGAAGAATAAATAGCTATATATATAAATATAAAAAAATGAAAATGACCAAGGGACAAAATAAACTCTCTTTGTGCACACCTTATCCTTCCCACCATTATAAACTCTTTGAGGAGTTCATCCAGGGCTAATTCATCCTTTTTTCTCCACACTCCCATCAACGCTCCACCCCAACCTCGCACGATCCCTCAGGTACAGCATTTGGAGGGAAGGAACACCTGAGAAGAGGACTGATGGATCAATGAATGGGTCCTGAAATGATATTCAAGCATGTGGTCCATCTCTGCCTTAAACAATATAAATGCCAGTGGTGACTGGGCTGTGAGATGATTATATTTTTCTATCTATCCATTTGGCTAGCACAGGAAGGCAGGGATTTTTCACAGTCAGTCACTCGCTGATATATGGCATGATAAAAGCAGGCATCTGCCTGTGAGGAGCAGTTCTCTATAAAGCTATTCTGAGAAAAACAGGTCCAGGAAACTGAGCTCACACCCATTACTGGAGATATCTCCACATTTATTACTGGAAGCTGTATTAGGAGGAGAGTTGACATAGCTTTCTCCTGGTCAATTTCATCAACGATGATTTGGAAGGCATGAGATCAGCTAAGCCATGGAAGACTTGCTGCCCTCATGCGTCCCCTGGAGGGCTAGTGTGGGCTACTGGGGCACTGCAGGGTCTGAGGAGACACTATCTCTCTTACATGACCCCTTTGTCTTCAGATTACAGAAGAGCTGAGGAGACACTGCCTCCCTTAGATGACCCCCTTGTCTTCAGATTAGAGAAGGGAAAACAGGCCCAGAGTGGGAGGGGATTTGTTCCAACTCAGACAGCTACATTTTGGCAGACCCTGTACTAGAATCCACCATGTGACAAATGCTGGTCACCTAATCACTGCTTGCATTCTTCCGGTGACAGAAGTTAACACCCACTTGAAGCTTCCATATTTTAAAAAATCTATACTTGATTTACAACGTTGCTGATTTCTGGCATATAGCAAATTGATTCAGTGTGTGTGTGTGTGTGTGTGTGTGTGTGTGTGTGGGCGCGCAGTGGACATAAGTTTGAGCAAACTCTGGAGATGATGAAGGACAGGGAGGCTTGATGTGCTGCAGTCCATGGGGTCGGGAAGAGCTGGACATGACTGGGCCACTAAACAACAACAACACAGACTTGCCAGGTAGCATTAGTCTTAAAGAACCTGCAAATGCAGGAGACCTAAGAAACTCAGGTTTTACCCCTGGGTTGGGAAGATCCTCTACAGGAGGGCATGGCAACCCATCTGGTATTCTTGCCTGAAGAATTCCATAGACATAGTTGGCAGGCTATAGTCCCTAGGGTCATAAAGAGTCAGACACAACTGAAGTGACATAGGAGATATATATATTTTTTTCCCTTCTTCATTATGGTTTATTATGGGATATTGAATATAGCTCCCTTTGCTATGCAGTATGAACTCATTGCTTATCTGTTTTATAGGTAATAGTTTATGTCGGCTCATCCCAAACTCCTAGTTTGTCCCTCTATCATCCCTTTTCCCCTTATGGTAACCATAAATTCGTTTTCTGTGTCTGTGAGATTGTTTTTGTTTGCTAAGTAAGTTCCTTTGTACCTCATTTTAGATTCCACATGTAAATGATATCATACGATGTTTATCTTTCTCTCTGATGTTTTTAGAATTTTTAAGACTTTTAACAATTGGAATATAGTTGCTTTATGCTGCTGTGCCAGTTTCCGCTGTACAGCAAAGTGAATCAGCCACATACATCCCCTCTTTTTAGTATTTTCTTCCTATTCACAGAGCAGTAAGTAGAGTTCCCTGTGCTAGACAGTAGGTTCTCATTAGTTATCTTTTATACTTAGTAGTGTGTAGATGTCAGTCCCAACCTCCTAATTCATCTCACCCTCCCTTTCTCCTGTGGTGTCCACATGTTGTTCTCTGTGTGTGTGTGTGTCTCTATTTCCTTATTGCAAATACAATCACCTATACCATTTTTCTAGATCCTATATATATGCATTAATACATGATATTTGTTTCTTTCTTACTTCACTCTGTATGACAGTCTCTAGGTTCATCCACAACTTTGCAAATGACACAGTTTTGTTTCTTTTTATGGCTGAGTAATATTCCATGGTATAGTACCACATCTTTTTTATCCATTCCCCTGTTGATGGATATTTAAGTTGCTTCTATGTTCTGGCTCTTGTAAATAGTGCTGCCGTGAACATCGAGGTGCATGTGACTTTTTGAACTATGGTTTCTGCGGGATATATGCCAGGAGTGGGATTTCTGGGTTATGTGGTAGTTGTATTTTTTAGCTTTAAAGGAACCTCCACCCCCTTTTCCATAGTGGCTATATTAATTTGCATTCCCACCAAAAGTATAAGAAGGTTCCCTTTTAGACATACCCTGTCTAGCATTTGTTGTTTGTAAATATTTTGGTGATAACCATCCTTATCTGTGTAAGGTGATACCTCATTGTAATTTTTTTATTTCTCTAATAAGTAGTGATGCTGAGCATCTTTTAAAGTGCCTCTTGGTCATCTGTGTGTTCTTTGGAGAAATGTTGACTTGGGTGCTCTGCCCATTTTTTGGTGGGGTTGTTTTTGATATTGAGCTTCATGAACTGTTCGTATACTTTGAAGATTAATCCACTGTCATTTGCTTCATTTGCAAATATTTTTTCCCATTCTGAGACTTGTATTTTTGTTTCATTTATGGATTTCTTTGCTGTGCAAAAGCTTTTAAGTTTGCTTACTTACCACTTGTTAATTTTTTGTTTTATTTTCATTATTCTAGGAGGTGGATCATAAAAGATCTTGCTGTGATATATGTCAAAGAGTGTTCTTCCTATGTTTTCCTCTACGAGTTTTATAGTGTCCAGTCTTACATTTAGGTTTTTCACCCATTTTGAGTTTATTTCTTGGGGATTCCCTGGTGGTCTAGTGGGTAAGGAGTCTGCCTTGCAGTGCAAGGGGTACCAGTTCGATCCCTGGTCTGGGAAGATCCCACATGCCGCAGAGCGGCTGGACCAGTGTGTCCCATTATGGGTCAGTGCTCTGGAGTGCATATGCCCAGAGCTGGTGTTCTACAGTAAGAGAGGCCACTGCAATGGGAGGCCCACATAGGCCAAAGGATAAAAGATGGATGAAAATAAATACATAAAAAAAAATAAAGAGGCCAAATTTTTTTTAAAAAATTCATTCTTTTACATGTAACTGTCTAGTTTTCCAGCACCACTTATTGAAAAAGCTGTCTTTTCTCCATTGTATATTCTCACTTCCTTTGTCATAGATTAGGTAAGCATAGGTGAGTGGCTTTGTCTCTGAGTTTTCTATCCTGTTCCATTGGTCTGTGTTTCTGTTTTTTTGCCAGTACCATTCAGTCTTGATTAATGTGGCTTTGTAGTACAGTCTGAAGTCAGGGAACCTGATTCCTCCAGCTGTTTTTCTTTCTGAATATTGCTTTGATTGTTCAAGGTCTTTTGTGTTTCCATACAAAGTGTAGTTTTGTTCCAATTCTGTGAAAATTATACCATTGGTAATTTGATAGGGATAGCATTGAATTTGTATATTGCTTTAGGTAGTATAGTCATTTTCATAATATGGATCCTTCCAGTTCAGGAACACAGTATATTTCTCCATCCGTTTTGTGGTCTTTGATTTCATTCATCAGTATCTTGTAGTTTTTAAGTCCTCTTGGTCATCTGTGTGTTCTTTGGAGAAATGTTGACTTGGGTGCTCTGCCCATTTTTGGTGGGGTTGTTTGATATTGAGCTTCATGAACTGTTCGTATACTTTGAAGATTAATCCACTGTCATTTGCTTCATTTGCAAATATTTTTTCCCATTCTGAGACTTGTATTTTTGTTTCATTTATGGATTTCTTTGCTGTGCAAAAGCTTTTAAGTTTGCTTACTTACCACTTGTTAATTTTTTGTTTTATTTTCATTATTCTAGGAGGTGGATCATAAAAGATCTTGCTGTGATATATGTCAAAGAGTGTTCTTCCTATGTTTTCCTCTACGAGTTTTATAGTGTCCAGTCTTACATTTAGGTTTTTCACCCATTTTGAGTTTATTTCTTGGGGATTCCCTGGTGGTCTAGTGGGTAAGGAGTCTGCCTTGCAGTGCAAGGGGTACCAGTTCGATCCCTGGTCTGGGAAGATCCCACATGCCGCAGAGCGGCTGGACCAGTGTGTCCCATTATGGGTCAGTGCTCTGGAGTGCATATGCCCAGAGCTGGTGTTCTACAGTAAGAGAGGCCACTGCAATGGGAGGCCCACATAGGCCAAAGGATAAAAGATGGATGAAAATAAATACATAAAAAAAAATAAAGAGGCCAAATTTTTTTTAAAAAATTCATTCTTTTACATGTAACTGTCTAGTTTTCCAGCACCACTTATTGAAAAAGCTGTCTTTTCTCCATTGTATATTCTCACTTCCTTTGTCATAGATTAGGTAAGCATAGGTGAGTGGCTTTGTCTCTGAGTTTTCTATCCTGTTCCATTGGTCTGTGTTTCTGTTTTTGTGCCAGTACCATTCAGTCTTGATTAATGTGGCTTTGTAGTACAGTCTGAAGTCAGGGAACCTGATTCCTCCAGCTGTTTTTCTTTCTGAATATTGCTTTGATTGTTCAAGGTCTTTTGTGTTTCCATACAAAGTGTAGTTTTTGTTCCAATTCTGTGAAAATTATACCATTGGTAATTTGATAGGGATAGCATTGAATTTGTATATTGCTTTAGGTAGTATAGTCATTTTCATAATATGGATCCTTCCAGTTCAGGAACACAGTATATTTCTCCATCCGTTTTTGTGGTCTTTGATTTCATTCATCAGTATCTTGTAGTTTCCTGCATACAGATCCTTTCCTTTCTTAGGTAAGCTTATTTCCTAGGTATTTTATTCTTTTTCTTGCTTTGTAAATGGGTTTGTTTCTTTCTCTTTTGGATCTTTCATTGTTAGTGTATAGTACTGCAAGAGACTTCTTTATATAAATTCTGTAGCCTGCAACTTTACCAAATTCCTAGATTAGCTTTTACAGTTTGCTGGTGGCATCTGTGGAATTTCCTTTGTTAACTGTCATGTCACTTGCAAGCACTGATAGTTTTATTTTGATTTTTTCCAGTTTGGATTCCTTTCTTTTCCTTTTCGGATTGCTGTAGCTAGGACTACCAAAACTATGTTGAACAGTAGTAGCTAGAGTGGACACCCTTGTCTTGTTCTTGATCATAAAGAAAATGTTTTCAGTTTTTCACCACTAAGCATGATGTTTGCTTTGGGTTTGTCATTTACAGCCTTTATTATGTTGAGGTAGCTTCCCTCCATGCTCGCTTTCTAGAGAGCTGTCATCACAAATTGGTGTTGAATTTTTTCAAAATTTTTTTCTGCATATACTGAGATGACCATATGATTTTTATTCTTCACTTTGTTACTATATTGTATCATATTTGGTTGATTTGTGGACATTGAAAAATTCTTTCATCTCTGGAATAAATCTTACTTGATCATGATAGATGATTGTTTCAGTGTATTGCTGGGTCAGTTTGCTAATAAATAGATACATAGTTATAAATTTTTTGGAAATCTGCATTTTTTTCTAACAGGTTCATTTTTATATACTGGCAGACCTTAAAACAGTACTGTACAAAAACTTTAGTTTCTGAAAGCTAAATTGAAAAACAGCTCACATATATGTCTAGGAATGTTCTTTTTAAAAATTCCAAGTATAATTTATCTGAAGAAAAGTAAAAAATTTTATCAGTAAATATTTAGATAATATAGTGAGTGACCTGCTTTGTTATATCTATGTCTAATTTGATATCAACTAATATATTCTGAAAAAAAAATATTGAATTTGTATATTGCTTTAGGTAGTATAGTCATTTTCATAATATGGATCCTTCCAGTTCAGGAACACAGTATATTTCTCCATCCGTTTTTGTGGTCTTTGATTTCATTCATCAGTATCTTGTAGTTTCCTGCATACAGATCCTTTCCTTTCTTAGGTAAGCTTATTTCCTAGGTATTTTATTCTTTTTCTTGCTTTGTAAATGGGTTTGTTTCTTTCTCTTTGGATCTTTCATTGTTAGTGTATAGTACTGCAAGAGACTTCTTTATATAAATTCTGTAGCCTGCAACTTTACCAAATTCCTAGATTAGCTTTTACAGTTTGCTGGTGGCATCTGTGGAATTTCCTTTGTTAACTGTCATGTCACTTGCAAGCACTGATAGTTTTATTTTGGTTGTTTCCAGTTTGGATTCCTTTCTTTTCCTTTTCGGATTGCTGTAGCTAGGACTACCAAAACTATGTTGAACAGTAGTAGCTAGAGTGGACACCCTTGTCTTGTTCTTGATCATAAAGAAAATGTTTTCAGTTTTTCACCACTAAGCATGATGTTTGCTTTGGGTTTGTCATTTACAGCCTTTATTATGTTGAGGTAGCTTCCCTCCATGCTCGCTTTCTAGAGAGCTGTCATCACAAATTGGTGTTGAATTTTTTCAAAATTTTTTTCTGCATATACTGAGATGACCATATGATTTTTATTCTTCACTTTGTTACTATATTGTATCATATTTGGTTGATTTGTGGACATTGAAAAATTCTTTCATCTCTGGAATAAATCTTACTTGATCATGATAGATGATTGTTTCAGTGTATTGCTGGGTCAGTTTGCTAATAAATAGATACATAGTTATAAATTTTTTGGAAATCTGCATTTTTTTCTAACAGGTTCATTTTTATATACTGGCAGACCTTAAAACAGTACTGTACAAAAACTTTAGTTTCTGAAAGCTAAATTGAAAAACAGCTCACATATATGTCTAGGAATGTTCTTTTTAAAAATTCCAAGTATAATTTATCTGAAGAAAAGTAAAAAATTTTATCAGTAAATATTTAGATAATATAGTGAGTGACCTGCTTTGTTATATCTATGTCTAATTTGATATCACTAATATATTCTGAAAAATATATTTTGCTCTTAGTATGACCATTTTATTTTTATATTTTCTATAAATTGCTTATAATCTTCTAAATATTATGGTTAATTTCTTTAAAATTGTTGACAGCTTCAATTGACTCTTTTTATAGATTATAATATTGAGAAAATTCTCAGCAGATACTGAGGTACCTGGGAGGCTCAGAGGAAATTATCAACTCTATTTTTCACATTGAAATGTGTAAATTCAGTTCAGTTGCTCAATCATGTCTGACTCTTTGTGACCTCCTTGGACTGTAGCACGCCAGGCTTACCTGTCCTTCACCCTTTCCCAGAGCTTACTCAAATTCATGTCCATTGACTCAGTGATGCCATTCATCTGTCTCATCCTCTGTCGTTCCCTTCTCCTTCTGCCTTCTATTTTTCCTAGCATCAGGGTTTTTTCTAGTGAGTCGTATCTTCATATCAGGTGGCCAGTGTATTGGAGCTTCAGCTTCAGCATCAGTCCTTCCAATGAACATTCAGAGTTCATGACCTTTAAGATTGACTGGTTTGATCTTGCAGTCCAAGGGACTCTCAAGAGTCTTCTCCAACACCACAGTTCAAAGACATCAGTTCTTCGATGCTCAGCCTTCTTTATGGTCCAGCTCTCACATGCATACAGAACTACTGGGAAAACCATAGCTGACTATATGGATATTTATCGGCAAAGTAATGTCTCTGCTTTTAAACTACTGGGAAAACCATAGCTTCGACTATATGGACATTGAAAAATTCTTTCATCTCTGGAATAAATCTTACTTGATCATGATAGATGATTGTTTCAGTGTATTGCTGGGTCAGTTTGCTAATAAATAGATACATAGTTATAAATTTTTGGAAATCTGCATTTTTTCTAACAGGTTCATTTTTATATACTGGCAGACCTTAAAACAGTACTGTACAAAACTTTAGTTTCTGAAAGCTAAATTGAAAAACAGCTCACATATATGTCTAGGAATGTTCTTTTTAAAAATTCCAAGTATAATTTATCTGAAGAAAAGTAAAAAATTTTATCAGTAAATATTTAGATAATATAGTGAGTGACCTGCTTTGTTATATCTATGTCTAATTTGATATCACTAATATATTCTGAAAAATATATTTTGCTCTTAGTATGACCATTTTATTTTTATATTTTCTATAAATTGCTTATAATCTTCTAAATATGATGGTTAATTTCTTTAAAATTGTTGACAGCTTCAATTGACTCTTTTATAGATTATAATATTGAGAAAATTCTCAGCAGATACTGAGGTACCTGGGAGGCTCAGAGGAAATTATCAACTCTATTTTTCACATTGAAATGTGTAAATTCAGTTCAGTTGCTCAATCATGTCTGACTCTTTGTGACCTCCTTGGACTGTAGCACGCCAGGCTTACCTGTCCTTCACCCTTTCCCAGAGCTTACTCAAATTCATGTCCATTGACTCAGTGATGCCATTCATCTGTCTCATCCTCTGTCGTTCCCTTCTCCTTCTGCCTTCTATTTTTCCTAGCATCAGGGTTTTTTCTAGTGAGTCGTATCTTCATATCAGGTGGCCAGTGTATTGGAGCTTCAGCTTCAGCATCAGTCCTTCCAATGAACATTCAGAGTTCATGACCTTTAAGATTGACTGGTTTGATCTTGCAGTCCAAGGGACTCTCAAGAGTCTTCTCCAACACCACAGTTCAAAGACATCAGTTCTTCGATGCTCAGCCTTCTTTATGGTCCAGCTCTCACATGCATACATAACTACTGGGAAAACCATAGCTTCGACTATATGGATATTTATCGGCAAAGTAATGTCTCTGCTTTTTAATATGCTATCTAGGTTTGTCATAGATTTTTTTCCCAAGGAGCAGCCGTCTTTTAATTTCATGACTGCAGTGACTACTCTTTGGTTTATTGCAGGAGAACAGGATAAAAGCAAGAGTTGGAGAGTTGTCCTGACCTCATACCATTTAATTATTCTTATATTCTACCCAATCACACTAGATACCTCCATAGAAAGTAAAAATAAATACATAAAACAGACAATGACATGGTTACAAATGGTAGAGTCATGAGTGCAAATATGACCATCTTTAAGAATAAGCTAAGATGCTACCTTCTTTAGGAAATGTTCCTTCATAGACAAACCTACCCCAAGAGGTGTGAACTTGCCCTCTTTTGTTCTCCGTGACACTTTATATCCACCATTTTTAGCATTCATTTACTTTTATCTTGTATTTAGTGGCTCCTTCTTGTGTCCTTATATACTTCAGAATATTGCGAGCTGAGGACAAGGCACCAGACTCATTCATTTCTGCAGCCCCTGCCAACTCCATGTTTGGCAATTTGATTGGAAAATCTAATCTATGATTTGGATGCTTTGCATTTTAGCTTAATCATTTTCACTGAGTTCTTTGCCCAATGTGGAACTATTATGTGTTATACGCGGATAAGCCCCCTCTTCAATGGCCTCCAGCCCTATCAGTTTGATTCCTTAAGCACTTGAAATTCTTTTCCACTTAATGTCCTTCATGCAAATTGGTTCTTATACCTAAAACACCAGTCTTTCCCCCTTGTACATGTATGGGATTGGCCAAAAAGTTCAGTCAAGTTTTTCCAAGAGCTCACAGAAAAGCCTGAACAAGCTTTATGGCCAAGCCATTATATGGACACACCCAGAGACACCTCACACATATACCTTCTTCATGGCCGAGTCTTTCTCAGCTTTCAAGCCTATACCCAAATGTGAACTGCTCAGTGAGAATTTCCTCAACCACTGTGCAGTTAGTACTCAAATGTGGACTGGAGATTCAACCAATTGATTATCGATCAATCTGCTTTTTAAATTTTTGCTCAGCCTTCTTTATGGTCCAGCTCTCACATGCATACATAACTACTGGGAAAACCATAGCTCGACTATATGGATATTTATCGGCAAAGTAATGTCTCTGCTTTTTAATATGCTATCTAGGTTTGTCATAGATTTTTTTCCCAAGGAGCAGCCGTCTTTTAATTTCATGACTGCAGTGACTACTCTTTGGTTTATTGCAGGAGAACAGGATAAAAGCAAGAGTTGGAGAGTTGTCCTGACCTCATACCATTTAATTATTCTTATATTCTACCCAATCACACTAGATACCTCCATAGAAAGTAAAAATAAATACATAAAACAGACAATGACATGGTTACAAATGGTAGAGTCATGAGTGCAAATATGACCATCTTTAAGAATAAGCTAAGATGCTACCTTCTTTAGGAAATGTTCCTTCATAGACAAACCTACCCCAAGAGGTGTGAACTTGCCCTCTTTTGTTCTCCGTGACACTTTATATCCACCATTTTTAGCATTCATTTACTTTTATCTTGTATTTAGTGGCTCCTTCTTGTGTCCTTATATACTTCAGAATATTGCGAGCTGAGGACAAGGCACCAGACTCATTCATTTCTGCAGCCCCTGCCAACTCCATGTTTGGCAATTTGATTGGAAAATCTAATCTATGATTTGGATGCTTTGCATTTTAGCTTAATCATTTTCACTGAGTTCTTTGCCCAATGTGGAACTATTATGTGTTATACGCGGATAAGCCCCCTCTTCAATGGCCTCCAGCCCTATCAGTTTGATTCCTTAAGCACTTGAAATTCTTTTCCACTTAATGTCCTTCATGCAAATTGGTTCTTATACCTAAAACACCAGTCTTTCCCCCTTGTACATGTATGGGATTGGCCAAAAAGTTCAGTCAAGTTTTTCCAAGAGCTCACAGAAAAGCCTGAACAAGCTTTATGGCCAAGCCATTATATGGACACACCCAGAGACACCTCACACATATACCTTCTTCATGGCCGAGTCTTTCTCAGCTTTCAAGCCTATACCCAAATGTGAACTGCTCAGTGAGAATTTCCTCAACCACTGTGCAGTTAGTACTCAAATGTCTGGGTTCCTTATCTGGAGATTCAACCAACCTCAAATGAAAATATTCAAAGAAAAAAATTCCAGAAAGTTCAAAAAAGCAGAACTTTAATTTGCCACACATAGGCAGCTCCTTCTATGGCATTGACAGTTCATGTACAACTATTTACATAACATTTTCCTTATATTAGGTACTATAGTTAACCAGGGCTTCACTGATGGTTCAGACAGTAAAGAATCTTCCTGCAATGCAAAAGACCTGAGTTCAATCCTTGGGTCAGGAAGATCCCCTGGAGAAGGGAATGACTTCCCACTCCAGTATTCTTGCCTGGAGAGCCCTGTCAACAGAGGAGCCTGGTGGGCTACAGACCGTGGGGTTGCAGAGCCAGGTACATCTGAGTAACTAACGCTTTTACTTCTTTCACTTTTCAGAGATGACATAAAATATAAGGGAGGATGTACAGAGGTCATATTCAAATATTATGCCATCTCATATAAGAGATTTGAGCATCCTCAGATTCTTCTGTCTCTGGGGAGGTCCTGGAACCAATTCCCGTAGATTCTGAGGAAGGACTCTCTTGACTCCCCTGTCCTCAATTTACTTTTCCATTCCACGGCACTCTCACCCCTCCTTTCAGCACATTTTTCAGTTTGTACCTATATACTTAATTGTATGCCTCCTTGTTTACCATCTGTCTTTCCAATTATATTATAAGCCTCCTAATGGCACATAAGCCGATTGCATTCACAACTTTTTTGTTACTAGATTTGTACCTATTAAAAACTTAATGTCCTTCATGCAGATTGGTTCTTATACCTAAAACACCAGTCTTTCCCCCTTGTACATGTATGGGATTGGCCAAAAAGTTCAGTCAAGTTTTTCCAAGAGCTCACAGAAAAGCCTGAACAAGCTTTATGGCCAAGCCATTATATGGACACACCCAGAGACACCTCACACATATACCTTCTTCATGGCCGAGTCTTTCTCAGCTTTCAAGCCTATACCCAAATGTGAACTGCTCAGTGAGAATTTCCTCAACCACTGTGCAGTTAGTACTCAAATGTCTGGGTTCCTTATCTGGAGATTCAACCAACCTCAAATGAAAATATTCAAAGAAAAAAATTCCAGAAAGTTCAAAAAAGCAGAACTTTAATTTGCCACACATAGGCAGCTCCTTCTATGGCATTGACAGTTCATGTACAACTATTTACATAACATTTTCCTTATATTAGGTACTATAGTTAACCAGGGCTTCACTGATGGTTCAGACAGTAAAGAATCTTCCTGCAATGCAAAAGACCTGAGTTCAATCCTTGGGTCAGGAAGATCCCCTGGAGAAGGGAATGACTTCCCACTCCAGTATTCTTGCCTGGAGAGCCCTGTCAACAGAGGAGCCTGGTGGGCTACAGACCGTGGGGTTGCAGAGCCAGGTACATCTGAGTAACTAACGCTTTTACTTCTTTCACTTTTCAGAGATGACATAAAATATAAGGGAGGATGTACAGAGGTCATATTCAAATATTATGCCATCTCATATAAGAGATTTGAGCATCCTCAGATTCTTCTGTCTCTGGGGAGGTCCTGGAACCAATTCCCGTAGATTCTGAGGAAGGACTCTCTTGACTCCCTGTCCTCAATTTACTTTTCCATTCCACGGCACTCTCACCCCTCCTTTCAGCACATTTTTCAGTTTGTACCTATATACTTAATTGTATGCCTCCTTGTTTACCATCTGTCTTTCCAATTATATTATAAGCCTCCTAATGGCACATAAGCCGATTGCATTCACAACTATGTATCTGGTGCTTAGCATAGTATTTGCCATATAGTTGATACTCAACATACATTTGTAAAAAGCATGAGCTTCAAAGTGTTGTTACAAAACTTGCTACTACTTCCAAGTCCTCCTACAATCTGGAAGTTGGAGACAGATGATGGAAACATTGCTATTTTGCAGAGAAGGGTGCCAAACCATAAAGGAATGATGAACATCCAGCAGTGAATCTATGAAGAAGCAGTTCTCATCTTCTAAGTTGTATTCCATTATCTGCAACCCCAGGCCAGCTCTCCTGCTCTTTCCAAACGGGAAATAAAGTTAACAAGTGCCTTTAGCATGACTTTGACCAAGGATTTCTCAGGAGACACTTTGAGAGATCTCAAATGCCCACTTGGGCAAGCCACTTTCCATCAGAAGCAGGCACGTGTTGTGGGCTCTGAAAGGGGAAACCTTCTCAGTGTCACAGCTGACAGCAGCACTCTAGATATTTAAAGCAATCCCTCTTTTAAAAAATTAATGACCTGAAAGGGGAGAGAAGAGGCTGCCTATGTAATGCGGAAAGAGGAGCTGGATGACCACAGCCCTGGTCCCCCTCCAAATGATGTCATTATTCGTCTAGATAATACATTTGTAACAGCATGGCTGAACGAGATGGGGCACCATTTCAATATAAGTCAAAGGAGCTGGTGGCAGCAGCATTTAAATGGAGGAATCTGAAATCTGGATGGCCTACGGTTTCTCTTCCTGGCTGATTAGATTATCCAGAGAGCAAAACAGAAGACACTGAACTGTGGCTCTGTAAGCCTGGACATGTCCAGCCCACCAGAACAATCAGAGTGGCCAGCTGGCCCTGCTCCCTTAGGAGTCTGCTGAACACGCCCTTCTACTTTGAGAGGAGAAACGGCAACACTTAATCTGTTTCTTCTGTCTCGGGGGAGGTCCTGGAACCAATTCCGTAGATTCTGAGGAAGGACTCTCTTGACTCCCTGTCCTCAATTTACTTTTCCATTCCACGGCACTCTCACCCCTCCTTTCAGCACATTTTTCAGTTTGTACCTATATACTTAATTGTATGCCTCCTTGTTTACCATCTGTCTTTCCAATTATATTATAAGCCTCCTAATGGCACATAAGCCGATTGCATTCACAACTATGTATCTGGTGCTTAGCATAGTATTTGCCATATAGTTGATACTCAACATACATTTGTAAAAAGCATGAGCTTCAAAGTGTTGTTACAAAACTTGCTACTACTTCCAAGTCCTCCTACAATCTGGAAGTTGGAGACAGATGATGGAAACATTGCTATTTTGCAGAGAAGGGTGCCAAACCATAAAGGAATGATGAACATCCAGCAGTGAATCTATGAAGAAGCAGTTCTCATCTTCTAAGTTGTATTCCATTATCTGCAACCCCAGGCCAGCTCTCCTGCTCTTTCCAAACGGGAAATAAAGTTAACAAGTGCCTTTAGCATGACTTTGACCAAGGATTTCTCAGGAGACACTTTGAGAGATCTCAAATGCCCACTTGGGCAAGCCACTTTCCATCAGAAGCAGGCACGTGTTGTGGGCTCTGAAAGGGGAAACCTTCTCAGTGTCACAGCTGACAGCAGCACTCTAGATATTTAAAGCAATCCCTCTTTTAAAAAATTAATGACCTGAAAGGGGAGAGAAGAGGCTGCCTATGTAATGCGGAAAGAGGAGCTGGATGACCACAGCCCTGGTCCCTCTCCAAATGATGTCATTATTCGTCTAGATAATACATTTGTAACAGCATGGCTGAACGAGATGGGGCACCATTTCAATATAAGTCAAAGGAGCTGGTGGCAGCAGCATTTAAATGGAGGAATCTGAAATCTGGATGGCCTACGGTTTTCTCTTCCCTGGCTGATTAGATTATCCAGAGAGCAAAACAGAAGACACTGAACTGTGGCTCTGTAAGCCTGGACATGTCCAGCCCACCAGAACAATCAGAGTGGCCAGCTGGCCCTGCTCCCTTAGGAGTCTGCTGAACACGCCCTTCTACTTTGAGAGGAGAAACGGGCGAACACTTAATCTGTTTCTTTTTTTTTTTAATGGAAATCAGTCACTCTCTCCACATACATCCTAAGATGTGATCCCAGAGACTTTTCTATACCATCTCTTGTGTTCTTAGGGACCAGTTCCTGTTGGTTTCTCCCCAGATTTGATCTAGAGTCTGCCATGCTTTACCGTGTTTACATTGACCTTTCCTTCTCCATTCCTTTCCTATGTCACATATGCTATAAATTATGCTGGGGTGTCCTGTTTTCAAGTATTTTTCATTTCATCTATAGTGTCAGAATGGGCTAAAACTCAGCTATGGTGGCAAATCTAGTCCCC